>LR991026.1:2596203-5192407 GCA_905163495.3 Cosmia trapezina | reverse complement strand
TATAAAACTATCAATTAACAATTTTCGGACTTTTTCCTTTACTTGTGCTGTGAGACTGCTTCTTGGCAAATTTCATGATTGTAGGACAACGGGAAGTACCCTATAGGTTTTGATTTATTTGCGAGTATCAAAAATATTGTGTCGCATAAATGGCCGTATTGCGTTGACTTAGAATGTAGATTATTTTAGAGCTCCAAGAAACCAGAGACTTAAGTATTTGATATCAATTGCTACCTCCACGCGTTCTGGTGAAAAAAAAGACAGACAGACGGACAACGAGGTGATCCTATAAGGCTGAGGCTACATTCGGCCGCGATGCGACCTGCGAGTCCTGCGACACATGAGCGACTAAAACAAATAAATAAATAAATAAATATCCTTGGACATTTCACACAACGTCGTCTAGTCCCAAGCTAAGCAACCTAATGCTTGTGTTATGGTAACGAGATGGCTGATAAACTACTTATATACATTTTTTTTTTTTTTGTAAATACATACATATATTAGATAGAAAAACACCCAGAAATAAATTAATGCTGACGTATATGGCTACACCGTACATCAAATATTACTCTCGTTATTCGTTTCGCTCTTCCAGTCGCATCGCAAATCGCTGTTTACTGTATCCTCAGCCTGAGGGTTCCGTTTTTCCTTTTGAGGTACGGAACCCTAAAAATACCCTAAATAATACTATGTATTTGATATCAATTTCAACTTGATAGCTCCACGCGTTCCTGAGATAGACGGTCTTGACAGAGTGACAGACAGACGTGGCTGTTCCGTTTTATCCTTTTGAGATACGGAACCCTAAAAACGAGAAAGACTCAATTACTCCCGCTAACACTAGAACCAGACTCACTCCAAAGCTAGAGCTACACATTCATAAATTCACTTACCAACATTTATGAATGTTAATAATTAAAGCCACTATAGCTCCGTGCGATTTATTTGGTGCTCCAACTGTTTATGCACCGTTTGCCACCGAATCTTGAAGTCAAGGGGCTGACGTCATAATGTGGTGAGAGGAAGTAGTTCATGCAGTGAAAATGTGTTGTTCTCTTAGCTTTGTATATTTCTTACCTTACTTTTAAGGAGATATGCTAGAAAGTGGAGTCTAGTTTGGACTCTTCATATTGTTTAATGTTTATGAAAATGTATTGTGTGAATCATGTCAAGAGGATGGTAGGTAAGCAAATTGCAATACTTGTCTGCACTATTAGCCGACGTTCGCACGGACATAAAGTTATCGCGGCGCGATTTTATCGCGCACTGGATTTTCAACCCTCTTTGTTGAGCCGAGCATTGAGAATACAACCTAACAACAACAGAGTGCATTCAAGTGTGTCGAAAAAACACACCGTTTGATTTTCAACTCTCGGTGCTAAGTATAGCGTTGAAAATCCAGTGCACGAAACAAAATCGACGCGATATTTTTACGTACGTGCGAATGTCGACTTATTTAGCTAAGCAATATTATTGTGCCCTGAATACATACATAAATTCACACCTTCTTCCCATGGGGGTAGGCCGAAACTACAGAACGCCGCCTCCTGCGGTCCTTACATCTTACTCCTTTTGCCTCGTCTACGTTCATACATAAGCCGGTCTATTCTGTAAAAATGTCACTGTGTAAACTTAGGTGAAGTGAGCTTGAAGTGAGCTGACATTCCACCTGATGCTAGGAATTGATATTATTGACTTCAATCTCACTTCGCGTAAGTTGTCACGGTGAGACTTTTACAGAATACATCGGCTGGTCATACACGCACGCCGGTTGAATTGTGAATTGAATGATTTCTAATAATCCATGCTACTTACATACTGACATAAAATGAGACTAAGGCCAGCTTAAACCTGCGTTTCCACGAGCGTAATAAAATCGCGGCGGGATTTTATCACGCGCTGGATTTTCAACTCTCTGCTTAGCGCCGGGAGTTGAAAATCCAACAGTGTGTTTTTTGTCGCGCTGGGATGCACTCTGTTTTTGTTAGGTTGGATTATCAACGCTCGGCTCAACAACGAGAGTTGAAAATACAGTGCGCGATAAAACCCCGCCGCGATTTCATTACGCTCGTATGAACGCCGACTTACTGTCGGCAAACCAGACACAATAAGTAGAACTTAAATCGCCGTGAATCATAAATTATGATTCATCAGGTAGTCAGTTACTTCATTTTATGGTTTTCGAATACGACAAAACGAAAATCACTATGTAAAACGAAGTTAATCCATATACCAATATAAAAAGAGAAGTCCTGAATGACTGAAGATTTATTCCTATCTAATACCAAAAAACTAATAGGTACCACTGGTATTTGTTTGAACTTGTATTTATTTTCTATTCCAAAAGGATACCACTTTTTAATGTAATTGTTTAAAAAGTGGTATCCGTTCGGAATAGTAAATAAATAATATGTGTTCAAACAAATACCAGTGGTATTAGTTTGTTGGTATTAGATAGGAATAAATCTGACTGAATGACTCATCAACACCCAGCCAAAACCCTTGGACATATAAAGCTGAAATTTTCCACAGAGGTTCCCTTTATAATGTAGACAAGAAATAAGGAAGGATTTTTGTTCCCGTGTGATATTGTCGACATCCACGCGAGCAAAGCCGCCGGCAAAAGCTAGTACTTATAAAAATAAACAAAATACAACACTCCTGTTTGAGAAATGTTAGGAAGTGGATAGGAATCGCCAGGGCAGAATAATTGTTTCGCATGGCCAGAGATATAAGTAGGTTCGTGGAGATGACGACCAATCTCGTCTAAACAGATGTTGAGGTACAGATGGAGATAATGTTTGACCTGGTTTAAAGGCTATGGGGGGACATTTTTTATGAGAATATTTTGTTGGAGGAAATTATAATGTTAATGGTAGAAATATTAATGGCTGTACCTACTATAATTACCTTTTACTTTATTATTATTGATAATATAATATAATATAATATAATATAATATAATATCCTTGGACATTTCACACAACGCCATCTAGTCCCAAGCTAAGCAACCTAATGCTTGTGTTATGGTAACAAGATGGCTGATAAACTACTTATACACATTTTTTTTTTTTTGTAAATACATACATATTATAGATAGAAAAACACCCAGACCCGGAACAAATACTTGTAGGTCGTACAAATATTTGTTCCGTGCGGGAATCGAAACCGCGACATGCTGCGCAGCAGTCAATCGCTTAACCACTGCGCCAACCGTGTCTAAATTGATGATTATTATGAGGATGTTGTGAGATGTAAGAAGATGTAGTGACAAAAATTTAAAAGAGCTTAGATGTTTTGGTCATGTTGAGAGGATGAATGAAAACAATCGATCTACGACTAACAATCAATCTGCCTAGCCTTTTCCCAACTATGTTAGGGTCGGCATCCAGTCTAACCGGATGCAGCTGAATACCAGTATTTTACAAGGAGCGACTGCCTACCTGACATCCACAATCCAGTAACTGGGTAATGCGATACACCTTGGTAAGACTGGTTGTCAGAATTTCGGGCTTCTGACGAGCCGTAACGACTGTCAAAGATCCACGAATGACAGCCGGGACCAACGGCTTAACGTGCTTTCCGAGGCACGGAGGAGTCTCGGTATGTAAAGATGGTCACCCATCCACGGACTAACACCGGCAAGCATAGCTTAACCTGATGGATCTACCCGTGCGGCTGTTAATACTTAGCCACGAGCTCCTCTAAAGTGTTTATAATAAATGTACCTAACTCTAAACTTTTCTTTTTGGTTTTTCAGGTCAACACCACGACTGGTTGGCTCAGACGCTTCATACAAATTAAGCCCGTATGAAATGGAAGCGCTGAATGTGGTAAGTTTTAGAATATTAATTATTTTTACATAATGTATCGCAAAATCAGAATACCAGCAGCGCTGCGACACTCATGTTAAGTGCCGCAGCATTATGCTGAGATAGGGACCTTTTGGCCTCGTACAGGACTTTTTTTGTTTTTTATTTACTTTTTTAAATTTTTTTTTTATATATTTTGTTTGTTTTCAACTTTTATTTTGTGTTTTAGTTTTAGTTCTGTGCGAGTCACAATAAATACTTTTTCTTTCTTTCTTCTTTCTTTCTTTCTTTCTTTCAAACGAGGTGTGATAGTTATGTCGCAGCCAACTGGTTTAATAAGCCGTTTAGTTAACCGCCTAGCCTTTTCACTAAACGGCGCGACTCAACTATCTGCCTGAATGATATTCAGCTGTCCCGAACCAAACTTCAATACCTACTCGTCCCAATAACTGTATGGGACGACTGATATTTTTTTCTCGATTACGATGTTGGTCCCATGGAGAAAGTTGTTCAGTTTGATGGTTTGTACCACACCTTTCTGATACACCCTGTATAAATTAAATGGTTCTCAATGCCCATCGCACTAACTCGAAGATCATCTATGCAAAGTAAACACAGTTATCTCCAAGTTAATGTGTCATCATCTGTCTAGCCTTTCCCAGATATGTTGGGGTCAGCTTCCAATCTAACCGGATTCCACTGACCGACCGCGGCAAGCGTAGCTTAACCTGATCGATCGACCCGTGCGGCTGTTATTACTTAGCCACAAGCCCCTCCAAGTTAAAGCGTACTAGAGAAATAAAATCTATACAGGGTGAAATTGAATAGATGGGACAAAATTTAAGGGGGTGTTCTACGCATCAATATGAACAACTTTTACTATGGGACCAAACCTGAAATCGCGAAAAAAAAATCAGCTGTTCAGTACATTTAATGTTCGCATAATTCGTCAAAATGTACTGAACAGCTGATTTTTTTTTTCGCGATTTCAGGTTTGGTCCCTCAGTAAAAGTTGTTCATATTGATGCGTAGAACACCCCCTTAAATTTTGTCGCATCTATTCAGTTTCACCCTGTATATATAAAAATGAATCCCTATTTCCCTTGGTCATCGCATCACGCGTGAACGGATGGAACAATTTCGCTAATTCTTTTTTTTGTTATGTTTATTATTGTCAGGAGAAGGATCCTGTGAAAGAAAAAAATAAGAAAATTTCGCAGAAAATTGGAAAATTTCAGAAAACCTAACTTCTATTTTAACTTCACGCGTCTACATTAGAATATAAGACAGGACAACGTCTTGCGGGTCAGCTAGTAACATATAAATAAGGCACGCAGATTAATTGGGTACAATGTAGAAGAGTTGGCGATGTTGCGAAATAGAGGCAATTTAATTTAAGAAAGAGAAAAGAAAGAAAAACATTTTTTTTTTAACATTTATTCTGCACAAATAAAACGCACAATAATAATTTAAAAAAAATAGTAAAAAAAAAAACACACTCGAAAATAATAACTACCTCTGTATAATTACTTCTTGAGTGGCAACGTTCACCATTCTCCTGCCCTATCTTCCATTAGTTGGACTTCTTCGGTCTTATTACAAAACGAGGTTTTTCTTCTGTCATGGTTTAAACCATCGACCCAATTTTTGTAATAAGAACCTAGCTTTGATAGAAATTACAGTTCTTTATACAAAACTGACAACCGCGCCGTAGAAAAAACATGTTTGTCAACAAGCTTCAGTAATGGTCCATGCAACACTGGCGACCTTTTTTTTTTTTTTTTTTTTTTTTTTAGGGTGACAAATTATCAAATAACTTCGGGCGTGCCAGACTTTTACTGACTAAAACCCACCCGTGTTCCTTCAGTTGCCTATGCCAGGACCGCGGTAACGCCCTTCAGACAACCCGCGACCCCAGCGGCTAACACTGACGACCTAAGGCTACTCTTTCGAAAAAAGCTTAAAAAAAAACAGCGTGCAGCGTTCCATCGGTATCACATAATAAGAAAAAAAAACCCAAATCACCTCCAAATCGTTAACATGAAACCATTTTACTCCTTCATTTTTTATCAAAACAATATTGAAAAAATATCTACTACTTTGCAATACAAACGAAAATGATTTGATTTTGTTACTTTTTAAAAACATGTATATTTTTTGTTATAAATTAAAAATGCGTCTAATTTGGGACAGCGCTCCTTGATGGGCGAGTCCTATTACTGGCTGGACGTACGACGCGTTGCGTGAGCTCAGGCCAGAATGCGCAAGCTAACCACTCAAGGTCATTGGCGTATAGTTCGGCCTTAAGAACGGCCATCAGTGTTGCATGGACACGACGAACAAACCGTAGTTTTTCACGGCAAGAAAAACGTGTGTGTACTAGGATCTAAGTGCATGGACTTTGTACACTTATTTATTTATCGAAATCATGACTGTAAAATTGTATCCTACAAAGTCGAGTTTTGTAGACAAAGACATTTTTTTTTTGCAATTATTGTTGTTTTTTTTTTTGTATCAATATCTGTCATGTTTGTAAAGCTTTACAAAACCAGGCATTCTCTCAAAACCGCTCTCGCTCATGCCTCAGACGGTGATTCCATGCGTTTATAGAATTTATTGACCAATTACGTAAACTATTTACAGCATCCGAGTGGCTATTCGTCTATTGCATATTGCAGATAACATCAGCATAATGTTAGAAACTAACTGATTTGTTGCAAATAATTTCTCGATGTAATGGTTAGTTAATTTATCGATTTTCTTATCCAGATTGCAAAACTAGTTTTTCTCAATTAAATAATTTCTCTTTAACGAGAATAGCTATTTCAATTTTCTATCTTGTTAGCTAGACTTTATTAATTTAATTTGCTGTGAACAGATTTTGTGCAGTTATTTTTACTTGTTCATGCCTGTAAGATTAATTAAAAACGCTTTAACAAAAAAACGGTCAAGAGCGAGTCGCACTCGTGCACCGAGGGTTCCGTTCCGATTTCTGAAAAAATGTGCTATTTAGAGACATCGATTTTTTTTCCTGTAATCTTTACATCAACTTCTATCACATAGAATAATTTCAGATTTTTATCTTTGCAAATTTCGGAGATAAGGGGGGGGGGGGGGGGGACGGTATTTTTTTTACATTTTAAACAAACAAACATTTTTTACATTTTAAACAAACAAACATTTTTTTTACATTAGAAAAAATAAAATAAAAAAGTTTTTGAGAATGTGCAAACCGCGCTCTTTCATATTATACCCCACATGCCATAGTAGCCCCACTTTGAATTTTTAAGACCCCCTTTCAGCACCTGTTGCAAGAAAAACATAAATATTTTTATTTCTTTCTCATTTGCAATATAGTTGGGTAAACGTCATCTAAAACTGTTCCAAATTTCAATTTTCAATTGTTTTGCTGTGACAGACAGACAGACAGACAGAGTCACACCATAAGGGTTCCTTTTTTACCATTTTGGTACGGAACCCTAAAACGTTATCTAAAACTGTTCCAAATTTCAAGTTAATAGCATTAGTAGTTCTTGAGATATCCAGCTGTGACAGACAGACAGACAGACAGACAGAGTCACACCATAAGGGTTCCTTTTTTACCATTTTGGTACGGAACCCTAAAACACCTTACATTAAAAAGGATAGATAGGTCAAGTATTTTGTAATTTGACATTATTATGATTAGAAATGAAAAGTCAAAAGTTAGCCTGAAAGTTATTTAAATTCTCTTTCTTGCTTTATAAACATACATACATATTCTCACGCCTTCTTCCCATGGGGGTAGGCAGAAACTTGCTTTATTTGCTATTATTAAATTTCTATTTCTATAACGACATGTAATACGAGTATTAGTTCAGCTCAGTAAGTATTCCGTAGCGTCCCATATGTTAAACTGACGAATATTTGTTTTATGGTATTAGTTTAGTACTTATAGGTACATAAATGTATGTAGGTTTACCTATAAATGAGAATGAAGTGGTGTTGCTGCCACTGCGTTCGTAATATATTCCCATTATTGCTCATACTGTAGAGACCGTTATGAGTTTCATAATTCTCTAATGTTGGTGAATTAAAATGGTCTTACTAAGAACCCTAATAACCAAAAATTTGCCTTTGTATTACTGTCATAATCACCATGCTTGGCCGCATCCAGTATTATTAGGGATTAGCAGCAGACAGGACATCAGCCATGGCTGCTGGGGGAGCCGCGCGCTCGGATCTATCTATTAAGGCGAGTAGTGCTGCCATCATTGAGAAAAAAAAAATCATAAGCCAGGAAATATGAAACATTTAGAAATTTCCTATGCTCACATTTTTAGTCAGATGAGGTAGATATTTGTATCAAAAAAATCACACTGTACCACACAGAATACATAATTGTACAAGAAAGGTTTACTCCGCAAAATCATTTAAATAAATAGCGACTCTTGCTACGATACAATAAAGTGCAATTCAGGTGGCCATTGTTAATTCCCTACAGATACATATATTCACCTCATAGAAGACGCCTCTTTTTCTATCGCCAAACTCTTATACCTTCTGACTCGGTAGGGTTGTCTTTTTTTACGACGCGGCGCGTGAGTGAGTATCGAACTAACGTGCGAGCCGGCCGGTGCGCGGCAGCCCACACTGAATTAGCCCGACAAGTCGAGCCCGCCGCGAGCGAATTCATAATGAATGCATTGTCTGTATTGAGTTACAAAATATAATTATTATAATATTATGTTTATCCTGTAATGATAGAGGTAAGTTGAAAAAAAAACAATAAATTAGATAATAAAATTGATGTAATAATAATTGGTTTGATATAATAATTGTTTTTTTATTTGTTTTATTATAAGTAAATTATAAAAAACTTTACAGTTCTTAACACAATTTTAAATCATCTTTGGGTAAAGTACACACGACGTAATATTGTTCTGACTGTTAAATATTGATAAAGTTGAAATTTTCCTGTCAATGATATTTAGAGTTACCAGACTCCGTTAAATATGTTTAAATATTATAAAACAATATCGAGAACGTGTCAATTGAAGTGAGTGTGAGTGAGTGCATCAAGTGAGGGTAGATGCACATACCCGCACTTTACGAAGACGTCGCTGAGCTGTCATCAGTCCTCCCGTGACCATCGATCGCTGCAAGGCGGTCGAAACGTCGGGAAACAGTAGGTACCTGTCTACCTCGTAAAAAAGGAATATCGCGACAAGACCCGTTCTCGATATTGTTTTATAATGTGTACAAATCGCGAAAGTTTAAAAAGTTCAATATGTTTACTTGCTTAAATTAAAGCTAACTTAAGCGATTACCATCCCACTGTTGCAAAATAATAGGAATCTCTTTTGTTACCTAGTCCCATAACAGAAATACTGCTCAGTTGGTAGTTGACCTGCTGTAAGGGTCGATTAACACGGATACGGCGGTCGGCACCAACTTTAGTTGTAGGGCTGTGAAAAATTCTAGAACTATTTTAAAACTTTTATTATAGTTGTAGGTATTTTATAAAAGTTGTTTGATTTTTGTATATCAAACTATTACCTACTAAGGGCTGATTTTTCAATAGGCAGTTAACTTTTATCTGAAGAATAAATGTGACAGTTTGACATAATTTTCAATAAAAGCTGTCAAACCGCCATATTTATTGTACCTTAAAGTACTCGACTACAAATCAAGCTATACATTTCCAGTATAAGCTGACCTCTCATCGTTTGGAAATCCTATACAATAAAGATCAACTTATACTGACAATGTATAACTTGATATATTATGTAGCCGTGTGTACCTGCAACTTACATTATTATATAATATTATAGGGCAACTGTCAGTGATGGATAGGTGGTATAGTTGGTACATTGATCGCAAGCATTTACCTACAGAACAGAGGATGCTGCTAACTTTTAAGGGGCTCGTGGCTGAGGGCCCCAATCCCGCAGGTACAATCAGTGGGCTGCATCAATTGGGTACCCCAGTTGTATTAAAATTTTAATACAACTGGGGTACCCAATTAATGCAGCCCACTGTACATGTCCCGGAGGGCCCCAATTTCTAGGCTAAACGCTTTAGGCACCTTTTACAACACCCTCTACCTACACAATAATATAGGTACTCGTATTGATACATTCTTTGTTGGAAATCATGCAGTATACAGGGTGGCAGAGACATCAACGCGCAAAATGTGACCATAAATTCAGCACATTATTCAATCTGCCTGCCTTTTCCCAACTATGTTGGGGTCGGCTTCCAGTATAATCGGAATTAATCGGATGCACCTGAATACCAGTATTTTACATGGAGCGATTGCCTATCTGACCTCCACAAACCAGTTACTGGGAAATACGATACTCCTTGGTAAGACTGGTTGTCAGACTTTCGGGCTTTTGATGACCCGTAACGACTGTCAAAGATCCACGAAGTCAGGACTTTTCTTTTTACATAAAAAATAACGGATATTTTAATTCACTTCATGCCAACCCTAGCTCTTAACCATTGTACTTGTAAACACTTTTTCACGCCATTCTAGTGCATAAAATTAGTTTCACACAAACCTGAACTGCTCAAGACCTTACCGATTAGGGCTGGCTATTGTTACATTGTTGCAATTAAGGTCTATTGCCCACAGTGGTACCAATTCAATGAGGCGCCAATCCTTACTGGAATCGTCTTTTGTATTTTGCAACTGCAGGGTAGGATATTCAGAAGTCCCAGTGGCAGAAACGAAAATAGAACTTGTATTTGAATAGGTTGATGTAGAATAATATTTTATGCTCAGCTTCTGAGGGTCTACTCAACAGTTCTTAAGCTTAAGGCGATCCCCTGACCAAAACCTTGCGATAGGGCGTTATTCAGAGGCTATTAACTCATTAATTAAGAGTAATAAATTACATCTAAAAGCACATTATTAATGTTCGATATTCTATCATCACATTGCACGTTTACTTTTGTTTTTATGTGAAATAAATACATTCAAAATCTCCTTGTAAAAAAGTGTCTAAAATTATTGATTCCATGCATCAATTGCTAAAGGTGACGTTCTAATCATTCGAGGATTACACTAATGCATAGATAATTTAAAATCTAAATTATCGCTATTCGAAATCTAAATATATTAAAAGTTCGCTATTCTTTTTTTATTTAAATAATTCCAGAAAAAATGAGAATTTTTTGATGAAGGGGCGTGCGCAGGGAGCGAGACAGAACGAGGCTGAGCGGCGCGGTGGGACAGAGAAGGACCGAACGCTCAAGGTCGTTTGGTCGGGGTATGGCCTTAAGAAATCAACGAACCAATACTGCCTCTATAGTGGGTGTAATTGAAATTAACAATCCTCTTTTCTATGGGTAAATGCTTGCGATCAATGTACCAACTATATCTACCACCTGACCATCTAAGCTAAAATATAAAAATACGTAGGTATTTATTAATTAATTATACTTAGTATTTTATGATGACTATGTATACAACATTAGTTTTTGTTTACACTAAACCCCGAAAAGGGTCCTTGTACTCATAATTTTGAACAACTTTTTCTATGGGGCCAACCTTGAAATCGCGAAAAAAATCAGCTGTTCCATACATTTTGTCGATTTAAGTGAACACAAATGTATACAAAAACTAGTGTTGTATTTTACGGTAACTACAATCCGCGAGGCCTTAGCTGAGCTTTGCATTTGTGTGAGTGATCGCCAAAATGGTGCGGGAGCCCATGACCAAAATTTTTGTCTTATCGTTTTACGTAAGACAAAATCTTCAATCGTCTTATCGTTTTACGTAAGACAAAATCTTCAATCGTCTTATCTTTTTAAGTTTTACAACGATGCGGCATGGTTTTACAACAATGCGACATGGTTTTGGTCATGGCCTCTCGTACTAAAAGAACAAAAGCCGATTGCCAACAAGCAGTGTAAACCAGTTTTAAACTAAGCAAAGGACGTCACACGTACACTATTTATGTGCACTCACACAAATGCAAAGCTCAGCTTAGAACTCGCGGACTGTACCAAAAAAATTATAAATTCCTCCGACTCCTAGATTTCAGAAGTTTCGTTCATTGTTCGTAAGGTTTTCAACCAGTGCGTCTTGCCCGTTATGACATACGGCGCTGAAACGGCGCGGTCTGAAACGTGGACATTAACAGTCGGGCTGGTCCACAAATTCAAGGTCGCTCAGCGCGCTATGGAGCGGACTATGCTCGGAGTTTCTTTGAAGGATAAAATCAGGAATGAAGTTATCCAACAGTAACCGACATAGCTTACAGAATAAGCAAACTGAAGTGGCAGTGGGCTGGCGATGTTTGTCGAAGGACGGATGGCCGGTGGAGCGCCCCCCAGCTAGATGGACCGACGACCTAAAGAAAGTAGCTGGGACAGACTGGATGCGGAAGGCGGAGGACAGGGTGTTGTGGCGCAGACTGGGAGAGGCCTATGTCCAGCAGTGGGCTGCGATAGGCTGAGTTGATTGTTCATTGTTGGGAGTGAACTTACTGTTCTATACGTATTGCCTTCGTAATTACAGTTTATTTTAAGTAATAAAGGATTCAGTTACAGTTGTCCTTTGTACTGTTTCTGACCATTTGGGAATGAAAAGGGTATCTGCTCTTATTTTACGGATGTTTATAAAGGTAAGGTTAGGATTTCTAATTAAATTGTGGTTTCGATTCGGTATTGTGAGAACCTTCTTCTATATTATTGAGGCAATGCTTTACAATTAAGCCTGATATATAACGTGTCATTTTGCATCCTCGTCAAATTTAAGGGTGTGGTATAGACCATCAAACCGAACAACTTTTACCATGGCACCAACATCGTAATCGTGAAAAAATAATCAGCCGTCCCATTTGCGACGACTAGGTACTGAAGTTTTCTATGGGACAGTTGAAAATTTTTTCGCGATTACGATGTTGGTCCCATGGAGAAAGTTGTTCGGTTTGATGTTCTGTATCACGCCCTGAAAGACGATGATGCAAAACGACACGATGTATAATTACATATTATTTTTTTATTGTTTTCTACTGGCGAAACTTTAATCGTGTAAATAGGGGTTTGTCGAAAAGAGTTTCTAATTATTTTTGCAAATGACAGTTTCACTGTGGTAGAAATTGTTCAAAGCAATATCCACACATATACCTGTTATGTATCAGTTAGTAGCAAAATACTCTGTTTCTCTTGTCCTTTAAAAAGATTAACAAAAGTTTTGTATTTACCTACCCACATACACTGTGCTTCAAACAAAGGAAAAACGCCCGGATACCACTTGAAATATTTACCCACAACTGTAAAAGGTATTTCGTAATTTCATGAATATCACAGCCTCGCAACATTCCTACAAACTACGCTTTCATATCAATGATTAAAATTTTGTAAGTGAATCTGCTACATAAAGGGTCTCGTTAATAAATTGCTATGAACGAAATATAACTTATCTAAATAGATAAACTAGTTAGGTAGTAAATACTATAAACTAGTTAGGTAGTAAATACTATAAACTAGTTAGGTAGTAAATACTATAAACCAGTTACGTAGTAAATACTATAAACTAGTTAGGTAGTAAATACTATAAACCAGTTAGGTAGTAAATACTATAAACTAGTTACGTAGTAAATACTATAAACTAGTTAGGTAGTAAATACTATAAACTCTAATATCTTACATACATACATAAACTCACGCCTTCATGCCATGGGGGAAGGCAGAAACAACTGAACGCCACGATCCTTACATACTGCTTTTTAGGGTTCCTTACCTCAAAAGGAAAAAATAGAACCCTTATAGGATCACTCGTGTGTCTGTCTGTCCGTCTCTCCGTCTACGTCTGTCACAGCCAATTTGCTCCGAATCTAACGGACCGATTAAGTCGAAATTTGGTACACATGTGGATTTCTGTGACCCAGACACGTACGGGTAAAGTAAATAAATGAATTTTGAATATAGGTGTCACTTTTAGGAGGCAAATAAGAAAATTTTTAAAAAAAGTTTTGAAAACTGTATCGTGTGCCATATCTAACGAAATACTGAATGAATGACGTAATGAGGGTCTCAAATATTAATATTTTTTTAAATTTTAAAATAAATTATTATAGAGTTATTTAAGAAAATAGACGAAAATTGACCACCCCCCCCCCCCTTATCTCCCAAACTACTGAGCCAAAAATTTTGAAAATATACAGAAATTCTTTTCTGTATTTTCATTAGATTACAGAAAAACCTATAAGAAGTCTGTGGTCTGAAAATAACATGGTAAATCTCTCGATATTGTGAGTACAAACTTACATTTACAGTTGGAATGTATAGGAGAACATGTATTTCAACTACAATGTTAAGTTTGTTCTTGGGATAAATTCATCCCAACTACGGAACCCTTCATAGTGCGCAGTCCAACACGCACTTGGCCGGTTTTTTCTTCGTTCACGTTTATAGGTTCATTATGTACCTACGGTTCTGTGCTTCTCGCATCCAGCGGATTCCTGCTGCCTTCACCAGCACCCTAATTGCGTCACACATTATCAATCGGAGTTTGAATCATTTTGAAACAAATTGCTAATCCATTGCTTCATATGTTCGAAAAATTGGTCTGCTCGACAACGCAACGAATACATAATAACACAATGAATTTTTCTGAACTGTCAAAATGAAACGAACTCCGATGGATAATGTGTTACGCAATTAGGGTGTTGGACGCACGGCCTGGCCGGTTGCGGGTAGTACGCACTTGATCTTTTTGAAGTACCTACATCACTAATAATAAGGTCATTATAATTATGTTCTTCTAGGGCGTTCTCTCCCGGCAATATCTTACAGGTTACCTTCAACATATGCAAAACAAAACTGTTTACATCGTAGCAAAAAAATATACATGTTATGTCTATATCAGAAAGGTTTAGGTGGTGAAATAAAGGTAAACAATCTTGATGCAACTTTTTACACAAATGTATATTAAACAAATAAAATACTGCTTAAATTAATGGTTCAATTGATTTAGTATCATTATTATTGTATTTACATTGGTTTTTAGTTGCATTTTATTTTTAAACCGAAGTTTTAAAATAAAATAATATAAAAGACACATCAAGATTGTTTACCTTTTTCGGGTTCCGTACCAAAATGGTAAAAAAGGAAACCTTATGGTGTCACTCAGTCTGTCTGTCTGTCACAGCTGGATATCTCAACAACTACTAATGCTATCAAATTGAAATTTAGAGTAGTTTTAGATGACGTTGACCCAACTAGTTTACAAATAAAAAAGAAATTAAAATATTCATATTTCTTTTGCAACAGGGACTGAAAGGGGGTCTTAAAAAATCAAAGTGGGACTACTAGGCCATGTGGAGTATCATATGAAAGAACGCTGTTTGCACATTCTCAAACATTTTTTTTCTTTTTTTTAGGCCGCATAGTTTTCGACTTCTGACGAAACATGTGAAAAAAAAACACCTGTCCCCCACCCTTATCTCCGAATTTGCAAAGAGAAAAATCAGAAATTATTCTATGTGATAGCAGTTTACGTAAAGATTACAGGAAAAATAAAACGATGTCTCTAAATAGCACACTTTTTCAGAAATCGGAACGGAACCCTCGGTGCGCGAGTCCGAATCGCTCTTGACCGGTTTTTTTTCACTACCTAAACCTTTCTAGTATAGGCATAACATGTATATTCTGTGTACGGTGGCGTACAGTCCTGCATAACATGTATATTCTGTGTACGGTGGCGTACAGTCCTGCATAACATGTATATTCTGTGTACGGTGGCGTACAGTCCTGCATAAAAGTCTGCCGACAATTTCTGCGGTCGCGAGGTGCCATTAGCTCATCAAGACGCTTTTGTACGCAGACGTGGCGGAAACAGAAGGGATTTGATGTATAATCTGTGAGGACGCCCTATGATAACCTACCATGGGAACTCGAGGGAAAGACGAAGACGAATATTATTATTTTATTTAGATGGTAGGTTACGTGTGTTCCATTTCGAAGATATATTGAAAGAATAAAGAAAAAAAGAAAAAAATATTAAAATTTATTTAATACTCAATCTGCCTAGCCTTTTCCCAACTATGTTGGGGTCGGCTTCCAGTCTAACCGGATACAGCTGAGTACCAGCATTTTACATGGAGCGACTGCCTATCTCACCTCCACAACCTAGTAACTGAGTAATACGATACCCCTGGGTAAGACTGGTTGTCAGACTTTCGGGCTTCTGACGACCCGTAACGATTGTCAATGATCCACTAATGACAGCCGGACCAACGGCTTAGCGTGCTTTCCGAGGCACGGAGGAGTCTCGGTATGTAAAGATGGTCACCCATCCACGGACCAACCCCGGCAAGCGTAGCTTAACCTGATGGATCGACCCGTGCGGCTGTTATTACTTAGCCACGAGCTCCTCCCTACATCTACAGTTACATCAGTATAATTTGGTAGGTACTCATCATTTTGAACTTTTTGTATGGGACCGACCTTGAAATCGCGAAAAAAAATCAGCTGTTCCATACATTTTGTCGATTTAAGTGAATACAAATGTATGGAACAGCTGATTTTTTTTCGCGATTTCAAGGTTGGTCACATAGAAAAAAATGTTCAAAATGGTGAGTTCAATGACCCCTTTTTGGGTTTAGTGTAAACAAAAACTAATGTTGTCTAAGACCTATAACTTGCATGTGTAGTATTTTTACTGTTAGTATAAGTTGGTCAATTAAATAGATAAATAAAACCTCCCGACTCACTGGGGTATCACCGCAGACAGTTCCGACTCACCGTGAACTATGCGGCACCGTTCCGACTCACTGGAACTACTGGACGACACGGTTGGCGCCGTGGTTGAGCGATTGACTGCTGCGCAGCATGTCGCGGTTTCGATTCCCGCACGGAACAAATATTTGTACGACCTACAAGTACTTGTTCCTGGTCCGGGTGTTTTTCTATTTATAATAAGAATGTATTTACAAAAAAAAAAAAAATGTATACTTACAACATTATTTTTTGTTACATTTTGACGAGTTTGATGTAGATAAATGTACTGAACAGCTGATTTTTTTTTTCGCGATTTCAGGTTTGGTCCCATAGCAAAAGTTGTTCAAAATAATGAGTACAATGACCCCTTAAAAGGTTTAGTATAAACAAAAAATAATGTTGTATATAAGTCGTTTATTAGCCATCTCGTTACCATCACAAGCATTAGGTTGCTTAGCTTGGGACTAGATGGCGTTGTGTGAAATGTCAAAGGATATTATTATATAATTATCATTAACTGGCTCTGGCAAGCAATGCAAGATACACTGACTCAGCCCACTATCGACCTCTGGTCTCCGATGTGGCGGCATCTACATCGCCACATACGAACTACGCATCTCAATGACATAACGTCACGCAACCTGCATCGCGCAATTAGAGTTTACCCCGCGACTAGCATATATACAACGTCCCGACATCAACTGTGTGACAAGTCTGTAATGCTCGAGTCTGGGAGGAGTACGTTGGTTTCTGTGGCCGTCGGGCAAGCGCGGGGCGCTGCAACGGGGCCGGCGGCGGTGGCCCGGCGCGGCGCGCTCTGACGGGACCGAAGCGCCCGCGCCGCTCCTCGCCGGGCGGCTCCTCGGCGCCGCGCCTGCCCGCTGTAGCCGCACACAGAATTCCAACGTATTCCTCCCAGACTCGAGCATTACAGACTCGTCATGTCTCGACGTCATTCAAACGGTTCGAGTTTTGCTTCAAGCCGCCGCAGCACAAGCCTAAAGTTCACTTCATTCTCTTTTGTAAAGGGTGGATCCTCCGACCACAGCTGCTCGACGGTTGATGTCGGGACATTGTAGGCAATATTGCATTGGTATTTTCCTTATCCAGTTATTTCAGATTGCAATGTCTTGTAAAAGGTAGGTAATCTCAGAGAGATAATCACCTATAGCCGCGCGGTACGTAACACGCTTCAGGGCTGCCCGCCTACTGCAGTATTTTAACCAACCTAGTATTATAAATATATTTTTCGTTGTGAATGAAATAGGAAGTGCTCAATAAAAATACATGTTGTGTTTTTTGGTCACCCATGCATGACGAACCGCTGCAAATCTTACGCTGTGTAGCCTGTGATTGCGCTGTGTAGCCCGCGAAATTCATTTGAATAATGATAATATAAATTATAATGATAAATTCATAATGATATTTCTAATTCAATAATATATGTAAGTAGCTAAGTACATAAGTAAGTAAGGAAACTACATACTTACTAGCTTTTTTTGCGCTCGCGTTAATAAAAACTAGTATGTACCTATGTAGTTTTCCAAACTACATACCTACTTACTTAGTACTAGTTTTTTTTAACGCGAGCGCGGGTAGCTCACTCGTGTCTCGTGTGTCACTTTTTTCACCTATTAGTATCCACTTATTTATTAATCAACCCAGGTATTTTAGGCTGTGGAAAACGCGAAATACCTACCTATTAAAAATAGATACAAATTACGTACCCTAGTAGGAATATAAAAAAAAATTATAGTCTTACGACCTCTCGGAGTTTCCAGGTAATTTAAAAAATGTTATCTCTGGGTGCGTTACTGACGAATTCAACCAAAGAGAGCACAATATAGTCTACAATTGCTCTTTGCCATATTAAGTAGTACTTGTATTTATTTCTGTGAAGTGAACTGATGAGGAAGACCAGAGATGGCCATCGGAACTACTCAATAACACGTATTTCACTTGGGTTGCGATTTATGGCAATTTATGCTCGGCGCAATGGTGAAGTGGAGTTGATGGTGACTTCACCATCAGTTCCAGTTCTCCTGGTTCCTTACTAGGAGAACTCCTCAACAATTAACGTCCTTGTATCGGGAAAAACGATATTTTGTAAAAGCTGATGAGCAGTTGAGATTAGGCTATTGTAACTTAGATAAATTACAAACTAACCCACTAAAAAGTGAAAAAAAAAACTTTTTTTATAAAAAAAAAACAACCGACTTTCAAAAAAAATTCTACAAAGTGAAAAATTACTTTAATTTCGGAATTCGGTGGCAAAAAGCTAAAATACAGATCCAAAGACACTGACTACCTACCGAAATTAAAGTTATTTTGCACTTCGTAGTATTTTTTTTGAAAGTCAGTTGTTTTTTTTGTAAAAGTTTTTTTTTTAGATTTGACATAGTAGTTTTATGCCAGTCATTAATTGAAAGTAATTTATTTATTTTTTACCCGACTACGCCAGAAGGAGTGTTATATTTTTCGAGAGTATGTATGTATGTCATGTATGATTGTTTGGCACGCTCTGCGGCCTGAACGGCTCGATGTATTTTAGCCTGAGAGGTGTCGTTACAGTTACATTCGTATTTACTGTGAGAGTGACACTGGGTATATCAAAATAAAAAAACAAAATGGCGGATTTTTGGCGCCAAATTAACTCAAAACCTGTCGAGTCCCCACTCGACATCAAATATCAAAATAAAGGGTTTTAAAAGGTGATTACAAAAATATATACAATTATATGGTTAAATGTAATTCGAAGTGACAAATCGTAAAAAAAACACGAAAAAAAAGGCTTGGCTATTTAATTTTGTGCATTTGATCCAAGAAAGCTTTTGAATAACACTCACGACCAAAACTCCTTGCAAGAACTAAATCGTCTGCGTAATCTTTCACATTTGTAAACTAAAAAGCTGGAAATAAAAAAGAGTAATTAAAAAAACTAAAAAACCCGACTGCGGTAAAAAACTGAAAAGCTACCTACACACCACAATATTTTTACCTCCCTGCAAGGACCACTTAAATAAACATTATTGCCGACGGCGATGTTCGCACGGACGTGACAATATCGCGGCGATTTATATTCGCGCACTGGATTATCAACGCTCTGCTTAGCGCCAAAAGTTGAAAATCCAACAGTGTGTTTTTTCGACGCGCTGCGATGCACTCTGTTGTTGTTAGGTTGGATTCTCGTAGCTCGGCTCAACACCGAGAGTTGAAAATCCAGTGCGCGATAAAATCCCGCCGCGATATTTTTACGTCCATGCGAACGTCGGCTTACTGCGTTTTATTACAATAACAAACTAAAACTGATTTTAATACAATAATGCTGTACTTACTGTCACTTGGCAGAATAAATACAAAATGGCAATACTAAACACTTTTCACACAAATAACTTTTCAATTAAATTATTATTTTTATCCGGGCTAACTAGTTAATGTGATACTTTGAAAAAACGTAGAAAAATAATAGAACTGCCTTCGTATAAAAGCCACTTTTAGACACTCAAATTAAATTCAGCTAAGATTTCACCTTTCATCTTTATTCCGGTATTTTACTTTTCAGCAAAAAATCGTAGTTCAATTCTTAAAATATAAATTAAGTTTTCCTACACAATTCAAAATGTTCTCAGCTTACGCCTTTGGGAACTTCGCGCGTTTACATTAGAATATTCATTGTTATTGCTAAGACATAACAACGTCTGTCGGGTCAGCAAGTAAAAAATAAAATATTTTTATTATATATATATTTTTTTTTTTTTTTTTTATATTAAGGCGAAAGCGCCAGGGTGGGCTTGTATGTTGATTAAAATCTGATTCGCGGCCGTAGCTGATATGTACTCCATAAGTTAGCATTTACCTCAAACCTCATGATTTCATGAAATCGATAGATTTGAGGTAAATGCTAACTTATGGAGTTGTATTGCTGATTCTAATGATTATAATTCTGTAAAGCCATATGAGCTACGGCCGCGAATCATATTTTAATCAACATACAAGCACACACTGACCTACAAATTGCAAAAAACGTAAGAAATTTTGAATTTCGCGGCCTACCCTGGCGCATCATCATCTTAAATCCAGCTGATATAAACAACTCGTTCCTTAGTAAGGGCAACACCGTCAAAAGATACGTTTGAATAACTTCCAGCAATAATCGTTGATTGTGTCGTAACCAAGTTCGCTGGTACATCACAACGACTCTTTTGTGGTTTAATTGTACGTAGTTCTGTTGTTTATGGCTTTGAACGGAAATATTCAGATCCGGAGCGAGGGAGGAGGAAGAAAGGAATGATTTTTAATACATTTTAGATTGGGATTGTTTTAAATGCATAGCTACGAATCACTTTAGAGTTTAGCTAGTTACAGCATATACAGGGTGTAAGTGTAAACACTGGCAATATGTTAAGGGGTCATTGTACTCATCATTATGAACAACTTTTACTGTGGGACCAAATCTGAAATCGCGAAAAAAAAATCACATTTTATGTTCGCATAATTCGTCAAAATGTAGGGTTTTTTTGCGATTTCAGGTTTGGTCCCACAGTAAAAGTTGTTCATAATGATGAGTACAATGACCCCTTAAAAGATAGCCACTGTTTACACTTAGGCATGAAGGCCAACAAGAATCAACAGCAAAAAATTACTTATGTCAATCACGAACATTACATAACATAACATCACGACTCTATTCTCCGAAGGGTCAGACAGAGAAAAATTCGAGATCGGGTGGGATGTGGGAGTAATAGGGTGGGGGAACATAATGGGACCTCAAGGTCACTGACCTTGACCTCAGGGTCATCGACCTTGAGGTCAAGGTCAAAATTTGGGCACCCCAAGGTTTGGTTGGTTAGGTTACTTTAAACCCTGCAGACAGAAATAGGAGCCCCGCGAAGCTCCGCGGGGCTCCGTCGTCCTGCTGATTTTTCATAGTGCCCCGTTTCGTATCCACTGACCGAGATGTATACCTTAGTACAGCCACAAACATTTCACCAGTTATGTTTAAGTCCTATGTAAAAGGGGGCGAGCCTATTGCCATCAAAACGGGCACAAAGCCAGAGTCCGAGATGAAACTGTAATTAATTGCTTATCTAATGAGAACACAAGCCTAGAAGCTACTCATGAAAGCAAATCAAACAGACACATACTTATACTGAAACCAAATACCACCCTACGACGATACATTTCACTCAAATCAAATCATTGTTATTCCAACAACCGCGAAACGATAATGGCGATTAGTATAATGAAATGAAAACATTAGAGCCAAATAAAGACAGTCACGGGGTAGGCAGATAAATAAATTTACACTCTATTAAGCCACAGTGATTCAGCTAGTATAGGGACAGAGGGAAAGAGGGTCGTGGCGCCGGAGTTTGCACACATTATGAGGAAGGAATGGGGAATATAGTAATCTTAGGAGATGATCTTCCATATAGTGATTAAGATAAAGGTTTAGCAACGTTTTTAGAAATAGCTTATGATGAGGAAAATCTAGTGGAAGTAGAATGAATGGAGTCGCTTAGATTATGTAGATATAAAAATAACGTGTCGTTGCTTTCGTGGTGAATCGGTTTAATTTTGAAGGTTCCATACCATTATTCATTGCTTTGTTGGCTCGTGGCTAAGTAATAACAGCCGCACGGTTACCTGCGAGTGGGGAGGGTTGGGCGTTAGTTGCGAACCCCATAGGTTCACAACTACTGATGATGATATGTTTTCCATCGGATGATGTTTTTTTACGTTTATATATATGTGATCTAAGCTTATATACCTATTGTGTAAAGTTTTGTCCTTTTGCACACTTGGGGTGCATTTGACACGCTGGGGGGGAGGGGGGGTTAGCTACGAACTCCATAGGTTCACAACTAACGATGATGATTGGTTTTCCATCGGATGATGTTTTTTTACGTTTATATACAGAGTGGCGATTAGGTTATCACATTACCTGAAACCATGTATTCAGTACAGTATTCTGGACCCCCCTGCGTTGAAATTTTTCGTTGGTTATTAAAAAAAAAATCTGCTGTTTCCTACAAAAATGCAATACCTACGCGGTCAAAATGTACTATGGAAAAGCAATTTTTTGTTTTTCTTATGCACACATGGGGTGCATTCGGCACTTGAGGGGTTAAGCCATAAGTGTGTTACAATTACCCTGCTGATACAATGAACGTAAATGTAGCAAAGAAGTACACACATCAAAAAAAGTTTGTGATCACTAAAAGCTGCATATATTTTTCACGCAAAAGCTGATATATTTTTAAAATTTAACTTTATCAAGAAAAAGTGTTTACGTTACATACAATAAAATACACTGTATATTTTTATTTAAAAAATCTATAACGTAAACACTTTTTCTTGATAAATTTTAAAAATATATATCAGCTTTTGCTATAGTGATTACCTACAAACTTATTTGATGTGTGTATGTAAGGATCGTGGCGTTCTGTAGTTCCTGGCTTCCGCCATGGCATGAAGACGTGATTAAAATTTTATGTATGTATATGTATAAAACCGGCTTACAATCTATGAAAATTTCAACTGCCTACCTATTCATGAGATACAGCCCTGTGACAGACGGACGGACAGACGGACGGACGGCGGAGGCTTAGTAATAGAGTTACGTTTGGTACCCTTCGGATATGGAACCCTAATAATCATATTTTCTTGAGGCGGTTGTAGGTAGGTAATATAAGTTCTCGATCCGGAAACCAATTTGTTACTTAATTCTTAAGTGCAAATGCTGGACAATCGCACTAATGCGTTATCACTATGCTGATGCAGAACGGTACTAAACTTTTGATGACATATGAATATTCTGCCATCTATCTACTAGCCAGCAGTCCTGCTTGCAAGCGTGTTTAACATTTATGGAAGACGTGTTTGAAGTCCAATGAAACTGAACGTTGTGCTGTTTACAGTTGGACCTAAACATCGTCATTATTGTGTCAAGACGATATATAAGGTGTATCTATTCAAACACGAAATGTCTTGAGGGGTCATTGTACTCACTATTATGAACAACTTTTACTATGGGACCAAATCTGAAATCGCAAAAAAAAAATCAGCTGTCCATATCCTAATCCCTACATTTTGACGAGTTTGATGAAGATAAATGTACTGAACAGCTGATTTTTTTTTCGCAATTTCAGGTTTGGAACCAAAGTAAAAGTTGTTCATAATGTTGAGTACAATGACCCTTTAGGAGGAAAACAACCATTAAAATTTCGTTATACAGAAGATAAGTTAAGTAGTGTCTCTGTTCAAATATCGAGTAAAAGAGTATTAACTTTCATCTCAAAGGTGAGTATTTATATATAGTATATGTATGTTTATATATTTTAGCTACATGCATTTATTTAAGTATATTTTCATTTTTGTTTTGCGTAATACGCGTATGTATATTTAATATTTTAGTTTAAGACTTCGCATCATCATATTTTTCTCTTCTTGTTCTCACACACTATTGTCTATATTTCTTTTCCATTTCTCCTTTCGCAGATCTGCTGGTAGAAATTTCTTAAGAAATGAGCAGTACCTTTGTACTCCTTATTATAAATATGATGTATCTCTATACATTTTTCTGTGTGTACATAAATAGTAAAATAAATAAATAAATAAGTTTTTGTGAAAAAAAAAAAAACACAAGGAAGACAATATTCTGTCAAGCCACGTATATTACGACCAGGTCTATTAAGCCATAATAGTCATTTGACTCACATTTACCTTGACGTAAAAAAAATATATATCAAACGGGTAACGTTAATGCATCGCGCTGGCAATCTCAAAATCGAGGGGTGCATAATTTATCATACAGAGCCACTGCCTTATATGTGAAGCTATTTTGGGGTTGCGTAGCTGGAAAAATGTCAGATGGGAACGCTTCAAAAGGTCCTTTTGGCAGCGTTAATATTGTGTGATACTTTAGACAGAGTGGAGCTCGTGGCTAAGTAATAACAGCTGTACAGGTCCATCCATCAGGTTAACCTACGCTTGCCGGGGTTGGTCAGTGGATGGGTGACCATCTTTACATGCCGAGACTCCTCCGTGCCTCGGAAAGCACGATAAGCCGTTGGTCCCGGCTGTCATTCGTGGATCTTTGACAGTCGTTACGGATCGTCAGAAGACCGAAAGTCTGATAACCAGTCTTACCAAGGGGTATCGTATTACCCAGTTACTGGGTTGTGGAGGTCAGAATATAGGCAGTTACTCCATGTAAAATACTGGTATTCAGCTGCATCCGGTTAGACTGGAAGCCGATCCCAACATAGTTGGGAAAAGGCTAGGCAGATTGACTTTACACAGAGTGAAATAACTAGTGGTATTATAAAATGGATAAGCTTTTTAGGTCAGTCTCCATTTGTATGTTTGTTTAAAAATAACAACAATAATATTTTTTTTTTCTGAATAGGAAATCATGAAATGACTTCTCCCACTCTTTCGTGTCAGACTTTTACCGACTAAAACCCACCTGTGTTCCTTCAGTTACCTGTGCCAGGGCCACGGTATCTCTTTCGAACAACCCACGACCCCGGCGGGAACAATAATAAGACTAAGAAACAAAATAAAATATGTAGTGGTCATTTACATTATCGATACAAAATTCTGTTAATAAGTAATTAAATGACCATTATTTTTGTTTATTAGATTGATTTCACTTCTTCTATCTACCACAACTTTCCCAGTGACTCAAGAATTTTTTAAATTGATTAACGGCCTATTTCACGATGTCCGAATAGCCATTACTTACCAAATATTAAATTTAAAAATAGAACAGGATTTGTATGAAATTATCTGCCAAGTAAATTAATAGAAACTTAATCATGGGTGGTGAAACAAGCCCTAAAATTAATAACGTAGGTACGGAATGACGTTCCTATTTTATTCGGTTCGCGCTTGTCGCATTTTTTATTACATCACACGTCTCTGTGAAGAATGAATTTCAAATGGTGTCGGAAGTTTGTGTTGGGGGAATAAATCCTAGCCCCGTACCATGAGAAACAATTAGATGATGTCTGCACGAGAAACTGTGTAGGCGAGTTAGGTGTGAGAATCGATCATTTTAAGAGAGAGTTGAGGTCGGTATGTTCGGGTGACCAAGAATAAAAAGAACCTAATATTCTTGTTAAAATTCTTATAATTGATTGGTGGAGTGCATTTTATTGACTAAGTAGATAAGTACTATTTTGCTAAAATAAATCATACCGCTTATTTTTTTTTTTGGTCCTTCGAGTCGCATTTATGAAAGGTACTGGGCCTCAAGTCTGCTATTACAATAGTGTCAGAATGGTCTATCATTGATTTCATAATTGTTGATTTTGACAAGTTTGGTAATCTACTAATATAATGGCGTCATAATGGCGTCATTATGACTTTCCAATGGTCAACCACTACACTCCATTGTATGAAATTATGAATTTAGCAGATTACGAACTTTTAGCAAAATGACAATGCAGTGACAATGTGATCGTGTTGGAATGTAAAAAATAGCAGACTTGGGGCCCTGTCCTCCTGTACCTATTAACACTGACAATTGAAGTTACTGTAAAAGCCAATTTATTTTTATAGGAGTCACCGTGGAGTTTCTCCACAGCAATCTGTGCCTAGCCTTTTCCCAATTATGTTGGTGTCGGCTTTCAGTCTAACCGGATAAAGCTGAATACCAGCATTTGAGTTTCTCCAATTGGAACCTTGCACCTAGCTTCTGACTTTTCATAAGTAAGTGTGTGAACTAAAATTATTTTGATTTGCGACGCGATTCTGGTAGAACAATTTCCATGAAGTTTTCATAGAAATTGTTCTACTACAGACACGTCGCGCTGACGCATGTCAAATTTTTTTTCTAAAATTCTGAAGTAGTAAAAGATAATACATAAGTAATTAGTTTTTGTTTACACTAAACCCGAAAAGGGATCATTGTACTCATCATTTTGAACAATTTTTTTAAGGGACCAACCTTGAAATCGCGAAAAAAACATCAGCTGTTCATACATTTGTGTTCACTTAAATCGACAAAATGTATGGAACAGCTGATTTTTTTTCTGTGGTGTCTATTCATACACGAAATCTCATATGGGTCATTTGTACTCATCATTATGAACAACTTTTACTATGGGACCAAACCTGAAATCGCGAATAAAATCAGCTCTTCAGTACATTTATACTATCAAACTCGTCAAAATGTATAGGGAGCAGTTGATTTTTTTTTCGCGATTTCAGGTTTCGTCCCATAGTAAAAGTTGTTCACCATGATGAGTAGAATGACCCCTTAACAGATTTGTGATACACCTCATAAATGCATCTCAATTTAATGCTTCAGCAAGCCAAGACTGGTAGTGAAAGGAACTCGATGCAAACTCGTATGAACGATATATTTTCGACTTTAAACAAGCAAAAAGTAAGGGTTACAAGGTGTTTTAGGGTGTTAGAAACTTGAAAGAAATATAAGCCTTGAATCGGCCTGTAGTGTGATGTATGATGTACCATTATGATATCAAAGACGACTCTTATATTGAATTATACCATTGAATCGGATGGTTGCATTCTGTGCTTTGATAGCAAAACTTATGGTTAAATATTGTACATAAACAGAAAAGAGCGTTTCACGTAAGTGTTCCCTTCGCCGTAATGTTGGCACCATTGCTTTTCATTGAAGAAATGGTCTGTGCAAGCAATTCTTCAATTAAAAGCAATGGTGCCAACATTACGGCGAAGGGAACTCTTACTTGAAACGCACTTTAAGTACAGTCTGATTTTTAATTCCACGGAATTCTGACATTTCAGAAGTGTTGCCAATACTACAACGGTCCTAATAAAAACGGAACGCATTTAAGCGAAAAAAAAACCTTTCTTGAATATAAGGTTTCAATTAGAAAAACTAAAACTTAAAAATTGACTGATAATTTTAAAATGGTAATCAGATTTTTTACTATCACATTATTGAAGTTACGATAGTTAGTAAGGTAATTATTTTTCTTTCACAGGAATCCCTGTCCAATAATCCATAGGTTACAAACCTTTTTTAGGAATATCTTTTTGTTTGTAAAATCATCGCTTCTTGTAACTACAGACAGACAACGATGATGATATTAGTGATAATGATACCTAAATAAATATTTTTTAAATATGTTCTTTTACGCTTTTTTCCATTTAGCCATATAAAATTAATATTTTTAACCGACTTCTAAAAAAGGAGGAGGTTTTCAATTCGGATGTTTGTATTTTTTTTTTTTTTTTTATGTTTGTTCGCGCATAACTCCGTCGCTTGCCCACCGATTTGAAAAATTATTTTTTTGTTGGAAAGGGTATACTTCCCAAATGGTCCCATTTTTGTCAAAATCCAGTTCTGATGATGGGATCCTGGAGAAATCGAAGGAACTCTTCAAATATTATAGGCACACCTATAGCGATTTGGGTATTTTTTATAGTAGCTCGTGCATTTACTCTCGGAAAGCACCACTTGGTGAAGTGGAACTGATGATGAAGACCACAGATGGCTACCGGAACTACTCAATGATAAATATTTCACGGGTTGCGATTCGATTACTTTAATATGGTTGCTAAGCAATTTCCGCTCGTCGCACAATGCGTGTGGTGAGTGGTTGTTGAGGAGTTCTCCTGGTTCTTACCAGCAGAACTCCTCAACACTTAACGACCCAGCATCGGGAAAAGCAATATATTGTAACATGTGATGAGCAATTGACATTAGACTATTGTAACTTATACAAATTATAAACAGACCCACTAAAAAGCGAGAAATAAAAACTTTAAAAAAAAAAAAAAAACGACTTCCAAAAAGCACTACAAAGTGAAAAATAACTTTGATTTCGGAAGTCGGTGGCAAAAAAAAAGAAAGTTAATAAAAAAACGAAAGACACCGACTTCCGAAATCAAAGTTATTTTTCACTTTGTAGTGCTTTTTGGAAGTCGTTTTTTTTTTTTTTTAAAAAGTTTTTAATTAGTGTGCATTGAATGCACAGAACAAACACTATTTACATTGTCATATAGTTTACTTGATACCATTCTCTTTCATATTTTGTTATTTTATATCCCAAAAAATTGTAGTAATTTTCAACTTATAAAAAGGACAAGACAGAAAAAAGATTTAGGATATCTGAAGTGTCAAAAAATTACTGCTGTCAGAATTCCGTCGAATTAAAAATCAGACTGTAGGTAATTCAAAATAAAAACGCCGCCATTTTAAAATACATATTAAAATCTGTCAAACATTTTGACATTTCGATATTTGAATGTTGATGAGGTGGACCTTAGAACATGATTGTATTTTGTTCCTTGTGGTCTAGTCTTCGTGTTTTCTTTGGATATTGTTTTGTTTTTCGTTAACATTAGTTTAGTCTTCTGTTTTTTACTAGTCGAGATCAAGTTGAAAAACAAGAAAATATGCAGCTATTGACACTCTAAAAGCAGATATCGCTTGCAACTATATTTTATACATAATCATACAGTACCTCAAATCAAATTTGAACCTTGCTACTCTTAAAACACAGTCGCAGTTTCGCTGACTGACATCCTGCCAACAAAACGACAACCGGCGACATTTTTTTTATCAATCCCCACCGCGGAACATCTATCAATATCGTAAATTTGACTATAACAACGTATTTCTGGTTTGCCGGTGGCGTATGTCTGTGCGTGCCAGAGTACTAGGGGAGCAGAAATTAATAAGAGGAAACGCGATTTTAACGACTTCCAGACAAATTGATGCGGAACGATCATTTGTTATGTTCGAAGTTTGGGGCCGTATTCTGGTGGATGCAATGGAACTCACAAGGTGTGTGGTGTGATAACGATTTCGTTCATTAATGTGAAGTTTTTTACTTATAGCTATCCATTCTATGTTTTAAAAAAATGCGGTTCATCTTACCTACTTCATGCTGACGACAAAAACTAAAAAGGGATAACTTCTTGATATAAAAAAAAATGTACTAGCTTAAGTATTTCAAATTGCAAGAAGATGCACTACAAATAAAACAAAAGGTTTTGTAGTAAAACACGTAAGTATACTAAAAGAAAAATAATTTAATTATCTTAAAAACAGTGAAAGTTTCATAAAAATACGATTGATCGTTTTTTATCCGCGTTAGATGTAACTTTACAAATTAATTTTACTATTTAAAACATAATATAAATATTCACATATTAAGTTATTAAAAAAATGCTCTAATTTAACATATCTATTAAAATGCTTTTTCCAAATCATTAACACTACCGTAAGGGCGGGTTACTTTGACTCTAGGGCATAACTTTAGCCCAAATCGAGACAGATGTTTAGTGTCATTAAATCCACACAAAGTTCCGCAAGTACTCGTTTATATCGCCATCAATTATTTACCGAAGGACATACGATGTTCGGTTGTGTGGTCGCGATACTTCGGGCAGTTTAAACAGTTTTCTCAGTTTGGGCCAAAGTAGCCCTAGCATCAAAGTAACCCGCCCTTACGGTACTCGTTTCGACGTGATTTTCAGTTTAAAATCATTAAAAGTCGTATAACAGCGCCTTGAACATTAAATTGTGCAAGCGGCTACTTACTACGTACATACTTATTACTAAATAAACAAAACTTATGTAAGCCAATGACATTCTGACGACACGGTTGGCGCAGTGGTTGAGCGATTGACTGCTGCGCAGCATGTCGCGGGTTCGATTCCCGCACGGGACAAATATTTGTACGACCTACAAGTATTTGTTCCGAGTCTGGGTGTTTTTCTATCTATAATATGTATCTATTTACAAAAAAAAATGTATATAAGTAGTTTATCAGCCATTTCGTTACCATAACACAAGCATTAGGTTGCTTAGCTTGGGACTAGATGGCGTTGTGTAAAATGTCCAAGGATATTTATATTTATTTATTATTTATTTATTCTATTTCTTACTCCACCTTTAATTTCTATTAACACCTTCTAATTTCTACCGTAACAGAATACGTACACATTTTGTCAGCTGGCCCTCCCCAACTATTGTAAACTTGATTTGACGTCCAAAACAATATGGCTTCCATCTGGCAGCTGACAAGAAAACAATTTAGCCGCTAACTATTAGCAACTCCCCAAGGAAATAGTAAGTTATACCTCTCATAGATACAAAAACAAAAATAGATTTTACTTACAATATTATTTACACGATAATTTGTGAATGTAGAAAAAATAAAGAGGTTAAGATCGAGTCGGACACGCGCACCGAGGGTTCCGTTCCGATTTCTGAAAAAGTGTGCGATTTAGAGACATCGTTTTATTTTTCCTGTAATCCTTCTTTCACATTGAATAATTTCAGATTTTTCTCCATGCAAACTTCGGAGATAAGGGAGAGGGATCTTTTTCCCATTTTTCATCAAAAGTCGAAAACTATGCAGCCTAAAAAAAATAATAATTGTTTAAGAATGTGCAAACAACGCTCTTTCATATGATAGATACCCCACATGCCCTAGTAGCCGCTTTGAATTTTTAAGAACACCTTTCAGTCCCTGTTGCAAAAAAAAAAATCTTTCTTATTTCCAATATAAAACTGTTCCAAATTTCAAGTTGATAGCAGTCACACTAAAAGGGTTCCTTTTTACTTTTTTGGTACGGAACCCAAAAAAACAGAGTAGAAGTATCAGCTGTTTAGCAACAAGTAATTTGAGCGTATGAGGTTGACTTTGTCAAAGAAATCTTTTCTTACAGCCAACTTTTGCGCTGCAAAAGAATCTGTGATTATGGGATCTTTTGGAGAATCCCTTGTGGCGACAGTTTAAAGCTGTTGATGTGTTAAAATGATCCATTGCTGATCCTTTTTGGATCAGTGCATAGATTTGAGATACAGTCGTGTAAAAATAGGGAACATTTTGTTTACAAGTAGAATATATGGTCTGGAAATGCGTTCCTTGCGAAGTATAGTGTGGTGAGACTATGAATGATAGGCTGAGGAATGATGTGATAAGGCAACGGTGCGGTTTAAAAGAAGATGTCGTGACAAAAATTTAACAGAGTATGCTTAAATAGTTTGGTCATGTTGAGAGGATGAATGAAAGGCGACTAACAAGGCAGATGTGAGTGGGAACGCCGCTGGGATGGGATGCCGTAGGAAGACTTATAGTGACCTTATTGGTGATGTTCTTCAGAAAGATCAGGTGCGTAGTACTCGCAACCGGCGCGTGTATGACCGATGTATGAACGTAAACGAAGCAAAAGTAGTATGTGAGGATCGTAGCAGGTGGCGTTCTGTAGTTTCTGCCTACCCCCGTGCATACCTACATACATATACTCACGGGCCGTGAGTTTATGTATGTAGGTAGGTATGAATGTATGTATTTTCTTTACAAAAAAACCGGCCAAGTGAGTGTCGGACTACGCACAATGAAGGGTTCCGTAGTTGGGATTAATTTAATTATCCCAAGAACAAACTTAACATTATAGTTGAAACACATGTGCTCCCATATATTCCAACAGTAAATGTAAGTTAGTACTCACAATATTAAGAGGTTTACAATGTTATTTTAAGACCACAAACTTATACCGGATGACTTTTTTTTACGGTCTCGAAAAAAATTGGCTATAATTAGGTGAACAGAGTAGAAGCCTATGACATACCTAGTTTTATTTTTTTAATAGTAAGCTATTAAAAAAAAAAAAATTCTGTCTAAGGACAGAAAAAATTATCTAAGTACCAATAAATAGTACAAATTCGATGTAAACTTTTCATTTTTGTAAGTACCATAAAAACAGAAATTTTGAAAAAAAATTATAAATAGTTTAAAAATATCGAAATTCATATCATGTGCATCTTGCATATGATTTGAATTTTTGATTTTTTAAATTTAAAAAAAAAAAAAAAAAAAAAAAATTGGGTAGGTATACCATAGGCTTCTACTACGATCACCTAATATACCCAATTTTTTTCGAGACGGTAAAAAACGTCATCCGGTTTTCCTGTAATCTACAGGTATAGAACTATTTTCTGTAATTTTTTCAAAATTTTAGGCTCGGTAGTTTCGGAGATAAGGGCGGGGAGAATGGTCAATTTTCGTAAATTTTCTTAAATAACTTTAAAACGATTTATTTTAAAATTATAAAAAAAATATATTTGAGACCCTCATAGTAAGCCCTTTCATTTGATATGTCACACGGTAGGTGCATTTTGCAAAACTTGTTTTTTTCTTATTTGGAGCAAATTGGCTGTGACAGACGGACAGACAGACAGACACACGAGTGGTCCTATAAGGGTTCCGTTTTTTCCTTTTGAGGTACGGAACCCTGAAAATATTTTATGTTACGAAAAAAAAATTCTAAACCTACATTACTTTAATTGTTAACCTGCACAAACAAGTACTAGATTTAAAGCTCAAAACAGATGTCTGCAACGCGCAAAACAGATGAAAATGATGCAAAAAAATAGTAAATAAACAGATGCAAGTTATTTACATACAGCGAAATCTCATCGACGATGCGGGCAGCTTCACAACACGAGGCAGGTACTATAGGTTTACGAACGAAATTGTAGAGGAGAGAAAAAATTATCTTTTGGAATATCCATTGAAAACTCGAAACAAAAAAAGATGCTCTCAAAGCCGGTAAGAGAACCTAAGATATCACTAATCTTTTAGAATGTGGTTGGATTTATTACCTATGTCTGAGTTCCATACCGTATATGTCGCAGGTCTATGACAAAATCAGTTTTTTTTTATTAATAAACCTAGTTTTTTGATCAAAAACCGGAAGAAGATAAAATTTTATAAAAGTTTCATAATAGTATGAGTTTGTTGCATCATAGATCAGATCACTTAATTTTTATTTTTGGGAAATGTTGTTATAGATGATCTCACGTCAATTTGCGTCGCACAACTCACAAAGAACCCAACCCACCAACCCGCACTGTGTGGTGGCTTACGGCCCAGCAGTGGAAACATTATACAGGATATTTTTTTAAGCAGTGTGCAAATTTACACATTCAAGGTGTTCTACCCATGAATATAAACAACTTTCACTATAGGACTAACTCTGTAATCGTGAAAAAAAAATCAGCTGTTCAGTACATTTATCTACACCAAACTCGTCAAAATGTAGGGAGTAGCTGATTTTTTTTTCGCGATTTCAGGTTGTTCATATTCATATTCATGGAGAGTTGTTCATAATCATGGGGAGAACACCCTGTGAAAATTTGCGCAGTGCTTAAAAAAATTTCCTGTATAAGGGACAACAGGGGGAGGGGGGGGGGAGGGGGGAGGGGTATCCTGTTTTTTTTTTATAAGGGCGTTATCGCAATTGGTTCCGGGAACCTTTGTTGCTTAACCGGGCGTCGGCGGGGCCAGACGGGCCTCTCGCCTTGCAAAAATTTTTATTAAGTAGCACAGCTAAGGGCGTCCCATAGTGGGACTCGAACCTAGGCTTAGGGCGCTACTGACTACTGAGCAAGAGGGGACTTGTAGCATCGGTTATAAGGTTAACAATAATAGAACCCCGGGTGATATAAAAAGAGATCCTAGAGTAATACTTTGACTTCACTCTTCGATTTCAGTAATAGAAATAAAACACAACAACTTCAACTCACCCAGTGCTCACTACCACTAGTACCTCCCCACTCAGCCCTGTCATAAATGATACAGAATCAACTCAGAATTTGCATGCGGACGAGACATGTTTGCAAATCATATGTTGCGATTTACCAAGACTAGGTACATATGTACTTAGTACGTTTGCTTTTCCCCAAACTGCTCGGCTATTCATGCTTAATATCGGGAATCTACACCTAGTTTGGTTATTGTGTTTGGGCAATGTGTATTTGGGAGTTTTCAGCAGTTTTGAAGGTGAAAATAATTTGTTTGGTGGGGTGGTTAACAGAATAATAAATCAAATATTAGAAGAAAAAAAAAGTGGTACCGAATAAAATAAAAATACAATTACCAGAATACATAAATAATTATTTATACAAGGTCCATTAAAATAGAGGGACAAATTTTAACAGGGTGTTCTACCCATTAATATGAACAACTTTCGCTATGGGACTAAGACTAACTCTGAAATCGCGAAAAAAAATCAGCTGTTCAGTACATTTATCTACACCAAACTCGTCAAATTAATTAATACAAAAACAATTACAATACACACAACAATAACAAGAATACAATACAACACACACATAACCTTAGACGGTAATTATACCGGATGACTTTTTTTACCGTCTCGAAAAAAATTGGGTATATTAGGTGAACAGAGTAGAAGCCTATGACATGCCTAGTTTTTTTCTTTTTTTAATAGCTTAGACAGAAAAAATTATCTAAGTACCAATAAATACTACAAATTAGATGTAAAATTTTCATTTTTGTACCATAAAAACAGAAATTTTGAAAAAAAAAAAATCGTTTTAAAAAATCGAAATTCAAATCATATGCAGCCTGCATATGATTTGAATTTTTGATTTTTTTTTTTGAAAAAAAAAAAAAAGGTATGCCATAGGCTTCTACTCCGTTCACCTGATTTACCCAATTTTTTTCGAGACGGTAAAAAATGTCATCCGGTATAATTACCGTCTCGAAAAAAATTGGGTATATTAGGTGAACAGAGTAGAAGCCTATGACATGCCTAGTTTTTTACTTTTTTTAATAGCTTAGACAGAAAAAATTATCTAAGTACCAATAAATACTACAAATTCGATGTAAACTTTTCATTTTTGTACCATAAAAACAGAAATTTTGAAAAAAAAAATCGTTTTAAAAAATCGAAATTCAAATCATATGCAGCCTGCATATGATTTGAATTTTTGATTTTTTTGATTTTTTTTTTTTGAAAAAAAAAATAATAATGTATAGGTAAAAAAAGTAATGTATAGGTACTTAAGTGTAAGAGAAAATTGACTTTGGTGCTTGGCCTTTTTTCGTCTGAGTAAACTTGTGCCTAGCCAGTAGGCCTAGACAAATGGCATTCGCTTTGGAGAGATTCTATTTCTACAATCGTTATCGAAGTTATCGTTGGCGTTGACCTATGATCACGTGACATTTCGATAGCATATATAAGTCAACCTCATTAGGGAGACTGGGGGTCGGCGGTGGGGGGTTTGAGGGATCGGGGGGTCGGGGGTCTGGGGGATCGGTGGTCTGGGGGTTTGGGGGTCTGGGGTTTGAGGGGTCTGGGGTCGGGGTCCGGGGAGTCAAGGGTCTGGGGGTCGGTGTCTGGGGGGTCGGGGTTCTGGGGGTCTTGGAGTTTGGGGGTTTGTGGGGGTACCCTGTCTTGGGCCTGAGGTGGAAGGATAGGGTAGTGGGGATAAACGTTTGGTGGAGGGAGGTGGTGGGGGAAGGGGGAGTTGGGGGTTAAACGCTTTTATCCCTAAACATAATTACCATAATATTGGGCTTTTCTACTAGCGTCATTGCTAATCGAATGTTACTTTATAAAACAATATCGAGAACGGGTCTTATCGCGATATTCCTTTTTTACGAGCTAAACAGGTACAGTAGTACCCAACTAATATAGCTTATCGATGTACCTGCGCAGAAGATGAATTTTCAAAGCGCGGGAAATGCTATTGACCAATCGGCACGCTCCACGCTTTTTCCTGTACCGCTATTGGTCAGTAGCTGCCGCCATGTTAGCGCGCGCTGCTGACAGCCGCCATACTTGCAAGTGAGACGGAAGTAACAGCTGCAGTGTATTGTGAACCTTATAGTAGTGATCTAAGGTTGATTGTAAGTTTTAAGCATTCTCGTTAATCTTCTGGGCCATACTTTCTTTTCTGTGCGAACGAAGATTCACGACGCGCCCTATCAGTTAGGTACTACTACTTGTTTTATAATTTGTTGTTTTTTTTTTGTTGTTTTATAATGTGTACAAATCGCAAAAGTTTAAAATGTCGAATTTTACTTTGTCGAGACCCGCAGGAATCTTTAGCGCGTCGAAAATGTTGTGAAAGCATTAGGTAACAGAATTTTGAACAAAGTCCAAGAGTAGTTTAATTAAATTGTATCCGAGTGTTAAAATTGTAATTAGGACTCATGTGAACTCCACATCTGTTGAGAAAACTGAAATTAGTGACTAAAATTTTGGGGACCAGATATAATTGGATATTTTATGGAAAATTAAAGTTTTCGCTACTCCATTTCTTGTAAAGGGTCGTAGGGTCGTAGGCTGTTGTGATACGCAGTACCTACACATTCTACGTATATACACACATCGCAGCCCAACCAACGGTAGCGTACCGTCAAAGATAAAATGATTTTATTTATGTAAGTAGGTTTATACAAACACTTTTGCACGTCAATCATATTTAAAATAAACAAAAAACGAGTCGGACTCGCGCACCGAGGGTTCCGTACCATCATAATAATGTTGATTATTTCTGAAAAAGTGTGCTATTTATCGTTTTATTTTTCCTGTAATCTTTACATAAACTTCTGTCACATAGAATAATTTCAGATTAGAAAAATTTGAAATTATTCAGTGTGTAAGCAAACTTCGGATATAATTTGGTTTGATTGGTTTTCCATCCGATGATGTTTTTTTACATTTATATATATGTGATATAAGCTTATATACCTAACAAAAAAAGGGTTTTTCTTATGCACACATGGGGTGCATTCGACACTTGAGGGGTTAAAGACAATACAGAGAGGCTATCAGAAGATAAATGTCATAGAAAAACTGTCTCGTTGGGTTTAGTTGATACTTCTTAGAAACCTATCAACCTCATCAACGACGAAGCATTAACATAAACTGTATTAAATCATAGCAAGCGTTACCCGGAACACTCGAACGGACAGACAGACGTATAAACATTATCCGTCGGTAGATATACAAACGGACGGTAGCTGATGCTAGCAGCGGTTGTGACTAATGAAGTGTTTGTTATCATGCACTCCCACTGTATAATGTAAAGGTTTCTCCTGTGAAATGTTACGTAAGAGCTGATGGGTGATATACCTACAGTGTGTAAGTGTAAACAGTGGCAATATTTTAAGGGGTCATTGTACTCATCATTATGAACAACTTTTACTATGGGAGCAAACCTGAAATCGCGAAAAAAAAATCTGCTGTTACATACATTTTGACGAATTATGCGAACATAAATGTACTGAATAGCTGATTTTTTTTTAGCGATTTCAGGTCTGGTCCCGTAGTAAAAGTTGCTCAATAATGATGAATACAATGACCCTTCAAATATTGCCACGGTCAAATTACCACTTCTACCATATAGTGCCTTCGTGTACCTACTACAATGTCACATTGTTCTTAGAATAATTCTACTGTAGGTACAAACCTTTTTTTTTTTTTTCTTTTGTTGTGGATGGGAAATCATTAAATGACTTCTCTCGCTCTAGGTGGAGCGGAAGGGCGTGTCAGATTTTACTGACTAAAACCCACCCGTGTTCCTTGAGTTGCCTATGCCAGGGCCACGGTATCTTTTTCAAACAACCCGCGACCCCAGCGGCTAGGTACAAACCCTAATCTCTAAAAAGTTTAATCTGCACCAAATTAATCTGTCTGGATCAAAGGACTCAATAATGCAACCAAAATTCCGGTGTCAAATAATTTGGATATAGGTACAGTTGTGCATTCAGCAAGTTGCAGAGCCCTCTTTGTGCAGTAATGATGACGTGGTGTCGCCCACCACACTTATTAGTATAGATATAACAGAGATGGAGAGTTCCTGGATGTGGCTGTAGAGAATTGGTTTTGTACAGACAACAAAAGAGATATTTAGGCAGGACATATTACAATATACATATATCAATCAATCTGCCTAGCCTTTTCCCAACTATGTTGGTATTGTAAAATAAGGGGTAATAACAAGAGTAGCAGTGTAGTCTGATAGTACTATATTCGTGGTTAATACTTTACAAGCTAGTGACACATAAAAAACATAAACAAGGCCGTAACTACGCTTATTTAAATTGGTGACAGACATGTATAAAAGATTATTCACACATGCCAGTGCATCTATAATATGCGACCTCCAATACGCCCCCTTAATCTATTACACATGCATAGAAAATTATCTATTACACAAAACACTTGGGTATAGAAAAAATAAAACATATAGAAAACATAAAACATCAAAACATCTAACTACTCATCCACCCCCTTAATAGAATAATTTGACAGGGATAAATCCTTTAAAAATTCTCTAAGCTTCGGGCTGTGAACACTTTTAGTTAAGATGTCCGCTATCATCTTATCAGTTGACATGTACTTTATTTCAACTTTGTTAGCCAGTACACACTCACGAATAAAATGATACTTGATATCTATATGCTTTGTTCTATTATGCATCATTTTGTTAGCTGCAATTTTATGCGCCGACTGATTGTCATTATAAATTACTACCGCTTTACTATCCACAGCTGTCAAACTGTTCAGTAAACTACGTAAATATAGAGCTTCCTTCGAAGCTTGACTCAATCCTACGTACTCTGCCTCTGTGGAGGACAAGGATACCGTCGCTTGCTTCCTACTCTCCCATGATACTATATTTTGACCTAATTTGAAAATTAATCCTGTGAAAGATTTTCTATCAAGTGCCCCTCCCCAATCTGCATCAACATAGCCTCGTAAATCTAAATCTCCCGACTTCCTAAAAGTGAGACAAAGGTTAGACGTGCCCTTCAAATACCTTAAGACCCGTTTCGCACATTTAAAGTGTATTTCGTCATAACATGAATTAAATTGTGAAAGTACACTCACCGCATGTGCTATATCTGGTCGCGTATTACATGCCAAATAATTTAGACACCCTATTAAGCTTTGATATGGCAGATCGCTATGGGAATTTGTCGATCTTTCTAATTTCATTCCGACTTCCATGGGAGTCGAAACTGGCTTAGCGTCCGTCATGTTAAATTCATTCAATATGTCCGAAATGAACTGTCGCTGATCTAGACAAATAACATCTTTATCTCTTCTCAGCCTCATGCCTAAAACATGCCTAGCCGCGCCTAAATCTTTCACTTTAAACTTGTCAAGCAAACCGGTTTTTAATTTTAGCTTTTCTTGTTCACAATTTCCAAAAATAAAAAGATCATCTACGTAAATAACGACAATTAACTTCTTATTATTTTTAAGTTCCTTTTGATACAAACACGGTTCTATTTTTGATTGCACAAAACCTAAATTGAACATCTCTTTGTCCAATTCCTTGAACCAAGCATTCGAAGCTTGTTTCAATCCATACAAAGAACGCTGCAGTTTACATACTCTGGTTTCTTGACCTTTGACTACTGCTCCTTTTGGTTGGAACATGTAAATATCCTCTTTAATTTTACCATATAAAAAGGCGGTCGTGACGTCCCACTGGTCAATAAACCAACTGTATTCAACAGCTAGCGAGAACAACAGACGTAGAGTAGAGCTTCTAACTACTGGAGAATAAGTCTCAGTATAGTCTACGCCACATACCTGTGTGAAGCCTTTTGCTACTAGTCTAGCCTTGTACTTTGTTACCTTGCCATCGCTATCTCTCTTAATTTTGAACACCCATTTGCACTGGATAGGCTTCTTATCAGCTGGAAGATCCACCAACGTCCAAGTTTGGTTCTCCTTTAGTGACATAAGTTCATCGTCTATCGCTTTTTGCCATAAGTCACCATCGGGTCTCGCCAACGCTTCATTAATAGTCAATGGATCACCATCAAGATTGCTCTCCTTGGCATACATAACATTGCATCCGTACCGATCGACTTGTCTCCGTTCTCTTACTGGATACCTTCTTTCCGATTCAGTCAATACATCATCAGGTACGTGCTCTGGTACTACAAATTCAGGAGGTTCAGTCCCTATCTCCTCCAATACTTCCACGTTCTCGTCTACAGCATCACGGTACACATCATCGTGAGCCTCCAAGGGTTCAGATCTGCTTGTAGATCCGATGGATAAACTGGTAGGAACAGTATCTGTATTCAAGTTTATTATCACTTCCGACTTTTCCACGTTTTCTTTTTGAAGAAAAACGTTTTCCAGAAATTTGACATCTCTCGCAGTTGTCACTTCACCTGTCTTAGGATTCATTAGACGATAACCCTTCTGATTATCTGGATATCCAATAAAAATCATCGGTTCCGTCTTCATGTCCAGTTTGCGTCTCTTTTGTTTTGGTATCAATCTATACGACAAACAACCAAAGATTTTCAGATGACTAACATCCACATCTTTTCCAGTCCAAACCTTCTCTGGTACTGTATTGTTCAATGCTTTCGTGGGGCTTCTGTTCTTTAGGTATACAACAGTATTAACAGCCTCGGCCCAATACTTCTTGCTCAGATTTGATTCTGACAGTAATGTTCTGGCCTTTTCTATTATAGTCCGATTCGCTCTTTCTGCGACAGAATTTTGTTCCGGCGTGTACGGTACAGTCGTCTGGTGTTTTATACCTGCAGACTTCAAAAAAGATTTAAATTTACCATTACAGTACTCTGTGCCGTTGTCAGATCTCAGACATTTAATAGATTTACACGTCTCATTCTCAACTTCCGCCTTGTATTCACGGAACTTATCAAAAGTTTCATTTTTGTTCTTCAAAAAATACACATGAGTCTTCCGAGTATAATCGTCGATAAATAGAAGAACATACCTCGAACCACCGAACGACGGCTCCTCGATAGGTCCACAAACATCGCTAAAAACCAACTGTAAGACCTCGTTCGCTCTCGTACCTTGGTTTTTAAAGGGACTTTTGCATGTCTTTCCTTCGATACATGGAATACACGGCTCGCATAAATCGGTACTCTTATATTCCATACCGCTTACTAAAACTTTCATTTTATTCATATAATTACGCGATAAATGAGCTAATCTTTTATGCCAAATGTTCGAAATATTTTCATTTTGTTTTGACAGTGTCACATTCACGACGTTATTTTTATTTTCTGTCAATTCATAAATTCCGTCGACCTCTTGACATCTTGCAACAATTCGATTCTTATTTTGAATCATGCAACCTCCTTTGTCAAAATTCATGCAATAATTCTTCTTGGTCAAATCGCTCACCGAAATTAAGTTCATGGATAAATCAGGAACATGTAAAACGTTTTCTAAAATAAATTTTTCGTTTTCGCTGACTCGTGGTTCAGCATTTCCTCTTCCTTTCACCAATAACTTCTCGCCGTTTGCTACTGAGATCTTCATGTTGCCCTTTTCAGGTGTATAAGACAACAATTTGCTTTTATCGTGGGTCATATGATTTGAGCACCCACTATCTAAATACCACTTATCTTTGTGTATCGCCTCCTTCGTATTCAGGCAGATATTCGCGGTTTTGATCCGCTCCTTGCATTCGGACGCCTTGTGTCCTTGCTTGTGGCACTTAAAACACTTGTAGACGAACTTCTGCTTACGATCGTTAGTTTTGATATTAGATCTTGCATCGTTCTGTACTTTATGTGTCACTAGCTTGTAAAAGTATTAAGATGGATGGTTACTATATTTTGACCTAATTTGAAAATTAATCCTGTGAAAGATTTTCTATCAAGTGCCCCTCCCCAATCTGCATCAACATAGCCTCGTAAATCTAAATCTCCCGACTTCCTAAAAGTGAGACAAAGGTTAGACGTGCCCTTCAAATACCTTAAGACCCGTTTCGCACATTTAAAGTGTATTTCGTCATAACATGAATTAAATTGTGAAAGTACACTCACCGCATGTGCTATATCTGGTCGCGTATTACATGCCAAATAATTTAGACACCCTATTAAGCTTTGATATGGCAGATCGCTATGGGAATTTGTCGATCTTTCTAATTTCATTCCGACTTCCATGGGAGTCGAAACTGGCTTAGCGTCCGTCATGTTAAATTCATTCAATATGTCCGAAATGAACTGTCGCTGATCTAGACAAATAACATCTTTATCTCTTCTCAGCCTCATGCCTAAAACATGCCTAGCCGCGCCTAAATCTTTCACTTTAAACTTGTCAAGCAAACCGGTTTTTAATTTTAGCTTTTCTTGTTCACAATTTCCAAAAATAAAAAGATCATCTACGTAAATAACGACAATTAACTTCTTATTATTTTTAAGTTCCTTTTGATACAAACACGGTTCTATTTTTGATTGCACAAAACCTAAATTGAACATCTCTTTGTCCAATTCCTTGAACCAAGCATTCGAAGCTTGTTTCAATCCATACAAAGAACGCTGCAGTTTACATACTCTGGTTTCTTGACCTTTGACTACTGCTCCTTTTGGTTGGAACATGTAAATATCCTCTTTAATTTTACCATATAAAAAGGCGGTCGTGACGTCCCACTGGTCAATAAACCAACTGTATTCAACAGCTAGCGAGAACAACAGACGTAGAGTAGAGCTTCTAACTACTGGAGAATAAGTCTCAGTATAGTCTACGCCACATACCTGTGTGAAGCCTTTTGCTACTAGTCTAGCCTTGTACTTTGTTACCTTGCCATCGCTATCTCTCTTAATTTTGAACACCCATTTGCACTGGATAGGCTTCTTATCAGCTGGAAGATCCACCAACGTCCAAGTCTGGTTCTCCTTTAGTGACATAAGTTCATCGTCTATCGCTTTTTGCCATAAGTCACCATCGGGTCTCGCCAACGCTTCATTAATAGTCAATGGATCACCATCAAGATTGCTCTCCTTGGCATACATAACATTGCATCCGTACCGATCGACTTGTCTCCGTTCTCTTACTGGATACCTTCTTTCCGATTCAGTCAATACATCATCAGGTACGTGCTCTGGTACTACAAATTCAGGAGGTTCAGTCCCTATCTCCTCCAATACTTCCACGTTCTCGTCTACAGCATCACGGTACACATCATCGTGAGCCTCCAAGGGTTCAGATCTGCTTGTAGATCCGATGGATAAACTGGTAGGAACAGTATCTGTATTCAAGTTTATTATCACTTCCGACTTTTCCACGTTTTCTTTTTGAAGAAAAACGTTTTCCAGAAATTTGACATCTCTCGCAGTTGTCACTTCACCTGTCTTAGGATTCATTAGACGATAACCCTTCTGATTATCTGGATATCCAATAAAAATCATCGGTTCCGTCTTCATGTCCAGTTTGCGTCTCTTTTGTTTTGGTATCAATCTATACGACAAACAACCAAAGATTTTCAGATGACTAACATCCACATCTTTTCCAGTCCAAACCTTCTCTGGTACTGTATTGTTCAATGCTTTCGTGGGGCTTCTGTTCTTTAGGTATACAACAGTATTAACAGCCTCGGCCCAATACTTCTTGCTCAGATTTGATTCTGACAGTAATGTTCTGGCCTTTTCTATTATAGTCCGATTCGCTCTTTCTGCGACAGAATTTTGTTCCGGCGTGTACGGTACAGTCGTCTGGTGTTTTATACCTGCAGACTTCAAAAAAGATTTAAATTTACCATTACAGTACTCTGTGCCGTTGTCAGATCTCAGACATTTAATAGATTTACACGTCTCATTCTCAACTTCCGCCTTGTATTCACGGAACTTATCAAAAGTTTCATTTTTGTTCTTCAAAAAATACACATGAGTCTTCCGAGTATAATCGTCGATAAATAGAAGAACATACCTCGAACCACCGAACGACGGCTCCTCGATAGGTCCACAAACATCGCTAAAAACCAACTGTAAGACCTCGTTCGCTCTCGTACCTTGGTTTTTAAAGGGACTTTTGCATGTCTTTCCTTCGATACATGGAATACACGGCTCGCATAAATCGGTACTCTTATATTCCATACCGCTTACTAAAACTTTCATTTTATTCATATAATTACGCGATAAATGAGCTAATCTTTTATGCCAAATGTTCGAAATATTTTCATTTTGTTTTGACAGTGTCACATTCACGACGTTATTTTTATTTTCTGTCAATTCATAAATTCCGTCGACCTCTTGACATCTTGCAACAATTCGATTCTTATTTTGAATCATGCAACCTCCTTTGTCAAAATTCATGCAATAATTCTTCTTGGTCAAATCGCTCACCGAAATTAAGTTCATGGATAAATCAGGAACATGTAAAACGTTTTCTAAAATAAATTTTTCGTTTTCGCTGACTCGTGGTTCAGCATTTCCTCTTCCTTTCACCAATAACTTCTCGCCGTTTGCTACTGAGATCTTCATGTTGCCCTTTTCAGGTGTATAAGACAACAATTTGCTTTTATCGTGGGTCATATGATTTGAGCACCCACTATCTAAATACCACTTATCTTTGTGTATCGCCTCCTTCGTATTCAGGCAGATATTCGCGGTTTTGATCCGCTCCTTGCATTCGGACGCCTTGTGTCCTTGCTTGTGGCACTTAAAACACTTGTAGACGAACTTCTGCTTACGATCGTTAGTTTTGATATTAGATCTTGCATCGTTCTGTACTTTACGTGTTACTAAGGCTTGTTCGTACTCTGTGTTCAACTTACTCTGTCTACTTCCTTCTTGTAACAATTTCGTTTTAATTTGCTCTAACGTGATCTCTTGTCCACTATTATCTACAGCCATGATAAGAGGGCTGTACTCAGCAGTCAATCCACCCAGCAAAATCGATATGATCCAATCATCAGGGATTTGTGCATCGATATCGGACAATTGTTGTGTCAGGAATGTAATTTTGGATATAAAGCTTTCCATAGAATCAAAGTTCTCTAACTTACAGTTGAAAAGCTCTCGCTGAATATGTATACGTCTTCCCCAACCTTTGTCTTCATACGCTTTCTGTAAGCTGTTCCAGGCTTCTTTCGCAGTCTTCGCATTGTAGACGTGGGTAAAGCACTCTGGTTCTAACAACAAGCATATTGTCGTTCGTGCCTGCCGGTCTACGTCAGCATTTACTACATTTGTAGAAATTACTCCCCACCAGTTTTTATTCTCCAAGTAATTTCGCACCAAGAACTTCCAGTTTGGGTAGTCTGACGATCCTTTCAGCTTCTTAATACCACTTATGCCAACTTCAGTTGACATAATTGAGATTTCGTAAGTTTCACAATTAATATTTAAACCACTCCACTTATTAAATGCTCTAGCACTATCAGAGCATGTATAAGACCATAACCTATTGTAAAATAAGGGGTAATAACAAGAGTAGCAGTGTAGTCTGATAGTACTATATTCGTGGTTAATACTTTACAAGCTAGTGACACATAAAAAACATAAACAAGGCCGTAACTACGCTTATTTAAATTGGTGACAGACATGTATAAAAGATTATTCACACATGCCAGTGCATCTATAATATGCGACCTCCAATAGTTGGGGTCGGCTTCCAGTCTAACCGGATGCAGCTGAATACCAGTATTTTACATGGAGCGACTGCCTGTCTGACCTCCACAACCCAGTAACTGGGTAATACGATACCCCTTGGTAAGACTGGTTGTCAGACTTTCGGGTTTCTGACGACCCGTAACGACTGTCAAAGATCCACGAATGACAGCCGGGACCAAAGGCTTAACATGCTTTCCGAGGCACGGAGGAGTCTCGGTATGTAAAGATGGTCACCCATCCACTGACCAACCCCGGCAAGCGTAGCTTAACCTGATGGATCGACCCGTACGGCTGTAATTACTTAGCCACGAGCTCCTCTACAATTACAATATACATATATACATATTTAATATACATATTTGTATGTATATTGCTTCGTGTTCAATTTTATATAAATTACTTTGTTTTTGCAATAGTCCTACATTGTAACACATTAACACAAAATTGTATATTGTCACGAGGAGCTCGTGGCTAACTAATAACAGCCGCACGGGTCGATCCATCAGGTTAAGCTACGCTTGCCGGGGTTGGTCAGTGGATGGGTGACCATCTTTACATACCGAGATTCCTCCGTGCCTCGGAAAGCACGTTAAGCCGTTGGTCCCGGCTGTTATTCGTAGATCTTTGACAGTCGTTACGGGTCGTCAGAAGCCCGAAAGTCTGACAACCAGTCTTACCAAGGGGTATCGTATTACCCAGTAACTGGGTTGTGGAGGTCAGATAGGCAGTCGCTCCATGTAAAATACAGGTATTCAGCTGCATCCGGTTAGACTGGAAGCCGACCCCAACATAGTTAGCCTTTTGCTAGGCAGATTTTTGTATATTGTCACGAAATTGAACTTGAAGCAATACACATAAAAATATGTTAGTATGCCTAGATATCTCTTTTTTTGTCTGTACCTTATAAGATGTTTCAAAATTAACTTCACAAACTTTAAGAGGTGCTTTACTGAATAACTTTTACTATGGGACCAACTTTGAAATCTCGGAAAAAAAACAGCTGTTCCATACAGTTTAAAATGGTAATCAATGTGCCTAGCCTTTTCCCAACTATGTATGTTTGATTCGGCTTCCAGTCTAACCGGATGCAGCAGAATACCAGTATTTAACATGGAGCGACTGCCTATCTGACCTCCACAACCCAGTAACTAGGTAAGTAATACGATACCCCTTGGTAAGACTGATTGTCAGACTTTCGGGGTTCTGACGACCGTAACGATTGTCAAAGATCCACGAATGACATGGCCGGGATCAATGGCTTAACGTGCTTTCCGAGGCATGGAGGTGGCTCGGTATGTAAAAATGGTCACCTAAAACGGACCAACCACGGCAAGCGTAGCTTAACCTACCTAGGTATTAAACTTTAGTATGGAACAGCTTACTTTTTTTTCGCGATTTCAAAGTTAGTCCCATAGTAAAAGTTATTCAATTCGATGGTCCAAAGCACTCCTTAAAGTTTGTAAAGTTACTTTTGTAACACCTTATAACAATACTCGTAGAACGCCATGATAGAAGATAGAAGTCAGAATAGATGTAGGTACCTACGTAATACAAAAATACTAAGATATAGTAATAAATGTCATACCTACACAATTTGATTTTGATGAATTTTCTCATGGCTAAAATGACAGTAGATTTCATGGATTTCGAGTTGTACTATTCCAACAAAGCAGGATACCTTTGTTCTATAAAAGGCATATCTAGTCACATCAGGATCTCATACAGAATCACCTAGACAAATTCACCCTCCGACATTGTCGCTTTGATCTGGTACTGATGTTTTGGTTTCCACTCGGCACCCATGCATCGAGGGGACACGCTACCTAGCTATCGATGTCGCCTACAATTTGAGACCTCCTCGTCGGTGATTAATTCCTGGTACCTTTGTTTATGTGTCACAAATACTTGTTGTTTTTTTTTTGGTCTTAAATTATAGGTATGTTTTATTTCTAATATATGTACTGTTGTTTATAAACTACTCAGAATTATGTATTTTCTAATCAGAAGTAGGTAACTATACTAGAAAGGTTTAGGTAGTGAGATAAAGGTGAACAATTTTGATGTGTGTTTTATGTTTTTTATCTACACCCATGCTATAAATTCTCTTTATAAGTTTCTGAAACAGTTAGCTTATTGCCAACATTAAAACAGCCAGTGTCATAGTAACCATGGTAACCATAATAGCATCCAAACGGGTGCTTTAATGTTGTACTGAATTTCATAATGCAACTCGTTTTCAAAAAAAGAACATTGTAATGCACACGCGTTTCACTACAACAGCGCCGTAATTTAAAAAAAGAACTTATTCGAGTTCACGTCGTATACTATGACGCCGGCCGCCATGTTCAATACGAGTATTAGTATTGCAAAAACCTGTTTCAGAACCTTTTATAGAGGATTGACAACGTGGATGTAGATAAAGTCTTGTATGCAACTGTACATAATTAGGTATTAAAACACTCATGTGATAAACCCACATTCGTGTTTTAATACCCCTTATTATACGTCAGTTGCATAAATAAATATTATTTTAAAATGAAATGCAACTAAAAATCAATGTAAATACAACAATAATGATTACTAAATCAATTGAACCATTAGTTTATGCATTAGTTTATTTGTTTAGTATGTGTTTGTGTAAAAAGACACATCAAGATTGTTTACCTTTATTTTACTACCTAAACCTTTCTAGTATAGATTCATTTGCCCTGAACATATTTCTACAGTCTGATTTTTAATTCTACGGAATTCTGACAGCTGTAATTTTTTGACACTTCAGATATCCTAAACCTTTTCTGTCTTGTCCTTTTTATAGTTATATAAATGACTAGAATTTTTTGGATAAAAAGTAACAAAAAATATGAAAGAGAATAAGATCAAGTAAAATATATGACAATGTAAATATTGTTTGTTCTGTGCATTCAATACACACTAACTAAAATATTAATTTTATATGGCTAAATGGAAAAAAGAGTGAAAGAACATATTTTTTAAATTTAAATAATTATTGCGGTAACATTATCACTAATATCACCATCGTTGTCTGTCTGTAGTTACAAGAAGCGATGATTTTACAAACAAAAAGATATTCCTAAAAAAGGTTTGTAACCTATGGATTAGTGGACAGGGATTCCTGTGAAAGAAAAATAATTACCTTACTAATTATTGTAAATTCAATAATGTGATAATAAAAAATCTGATTACCATTTTAAAATTATCAGTCAATTTTTAAGTTTTAGTTTTTCTAATTGAAACCTTAAATTCAAGAAAGGTTTTTTTTAATTTCGCTTAAATGCGTTCCGTTTTTAATAGGACCGCTTTATTACTGGCAACACTTCAGAAATGTCAGAATTCCGTCGAATTAAAAATCAGACTGTAATTTATCTAATGCGTTCCGAAATGTGTGTAGGTAATCTTCTGTCTGTTCAGATTCATACAATCGTCTCAAAAGTTGAGTTCTTACACTGAACAGTGTATGCAAATCACACATTTATTACAACCCAGGTCGTGTTGAAAGACGTTAACAACTGAAATTCACTCAGTGTTCCGCACTACACACAGTTTCTGGGACGTTAAGTCTTAATAAACTATAATAGAAAAGTGGAAGACATATTAGTAAGATGGTTTTAAAATGTTAGATGATTCTATGCGGCTCCACTGTACTATCACACCCGCGCGTCCGAAACTTCACATTGGTGAATCATTTGGGTTAGGTTAGAATAGTGACCATTACCTCTATTGCTGGTGAATCATTTGGGTTAGGTTAGGTTCTATGCCTTGACAGAATGAGAATGAGAACTTTATTTGCTATGAATGTAGGTACAGGTATAAGATGTAAGAGTGAGTTATGAGAGATGATGATGAGTGAGTGGTGGTGTTGCATGTGTGTGTGTGGGGGTGAGTGTGTGAGTGTGTGAGTGATGTGTGAGTAATACTTACTTGTTTGAAAGATTAATTAATAGATAAATGTGGCAAGATTGTGAGGCCGGCAATCCACATAAAACTGAGCAGTACCTATTTGCTTTACTTACGACATTAGGGTACTTAATTAAATACTAGCCCCCTTAGTAATAAAAAAAACTAAAACGCTGTATAAACCTATTTTAGTTAAAGTTTTGTCTTCTTCTTTAAAACTCAAACCATAATTCGAATGAAATTGACAAAAAACTTCTATAACTAAAATAGGTTCCTATGTAAAGTGTTTTAGTTTTTTAAGATGAAGGGGTTTAGTCTTTAACATTAAGTATCCGAAAAGCATTTACCAAAAATATCTACAAAGTACACTTCATTCTTAGAAGTAAAATCCAGACAAACAGTTTAGAACTATAAAAGCTTAGATTCCACAAAGCTAACGACACATTACCAACAGATGCTACCAAAAAGACCATATCTGCAGTATCCGCTTCTATCCAAGTGTTTATAATAATATGAAGTCAGAAGAAAATAATAATATCACTATTACGATATGTATAAGGGGGGATAGAAGCCCACAAAAACTACATAGAGATCGCTTGTCAAGTGACGCGTAGCAGTCAACTGAGCGCGAAGCCAACGCGAGGAAATGATCATGAGGGGTTTGATGGTACCAGGGCTGTATAGATGACGTGGATAATGTTTTGGATTATGAATGATGCAGAGTGCATGATTTTTCGTGTACGCTTAATTGATTAAATGTGTTAATGCAGAAAAAATGCAATGCTTTAGTATTGTTAAGTGCTATTGTAGGTATGCATTATTTTATCGAAAAGTTACGAAGTCAATCAACTTTTTAAATGTAGGTTTTTCGATATTAATGATTTTTTAACAGAACCTACATGTATAAGAATTCATATAATTTCGTATTCCATTATTAGAATAATCGCATTTTACTGACTCAATTGACGACTGCAGTCAGCTGATCGCGAAGCCCCGAAGAAATGATCATGAATGAGGGGCTCGATGGTACCAGGGTTGCATAGTTGATGCGGATAATGTTTTTTATGAGTGATATAGGTGCAACGCAGACGACAGACTATCCGTGGCGTACTTTTTAGTCTGTGAAAATAGAACCTAAGGAATTATTATGCAGTAACGCATACGACGACAAGATGTAACAATGAGAATAAGGAAACTTAAGTGGAAATGGACAGGCCTTATAATAAGAGGCATTGAGAAGTGGAACAGAAACATTGTATTCTGGTACCCAAGAAATAGGAAAAGGAAACGAGGTAGACAGTTTAGAAGGTGGGAAGACGAAATAAAAGCCATAGCAGGAAAAACATGGACCAGGAAAGCGATAAACAGAACAGAGTGGAATGAAATGGAGGAGGCCTTTGTCAAAGTTGGGCAAACAGACCAAGTTGTCGGTGTCAGCGACTCACCAGAGTCGTTATTATAAGTTTAAATTATTGTAAAATGAAATGTCTGAATAAAGGCTTATATTATTATTTATTATTATTATAACGCATACGACGCGCAAAAAGTCCGGCGCACAAATGTATGCATTCCATGCAGACAATTTGTGCGCCACAGACTCGATCACACAAAAAGTCTGTCGTCTGCGGTGCACCTTAGCGTGATTGGTCGTGTACACTTCATTTATGAAATGCGCTAATGCTGAAAATTAAAATGCAGTGATCGTGTTGAACCACGGGTATCTACTGAAAAAGAGAGGCTGTCCGATAGTAATGATTGCAACAGAAAAATTAAACCTCTTAAAAAACTTTTTTTTTGTTAGCCTACATTGTGTCCCCCTGCTGGGCAACGGCCTCCCCTTTTTCTTTCCAAACCTGCCTGTCTGGTGCGATCTCTGGCCATGTTGGCCCTGCAAACAGTGGTTGAGTGATTGACTGCTGCGTAGCATGTCGCGGGTTCGATTCCCGCACGGAACAAATATTTGTATGACCTACAAGTATTTGTTCCGAGTCTGGGTGTTTTTCTATCTATAATATGTATGTATTTACAAAAAAAAAATGTATATAAGTATGGTTGTGTTATGGTAACGAGATGGCTGATAAACAGCCATCTCGTTACCATAACACAAGCATTAGATTGCTTAGCTTGGGACTAGATGGCGTTGTGTGAAATGTCCAAGGATATTTATATTTATTTATTTAAACCTTATCAGATCGTCACACCACCTTTGCCGTGGCCTGCCTCGACGGCGATGTCCTCCCTAAGGCGTCCAGTGAGTGACGATCTCTGCCCATCTCTCCGGGTGCATTCGTGCGACGTGTTCGGACCGCTCCCACTTCAGCCTGGCTGTTTTTTCTCCAACATCTGCTAATATCGTAAAAATCTAAAATGAGAAAAATCTTAAGATGACTCAAGTTGGTGTGGACGAGTAGATACTTCGACGCCTAAGTGTCCTTTTGTTTTTGTATTTATTTGTATACTTAGTTAGTTAGTTAGCAAGTCATTTACTTTAGTACCTATTGTAAATAGTGTTAATAAATATATTGTATAATACAGTTGATGCAGGTACCATTTTTTATTTTTTTATTTTTTTGAGGGTGGGAAATACCACCCTCAAAAAAAAACCACCAGACCACCAGCACCAGACCAGAGCAGGTACCAGAGCTGCATACACGACGTGGATAATGTTTTGGATTTTGAGTGATGGACCGTGGACTGTATTTTAAGCTTACTGCATGTCATTTAAAGTATGCGCCGTGCGAAAATTGAATTGTACAATTCACATTATCATTTAGGTTTATCCATCTTTACGTACCGAGACTCCGAAAGCTCGTTAAGCCGTTAGTCCCGGCTGTCATTCGTGGATCTTTGACAGTCGTTACGGGTCGTCAGAAGCCCGAATGTCTGACAACCAGTCTTACCAAGGGGTACAGTATTACCCAGTTACTGGGTTGTGGAGGTCAGATAGGCAGTCGCTCCCTGTAGAATATGGTATTCAGCTGCATCTGGTTAGACTGGAAGCCGACCCCAACACAGTTGGGAAAAGGCTAGGCAGATTGATTGACATTGTCATTTAGATAAACGGTAATGCAAATAATTGCAAATGTAAATAATGCAAATGGTTTTGGATATCGCTTCGCAGGATGTAGGTAGGTGTAAGTACCTAAATCCTGCGCTCCTGCGAAACGATATCCAAACGAAAGTCACACATGTACCAATGCATAAAACAAAATTATTAGTTGTTCATCTACATAGTTTTGTATTCCCAAAAGATTTTAGATTTTCTTTAAATGATTTTTTTTTTAATTTTCTTAAGTCAGAATACGGTAAGCAAGTACCTACGTCATATTCAGTTAATATATTTGTCATGCCCCAATAATATCGACAAGACTTAAAAATAAGCTAGAAGATAGACAAAACAGCGACCAAAACCAACAGACAATAACCCTCAGAAAAAATACCTTGACACTTAAAAGCCCAACAAAACCAAAACGCTCCCAAAAATTCCATTATCACTGTCAGTAACCATTTCCTATTATCACTACCCAATCCACCCACATAATGAATAAGGAAACATCCAGAAACATCCACTAGTCGCTGTTACCATGGAAATACATCATAACATCCACATTACTCCCTTCGAGGGTAGATCGGCGAATGTTTTTTATTTGATTTCGCATCCAATTTGCTCTCTCAAGCGCCAGAAGCGGTCTGGCCACGCGATTTTATAGGAATTACTTTACTGTAGCTATGTGCGGCGAAACTGTTTTTCATGGTGTTTGTGTATGCAATGACATTATACATCTAGACGTTGGCATGATTACAGTGTGAAGTGTGGAAGTGAGACACATATATACGAAATAATTAGGAAAATTAAGACAAAGCATCGTATCTTCTGTCCCTTACGGCGTGCCGTATTTTTGCATGGCAAAATTTAAAAATGTTGCCAAACAAAGTACTTTCACTGTTACAAAATTTATCTTGCGTCGATTAATTTAACATTTTTGGACAGTCTTAGCATTGTGTATGCCTAAAGTTTTTTTTTTTTTAAATTAGGATATAAATATACACACTTAGATAATATACATCTAGATCGAGCCACCGCGTGGCCGGTCATGAGACAGCAATATTATACTTTTTCTAGGTTATGTGGTATGAGAAATGAGGTTTAACGTAAGAAATCTTCCATATTTTGGACTGAAACCCATGTAAATACATTCGCACAATGCTAAGACTGTCCAAAAATGTTAAATTAATCGACGCAAGATAAATTTTGTAACAGTGAAAGTACTTTGTTTGGCAACATTTTTAAATTTTGCCAAAGTTTTTTTTTTTTAAATTAGGATATAAATATCCTAATTTAAATAAAAAAACTTTAGGCATACACACTTAGATAATATACATCTAGATCGAGCCACCGCGTGGCCGGTCATGAGACAGCAATATTATACTTTTTCTAGGTTATGTAGACTGACAACTAAACTCTACGTAATGACCATTCTCAGTGGAAGATTTTGACAGCAGGATTATCGATTTTCATTATCCTTATTCTGTGTCCAAGGATGCGTGCATTGTTATGTATTGTATTCAAACAATTAATGCACAAACAGCACATCAGGTTGTACCAAACTGTCAACTCATAATGATTTTAAACCTTAAAGTTTTCAAGGTGACGTTAAAAATCGATAGAAAAAAATTGATTGTTTGTTTGTTTTTTGTTAGTTTGATTGTTGTTTGTTTTTTTAACATTTTTTTTTTTTTTATGTATGTTCCCCGATTACTCGAAAATGGCTAGACCGATTTGGATTTTTCTTTTTTTGTTCGAAAGGGTATACGTCCCAAGTGGTCCCATGATCATCAAGTCAGGATCTGATCATGGGATCCCATGGAAATCGAGGGAAACCCTCAAATTTTATGGGCACACCTATATCGATTTCGGTATTTTTTATAGTAACTCGTGCATTTGCTCTTGGAAAGTACCATTCGGTGAACTGGAACTGATGATGAAGACCACAGAGGGCCATCGGAAATACTCAATTATATCTAAGTATATAACAGGTTAGGTTGCGATTCGATTACTTTAATATGGTTTATATGCTCGTCAAAATAATGGTAATGGTGACTTCACCATGAGCTCCATTTCTCCTGGTTCTTACTAGGAGAACTCCTCAACAATTAACGTCCCAGCATTGGGAAAAGCAACATTTTGTAAAACGTGATGAGCAGTTGACATTGGGTTATTGTAACTTAGATAAATTACAAACTGAACCACTACAAAGTGAAAAATAAAAACTTTTTTACAAAAACAAAAACCGACTTCCAAAAAAAACACTACAAAGTGAAAAATAACTTTAATTTCGGAAGTCGGTGGCAAAAAACTAAAATACAGATCCAAAGACACCGACTTCCGAAATTAAAGTTATTTTTCACTTTGTAGTGTTTTTTTTGGAAGTCGGTTTTTGTTTAGTAAAGCACGTTAAGCCGTTGTTCCCGGCTGGCATTTGTGGATTTGACTTTGACAGTCGATATGGGTCGTCAGAAGCCAGAAAATAAAGTCTGACTACCAGTTTTACCAAAGCGTATCGTATTACCCAGTAACTGGTGGAAGTCACAATACTGGTATCCAGCTGCATTCGGTTAGACTGGAAGCCGACCCCAACGTAGTTGGGAAGGTGGTTGTAGACTTGTAGATAACGAGTTCACGTCGCCTTATAGAATAAGGACAGCGGAATAAGGACCAGACTGGATTAATGATCTCGTTGACCTTTGAGAAAAGTTGTCATAAAGAAATTCACTAGCAAAACTCATAGAATCAGAAAATACAGGGTGACTTTGAAAACATGCGACAAAATTTAAGGGGGTGTTCTACGCATCAATATGAACAACTTTTACTAAGGGACCAACATCGAATTCGCAAAAAAAAATTACCTTCCCATATCATAGTTAAAGGTATTGGACCCTTTTGTAAAAGAAGGTCGGATTTTTTTTTGTGAATTCGAAATTGTTCACATAGTAAAAGTTGTTCATATTGATGCGTAGAACACCCCCTTAAATTTTGTCGCATGTTTTCAAAGTCACCCTGTATACCGTCCGATTTACCTTAAATTAGGAACCCCAAACTTTTCTCATGATAGAATTTTCTGAAGTGTTTCTAGGAAATCGGATAAAAATAATCTCGGAAAGCCATCGTTTGGCCCACGGGGCGACCCACGGGCCACGGCTTAGCCGTAGTAATTTTGATGTCCATCAAAATATTAATAATGTTACCGAGAGGGCTGATTTTTCGATAGCCGGATAACTTTTACCTGAAGAATAAATAATTACGACAGTTTGACATATTTTAAATACAAAAGCTGTCATCAAACTATAATGGGTATTTATTCCTCAGATAAAAGTTTGAATAATCTATATAAATATAAACCGGCCAAGTGCGTGTCGGACCACGCACAATGAAGGGTTCTGTAGTTGAAAAGAATTTATACCAAAAACAAACTTAACATGATCTATAATCACAAAAAATATTTTTCATGTGATAAAATTACAAATTAACAATTTTCGGACTTGTTCCTTTAATCTGTGCTGTGAGACCTTGCTTTTTGCATTCTTGGTGAACATAAAAAATCAATCTGTCTAGCCTTTTCCCAACTATGTTGGGGTCGGCTTCCAGTCTAACCGGATGCAGCTGAATACCAGTATTTTACATGGAGCGACTGCCTACCCGACCTCCACAACCCAGTAACTGGGTAATACGATACCCCTTGGTAAGACTGGTTGTCAGACTTTCAGGCTTCTGACGACCCGTTATGACTGTCAAAGATACACGAATGACAGCCGGGACCAACGGCTTAACGTGCTTTCCGAGGCACGGAGGAGTTTCGGAATGTAAAGTTGGTCACCCATTCACGGACCAACCGCGGCAAGCGTAGCTTAACCTGATCGATGGACCCCTGCGGCTGTTATTACTTAGCCACAAGCTCCTTGAACACAATCAGGTACTTATAGAGTAAATAATTATGATCTGGGTAAATATTAAACATATTCTATTCTTATAACCACAATTTAACAATTCCTTAAAAGCTAACACTCAATAAAGGAGCCTTTGAAACCCATTCACAGAACAGCAGAACATTTCCACACAGAGATCTATAATGACTCCCATTCAATATGCGTCTCAGACGGGACAAATCCTCAAAGAATGCGCTACATATGCAGCAATACTTAATTGGGTCTCAGGTGCGTTCGCGGAAGCAATAACTGGCGCGAATTACATACCCGCTACATTTATACGCACGCGTGCAGACGCCCTTAGGTATGGAGCGGGGCATTCGGGGGGGAGATTATAGAAATGGGATAGTTTTTCTCTTTTGTATTGGGAATGAAGAATGTACATGGGAATTGCATGTTTTGTGTCGTTTTTTTTTGTGGGATGTAAACATTGCGCTAAAGATTAGGCCGGTACTGCTGTATGAGGAGTGCTACGTGAGTTCGAATGACGTTTTTGCGAAGGTCGCCATTTCGAAAAATTTTGCGAGTGGTACGCCAGTTCGAAAACTCATTACATCGAAAACCGCTACATCGAATGACATTATCGCGAAGGTCGCCATTTCGAAAAAAATTGCGAGCAGTAGGTACCTACATCAGTTCGGAAGTCATGGTATCGAAGTCTGATGTTGAGTGAATTTGTCTGGGAATCGAACTCACGACCTTAATGAGACGAGACACAGAGCATGGTACTTTCATTTGGTTTGGAAAAAAAAAAAAAAAAGAAAGACAAATTAACTCAACATCGGACTTCGATACCATGACTTCCGAACTGGCGTACTGCTCGCAAATTTTTTCGAAATGGCGACCTTCGCGATAACGTCATTCGATATAGCGGTTTTCGATTTAATGAGTTTTCGAACTGACGTACCACTCGCAAAATTTTTCGAAATGGCGACCTTCGCAAAAACGTCATTCGAACTCACGTATCACTCCCGCTGTATGTTATGGTGTTGTATGCGATTGGTATTTAGGTACATACCTACGAGACAAAATTTATGGTGAGTCTAAAACAAATTTAAGTCATTTTACTAAAAAATATATGAAGGCAATCAATCACAGTAAAGGTTTTGATTAGTTTAAAGTAGGTACCAAAATCGTTGAAGTAAAGTTAAGCGGAGCTTCTATGGGCAACTTTAAATGCATGCATACGTTATCCACGTAGTCGCATAGCCAGGGATTAAACAATATTACAATTCAACAGGATCATCATTAAGGGGATTGTAATATTTGTAAAATATTTATTTTTACTTCTAGACTCTTGGTTCCCTATTTTTTATTTTATTCAAAAACTAGAGGTGTTTAAATAAAGTACCTACTGCGAGTATGAAATTCCAAAACCCGAAAAACTTTTATTTTACAACTTTAGAAAAACACAAAAAGTTTTTACTTTCAGCGTTTAAAATTAAAATGCATTTTTTGAAGGCAGGCTTTCAATGGGTCGTTAATTTAAACTACAATGTTAAAAAAAAATACGAATGAATTCATCAAACTGTTATCAATTCAAAAGATATCTTTACCGCAAGGGGACCTCATTACGCAAAATAAAGTTGATTCATTGTTAATATTGGTCAAAATTATAATTTGAGTGAAAGTGCGCAATGGGCTTGTAATAACTTGATTGATTGGGAATGATAACGCCGCGCTGGCGCGTAGGGTTGGCGGCCATTTTGAAAAGAGTTTTAATAATCTGTAGATTAAAAAATAATTTATTATAATTTTGAAATGGTCGTTAATGAAGAGATGGTGTTTAAATATAAGACTGAGTGACATAGATAAAAATCAAGTTGATTTTTATGTAATTAGTTACTTATTTTTTACGGTAAGACCGACTGGCACCACATAGCCATTACTTATGAGGTTTAATATTTAATTCCTTCCAGGAAAACGGGTGGGTTTTAGTCAGTAAAATACTGACACGCCCTCCACCTAGAGCGGGAGAAGTTATAATACTGAAACCTGCTCAAACAACGAGAGTAAGATTTTCATCCTTTTTGAAAACTGCTTTTACAACTGCCAGCCCTATAATCGAACTCCGTCCAATAAATTACATCGATAATATCGCGAAATAAAAAAAAGGCATCATAAAAAAAATACGAGAGCGTGATAATTGGCTTCGAAACATAATTACAGTAGCGGGAATTATTGCCAACCACCTACGTGTGGACAGACTCCTCCCAGCGGCCTCATTTGCAGCAATGGATGTATTTCATCATTAAAATCCTTTAATATTTCGTAACTTTTCATTATAGGACTGTTAATGATTTATGTTATGTCGAGGAGCTCGTGGCTAAGTAATAACAGTCGTACGGGTCGATCCGTCAGGTTAAGCTAAGCTTGCCGGGGTTGGTCAGTGGATGGGTGACCATCTTTACATACCGAGACTCCTCCGTGCCTCGGAAAGCACGTTAAGCCGTTGGTCCCGGCTCTTATTCGTGGATCTTTGACAGTCGTTACGGGTCGTCAGAAGCCCGAAAGTCTGACAACCAGTCTTACCAAGGGGTATCGTATTATCCAGTAACTGGGTTGTGGAGGTCATATAGGCAGTCACTCCATGTAAAATACTGGTATTCAGTTACATCCGGTTAGAGTGGAAGCCGACCCCAACATAGTTGGGAAAAGGCTAGGCAGATTGATTGAGGAGAAAAAATCTAAAAATATATTATTTAGATAGCTTAGGCAAAAAGCAGTCGGAAAATGTTAGTTTTATTTTAGTTCGTAAAATAAAAAATGGGAAAAGGCTAGACAGATTGAATGATTTATGTCTCATTGCCTCCAAAGGCGAATACAGAAACTATCTAGGAACATTGTTGCAGCGCGTCTGTTTGTCTATCACGGACGTTTTCCTCGATAATCGGAAAAGGTTTTGTGTAGGAATTTGAATTTCGGTTGACATTATTCTTTCAATCACTTTCGGCAAAATAACTGTAAAAGGACAGTGGCCTTAGTGCGAGTATGGTGCGAGTTTTTACACTTACTCGATCACGTTTACGTTAATGTTAACTTAAGTCAGTTGGATCAATGGATCAATCAATTGGAATGGATTATTTGTTATTCCCATTATAGTCACATAAAGTCACTTATTCAGTTTCAGCCGTGTGATTAGAACGTTGAATCCCCGAATCCTAAAATAACATTTTACTTTGTTCTTTATACTCTTCCTCTCGCATACAATTTAGTTTAAAATGACAGAGGTCGCATCAGCGGTGCCAAAAAATTTAGATCATGCTATTGCAAAGAGCTACTGCAAAGAGGAGTGCTACTAACATGTGGTATTTATCTATAGGCCTGTGTCGCCTGAAATAAATGGTTTTATCTACACTCATGCTATAAATCCTCTATAAAAGTTTCTGAAATAGTTAGCTTATTGCCAACATTAAAACAGCCAGTGTCATAGTAACCATGGTAACCATAATAGCATCCAAACGGGTGTTTTAATGTTGTACTGAATTTTATAATGCAACTCGTTTTCAATAAAAGAACATTGTAATGCACGCGCGTTTCACTACAACAGCGCCGTAATTTAAAAAAAGAACTTATTCAAATTCATGTCGTATACTATGACGCCGGCCGCCATGTTCGTTACGAGTATTAGTATTGCAAAAAACTGTTTCAGAACCTTTTATAGAGGATTGATAACATGGATGTAGATAAAGTCTTGTATGCAACTGTACATAATTAGGTATTAAAACGATCATGTGATACTTTTATCACACTCGGCTTCGCCTTGTGTGATAAACCCACATTCGTGCTTTAATACCCCTTATTATACGTCAGTTGCATAAATAACTATATTCATTTATTTCATTAAATTTATTTATTTATTGAGGATTCGAAGAAAAGACTTTTTTGATAATAGAAAATTAATAAAAACTAACTGTTGTACAGTTATTTTCTAAACCACACATGACTTGCAGCAGTTGAAACATATTGGAGAAGTTACTGCACATCGTCTAGAATTAGATCCTAAAGTCGTCGTACTTACGATAGTCTTGGGAACAGACGTTCGTGGTATAAAATAAATGTAACTCCCTCGTGGCAAATAAGTGTATCTATATGTTATTGGGTAGTTCATGTGATCCCTAAAGAGAGTACACGTATTATACTATGTGTTTGTTTACGGTGTGACGAAAATTAAAGGTGTTGTACAGACCATCACATCACAATGACATGACGTCACGCAACCTGCATCGCGCAATTACCGTCTTATTACAAAAAAATGCTTAAGTACTGGTTTAAACCAAGACTAAAAGGTCTAGGATTGTTACGGTATTAATGCTAGTACCAGGACCAAAATGTATTCCGATTACAAAACGAAGACTATCGGCGGATCAGTTAGTACCATGGTTAGTACCAATGAAGGTCCATGCTGGTCCATGCTTTTAAAATATCCACAGATAAGAAACAAAAATGGCATTCTTTCATTCGTTCCTACAGTATTTATTTGAAGCAACGTTCCGTTTCTCTAAATATTGATATAATAGTATCACTTGAAATGTTTAAATAATTATTTATCAATACAAAAATAGGTCAAAAATTGTTCTTTGTCTATGTTACAGTATATTGAACAAGCACAATTCGTAATTTTGACGCGCTTTTTATAAACAAGTTGTCATATTTTTTAACACCTCTAGCGTGAAGTGGAGCGACATATATACGGCGAGCGACGCATGTAATTTGAGAATTGAGAGCCTTGAGACGAATGTTTTTGTTGCGTCCTATAATAATAAATACCTGGATGAACTACTTATTTTCACTAATTGTTTTTAATATTACTGTTACTGCTATGTGGTTTGCTCGTGAGTTGTTGTGTCTGGTTAAATTGTGAACTACTAATCGTAAAAAATGGAAAACAACAAAAGAAAAAACGGGTTGAAAACTGGATTTCTGAAGAAAAAGTTAGTAAAACATGGATTTTAAATTATTATTTGGTAAATAATAACCATCTTATTTCGACTACCTAACGCGATGTTCTTATATTCTTATTATTATATTAGTACCGCAGTTAGTCCAATAGATAAACTAGGGGTCTCTGTGGTTTAACTTTAGTACCATAGATAGTTCATGAACTAGTGATAAACTTCATTTTATAATAACGTTTTATTTAGTCATGGTTTAAACCTAGTAATAATCCCAGTACTATATTTAAATCGCGTTTTGTAATAAGACGGTGAGTTTACTACGCGACTAGCATATATATACCGGATGACTTTTTTTACCGTCTCGAAAAAAATTTGGTATATTAGGTGATCGGAGTAGAAGCCTATGGCATACATTTTTTTTTTTTTTTTTTTTTTTAAATTTTAAAAATCAAAAATTCAAATCATATGCAGGCTGCATATGATTTGAATTTCGATATTTTTAAACGATTTGTTATTTTTTTCAAAATTTCTGTTTTTATGGTACAAAAATGAAAAGTTTACATCGAATTTGTACTATTTATTGGTACTTAGATAATTTTTTCTGTCTAAGCTATTAAAAAAAAAAACTAGGTATGACATAGGCTTCTACTCTGTTCACCTAATATACCCAATTTTTTTCGAGACGGTAAAAAAAGTCATCCGGTATACAACGTCCCGACATCAATCTTCGGGTAGTTGCCCACCAGACACGACACCCATCTGGTCAGAGGAACCTCCCTTGTCTATGGAGGATGAGTGAACTTTACACCTGTTCCTCATGCCTCTATAAACTGAACAACTTTCTCCCGGGGAACAACATCGTGAAAAAGTTATCAGTCGTACCATACATTTGGTTGAGTAAGTATTGAAGTTTTGTATGGGATGCTGTTTTTTTTTCACGATTACGATGTTGGTCCCCGGAAGAAAGTTGTTCAGTTTGATGGTCTGTACCACACCCTTAATTTTCGGCACACCGTATACAGACACACTGTGTAAGGCATTCTTTGTGCTGTTAGAAATCTACATACATATCTAGTTCTCCAGGAGTCTTACCTGTAGGAATCTCTCTTTCCTACTATTAAGCCCACATGGTAGTAGGGCCAGCCTTCCAGATTCATTTTCATCATCATTATCAGCCTGTAGAAGTCCGGGCCTCTCAAAATGCTGAGTCTCCTCTATTGCACGCCACTTTTGCGATCTTGCGAATCCCGCATGCAAATCTTGCTACTAGTAACCAAGTAATATGGCTTATCGATGTACCTGCGCAGAACATGAATTTTCAAAGCGCGGGAAATGCTATTGACCAATCGGCACGCTCCACGCTTTTTCCTGTACCGCTATTGGTCGGTAGCTGCCGCCATGTTAGCGCGCGCCGCTTGACAGCCGCCATACTTGCGAGTGAGACGGAACTAACAGCTGCAGTGTATTATGAACCTTATAGTAGTGATCTAAGGTTGATTGTAAGTTTTAAGTATTCTGGTTAATCTTCGGGGCCATACTTTCTTTTCTGTGCGAACGAAGATTCACGACGCGCCTTATTAGTTGAGTGCTACTGTACCACTTTAACCAGCACCCTAATTGCGTAACACACTATCAATCGGAGTTGGTTTCATTTTGACAGTACAACAACATTCATTGCGTTATTTACGTTGTCGAGCAGACAAATTCCAACATAATGAAGCAATGTATTAGCAATTTGTTTCAAAATGATTCAAACTCCGATTAATAATGTGTTACGCAATTAGGGTACCTACAGATCGTCGGTAGGTACTCCTGGTTCGTGGCTTGCCTACGCTCTTATGACCACTTCTGCCCTCATTATTTCATTTTCTATAGGTATTATTCTCTAGTTTTATTCTTCTGCATTCTTAAACTAACTTTAAGTTGATGATATACACTGCTACATTATGTCAATTTCCAGTATTAGCTGATCTCGCATTGTATAAGATTTCCGTACAATTAGAAGTCAGCTTGTACTGGAATTTAGCCGTTTGTACTACGAGTATAGCTCTTCATATTATTTTTAGGGTTCCGTACCTACCTCAAAAGGAAAAAAACAGAATCCTTATATAGTCTGTCAAGACCTTTTTTCTCAGTAACACGTGGAGGTATCAAGTTTAATAAATATCAAATACGTATGTCGTATACGTTGTAGTTTAAAAAAATCAAGCTTCTAATTCAACGGACCAAAAAAATACGCCCATTTATGCGACATATTTTGATACTCGCAAGTAAATCAAAACCTATAGGGTATTTCCCGTTGACCTAAAATCATGAAATTTGGCAAGAAGCAAGGTCTCACAGCACAAGTAAAGGATAAGTTAATACTTTATAAGTCCGATAGTTGTTCATTTTAACACAGGTAAAAAAAAATGTGATTACAATGTTAAGTTTGTTTTTTGGATAAATTCTTTTCAATTACGGAACCCTACATGGTGCGTGGCCCGACACGCGGTTAGCCGGTTTTTTTATTTTCTTTTCTCATGGCTTTTTATTCTGTTCGTTTATTTTTTAGCTTTATTTAAGTTCACTCATGTTCATGGTGGATAAACACCCTACTTAATGCTCTATTACTTTATTTACATAATCAAGGGTTGTAAGTGATACGTGTACTTTGTAAGATGCTCCTTAGGGGATGTCTACCTCTAATGTTTTAAAGCCTGAAGCATTTTTATCTTTTAATAGCTCTTTAATGAAATAAGTTTCTATTTGGTTTTAACTAAGAGAGTGCTTATGTCAATGATGATTCGTGGATACGTATTTAACTAGGGCTAGTATGGAATTTGAAATAAAATACTCGTACCTACAGCCAGCGTCAATAATACGCCTTAAAAGATTACCACTGTTTACACTTACACCCCGTTTATTTTATTATTTATGTACACACTATAATTTATTTTATTTTATTTTATTTTTTAAATACATTGAGAAACGCCACAATATCATGATATAGTCAGCGTCAATAATATCGGGACGAACAGACTGTTCAAAGTGATTTAAACAACTATGAAAATTAAATATTACCTCAATGACACAAGGAATGTTTCAGAATGAAGACAGTACACGAAAATTGTCGTTCTGACAAGATCTTTAACCAATTGAGATAAAGTTTAATTTTCTTAGTTGTTGAGATAATTTTGAATAGTCTGTTCGTCCCGATATTATTGTAAGTGTAAGTGTAATCTTTTAAGGGCTCACTGTACTCATCATTATGAACAACTTTTTTTTGGAACCAAACCTGAAATCGCGAAAAAAAATCTGCTGTTTCCTACATTTTCAAATGTACTGCTGTTCAGTACTTTTTAAATGTACTGAACAGCACATTTTTTTTCGCGATTTCAGTTTTGGGTCCATAGTAAAAGTTGTTCATAATGATGAGTACAATGACCCCTTAAATGATTGCTACTGTTTACACTTACACCCTGTATAATAAAGTATTTTACAATTAATTGAATGTTATGAACTTATGACTTTATGAGTTGTGATGAGTCTGTCGTGGTCATCTAAATAATATAAATTGGTAAATATATTGTTGCACAGTCTTGAATTTACTTCATAATAAGAACTTTTAAAAGCCGCTAAAACCTTCTGGGATCTTAAAACACTTCTTTTTTCCAGTCTTCAAGACTAAAGTAAACACTTGGGTCTGCTCTACGCAAATGTGCTTCAGGTGTCATGTTCCCGTTTACCACCAGGCTAGACTGTTGTCTAGGTTATCCTTGAATATATAAAATTCTAATGACCCTATGGAATTCAAGTTTTCTAGATTAATTATGTTCTGGTAAACTTTTTATTAATATTTTAAACTACCTGCGCCCCGCGGTTTCAACCGCGTAGATCGGGATAAAATGTAGCCTATGTGTTAATCCGGGATATAAGCTATGTACATACCAAATTTTATCGAAATCGGTCCAGCCGTTTGAGCGTGAAGAAATAACAAACATAGAAACACACACACACTCAAATACTCACAAACTTTCACCTTTATAATATTAGTGTTAAGTGTGATATAGCGTGATTCTGATTACACAGTAACCACGACGGACGGACGAACGGACGGGTGACGGAAGTCTAGCAACCAGTGTTACCAAGGGGTATCGATGGGTATTGTCAAGTAACTGGGTTATGGCGGTCAGATAGGCAGTCGTTCCATGTAAAATACTGGTATTCAGCTGCATCTGGTTAGACTGGAAGCCAACCCCAACATAGTTGGGAAAAGGCTAGGCAGATGATGACTCTGTTCAGACGTTTAGGATACTTTTAACCTAGCTACTTTTGTCTTTTGGCCTAGCAAGAACACTGGGAGTAAACGTAAAGTAATTAACGATTTGAAATTTAAACTAATCGTTTTGCACATAGTATTTACATAATTTTACGAGTTTATTCATATTTATGGGTGCATACGCAAAATTTTTAACCAAAGGATAGTTTTTCAAATCAAATATTTGCTAAAGGAGATACCTACTAGTCCTATTGAGCTCGACTGACGAATGAAATGAATCTCATGAACATAACTAGCAAAAAATCGACTCAATCGAAGAGTTCTGTGGCGCGCGTCGCGACAGGTCGCTTCTGTCCTCCCAACCCAATCGCATATTTTCCCCCAACTATTGTTCCTTTAATTATTTTATTTTGTGTGTTCTTTGCATCATGTTCACCGCAAATAAACGTATTTTCTTTGTTTCTTTCTTTCGGTGTATAGTGTCGCAATTCCACAGAAATTGTTCTACGGATATAATATCACAGAATTGAGAGTCATGCCAGTCTGTCTGAGCCTTTAAACAAAAAATCGACGTGCTGATACCGACGAATTAAGAATGATACATAATTCGTTGGCTGATACAAACATCAATAAAGGTAAACTCAAATGATGCTCTCAAAAGCCTCAAAGGCAGCAGCTTACCGATGGTTATATAATACGTCAGTCCTGAAGGGTGCACCAGGGGGATTATGACCAAATTGAATACGTGTCTCAAACAGTATTTTGGAAACGCCAATTAATGCGAAAAGAGTGTTTGACAGGTGTACACACAGATTGGGATGCATTTTTAATCGCTATTTGGTTTTTTTTTTTTCAAGCACTTTTTCCTGCTAAGTAGGTACCAATGATTTTTTGCAAGTTCGTTTGATTTATACAACCAATATATTATTAAGAGAATTCAGTGGTTTATTTTTAGCATTTTTCTGATGGCTTTGTTTGAATGGAATCCCTTAAGAATGTGTTACTTAAAATCTTTCATTATACGAATAACTTATAGGTGAACAACTTAGATAACTCAATCATCTCCTACTTATGAATATTTTCTTCTACGATAATAGTAACATCGATAACTAATAACCTCCGACTCCTTGACAATTCAAACGTAGCTGTTGATAGTTTAATTAAAATAAACGCTTTGACTTTAATTTTTTTTAAATATTTCAACTACAAATATTATGCTATCAATTTTATTTTATTTTATTTCACGCGAGTAAAGTAACAAATTCACTTTACATACAACCAGGGGATTAAATAAAAACCGACCAAGTGCGTGTCGGACCACTCACTAGGATTGGTTCCATAGTTGGTATGAATGTTTACGCATGCACAGTATTGACTTTACTATATTATTCAGCTGCATCCGGTTAGATTGGAAGCCGACCCCAGCCTATTGTTGGGAAAGGGATATATACAAAAAATCAAATAAAAAAAAAATCAAAAATGTTTTATTTCGTTATTACACGTACAATAGGTATACAGTTGGAGGCGTCTCCTTTTAAGCATATAGATGCCTGTGCCAGGAGGCGCCGCTCCTTCATTAACTCACAATTTTATTAGTGAAACATGCTAATAACAAAACAAACAAAATTTAAAGTTAACGTGAAAGTATATGAATAAAAAATAAAGTCAAAATAAAACATCCATTATTATTAGTCTGTAGGTGAGTGTGTGTGTGCGTCTGTGTATGTGTATGTGTGTGTGTGTGTGTGTATATATGTGTGCGTGTTTGCAAGTGTATGTATGTGTGTGTGAGGGTGTGTGTGTGCGTGAGTGCATGGTTGATTTATACGGAAGCGGTTACCTTATATTTAAAAGAATATTCTCTACTTCATCATAGCATAACTTGTTTATCCACTTAATCAGCAACGATTTGCATTCTTTAAACGATTTAGTATGTATATCTATTTGTTTATTTATTTTATTATATAAGAAAGACGAGCGTTTGTCGTACTGAATATTTGCAAAATCTGTTTTTACAAAATAGGTGGGAGCAATATTGTGTTTCCTTCTTCTAGTTAATACAATAGGATCTAAAGGTAGGGTTTTATATTTTTTTAATACTATATGTATAATATATAATTTTCGGACTGATAATAAATTACTTACTTGGTATAGCTCAAAGGTGGGAAAAGTTCTTTTTTTAAAGTACATTACTTTTATTAAAGTCCGTTGCGCTCTTTCAACCTCAAGGAATCGTGTTTTACGCGCGCCTCCCCAAATGGAGATACAATATATTATTATAGATTGAACTAGCGAAATATATACTTCATTTAGAAGATTTTTTGCTAATTCACTCCTAGGGACTATGTGTCTTAATGTTTTAAAAATCCAAATAAATTTACGTATCCTTGCTGTAATTTGTTCTATTTGAGGATACCAGGACAGGCTACAAAAATCGCAAAAATAAGTTTGTATTTAATATTTCTCGAAAACTATAAAAAACAAAGTTATTTGTGCGGTTATAACCGAAAATATCCCATCACAAAAACTATTGAATTAAATAGCAAACTCACCTTAAAACTTTTTATTATGGGATCCAACGATACCCCACACGCTTATATGCATTGAATTTCTTTTTTCATCCCTCAGTTACCTACATGAATAGAGAGTGCTACTCATAATATTTTTTTTCGTAATTTATCTGCACCATATTTAGCGATTGACAGAATACCTACATCCTTTTTCAAATTTTCATCGATTTAGTGCAAATAAAATAATAATGTTGATCAATTAAATATGTATAATAAAATTATAATAATGATATTAAAATAATAATAATAATGTATGATGGTTATAAAAAATTTATAATAATTATAATGTACTGATTTAATAATAATATAATGTAATAAACTCATTTAATAATATGTAAAATATAATATAATTATGGACTTAATGTAAAGTTTCCATTTCATAATAATTTAGTGTAGTATGTAATTAATAATGTAGGATAATTTAATGTCATGCATGCAATAGTAAATCTAGCTGTAGGTACCTCCAAATATGTTTGCTGTGCCCTAGCAGGGTTCATGTTTGAAACAGAAACTATGTACCTACCTAACATCTTGTAGACAACATGAATGCAATAAATAAATAAATAGCTGTGTCAAATCCGGTCGGACACGACGAAGTTATAAGGGTTCCGTTTCTGTCTTTGAGCTACGGAACCCTAAAAATGCACAATATTTATTATTATATCCACACGTCATGCAGCACAGCTGGACAGTGATGTAACGAGTGGAACTGGCTCCATGACAGGTGCAAACGATTATACTAGCTAGGCTAGGGGACAATGTGCCTTGTGAATATAGTTCTATGTACGAGTAAGTATTGTTCGGTCCGGGAGTTTATAATATGTGAATATTGTGTCAATTGAAGTTTGTAGTAAAAGTGATTGGTGACGTTGTGTAAAAGATTAGATAAGGTTTTGTTTGTGTTATAATCCCCTTATTCATAAAAAGCTAAAACGCTCCCTATTTTAGTTAAAATGGTGTTTTGTCTTTTTCTTTGAAATACAAATCATAATTCGAAAGAAATTGACAAAAAACACAATTTTAACTAATATAGTTTTGTAGAGCGATTTAGTTATTTATGTGAGGGGGGGGGGGGGGATTAAAACTTCGTCTCTCTCTGTTTCGCGCAAACGTGCGACGTAAATTTAACGTAGTTTCGAACGCTGTTTTGTTTTAATCGAAAATACATATAATTAGGTAGCTACAATATATGACAGTAAGCAAACTACGTATCTATAAACGGTCGAAACACCACACTCATATAGACGTGCGCACCGACGAGGGCCCAAGCGATAGTCGCGGTGCTCTCAGAATATTTATTGTGGCTTGTTTCCTACGTTTGTTCGTAGTTTCCCTACTGTCCATTTTATATTGTGCTGCGGCGATATTTTTTTCACGCACTGGACTTTCAACACACTGCTTAGCGCCGAGAGTTTAAAATCCAGCAGTGTGTTTTTTTGACGCGCTTGGATGCACTCTATTGGATTCTCAGTGCTCGGCTTAACACCAAGATGAAAAATCCAGTGCGCGATAAAAACCCGCCGCGATGTTTTTACGTCTGTGCGAACGTGGCCTAACAACTATAGAGAATAAAGTTTTATATTTTAAACACATAAACTCACGCCTTCTTCCAATGGAGCTAGTTAAAAACTACAAAACGCCACCTGAATCAAATAAAAAAATATTTTTACTAATTTTATTAAATTTTTTCTATTTTAAAATCATTCGAATTTACGTTGCGTTTACACCGCATGTTCCTGTTAGGCCCACTGGGAATTTATAATGTGTGAATATTATGTCAACTGAGATTGTATTTGGTGACGTTGTGAAAATTAGGTAAGTTCTCATAAACGTGCCCGGCCCGCCAGGACGCTTTTGGCTTCGGTTTGTGATTTTTTTTTGGAAATAATGATCCCACCAAAAACATTTTCATGTATAATGTTGCCAAGACGATACCATATGGCTCGCACTGTCAAAAAGTTATCAGATCTCATGTAGAGCCAAGCTATTATCTCTACACGCCCTAACTCTACACGCCCTAACTCTACAAGCCCTAACTTCACAAAATCTACACCTTAGTCGAAATATGGCCTGGCTTGGTATTTCTTGTTTTTTTGTAAGTATACTATTGTTATTTGATTATTATTTCTGATTTTCATAACAGTTCGTTCAACACATCAGCTTTTCACGTGAATGGTGGCGTGAACGCGTGACGTCATCCAGGTGCGACACGCCGCGTCACGTCGACACGGTCAATTACGAATGATATGAAATTATTTTCGTCTGCTCTTATTGTGAACTCAGATTTTAATGTATGAAAAATTTTTTTTTTCTCCTTAAAATTCCTTTGCATTGAATTTAATATAATTCAAAACTGAAATGGAAATTCGGTTTACTTTTAATAATTATGGTAGGAGAAAATATTAAATTGCATAAAAAAAATACAAAAGTTTTAAGCAATGTTGATGAACACAGGAATGAAAAAAATTATTATGAAAATTTTAAACTGCCCTGACACCAAACAATGGACAGGCGAGTCTTCTCAACTTAGAATTAGTTTTTTTATTTTATGTTTTTTTTTATTAATGTGCATCTTATTTGTGCAGCATAAAAAAATGTTTCTATTTTTCTTTATTATCTACCATAATAGGGGAGGATTGTGGCTAGTTAATAACATCCGCATGGGTCAATCGTTCAGGTTAAGCTAATACGCTTGCCGCGGTTGGCCCGTCGATGGGTGAACATCTTTACATACCAAGACTCCTCCGTGCCTCGGAAAGCACGTTGATCCCGGCTGTCATTCATGGATTTTTGACAGTCGTAACGGGTCGTCAGAAGACCGGAACTCTGACAACCAGTCTTACCAAAGGATATTGTATTACCCAGTAACGGGGCTGTGGAGGTCAGTTATGCAGTCGCTCCATGTAAAATACAGGTATTCAGCAGCATCTGGTTAGACTGGAAGACGATCCCAACATAGTTGGGAAAAGGTTAGGCAGATAATGACCTAGATAATACTAAAATTCAAGCGGGGCTATTTTGAAATAAACATTAATAATACTCTCATTGCTGCCCTAAGGTATACAACTACACACACACACACCCTCACACCCTAACACACAACACACACACACATATCAACTCGGAAGGGATCGTCACCGTATCACCTCAAGCCGTGCGGTATTCTTTGTATGAAACTATACTGCAACGCACACTATTCGGAACCGTAACGTAATCGCCTCGCCTCGGGGCAAACTCACCAACTACGGCGATACGGTGACGATCCCTTTCCGAGTTGATATGTGCACTGAGCAAAAACGTAAGTACAATTCATGATATTTTTACTTGTAACCGGTTCAATCGAATTTGTACAAAAATAAATAACAAGAGTACAAAGTAAACAAACAATTCCACTGCACTTGAAAAGCAGTATGACGCACTGTTGACCTTCCATTACCTCGCCAGTAAAAATATTTTGACAGTTTTTTTTCACGTAACTGAAGCATGATAGCGTGACGTGTCGTCGACACGGTCAATTTAATTGATAAATTAATTGAAACCCAACGTCATTTGCGGAACCCTATATTCTCTGTATGGGGTGATTTTTTGTCTACTTACGCCAAATCACCGAACATTTATTAATGTCCGACGAAATTTTCGGGAATTTGTCACAGTAAAATGTTTATGCGTGTTTTTAGGTCACGCTACATTAGCCAGGGGAATTGGTTTAATAGATACAATTTTTTAGAGGATTACATGCTGGTCAAATAAAGTAATACTCGGTGTTTTTTACACATACATAAGTTCGATTATTTGATTTCGTTAGGTGCAATGAGTACCTGAAGTCCCAAAATGGGTATTGGACAAGTTACATGTCATTATTCGCATAAATTCGCAAAAATCGCATCATTAGTAACTACAATGAAAACAGTGACGGAGAGATTCTGTTCTCCCATTTTCATTTGAGAGGATGGCCAGGTGAGAAACTTGTAAGTACCTTACTGGGTCATCTTCTGTGCAAAATGCTGCAAACTCTAAAACATTACCTCTAATAATAATATTACTTACTAACACTAGATCTATAAGATATTACCTACTAACAGTATCTTTCTTGTCCGAATTAATAACATTTTGACATTTTTTTAAATTATTTTACTAGAATTTGTTAAAACTGGCAGATTAAAGAACAGTTTTAGCAGCTATGTTAAAAATAAAAACAAAATGAGCTCTATTAAATCTTGGTAAGCAATATTATTTACATATTTGTGCCAGCGGCTTCGCCCGCGTGCATGTCGGATAAACAGTATCTTATGTCCTAATCATGTACCAAATTTCATGTAAATCCGTTCAGCCATTTTAACTAAAACAAATAAACTTACTTTTGCATTTTTAATATTAGTTAGGATTAGCATTGACAGTTTCTTGCCAAGATATCGATATCGCCAAACAAAAAATGGTTCTAGAAACGAGTTCCTACAATTCCTTTGAATCTCATGCACAATGATAACACCTAAACTAGTAATAGAATAACCGAAATACACATTTGCAGTTCAATTACATAATGTTATGGAGCTAAAAGCAATGAATAAACGATCACGCGCGGCCGTCACCGGCTCCAATTATTCGCATAATCCTGGCCCTCTTTAAAAGCAATTAATATTCCATTGATCCACCAAGGGATGGTCATCCGGGGTAATCTCCCCTGCCTGGTGATGATCGACACCTCAGGTGTTTCTCCAAACGTAGGTGATAAAATTGTCTTTTTGTTTTATTACATAACAGTACCTCCAAACTCTGCTCGGGTGAAAATAGAAAAAACGATTTTTTCCAGATATGAGACCTAGCTAGATCGATTTACGCCACCGTAAACTTTCACCCTATTGCAACTTTCATCGGAATCGTCAGAGCCGTTTTCGAGAACGTGATTACAACTTTATTAATATACAATTATTGCTCATAAAGTGGCTAAGTAAGGAGCTCGTGGCTAAGTAATAACAGCCGCACGGGTCGATCCATCAGGTTAAGCTACGCTTGCCAGGGTTGGTCAGTGAATGGGTGACCATCTTTACATACCGAGTCTACTCCGTGCCTCGGAAAGCACGTTAAGCCGTTGGTCCCGGCTATCATTGTGGATCTTTGACAGTCGTTACGGGTGGTCAGAAGCCCGAAAGTCTGACAACCAGTCTTACCAAGGGGTATCGTATTACCAAGTTACTGGGTTGTGGAGGTCAGATAGGCAGTCGCTCCATGTAGGACGCTCCATGTATTCAGCTGCATCCAGTTAGACTGGAAGCCGACCCCAACATAGTTGGGAAAAGGCTAGGCAGATTGATTATTGCTCATAAAGTTAATTTTCTATAGCGTTCTTTTGGTGAAGTTTCTCTTAGTAATTGTCAATAGAGATAATAAACGTGACGTTGACTGAATTGTTTTGCTCTCAAGTCGCATCTTGAAGATAGTTGTGATAACAATGGCAACACGGAGGTGTCACTTTGTGTAATTGAAACAGAAAAAGGGAGGAGTTTGACTACACCTCGATTTAGCTTCAAATTGTAGCCGTTTCCCAAGCAGTTTTATTTAGTTAAATAAAATAAACAGATAAAAACTTTATTCTCTTCAGAAAATACGGTACAATAAATTAAAAAAAAAAAAAAACTAGCATCAGATATGTCCTTAGGTGTTAAATTTTTACAAATTCTCTGGACCCCACACACTATGATTCCCTGTGTCGTGGGGTCCAGTCTCTTCCCAAGTAAAGCAAACATTTTCATGAATTAAATTAAATTTAATATTGACAAAATCAATCAAGGGGGTGTGTGTGATGTTTGGGGTGTGTGTGGTGTGTGGAGTGTATGTGGTGAAAATGTGTGGGATGGTTCGTGCTTGTTGATTTTTTTGTTCTTTGTTGGAACTATTCAAAACATCCTCAACTTCCTTTGGGTGTCTTTACCAAATGCATGTGTTCTGTATTCTGTTGGCACATGCATCGGTGCATAACAAACAACATAATCCAGCGATATCCGCTTAGATAAAGAATACATCTGCACAACAGAAATAAACAAACATTTAATTTCCACCACATATTGTCACGATCATAAAACCGTAAACCAAACAAAAATCATAATAATCTTAACGACCATCTGTCTCCATTGTTATCTGCTATCGATATGATGGAACAAATGTCCGGTGTCCGATATTGTCCGGGGGGCGTCCGGCACAAGTGCAGTGTCCACAAGCATACTTGCACCTAAATCTACACCGAGCGAGCTTGTCCCCTGCCCGTTTGTCCACTGGCTCCTACTAAGTTTTTGTGTAAATTCGACCCAGGTGGCGGTGTTCAATGAAAATAGAGAAGTGGGGGGCTAATGTTACGTATTGTCAAATAGTTGTTCAGAACTGTCGATAAGTAGTTGTTATTGTGTGAAGTGGTTATTTATGAGATTATGATGTTGATTGTTTTTAGGGTTCCGTACCAAAAGGGTAAAAAAGGAACCCTTATGGTGTGACTCAGTCTGTCTGTCTGTCTGTCACAGCTGGATATCTGAAGAACTACTAATGCTATCAACTTAAAATTTAGAACAGTTTTAGATGACGTTTACCCAACTATTTTGCAAATAAGAAAGAAATTAAAATATTTATAATTTTTTTGCAACAGGGACTGAAAGGGGGTCTTAAAAAATGAAAGTGGGGCTACTAAGGCATGTTGAGTATCATATGAAAGAACGCTGATTGCACATTCTCAAACATTTTTTTTCTTTTTTTTTAGGCCGCGTAGTTTTTGACTTCTGATGAAAAATGTAAAAAAAATTACCGTTCCCCCCCTTATCTCCGAAGTTTGCAAAGAGAAAAATCTGAAATTATTCTATGTGATAGAAGTTTATGTAAAGATTACAGGAAAAATAAAACGATGTCTCTTCAGAAATCGGAACGGAACCCTCGGTGCCCGACTCGCTCTTGACCGGTTTTTTTTTTTTGTGGTTGAGTAAATATTTTGTTAGGTTATGGACTTAAGGATAATGAAGGTTTAATGTGATAGAACAGTTGAACCAAGAGTCAAATCATGTAAATGTTCATAAATAGATAGGTAGTCCTTTAGAACAGCTTTCTTATTATTGTTTCATTCGATTTGAATAAGATCTCGTGGCTAAGTAATAACAGCGGCACGGGTCGATCCATCAGGTTAAGCTACGCTTGCCGGTGTTGGTCCGTGGATGGGTGACCATCTTTACATAACGAGACTCCTCCGGGCTTTGGAATGCACGGTTGGTCCCGGCTGTCATTCGTGGATCTTTGACAGTCGTTACGGGTCGTCAAAAGCCCGAAAGTCTGATAACTAGTACCTGGGTATCGTTACTTACCCAGTTACTGGGTTATGGAAGTCAGATAGGCAGTCGCTCTATGTAATAAATTGGTATTCAGCTGCATCTGGTAAGACTGGAAGCTGACTTCAATATAGTTGGCAAAATGCTAGGCAGATTGATTCGATATGAATAGTGTAGTTTCTGAAAAATAAGGTCCCTTGCGCCACGGGTGAGCTGACTAAGGGAAATCGTAAAGGGGAGGACGGCAATTGTTTCTTTTTTATGTCATGTGGCGATTCTTGTTGATATCATTGATATGCTCAATTTAATTTGTTATATGCTCTCCCTACTGTAACTTTCATTTTCACCATCATTAAGACCTATTTTGTTTTACCTTACGTTTGCATTCCGGACTCGCTTCCCAAAAAAAATTATACAACCTTGTTTATTTTCCTTTCATGCAAATAAATCCCCCAAAACACTAAGTGCAAGCCATCGTGGTTCCGTAGTAGGGTGTTCAAAGAGCCGGAATTTATTTGGCACGTAACGAGTCGGTAACGTAATTCGAGACCCCGACGTTTCGCGTCGTTTGTTGTCATTAGTACATGTTCGCTTATTGATACTGTGCTGTTAACTATCTGGGGGCCTACTCCCTAAGCACGAAGCTCGTAGTTCCGGACTTCGTTACGGACGTTTCCTACTCCGTATCACCTACGGATTGATGATTGGTTCGGGGCCCGAACGAAGGCTGAATTACAACATGATTTGCCAGTTGTCCCTACTCCCGATGTGTTATTGCCCGTCCGAAAAATTCAACTTTTACACTTGTTTTGATGGATCGTAATGTCGACGGACGGATGAACGGACGGACGGATTTAGCGAGTAGGCCCCCAGGTTTGAATAGGTGCTTACTAGAGCTACCTGAAATGGGAATCTGGTCTGTTGGTAGAAGAAGAGTGAATTATTTTATTGAATCTTGGTTATGAAATGAAATAAATGCCGTATCGAGGTCAGACTCCCATGTAAGGTATTAAGTAATGGGAATCTGGTCTGAATTATACAGGGTGTAAGTTTAAACAGTGGCAATATTTTAGGGGTCATTGTACTCATCATTATGAACAACTTTTACTATGGGACCAAACCTGAAATCGCGAAAAAAAAATGTTCTGTTCAGTACATTTATGTTCGCTTAATTCGTCAAAATGTAGGGAACAGCTGATTTTTTTTTTCGCGATTTCAGGTTTTGTCCCATAGTAAAAGTGGTTCATAATGATGAGTACAATGACCCCTTAAAACATTGCCACTGTTTACACTTACATCCTGTATATATTTTAATATAAATTCACTTTTATCGTCGTCGATGCTTATACTCCAAGTGATGATGACGATGGTATGAAGAAGATTATGAACAGCTTGTAGGCTGACCTCTTCTCTTCAAAATCTCTACTACCAAGCTACGCCAGCTCAAGGTCGAAGTGGTATCAACGACGTTCGGTCGACTGTAGGTACTTCCTGGACCACCAAAACTTTTATCGTCATCTTATTATTACAACTTTTTCTATATCCAATTTTTAACATTTTTCATAAGTAAAGAGCCATTGTCAATAACATACTTGTTTGAGTCTCTCAGTAACGTACTTAGGTACCTAATTCCAGACCGGTTCTTGTTTTCATTAGTGCATGTTCAGGCATTGATACCTACTGCGCATCAGCGCAGATATATCAGATCTAATCGTCTCTGAGTAGTTCAATGAATGCTTGTAGGCACTACTTGCTAGCTTTGATAGGAATCCGGTCTGGTAATGGAAATACTGTCTTTGAATTGTCATTGCCATAGTGATTAACTGGAGGTATTAATAGGTTTTTCATTGTACTACAATCTATCACTTAACATAGTACATTACAGTATACCTACTGCGTAAAATTTTAACGGTTGTTTTCCTCTTAATTGCGGCTCGAGCTCGTGGCTAAGTAATTACAGCCGCACGGGTCGATCCATCAGGTTAAGCTACGCTTGCCGGAGTTGGTCAGTGGATGGGTGACCATCTTTACATACCGAGACTCCTCCGTGCCTCGGAAAGCACGTTAAGCCGTTGGTCCCGGCTGTCATTCGTGGATCTTTGACAGTCGTTACGGGTCGTCAGAAGCCCGAAAGTCTGACAACCAGTCTTACCAAGGGGTATCGTATTACCCAGTTACTGGGTTGTGGAGGTCAGACAGGCAGTCGCTCCATGTAAAATACTGGTATTCAGCTGCATCCGGTTAGACTGGAAGCCGACCCCAACATAGTTGGGAAAAGGCTAGGCAGATTGATTGTTTTCCTCTTAATTGCACTCATTATTCTGAATAACTATTGGACCAAACCTGAAATCGCGAAAAAAAATCAGCTGTTCAGTACCTACATTTATCTACATCAAACTCAGCAGCAGCTGATTTTTTTTTCGCGATTTCAGGTTTGGTCCCATAGTAAAAGTTGTTCATAATGATGAGTACGATAAGAGGAAAACAACCTCTAAAATTTCATACTGTATACGTAGATATATGATTTAGCCCATCCTTCTTTAGTTGTCTCGCGTCGTATGATACTAACCAAAATCAACGCTAATGACAATTATTGTCACCATATTATGCATAATTACCTTCTCCATAGCAGTTGTCCAACAGTCCAAATCTTGTCAAATAAAAACTACCAATTCACAAATACCCCGCGGCGTCCCTAATTTTTGTCTCGTCAGCTTAGCATTTATAACTATACATTCTAAGCCAACTTTCATAATTTCTTCGTCGTTTCTTCTAAAAAACCTTCTTAAAATGTTGGAATATTATTTATTTATTTATTTAAATAATTTATTTATATAATTATAAATCCAAATTAACATAGTACATTACAGTATATACGAGGATAGGTAATTTAGCCCATCCTTCTTTAGTTGTCTCGCGTCGTATGATACCAACCAAAATTAATGCTAATCACAGTTATTATCACTATAAATATTATGCATAATTACCTACTCCATAGCAGTTGTCCAACAGTCCAAATCTTGTCAAATAAAAACTACCAATTCACAAATACCCCGCGGCGTCCCTAATTTGTCTCGTCAGCTTAGCATTTATAACTATACATATAAACACGATAAACATCTGAGATCATGCACATTTTCTCGGAAGGGGCAGAGGCTGAGGGTGCGTAGCTCTCTAACTCGATAATCCACCCCCAACGCAGGGAGATTTATTAATCAATCTCCAAAACGTTTTAACTGGGCAAATTGAAAAATTATGTGTCGACGTGTTTGCGACCCCTGCTTCTATAGTATGGGAATGTTAGTTTAGTTTGTGAAGAGATTTTTGAAATATGTGATGCTTTTTATCTTTGGGTTGTGGCTTCTGTTGAAATGCAGGGGATTGTTAAATGATTTAGGTGGGTACGTTTTGCTATGAGTTATTGGAGATGTCATCGACTGTGTGAAACACAAAGCCTGATACCGCTAATTCCTAACAACTAAAGGGTGTAATAAAAATACCTCTGGAATGTGGAGGTCAGATAGGCACTTGCTCCATGTAAAATACTGGTATTCAGGTGCATCCGATTAGACTGGAAGCCAAATATAGTTGGGGAAGGGCTAGGCAGCTGATGAACATGAAATAGAATGTTGGTTGGCTGCTGTTAGGTCCAGGGTTCACTTTAGCGTTTGTTCAGAAGAAAATTCTTATATTATTATTCTGATAGTGATATGTGAATAATAATATAAGATTTTTTTTTTACTGACAACAGTCATATTTTCAGTCTATTAATAATAAATAATAATAATAATATCATTGGACATTTCACACAACGCCATCTAGTCCAAAGCTAAGCAACCTAATGCTTGTGCTAGGGTAACGAGATGGCTGATAAACTACTTATATACATTTTTTTTTGTAAATATATACATATTATAGATAGAAAAACACCCAGACCCGGAACAAATACTTGTAGGTCGTACAAATATTTGTTCCGTGCGGGAATCGAACCCGTGACATGCTGCGCAGTAGTCAATCGCTCAACCACTGCGCCAACCGTGTCGCCAGTCTCTTAGGCTGAAGTCTTTCAAGGGTAAATAAATAAATAAAAACGTCATTCGGGATGCGATAGAAGTAGGCAGTGCGCGTTCACTTTAAGATAAAGCTGATAATCGAAAAATGTACGCTTGAATAGCTCCATCATCTTTCATTTGTAGCTCGTTAGTATTGCTACGTCCCTACGTATCCAAAACAATCTACTAAGTCATCTTACGTTATTGGGATTTCATTAGAAAACATTTCTGATCTACTAATCCGCATTTCTACCTCAAAAATTATATTTAACACTATCAAAATCCACATTGTTGCACACAGACTAGTCCTATATACCCTTATCACTCTACAAAAGCACATGCCGTCAAAAAACCTTGCCTATCCGTTGCACGGCTAATTACCCCCGGCGTATTATCAGTGACCCTACGAAGTAACTTTGACAAAGCGTTTCAGTCATACCGTCATATGCCAGCACAGTTGTGCTATCTACCCGAGTACCCGCATCGGGTAGGGTGGGTACCCCAGTTTATTCTTCGTCGGATGTTTAATCTGCGACAATGTTTAATTAATCAACGTTTGTCTTGTTGATTGCCTTCCCAATTATAAGTTCCGCCGTGTGTGTATGACGCTGATTTGTGATGATGTCTTGGATTTTTTGGATTTTCTTATTGTTTTTAAGGGTTGGCTGATTATAAGCTGTTGAAAAAGGTTGTTTCATACTGAAATAAAAGATTAAACTGTTGCTTTGGTACCCTAAACATATTTTTGAAAAATTAAAGTTACGTCAGGTACACTCTGCAAATCAATTCAGTTTACATTCACACACGGATAGCTGTATCGGCATGAATAGTTGCGCACACAAACGTTAACTATAAGATACGAGCGAGCTCAGTTTTTTATTAGTGTGCGTATGTAGCAGCAGCGCCGATAGGCAGTAATAATGTATATAATTGAATGAGTTAGAATATTTCGCACTTGTTCATTGTAACATATTTAGCACAATGGCTAACGTTTCTGGATGGTGAACGAGATGTCCTAAGTTCAAATCTCGGAGCTTATATTATTCTCTTTTTGTAAATTCTCTAGTCATAATTTTCCTAAAACATATTACCTAGTTGAATTGCTAATGATTCAATCCCGTTCATAGATGAGTAATTTACAACGTTTGAGATATGAGCACGGAATTCTCAGCCAACTTATTTTGACTGTATAGCATATCACTACCCACAATTTTTGTGTTATATTATTTTTTACACTTCACCTTAATTTACAAAAAAATAGCGAAAGAATGCTAAACCATTAAAATGTTGCAGATTCTGTGGTAATGTTATTATTATAAATGGAAATGCATTTTTCTATTTAAATAACATGTTGATTCACTACATAATAATACTTAAATCATATGTAATACTTAAATCTGTAAAACATTTTACAAATTAATTCATTTTCTTTTTCTTTTTTATTCTTTTTTTTTTCTTTTTTTTTCATGCCGTTTTTAAAATGTTTATAGTTGAATATGATATTATAAAATGTTGGTATATTAATTTTGAACTAAGAACGTATACTTACTATAACTTAATTACTTAAGTATATTTTAATTAAATAATAAACATTATCATTTCTTGCAATGATTTTGTGTTATTTCTATACAAACTAATTTATAAAGATACTAGCTTTTGCCCGCGGCTTCGCCCGCGTGGATGTCGGAAAATATGACATGGGAACGTACATGTGGAAAAGATAGGGCCGTCCGATATAACTGTACAAACTCAAATCGCTACGATATATCGTTACCGTGTTTAGTAGGCATAAAGCTACCAGTCGGCATGATTTTTTCCGACATCTTCAACAGTCGTCGTCATATTTCAGCCAATTTACACAAAACCATAATGAATTACACTGAATCACTCCGTTCATTGGAGAAAACCGTATGAAAATCCGTTCGGTACTTTTTGACATTATCGCATTCAAACAGACACACTTACGCGGCGGGGGGACTTTGTTAATTACTTAAAATTTATTATGCCAGTCACGCTCTAATAACAAATAACTTTTGTCCGAGTGTCCACTCGTTCAAATAATTTCCTCGTAAAAACTTCGAATGAAATAAAGACTAAATGTTACCTCAAGATTCGAACTATGACTACATTTCCAATCCCTTAAATCTCTTAGAAAGAGGTAGTTACACAAACATTTGTCAACCCCTATTGTACCCCCTCAAAAACGCTGTACCACATATTTCTTTATTTCCTACCAAATAAATTTGAATTTTCATATCCCTACCTTAAGAAATGCTGGGTTTCCCATCTTTCATCCCTTATATCACCCCTTGTAGTATTGTTTTTGAAAGTTTCCTGTGTCCTTTCCCAAGATGCTATATAAAGCCTTGCCAAATTTTGTCGAAATCCGTGCAGTTTTGTAAATTTTAAAATCAACCCCTATTTTACCCCCTAAGGGGATGATTTTTCAAAAACGCTGAACCGCATATTTCTTTGTTTCCTATCAAAAGCATACATTTTAATTTTCACATCCCTAACTTAAGAAATACTGAGTTTCCATACAAACTTTCATCCCCTATATCACCCCCTGTAGGATTATTTTTAAGACAAAAAGTAGTTCATGTCCTTCCCCAGGATGCTATATAAAGCCTTGCCAAATTTTATCGACGTCCGTGCAGTTTTGTAAATTTTAAAATCAACCCCTATTTTACCCCCTAAGGGGATGATTTTTCAAAAACGCTGAACCGCATATTTCTTTGTTTCCTATCAAAAGCATACATTTTAATTTTCACATCCCTAACTTAAGAAATACTGAGTTTCCATACAAACTTTCATCCCCTATATCACCCCCTGTAGGATTATTTTTAAGACAAAAAGTAGTTCATGTCCTTCCCCAGGATGTTATATAAAGCCTTGCCAAATTTTATCGACGTCCGTGCAGTTTTGTAAATTTTAAAATCAACCCCTATTTTACCCCCTTAGGGGATAATATTTCAAAAACGCTGAACCGCATATTTCTAAATTTCCTACCAATAGCATGAATTTATTATCCCTTAACTTTAGAAATACTGGGTTTCCCTTACAAACTTTCATCCCCTATATCACCCCCTGTAGTATTGTTTTTGAAAGTATCCTATTTCCTTTCCCAGGATGCTATATAAAGCCTTGCCAAATTTTGTTGAAATCCGTGCAGTTTTGTAAATTTTAAAATCAACCCCTATTTTACCCCCTTAGTGGATGATTTTTCAAAAACGCTGAACCGCATATTTCTTTATTTCCTATCAAAAGCATACATTTTAATTTTCACATCCCTAACTTAAGACATACTGATTTTCTCATACAAACTTTCATCCCCTATATCACCCCCCGTAGGATTATTTTTTAAGACAAAAAGTAGCCCATGTCCTTCCCCAAGATGCTATATAAAGCCTAGCCAAATTTTATCGAAATCCGTGCAGTTTTGTAAATTTTAAAATCAACCCCTACTTTAACCCCTTAGGGGATGATTTTTCAAAAACACTGAACCGCATATTTCTTTATTTCCTACCAAAAGCATACATTTTAACTTTCACATCCCTAACTGAAGAAATACTGAGTTTCCCATACAAACTTTCATCCCCTATATCACCCCCTGTAATATTATTTTTGAAAAAAATAGTATGCTATGTCATTCCCCAGGATGCTATATACAGCCTTGCCAAATTTTGTCGAAATCCGTGCAGTTTTGTAAATTTTAAAATCAACCCCTATTTTACTATATTTTACACCCTTAGGGGATGATATTTCAAAAACGCTGAACCGCATATTTCTTTATTTCCTATCAAAAGCATACATTTTAATTTTCACATCCCTAACTTAAGAAATACTGAGTTTCCCATACAAACTTTCATCCCCTATATCACCCCCTGTAGGATTATTTTTGAAAAAAAAAGTAGCCTATGTCCGTCCCCAGGATACCATCTATAGCCTTGCCAAATTTTATCGAAATCCGTTCAGTGGTTTAGGCGTGAAAAGGTAACAGACAGACAGACAGACAGACAGACAGACAGACAGACAGACAGACAGAGTTACTTTCGAATTTATAATATTAGTATGGATTTCCCGCCTTCGTTCATTAAAGAAAAGTAAAAAAAAAGATAATACTTAAAAACAAAACATTGTGAACAAAAACCTATAATTAGGTTATTCCTGGTTTTGAACTCAGGCAACGATGATTATCGAATTGACTTAGTGACCATGAGACCAACTCAACTCTTACTAAACATCTTGAAATTTCACTTTATTTGTTATGCTAGACGCAAGATTCTAAAGAATTTGAACCTTAGCGTATATTTTCATAAAGTTCAATATCGCACAATCACAAGCAGCTGTTAAAATGAATCACGGAATTAGCTACATATTAACCGTAGAAACTTAACTTTAGGTGTTTCTGATGCGCGATATTTTTTATTAATCCACCCTCGCCTTTTTTATTTTTAGTAGTCGTGTTACTCAGACTTTCAACCTTAATGACAAAAAATAATGATTAATGTCGCGAGTATTCTTACTCAAGTGGCCACATTTTATATTTTCTACCCTCTAAAAATGACATATCATGCTAAGCAAGTAGTTTACGTTCCTCGTCACATAATGCTATTGACCATCGGACTTTCGTTACGTTTTTAGTCATTATATCCAGCGTGTTTTGATTGAGAAGTGCTTTTATTTTTGAATCACTATGAATCACATAACTACACTTTTAAAAGCTGAGATAATTATTTTGCATGAGCAAAACGTTTCAATTGGTATAATTGCGAGGCGGTTAAAGATATCGGTGAGTAACAAAATGTTATTAGGTATTATGTTTTGAAGTTTAATACTTAGGTTTAATTTATTGTTTATTGTAACATTACTTTATTATTGTTCACAGAGAATAACTGTGCAATTGTGGGTCCATCGTTATGCAGATTCGGGAAGGATTGATCCTCGCCGACCGGGACCAAAGGCTGGATTTACCAATGTGCGGCACTGTGATAAATATGACTGAGCCCTTCCTCACTACTCGTTCCATGGCGACTAAACATGACGTGACATTACAAACTGTACGGAACCAGTTGCGTGCAGCTGGTGTGAAATGTCGTAGGCCAGCCAAGAAAATTTTACTGTCAGATATTTACATGCAAAACCGGGTACGCTTCGCAAGAGAATATTTGGATTTCGTTAGGTGCAATAATAATTATAGTTATAAATAGCGATGAAAAATGTTTTAAGTCGGACAAGACAAGGACGGTCGCAAAATATTGTGGCGACAAGATGGTAAGCGCTATACTAAAAAAAATATTCTTCTTCTTATAATTAAAAAAATATGGTTGCTAGCATGAGCTATTAATTAAAATATGGGGGGGTAATTAAATTTGTTTTATGTGAGTGATGTTATTGTTAGTGAGACTACAATATTTAGGATACCTACTGTATCTTAATATCTAGCTTACTTACATGTTTATTCATATCACTAACAAATAAATTACCCACTAAATATTAAAAATAATGTTGATTTCTTGTCCGGCTTAGAATATCTGTCATGCACAAAACTTTATAATTTGTAATTATAATTTTAAAAACCTAGTCAATAAATATTGGTGTTTTCTTATTACAAATTGTTTAATTTTTACTTCCATATATTTTTTTCGAATGTTTTTATTATCAGGTAAATTACTTAAATAAAATTCATCAAAATGAAAAAAAAAAATTTTTTATGATGCAAAAAATTTACGCCGCCTGCGGTGAGACTCGATCCTAAGACATTCGATTTAGCAGCCAAATGCTTATGCACCTATGCCACGGGACCAGATAGTTACGCTGTTAAATTTATGCTTCATATTCTTTGCTTCATATATATTGTGAAGCAAACACTAATAGGCGTAGAGCAATACACCCGTTGACTGTACGCACACCAACAACTTTGTTGATGTGCTATGCAAACTGATCTTTTTTGTTGTGTGTACATAAATAATTGGGTTCATCTCTAGTCAGAACGTCCATTTTTGTTGATAAAATTTATGTCAAAAACATACAGCAGATAATCTCAAGTAAATTGTGAAAATAACTTTCACCATTAATACTTAGGGTAGGTTCACACATGCACACAAACTTATTTCTGTAGTCTAAGCGGAGTTACACAATAATATTTTTCCTATACCCGAAGAAATTAGGCAGAGCAAATATGAGGGGTGCGCGAAGAAACTCCAAGAACTTGTTAATAACTTAGAGTAAACAATAATAGCTGCAGACGGGACGCGTCTTATTATTGTACCTACTCAGCACACAAATATACCCATCCTTGTGCGGTTGCTTTAATATTCAAGCTAAATCTCATTTTATGTGCCTACTTATAGTAGCATCAATTTTAACCATGTGACTTTTGCCAAGCCATCAGCCTGCCTCAATCTCCCTCGCCTGGTTAACACTATACAGGGTGACCTGAAATTAGTGGCGGACCCGTTAAGGGGTGATAGTAGGCATCAATTCCAGTCGATATCACTCTTAGACCTAATGTCCTAAAGTTAACCCATTTCAGGATATTCCTACTTAAGTAAATCGATGTTTTAGACGCAGTCATTGCATTTTATTCGCGTAAGATACCGACATTTACGAAGATATCGCTATTAATAATTCCTTACTTAGAATATCTTTGATGCAAAACAAAAAAAAAAGTACTAGAAAAACCAATTTTTAGGATTTACAGCTATTTTAAGATTTAAAGTAGGGTATTTTTTGTAAAATTCTTTAAGTAAGAATATCCTGAAATGGGTTAACTTTAGGACAGTAGGTCTAAGAGTGATATCGACTGGAATTGATCCCTACTATCACCCCTTAACGGGTCCGCCACTAATTTCAGGTCACCCTGTATATACCCCTTGGTAAGAGTTGTTGTCAAAGTTTTTAGCATCTGACTACCGACTACCAACGGCAGAGGTCTCGATATGTACCGGACGGTTACCCCGTGCGGTCATCAATCTGACTAATGTAAGTTATTACTGAATCACGGCGAATGATGAAAAGATAGGAAATGTTCTTACGCGCCAACCTCAGGTGGGATACTGGGTGGACAAATTTTGAGTCGACCAATCAACAAGTAAAGAAGAAGAAGACTCACCAAGCTAAGCCCTTCATTTACAACTTGTGCGATATGATAACTTACTGTTAAAACCAACATCAATTCAAACTAGTTTCCACATATAAACTTTCGTAAAAAACTTTTTACAAAAAAAAAAACAATCCTCTTCCAAAAAAATGTGAAAAAATAACTTAAATTTCGGAAGTCGGTGTCTTTGGTTTTGTATTTTCGTTTTTTGCCACTGACTTCCGAAATTAAAGTTATTTTTCGCATTGCAGTGATTTTTTTGGAAGTCGGTTGTTTTTTTTTTATGTAGAAAAAACTTTTTTTTTCACTTTTTAGTTTTTAGCTTGTGGGACTTGCAAAATAAATTATTTAGAACATTATCCACATGTCTAAGTGGGAAAAATACCTATTATTGGAGCTAACTCAAAAACTACCCAAGCAAAGCTAATAAATTTTACATGTTTTTTTTTTTTTTTTTTTTTTATGTATCCAACATCGAGGTATAAAAATCCCGATTAAGGCCCTGGTTCCAAAATTAGTTTAGCTCGGTGTGTAAGTGAAATGGCGTTATGGCTGTCTAGTTTGATGCACGAGATAGAAGATTCTCACGCGCACCGGAATTATGTCGTAAAAATGCAAATAAAATCGTATAAAATTAGAAATGAACTATTTAATAAAAAGTAATCCATCACTGGATGCAGTTTGGAATTTGACATTTCATGGTATATTTTTAATTATAATTATAATTGTTAATGAAGGGATAAACTGCTTTTAAAGATTATTAGGAGGTATGTTTAAAGATTTTTTTTGTGCATTAAAATATGTATAATTATGTTGTGGCTTCCATCACTGTATGCGAAAAGGACTTGAAAATATCATATTTTTTTTACATGTCAAAATTATTTACAGTTTATGAGATACACAGCTTTAAAAAACCACCTTTTTGATCGTTTTCAGGAAATCTGCGCCTTAAAAAAAGAATCTTTTAAATCGGACTACTCTGTTGAAACTTATGCGTGGTTATAAATAATCAAAAAAATATTTACGGTATGTCTCGACTTGAGAACCATGTCAGATGAAAACTTTGTCACATCTGCAATATTTATTTTACTCCCTGCCTCCCCACACCTTGTGAAGAACAAAAACTATTCCCTAATTGATTGACGAGCTTGGAATTAGTTGGCGTTACTACAGATGCAGGAGTGCGGGAGTTTTACAAATAGATGTATAATTTTGTATGCCTGCTGATATTGATATATGTAGTTTCTGATGTTTGGGAGACAGGGGACACCGGAAAAATGATGTAGAAAAATTCTTTACTAGCTTTGCCCGCGTGGATGTTGGAAATTATGCCACGAACGCAATGACCTTTAGATGCGTTACCCGGGCTCAAAAATGGCAAATTAAATGAAGGGTAATTGCCCGGCGTGATATCAGTCACGCACGCGCGCCAGTGAACATGCAGCAGCTATTGACGTAATTAAATAAGTATATACATCTCTTTCTTACAACAGGTATCGGAATGCGTCTTTCCTTTTCTTTGCGGCCAGTATATACTGGTATGTTGGTACATCATGGCTTACGCTGTTTTTGAAAGCACTGATGTTCGTGTATGACGCGTCTATCTATAATACGTCATTGCACGAACGTACCACCGGGATAAAAAGTATCCTATGTCTTAATTCAGGGCATGGTCAGTTTTAGTGTGAAAGAGTAACAAACATTCACATTTATAATATTAAGTTAAGAGCACTTCTTTCCTACCATTATCTCGCCCCCCAGCTTACTCCTTGATATACAATGGTCTCTGTTGCACCATGTAAAATGAGGCTACAGGGGCTAGAGTGAATCTTTAGGTTCGTTCAAGTAATCGAGTCTGGTCAAACCACCGGAGGAGGGATTGAATCATCATTTGATTCAAAGAATAGATCTATCTGCCTACCCTTTTCCCAACATGTTGGGGTCGGGCTCCAGTGTAACTGGATGCAGCTAAATACCAGTATTTTACATGGAGCGACTGCCTATCTGACCTCCACAACGCAGTACCTGGATAATACGATACCCCTTGGTAAAACTGTTTGTCAGACTTTCGGGATTCTGACAACCCGCAACGACTGTCAAAGATCCACGAATGACAGCTGGGACCAACGGCTTAACGTGCTTTCCGAGGCACGGAGGAGTCTCGGTATGTAATGATGGTCACCCATCCATGGGCCAACCCTGGCAAGCGTAGCTTAACCTGATGGATCGACCCTTGCGCCTGTTGTTACTTAGCCACGAGCTCCTCTTCAAATTCAAAGAATAGATGTGACCAACAAAAAATTAATTCGCAATAACAGCTAAGTATTTTTCTTGGTCTTAAAACGTTTATGATATGAAACACTGCATAGTTGTCTTTTCATAATTAAAACAGATGAACTCTCATCATTGTAGTCTGTGCAAGGTCTTGAAATTAAAATATGAATACTTTATCAAATTATTTTGTATTCGAAGAAACAACACGTTACACTCCCGCGCACTCCCGAATATTTGTGAGTTTGTGACCTCTGTCGATCACTCTGTGCCGATCGCTAGTAGTGCCCGCCCTTATACGCATAGGGTGAGGACAACCATTGCATTGCCGTTATTAGCCTTTCTGACTCTCCTGCGTCCTCGTAGGAGTATTCAAGTGTAGTCTTAGACTGATAATAACACACCAATGGTTGTCCCAACCTTACTCGTATGTGTATCAGGGCTGGTAGCACTAGCGATCGGCACAGAGTGATCGACAGAGGTCACAAACTCACAAATATTCGGGAGTGTGCGGGAGTGTAATGTGTTGCTACTTTGTATAGAATATAATTAACATAAAGTATTCATAGTTTAATTTCAAGACCTTGCACAGACTACAATGATGAGCGTTCGTCAGTTTTAATTATGAAAAGACAACCATGCAGTGTTTCATAGTCTTTATTCTTGTTACCACGATATGACCTATACTAGAAAGGTTTAGGTAGTTAAATATAGGTAAAAAATCTTGATGTATCTTTTAACTTTTTCATTTTAAAACCTCAGTTTAAAAATAAAATGCAACTAAAAACCAATGGAAATACAACAATATCATCTGCCTTGCCTATTCCCAACTATGTTAAGGTCGGCTTCCAGTCTAACCGTATGCAGCTGAATACTAGTATTTTACATGGATCGACTGGCTATCTGAGTTCCACAACCCAGTAACTGCGTGATACGATACCCTTTGGTAAGACTGGTTGTCAAACTTTTGGTCTTCTGACGACCCGTAACGACTGTCAGAGATCCACGAATGACAGCCGGGAGCAACGGCTTTACGTGCTTTCCTTCCATTAATTTTAAGCATTAGTTTATTTGTTTAAGGCTGCTCCTTCCTAAAATACGGCGAAACTAAGTAACTTTGTAACCATCTTTTACAGTAACTGTAGCATCTTTCTGATAAGAAAAAATACACAATAATCTACAATACATAAGAAGTGATTTCATGTGTCCTGAAATATATTTCAGTTGGTAGAACTAAGGAAAAAAAAACCTAAACCCAGGTCTATTTCGTTCTATTTTTTCGAGTTGTTACCATATTACTCCTACAGTTTTCATTAAAAGTGTTCATAAATTTATACAGTTCTTTACAAACTAATAAGGAATGATTTCTTGTCATTACTTTTTCAGTTTAATCAACAGATTTTCTGTAAATCGATAATTACTTCATATTTTGCAAGCGTTGTGTCATCGCGCTTCTCTTTCTTTTTTATGCAGTCCGACAGTGACCGCGCTTTTTGCGACGGACAAGCTTTAATATGTGTTTGTGTAAAAAGTCACATCAAGATTGTTTACCTTTATTTAACTATACCTAAACCTTTCTAGTATAGTATTACTCACGGCATAACTCGACACAGACAAGCAAAACTGCTAATTAATTTTGAATACATGCCATTATAAAATAATAAGCTTTGTTCAAACAACAAGTACCAGTTTTATGAGCTTTCAAATCTCAGTCACAGAATTGTTTGTTGCAAGTAAATTTAATTAATTACACGAGATTTCTGGAACAATGGGATATAATGCGGCTGTTACACTCCCTCTAATATTTCATTATCTACTTACCATCTCTTTCTAACCTTGTATGAGGAAAAGAGACGATGATATGTCGGAAGATGATAGCGCAGTTTTTGCTGTCGTAAATCAAATGATGTGAAAATGTTTGTCGGGTGATTGTCCGGAACAACACTAGGTAATCTTGGCATGATTTGGAAAAATAAAGCACTCATTATTTGAATGATCTCATGGAAGCATGGAACACTTACCCTAACAGAACCAAAAGACGGAATACAACGGAATACGACGTCGCAGGGTTCACTAGTTATACTAAAAGTAAATTCATACTCCAAAATACATAAACAATAGGGATGATGTATGGGTAAAAAAAAAAGAAATTTTACTTAGCTAATCGCTCTAATAATATTATAAAGGCGAAAGTTTGTAAGTGTGTGTGTGTGTGGGGGTATCTTTGTATGTTTGTTACTTCTCCACGCTCAAATGGCTGGACCGATTTGGATGAAATTTGGTATGTACTTTTTATCCTGGCCTACGCGAGTGAAACCGCGGGGCGCAGCTCGTAAAGAATACGGGTTTAACACGTATTTTTTGCATTATCATATTTTAATAGAAAATGACTTAGATAACACGCATTAAAGTTGTGGAGTGGGGGCTCGCTACGTCACTTCTTCGTATAAAATCTAGCTATAGGCGTGACGTCATGCCACATTTTCACTCAATTTATCGCCGTAGTCTTTTGTTTACCTAAAAAAAGAAAAAAAATACGTGTTATATATTTTCTAATAATCAAAATGACGGCCAAAAAAAAAGTATAGTCATCGTTCCTATTCTATTGGAAATATCCTTATTATATTACCATAAATATAAAAAACAACCATAAACACCACACATCATGATCCGTATAAAATGTCCCATGATCCTATCTCTCTTTGCAAACAGCCTAATGACCCATCGTAAGCCTTTCTCAAGGTTACGTTATAACATTATGAAAGCCGCGAGGCATCAGGCCATGGTTCCGTATAAAAAAGCTGTTAAGTAAATACGAGGATTGAGCGGAGCCGGGTTCGGTCGTAAAAGTACTCGAAGCAAGTTTACTGAGAATTGAGGCAAAGAATAGAAAAATATTTCCTATTTTTCGTGTGGGAAGTAGACTGAAGAAAAACAGTGTTTGGATTTTATTAAGGTGAGATATTGTGTGATATATATAGCGGAAAAAAATGTTTGGGTATCTTATGAGTTGAGGAAATTAAAAAAGCCAAAAAGTTGCGTTGAACGAAGTACAGACGATAGTAGAAAGCGATGGTGGAATGGTGGTAGAAACTGTAAACAAACCAAACCTCCTTGGTTAAAGTCAGACCCGGGTCACACTTGGTCGAACCGACAGTTTTATCGGAACGACGAAAGTGTCGGATGCATATAATTGGCATACGTATTTCAATAGCGCTGTTCACATAATATCCTTGGTCCAGATGAACGGTATTAACTCAGGGTTTTGCGGGGCATATTTCTTTGCTTAAGGTTTTGTTTGTAAAATGTTATAATAAAATTAATTAAATTTTTTTTAAAAAAAAAGCCGGAGAGCGATTTGAAATTTTCAAATCAATATAATATTTCCATTTTTCTAAATTGGTTAACCTCAACTATATATCTAATTTTTTAAACTTACTTTATTGGTCATTTATTGGCAGCGTTTTTGCTGTCGTATCGTCTTTTCATAAGAAATATCGCATGTTTTTTAGTAAGACTGTAATTTTAAGTAATTTTTGAGTTTATACCGTTCATCCAAATGAACGATATGGCTAACACGATAAAACTGTCGGAGACAACCAATGTGACAGCGCTATTGAAATACAGTTACCGGCCATAAATATTGCACATGGATTTTTACAGTTGCCGGCCGTAAAAGCACATGAAACAAGTAGGTATACGTAAAAGTACATAAATAACATACTACAATAGTACTACATACATATATACACATTACTATACACACATACATACATATATACATCGTATATATGTAGTTACGTATTTAACGTACGTAAATCCCATGTGCAATATTTACGGCCGGTTACTGTACATACATATGCCAATATACATCAGACACATTTGTCGTTCCGGTAAAACTGTCGGTCCAACCTAATGTGAACCGGGCCGAAGAGTATGCAATGGAGAGCTTAGAAGGCCGTTAGAAGTCATAATATGTAGAGAAATATCATACATCTAACTGAATGATAAAGGCATTATGCATAATTTGCATTTTACACTAACGAAAGTACTTATGGAGTTGGTTGTCAAGAATGTTATTTCTTTAGAAATTTTTGTAATATTTTCATGTCACATCTAGATAATAATCTTAGCCCTGACCATGAGACGCATTAATATAATAATCCCCTTTCCATGACGTCATAAACTTGGCTCGTAAAGCACCACTTTTCAGTCGATATAGATTTTTCTATCGTTTTTTGTCCGTGCTTAGTAATAAAAGGAATCACTTCTAAAATGCACTTTGGAGGGACAACGGAGGGCTGATTCCTTACATTGTTGTGATACACTGTTCATAAGGTTGTAAAACATGGTCCTTTACTCGACTATTTAATTTTGTTTTGTTGTTTTTCATTATAATGTTTAGTCGTCTGTAACTGAATAAGAAAGTAATGCAATATTTTTGATGGTATATATGTTCTGGAAATCGGATTAGTGGTTAGTGTACAATTTTTCAGACAGTTTTTCAAGGCTTCAATTTTACACACTGGAACGTGCGATGTTCCATTTTTATAATAGTTATTTATGCAACTGACGTATAATAAGGGGCATAAAAGACGAATGTGGGTTTATCACACGAGGCGAAGCCGAGTGTGATAATAGTATCACATGAGTGTTTTAATACCTAATTATGTACAGTTACATACAAGACTTTATCTACATCCATGTTATGAATCCTCTATAAAAGGTTCTGAAACAGTTTTTTGCAATACTAATACTCGTATCGAACATGGCGGCTGGCGTCATAGTATATGACGTGAATTCGAATAAGTTCTTTTTTTAAATTACGGCGCTGTTGTAGTGAAACGCGCGTGCATTACAATGTTCTTTTTTTGAAAACGAGTTGCATTATGAAATTCAGTACAACATTATAACACCCGTTTGGATGATATTATGGTTACTATGACACTGGTTGTTTTAATGTTGGCAATAAGCTAACTGTTTCAGAAACTTTTATAGAGAATTTATAGCATGGGTGTAGATAAAAAAATATAAACATATTCTAATGCTCTTTAGATAATGTCATTAGTCTAAGACAAAGAAAGCATTTTCAACAAACAAAAATGTGAAACTAAATTAGTATGAACTAGCTTTTCCCCGCGGCTTCGCCCGCGTGGAGGTCGGAAATTATCCCAGGGAATGTACTATTACCAGGTTATAAAAGTATTCTATGTGCTAATCCAGGTCACGGTCTACCCATGTGCCAAATTCCATCCAAATCCGTTCAGCCATTGTAGCTTGAAAGCGCAACAAACTCACTTTCGCATATTGATAATACTAGCTGCACCCCGCGGTTTCACTCGCGTAGACCAGGATAAAAAGTAGCCTATGTGTAAATCCAGGGTATCAGCATCTCCATACTAAATTTCATCCAAATCAGTCCTGCCGTTTGAGCGTGAAGAAGTAACAAACATACAAACACAGACACACTCATGAACTTTCGCCTTTATAATATTAGGATATAAATATATTTTGATTAGTTAGTATTATGCTATAAATATATTTTGATTAGTTAGTATTATGCTATAAATATATTTTGATTAGTTAGTATTAGGCTATAAATATATTTTAATCCTCATTATATAATGTCGTCAGTCTGATCGCTAAGACAAAGTAACCATTTTCAACAAACAAATATAAAACAAAATTAGCAAGAATTTTCTTTTTCCTATTATATTACATCTAACAGAATCTACAAATTACCAATCCACTAGGTCCGTAAACCACACCTAGGGAAACAATCGTACAAAGAACAGGGGGCCAGCAAGGATATCTGGATGCAAACTCTATGGGGCGCCGTCGTAGGGCCCAATCCGCAGGTTGTCTCAATAGAAGATTAATACTGCCCCGCCTTTGTGAGGGCACTGTAATAAACAGGCAGGGAATGACGTTGATGCATTGATCTTGAAGATTTTTCCAAGTATTTTTGAAGAAAGTGCGGCGGCGGTTGCTATTTTTAGATTTACATGCATTATAGAGCTGTAGAGAGGCTTGTAGCTAAGTAATAACAGCCACATAGATCAATCGATCAGGTATGCTGGCCACGGTTGGTCCATGGATAGGTAACCATCTTTACATACCGAGACCCCTCCGTGCCTCGGAAAGCACGTGTATCTTTGACAGTCGTTACGGATCGTCAGAAACCCGAAAGTCTGACAACCAGTCTTACCAAAAGGTATCGTATTACCAAGTTACTGGGTTGTGGCAGTCAGATAGGCAGTCGCTCCATGTAAATTACTGGTATTCAGCTGTATCCGGTTAAACTGGAAGCCGACCCCAAGACAGTTGGGAAAAGGCCTAGCAGATTGATTGACTGATTGAATCAGTTTTAAAATACCTACCTACCTTGAGGTACCTACTACGCTTTGGAAGGGGCGACTAGCTTCATCTTTCTGACTGACCGACCCCTTGACAATTCGAAGGTGCCTGAATTAGTTTATCTATATCTATAAAAGGCTAAAGTGATTGACTGATGTATCAACGCACAGCCCAAACCGCTGGGTCTAGAGATTCCAAATTTGACACGTATAGGTTCCTTTTGGGGAAAAAAAATGTTATAAATATTAGAGAGGAATTAATTTACACTTTACTGCTTCGTTGGTGTAGTGGTCGGAAGCTGCTGCTAAGCATAAGCTCCTGGGATCGATTTATTGGGTTTATCCATCTGGAATTCCTCAGTAACAGGCCGGAGTCTGGATTAGTGCCCGGTTGATGACAATAGGCTGGCCCCCTATTACATGGAACTAACATAACTGGCCGAATGTGGGTGTACTATTATAATTATTAGGTATTTTATTTATTATAAATTCACTGATATAAACAACTTATAAACTAAGCACCACAAAACCATGACAATAGTTTGACTGCGAGGTCCGGCGAGTCACACATTTTAAAACTTCATACTTTTTATGACAAATAATATCCTTTTAATTGATTTCCAAATCTGCTTACTTTGGCTTCGCTCCATATCTATTGAATAGTCTGCCGGCAGGCTATTCAATAGTTAGGGTATACATTTTTTTGAGTTCTGTCACCAAAGTAATTGTTGACTCTGGGTACCTTGAATTTGCCGGCAGCCATAGATCGCGTACGAGTATTATAATCATTGAGTACATGAATTAAGTTATGCTCTTGGGTACCATGGTGGTTTACTGCTGGAATATAGGTAATTATAGGTAGATAGGTGATTATAGGTGCACCTCTGCCCAACCCTTCCGGCAAAACAAGCATGAAATTATGTTACTTTATGCAGCCATAGTTTCATAATCTCTGTTCAGTTTCCTAAACATTTGTAGTCTTCCAAGCTCGTCATAGCCATGCCTTCAGTTAATGTAGTGCTGATGCATGCAGTATTGAGCCGAGCCTGCCCAAACGTTGCCACACGAGAACACTGGTCCAGACTTGATTACTGCTCCCATTGTCTTGCGTTTAACCCTTACGTTTTAAGCATAACGTCGACTTGACTTAAATTGTGGTATATGTAAGGTGTATCTATTCATACACGAAATCTCTTAAGGGGGCATTGTACTCATCATTATGAACAACTTTTACTATGGGACCAAACCTGAAATCGCGAAAAAAAAAACCAGATGATAAACCTGATGTACATCATCAGAATTTTTTTCACTACATAGTTTAAAACAAAGTCGCTTCCCGCTGTTTGTCTGCCCCTATTGTATGCTTAGATCTTCTACCCAATGGATTTTGATGCGGTTTTTTTTTAACAGATAGAGTGATTCAAGATGAAGGTTTATACGTATAACATATGCGCCGGCGAAGCCGTGGGTAAAAGCTAGTTTATCGATATAAATCTCGTCAAAATGTTAGAGAGCAGTTGATTTTTTTTTCGCGATTATAGGTTTGGTCCAATAGTAAAAATTGTTCATAATGATGAGTACAGTGACCCTTTAAGAGGTTGTACTAATAACACTGTATAAACGTTAAATTACCGCGACCGTGGGCTTACAGTAGATATTATGAACCTATGGGGTTCGGTTGACATTCGAGCGCACATTCATTGACCTCTATATTCTATTTATATAACTGACGTTTAACGGGTTGTGAGGCTGAGCAAAGTCGCCGTGTTCTCACGGAGGCGATCGGCGGCGGCGATCTCTCGCGTCCGAGCCTGGTTCAGGCCATGGTGCGGAGCGAGAGTGCATGGGAGGCCGTCACCTCCTTCTGCGAAGCAGTGATGCTCGCGAAGGAGGAGGCGGAACGCGTGAGGGAGAGGCAGCCTCACGGCCTCAATCGCCGCAGGAGACGCCCTGGGCGGCGGGAATTGCGTGGCGATTTCCAGCCACCGTAGGCGCAGGCCTACGGACGGTGAGTAGCGGGTAGCTCGCCGTCCGGTAAGGACCAGGCCCGAGTCGACGGCGCGTTGTGTTCCACGCGCGCCTCAAAGAGATGTCAGCAAGTGATGGGGTCCAATAGGGCCGACGCCGCTGGGGTCGCGGGTTGTTTTAAGAAGATACCGTGGCCCTGGCATAGGCAACTGAAGGAACACGGGTGGGTTTTAGTCAGTAAAAGTCTGACACGCCCTTCCGCTCCACCCAGAGCGGGAGAAGTTATTTGATGATTTCCCACCCTCAAAAAAAAAAAAAAAAAAAAGGCTGAGCAAAGTGAAAGTGAAGATAGCGACGTATACGAAGTATGGGACCAAATCAGAAATCGCGAAAAAAAAAGCAGCTGTTCAGTACATTTATCTACATCAGGGAGCAGCAGATTTTTTTTCGCGATTTCATGTTTGGTCCCATAGTAAAAGTTGGTCACAACGATGAGTACAATAACCCCTTAAGAGGTTGTTGGTATTTTACCAATAACTCTGTTTATATAATACTCGTATGATATACTTACATACATTTTACATGTGCGTTCGACGTTTGAGAAGTCAGCCCCTTTTTATAATCTTTCCCTCCTTCATGAATACAACCTAATAAATGAAGCCTTCAACCATACTGCAGCCTTTCAACTCTGTTCTGATAGTCCATATGAAGCCTTTTACCAGCAGTACAGCCTTAATTCTACTACATCCTAATACTATATACTCAGGAACACGTCGAGCCATCGAAATGAGCGTAAATTGAAAATGAACGCAAACCGCCTCAGTTAATAAGTCACTCGGCACATTAGAGGCACTTAGCCGTAATTTTCCGTGTCTTAAGTGACTTGAGTTACTTTCAGCGAATTGAATAAGCCGCATACATTATACGGTATTACGTATGTACTTACTTTGCGTAAGAGTCTTTTTGGATTGCTTCGTTTGTGATGTACTAGGAAATTGATTTTTTTTTCGCAGTTTCATAAGTGAAGGTCAGGTATAGGTACACTTAATAAACAAATGGGTGCATAGCTTGGCTTGTTAGTCTTTTAGCATAATCAGCCTATAATGTTCCCACTGCTGGGATACAGGCCTCCTTTCGGTAAGAGGGAGTGGGCCGTAATCCACTACGCGCGCGGGTCCAGTGCGGGTTGGTAGATGTCACATGTCTTCAAATTTTTGGTTCTAGGTCATGCCGTTTTCGTCACGATGTTATCCTTTACCGTTTTGAGAGCAGTGGTGATGAAATAATCTATACAAAGTAAAGCCTGTCTGGGTTCGAACCTACGACCCGTACCACTCGACTTGCAACTCGTAAACCAGCACGCACCAACTTTCAGTCTTATAGTACGTAGTAATTATATGAATTTAATTTAATGACATCGCAAATCTTCGTATAAGATTCGAAATATATTCTGGGTTAGCAATAACTATTGGGACTCATAATGTCCTGTTGGTCGTGTTGAACACTGTAACAGTAGCGTGCCAAGAAGTAGTCTAAGAGATAGTGAGTTCGAATCCCACCTGTTGAAACGGACAACTCAATTTCCGTAGCCTAGTAGTAGAAGTTGGAAAGAATTTATTTGGTATATTGTTCGGGTGTTAAAGCATTTCATTATTATAGGTAGTGTAATATAGTCATACAGACATTACTTATAGCATTAATTATAGACTTTCAAGTTGTTTTACTCAACAACAATAATAATAACGCAAACTTTTTAGAGAATGTTGATAATAAAACAATGTGGGCCTTTCAAAACGTAAGTATGTAATTATATTCTTACAAAAAAAACGGTCAAGAGCGAGTCGGACTCGTGCACCGAGGGTTCCGTTCTGATTTCTGAAAAAGTTTGCTATTTAGAGAATCGTTTTATTTTTTCTGTAATCTTTACATAAACTTTTACCACAGAGAATAATTTCAGATTTTTCTCTATGCAAACTTCGTAGATAAGGGTAGGAAACGGTATTTTTTTTTATTTTTTCATCAAAAGTGGAAAACTGTGCAAACAGCGTTCTTTCATATGATACTCCACATGCCCTAGTAGCCCCACTTCGAATTTTTAAGACCCCTGTTGGAAAAAACTCAGGCCCTGTTGCAAAAAAAATATTATTTCTTTCTTTTTTAACTGACTTCTAAAAAAGGAGGAGGTTCTCAATTCGGATGTTTGTATTTTTTTTTATTTTTTGTTTTATGTTTGTTCACGTTCACGCATAACTCCGTCGCTTGCCAACCGATTTGAAAAAATATTTTTTTGTTGGAAAGGGTATACTTCCCAAATGGTCCCATTTTTGTCAAAATCCAGTTTTGATGATGGGATCCTGGAGAAATCGAAGGAACTCTTCAAATATTATAGGCACACCTATAGCGATTTGGGTATTTTTTATAGTAGCTCGTGCATTCGCTCTCGGAAAGCACCACTTGGTGAAGTGGAACTGATGATGAAGACCACAGATGGCTACCGGAACTACTCAATGATAAATATTTCACGTGTTGCGATTCGATTACTTTAATATGGTTGCTAAGCAATTTCCGCTCGTCACACAATGCGTGTGGTGAGTGGTTGTTGAGGAGTTCTCCTGGTTCTTACCAGCACAACTCCTCAACAATTAACGTCCCAGCATCGGGAAAAGCAATATTTTGTAACATGTGATGAGCAATTGACATTAGATTATTGTAACTTATACAAATTATAAACAGACCCACTAAAAAGCGAGAAATAAAAACTTTTTAACAAAAAAAAAACCGACTTCCAAAAATCACTACAAAGTGAAAAATAACTTTGATTTCGGTTTTTTTTTGTTAAAAAGTTTTTTTGCAAAATCGTCATTTTTTGCAAACGTCATCTAAAATTTTACAAATTTCAACTTGATAGCATTAGTAGTTCTTGAGATATCCCGCTGTGACAGACAGACAGACTGAGTCGAACCATAAAAGGTAATACTAATAGTTACTAAGGCCTGGTATCCGCAACTCCACGACCATAAGTGTTCCTTTTCACCATTTTGGTACGGAACCCTAAAAATTCTTATTCCTGTTTCCCTGTTTCCCTATCTAGATAATATTGCATGGTAAGAAAACAAACTTCCCAACATTTCTGCCGTTTTTTCCTAATAAGTGAACATCAAAGGCCGTTGAATTTAACGAGAATAAGCCGTTGATAATCCGGGTCGGGCCGTTTCAAAGCCCACGATAAATAGAGACTTCTGTAAATTGGACTTGTTAGGATTTTTGTGTTGTTGTAAATCTACGAAAAAGAGCTATTTTGTACACATACATGCATAAACTCACGCCTTCATCCTATGGGGGTAAACAGAAACAACTGAACGCTACCTGCTACGATCCTTACGTATGCCTTTTGCTTCGTTTCAATCTGCCTAGCCTTTTCCCAACTATGTTGGGGTCGGCTTCCAGTCTAACCGGATGCAGCTGAATACCAGTATTTTACATGGAGCAACTGCCTATCTGACCTCCACAACCCAGTAACTGGGTAATACGATAACCCTTGGTAAGACTGGTTGTCAGACTTTCGGGCTTCTGACGACCCGTAATGACTGTCAAAGATCCACAAATGACAGCCGGGCCAACGGCTTAACGTGCTTGCCGTGGCACGGAGGAGTCTCGGTAATGTAAAGATGGTCACCCATCCACGGACCAACCCCGGCAAGCGTAGCTTAACCTGATGGATCGACCCGTGTGGCTGTTATTACTTAGCCACGAGCTCCTCCTTTTGCTTCGTTTACGTCCATAAAATAATATCTGGTCATACACGTTGCGAGTACGCACCATCTTTCTGAAGCTCCTTGTAGACAATTTCTGCAAAAACTTTAAAAAAAAAAGACAACCGACTTCCAAAAGAAATAACAAACATCGAACTGAAGGTGCGATTTTTGTTACGGTACAACCCACCAGGGCCTCAAGTCTGCTATTACAATAGTGTCAGAATGGTCTATCATTGATTTCACAATTGTTGATTTTGACAAGTTTGGTAATCTACTAATATAATGGCGTCATAATGGCGTCATTATGACTTTCCAATGGTCAACCACTGACGCTCCATTGTATGAAATTATGAATTTAACAGATTACGAACTTTTAGCAAAATGACAATGCAGTGACAATGGGATCGTGTTGGAATGTAAAAAATAGCAAACTTGGGGCCCAGATTAGATTTTTAATTAGATTGTTTATACCAAATGTGACGAGCGCTTATCCTGCCGACAAAATGTCACGCAGTTTGGCAGGTTCATAGAACATTTTATAAACCTTGCCTAACTGTGTGACAGTTACAAAAACAATTTATTTGGGTACTTGCTTCGGCAGTACATATACTAAAATTGGAACGATACAGAGAAGATTAGCATGGCCCCTGCGCAAGGATGACACGCAAAATCGTGAAGCGTTCCACATTTTTTGAGACTGGTAATCTCTTCTCTTCCAGGCCTTATTTTTAATTTTATATTTTAACTTGGTTTTAAGTATTTTTTTACATTGTTCTCACATGTAGAAGCAACAAATACAGGGTGTAAGGGACAGCCCTCCGCAAACTGATAGGGTGAATTCAGTATGTCATACTAAGATGACCGCTACATGAAATTTTTTCAGGAACTTTAAGGGACTCCAATAAACCTGATTTGTTTGTGTTTTTGTGCACAAATCGAAGCGTCTATTACTGATTGGGAGGGGTAGGTAATAGGTATGCGGTGAGTTCGATGAACTCTGTAGCTAGACAGAAAGTGAACAGCTGATTTCACGCGTCGTTGGTTAGAGTATTTCAACATCCATTGCTGTTTTTTTTTTTTTGCTGTTTTTATTTGCAGTTTTTTTTACATAAATGGAGTGCTGCGAACACACAATGCAATTTTACATTGAAATAATGAAAATGTAACTGAAAAAAAATTTGAAAAATGAAAATTTTCCTGAGAATATGATTCAGAATGAGGAACTGAATGCAACCTGTTAGTTTGCGGAGGGCTGTCCCTTACACCCTGTATAATGTACCTACCCATGATGTTGTAATACTTATCTTGATTCAAAAGAATCATAAATCATAAAAATCTTTATTTTTCTCATTCAGTATTACAGGCACTAGATATTATATGCACAATCTTATATAGACAAAAGGTGTCTGAAGTAGGAGGGCCCTGAGTTACAGATCACCCGGCTCTTTTGTTACACATGTTACATTACCAAATGGTTAGTCAAGATATACTTTCAATGAAATGTACAAAATATAAGTAGATATATTAATATTAATGATACGTTTTTAGACAAAACAAAATAAAATAGAAATGAGATTAACGAAAAATGAAGAATAAAATGAATGAGAGTAAGGGTGAGTGTATGGATGATTGTAAGTGTAGGAGTGTGAGTGTAAATGCGTGGGTGTTAAGACACTGGTTTTAATAAGTTTTCAGTGGCAGTGTAGTCGAGATTTAAAAGCCAAATGCGTAAATTTCTTTTACAAATAGCTTTTGTATCTGTGTAAATATGTATTTTGCTATTGATAGAGTTGTATAGAAACGTGCCAAGAAAACAGAAAAACTTATGGGAGAAAGCAGTGTTAAATCGGATGATAGAACAAACATTTGATGATCGTCTATTTAGTGAAAGGAAATCGTGAATCATGGGAAGTTCAGAGTGTTTTTTTAATACTGTAATGAATATGAACAACTGCCGGACCGTTAACACTTGGCAGTGTTGGTAAAGTTGCATAGTTGGATATAGCCTTGGAAAAAAGCAACAAACTTTTAATACAGCTCTTTGGGCTCTCTCTAAATTTATCATATAAGTTTTAGAACTACCGCCCCATGTGGTAATGCAATATACTAGCAAAGATTGGCATAGTGCAAAGTAAACTGTCTTAATAACTGATGTATCAGTTAAATGTCTTAGATTTTTAAAAATGTAGATTAATTTTCTGATTCTTTTAACTAATGTTTCAATGTGTTGTTGGAAGTTGAGACGATAATCTATGATTAAGCCAAGATATTTAATAGAATTAGTTTTAATTAACACGGGACAAGAACAATGGTTAGTAAAATTGCATGAGTGGGCTTTCAAGTTGAAATTTGGTTGGTCCGGGGGTCTAAGGGAATATGTCATGTATTTTGTCTTATCGACATTGAGGGTAAGCAAATTGGAATGTAGCCATTTATAAACAGTATCAAAACCTTGTTGAGCATAATTTTTAACATCTTCCCATGTGAAAGCATCGAATATCAAGGCAGTGTCATCGGCGAAAGTGATGATTTTACCGTTTTACAGCTTGATTTCACATAAGTCGTTTATGTAAACTAAGAATAATGTTGGGCCAAGGATACTGCCCTGTGGAACGCCGTACTGATTAGGAAGCTCGTCGCTAATCCAACTATCTATTTTGGTAGTTTGTGTTTTGATAATGTCCGTGGAGTTTCTTGCCCGTTCTTCTCCATAGATCTACGTTTTGGAATGGGCAACTAGCTTCAACTTTCTGACTAACTGACCGACTCTTTGACAATTCAAAAGTGCCAGTAATTGGTTTAATTGAAATAAATGCTTTGAGTTTGAGTTTGAAATAATTTTAAAATAAATTATTTGTTACTTTTATTTATTTTTTTATTTTTATACGGAATAGACACTTCCGTTAAGTACTTTTTTCGCCGTAGGTATATCCATCAAGAGTAAATTTTCTGAGTTGAAAGATACACGAAAATATGAGTGGGTTTGGGTTGTATACTTAATAATTAAGAAAATCTGTAGGCAGGTATGTTTATTTTTGACATTTTGAGTATGAGTATACCTTACCTACAGAGTTACAAAATCGACTTATGAAATACCATCCGCCTGGAGAAGGGCATGTTGAACTCCGACCGACTAAAACCGCACGGAGTCCGTCTCGACCACATAACAAGGGGGACCTAGATCGGTGTCACGTCTCAAGTTTAGTTCCGTCTGATCCCCAAAATTCTAGTTCTATTCTAGACAGTTTCCGAAGATACGACTCGCAATGCTTAAGGCTGCTCCTTCCTAAAATACGGCGAAACTAAGTAACTTTGTAACCATCTTTTACAGTAACTGTAGCATCTTTCTGATAAGAAAAAATACACAATAATCTACAATACATAAGAAGTGATTTCATGTGTCCTGAAATATATTTTAGTTTGTACACCTAAGGAAAAAAAACCTAAATCCAGGTCTATTTCGGTCTATTTTTTCGAGTTGTTACCATATTACTCCTACAGTTTTCATTAAAAGTGTTCATTTTATACAGTTCTTTACAAACTAATAAGTAATGATTTCTTGACATTACTTTTTTAGTTTAATCAACAGATTTTTTGTAAATCGATAATTACTTCATAATTTGCAAGCGTTGTGTCATCGCGCTTCTCTTTCTTTTCTATGCAGCCCGACTGTGACCGCGCTTTTTGCGACGGACAAGCAACGGAGAGAATACTTAGTACACCTACACTAACAAACTATACACTCGCTTCATAATATCTAGGCATATTTTTTTTTTCTTCTATCAATAATAATTCTATTTTACACCAATAATAAATTGTTGAAATTTCCCAAATTATAAAAAAAAATCATGGCTTTAAGTTGCTACGGAAAATCACTCACTTTAGTCACAGAAACTTACACCCAGTTTAGGAGTCAGAGTATTTAAATATTGACCTATGTATTAAGACTTTTATTTGTTAGTCATAAGGATATTGTTAGGGGCTTTTGGTGAAATAATTTATTTTTTATTTTTAACTTGCATGATGCAAGTACTAAGTATTATCTAACATCTGTAGGACAACCTAAATCAATAAATAAATGGGTGACTAGCAGAATATCCACGTAGTAAAATGACGATATGGCCCAAACGTCTTGTTATTATAACGCTATAGTTAAATAAACATCCATTATTTTGAAACTCGAAAGAATTCCATAAAAGAAAACTTACTCTAAAAGATGTCGTGATTTCTAAAGGAAATCTCTCAATATTATGATAATGTGATCTACGTAATATGAAGGTAGATCCTGTTATGTTGCTTTCTTAATAGAGATGTTATTTCTGTAACACGGAAGTTCTAATTAAGCTGTCCTAATTAATTCATTACGTGTAATGTTTTCTGCGTTGTTACCTTATATTCCTTGTGTAGCTATATTTTCAAAATAACGTTCGAGCGAATGACGGGAATTATTAGTCTGACCGATTGGCTTTCTGCGTTTTGGCACAGGTTTTGGAAGTAATTTTGAGTCTTGTTTAGAACAAAATATAAATGTTTGGTCAGAAAACACTGGTTTCAATACTGGTGTTGTGCGAATTTATGATAAGTAATGGGAAGTAATGGTAAGGAATGTATGATAAGTTTAATTTAAAATAAGTAGTAGTTTGATGAAGGTGACTTATTTTCCCACACGTGATGATTAAAGGCTCTTACAGACATAGGCGATATCGCGTCGCGACGCGATATTGCGATATTATATGCGTAGAACAATTTCTATGGAATCGCGCGCGACCATTCACACAGGAGCGATTATCGCCCCGCGACAAAGATATATCGCGCCACGTGATGCGATAACTTTGCGTTATTATCGCCACGCGATATCGCCCGCGATTCTAACCTAACCTAACTGTAGGAAATCTAGGTTATGACACTTTAATAAAACCAGTTATGGGCTTTTTAAAATATAAAGATTATTATTAGCCAATTGAAAGTCACTAGACAGTTTATACGTCCGTATTGATCAGAGCGCAAACGAGAAGTGAAGTAATAATAATTGTGGGTAGTATTTATATAATAAGTAGGTACCTACGACATATCGATTATTACAGAATCGACTAAAGATTGATTTTTGTAAATAATTAAATCAAATAAATCAACACTAACCTAACCTAGGACAGGTTTGTATTATCCCTGGCAATTGCTTATGTTCTTCTGTGACTGACAATTTAACAGTACCCACGGAAGTAACACTTTCAACATTATATAAAATGTAAATAATGTAAGTAAATGTGTTTTTTTTTAAATAAAAAAATAAAAAAAATATTATTTTTATCTTCCATAGAGTTCAATATTTCTTATATTATTAGGACTAAAATTTATACATTTATAAATATATGTAACATACCAATACAACTGCTTGTTTCAACTTCTGCTCATATCAGTGTAATTTAAGCACATTTATTAACAAGGCCTTAAAGACTGCAGTGCAACAGTAGGTAGTGTAGGTACACTACTTGCAAATCACTCTCGCAACGCATTAGAGCCGTCGCTCCTCGCTCATAGCCGCTCAGAAACGCACGCAAGAAATGCATTAACATACACCTGACATGGAGTAGTGATGCGACAGAGTGCTCATAAGTATGATGCTACATTATAATATGCATTATTAGAACGAACATTAAGAATTTGCATAAACGTAGTTAGTATAAAATAGAATTATTAATTTGTGTAGTACTCACTTCTCATTGGATGCAGAAGGTGGAATATTAGTTGTTATGACTAAACTTGGGAGAGACTTGCATCCAACGGCGGGCTGTGCGGCTGCGGACTGATTGGGTTGTTTGATAATTGACTAGTCTACATTATAAAACACTATCGAAACGGGTCTTATCGCGATATTCTTTTTAACGAGGTAAACAGGTACCTACTTGTTTCCCGACGTTTCGACCGCCTTGCAGCGATCGTGGTCACGGGAGGACTGATGACAGCTCAGCGACGTCTTCGTAAAGTGCGGGTATGTGCATCTACCCTCACTTGGTCTTGGTCTTGCTCTTGGTCTTGGTCTTGGGTCTTGGTCTGAATATCGCGATAAGACCCGTTTCGATAGTGTTTTATAATGTGTACAAATCGCGAAAGTTTAAAAAGTTTAATTGACTAGTCTTTTTTGACGCTTACCTAAAACACAAGTAATCTTAATAAAATCAGCTGTTAAAAATAAATGTTGGTGTAAGTGGGTCGCCTTTAGACGGTGACCTTTAACCTTTAAACGGTGAACCTTTAAACGGTACGACCTTTAAACGGTGCAGCAGCATTTCAGGTATCACTACTTTAAAAATACATGCAGTTAGACATACTTAAATTTTCACTCATTCAAAGCCATCTGAAGACAACATTTCAGAAAATCTACTGCTTTGCGTTTTTCCTTGCAACACAAAATACTAAGTTAATGAAATCCTACGGGATCAACGTTCGCCTTCCACTCACTACTTACTCCATGTCACCACACAGTGTACACAGGAAGTGCATTCACTTGTCACTAATTAATGGATCACGAACACTTGAATGCGATTATTGTGGATGGAGGCTTTTGTTCTCAATCGTTTTTCTCCCTTAAGAGGTTAAGTGATTGAGGACTCATGAGCTAATGAGTTACTGACTCGATAACGAGTGATACGGTATCAGATTTGCGTAAGTAGATTTTTATGTAACTTAAATATTATGTATGTAAATGAGCAGATGTATTAACTATGCTAAAGGATTATGTACGCGTCGTTGCAGGCGGCGTTATGTAGTTTCTGCCAACAAAAGGACCTTCCAGACATGACCTTGAATTGTTAGACCATAAAATCTTAGTATTATAATTGTAGTTAATGTTTTTCGAGTAGTGTGATCATAAAGACTTGAGACGTAAGATGCAAAAGACAACTTCCAACGTCGGTTCTATACCATGGTTGTTATGAAGTAAATTTTTTTTTTAAGACGATATTCCGAGATGCATTAATGTCGAATTGAAATACACATCACCAAACACCACTACACCCCCACTTTATGCTTTTCTATCCCATTTATCGCTATCACCCAAACCAAATTCAGCGTTGCATTAATTTCTCGTATTATTTGCACCTCTTCAGAGGGATGAAGTTGTTAAACCCACAGCATTTGTATCAAAGGCGGTGCATGCCAATTACGAACCGAAGCTTCTTTGTCTTATGTCTTCGAAATGTTTGTGCAGTGTTGCTAGAGGCAAATATTGACAAGTTTCCTACGAATGAAGGATTGCTTCGGAGTCTGTCGAAATTATTTGGGATTTCATAGGAATATGGAAGATTTTGGCGTTGATAGATGTTGCTATGGAGTTGCTTTTGTTTTTGGACGATTAGGTTTTTTTTTATTTTGTTTTGAGAATTTTATTGATTCAAACCATTTTGAATGATACCCCTTCTAACATTAGTTTATCTACCTACAAGCTTTTGCCCGTGACTTCGTCTGCAACCTAGGATGAAAATTTGCCTACGTTCTTCTCCAGGTGACGGTCTACCCATGTGCTAAATTTCATCCAAATCTGCTAAGCAGTTTTAGCATGAAAGCGTATCAAAAAAACTCACTTTTAAATAATTTCCTCATAAATATTACTTGCTTTAGATACAAATACTATGTTCAGATACTCCGTCCTTCACAAGTCGATGTTGTCTCCTGAGGGATTCTCAGAGCTCCTGTAAATACACTTTTGTGCTCCGATTGCAATGTGTTTGCTGCCCCAAGCACTGTTGTTTAAATTAAACTCAATTTGTGGCCGAGTATTTGTTGTGTGACCTCAATGATCTGGTGTATAATGTGACAGGTTTTATATTGTGTGCTTGGATATTTATCCATATCGCATAATATTACACGATATTTTTTTATGCAGTGCGCAAATTTTCACAGGGTCGTCTACCCATGAATATGAACAACTTTTACCATGGGAGTAACTACACAAAATCCAAACTCGACAAAATGGTTCTATACATTTTGACGAGTTTGGTGCAGGTAGATAAATGTCTGGTTAAAAAAATATCCTGTAAGCATATGATGTCGATGACAAAGTATTGTCGATTTCATCTATGGTCACTCCAACTGTAATGGTAATTAGGTATTATAGTTGTTAATGTACAGTAAAACTAAACGAATGGTTTGATTCCATTCTGATCTAGATGATCACGATGAGTAGAAAACATTTAGTTTTTAGGGTTCCGCACCAAAATGGTAAAAAGTGCGACTCAGTCTGTCTGTCTGTCCGTCTGTCTCAGCTGGATATCTCAAGAACTACTAATGCTATCAACTTGAAATTTAGAACAGTTTTAGATGACGTTTGCCCAACTATTTTGCAAATAAGAAAGTTTTTTTTTGCAACAGGGATTGAAAGGGGTCTTAAAAATTCGAAATGGGGCTACCAGAGCATGTGGAGTATCATGCCGTCCCCTCCACCCCTAATCTCCGAAGTTTGCACAGAAAAAAATTTAAATTATTCTAATTGATAGTTGTGTAAATATTACAGGAAAAATAAAACGATGTCTTTAAATAGCACACTTTTTCCGGAATCGAAACGGAACCCTCGGTGCGCTAGTCCGACTCGCTCTTGACCAGTTTTTAGGGTTCCGTACCTCAAATGGAAAAAACGGAACCCTTATAGGATCACTCGTGTGTCTGTCTGTCTGTCTGTCTGTCTGTCCGTCTGTCCGTCTGTCACAGCCAATTTGCTCCGAATCTAATGAACCGATTAAGTTGAAACTTGGTACACATATGTATTTTGGTAACCCAAACACGAACATGTAACGTAAATAAATGAATTTTGAATATGGAGGTGGAATTTTGGGGGAAAATAAGTACAATTAAAAAAAAAGTTTTGCAAACTGTATCGTGTGACATATCAAATGAAAGGTCTTACTGTTAGGGTCTCAAATATATTTTTTATATAATTTTAAAATAAATTGTTTTGAAGTTATTTAAGAAAATAGACGAAAATTGACCATTCCCCCCCCCTTATCTCCGAAACTAATGAGCCTAAAATTTTGAAAAAAATACAGAAAATAGTTCTTTACCTATACATTACAGGAAAACCTATCAGAACTTTGTGGTCTTGTAAATCTATATATAAATAATTCAAAGTCCTGACTGACTCATTGACTGATTATAATCAACGCACAGTCCAAACCACTGGACCCAGAGACATGAAATTTTGCACATAGAGATACCTTATATAGTGTAAACATCCTTTAAGGAAGAATTTTTGAAAATTCCATCTCTAAGGGAATAAAATAGGAGATGAAAGTTTGTATGAAAAATCTTATTTCTTGAGTTATTAGACTTGAAACTTAGCACGAATATTCATCTAAGTTAATTATAAAATTAATCATTTCTAGTTTTCCTAAACTACCCCCTTTTTTGTGGAAGGGAAATCATCAAATGACTTCTCCCGCTCTGGTTGGAGCGGAAGGTCGTGTCATACTTTAACTGACTAAAACCCACCCGTGTTTCTTCAGTTGCCTATGGCAGGGCCACTGTATCTCTTTCGAACAACCCGTGACCCCAGAAGACGGGATTGGTGGATGTCAAAGTTTGTATGGAGGAATTTTAACACGCGGTCCGATTTACTCAAAACTCAGTTTTTGTACTTGAGACCAAAACTAGAGACTAACTAACGAGTATCAGGGTTTTCCAAAAATCTACCCCTAAGGGGTGAAAAGGGGTAGCAAATTTTGCAGCGGAGGATTTTATTGGGGATTGATTAACTCGAAAATTGGTGTAAATAATGTTTGACCCAAGTTATGGAAACATCCCAGACGATTTTTGAAATTCTACCCCTGCGGGGGTAAAAAACGGGGATACAGTTTATATGAAAAATCTTATTGTTTTGGTTAATGAACTTGAAACTTAGCACAAATACTTGCTTATGTAAGTAATAAAGTTTGTCATTATTAGTTTTTCAAAACTACCCCTCAAAGGGTGTTTAGGGATGTTAAAGTTTGTATGGAATATTTTTAAAACGCAGTCCGACTAACTTGAAACTCAGTATTCAGTATTTTATACTTTTGATGAAAAGTAAACAATAATAAGAAAATTAAAACCCATGAAATCAGACATCCTCGCCGGGCAAAGCTACGGGCAGTCTAGCTAGTATCTCAATATTGTGCGTACAAACTTACTAAGCCTCCGCTGTCCGTCCGTCCGTCCGTCCGTTTGTCACAGGGCTGTATCTCATGAACCTTAATAATTAGACAGTTGAAATTTTCACAGATTGTGTATTTCTATTACGACTATAACAACAAATAATAAAAACAAAGTAAAGTTAAAATTAAAGGGGGCGGCCTCTTTAATTTTAACTTTACTTTATTTTTCTTATCACCATTCAAAAAACTTTTCATTTTGAAAAAAAATAAAAATAACCTGTGTGTAATGTATATAATGTACCTTATACTGTACTTAATCAAGAAATACTAAAAACGGCGATTCGTAAGGTATTTTGTTTAAATATGGGCGATTTCTGCAACTGCAAAAAATAACGTTGTAATTCACAGTATCATTACGAAATACAAAGTTATCTTTGCGATTGTTAAACATATAATATGGTACGGAACCCTTTGTGTGCGAGTCCGTCTCGCACTTGGCCGGTTTTTTTTGTTCTTTGTTGGAACTATTCAAAACATCCTCAACTTCCTTTGGGTGTCTTTACCAAATGCATGTGTTCTGTATTCTGTTGGCACATGCATCGGTGCATAACAAACAACATAATCCAGCCATATCCGCTTAGATAAAGAATACATCTGCACAACAGAAATAAACAAACATTTAATTTCCACCACATATTGTCACGATCATAAAACCGTAAACCAAACAAAAATCATAATAATCTTAACGACCATCTGTCTCCATTGTTATCTGCTATCGATATGATGGAACAAATGTCCGGTGTCCGATATTGTCCGGGGGGCGTCCGGCACAAGTGCAGTGTCCACAAGCATACTTGCACCTAAATCTACACCGAGCGAGCTTGTCCCCTGCCCGTTTGTCCACTGGCTCCTACTAAGTTTTTGTGTAAATTCGACCCAGGTGGCGGTGTTCAATGAAAATAGAGAAGTGGGGGGCTAATGTTACGTATTGGCAAATAGTTGTTCAGAACTGTCGATAAGTAGTTGTTATTGTGTGAAGTGGTTATGAGATCATGATTTTGATTGTTTTTAGGGTTCCGTACCTCAAAAGGAAAAAACGGAACCCTTATAGGATCACTCGTGTGTCTGTCTGTCCGTCTGTCACAGCCAATTTGCTCCGAATCTTATGGACCGATTAAGTTCAAATTTGGTACACATATGGATTTCTGTGACCCAAACACGTACAGCTAAAGTAAATACATGAATTTTGAATATGAGAGTCACTTTTAGGGGGAAAATAAGAAAATCAAAAAAAAAAGTTTCGTAAACTGTACCGTGTGAGATATTAAATGACAGGGCTTACTATGAGGGTCTCAAATATATTTTTTTTATAATTTTAAAATAAATAGTTTTAAAGTTATTTAAGAAAATTGACGAAAATTGACCATTCCCCCCCCCCTTATCTCCGAAACTACTGAGCCTAAAATTTTGAAAAAAATATAGAAAATAGTTATATACCTGTAGATTACAGGAAAACCTATAAGAAGTCTGTGGTCTTAAAATAACATGGTAAATCTATACATATAAAAAAATCAAAGTCCTGACTGAGTCACTGACTAATATATCAACGCACAGCCCAAACCAATGGACCTAGAGACTTGAAATTTTGCACATAGATACCATATACAGTGTAAACATCCACTAAGGAAGGATTTTTGGAAATTCCATCCCTAAGGGGGTAAAACAGGGGATGAAAGTTTGTATGAAAAATTCTATCCCTTGAGTTAATAGACTTGAAACTTAGCACGAATATTCATGTAAGTAAATTATAAAGTTTATCATTTTTAGTTTTCCTAAACTACCCCCTAAGGAGGGATTGGGGGTGTCAAAGTTTGTATGGAGGAACTTTAACACGCGGTCCGATTAGTTCAAAACTCAGTTTTTATACTTGAGACCAAAAATTAAGACTAAGCGTGTATCAGGGTTTTCCAGAAATCTACCCCTAAGGGGTGAAAAGTTAATTTTATAGCGGAGGATTTTATTGGGGGCTTGATTAACTCTAAAATTGGTGTAAATAATGTTTGAGTCAAGTTATGGAAACATACCAGACGATTTTTGAAATTCTTTATCTGTTTTCGTGAAAACAGAGACACAGTTTATATGAAAAATCTTATTAATTTGGTTAATGAACTTGAAACTTAGCACAAATACTTGCATAAGTAAGAAATAATGTTTGTCATTATTAGTTTTTCAAAACTACGCCTCAAATGAGGTTTAGGGATGTTAAAGTTTGTATAGAAGAATTTTAAAGCGCAGTCCGATTAAAAAAATGGTACTTTGAGTAAAGTTAGGAAACTTGCCAAACGAATTTTCACCGATTTTGACGGCATATAGCTGATGTTTTAAGGAGTAACTTAGGCTATTTTTATTTTAGAAAAATAATTAGGGTTCCGCGCAAGAAAATTAAAATCCATGAAATCAAACAACCACGTACAGTCCAGTACAAACTTACTAAGCCTCCGCTGTCTATTACGGCTATAACAACAAATAATAAAAATAAAGCAAAATATAAGGGGTCGGTCCCCATACAATAAACTTTTCATTTTGAAAAAAAAAATAAAAAAATTAATCTAGCATGGGGGTGTCATCGTCTAGAACTCATTGAGTAGAGTACGAACATATTTTTTTTTTATCTTTTAAAATTAAGAAATAGAGGGCCGCAAAAGTTGTAAATTTTAGACCATTTTTGTACGAGCTCTAGCGCAACAATTCAACAAATTAGGAATTTGAAACTTCTTTATACCATGTAGGTACCATGAATACTGTATTTAATCAACAATACTGAAAACGGCGATTCATAAGGTATTTTGTTTAAACATGGGTGCTGCAAAAAATAACCTTGTAATTCACAGTACCATTGCACAATAAGTAAAAAGTTATCTTTGCGATTGTTAAACATATAATATAAATAATAATAAATAATAAATAAATATCCTTGGACATTTCACACAACGCCATCTAGTCCCAAGCTAAGCAACCTAATGCTTGTGTTATGGTAACGAGATGGCTGATAAATTACTTATATACATTTTTTTTTTTTGTAAATACATACATATTATAGATAGAAAAACACCCAGACTCGGAACAAATACTTGTAGGTCGTACAAATATTTGTTCCGTGCGGGAATCGAACCCGCGACATGCTGCGCAGCAGTCAATCGCTCAACCACTGCGCCAACCGTGTCGTCTGCGCCTTAATATGGTACGGAACCCTTCGTGCGCGAGTCCGACTCGCACTTGACCGGTTTTTTTTAAATAAGTAAGTAATTAAAGTTTACGCAAAAGCTTTTACCAAGAGCTAATAATAGATCAAAACAATAAACAACAAACTCGAACAGACAATAAAAGTTATTCAAAAATAGAACATCAAAAAAACAAAACACTATCAAAATATCAAAACTCAACCTGGCCCCTCAATCCTAATTAAAACAACGCCAAGCTTTGTTAAACACTAAATACAGACAGACGGCAATCTAAATCGTAGAGAAAAATACCTGCAGGCCAACAGGGCGGTATCAAAGTGGGGATCCGTTGTGCATAGGGCACAGATGTCGTAGATAGTGCTCTGCGAGTATTCAGGGTCCAGTTAGCATTCAGAAAGATGCCGCGGGCGGAGGCGCGATAACATCTCTGCAGTGAGCTGTGACAGATGGAGACTTATGGATGTGAGGAGTCGCGAGCGGTTTGCTTGGAAAGGATTCTGTGTCCTACTTTGTTTTCTTTTTATATTAGAGGTGGTGAGAATAGTGCTGACGGTCTATTCTGTAAAATTTTTACCGTGAATACTTAGGTGAAGTGAGCATGAAGATGTCTATTCTATTCTATTTTTCTCTATGGCAATGGTGCCGATGTCGACAATTCTGCCAATGTCAGATGTGTTGTGAGAAAATGTGCCGAGAAAAAGAAAAAAGAGAGAAAAAAAAAACACTGAATTGAATTTAATGTGAAACTTGTTGACAAATATTAGTACATTGAAACAAACAAATAAAGAATATTGGTAATTATATTATATAAATCGATATAAATACATAGACGACCACAAACCACACAAAAATCATCATAATTTGATGTCATTGACACGGATAAAAAACATCAAAGCCTGGAAGAGCTTTTGTCATTCCACCTCATGCTAGGGATTGACACTAATGACAGTTCACCTGAAACTCACTTCACGGTGAGATTTTTACTGAATAGATCAGCGGTTGTTGACCGGTTTAGTCAAGTCAAAAACTCTCAGGTTGAGTTACAGATAAAATTATCATTTTGAAGTTTACTTGGGTGAATTTTTGCAATGCTCAAATTCATAAAGACTAAGTAGTTTTCTTTGCAAAGGCACAATTTTTAAATTGAATGTATTTAAGTATAATCTAGGTATCTTAAGAGCGTTGGCTCGGTACGGCATTTCATACAAACTTCCAAGTCCTTTTTTATCGAAATGAATGAACTGATTTTAGTGAAACTTCATACGCATAAGCAAGATACATAGGTCTAAAAAGTTAGTTGAAAACATTTTCGAAATGTCTTATAAAGAAAGATAAATGGAAATCTCTGTTTCTATGGAATATTTAAAATCGGTCCAATTTAGCTGCAACACAATTTTTCGAAAATGTTCGTAACTAACTTTTTAGACCTATGTATCCTGCTTATGTGTATGAAGTTTCATTAAAATCGGTTCATTCGTTTCGTTAAAAAAAGGACTTGAATGTTTGTATGAAATGCAGTACGGAGCGGAAATATTTTTTTAGAATTATGTTTGTAAATTAAAACAGTCGTTAAGATACTGGAGAAAAATTCATGTGGTGCTAACGGTCTTAATGCAAAAGATTTTAAACACAATGTTCAACGCGTGTCTTGTATGGAGTTTGACGTAAGACACGCGTTGAACATGAGTTTAATAAATTGTTTGTGTTATGGCCGTAAGAAACTAACTTAATCATGTTTCTTCTAGAAACAAATTCTCATATCTTCAATTCTGTTAAATATTATAATAGTACCTAAACGCTACACGGCTTCTAACATGATTCATTGCACGCCTCTCGCTTGCCATCCTTGTCAGCCGTATGTCCACCTACTATCGCTATTCAACCAACATCCTACAAAGGTGAATTGGCGGCAAAAGCGTGTCAGATTCATTGCACTCCTACCAACAGCGATGTAAAGATCGCAGCGATACGAGCCGGCAATGTACAGGGTGCAAATGTTACCAAGGAATTTATCCACTACGCGTTCCTTTGTAAGTATGTTAGGTATATGTATCAGGTATTGTTGGCGAGGCTTCAATTCTTATCTTGAGATTGGCAGGGCACTATCACGTATTGCACTTTATAAGATCCTTCATTGTATTATAATCTTTTGTTTTTTTTTATGCGGGTTGATTGAACTAAATTATTATTGCTGGTGCCTGCAGTTTAGTGCAGGTTTGTTGTTAATTATAAGCAAGGAAAATAATTCTTAGCCTTTTTTAAATTTCCATTTAGTCAGTTCTACCTATAGGTCATTTCCATTCAAACTACCTATTTCTAATTAACACTATTTATAATAGGTACTAAAGTAAATGACTAACTAACTATACAAATAAATACAAAAACAAAAGGACACTTAGGCGTCGAAGTACTCGTCCGCATCGATGTCACCCTATTTAAATAAATAAACTTTTACTCATAAACTCCCTGATTAAACACGAAGTTAAAATCAAACTGAGTAATTGGTTGCAGAAGTTAACGTATGATGAAACCGAGAATCTTATTACAATTGTCTCTTAATAGAATAATACTGTACCTACCTATTTAAATTAATTCATGTTTAATTTTATGTTGTTATTACAATAAGTACTTGCATATCACTCAATACTTGTATGCTATTATATCTGGAGGAACATTGGCTCCTAAAACACAGGCTTTTGGCCTAGTTTAGGAGGCATCAGTTCGTCCTATAATATGTCTCTAATGTACAACATTCTTTAATCCTTGTGTACTTATGTGTGTTAACTATAATGTACAAATAAACATTTTTATTTATTTATTTTATTTATTTCTTTACTTGCCCATTTAGTAATTCTTAATTAATGTGGTTTTGTTTTTGTATTTATTTGTATAGTTAGTTAGTAAAAAACTAAATAATATTTTCATGATATAAGCCACATTCTAAGAAAATTAAGTTAATATTATTATACCCAAACAACTGTTCTAACACTTAACGCCTATGATATGAAGATCAGAGACCTATTTTAGTATTATTTCGACGAAAAAATAGGTCAAGTTGCGATAACATGTGTACTTAGCTAAAAGTTTGTAGTGAGTGGGCACGTAAAGATCAAGCATTATACCTAATAAAAGACTGTATAGCCGAACCATATCATCAATTTCTTGAAAATATTGGAATTTGCGTGGGAAAACTGTTCATTCATAATATTTGAGTAGGTAACAAGTATGTCTGCGGATCACAAGTTCGTCAGTTCTACCCCATGTCGAACAATCGTTGGTACAGCAGGCCGTACGGTACTATTCTATTGAAACTCCGTACTACGCTAAGCCAGCTTAAGTTCAAAGTGTTACCACTGGCATGCGGACTAGGTACTCTATACACCACTATTTTTTAATTAGTACAAATACTTAAAGGGCTTATTAGAGAAGGTCTTGTTATTATTTATGTAAAGTCTCAATAAATAATATTCATAAACAGCAAAGTTATTGGCGTTTGTTGATATCCCAAAATGTCACTCAATGTATGGAAATATTGTACAGGCTATTCATAGTTGTATTTATTTTCTCGCTCTCGCATTCGCGTGCTCTCGCTCGAACTTGCCCCGCCTCCAACAGCTATTATCGTATCATAATCATGAACTTACCAATTATGACAAATTTTCGTGGACAATTTTGGTATTTCGTTTTTTTTACTTTTGACTACACAAATATGATCAGTAACGGGTACGGATAGAGCCCCATTTTTTTTGTACTAATTAAAAAATAGTGGTGTATAGGAAAAAACTTTTTTTTACAAATACTTCAACCGACTTCCAAAAAGAAACATTAAAAAGTGAAAAATAACTTTAATTCCAGAAGCCGGTGTTCTTGGTTTTGTATTTTCATTTTTTGCCACTTTTTCACTTTATATAGATATTTAAGGAAGTCGGTTGAATTTTTTATAAAAATAGTTGTTATTTTTAACCGACTTCAAAAAAAGGAGGAGGTTCTCAATTCGGTTGTGTTTTTTTTTTTTGTATGTTTGTTACCTCAGTACTCCGTCATTTATGAACCGATTCGGAAAATTCTTTTGTTATTTGAAAGGGTTCAGATTGGTCCTATTTTTATCAAAATCCAGTTCTAATGATGGGATCCATGAGGAATCGAGGGAACTCCTCAAATATTATAGGCATACATATAGCTATTTTGGTATTTTCATCAACAAATCAAGCGTTTGCATTCAGAAAGTATCATCTGGTGAAGTGGAACTGAGGAAGAAGACCACAGAAAGCCACGGGAACTCCTCAACGATGATAAGTAGGTATTTCACGGGTGGCGATAAGATATCTCGATTAATAGTTAAGTGACTAGAGGGAAGCTTAAAATAAATGTTTCTGATGAAAATGGTACCATCGAACCGATCTGATGAAGGAGCCGGAAGGTAGGCATCGGAACTCAGTAATAAAACAATGTATCCTAGCCGTGTTTGGGCTTATTGGAATTGTCATGAGGTGCACTCTGGCTATAAATGATTTAATGCTTACTATATGGCGCTTCAAATTGCGCTAGTTACTTGAGTTGTTTTAGTCTATGTGGATGATGCTCCTCTAATTTATATTGCAGAGTGGTATTCACATTTGTGTGGTGTAGGCACTACTAAAAAGTGAAAAATAAAAACTTTTACAAAAAAAAAAACAACCGACTTCCTAAAAAACACTACAAAGTGAAAAATAATTTTAATTTCGGAATTCGGGGGCAAAAAAAAACGAAAGTAAATAAAAAACCAAAGACACCGACTTCCGAAATTAAAGTTATTTTTCACTTTGTAGTGTTTTTTTGGAAGTCGGTTGTTTTTTTTTTGTAAAAAGTTTTTCAGTTTTTAGTTGTGGTACTACCTCACACAAATTCGAATACCACTACCTGCAAAAGAAATCAGAACATCATCCACATATAAAAACTTTTTTTACAAAAAACAAAACCGACTTCCAAAAAAAACACTACAAAGTGAAAAATAACTTTAATTTCGGAAGTCGGTGTCTTTGGATCTGTATTTTAGGTTTTTGCCCCCGACTTCCGAAATTAAAGTTATTTTTCACTTTGTAGTGTTTTTTTTGGAAGTCGGTTTTGTTTTTTGTATAAATTTTTTTATTTTTCACTTTTCAGTGGGTCAGTTTGTAATTTATCTAAGTTACAATAACCCAATGTCAACTGCTCATCACGTTTTACAAAATATTGCTTTTCCCGATGCAGGGACGTTAATTTTTGAGGAGTTCTCCTAGTAAGAACCAGGAGAACTGGAGCTCATGGTGAAGTCACCATCACCATTATGCATTTTGACGAGCATAAACCATATTAAAGTAATCGAATCGCAACCTGTGATATACTTAGATATAATTGAGTATTTCCGATGGCCATCTGTGGTCTTCATCATCAGTTCCAGTTCACCAAATGGTACTTTCCGAGAGCAAATGCACGAGTTACTATAAAAAATACCGAAATCGATATAAGTGTGCCCATAAAATTTGAGGGTTTCCCTCGATTTCCATGGGATGCCATCATCAGATCCCGACTTGATGATCATGGGACCACTTGGAAAGTATACCCTTTCGAACAAAAAAAGAAAAATCCAAATCGGTTCAGCCATTTTCGAGTAATCGGGGAACATAGGTACATAAAAAAAAAAAAAAAAAAAAGGTTCCGACGAATTGAGAACCTCCTCCTTTTTGAAGTCAGTTAAAAAAGTGGGGAATAAATACGTATTATTGAAGCTAACTCAAAAAGTACCCAAGCAAAGCTAATAAATTTTTCAGGGTACCAACTTCAAGGTATACTCTCCCGAATAAAACAAGAATCTTTCAAATCGGACAACTCTGTGAAAAGTTATGCGTGGTCACACATACAAAAAAAAAGAAAAAAAATGTATTGACTTGAGAACCTCTTTTTGTTTGGAAGTTGGCGGTGTGATACCCCCGTGCTTCGGAAAGTTACGTTAAATCGTTGACCCTTCGCCGGGACCTCTTATATAGGTACTAAGGGACCTCTTAAATACTAGGGACCTCTTAAATACTAAGGGACCTCTTAAATACTAAGGGACCTCTTAAATACTAAGGGACCTCTTAAATATTAAGAAACCTCTTAAACTTTCTTGAGTCGTCTTTAGCACTCACTCTCTTGTGTCGTCTTTATCACTCACTCTCTTGAGTCGTCTTTTGCACTCATTAACCCTTACTTACCTCCCTTTAAAATATTTTTATCCTATTTAACATTAATTTTTAATAATGGATAGAATTACTTTCTTTGAACTTTTAAACAAAGCTGAGTTTGAGAAACTTCCCAGGACTTTTTAGAAATCTTTTCTCTTTTGAGATATTTTCTTTAATTTGTTACTTGAATATATATTTTTTAAACTTATTATTTACCCTTTCCACGGTAAATATAAAAATATCGGCAGATCTCTCTCCGGCCGTGTCGGATTGCCGTCCCATTGGACTATGAGGGTGAGGGAAGAGAACGTTCACGTGCGCAGACTCTGGTGCACGCTCTCTTCTTTGTGCACTATAATATCTCCCGCGCCGAAGGCGCTCCGCTGAAATTGGTTGCCATGGCCGAAATTCGGTCTGAAGGACTATTATACAGTGTGTCCCAGAATAATGTGCTCAAACTTAAGGATGTGATACAGAACATCAAACTGAACAACTTTTTCCCGGGGACCAACAACGTAATCGTAAAAAAAAACAGTCGTCCCATACATATTTGGTAAAGCAGGCATTGAAATTTTGTAAGGGACGACTGTTTTTTTTTTCCATTATGGCGATGATGGTCCCCGGGAAAAAGTTTATCAGTTTGATGGTCTGTACCAAATCCTTAAGTTTGAGCACATTATTCTGGGACACACTGTTTATAGAAAAACTCATTCGTACTTAGTACGTATGACTTAGCACTACAATGCTAACCTTGTTTAACATTATTGGCTGAATCAGGGCAGAATGTAAGAAGCTCCTCTATTTAAGAGGCCGTTCACGAAATTTTGCCGATTTCGCTGATTTACGTGATTTTACAGTTATAATATAGTATTTGTATAAGTTTTAATGCACAACATGAAAGATCATTTCAATTATGACCTAATGTATGAGCTACTTTTTTATTTTTACTATTTACTTTTGATTAATCGACCTAAACCGGCGACTGTTTTGTGTATTTTTGCTGTAAAAGGTTTAGAATATCACATATTTAAGAATCCTTTTGACTCTAAATCTAAAGGGTATGGAAAAATTAAAATGACATTCTTATGAAAGTTGTCTATGCCATGTATAGACAACTGAATCACTTTTTACCACTTTCATATCAAATTTTTGACTAAAAAAATATTCAACTTAGTAAAATTTTTGAGAAAATTGGCAAAGATTTCGGCTACTTAGAACTCTCGTTCATCTATCTATCTATATAAATAAAAAGAGAAGTCCTGACTGACTGACTGACTGATTGACTGACTCATGAACGCCCAGCCCAAACCCTTGGACCTAGAAAGCTGAAATTTTGCACAGAGGTTCCCTTTATAATGTAGAGAAGGAATAAGGAAGGAATTCCCGGTAGTATGTTCCCGTGGGATATTTTCTGACATCCACGCGGGCGACGCCGTGGGCAAAAGCTAGTAAAATATATAAACTTCAATTCAAAATCAATCCATTTCCTGAAAAAAAAAAAAATGCAAAAAATTAAAAACATTTGCCATTAAAAAATCTTGGGTTATGGGGCAACTGGCCTCTGTTCCGCGGCCCACATTACACGGAGTAGGAACAGTAGTGGAAAAGTCGGCCGAAAGTGGGCCAGAACATTTTAAAACAACCTAATTCTCGCACAACAAACACGACGCAAAATATAAATGTAGCTCATTCATTAGATTACAATCGAAATGATCTTTTATGTTATGCATTAAAACTTAGAGAATTACTGCATTTAGACTGAAGAATTAAAATTTCGTATACGGCCCCTTAACACTGTGACAACAACATTGATAAACTTCTTTCAACTTAGATGATAGATTTCCATACAAAACACATTCACCCGGAGATTAGGTATTGAAACAAAAAATTCGCAACGCAAACTTTACATACCAATCGAATCGATCCAAACGATACGACTGATCGCAAAAAACGAATTCGTTTTACACCTTCCAACCGTCCGATAATAGCCCTATTGTTTTGACGGCTACCGGAACCGGAAACAGAGATATGCAAACGAAACTATCGACTCGTGATGAATTTCGCTGAAAAAATATTTACAAACGATTTAGACTGACTGAAATAGCAGTTTTCTGGTGAAAAGCGTAGTATTGGATTTTTATTAAATGTTTCGGAATTTGGTATTGTGTTTTGTTTTGTTTTTGTTTGAAGCCGGGTATCCTGCGCGTGTCTTTTCGAAACTTTACATAAGACACCTCACACACATTAATTTTATTAGACAAGCTATCTTCTACGTATTCAAATACAAGATTTAACATAAATAACGCACAACCTCTTAAGGGGTCATTTTTCTCATCATTCAATCTGCCTAGCCTTTTCCCAACTATGTTGGGGTCGGCTTCCAGTCTAACCGGATGCAGCTGAATATCAGTAGGTTTTACATGGAGCGACTGCCTATCTGACCTCCACAACCCAGTTACTGCGTAATACGATACCCCTTGGTAAGACTGGTTGTCAAACTTTCGGGCTTTTGACGACCCGTAAAGATTGTCAAAGATCCACGAATGACAGCCGGGACCAACGGCTTAACGTGCTTTCCGAGGCACGGAGGAGCCTCGGTATGTAAAGATGGTCACCCATCCACTGACCAACCCCGGCAAGCGTAGCTTAACCTGATGGATCGATCCGTGTGGCTGTTATTACTTAGCCACGAGCTCCTTTTTTTCGCTTATTTACCTCATAATTGGACGTAGTTTAGCAGTAAGGACTCATTCCACAATATGTCATTTTAAATAGATAATGTTTAGTTAAAGTTTTTCTCATGATAATTGGACGTAGTTTAGCAGTAAGGACTAAAGTTAAACGTATAACGTATTGGACGTAGTTTAGCAGTAAGTTAAAGTTTTTCTCATGATAATTATCATGAGAAAAACTTTAACTAAACATATTATCTATTTAAAATGACATATTGTGGAATGAGTCCTTACTGCTAAACTACGTCCAATTATGAACAACTTTTAGTATGGGACCAAACCTGAAATCGCGAAAAAAAATCAGCTGTTCAGTACATTAATCTACATCAAACTCGTCAAAATGTAGGGAGCAGTTGATTTTTTTTTTGCAATTTCAGATTTCGACCCATATGTTAATAATGGAGAGTACTATAACCCCTTAAGAGGTTGTGCGTTATTTATGTTACACCTTGTACATGTAAGCCACTTCTCTTTGTTTCGATGATTTTGTGAAAAGTTTCAAAAAGACACGCGCAGGAGACTTAGCTTTAATTATTCTGTTATTATAGTTACATAATTATGGTCTATCTATTGAATAAAAAAAAACAGCAGTTCCCTACATTTTGACGAGTTATGCGAACATAAATGGAGGAAAGAGCTGATTTTTTTTCACGATTTCAGATTTGGTCCCATAGTAAAAGTTGTTCATACGGTTAGCGTTAATTACGGGACATGTTGATTGCTATCGAAGATGAGTGCCACGAAGTCAGAATGACGGCTATTTTTGGAAATAAGTAGTTCGCTTGGCAAAATGCATGACTTTTCATAAAATTAAAGTCGAAGTGAAGGGATAAAAATCCAGAGTAATTTGTTTTTATTGCCTGGTGAGATTATTTTTCAAAATATCGGGATTATAAAAGCTCAATATGTTACCAAAGTCTGACTACACAATAATTATGTGCCTCTGGTCAAAAAAATATTTACTTAATTACAAAATTTCATAAACGGAGAAAATAAAATGTAACAACACTTTTTTTGTCAGTTTTGATAATTACCCAAAAACCACAACGTATTTTACTGACAAAACTACTTTACCCAAATATCATAAAGCAAAGCAATCACAACTCATACTAATGTCAAACAAAACTCCACAGGTAAAAGCAACAGCTCCGAAAATGGACCGCAACGGCTACTTTTTCTACGTGACATCCACGGCAAAGAAAAAGAAAATCAACTTGATGCAACCGAAGCCGCCTCGAGTGGCATTCGTTGAGGAAAAGCGGCGGCCAGGGATGGCAGAGAGAATACACACGAGCAGTGTGGCACCGTCTGCCACTGAGAACGGACGTGGGGACCCTATGACGCAGCGAGGCCCGTCGCCCGCGCCACGCGCGCGTTTGTATACGCAACTCGAGAGTTATCAGCCGAGGTACCATACGATTCGTGATAACAGTGATAAGAGAGTGGAAAGTGAGTGTAGGAGGAGGAAGGAGAAGAGGATTGTTGGATACCCGCAGCCGCAGCCCGTTATCAGGTGAGTTTTGAATTTAATTATAAAAGTTTTCAAAATGTTACAGGGAACACTGAATATTTTATTCATAATTTCATAACTATAGTCAATTGAATTATCAAAATGTATTTATTTTAAATAAGAGCTTTTAGACTTAGCTCTTTTTTTACACAGCTAAAAATAGATGAAAATGTGGGAAAATTAGAACAAAACTTCTCGAAAATCCTGTTTTTCTTAAGGCGAGTAGTGCCGTCATTTAGCGCCTTAAGGTGAGTAGTAAATGCCAACAAGCAAAAAGAAACCTAGTCTGGAGATATGGAACATTAGAAATTTCCTGTGTTCACATTTTTAGTCAGACGATACACCTAGATTTTTTTGTATCAAAAAATCAACACCTAGGTCCTAGACTCCTAGGTTCAAAGCCTTAGCAGACAATGCTTTGAACCTAGGAGGTTTAGTGTTGATTTTTTTGACCTCACCTGACCTACCTCATCTGACTAAAAATGTGAACATAGAAAATTTCAAAATGTTTCATATCTCCAGACTTATGACTTTTTTCTGAATGGTGGCGCTAGTTGGCGGCACTACTCGCCTTAAGTCCGTGAGCGGCTGTTTTTGTTTGTACACTATTTGCAGTCAATAGTTTTATGTTTCATTAATTCTGTGAAAACATACAATATAATACAGTCATCTTTACAAATAAGTTGGAATTTATCCGAAAAGTTATTATTAAAATGAAAGAAAATATACTTCATCATCATCATCATCATCCACAGCCTTTTTTTTTTTTTTTTTTTGAGGGTGGGAAATCATCAAATAACTTCTCCCGCTCTGGGTGGAGCGGGAGGGCGTGTCAGACTTTTACTGACTAAAACCCACCCGTGTTCCTTCAGTTGCCTATGCCAAGGCCGCGGTAACCCCTTCGGACAACCCGCGACCCCAGCGGCGTCGGCCCTATTGGGCCCCGTCACTTGCTGACATCTCTTTGAGGCGCGCGTGGAACACAACGCGCCGTCGACTCGGGCCTGGTCCTCACCGGACGGCGAGCTACCCGCTGCTCACCGTCCGCAGGCCCGCGCCTACGGTGGCCGGAAATCGCCCCGCGATTCCCGCCGCCCGGGACGTCTCCTGCGGCGACTGAGGGCGTGAGGCTGCCTCTCCCTCACGCGTTCCGCCTCCTCCTTCGCGAGCATCACTGCTTCGCAGAAGGAGGTGACGGCCTCCCATGCACTCTCGCTCCGCACCATGGCCTGGACCAGGCTCGGACGCGAGAGATCGCCGCCGCCGATCGCCTCCGTGAGAACACGGCGGTGCTCTGCCCAAGCCGGGCAGACCTCCACTGTATGCTCCACCGTGTCCTCCGGGCGATCCACACAATGGAAACACCCGGGCGTTTCCTCCCGCCTTAAGGCTCTTACAGACAGAGGCGATATCGCGGTCGCGACGCGATATTTCGATATTATATCCGTAGAAAAATATCGCGTCGCGACGCGATATCGCCTCTGTCTGTAAGAGCCTTTATGCGAAACAGGAACCTCCCGAAACAATCATCCACAGCCTGACTTCACCCACTGCTGGGCATATGCCCCTCTTTGCTTGTGCCAATCCCCACGCTCCTGTGCCAGCCTCATCCAGGTTTTGGCCGCGATGTCAACAATGTCAATAAATTATGGCTTGTGTTTAAGCGCCTACCAGAAAAGTACCTATTTTACTACCGAAAATTCGAAATACCTGCCAGAATGGATAAATGCTCACTGAAATTAAAATCTATCTTATTGTGAAATTATAACTTTAGAAAACTGACAGCAGGGCGACGGAGCCCCGCTTCGCGGGGCTCCTATTTCTGTCTGCAGGGTTTAAAGGACCCTAACCAACCAAACTTTGGGGTACCCCCGACTTCGACCGTCTAGGGTTAGGGTTTTTGTCAGCAGGTCGACGCAGATTTGGTGAGCATTTATCCATTTTGGTGAGCATTTAATTTTTTTGGTAGTCATTATATTTAATCCCATAAATTATCTACCAAAGTCAAAACATTTCCATGATTATTATTTTTCAATAGATTGTTTAGGTAGTGAATATTTAACTAAGACTTCAAAACATTTCCTGGAAACGAATAACAAAAAAACCGGTCAAGTGCGTGTCGGACTTCGCACATTTAGGGATCCGTACCAAATCTGATTTAAATCAATATATTGGTATTTTTAGTAAAATATACGTAATGATAAACATTATTACCATAGTTCATATCATAGGTCAATAGGAAGTTAAAAATTCATCGTAACAAAATTTTGTAACAAAAACGGACTTTGATGGCTTCTCATTCCTTTGTTTTCCAATATTTTTTAAAAACAAAAAATATAGTATTTATCTACTCAACAAGTTCTAAACAAAAATATCCCACTCGGTGGGGTATAAAGGTGTTTACCTACCTATTTTTATTTCCCCCTTAAAATATTTTAAAATATCTTTTAACAATTTGTATGGCTTTGGGTCAACAAGATGCTGTGAAAATTTAAAGACTAGCTCCAACCGTTTGGCTGTAAAACCTGTGTGACAGACGACGGACAGACGGACACGTGAGTGACAGCAATAGAGCTCTGTTTGACCCTCGGGTAAGGAACCCTAAAAAGTATGAAAATCAGTTCTACAAAAATTGGGACAAAATTTAATCGAAAATTTCAACCTGCGCTGCGTAGGTAGTTGATAATCTTCCCTCCCAGAGGTTTTAATCAACGTATGCCCGGTATGAGATATTGATAAGATTTGAAATGGGTAGTCTAACTCACAGATGAACCCTCGCTGTTACTGATGACTAAATGAACAAGATATGACAGGTTATGCTATTATTACTGTGTTGTTTTGCAGGTCCTACAACCCCGTTGGCTAGGACCTATTAGTAGCCGCCCGGGTCGCGGGTTGTGCCGCCGGGGTCGCGGGTTGTTCGAAAGATATACCGTGGCCCTGGCATAGGTAACTGAAGGAACACGGGTGGGTTTTAGTCAGTAAAAGTCTGACACGCCCTTCCGCTCCACCCAGGGCGGGAGAAGTCATTTGATGATTTCCCGTCCACAAAAAAAAAGGACCTATTAGTAAAGTGCTAATGATTTGGCTTGGGATAAGATTAATAGGAAAACTATTTTTTAATTAAAAAGGAGGACGTTATATTATGTTCGTCTGTATGTATTTTTTTTAATGAATATGTTCATCGTTATTTTCGTTAATCAAAAAATAAATAAATATACTTGTTAAATACCTACAATTTTGTTAAGTCACTGTATAGACACAAGTTACGTACGTTGTGTCTATACTGTTAAACTCATGCTATCGATCGCCCTCCAAGGAACCGGTAATAATAGTAATTGTGTCTCGAGCATGACAGTGGAAGGTATAACTAATTCAAACAACCAAATCAAAGACAAACTTCAATATGAAATGATGCGCAAAACCCCTTTTAAAATAATATTTTAAATGAAAATATTAAAATCTTTTCAACTCTTCTTACTCTCTTTTTAGGGTTCCGTACCCAAAGGGTAAAACGGGACCCTATTACTAAGACTCCGTTGTCCTTCCGTCTGTATGCCCGTCTGTCACCAGGCTGTATGTCATGAACCGTGATAGTTAGACAGTTGAAATTTTCACAGATGATGTATTTCTCCCATACTACAGACATTTTTTTATAAAACAATATCGAAAACGGGTCTTATCGCGATATTCTTTTTAACGAGGTAAACAGGTACCTACTTGTTGTGTTGTTTTGTACTTGTTAGGTGTAAACAATATCGCGATAACACCCGTTTTCGATATTGTTTTATAATGTGTACAAATCGCGAAAGTTTAAAAATACATTTTTTTTTGCCGTTTTTATAGAGAATGGTACGGAACCCTTCGTGCGCGAATCCAACTCGCACTTGACTGGTTTTTTCCCCTTTTCAACACTAACTTTCGTAGCTAAAAATATTCTGTGAATTACATACAGATCGACGACTTATAAGGTTGTAAGCAAAACAGTTTACACGAAAGTTCTGAAACTTTCACAAAAGATTTTATCGACCTTCCTTTGTTAAACTTGGTAAAAGTTACGAAAGTTTTTAACGTTTTACAAGTTTTCCAGCTCTTTTTCTTATTGCTTCATATTCTGTAGTGTTCCGACTTTTATTGTAGTGGTGAAAAATAGTAACGCTTCTATTAGTGGTGGTTTCGTCGAGCCATCTATAGTAAAATGATGACAAAAATAAAAGAATGACATAGGTATACCTATTTTTCTTAAACATTTAAAATCAAACATTCATAAACCATGCAAAATCAACTGTAGGCACAAATATTTCTATTTCTTATTTTATCTTACACAAATCAGTTTTTTCTTTCATGAAACAAAAAATATTGAAGAATTTGTAACAGGTCTGTTTGTTGTTTGTTTTTTTTTGTATTATTTGTAAACGACAACAGTCTGTTCTTATATGTGGAAAGGTGTCGAGGGTGCGTGCGAATATGTACGAGTGTCTCCCTGTAGTGGAAGAAATCGTGGGGCTAGAATCGGTAGGAGTTTATATATCCATGAGGAATTCTAGAAGAAAAAAAAATGCGTGGAAAGGTACTCTTGCCTTTATTAAACAGCAAACATACATACATCATTATTATTACTAAGTACATCAAGAATCACTGTTACGTGCAGGTAAAACTGTGAGTTTGTTGCATTAAAATTTATTAATATATATTTCTTAAAGACATCATTCAAAACAGGTGGTCATTGTCCTTTATCTTAAAAAAATGTTTTACATTATACAGCGTGTATCAAAAAGTTGTGGTCGAATTTAACGGATCCCCATACATTTGTTACATTTTTGTCGAGTAGATGTTTTGTATGGGACAGTTGATATTTTTTTGCGATTTCGATGTTGATCCCATGGAGAAAGTTATTTAGTTTGACGGTCTGTGCCACACCATTCAATTTGACCACACATTTGTGATACAAGTTGTATAATATTATTTAACCTTCGGCAACGGCTTCGGTTCGGCTTGTGTGCGGGGCTTGTGGCTCAGTAATAACGACCGCATGGGTCGATCGATCAGGTTAAGCTACGCTTGCCGCGGTTGGTCCATAGATGGGTGACCATCTTTATATATATTTAAGCCGTTAGTCACGGCTGTCATATGTAGATCTTTGACAGTTGTTACGGGTCGTCAGAAGTCCGAAAGTTTGACAACCAGTCTTACCAAAGGGGTATCGTGTTATCCAGTTACTGGGTTGTGGAGGTCAGATAGGCAGTCGCGCCATGTAAAATACTGGTATTCAGCTGTATCCGGTTAGACTGGAAGCCGACTCCAACATAGTTCAGAAAAGAAAGAAAGAAAAGAAAGAAAAATGCGTTTATTTGGCATTACAGTAAAATATACATACACCTTATAACTAAAAAACATAAAACAATTATTGTAATGCCAAAAGGGCCTCAGCTCAGCATAATGTCAGATGACAACACAAGGTCTACCACCTGACGCTGATTTTCAGCTGCAACCCACGAGTGCCATACGCCAGAATAATTTGAATAATTAACACAAGGAAGTGTGTGTCCGATTTAAAATTTAAAAGAATAAATGAAATGATGTGACAAGTATGCGAGTGTGTGTTGTGTTGTGATTAATTAAAAACTGAAATAAATACCCAATATCAACATTATTAACTACATTAAATAAATAAATACATATCCGAAAGCACCTTCATAGCAAAATCGTGAGACTGCATTGTTCTTCTAAACTACGAATCGGCTATGATGACAACTACTTAGGTCCACAGCCAGTTGGGTTTAAATCTGGCCATTCGGAGCCTTCGTCCAAATAGCATTTGTAAATAGGGCAGTCTGCATTAGGGTTATTCGATGCTACTGATCCTCCAAAGGACTGACATTCACGGACTTCTTCCTAAAAAAAAAAAAAAAAATACTATTAGGTACTGTGGACTATACACTTTACCCTAGTTATGTATTTATTCGTTAAGAGCTATTACATAAAATTTTTACAAAAAAAAATAATATTGCAGTCGTATAGTAAAATAATGTGTTCACGATACGTGCGCTCGGACATCGGGAGGCGGGAAAAAATGGCACAGGGGGCCTACTCCCTAAGCACGAAGCCCGTAGTTTCGGCCTTCGTTACGGGCGTTTCTTACTCCTTATCACCTACGGATGGATGATTGGTTCGGGGCCCGAACGAAGTATGAATGACAACATGATTTGCCAGTTGTCCCTACTCCTGATGTGTTGTTGCCCGTCCGAAAAATGTAACTTTTACACTTGTTTTAATGGATCGTAATGTCAGACGTACGGATAAACGGACGAACGGAAAGACGGACGGACTTAGGGAGTAGGCCCCCCGGTCCTCGATGGACGCTCGCGCTGCTGTAATAATCGGTGCACGCTTATGCAACGTAATTTATTCTAATTTAGAGTGATGTTAATATAGTTATTATGTCTAAATAAATGAAGGGATTTTGATAAAACTTTAGAATTAGTTTTGTTACAGAACATAGTTTATTTTGACATGTTTTTTTTAAAGTAATTACGCTTTATTCAAACCAAAAATCGCGATTAAATAGCGATATAAAACGTAAAAATTGCACCGAGACTTTATTTTTTTACTAATTAATGTTACTAATAATCGATATTCTAGTACATTATGTGGCAACAAAATTATATGTCTGATGCTTTATGTATTTTTTTAAGTAAAATTTATAAATATTAATGACGAATTGATAACTCTGAAATTGACTCTGCGATGATTTTTCTGTAAACTAGTTGTGGGAGATTAATCGCCACAAAGTAAACAAATATGTTTTTGTAAATGTGTTACATGAAGTATCAATACGAAAGATTGGTTCTTTCTTTTAAATGTATTCAACAATGTCAGAGTTTTACCTAAGAAAATTAGGCGACTAAAATCTTAAATATTCGCGCGAAAACGTGAAATGGCTCATGTTCTTTTAGAATAAATAAAGAATCTTTATACCCAGATGAGCTTCACATCAAGTTATTTATTATTGGGACGCCATGGCGGTGCAGGCCGCGTCCTAACCAATACCGATCGTCGCGCTCTTTTATTTTATAATTTACTAGCTGACCCGACAGACGTTGTCCTGTCCCAATTTCAATATTCCCTTAGAAAATCCACTTTCAGTTTTCCAGAATTTTCCAATTTTCCCGCAACTTTTCCAATTTTCCCGCAACTTTTCCAATTTTCCTCATCAATTTTCCAACTTTTTCCAATTTTTTCTCATACCGAGTGGAGGTACTCGGCGCGGTTGTTGCAACTGGTGGCGCAGCCGAGCCTGTAGCCTCTAATCCTCCATTAAGCACTTCTACTCCTATCAATCTCCTATCAACCTTGGATGTTACCACGACCCAGCCTGAACCCTCTGGCTGTCCTCCCGAGACCCCAGCGATGTGCAGTCGCTTAAACGTCTAGTTTTAAGCCCTGGCCGGAGGCTTTAAGTTCCCTTAAAGCAGCCTCAGGAAAGTCCGGTTAAGCAGTCTCGACCCCCCGTGGTCAACTGTGAGAAGGCATTAAAAAAAAAGCGCGAGAAGTCAAGTCGCGTTTGTATGTCATACAAACTCGCGCGTCGATCGCTTTTCGTTAGGGTGCGGGAACAGGAGTCCGATTGGTTGTACGAACAAGTTACTGAGAAACTGCGTTGTTGGTTGTATTAATAGTAAAATGGTATCGTAACGAGGGGGACAAACAGAGGAAGAATTTTAAAATATATCTTTTTAAAATTCTACATGCTGTTAAATTAAAATAAACCCATAATCCCTTTACGTCTCTCTAATGGTGAACGTGTAGACGAAATCTTATTGAAATTATTTTAATTATAATTTAATAAAGCAGTTTTTTCTTGTAAAAAATGCAAATTTTGAAAAAACCTTTGCGTTTTTCTTTTGTATCGAGCCAAATTGTGTCAATCTTTTGTATCGAGCCAAATTGTGTCAATCTTTTGTATTGAGCCAAATTGTGTCAATCTTTTGTATTGAGCCAAATTGTGTCAATCTTTTGTATTGAGCCAAATTGTGTCAATCATGTTTTGGTCCTCATGATTTACTAAAAAATGTCTTAATTTTTTACAATCATGAAAAAGAATAAGGTGTATTTGAAGATTTTGAGGAAAAAAATTGATTTTGCGCGCAGCCGAAATGCGTCAAAATCTATCTTCTTTGGGATTTTAACGCTATTAATTTATATACTGTTTTATACACTTATACAACGTGTCGTTTTGCATCCTCGTCAAACAGGGTGTGGAACAGAACATCAAACCGAACAACTTTCTCCATGGGACCAACATCGTATTCGCGTAAAAATTTTCAACTGACTGTCCCATAGAAAACTTCAATATCTACTCGACGCCACTGTATGGGACGGCTGATTAATTTTTCGCGATTACGATGTTGGTGCCATGGAAAAAGTTGTTCGGTTTGATGGTAAAATTAAATTTAACGAGGATGCAAAAGGACACGTTGTATATTATTTGCGGTGTGAAAATCTATTCTAAAAAAAACTATGTCAGCCAGTAACGGCATCAGCTCCGCGGCTGGTTTTCAACGGATCAAAGTCCACTACGACGCTTCGCCACTGGTGGGCTGAGCAAGTCAGACGACAGGGCCGTCCTATATACCAGTGACGTCACCGTACAGCGCATCATTGAGCGTCGGCCTACTTCCATCTCCGGCCAACGCGGGAGTACGCCGCAACTACAGGGGAGTACCTATCCCTGCAGGAGTGACAACAGACGTCCGCAACCCACGACCTACAAATTTTTGTGTGCCTCCGGTTTTATTAGTTTGGGTTTTTTAATTATACTCTTTTAAAGGTACACACCCGTTTTATTATTTAAACTCCAATTATTAGGTGGGAACAAACGGGTTGAGGCTATCTTTTCATATTAACTCTTTAAACGTCGATTGCACACCCAGGTGTTCAGATAACAATAGAAAATCTATTGTGTCTGCTAATTGGCGTGCGACGGGTTAAGTATTAAGTTTAATTTTTGTAAAATTTTGTGTTCTTTTAAGATCACCGTCTTACCTCAAAGGTCAGCGCCTTCGCCATTACAACAATAGCTCCGATGATGAAGAGGGCCACAATCACTCTAGCGCACCCCATTTTCCAGTTTTGATAGTCTGATAATAATAATAAATAATAAAATGTTGATTATTCTTGATCAGATGATTAATAAAACTTTCTGAATAACAGATGCGACTAAGATCTAAAATTTTCCGATTTTCATCCAGAATGAAAAGTTTGATAATAAAGGGCTATTTAAATATGCGAAACCTAAGCTAATCTAAATTATTGTTCAAAAAATCACTGTTGGTCACATAGCCTGTTGGCCATATTGGCCACATAGACTGTTGGCCACATAGACTGTTGGCTAAATAGACTGTTGGCCACATAGACTGTTGGCTAAACAGACTTTTGGCCACATAGACTGTTGGACAAATAAGTGTTGGCCACATAGACTGTTGGCTAAATAGACTGTTGGCCACATAGACTGTTGTCCACATTGGCCACATAGTCTGTTGGCTAAATAGACTGTTGGCCACATAGACTGTTGGCTAAATAGACTTTTGGCCACACAGACTGTTGGACAAATAAGTGTTGGCCACATAGACTGTTGGCTAAATAGACTGTTGGCCACATAGACTGTTGTCCACATTGGCCACATAGTCTGTTGGCTAAATAGACTGTTGGCTAAATAGACTTTTGGCCACATAGACTGTTGGACAAATAAGTGTTGGCCACATAGACTGTTGGTACAGAAGTAAAACTAAGGCCTAATTTCACCAATGAAAGCGCGTTCAAGAACTGTCAACGTCTTCATTGTCATTACGGTGAGCTCGAGCAGAAATTATTTAAAAGTAAATGTTCTATCTGTCATATTATGTCAGATAGATAGATTTACTGTGGACTACCCACCACTGACACTGCCACCGCGACCGTCTCTGTCTGAACAACGCATTAACTACAGTATTCTATAGATTTATTATAGGTAAAATTTTTCAGAAACCCATTTAAAAATATCAAAAGATGCTATAATAATTCTAAATAACAACCTGTTCTTTCCAACTCAATAATTGCTACAAATAATATTTTTAGGATTCCGTACGTCCGAATGTAAAAACATAACCCATAAAGGATCACTCGTATGTCTGTCAGTCTGTTTTTCCGTCTCTCATAGGCCAATTTACTCCGAATCTATTGAACCAATTAAGTTGAAGTTTGGTATATAATAATAAATTTCTGTGACCCAAACAGGGACGTGTAACGTAAATAAATGAGTTTTGAATAAAGAGGTCACATTTGGAGAACAAATTAGAAAATTTAAAAAAAAGTTTCACAAACAGTACCGTGTGACACGTTATATGAAAGAACTTAACTGTGAGGGTCGCAAATAAATTTAGGTTCTGTAATTTCGGAGATAACGGGGGAAAACCCTTGTCTCCGAAACTGCAGCTCAGCCTAAATTTTTGAAAAAAGTGTATAAAATAGTTCTATACTTAGGTACACATTAGAGAAAAAATTATAAGAAAGGCTTAAAATAACATGGTAAAACCCACAGTATTGTGCGTACAAACTTATATTTTGTAGAACTTGTAATGTATGGGAGAACATGTTTTTCAACTACAATGTTAGGATAAATTCATACCAAGTACGGAACCCTTCATTGCTCGTAGTCAGACACGCACTTTGCCAGTTTTTTGTACTATTTAAACAAAAAAATAATATATTTTGAAAAATAGACTTACCTTATGTACCTGCGAGTAGTACCTAAACCGTGGTTGCTACTACTGAAGCTAGTGTAGGTATGTGTGTCCCTTCCAATGTCATTGCTTATATACCAGTCATGTACCAAATTTATGTCGTTTGACCAGTCGTTATTTATTCCATTGCTTCTTAATTATTATTTATATCATCAACAATAATATCTTGCCCTTATCCTAATTATTCATATATTCATACAATATTATAATTATAATCAACTAGTTGCCCCGCGGTTTCACTCGCGTAGACCGGGATAAAAAGTAGCCTATGTGTTAATCTAGGGTGTCAGCTACCTCCATACCAAATTTTATTAAAATTGGTCCAGCCGTTTTGAGCATAACTAATTCACTTAACTAATCAAAATATAGGGAACACCTGATTTTTTTTTGCGATTGGTTGAAAAATCTTGGTTTGGTTGAAGACTGTGTCTTTATAACCGACGAAAAAATAGCCTCCTCCTTTTTTTGATAAAGACACAGTCTTTCTCAAGTCGACACGTACATTTTTTTTGCCACCGACTTCCGAAATTAAAGTTATTTTTCACTTTGTAGTCTTGTTTTTGGAAGTCGGTTGTATTTTTTTTTGTAATTTTTTTTTTAATACTTTACTTGGAAGTACGGTCCTCTTCTATTTGAATTGACCCTTAGGTTTGATCCCAGGACCTCTGACTTGTAACTCTTGGTCGTTGCCATTGAACCACCGCTGCTCCCACTGCACAACACATGGACACTCATTATTAATTAGTAGGTATTATTTTTAACATTTTGTCATGCTGGAAATATCTACTGTACCTTGGCCTCGTTCAGAAACACAAACAGCCAGACCAGGAACTACCTGATCAAATATAAATTAAAATATATTTTGGTAGTTAATAAATAAAATAAAAAATATATAACTATAATGTCCCATTTGAATAATTTATAAATATTATCATCATCATCATTATTTTCCTTTGCCTTACACTATATTAATAATATTGAATTTAAATGAATATTACTACTTTACCTATTATTTATTTTAATACTCATTAAAAACTTGTTCCTTGATATGCGAGGCGTATCTTACCTTTAACTGATTGGTCAAAAATGACAAATAGTTGTCACGTTTTCACGTCAGATGCTGTCTATAGCCGCATTTACACATTCGCGCGAGAGATGAGGCGAGTGGCGAGTCGAAGCACGAGCACAACATATATGTGAACAGTGGTTCATGAATGTGGTCACTCGTATAGCAGAACAATTCGTCGAATGGCAAAGCGAATCACGAGCACGAATGTGTAAATGCGGTTTATTATAGCAGCAACTTATTTAATTATTAAAAAAAAAAAAAAGTGAGATTGTCCCTGTCCCAGTCGACTGTTGGTTTTATTAAGTGGGCTCCAATTTGGAGCCTCCGTGATGGTATCTAGATAATTTGGGAACACACTCTGATGTTAATTTATTCGGGTTTTCTAATACTGAAGAAAGAAATAAAAGAAAGAAAGAAAGAAATAAGAAAGAAAGAAAGAAATAAGAAGTGTATTATAAGTAAGAAATTTAAAATTCGGTTCCGCCCACGTTTACTTATTTCTTACTTATTAATATTAGTCAGTGAGTTTTAAAATTGGAATAAAATATTATTGTATAATAACATTTTTTTTATTCCACCCTTATTCATTTAACGATAACTTTACGACTTAGTTCTTACTTAAACTTAGCCAATTTTATTATAGTTGTACCTACTTAAATAGTGACAGCCCAGTTATTCTAGAACCTTCCAAACATACAATAACGACCCCTTGTCAAAATTAAACCTAAACTGACATTTAATTTTGTGAACAGTACCTAAATATCTACCCAACCTATTCAAAAGTTCATCTTCCCGAGCCAATTCCCATTCTACCTGTAGCATGGACAGTCCTTCCTTTGAATTCCTCAGTTCCTAATGGAGAACAGACCCGCAGTACAAGATGTCTATTTACGTTACTCGTAAAACCAATAGATATTGAAATACAAAGTAGGTACGTCGATATGTCGTGAGCGACTTGTCAAGTTACGATATAATAGGTATTTAGTTAAGTTAGTTGGCTAAAAAAGGATAAGTTTGAATTTTTTTCACTTGTTTACGTTCCCACAGAAGACAGTTACAGTCTGATTTTTAATTCGACGGAATTCTGACAGCAGTAATTTTTTGACAGTTCAGATATCCTAAACCTTTTTTCTTTCTTGTCCTTTTTATAAGTTGAAAATGACTACAATTTTTTGGGATATAAAATAACAAAATATGAAAGAGAATGGGATGAAGTAAACTATATGACAATGTAAATAGTGTTTGTTCTGTGCATTCAATGCACACTAATTAAAATATTAATTTTATATGGCTAAATGAAAAAAAAGCGTAAAAGAACATATTTTTTGAAATTTAAATATTTATTTAGGTATCATTATCACTAATATCATCATCGTTGTCTGTCTGTAGTTACAAGAAGCGATGATTTTACAAACAAAAAGATATTCCTAAAAAAGGTTTGTAACCTATGGATTATTAGACAGGGATTCCTGTGAAAGAAAAATAATTACCTTACTAATTATTGTAACTTCAATAACGTGATAGTAAAAAATCTGATTACCATTTTAAAATTATTCTGTCAATTTTTAAGTTTTAGTTTTTCTAATTGAAACCTTATATTCAAGAAAGGTTTTTTTTTTTAATTTCGCTTAAATGCGTTCCGTTTTTATTAGGACCGTTGTAGTATTGGCAACACTTCTGAAATGTCAGAATTCCGTGGAATTAGAAATCAGACTGTAGGTAGGTACCTTCTGGCGATCTCTCGCGTCCGAGCCTGGTCCAGGCCATGGTGCGGAGCGAGAGTGCATGGGAGGCCGTCACCTCCTTCTGCGAAGCAGTGATGCTCGCGAAGGAGGAGGCGGAACGCGTGAGGGAGAGGCAGCCTCACGCCCTCAGTCGCCGCAGGAGACGCCCTGGGCGGCGGGAATCGCGGGGCGATTTCCGGCCACCGTAGGCGCGGGCCTGCGGACGGTGAGCAGCGGGTAGCTCGCCGTCCGGTAAGGACCAGGCCCGAGTCGACGGCGCGTTGTGTTCCACGCGCGCCTCAAAGAGATGTCAGCAAGTGACGGGGTCCAATAGGGCCGACGCCGCTGGGGTCGCGGATTGTCCGAAGGGGTTACCGCGGCCCTGGCATAGGCAACTGAAGGAACACGGGTGGGTTTTAGTCAGTAAAAGTCTGACACGCCCTTCCGCTCCACCCAGAGCGGGAGAAGTTATTTGATGATTTCCCACCTTCAAAAAAAAAAAAAAAAAAAAAAAAAAAAAAGGTAGGTACCTTCTGTCATTGAAAGATAAAAAGATTTCATAATTACTTTTACATTTTAGAGAATGACATCGTAAATTCCAAGAGAAATTCTATAATGTGGGAACTGTATGGAGAAAAACGTGGAATCTATTAGCACCGTGTCTTCCCGCGCGAGTTCATAACGACATGCTTAAGTAATAGTCTTAAGGCTAATAAAGCGAGATGGGACGGCAATCCGACACGATCGGAGAGAGATCAGGTGAAGGGCCAACGGCTTAACGTGCTTTTCGAGGCACGGGGGTATACCACCGCCAACTTAGGTAATAGTCTTAAGGCGAATATATCCGGTGAGACGGCAATCCGACACGACCGGATCGAGATCAGGCGCAGGGCCAACGGCTTAACGTGCTTTCCGAGGCACGGGGGTATCACACCGCCAACTTAAGTAATAGTCTTAAGGCGAATATAGCCAGATGGGACGGCAATCCGACACGACCGGAGAGAGATCAGGCGCAGGGCCAACGGCTTTCCCAAGCACGGGGGTATCACACCGCCAACTTCTAAACTCCCGGCTGTTACTAAGAAATTTCTAATGGAAAAACACAATAACACTTTGGCTGACCTGGGAATGGAACCCAGGACCCTACGATTAGCAGTCGCGCTTACGACCACGAGACCAATGGAGCACTAACAATTAACCGACGTTAGCACGGACGTAAAAATATCGCGGCAGGATTTTATCGCGCACTGGATTTGCACTCTCGGTGTTGAGCCGAGCTTCAAGAATCCAACCTAACAACAACGGAATGCATGTTAGCGCGTCGAAAAAACACACTTTTGGATTTTCAACTCTCAGCGCTAAGCAGAGCGTTGAAAATCCAGTGCGTGAAACAAAATCGCCGCGATATTTTTACGTCCGTGCGAACGTCGACTTCCAGACAGTCCATTGGGGAATTTTGACCTTGACCTCAAGGTCAATGACCCTGAGGTCAAGGTCAATGCCCTTGAGGTGTCCCATGCTGTTCCCCCACCCTATTACTGCCACATCCCACCGGGTCCCGAGGGTTTGATTAGGCGATAGTTTTTGGTGAAGTCTTTTTTTCATAGTGCCCCATTTCGTATCCACTGACCCCAAATACACCTCCATTCAATTCACACAGTTAATTCCCTTTCCATTTATAGGCATCTTTTGATCAACCGTTACCAACGCGTTGATCTACTAATAACTGATCGTTAGTAAGTGCACCCGGTAGCACTGGTCATGGGATCGTCGCCATAGAAGGCACGCTCTGTTGTAATCCTCTTTACCATATGGGTGATGGTTTGGTATTTGTACCATATGGGGTGTTTGGTATTCGTGTGGACTTATTGAGTGATGGAATATAATATGCAGATTATAATTTCGATTTTATGTATGTATGTTTAGGGTTCCGTACCTCAAAAGGAAAAACGGAACCCTTATAGGATCACTTCTTTGTCCGTCTGTCAGTCTTTCAAGATCATTTTTCTTAGGAACGCGTGGAGGTATCAAGTTGAAATTAATATCAAATACGTAAGTAAGTCTATGGCTCCTTGGAGTTATAAAAAAAATCAAGCTTCTTAGTCAACACAATAAAAAATACGGCCATTTATGCGACATATTTTGATACTAGCAAGTAAATCAAAACCTACTTCTCATTGTCCTAGAATCATAAAATTTGGCAAGAAGCAAGGTCTCAAATTAAAAAGTAAAGGAAAAAGTCCGAAAATTGTTAATTTGTAATTTTATCACATAACATTTTTTTGGGATTATAATGTTTTGTTTTTCGGGTAAATTCTTTTCAACTACGGAACCCTTCATTGTGCGTGAAAAACCCGACAAGTGCGTATCGGAGACGCACTTGGCCGGTTTTTAGGGTTCCGTACCAAAATGGTAAAAAAGGAACCTTTATGGTGTGACTCAGTCTGTCTGTCTTTTAGAATTTACCCCAAAAACAAAACATTAAAATCAACAATTGATTGTTGATTTTAATGTTTTGTTTTTGGGGTAAATTCTTTTCAACTACGGAACCCTTCATTGTGCGTGAAAAACCCGACAAGTGCGTATCGGAGACGCACTTGGCCGGTTTTTAGGGTTCCGTACCAAAATGGTAAAAAAGGAACCTTTATGGTGTGACTCAGTCTGTCTGTCTTTTAGAATTTACCCCAAAAACAAAACATTAAAATCAACAATTGATTGTTGATTTTAATGTTTTGTTTTTGGGGTAAATTCTTTTCAACTACGGAACCCTTCATTGTGCGTGAAAAACCCGACAAGTGCGTATCGGAGACGCACTTGGCCGGTTTTTAGGGTTCCGTACCAAAATGGTAAAAAAGGAACCTTTATGGTGTGACTCAGTCTGTCTGTCTGTCTGTCTGTCTGTCACAGCTGAATATCTCAAGAACTACTGATGCTATCAACATGGAATTTGGAATAGTTTTAGATGACGCCCAACTGTTTTGCAAATAAGAAAGAAATATTTTTTTTTTTTTTTTTTTTTTGCAACAGGGACTGTAGTAGCCCACTTTAAATTTTTAAGACCCCCTGTCTTAAAAATTTAAAGTGGGGCTACTAGGACATGCGGGGTATCATATGAAAGAATCAAAGAACGTTGTTTCCACTCTATTCTCAAACTATTTTTTATTTTTTTTTAGGCCGCATAGTTTTCGACTTTTGATGAAAAATTTTTAAAAAAATACCGTCCCCCTCCCTCCCCCTTTTCTCCGAAGTTCGCAAAAAGAAAAATCTGAAATTATTCTATGTGATAGAAGTTTATGTAAAAATTACAGGAAAAATAAAACGATGTCTCTAAATAGCACACTTTTTCAGAAATCGGAACGGAACCCTCGGCGCGCGAGTCCGACTCGTTCTTGACCGGTTTTTTGTGTATGTCTATGGTACGCCACTGACTACCTACAGTATTGTCTCTCCTTCTCACCTTAATCCATCCAAAGGTTGATAAAAGATCGCTTTTAGTGATAAGACCGCCCTTTGCATCAATCACCCTATGTAAAATTCCAACATTTATGTCTGTAATTTTTATGGTGTGCATAATAAAGAGATCTATCTATCTATTTATCTATGGATAGAATTTATGGATTGCCTCTACGGTCTAGTGATTCCAAGGTACTTAGTGTTGTGGCCGGGGTTTTGTCCCGGGCCGAGCAAAATGTTTTTGCTCTTGTTAAGGACGTAGCGTAGTGGAAATGGTTGGAAAATCATGGCTTGAGAAAACAAAAACCAGAAAAAAACTAGAAATTACTGAAGAAGGCCTATACCCGTCGAGGGGTCCTTAATTAGTAATTATTATTAAATACCTTATTTAGATAACTTTATTTATTGTAATTAAGGAATAATAAAGGCTTTTTTATTGTTTTACTATTTTAAGGGCAATAGCGTTGCCCTTACAGGAACATGGGTCTTTAATCTTTCGTATGCCGTAATTACAGAAACAATTAAAAAACCATTGTCTCGTGAGGATATACGTCCATACGAAGGGCCTACGCTACAATGTAGTCAGTATATAAGTTGAAGAGGTCATTGTACTCTTCATTAAGAACAACTTTTATTATTGGATCCAACCTGAAATCGCGAAAAAAAAACTGCTGTTCCCTACAATCTTTTAAGGGGTCATTGTACTCATCATTATGAACAACTTTTACTATAGGATCAAACCTGAGATCGCGAAAAAAATTCAGCTGCTCAGTAAATTTATGTTCGCATAATTGCTCAAAATGTAGGGAACAGCAGATTTTTTTTCGCGATTTCATGTTTATTTATTTGATTTTTATTTATTTTCATTTCTTCAGAACAGGTTTGGTCCCATAGTAAAAGTTGTTCATAATGATGAGTAAAATGACCCCTTAAAAGATTGCCACTGTTTACACTTACACCCTGTATACAAACATTAGGGAACAGCTGATTTTTTTTCTCGATATCAGGTTTGGTCCCATAGTAAAAGTTGTTCATAATGACGAGTACAATGACCTCTTTAAAGGTTGTGCGATATTTAAGTTACACCTTGTTCATTCTTCACATTTTCTATCTCCTACATGTATTTTATCATGACTTTTAGGGACTCTTCGTGTTAGGACTACTTGTAATTCAGTTCATAGACTTTATGTAAATATTATTATGTTCATAACATGTTTGTCAAGCGCAATATGAAATTTTTATAAGTTTCGGTGAGGCAGTCCACTGTACATAATGTCAATTCATTTATGACAACGTTATGAAGATTGGTGTCAATTGTATATGGTTATTTTTACGATGTCAACAACGTAGGTAGTTGTATAATTATTAATAACTTTCCTATCTAATTGTTTTCAGGCTTTCTTATGACACAGAAATAGATTTTTCGAGTGCCTGGTATGACAAATGGCTAGGTTTTTGTATTGGTATAAAAATAACACTTATGAAAATGAGTTTTTTTGAACAGACACACTTTTATTCGGTGTTACAGTTGTTTTTCAAAGAGTGGCTCGTGGCTAAGTAATAACAGTCACACGGGTCGATCGTTTAGGTTAAGTTACGCTTGCCGCGGTTGGTTCGTGGATGAGTGACTGTCTTTACATACCAAGACCCCTCCGTGCTTCGCAAAGCACGTTAAGCCGTTGGTCCCGGCTGTCATTCGTGGATCTTTGACAGTCGTTACGGGTCGTCAGAAGCCCGAAAGTCCTACCATGTAAAATGGGCAGTCGCTCCATGTAAAATACTGGTATTGCTGCATCCGGTTAAACTGGAAGCCGACCCCAACATAGTTGGGAAAAGGCTAGGCAGATGAGTTGTTTTATAAAGTACTTAAGCTATTATTTCAAAATACTGTATTTTACATTAATTTGTGATGACATCAATCATCATTCAAACCGTCGCATTACATTATCATTGAGATTGTATCTTAATTACAGCTCCCGCATTAGATCATAATTTCTCACTACACTTGACCTGTTTTGTGGCTGCAGCCGCTTCAGCCGCTTCAGTGCTGAATGTAACAAATGAGTCCTTAAGGCGAAAGCGCCAGGGTAGCCCGCGAAATTCAAAATTTCTTACGTTTTTTGCAATTTGTAAGTCAGTGTGAGGTTGTATGTTGATTAAAATATGATTCGCGGCCGTAGCTAATATGGTTTTACAGAATTATAATCATTAAAATCAGCAATACAGCTCCATAAGTTAGCATTTACCTCAAACCTCATGATTTCATGAAATCGCTAGATTTGAGATAAATGTTAACTTATGGAGTTGTATTGCTGATTCTAATGATTATAATTCTGTCAAGCCATATCAGCTACGGCCGCGAATCATATTTTAATCAATATACAAGCTCACACTGACTTACAAATGGCAAAAAACGTAAGAAATTTTGAATTTCGCGGGCTACCCTGGCGCATCAACCTTAAAGCGCTTTCATAAGTTTACAAAGAGATATCGTTTGTTTGTGACGTAAACGCTAGTACAACAGTTAAAACAGTCACTTGAAATGATGAACGGAACCATTCTGTTACCGAACTTGTAGGGAACAGGGAAACGAAGTTATTGTTACACGAAAGGACTGTAAGTTTTAGGGAATTAGGTCGTAATTTGTATGGATTAAGCAGGTTGTCAGGAAAAATTGAATGAAAACATTGGGAGTGATTGACGAAATGCTAGAGACGAATGTTTTGATGGATGTTTTTTTTTTTCGGGTTACGCCGCTGCCGCCGCCTCGCAAATTGATTGTCGTTTTGTTTTTTTATGGCAATTGGTGGGAGGATTCGCCTCTTTGGGATGACGTTTAGCAGATTTATGAATGAATTAGCGCTGGAGGGCTTTAAATATATAAATGGGAACTTGGCGTGGAGAGGTCGCGGTTTCGATTTTGTAATCTGTACTTTTTATTGCCGAAATATGATTTAAGAGTAGCTCAGGAGGTTAAAAGCAGTAGTGTATGGGTAGTAACCATGAGTAATGTCCTAATAACTGTTTAAGATCGCACATTACAGTAATTTCCAGGCAAAAGGTACCTACAATGTCAGATAAAAAAATAAACCCAAATAACTAGGCAGACCGAAAATCCATGTTGACAGTAAAATCGCCGCACGCACACAATAAAGTGTTGCAATAAGTATTTCGTCTCACACATTGAAATAATCACGTTTTATGGAGGGGCTTTAATTTTTAGAATGGTTCATCTCTACCTATTTATTTATTCACCGATCAATCTCATAACCAAAGAACCAATAACCTCTAACTCACATTCAAACTTATAGATAAGCTATAAAACCTCTCTACCATAGTTTATAGCTTTTGTTTTCACATAAAATGCATTTATTTTACGAGCAGTAACACCCGTTCGTGACCACAAACCTCGGGTGTAAAGAGATGTCAAGTTTTTGTACCTTTCATGCTAATTAACAACGATAATTAACACCTAGACTCAGGCGAAACTAAGGTACTTAATACGAGTATTTTATGCACTTAAAATTCATGTCTGAAGATTGTAAAGGTAGTAGAAAATAACGAAATTTTTGTAATTGGTTTAATCCTAATTGCACGCGACGGTTTAATGGTAAAATATTTATTTTTAAATTAACTTTACTTAGTAATATACTACAGTAAACTATTACAGAAATACGGTTTTTAATTGGATACGTATGTTCAATTTGTTTGACAGACTACAGACGTTTCAATTTCACACTCAATTTGCGTATTTGCGTAATTGGGTATTTGTACTTCAATGGGCTTGTCCTGTAGTTTAAAATGTATTTTTTAGTCACTGCTTCTTTTAGTATTTTTTTCTTGGTGGAGGCTTTTTTGCACTTCCTGGTCCATTTCATCCTTAAGGCACGTTCTCCTTAAAATACGGCGAAACTACGTAACTTTGTGTTCATCTTTTACAGTAATTATAGCATCAGCTTTTTGATAGGAAACCATACGCAGCAATCTACAATGCATAAGAAGTGATTTCATTTGTCATGAAATCTATTTTAATTAAAATCCGGTCAAAAAAAAAACCGGTCAAGAGCGAGTCGGACTCGCGCACCGAGGGTTCCGTTCCAATTTCTGAAAAAGTGTGCTAGTTAGAGACATCGTTTTATTTTTCTTGTAATCTTTGCATAAACTTCTATCACATAGAATAATTTCAGATTTTTCTCTTTGCAAACTTCGGAGATAAGGGGGGGAAAACGGTATTTTTTTATATTTTTCATCAGAATTCGAAAACTGTGCGGCCTAAAAAAAAGAAAAAAAATGTTTGAGAATTTGCAAACAGCGCTCTTTCATATGATACCCCCCCACATGTCCTAGTAGTCCTACTTTGATTTTTCAAGACGCCCTTTCAGTCCCTGTTGCAAACAAAATATACATATTTTAATTTCTTTCTTATTTGCAAAACAAAGTTGGGTAAACGTCATCTAAAACTATTCTAAATTTCAAGTTGATAGCATTAGTAGTTCTTGAGATATCCAGCTGTGACAGACAGACAGACAGACAGACATGCAGGCAGACAGACAGACAGACAGGCAGACCTTCCTTCTTTACTATTTTGGTACGGAACCCTAAAAACTAAATCCAAGTCTATCTCTGTCTATTTTTTCTAGTTTTTAACATATTAATTAATAAATAATAATAAATAAATATCCTTGGACATTTCACACAACGCCATCTAGTCCCAAGCTAAGCAACCTAATGCTTGTGTTATGGTAACGGGATGGCTTATAAACTACTTATATTTTTTTTTTTTTGTAAATACATACATAAAACACCCAGACTCGGAACAAATACTTGCAGGTCGTACAAATATTTGTTCCGTGCGGGAATCGAACCCGCGACATGCTGCGCAGCAGTCAATCGCTCAACCACTGCGCCAAACGTGTCGTCAAATTTTAAAATATTTACGAAAAATATTGACATGTAAATGTGTCTTAAAAAATCTAATTGCAGAAATGAATATTTCATTTCATTATTCTCTAGACAAAGTAACATTCTATCTGCAATAACGATGCTGAAATATTAAAAAATATATAATAATTAAGTTATCGAAAAGCTTCTGTCAAACCTGTTGAAAGCGTTGTAGAAAACTGAACGCTTTGAAAGCGATTACCACTGGTCTAGGCTCTCAGAACTACTCCTATAGTTGAAGTAATTTCTTTAGGTCATAATTGCTTTGTTAAAACAAAGTATGTTTTGTGATTTTCAACATTTCATCGAAATTATATAATTGAAACATATTCATTTGGAACAGACGTTTTATCCTCAATACTAAAATTGGAGCCAAATTGAACAGTTTATACGAAAAACTGACTACAATTGGTCCCTTGATGTGCCAATAACCATTGATAACTGTGCCAATTGGCACATAACGCATCTTAGAGGTACAAATTGGCATCACAGTCGTGCGAAATACTGCTATACAGTTTTTGAATGTCAATTTAAAGGATTGATCCTTTTTAATGGTTTCTCTGAGAGATTTATGGAGATGTATGAAGGTTATTAAGGAAGGTGGCGCTCTATAGTTTCTGCCTACCCATGTGGGAACAAGGCGAGAGAGCTCATGTATACAGGATGTATCAGAAAGGTGTGGTACAGATCATCAAACTGAACTTGGGACCAACATCGTAATCGAGAAAAAAATATCAACCGTCATTGATGACTGATGAGTCATGGGCTAAATCTACCACAACGTGGGTCTCAGAAAACGTTCGGCTACATCGTGGCAGACCCAGGAGAAGATGGCGGAACGATCTTGATGGCTACAAACATGATTGGTCCACACCAGCTCAAGACAGGGAAGAGTGGAAAGAAGAAAATGAGGTCTTTGCCTAATACAGGGTGAAATTGAATTAATGAGAAATATTTTAAGGGGTCATTGTACTCATCATTATGAACAACTTTTACTATGGGAACAAACCTGAAATCGCGGAAAAAAATCAGCTGTTTCCTACATTTTGACCAGTTATGTAAACGTAAATGTAAGGAAGAGTTGATTTTTTTTTTCACGATTTCGGGTTTAGTCCCATAGTAAAAGTTGTTCATAACGATGAGTACAATGACCACTTAAAATATTGCTCATGAATTCAATTTCACCCTATATAGTGGGACCATATATGTTAAAAATAATAACCATATAGCTACATCAAAAACCAGCCATTAAGAGGGCTGTCGCATTTTGTCACCTGTCTCGCTCACATGGGTCCAAATTTTTAAGAATGTTACATGAAAATATGTTTTTTTTTTTAAATGTACCTAATCAATTAGTGAACATAACATGACCAGAGATCGCAAAAGACAGGGAGGTTTGGAAGGAAAAGAAACCGGTCAAGAGCGAGTCGAATTCGCGCACCGAGGGTTCCGTTCCGATTTCTGAAAAAGTATGCTATTTAGAGACATCGTTTTATTTTTCCTGTAATCTTTACATAAACTTCTATCACATAGAATAATTTCAGATTTTTCTCTTTGTAAACTTCGGAGATAAGGGGGGAGGGGAACGGTATTTTTTTTACATTTTTCATCAAAAGTCGAAAACTGTGCGGCCTAAAAAAAATAAAAATATGTTTGAGAATGTGCAAATAGCGTTCTTTCATATGATACCCCACATGGCCTAGTAGCCCCACTTTAAATTTTTAAGACCGCCTTTCAGCCCCTGTTGCAAAAAAAAAAAATATATGTCTTTCTTATTTGCAAAATAGTTGGGTAAACGTCATATAAAACTGTTACAAATTTCAAGTTGGTAGGATTAGTAGTTCTTGAGATATCCAGCTGTGACAGACAGACAGACAGACAGACAGACAGACTGAGTTACACAATAAGGGTTCCTTTTTTACCATTTTGGTACGGAACCCTAAAAATCTAGTTCGCTAATTGACTACATTTTTTAAAAAAGCATCTTTGCATTTAACATTCGTGTGAGCGAGAGAGGTGAAGGTCCCATGTGAGTGAGACAGCCCTCTAACAATAAACCATAATAATCTCGCCTTAACAACAGAAGACAAAAACATACTTCACAAACTATTCCTCAATTCGCTCGAACATGAAACATTAGCCATTCTATTACTAACTGGTAATACTCTTCACAAAGACGCGGAACTAACTCGATACTCTTATATAATATTCCATTATTCTAAAGACGTTTTACTGAACAATAACCGATGGAAAACTATCTGCAAGGAGTTCCTTTAATGAGGCTGGGTGGGTGTGAGGTGGACCACGGGTCTTCGATAAAATGGGCAGTAAAGTCTTTGTGAATTATTATGTACCTAGTGTGTACTAGACTAAGTTTCATAATGGAATAGTTTAATATATTTATCGTCAAGCTTCAGCATCAGTTAGTTGGAAACCATTGTAATGGTTTTGTCATAACGTGCTTGCTTATTTGTACTCTTGATTATTCACAGACTTAGATGGAAAGAAAAGCTGGGTTTGAATGAATGAACGACTATTGTTATGAAGTAATAATATATCATAACATCACGAAGCGTTAGGCAGAGGTAATGGTGTCACAGAAATAAGCCACCAAAGACAGCTTTTTTTACAAAATTTTGTTCCGAAGAATTTTTAAACTTCTCACTGACCTATGAACTTGAAACTTGGTGATAATGTTTATTACTACGTGTATTTTACTAAAAAAACCAATTATATTTAAATTTAAATCAGATTTGGTATGGCACCGTGCGAAGTCCGACATGCACTTGTACGGTTTTTTTTTTGTAAATTTTGACGTTCAGAAGTGCCTTTTATGTGCCTATTCGAAGTAAATTATTTGACTTTGTCTTTGAGATAATAAAATTGAGTGTAAGTATTTAAATTCTGGTTCTTCGCAGTACTTACCTACTTTTTGTAAACAGTCTACCACTGTTTTACCGCGCTCTGAAGCAATTTAAATATCTGGTCTTATTAATTTGCTACGTTACATCCAAAAATTAATTTGGTTCCCGATTAAAAAGGTCGGCTCACAAGTTTAATCTTTTAGCCACATAACATTTCTCTCAAAGTCTCGTCACTTTCACCCGACACCCCACCATGTTTACCGGCAAAGAAGATTTTCAAACTCCATTGTGCCCCCATCCTTACGTGCCTATACCATAATGGTGTATTTCCCGCCTCCTTTCAAAGATTTTCCATCGAAATTAAGAAAGTTTAATGAATTGTGTCGTCAATTTCTTTTGGGTTCTTAAAGATTTCCTGTGTGTATTAGAATATTTGATGAAAGGTAGTCTTGTGGTTGGCAGACGTGAGAGGTTCGTTGTATCGCTTTGATTCGTCTCCTTAGGGATGGGATAAGAAGGAATTGTAAGCTTTTAGGTGGAATTGAGTGGGTAGATAGGAAACCCTATGAGTGCATACCTTAGTAAAATTAATTTTGACTTTAATGTCATTCAATGTTATTTTCGAGATAAATAATAATCATGTTTTTGTAAAAAATCATGTCAACGTCAAGTGAAAGTCAAAGTCAAATCATTTATTTCAAATAGGCATATTAAATTCAAAATTTAGAAAAAAAAAATAGGATTTATTCTAGTCGCCCCTTCCAAAAGTGATTAATAGTTTCGTATGGAGAAGAATGTTGAAACTCCACCGTTACTCCATTAAAATTTATACTTTTTATTATATAAACATAATTATGTAAAGACGATGTGCCTAGAATAAAATTACTATAAGTACCATGTCCTAGTAGGTAGCTTCCTACTTGATTTTAAAATTATTATTTTGGGAACTTATTAATCTCCAAATATGTATATTTACGTGTCCGAACGCCAACATAAGTTCTATCCGTGATGCAACGTACAAAGCTTAGAATATTCAATACGATAGAAGAAGTAATATATATCAATATAGGTAGAAGGCACGAACAATGCACCATAGGAATATCAAAACTGGTTAAAAGCCAGTAAATAACCTCCCAGTCAAATCATCGGCTAATGTTTAGATTTATACGTATTTATTGGACATAAAATGCAATTTATAACACATAAAGAGTGGCTCACTTATAATATCGTAAATCGTTCATAATCACGCCACGAGTGTCGATTTATGAAGTCGACCGCAGAGATCGCTTTACATAATTCTTGTTTTTGAAAACATACGGGAGGATGCTGTTGGGACGGCACCGAGCAATGCCATAAAAACCTGGTTTTTATGAAAGTGAAAAGATATCTAATAAAGATATCCTTTTGCATTCCATAATGGTTAATAAGTGCTTACAATAGCATAATAATTACGGGCCCTATATGTATAGGGTACAGCAAAAAGGAAAAAATAAAATTCTAAAGTAAAAATAAAATTAAGGATCATTAACAAATTAGTTCGATTGTTATGTTGAAGCTAAACGACGAGATATCAAAACAACGCAAGCCTGTTATTGGATGTTCGAGATATTTCCTCTCCTCTCTGCTTTGGTGGAAGCCGAGCCTAATGTTTTTTTACAGCTGTGAATATAAAAAATACCTGGTTTTAATCAGGTGTCTATTATACATCATGCAATAAATACCAAACATTACATAACATTATATACGTATTCTAATGAATTATTGATAACATTATAGCCATTTTCATTAATAATGCACTGCGCCATCCAATCAATGATTGACATGACATTTACTGCGAAAATTAACGGCCGTCCCGTCTGCTTTGATGCGGAACAAAATGCTTGTATTAATCACGAGGACTGAATAGCTTTGATATTTCGAAACGTCAGTTGTATAGTAATTATTAGAATACTATACGTATATTTTAATGAATGATGTCGTGTTGATATCGCTATGGAGTTGATGACTGTCAAAATCGTCGCTCCTTATGCACATGTCCCACCGGCTCAGGAACGAAACGTCTCTTTCCCAAAATGTCTACTGGTCGTAAAATGTCTCTTTCTCATAATGTCGCTTTCGCAGAATGACTCCTTCGCAAAAGGTCGCTTTCTCACAATGCCTCTTTCGCAGAATATCTCTTTCGCAAAATTCCGCATTAGTAACTTAGAAAATAATTTAGCCAGGTTTTAAAAAAAGATTGTTTTTTTCTAATTTCATATTAAATGTTTACAAGTTTTTCCGTGGTATATTTCAAATTTCATTCAATTTGTTTTTTTTTTAATTTTTTTTTTCCGCATTGGCCATCCGTTCTGATATTGATCATTTGTGATTCGATCATGCAAGGAAACTTCAAACATAGCTTATATGTTGTAAAACTTGTAAACATTTAATAAGAAATTGGAAAAAAACAACCTTTTTTTTTAAACCTGGTTAATTTTTTTTTTAGTTACTAATGCGACATTTTGCGAAAAAGATATTCTGCGAAAGAGACATTGTGAGATAGCGATCTTTTGAGAAGGAGTCATTCTGCGAAAGCGATGGTAGGGAAAAATTCGAAAAAAAATATCTTGAATAAAAATATACATTATGTAAGTGTAAACAGTGGCAATATTTTAAGGGGTCATTGTACTCATCACTATGAACAACTTTTACTATGGGACCAAACCTGAAATCGCAAAAAAAAAAACAGCTTTTCAGTGCATTTATGTTCGCATAATTCGTCAAAATGAACAGCTGATTCTTTTTCGCGATTTCAGGTTTGATCCCATAGTAAAAGTTGTTCATAATGATGAGTACAGTGACCCCTTATAAGATCGCCACTGTTTACACTTACAACCTGTATAGGTACCGCAGCGGTTTTTGTTACGTTTGATCCATTATTTACGGGTCATCCTGACCCCCCTGATCCTGCTCCTGAGTTGATCGCTGACACTACCAGCGATAACTCTCTCTCCACTAGATTGTCGCAGCGACAAGAGATATCAAAGAAAATTAGTCTCGCTTGGCGGGCAGAACACTCGCTGAGAGACTCTCGCTTGGTACAGATGCTAGCACATCAAGCTACTACAATCTGTCAAACTTCTTTAATAGATTTTCATCTTTATCGCTAAAGCATTAGGTTCAACGTTGATTGGGAAAATTTGACAGTTTCGGGTAGCTTGACATGCTGGCGTCTGTACATACGCATACTCTATCTCTAAGTTTCGAATAAAATAAATTGACTATGTTCAACTACCTGATTAGGTAAATTTCAAAACATAAAATTGAAGTAGAAACTCGATTTTTCGCAGAACAGTAAAAGGAATCGTTCGTCGCGCCCGTTCAAAAACCTCGCGGACCCTACGAAAGGTTTCATGAGAAGACAATTTCGCCGTCGGATCGCCGTTGTAAATTTCCCGTAATAATATGTCTAAGTGACGTTTGGCTACCTTTCCCGAAGTTTCGTCGTGATTTCTTTGTAAAGCCTTTCAAAATTTATGAAAGCGACTGTCAAATTATACTCTTCCGAAGGTTAATAAAGTATGAAGGGGCTTATGGTAAATGGTAATGTGTCATTTTTTTAAATTGTTCCGAAAGGCTGTATTATTATGTGAGCTTCCTTTGGTAATGGTTTGGACATCAATAACGGTGTTTCGAGACCCGTTTTGTATTGACTGCGGATAATTTATGGGCTTTAAAAATTCTTTGTGTGAGAATTTATAGGTATTTCATACAATTTTGTAATATATTATGTCGTTATAATCATTATGTTTTATGTAAATTTTCCTTTGAGGTGGTGTTTTTGTAGTAGGCAATACTTGTAGATATAAACTATAGAATAGATTTTTTCTTTATTAGAGTAACCAAGACTCAACAAGATTGTTAGTAAAATTTACAACTATGCTAGCAAGCAAAGACATTTGTACAAAAACAAAGAAAAAACAAAACAAGAAATAACGTTTGATCACTGTTGCGACATCCCTTGGGAGATGGCACAATAGTGACCAACGTACAAACAGTTCAGGCGACTCGCAACCATGCTTAAGACTGTTGGAGTCGCCCCACACCCTGCGCACCAGGGAAAGGTGCGCACCTTTTACGCATTGTTGCGTAAAAGCAATCTACATGTGCATCTGCGAACATCCCTGACGCACTACAGAAACGGAGCAGCTCCACCAGCATCCTAAACGTACTATTATTTGATTTAGTGACTTTGAATTTACGCAACTACATTTTGATATGTGAAACTTGATATTGGCTTTATTATTATTATTTATTTTATTATAACATTTTACAAACAAAACCTTAAGCTAAGAACTATGCCCCGCAAAACCGTTTTCACGGTTTGTCTGTGGGAACGGTACAAACGGTATTACAAAAAAAGTTTTAGTGCGGACACTTAATTTTCATTTAATACCAAATTACTCATTTGCCCTTCCCCCAAAAGTCTGCAAACCACTTTCCTAAGAAAATAGCCTACAAACCCCCGAAAAAGAACAACTTAAGCAATTTGGCAAATTTACCTTTATTTTCCTGATTCCTTATATCAGCAGGCAACTGGTTGAGAAGGTATGGTACTCTTTTATCAAGCGTTCGGTCGCCAAAATAATTTCTTATTCTAGGTACATTAAATTTACCTGCCGATACCATCCTAGTTCCGTGGTTATGGGAAACTAACGAGTGACGCTCCCACTTGCCATGACTGTTAACCAGAAGTAGGTATTTATGTTTTACGCTGATAGGAAGAATTTTGCAAATTTTAAATAACTTATAATAATCATCATTACATTTGTTTTTAGTTTTCTTACTTACTAATAATTTTAAAAATCTAATTTGCTGTGCTTCTAATTTTTCTAAATTACTTTTGAATGTAAGTCCATAACAGTCGAGGGCGTAACTTAATATTGGGTCAACCAATTGTAGATAAAGACACTTAAGAGTATACTCGGCACTTTAAAGCTTAGATGGTAGAATTTCCCGAGCAATATTCTAAGTTTATTACATAAATATTCAATGTGGTTTGACCACGAAAAGTTCTCGTCAACTTTTACTCCGAGATATGTTACGAATTCATCTCGTACAATAGGTTTACAATTACATAGTTGTTATATGGTTTGATAGATGGTTAATCTATAAAAGCCAATTTCAAGTATCAAAAGAATGTTTTTTTGTTGTTTTCGTATAAAATCAAAATAACTGCTCCATCTTCTAAAACATTACTGTTCAAATAAACTTAACCAACCAACCATAAAATTAGCCTAAGCGCTACCAAAACTCTCAAATCTCAACACTGAACTCGGAGAAAATTACCAAAATTTAGCCTAAGGGCTAATCAGCGACGCAAATTCGTTAGCCGTAATAAAACAGATAATCCGCCTAAGGTTCGTAAAGTAATTAAAAAACTTTAATTGCATGTTCTAAGACGGGCTCGTTCAGTCAATTTCATTAACTAAACCGCTGTATCATTGAGGATTATTCGACAAGATTCTGTTGAATGTATCGGTGGTATTTTGTTTTTTGAGTGAGATTTAAGGCCCTACATCCAAGCGTGGTTTAGCTCGGTGTGTAAGTGAAATGGCGTTATGACTGAGACAGTTTGACGCACGAGATAGAAGACTCTCACGAGCACCGGAATTATGTCGTAAAAGTACATATAAAATCGTTTATAATTAGAAATTAACAATATTTAAAATGTTAACAAAATTAATAAATAATCTATCACTGGATGCAATTTGGCATTTGACATTGTATGGTATATTTTTAACTATAAATATAATTGTTAATGAAGGGATAAACAGCTTTTAAAGAGAGACTTATTAAGAGGTATGTTTGAAGATTTTTTTGGTGCATTAAAGTATGTTTAATTATGTTTTGAGTTCTATCACTGTATGCGAAAAGCACTTGAAAATATCCTATTTTATTTATTTGTCAAAATTATTTACGGTTTATGAGATACACAGCTTTAAAAAACGACCTTTTTAATCGTTTTTAAGAAATCACCGCCTTAAAAGAGTTTTCGTGGAGTTTCTTGCCCGGTCCTCTCCATAGGAACCGACTACCTAAGCTCTGGAGTAATAGGCAACTAGCTTCATCTTTCTTATTGACCGACTCCTTTGACAATTCAAAAGTGTCTTTAAATACTTAAATTGGAATAATTTCTTTGTATATGAGTTTGAATTTCGATTTTTGCAGGTTGATATTAAACCCACTGAAGGACAAAATACAAAGATCATCTAGTCGTACCAAACCATCATTATCATCATTGGTAGCCTTATTCCACCCACTGCTGAATAAGTATAGGCTTCCTTTTTGTGCCATGCTTCCGTGATCTGTGCGAGTCTCATGCAGGTCTTCCCTCATCTTCTTTAGGTCGTCCACCCAAAACAAACTTACTATAAATTCAATTCTTCTATTGGCCTTTGCTAAATACCATATTTCTCCTTTACAAGTGCTACTTCTCAAGGACTCTTAGGCCCTTTCCACACCTCCGCCGCGAAACCATAGCAACGAAACCGCAGTAGTTTATTTCAACTGACTCGCATGATGTTCCGCTACTCGAGTAGTGGAACATCAGCGGAACGTCAGCGAAACATCATTCGCTAGGGTTCGCTGTTTCGCGGCGGAGATGTGCTAAGCTACTATGAATTTTTCAGCTGATATTTTCCCATAGGATCGTCCATCAGAATATAATACATTGCATGCGTGTTTATTACGTATAAGTACATATTGTAGTACATTGGTGGGTACTTGTAAGTACGAGTACCTAGCATACCACTTGCCTCTAACGAGCTAAGCAGAGTGACAATTAGTGGCGAAGTACTTGAAACTGAATCACCAAAGTATAAGTATCTAAAATAATAGATAGAGACTTACGTTTGACCGTTATCTCACCTAAAGCCGCGTGTTCACCGCACACCACCGCCACCGGGACGTCACGTTCGGTTCGAATAATCTCGTTTCTCGTTGATGTCCCGTTGACGGTGGCGGTGGACAAATGTCATAATTTGATGAAAGTCATTCAATAGGTTAATTTGAACTTAGAGAGATGTATTTATGATTCTAGTGATTATAATTCTGTAAATACATATTATTTGTTATGGTCGCGAATCATATTTTGATAAAGATGGCAACCAAAACAAAAAATTACAACCTGTGAAGAATGCAAGAGTGAAAATTGCAAGATAACGTATTCCTCCCTTTTTTTTTTTTTGAAAAGAAAATAAAATATTAAAATGACTTACAACATAATTTCATTATTCTAAAATTCAATAATACAGAACCAAATACACCCCTGATTATTAGTGTTACGAGTTGAAAAAAATTAATTAGCTTACACATCATTTAGCTACAGTGAACATAAGCGCGAAGTAATAAAGTAAGAAAATAGAACTTCGAAGGCTATCTTAAGTAGGTAGATTAATTAATCGTCATATAACTTCCATGTCACTTCAAACAGACAGTCAGCCACGTACAATATAATGCACTAATAGAATCACTAATGTAAATACTATTGAATGAAGCATCAATTAATTAGGACGTCCATTCACGCTCTCTGATTGACGTGACAATGTCCGAGAGAGACACCTGATCGGAATCCATATGCCGGTAGTAATCGATTCCGATCGACGGACATAGACGCTTCCTGCGATTCCTCAAAGGATTGGGATGTGTGTGCTGGGGTATAACGATTATTGCTAGCTCGGAAATTGATTTATTGTTAGGGTTCCGTACCAAAATGGTAAAAAAGGAACCCTTATGGTGTGACTCAGTCTGTCTGTCTGTCCGTCTGTCCGTCTGTCTGTCTGTCTGTCTGTCACAGCTGGATATCTCAAGAACTACTAATGCTATCAACTTGAAATTTGGAATAGTTTTAGATGACATTTACCCAACTATTTTGCAAATAAGAAAGAAGTAAAAATATTTATATTTTTTTTGTAAAAGGGACTGAAAGGGGGTCTTAAAAATTCAAAGTGGGGCTACTAGGGCATGTACGTTATCATAAGAAAGAGCGCTGTTTGCACATTCTCAAAAAAATTTGAAATTTTTTTAGGCCCCATAGTTTTCGACTTTTGATGAAAAATGTGAAAAAAAATACCGTTCCCCCCTCCTTATCTCCGAAGTTTGCAAAGATAAAAATCTGAAATTATTCTATGTGATAGAAGTTTATGTAAAGACTAGCTTTTGCCCGCGGCTTCGCCCGCGTGGATGTCGGAAAATATCCCACAGGAACAAAAATTCTTCCTTATTTCTTGTCTAAATTATAAAGGGAACCTCTGTGCAAAATTTCAGCTTTATAGGTCCAACCAAGGGTTTAGGCTGGGCGTTGATTAGTCAGTCAGTCAGGACTTTTGTTTTATTATATTGAGCTTCTGCCCGCGACTTCATCCGCGTGTTTCTTGTTCACCCGACCCACCCCTCGCATCGCATTGCCTGCCCGCGCTATTACTTCGTTTTCGCTTAGCGTTTTTTCTGACTTTTTTTCTTTTTGCTCGGCACCTAATGGTTCTAGAGTGATGTTAAATATGCCTATAACCTTCCTTAACAATTGGGCTTATCAAATACAAAAATAATTAATAAAGTCCGACTTGTAGTTCCACAGATTAGCGCGTTCAACGCCGACGCACGACTGGAGTTTACTCCTGTTTTTGTGCCGTTCCGAGTTTCCGACTTTCTATTTTGCGGTCATTTCTGTCGGGCTGGGTTTCTTCAATGAATCAGTGCTACACAAATAACAACTTTAAGGTGTAAAGGCACTCGCCCCCCCCCCTCCCTCTTACCCTCCTCCTCTCACTCTAATCTCCGTCTCACCCCCTCCCATTGCCCTTCCCATCCTCTCCTATCATCCCCCTCACCGCCCCCTTTCATATCCTCACCCGCTCCCTTTCAACCCTCCACCACATCCCCTTACCGCTAACCTCCCCCTTCCTCTCTCACCCCCCCTCACACTCCCTTCACCGCTTTCCCCTCCACCTCTCCCTCCTCACCACCCCTCCCCTCCCTCTCACCACACACTCCCGTTCTCCTTTCCCTTCTCACCACCCCCTCCCCTATAAATACTGGGTTTCGAGTTAATCGGAACGCGCGTTAAAATTCCTCCATACAAACTTTGACACACCCCAATCTCTCCTGAGGGGGTAATTTTGGAAAACTAAAAATGACAAACTTTATAATTTACTTAGTTAAATATTCATGCCAAGTTTCAAGTCTATTAACTCAAGGAATAAGATTTTTCATACAAACTTTCATCCCCTATTTGTCCCCTTTAGGAATGAAATTTCCAAAAATCCTTCCTTAGTGGATGCCTACACCGTATAAAGTATCTATTTGCAAAATTTCAAGTCTCTAGGTCTAGGAGTTTGGGCTGTGCGTTGATATATCAGTCAGTCAATCAGTCAGTCAGGACTTTGAATTTTATATATATAGATTACAGGAAAAATAAAACGATGTCTCTAAATAGCACAATTTTTCAGAAATCGGAACGGAACCCTCGGTGCGCGAGTCCGTCTCGCTCTTGACCGGTTTTTTTTAAATATCTAGTGGGTTTTAATGTCTTGAATCGAATGCGTTATGGCATTCTTCTACGTTTGTGTATTAACTTTTTATGAGTTTGATTTTTGAAGACTTCATTAACAATGCTGAGATTGTTGGTTTTCATGCTATCATGAGCAAGAGAGCGGCCTCCATATTGCACCACATCCGAGCAAGCTCCAACAGCATTCTGAAAGCAATAGCGGACTAGTTAGATGGTCCTTTTCATAGGCACTGGTTCCCACTCCATGTTTATTTGCTTTTTTTTTGTGATATACTTACTAACATATATTTTAAGTACTCACTAACTCAAATATGGATGTTTTGTCTGAAATAAAGTTATTATTATTGTTATAATGTACAGTAGTACCCAAGTAATATGGCTTATGGATGTACCTGCGCAGAAGATGAATTTTCAAAGCGCGGGAAATGCTATTGACCAATCGACACGCTCCACGCTTTTTCCTGTACCGCTATTGGTCGGTAGCTGCCGCCATGTTAGCGCGCGCCGCTTGACAGCCGCCATAATTGCGAGTGAGACGGAACTAACAGCTGCAGTGTATTATTAACCTTATAGTAGTGATATAAGGTTGATTGTAAGTTTTAAGTATTCTCGTTAATCTTCGGGGCCATACTTTCTTTTCTGTGCGAACGAAGATTCACGACGCGCCTTATTAGTTGAGTACTACTGTACCATGGCTTTCTTAGCCATCGTATAATGGGTGACTGATGATTACTGACCGATACTGAAACACATGATTGCAGGATAATCATCATCAATCAAAATCATGATAACAAACAACTTTTATTATGGGATTAACTCCTCAGATGTCTGAGTAGGGCTAATTTTAGACCCAAAACCCCAGCGAGGGGGAGGGTTGGGGGTTAGTTGCGAACCCCATAGGTTCACAATTACTGATGATGATAAATGTTTTCCATCGGTGATGTTTTTTTACGTTTATACAGGGTGATTTTTTAATGACCAGCCAAATTTTCACAGGATGTTCTACCCATGAATATGAACAACTTTCACTATGGGACCAACTTTGAAATCGCAAAAAAAATATCAGCTGTTTCATACATTTTGATCGAGTAGGTATTGAACTTTTGTAGGAAACCGCTGGTTTTTTTTTCGTGATTTCAAAGTTGGTCCCATAGTGAAAGTTGTTCATATTCATGGGTAGAACACCCTGTGAAAATTTGGCTGGTCATTAAAAAATCACCCCGTATATATGTGATATAAGCTTATACACCTATTATGTAAAGTTTTGTCCTTTTGCACACATGGTGTACATTTGAAACGCGGCGAGGCGGGAGGGTAGGGGGGGGGGTTAGTTGCGAACTCCATAGGTTCAGGTCAGGTGTACAGAAACGAACATAGGTTACCTTTCATCCTGAAAAAAGTGCTGTTCCCGAGGGAAACAACAATTACGTTCTTATGATAATAGATGGCCCCACGTGTCCTTCGAATCTTATATATTGTACAACCCGAATTGATTGTCAAGTTCTAAATTAACGCGAGGCGGGCAAAAGCTACTTACAAATTCTGAAACGTTCCGAAAAAGCCACGAACAAAACGTGTGAATCTCCTAATCTAATTACATTGCCTACACGATTTACATAACCAACAATTGACATCAAAAGCCCAGACACATTTATAGCTAAACCAAACAAAATATCTCCCAAAAAAATATATTCTCCACATTGCTCAAAAACAACACTATTGAAGAAAACCGACGACAATTCTCCATTCTTCCTTCCCACTAAAACAAATACGCTTGTGTTTATTCACCCGGAGCCTTAGATTACGCGAACAGCCAACTTTTATTGGAACCTACAAGTTGAACTTGCTTATACTTATACTTCAACATACTTTGGGACCCAACCGTACCCCATGACATACAAACGAAAAGCCATACATTTTTAATGGAATAGGCGTAACACGCTTTATGGAAAATTTCTACAAACGGAATGGATGAGTGGGATTATGGTCGGGATGTTTTTTTTTTGCTAGAACTTTCTTTTATTTTGATAGTGAAAGATAAAAATTATGCTAATTGAAAAAATATCTCTAGCCTTTTCCCAACTATGTTGGGGACCGCTGCCAGTCTAACGGGATGCAGCTGAATAGCGGTATTTTACATGGAGCGACTATCTGACTTCCACAATTAGTTATTGTGTAATATAGTTGTCAGACTTTCGGGCTTCTGACGACCCGTAACGACTGTCAATGATCCACGAATTACATCCGGGAGCAACGGCTTAACGTGCTGTCTGAGGCACGGAGGGGTCTCGGAATGTAAAGACGGTCAACCATACACGGATCAACCGCGGCAACCGTAGCTTAACCTGATCGATCGACCCGAGCGCTTGTTATTACTTAGCCACGAGTCCATATATGTAAAAATTTAAAGGATTATTAAGTAAAAAAAAAAATACACAGTGTTAAAGTGGATATACCTAGTATGTATACTTACTGATAAAGTTTTCGTTTGTTTCTGTTTTTGGAAAAGGGGGTCTAATAAGGTCCCAATGTTTTTAAAACGGTGAAAATTGCTGTGGGTTATTGAATGAAACGTAGCTTAAATAACTATATAGCCAAAAAATATCCACCCTCATGAAAAAACTCTTTCCTTCGCATTTCTTCCTTCTTTATCAAAGTACAGTACGACAACATTCAAAGGTTCCATCGTATATCTTCAGAAAAACCGAACTTTGCCGAATTAAATGATATAGTAACTATGTATACTGATAAAGTTTTCGTTTGTTTCTGTTTTTGGAAAAGGGGGTTTAATAAGGTCCCAATGTTTTTAAAACAGTGAAAATTGTTGTGGGTTATTGAATGAAACGTAGCTTAAATAACTTTAAAGCCAAAAAATATCCACCCTCATGAAAAAACTCTTTCCTTCGCATTTCTTCCTTCTTTATCAAAGTACAGTACGACAACATTCAAAGGTACCATCGTATATCTTCAGAAAAACCGAACTTTGCCGAATTCAATGATATAGTAACTATGTATACTGATAAAGTTTTCGTTTGTTTCTGTTTTTGGAAAAGGGGGTATAATAAGGTCCCAATGTTTTTAAAACAGTGAAAATTGTTGTGGGTTATTGAATGAAACGTAGCTGAAATAACTTTAAAGCCAAAAAATATCCACCCTCATGAAAAAACTCTTTCCTTCGCATTTCCTCCTTCTTTATCAAAGTACAGTACGACAACATTCAAAGGTTCCATCGTATATCTTCAGAAAAACCGAACTTTGGCGAATTAAATTTGACTGGTCCAATAAGGCAGTGATGGAATTAGTGCGTCAATCTATAATCTATATATTTAGGTCAAACATAAATCAATATTTCTATTGGTCGATAGTAACATTTTAATCGCTATATTTCAGTTTTTCCGAAAGTAAGACTATGGAACTTTTGAACCTTGTACTCTACACGAGGTCCAATTTTTTTCGACCCTTGTCCAAAGAAAGTTGTAATTTGGCATTTTTTATTTTTTTTTAAGCAATGTAAATAGCTAAATTTGAAAACCGTTTGGGTTCACAAAACTAAAAATACTACGTAATTTTACAGCCTAAACAATTTCAAACTCAAAAGCAATTAGTGAGCCAAAAAGCCAGACCTGTGAGAGATTTCTAAAAGAAACATTTCATCGCAAAGTTTCAGTGACAAGTAGAACCTAGCGATAAATCAAATGAACAAAGTCGGGACAAGAAAAAGCTAACTAATGGCTTCCTTCTGATTGAGGTTAAGGCTATTTTTAATTTAAGACAAATTAGAAATGTGACTTTTTTACCTTCGGAGATCCGTGTTCTTTAATTTCCTGGTCTACAACGTGTTAGGTGAAATGGGTGTATTTTTCCAGAAAAATAGACTTTATTATCATCAGATAACGTTTAGTAGATCAATAAAAATGTCGATTGGCCTGTCTTTGTAATTTAAAATTTATTTAGACTATTGAAAAATCAGCCCTTTTATACCTACAGCATTATTGGTAAAACACCAGCAACCTCTTAGGGGGGCACTCATCATTATGAACAACTTTTACTATGGAAACAAACCTGAAATCGCGACAAAAAAATCAGCTGCTCCCTACATTTTCACGATTTTGATGTACCTAGATATAATTAAATAAATAAATAAATATCCTTGGACATTTCACACAACGCCATCTAGTCCCAAGCTAAGCAACCTAATGCTTGTGTTATGGTGACGAGATGGCGGATAAACTACTTATATATATATATTTTTTTGTAAATGCATAAGTACATATTATAGATAGAAAAAGACCCAGACTCGGAACAAATACTTGTAGGTCGTACAAATATTTGTTCCGTGCGGGAATCGAACCCGAACCCGAATTAGGTATGTACTGAACAGCAGATTTTTTTCCACGATTTCAGGTTTGGTCTCGTTGTTTAAAATTCAAAAGTTGTTCATAATGATGAGTAAAATGACCTCTTAAAAGGTTGCTGGTGTTTTACCAATAACCCTGTATACATTTTAATGATGGAAAGATTTTCTAAGACGTCTTTGACAAGGATCTTGATATAATAACTATGACATTAAAGGCCTATTTCACGATGTCCGAATAGCCACTACTTACTGAATAAATTCAAAAATGGAACAGAATTTTTTTTATGTAATTATTTGCAAAGTAAGAGGAACGTTTTAAGGTTTTTTTTAAAGGTTTTTTTTTTCTTTAACGTTCGCATAGTAGTGTCGCTTGAGTATTATTTGTGAATGAAATAAAATAATAATAATAATAAATAATAAATATCCTTGGACATTTCACACAACGCCATCTAGTCCCACGCTAAGCAACCTAATGCTTGTGTTGTGGTAACGATATGTCTTATAAACTACTTATATAATTTTTTTTTTGTAAATACATACATATTATAGATAGAAAAACACCCAGACTCGGAACAAATACTTGCAGGTCGTACAAATATTTGTTCCGTGCGGGAATCGAACCCGCGACATGCGAAATGGCCTGCCATAACGAATGCTGTGAGAAATGCCTTACTTAGCATAGTATAGCTGCCATACTTATGTTAGTACCATTCATGAATACGGGCCTTTATCGTAGGTGGTGAAAGTGGCCCTTAGTGGCTTGGTTACACGTATTTATAAGATGAAATAGCTGAGGTTTTGTACGTATAAAATGTATTAAAGTGATTATAATTTTGATCCTGTGGTGGTGATAAAATTATTTCCTGTATACGTCGATTCCCGTTACGTCGACTTTTGAGTTTTCCTGGTTTGATTACCTACTTCAACATCTACTAATATTATCAATAGGGTGATTTCATGGTTTTTTCAATAGTTTTTTTTACTAATTAAAGTTATTATAAGACTTTTTATGTCGCAAAACTAGTTGCTAATTACTCCCTCGAAAAAAAAATGCCATGTGAGGTACGGCCACAATTATATGAAACCGCAATACCGATACCAATCTACGCATACCATAGTCATGAAACGCAACACAATCATCGACGCTGGGGGGCTAAAGTATATCAAAGTACATATATAATGCTGCCATCAGACTTCAAAGGTTCTGCACTCGGTTGTAATGAGAGCACTCCGTGGCATGGCGGTAAATTAAAAATATTTTCAAATTGCAACCCAGTGTTGTGCTATTGTGGTACCGAAAGTTTTAAATGTGATACTTTTAATTGTCTTTACAGGTTTTTTTTTCTAAGAGCGTGCCAGTTTTTTTTTTTGTGTTTAAAGAAGTTGATCGAGCTTTGCTTGAAAGATAACTAACTACTTTCGACGCGGCATTTCTTGCTTTTAAGAGCGTGAAAGCATGTATCTAACTATTAATAGTTAGGTACATGCGTTCACGCTTTTAAGGCGAGTAGTGCCGCCAACTAGCGCCACCCCACCATTGAGAAAAAAATCATAAGTCCGGAGATATGGAACATTTTTTTCATTTCCTATGCTCACATTTTTAGTCAGATGAGGTAGAATTTTTTAAATCAAAAAAATTAACACTAAACCTATGTTTGAAACCTTCGAACCCAGGAGGTTTAGTGTTTATTTTTTCTCTCATTAAATTCTACCTCATCTGACTAAAAATGTGAGCATAGGAAATGAAAAAAATGTTCCATATCTCCGGACTTATGATTTTTTTCTCAATGGTGGGGTGACGCTAGTTGACGGCACTACTCGCCTTAACCCCATATTTTGTTCAGTTAAAATGGTTTGTTTTATTAGGTTAGAAATCGAAACGGATTATTTTTTGAGCAGGTACCTACTTTGGAGAAATTGGCTGTCGTATATATAGGTATGAGCTAAACTATAAAGACCAATCTTAATCTTCATATCAAGGAGAAAGTGTTTTTTACCCTTATAATTCTTAAAATGCAGACCCGTATTTTGGTCTTAAGTTTACCACTGGTAAATTACTAATTCACTTAGGTATTCTGGTATATAAAGTACCGTATCGCGACATCCCTACACCACCAGCTAACATTGTTTTTGGCTCTTTGGGCACACGACCATTTTAATAAACGCTTGACCACGCATTACGAGTATTTTTGTCATGTTACGAGTATTTTTCTCGTAGGTACTCATACCGTAACACGAGTATTTTTGTCATGTTACGAGTATTTTTCTCGTACGTACTCATACCGTAACACGAGTATGTTTGTCGTGACGGTTTGTAGGGATTTTACTCGATTTTTATTTTACCAAAGGCGGTATGTAAGCTGTGTTTAATTGCGAAAGTTTATTTTTTATTTTAATACAGGATTTTTCGGCAGAAAATGTATTAACATGTGTGGTTTTAATGACTCGGTTACGTTTTGCGTATAATATGACAATGTTTTTTGAAAAAAGTTTCTACGTCTTGCGGTAGACCAGCCGACATAATAAATAAATAATAACTTTATTTCGGGTGGCATAGACCCATAAAAACCTTTACCTAGTAGGTACATACTTACATGTTTTTTTTTTCTTTTTTTATATTTTTATAATATAATACTTGGACTTTAACTGCCGAACCCAATAATCTACTGTTAGTAAAAGACAGATCGTTACTGACGGTTGACAATATAATTCTATCTGTCCTTACGTTCCTTTCGTCGTTCGTGTTCTTTTGTTTTATCTGTCTTAGATTATTGGGACGTTAAAACCATAGATAGATAGGTTTTTCTATCTCGAGTATGCCAAAACTGGTGACAGATAGGTTATTGGGTTCGAACTTGACAGTTAGGATAACAGTTCCTGGCAAAAAAGGAAACTAGGTGAAAAAACTAATTAGCTAAACTACCTTGATGTGCTTACAGTTTTAATTAAGGCGAAAGCTCCAGGGTAGCCCGCGAAATTCAAAATTTCTTACGTTTTTTGCAATTTGTAGGTCAGTGTGAGCTTGTATGTTGATTAAAATATGATTCGCGGCCGTAGCCAATATGGCTTTACAGAATTATAATCATTAGAATCAGCAATACAACTCCATAAGTTAGCATTTATCTCAAACCTCATGATTTCATGAAATCGCTAGATTTGAGGTAAATGCTAACTTATGGAGTTGTATTGCTGATTTTAATTATTATAATTATGTAAAGCCATAATAGCTACGGCCGCGAATCATATTTTAATCAACATACAAGCTCACACTGAACTACAAATTGCAAAAAACTTAAGAAATTTTGAATTTCGCGGGCTACCCTGGCGCATCAACCTTAAATCACGTTATATTATTTGTTTATACCATAATATAAACGATAATTAATCACGGTGATAAAGTATGGTACCATTATTTTGCTTCGAATTGTCAAGTTACTAAATACGATTAAAAATCCAAGTATAGCTTGGGGAGGCAACCTTGTTACTACACCATACTGTTATGCTCATCAAGTGAGTTCTGATAAGAGACAACTCTCTCTCTTCTGGTGGTATATATCACGTAAGTAAACATTATGGTAAACCAATGAAGATATTGAGTATAAAAATAATAATTATAAATTGGTGTTACTATTGATTTAATATTTCAATTAGGGAGTCAAGAACTTAATAGCCAAAGTTTCCATCTAAAATAAGTTTATTAAGTCTCTCTTCGGATAAGATTAAAAGTCAAATTTCAATACAAAGCCAAACCTCAGTACTCTCAATCCTCAATACTCTCACAAGCTCTCCTTCTAGCTACTCCTAAAAGCTCTTAAAATCGACCTAAACTTTCGTTTATCTTCAGTAAAAAACGAGCATAATTATAGAAGTTTTTCTTTGAAAACCAAATACTCGGTTAAAGTAACTCGAAAATAACAAACGTAGGGTTAAATCCTTTGCACGTGCCGTCGTCGTGGGAGTTAATTCCATCGGTTTTCCCAATAAAACTTGGGTAATACAGTTTTGTAGAAGCGGAGGTTTGTGTCGTAGTAATACACAAACTGTTTGTTGTGTTTGTCAACTGCGTTATTGTATGTGTTATTGGATTATTTCATGATAAATGACAAATGATTTATTTTCTGTAAATAGGTTTGTACAAACACTTTTACACCTCAATCATATTTTTAAAAACTAGATGAGGTCGCGTTTCCTACCTGACTACTCTGAGAAAAAAACCGGCAAAGTGCGTGTCGGACCACGCACAATGAAGGGTTCCGTAGTTGAAAAGAATTTATCCCAAAAACAAACTTAAAATTGCAATCCCAAAAAAATATTTTAAAATAATAATACAAATTAACAATTTTCGGACTTTTTCCTTTACTTATGCTGTGAGACCATGCTTCTTGCCAAATTTCATTATTCTAGGTCAACGGGAAGTACCCCATAGGTTTTGATTTACTTGCGAGTATCAAAATATGTCGCATAAATGGCCGTATTTTTTATTGCGTTTACTGAGAAGCTTGTTTTTTTTAGGAATACAAGGGACCATACACCTACGTCTTGATATTAATTTTAACTTGATACCTGCACGCGTTCCTGAGAAAAAGGGTCTTGACAGACAGACGGACAACGAAGTGATCCTATAATGGTTCCGTTTTTTCTTTTGAGGTACGGAACACTAAAAAGGCCGAAACAAACTCAGAGGTCACAGTCTCTTTTAGTCCAGACATTATACATCTTCGAACAAACCCTTGATGATCGAACTTCTAAGTTTGTTTGATCATATTATTATACTCTAAGAAAATTGTTAAACGCACATGTATACATGAACTCACTCACGCCTTCTTCCATGGAGATAGGCAGAAACCACAGAATGCAACTGCTACGATCCATACATACAGGGCTATTTTTAAATGACTAGCTAAATTTTCACAGGGTGTTCTACCCATGAATATGGACAACTTTCACTATGGGACCAACTTTGAAATCACGAAAAAAAAACCAGCGGTTTCCTACAAAAGTTCAATACCTACTCGATCAAAATGTATGAAACAGCTGATATTTTTTTTGCGATTTCAAAGTTGGTCCCATAGTGAAAGTTGTTCATATTCATGGGTAGAACACCCTGTGAAAATTTAGCTAGTCATTTAAACATAGCCCTGTATAAATACTCCTTAATTCATCGCCTTAGAGTGAAAACCTCGGGAATGCATTTTTGCTCAAATTTATTTTATTGCGTTTCTAGGAAGAAAACCTCGCAACGCACATCCTGATCCGACTAATTTGTTCATTCGATACTCGTAGCGCCATCTATGACAGTACCTAGTATTTGCATGCTTTACGTCGAGTTTTTTGTACGAATACCTCGAAAATAGCATTTTATGCATTTCGGACAATCCTATAGAATCGAACAGTTCTTGATATAAAAACGGGTTAAATTTCCACATTAATTAATAAAAAAACTTAAAAGACGCCGTACAAAAATTTTACAGCGCGCAGTTTTTTCTTCCTCCTGAAAAGTTACTTCTTTTACACTTACGAGGTTTTCACTCTAAGGCGTCGTTTTACTCCTTTTGGTTCGTTCCGTTCGTGCAATTGTTATTTCAAAGTAAAAACAATATTTATAGTCCTACCAACTTATCTGTAAACTGAAAGAGGACGGCACCGTCGATTCAGTGTTGTTGAAATTTCAACATGACGGCCGTAGTTCCAATTTTCGCCATTTCACAGATAAGTTGGTAGGAGTGTAAACGACTTAGGTGACTAAATCCGCAAATATTTCGTCCGCGGATGAAACGTTATACGTTCCGACAGCTTAAACAATTTAGTTTTTCGAAAATGACAAAGAAAATACTTCACAGTTTTCCAGGTATTTAATCCAAGCAGATTGGCAGTAAAACTATATTCCCGGTAACAATGTAGTTAGCGCTAGAATTTGAGCAACGTTGATGAATTTCGTAATAAATGTTGAATACTCTCGGGAGCCGGGAATTGTATAGATTTTAGTGTGTTGGTTTGTTTACGGTGAAAGCTTTCATAATTGACGTTTTAAACAAAATCTTTATAACTAGCCGTTGCCCGCGGCTTCGCCCGCGTGGATGTCGGAAATTATCCCTCGGGAACCTACCACCGGGATAAAAAGTATTCTATGTATTATAAAACAATATCGAGAACGGGTCTTATCGCAATGATAAGACCCGTTCTCGATATTGTGTTATAATGTGTACAAATCGCGAAAGTTTAAAACGTTTAAGTATTCTATGTGTTAATCCAGGTTATAAACTATCTGTGTGCAAAATTTCATCCAAATCCGTTCAGTTGTTTTTGCGTGATTGAGTCAAACATCCAAACAGCTTCAGAAACTTTCACATTTGTAATATTAGTAAGATAAAAGATCTAAGGATAAAAGATTATGTTTAATTTTCTTCGATATATCGTGGTATGTATACATAAGTGACATCACTCCTGTATCATCCAATAGCACGTTCTATTTCTATTAAATAACTTGCTGTTTTTATTTTCATTTTTTAGGGTAACGTACCTGAAAGGTGCCAACGGAACCCTATTACTCGTACTAAGCCTCCGCTGTCCGTTTGTCTGTCAGCGGGGTGTATCTCGTGAACCTTAATAAGTAGACAGTTGAAATTTTCACAGATTGTAAATTATTATTGCCGCTATATCAACAAATAACAAAAATTAAATAAAATTAAAAATTAAAGGGGTTCCCTGTAGGTATATTAAAAGTATTTTTTTTTTATTAAGTAAAAAACGTATTGTTACCTGGATATTGTTCGGTGATAGGTACGGAAGCCTTCAGACTCGCACTTGGCCATTTTTTTCTTTTTATATACCTACTCCTGTTTTTTATATTCCTATGGTTATGTTTAGAATAATAATATTAATTCGGATTGGACTTAAAATGAATTGTACTGTATTGTAGCATAATTAAGATTATTAATTGTATTATTAATTGTATTGTAGCATAATTAAGAGTGCCATTTGAATATTTGTACACCATAAAGTTGTGGTAGAATGTTTAGAACTTAAACAAATATTAACACCATACATACCATGTAAAACTACATTCATACAAATAAAATTCTATTCTATTCTATTCTATTCTAGATTAGTTAGTGATCTTCAAGTGCGAGTCCCATTATACACTTTTTATATTCCTATGGTTATGTTTAGATTAGTTAGTGATCTTCAAGTGCGAGTCCCATTATACACTTTTTATATTCCTATGGTTATGTTTAGATTAGTTAGTGATCTTCAAGTGCGAGTCCCATTATACACTTTTTATATTCCTATGGTTATGTTTAGATTAGTAAGTGATCTTCAAGTGCGAGTCCCATTATACACTTTTTCGTTCTTTCGATAATAGTTATGTTATTACTGTTTGTTGTTGTTGTTTTAGTAGGTTAAGTACCTATATAATAATACTTCAGGGGAGAGGCTCGTGGCTAAGCAATAACAGCCACACGGGTCGATCGATCAGGTTAAGCTACACTTGCGGCGGTTAGTCCGTGGATGGCTGACAATCTTTACATAGCAAGACTCCTCCGTGCCTCGGAAAGCACATTAAGCCGTTGGTCCCGGCTGTCATTCGTGGATCTTTGACAGTCGTTACGGGTCATCAGAAGCCCGAAAGTCTAACAACCAGTCTTACCAAGGGGTATCGTATTGTGGAGGTGGAACCATTTATTTTACTTTTGACATAAGCACGCCTATGAAGTTCTTTATTTATTTACAGGCAACTATATAGACGAAAAAAATGCAGTACTTCATGGACGCTATAAAGTTGCTTATTTATTAGAATAGAATAGAATATCTTTATTTGCATAAAATATGGTACATAAAAGGTCTTAAATATAAAATTAGTTCCACATATTTTGCTTACTTATTTCAGCATGCAAAGAACACCTTAAAAATATAAACAAAAACACTTATTACTAGCCTACTGAGATCATGTGAACAAGAAAATATTTAAAAATTAAAAATGAGAATAGTGAGATCATAAATTGATGAATTTAAATATACCTAGTTAAGTTAGCTTAATTATTTTATGCTTAGCTTATAATTTAAAAATTCACTTAAAGTGTAGAACACATTAATACAGAGCCATTTCTTAAGTTTTATCTTAAAATAATTTAATGGTAGCTCTCTGATCTGTTTAGGTATTTGGTTATATATTTTGACAGACATATTATAACAGTTGTTCTGGAATAGTGTGCTTCTACATCTTGTGACAGCCAGTCGGGTTGGATCTCTTGAAAGAAATTTTTTATTTTCATTGGCTTTAGTAAACAGCTGAGAGTGCTTTTTAACAAATATTCCTACTTGCAAAATGTACAGACTAGGTAGAGTTAGTAATCCTAATTTCTTAAATAGAGGTCTGCAAGATTCAAACGGTCCGACCCCACAAATTGCTCTGACACATTTTTTTTGTGTGATAAAGACTTTTTTAGCCTGAGAAGAATTACCCCATACTGACGGGCAACCATATGCAAAAGAAACCAACACTGGACGCTATAAAGTTACTTATTTTTATTGACAAGCAAATGCATTCATGAACGCTAAAGTAAAATAAATGGTTTGAAAGATTATAAGGTTTCATTTTTCTATTCCACATAGTCTTTTTTTCCGCCTGTAGTAGGTCTGTAGCTATTATTAATAATGAACCAATAAGCAATGTGATGACCTGTTTGACACCGTGCCTGAGCGAGTGGCTCCTCCACTATGGGTTACGGTTTTATCCACACAGGATATATAAAAAATAAAAGTCCAGTAAAATTACCTACAGGCGAAAAACAATTGAAAGACAATACAAAAAAAAAAACAACCATAATTTTGTTCCTGCATAATTTTACATAATTTCTAATAACATTATTCCTACTCAAAGTTTAATATTCACATACGCACGTACCTTACAAAACTCGCACACTCGCTCACACGTAGGTTTACGTACAAACTCCATCGTACTTAGAAACGACTTAGCCTTAACTTTTGTATTATACAAGTATTAAGAACAAAAGCTTTTGAATTCGCATACTTTTCCAATTATTTTACTTTGTATCAGATCGGGCTTTGTTTGTACAGTCGAGTACATAATGTCCCTTGAGTAGAAAACGTACGGTGGGTAAACTAAAATAAATAAATAAAAAAAATAACCTACCAATTTGGAAATAAATGGCAACAAGAAGGAATCTGGGGTAGCATGTGACTAAGGCCGTATGTCCGCCGCCACTTCAACGGGACGTCAACGAGAACGATACTACAATGGCGCAGCGCCGAAGTAGAGATACATGTTCTTTATGTTAGCAGGTTTGGTTTCCGCATTTAGTCCTTCATGTGGACCATTGTGCGTGGGCCATGGCGGCCGTCAGTGGTTATTCCAACCAGCCCACCTCCCTCCAGAAACTGATTTCGTCTCCTGGCCTGTTCAGAACATCTGTGAAAGATCTGGGTGCCCTGAGGGTTTCGGTTCTAAACTGGGCTACATTTACTAAGGCCGCGTGTCCACCGCACAACACCACCGGGACGTCACTGTCGAAAAAAACTCGTTTCATGTAGACGTCTCGTTGACGTTGTGCGGTAGACAAACAGTGCGAGAGTTTATGAAAGGCAAGGGGATGCTTAGTAATAAATATATGCCATAGTTTAATCTGATCTAAACCTCTAGTTCAAACTCAAAACTCAAACCCTGTTTATGATCTCTGTGCCAAACCTGATTTCCTCCTCCTGATTTTTTGAACCTGAAATTTGAATTCCTCCACAGTGGCTGAATTTTTCCCACCACCGGCACTATTCTGGTTTACAAAGAATTCTTCATTCTGTACCTTTGATTGACACATGATGATATTTTTTGCAAATAATGTGCAAATTGACGAGTATCACGCAGAGCACAGTCCAAACTAAACGCGAACATGATTCGATTCCCCGCTCGAATGGCAGGGTCGCCATATAAGGACAGGGATTTAAACACAATGAAACATCTGGATGGAATGCTGGTTAGATACTGCGTATATTTGGCCCATTCATTGACAATATAAACACACACACACCCTTACTATACTATACCACAGTTATACATACAAATATAAACTCACTCACGCCTTCTTCCCATTGGGGGTAGATACTACAGAACGCCACCGGCTACGATCCTAACATACTCCTTTTGCCTTTACGTTCATATTATCTGGTCATACCCGCAGCCGGTTGCAAGTAGATACTACTCACCCGATGGTTATAAAAAGAAGTAAAAGATTTTATGACTGTCATTCGAACTTAGAAAACTAATTTCACAATCAAATTCAAAAGTGAATTTAAAAAAGGAAACTTAGTATTTCGCCATTAACAAGACAAACAAACAAGATTTAAGGGCCTTAGAATACCTCCGTTGCGGACCGCATGATGTTCCGCTGATGTCGAACTCGTGGCTGGGTACTAACAGCCGCACGGGTCGATGCAACTGGTTAAGCTACGCTTGCCGGGGTTGGTCAGTGGATGGGTGATCATCTTTACATACCGAGACTCCTACGTGCCTCAGAAAGCACGTTAAGCCGTTGGCTGTCATTCGTGGATTAGTGCTTTGACAGTAGTTACGGGTCGTCAGAAGCCCGAAAGTCTGACAACCAGTCTTACCAAGGGGTATCGTATTACCCAATTACTGGGTTGTGGAAGTCAGATAGGCAGTCGCCCCATGTAAAATACTGGTATTCAGCTGCATCCGGTTAGACTGGAAGCCGACCCCAACATAGTTGGGAAAAGGCTAGGCAGATTGTTCCGCTGATGTTCCTCTACTTGAGTAGCGGAACATCATGCAAGTCAGTTGAATTGAACTAGGTACTGCGGTTCCGCTGCCATGGTTTCGCGGCGGAGGTGTGCTAAGGTCTTTAATCACGAGGTAGGCTTCTAAATTCAAATTCAAGTCTAGATTTTGCTAAGAATAAATCTATTTAAATAACACTTACCTTGTTGACTGTACTCGGTTGTTCTGACCTACTCAACGCTCTCGAAGAGTTAAGAGCTATCGATAAACTTTGCAGACTATTGTTAAGACTTTATTACCTTATTCCTGGCGCTTTGGGATTTATTGCTTCTATAAAGGTAATATCCGTTATAACCTTGCCTTTTAGAGTTCTAATTTACGCTTACGTTCTCTTCAATCAATAGTAAATACACACAAAAATTTATATTTTTTGGAATTTTTAGAATGCAGCTACAGCCGTCGTTTTCATATTGACAGAAAACCATTGAAATTCCTGATATTTGGGCACAATCCAACAAACGGCCATCGCCACGGCTTTATGAAAACACGGTTACAGTACGACAGGACTCAGAGCATCCATCGTTTATTTTTCTTCAGAAAAACCGAAATATAGCGAATGAAATGTGATTATCGACCAATACAAATTAATTCATATACCCATCCAAATTATTATAGATTGACGCACTAATTTCGTCACTCCCATGGCTACTTACATTTAATTTGGCAAAGTTCTTAGTTCTGTCATACGGTACATAATTCATGGTTCACAGTTCCAGTTTGATCTTAGAAATCCCTTCGGCAAACTACATTATACACAATGTTATGTTAGCGGCAGTATCCACTTTACATCAGACAGACCAACGTCGAAGGCTTAAAAAAACACGATTACATTTCGGTGTCCTGGGGCACTAAAACGGCCATTTTAAGCAATTCCTCTAAAAGCGATTCATTTCCTGAATTCCCAGCAATTTATTACGATTGTTCTATTTGACATTAAGAGCGTTGACTCGGTACGGCATTTCATACAAACTTTCAAGTCCTTTTTTATCGAAATGAATGAACCGATTTTAATGAAACTTCATACGCATAAGCAGGATACATAGGTCTAAAAAGTTAGTAAAGAACATTTTCGAAAAATAGTGTTGCAGCAAAATTAGACGGATTTTAAATATTCCATAGAAGCAGAGATTTCCATTTATCTTTTTTTAAATAAGACATTTAGAAAATGTTCTTTACTAAGTTTTTAGACCTATGTATCCTACTTATGCGTATGAAGTTTCATTAAAATCGGTTCATTCATTTCGATAAAAAAGGACTTGAAAGTTTGTATGAAATGTCGTACCGAGTCAACGCTCTTAAACTTCAATAAAGCAATTCATAATTTGTGGACCATTTTACGAATCTCCATACAAAATTGTCAAACAGATGAATTGCGTGCGTGCTATGAAATAAATTATGAATTGTCAGTTTGTGGGGATCCCTACTCGAAATCGAATGACGTGAGACCGAATAACACTTGCTCGAAAACGTTAGCTCGATAGTACTTGAAATCGATGAATTATGAGCGCGACAGTTCACTATACCTCGATGCATCAAAATCTCGAAAACTCTATATGCTCGAATCATCGGCAGCGCGAAGGCCCATTGTCTTGAAACATCATTTCTAGAACGACCATCTAATCGATTTATAGTAGTTTCAAGGATTTTTATTTGAGAACAATATAATGAAACAATATATATAGATAAGGGTCTCGTGTCTAAGTAATAATAGCCGCACGGATCGATCAATGAGGTTAAGCTACGCTTGCCGCGGTTAGTCCGTGGATGGGTGACCATCTTTACATACCGAGACCCCCCGTGCCTCGAAAAGTATGTTAAGGCTATTCGTGGATCTTTGACAGTCGTTACGGTTCGTCAGAATCCTGAAAGTCTGACAACCAGTCTTACCAAGGGGTATGGTATTACCCAGTAACTGGGTTCTGGAGGTCAGATATGCAGTCACTCCAGATAAATTTCAGCAGTTTTTTTAAATTTATTTAATTGAAACTATTATGTAAATCGATTAGATGGGATTTCAAGTACTATCGAGCTAACGTTTTCGAGCAAGCGTTATTCGATCTCACGTCATTCGATTTTGAGTAGGTATCCCCGGTTTGTGACCGTTTTACGATTTCAAATATGATTCATAATACCTATTTATCATATTATGATTCTGCCAAAGTTGCCGTTTTAGACCCCGATCTCCGCAAGTGACTGTTGCAGTTCGATCTCCGGAATCCCTTTGGGAAACTTCATTGTAATGTATGCAGATAATACATGTACCTGCCTGAATAATCCTTCAATGATCTCTAGGGACTACACGGTATAATTAGCTTAATTGATCAGATAATAATAATGCTTGCTGCGGACTTATGATTAAACGCTGATCAATAGATTTAGGCGCAGTGAACAAAAGATGAAGTTGGGTTGGCAGCATAACTTGGATGCTATGATAACTTAACTAACATGGCTGAGATACGGTTTTGTTGTTTTCGTTCAAGTATATAGAATATAGAAGGATATACCGCTGTCCGTTTGTTTATTAAACTCTTCTTTCTTCAATGAATCTGCTTTAGGCTCTAGGTTAGGCTTTCAGGTGACACAGGCCCATAGATAAATAAATAGGTACCTTAACCTTAACATACATAGGTGTACACAAAACTTGTTAAGACTATGTTAGTAACTTCACTTTGCACTATAGCTTGAATTTGTGCTGTCCTGTGGAACTTGTCCGCGGAAGCGACGGAGCACCACGCCCTGCGGCCAAAAGTCTTCTTCCATGACGAGATGTGATATGATGTGCGAGGTGTGATGTGTGTGTGAGATGTGTCTTCTTCAACAGTTGCAGCAAGACCAGCGAGTCTGAATAAATATTGGAAGTCTGTTCGGTTTTGAAGTTTCTTAGCTACATTCAAATTCCCAAATTGAGAAAATTGCGATTCTAGAAAACTTCTTAGATTCTAGGAATGTGCCATCATTTTCTGATTTCGAATGTAAACCCAAGAAATACACCCAAAATGTTCAACAAAACAACCAAATTACAACTGATCGCAGACATATTAATCAATGGAGCGTCATAAACGAAATATGCGTCATGAAATATCGTTGGACGAACAAAAAACCAATGGAGCAGCGGCCAATTTGTTGATTTATTGTCGTTAAAACTCGAAAACATCTGTCGTCAGAAAAAGTTGCGTTACTGCCTGTTAATTGTACCGTACTCGGCTGTGGTTAAAATTCGATAGAAAGGTTTATGTATTTTATGTATGGTTGTATTTTTAGGGTTCCGTAGTCAACAAGGAACCCTTATAGTTTCGTTATGTCCGTCCGCAGCTTATCTCAGAGACTCTTAGTACTAGAAAGCTATAATTTGGCATGGATATTCATCACGACGACAAAGTGGTAAAATAAAATCATGAAAAAAAAAATTTTTTAGGGTACCTTCTCATAAAAAAAAAAAAAAAAAAAAAAAAAAAAAAAAAATTTAGGGTACCTTCTCATGGCTGCCAGACTGGCACGGGCTGGGGCTGCCTTTAGGCGGCTCCTGCCCAATCTGGGGGGTCCAAACGCCTCCTGCCGGAGGCTCTACGCGGGGGTCGTGCGGTCCATGGCCCTTTACGGAGCACCGGTGTGGGCGCGTTCCCTAAGGCTGGGGCCAGCCGGCAGGTTGAACGCGTCCCAGAGGGTCATGGCCGTCCGGCTAGTTCGGGGATACCGCACGGTCTCCCGGGAGGCGGCGAGCCTCCTTGCCGGATTGCCGCCGTGGGATCTGGAGGCAAAGGTCCTCGCGCACGTGTGGGAGTGGCGCGAGGAGGCGAAGCGCCGGGGCGTAACTCCGCTGCCGCGAGAAATCACGGTACAGCGGACAGAGCTCCGGCGGGATCTCATGGCGGCATGGAGAGCGCGACTGTCGCAACCCAGCGCTGGGCACGCCACAATTGCGGCGATAAGTCCCCTCTTTGAGGAGTGGTTAGATAGGCGCCACGGCGTCCTCACCTTCCGCCTGACGCAGGTCCTCACCGGACACGGTTGTTTTGGGAGGTTCCTGTTTCGCATAAGGCGGGAGGAAACGCCCGGGTGTTACCATTGTGTGAATCGCCCGGAGGACACGGTGGAGCATACAGTGGAGGTCTGCCCGGCTTGGGCAGAGCACCGCCGTGTTCTCACGGAGGCGATCGGCGGCGGCGATCTCTCGCGTCCGAGCCTGCAGTGCGATTCTGTAACCATCTCATCGTGAAAACTTAGGTGAAGTGAGCGTGGAGAGAGCTGTCAATAGTGTCAATTCCTAGCAAAAACAAACTCACTTCACCTAAGTTTTCACGGTGAGATTTTTACAGAATCGACCGGCTGGTCCAGGCCATGGTGCGGAGCGAGAGTGCATGGGAGGCCGTCACCTCCTTCTGCGAAGCAGTGATGCTCGCGAAGGAGGAGGCGGAACGCGTGAGGGAGAGGCAGCCTCACGCCCTCAGTCGCCGCAGGAGACGCCCTGAGCGGCGGCAATCGCGTGGCGATTTCCGGCCACCGTAGGCGCGGGCCTGCGGACGGTGAGCAGCGGGTAGCTCGCCGTCCGGTAAGGACCACGGGGCCTACTCCCTAATACCGTCCGTTCATCCGTCCGTCCGTTTATCCGTCCGTCTGACTTAACGATACATCAAAACAAGTGTAAAAGTTACATTTTTCGGACGGACAAAAACACATCGGGATTATGGACAACTGTCTTATCGTGTTGCCATTCATACTTCGCTCGGCCCCCGAACCAATCATACGTCCGTAGGTGATACGGAGTAGGAAATGCCCGTTACGAAGGCCGAAGCTACGGACTTGGTGCTTAGGGAGTAGACCCCCAGGCCCGAGTCGACGGCGCGTTGTGTTCCACGCGCGCCCCAAAGAGATGTCAGCAAGTGACGGGGTCCAATAGGGCCGACGCCGCTGGGGTCGCGGGTTGTCTGAAGGGGTTACCGCGGCCCTGGCATAGGCAACTGAAGGAACACGGGTGGGTTTTAGTCAGTAAAAGTCTGACACGCCCTTCCGCTCCACCCAGAGCGAGAGAAGTTATTTGATGATTTCCCACCCTCAAAAAAAAAAAAAAAAAAAAAGGGTACCTTCTCATCTGTGCACGTAAAGTGGGGATGTTTTTTTTTTTCTTATCCACCCCATGGTGTTGGCTGTTGTTGGATGGGTCTTTCAAAAATAATGCAGGTTTGTGAAAACAATTTTTTTGATTTAGGGATCCGTTTCTGAAATATTAAGCTTTAAAGTGCTGATTTTTGTTAGAGTCAAGTGTCCCCTCCACCTGCCAGGTAAACGGTTAGTTTTGGGTATGTGAAAAAATTCACGGTAGTAGTATATACATATAACGGAGATAAAAGGAAAACTTTTACAATTAAGTAGGCTTTTCAAGTTTACGAGTCAACCAACTACGGAACCCTTTATTTTGCGTGGTCCGATACGCACTTGGCCGGTTTTTTCTTCGTTGTGGGTGAGAGAGTAGTGCTGCAGCGTACGTTGTGGTGTTGGTGGATAGTGTGCAAGATAGTACAATTTTTCTCGAGAACTTTCTTTGCGTAGTTGTTTTACATAGTAATTAATGAGCTCGGCTTCTCGTATCGATTATTGCAAGGGCCATGTTCAATAGTTAAAACCCAATATCGACCAGTGATGATCATAGTTTCTGTCCCAGAGATGTAGTCATCTCTATGTACAGTCAGCGTCACGATGTGGTTACCCCTTTGGAAGGACCGGTGCTTCCAAGGGGGTAACCACATCGTGACGCTGACTGTACCTACCTATTAGCACAGAATCTAAAGTAGGTACTATTGCATTTAGGGCCTATTTCACGATCTCCGAATTGCCACTACTCACAGAATAAATTCAAATATGGAACAGAATTTTATGAAATTATCTGCTAAGTAAGCTAATAGGAACTTAATCGGCACAGGCAACTGAAGAAACACGGTCGGTTTTAGTCAGTAAAGTTCTGACACGCCCTCTCGCTCCGCCCAGAGCAGGAGAGGTCATTTGATGAATTCCCACCCAAAAAAAAACAAGGTGGTGAAACAGGGCCTTAGTCTAGAATAATCCTAAAAATTCTCAAGTACGCGGCGCGCCTAAGACACTGTCATTCGATGAAAAAGTCGACCAAAACAATGAAAAGATTGACACAAACTACTGACTGACTATGTAAAATTTCAACATTTATATCTGTAATTTTTATGGTGTGCATAATAAAGAGTATTCTATCTTCTACCTATCTACAAACAAATAACAACCACAATTCCAAACATTTCAAATCACAGTCTTGATAAAATGCAAAACAATAACAGTTGTGTAACTCACAATGCTAAGATTTTACGCTCAATAAAGCAAGTCGAAAATTCAGTACTTCCAGGCGAGCCGCATATAAAGTTGCGGAACAGGAAAACTTGACAATAAATCAGGAAAAGGTCGAATATGGCCCCACTTGGGGATCGGTGAAATGTTATTTTTTTCTGATTTTCATAGAAAAATGGTAATTTGGGAGTTCCTTACGGCTCTGTGATGAGTGACAGTGTTTTATTTTACAAGTTTTATTGAGATTTCTTTTGAACCCTTACAGCTAAGTGATTCCCAGATTCTTTTTAGGGTTACGTACCTCAAAAGGAAAAAAACGGAACCCTTTGTATAATAGGATCACTTCGTTGTCCGTCTATCTGTCTGATAATCTGTCAAGACCCTTTTTCTCAATAACGCGTGGAGGTATCCAGCTGAAATTAATACCAAATACGTAAGTCTATAGGCCCTATGATTTCTAAAAATATCAAGCTTCTAAGTCAACGCAACAAAAAGATACGGCCATTTATACTTTTAAGAACAACTAACATCTTTATAGTTCCTCAAACATGACTTTTGTGTTTGTTATTGCATTCTCTGAAAGGAATTATGTAAGTTGATATGGAATTTTCTTGTCGACACAGGAAAACTAGGTAAGTAAATATATTTGCACGCATCCGCACTTACGAGTAAATTCATACATTTGCATTTTTTTTTCTTGTAGAATAAACTAGAATTTATTCACTTCAATTTGCCTACAAAAATGCGGTGCCTAAGTCGAACATGATTGCTTTTAAATCCAATCCTATTTGATAACTTGGCCTAAAAGATATTTTCCCTAGACGCTTCTTCTCTAGAAGCGTCTAGGGAAAACATCTTTTAAATCCAGTCCAATCAAAAACCATAGGATCCATGCAAGGCTGTGCTATAAGGACTTCGTTCGATTTTCGTGACGTAACAAGTGATATTTTTAACCTACAACGGTTAGTAATATACAGGGTGTAAGTGTTAACAGAGGCAATCTTTTAAGGGGTCATTGTACTCATCATTATGAACAACTTTTACCAAACCTAAAATCGCGAAAAAAAATCAGCTGTTCCCTACATTTTGGCGAATTATGCGAACATAAATGTACTGAACAGCAGATTTTTTTTCGCGATTTCAGGTTTGGTCTCATAGTAAAAGTTGTTCATAATGATGAGTACAATGACCCCTTTTCGGGTTTAGTGTAAACAAAAACTAATGTTGTATATTACCTAGGTATCAGGCATTTGTCATACAGCGTACAGGTGTTCTGTGGGTACTCATATATGAAACAGAATTTATAGCTCCTACTTTAGATACGACATTGTTTGAAGAGAGGTGATATTCGCAGCTGATGTTACAGATGATGTATCTACTTCGATTATCTTTACTGTTAGTAAGGGTCTGATTCAGGAGGAGCTCGTGGCTAAGTAATAACAGCTGCACGGGTCGATCCATGAGGTTAAGCTACGCTTGCCGGGGTTGGTCAGTGGATGGGTGACCATCTTTACATACCGAGACTCCTCCGTGCCTCGGAAAGCACGTTAAGCCGTTGGTCCCGGTTGTCATTCGTGGATCTTTGACAGTCGTTACGGGTCGTCAGAAGCCCGAAAGTCTGACAACCAGTCTTACCAAGGGGTATCGTATTACCCAGTTACTGGGTTGTGGATGTCAGACAGGCAGTCACTCCATGTAAAATACTGGTATTCAGCTGCATTCGTTTAGACTGGAAGCCGACCCAACATAGTTGGGAAAAGGCTAGGCAGATTGAAAGGGTCTGGTTCAGTCTTGTCATACGGGTTTGAATCTTTTTTGAGTTATCATGTTTTTTAGGGTTCCGTACTTCAAAAAGAAAAAAGGGAACCTCTATAGGATCACTCGTGTCTGTCCGTCTGTCACAGCCAATTTGCTCCGAATCTAATGGACCGATTAAGTTGAAAAGTACACATATGAATTTCTGTGAACCAAACATGTGTGAGTAAAGTAAGTAAATGACTTTTGTGGGTGTCACTTTTGGGGGCCAAATGAGAAAATTAAAAAAAAGTTTTGCAAACTATCAGATAAAAGGTCTTACTATGAGGGTCTCAAATATATTTTTTATAATTTTAAAATAAATTGTTTTAAAGTTATCTAAGAAAATAGACGAAAATTGAGAAAAAGGGTCTTGACAGACAAACAGACGGAAAACGAAGTGATCTTGTAAGGGTTCCGTTTTTTCCTTTTGAAGTACGGAACCCTAAAAATGTCAATGTTATTTGCGATAGGTACAGATACCTACCTACTTATATTGTTTCACAGAACTAATTTTCCAAGCTATCATATCACCAGCGAGAATAGTGCCTTAGTAGTTATACTTTGAAGTATTTTCTTTAATAAGTCTACATTAAAAGTATCAGGTCAAGCCATTTATATCGTCAGACATCATCGTTAGAGCACGAATTATAATAATTTTAAATCAATTTGCCTGAGTTTTATAGAGACATACTTTGGATTGAATGTTCATGCCCTAGTTGTCTGCGTCCATAACGTTTTAATCAAAATACTTTAAAATTTAATTACATTACTAAAGTGACCATGTTTGGGCCGTAATTAGTGAGTGATTATTAGTAAGTAATTATTTTAAAATTAAATACTCCTCTTTGGTGTGTCGCTCTTGATATGCTTTTGACCAAGTTTAAGGCAATTTTGTTTTGTGATTCGAATAATTATGTGACCTCGCGAGCACAAACTGTTTTGCAACCATTAATACGAGTATACCACTAAAGTTATATAAAACGGGATATTTACCCATGTTTTTTTTTTATTGGATATTCACAAAATTTTATGAGACCAATTTAAAGTTCCACCATTCAATTCTGTGAGACCTTGCTTCTTGCCTCATGATTCTAGGTCAACGGGAAGTACCCTATAGATTTTGATTTACTTGCAAGTATCAAAATATGTCGCATAAATGGCTGTATTTTTTATTGCGTTGACCCAGAAGCTTGACTTTTTTTAGAACTCCAAGGAGACCTACTACGTATTTGATATTAATTTCAACTTGATACCTCTGCGTGTTCCTGAGAAAAAGGGTCTTTACAGACTGACAGACAGACGGACAACAAAGTGATCCTATAACGGTTCCGTTTTTTTCCTTTTGAGTTACGGAACCCTAAAAATACGATTACAATTGCCTCATTGGCCTAGTGGTCTGAAGTGCTACTGCTGAGCTTGAGGTACTGGGTTCGATTTCCGGGTCGGGCAAAGTGTTATTGGGTTATTTCGTCTGGATTTATTTGTTTGTTTTACGCCACTATCACATGGGACTTAAAAATATATGGTGAAATGTGCATTTACTATTAGATACTCTTCTGCCTAACCCATTGGGCCGTAGAGGCGTGATTTTATGTTGTAATGTTATTATCAATTTTATCTACACCCCTGCTATAAATCCTCTATAAAAGTTTCTGAAACAGTTAGCTTATTGCCAACATTAAAACAGCCAGTGTCATAGTAACCATGGTAACCATAATAGCATCCAAACGGGTGCTTTAATGTTGTACTGAATTTCATAATGCAACTCGTTTTCAAAAAAGAACAGCGCCGTAATTTAAAAAAAAAACCGGTCAAGTGCGAGTCGGACTCGCGCACGAAGGGTTCCGTACCATATTATATGTTTAACAATCGCAAAGATAACTTTTTACTTATTTTATAATGATACTGTGAATTACAAGGTTATTTTTTGCAGTTGCAGAAAATCACCCATGTTTAAACAAAATACCTTATGAATCGCCGTTTTCAGTATTGTTGATTAAATACAGTATTCATGGTACTTACATGGTATAAAGAAGTTTCAAATTCCTAATTTGTTGAATTGTTGCGCCAGAGCTCGTACAAAAATGGTCTAAAATTTACAACTTTTACGGCCCCCTATTTCTTAATTTTAAAAGATAAAAAAAAATATGTTTGTACTCTACTCAATGAGTTCTAGACGATGACACCCCACATAACACATAATCAGCCTATAATGTTCCCACTGCTGGGACACAGGCCTCCTCTCGGTGAGAGGGAGTGGGCCGTAATCCACCACGCGGGCCCAGTGCGGGTTGGTAGATGTCACATGTCTTCGAATTTTTGGTTCTAGGACATGCCGGTTTCCTCATGATGTTTTCCTTCACCGTTTTGAGAGCAGCGGTGATGAAATAATGACATGACACCCCACATGCTAGATTAAAATTTTTATTTTTTTTTCAAAATGAAAAGTTTATTGTATGGGGACCCCTTACATTTTTAACTTTGCTTTATTTTTATTATTTGTTGTTATAGCCGTAATAGACAGCGGCTTAGTAAGTTTGTACTGGGCTGTACGTGGTTGTCTGATTTCATGGATTTTAATTTTCTTGCGCGGAACCCTAATTATTTTTCTAAAATAAAAATAGCCTAAGTTACTCCTTAAAACATCAGCTATATGCCGTCAAAATCGGTGAAAATTCGTTTGGCAAGTTTCCTAACTTGACTCAAAGTACAATTTTTTTAATCGGACTGCGCTTTAAAATTCTTCTATACAAACTTTAACATCCCTAAACCTCATTTGAGGCGTAGTTTTGAAAAACTAATAATGACAAACATTATTACTTACTTATGCAAGTATTTGTGCTAAGTTTCAAGTTCATTAACCAAATTAACAAGATTTTTCATATAAACTGTATCTCTGTTTTCACGAACACAGATACCTAAAGAATTTCAAAAATCGTCTGGCATGTTTCCATAACTTGACTCAAACATTATTTACACCAATTTTAGAGTTAATCAAGCCCCCAATAAAATCCTCCGCTATAAAATTAACTTTTCACCCCTTAGGGTTAGATTTTTGGAAAACCCTAATACACGTTAGTCTTAATTTTTGGTCTCAAGTATAAAAACTGAGTTTTGAGGTTTCGGACCGCGTGTTAAAGTTCCTCCATACAAACTTTGACACCCCCAATCCCTCCTTAGGGGGTAGTTTAGGAAAACTAAAAATGATAAACTTTATAATTTACTTCGATGAATATTCGTGCTAAGTTTCAAGTCTACTAACTCAAGGGATAGGATTTTTCATACAAACTTTCATCCCCCGTTTTACCCCCTTAGGGATGGAATTTCCAAAAATCCTTCCTTAGTGGATGTTTACACTATATAAGGTATCTATGTGCAAAATTTCAAGTCTCTAGGTCCATTGGTTTGGGCTGTGCGTTGGTATATTAGTCAGTGACTCAGTCAGGACTTTGATTTTTTTATATATATAAATTTACCATGTTATTTTAAGACCACAGACTTCTTATAGGTTTTCCTGTAATCTACAGGTATAGAAGTAATTTCTATATTTTTTTCAAAATTTTAGGCTCAGTAGTTTCGGAGATAAGGGGGGGGGGAATGGTCAATTTTCGTCTATTTTCTTAAATAACTTTAAAACAATAAATTTTAAAATTATAAAAAAAATATATTTGAGACCCTCATAGTAAGCCCTTTCATTTGATATGTCACTCGGTACAGTTTACAAAACTTTTTTTTTTAATTTTCTTATTTTCCCCCTAAAAGTGACTCTCATATTCAAAATTCATATATTTACTTTAGCTGTACGTGTTTGGGTCACAGAAATCCATATGTGTAACAAATTTTAACTTAATCGGTCCATTAGATTCGGAGCAAATTGGTTGTGACAGACGGACAGACGGACAGACACACGAGTGATCCTATAAGGGTTCCGTTTTTTTCCTTTTGAGGTACGGAACCCTAAAAAGAACTCATTCGAATTCACGTCGTATACTATGATGCCGGCCGCCATGTTCGATACGAGTATTAGTATTGCAAAAAACTATTTCAGAAACTTTTATTGAGGATTGATAACATGGATGTAGATAAAGTCTTGTATGCAACCGTACATAATTAGGTATTAAAACACTCATGCGATACTATTATCACCCACAATCGTGTTTTAATACCCTTTATTATACGTCATTTGCATAAATAACTATAATGTTATACAAATAAAAATTAAATTAAAAATTTAAAAAACCCCCAACGCAAAAAAGAAAAGAGAACATTTAAAAAGTCAAAAATAATACCTATCGTTGAGCCATCAAATTCGATTGAGTAATACCTATATATATTTTAATTACAGAAATTGATGGATGGCACGATAAGGTTTGCTCATTGAATTGGCGCTATAATTTCGCGGCGGGGTACCGCATATGTACATAGTCAATCAAGTGAAGGGTCTGACTTACTTATGCGGTACCCCGCCGTGACATTATAGCGCCATTTCAATGAGCAAACCTTATCGTGCCATCCATCAATTTCTGTAATTAAAATATATATAGGTATTACTCAATCGAATTTGATGGCTCAACGATAGGTATTATTTTTGACTTTTTAAATGTTCTCTTTTCTTTTTTGCGTTGGGGGTTTTTTAAATTTTTAATTTAATTTTTATTTTAACCTTTTTAAACTTTTTAAACAATTTAACAATACAGAAATGAATTTTTAATACTGCAGAATGTTAAGTTTCTCTGCACATAACATTAACTTATAATGATGCCACCATCGTACTGCAAATAGAATTAAATACTGATAAAAAAACGAATACAAACACTACTATCTGCTATTTTTTTTTCAAGTGTGTACTAGTGTGCTGGATATCCTGACTGCAACATCAGCTCATCGTGTAGCCACCATTGCATTGTATGTAGAATCAAATACTGATCAAAACGAATCCAAACACGACATATCTGCTATTACTTTTTCAAGAGTCTTCTAGTGTGCTGGACATCCTGGCTGCAGCATCAGTTCATCGTGTTGCCACCATTGCATTGTATGTAGAATCAAATACTGATGTAAATGAATCCAAACACGACATATCTGCTATTACTTTTTCAAGAGTGTTCTAGTGTGCTGGACATCCTGGCTGCAGCATCAGCTCATCCTGTTGCTACCATTGCATTGTATATAGAATCAAATACTGATGTAAATGAATCCAAACACGACATTTCTGCTATTAATTTTTCAAGAGTGTATCCAGCACCCTAGTGCTGGATATCCTGGCTGCAGCATCAGACCAAGAATTCCATAATCTTGCATAGATAGATAGCATACATGGATGTTTCAAATTTTAGGTCACACTAAGGTTTGAAAGTAAAGTAAATACCCATTACGCGTCTAAGATCCCTACCGCAGCTAACAAAAGAGCAAATAACTTTGAAACGGCTGAACCGATTTTGATAAAACATGTCTAAGAACCATCGCTGGAAAACCTGCTTTCAAATAAAAAAAACCGCATCCAAATCAGTCCACCCGTTTAAGCGCTACGGTGCCACAGACAGACACACAGACACACACACACACACACACATAGCGGTCAAACTTATAACACCCCTCTTTTTGCGTCGGGGGTTAATTAAAATATTAGTGTATAGGTATTTTAAAGGCGAAAGTTTGTAAGTGTGTGTTTGTTATTTCTTCACGCTCGAACGGCTGAACCAATTTTGATAAAATTTGGTATGGAGGTAGCTTGGACCCTGGATTAACACACAGGCTACTTTTTATCTTGATCTACGAGGGTGAAACCGCGGGGCGCAGTGCGAATATCGGAATTATGTTCGATATTTATATTCGACCTTATTTTCACTTTACATTTCCGTCACATTCATTGTAAATACCTCTGAAATTAATATTCCCAATCCCGGCTCAAAGTTCACAGAGCTAGCCTGAGTAAATACCATGCCAAACATTATATAAAACGGAGAATATAAAGCCAATTAAATATTTATTTATCTAGAACGTTTATACCTTCGGGGCGTAATGAATAAAAGGTAATATTTTATTCATTGGAGCACAGGTCAAGTTCGGAGCGCGTTCAGTTCAGACGATGCAATATTTCAGACGGGACGTCCCGTATATATTATTCTATGAGAGTAATTTGTCTGAGAACAATGAAAGATTTTTCGCTTGGAGCCAAGGGCAATGTCGGTAAATAGTTGTAAGTTGCATAGACTTTACTGGTGTTTGGTGCAAATTGTAAAATATTAAAATACTTTGATAAATAATAGCAAGGTAAGTTTGGTACATTTCTACGTCATTTATCCTATAAAACATTGCAATTGAAAAAAAAAACATTGCAGGAGGTGTTGACGATGACGTCACCGTTTCCGGCACAATGAGAAGTCCCGATGTCAGACAAGGATTTATTCCAAGACGTGCGGTACAATATTATAATAATATAGGACAGGTCCCGGCCACCTTTTCCCAGAAAGGACGAAGGCGGGGAACAGAAGTCCTCTAAACGAAAAATGACAATCTGTCTTAATTCTTACAGACTTATTAGCAGGGTCCCGTGTAGTTATTCCAAGTAGGACGTAGCCCTCGAATGCAATGCTAGGTCAGTCTTAACAAACGTCAATGTTCTACGGGTGGTCATTAACTCGTGGAGAATCTTAACACCGCGATTCAGAAACGTGACGTAAATGCACAGCGCCATCTAGTATGTGTAGTGGCGGAACTTAATAGTTTATCCTTTGCATGAAAGGTGGTACTAGTGTACTTGAAGTAGGTTTGTTACAACAGGAATTTTTCAATTGTCCTGCAACACGGCAGTATTTTCATTATTTTTAGCTGTAAGAAGATTAAAGGAAAGCTTTGTAAAACGTCATCATACTGCATTGCTTTTCACTGAGAACTTTCATCATCATCATTTCAGCCGCCGAACGACGTCAACTGCTGGACCTAGGCCTCCCCCAAGCACCGCCACTTCGACCGGTTCTGTGCTTCCCGCATCCAGCGGATTCCTGCGGCCTTCACAAGGTCATCGGTCCTCCTTGTGGAAGGCTTTCCAACGTTACGTCTTCCGGTACGCGGTCGCCACTCCAGAATCTTTCGGCCACATCGGCCATCTGTTCTGCGAGCAATGTGTTCTGCCTACTGCCACTTAAGTTTGGAAATTCTGGCAATAACTTTAAAAACATCAAATTCCTTTTTAGGGTTCCGTACCAAAATAATAAAAAGGAACCCTTATGGTGTGACTCAGTCTGTCTGTCACAGCTGGATATCAAATTTGGAACAGTTTTAGATGCCGTTTGCCCAACTATTTTGCAAATAAGAAAGAAATAAAAATATTTTTTTTTTTTTACTACGGGGACTGAAAAGGGGTCTTAAAATTCAAAGTGGGGCTACTAGGGCATGTGGGGTATCATATGAAAGAGCGCTGTTTGCAAATTTTAAAATATTTTTTATTATTTTTGTTTAGGCCGCATAGTTTTCGACTTTTTTACGACAGAAGTTTATGTATAGACTAGCTTCTGCCCGCGACTTCGTCCGCGTAAAATTTATTTCTTGCTCGACCCACCCCGTCGCATCGCATTGCCTACCCGCGCTATTACTTCGTTTTCACTTAGCGTTCTTTCAGACTTTTTTTCTTTTTGCTCGGCACCTAAGGGTCCTAGAGTGATGTTAAATATGCCTTCTATAAGATTTGTGCTATCATTAATGCAAAAAGATTTTTTAAAGTCCGACTGGTAGGGTAGTTCCAGAGTTTAGCTCGTTCCTTCACCACATCCCCTTCCGCTACCTCTCCCTCCCCCTCTCACTCCCTTCACCACTTCCCCTTCGCTCTCTCTCACCACCCCGTCCCCTCCCTCTCCCCCTCTCCTCCACTTCCGGCTCACCAACCCCTCCACACCCCTCAGCCTTCACCATGTCTTCCTCCTCTCCTCACCAATTCCTGCCCTTTCTCCCTGCGTCCATCATTCTCCCCCTCACACTCCTCTCCACCCCTCCCTTGCCCCTCCCCCTCTAACCCTCCCTCCGGGGTAGTTTTAAAAACGAATAATGACAAACTTAGGCAAATATTTGTGCCAAGTTTCAAATCAATTAAAACCAAATGAATAACATTTTTCATGTAAATTGTATTCCCTGTTTTCACCCCCACAGGGGCGGAATTAAAAAAATGATTTGAGATATTTCCATAGCTTGACTCAAAGATTATTTACACCAATTTTCGAGTTAATCAAGCCACGCAGTAAAATCCTCCCCAGTGAAATTGACTACCCCTTTTCACCCCGTCACAGGTAGATTTTCGAAAAGCCCTGACACACATTATTCTTTATTTTTGGTTTTAAGTATAAATACTGAGTTTTGAGTTAATCGGATTGCGCGTTAAAATTTTTCCATACAAACTTTGAGACCCCCCAATTCCCCTTTAGGGGGTAGTTTAGAAAAACAAAAAATCACAAAAATCATAATTTAATTAGATAAATATTCGTGCTAAGTTTCAAGTTTATTAACTCAAGGAATAAGATTTTTCATACAAACAATATCCCCCCTTTTTACCCCCTTAAAGGTCGAATTTCCAAAAACCCTTTCTTAGCGGATGCCTAGGTCATAATAGCTACCTGTCTTTCAAATTTCAGCCCAATCCGTTCAGTGGTTTCAGCTGTATGTTGATAGATCAGTCAGTCAGTCAGTCAGTCAGTCAGTAACGCTTTCCTTTTATAGATATAGATTACAGGAAAAATAAAACGATGTCTCTAAATAGCACACTTTTTCAGAAATCGGAACGGAACCCTTGGTGCGCGAGTCCGACTCGCTCTTGAACGGTTTTTTTATTATTAAAACCTTATAAAATTTTGGTAGTCTCGGGGTTGTAGGTGATTATTTTGACAGAAGTACAGAACACACACAAAAGTGCAATATATTTCCCGCTCCGCTTTCCGCTCATCTTCTCGCTAAACTCGTCAGTTACCCCACAACACTAGTGAAGAGCTTACACGGTCATGCCCAGATAGCATCGAGGTATCGCTCCTAATCGTCCATTGTGAGTGGATAACGATCGCTCCTTCCGACGCCAGCCTGGGCTACGTAGCTGGGCCATAATGGACCATGCCTTTCCCACGTTGAGTCCCATCACTCATGTGTGCTTTCTAATGATTGTCCGATTGAAATCGCTTTGTCTCTTGTTTGTTGATCTGTAAGTATTGTCGTCACGCATGTGAATTTTTATAGGTTTTCTATTGTTGGTAAAGTTTATATAGTTTCATGATAGAATAATAATCTGGGTTTACATATCGCACATCTAGATCTAAACTGAGACAGCTCAAAAAAGGTAATTTTTCAGGAGACGATAAAAACGTGAGTATATCTGCATTTTTATTAGGAAATTTATACAATTTAATTTGATTCTAGATAATAAATAGCTTGAAAAATGTCACTGTATACAAACTAGGTCTAAAATTCAATCATTTTTATCGATAATCACTATTTTTCAAACATACCTAACTCATAAACGATTTTTGAGTTGTCTCAGTTTAGATCTAGGTGTGCGATATCATAACGCTATGTTTCGCCAAAGGGTAAGGCAGAGGTGTGCCAATAGTATACACACACAGACATTTCGACAGTTATGTTTGAGTAAGTCCCACGCAATAGGGCGTAGGCATATTGCCTGCCTAGCCTTTTCCCAACTATGTTGGGATCGACTTCCAGTCAAACTGGATGCAGCTGAATACCAGTATTTTACATGGAGCGACTGCCTATCTGACCTCCACAACCCAGTTACTAGGTAATACGATAACCTTTGGTAAGACTGGTTGTCAGACTTTCGGGCTTCTGACGACTCGTAACGACTGTCAAAGATCCACGAATGACAGGACCAATGGCTTAATCAGAAGCAATTCGAACTTTCGCGTTTTCTTTAAGATATAAAAGTGGGTCTTTAAAATGATTAAGCAACATGAGGCAATTGTAATCGCACCTTGATGCTGACAGTATCTTTGTTTTTATCAAGAAGTTTCAATCTTCCAGTAAAGTTAAGATTTTTTAAAATTGCTGACTAGATTTTGCCAGCGGCTTCGCACGCGTGGATGTCGGAAAATATCCCACAGGAATGTACTACCGGAATTTCTTTCATTACTGCTTGTCTACATTATAAATGGAACCTCTGTGCAAAATTACAGCTTTCTAGGTCCAAGGGTTTGGGCTGGGCGTTGATGAGTCAGTCAGGACTGCTCTTTTTATTTATATAGATAGATAGATTTTCTTGACTTCGATCACGCCTGATGGAAAGCATATGGATAAAGTCTATGAAGGAACGAGCGTACCCAAACAATGCCTGTACACTCTTGCTTCAAAGGCAGATGGGTTACATGTGGAAGGGCACATAGACGACATTACTGACTGACAGAAAAATTAAGAGAATTTAATTAATTTTGAAAAATCTGACAGGACAGTCATCTCTTACCACATTGTAGGTAAATCTATGGTGCTGATTCCGCACTTACAACACATCTTATATATAAAAAGAGAAGTCCTAACCGACTGACTGCCTCATCAACCCCAGCCCAAACTCTTGAACCTAGAAAGCTGTAATTTTGCACAGAGGTACTTTATAACGAAGACAAAGAATAAGAAAGGATTTCCTGGTAGTACGTTCCCGTGGGATATTTTCCGACATTCACGCGGGCGAAGCCGTGGGCAAAAGCTAGTTTGATATAAGAAGTTTTAGTGTCCTAGCTAGGATCCTAAAGACATACGATATATAACCCTAGAGTGCACCAGCACCCAGACTAGTAAAACAGTAAAAATGTGAAGGAAACCTAGTGTCGTGAAGAAGCTCGCGTTTTGCTCATAAATTTGAAACGTGTGCCAGTGTCCGGTGAAAGGCATTTGTCATGAACGCGGTGTACTGCTGCAGATACATGTGCCAAACATTTCGTACACGAGAATAGAATATTCTACCGCTTACATTTTACTTATTTTGGCTGAAACTTTTTGAATCATATCAGCATCTTCTGATTCAAAGACCGAACAAGCATACATGACTACGTTTAAAACGGAAAATATTGAAGTGTTCCTCTAAAAAAATTTGTGACCTTTTAATACTTAAACTTCTTCTTTGGCTTCGCTTTTTCCCGTTACGCTGGGTCGGCTTTCATAGTCATGCGACGCCATTTATTTTGGTCTTGTGCGTCATATTCCGTAAGTCCCATCTCCCTCATGTTCTTTTGGACTTTCGTCAACCGTGTGGTTTGAGGTCTTCCTCTTCCCCTCTTCTTTGCAGCCATGGAAAGGCGCCGCCTGGGTCGCAGGTTGTTCGAAAGAGATACGGTGGCCCTGGCATAGGCAACTGAATGAACACGGGTGGTTTTTAGTCAGTAAAAGTCTGACACGCCCTTCCGCTCCACCCAGAGCGGGAGAAGACATTTGATGATAAACTCAAACTCAAACTCAAACTCAAAGCATTTATTTCAATTAAACCAATTACAGGCACTTTTGAATTGTCAAAGAGTCGGTCAGTAGGTAAGTCAGAAAGTTGAAGCTAGTTGCCCATTCCAAAACGTAGATCTATGGAGAAGAACGGGCAAGAAACTCCACGGACACTCTTTTAAATCAAAATATGGTTACAAAATATTTGTTACATCATTCATATTGAAATTATACATGTGAGAACGATGAACGTTAAAAGCGTCCGTATTAAAAAAATAAAAAAAAAAACAATTCAAAATTAAAATTAAAATAAGCCGTGGCAGCTAAGGTATGACCGGCCTCCACCAACAGCGCCCGTTGACGAACCTGACGTATGGATTCGTTAAATGATCCAACACGCGTGTGTGTGCCACCATCAGCGAGGCATTAGAGTGAGCATGACACACTCTCAGCCGCCAGGGCACATCCAAGTCAAATAAAGACGTACCCAGTAAATGGTAGCTTTAGAGTAGGTACATAGTACTCACACATGTGCTAATAAGCCATGGAAAGGCACTTTTTCACGACATGGTCACCTGTTCGACAAAGTAAATACATATGACCGTCGTACCATCTCAGTCTGTACTCTTTTACTTTATCCACTATTTCTGCAACCTTGAAGCTCTCTCTTATATGTTATAACCTTCTAATGATACTCATTTTCAAATTATTGAACCTCTAAAAACTTTTTGGCTTTCTAATGTGCACATTTTTTTAAATGAATGAGCCTCTTTTTAACTTTCTGGCCTTTTTTCACAGTTGGTTGCAGTAACTAAGCTACCACTGCCAAATTGGTTAGGTATGGTTAGAACTATGACCAACCGGGCGCGACCCAAACGAGCGAAGCGAGCGGTGCCGCGGTAGCGGCCCCCGTGCACTGCATCCAAGTTGGTCACAGTTACAACACTACTTAGTATTTTTAAGACCCCATAATACTCGTAGGAGTTGTGTAAGGTTCGAGTACAGGGTGTAAGTGTAAACAGGGGCAATATTTTATGGGGTCATTGTACTCATCATTATGAACAACTTTTACTATGGGACCAAACCTGAAATCGCGAAACAAAACACAGCTGTTCAGTACATTTATGTTCACATAATTCGTCAAAATGTAGGGAACAGCTGATTTTTTTTCGCGATTTCAGGTTTGGTCCCATAGTAAAAGTTGTTCATAATGATGAGTACAATGATGAGTACTGTATATAATTGCCGTTTAAACCTTGCATACTTAATGGAGAAGTAATGGTGAGAGAGCAGTGGTGGCCCAGTAGTAACGGCCCCGACTACGAGTTGTAGGTCATGACTTCGAATCCGGCAGGCGCTTTACTTTGTGTATTTCATTTCATCACAATTGCTCTCAAAACGGTTAAGGAAAACATCGTGAGGAAACCGTCATGTCCTATAACCAACAATTTGAAGACATATGACATCCACCAACTCGCACTGGGCTCGCGTGGTGGATTATGGCCCACAAAAATTTCAACGCTACGGTTCAGAACCATGTACCGAAACCATCCATGGTTGCGCGTTGATGTCCCTGCCACCGTTTGAAAGCTGACTACATTTATGAAATTGCCACAAGAGATCAAGCATTACTCCAGTTCTTGCAAAAAAACACCTTTACCAGTAAATATCTAAACGGTTATAAGGATAAATAGAAATAAACTATCTCAGGCAGAGGGCAGACCTCTGAGACTAAGTAAATATTCGGTAATTACAGATTAACCCAAATAAACCTTGGACCTTCTCTGGACCATTGGGATTAAGATATTGGAGAGTTCTGTATTGTCTTGATTCATTAAAGAAGTTGGTGTTTATTTATTTTATTATTTACTAGCTTTTGCTCGCGGCTTTGCTCGCGTTAATTTAGAATTTGACAATCAATTCGGGTTGAACTCTGACACAACACAATAACCAAAAAATACCAATTTCAATAGATAATAATTATCAATATCTAAAAATACTGTCCCACATGTTTTTAACTATCTCATTTAAGGCGCTTCCCCGACCATACAACCTTGACTATTTGGTCCTTCTCTATCCCACCGCTCAGTCTCGTTCTGATATAGAATTTATAAAAGTTTTGGAATTATTTTAATTAAAAAAGAATAGTGATCTTTTGAAATAAAATAAAACGTGAAGTATTTCGATTTTTAAATTATCTATCCATTAGTGTAATCCTCCTAGGATTAGAACGTCAACTTTAGCAAAAGATGCATGCAATCAATAATTTTAGTCATTTTTTTACAAGGAGATTTTAAATGTATTTATAACACATAAAAACAAATAAGAACGTGCAATGTGATGATAAGATATCGAACAATAATAGTGTTCTTTTAGATATAGTTTATTACTCTTTTCTGAATAACGCACTATCTCAAGGTTTTACTCGGAGTAGCACCTTAACATTCCTCCTTCATTTGAACTGTTTTTATGAAAAAAATATACTCACAACAAAAAACTAAATGCTATTAATTTTTTACAAATTACAAATTACCCAACCTCATCAGCATTTAACCCCTCAAGTGTCTGAGTTTGGCTAATTTTAGACCTAAAACACCAGCGAGTGGGGAGGGTTGGGGGTTAGTTGCGAACCCCATAGGTTCACAACTACTGATGATGATATGTTTTCCATCGGATGATGTTTTTTTACGTTTATATAAATAAATAAATAATAATAATAAATAAATATCTTTGGACATTTCACACAACGCCATCTAGTTCCAAGCTAAGCAACCTAATGCTTGTGTTATGGTAACGAGATGGCTGATAAACTACTTATATACATTTTTTTTTTTTTGTAAATACATACATATTATAGATAGAAAAACTCCCAGACTCGGAACAAATACTTGTAGGTCGTACAAATATTTGTTCCGTGCGGGAATCGAACCCGCGACATGCTGCGCAGCAGTCAATCGCTCAACCACTGCGCTAACCGTGTCGTCATATATATGTGATATAAGCTTATATACCTAATAAAAAAAGGGTTTTTCTTATGCACACATGGGCTGCATTCGACATTTGAGGGTTTTGGGTTAATTAAGTGAAAACTTTAAAGTGACCAATAAAAGATGGCGAAAAGCGATAAAACAGCAGATTGTGCAACATCTTACACTCCCACAAAATTAAAAAGAAAAAAAAAACAAAACACAATCGCCTAGCAACAACCAGCTACAATATTACATCGACCAACACAATAGCGAGATTGAAACTGAAATTAAATTACTATATAAATTATTGAGCGCTTCACATAAGGCTTGTTTTAACGTTTGAATTATGTAGTGGTTTCCTTCACATAAGCTTTTACGCTGCAGTAACGCGAACCAGAATATTGCACCTGTTACTCCAAGAGTATATTTTTATCGGTATTACAACTCCTCAAGGCTTTCGTGGCCTGATTACCTTTAGGCTGCGTTGTTGAACGTAGAATGGAGAATTTTCTGGAAGATATTTTATTAAGAGGATAGAGGGTGGAACAAAACGTTCTATGGAACCCGGTGGTTATGTGGACAGAGTAATTTTTCTACATAAATGAGGTTGCATATTATAATATTTATAAGGAGTCGTCATCATCTGTCTAGCCTTTAAACAAGTAAAGGCTCTTACAGACAGAGGCGATATGCCTCTGTCTGTAAGAGCCTTTATGGTGGGGTCGGCTTCCAGTCTAACCGGATGCAGCTGAATACCAGACCTGAACAACCCAGTTACTGGGTAATACGATACCCCTTAGTAAGACTGACCCGTAACGACTGTTAAAGATCCAAGAGTGACTAGCGGCTTAAGGCGAGTATAGTCGTCGAACACCTGAGCCCCGTCGCCAGCGCACGGACCCGCTAGCGAATATTTCTATGGCATGTGTATAGTTGCGTTTTGTAAAAAATAATTATTATTTTAATATAAAAAATGCGCAGTTTTAACTTTTGATTTACCAATTTTATCGTCGCCAAGCCGGGAAAATATCACTTGTAGATTTTCTAACCCGTGAAAATTGTTGGCAGTAGCGAATTTAGAGTTGAGAATAAAAACCTCGTTTCAATTTATTTAATGTTGCTTAAAATTTTCATGAAAATTTAAGTAGGTATACATATATATTTTTCCCCCCTTTATGTCAGCCCTATGTCCAGCAGTGGCCTGCGATGATGATGATGATGAGGCTAGCCCCCCATCACATGGGGCTTATAACATACGTTACGAAATGTGCTGGACCATTAAACTTCTCTGTCTACCCTTCCGCGGAATACAGGCGTGATGACTCTGTTCAATTTACCTACTAATGATGACAACGTATTTTATTTCTAATTTATCATTCTCTTGAAAACACAACGCAGCGATTCTTCCAAGTTTTCTAGAAAATTTCAAAAGCCAGGTAAATTATGACACCTGTGGGGTACCTAACTTAGAAATATACAACAGCTTTTATGATAGCGCAATTTTAAAAGTTCTCATACATATTTCACTGTATTTCGTGCTAGACTGAAATATACAGGGTGTAAGTGTAAACAGTAGCAATCTTTTAAGGGGTCATTGTACTCATCATTATGAACAACTTTTAATATGGGACCAAACCTGAAAGTGCGAAAAAAAAATCAGCTGTTCCCTACATTTTGACGAATTATGCGAACATAAATACGTACTGAACAACTGATTTTTTTCGCGATTTCAGGTTTGGTCCCATAGTAAAAGTTGTTCATAATGATGAGTACAATGACCTCTTAAAAGATTACCACTGTTTACACTTACACCCTGTATACTATTGGTATAACTAGCAATGTTCAAACAACAGATGATATTTTAAATTCACGATGCACCATTTCACGATATTCTTTTTGTACGTGAAAATGGATATGGACAACATTAAATAGTCTGAAGAATCACTGATGCTGTATAAAAAGCGTCCAATATGAACCGTGGAGGCGCTAAAAAAATGCCAAGTCTTGTAAACGTTTACAATTTATAAATGCATTTCAAAATAGTTCCAAAATCTCTTAAATATCTTAAGGACGCTGTTACAATTAATTGGTAGTCAAATCATTACTTTTTACACAAAAGTATGTTTAGTATACATTTTCTCAATAAACGTACCGAAGTAAAATGATCATTTCGGTACATTTATTGAGAAACTGTACCTATTTAAAATTATATTTACAGTTCAGAATCTTACCATGCACATCTATCAACAATTCGGCCAAAAAACATTTTAAGAATGCAAATCATTTTATTTAATAAACATACTTTTGTGTAAAAAAGTAATGATTTGACTACCCATTTGTAACAGCGTCCTTAACACAACAAAACATTCCATAATACTCACATCACAATTATAAGCCACTTGAGTCCAATTCATTTTCCCGCTAATTTACTCCAGTAGTGCATTCCAATTACAAGGCGAGTCCTCGTTTGTGAGGCCTCCCGAGGTTGAGGCCTTAGTCCTCGCAGAGCTAATCTCAGTGTCACCGCGGGGCACGCTGCAGTCTATTTAGGTATTAATACTGCTTCTGAAAGGAACACTTGAATTTTCCGAGGACTTGGATTAAAATGGCCTAGAATTTTTCTGGATTTTCTGGCTTTTACCATTTGTACTGCAGCGCTGGTAGCTTGAATTTTACATGAAAGTGTTGATTTTGTTGCTATTGTAAATGGAATTGTTTATTAGGTTTGTCTGGAATCTAGATGGGAGAATTTTATACAATACACATGTGGTTTTTGAAGTGGTAGACAGAATGAGGTGTCCTAAAATTACAATGAAGGTAACAGAACTCGTAATTTGAGTTCTAAACACCATCATTCATTTGGCTTGAAATTGCGTTTCATTAGAAGGACTTATTATCAAACGCGCGCCTTCAGAATTGTCAGTATAATTCAATTCCTAAGACGTCCCAAACGATTTATTAAAATGAATGTTCTCATCCTCAATCTAGTTACTCCAAATAGTTCAGAGACTCATCAACGAAATTATTCCACACTCAAGCCTCCTCATTCGTCCTCAATCAAATCAGCCTCCCTTTGCTCATTACTCCAACATCAGAACGCGGATCCAACCCACACGTCTTAGTTTTACTGAGAGGCAGTATTTGTGTGAGTATACTCAACGGAGTATATTTGAGTATTTGACTAAATTACGAGCTTTGCCATCTCGAAAGCTAACTGGGACTAAAGATCTGTAGCGCTCCGCTATTTATAAGATGCCTCCTAGATAGTTTATCCTCGCACTACGTAAACACACCAGCTTAATGCGGAATACGTTTTTCTGGAAAATTCTCGGGGGTGGCGGGTTTTTATTTTGTATGGTTCTGTGGTTGCATGTGTAATGAAATGAGATGAAAATAAATAGGATGCTGCATGTTGAGTTTATTGCTTTGTGGAAGTTTCAACGTGTTTTCTTTTTGTTTTAGGTAAGCGAGTGTGAAGTTAGATGGGAGTAGATCCAGATGCAAATAACCCACCTAGGAAAACTGTGAAAATAGAAATCCCATAATCAGCACTGAATGGAACGGTGTCGTCAATGATGAATGTCGTAGATGGTGAAGGTAAGTGACACATAAACACAAGCAATCGATTCCTGTGAACGTGGTTAAAACAAATATTTCAAGCGTCTGGTAGACTTGAAAAGATTATGCTGCTTAGCTGGAAAAGCATAACAGGGATGATGCCTAGATAAAAAAAAAAAAAAAAATTAGTCCGTCAGTCAGTATTAAAATATAAGACACGTATTTTTTGCTTCATCATATTAAATGAAAAATGCCTTAAATAAATCAGCAATCTACCTAGCCTTTTCCCAACTATCTTGGAGTTGGATTCCAGTCTAACTGGATGCAGCTGAATACCAGTATTTTACATGGAGTGACTGCCTATCCTCCACAACCCTGTAACTGGGTAATACGATACTCCTTCGTAAGACCAGACTTTCGGGCTTCTGACGACCCGTAACTACTGTCAAAGATCCACGAATGACAGCTGGGACCAACAGCTTAACGTGCTTTCCGAGGCACGGAGGGTCTCGGTATGTAAAGATGGTCACCCATCCACGGTCAACCCCGGTAAGCGTAGCTTAAACCGATGGATCGCACCGTGCGACTGTTATTACTTAGCCACGAGCTCCTCGTGGAAAAAAAATACTTCGATAAAACGCATTAAAGTTGGGGACATATACATAGTTTGAGTTGTGACGTAGCGAGCCCCCAGCTCGCTACGTCACAACTCAAACTATGTATAAAATCTAGCAAGGAGTGACGTCATGCCACATTGTAACTCAATGTATCGCCGATTGATTACGTAAAAAAAGGAAAAATACTTCTTGTTCAGTATTTTTTTTCAAATCTACATGGCGGTCATAATACAAACTATTAGTCATATCCCTATTATGCTGAAATTATGTTTATAACACATTTGCTCGTAAAGGGTCTCTTATTTCACCAATTTCAATATCGTAATGTATGTCATTACGTACTTGTGCGTTATCGTAAAGTGAAACGCACGAGTTTCTTTAATAAGGTAACCAGTACGGTTTATCATGATGCTCCGTCTAAAACGAACGGTACTTTTTTTAAATCTTAGCAAAGAGTTTTTATGTCAGAAAAGTGGTCAGTATTTTATGAATAAAATTAACTTTGGGATAAAATGAAATGAAAGAATTAAATGTTCATTTCATTCTTTAATTTAATTAATTTTGACAATAAATTACAACCATTGTTTTAATCACACCATCTGTAACAAAAACAAAAAATATTAATTTACTTTAATAATACTGGCTATTTTTGTGCCTTTGCCTTAAAAAAAAAGCGCTGATACGTGCGCATCGCTAATTTGTGAACAAGTAAAAATTATTCCGCGCGCTTTTTCTTTTCGTTGTATTGTTTTTATTTGAAAATGTTGTCAAGTAATGATGAATTTATTCATTCCACACCGCCAGAAGTCTCAGAGGCAGCGAAATAGGCTACTCTAAGCTACTCTAAGAAAAATCGACCGATAGATACTTACAAGCAAGCGTATCAAAATTTCATCGTATGGAAAACAAGCAAAGATGCAAATTCATTTTCAGAAAGTGTGTTTTTAATAAAGATTTATTCCTTTAAGAAAGTCCGAGTTTTATTTATTTCCTCGCAAATATGTTTTAAACGTCGTATGACATACGTGCGCTTTGATAATTACAGCCTCTGCTTTCTTGTAGCCCTCGCCTACGGCTCGGGCTAGCAATATCACCTCGGCTGTAATTTTCAACTTACCGCACTTATATCATAATGTACTATTATTATGCCGATTTTGAAAATATGTTTTGGAAAAGTGTTTGTATTTTGTGTATCTGTGGTTCAATCTTATACACAGGTAGGTAAAGTTTACTTACAAGATGGTTAATATTACTTACCTTTATAGAATGAGTCGCTTCACAACAATGACTGGTACTGGACAAAGAGATTAGATTTTGGCTTTTTCGAAATGGAACCTTTTGTTCTCAGAAAACAAGGAAATACAAACAGAAAGTCCTTACTTTTTATTCCTTAAATATTTAATGGCCTGAGAATGGCAACCAAGTAATTTAGAAAATGAATAGTTACTTCCTTTGTTTTCTTAACAAAAATACATAATGCAAGTAGGTAACTGTTTTCTGCTCAAAGTTAATGTCGTAAGAAAATATCAAACATAATATCGCGTCGAAAACTTTGTGTTTATCAATAATATGGAAATTCTGAATATTTCCTAGAATTTTAATATTTCAAGCTTTCTTTAGTCTAAGTTTACGTGGGTATTTGTTTTAGAATAAGCTTTATAAATATCTAAATAATTTATTTATAAAAATACTGCCCTTTTGTTTAATTATTACCAAAACTTTTTTGATGAATAGCACGACACGACTGACTCGTTAGCCCTGTCTAGGCGTTTTGCGAACTGCAAGTATTTTCTCAAGTGTAAAATACGTATTTTATCTAAAACCCTTGTAACATACTAAACCCTTTTTTTTTTTTTTTTGAGGGTGGGAAATCATCAAATAACTTCTCCCGCTCTGGGTGGAGCGGGAGGGCGTGTCAGACTTTTACTGACTAAAAGCCACCCGTGTTCCTTCAGTTGCCTATGCCAGGGCCGCGGTAACTTCTTCAAATAACCCGCGACCCCAGCGGCGTCGGCCCTATTGGACCCCGTCACTTGCTGACATCTCTTTGAGGCGCGCGTGGAACACAACGCGCCGTCGACTCGGGCCTGGTCCTTACCGGACGGCGAGCTACCCGCTGCTCACCGTCCGCAGGCCCGCGCCTACGGTGGCCGGAAATCGCCCCGCGATTCCCGCCGCCCAGGGCATCTCCTGCGGCGACTGAGGGCGTGAGGCTGCCTCTCCCTCACGCGTTCCACCTCCTCCTTTGCGAGCATCACTGCTTCACAGAAGGAGGTGACGGCCTCCCATGCACTCTCGCTCCGCACCATGGTCTGGACCAGGCTCGGACGCGAGAGATCGCCGCCGCCGATCGCCTCCGTGAGAACACGGCGGTGCTCTGCCCAAGCCGGGCAGACCTCCACTGTATGCTCCACCGTGTCCTCCGGGCGATCCACACAATGGTAACACCCGGGCGTTTCCTCCCGCCTTATGCGAAACAGGAACCTCCCGAAACAACCGTGTCCGGTGAGGACCTGCGTCAGGCGGAAGGTGAGGACGCCGTGGCGCCTCTCTAACCACTCCTCAAAGAGGGGACTTATCGCCGCAATTGTGGCGTGCCCAAACATACTAAACCCTGGACTACGAAATAAAGCTATCCACTATCGTTGTTTCCACTGCATTTCTCACAAATGTTGCTTAATTTGCGAAATATCTAGTGTGAATTTTCCGATTCTACGAACCTAGCGTAGAGAATTCTGTTGTAATTTGCACGGAAAAATTCTAGTAGGTATTAGTTGTTCTGGAATGTTCAACTAGGGGTGTAACACTGCTGCAGTAGTCGTATTTTTAAATAAATTAAATCGGGATTCTTTTGTTTTTTTAATTAAGCAGAGTATATTGCACTCTGTGACTATCTTACAAATAATCCTGCTCGTAAAGTCTAATACCTTTGATAAACTCTGGTCGCTTGTATATTTGTACTATTGTTACACTATCAAGCTTTAACGGCTGAACAGATTTAGTTGTGATAAACAGGTAGACTGTGCATAATGACTTAATCAGCCTATAATGTCCCCACTACTGGGATACAGGCCTCCTCTCGGTGAGAGGGGGTGGGCCGTAATCCATTATACGCGAGTCCAATGCGGGTTGGTAGACGTCACAGGTCTTCGAATTTTTGGTTCTAGGAAATGCCGGTTTCCCCACGAAGTTTTCCTTCACCGTATTGAGAGCAGTGGTAATGTTCGGGGTTCGTACTGTGAAGACCCGGTACTCTCAGGTCCTCACAGGGGGTTTCGTAACTACTAAATGATACGAGAGGCACTCAGAAGAAATGGGGCTGAAGCCCGCTATATTAAATCAGAATAAAATTATAATTCACACTTCCTAGGTTCCTACATGGAGCCCTAGCTAAAAAACTATCTTGTCAATCCTTATAAAAAAGCGAGCATCACTTTTTTATAAGTATATTCGATGTTTGAATGATTGAAATGTCAGCCAGTTAACTATGCTAAGGGTTGAATACAATATAACCTCTACAGTACCTACGACCTACAACTCGTAAGTCGCGTCCTAAGCCTATGGCCTACAATTAAATATAGGGTACCTTTTATCCGAGTACATGTCAAAATTCCCTAGAATGCGAGTGAAATCACGGGCAATATGTATACTATAATATTATAAAGAAGTAAAATTTGTTTGTAAGTTTGTATGTAGGGGGCACAGATTAATACAGATGGGCCACTCCGCAGTTTAGGTATGAAGCTACAAGTACGCGGCGGGCTCAGCTCACTGGGTCAATTCAGTGTGGGCTGTCGCGCACAGGCCGCGTCGTAAAAGAAGACAACCCTAACGAGTCGGAAGGTATAAGAGTTACGCGATAGAAAGAGAGGCAAATTGTACGTGAATATAACTTTAGGTAATAAGCGTTGTGCGACCTGAATTGCACTTTATTGTGTCGTAGCATAATCAGCCTATAATATTCCCACTGCTGGGACACAGGCGTCCTCTCTGCGAGAGGGAGTGGGCCGTAATCCACAACGCGGGCCCAGTGCAGGTTGGCAGATGCCACATGTCTTCGAATTGTTGGTTCTAGGACATGTCGGTTTCCTCACGATGTTTTTCTTGATTGTGTCGTAGCAAAAGTCGTTTTCTAAATGATTTTGCGGAGTGTCCCATCTGTATTAATCTGTGGTAAGGAACTACCAGTCCGATTTGAAAAATTCTTGATAGCCCAATTATTGAGGAAGGTTATATGCTATTTAGCATCACGCTATGACGCTTAGGAGCTGAGTAAAAATAAAAAAAGTAGTAAACGAAGTAATAATCACGGGCAGGCGATGTGATTCGACGCGGTGTTCCGGGGGAACAAGAAATTTCACGCAGACGAAGTCGCGGGTTGAAGCTAGTCTTTAAATAAATTAAATCGTATTATTTTGTTTTTTTTTAATCAAACAGAGTATTGCAGTGTCTGTGATTGTCTTACAAATAATCCAGCATGTAGCGTGGGTTGTATGAGGAGAATAATTGGCCCTGCATATTGGACAGTGTGTTTTCACACTAATTAGTTTGTCTACCTCGCTGTCTGTGTACCCTCTGGTTTTGTTGTCACTTGCTTTTGTGAATAACGGTGACTAATATTTTTTTTCTGAATGGATAGAGTGTTTATAAACACTTGGTTGATGTGTTATTCTTATTCATAACTTAATAGAGAATATTATTCAAATGATTGAGGTTATTGTTCCAAAATACGGGTTTAGTCAGTGTTAATTTGCCGGAAAAAATATTCCGAAATAAAGGTATCGTCAGTGTCAATTTGCCGGGAAAAATATTCCGAAATATAGGTTTCGTCAGTGTCAATTTCCCGGGAAAAATATTCCAAAATATAAATTTCGGCAGTGTCAATTTGCCGGGCAAAATATTCCAAGATATAGGTTTCGTCAGTGTCAATTTGCCGGGAAAAATATTCTAAAATACGGGTTTCGTCAGTGTCAATTTGCCGGGAAAAATATTCCGAAATTCGGTTTTCTATTGTGGCTTTGCCGGTACGTCCAGAACCGGTCAAAGTGGCGGTGCTTGTTTGCAGGCCTATGTCCAGCAGTGGTCGTTTTTCGGCTGAAATGATGAAGATGATGATGATGACAGTGGCTTTAAAAAAATAGCCCGGATCCTCCCAAAATCCTCATTACCTACCAACTTTCACACAGTTGAATTCAACGAAGCGCTATTTTCAATAGGTACAAAACATTAGTATTATTATCAAGAAATCCTTTTCACCCGAATTTCAGGAACGTGACTGTAAAGATTAACAAAATGTCTTTTTCAAACGATGGCTGGAGTTCTTCAAGTTAAAGACCAAGTTTCAACTTTTATTACTGAAAAGTTATCTGGAACGAACGACCCCATTTCGATTTTCGCATAAACGATCAATGTTAAGGCTCCCGCAGACAGATGCGACGATGCGACGCGATTCGGGTAGAATAATTTCATAGAAATTGTTCTACTAGAGTCGTGTCGCGTCTGTCTGAGATACTCAAGTTAAGTTGCTGGATACTACAGTTTTGGGTGGGAACTCTTATTCGAGAAGGTGAAGTCATTTTAATCTGTTTAAGGTATGATTTGATTGTATCTTTCTTGGAAATAATGATGTCTGCTGCTATGTGGTGGCGCGTGTGTTGGATCATTAAGTTCTCTTCAAAATGGTTGAGCTAAATGGTGCTGATCCATGCGTCATGTTCGTGAACGGGCGCCGTCAGGTGGGACTGGTCATCTCTTAGCTGCCACGGCTTATTTTTAATTTTTAATTTAAGTGTTTTTAGTTTTTATCTTTTTTATTACGGTCGCTTTTAACGTGCACGTCTTTCTACATTGTTCTCACGTATATTTTCAATATGAACGATATAACCAATATTTTGTAAAAATATTTGATATAAAAGAGTATCCGTGGAGTTTCTAGCCCGTCCTTCTCCATAGGGATCTACTACGCTTTGTAATGGGCAACTAGCTTCATCTTTCTGACTGACCGACGCCTTGACAATTCAAAGTGCCTGAAATTGTTTTTTTTTTTAAATAAATGCTTTCATTTGAGTTGAGTTAAATATGTAACCTGCTAAACTTGTGCTTTTTCATTGAATATTGTATTGGTGTTTCATTGGTAAACGAATTGATGATTGAGAAGTTAATTAGCGACAGAGGACTACTGCAAACGGAACCAAGAGATAGGTAATACGGGAGGAGTGTAGTAGGGGTAGTGCTGGCTTACCTATAGGTAGGTAGGTACATACACTTGATTATTAATTATTTTCTTTATTCCTTTTATCCCAACTTAATGTTATAAATACGAAAGTGAGTTTTTTGTTACGGTTTCATGCTAAAACGGCTGAACGGATTTAGATGAAATTTGGCACATGGGCAGACCAGGACCTGGAGAAGGACATAGGTTAATTTTCATCCTGGATGTCAGACAAAGTCGTGGGCAATAGCTAGTAATGTAATTTAAATATCCATTATATTGCCGGTTTGATGGCTCGCCCCCTATTACATGGGACTTAAACATAACTCGCAAAACATACAATCATCCGAACATAGTACCTCCTCCTTTTTGTGAAGTCGGTAAAAATGTGGGTGTACTGTAGATACAACTCTGCCTAACCCTTCGGGGATTTCAGGCGTTATGTTATTTTTATGGTAATTTGTGAATATTTTTATGAAAACATTTAAAAAAATATTACATTATAATTGATTAGTCTTCTTTCATTTCACAAAATGCTACGCAATTGTTTGTCTTAAACGTTGTAGAAAACCGTTTTATTCATCAGTCATTTTGTGAATCCTACCGGGGTCCATCCATGGACCTAATATACAAACTGGACTGAGCTCTCATACCAAAAACACGAGCAGAGAGAGATATGTCACATGAGGCAGTTATCTCCTTCTAATAGGGTGACCAAACATTTTTATGACAAACAGGAAAATTCGTTTATACAGAGATAATTTGCGTCCGGTTGACCATAAGTGATTTCAAATTATTGTTTGTATTACAAACATATTGTAATTAAATAATATAAAGAAATAGACCTTTTTCGAAAGCTCCTTTATGAAACTGAACATTATTGTGTTCTGTGTCGGTGTTGAATCGTGTACCTACCCATGTTTTGAGGCAAGAAGGAAGGACTACAATATTGGTGAGATTCGTCTTGTGGCGAATCATCAAATTTGATCACGTAGGTATACGTGGCTTATGATGAAGTAGGCATGTAGAATCTCGTTCTGGGACCATGGTACTTTCTTGCTCTTTTTTCGTTTACTCTACAGAGCTGGTTTGGGTAAGTATGTAATTGAAGCAAAGGGAACTAAAATGATTCTGGAATTACATCCAACCATATTTGTTGAATTTCTTCTTTGGATGGAAAGCTGTAAACTACTTAAAAATAATGCTATTTCAATCATGCGATACATAAGTACAAATTTTATTTATTATACGCCTAATATTAATAGTTTTAATCAGAAATACACTACTTATACTCAAAATTGTTATTATTTAGTACCTAACAATTTTAAGTCTTTTATCGAGATTTATTTAAATCTTTGTTATTCCTTACAAGTTCCTTACCTGTTAAATTAAATGCCACAACCAGCATAACATTCACTTTTACATTTCTTGATGCAACACTTTCTCACCATTTTCGCTACATAAATTGAAAAAAACCGCCATGAAACCATTGATGTCAGATTTCAGTGTTACCAGAGTAATTATATGATTTATATTATTATTGACTATGATATACAGATTGTAAACCTATAAATAAAATTATTTAAAACTAATCTAAATGCTAAAAAAAAAATATACGTAACTTATTTTACCTACTTGTAGTTGGTAAAATTTTCTACCATCTTTATCATTTTTATCTGTTGGCAATTGAGCAAAAGGGACACACTCCACAACTCGGGGCCTCTCTCTCGGCTCGTTTTGCCTCAGCTAAGATATCCTATCAAAAGTAAACCTAAACTGCAGTCATTAAGGTTAATTTTTGTATGATACGATTTCTGGAGAGCTCAGTCCTGTTTATAATATAGTATATTAGGTCCATGGGTCCATCCGATATTTCACTTTCATTTCTAGGTTAACATAAAATCAATCAATCTGCCTAGCCTTTTCCCAATTAGGTTGGGGTCGGGTTCAAGTCTAACCGGATGCAGCTAATACCAGTATTTTCATGAAGCGACTGCCTATCTGACCTCCACAACACAGTTACTGGGTAATACGATATCCCTTGGTAAGAGTGGCTGTCAGACTTTCGGGCTTATGACGACCCGTGACGACTGTCAAAGAACCACGAATAACAGCCGGGACCAACGGCTTAACGTGCTTTCCAAGGCGCGGAGGGATTTTGGTATGTAAAGATGGTCACCCATCCACAGACCAACTACGACAAGCGTAGCTTAACCTGATTGATCGACCCATGCGGCTGTTATTACTTAGCCATGAACTCGTTTAGGTCAGCATAAAATATAACAACGATTACATATAACCTTACCGTATAATCACTAATATAAACCGCAACATCTTTAGCACCAGACAGCGATAAAGCACAAACGGAACGTCATAGCTATCCGTAATCATGGAGTTTGTTACAGTCATTTTGTTAGTCGTTTTACTACTCAAACGTTCGCTGTAGCGCGGGACGTTAACTGTACGTAAAACGGAATGAATCGACGGTTAATACTGTTTAGTGTTGCCGACTACGTAAAAAATCGTGACGATTGTTCCCGATTGGAGTGTTGTTAGTAAACTGTACTTTTGATCTCCTTCAAATATTACGAAGGTCTAGATTATTCTTTCGGAAGATCTTAAGGAACGTGTGGCAGCATCGACATCGCCAATGACATGACGTCACGCAATGCTGCATCGCGCAATAAGATATATATTTTGACTTCTATTCCGTAGACTTAGGATGGCATTAAAGGCAAAAAAGTGGTTACACTACCAACTGTTTACTGTAGCTTCCATTTGTCATGGCACCAACGCAATAGAAGTCAAAATCGGTTGAACGGACTGTAAAAAAAAGGTTTGTTTAAATATCTAATCATATCGTAAATTCAGTATAGATATCTACATTAAACTAGCTTTTCCCGCGGCTTCGCCCGCGTGGAGGTCGCAAGTTATCCCACGGAAACGTAGGTAGGTACTACTGGGGTTAAAGTATACTATTATTTCTACGTTTTAACCCTGGCCATGGTCTGGTCTAAATTTAATTGAAATCCGTTCAGTCGAAAGTCGTGATCGTATCTTCAGCTGTAAAAACTCAAAATACGCCTTCCGGCAATCAAGTAACGTTACGACTGCGTAATAACTGTATAAAATACGCTTACGTTATCGCTAAAAGACTAATTACATTCTTCACTATATTAACGACAGTTAAATTTTATTGTCTATACATCTAACTCGACCCTTAATCTTAGATTAAGTTAACGGTGAACTCGGGAATTTGTCGTGTAACGTTTTTGTCTAAATTCTCATTTCTTACTCATTCGTTTAGGCTCAGTAGTTTCGTAGCTAAGGGGAATGGTCAATTTTCGTCTAGGATTTTCTTAAATAATTTTAAAACAATTTATTTTAAAATTATAAAAAATAAAAAAATCTATTTGAGACTCAAACTCAAACTCAAACTCAAAGCATTTATTTCAATTAAACCAATTACAGGCACTTTTGAATTGTCAAAGAGTCGGTCAGTAGGTAAGTCAGAAAGTTGAAGCTAGTTGCCCATTCCAAAACGTAGATCTATGGAGAAGAACGGGCAAGAAACTCCACGGACACTCTTTTAAATCAAAATATAGTTACAAAATATTGGTTACATCATTCATGTTGAAATTATACATGTGAGAACGATGAACGTTAAAAGCGTCCGTAATAAAAAAAAAAAAAAAAAAAAACAATTCAAAATTAAAATTAAAATAAGCCGTGGCAGCTAAGGTATGACCAGCCTCCACCAACAGCGCCCGTTCACAAACCTGATGTATGGATTCGTTAAATGATCCAACACACGCGCCACCATCAGCGAGGCATTAGAGTGAGCATGACACACTCTCAGCCGCCAGGGCACATCCAAGTCAAATAAAGACGTACCCAGTAAATGGTAGCTTTAGAGTAGGTACATAGTACTCACACATGTACTAAGCAATTATACAATACAAAGGTGATTGAGTCTACACAATGCAAAGCTATTCTTACAATCTTCAGCAGTTGCTTAACAGTATCTTCAAATGTTAATTAATTAGTTGAGGTTGTGGAGCAGGACCAGCATGGAGCCAAGCATTTTTATCATTTATGTAATCCCCAACTTATAATATGCCTGCCTGCATAGTGTGCGTTTTATACAAGTTTTAAATTTCGTCTCATTTAGTTGAAGTATGTGTGGAGGTATTTTATTGTAACATTTTAAACAGTACCCCATGAACGATGAGTCTACTTTAGCCAGCCTGAAACCTGGTTGAGCTAATAGGTCCTTATTTCTAGTATTATAATTATGCCTTTCACCTCTTTTATTAAAAAGATGTAAATTTTTTCTTACGTACATGATGTTTTCGTAGATATATTGACAAGGTACCGTCATGATGTTAATATCCTTAAACAGTTCCCTTAGAGAATCGCGCCTGCGAAGATTATATATGGCTCTGATGGCTCGTTTTTGCAGAATAAAAATGGACTCGATATCTGCAGCCCGTCCCCAAAGTAAAATACCGTAAGACATGATACTGTGAAAGTAACTAAAATAGACTAGCCTCGCGGTATCTACATCAGTAAATTGACGGATTTTTCTGACAGCATAAGCTGCTGAACTTAGCCGTCCTGCAAGTGATATTAAATGAGGACCCCATTGTAGCCTTGAGTCGAGCGTAATCCCCAGGAAAACGGTTTTATCGACGAATTCTAGTTTCTCTTGATTCAATACTATCTCACAATCACTACTTTTGACATTTGGTAAAGAAAATCTGATGCACTTAGTTTTTTTCCCATTTAATACTAAATTATTAGCAGTGAACCAATTTTGGATCTGCAGTAGGGCGTTATTGACGTCGTCAAAATTTGTAGCACGTCTATCTACCTTAAAAATTAATGAAGTATCATCAGCAAATAGCACCATTTGTGGTTGATTTTTTAATAAATGGAGTAAATCATTAATATACACTAAAAAGAGGAAAGGACCCAATATCGAGCCTTGTGGAACACCCATTTTAACTTTTAAACACAGTGAATTGACACCATTTATTTGAACTTGCTGTTGTCTATCATTTAAATAAGATTTTACTAAACTGAGGGCAAGTTTTCCAAGTCCGTAATGCTCAAGTTTCAAGAGTAAGGTTTCATGATCGACGCAATCAAATGCCTTGGAGAGGTCACAAAAAATGCCTATGGCGTCTTGGGCCTGTTCCCACGCGTTAAAAATGTGTTTTAATAAGGTTACACCGGCGTCGGTCGTACAACGTCCTTTGGTGAAACCAAACTGTTGATCGTGCAGTATTTTATTCGTGTTAAAATGATTGAGCATTTGATTAAGCATTACCTTTTCAAACACCTTGCTGAAAACCGGCAACACGGATACTGGTCTATAATTATTTTTGTCTTTACTGTCTCCGGATTTAAAAAGTGGAATTACCTTACTGAATTTCATTAAATCCGGGAAAACTCCTTGATCTACACAAAAATTAAATATTAAGGCTAAGTAAGGCGCTATAGTCTCAATTATGGAGGTACAGACTTTAATGGACATTCCCCAAAGATCTTCGGTCAGTTTGATCTTAATTTGCTTAAAAGCTTTTATTACTGTTATGGGGTTAATATGCTTAAAGTTAAATTCAATCGGGCAGGCCGATACGTTCGCTCTTACTAAATCAAAAGAGAGCGAGGGCGAGGAGTTTAAGACCTCAGTAGTTTTAAGTGGGATACTGGTAAAGAAATTTACAAATTCTTGAGCAACTTCTTTACTATCGGAAATGAGACCACATGACGACTCCAGTGTGTAATCAATATTATGCTTTCTGTTCCTGTTCGTTTCATTGTTGATAATTTTCCAAACTGTCTTTATTTTATTATCTGCTGATTTAACCTTGTTGCTAATGTATAAGGCTTTAGCTGCCTTACAAGTGTTCTTAAAAATTCTAGAGTAAGTAGCAACATACTTATTAAAAGTTTCCGTGTTAATATAAGGCTTAAGGCCATACAGCTCGAAAAGTCTTTCCCTACTTTTCCTGAGTCCTTTAGTTGCCCAGTCACTAAATAGAAACTTAGGGCTGATGGTTTTTGTGATCTTCTTAAATGAATTATCGAACTCTGTTTGGACTACCGAAAAGAATTCTTTATACAAAATATTAACATTGTTCATTTTCAGTTCTTGATCATTTAACTTACAAATTAAAGTGTTATTAAATTTATTTAATTTAACAGATGTTATTGGTCTGGATTGTATCTGCACTTTTTGCATAGGTATGTTGGACTCAAAAGTTACGGTTTGACCACTGTGATCAGAAGGGAGATAATTAACAATGGATTTATCTAAATAGTCACAACAACAGAAAACATTATCAATACATGTAGCAGTAGTCGTGGTTATTCGGGTAGGTTCTACAAACACATTTGATAAATTAAATGATTTAAACAAATTTAATAATCTACTGGTATTTGAATTATTTTCTAAAATATTAATATTGAAGTCGCCACAGATAATTACTGACTTATTACCAGCTCACAGTAAGCCCTTTTATTTGATGTCAAACGGTACAGTTTACAAAACTTTTCAACTAAATCGGTACATTACATTCGGAGCAAATTGAGAAGCCCGAAAAACTAACAACCGGTCTTACCAAGGGGTATCGTATTATCCAGTAATTTGGGTTGTGGAGGTCAGATAGGCAGTCGCTCCATATAAAATACTGGTATTCAGCTGCATCCGGTTAGACTGGAAGCCGACTCTAACATAGTTGGCAAAAGGCTAGGCAGATTGATTGATTGGTAGCAATAGGCTCGCCCCTATTAGGTACATGGGATACTTAAACATAATGGCGAAGTATGAGTGTAGGTACTCCTCTGCCTAACCCTTTGGGTAAACAGGCGTGATGTTATGTTATACATAAATGCTTGTAAAAATGATCCAAATGCATCAAAATACGTCTATTCATAAAGTAAGCGCATATAAACAAAAATATGACGCGAAACTAAATCTTCGGATCAAACGATTATGTAAATGTAAGGAAGTTGCTCTCACAACCGTGAAGTCTTTCGCAGGTACCTCGGACCGTATGTGGGATGGTACAGTCAAGGGCAGAAATATGTATACCTTTAGCAAAATTATTCTAAGAAGAGTTTACTGTCGTAGATTGTCATGCCTGCCATTCACGATGTCCGAATAGCCACTACTTACCGAATAAATTCTAAAATGGAAGAGAATTTGTAAGAAATTAAGTAAGTTAATAGGAACTTAATCGCAGGTGGTGTAAGTCAGCCGCACGGGTCGATCAATAAGGTTAAGCTATGTTTGCCGTGGTTACTCCGTAGATGGGTATTAATATATTCCCATCACGCCTATCAAAACCTGTTAAACCGCCGTTGACATCAAAGATCTCGAAAGACAGCTAGGACCAACGCATCGATCCTAGCCGTCACTCTTAGATCTTTGACAGTAGTTATAAGTCAAAGGCCGATCTGACAAACAGTCTTGCAAAGGGGTATCGTGTTACCCAGTAACTGAGTGTCAAATAGGCTCCACGTAATATTCTGGTATTAGGTGCATCCAGTAAGACTAGAAACCTACCCCAATATGTATACAGTTGGAAAAATAAGATGTTGATTTGATGAGAATTGATGAAACGTGTTAGGTATAGACACATATTTTTGCTTTTGACTGTACCTCGGACCGTATGTAGAATGTTACCAGTTAAAATATTACAGTTACCTGAATACGGGTAGTCGGACTCATTCAGAGTCGGAGAATTAGTCAAATAGAACGGATGAACTTTGGCTGTGTGGGGTCCGTACTAATGGAGAAATGTGTTCTTTATTTATAATGTGTGATATTTACTTGAGGAAGGAAGACTGAAAGTATGTAGGCAGGTAATTAAGATATATCAAACAAACGAATAATAAGGCCGTGCGCTGCGTTAGGCGTGCGCACGGCGCGGGCGCCCGCGTGGCGTGCTATTTTCATGTAATCTCATAGATCAGCGCAGCGCAGCACACATGAGATTACATGAAAACAGCACGCCACGCGGGCGCCCGCGCCGTGCGCACGCCTAACGCAGCGCACGGCCTAAAGGTTGTCTTAGACAAAACATAAAAATATTCGTTAGAGCAAAATGTTTCGAGTTATTAGGTCAAAAGCAGAGGCAACATTTGTCCTACGTCTGGTTATAATAATAATGTTTTCGAGTTCTTCATTTAATAAAAAGCGGTAAATGTTTACGATAGTACAATAATTTTTTGCCGTTAACAATTTAATGGTGAAAAATTTTACCTCATCGAAGAAATATTAATTACTTACCTGTACGATATAAAGTACTTGCCCACTGTAGAACCTTAAGTATGTCTGATTCATTTCGAAGCGGTAATCAAATAAAAAGGAAGAATTTTTAGTAAGATAAAAAAAACCGACCAAGTGCGTGTCGGACCACGCACAATGAAGGGTTCCGTAGTTGGTATAAATTTATCCCAAAAAAAAACACCCATACATTTATATACATCACTGTCAATTTCTCCAACTGTAAATGTAAGTTTCTAATCGCAAAAAAATATTCCTTTTGTGATAAAACTACAAATTAACCATTTTTGGACTTTTTCCTTTCTTTGTGCTGTGAGACTTCGCTTCTTTCATGATTTAGGTCAACAGAAAGTACCATAAAGGTTTTGATTTATTTTCAAGTATCAAAATGTCACATAAATGTCCGTATTTTTTATTGCGTTGACTTAGAAGCTTGATTTCCTACGTAGGTATTTGATATTAATTTCAACTTGATACCTCCACGCGTTGTTGAGAAAAAACGTCTTGACAGACAGGCAGACAGATGGAAAACGAAGTGATCCTTTAAGGGTTCCCTTTTTTTCTTTTGAGGTACGGGTACGGGACCCTAAAAAATCTACGATAGTAGGTAAAAAATCCATACCTTCTCTATACTAATATTGTAAATGCGAAAGTAACTCTGTCTGTCTGTTACTTTTTCACGCCTAAATGGCTGAACGGATTTGGATGATATTTGGCACAAGGTTAGACCTTGACCAGGGTTAGGATATCGGATACTTTTTATTCCGGTAGTACATTCCTGTGGGATAATTCCGACCTCTAGGCGGCAAAAGCTTGGTTTTGTATGAAAGCTATCGAGAGCCACTCGTATCCCGAACTCGATCGAGTGAACAAACATTGTATTCGTTGGCTCATAGTACGGAGCTCATTCGTATCAGTCAAACACTGTCCGCCAATTTGTCACGGAGTTAGTAGTTTCATACCGAGATGAGTCGAGTGAATTAATCTTAGTTTAGGAAGCCAACTTGACGGTTCGTGTATTAAACTGTTTTTATGACTCTAGGAACTGGGGTTAGGACGCAAATAATTGGTGCCTAGCGACCCTAGTTTGACCGACTAATTGTTTTTAGTATAGATAAGTTTTAGGTTCAAAATTTGGTATTAGAAATTTTAGGCAAACTGGAAATTGTACTCCTATTTACCCTGTGGCGGCATCTACATCGCCACATACGAACTACGCATCAATGATATAACGTCACGCAAACCTGCATCGCGCAATTAGAGTTTACCACGCGATTAGCATATATACAACGTCCCGACATCAACCGTCGGGCAGTAGCCCACCAGACACAACACCCGTCTGGTCGGAGGATCCTCCCTTTTCTATGGAGGATGAGTGAACTTTACACCCTGTTCCTCATGCCTCTAAAACCCGACTGACTGAAGAGGATAATGTTTTTCTTTACAAAGTAAGTCCAGCGTCCAACTCTCACTACATATTGAAATCACTACAGCAATTTTTAAATTTAAAAAATACGCGCATTGACGTGGAGTTACGGGGCTGGTATTACCTATTAGGTACCTACCTAAGTGATGCAAAACAATTTTGAGAGCATTATTTAGTACTCGCAACCGACGTACGTGTATGGCCAGATGTATGAACGTAAACGAGGCATAAGGAGTATGTAAAGATCTTAGCAGGTGCCGTTCTGTAGTTCCTGCCTACCCCCATGGGAAGAAGGGGTGAGTTTATGTATGTATGTATTTTGTATTATTTCCCGAAAGATTTTGAAATCATTTCACATCAGACTTATCTCACAACACTTTAAAACTTACTCTCATTCAACATTCATATTACTATAGCAAAGAATACTACGCAGTAATAATATGTATACAGTCTAAGTAAATGAAGACAACACAGCTACTTATATCGTCACCCCTTTAAATATGTATTTGACATCCAGGATGCATAGCATTTCGAGAACATTCAGAAAATTATACTCTTTTCTTATTCGTTCTATTGACAAAAGGCTTATTTTTACCACAAAAAACCGGTCAAGTACGTGTCGGACCACGCAAAATGAAGAGTTCCGTAGTTTAAAGAATTTATCCCAAAAACAAAGTTTGTAATCCCAAAATAATATATATAATATTAATAATAATTATTCCAGTGATTTTGTTGTGTAATAAAATTGCATTAACAATTTTCGGACTTTTTCCTTTACTTGTGCTTTCTTCATGCCAAATGGTCAAAGAAGTTTTGATTTACTTGCGAGTATCAAAATAAGTCGCATAAATAGCCGAGTTTTTTTATTGCGTTGACTTAGAGCTTGATTTTTTTAGAGATCTAAGGGACCATAGACCTACGTATTTGATATTAATTTCAGCTTGATACCTCCATACGTATTGACGGACAGACAGATAGACGGACAACAAAGTGCCGAAAATAAGGGTAGAGTTTTTTTTTCCTTTTGAGGTACGGAACCCTAAAATTAGTTTTATTTTTACACGTATATATTAACTATTCAAGTTTTCCTACGTTATTCTCCATGAAAAGTCCCACATCTTATTCAGGAACGCAAATTACACTTGAGTGAAGTGTCCACTGCGAACACAGAGTACTTTTATGTAAATCCTGCGAATGGCGTACTTTTTCTATTATTTTATAATTAAATAAACTTCAAGGAGTCGTCTTATTAACATTCAAAAGACATCCTTCATGTATTTTCTTTTTCAGTTATTTTATTTAAAAATGCGTAGTGTTGAAGAGTTGGATGTGAAGGATTACAGAGTACAGGTGAATAAGCTTTTGATTTTAGTAATGTTGCAGTCTGACAAACTTGTATATTTGTTTGCTTGTTAGACTGTGGCAGCTCCCTTCTTACTGTGTTTTAGTATTCGTTTAGGTAAAAATCTCCCTGTGAAAGCTAATGTGAAGTGAGATTGAAGTATGACTGTTGACAGCTCACTTCACAAAATTTTTCGCTGTGATTTTTTTACGGAATAAATATAATAAATAAATAAACGTTGCAGAATCATTATGAAGCCTACCATACCATTGTTTAACAATCGCAAAGATAACTTTGTATTTGATAATGATACTGTGAATTACAAGGTTATTTTTTGTCAGTCAATGAGTTAGTCATGACTTTGAATTTTATATAAAAAGATTTACAGGACCATAAACTTCTGATAATAGGTTTTCCTGTAATCTATAGGTAAAGAGCTATTTACTGTATTTTTTCAAAATTTTAGGCTCAGTAGTTTCGGAGATAAGGGGGGGGGATGGTCAATTTTAGTCTATTTTCTTAAATAACTTCAAAACAATTTATTTTAAAATTATAAAAAAATATATTTGATACCCTCACAGTAAGACCTTTCATTTGATATGTCACACGGTACAGTTTACAAAACGTTCTTTTAAATTTTACTTATTTTCCCCCTAAAAGTGACTCTCATATTCAAAATTAATTTATTTACATTACATGTCCGTGTTTGGGTTACTAAAATACATATTAGTACCAAGTTTCAACTTAATCGGTTCATTAGATTCGGAGCAAATTGGCTGTGACAGACGGACAGACGGACAGACGGACAGACAGACAGACACACGAGTGATAATATAAGGGTTCCGTTTTTCCTTTTGAGGTACGGAACCCTAAAAATATTAATTAACCCAGTTACTGGGTAATACGATACCACTTGGTAAGACTGGTTTTCAGACTTTCGGGCTTCCGATGACCCGTAACGGATCAACGAGAGAGCAGTGGTGATGAAATAATTTACACAAAGTAAAGCGCCTGGTCTGGGTTCGAACCTATGCCCTACAACTCGGTAAGTCAGACTGCTCTTTCGTTGTTTCTCATAATCGATAAATTGCACCGTTTTATTGTCAAGAGTGCACCTGACACTTGGAAACGGAACGACAATCGTGTGTTCTGAGGTCAGACTGGTCTGAGACTAAGAAAATGAGATCGATTAATCAAACATTGTAGATTGCTTTTTGTATAAACGAACAATAAAATTTACTTTCATTATTGATGACAATATATCAAAGTTTTAGTTTTTTTCTCAGCCAGAAGAATTGCTACCTATGTACCTACTTTTTTTTTTCTCCCAAAAACTTAGGACTTTATTTTTTTTCGTCGCTTGGACTGAACATGATTTTTGTCTTCTCATGTCTCATGTCTCTTTTTAACGCAAGTTTTCTAAGTTGTTTATGTAGTTACTAATAATTTGGAATGCACTTGTACCTGGCAAATAAATTATTAAGTATTTATACTTTAGTTATAGTAGTTATACTTTACTAGGAGTTGAAAGATTCAGGCACAAAAGGATTTTTTTTTTCCAAAAGTAACTTAAAGTATCTACAGAGCAAGTCATTTGCATAACGGAAAGCTTTGCACAAAAAAATAATCCGGAAAGAAATTAAAAAAAAAAGGTAAAATGAAACTGATAAAATATTAAAATCAATTAGCTGTTCCTCTCACATACTATTTTAATTTTCCATTTAATCCTGTTCGAAGGATTATTGTATTTTCAATGAGGGTCGGGAGGAACAATTATCTAACTAGTGTTCCTTTGAGTGTGTTAAATAAATAATGGAGGCGCCTGGGGCACGGTTCGGGACTGTATTACTATTTGTATTTACCGCCGTTCATGTTCTGATCGAGATACAAATAATTGGTGATTTTTTTCGGGAAAAATTTTACTGATTCTCTTGAAACTTTACGTAGACCTTTTAATGCTTTTTTAAATTAATAAACTTCTAAAAACTATTTGGGCTTCAGGAATTTACTACTTTATTTAATAAATGAGCCTTTTTTTACCTTTTTTGGCCTTTTTTCTCAGTTGGTCGCAGTAACTACCCCGACCAAGCGGGTCAAGTTAGGCTTGAACCGTGACCAACCAGAAGCGAGCGGTGCCACAGCAGCGGCCGGTGACATACAAGTTTTAGTCCGACTCTTGACCGGTTTTTCTCCATGTTATTGATGCGTTACTTCGACTTATTTCACTTTATAAAACATCGTATTCCTCTCTTAACCATTTTAGTACATTATGATATAAGTGCGGTAAGTTGAAAATTACAGCCGAGGCGATATTGCTAGCCCGAGCCGTAGGCGAAGGCTACAAGAAAGCAGAGGCTGTAATTATCAAAGCGCACGTATGTCATACGACGTTTTATAACATATTTGCGAGGAAATAAATAAAACTCGGACTTTCTTAAACGAATAAATCTTTAAAAACACACTTTCTGAAAATTAATTTGCATCTTTGCTTGTTTTCCATACGATGAAATTTTGATCCGCTTGTAAGTATCTATCGGTCGATTTTTCGGACAAGAGGCTTAGAGTAGCCTTTTTCGCTGCCTCTGAGACTTCTGGCGGTGTCGAATGAGTAAATTCATCATTACTTGACGACATTTTCAAATAAAAACAATACAGCGAAAAGGAAAAGCGCGCGGAATAATTTTTAATTGTTTACAAATTAGCGATGCGCACGCATCAGCGCTTTTTTTTAAAGGCAAAGGAACAAAAACAGCCAGTATTATTAAAGTAAATTTATATTTTTTTGTTTTTGTTACAGATAAATGGTTGTAATTTATTGCCAAAATTAATTAAATCAAAGAATCATAAAATCAAAGAATCAATCATAGAATCATTTAATTCTTTAATTTTATTTTATCCCAAAGTTAATTTTATTCATAAAATGTTGACCACTTTTCTGACATAAAAACTCTTTGCTTGGCTTTCTTTGCTTTTTTTTTCTTAAGATTTAAAAAAGTACCGTTGGTTTTAGACGGAGCATCATGATAAACCGTACGTGTTACCTTATTAGAAAGAAACTCGTGCGTTTTACTTTACGATTACGCACAAGTACGTAATGACATACATTACGATATTGAAATTGGTGAAATAAGAGGCCCTTTACGAGCAAATGTGTTATAAAATATAGTTATGTAACCGAGTGACCTTTATAAGTACGGAATGCGAACTATCCGACAGCCGATGGTACCTGCCAGTTTATTTAGGCAGCTATCTACGCGCATTTCTTTGTCAGCCTCTTTACCTCACTGAATAAAATATTCGGGATATCTCCACTTCCGAACACCCTTGCTATATTAAAGGGCCTTTGGTGGCAAGTTATTGATAAAGCGAACGTAAAAGGGTACGTTATCGGCTATCGATTCAGTTATTAATGTAAAGATGTTGGAGTTTTTATTAATGTTTTTTCTGAAGGTGTTTTTTATCGCTTTCCGTAATACCCTGCCTTAACGGAGTTAATAGTGGATGTGGAGAGTGTAAAACATTACCTACACTCCTTCTGGGTCAGTCGGGAAACAGCCAGTTTCTTACATGACCTATGTAGTATGCATCACGAACGCGGGGAGTGAAAGTTACGTAACGAAAGATTTTAATAATACAAACTTTTTAAAAAAATATTTAGTTTTTTTTTAAAGTTGGACAAAGTGAAAAATAACTATAATTTCGGAAGTCGATGTCTTTGGTTTTTGTGTTTTCGTTTTTGCCACCGACTTCTGAAATTAAAGTTATTTTTCACTTTGCAGTATTTTTTTTGGAAGTCAGTTGTTTTTTTTTTTGTAAAATGTTTTTATTTTTCACTTTTTAGTTGTGGTACCTATCCCACACAAATTCGAATACCACTACCTGCAAAATAAATTAGAAAATCATCCACATATACTAAGTGGGAGTAGTAAGTTATTATTGGAGCTAACTCAAAAACTAAAAAAATACATGGGAACTTCGAGGTAAGTATACCCTCCCGAATAAGAATCTTTCATATCGGACTACCCTGTAAAAAGTTAAGCGTAAAATAAATATATATATACCCCTCGACTTGAGAACCTCTTCACGCGTAAAATTTAGTTAGTTTTAAGACCTTTATTCATATCTATGGGTGATACTTAGATTATTGTGCCTGTCGCCAAAATGATATAGTAGGTAATAGTTGCATTATGGATTCAAAATGATAATAGTAGGTAATAGTTGCATTTTGGATTTAAAAACCGGCCAAGTGCGAGACGGACTCGCACACAAAGGGTTCCGTACCATATTACATGTTTAACAATCGCAAAGATAACTTTGTATTTCGTAATGATATTGTGAATTACAACGTTATTTTTTGGAGTTGCAGAAAATCGCCCATATTTAAACAAAATACCTTACGAATCGCCGTTTTTAGTTTTTCTTGATTAAGTACAGTATAAGGTACATTATTTATAATAGAGCTCGTACAAAAATGGTATAAAATTAACAACTTTTACGGCCCGATATTTCTTCATTTTAGAAGATAAAAAAAATAAAAATTTCTTTGTACTCTACTCGACGAGTTCACCCAGAGGTGACAGACGGACGGACGGACGGACGGGCAGCGGAGGCTTAGTAAGTTTGTACGCACAATATTGAGATACTAGCTAGACTGCCCGTGGCTTTGCCCGGCGAGGATGTCTGATTTCATGGGTTTTAATTTTCTTATTATTGTTTACTTTTCATCAAAAGTATAAAATACTGAATACTTAGTTTCAAGTTAATCGGACTGCGTTTTAAAAATCTTCCATACAAACTTTAACATCCCTAAACACCCTTTGAGGGGTAGTTTTGAAAAACTAATAATGACAAACTTTATTACTTACATAAGCAAGTATTTGTGCTAAGTTTCAAGTTCATTAACCAAAACAATAAGATTTTTCACAAACTGTATCCCCGTTTTTACCCCGTTAAGTTTACATCGCACGTTCTTGCTAGCAGTTCTGTCAAGTTTTTCACAAAAGACGAATGGTTACACCCATCTAACTTGCTGACACTTTAAAACTATACTAGTGACGGATGTGCACTTCTGCAGTCTTAATTCACACAAAAAGCGCAGAATGATAGTGCAGCAGTCTTCAGTAACACTTTTTCTATTGGAGCAGATAAAGAGTTTAAAACTAGCTAACTTAGAAAAAAGTACAGCGAAAAACTTTATGATTTCTTAGCTTAGATGGTTGAAAATGGCGTCTTTGAATACCTTTCGTCTCTTTTTAACCGACTTCAAAAAATGAACTTCTTTATTCGACCCGTAAGTATGTTTGTATGTCCGCGATTTTCTCAAAAACGAATGAACCAATTTTGATGACTCTTTCAATAACGTGATCTAAATTTTTTCAGGGAGGTTTTATTATATAATACAGCAGGTAAATATTCTTAAGTATGTTATATTATGCATTATGCAAGTCGGTGTCTTCAAGTCTTCAATGCAGCTTAGCTTGGCTCCGACTTCAGAAGCTGTTAAGTTTTTTATGAAAGTTATTTTATTCGTTTTTGGTTTTTGAAGTCGGTTTTCACGTTTTTTAAAGTAATTTTTTATCATCCATTAGCGATTGAACAAAACTAGTAAGACTAGGAATGAGATTTTTATCTAACATCACCATTCTTCTTGCCCTCAGCCGATCGCTTTCAGATCCTTACCTGCCAAAATATCGGTGTCGTACCTTTTTCTAGAGCAAACATTTTATCATCCTCTATTTTGTGGCCTTCAAGTGTTTGCCCTTTATCAAGGCCTTGTAGCAGTAATGGCTTAGTGGCCTTGTGGATATCTTTTTCGAATCATTTTTGCAGTTCAACCGCTTGGAAAGTAATAAACCTAATGATGTAGAAAGAAAAATTGCTTGTACATGAGAAATATTGCCACAAATCAAGGCCAGGGCTGATATTTTGATTACAATAGAAATGATGCCTTGGTAAAAAAAAAAAGAAATTCTATTTAGTCCGTCAATCAGGTAATAAATAGTACATTTTGATACAAGTGGAGAACGTTTGTTATTGCGTTCGAGGCGGAATTAACACCCGAGCCGTAGGCGAGGTTGTTTTTGAGCCGAGAACTGCAATAACAAATGACCACGAGTATCAAACGACGTTTTTCAATACACTTTTGAAGAAATAAAATAAAATAACGAACAATATTTTTGTCATGAATTATTATGAAACTATTATTCCCGCACACGTGCGGGAAAATAAAAAATCGCACGCGTGTGAAATAACTTGCATTGTGAACCTAATCGTAGTGCGATATGAACCAGTTTTCGAGGAAGTGTATTGAAAAAAATATTACACACGTATTTTTTGCTTTATCATATTAGTAAAAAAAATACTTAGATGCCTTTTGGCATTAAAGTTGGGGCTCGCTACGTCACAACTATAACAAACTACGTATAAAATCTGGCAAGGAGTGACGTCAAGGTACATTTTAACTCAATGTATCGCCGTTATCTTTTGATTAGGTACATCAAAAAAGACAGAATATGTGTCCAATATTTTTTAATAATCTACCTGACGGACAAAACAAATAATTTTAGTCATCATCCCTATTCCCATATTTAGGAAAATTAGAAGGAAAGAAATAAAAAAATAATGATTCTGCATTTCAAGAATTTTCTTGCCTCTGTGAACCAAATATAGTATCTTAGTTTGTCAAGGAAATGGGAAACTAACCTACCTACATTATTTTTCCTCTCAAATACATAGCTAGAGATAAAAAATAAAGTATTTACCCTGAGCATCTACGGGGTAAATCAGGAGGGAATTCCTATCAATGTCTTTTGATCAGGATTCCGTTTCGTCATGTAAAAAAGAATGTAATATTCATTGTTATGATTTCGTATTCATGTCACATTATATAACACGTGTCTTACTGGAGGCTAAAGCTTTAGAGGTAAACGATAGCAAGGCTTTCATTTGGAAAAGGCCTGCAAGTATCCAAGCCCAAAAATTATGCAATTGCTTGTTTTCTCAATCATTAGACCTTCATGGTTTTTGAAGTTTTATTGTCTGTTTTATTGTCTGTCTGTCTATCAAAATCATGTTAAATACTGATATTCAGCTGCATCCGGTAAAACTGGAAGCCGACCCTAACCTAGCTGGGAAAAGGCTAAGAAGATGAGATGATGAGTATTAAAATCTCTCAAGAAAGTGGATTATAGTTTTGACAAAATTATCGAAATAAATGTAATTGCTTATATTTTACCAGGAACTCTTTAAAATTTTCAAATGACAACTACCTACTAGTTTTTTTAGCCCAATTTCTGGCCGATTCCTATTTCTACTTAGGTGCAGACCAAACTGTCAAATTTCTCCAAATGATTTTAAAACTTAAAATGTTGATGGTTAAGCTCAAAATCGAATGACAAAATTTGACAGTTTGTAGTAACTTGACCTGCTGTTATGTGTGTGTAAATTGATAAAAAAAAAAAAATTACGAAGTGAAGTTATTTTCATTTTCATGCAAAAACAAACCACTTCAATTTATTTTTCCATGAAAATGAAAACATAACTTAGATAACATTTTGGAATACACCGCGGTTTATACTTCGTTAACTATTCATTAGGAACAGTTATTCCACTAAAGGTAACCAATATTTATGTCCCAAAAACCTTTTGTGGCTTCAAAGGGTGAATAACAATGAAGGTAACTAACGAATACAATTCATCCTACAATGTGTCTTTTAATTTATTTTCTTTCGTTCGCGTGTTTTTCGGTTATCAGAATATCTGAAGTGTTGGCGTTTTGATAAACAATGTTATTAATTGCTTCGAGTAATTCTAGGTCGGATTAGTGCGTGATACTGTAAAAGTATGTGGTCCTGTTTTGTTTTTGTTGTTATTATAAAATTATTGTTTTTGTGGTTTACGAGTGAGGATCTAAGTAGTGGCTAAGAAATAATAGCCGCACAGGTTAATCGTAGGTGAAGCTACACTTGCCGCTTGCCGGGTTGTGGAGGTCAGATAGGCAGTCGCTCCATGTAAAATCCTGGTATTCAGCTGCATCCGGTTAGACTGGAAGCCGACCCCAACATAGTTGGAAGGAATAAGACCAAGCAGATAGATTGATTAAGTTAAGCGAATGATTATTTTCAATGCAGCTGATTTCAAACAACCATTTAGGTATCGCTTTTGTTAAAACACCGAATATTTTTTTTTACATAAGTCAGATCTGGCGGTCCCTAGGCGATCCCACCGCTCACTCAAGTCTTATATAAAAGTCGCTCTATAATTTTATGTCACTAATTTCGTAATGTAATTTTGGCTTCTCACCAAGGAAATAAATCTTAAGTAGGTATTCCAATAATATACGAAATTGTCACACTAATATTTTAGAGGTGAACATTTGTGAGTGTGCGTATCTGTATGTTTGTATGTTTGTTACTCCTTCATACTCAAACGGCTTGACAGATTTGGATGACATTTAGTATGTAGATAGCTTATGCCCTTTATTAACACATAGGCTACTTTAGAAAAATGTAGTGTTCCAGTGGGATGAGCAAGGAATTCAAATATATTTGCTACTCTTTCAAACTCACCGATTAAATAATACACGTTTTATTGTATCTCATAAGCCGCGGGTAAAAGTTTATGGCATAATATCGCGCCACTCATTTCCTTAGAACTGGTAATTCTAAACTCAAAGCACCTGCAAGGCGTGCACGCCAATAAATAAACTGACAACCTGAATTCCCAGTAATTTAATTTCTATTTCCACCTCACACTTCCGAGTCTCAACAAAAGGTCAGTCAATTTCAAAAAAAGAAAATTCCCATTGAAAAATTGAAATCCAAATTAAATTACTGAGAACTCTAATCAGGCCAGAATTAAATATTAAACCCTACAGCAGTCGCATGTCCCATAAATCCACCCAGAGACTTATCTGGATGAACAAGCCATTCTGGGCCATAAAAACGCCATAACTGTGACGTCATAAAGCATGGGGACTGTTACGTCATAACGGTCCTCATTAACAATAATCCTTATCGCTTCATACAAGTTTTAATGATACTTTAAAAGGGGCGTGCTGGGTGAACCAGTCCTAACTGAAAACGAAATAGCTTCATGGGAAAAGATTAAGTCATGCAAAGTTATGTCATAGGTGTTTCAAAATTTAACAATCTTGAAAAAAGTACAAATTGCCTGAATTATCTGAATAAGAAAAAATATAGAAATTTAAACCTACTTTATGTACTTACTTATATCTTACCTCGAAGCTCTTGCAGGTACCTAGGTACATTTAAATAATAACTATAATGGTTCTAGTAGGTGCTTAACATTAAGGCGTTTATGTAGAAACGTTGCTTCAAGGCACTTACAGACAGAGGGGATAACGCGTGGCTCCTGTGTGTATGGTCGCGCGCGATTCCATAGAAATTGTTCTACGGATATAATATCGCAATATCGCGTCGCGACGCGATATCGCCTCTGTCTGTAAGAGCCTTAAATTTAACAATTAATGCTTAACATCTGCCTAATAAAAAAAAAAAATTGGCGTTTGAACGTCTCTTAACTTTAAGCAACTTTATTTATAAATAGACTTGTTGATATAATTGATTTACTTACTTACAAAAATCAATCTTTAGTCGATTCTGCAATAATCGATATATCGTAGGTACTTATTATATAAATACTACCCACCATTATTATTACCTTACTTCATGTTTGAGCCTTGATAAAGACGGACGTATAACCTTCCTAGTGACTTATAATTGGCTAATAATAATCTATACATTTTAAAAAGCCAGTAACTCGTTTTATTGAAGTGTTAGAACCTAGATTTCCAACAGGTTATGGGACCAGGTTACGTTTTTACTGCAATATAAGTGGTTAAAAATTTAAATAAAAATAAGGGCTTTGTCAAGTGAAATGGACGTGATAAAAGGTGCAAAAAGTGTTCATCATCGAATTGTTAGCCGGCACCAAAGACTACAGTATATTATAGGGTACGGCAAGACGACACGCCGCCACCACGCCACGCCACGCGTAGCTCATTTGTTGCTCAACCTACCCTCAACTTATGATGGCGTGATAATTGCGATCGAAACTTTATCGGAGGATAAGTTAATGCTAGCATTCGTTAAGCCAAGGCTTTTGGATCATGAAGTCAAGTTTAAAAATGAGTCCAGTGATACCAGTGTCAAAAGTTTTGCAATTTGAGGGATAAATGGACAGGAATTTCGAAAAACAAAATTCGATAATTCTCAAAATAATAAAGGGAATAATAGCTTCAACTAGGAAGTTAACAAGCAGAAGAATAAGTCTCAGTTCATGAAGTGTTATCACTGTGGCCGCAAGAAGCATGTGAAATGCAACTGCTTCTACTTCAAAAGAGCAGCAGCAACAGCAGCAGAAAATATGGAGAGGACAAGGACGGTCCAGGCAGTTGGAATCAGTGAACCATCCACGTCGAGCTATTTTTCTGGCTTTGCTTTTATGATGGCAGACTATCAAGCGGATCATGATGGAAGCAAAGTTACTTTCCTGTTGGTTTCTGGAACATCGGACCATATTATAATCAGGGAAGATCTTTTCATTAGTCACACCGTCTTGCAAACGCCATTAAAATTTCTATTGCTAAACATGGTGAATTTATTTCAGGGAATGATTTATGTGACCAGCAACATGGGCGTTCAAGAAGTGTTGGAGGACGTGCTCTTCTATGCTGAGGTACAACATTCATTTTCGACCAGCAACGAGCCCAAATACGTAAGGATAATAAAACTATCATGCAAGGTATGATAAAAAAAAAAATAATAATTTAATTGCTGTAGACTTAATGGCATCTGTAAATAAGTGTCAATCTGTTTCTCAATTATGCAGTAATAAAAATATGTACAAACTATGGGTTTGGTCATAATAACAATAAAATTAATTCATCGAAATTAAAAAAAAAAAAAAATAATAAAAAATGTAATGGTTGATGACACCAGCCAAATCAAAACAGTAATACCAGCCTGTATGATAAGTTGTGTGAGGCCTGTATAAATATGAAACAAAGTCGACTTCCGTTCACATCAGGTCAAAAATAATTGTGCACTCAGATGTTTGTGGACTATTGTTACTGTTTATACCTACCCCCAACTAATAACTACCTTGTAATTTGTGTTGATGAGTATACGCAATACTTTGTTACGTACCTATTTAACCTATAAAAATCAGACGTGTTTGCTGTTTTTAAAGATTTCGTGGCTAAAAGCGAGGCTAAGTTTAATTTAAAATTAGTCAACTTGTACTGCGATAATGGTGGCAAACTGAAATGAAAGGTTATTTATTGTGTAGAGAGAGGGATATCAGAAAAAAAATATCATATCATTTAATAGTTCCGAGACCACCACAGTTGAATGGCGTTTCTGAATGTATGGTCAGAATCATTACTGAAAAAGCTCGCTCAATATTAAACAAAGTGTGTTGGGGCGATACGCAGTACTGATTATTTAATTAATTTCACCCCAACTAAAACTTTGAAACTTTCAAAAACACCATTCGAAATGTGGCATGATACAAAACTTCAAATTAAAAAAAAAAAATATATATATTGAAGGTTCAACTGTTTACGTTCAATAATAAAAGCAGTAAGACCAAGTTTGATCAAAAATCATGGAAAGGGATACTTGTGGGTTATGAACCAAACGCTGTAAAGTTTGGAACCCAGAGTGCGAAAAATTACATAGTAGTCAGGGATGTTATTGTTGATGAGACTGGATTTTTAAATCCAGGTCAATCCTCAAGTCTGAAGGGAATATTAATAATTCTCACGGCAAAACTGATGGTGTAATATCCAAGTCAGTGCCGGTCAAGTCTCATAACTCTGACAGTTCTAAATCAGATACGTCTATGGACTAAATCTGTTGAGCACGAGTGTAAAATTCGCAAATTAAACCATGATAATTTAATTGAATCGTAGCAAATAGTTGATAATATTCTTTCTGATAACCCGTCTTCACCAAAAGAAAACACAAATAAAATCCTGACGTTAAAAAAAAAAAAAACAACAGGCCAAAAATCGTCCGCGTATTTCCTATAATGAAGACGATGATGATGATTGCCATTTTGTGTGCTCAGTCTATTCTATGTAAAATAACAAATTCATTAGAAGAGATCAAAACAGAGGGGCAATTCTCGTAATTTTGAGAACGTTCGCATTCTAATCTCCAGTCGCAATCTGTCAAAAAAACCTCTAATTTCCCTACATTTTTGACATTGATTGTCGCTGAGATGACACTGCGACTTGAATTTGAACGTTTTTTAAGTACGAGAATTGGCCTTCAGATCTCAGTGAGAAAGTGCAATTAGGGACGAACTAAATTCTCTAAATAATACTTGGGCTTTAGTACCAAGAGCTGAAAATAAAAACATTGTCAATTTCTTGTAAATGGATATTTCCTATAAAACATGATGAATTTGGAAAACATTTAAGATAAAAAAAAAAAAAACACTACTTGTTGCAAGGGGTTTCAGTCAAGAATACCTCACGGACTATAATAAAACTTTGGCACCAGTACTATGAGTAGCGATAGCAGTTTCAGATGTATCTTGTTTTGTGAATCAATTTAAGTTGCTAGTTCATCTTAGGGATGTCAAAACTGCCTTCTTAAATGACGAATTAAAGGAAGATATTTATATGAAAGTCCCTGAGGGTATCTCTGGTCCAGATAATTATGTGTGTAAATTAAATAAAGCACTTTAAGGGCTGAAACAGGCAGCTAGGTGTTGGTTTGAAGTCTTTGAGAGATCACTTAAAGAAAAAGGTTTTCAAAATTCTTCATTCAAATATTTGCTAGACAATGGAGATATACATACCAAAGCATATACTTATGTCATTTTATTTAAAGGTGTTTTAACATAATAGTATGTGCTGATATTGAAACAATTAATAATTTTAAAAGTATTTAATGAGTAAATTCAAAATGACTTTTTTAGACCGATTAAAAAAAAAAAAATGTTTCTTGGTTTAAAAAAAATTACAAGCATGTAATGAAATAACATTAGATCAAAGTGCATACAGTACGTGAAACAGTATTAAATAAATTTAATATGCACTATTGTAAACCTATCATAATCTATGAGGATAACAATGGCTGTATACGCATTGCAAATAATCCAACCAATCACAAAACATAGATATAAAGTATCATCTAGCACACATTAAAAAAAAAAAAAAAATGTAATAAAATAAAATTACATTCCAACAGTTCAGCAGTTGGCAGATGTTCTGACCCGCTATCACTTTTCAAGAGATGAGAAGTAAAATGGGCTTAGAATAAGATACTGATTTAATGTTTTGTGATTCTACATAATAATGATTTATGATTAATTTAATTATTACTAAGAATAATTTAATGAAATGGTTTGATTAAGGTTTTCTGGGTTTTCCTTAATCCTTGGCAGCAAATGTTGGACCATGAGATGTATTTCCCAGCAAACACTAGGAAGTGAATATGTTCCGGTCATTTAGGTATTACTTTGATTTATTTTGTTTGTATAATTAGGTAGATCAATTTTTGAGGGGGCGTGTTGATATAATTGATTTACTTACTTACAAAAATCAATCTTTAGTCGATTCTGCAATAATCGATATATCGTAGGTACTTATTATATAAATACTACCCACCATTATTATTACCTTACTTCATGTTTGAGCCTTGATAAAGACGGACGTATAACCTTCCTAGTGACTTATAATTGGCTAATAATAATCTATACATTTTAAAAAGCCAGTAACTCGTTTTATTGAAGTGTTAGAACCTAGATTTCCAACAAGACTCTTAGATGATCCCCTAAGTACCTACTCAAAAGCCTCAGTGTAATTAATTTGGGCCTTATCATAATATCATTTAACTCACGCCTTATAAATAATGTCCCACAAATCACTTAGTCTGCTCAGCACTACACATAGGTATCAATTTACATATTACCTTAATCACTAACGTACCGAAAAAATAACTAAAAAAATTGAGAACCCCATTAAAGTTCATCAAACTACCATTGGAAGTTATTTCAGTGGCGTCCATATATCAAAAGGTGAGAGTTAATGAAGGTGGACACGCGAAACGTGGTGATTAAAATTAATAAAATTAGTTAGTGGCAGCAGGTGAGCCAAACCACAGTGCATTAATAAACGGTAGAACAACTACGAACAATACCCGAATCGACGGACTCGTGCCGCCCGCCACAGGATCTGTAAAGGCCGGTTTCCACCGCAAGCAGAGCGGACCCGTTAAGGACTCCGTTTAACTCGTAAGAGTAAACTGCATCCTATTGGACTATTGGTGGTGGAAATACAAGTATGCAGTTTACTCTTGCAAGTTCGCTCTGGGTCCGCTCCACTCGTGGTGGACCAGGCTTTACAGTTAGTTGGTGGTTGTCGCATTGAAACTTAACTGTCAATATTGTCAATCCCTAGTATTAGTTGGAATGAAAGCTCACTTCAAGCTCACTCCACCTAAGATTTCAAGGTGAGATTTTTACAAAATAGACCGCTGCTCTATGTTTACATAATTCTTTTGCTCGATAACATAAATAACCCAATGATTATTGTTGAATTGTAAATTCCAATGCAATTCTTATTGGCATTGCAAGTATTACGCAACTACCCTACTGGGTACTCACTTGAGTGGCCTCAGTACGAGCAAGGCATAAGGCACGCTGCGGCTCAAAATATTCTTTTTTTTTTCTTTATTTATTTATAGGGGCTTTTACGCATAGCGTATGTCAGTCCCATCGTACCCTAAACAATTGTACGTTCACAAGACGTGGGCCATGAATTTGAACAAAGCCTTCGCATCATGCATCGGCTCAAATATATTGTTTGAGAGTTGAGATACTGTTCTATGTTCTATGTTCTATGTTAAGGATTTGGTTTCCGCACTTAGTCCTTCATGTGGACCATTGCGCGTGAGCCATGGCGGCCTTCGGGGGTTATTCCAACCAGCCCACCTCTCTCCAGAAGTTAATCAAATCTCTGGGTCTGTTAATAACATCTGTGAAAGATCGGGGTATTCCAAGAATTTCTGTTCTAATCTGGGCAACGCCTATGCATTCAAAGAGCACATGCGCAACGGTCTCCTCAGCCTCCATGCAGGCCCTGCACAGAGGACTGTCCGTTATTCCTATTGTGTGGAAGTGTTTGTTTAATGAGCAGTGTCCTGTGATGGTCCCCGTCACCAGGCGCAGCTCGTTTCTGTCCAGACGCAATAACCGCCTGGTAAGCGTACCGTCCAGGGATGGCATAGCCTCCCTGGATTGCCTGCAGCCTGGTGTCGAGGACCACCAGCTCTCTGCTTGTGTGTGGGTGAACTCCTGTAGCCACCTGCGTAACTGGTTGAAGGGAATGGGCGCGATTGGCTCAGCTCCAGAGACGGACGTGCTGGATGCTCTCCTAGCTAGTTCGTCAGCTGCGTCGTTACTCAGTGATCCACTGTGTCCTTTTATCCATTGCAGTGTCACTGTGTTCCGGTTAGCAACCGTTACTCGTTCGAGTGCGTCGTGACATTCTAGTATTAATCTCGAGGTAATGTATCTTTTCCGTAATGATTGAAGCACCGAGGCACTGTCTGAGAGTCTACGTATATTCGTATCCGTGACTCTCCTGGCTTCTATGGCATTACAAGCTTGTATGATGCCTACACACTCCGCCTGGTAGACAGTGTTAAATTCCCCAAGCGGGCTGGATATATTAATGTTAAGATCATGTGAGAAGACTCCGACCCCGGTTCCGGAGTTAGTCTTTGATCCATCGGTATATACTCTCAACTCTTGCGGGCCTGAGTAATCACACCGTTCTTCTGTGAGTATTATATTACACACCGTTCTTCTGTGAGTATTATATTATAATGCTTCAGAAAGTAGTGCTATTTCGGGGCTCTGTCGCATGGTGATGCCATCATTGGGTGTCGTCTGATCGCATCCTCTTTTATGCGAGTGTGCTTAACTCTAGAGTCCTTGCTCAGGGTTCCTTGCAGATTGAGCCTAAAGGCGGCTAGGGCCGCCTCTTCACGTACTAAGAGGTGTAGTGGCGGCAGTCCAAGCATTGCCGTTGAGATTGAGAGTTGAGATACTGTTTTATACTTTATACTGTGGCCAACATTAGTCTGTAAGTAGGACGGGTTTTTGGACTGTTTATAGAGTGACGGCGGTGGACACTTGAAATACCCGTGGTGAGGGAATGGAATTTATTGTACGGGTAGTTTTTGGACTTTTGAATTTGAAGTATTTTACGAAGTGTAGAGGTGAGTCTTCTTCGCAATTGGGATGACGCCTGGGTAAAAAAAAAATTGTATTTAGTCCATCAGTCAGATAATAAAAAAATTTAGACACGTACTTATACTTTATCATACTAATAAAAAAATACCTGGATAAAACGCATTAAAGTTGGGGAGTCGGGGCTCGCTTCGTCTAAAAAACTACGTAGGTATAAAATCTGCGAAGGCGTGACGTCATGCCACATTTTAACTCAATGTATTACCGTTATCTTTTGATTACGTAAAAAAATAAAAAGTACGTCCTATTTTAAAAAAAAAACTACATGAAGAACAAAAAAAAATTTTTTTTGCATCATTCCTATTAATGATTGCGAACAGTTTGCGTATTGATGAAGTAGCTTCGTGTCCAATATTTTTAAAAAAACTACATGAAAAACAAAACATTTTTTTTTTTCATTATCCGTATTAATGAATGCGAACAGTTTGCGTATTGATGAAGTAGGTTTGTACTGCTTGCATAATGTATCTATTGTTTTCGTGATTAATCTTGTAATATTCGGGACAGAACAGTACATTCTACATCATCATTCTTTCTATATTAATAACTAGCTGCGCCCCGCGGTTCCACCTGCGTAAACCGGTTTAAAAAGTAGCCTATGTGTTAATCCAGGGTATAAGCTATATACATACCAAATTTCATCTAAATCGGTCCAGCCGTATGAGCCGGAAGAAGTAACAAACAGACACACAAATCAAATCAAATCAAATCAAAAGTCCTTTATTCAAATTAGGCTGAGAATCAGCACTTTTTGAACGTCGAAATTACAGTAAGACAGTCCCCACAAAACGCCCGCCCTTCACCACTTCCTAGTGCTTTAGCTGGGAAGAAGAAGTAGCGGAACAAACTCCCCAGCAGCACAGCTGTCTGTTCAGTTAGAAGAACTAGATTCTATACAATAGTACCTATGCAAAATAATCACACACACACACTCACAAACTTTCGCATTTATAATATTAGTGTGATGTGATAGGTAATCTAACCAATCTGCCTAGCCTTTCCCAACTATGTTGGGGTCAGCTTCCAGTCTAACCGGATGCAGCTGAATACCAGTACTTTATACATATACAACCCAGTAATTGGGTAATACGATACCCCTTGGTAAGACTGGTTGTGAGACTTTCGGGCTTCTGACGACCCGTAACGACAGTAAAAACGTGCTTTCCGAGGCACGGAGTCTCGGTATGTAAAGATGGTCACCCATCCACTGATCAACCCCGGCAAGCGTAGCTTAACGAGTGAGCTCCTGGCGTGATGTTAAGTAATAAACTAAAAACGCTTTCCTGAAAAGAGTAACGCCACTGTTATGGTTTCACTTAATTAATTTTTGAAACACGCGCGGTTACTGTTCAAGATTAGCAAAGAATATTAATTAAAAATACCAGTACCTATTTACAATATACTTTTCATAATTCAACAATTAATCCAAACAAAATCCATTACTTGAAAATGACCAGCTGTACAATTTTGAATTTAGATTATAATGTACGTTTCATTTCAATTTGATTTTCATACACGACAATAGGGAGGGAGGGCCGCATTGTCACGGTGAAAGCCCGGAATTCTCCGGTATCAGACTAATAATTATTTCTATTGTCTTATTTGGCCTGGCTTCCCCACGGGACAATTAAGGTTGAGGCATCAGCATTGTCGGCGTCGCGTGGAATGTTGGCGCTGACCGGAGCTAACTGTTCTTAGTGCTAGTTGTATGTTTTAGTTTCTGGATGTAGAATACGGATAAAGATAACCGTTTTCATAAACTTTCAACGTTAAGGGCCTATACTATCTCAAATGGCTTAGCATATATGATCCTCCGTTATGTCGAAAATACTGCAGCATTAATTTTGAAATTAATATATGGAAAAGTCGATTCCATTAAATTTTCTCTATAGAAAAAAAATCCAAAGTTACCTCCAAACCGAACAATAAACCGCGGGTATTCAAAAAGTACTTCAAATTAGATCATGAAACTTTGCATACTAACTGAAGTAACTTTAAAGCAGGTTTTAAGTTTTTTTTTTTTCAAATTATTTTTACCGTAAAAAGCAATTACCTAAACTATCGGCACCCAGCACCGCACTCAGTCTCGCTCTCATTTAGTCTGCGAGCAGTATCGTGCAAGTGAGATAAAAACCTGAGCTAGTAAAGGCTCTTAATACTGTTTTAGAAAAACTTAGAAACGGTACATGCTCGTAGTTTTATCTCTTGTCTCATACTAAATAATGAATTCTTTAGTATGAGAGAAAAGTAAAGAATGAATTCTTTAGTATGAGATAAAACTACATTCAGGGTGTATCCAAAATTTATGGTGAAACTTAAGGGTGTGCTAAACACCATTAAATCGAACAATTTTCTCGATGGGACCAACATAATAATCGAGAAAAAATTATCAGCTGTTCCGTACCGAACTTCAATACCTATTCGACCCAAATGTATGGGGCAGCTGATAATGTTGGTCCCATGGAAAAAGTTGCTTAGTTTGATGGTATGTACCACACCCTTAAATTTTACCACCCTATAAAATATAAACAAGACCCAGGCTGATTAATAGTATACCTAATCTAGATAAAATCAGCGTATAATATCCCCACTGCTGGGACACAGGCCTCCTCTTGGTGAGAGGGAGTGGGCCGTAATCCACCACGCGGGCCCAGTGCGGGTTGGCAGATGTCACTTAACTTCGATTTTTTGGTGTTGGGACATGCCGGTTTCCTCACGATGTTTTCCGTCACCGTTTTTGAGAGCAATGGTGACGAAATAATTTACACAAAGTAAAGCACCTGTCTAGGTTCGACCCAATGACCACTCGTAATAAGTCGGGGCCGTTACCACTGAGCCACCACTGCTCTCAATAAATAATTACTAACTGAAATTCATTATGAATACTTTAGATACTCTAGACTAAATTGTTTCCAGCGTTAAGTGTAATGAAAGTCTTCACTTTGGGGCGACAAAAGAAATTATTTTAATATAAACAAGAACGCGGCCCCTGAATAAGAGTTATTTCAATATTTTCACCAACTTTGACGGAGCAAAGGGAATTCCTAAATGCAGCGAAATAATTAGTTGTGAAGCTTGCGCGTAGTTCAGAGACATACGGGCTGAAAGTGTGGCCAACAATATTGTAGTAGCAATCTGCCTAGCCTCTTCCCATCTATGTTGGGGTCGGCTTCCAGTCTAACCGGATGCAGCTGAAAACCAGCATTTTACATAGAGCGACTGCGTATCTGATCTCCATAACCCAGTAACTGGGTAATACGATACTCCTTGGTATGACTGATTGTCAGACTTTCGGGCTTCTAACGACCCTTACCGACTGTCAAAGATCCGCGAATTACAGCCGGGACCAACTACTTAACGTGCTTTCCGAGGCATGGAGGAGTTTCGGTATGTAAAGATGGTCACCCATCCATGGACCAACCCCGACAAGCGTAGCTTAATCTGACGGATCGACCCGTGCGGCTGTTATTACTTAGCCACGAGCTACACACCGGCAAAAACATTGTAGTAGAAGATAGATATTCAGACTCATTTAGTTAGACTTGATGCTGTCTACAAAATGTGAAAAAATCACAGTGCTAGTGTGTTCTTTCAGGTTCTTTCCATTGGTTTTCGTAACGTCACACTGTCATACTTACGCGACTAACAACTTACGAGTTCGTAGGTTCGAACCCCGACAGGCGCTTTACTTTGTGTAAATTATTTCATCACCACTGCTATCAAAACTGTGAAGACAAACTACTCGTAATATACCTACTTAAAAAAAAAAACAGAAAAAAAAGAAGAAGAAAGAAAAATAACAAGAAGAAAAGAAGAAGAAGAAAGGTTATTTAGCCAGCAAGTAGGGGCCACCAGATGGGTTCAGTGCACAGTTGCAGTCAGCAACTGTGCACTGAACCCATACTGGTGAGACTCATGACCACAGAACAGATAAAAGAGGTAAAAAACTGTTATCTTGGCATGACGGTAATGAACATTTAACTTTCCATTTTGAGATAAAGCTTAAGCCGGTAATGGCTGTGATGTCATATCCTTAGACCTAGAGCATTTGGAATTCCAAAAAAACATCCGAGGATAAAATACCTACAAATGTGGAAACGTCAGAACTCTCAATTTAGCTAATTACACTTTAAAACCGTGTGTCTCGTGTAAGGGATGCATTAATAATGCAGTGACGCGACGCGAAACGGGGGACGGTAGCCGTGGTGGATGGTAGGATGGTAGCATGGTAGGATGATAGGATGGTGGCCGCGCCAATCACATTAAAATAACCCCACTACGGCTTATCTGGCACCTCATTGTTGCTGGCTATAGCTTTCTTTATATTTTCGTGTAGTCTGGATGGTTTTATGATGAAGTGGATTGTTACCAACATAAACAACATTTTGAAATATGAAACGCTCGCTTAAATTATTTTACCCAGGCACTGGTATTTGAATAAATGTCTCTAACTATTTCTGGAACTTCTAAACCACACCAATTGATATCATTCCTTTTAACCTAAACCTTGGAACATGGATCGCTTCAAGTTCATAATTAATAAAGCCAATACACGTGGAATAACAACAAAGGTACCGCTTCAGAAGTTCCATTCAACAATAAAATGACCCATAAGGATTAACAATGAAAATCATGACAAACAATCCCGAAATTCTCAGAATAGGAAACAGGACAAGGAAACTAACGAAATCACGGAGCAATGGCCACACGCAGGCTACCATTGGTATTCGTCTCGTGATCTCGTCTCGTGTCTCGTGAGTCGCACTACGAGTGCACGAGGCGTCCAAAGCCTTTGACATCGCCGTAACTGTCACGATGGATGATGACTTGAATTTTAAACAGATACCCGTGGTAGGCCGTCATGATAATCACTAGTGAATTATAGATAAGCCGTGTTTTAAGGCTGCTTCATGGGCTGACCCAATTTTGGTGACGGAAAGATTAGCCAGGTAGGTAGCATATGTGTAAGCCTTGATTTAAGATTAGCGTTAAAGGCATGTTTGAAGTCAAGAAGTAGAATCTGTAATTAAACTTTTGAGCTATGATTTATGTAAGTAGGAAAGCACGTTAAGCCGTTGGTCCCGGCTGTCATTCGTGGATCTTTGACGGGTCGTCAGAAGACCGAAAGTCTGACAACCAGTCTTACCAAGTGGTATCGTATTACCCGTTACTGGGTTGTGGAGGTCAGATAGGCAGTCGCTCCATGTAAATTACCAGTATTCAGCTGTATCCGGTTAGACTGGAAGCCGACCCCAACATAGTTGGGAAAAGGCTAGGCAGATGAGTTACTAGGGAAATCCAAGGGAAAATATTTCAGTAAGTAGAATTAACATCGTTCTATACAACAACCCGGAAAAAAATGAGACGGTAAAACCATGTTTAGTGAAGCATCTTGGAAGAGATGGTGGATAAATAAAATACTAGACAGCCAAGCAAAACAGAGCTTTAGAATTATGCAAAAAATGCTTGAAAATATCAGAGAGCAGACCTAATTATCATCTAATGTATACTTATTATAAAATAAAGTCGCTTTTCGTGACTGTTTGTGTGGCCGCGTTGTTCTTCGAAACTACGCAACGGATTTTGATGCGGTTTTCAGTATAATAAATTGATATGTAATTTATATATAATATAGAAACCTTCATGTTTTGTCAAGTCTTAAAAAACGTGCGAAGCAGGGCCGGCTCGCTAGTACTGAGGAGGAAATGGGGGCAGACAGACTTTTGAAAATAAGGTATTTTAAGAAGGTATTGCTGTCGCTCTGCGAGCGCTCCACCCTCGAATTCGTGCGATAAGGACAACTGCAGATTCGACTAAATAGCCTGTGTAAAAAGTCACATTTCGAGGTTTGGCTCTCGCCTATTTCCTCCTCCAATATTGGACCAATTTAAAATATATTTCATAAAATGAATGAGAAAGATATATACTATGCCCCTATGTTTTTTTTTTTTTCGTTAATAGTTGTCAAATTGGTACACTAGGCGTCTGTTGACAGCGGTCTGAATAGGCAATTTTGAGCATTTTTTGAGCGTTCTAGTTCTTATAAAAATAAAATATCATCAAAAAGGAAAACATAGGGGCATACAAGTAGCTGATATTTATACTTCTGTAAAAAATCATTGCTGTATGGTCATTAACCAGAAAGAAAACAGGCGAGAGCGTTTGTATATTTTTGTATGGAGAAAAGAGCACCCACATTTCCTCTTAAATTACGACATCATCTTCACACTCATAAAGTCATAACGAAGTTACAGGATATTAAATATTCTTTTATCGTTCAATTCCGATTTGAAAACTTGATTAGCCCTGATAAATTCGACAAAGGGAATTACCAGATCAAAGGAGAGTAATCCTAATTCTGATAAAGGTCTTGTCGTTTGACTGGGGCTCGTTTTGTCACTGAATTTGTAAGTTTTGTGTCTGATTGTAATATCTGGAAGTGTCCTAGATATTTCTGATAGTTAATATCATTTCCGCCATTGAAAAATGAGACAAGGAGAATTTTTAGAAGGGCTCCGTTTCATACTCATGATAACAAAGTACCTTCTTAGGTAGTTTGATCATTTATTTGTTTGCCAAGACTAATTTGTAAGGTGTTTGACTGTTAACAGTTTTCTCTTAGTTATATTAGGTCTTTACCTATGAAATTGCCGTTCTGCAGTACTGGCCATTTCAAATCAAAATAATTTTTGTTTGGCTAAGAATTCTAATTTCAAATTAATTTTATTTTAAAAACATGGATTTTTTTTTTCCAAAAGTAGTCATTTGTTTATTGATTAGTGTTACATTTTCATCGCATTTCAATCTTTTTCGTCATCATGGATACGTTAAAAATTCGAGTAATTATGGAATATGAGTACCGTCGTGGCAGCAACGCGGCACAAGCGGCACGCAACATCAACGACGTTTACGGAGCTAACACTACAAACCAACGCACCACCTGTTATTGGTTTGCTCGCTTCCGTTCTGGAAATTTCGACCTCAAAAATGAATCTCGCGGTCGTCCGAAGACTTTGGTCGACAATTACGAATTAAAGGCGATTGTGGAAGCTGATGATACACAATCTACGGCTGAATTAGCAGCAGCTTTCGACGTTAGCGTCAAAACAATATTGGTCCATTTGCGTCAAATTGGCAAGGTAAAAAAGCTTGACAAATGGGTGCCCCACGAACTCAATGATCGCCAGCGCGAAGTACGCGTCGAGACGTGCCTTGCACTGCTCAACAGACACACAAATTAATGAAGGAATTTTGAACCGCATTGTTACCTGCGATGAAAAATGGATTCTGTTTGATAACCGCAAGCGCTCAGCAAGTTGGTTGGATCCTGGTTCAGCACCTAAACAATGCCCTAAACGAAAACTTACCCCTAGAAAAGTGATGGTCACCGTTTGGTGGTCTAGCGCCGGTGTGATTCATCACAGCTTCTTACCAAACGGGGTGAGCATTACTGCAGATGTGTACTGTGAAGAACTGAACACAATGATGGAGAAGCTGGCACATCTCCAACCAGCATTGGTCAATCGCTCGTCTCCGCTGCTCCTGCACGACAACGCGCGACCTCATACTGCACAGCAGACGGTCTCCAAGTTGCAAGAACTGGGGTTGGAAGCTCTCCGTCATCCGCCCTACTCACCAGACCTTGCGCCTACAGACTACTACTTTTTCCAGAATTTGGATAACTCTTGGCGGGAAAAAAATTCAATACCCGAGAGGCAGTACAAAATGCCTTTGAAGAATTTGTTGCCTCCCGACCAGCTGATTTCTTTAAGAAGGGCATCAATAAACTGCCACTGCGTTGGCAAAGATGCATTGATTGCATGGGTGATTACTTCGACTAATACAAATAAAAAATACATGAAAAAAATTCGTTTAAATTTTTTCATACAAAACGGCAATTTCATAGGTAAAGACCTATTATTTGAGATAAATTATTTTATTTTTGTAGAGGTTTGTTTACACGTCAATCATATTTTTAAAAACTAGAGGAGCTCGTGGCTAAGTAATTACAGCCGTACGGGTCGATCCATCAGGTTAAGCTACGTTTGCCGGGGTTGGTCAGTGGATGGGTGACCATCTTTACGGAAAGCACGTTAAGCCGTTGGTCCCGGCTGTCACTCGTGGATCTTTGACAGTCGTTACGGGTCGTCAGAAGCCCGAAAGTCTGGCAACCAGTCTTACCAAGGGGTATCGTATTACCCAGTTAATGGGTTGTGGAGGTCAGACAGGCAGTCGCTCCATGTAAAATACTGGTATTCAGCTGAATCCGGTTAGACTGGAAGCCGACCCCAACATAGTTGGGAAAAGGCTAGGCAGATTGATGATGAGGTCGGCGTTTCATAACTAATTACTCTGAGAAGAAGTGCCGAATCAAACTCTGCCTCTTTTAAGGCTTTATCACAGTAGCGAGTTGTGAGCGAGTGGAAAGCGGGGCGAGTGCGCAGTGAGCTCGCCACGAGTTCGCAACGTGTGACCACGCCGCGGGTGCGAAGCGACCTCATCACGTTTGCGTAACGAGACCAATTGACGCGAATGTAGGTACAAGAGAGAGCGACACAAGCGAGTGTACAATATTATGAAAACGCGGCGAACACATTGCTCACTCGTGGCGTGCTCGCTACGCGCTCGCGGCGAGTTCGTTCACAAATCGCTTCGCTGGAAACACGCTCGCAAATCGTCAGTGTGACAAGGCCCTTAAAGTCCAGACACCACAGATCCAGTAAGTAAGATTCATCACCACTTCATCGTTTATCCATATTATCTTCGTCCAGGTTTAAGGAAATGCAAATACCTACTGCTTTAAGGCTTTAATGACCCAAATCCTACGGAAACTGAATGCGAAAAACAAGGTGTTTTTTTTTTTGTTCACTGTAATCATTAATTCGCCCAGCCATTACGTCCTTACGACAGGCATAAAAATAAGTACCGTATTAACAAAACATAAAAAAATAATCCATTTTTGTGAAATGTGGGTCAGATGTTGTGAAGTAACAAGAAAAGTAGATATGACGAGACAACCGGTAAAGCCCTCATTTAATCCATGGGATTTGTTGTGTTTTAGAGAACCCGAGTTTCTTCTCAGAAAAATGTTATGGTTGACATTATAAAGCGCTGTTCAGGATATGAGTTTGGTACCTACAATGAAATTAAGGTTGAAAATGTTACATGACTAGCTTTTGCCCGCGGCTTCGCCCGCGTGGATGTCGGAAAATATCTCACAGGAACGCTACTTGGATTAAAAGTACCTACCTAAAGCCTAGCCTAGTTAAAGTTTATCCCCTTGTTTCTCTAATAATTTAACAGAAAAGTTTACTTTCAGACAGCCATACAATCCAAAGTTATAATCTCTTTATTATTCCCATTACGTTTAAGCTATTATGTTTGCCTAAAAGTTAGTCGTCATTTTATTAGATAAGCACTAGAGTTAGCTCTTCATAACACCTACGAGTTTCATAATTAGGAGTTTCATAGTTAGATTGAAAGTAACTTTGAAAATGGTTTTGCGTAAAACTTTGGAAGCTTCAAAATACAGTGTACGTGGCGCTCTCTCGCGGAAAGATTAGAAAGTGGGGAGTTCCCTCGGGAACAAGGGAGCGAGGGAGGATAGGAGCGTTTTAGTTCCAGTGATTGAACATAGATGGCGTTAAGTTAAATAACTGTGTTAACATAAATGAACGTAAAAAAACCGGCCAAGTGCGTGTCGGACCACGCACAATGAGGGTTCCGTAATTGAAAAGAATTTATCCCAAAGACAAACTTAACATTGACTTGAAAAACATGTTCTCCCATTCTTTGATATACGTCACGGACAGTTCTCCAACTGCATATTTAAGTGTGTATTAGCAAAAAAACTATTGTTAAACGTAACATCACGCCTTGTTTCCCCGAAGGGTTGGGCAGAGGTGTACCTATAGTACACCCACATTTTGCCAGAAAAAAAAACTAAAAACTAAATTTTTATGTGATAAAACTAAAAATTATCAATTTTCGGACGTTTTCATTTACTTGTGCTGTAAGACCTTGCTTCTTACCAAATTTCATGATTCTAGGTCAACGGGAAGTACCATATAGGTTTTGATTTTCTTGCGAGTATCAAAATATGTCGCCTAAATGGCCATATTTTTTTATTGCGTTGACTTAGAAACTTGATTTTTTTACAGCTTTAAGGGACCATAGATTTACGTATTTGATATTAATTTCAACTTGGTACCTCCACGCGTTCCTGAGAAAAAGGGTCTTGACAGACAGACAAATGGACAGACAGGCAGACAGACAGACGGACAACGAAGTGATCCTATAAGGGTTCCGTTTTTCCTTTTGAGGTACGGAACCCTAAAAAGTGTTCATTATTTTTAAAACCTGCTGTAAATAAAAATACATAGTAGTTATTACTTAGGTAACTTATCGACATAAATGCCATATTATTATGATATCTACTAGTAAGTGAATTAACTAAGCCTTCGTTTTCACACGTTGATTTTATACGTCAACAAAAATGAGTAGGTAAGTACTTATGTAAATGTATGACCAGCAATAAGGGCTGACTTTTCTATAGTCAGATAAATTTTAACTGAAGAATAATTAAGACAGTTTGACATATTTTCTATACAAAAGCTGTCAAAACGCAATATTTATTCCATACCCACTAAAATGTTCACTGCCCCCATGGCGGCACTACTTGCCTTAAGCACTCGATAATCATTGCTTAACTTTAAGTAACTTTTTAAATAATTATAACCCCTTAATTACCAATTTTGATTCTGTTTCTGAAGGGCTATTTTTGTAGTTGTCTCAGTTTACCACCAAAAGCAAGAGCAACACGTTTAAGCAGGAATTTTTTTTATGTAAAGCAAGACCTAGAAAAGCTTCTTTGTCATTTTGAAATAAAGGTAAGTACCAGCAGATTAGTTTGATCTTTGATTACTTTGATTTTGTGTATTTTATCTATGGACCTAGTTGCTGATAGTAAAATGGTTATTATTATTATTTTTTATTTGTCTTTATCACATCTCGGGACCCTGGGGTCCCGGACCTTTGGAAGGCGTACGAGGAGCAGAGGTCCCTTTGACAATTTTGAATGACGAGGAGGCATATTATTATTATTCAAAATCGACCTAATCTGCTGGTACCTTAATTGAAAAAATATTCTAATAACAAACAGGATATTGTTACTTGTAGGACAGCCGTTTCTCTTATTTTATTTGCCATTAAAGGTATCACAGATGATAACTTGACACCCAAAGGGTGAATCAGAGTGCAATCTCGTCATCTCGTGCGACAGACAGACAGGCTGACTTGTTTATTAAATGTGTGCACGATATTCATGACATCGCTATTCGCTTTTATTAATCCGCCATTTTGATTGACTGTTGCTTTGTTTGTAACATAAGTATTTGTAGTTGTGCCTATATTTTACAATGTTTGGTATAGTTCGTGATGATTTAGAAAAGAAGAAATTGCATTATTGTTGTCATAATGTCAATTTTTATGACGAAATATCAAAATAACTGTAAAAAACCGGCCAAGTGCGTGTCGGACCACGCACAATGAAGGGTTCCGTAGTTGAAAAGAATTTATCCCAAAGACAAACTTAACATTGTGTTGAAAAACATGTTCTCCCATACACATACACATATACGTTACGGACAATTGTCCAACTGCATATTTAAGTTTGTATTCGTAAAAAACTATTCATAAAAATAACATCAACATCACGCCTTGTTTCCCCGAAGGCTTGGGCAGAGGTGTACCTATACACCCACATTTTGCCAGAAAAAAAAACTAAAAGCTATTTTTTTATGTGATAAAACCACAAATAATCAATTTTCGGACTTTTTCCTTTATTTGTGCTGTGAGACCTTGCTTCTTACCAAATTTCATGAGAACGGGAAGTACCCTATAGGTTTTCTTTTACTTGCGAGTGTCAAAATATGTCGCAAAAATGGCCGTATTTTTTATTGCGTTGATTTAGAAGCTTGATTTTTTTGGAACTCTAAGGGACCATAGACTTACGTATTTAATATTAATTTCAACTTGATACCTTGATAACGCGTGGAGCGTTCCCGAGAAAAAGGGCCTTGACAAATGACATACTTGAAAGTATTTTTTATGTGATAAAATTATAAATTACCAATTTTCGGACTTTTTCCATTACTTGTGCTGTAAGACCTTGCTTCTTGCCAAATTTCATGGTTCTAGGTCAACGAAAAGTACCCTATAGGTTTTGATTTACTTGCGAGTATCAAAATATGTCGCATAAATGGCCGTATTTTTTATTGCTTTGATTTAGAAGCTTGATTTTTTTAGAGCTCTAAGGGTCCATAGATTTACGTATTTGGTATTAATTTCAACTTGATACCTTTACGCATTCCTGAGAAAAAGGGCCTTGACCGATGACATACTTGAAAGTATTTTTTTATGTGATAAAATAACAAATTACCAATTTTCGGACTTTTTCTATTATTTGTGCTGTAAGACCTTGCTTCCTGCCAAGTTTCATGGTTCTAGGTCAACGGGAAGTAGCCTATAGGTTTTGATTTACTTGCGAGTATCAAAATATATCGCATAAACGGCCGTATTTTTTTATTGCGTTGACTTAGAAGCTTGATTTCAGACAGACAGACAGACAGACAGACAGACAGACAGACGGACAACGAAGTGATCCTATAAGGGTTCCGTTTTTTCCTTTTGAGGCACGGAACCCTAAAAATGGCATAGGTGCATACCTAGGTACTTATAACATGTACTTAATCGTACCAGCGATCTAGCTAATGCATGGCCGAAAAAAAAAAGTAGGTAATTTGATTTAAATTCATTAAAATAATCACGAAAAACCTCTAGAAATGCGACGTTGCCAGCCCGCGTGTGATAAAACTCGGAAAAAGATTTGAAAGAGATTTGATCACGAGGAGATTTCGGATTTAATAGCTTAAGAGCGTTGACTCGGTACGGCATTTCATACAAACTTTCAAGTCCTTTTTTATCGAAATGAATGAACCGATTTTAATGAAACTTCATACGCATAAGTAGGATACATAGGTCTAAAAAGTTAGTAAAGAACATTTTCTAAATGTCTTATTTAAAAAAAGATAAATAGAAATCTCTGCTTCTATGGAATATTTCAAATCCGTCTAATTTTGCTGCAACACTATTTTTCGAAAATGTTCTTTACTAACTTTTTAGACCTATGTATCCTGCTTATGCGTATGAAGTTTCATTAAAATCGGTTCATTCATTTCGATAAAAAAGGACTTGAAAGTTTGTATGAAATGCCGTACCGAGTCAACGCTCTTAAGCTCTTAAACCCGAAATCTCCTCGTGATCAAATCGTACCTCATCTCTAAAAATTGCTGCTGAATATTTTTATCCGTCAATCTAGAGTGGATCCCATCTTAACTCTTATCTTGACATTGAGTAGCTCAATTAATGATTAGTGTGAAGGAACACTAATCCACTTTATCATTCGCTGGCGGGTTGGTATTTTTCTCCAAAACCGTATGCTCTGACGTTCTTGTCGTGACGACTATTCTATACTTCTTGATATAAATGAGTAGCAACTGTTATTATTATTTTAAAGACAATAAGCTCCAAACAGAAATAAACATTGCTCCGTATTCTAAGAGCGTGTTAATTTCATCTCCTAACCTAACCTGTGTAAAAAAATGCAATAAAAAGTTCACACACGTGCCGAACCCTCTTGTTATACGCGTTCGGGAGTTATCGGCAATTGTCGGATTCCACATGGCGTTCGCTTTATTTTGTGTTGTCATTATGCGGTTAGACAAAGCAAAAAATGCTGACTGTTTCAAAAAAGTTGTGAGTATGTTGAAAGGTTGAATGAGCTCCAGCTTTGACACAGTTTAAAAAAAAATGTGTCAACAACCGTTTTTTTGGGTCCTGTTATATTTTTATCTATGGCGAAATGGGTCCCAAAGAAGATATTTTGACGCATTTTGGATACACGCAAAATCAATTTCTGTCCTCAAAGACTACAAAGCCTCATTCTTTTTCATGATTGAAACATTGATATAATAATATAATATATCAATGTTAGTAAATTATGCAGACCAAAATACAATTGAGACAGCTTGATACAAAAAAAAATCGCAGTTTCCTCAAAATTTGCATTTTTACGAAAAAAAAACACTGTTTTTACGATTATTTAATTAAAGCTACTAATCTACACGTTCACCATTTAAGAAATAAGGGGATTATGGGTTTATTTTAATATAACAGAGCATATAGAATTTTAAAATATTTTTTTTAATTTCTATATGCTCCGTTTTGCCATAACAATGCTCCAAACCCCGTTACGATATCAAAGAGCCTGTGAGGATCCCTAAGTATATTTTAAGTCATCCTAGGAAGATAGTGTTGCTACCAGAAGAAGATAATTCTTGCAGGCTAGCTTCATTAAATAAAAATTAGGCTAATTCATGACTTTATCTACCTACTTCCTTTATAATATTATATTCGACCAAAGTCGTTTGAATACCTATTCTTCCTCTACATCTGCAATGCCTATATTGTCTTTTCAAAATGGGATTTATCCAAATTTATAATTTTTTCAACTGAATATGAGGTCTTCTTGCATATACAGGGTGTCCCGTAAATAATGGATAATCTCTTAAGGGGTCATCGTACTCATCATTATGAACAACTTTTACTATGGGACCAAACCTGGAATCGCGAAAAAAAAATCAGCTGCTCCCTACATTTTGACGAGTTTGATGTAGATAAATGTACTGGTCAGCTGATTTTTTTCGCGATTTCAGGTTTGGTCCCATAGTAAAAGTTGTTCATAATGATGAGTACAATGACCCCTTAAGAGATTATCCATTATTTACGGGACACCCTGTATGCATTAGACATCTTGAACGAATGCAAAAAGGGATATTCAACCTAACAAATTGTACTTGAAAAAGTGTATCCAAAACAGGATATTTTATCAAAAAAAATTTTTGTAACACGTTTTCTGAAAAATAAGATAACATGCAGTTATCCCCTTTTGTATAAGACAATCCTAAATTTTCTAGATGTCTCACAATAACTAACACGGATCGTCCCTTGGGATTGAGACCGAGTCTCTTGCAGCCTGACATTTAGTATAACGTCTAGTATAACCTGCGATATTCTCGAGGGGACACGTGAAAGGTTAAATGCTATGAGTAACAGCTATGTTTCGTATCGTTGAATATCAAGTAAATGTTTATCGCGATGTTTTGTATAAAATATGTCAAAGAGAAGATGGCGAGATAGTTTTAACTTTAAGTTAGTTGAGTTTATGTACAAAATTAAAATGTATTAAAATTTTAATACAACTGGGGTACCCATTGATGCAGCCCACTGTACCTATGTCTGATATTTTCATTGAACCTTGCTATCCTAACTTTCTAACTAATATTATAAATGTGAAAGTGAGTATGTTTGTTTGTTACGCTTTCACGCTAAAAACGGATTTGAATGAAGTTTGGCACATGGGTAGACCTGGATTGGGACATAGGATACTGTTTATCCCGGTAGTACGTTCCAGTGGGATAACTTCCGAACTTCACGCGGGCAAAGCCGCGTGAAAAAGCTAGTACTCGTATATATGGCCATAACATGGAATACAGTAATGGGTTAGTAACTACTAGCTATGAAATATGACGAAATCTGAAAAATCCTGAGACTTGAAATTGATAATTGCAAGCAACCGACTCAGCAAGTAGACCTTCGCAACAGAGGAATTTAAAGGAAGATATCAAGGTTTAACTACACCTAAAAAAGGAAAGAAGGCGTAGGTTTCCACGCCTTTTGCCCATGGGGTTAGGCAGAAACTACAGAACGTCCTCTGATTTGATCCTAGTTACTAGAAAATTAATAAGAATATTCCGAGAAAAAGTCGAAAGGAACCAATTCGAAATTACGAGAAAAAGTCGAATTAATTTTAATTCTAAACGATTGCTATTTTAAGTACCTAAGTGAATTAAGTTCATCTTGCAGTAATTTTTTTATGTTTTTTTTTATTTATTTTTTTTATTTTTCCTGTGTTCCTTTATCGATACTCAACCTACCCCTAAGCTATGACACGCGACTACTTTAACACCCTATTTATTAATGGTCCTTTCAAATATAAACTTACACATTTTCTTAGCAACGCCAAACCACACACGGTGTTCAATAGTTACTTAATACTTAATCCGAAGTCCGCCAGTTAAGTGGGTAGCTAAAGTTGTTAATTAAGTATGGCACAAAGGAGAGTTAAGTGTTCGTTGCTAACCGCACGCCACTTGAAAATTTACCATACCAACTTGTGTTGAGCCAGTGGTCGAGTATAGTGCAACTTGCAAGGACATTGTTATTGGGAAATTGGGACATTTCTGGTGGAATATTAGAACTGTATTCCCCGATGGGTAAGACAGAGGTGTACAGGACCTATATCCACATTTCGTCAGTTTAAGTCTTAGGTCCTGTTTCACCACCTTTTTTTTTTGTGGATGGGAAATCATCAAATGACTTCTCCCGCTCTGGGTGGAGCGGAAGAGCGTGTCATACTTTTACTGACTAAAACCCACCCGTGTTCCTTCAGTTGCCTGTGCCAGGGCCACGGTATCTCTTTCGAACAACCCGCGTCATTAAGTTCCTTGTAACTTACTTCTCAGATAATTTCATACAAATTCTGTTCCATTTTTGAATTTATTCGGTGAGTAGTGGTTATTTGGACATCGTGAAATAGGCCCATGGGCAATAGGGGTCGAGCCTATTGCCATTAACTGGTCACATATCCATGACTCCGGACTGCTGCTGAGAAATTCCAGATGGGACCACCCAATAACACTTTGCCCGACCCGGGAATCGAACCTAGGAGCTCATGCTCAGCAGTAGCTCTAGCGACCACTAGACCAACGAGTTAAAAGTTGTTCACAATAATGAGTACAATGACCCCTTGTTAGTGTTTTACCAAATAACCCTGTATATCTATGTACAAACCAATGCCTTGATCCTTTTGTACTAAAGGAAACTAAGTCTTAGCAACTGATTTATTAAAAACTTCGAAAGCTCGTTTGTACATTAAAATAAATAATGAGCGAACCCAAAAATAAATTATAAAAATCCGGTACCAACACCAAAACACAAATCTGCTCCGACATGGGGGTAATTTGTAAATTATTTCTGGCGTACGCTACGCCTATTAGGACAACTTGATAGCTGTCTGTCGACTTCTTTCAACGTCTATTTAAAAGCTACTGTTAAACAAATAATATTTAAAAAAAAAAACCGAAAGCACATTCGAAATTAAACCTTAATTCAAACACATAGGTGGTGTTCGAAATTTATTGAACGGTAGATTTAAATTTGTCGAAGCCTCAACGAGTATTTATGGCACCAAAGCACCTTTTTACGTTGACCTCCCCAGCCCCCTTCATTGCTTTAAAACTGATGATCTGCAACGGTTTGTCCTAAAGTTACACGGGTCATTTTACACTGGCGTTTGGTCCGTTCGAACCCATTTTGTTATGATGGCGGCATCAAAAGCGCAGGATAAACGCTAACTTATTTTTAAGTGGTAGATATGCAAGATATTTATGGTGGATAGGAAGCAAAATGCCATGTTCAATCTATAAGTTGATTTATTGGAGAGAAATTATCGTTTTGGATAAGAAATATTATTTCTGTATAGGGAAGCTGTTATTTTTGATCGTGTGTTGGCGTTTGGGCTCCATGGTATAAGTAGATACTCAATATTTAATTCAGTTAATATCACTATTCCTGGAGTAAGCCCATCGACTTTCGCCAACTTCGTCATCATCATAATCAGCCTTCAATGTTCCCACTGCTGGGACACAGGCCTCATCTCTTCGACTTTAATCTACCACGCGGGCCCAGTGCGGGTTGGTAGATATCACATATCTTCGAATTTTTGGCTCTAGGACATGCCGGTTTCCTCACGATGTCTTCCGTCACCGTTTTGAGAGCAGTGTTGATGAAGTAATTTACACAAAGTAAAGCGCCTGCTACGGTTCAAACCCACGATCTACAACTCGTAAGTCGGGGCAGTTACCACTGAGCCACCACTGCTCTTACCAACTTACGAAAACAAAAATGTACCTACTACATAATATAGAGTTAATTTGGATAAACAATTAACGTCTGTCATTAATCCTGCAATCAAAGTAAAAACATTCACAGTATCTTTGATTTTTATTACCTTAGGTACCTACTAGCTACGCCCCGCGGTTTCACCAGTGTAGACCGGTATAAAAAGTATGCCTATGTGGCTATCTACATACCAAATATCATCCAGATCGGTCCAGCCGTTTGAGCGTGAAGAAGTAACAAACATACAAACACACACACTCACAATTTTTCGCCTTTATATTATTAGTGTGATACCTATTTACATCCTTAGTGATTCAGAGCAAGTTCCTAAAAATAATAAATCAGTGAGAAATCATAATAATACAACAATCAACGCATAACATCTGGGGTCATTGTACTCATCATTATGAACAACTTTTACTATAAGACCAATTCTGAAATCGCAAAAAAACCAGCTGTTCAATACACTTAATGTTCGCTTAACTATTTACATTTCCAAATTTCCTTAGTTTATCCTAGCCAGCACCCTAATTACGCAAAACACTTTCAATCAAAATTCGAGAGTTTAGAAGGATATTGCTAATTAATCATAGTGCATAGGTTGAAAAATTCGTCTGCTCAACAACTTAATTAGCGCTATGAACGTATGTGAACTGTCAAAATGAAACCCATTGCGATTAACAGTCATTTTATTTACGCGTGTTTACATCTGCTGATCTCTTACCTAAGCAACACACTGTCAGATCGATACATCAATACTAAGAGCGAAATCGATATGTTGGGTCTGTCTTTGTGTGGTTGACAGTGCAATTATCATCCTTTGATATATTAATATGGCTCCCAGATAATATCTAATGGTTAATTCTCTATTAACAATACCATTTGTTTGTGCGTCAACGTAATTGCTTATTGATGTTTTCGCGTTGATTCATTAATTATTGAGTACCTATGTAATGTAATTTTGCAGTTTTGACATAGCTTTAAGGGCAAATTTCAACAGTGAAACTGAACACGCTCAGCGCATCTAAACCGCACTCAAGAAAAAAAAAAAACATTTATTAGGACCAACACTTACAAATTTTTCATACCTGCCAAACTGCAAGACAGTTTGTCGGCAGAATCCGACTTTTGTTGCTCCTTTTACAATCATTTTTGGTCGTTATCGATGGGATCTAGTGTCAATATTCCACAATAATAGTGACACTGACAGCTTTTGAATACGGTGTAGGTGCTGATCACGTGTAGTTTAGATTCGTTGGTGAAATTCGCCGTATAAAACATCAATCCCCATTGCAAGGTCCACATTTCGTTCAAATTATTTCTCAAAACAATAGTTTACTCGTAACTAAACTAACCTTTTTTTTTTGTTTTTTTTTGTGCTTCGCGGCCTTTTGCCTAAGATCAAAGTGTAACTAACCTAACCTAACCTAACTTTCTGCTTTAGGTACTGCACACGGCTACACATTAAGCTATACATTTCCAGTTTACACTGATCTCTCAAGTTTGTAAGGAAATCCTATACATTAAGTTCAGCTAAACTCACACGTATCTCTGTGAATAAAGTTACTTACCCGAGTTATTAGGTCACACAGAGGGGACATCATTACGTTATTCGATAGGTAGTTGCTGAAAATCAGCGCCGCTGATGATAGGCTCGTCAGACGTCACGGCATTTTGCTGAGCAACGACCTTTCTTGCACAGATACGACGCACGGATTAATTTGTTCTTGTTATTTTTGTTATAAAAGTATTATTTTTCCAAGGTGCAATTCGGATTTGTTTTTGTTTTGTTTGCTGCATGTTTGTTGACATTTCCTAGTGTCACAACACAGAGCAGAGGCAATATAGAGTTCATAGTCTAAGTAGTATTGTAGAATTACTGTTTTAAATTGTTGTCTTTGGTCTGAGATCAAAAGACAACTTGGATACGAGGCTTTTGCTTACTTTGCATAATGTGTGTACTTTGTTATTTTTTTTAGTTTCTAATGTGCGTTTTATTTGTGCAGAATAAACGATTTTTCTTTCTTTTCTTTTCTTTCGTTTCTTATCTATACAATGTGAGACCAGCTTATACTGGAAATGTGCTTGATCTGTAGCCGTGCGTACAAGTTAAAATTGGAAGGTCAAAAGCAAAAGTACAAATCACTGCCTTTATTATAAGTACTATCCCAATAGTCCCTATAATTGCTTCCTATTGCTTTAAGCTGGTTAGCAATAAACTTTTACGAGCTGACACTTAATATAATGTCATTTTTGCGCAATTGCGAATGTCAGCCCTGTAGCATGCCTGTAGCAGTTAATTCCTTGCGAATTGACATGATGGCCAAATAAACGAACATTAGTTTTCCTAGGAAATAATTACGATAAAATGTTTGAATATTTTATTATTTAACACCTACTTGGACGAAATAAAGTCTAATTCCATTGAAAATGAAGTTTATTTCCAGAATATTAAAAAACAAACAAAACATGCAATACGCAGCACTAACTGCGTTTATTATTTTTCGCTCCCAGCTGAGCCTAAAAAAGCAAAACATACGCTCATAAATTATCGCGTATTGTAACGAAGTTCAAAGAGGTAATAGCAAACAAATGCGCGCCAAAAACAATAAATCAAAATGGCTGAATAACGAGAGACGGACGGTGGCGAACGAAACTTTCATTTCGTTCGTTCATGAGCGCACTTTGCTTGAAACATTTCGAATTACTAACTGTTCTCGTTCATTTGTTTTAGACGTTAATTTTTTCTCGAAAGAGTTGCGATTTTGTTTTCGTCCATGTATAATTACTTTTCGTTGATTTGGTGATGTCGACAACACAAAATCATATAAATTACACACAAAGGTATATCACAGATGTATGTCTGTTGATATGTATATATGTCTAGGTTAAAAAGATAAGTTAAATATGGACTGGTTACAGCATTCTTCTTATTGAATTAGCAAAGAACTTAGTCCTTATTGTAATTTTAGGGCGAATTTCACCAATGAAACGGAACGCGATCAGTACATCTAAACCGCGATCAAGGTCAATGTCAATATTCCTTAGCAATTATGACACTGATAGAGTCATGAGTGCTTAAAAAAAAAAAATTTTGGCTTGTGTTTAAACGCCTACCAGAAAAGTACCTATTTTACTACCAAAAAATTCGAAATACCTGCCAGAATGGACAAATACTCAACAAAATTAAAACCATTTTATTGTGAAATTATAACTTTAGAAAACTAACAGCAGGTCGACGGAGCCCCGCTTGACGGGGCTCCTATTTCTGTCTGCAGGGTGTAAAGGAACCTAACCAACCAAACCTCCGGGTGCCTCTGACGTCGACCGTCTAGGGTTAGGGTTTTCGTCAGCAGGTCGACGTGGATTTGGTGAGCATTTATCCATTTTGGTGAGCATTAAATTTTTTTGTTAGTCATTATATTTAATCCCAATATTTATTGCTAGGTACTGATGAAAGGATTCACCAACCCGTTTCTCTTTGTGATAACTTGCAAATCTGTAGAAAAAAAGAATTCATTGAATTTATCGGAACCGATAGTAGGTACTACCGCTTGCAGTCCGGTGCAAACACTTCCCGGTACTTCAGGACACGCGGCACACAGCATTAACCAGGGGACACTACGTCATAGATTGTTTTTAACACCCCTAAATGGTGTACAACAAACTCCATCCCTTCGGCGACAATAGAACGCTTTTCAAAGACACCCCCAACTTTTCTTTCGCGAACTTTCCTTTGGCACTCTTGAAGTTTGATGTTGGAAAAAGTTTTGCTAATTTTATTTTTCGGTTTGCGACAGAGGAACGTTGCTTTTAAAAAGTTTTGATGGAACTTCCAAATGTGTCTTGAAGATTTTTTTGGAACCTAAGGCAGAATGTATAATTCTGAAGTTCCTACACGTTTTCGTCTCAGATACGATTAATCTCGTATCTTCTCCATTTATTTTATTACATGGATTCTTATTTGAATTGAAGATTGCAAATGGCATTTAGGTCGGTTTATTTTGATTTTTAAAATAGGCACTCTATTCTTGAAACACAAATTAATCTGCTTTCATGTAGTTTCTGCTACGACAGCTGAAAATACTATTCCTAACCTATTCGAAATATTAGGTAAAGGACATTACTTACCTAGAATACAAAACAATTGAAAATGTTTCAGAAAAAGTTGTGCTCAAACCAATATGACAATTTGACACGGAATTATGATAGAGCCAGTGATCAAATATTCAATTCAGTTCCGGATTCATAATGCGATTCAAATTACTCTCTGCCGACGTGAATTGATAATTGAGAGTTGAGACTAAATAAAATATTACATCAAAGTCTGTTACACAATTGTGAGTAATTCATCAAACCTCATAATCTCTGCATAATAAATATGAAATGCTGTTATTTTGTAAGCGCATCACTTCAGAACGGCAGCATTGTCAAATGCAGCACTTTTTTTTTGGATAAAGTTCTTAGCACACATATCAACTCGGAAAGGGATCGTCACCGTATCAACTCGAGCCATGCGGTATTCTTTATAAGAAACTCTCTAAGTACTGCAACGCACACTAATCGGAATCGTAACGTAATCGCCTCGCCTCGGGACAATCTCACGAACCGCGGCGATACGGTGACGAACCCTTTCCGAGTTGATATGTGTGCTTTAACATGTGGAAATTCACTTGTTCAGCTACCCAAAAAATGTATCAGATATTCCTCCTAAAAATATTGATTAAGTACTAAAATTAAATGCTCTCTAAACCAATCTCCCAGTACACCATCGGCACTCGTCGCGATTCACGCCACATTTGCATGTGAGTGTTTTTTTTTTTGTTTGCAGGTACTTACGTGGCTTTTATGGGAGTTTGTGAGTAGGTAATATAAGTGTGTTATGGAAAAGTATTCACCTAAATAAACCATGTTCAGAGATCTTCCCGGCTCCACTGTAGGTACTAGCACACCCGCGCGTCCGAAACTTCACATTGGTGAATCATTTGGGTTAGGTTAGAATAGTGACCGTTACCTCTATTGCTGGTGAATCATTTGGATTAGATTAGGTTAGGTTAGAACAGTGACCCTTAACGCGCGACGGCGAGCGAGCGAAGCGAGCGGTGCCGCGGCAGCGGCCGCCGAGCGCCATATCCCCTCTATTTTTGGTGAATCATTTGGGTTAGGTGAGGCGGTGAATGTCTCGTATATTAGACGATGAAAGCCTCAGGGTCATTGACCTTGATTTCAAGGTCAATGGTACTCGTACTGTAATTTTTTTTTTCGGCGTCTATTATTTTGCGCACTTTTTTGTTTTCAATAATACACTAATAAAGGTCTATTGTACCTAAAAAAAAATAGCTAGTATATAAAATCGCCGGGTGCGTTTGTACAGTGGTTCCATCTTCCCTTATAAAAGGAAGCAGAAGAAATATATAGGTAATGATTGTAGCAGGTGACGGTTTGTAGTTCTGCTTACCTCCATGACAAGAAGGCGTGAGTTTATGTACAGTCAGCGTCAAAAATATCGGGACGAACAGACTGTTCAAAATTATCTCAACAACTAAGAAATTTAAACTGTATCTCAATCGGATAAAGTTCTTGTCAGAATGACAGTTGTCGTGTACTGTCTTCATTCTGAAACATTCCTTGTGTCATTGAGTTAATATTTTATTTTCAGTTGTTTAGATTATTTTGAACAGTCTGTTCGTCCCGATATTATTGACGCTGACTGTATGTGTGTATGTGGATCCTACTAATATTATAAACGCGAAAGTTTGTTGAATGAAAGTTGGATGTTTGTTACTCTTTCACGCAAAAATGACTAAACAGATTTTGATGAAATTTGACACATAGATAGTTTATAACCACATGTGGATTAGCACATAGGATACTTTTTATCCCGAGGTTCTAGACTTACGAGGGTAAAACCGCGGGGCGGTGCTAGTCTTCTCATATAGACAAACTTTTGATATGATCTCCTTTTAGATTACACACCATCGAGTTACATTATCATTGTATCAAAGTGTAACATTAACATTAATTATATGCATGATTAGGTATGTAACTAATGAAATCGTAACCACAATAACATTGAACTTTATGCTCTACTAGCAGCGCCCCGTGGTTTTACCAGCATAGACCGGGATAAAAAGTAGCCTATGTGTTAATCCAGGGTATAAGCTATCTGCATACCAAATTTCATCAAAATCGGTCTAGCCGTTTGAGCGTGAAGAAGTAACAAAATACAAACACACCCTCACACACACACACCCTCACTCACAAACTTTCGACTTTATAATATTAATGAGTGTGATAGTGTGATACTAGCTGCGCCCTGCGGTGTCACCCGCGTAGACCGGGATAAAAAGTAGCCTATGTGTTAATCCTGGGTATAAGCTATCTGCATACCAAATTTCATCAAAATCGGTCTAGCCGTTTGAGCGTGAAGAAGTAACAAAATACAAACACACCCTCACACACACACACTCTCACTCACAAACTTTCGACTTTATAATATTAATGAATGTGAAGTGTGATAGTGTGATACTAGCTGCGCCCTGCGGTGTCACCCGCGTAGACCGGGATAAAAAGTAGCCTATGTGTTAATCCAGGGTATAAGCTATCTGCATACCAAATTTCATCAAAATCGGTCTAGCCGTTTGAGCGTGAAGAAGTAACAAACATACAAACTCACCCCCACACTCATAAACATTTGCCTTTATAATATGTATTAGTGTGATAATCGGAATAGCACCGAGTGAATCAGAACACAAACTACGAATACACTTCCTTCTTGTTATAATTTCACTGAATTAAATCAGTTCACGTCCTGTCACTTTTTCTATCAACGGCCACATTTAAAAGAAACATCAAAGCCCACATTGTAAAGCCATACGAATTCAGAAAACTATAAGGGAATGTACTAGGAAAGCATTTTACCGAGAAGCGCTAAGAAGCTTCCCACCATCTTCGTAGAGACATAAAGCTTGCTGCAAGGACAGCTATGCACTTAGGACTTGTCTCGTCGTACCAGGATAACATAAACAACTAGGAAACTAGCAAACAAATTGACAGCGACCTTATTACTTCGCAGGATAGAATGATATTTCATTGACACAATTTTTCGCAGTAGTAAAATTTTCACTGTCGTATTGTCACCCATACCGAGCTGTGTTTGCGGGTTCTAAACACGATTTTCACCTTTATTTTCTTCAATATAAGATTTAAAACATATGCTTGGGTCACCTAATGTTATAGGTCGTTATAGTTTATGGCATATTAAAATCCTAGTACTACTTATTTGTTCTATCTTGTGATCTGATGGTCGGGAAAAATTGCACCGTCAACGTTTTGATGGGCGATTAAATTCTTTATTTTTTACTGTAATTAAACACGATGTTCTCAAGACTCTTCAGTACTGCTCGTAAATGTCTGCTGCAAACATGGTCTTTCAGCAGTCCTTTTTATAACCACAAGGATGAATTAAATGGCTTTAATACTTAGTCTATTCTCACAACAATGTCTGGAGAAAATGTTCGTATAGCCACAGAAAATCAAATCACACTTCGATCTCCACAAAGCAAAGACTGTAAAGAACACATTTAGAAATAGATCCATTAGACACTAACGTATCAAAAAACCGGTCAAGAGTGAGTCAGACTCGCGCACCGAGGGTTCCGTACCGATTTCTGAAACAGTGTGCTATTTAGAGATATCGTTTTATTTTTCCTGTAATCTTTAAACTCTTCAAACTTCGGCGCCAACGGGGGGTATTTTTTTTTACATTTTTCAACAAAAGTCGAAAACTACGCGGCCTAAAAAAAATTAAAATTGTTTAAGAATTTGCAAATAGCGCTCTTTCATATGATACCCCACATGCCCTAGTAGCCCTACTTTGAATTTTTAAGACCCCCTATTTCTTTCTTATTTCTAAAACATATTCAAACTTCAAGTTGATAGCATTACTAATGCTCTAATGTTCTTGACATATCCAGCTGTCAGACAGACAGACAGACAGACCGACAGACAGACAGACAGACAGACAGACTGAGTCGCACCATAAGGATTCCTTTTTACCATTTCGGTACAGAACCCAAAAAACGACGTAAATGAAAACAAATGAAAGAGGTCTGCCTGCATCTATAAATTGAGTCCACGTTCAGATGTTCCTAATCGTGGCCTGCTATTTTATAGAGAGGCTAGGCTTTGTCCTATTGCTGTTATCGGATTTCTTCTATTTTTCCATTGGCTGAAGAGCAGTGGAGTAGAAACAATGGCAATGAACATTAGTAAGGGGATCGCGCCGTCTCGAGAAGCTCTCGACCATCGACTTCTTCGATAAGGCGGTGCGGTTTCTGAGGTGGTGTAAATTGTAAACGGTGGCGGTGGTGTGTTTTGCAATATTTATCGAGAAAGTTTGAAGAGCAGTTAGCAATGAGCTGCAGTTTATTTATGCTGACGCTTTCTTCACTGACGAATTATGTAAGCCTTTACCTATACTAGGAAGGTTTAGATAGTAAAATAAAGGTAAACAATGTTGATGTGACTTTTTATACAAACACATATTAACTACTGATTAAACTCATGCATTAGTTTAATCAGTAGTTAATATGTGTATACAAGGTGTAAAATAAATAACCCACAACTTCTTAAGGGGTCATTGTACTCATCATTATGAACAACTTTTACTATGGGACCAAACCTGAAATCGTGAAAAAAAAATCAGCTGTTCAGTACATTTTGACGAATTATGCGAACATAAATGTATTGAACAGCTGATTTTTTTTTCGCGATTCCGCGAAAATTTTTTTTTGTAATGTGTTTGTTTTTCGATGTCGAGTATGTGGACGAAGTTCTTGCAGTTAATTTTTTTACACCTAATATATGTGTGTGAACCATGGTTCAATTGATTTAGTAATCATTATTGTTGTATTTACATTGATTTTTAGTTGCACTTTATTTTTAAACTGAGGTTTTAAAATAAAAAAGATAAAAGGCACATCAAGATTGTTTACCTTTATTTCACTACCTAAACCTTTCTAGTATACATAGATACTTAATAATCTTTGTTGATTGTTTTAGATTATCATCTACGTGTCATTAAATCACTGTTATAAAAGTGTGGATGCTATTTTACGACTTACTTTTCTTTATCAAACTTAAGTGAGGTCCATAGTCTAATGCCCGGTGTATGAAGAATTTTAATTAGGGTTTATACTCTTACCCCCTTATTCATAAAAAAAAAACTAATATGTTCTATAAACCTATTTTAGTTAAATAAGGTTTATTTTAGTTTTTTTATGAACAAAGGGATTAATAGTTATATTCTCGACAAAAGTGAATTCCTTCCTTATGCTCAGTTTTTGAGGTCCTCTGATAAACACTCGATAGTAGTTCACTCGACTTTTAAACTGAATTCTTCTAACGAAATGTTCAGCAACACGATAACAAACCAATAATCATTATCACATGGATAAACTCCGTTTAAAAACCTCAGAAACCGGGTATAGGTCGGCCATACAAGTGTAGCCTAGGAAATAAAACAAACTTCGATCATCATTAAAACTGCATTTCAACAAAAGATATCATATAAGTACAAAAATACCGCTAGCAATAAAAACAATATCGAGAACGGGTCTTATCGCGATATTCCTTTTTTACGAGGTAAACAGGTACCTACTTGTTTCCCGACGTTACAACCGCCATGCAAAAAAAAGCAAATACAAAACAAAAAAAAAAAACAAATCAAACAAATCGCGAGTTTTAAAATTTTAACAAATAAATGTTCCAGTAAATCAGTATAGCCTAAAAAAACCTTCATTACACCACACAACAGCTTGACACTCATATCGTTATTTGATAGATTTTCACAATAACAATTAAAACCCACAGGCAAGACGTCTCAATATTGGACTCTTTCAATTCTTTAGATTGTATTGGCAATGCTCCTAGCATTGCATTGTTAAGGGGAGGTCTTCACAAGTGCAATATTATTAAAAGAAAAAGTTTTTGGCGGCTTAATTTTTAAATAGATGATTAGGTAGGTATATTAAAGTTGTTTTGTGTAGTACCTAGGTGCCTATAACTATACACATTTTAAATTACAATCGAAATCTGAAAAAAAAATGCAAAAAATTAGAAATAAATGGCAATAAAAATCTTTTAAAATAACTTGAAAAAGTAGCTCACTCATTAGACCATAATTGAAATGATCTTTCATGATATTCATTAAAACTACAAAACACATCATCAAAATACAGTATTTCAATTGTAAAATTACGTCAGTAAAATCACGTAAATTAGCGAAATCGGCAAAATTTCTTATACGGCCTCGTAAATGACGATTTAAGGACAAACTGCACGTGATACTTTATTACAATACTCTTCATTATATTATATTAAAGTTACAATATATGTATTATCAAATTATTAAAGTTACAATATATGTATTATCAAATTATTAAAGTTACAATATATGTATTATCAAATTATTAAGAAAACCGCACAGTTTCAAAAATACCATAGCCATAATATAATTTCTAAGAAAAATCACGTGTCCCTTAGAAAGTCCCAATTTTCCTGTTTACAACAAAATTACAAACCGTGAAAATAAAAACAATTTTCGCAAGCTTGCCCTTAACTTATCGTTTATACTTAAAAGATCTCCGGGGAGTGTCCGTGCCAATGATTAAACTTCCTTCCCATTTAACTTAACGTCCTGCTTCAAATAACTTTATTGAATGTTTCAAATTCAATCATGCGTTTATTGTGGCACTTTTGTTTTTGTTTATGATTTTTTTCAATGGGTAAGTATACTTTTTAATTCAGGAAGCAATGTGTTTGACAGAAAAGTTTTTTTTTTTAATAAGTAGGAGCGTTTATCCCGCGCGGGCTGGCAAAGTCGGTTTTCTACAGGTTTTTCGTGATTATTTTTATGAATTTAAATCAAATTACTATTTTTTTCGCCATGCATTAGATTGTTGGTATTTATATGTAGGCTTGCTATTTTTTTATAGGTACTCGTAGTTATTTTGGTATTTACTCATAAAAATGAACGTTAATAGACAATAATGTTAAAAAAGGAATATCGCGATATGACCCGTTCTCGATATTGTTTTTTAATGTGTACAAACCGCGAAAGTTTAAAAAGTTTAACAATGTTAATTTTTATGTGTAAATACCAAAATACTAAGTACTTATACCAACGACCAACGATCTAGTGCATGCCCAAAAAACTTTATTTAAATTAATTAAAATAATCACAAAAAACGACGAGAAATGCGACGTTGCCAGCCCGCGTGGGATAAACGCTGTTAAAAAGTGTTTTAAATTTTGTTAAGACTTGCTAAAGCGAATGCTATAATAGCAATTAGTAAAATATTGTTTTTAACCCTCAAGTTTATCATAAAACCTCGAGTTTATTATGTCGGTACCTATTACTTCTTATAAAAGTGAATATGCAATACTTATGCATATTCACTTTGATAAGAACACATACACTCACAGCCATTCATACACAAACACACGCATACACACAAAATATACATTCACAAACGCACATTTATACAAAACACACTCTAGTTGTCACATACTGCCATAATCACGATTTACATTTTTTTTTATTTTTCATTTTTTTCTTTTTAATAGTTTTATAAAAAATGTGTAATTTATACCTCACTAGCACAACAAATCAATTGTTAATCAATCAAGGAAGAGCGAGGTTTATCCCATCACAAGTATCTTCGGATTACTTTCTGGGAAACCCCGGCAACTTAATTGTATAAATTTAAGATAATTAATAAACACATTTTTTTTTTATGCATTTATTCAAAGACAACATTTTAGTCTACAGTTATACCTACTTAGTTGTTCTCCTAAAATAAATATCCTATCAAACCTAACTAAAATACATAAAATTGAAAATTATATGAGTACCTACAGTTTTCACCTTACCTTATTACCCTTATTACTATGACACCCATAGACAAGTCTGGCTATAATATTAAGCCTTATAAAATACATCATACTTTACTCGTCTAAACGTGCTATAACATTTAAATATAACATCCCTAATAATTTGTTACATCTTGTCTAGATCGTCAGAGCAATTTTGAGTGAAATGTTACGATAATGTAAGTAGCCGAGCCGGAACGATTACTGTTACTGCTGATCCCATTGTTGTATTATTGTTATTATGGACATAACCTGCAGTTGTGATGCGAGATATTTGAGATAAACGGATGCTGCAGGAATACGGTATTTTAGTTTAGAGGAGAAAAAATCTAAATATATATTATTTAGATAGTAAGCAAAAAGCAGTCGGAAAATGTTAGTTTTAGTTCGTAAAATAACAATATTTTAAAATTCAATTCAAAGTTTTCAGTTTTTTAAATCTGTTTTCTAACACCATAAAAGTAGCCGCCATGTTATTACGTCTGACCGCTGCGCTGTGTAAATAAATAAAACAGGTCAAGAGCGAGTCGGACTCGCGCACCGAGGGTTCCGGTCCGATTTCTGAAAAAATATGCGATTTAGAGACATCGTTTTATTTTTCCTGTAGTCTTCACATAAACTTCTATCACATAGAATAATTTCAGATTTTTCTCTTTGCAAACTTCGGAGATAAGGGGGGGGGGGGGTTTTACATTTTTCATTAAATGTCGAAAACTATGTGGCCTAAAAAAAATTAAAATATGTTTGAGAATGTGCAAACAGCGCTCTTTCATATGATACCCCACATGCCCTAGTAGCCCCACTTTTAGTTAATAAGACCCCCTTTCAGTCCCTGTTGCAAAAAAAACATCAATATTTTTATTTCTTTCTTATTTGCACAATAGTTGGGTAAACATCATCTAAAACTATTCCAAATTTCAAGTTGATAGCATTAGTAGTTCTTGAGATATCCAGCTGTGACAGACAGACATATAGACAGACAGAAAGACTGAGTGACACCTTAGGGGTTCCTTTTTTACCATTTTGGTACGGGACCCTAAAAAGTGTCAATGTCACTGTCAACTGTGTCAACTGTAAAGTGTTTGTTTGCACTGCCAACTGACGTCATGACCACAGAGCGAAATTTGAAAATATAAAATTTAAATGTATTTTTATGACACTTTTCGAATAAATAAAAATTTTGTGTTTTTTTTTAGTGGCTTATTAGCACTAAGAGAATCTAATTGAGACACTTTGGCAAAAAATGCGTGTAATACCCTATTATGGTGAGATTAGGTGATGGGCTGTAATTAGTGCAGAGGTGGAAAAGGTGTACTTTTAAAGGTGTACTTTTAAAGGTGTACTTTTAAAGGTGTACTTTTAAAGGTGTACTTTTAAAGGTGTACGGTAAAATGGGGTTTACTTTGATGACAACTTTCACCACAATATATTTTTTATTGCGTTGACCTAGAAACTTGATTTTTCTAGAGCTCTCTTGGAGCTCTAGAAAAATCAAGTTTCTAAGTAGACCGTAGACCTACGTATTTGATATTAATTTCAATTTGATACCTCCACGCGTTCCTGAGAAAAAGGGTCTTGATAGACTGACAGACAGACGGACAACGAAGTGATCCTATAAGGGTTCCGTTTTTTCTTTTGATGTACGGAACCTTAAGAGAGAAAGTCCTGTACGAGGCCCAAAGGCGTAGATGGTTTGTAACTGAAAGATACTTTCCACAAATTACTAAATTAATTTTGACTAACCAGTTTTGGAACTTAAGGCGACGATAACCGACTCTTTTTAACCGACTTCCAAAAGGAGGAGGTTCTCAATTCGTCGGAACCTTTTTTTTTTTTTTTTTTTTTTTTTTTTATTTTTTTTTTTTATGTATGTTCCCCGATTACTCGAAAATGGCTAGACCGATTTGGATTTTTCTTTTTTTGTTCGAAAGGGTATACGTCCCAAGTGGTCCCATGATCATCAAGTCAGGATCTGATGATGGGATCCCATGGAAATCGAGGGAAACCCTCAAATTTTATAGGCACACCTATATCGATTTCAGTATTTTTTATAGTAACTCGTGCATTTGCTCTTGGAAAGTACCATTCGGTGAGCTGGAACTGATGATGAAGACCACAGAGGGCCATCGGAAATACTCAATTATATCTAAGTATATAACAGGTTGCGATTCGATTACTTTAATATGGTTTATGCTCGTCAAAATAATGGTAATGGTGACTTCACCATGAGTTCCATTTCTCCTGGTTCTTACTAGGAGAACTCCTCAAAAATTAACGATCCTGCATCGGGAAAAGCAACATTTTGTAAAACGTGATGAGCAGCTGACATTGGGTTATTGTAACTTAGATAAATTACAAACTGAACCACTAAAAAGTGAAAAATAAAAACTTTTTTACAAAAACAAAAACCGACTTCCAAAAAAAACACTACAAAGTGAAAAATAACTTTAATTTCGGAAGTCGGTGGCAAAAAACTAAAATACAGATCCAAAGACACCGACTTCCGAAATTAAAGTTATTTTTCACTTTGTAGTGTTTTTTTTGGAAGTCGGTTTTTGTTTTTGTAAAAAAGTTTTTATTGAAGATCACTTCTATACTAGTAGTGTTAATGATTTGGAAAAAAATATATTTTAAATAAGGACATTTTATTAATAACATAATATGTGAATATTTTAGATTGTTTATAATTATTATTAATTTTATTTATTGTTTTTTTTTGTATAATGTACCTACTTAATTTGTAAAGTTATGTTTAACGCGGATAAAAAAACTGAGAACCACGCAAAAACTATCCAGTGTATTTTTATGAAACTTTCACCATTTTAAAGATAATTTAAGAATTTATCTTTTAGTATACGTGTTTTTATATTATTTACATTTACCTTTTGGTTTATGTATAGTAAAATTAATAATGCGTCTAATTTGGTACAGTGCTCCTTGACGGTCGAGTCCTACTACTGGCTGGACATACGACGCGTTGCGTGAGCTCAGCACAGACCATGCAAGCTAACCACTCAAAGCCGTTGGCATTATCTGCGTCATAAGAAAGGTTCTGGAAAAATTACAAATAACGAATGATTTCCGATAGTTCCTAATATGTTCAGTTTTCTTGGTAAATGCATTTAAATCAAAAAGCAAAAAACATTATTTCATACACTTTGGGTACAGACGCCAGCAGGTCAAGCCACCCGAAACTGTCAAATTTTCCCAATCAACCTTGAACCTACTGTTTAAGCGATAAAGATGAAAATCTATTAAAGAAATTTGACAGATTGTAGTAGCTTGATGTGTCTGTTACATAAATTTGAAAATTTGAATAACGATCCACCATTCTCTAATAAAGTAATTCATACTTTTTACAATCGCTTGTGATGGCAACAGTATTGCTGGACAATAAAACCTCCTTCATTTAATTGCTACAAAAAACCACGTGTCAATATAGCAACGGTCACCGACAACCCTCGACAACGAGACACAGAATAGTTAAATACAGAAGGCTCATTATTTTCACACAGTAGGAAAGCCATCCATTACGTACCGAGACCCCTTCGGCCTTGGAAAACATGCAAAGCCGTTGGTTCTAGTTGTCATTTCTATAACGTTGACAGGCGTTATGGGTAGCCGGTAGTCAGCAGACTGAAAGTTGACAATCAGTGTCTTGCCAAGGGGTACCGTATTACAGTAGTACCCAACTGATAAGGCGCGTCGTGAATCTTCGTTCGCACAGAAAAGAAAGTATGGCCCCGGAGATTAACGAGAATGCTTAAAAATTACAATCAACCTACCTTAGATCACTACTATAAGGTTCATAATACACTGCAGCTGTTAGTTCTGTCTCACTCGCAAGAATGATGGCTGTCAAGCGGCGCGCGCTAACATGGCGGCAGCTACCGACCAATAGCGGTACAGGAAAAAGCGTGGAGCGTGCCGATTGGTCAATAGCATTTCCCGCCCTTTGAAAATTCATCTTCTGCGCAGGTATGTACCTGCGCCGATAAGCCATATTAGTTGGGTACCACTGTACCCAGTTACTGAGTTGTGGACGTCAGATAGGCAGTCACTCTATGTAAAATACTGGTATTCAGCTGCATTCGATTATACTGGTAGCCAAACCCAACATAGTTGGGAAAAGGATTGGCAGATGATGAGCAGGTAAGATTTATGCGCATCACTGTCATACGTTTAAAGTTTCTACGGTATGAAGAAACCGAAACAAAACCACGTTTAAGATTATACAAGTCATAATAGCAAAAGTCAGATAAGCCAGCCAAAAATGACAACATTTTTTTTCATTTTTAGGGTTCCGTAGTCAACAAGGAACCCTTATAGTTTCGTCATGTCCGTCACGCCGACAATGTGGTAAAATAAAATATTGAAAAAAAAAATTGTTGGGCCTACATTCGTTCGCCATCATGCGTAAGCTTGTTATCAGTTATCACCCACAGTTTTAAACTGAATCTTCTGTCACTATCTCCCCCGTGTCCGGACAGTATCAACAGCTAAATTAATTAAACGGGCACGTGCGTGTTGCTACCGAACACGTGTCGTGTCCGTCGCGGGCATGTGCTGTAAATCAATCAAGTGGACCACCGCTCCATTTGTAGGGTTATACTGCGGTATTTTAATAATGTTGCAGTGAAGTGCAGTTACGATCGTTTTTAGGGTTCCGTACCAAAATGGTAAAAAAGGAACCCTTATGATGTGACTCAGTCTGTCTGTCTGTCTGTCTGTCACAGCTGGATATCTCAAGAACTACTAATGCTATCAACCTTGAAATTTGGAACGGTTTTAGATGACGTTTAACCAACTATTGTGAAAAAAAGAAAGAAACAAAAATACATAATTATGTTTTTTTGCAACAGGGACTGAAAGGGGGTCTTAAAAATTCGAAGTAGGGTTACTAGGGCATGTGGGGTATCATATGAAAGAGCGCTGTTTGCACATTCTCAAACATTTTCTTTCTTTTTTTAGGCCGCATAGTTTTTGACTTTTGATGAAAAATGTTTAAAAAAATACCGTCCCCCCCCCCCCTTATCTCCGAAATTTGCTATGTGATAGAAGTTTATGTAAAGATAAAACGAAATAAAGGAAAAATAAAACGATGTCACTAAATAGCACACTTTTTCAGAAATAATCAACAAAAATTAAATATAAATGAGAGTACGGAACCCTCGGTGCGCGAATCCGACTCGCTCTGGACCGGTTTTTTTTATTTGTATTTTGTTATAAAACTTCGCCTTAATTGAAGAGTTTTGTGCATTCATGCAGGCGGATGAGATGAGGTAAATTTATATTTTTAGATTAATTTGCACAATCTCGACGTATTTACGTGTTTTAACATAAAGTGAACGGAATTAGCCATGAAAATTTTAATTGATTCAAAGCGTTGATGCAAATATTGGAGCGACTTTCTATTTGTATTTTTATCCTTCTGACGTTCATTAGATGATCAACTCAACAAAGCATACAGTCATGTGTCTACCAAAGAGTTAGACAATAGTTTTTTTTTTTACCAAAGACTACCTATTTGAGCCAAACTTCATCATATTCTGCCTAGGCTTTTCCCAACTATGTTGGGGTCGGCTTCCAGTCTAACCGAATGCAGCTGAATACCAGTATTTTACATGGAGCGACTGCCTATGTGACCTCCACAACCCAGTTACTGGTTACCCGATACCCCTTGGTAAGACTGGTTGTCAGACTTTCGGGCTTCTGACGACCCGTAACGACTGTCAAAGATCCACGAATGACAGCCGGGACCAACGGCTTTCCGAGGCATTGAGGAGTCTTGGTACGTATAGATGGTCACCCATCTACGGACCGACCGCGGCAAGCGTAGCTTAACCTGATCAATCGACCCGTACGGCTTTTATTACTTAGCCACGAGCCAAACATAAAATAAAATTGCACCAGCTTACAAACTGTAACAATCTCCTAAATCAACCATCCTAAAATAACCGTATTATCAAACATTAATCTTCAAAAATGCTCTGGACACAGAACTCAGACAATATAACTACATGGCTATGGAACGTCCAATTTTATGGCTTATTTCGTAAAAATGTACGATAGATCATTGCCCCTAACATAAGTTCTCGATTGTCGAGTCGAAGTCACGCGATGTCGAGACGTGTCGTCGAGACGGCAAAAAAGTGACATTTGGTGACAGCTACAGTTTGTTTTGGAATGGAACTCGAATGCTGAAACGCTATGGTATGCTTTTTTGGTCATTTTGGGTGGTACTGAAGGAATTTTTAATGTGGTTGGTGCTTGTTGTTATTTAGTTGATTTTTATTAGTCTGAAGATTGGATAGATAATATTTACCTTAGAATAATATTGTAGCTATAACTAAACATTGAATCATAAAAACTTTTCATTTACAAGCCCTTTATCGAACCCGTTTAGTGTTTATTTCATTTTCATGTCCACGAAATGAGAGAAAAATGAACCTTACGCAATTATGTATCATTTTATCCAAATTATTATTTTACTAGCTTTTTTCCGCGAGTTCGGCCTCGTGGATGTCGGAAAATACTCCACGCGAACTTACTACTGGGATAAAAATCCTCTTTGTGTTAATCCAGGTATAAATTGATTTCTTAAAACTGTAGTGGTTTAAAGCTCCCAGACATCATGAATTTTTTCGACATCTTCAACAATCATCACCATATTTCAGCAATAAGGAAGGAATTCCCGGTAGTACATTCCCGTGGGATATTTTCCAACATCCACGCGAGTGAAGCCGCGGGCGAAAGCTAGTTATATATAAATGATGGTACGGATTACGGAATCCTCGTTGCGCGAGTCCGACTCGCTCTTGACCGGTTTTTTTTTTAAACAACGAGGTTACTTTAATCGCCCGGACATTTAAAGATATAACAATAACTTCATAGCCCACATCTGTACGTGAGATCATGATCACAATAGTAGGGGTCATCGCAAGTTTTTTTAACTGGACCTTTATTTATGCACCATTTCCGCAGAGGGGACTTTGACAAATGCCTGCAATTTTTGCTTCCGCTAGTTTCCTACCTTTACTTGCCGGCAGGCAGACGTAACTACATGTAATTGCTTATTTATTAGGTATACTTTGTTTGATCTATGGTGTAAACATATAGTTTTCCTCTGATTTTCATTTACAAAAAAATAAAAATAAATTAGGATAGTGAAGGATAACAAAAACTATTTGCAGAAATATTTCGATCGTAAGATCCCTCAGTAATTGTTCCCTCAATAATGAGAGAAATTATTTTCCTCTGTCAAGCAACGTAGGTACGGAAAAACTATAGGTAGGTACCGTTGACAAACGCTAAGCCATTCTAATTTTGAAACAATTTTGTTTGCAGGCTGCAATTGTACTTATGACAAAGTAAAACAAAGGACCATAGGGGCAGGATTTTTTCAATGAATCAGTGTATACAAAAAGCAACATGAATGTGTAAAGGCGTCCGTTTTGTTGATAGTACGTAGATCTGCAAATAGGTTTTGCTTATATTTTAGCTGGCAAACATTATGATATTAGTAAAACGCAACAATAGCCGCTAGTAATAATTTGTAAAATCTCAAATTAATTAGTTAATTTCGATACGCACGCTTTGCATTTATCTTTGTCAAACAACAACCCTCGGCTTAATTGTAATAAATAATTAGGTAAATAAATAATTGATGGTTCATTATTTAACAAATTATTTAAGTATCTAAAATCCTTTAGTTAATTATTTACATAACGCACCTCCAACAATAAGACTTTATCTCCGATTGTTATTAATTATAAAGTTTATGGAGTAAGGGCGGGGGCACACCGACGCGACGCGTCATCTGCGCGAAGCCTGCGCGCAATGAAATTAAAGCTGGCACAATGAATCCTCAAGTTTTAATTAAAGCGTGAAAAGTGTCGCCGGCGACTGCCGCCACCTCGCGACCATCAGATGAGCTCGTATTGTTTTGACCACTTTATTGCATCAAGGAGATTTTTTATTGTTATAAATATTATTTGTAAAGGGTTGTTTTGCTACGAGGCTTTATCTTTTAAATAAGGTTTGTATGAAGATGATTCTCAAAAGTTACTGTAAAGCTCCATTAACGCGGCGCAAGTTTATTGCCTATGGCATACCATACAATTGAAGGCCAAATATCTGGCACCGTATAAACACCACGTAAGTACGAGTAGATACAACATATTATTATTGCAAGATACCTACAGGCAAGTCAGTTTCCGTTCAAAACTGGTCAGGTGTAAACAGCACATACAGTAAAATTGCACGTACAATAAAATTGCACATACAATAAAATCGCATTCAATTCTGGCATGAACATTTTCTATCATTCAAACACGAGCGAACGAAACAAGATGTTCATTAGAATTTAATTAAATATTTCGCAGCGCAAATATCGGTAATAAGTACCTACTAGAATCGAATTGTACAAGGACGTGCAACTCTGTGTTTAGACTAGGCAAAACTTGCATGAAATAATCGCCTTGCAATTTTATAGCCTCGGTGTAAGTCGCATGCGATTTTATTGAATGCGGCAAAACTTGCATTCAATTGTTAAAATTATGACATTTTATGGAACCGCACGCGTGTAAACACTTGCATTCAATTCTTGAATGGCATGCGATTAGTGCTCTTGAACGTTCCAGAAATTTGTACCGTGTAAACAAAGTTTTAAAGTCACAATCACGATCGTACCACTTGCACACATAGATTTTACAAAATTCTGTCTACTGTACTTTGTTGTGTGCCACCGCCTAAAAAAACGAGACGTAAAATCGACATCCTTTGTTTTTATTGTAGAGTAAAAATTAAAACACTTGGGATCTTTCAGCCATAATTCTAACCTTACAAAAAATGTACTAATCAAACAATGCTACATTATACCTACAAATAACAAGAGATTACTTTGTAACACAACCAAAAACACTGACGATCAAATAAATCATGGCAGTCAGGACCAATCCAGTAGAATTATTGCTTTTTAATTTGAAACAGACGGAAAAAGTGTATAAAATTCGGCTAAAATGTCCCCTTATTCAATTAGCTTCGATCACCGATGTTATTTTGAGTGTTTTACGACTGTCCTTACTTTTGTAATCGTAAAAATGGATATTTTATGACTTGAGACGTATCACTTAGTGCACGTACGAGTTCTTTTAAAATTCTGTTTTTATGGATTCACATTTCAGTATTAACATACTCCATATTTTTGAACTGTCATGATAATCACAATTTATAATCGTTTTATTTTTGAAAATTACGCTGCTCATTATTTTAATAAATAAATTTAAAAAAAGTAATATTTAGTATTATTTAATTAAAGAGTGTTTGAATAGTCGTAAGCATTGTATTTCACACAATATTGATCGCAGTTCGTGATGAAAATCTATTTTCTGCCTGTATAAAAGTTGTTTCTATTGTGCAATGAATGCCCACATATTTTAAGATTCACTAAAATGATTTCATGCAACTTTATTTGTTGTTAATTTCGTGCTAAATTCACATTCCTTTACAACGTTAACTGCCCAACTAGAAGTAAACCAACATAAAAAAGTAAAAATAAACAAACATAAGCACATACTATGCAGCGAAAGTCACATCGTAAAAACAAAACATAACCGCAAGTAAAAAAAAACCGGTCAAGAGCGAGTCGGACTCACGCACCGAGGGTTCCGTTCCGATTTCTGAAAAAGTGTGCTATTTAGAGACATCGTTTTATTTTTCCTGTAATCTTTATATGTATAAACTTCTATCACATAGAATAATTTCAGACTTTTCTCTTTGCAAACTTCGGAGATAAGGGGGGGGGGGGGGGGTATTTTTTTTTACATTTTTCATCAAAAGTCGAACACTGTGCGGCCTAAAAAAAAATAAAAAAATGTTTGAGAATGTGCAAACAGCGCTCTTTCATATGATACCCCACATGCCTTAGTAGACCCACTTTGAATTTTTAAGACCCCCTTTCAGTCCCTGTTGCAAAAAAAATACATATATTTTATTTCTTTCTTATTTGCAAAATAGTTGGGTAAATATTATCTAAAACTGTTCCAAATTTCAAGTTGATAGCATTATTAGTTCTTGAGATATCCAGCTGTGACAGACAGACAGACTGAGTCACACCATAAGGGTTCCTTTTTACCATTTTGGTACGGAACCTTACAAGTAAAAATAAACAAATATAAGCACATACTATGCAGCGAAAGTCACATCGTAAAAACAAAACATAATCGCAAGTAAAAAAAGCTGTAAAAACAAGTGAAATAAACAGCTTGTAATGAAGGCAAAGTTGAGGTTATAAGCTGTTACAAGCCCATGGTTTAAGACGGCAGCTAGTAACAAAGTATGTTATAATGATGCGGTCTGTTTTTGTACTCGCGCGTTTACCTTTCACAATGGAGGTTTGACATGGGACCCAGTTTAACGTTTTTTGTCGTAGTTTCGTGTACCCTTTGAGCTTACAAACTTGTTACATGTAAAAAATATGTATTTTAACTTAATTGGGCGACATGCTGTGTTTGTTTTGTTAATTTTTTACGCTTGAGAGGCTTAAAATGTAGCAATTAAGATCGGAGATTAGACGAAAACTATTTTTCTTTTATAAGAAAATTTGAACTAGTAGTTGGATACATAAATGTGATTAGATTCTAGATAGAAAAATTCGACCAACATTTTTGTCAGGAAAAAAAACAACGCTTTCTAAATCGGACTTACAAACTGAAATAAAATATTCTATTCACCTACAGGCTCATAACTTCCATCACCATACCATTTGAACTCAAAAATCGGAAAACAATAAAGCGATCCGGCAATATTAATGAAGTTGCCGAAATTCGTACGTTTTCGGCTGCGGATTTCGGACGAATGGCTGCGGGCGTAAAGGCCTGAGCACTTTAAAATTTATCGAGTTTTCATGTTTCGCGACGCCACCGTCGCGCCGGCCCCTCGTAGTGCTAGTGACACTGTCATACAAAGTTCAACGAATGTGCACAAAAATGTTTTTGTAAAATGTAATTTTGAATGTGGAATTCGGTGTCGTTTGTGTTTTTGGAACGGGCTAAAGCGAAAGTAATGAGCCGTGTTCCAAGTTTCACAGGCGCTCCATTTAAATGTGCACGGCAATTAAAAAACAAAAACAAGTTTTCAATCTTTGAAATTGGAACTGTTAAAGTAAATTCTAATTTTTGAAGCAGATTTTTAAAAAATATGGAGGAATTTGAAAACTCTGGTTAGACTGAAAAATATACAGATTATAAATTATAAATAAATATACACGACATATTTTAAACAAAAGGTACAGACCTACGCATAAAAGAAACCACATTAGAATGAGGGATCCTTACTTAGTAGTCTGTGTCGCTCGCATTTGCACGGTCGGCAGTTTGCCGCCGCACCGCCCCCGGCTATTTCAGGACCCTGTTCTAAATTCAAACTTTTATATTTTATACTTTTTTTGTAAAATGTGGTTTTAGCGGTTTTAGACATGCATCCTTTGGCACATGCTGAGTTTTAAATAGAATTAAGTTACCTATGTTCTATAAGCACATGTTGCTTTTATCTGAAGAATACAACACAGAATTAATTCCATTTTTGTAGGAACTTCAGAATTTTATTTTACACGTTCAAAACAATTGCCAAAATTAAGCTGACACATCAGCATTTTCCAACAAATTCAGACTCAACAAAAACTGGAAAAATTCCAACTCACATACACATACAGGGTCCCATACAGTTAATGAGTGCTGAGTTGCCAGTGTTGGTAAAAAGCCGGGGTTGCCAGACAAATAAAGATTTATACAGGACAATGTCTCTTAATTGCGCTGTGTCAGGTGGCCCGAATCATACCGATTGTGAAGTTTTGGAAGTTCAATGTCGGGACTTGTATGACCAGAAGTTGGGCTTGGATAATGATTATTAGGACAATTTAAAACTAAGTTCTAACATCCTCTTCCAACAAATGAAACAAAAGTCTTTTAAGGAAATTGAAAAAGTTTTCGTTTTCGAAAAAGAAACCATTTTAAAAGCTAATGATTTGTTACCAATATATTATGTCAGAATGATAAAATTGAATTCTACCAATAATAAAACTCATAACGCTGACAACATAATTAAAAAAACCGGTCAAGAGCGAGTCGGACTCGCGCACCGAGGGTTCCGTTCCGATTTCTGAAAAAGTGTGCTATTTAGAGACATCGTTTTATTTTTCCTGCAATCTATAAATAAACTTCTATCAAATAGAATAATTTCAGATTTTTCTCTTTGCAAAATTCGGAGATAAGGGGGCGAACGGTATTTTTTGTACATTTTTCATCAAAAGTCGAAAACTGTGCGGCTTACAAAAAATATGTTTGAAAATGTGCAAACAGCGTTCTTTCATATGATACCCCACATGCCCTAGTAGCCCCACTTTGATTTTTTAAGACCCTGTTGCAAAAAAATATAAATATCTTTGTTTCTTTCTTATTTGCAAAATAGTTGTTTAAACGTCATCTAAAATTGTTCGAAATTTCAAGTTGATAGCATTAGTAGTTCTTGAGATATCCAGCTGTGACAGACAGACAGACAGACAGAGTCACACCATAAGGGTTCCTTTTTACCATTTTGGTACGGAACCCTAATTAATAGTACCTATTGAATAAACAGATTGCTTTGTAATCAATACTATTAACATTATCATCATGTAGCTGTTACATAATTTTCTAGAAACACATCTATCAATTCCAAGATCTATCAAAAACTTATACCATCATCGTTTCCAAAGTACCAAACTTCGACAATATCTCATTCATCATTATCGTCACCAACAACCAAATCTACACCTTATTCTTCGTCAATAAGATTCAAATCTATTCAGAATTCAGTCCAGTCTTTGTACAAATGTTAGGACACGTCTAACTCCCTCTCGTTAGGTAATCAAATTTGTTTGCAGTGTGCTAACGAGGCTGCAACGGTCAGACTACAGTCGCCGGTCTGCATCGTGATTTGCTTGTTAATGTACTAGTACCTGAAGCAATCGATATTGTTTAATAGCTTAGTTACTGTTCTTGATATGTCGTCTCGTTTTGTTTGGAAAGAATAGTTTGAAAAGCCATTTTGATTCTGAGATGTGTCATATATAATTTTCACGTTCAATGTGTTGAACATGAAAACTTAAATTATGAAAAACGTGCAATCAGACTAGTTGTGATTGACCTTTTACCTTTTCAAAATACGTTGATGGCATTTAGACTGATATATATTGTTATAATGTGTGTATTTCATGATTTGATGTGTAATTTCATCACAGCCAATCTTAAGTAGGATCTGTAAATCATGGTATGTTATGATACTCGATATTATTTCTATTGTCTTTGTTAAATTAACTGCCAAAGCAAAGCTGCGCTGCATCGTCCTATTGTTCAATTAGATCCTCCTATAAGAATTCATTCTTTTTAAAACAATTGTTCACGAAATTAAAATCACAGCAGAAAAAATACCGTTCATTTTCACCAACACATCCATATGCAACGCCAATTGTATTCTTTGAACGCATCCGCTCCACACACGGAAATTAATAAAGAGACAAATTAACGGGAAAACAAAAAATTGTGTTCCAAAGTCAATGACACAATGACAGCCATTGTCGACCACTTGTGCCTCATTAGGAAGAAAAAAAAACAATTAAGCTGCCTCCACCTGGACAATTTCATCATGCAGTGCATCAAAACAAAAGTCGTCTTTATTACAATCAATTAGAGGTAGTATTTCTTTGATAATCTCTTCATCATCTGCAGATTTGTGTAGTTCCCCTTCATCGTCATACATACGTCAGTCGCAAAGTACTGGGGCCATTCCTTTATGAGCATTGTGAACTTTAATCCGGTCGTGAATGGCATTGTTTTAAATCACCTACGGCCCAAAGGATCGTGAGTTCTCATTGTGCTGTCGAGTATTGTGCGATGGGTACTTTGATATGGGCGTTTAGGGACCCAACGTTACGTATGGTGTTGGATAATGGATATGTCATTTCTCTGCCAAATATTAGGTGGGCCATTTAAAGCCTGAAGCCGAAGTTCCTTGTTCAACCATTACAATATTGGGTATTATCATGAACTTGTATTACTTTTAACTATATGACTGCATTGTTGGGCTCAAGTAAAATAAGTGGATTCAAATTAACCGTATAATTATAATTTTATTTATTTATTTATTTGCTTTCATGCACATCACAAATTTTACAAATTAAAAATTGTCGGTTTTTGTACATGAACCCTGTCAGGGCACTGCAAAGCACAATGTTGGTTTGCTGTCGAGTTTGTAGATTTTAATTGATTAACATAAAATAAAATAACATAAGATTAGTAACATTAATTAGCATAATTTTCGAAAAATATTTTGTTGTATGTCTAGATGTCATTAAGATGTCCAAGTCACAATGAAAAACACAATAAAAAATACATAACACACAATAGCACAGATAACAGATACAGTCTATTAGTCAGGTGGTATTAATTTAGTAGGTAGGTAGTCAAATTAATAATAAAATTGAATTATGGTATGTCATTTACAATACAAAAATAAAATAAAAACAGATTTAATGTCACTCAGCTCAGTCCGGATCTTACAAAAATATAAAAAATACTAGAAATATATTATATAAAAAGTTACGAATTAAGTACCTACCTAAAACATTGACCTACATACAAGCTACATCTATAGTTTTATCAGTCATGTATTCGTCTACTGTGTAATAACATTTTTCTATTAAAAGTGATCGTAGTTTGCCACAGAATGAATTTGTATTCTCTTCATCTTTCACATAATTTGGTAATTTGTTATAGATTGTTGCGATTCTATAGTTTGGGCTATTTTTCATTATTTTTAGTCTTGGTGTCGGTGTAATCAACTTGTTTTTGTATCTTCGGTTATAATTTTGGTTTGCTTCTATGTTTGATCTAAAGTAATTCCTGTGTTTCTGCACGAACGTAGCTACATTTAATATGTAAATAGAGGGTAGCGTTAGTATTTTATTTTCTATAAAATGTGGTTTACAACTTTCCCATGGCTTAATGTTCATAAGGATGCGTATACACTTCTTTTGCATAATAAAGATGTCATAGAAGTCCGTGCTTTCGCCCCACAATATTATGCCATAGTTAAACCAAGCATAAGCATAAGCATAGTATGTTGAGAGCGCGGTCTCATAGTTTGTGGTGCTTTTTAATTTGGTTAATGCGTATGTAAATTTTGATAATTTAGTCTTAAGATTTTCAACATGTTTTTTCCAAGTTAAATTATTGTCCAATGTTAAACCAAGTAGGGTTTGATTGTCTGTTTCTGGGATATTTAATTTATTACTAAGGTTATTCATGTTTAGCGGCTTACGTTGGTATGTCCTAAATTGTAGTAAATTACTTTTGTTCACATTAATTTGTAGGTTGTGTTTCTCTAACCATGATTTAACTATTCTATAAGTATTTTCTATATTAGTCAAGGTTTCGGTGTTTTCAGTGCTTCTAAACACTAGCGATACGTCGTCTGCGAATAGAACGCACTTCGAATCGATTGTTTTAGGTAGGTCGTTTATGTACACAATAAATAACATACACCCTATCACACTGCCTTGAGGAATGGAATGGTTAATAATCTTTGTTCGTGATTTTACTATTTGTATTTCTTTTGCTTCTTTATTATAATACTCTATTTCAACATATTGTTTTCTATTTTTCAGGTAGGATTTTAGCCATTTATAGGCCGCACCCCTAATTCCTACGCCATATAATTTTTGTAATAAAATGTCATGGGAAACCTTGTCATATGCCTTAGTTATGTCTAGGAACAAACCTATGGCATACTGTTTGTCATTGATGTAATTATATATTTCTTGTACGTAATTATATACCGCGAGCGTGGTCGATCTATCTTGTCTAAAGCCAAACTGATTTATATCCAAGAGATTGAATTTTTCCAAAAAGTTGTTAATTCTAGTGGACATTGTTTTTTCAAATATTTTTGATATCACTGGTAGAAGGGCTATTGGTCGGTACGAACAGGGGTCGTCGGGCTTGCCACCTTTTTTAAATATCGGTCGCAGTTTTGCTTCTTTTAATTTATCTGGAAATATACCTTCGTCAAAGGATTTATTTATTAGTTTGGTTATAGGTGGTGTCAATTCATTTATACATTCTTTAATTAGGAAAGATGGTATTTCATCTACTCCGGCACTGCGCTTGTTCTTCATTTTGCGTATTATATTATATATTTCACGCTCCGTGGCTGGTTGAACGAATAGGGAATTAATTGTTGGTGTAATAACTGGGCAAAAATTCGACGTGTTGTTGGATAACGGTTCGCCGACCGAAGCAAAGAAGTCGTTAAAGATATTAGCAACCATTTTTGGTGTACTTGTGGTTTGATTGTTAGCATAACGTAAGGTCACATTTTTAGTAAGACATTTGGAATCTGGTTTAACATTAGTTCTAATTATGTTCCACATGGTTTTAGATTTATTTTGAGACCGCTTCATTTCTTTAATATGATTAAATTTCTTTGATAACTTTACATATTTCTTCAAGATTTTTTCATACGTTTTATAGTGTATTTTTAAAAGTTCGTTATTGGTCTTTTCTACAAAAATTTTTAGTAATCTTTTATGCTCACAAGATTTTTTTACACCTACAGTTAAGTACGCTTTCCGTTTACTACGCTTGATTTTTACGCGTTTTTTAGGTATAGTTTTATTTAGTAACGTTTGCATCTTGTTATCAAATTCTGTGTAAATTTCGTTGATGTTTTTATTCTGGCGCAGTGTTTTGTTCCAATCCGTTAGGCTAAGACTAAGTTTAAACTGTGATATTGATTTTTCATTAAATAATCTTTTCGTCACGAAGTAAGTAGAAGTAGGTTGCTCGACTGTAGGTGATTGTTGCGAATAGTTTAGGCTTTTGTGGTCAGAAATACCAGTATCGTCAACAGTTAATTTGTATTGTCTTTGATTGGTGAATATTAAGTCTATGCAGGATGACGTAGTCAGTGTCTGTCTGGTTGGTTCATCAACAATTTGGTGCAAGTTATGTTCCAACATTATGTTATGTAGCCGTTGGTAGTATTTGTTTTTAGATGATATGTCAATATTAAAATCGCCAGTCAAAATTATATGGTTTTTGTGAGTTTTGGGTTGTACTTTTTTAAATATTTCTATAATAACAGCAAAAAAGGTTTCAATGTCTCGATCCGGTCTGTAAATATTAATAATAATTGTGTTTTGTGATATGATTTCTACAGCGCAACATTCAATTACACATTCTACTGATAGGTTAGTACAGTCTTCTAGGTGCACATATTCTATGCCGTTGCGTAAGAGGATAGCCACTCCCCCTCCGCGATGCTCACGTCGGTGGTAGGCAGCTGCAAATGTGTACCCGTTTATGGTGATGCTATCCTTTTGGTTTTCACGTATCCATGTCTCTGTAAGACATACTGCTTGGTAACTTTTGTCTTCTATGAAATCCTCGAGTATGTGGGTTTTATTCTTTATACTCTGGATGTTTTGGATCAGTATCTTAAAGACGAAAGGGATCAGGTCTAGTTTGGTTAATGGTGGGTGGTAATATGGTGTGTCTCGATAAGTTTGGGTCATCATAATGTGTTGGTGTTTTTCTTCCGCTGTAGTCACGATATGTAGCATTAGTATACTGTGTAGTATTAGTATTACCGCTTTGTTGCATTATAGGTCGTCTTTCCCTCTGTTTTCTTATTCTCTGTAATGATTCCTTATCAAGAAATCCAGATACGCATAAACCTAAACTTTTTAAATATCCCGCGTTTTCTAGAATAAATTTAGTCATCCTTTTACTAATTAATTCCACCCGTAGTGGCCGTCTTAGTCCGTTTCGTCCTATCCGATTAAGCTCTTCGATATATCCAGTGAGGTCAACATTCAATGTATCTTGAAACGCATATATTACCCTATGTTCGAGGTCTTTTTCTGTTTCTTTATAATATTCGTTCAAGCCGTGGATAACAATTATTTTAGAGGTATCATTCGTGCAAGCGTCATTTACATTCTGATGCATGGTTTTTTTCTGTAGCGCGTCTATTTCTGTTTGAAGTTTTGCGTTCTCGATTTCAAGTTTTTGTATTGTATCATTTATATGAATAATATTGGAATTTATTTTCGTTTGTTCAAGTGAGAGTTGTTCGTTTTTCAGGCATATTTCTTGTTGCAGTTTTTGTACAGCTATATTAATTTCGGATTGAATTGTACTTTTGATTTTTGACAAAATAGATTGTTGTTGTAATTCTAATTTTCTATCCAATAATTGACTAATTTTGTCTAATGTAATCGGCTCTGTCTGTAATATGATGGGTGACATGATTGTAGCAGTGTGTATATTTGTTTGTGGTGTCGGTGTGTTATACTTTCCTGTATCTCCCAGTATACTTTGGTCGTCTTGTATTTCGTCGCTGATGGACATCATTGTGTCGTCATGTTTCGGTGGAGATTGTCTCCTAACAGGTGTGTCGTCATTTTTAATCTGTTTCGTAGCAGTTTTGCACGATGGGCAGCGCCATGAGTTATTTAATTTACTTTTATTTTCTACATAATACGATGAGGTCATGTTGATGCATCGATAGTGGTAGATTTTCTGACATGTACTGCATCTTAGCAATTCTCCGCGAGCTATTGGGTGTTTACATCCACCACAATTCATTTTTGAGGGTATAAAATGAAAATGTTCCGTGCAGTGAGTGAGTTTTCACTTTTTGTTGAATCACTTTTTTCGTTTTTATTGCTTATATTTTGTATGTCACACGTTTGCTTATTAAGTATTGTCGGTATATATTTTATAAAAGTCATAAATACCACACAAGAAGTTCTGTTTTTAACACAAAATGTTGTCCACATTTATAAGTTTTGTTTACATAGTTCACAGTGTATAATTCGTTAGGATAACACTTTCACACACGCATTGTACTATTTTCTTGATTTTTATAACGTATTTAAGTAGATACTGTTCAAATAACAATTTTAAAGAATTTTATAACGGGAGCACGATGTTTACATGACAACTAGCGCCATCTCTCTTTTTTAGGGTTCCGTACCTCAAAAGGAAAAAACGGAACCCTTATAGGATCACTCGTGTGTCTGTCTGTCCGTCTGTCACAGCCCATTTGCTCCGAATCTAATAGACCGATTAACCTGAAATTTGGTACACATATGGATTTCTGTGACCCAAACACGTACGTGTAAAGTAAATACTCACTTTTAGGGACAAATAAGAAAATGAAAAAAAAGTTTCGCAAACTGTACCGTGTCAAATATTTTTTTTTATAATTTAAAAATAAATAGTTTTATAGTTATTTAAGAAAATAGATGAAAATTGACCATTCCCCCCCCCCCCCCCCGTCCTTATCTCCGAAGCTACTTAGCCTAAAATTTTGAAAAAAATACAGAAAATAGTTCTTTACCTGTAGATTACAGGAAACCCTATAAAACTGTATTTGTGTCTGTGTCTGTGGTCTCAAAATAACATGGTAAATCTCTCAATATTGTGAGTACAAACTTACATTTACAGTTGGAATGTATAGGAGAACATGTATTTCAACTACAATGTTAAGTTTGTTCTTGGGATAAATTCATCCCAACTACGGAACCCTTCATTGTGCGTGGTCCGACACGCACTTGTCCGGTTTTTTTTTAATAGTGAATATTACAACCTCAAATAGACATGGTGAAACATTCCAAATCTCTTTCACGTTATCTCAAACAGATTAAAACCATAATTTACTGAAACACATGTAAATTTCTTTACTTAATTACGCCAGCATTTTAATATAAACATCGATTTCATTTATCTTGGTTCTCCATCGAAGTGGCTCTCGCAACTCGAAAGTAACATGTTAATTTACCGGGATCGAGTGATTTGTTAATCTCACAATCGATTTGATCGCTCGGCTCGCAATTAATTCGGTCTGGTTAGCATCGATTTGCGATAAACGTGGGGCAGATTGTGTTGATGATTAACATGTTGTTTTTCTTATTTTTTTTTGCAATAATATATGACAATTTCAGTCTTATTCACTGAGAAAAATAAGTATTTCGAACAGGTTTGAATAAAGGAAATACATACATACAAGGACAAGACAAGTATGGATACGCATAAATAATTTGCATCTTATTTAAATAAGATCCTTTCAGTGCTGACCAAAAAAACAGAATAACTGATTGAAATTACAAAGTATGATCAATTTATGAAACAGACTTAACACGTTTAATGTTTAAAACCATAATGCACTTTCCAAAGATCAAACACTTACAAAGTGAGACGATATTACGAAAGGGCGACCGAAAATCCATCGTCGTAAATTACCTCGGTACATTTTTCAACGAGAATAGTTTAAGAAATCACACTTAACTTGGTTATATGCTCCTTAGAAACGCTCATAAATACAGGGGCGCCCTGAAAAAGGTTTTTTCCTTGAATTTAAAGGATCGCTGTGTACTCGTCGTAAATTTTAGTAATAGTCACTTGTATTTTTGGAGTGAATTCGAAAGTGAATGCTGCGTTAGTGACTACGGATGTGGAGTCTGAAATACGAGTTATAGCCTGGCTATGGACTGGATACGATATTTATAGACATTTGGTACGATTTCATCATTATTTCTATTAATATTAATCGGAAATAAATCAAAAGCTTTTAAAAGCGTTAGAGAAGAAAATTGATGATCCAACTAATCTCAATGAGACTTTGTGTGAAGAATATGACGAAAGGGAAGAGACGAGAATACGAACAGTATTCTAAAATTCTAAACAAAATAAACAATTTGACACTCACCACTTCCAATTGTTCAGTTCTGTTTGGCCTGTCTGAAGGTGAAGCATCTTCTATACTAATATTATAAAGAGGTAAAATTTGTATGTAAGTTTATAAGTATGTATGTTTGTAAGTTTGTATGTAGGGGGTAATCTCCGGAACTAATTATCCAATTCTAAAAATTTTTTCACAAATAGAAAGCTACATTATTCCTGAGTGCTATAGGCTATAAATTATATTTATATTATGCATATTAGTCGAGCTATCACAATTTTTGTCTAACAAGTCGGAAAGAAATACCTCTTTAAACAGACTTTTTTGCATGCGCTGCCTAAACGGTTGTTTATAATTGAGAACAATGTATGGCAGTCTGGTCCGCCTTAAATAATTCTACCAAAAAGTCCGCGACACCATATTTCTATCTTTTATATTTTATCTTTTATACATCTTTTATTGCTTTAAAAAAGTATATTTTAGACATACTTACGTTTGGATGATTATTTAAACAACAAAACATTAATCCTTATCAAAATAAGTTATTTTATAATCACAAGGACATCATGGAGATAAGATTTGGCCTTTACAGTATGTCAATTGGTCATACAGTTTCGGAGATAATATAAAATTACTAAAACGCAAAATAACTAATTCATACCGGTCGCTCTTGAGCGAACATGTTTAGTGCGGACGTTTTATCAATTTACCCATAGTTGGCGTTGTGCAAATAAGTAATTTTTCTGAATTGCGAGATTTTCCGCGGATTGACGACCCTCTCGATTTATTATTTCAATAATGTCGGTGGAATACAGCGGAAGAGTTTGTTTCTTTGTTAGTTTGTTTGAACGCGCTATCTCTGGAACTACCCCAGTCGGATTTGAAAAAATCTTTTTGCATTTTATAACCCAGTTCTTGAGGAGGGCTATAGGCTATATAATATCACGCTAGGGCCCTTAGGAGCCAAGCGCGAAGTAATAGCGCGGGCAGGCGATGCGGAAGGATATAGGCTATTTAACATCACGCTAGGGCCCTTAGAAGCCGAGCGCGAAGCAATAGCGCGGACAGGCGATGCGGAAGGATATAGGCTATTTAACATCACGCTAGGGCCCTTAGGGGCCGAGCGCGAAGTAATAGCGCGGGCAGGCGATGCGGAACGATATAGGCTATTTAACATCACGCTAGAGCCCTTAGGAGCCGTACAAAAAGAAAAAATGTCAGAAAGGATGCTTAAGCGCAAACGAAGTAATAGCGCGGGCAGGCGTTGCGATGCGATGCGTCGTTGGAGAACAAGAAATTTCACGCGGACGAAGTCGCGGGCAGAAGCTAGTCTAATATAATTCTTATTGATTCAACAGTACCATTGTTTTTTACGTACATTGACACTAGCATCTCCTTCCTTATCTTCTAATTTTCGCGACCCTCGACCTGTCTATAACTGTCACAAATCATTAGCCAAATGTCAGTAGAACTCCAGCGAGCAGTATAAAATTCATGCTAATTGCGAGGAGGGGCATTGACGGTGTCACTCGGTAATGGCTTTTAAGAAATGTAATAAATTATTCTACCCGCCGCCGCCAGGTGACGCGCGGCGATGTGTTGGTATGGAACAAGTTACAGGGGATGATAAAATCGCTGGTTGTCGTCTTAAAACATATGTTTTTAGCCTAAGTGATGTTGTTGCCGAAAGAAATAGGAGAAACCTAAAAGCAATAATCGAGGCTATTCACATATACCCGTTGAACTTTAACCCAAAGTAGTATTTACTACTACTATCCATTTATTTATTCAAGTAACAAGGACTCATTAATACACACAGAATTCGCTATATAAATACATAAAACACAAACAATACATTAAACATTCCAACACAAAACAATAACTACACAAGACATAAATTCATGTTGATAGCCGTTGTTGTTGGTTGTTGTATTTGCAAGCGACTCGGATGCTACTATAATTTTTTTGCAGTAGTAAACAAAGAACAAAGATTTTTAAAGAAAATTTTGTAGTGTTCAAAATTAATGCTATTGATTTTATCGGTCCCCAAGAATCTTACAGCATGATACATCATTTTCTTATCAGTACCATGTGTTATACAATAAGATCAACTTACTTTATCATCACACATAGGTGCTTTCAACCACCAAGCTTCCAGGTCACATTAGTGCCGGACCAAAGATCGTCCCTTGCGCCACACTATGTTTTCAGACGTACGACGTGCTCTTATCGTTCCCGGAATTCATCTTTTACTAAGTAATTTTAAAAAAAGATATGTCTTTTAGGGGCTATACATTGTTTGCTTTAATCATTGTGAGCGATTTACTGTGTATGTTCAGATAAACGATACGCTACTTAGTAGTGATGTGCTTCGGTGGCTTTTAATTGAGATATACTCCTGTTGGTTTCCGTTTTAGAAGTTTATTTGTGGGTTCATAGTGTCGCGTCTATCATGTTGTGTTGCATCCATGTTATAAAATAATGAAGTACTATTTTACAACTCACTATTACAATCTTTGAAACAAAACTTAACTTCTCATTAAAATTAGGGATAAAGACACATTTTTACTAAATTTTAATTTTTATAGATTCGAGGTTAGCTTTATTCCAATTTGTTTGTTTCCTCTAGAATATATATCGCCTGGAATATATGGAATTATAAGTGAACTATGAGGATAGAAACTTTCCCATCGGAGCCCAGAAGCGCATGTTCCCACTCAATTACCAACATTCTATCAAACTCCCTCACGATCACCTCCCATATAAATGTTTTCCAGCAAAATAAAGACCTCCTCACACGCGTACCTGTGGGACGCATCAATTCTATTTAATAATTAAGGCTGTCAAGCTGCGTGTGTCTCAACGAGGGCTGAGATCCGTTGGCTTAGACCTTTGTCACACCGTTAATTACCTCAAAGTTCGAGATGGATTAATTTTATATGACTTTCATGCTAGTTGTTTATTGGTTGTTACTTGTTTGGAATTGGTAATTGCTGATTTGATTCCTTTTTTTTGTATGTACAGATTAGGATGTTTATCAATGTTTCTATTTACCAAAGTAATATTAATTTCTGAATGAAACACTCAATTAACTTCTGTGAATATGGAATCAATATGAATTTGTGAATGATATACAATAACCCTGATTACCCCAATATTAAAAGCAAAACAACACTCGAAGTTTCGAATAAACCGCCTAAAAAATCCTTTGAAACATTTAAAAAAAGATTGCGCAAAATCGTCCCACAGCTCCCCTGGTTCCATTTGACCAAGCATTGAGTTCCACGATGGTAAATCATCACCCTTCTGCTTACCTCCATTTGCGAAATAGCCGTCCGCCTATTAAATGTCGATTTTTCACGTAAAGACCAGTCCCTGCTGTACCCTGACGCCCTGCCTCCCCCTGTCTTGAAGGGAAACAGTTGATATTTGAAGGAGCCTTTTAGGGTTGAATTTCTTTCGTAACTTTCTTTGAATTTAAATGTATTGAGTTTTGAAATACTTTCTTTCGGCCCTTTTTTTGAAGCGAATGTGAATGACGTGGATGAAAAATTGCGATTTATTACTTATTTTACTTCTCTTCACAGTACATGGTAAATCTATTGCTGAAATAATGAACAGAACACATTAATGTTGCTCTTTCTATTTTTTACTATCGTGAAAACTCTGTCATTTACGAAAAGTTTACAAGAACTTAAGTTACCAAAAGCACTGATTTTACGTTCCAGGTCCCTAATTTAATACGAATTTTGATTGTTCCGTGCATGTCCCATGTATCAAACTCGTCATTCAACATGATCCTAGCTCCTTATAAAACTAAAACAACAAACCGTCGAATCCACCCATCCCGATGAAGGAAGTACAGATTTCCATACATGATTCATTTCGGCTGCGCACTGCTCAGTTGAAAACTGGCGTGCAACGTCACAACGTCACATGGCACACAGGCCTGTGACGTGTCAGGAAGTGCCACGCAGGAAGTCAAGGGAAACATTCAGTGCTGGGGTATAGTGCAAGAAAGAAGAAAATGGCGGGGAAAAAAAATTTGCTGTGTACACGACAAGAACTAAGTTTTACTTGAGTCTTTGGAGCATCACATTCCGTCGTAAAAGCTTTTTTCATATGGAATAGATTTCAGTTGCCATAAAAATAAAACTCAAAACTCAAAGCATTTATTTAAATTAAATCATTTACGGCCAATTTTGAATTTTCATTGGTCAGTCAGAACGATGAAGCTAGTTGCCCATTCCAAAGCGTAGTAGGTATCGGTACCGGTATCGGTGTACCGGTATCGGTATCGGGGTATCGGTATCGGCTTCATTTTTAACCGACTTCAAAAAAAGAGGTTCTCAATTCGGTTGTATTTTTTTTTTTGTATGTTTGTTACCGTCATTTATGAACCGTTTCAGAAAATTATTTTTTTATTTGAAAGGGTATACTTCCAGATTGGTCCCATTTTTATCAAACTGCACTACAAAGTGAAAAATAACTTTAATTTCGGAAGTCGGTGGCAAAACAAACAAAAGTAAATGAAAAACCAAAGACACCGACTTCCGAAATTAAAGTTATTTTTCACTTTGTAGTGCTTTTTTGGGAGTCGGTTGTTTTTTTTTTTTTTTTGTAAAAAGTTTTTAGACCAGTTATGTGCGTTGGATCGGGTACTTGTCTGCCAGCTTATGATTGCGAACTAGCCTATCATCACTGTTCAGCCTAATTTGATGTTATTTCAATAATTGTGAATTGTGTTTTTAGGGTTCCGTACCTCAAAAGGAAAAAACGGAACCCTAATATAGGATCACTTCGTTGTCCGTCTGTCTGTCTGTCAAGACCCTTTTTCTCAGGAAGGCGTGGAGGTATCAAGTTGAAATGAATATCAAATACGTAGGTATATGGTCCATTGGAGCTCTAAAAAAATCAAGCTTATACCTAAGTCAACGCAAAAAAAAATGTGCCCATTTATGCGACTTATTTTGATACTCGCAAGTAAATCAAAACCTACACGTACTTCAAGTTGATCTAGAATCATTAAAGGCATGAAAGCAAGGTCTCACAGCACTAGTAAAGGAAAAAATCCGTAAATTGTTAATTTGTTGTTATATCACTTAAAAACTATTTTGCGATTACAAACTTAAATTTTTCGATGATTAATGTTTTTCAACTACAATGTTAAGTTTGTTTTTGGGATAAATTCTTTGCAACTACAGAACCCTACATTGTGCGTGATCCGACACGCACTTGGCCAGTTTTTCTCATTACTGTCTCCTAATAACAAACTACCAATCGCCATCCTCTCATAGCTCACAAACAAAAAAGCAGAAGTATTAAGTTCGCCGCCATTTTGAGATTACCAGCGGACTGTGTGCGGCGCGACTTAATTTATTGCCCTCCAAAGTGTTTGAATTGTTAATGCTACGTTCTACTTACTATGTCGGAAGTGCACCTTTACTGTATTTATTTTTATTTACTTAACGATTGTTCCGTCTTGCAATGATTTAAATGTAGGATATCGTTTTTAGGGTTCCGTACCAAAATGGTAAAAAAAAACCCTTATGGTGAGACTCAGTCTTATGTCTGTCTGTCACAGCTGGATATCTCAAGAACTACTAATCCTACCAACTTGAAATTTGTAACAGTTTTATATGAAGTTTACCCAACTATTTTGAAAATAAGAAAGACATAAAAATATTTATATTTTTTTTGCAACAGGGGCTGAAAGGGGGTCTTAAAAATTTAAAGTGGGGCTACTAGGGCACGTGGGGTATCATATGAAAGAACGCTATTTGCACATTCTCAAACATTTTTTTATTTTTTTCACAGTTTTCGACTTTTGATGAAAAATGTAAAAAAAATACCGTTCCCCCCTTATCTCCGAAGTTTGTAAAGAGAAAAATCTGAAATAATTCTTTGTGATAGAAGTTTATGTAAAGATTACAGGAAAAATAAAACGATGTCTCTAAATAGCACACTTTTTCAGATATCGGAACGGAACCCTCGGTGCGCGAGTCCGACTCGCTCTTGACCAATTTTTATTTTATCGTGAGCTTATGGACTGTCATTAGGGAAGTGTTGTTATTGATAAATGACCGCTCTTCGACTATAATAATATTAAGTGTTATTCTGTAATGTATTGTGTTATATATAATGTTTTAAGATATTTCTCAACGGCATGTGAAGCCAAGTCGGAGGCCCATGAGCGGCATAAATCTCTGACACCAGGGGGCCTACTCCGTAAGTCCGTCCGTCCCTTCATCCGTCCGTCTGACATAATGATCCATCAAAACAAGTGTAAAAGTTAAATTTTTCGGACCGGCAAAACCAAAAACACATCGGGAGTAGGAACAACTGTCAAATCGTGTTTTCATTCATACTTCGTTCGGGCCCCGAACCAATCATCTCGTCGCTAATTTAACTAACTGACGTATCTGACATTTTGGATTAAGCCGATAGCCGACCTAACTATAGTAATTTCATACATTTTCCAAGTCGAATCGATCTGTCTAATCGGCGAATCTGTACCTGTGCCTTACGGTCTCCATGATAATGCAAAAATCGAGACCGATATATCTACAGTTTACAAAAAAAAAAAGAAAACTAGCTTGCCCTGTAAAATTTTCTTCGAATCAGTTACGTCAGTTAGTAAGATTAGCGACGATCTGTCCGTAGGTGTTAAGGAGTAGGAAACACCCGTAACGTAGGCCGAAACTACAGTCTTCGTGCTTAGGGAGTAGACCCCCAGATTAGTCACTAGCCAGCCACGAGAGTTATTCTGGCTTTGTTATTTAAATCTGCTTCATTTAAATTATCTAGTTTATCCTGTGGGTAGTGGGCTAGTTCTATTACTGGACAAATTTATATTTCTGAGCCATTATCAACATAGCCTATAGCTGTCTAACACTGTCGATTATCAGGTTGTTCCAAGACAGTTTATGCCTCCCTATCTTTAAAAAAAAAACGGTCAAGAGCGAGTCGGACTCGCGCACCGAGGGTTCCGTTCCGATTTCTGAAAAAGTGTGCTATTTAGAGACATCATTTTATTTTTCCTGTAATCTTCACATAAACTTCTATCAAATAGAATAATTTCAGATGGTGGAACGGTATTTTTTTTACATTTTTCATCATAAGTCGAAAATTATGCAGCATAAAAAAAAAGAAAAAAAAATTGAGAATGTGCAAACAGCGTTCTTTCATATGATACCCCACATGCCCTAGTGGGGCATGTGGGGTAGGGGAGTTCCGTGTTTGGCTTCTATCGAGAACAGACGTGTATCATTCGCGCCCGCGTGCTCTAGTTTAGAGTAATTCGCTGGCGCATCACAATAACACCGTCTTCGATGCGTTGCGGAATCGGTTTATCAAGGTCGCCGCGATGACCCAGTTATTAATTATAGTGTAAACAGTGAAATTAAATAATTGTGAAGGTGAAGTTTCTACTTGCCTTACAATGTCATCAACAAAAGTAAAAATAAAAACTGATTTGGAGAAGCTGTTGTATGACAGGTACACCCAAGAAAAATCAGAGAGAGAAAAATTGGAACTTCTTGTTAATGATATGAAGGTTCAAATAGAAGGCCTCCAGCGACAACTTCTACGCCAAAAAGAACATTACACGTCCAAGAGACAAGAAAATAATGATCCTATGGAGTTAGAAGCTAAGAGCAACATACAATTTGCTCAGTCTGATAAAGAAAATGTCGAGTATTGCACAGACGAAGAAGAACTCGCTAAAGAAACTGAGTGGATTAGGGCTAAAAGTAGGAAGAAAAGGAAGCTAAACATCTCCCTCTCTCCACCGGCACAACCTGGAACTAGCGCCCAACATCAAAAAAAATGTGAGAAAGAAAATACATTAGTTAAAAAAGTGCCTCCACCACCGCCAATCATAATAGACGGAGTCAAGAACTACCAAGTGTTCTATGACTTGTTAACTCTATCTCAACCAACTGAATCATTCATCGCGAAAATGATGAATGGAGATTGTGTGAAGGTCAACGCTAAAACTGAGGATTCTTATAGAGCGATTGCTAGGCTTTTGTCAGAAAAAGAATATCTTTGGCATTCATACGAGAACAAACAAGCTAGACCAATAAGAGTTGTAGTGAAAAAATTACATTCTTCTTGCCAGCCAGATCGAATTAAAGATGATTTAACATCGCAAGGACTGAAAATAGAAAAAGTGGATAACAAGTTGAGCTGGAAGACTAAAGAACCACTCAATATGTTCGTCTTATCATTTAATAATAACGAAGATGTCAACAAAATTTATGGCATAAAGCACATTTTAGGGTGTAAAATTGAAATACACTCTCTCAAAAATCCCAAACTCATTCCTCAATGCAAGAGATGCCAGGCGTATGGGCATACTCATAAATACTGCAGTAAAGAGCCAAGGTGTGTAAAATGTACTGGCAAACATCTTACAGCCAACTGTACCAAATCTCCGCAAGAGAAACCAAAATGCGTCCACTGCGGCTTACCCCACCCAGCCAACTACAGAGGGTGTGAAGTAGCCAAAGAAATGCAATTGATGAAAAATAAAAATATCAAAAAGAAACTTGATGTGCCAACTGCCCAACAGTCTGCTTCCATGAGAAATCCTGATAAACAGACACGAAAAGAAAGTGTCCAGGCAACTGCAATACCGGTGAAAACAACCAAAAGTAGTTCCTATGCACAAGCTGCAAAACAAGGCACACAATCTTCGACTCTGGAAGATAAAATTAATCAGATCTTGAAGTGTATTACTACATTTGACAAAAGATTAGAGAAGTTAGAATCCAGCACCAAAACAGCTGTTTTTAATAATTAAAAATGAGTAACACACTAAAAATAATGGCGTGGAACTCTAATGGGCTCCTCAAACATCAGAATGAGTTACAGGCAGTCCTAGACATAGAAAATATAGACGTGTGTTTGATCTCAGAAACGCACTTCACTAAACAATCTTTCGTCAACTTTAGAGGATACAAGGTATATAATTCGCTCCACCCTGACAACTCGGCCAGAGGAGGTAGCGCGGTTATAATCAAAGAAAACATCAATCATTACGAGCAGAGTAAAATTGAAGAACCAGATATTCAAGCCGTGGCAGTATCTGTTAAAACCAAATTTTGTCACGTTTCCATAGCAGCCGTATACTGTCCTCCAAGGCACATGATAAAAAAAGAGCGATATTTACAATTCTTTGAACTTCTGGGCCCGAGATTCATCCTAGGCGGAGATTTTAATGCCAAGCATACGCACTGGGGATCAAGACTTACTACAACAAAGGGAAGGCAGCTCTTAAATGCAGTCAAAGATACACATTGTGAAGTTATGAGCACAGGCAAACCAACGTACTGGACCACTGACCACCAGAAAATACCGGATCTTATAGACTTTTTCATATACAAAAATATATCCACCAATTACCTTAGTTTGGAGGAAGAGTTTTATATGAATTCGGACCACTCCCCGATTATACTAAGACTGAGTCAAAAAATCCCACTAAAAGAAAGACCTGTTACCCTGGTTAATAAGTCGACAGATTGGGACAGTTTTGCCCTTGATTTAGATAATATTATCGATCTAAAAACTCCGTTACAAAATAAAGATCAACTTGACTCAGAAGTAAACAAATATATCGTTAATATTCAACAATGTGCGTGGAACAACACGCCACAATTAAAACGTAGATATAAAGGACATACCTACCCCAAAGAAGTTGTGTATTTACTATCTGAGAAAAGAAAACAAAGAAAGCGGTGGCACCAAACAAGGTGCCCGCGAGATAAAACATTATTAAATAACTTAACTAAACGACTAAAGAGGAAAATTCTACAATTTGAGCATGAAAGTCTGAATAATCACCTTGTGCAGCTAACCAACGACCAATCTACGGACTTCTCTCTTTGGAAAGCGACAAGAAAACTAAAAAGGCCGATTATGCAAATACCGCCCATCAGAGACAGCGACGGAAAATGGGCCATAAGCAATAAACAAAAAGCGTTAAGGTTTGCCCAATACTTAGAAGACACTTTTCAACCCAATGAAAGCTCCATAGAAATACTTGAGAGTGAAAAGTTGTCACAAAATCAAAGAATTCGGCTTGTGACTCCTAAAGAAGTTTCAAGAGAAATTCAAAACAACATAAGCTCGAAGAAATCTCCGGGTTACGACCTCATAACCGGAGAAATTCTAAAACACCTCCCGCGCAAAGCCATAGTCAAGCTGACCAGACTTATCAATGCTGCATTTGTGCTAAACCATGTACCTGAGCCATGGAAGGTTGCTGAAGTCATAATGATTGCGAAGCCTGGGAAACCACCCCATGAAGCATCATCATATAGACCTATTTCCCTGTTGCCCGTATTATCCAAACTATTTGAAAAACTGTTATTAAAACGGATAAAACCAATAATAGAAGAAAAAGAGCTTATACCAAGCCATCAATTTGGCTTCAGGGAAAAACATTCTACAATAGACCAGGTACACAGAATAACAAACATTATTGAAAAAACACTCGAAAACAAGCAAGTCTGCGCCACAGTATTCCTAGATGTCGCGCAAGCTTTTGACAAAGTTTGGCATGAGGGTTTGATATACAAACTCAGACGCATGCTACCAGAATTCGCAGATATTCTCGAGTCTTACATAAGTAACAGAATGTTTAGAATAAGGCAAGAGGATGCATATTCCGAGCTAAAAACTATAAAAGCTGGGGTACCACAAGGAAGTGTGTTGGGCCCAATCTTGTACTTGCTTTATACATGTGATATCCCAGAGCTGGAAAACAACACCATTGCGACCTTTGCAGACGATACAGCTATTATGGCTACCGGATCAAGCCACAAAGAAGCAGTAGAAAAAGTTCAACTTGCTGTGAACAAAGTTTACGACTGGACACAGAGGTGGAAGATCAAACTGAATGAGTCAAAATCAATACATATTGACTTCACTAACAAACACTGCGATTACCACCCAATCTATATAAATGGCATGCAAGTGCCTTATGCTAATACAGCCAAATATCTTGGCATAACTCTTGACGCCAAGTTGCGCTGGAAATCTCACGTCAAGAAGAAAAGGCAGGAACTCGACATACGTTATAAAAGTATGTATTGGTTACTCGGAAGGAAATCCTGTCTATCAATACATAATAAAATTATATTATACAAGCATATTCTTATGCCAATTTGGACGTATGGTATCCAACTTTGGGGCTGTACTAAACGAAGTAACGTTAAAATAATCCAACAATTCCAAAATAAAGTACTCAGGGATGCTGTAAATGCACCATGGTACATTAGAAATGACGACCTCCACCGCGACCTTAAAATAGAACTCGTCACCACAATCATCCAAAAATTTGCTGAAGCCCACGAACACAGACTTCACCGACATGTGAATGTCGAGGCAATGCAGCTGCTAGACAACACGGACATAGTGCGTAGGCTAAAGAGAACTAAACCATTTGAGTTAGTGTAGTGCGTGAATGAATAATAGTAATGCTGTGCTATACGTGTGACACATGAACAAAGTGTTTTATCAATATTATCAGACTCTAAGAAAGTGCTACGGAATTGTGTAAAAGTGCAAATTGACACTATTCTTAGTTATAACAAAATGTTTCACGTAAAATAATAAGTTAGAGTTAAATTGCTTATTAGTCTATTAGGCTAGATTGTAATCAATTATTAAGAACTACTTAAGTTCTTATTAATAAAGAAAAAAAAAAAAAAAAAAAAAAAAAAAAAAAAAACATGCCCTAGTAGCCCCACTTTCATTTTTTAAGACCCCCTTTCAGTCCCTGTTGCAAAAAAAATATAAATATATTAATTTATTTCTTATTTGCAAAATAGTTGGGTCAATGTCATCTAAAACTATTCTAAGTTTCAAGTTGATAGCATTAGTAGTTCTTGAGATATCCAGCTGTGACAGTAAGACAGAGAGACAGACAGACTGAGTGACACCATAAGGGTTCCTTTTTTACCATTTTGGTACGGAACCCTAAAAAAATATTTAAAAGGCTTTGTGCAGAAAAACACAAAATTGTTGATTACGATCTACCTTGTACAATTTTTTAGCCTTATCGAACACTGAAAAAGCAAGTATTACAAAAACATACCTTTTTTATCGTTCGAAAACATAAATTCTAGTATTTTCATTGCGGGCACATTCCATCAGAATTATATGAAAGACATCATCAACCACTCCACAGTCATCATGTAATAAAACTTATTTGACGGAATATGTCCGGAATTAAGTCTTGGCTATAGTATTTAGGTTTTCATTTATCATAAGCCCTAGGTATTGCAAAAGTCAATGACACATTATTTAATGTGGGTGTAAAGCATTCACCTATAACACACACTAATAATATTATTCAAATACTTCATTAACAATTCCGTAGGTACATCAAATTAATGTTAAATCAGAAGCACTTTCGTCTGTTACTGTCTTGGCTGAATTTGCGAACTTAACTACAATATCTTGATGTTTGTCTGAATCATTAAAAATTTATCAAGTTTGTACCTTAGTCTAAACTTTACAAACACGATATGAATATTCATCAGTCCCAAATATTTCTTTGACTCCAAACTTAAGGGTTTCGTTGTCAAATGTCAAATTTGAGTCAAAACTAACACGACTATGATCAAAGTATGATGGAGCCAGAACTATGTTTTTAATTTCGTAATGGTCTCTCTTGGGATTGCCTCAGAATACAATAGTGACGTACTAGGGACGCCGCGGGGTTGCTCTTCTCTTGTTATTTTATTATTCGCTTTTTTAATGCCAATGGTAAGCAGATTCTATGGGTAACATGGCATTAGTAGATTACAGTAGTTAAGAATGCTGCGAATCAGTCTAAAAGTGTAAAGGGCGGCGCGGATAAGCTTAGAATTTTATTCGTTGCCATTTTTAAAGTAGGTGTTCTTTAGATTATTTTATCATTTCCTATTTTAAAGTTAGGTGACATAGTTATAATTTTAACAAGTACTGGCTTAAAGTTATGTGAAAAAAGAAAGAAAAGAAAAAAAAACAACAGACTCCCAAAAAAACAGTACAAAGTGAAAAATAACTTTAATTTCGGAAGTCGGTGTCTTTGGTTTTTTATTTACTTTCGTTTTTTTGCCACCGACTTCCGAAATTAAAGTTATTTTTCACTTTGTAGTGTTTTTTTGGGAGTCGGTTGTTTTTTTTTTTTGTAAAAAGTTTTTATTTTTCACTTTTTAGTGGTGCCTACCCCACACAAATCTGAATACCACTCTGCAAAATAAATTAGAGCATCATCCACATAGCCTAAATGGGAAAAATACGTATTAAATTATTGAAGCTAACTCAAAAGCCACTCATCAGAACTTGATTTATGCGAACATCTCAGGAATAAGAATAGAATAAGAATACCATTTCAAATAAAAACTTTGCAGAAGTTTGGTAGGCGTAGTTTTAGTTGACGGAGATAACGAGGCTACGAAAGCTGCCTTCTGACAATCAAAGCCACACATAACATACAACTCAAGTAGCGCAATTTGAAGTGGCATATAGTTAGCATTAAATCATTTATAGCCAGAGTGCACCTCATGACAATTCCAATAAGCCCAAACACGGCTAGGATACATTGTTTTATTACTGAGTTCCGATGCTTACCTTCCGGCTTCTTCATCAGATCGGTTCAATGGCACCATTTTCATCAGAACCATTTATTTAAAGCTTCGTCATAGTCGCCTAAGTATTAACCGAGATATCTTATCGCCACCTATGAAATACTTATCATCGTTGAGGAGGTCCCGTGGCTTTCTGTGGTCTTCTTCATCAGTTCCACTTCACCAGATGATGCTTTCTGAATGCAAAAGCTTGATTTGTTGATGAAAATACCAGAATAGCTACATGTATGCCTATAATATTTGAGGAGTTCCCTCGATTTCTCATGGATCCCATCATCAGAACTGGATTTTGATAAAAATGGGACCAATCTAGAAGTATAACATTTCAAATAAAAAAAGAATTTTCCGAATCGGTTCATAAATGACGGAGTACTGAGGTAACAAACATACAAAAAAAAAAAACATACAACCGAATTGAGAACCTTCTCCTTTTTTGAAGTCGGTTAAAAATAGGTTTATGTCCTAAGTCATTATCTGCCTAGCCTTTTCCCAACTATGTTGCGGTCGGCTTCCAGTCTAACCGGATGCAGCTGAAACCAGTATTTATCTCCTAACTAATACATATTATAAACTATCTTCCACCCGCGGCTTCGCCCGCGTGGTATGTCGATAAAAAGTACCCTATGCCCTTTTCCAGGCCTTTTTCATGGTCTACACGTGTGCTGAATTTCATCCAAATACGTTCAGCTATTTCAGCGTGAAAGCGTTACAAACAAACAAACAAACTCAATTTCCTATTTATAATATTAGTTAGGATGCTAAAGTGAGTTTGTTTGTTACGCTTTCACGATAAAATGCCTGAACAGATTTGGATGAAATGTGGCAAATGGGTAGACCATAACCTGTAGAAGGACATAGGCTAATTTTCATCCTGGATAACAGACGAACTCGCGGCCAGTTTGAAATCAAGTTGCATGTTCAAGGTCTAAATTCCAGATTCCAGGTTTGATCTGTTGTATACGTAGTTGGCAAATAAGGATACTTGTGATTACTATACCGGTTTATTATTCGTATTACAAACAAGCTACGTACAATAGTCAAAATGTAATTTACTGTTCCGCAGGTAAAGAGAATAATCATGGCGGATCGAATCTACTCCGTGAGTGTTGTGTCCGTCTTCCGATAGGGGCGCTAGCGTATGCTTCGTCTCGAAACGGAGTTAGTGCCTAACACTCTCTCCCTCGTTATTATAATGAATGTTATAGGTCCAGCCGTTCAGGTCGCCTTCTGGTACGCTGTGAGCGTCGTGGCATGGTCTCCGGTTGTAGGCTTCCAGCTTCTCCGGGTACTATAGGTTCCACAGGTTCCTGCTGCTCTTCTCTAGGACTAATAGACCCTCTTGTCATAGGACTTGGTACAGACGGTGTATCTCTCGTCTTTTCCGGACTAGGTTGCTTATTCCTATTTATTTCAGGCTGGTCTTGGGTAGTAATGGCTTCTTGCAGATGACTCCGATTAAATTGCAGAGAATCTGGTATGCAGGAGTTGTCGCTCATACATGAGGTCTTAATGATTTGGTCCACGTGCCTTTGGTGCATTCTTCCATTTACCTCTACTTCATAATGCAGTTTCCCTTTCCTGTTACTGATGTTTCCGAATTTCCATTTATTACTGTCGTACATTCTAATTTGTACTCTATCTCCAGTGCTAAATTCTTTGTTTACTACAACATCATTCATGCATTCTTTTTGTTTGCCTTCTTCTCTTTTTACTAAGTCTAACCTTGTTCTGTATAATCTTTTAAACATCATCTCACCAGGGCTCAACCCCGTAGCCCTGTTTGGTGTTTTCCTGTACATTATTAAGAATTTTTGTAGTTTATCTTGTAGTGATCCTTCTTCGTTTGCCATTGCTTTTAATTTATTTTTGAAAGTTTGTACATATCTTTCTGCCTGTCCATTTGTGGATGGGTGAAAAGGTGCTGTGAACTTTGCTTGAATTCCATTTTTCTTAAGAAATCTTTGCATTTCTTCAGATCTGAACTGTCTACCATTGTCTGACACTTGGGTGATTGGTAAACCAAATGTGACATATAACTTTTTAAGTATGTTTATTGTTGATGTAGCTGTAATAGCTGTAGTTGGTATGACTTCTAGCCACTTTGTGTAAGCATCCACAACAATAAGGAAATATTGGTTCATGAATGGTCCAGCATAATCTATGTGAATCCGGCTCCATGGCTCTTTAGGATATTCCCAGCAATGTGTTGGTACTTTTACAGGGTTTTTTTGCATTAAACAACATACCTTGCATTGTTTTACCATGTGCTCAATATCTGAATCAATATTCTTCCACCATACATAGCTCCTGGCTAGAGCCTTCATCTTTACAATCCCAGTATGAGCTGTATGCAGTTCTTCTAAGATTTTGTGTTGTAATTTCTTGGGTATAACAATTCTTATCCCATAAAAAATGCAGTTGCTTTGCAAAGAAAACTCGTGAAGTCTTGTAGGGTCGTTTCTGCCTGATTGAATGTCCAGGTACAGTCTTTGTAAGTCCGGGTCTCTGAGAGTAGTTTCTTTAATTTCTTTTAATGTGACCGGCATTTCTGAAATTTGGTTTAAATAGAATGCGTCATCATCTGTTAGGTAATTATTGTCTTTAGCTATTTCTGTAGAATTATTTTGTCTAGAAAAGTAGTCTGCGTTTGCGTGTTCTGTAGTTTTCCTGAGCTTTATTTCATAGTTAAAACCTGCTAAGAAGTTTGCATAGTGTACCAATCTAATAGCCGTAGTTGCAGGTGTAGCTTTTTCAGGATGCAGTATTCTAGCCAATGGTTGGTTGTCGATAATCAAAGTGATTTTTCTTCCATAGCAGAATTGAAAGAATTTCTTTAGTCCCCATATTAACGCTGCTGCTTCTTTATCTAGCTGGCTGTAACCTTTTTCAGCTTTAGTCAAGGATCTTGATGCAAATGAAATAGGTCGTTCAGTCTTGTTCGGCATAATGTGTGATAACACAGCTCCAAAACCAGTGGGCGATGCATCTGTAGCCAGGGTAACAGGTAAATTACCATGCCAAGGTATTAAGATTTTTTCTCCACACATTTCATCTTTCAATTCCTGAAAAATCTTCTCGCATTCTTTTGACCAAACAAACTTTGTATCCTTCTGTAGCAGAGCGTAAAGTGGACTTAGCTTCGACGCCAGATTTGGCATAAACTGCTGATAATAATTTATCATCCCCAAAAACGTACGCAGAGATGAAACATCAATAGGACGTGGACTATTCTTGATATCATTAATTTTATCTAAAGTTGGATGTAATCCCTTTTCATTTATTTTATGTCCCAGGTAGGTTACTGACCTTTGGAAAAATTGGCATTTCTTCTTATTTAGATGTAGTCCACATTTCTGTAATTTCTGGAAAACTATTCTTATTCTTTGCAACAGCTGCATGTATGTTCGTCCTTGTAAGGCAATGTCATCAAAGAAACATGCTGTACCGTCTATTCCTTGTAGGGTTTGATCCATATAACGCTGCCAAACATTTGGTGCTATTTTTACACCAAACATCAATCTTTTTACTTTATAGGTGCCCTTGCATGTACTTATGGCCTGCATTTCTGCTGTCTCATCGTTTGTCATCATGTGTAAGTATGCTTGATTAATATCTAGAGTGCAGAAGTATTTTCCTCCACTTAATTTTGTAAATATTTCTTCAATTCTTGGAATAGGATAGTTATCATTTTCGAGATTTTTGTTAATAGTAGCCCTATAGTCTGCACACAAGCGTAGCTTCCCATTTTGCTTTATTACAGGAACAACAGGTGTGCCCCACTGCGAGTATGTTACTTTTTCTAATATTCCCGCATCCTCCAATCTGTCTATCTCTGCTTCCACTTGCTCCTTTAGGGCGAATGGTACTGGACGCGATTTCAGAAATATTGGTACTACTCCATCTTTCAGTTTAAATGCGGCTTGATAGTCTTTAATTTTTCCAATCTCCTCTGAAAATAATTCTTTATATTCTTCTATTAGGTTCTGTAATTTTTCCTGAAATTCTCTTTCAGTTATATCATTCTCTTCTTTATTTAATGCATTAACTTCAAAATGTAAGTTTAATTTTCTTAACCATTCTCTTCCAACAACTGGATCCACTTTTCTGTCAATCACAAATATTCTTCCTTGTACTTTATTATCTTTGTATGTAATTTTTATGTTGCATGTCCCAATGGGTTGTATTATTTCACCTGTGTAAGTTTTTAATTTTACTGAAGTACTTGTCAGTTTCAGGCCTGGAAAGTTCTTGTAGAAATATTCTGTTGAGCATGTAGTAACTGCTGCACCGGTATCCAATTCCAGGGTATGTAATTTTCCATTTAAGTGTAATGCAATATTAAATTTATCATTTTGTGTATTATTCTCCACCGGTATTTTATGTATCTCGTATATTTCTTCCTCACTGTCATATGATGAAGAATCATTTTCAACTTCAAGTTGTTTTTGTTCTTTAAAACACACAGATTGTAAATGTCCTTTTGTCTTGCATTTCTTACAGAACAGTTTTTTTTTGAGTCTACACTGATTTGCTGTGTGATTATTTTTACCGCACCGGAAACACTGTATTTCTTTTTCCTTTGTATTTTCTTTGTTTGTTGATGTATTTTTCTTGTATTTATTTACTGATATTTTATTTATATTGGGTTGTACTTCTTGTCCCATTTCTTTTGTTTCTGATTTTGATGTCTCTATGGCCATGGCAATTTTCATTATGTCTTCAAACTTTGTATTTGGTGATTCTTGTAGCAGCCTTTCTTTTATCTCAGCATTACGCAGCCCTCGGATAAATTGGACCCGAAGATGCGTCTCAAACGTGGTTTGCTTGCAACTATTGCAGATGAAATTGCATTTTCCTCCTATTTCTTTTAGACCGGCTACATAGTTGGCAATGCTTTCATATTCTTGCTGTGCTCTAAGGCAAAATTTGTGTTGTTGTGCCACTTCCCCGGGTTCAGGTGCTATGTGATTCCCTAGTGTTTTTACGAGTTCATCATAGGATTTCGACTCCGGCGCATTCGGTGCCGAGATATTTTTCAGTAATTGGTAATGCTTTGGACCAATACAATTTAAAAATATTTGAAGTTTTGTGGTTTCGTTTGTAACACCCTTTAGGGTTATGTAGTTTTGCAGCCTTTGTAAGTAACTAGTAAATGATTCATTTACCTCATCATACGGTTGTAAGTTAATGCCACTGACCGTTTTCGTACCCTGATTCAGAAGCGCAGTCTGTAGACTTGCTTGTTGTGTTTGCATCCCACGCATTGTCTCCATCATCTGAGCCAGCACTTCCGCTAGTTGTCCGTCCATTGTTTTTCGTATTAATTTACAGGAAAAAAAGGAAGGTTGTGAAGCGGGTTATCATCACAGGATTTGGAACCCCTGGATTGAAGGAAAGCAGGGTCAGAGGGCACACTTGGGAGAACAAATTTTTTTTCTTCGATTAGGTACTGATGTAATCGTTTAGGTTACAACTTACAACCGAATCGATGCACGCACGTGTATTTTTGCTGGCGTAGGTTCACTTTTTTTTTATATCCTGTAATCATCACTCGTCGCCAAGTTGTTGTATACGTAGTTGGCAAATAAGGATACTTGTGATTACTATACCGGTTTATTATTCGTATTACAAACAAGCTACGTACAATAGTCAAAATGTAATTTACTGTTCCGCAGGTAAAGAGAATAATCATGGCGGATCGAATCTACTCCGTGAGTGTTGTGTCCGTCTTCCGATAGGGGCGCTAGCGTATGCTTCGTCTCGAAACGGAGTTAGTGCCTAACAGATCTATAGGCCAAACCTTGTTATGATACCTACCCAACGCTGTGTTATGTAGCATTTGATCCATAGCCTTCACGGTTGGAAGAAAGCCTCTGTTTACAATAAAATAAGCCTCAGATTTTCTTACTTACCTAACAATTACACCTGTAAAGGTTCCTTCAAACAGGCGCGATCATATCGCGTGTCGCGCATGTCTGTAAGAACCTTAACTCTTATGTATCGTGTGCATTACCTTCTTGTGTTATTCCCAAAAGATCAAGAAAGTATCCAACCAAATACATAAACAAAACTGCACGGACAGGCATTCATTAATTTAATTTTATATATAGATCAATTTGAGTGAAGTAGAGTCGTGGCTCGCCCGGGGGACTTCAATAAAAAACCACTTTATTCCTGCTCCTTTTATGTAATAGGTATTTCATTATACTGATAATTTCCCTTAAGTGAGATTCTGCTTATTTATGTAGATAGGGAAAGGAAAATCGGTAAATGAAATTCAAAAATGTAGAGGTATCGGTAAATCTAAATCTACCTGATACATAACAATCAAATCATTATTTGCCCTGGCAACTGTAAAAGGCAAAAATATTCTATGTGACTAATATATTACGGATAATCACCGTGAAATAGCTTATGTTAACATCATAATACGTTCACAGTCAAAACGTTGTATCTGGTTTTCATGTGGAACATTTAAAATCAATCTTTTAGTCAAGCTTATATACAATGTGCCGCTGCAATGACGACATTAATTTGACACGTGTATACGGTTCCGTGTTTTCGTTTTATGTAGATATTTTAATTTCATTAAACGTTATTATTTATTGATTTATTTACAATTTTATAAAATAGCATCTTGGAGCAACCTGTAGCTCAGAGATGAAATTAAAAAGAAGGGAAAGAAAAGCCATGCCACACGAGTTTTTTTCTGGGGGTTTTTGCCAAAAATTGATTCATGAAGCTACTTACAGCTGGGTCACAACAATAGACAGACGATGAACAAAAAAAAGGTGTCTGTCAACGGCCTTTTAACAGCTAGCATAGAATTTTCACCCATGAATATGAACAACTTTCACTATCAGACCAACTCTGAAATCACAAGAAAAAAAATATACATAATAACAAATTCTACTCGCCAAAATGTATGAAACAGTAGATTTTTTTTGTAACTTCAGAGTTGGTCCCATAGTGAAAGTTGTTCATAATCATTTGCGCACTGCTTAAAAACTTTTCCTGAGTGTCATTCGCAAATCCGTATTTCCTAAGTAGTTTCGCTACTAACTTTATATATGTGCGTATGGACTGAGGGCCCGTTTTTTGAACCGTTGCGAAACGAAATAAGACTTATAGGGGATTTAGTAAGGGGAGGGTCTGAATTTATGCTTTTGCGGTTGCACAACGACATGCTTTGCTTTGCTTGGCTTGGTAGTATAGATGCAGGCCTACCCTACCGCCTCCTTCAGAGGCAGTAGGGTGGCGGGGTCTTGAGGGAGAGCGCTACAGTCGTGTAGATCCTCAAGGCAAGTCTGGCGGTGTACCTTCTCGAGGTTGCCACCCCGTTCTTGGTCTAATTCCTTAAGAAATAGACATAACAGAAACCACCAGGCGTCATTGTATCCCCTCCCCAACTCCCATAATCTTAGTCATTCCCGTCTTTTGCCTTCCTGTCCCGAATCTCACAATCCCTCCCTACCCCATCCGACCCACATCCACGTTCCTCCCTATTCCACCCTTCCAACTTCCACTTCTAACCGTCACCCCCTGTGACTGGGTGGTGGCGGGCTCGACCGTCACTAAATTCAGCTGATGGCGAGTAGGAGTAAGCAGTCACCTGCGCTAGGACCTGCGCAGTTGAGCGCCGTGAGCGGGGATGAAGGAGTCCTGGGGGGTTGAGCCGAGCGGCACTGGCGGTAATGTGTCCGTAAGGCAACACGCCCCCTTTGGTCTGGATTTCAAGCGAAACGGTGGCCCTACCCATTAGCCAGGGGTAGGGAAATGGCCATTGTGTCCCGTCAGAGGGCCACAGGCGAGGTGCGTGAGGTCCGCTGAGGTTGTCCTCGGGCAGCTGAGGCGGTAGGTAAAGGTCATGCTGACAGTGTAAGTGAGGGTTGATCAGTTCGTTGGGGGTAGGCCTTTCGACCTCCTACGCCAACCCGATCGAGCGCCCGATGTCGCACTGTAAACCAGCCTTGCGCACCTATATCTCTCTGGTAATCCTAACGATCGAACTTTTATTTATAGTGAGACGTTCCCAGGTGCGGGCTCCATGGAGGGTGGGAGCCAGAGAGATGAATTTTATAACCTAATTTAACATGGACAACTCTAGGCCTGTTAAAATTACCGGAGTGGTGGCGAAAGCCAAAGACACTCCCAAGGGAGGTGCTTGCACTTCCCTTGCCCCTGGTGGCCATGCAGCTAACACTGCGGGTACCAGCGCGGGCGCCGGTCCGGCTGTGGCGAGAACCACAGCTAAGACCAAACGTAAAAAGTCTCAGTATAAACAAAGGACGTCGGCGCTGATTGGGACCAGTACCGACCCTTCCAAAACTCAGGCGACGACTAATACCACTGCCGGTCCGACCCTAGCTACACAGACCCCGGTACTGGGTAACAGCGGTACCGGGTGTCCAACTAAACACCCTCCTCCTCCTGAGGCCCCGTTGGCCTCCTCCCATCCAGCCAGCCAGCCAGCCAGCTGCACTGAGGATGCGTTCTCACGCACCTGGCAGGTTGTGCAGAAACGCAAGGGCAAGGGTAAAAAACCCACACAACAAGCCCAACGCCCTTGCACTGACCCTTCAGGTCCATCCGTTGCCGAGCAAGGCAATAAGAGGGATAGGATGACGAGGAAGGAGCGCCGTCAAGCACGCAGGTTGCTACGCGAAGGCTCCGGCAATAAACAGGTCACTGCCGCTAGTTCAGACAAACCGACAGGCGACCAGGTAAACTTCTCCGACGGTAAGCGGTCGCAGGCAAAGGCCGGCACAAGTCAACCAGCGCCCAGTCAACCGTCAACCAGTGCTACGGAGACACCTGCACAAGGTAAAATGCAGCAACCTGTTTGGAAGGATCAGGCCGCGGCCAAGCGAGCTCTCAACGAGTCTTTGACACCTCGTGGAGATCAGAAGCGGCCGCGTCTTGATCAATCCAAACGGGTTGCACAACGAAGCTACGCCCAAGCTGCCAGCGCTACCCTGGACGTCGCGATCACCTGCGACCGCACGGGGATCCTCAGCAAGGACGTATCGGATCAGGTACTCGCTGCTATCCAGAAGCAGATCCTTCTCGAGGCCTGGTCCGCAAAGCAAGACACTCCAAGGCCGACCTTCAATGCCAAGCCGGTGTTCGCCGGGGGTGTCCTCAAACTGTGGTGCAGTGACGACCACACCTTAGCCTGGCTAAGGAAGACAGTCTCCGAACTGACTCTCCAAGCTAGCAACTCGCTAGTCGTCAAGAGCCAGTCGGAGATCCAGAAGCGAGCACGATGTGGTGTCGTGATCCCAGACGAGCAGGGGGTCTTTGGGGAGTCGACCGATATTGGGCGTGCTCTCTGGTATCAGAACCCCTGGGTCGACATAAAGAGGTGGGTACTTCTGCATGCCGACAAACAAGACGCAGCATGGTTTGTGGTGGTCGATGTTCCGGTGGACCAAATCCCGACCCTGATGGAGGCTGGGCGCCGTCTCTCATTTGGTTTGGGGGCGGTCTACGTAAAATTCCGGGGTCGGAACGGTAGGTTCACAGACGTCCCCGACGGATGGGACTCCGCCATGGACGCCGGCTGCGAGGCGCTGCCACAGACACCAGGAGGGGAGGTCACTCCCCCATCAAACAACCCGGTAGCATCCGCGGCCGAACCTGCTGTAGCAGAGTCGGCTGCCCCTGCTGTCGCCGCCGTGGACGCCGTCCCTTCGTCTGGTGAGGAGCTGGATGACATGATTTTGTCGCCAGCTTCGGCCGGGGGAGCGGACGGCTTCGACGAGGGCGACCTGTTTGCCGGGCTCAAACTAGGGGGGGACGATGAGGGTTCGACCAGCGATGGCGTCCCTTTCGTCAACTTGTAAAGTCCTCCAGGCAAACCTCCACCACAGTCAGACCGCGACGGCTCAGCTTCGCAAGTGGCTGGAGGTTCAACACACGGCCATTGCCCTGATCCAAGAGCCGTGGATAAGGGCGGGCCGCATTCAAGGACTCTCCAATCTCAATGGTAAGCTCCTGGTCACCACGGGTCACGATCACCCCAGATCGTGCATCTATGTCACAGGTAACCTTAAAACACATCTCTTAACGGACTTCTGTTGCAGAGATGTCTCTGCAGTTAAGCTGCTAATACAGCGTGTCGACGCCACGGAGTTGGAGATCGTGTTCGCCTCGGTCTACATGCCCGAAGCGGAGGCGCCGCCTCCCCACGGCCTCGCCCGCCTCGTGAGCCATTGCGAGAGTTGCGGGTTTCAGCTCGTCGTGGGTGCCGACGCCAATGCTCACCACCAACTGTGGGGAATGGACACGCAAAACGAGAGGGGTAAGGCTTTGGTTGACTATTTGTTTTCGACTAACCTATCCTTACTAAACACTGGCTCCGAACCAACATTCGTAACCAGGCGTAGCCGGACAATCATAGATCTCACTCTGGCTACAGAGGGCGCGGCGGAGATTACCACTGGGTGGCAGGTCTCCAAGGAGGCGTCCTGCTCTGATCACAGGTGGATCCGCTTCGACATCCAGGTCTGTGTTCCACCTACACCACCACGGCGTAATCCGCGTAATACGGACCGTGCCACCTATACACGCAGCCTAGATTCCAAGCTGGCGACACTAGGCGATCCGACGACAGTTGTGGACACGACGCAGATTGAGGTTTTGGTAGGTCACCTCACTAAATCAATGATTGACAGCTACCAAACTGCTTGCCCAGAGACCACCCCGCGTAGCACACCGGGCAAACAACCCTGGTGGGGCGCTGAGCTGGAGCGTAAGCGCAGTAAGGTAAGGCAAGCTCTGAATAGAGCCATGAACACATGTGCGGATGAGGACTGGGATAACTATTACGCAGCCAAATCCAGCTACAAAAAATGCATCAGATTCAGGAGTACTACGGGATGGCGCAAATTCTGTGGAAGCATTGAATCTTGTCAGCAAGCAAACAGGGTAAGAAAGGTACTGGCGCAACAGCAGATATCTGGGCCCGCTACCATTCGTAAGTCTGATAATACACTCACTTCCTCGCCAGAAGAAACGAGACGCGTCCTTATTGAAACTCACTTCCCTGGATGTGTCTTTACGCAGGTAATCGACTGGCTAGATGTAATTCAAACACCATCAGACAATGATTGGCTTTACGCGAACAGGGTGATCACGTTGGAAAAGATCCAATGGGCCATTCGTAGTTTCCATCCTTTTAAGGCAGCTGGTCCTGATGGAGTTTTCCCCGCCTTACTACAGTGGGGTGGGACCTCTATTGCAATAAGACTAGTGCCTTTAATGAGAGCGTGCCTGGCCTTCAGATACATTCCTAAAGGATGGAGGGAAGTGAAAGTTATATTCATCCCTAAGCCAGGTAAGGGTGACTACACAAACGCCAAATCCCACCGACCGATCAGTCTGACCTCCTTTCTCTTAAAGACTATGGAAAGGCTGTGTGACAGGGAGCTGAGGGACGGCGCTTTGAAGACGGTACCGCTACACGGTAATCAACACGCATACAGCTCGGGTAAGTCGACCGAGTCCGCTCTTCATCTAGTGGTCGGACAGATAGAGGAAGCGATTTACCAGAAAGGCACCTGCCTGGGCACGTTCATAGACATCGAAGGAGCCTTCGACAAAACCAACTTCTCCAGCATCAGCAGCGCCCTCTCCAGACATGGAGTAGAACAGGTACTAACGGACTGGATTACAAACATGTTAAGTAAACGAGTGGTTCGCCTTGAGGGTGAGCAGCATTTGGCCATGATAGCCAAAGGCTGCCCCCAGGGAGGGGTTTTGTCGCCCCTGCTATGGAATTTAGTGATTAACGACCTTATCACCAAACTCAACGCCAGCCGCTATTATACAATAGGTTACGCAGACGACCTCGCAATCCTTGTGTCGGGGAAGGTGACAGGAACGATCTGCAACCTCACTCAGCAAGCGCTACGTATTGTAGAAAGATGGTGCAGGGAATTTGACCTATCAGTGAATCCCACTAAAACTGAACTAGTCATGTTTACCCATAAACGAGCATTAGGCCCTTTCCGCCTACCAAAACTGTTCGATACAGAACTCCAGCTTACCAACGAAGTTAAGTATCTCGGGGTCATTCTAGACAGTAAGTTAAACTGGAGTAGTCATTTAGACAACAAACTAAACAGGGCCTGTATCACCTTCTGGCAGTGCAGGAAAATGATAGGTAAGAAGTGGGGCCTATCCCCGAAAATCATACTATGGCTGTTCACCGCAGTGATCCGCCCCATGATCACCTACGGGGCTGTGGTCTGGTGGCCCCGCACCAAACTTGTTACAGCCTCCAATAAACTACAACATATGCAAAGACTAGCCTGCACGGCGACTACGGGCTGCATGAGGACTACTCCGACTGCAGCAGTTGAAGCCATGCTGGGTTTGCCACCGCTCCACCTGTTCATACAGCAGGAAGCAACGATGGCAGCGGTACGTCTTAATGCACTAGATCTCTGGGGTAAGACTAACTCACCACACACCGCGCTGCTTGAGGGACTCAACAAGGAGTTCCCTATTACGAAAGCTGTAAATGAGGGTACCCAAACAATTTATTTTTAATAAAAAATACAAGATCCAGCTTCACGAGGATCGTCGATGCGAGGGGTTGCGCCCCGCAGAGCTACGCATCTTCACGGATGGATCTAAAACAGGTAGTGGCACAGGTGCTGGAATCTTCTCGGAGGACTTCAACATACACATAGCTACACCATTGGGGGTCCATAACACGGTGTTCCAGGCCGAGTGCATGGGCATTTCTCTGGCCGCTACTGCCATCATGGCCAGGGAAGTTAAGGACCACTCGATCCGCATACTCTCAGATAGCATGGCAGTTCTGCAAGCGCTAAGTAGTCACACAGTGGACTCTGGGCTAATATACGAGTGCCACCAGCGTCTCAAACAGGTGGGTAGACTCAATAATATAACCATTCAATGGATCAAGGGACACAGCGGCTCGCTAGGCAACGACGCAGCCGACGAACTTGCCAGAAGGGGGTCGAGCATGGCACCAGTGGGACCTGAGCCTATAGTGCCGCTCCCCTTCGGGTACTTGCGCACTCTGGTAAGGAAACGTACCAGGGACCAGCATCATAAGCTATGGTCGGACCAAGGTGAGTGTAGGCAGGCTAGGGAAGCACTCCCTACAATTGATGGCCGCCTCACGAAACAGTTTCTTCGACTAACTAAACAACAGCTGCGTACAGTTACTGCTGCTTTAACTGGCCATGGGTCATTTAATAAACACCTCTTTGTCATAGGAGTCACAGACAGTCCGCTGTGCAGGGCCTGCATGGAGGACGACGAGACAGCAGCTCATGTGCTTCTAAACTGCCCGGTTGTCGCCGCATACAGGGCAAAGTACTTCGGTAACCCAGGTACCATCCGGGAAGTTGTCAGTAATGTCAAGGCGCTGCTGGCCTTCTTTGAGGAGCTGGGGTGGATCGAATAACCGATTTTCCCACCCATACGCAAAATACGCGCATTGTCGTGGAGTTGCGGATACCAGCCCGTATTACGTATTACCTATTACCTATTAGGGGATTTAGTTAAAAATAGTAAAAACTTAAAGCAAAGGTCCATAAATTTCTTAAACGTGAATTAAAACTTTTACGATTAAATAACTTGGGCCCTCAGTTCAGACGCTTGCATAAAGTGGCATAGTCTGAATCTCAGTAAGTACTATATCTGGGTTAATAATTTTTATTTAGGAATTTAGTTAAGAATTTCTTAAATATTTTAAGAAATTCCCAAGTCTGTAGAATATGACATTACAGATTTATGGCGATATATCTAGGGCCCTCAATTCATTATTGTTTGAACTGAGGAATCTGCAAAACATGAATTTATCTGAAGAAATACATAAATACGACTTTAACATATTTTACTTAGACATATAGGTGAATTAGTTAAAAAGAAATAATGACACAAAAGTTAATTGTTATGAAGTAAATGAAAATTGAATTTTACTAAAATGTCTGAACTGAGAGCCCAATGTTTTCGGCTTTATTGACTAGGCGCGACCTCATAGATGAACACAAATTAGAATAAGATTTTTAACTATTTCTTAACTAAATTGTAACATATCGTCCGTCCTTCTAAATATTATACTTTAAAAGAAAATTGATTTTTAACTTTTTAAATGAGAAAAATTAGTAGGGTGACCATAATGTTCATAGTAAGTACCTGTACATTTTGTAAAGCGCGGTAGGAAAGTCATAAGATAAATAAAACACGGTCGGTATAATTATAAAAAACCATTTACTTCACACAAATGTAACCTTAAAATAGTTATTTAAAAAGTTATTTTTACTACGGCAAAGCCAAAAGGAAGGGTTATGATTTTAGCAGTGTATGTATGTATGTATGTATGTAAGTATGTATTTTTACCCGACTATGGCAAACCAAAAAGGAAGGGTTATTATTTTAGCGGTCTATTTAAGTATGTAAGTATGTATATAAGGATGTATTTACGTGTGTTCCACCGTAGCGCCTAAATTACTGAACGGATTTTGATGAATGAGGTATCAATAGACTTGTAATAATGGTCCGTGTGACATAAGCTACATAAATTTTTCCTATATTTAATATGGTGGACTTTACACGTAAATTTCTGACCTCGAAAAAATTAAATTGAGATAATCATGACATGTTTGGTATCAAAAGAAAGGTCTTGACGAGCACATTACAAATATGTATATACCTATGTCATTATTGTTTAAGTAAAAAATATTTTGAACTTTTTAGATCAATTTTATTTTTCCATAGTCGGGTTACTGTTTTTTAAACTTTATTCTTGTTACTGCTACATAAATACCCTTTATTATAAAACTATTTATTAGTTAGGAGTGCTACTATATGGCTCCATTTTCAAAGATGATAACAAATGGTTTCGTTAATTCATAGACTTATAAAAAAGGAGGACTCCGCGCCACGTATATCAAAAGTGAAGCACAGTAAGTAAGACCGTTTGTACAAACACGCTTCACGCACACATTAGCATCATAGTATGCCACCGGCCCTAGTTGCCTAAAGTAAATAAATTCAAAGTATAGATATATTTAAAAAAAAATGTAAATGTAGGTATACAACGTGTTCCCGCAATTACAACATTGACTAAGACACAAGTAGTGCTGGTGGCCAGTAATCATAAAAATTATAATACGATAAAATAATTAATTATTGAAAAAAAAAATTCAAACAAACTAAATAATAAAATAATAACCAAAATTAGGATCACTCTAGGCAAAAGACTCATTCATGAAGCTATTGTTTTATGTCAGCTGGTAAGGTCTTTGACTTTGACCCTTTTTTTGGTTCATCGTGTGTCTATAATGTTCTGACCCAGCTGTGAGTAGCTTCATGAATGATTTCTTTTGCACAACCCCCATAGAAAAATTCGAGTGGCGTGACCTTTTCTTTCCCGTTCGTTTTAATTTCATCTCTGCGCTACAGGTTGCTCCAAGATGCTATTTTAGAAAATTGTAAATAAATCAATAAATAATAAAGTTTAATTAAATTAAAATATCTTTACAAAACGAAGACGCGAAACCGTATACGTCAAATTAATGTCGTCAAAGCAGCGGCACGTTGTATAATACTTTTAGCTGCAAATATTATGACTTTCCGACCGCGCTTTACAAAATGTACAGGTACTTACTATGAACATTATGGTCACCCTACTAATTTTTCTCATATAAAAAGTTAAAAATCAATTTTCTTTTAAAGTATAATATTTAGAAGGACGGACGATATGTTACAATTTAGTTAAGAAATAGTTAAAAATCTTATTCTAATTTGTGTTCATCTATGAGATCGCGCCTAGTCAATAAAGCCGAAAACATTGGGCTCTCAGTTCAGACATTTTAGTAAAATTCAATTTTCATTTACTTCATAACAATTAACTTTTGTGTCATTATTTCTTTTTAACTAATTCACCTATATGTCTAAGTAAAATATGTTAAAGTCGTATTTATGTATTTCTTCAGATAAATTCATGTTTTGCAGATTCCTCAGTTCAAACAATAATGAATTGAGGGCCCTAGATATATCGCCATAAATCTGTAATGTCATATTCTACAGACTTGGGAATTTCTTAAAATATTTAAGAAATTCTTAACTAAATTCCTAAATAAAAATTATTAACCCAGATATAGTACTTACTGAGATTCAGACTATGCCACTTTATGCAAGCGTCTGGACTGAGGGCCCAAGTTATTTAATCGTAAAAGTTTTAATTCACGTTTAAGAAATTTATGGACCTTTGCTTTAAGTTTTTACTATTTTTAACTAAATCCCCTATAAGTCTTATTTCGTTTCGCAACGGTTCAAAAAACGGGCCCTCAGTCCATATGCATATACTTTATATCTACCAGTAACAAGTTCACTATTAGCATTAGCAAGTCGATCTCATTACTAAAACAACATTTATTTTGATAACGTAGAAAATTGACTTACTTGTAATTCGTTGTATCAGGAAGCCATTTTGGTCGCCCCTAATTATTATCTATAGGCTTCAGTAACGAGAATATGTGATACATACGGATGAAGCGATCCGTCAGCAAAACTGATTGTCAATAAAATCTGGGGAAGGATAAAAGACAGAGGATCTAGAATCTAAATATGACAATGACCTTTCAGTAATGAACAACGTTATTTATAAGGCAGGAAGACAAAAACGAAAGTAATAATAATTGTTATCAAGATATAGAATAGTATAATAAAACTCCTTGAATGATGTTAGTAATTTATATTTACTTCAATCCAACCTTTTAAAATATATTACAATGAATCTACTGAAATAATTATATCTATAATAATCTTTGACACAGTAATTTTACTTCACCCTCGTAGCTCGTCGCCAAACCCCCAAAAGCCCCGAGTCGATCGCCCGATCGCCTTTTTGTCAACTACCTCCCCCACCGTGACCGCTTAGTGTTCCCACATAAATAATTGTTGTCAATTATCGAAAATGTCAGTTTAGTCGATTTTAAAAAATACAGATAAATGAACCTAACACTCGTCCATCCTGACCTTGTGTATGTCCTCATACACATAAGACAGGAGGAACCTAACACTCGGGCAATCGATCCGTTTTACAAAATGAGTCAGATAAAAAAAACATTAAAAAAATACAGAATATAAATCTAAAAATCAAAAATTAATACAATTTTTAACTCATTATTTCATTAACACAGTCTCATTACTACTAACGAACATTTTACATTATCTGGCGAACCAATCACTTGGTTACAAAACTGGCAAACAAATCACATGGTTGCTAAACTGGCAAACCAATCACATGGTTGCTAAACTGGCAAACCAATCATAATGGTTGCTAAACTGGCAAACTAATCACATAGTTGCTAAACTGGCAAACCAATCATAATGGTTGCTAAACTGACAAACCAATCACATGGTTCATAAACTGGCAAACCAATCATAATGGTTGCTAAACTGACAAACTGATCACATGGTTGCTAAACTTGAAAACCAATCACATGATTCCTAAACTGGCAAACCAATGACATGGTTGCTAAACTTGAAAACCAATCACATGATTCCTAAACTGGCAAACCAATCACATGGTTGCTGTCTTAGTTACCACACACAACCCAGAAGTAATTAATTCTACTTTAAAGTAACATAATTGGTCTGAACTAAAAATTGAAAATAAAGCTTAACTCATAGTATACTTTATATTAATGGTACATTTATCCAATTATAAATTATCTGTTCTCTACTTATCTTATAACTGTCAATAACATGATTTTTGCTCTCTGAATCATTGTCATACAGGAATTTATTACACACAAAAATCAGAAAGTAAATAATTCTACTATAAGGTAACAGTTGATCTGAACTAAAAATTTTAAATAAAGCTTAACTTGTATTACCCTTTATATTAATGTTACATGTTATCCAATTATAAATAACAAAAAAAAAAATCTGTTCTCTACTTATCTAATCACTGTCAATATCATGATTTTCGCTCTCTGAATCATTGTCATTCAAATTTAAGGCAGCCACGTGTACCCAGGGCTGCATACGGTCGGCAGCGACGGTCGTTTTACGTTTATGTCTACTACTACTCAATCCTGGTATTGCTACAATTCTGTATCTATCCTTTCCTAGTACCGATATGACGCGATATGGTCCTGTATATTGAGGAAGAAGCTTCTTACTTTTACCGTCATTTTTAAAATTCGTACTGGTAATTTTTACTAACTCCCCTTCAGAATAAACACGGGCAGGACGCCTGTTTTTATCATAACGTTGCTTTTGTTTTTCTTGCTCTTCGTCTATTTTATCTTTAACTTCCTCTCTAATTGTCACTAAGTTATTATTTTCTCCATTTTCTTGCCTAACTACGTTTAATCTCGGGTCTAACTCGCTTCTCATACAACTACCAAACATGACTTCAGCGGCCATCCTTCCCGTTGTCTTATTGACGGTGTTATTAATTCCCCACTGAATTTTACCGACTTTATCATCCCAATCCTTTTCATTATCGCTAAGGTTTATAGCGGTCAAAGAAGCAATGATTGTGCGGTTGTATCGCTCAACTTGCCCATTTGACCGTGGACTAGCAACCGCATTCAACACGTGCTTTGTCCCTCTATCCAAACAAAACCTCCTAAACGCATGGGAAGTAAAGCAAGAGCCACGATCACTAATTATTCTATCGGGTACTCTAAAGGTACAGAAAATTTCATCTAGAACTCTTATTGCAACTAGAGACTTTGTATTCCTTACTGGTCTTATGAAAACGAATTTGGTAAACGCATCTACCATCACTAAAATATACGAATTTCCTCTTTTTGAACGCACGAAAGGCCCAAGATGGTCAATGTGTACGGTGTGAAAAGGAACCTCCACCTTAGGAATTGGATGCAAATGGCCCTCATTACATGAAGTCTTTTTCGAGTAGGCGCATTCAATACATGCTTCAACATATTTTTTTACAAATTTTGACATTTTAGGAAACCAGTATGCATTCTTGATTCGTTCAAGAGTCTTTTCTACACCGAAATGGCCAATGTCGTCGTGATTCATACGACACAATTGCCATCTTGCGCCCTTGGGCACAACCCAACGTAAGTTTGTTTTATTACTATCAATGCACCTATAAAGCTTGTTGTCTTTTATAATGTAATTATCCCTAATTTGCTTAAGTCCTTCTAAATCTAAATTTGAAGTTAAAATATCTCTAATACGACCTAGTTCACTATCACCTAACTGTAACGTATGGAGCCAATCATCACCGGTGATAACCATTACTCTTGGATGTTGGTCAGTAACATCTAATGTTGTTTCCAATTTGTTTCCGTCATTTATGATCGGGTTCCGTGACAAAGCATCTACGTGAGCCATTCTATTCCCTGGCCTGTATTCTATTGTGCACTGAAATTCTTGTAATAAAAGATACCAACGCGCGATACGCGGTATTAAATCGCGTTTAACGAATGTGGACCGTAAAGCACTGCAGTCAGTGACAATTTTAAAGTTTTGACCCAACAAATAGACTCTAAACTTCCGTAAAGAACATACTACCGCCAACGTCTCCAGTTCATATGCATGGAAGTTTTTTTCCTCGGGAGAAGTTTGTCGGCTGTAGAATGCCACGGGCCTAAAACTATCATTACTTCCTCTTAAACGTTGAAGCAGAATTCCACCGACACCATATTTACTGGCGTCCGTGTGCAATTCTGTTTCCTTACTTGGGTCATAAATTGCCAAAACCGGACGGTGGATTAATTTTTCCTTGAGCGTTTTAAATGAGTTTTCTTGCTCATCTGTCCAACCCCAAGCAGCATCCTTTTTTAACAATTTATTTAAGGGCTGCGCAATATGTGCAAAATTCATAATAAATTTGCGGAAATAACCTACAAGCCCTAGAAATTGACGAACAGTGTGAACGTTTATAGGGCGAGGAAAATCTAAAACACTCTGGATTTTTGTGTCACCTGGCCTAACACCTAAAGCACTAATTTCATAACCTAAATAATCAATTTTATCTTTCAAAAATTCGCACTTGGATAGGTTTAGAGTTAAATTTGCCTGTTTAAGTAGTTTCAAGACGTGCTCTAGCCTCTCTAAGCACTGTTCTACGTTTTTCCCATATATCAATACGTCATCTATATAGGCCGTGGCTTGGCTAAACCTCGCTGACCCCAAAACTCTATTCATCATACGTTGAAACACCGCCGGCGCATTTGCCAATCCAAACGGCATTCGATTAAACTCGAATTGTCCGTCCGGAGTGACAAAGGACGTCAGCGGCTTTGACTGCTCTGATATTGGTACCTGATAGTACCCAGAAAATAGATCTAGCGTGATGAAAAACGCCTGTCCGGAAAGTCTAGCAATCTCGTCTTCTATCACCGGCATCGGATAATGTTCCTTAGTGGTTACGGAGTTTAGCATCCTGTAGTCTATGCACATTCTCATTCGCCCATCTTTCTTACGCACGAGAATCACGGGACTAGCATACTCGGAGGTGGATTCTCTTACAATCCCAGCTTCTAACATCTCGCCTACCATTTCACGAACTTGTTCGCGTTCTTTATGTGATAACCGGTAAGGCCTATAAACAATTGGACGTTTGCAGTTTATTTCAATGTCCATTTCGGTAACGTTAGTACTTCCTAGTTCTTTTAAATTTGATGCAAAACAATCCTTAAATTCATTGAGTAATTCTAACAACTTAGATCTATGTTCGTTGCTAATATTATCACCAATATGAACCTTACTAACATCAAGACGATCAGTCACCAGTTTAACACCCACATTAAAAACGTTATTAACTACCTGAACATTGCTGGCGCGACTTATAATTGAGCCCTTGTACAAAATACAATTTTTCGATGTAGGTATAATATATACATATACGAAACCATCCTTGAGGGCATAGACACCACCGCAAACAACGTATTGAAACGTTGGTTTTCCTATAACCTTACTATTCAATATAATATGCCCGTTCAACTGTGGTTCGGTATAAGCTTTGATTACGGTGGGTCCATAGATTTCAAAATTAGCTGCGGAAATAACTTTAACCGAATGTTCCTCGTCTATTTCAGTTTTATTGAATGGTATTTCTTGACAAATATCAATAAACTGTAATGTTTCTGCCGATTTTAATACAAAAACGTGAGACTGTTCGGTGTAAGTTTGTCCGACTAGTAAAGGTACATCTAAAAGTTTATCTTCAACTACCTGACAAACAGTATTAGCATTAACGCCATCGATGTTAATCTCTACTGTGACCTTTCCTAAAGAATAAACAATGTCATTCCCAAATCCCCTTATTGGGGTAGGCACGCCGTCACACTGGAGCATCAAATTTACCAACTCCGATTTAGCTAACAAACAAACCTCACTTCCAAAATCTATAAAAGCTTTAACGGAAACCCCATTTATTAAGACATCCCTGAAAAATTTTGAATTGGGATTAGATAATGTTATACACATTGTCTTACTCGCTGTCTTACTGTCGCTGTCTTCTGGCTTCATAGGACATTTGTCCACTTTGTGTCCTACCTTACGACATTGATTACAGCGAATCAACGGCTTGGGACATTTCCGGTATACATGACCCTGCTCCTTACAGTTAAAACAGAATGATGCGTTATCATTTGATATGTTTCTCCTATTATTAGATTTATCCGTTGTAACAGCTCCGGATCCTAACCTACCTTTAGCATTGGTATTGGAACGATCGAAGGAATTTGACAATTCCTTGTTGCTCATTAAAAATTGTAACAATTGATCAGGTTGAGAGCATCTTAACGTTAGAGCACTTGATTTCATTGTTCTGTCGCTTAAACCATGAATAATACAATCGACCGCACGCTTGCCAACTATATCGCACTGGTTCAGTAGAGCCAACTTTTCGTAATAGTATATTTCAATAGGTTCATGATACCTACTTTTACGCCTGAGCATATCTTCCAAGGACTGGCCATAATTTTGCTCAAAAGGAAAAGCTTGAGACAATTTTTCTTGCCACTCGGCCCAAGAAAATAAAATTGAATCTAGGCTTTCATACCAAGTCTTGGCCAGTCCTTGCAATTTTTGCATTGAGAAATGTATGGTTGTCTTGTCATCCCAACCATAAACGGTGGCACACTCGTTCACTTTTCTTAACCATACATCTACACGTTGATTTTTCGCAGACGGGTCAAAATCAGGCAAAATATTTTTGTGATTTTTAACAACGTTACTAGAGTGTTCGAGTGGGCCAGCCGCCGTCGACGGTTGGTTCTTAATTAAATTTAAAATATTCATGACATCTTTTGAGGAAAACGTAGGACTACGATCTCTAACCTGTGTCCCATCTCGTGTCGCTGTAAAATCGCATCGTCTGCTCCGTACATGGCGCAACGGACTTCGGGCGCGCGGCGGGCTTGGAGCGCGCTGCGGACTTCGAGCGCGTTGCGGACTTCGAGCGCGCTGCGGACTTCGAGCGCGCTGCGGACTTCGAGCGCGCTGCGGACTTCGAGTGCGCTGCGGACTACGAGCGCGCTGCGGACTTCGAGCGCGCTGTGGACTTCGAGCGCGCTGCGGACTTCGAGCGCGCTGCGGACTTCGAGCGCGCTGCGGACTTCGAGCGCGCTGCGGACTTCGAGCGCGCTGCGGACTTCGAGCGCGCTGCGGACTGCGAGCGCGCTGCTGACTTCGAGCGCGCTGCGGACTTGGAGCGCGCTGCGAACTTCGAGCGCGCTGCGGACTTCGAGCGCGCTGCGGACTTCGAGCACGCTGCGGACTTCGAGCGCGCTGCGGACTTCGAGCGCGCTGCGGACTTCGAGCGCGCTGCGGACTTCGAGCGCGCTGTGGACTTCGAGCGCGCTGCGGACTTCGAGCGCGCTGCGGGCTTCGACCGCGCTGCGGACTTCGAGCGCGCTGCGGACTTCGAGCGCGCTGCGGACTGCGAGCGCGTTGCGGACTTCGAGCGCGCTGCCGGCTTCGAGCGCGCTGCGGACTTCGAGCGCGCTGCGGACTTCGAGCGCGCTGCGGACTTCGATAGGGCTGCGGACTTCGAATGCTCTGCGGACTTCGACTGTTCTGCTGGCTACGACCATGAACATCTTTGTGACTGATGCGTCGTGGACTACGGCTGCGATAGCATCCGGGAGCTTCGTCAAGGTGCAGTGATCTTTCATGTGAAGGCGTCCTTAAACGCCGTCGACCTTGAGCCTCATCATCGTGCTCCATAACTGAAACTCGAAATTAAGACAACTATGTATTTGCTCATTTTGAGCTGCTCCGCAGACATGCCTCATAATAATTTATTGGTTTAATACCCAGCCTTGATCATCATGTCACGTAACTACTATTACTAAACACAATATAGCCCAAATATACCATTTCACTCGTAAGAATATTGACAGAAATAGTTACAATAATATTAAGAAGGCAAAAAGGATCTGTCACGTATAACCGAGAACAAGCACATGTTGGTATCGGATAAATATCAACTATACCTAATTAGGATTCATAGTAATCAGCCTGTAACATTCTTTACCGTTATAATCTAAACCAACAAAAAGAAATACCGAACAAAGGAAGGAAATGAAATGATATATAATACGTAAGAAACAATAAGTTGCTTACCACTAAAATTGTATGAGATGCTCGAAAAATTCAGTGAGCGGAACAGATTGTTAAAATACCTACTATTTGAATTTTTCAAAGTAAAATCTTCTAGCGAAATTCCCAACATTCATTGAAACCGTTTTTTTTTTTTTATTTATTTAATTTTCCAGCTGTTGTCCAATGCAATGATAACCTTATAGAAGAGTGGCCTCGGCGGAAGGTGCCACGTGCATCAGCCCAATTAACTATGATTCGTTAGCTATCTGGGAAATACGCTATAAAGATTGCTACAGAATCATGAGACTACATATCTACACTCCATGCTCACTTGAACTTATCTGGTACAAAAACAATGATAAAAACAGTATAAAGAATTCATAAAACTACTTACGATTTTGCACGTGGTTCTTGTCACTTCTGAATTATAATAAAACTCCTTGAATGATGTTAGTAATTTATATTTACTTCAATCCAACCTTTTAAAATATATTACAATGAATCTACTGAAATAATTATATCTATAATAATCTTTGACACAGTAATTTTACTTCACCCTCGTAGCTCGTCGCCAAACCCCCAAAAGCCCCGAGTCGATCGCCCGATCGCCTTTTTGTCAACTACCTCCCCCACCGTGACCGCTTAGTGTTCCCACATAAATAATTGTTGTCAATTATCGAAAATGTCAGTTTAGTCGATTTTAAAAAATACAGATAAATGAACCTAACAATAGATACTAGCTGCGCCCCGCGGTTTCGCCCGCGTAGACCGGGACAAAAAGTAGCCTATGTGTTAATCCAGGGTATAAGCTATCTACATACCAAATTTCATCCAAATCGGTCCAGTCGTTTGAGCGTGAAGAAGTAACAAACATACACACACACAAACACTCACAAACTTTCGCCTTTATAATATTAGTGTGATTAGACAGCCAGAGAGGAGCTCGTGGCTAAGTAACAACAGCCGCACGGGTGGATCCACGCTTGCGGGGGATGGACCGTGGATGGGTGACCATCTTTACATACCGAGACTCCTACGTGCCTCGGAAAGCACGCTAACCCGATGGTCCCGGCTGTCATTCGAGGATCTTTGATAGTCGTTATAGAACGTCAGAAGCCTGAAAGTCTGACAACCAGTCTTACCAAGGGGTATCGTATTACCCAGTTACTTGGTTGTGGAAGTCAGATAGGCAGTCGCTCCATGTAAAATACTGGTATTCAGCTGCATCCGGTTAGACTGGAAGCTGACCTTAATATAGTTGGAAAAAGGCTAGGCAGATAGACAGCCAGATAATGTTTAGCAAATGACGTTGACGTTTTTGACGTTGTTTAAACGTTTTAAGAACAATTATGGACACTTCAAGTCTTTATCATAGGTATAAGCAACGTCGTCTCTCAGGACTCCATTGCAATGATATACAAACCTAACCTTTCCTCTCCAATATCTATAACAACAAATCAGGTGAACAGCCCAACAATCGTCCGACCCTTATGTCCCACGACGAAAGGTAATTGGGCCATCGAAAATTGATCGCGTTCACATCGAGATGCGGGCATTCAGCTGCCTGTTGATATCACGGGACATTACTCTTTATTAACTTGTCGCTTTTTCTCGCCGTTGACAAATACGAGCCGTTTGATGTGATCATTGATTTATTTATACGGATTCGTCAAAAGAGCAATGTGTGTTATTTTGTTGCTTATATTGTTAAGGAATGAGTCATGTATATGAAAAACAGCTTCGGTTAATAATAAACCCAAACATATTTCGTTTGTGTTTACTAAGTGAGCGATAAAAACCTACTTAAGACTACAATAAGGAAAATGACAAACACCTATTTCAAAAATGCAATTGACAAAGAACTAGGTCGTTTGCTGCTCAACCCCCTAGGGACACACCGTGATAAACGTCCTTATGCAAATGAAGCCATTAAATAAAGCATCGAATGACCCCTAATGTTTTACTTTAAAAAACGTAAACAACTTGAATTGGGTGTTTTATAATCACGCTATATTACAATTAACGTTGTTCACGGCAATACTGAATTAATACGGGAAGTGGGAGCACCCCACTGTTAGTATTAGGGACATAGCCAACGATTGTGGGACTTTTGTGATTATTAAAGCCTTATCTAAAATTGACGATTAAATTCCGGTACGGCCGATTGTTGGGACATTTACCCCGTTAGTGAGATGTCAGATTGTGGGTTAATACAGTTATTTAGATAGTAAAATTAATTTTATGATTTGGTGCACTTACTTAATTAAGTTTGTTTTTAAAATGTTTATTGGTTCGTTAATTATGAATATGAATTAATAGTTATTTATGCAACTGACGTATAATAAGGGGTATTAAAACACGAATGTGATAATAGTATCACATGAGTGTTTTAATACCTAATTATGTACAGTTGCATACAAGACTTTATCTACATCCATGTTAAATCCTCTATAGATAAAAGGTTCTGAAACAGTTTTTTTGCAATACTAATACTCGTATCGAACATGGCGGCCGGCGTCATAGTATACGACGTGAATTCGAATAAGTTCTTTTTTAAAATTACGGCGCTGTTGTAGTGAAACGCGCGTGCATTACAATGTTCTTTTTTTGAAAACGAGTTGCATTATTAAATTCAGTACAATATTAAAGCACCCGTTTGTATGCTACTATGGTTACCATGGTTACTATGACACTGGCTGTTTTAATGTTGGCAATAAGCTAACTGTTTCAGAAACTTTTACAGAGAATTTATGGCATGGGTGTAGATAAAATTAATAAATATTATACCTACATGCAATGTCCGTGAACAATGCATTGTTTAATAGGTACTTTAATTCTTGTCTAAGGTTCATCAAAAATTCGTTTTTATTAGCCTAAATTAGCGGCAGGCTGGTTGATAGTGCAGAGGGCGAACCTATTGCCATCAACCGAGCCCAAAACCAGACTCCGGGCGGCTGTTGAGAAGTTTTTGATGGAAAACCCAATGACAAAGGTCATTGGTATCATTCATGTTCATAATGATAGTCTAATTAAATTGTAAAGCTTATTACTAAATTCAATACACTCACCCAACCTAACTCTAACGACCCATCCCTCGTATATCACTCATACATAACGTAAAATAGCTTTTAAGTTTTATTACGACGATGATAACACCACATAATGACTGTTTTATTAATCATAAATTTTACACCTTTACGACTTAATGTTTGGACGTCGCCACTGTAAATATTTTCCGTGACTATCAACGAATTTATGAACATTAAAAATATTTCTTCGACAATCAACGAGATACTGTTTGGGTAAGAAGTTAGCTTTTATGAGGTGATAAAGATCGTTGAAGAAATGAGAGCCCCATGTTTTAGTATCTGTTAATATTTTGGTCATAAGTAAATTATAGGCACGTACAAGTACGACAACGTTCAATTCAAAGGTCCCATCGGTTATCTTCGGAAAACCCGAAATATAGGTACTTAGCAAATAAAATGTGATTATCGACCGAATAGAAATTGATTTCATCAGAAATCAAATCAAAATTTTATTAAATCGGACAACAACGATGCTTATATATCTTATAGCTAGTGTTAGTACCGAAGTAATATTATTGAATTTAGTATTTGAAGCATTTTGCACAGAAGATGACCAAGATGGCCAAAGAATTAGCACTGCCATACAACGTGGCAATGCTGTCAGCCTTTTGGGCACCTTTCTTTTCGACAGCGATGCGGATGAATTTTTCGATGGCCTATGATTATTATCCCTCCTTTTTAGGGTTCCGTACCTCAAAAGGAAAAAACGGAATCCTTATAGGATCATTCGTGTGTCTGTCTGTCTGTCCGTCTGTCACATCCAATTTGCTACGAATCTAATGGACCGATTTAGTTGAAATTTGGTACACATATGGATTTCTGTGACTCAAACACGTACGGCTAAAGTAAATAAATTAATTTTAAATATGGGGGTCACTTTTAGGGGGCTAATAAGAAAATCAAAAAAAAAAGTTTTGCAAACTGTACCGTGTGACGTACCAAATAAAAGAACTTACAATGAGGGTCCCAAGTATATTTATTTTATAATTTTAAAATGAATCGTTTTCAACCTATTTAAGAAAATAGACGAAAATCGGCCATTCCCCCCCCCCCCCCCCTTATCTTCGAAACTACTGAGCCTAAAATTTTGAAAAAATACAGAAATTAGTTCTAACCTGTACAGTACAGGAAAACCTATAAGAAGTTTGTGGTCTTAAAATAACATGGTAAATCTCTCAATATTGTGAGTACAAACTTACATTTACTGTTGGAATGTATGGGAGAACATGTTTTTCAATTATAATGTTAAGTTTGTTCCTGTGATAATTAATTTAATCCCAACTACGGAACCCTTCATTGTGCGTAGTCCGACACGCGCTTGGCCGGTTTTTTATTATATATATACTTGTACATATTATTTTTTTTTAAGTCTGTTTGATTTTAAATTATGTTAATGCGATTTGAATAAATTTTATTAGGGTTCAAGTTATTCCCACCTAAATTATTATAGATTGACGCCATTTAAAAAAAAAAGTTCGGTTTTTTCCGAAAATAAACGATGGAACTTTTGAACGTTGTCGTACTGAAGTACCTATACCTACCTTATTATTATTGTGAGCTTTCTGAATTATTACAATGCAGGAAACGACAACTGACACTCCATTTTACTTGAATAAATAAATAAACCACGTAGAGAAAACTTCAAAAGTTCTACCATGTGAGAACAAAGTTACCTGCATCATTCACCAATGTAACACATCATCCTATTGATCATTTTCCAGTTAACATTTATCTCTTCGGCATTCTTCGGCATTCTTCGCCAGACTGGTCTGTACTTTGTCTTCGAAACTTATAGATATGCTGCTTTCATGTCAATTCGATAAACAATTCAAAAATATAAAACTCATCGTCATCATCTGCTTATTCTTTTCCCAACTATGTTGGTGTTGGTTTCCAGTCTTACCGGATGAAGCTGAATAACAGAATTTTACATGGAGCGAGTGCCTATCTAACTTCCACAACCTAGTTACTGGATAATACTACATACGATACCCCTTGGTAAGACTGGTTGTCAGACTTTCGGGCTTCTGACGACCCGTAACGATTGTCAAAGATACAAGAATGACAGCCGGGACCACGGACCACGGACCCGCGGGGTGGGCACGGGGTGCGATTAGGGAATACGAATTTTCATACAAACTTTGGAGCCCCGTTTCAACCCCTGAGGGGGTAAATTTTAAAAATGATTTCTTAATGCACTCCTAGACTTCACAAGGATTCGCAAGGATATTAGAGGTTCCAAATTTGAAACGTAGGTTACACGTGTCAAATTTGGAATCTCTAAACCTAGCGGTTTGGGCTGTGCGTTGATATGTCAGTCAGTCAGTCACTAAGTCAGTTTCTTATTTTATATACTTAGATGATATACCGAAAAAATATATAAAACTGTGACCCAAATATTTATAAAATAAAAGTGAGCAACACCATATTATTTCCATAAATGTGGCTTTAGAAAGCATCTCATAGTATTGCAACGTTAGGCAATTTTAGACAATAAAAACCGGCCCAGTGAGTGTCTGACCACGCACAATGAAGGGTTCAGTAGTTGAAAAGAATTTATTCCAAAAACAAACTTAACATTGTAGTTGAAAAAGTAGAAATCACAAAAAAAAAATTTTTTATGCGACAAAATTACAAATTAACAATTTTCGGACTGTTTCCTTTACTTGTGCTGTGAGACCTTGCTTCGTGCCAAATTTCATGATTCTAGGTCAACGGGAAGTAGGTTCTGATTTAAGCACGTAAATCAGAACCTACTTCCCGTTGACCGTTGAGTATCAAATTTTGTCGCATAAATGGCTGTATTTTTTTACTGCGTTGACTTAGAAGCTTGAATTTTTTAGAGCACCAGGAGACCATATACATACGTATTCGTTATTAATTTCAATTTGATACCTCCGCGAGTTCCTGAGAAAAAGGGGTCTTGACAGACTGGCAGGCAGACAGACGGACAACGAGGTGATCCTATAAGGGTTCCGTTTTTCCTTCTGAAGTAAGGAACACTAAAAGCATACACTTTAAAAGTTTTTTGTCTAAGTTTAAAAACTTATTTATGCTACTAAAAGCCACGTGCCATATTGGAGCTATAAATACTCGGCTGTCAAACTAGAATTTAATATTTAATTCGATGTAGGAGTAACGAAACGTCATAACGTTGCCGTCACGTCGTCGTGAAGACGAGATGAATAATAAATTAGATCTATATTGGATGGGAATTACTTTATTATACAGTACTTATAAGGTAGGTAGGTATATAACTGTAATCAGGGTAATGCAGAGTTTAATGAGTTCTAATGGTATGGTTGGTGGAATGGAATTTACCTACTTGTTTGAACCATGGTTTGAAAAGATTTAGTGCAAATGTAGTCTTGAACCTCATTTACACGAATCAAGTTTCAAGTGTGTCAAAATTGAAGCAACAAAATGACTTTCTTCGTCTAAAAAGTACACTGTGTAAATCAGGCTTTATCTTCGTCATGTCATCATGTGCGTGGTTTTTGAGGCATTTATTGAAAACAAAATCATATTGATTACATCAGTAATCAATATGATTTTGTTTTTGTTTTGTTGCATTTATTGAAAACAAAATCATATTGATTACATCAGTAATCAAAATGTTTTAGTTTTCAATAAATGTTATGTAAGAAAATCATCCTAACTAATATTACGAAACTGAGTTTGTTCGTTTTTTTTTACGCTTTTACGCTAAAACGGCTCAACGGATTTGGATGAGATTTGGCACATGGATAGAACATGACCTGGAAAAGGACATAGACTACATTTCATATCGGATCGCAAACGAAGTCACAGACAACAGCCAGTCTTTTATGTAAAAAAAAGACCTGTTATTGTCCCATTAGTCACTGCAGGGTAAAGGAGCTTTTTCCTTCGCTCTCTGAAATAAATATTGTTTGACTCTCAAGATTTCGATATATTCTCGGCTATTTCATAAAACGCAAAGTTTTTCTTACAGTTGGTAACACTTTTCACGCAAGTGTTACCAAAGCATCAATCAATCTGTCTAGCCTTTTCACAACTAAGTTAGGGTCGGCTTCCAGTCTAACCGGATGCAGATGAATACCAGTATTTTACATGGACCCAGTAACTGGGTAATACGATACCCCTTGGAAGACTGGTTGTCAGACTTTCGGGCTTCTGACGACCCGTAACGACTGTCAAAGATCCACGAATGACAGCTGAGACCAACGGCTTAACGTGCTTTCCGAGGCACGGAGTAGTCTCTGTATGTAAAGATGGATATCCATCCACGGACTAAGCCCAGCAAGCGTAGGTCAACCTGACGGATCTATCCGTGAGGCTGTAGCCACGAGCTCCTCTTTGAGTACACGTTGAGCACAATTCATTGATATCATGATATCAAATAATCAAAACGCTACATATAAGATCAGTAGCACAAACTACCACCATCCACCAATTAGGTAGGTAAGTAACCTAAGTAGCTCAAAGCACCATAAAGATATTTCCCAATGCACCGCGTGATCTTGTTACCTTCAAAGCACCCAGATAACAGCTTTCATCTCTCAAAGGCACCTACTATGACAGTCTAAACAAACATACTTCGTTTCCTTTTTTATATAAACAGAGATATAAATGGATGTGTGTCAGTGCGTTTGTGAAGGGAAGAAAGAGAGAGAGATAATGAGTGTGAATTAATTTCTAATCTTTTTCAAATTCCATGGTTTTTGTTTGTATTATTTCCGTTAGATTATAAACTTTTGAAAATTTGTGAAATGGGTTAGGTTAGAACTGACACCAACCGCGCGCGAGCTGATCGAGCGAAGCGAGTGGTGCCGTGGTATCGGCCGGCGAGCCTTACTTTCAAGTTGCTCGCAGCTAGGCAGGCTATTTAGTATGTACAAGGTGCGTTACTTCGCAAGGAAGTTTGGTACCACTTCACAATTGGTTGGTTTTCCATGGCTATCGAAAAATAATGTGTTGAATTTTAAATGGTTTGTACTTAGCAGTTCTACAATTTTTGACAGTTTATAATCTAACGGAAATAATACCGATAGATTATAAACTAACGAAGTTCATAATACGGTGACAAATATAAGAGCAATGGGGAAAAATTGCCAAGTATGGTAATTATAGCAATATCCCCAATATTGCTATAATTACCATACTTTATGGAAGGATTGGCAATCTATTGTACAGACAACAGCACATCAGGTTATACCAAACCGTCAAACTCCAAATGATTTTAATCTTTATAATGTTGATGGTTAGATTCAAAATCGAATGAGAAAATTCGACAGTTTGTATTATAGTAACTTGACCTGCTGCTGTGTGCCTTGTCACATCATTTGACGATGCTTCTTCTTCTTTACGTAGCGATTTGACTCTGGACTGGAGTTATGTTGCCTAAATGTCTAAACGGTCTAATGTTGAAGGAGAGTTTCTCAAACAGACGTTTTTATCCAGAAAATCACCATAGTTTCATCGCCTTAATTGGACATATTTTCTATCCGTAACTATCGAAAATAAACACTACTCGAATAAACAAACGCAAAAGACAAAAAGCTTTGCCAAAGTGCCAATCCAATTGTTGAATAATTCTATAGGCATCAATTGGCTGCAATGAAAGTTTGGATATCTTATGTGATGTGAGGAATGACACTGATCGCGTGGCTCTCACACAAATTACAAACGTGCGCGTTCATATTATACATGGAGACATTATTCACCCTTATATACCCATAGTAAATACATAAGAAACCCATCTCCCATGAAGTCTAATGTCGATATAATTGTACGTACCTAAGTATAGTAGATTCGTGCAGTAAAGTTCAAGTAAAGTAGCGCCGAGGGGCGTCGACGCGTCGCGTGGAACGGTCTCGGATCAGCGCGCCGAAAAATGACGCGTTCCGCTCTCAGCTGGGTTCTGAAGTTCGTTTTAGTTATGTTTCTTGAAGTTCAAGAAACACATAAACACATACCTAAACATTTCGCTGTTATTAGACAACAGCAAAATTAGTATCGTACTGGTTTCAAAGCGTTTCGTATTTCTTCCAAAACCTTTTCGGTAGTACCTATAAGTCAATCCAATGCAATTTCGACTTTTCCGTCATAGTTATTGCTGATTACCTTGGCTCGTGGCTAAGTAATAGCAAGCCGCACGGGTTCTCGGTATGTAAAGATGGTCACCCATCCACGAACCAACCCCGGCAAGCGTAGCTTAACCTGACGGATCGACCCGTGAGGCTGTTATTACTTAGCCACGAGCTCCTCTATACGTCAAATCAATATTATCAACCGTATATTCCCCTTGACTCAAATAAAAAGCATGCTATGATTCAGTGGAGCTTCCGCCCACATTAAATGAACTCATTAAGTTGTTTAATCAGTTGTAAAGAGTTTATTATTTTAATGCAGGGACGTCCGGTTCTGTGTGGATGCGCTTTATTATATGTCTATTGTAATTATAGTGTATCACCCCTTGCTTTTAGGAAGGATACTTTAATGGCTATAACTTATTGATATAATCTTGTATATCAATACTTACTTATTATAAAATAAAGTCGCTTTTCGTGTCTGTCTGTGTGGCCGCGTTGTTCTTCAAACTACGCAACGGATTTTGATGCGGTTTTTACTATCATTTAGAGAATTTATTCCGGAAGGTTTTTATGTATAATACGTTAGTATTTAACTCAGATATAATATAGAAACCTTCATGTTTTGCCAAGTCGTAAAAACCGAGCAAATCGGGGCCGGGTCGCTAGTAATTAATAAAAAATATAGTATAATCTGTATTAACATAGGAGCAGGATAGGAGGAGCTCGGTTAAGCTACGCTTGCCGGGGTTGGTCCGTGGATGGGTGACTATCTTTACATACCGAGACTCCTCCGTGCCTTGGAAAGCACGTTAGGGTGTTGATCCCGGCTGTAATTCGTAGATCTTTGATAGTCTGAAAGTCTGACAACTAGTCTTTTTTTTTTTTTTTTTTTTTTTTTTGTTTATTTTTCAAAGAATAGTTTACACATTAGTTTTTAGCTTAAACATACCACGGAAACCATCGCGGGTTTAATGGCGGTATGGCCAGACACGGCAACTCGGTGCCACTACATATCAATATTTTTACGACAAAAATTACGTAGGTATAGGTATACTTACCAAGGGGTATCGTATTAGCCAGGTACTGCGTTGTGGAGGTTAGATAGGCAGTCGCTCCATGTAAAATACTGGTATTCAGCTGTATCCGGTTAGACTGGAAGCCGACCCCAACATATTTGGGAAAAGACTTGGCGGATTGATTGAATCAGCATTATCATAGAAACAGGGTTTCTAAACAAATTACCGCGGAAGATTATAAAACAGTTATTTCTTTTATAACACATTTGCTCGTAAAGGGCCTCTTATTTCAGCAATTTCAATATCGTAATGTATGTCATTACGTACTCGTGCGTAATCGTAAAGTAAAACGCACGAGTTTCTTTCTAATAAGGTAACACGTACGGTTTATCATGATGCTCCGTCTAAAACCAACGGTACTTTTTTAAATCTTAAGAAAAAAAAAGCAAAGAAAGCAAAGCAAAGAGTTTTTATGTCAGAAAAGTGGACAACATTTGATGAATAAAATTAACTTTGGGATAAAATAAAATTAAAGAATTAAATATTAAACATTTAATTCTTTGATTTAATTAATTTTGGCAATAAATTACAACCATTTATCTGTAACAAAAACAAAAAAATATAAATTTACTTTAATAATACTGGCTGTTTTTGTGCCTTTGCCTTTAAAAAAAGCGCTGATGCGTGCGCATCGCTAATTTGTGAACAAGTAAAAATTATTCCGCGCGCTTTTCCTTTTCGCTGTATTGTTTTTATTTGAAAATGTCGTCAAGTAATGATGAATTTATTCATTCGACACCGCCAGAAGTCTCAGAGGCAGCGAAAAAGGCTACTCTAAGCCTCTTGCCCGAAAAATCGACCGATAGATACTTACAAGCGGATCAAAATTTCATCGTATGGAAAACAAGCAAAGCAAAGCAAATTCATTTTCAGAAAGTGTGTTTTTAAAGATTTATTAGTTTAAGAAAGTCCGAGTTTTATTTATTTCCTCGCAAATATGTTATAAAACGTCGTATGACATACGTGCGCATTGATAATTACAGCCTCTGCTTTCTTGTAGCCCTCGCCTACGGCTCGAGCTAGCAATATCGCCTCGGCTGTAATTTTCAACTTACCGCACTTATATCATAATGTATTATTACAGACATGATGACAACGAGAGAAACGTCATTCAACATTAGCTATGGGCGCTATATACATTACTCTTTGGACGGAATAGATCCCCAAGACATTCAAAATTCTGTACAAAAGCAATCTCGCGAGAAAAAACTCACAACAATGTGAACTTTAAATAAATGAGATCTTTATCATTTCCTTTTTAGTGCTGGCAAGACAAATAAATATCATAAAACCATTAAACAGAACACAATTTAAATGCAAAATTTGAAACAAGTGAACGTTCTAAAATTCCATACGAAACGGAACGGAACAGCTAATTTTAAATTGTTCGAAACTCATAAAATCGGACGCTTGCTATTTTATAGACAAAAGATAGCACTAAAAAGCGAAATAACGTTCACAACACACATCTAATTTAGATAAAGAGTTTGAGATAAACGGTACAAATCACTGTACACAAAAACTACTTTGCATAGGTCTTTTCAGATGCAAATAGCTGTATTAAATTTGCAATTTAGACCCCGACAACGCACTGAATTGTGGTCCAAGGTGCAAGAGTTGCCGAAAATTGGGCTAAATATTGCTCTTGAGGATTTCAGCACTGTTTTTCAAAAACCAATAATATTTCAATCTGTCACAAATAAAAAGTAAGTAACTGTTTGTTTTGAAAAAACAAATTCAAACAACAAAATTACACCATAACACATTAAATCTTTTCTTGCTCAGCATTTTCTTATGTATTCTGTTTCTTGTTATGCCTCACGGGTGACATAACTCAACTCAGCCTATCGTAGTCCACTGCTGGACATAGGTCTCTCCCAGTCTGCGCCACAACACCCTGTCCTCCGCCTTCCACATCCAATCTGTCCCAGCCACTTTCTTCAGGTCGTCGGTCCATCTAGCTGGGGGGCGTCCGACACATAAAACCTTGGGTGACATAAAACCTTGTAAGTAATTATTATTAAAATTTTGTAAGCACAACAAAATATGATATGCAAAAAAGAATTGAATTGAATTGTCATAATTAAGATTAATTTTATCATTCAGGAAATCTCCCAGCAAAACAAACCTCTCATATCTAGGTACCAAGAATTTAGGTTAATAAAGAACTCTCGCTAATCTCCTCTGACTTACACCAGCATATCTGCTGGCAACGCGTCGAGCCGCCAGTACCTTCAGACAATGAAGACATCCTATTGTGATGCTATACGTTTTATGCCTCCCTGGTACTCGCTGACAGGACTGACCGTAAAATTGATCGTGCTTTATCATGGCTCCGTGTTGATTTCTAGACGGACAGGTCTTTAATACATTTGAATGGGTAGGCATTGATTGAGCTTGAAGAAACCTGCTTATATTTTACTGTGGTGCTTTATGTTTCATGCCTCTCTAGTACCTACACGGTGACCTTTGCAGTAAGTACTCCATGTTAGTTTCTATACAGGTAAGTGTTTAAAAGCTTGGATTTGCTTGGTTGAGCTTAAACGTGATACAAATGTAAATTGGCAGCACGTGGGGATAAATGTATCTATCTGAATCAATAGTATAATCGTTTCTAACACTCACCTTTTCTGATGTCATCCACTATAAATTATTGCCATTCTGACACAAAACTTAGTCACACGCAAAAACTTTCAGAGATCATCTAAATTATATTCCCCTTACATGGTGGAAAACACTTAACAACAAAAATTCTCTCTTCTCCCAAAAGCTTACAATAAGGAAGAAAAATAGCAATCCAGTTAGGCATCGGAAATGGAGGAGAAATGTCACCATAAGGATAATCTACCTAAGATAATTTCCACTCAAGTGGTTCGATGTCTTCGGCCGGAGGTCAGTGAGTAACGCCACGGGGTGCGCAAACTGATGGGGACTTAGCAGGAATCTCTTAATTTATAGCCTCGTTGAGATTCGTGGGGCAAATGAGGGGTTGAAGCGGGGAGTTAGTAACACACGTGTTCTTTGACCTTGACGTACTTGAAAGCTAGAAGGATTTTCTTTGGAGCTTTCAGGATTTTATAGAAACTTTATATGTTTTCAAATAAGGAGGAATCTAGAATCACAAACTATTGCTGTGCACCGTTAGAAAAAGGCCTATCCTGCGCATCTTCTACTTAGATGGTCCTCAGCTTTCATCAACGAGTCTACCCTTGCTGCCTTAAAGTTGTATTGTTCTAACTATGGCTTTTATAATGGTGTCATAGGCTACCTTGGTCGAATTATGTCAAAATAACGACGGCTCAATTTAACTACCTACTGTGCCCTTCTGTAACCCAAAATTTGAATTTATTGTTCCTGCATCATCATCAAAATCTTTCAAGTTACGTTACCGTAATTGTGTGTATTCCACATTGAATGCATGAATGAATGATATGCACCGACCCCAGCGCAGTTTGACCAGACTCGCTAAACCGAATGTATCCAAAGATTCACACTAGCCCCTGTAGCCTCATGCTATGGGGCTACAGATACCATTTGCATATCAAGGAGTGGACCAGGGGGCGTGATAGTGATAGAGACGACGTGCTCTTAGGATGTGGAAGGATTATTAGAGCCGTATCGGATATGCATCCTATAATAGGCAATAGAATTGTTGAGAGACGGGTGACATTTATTTCTGTGGATGGGCAATAAAAAATTTTTTCTACCCGACTACGTCACTCCCCATTTTCTTTTCACTTGCGCCGTAACACGCTGTTATCTACAGACTCATAGTGGGTGAAATAATCTGATTTGTCCATTTGCCGGTCGCGGGATCGTAACAAACGGTCCTATGTTCGATTAACACGATTGCTTTTTGTACTTATTGCGTTTATACTGACTTAATTGACGGTAAATTTATAATCTTTGGATTTGGGAGCATTTAGATTTTGTGACGTTATTTCTTTGCTGTTTTTGTTCGCGCTAAAGATGTTAAGATGCTCGTAAATAAAGTAAGTATTAAGTTATTTGTCTTAGAGGGGACAGTTTTTGTCTTTAGCTTTAATATTTTCAGACGCAGTATTCTCTATTATAGAAAACGAGCAAAAAATTGCACATCCAGTTTGCATTATGCGATGATTTTTCTCGATGATCTCGATTATTTGTTAGTTTTTTATGTTATATTTTTTATTGTTTGTATTTCCTGTGCATGTCCCAATTAAAATATTTATCCTTCTTTTTATATCATAGCCTATAATGTTCCCACTGCTGGGACACAGGCTTCCTCTCGGTGAGAGGGAGGGCCGTAATCCACTGCGCGGGCCCAGTTCGGGTAGGTAGATATCACATGTGTTCGATTTTTCTATTCTAGGATTATATGCTGGTTTCCTCACGATGTTTTTTTTATATAGGTACTTACTATTTTATAAATAAGTATATTACCATTTTTTTTTTCAAAATTTCAAAGAAAATCTAACCTAACGAAATCTTACAAAAGAAAAGATCCATTGTTATTAATAATACAACAGCCTCATTTAAAAAAAAACATTGAATCGTACTTTGTCAGAGAGCTCTTTTTACGCGCCTCTAAGAGCACCCTACAAAAACATCACAAAGATACTTTGACATCTTTTTGACATCTAATTCCTTTGTCTTGTCCTTCAGCATAATAAGGCACGAGCTCACTATACGACTATAAATCCATAGCACGTTATCGCGTCATCCCCCTGTGTGTCGCAAATCCGGCAGCATTTGTAACCGACCCGCGGATTATCGGTTCGCCCCGGGCAAAAACAAGAACCCGGACGAAGCACCCGTGGACATAAATTCGCGACAATGATTCATGATCGCCGCGTTCGAAAGTTTTTGCACGAGCGATTAATCGCAGCGACTTTTAGGGAAATCGCTGCAACGCTTAATGTGGGTGCGTATTATTTTAATGACAGCGCTTCGAGCATAAAAGGTGTTTGGAGATAAAAACCGTTTACTGATTTACCGGTTTATCTTTTTAACTTGCAGTATTATGTTCTTTCGTACCAAAATATCAGGCTTCTATTTTGGGGGAGGCGATCGTTGTTTTAATCTTTTGCGAAATTAATAAATGATACGGAAAGGGCTCTTACAGATCACCGAGTTAAATGACTTATCTTGCCCATATGTCCCTAGATAAGAAATAAATCGCCATGTCTGTATATAAAGTGCAAAAGCCGCACAATGCTGCAGCTTGCATTGGTATGCTTCCTTATAAAATGGCTGCCAGAGGCTATTTGTTAATTAATATTGCAGTCATAGCCGTGACTCGTGACCGCAGTACTACGCGTGAAAAAACCTGTAAGCAGAAAGTGAAAAAATCGTGTTTCTATAAGGAAATAGTGCATAAAAGGAGAAGGTTTTCATTCCGTATTATTGTTTGGTTTAAATTAAATCTGAGACGTGTCTTGAAAGTACCATTGAATTATTAATTAAGGCGCCATGACCCGCGCGACAGACCGCGCTTACTAGTTTTTTGAATCCATGGGAAACATAAAAAACAGTGCTATAAAATTCAGAAAAAAAATTATCTTATTTAAGGATCTCTTGGATAGCCAATCGCTTTTAATAACACGATTAAATTTACTTTGCTGGATAGAAAAAATCCCAAAGTTACCCCTTTTCGTAATGTTTAATCAATGTCATAGCTACAAAAGAGACGTTTTTTTTCTTATTTTTTATTTATATGAAAAGGTAGTAAGATTGTCTAGTATAATTCGCTGAGTTTGTCGTGATAAAATGATTATGATAATTACTATGTATAAATACCTAGCAAATGCGATGCGCGAGGCAACCACTCGCGAGCCTACTTTAGTTCAGTATGCTGCTCGAGCGGGCTCGGCCATTAAAACATCACACATCATAGGGCATTATTTATGGCATCACAAGATGCCCTAATGTGTGCCCTAAATAATGCCAATTAATGTATACTATTGTTAATATGACATAGTAATAACATAATAATAACATAGGGCATTAAAAAGTACTATATTCATTTACATTTTAAAATCTGCCATCTTACCGACGACTGTCGAAACTCTACACATCAGCATGAGCTATTTTTATGTAAGTACTTAACAACCAAATAGCTCATGCTGACACTAGAAGAAGAACTTTAATTCCTAACTAACTAAATTATTACTTAACAAAATTCTTCAAATGTTCAGTATTTCATTGCCTCTAAACATTAATGTCACCATTGACTGAGCAACTTCATTTAGCCGACTGATCAAACCAGTAAACATCAATCTCCCGCTCTATCATAAAAAAGGTTATAAAAATAAGGCACGCAACACGCTTCGACACTTGTTTATGTCATTCTTGCATTCGTACGCGCGACCGCACTCGCAGTCTGGAGCCCATCCATTTGCGGCGACAGATCAATCACGACTCAACATCAAGCTAGGAATAATGATCCTTTCAACACTTCATGTACACCGACACACATATTTTCAACCTTGGATCTTGAGCTATAAGGTTGGAATCTGATTGTAGTGTTTGCAAGCAAAGTAAAGAGGCAATGTGCGTTGTTCCTTTGAGCTATTTAAGCTCGCGCTAAATGATCGACGCGTCATGTTTCTCTTGGACTGAGAGAAAATATACAAGTCCAAATAGGATCTGTCGTTAGTGAATAATGGGGGAAATATGTCTGTTGTATTCCTTATGGGTCGTTTACATTTTGGTGAGAGATTTTGTATCTACATAGGTATCTATAATAAGTTTGATATCAGCTGAGGAGGAAAGGTACTTTAACTTTCAATACGAACAAACAATACAATCACACAGATAACTTATGATTATCAAAAAAACCTTCATAAATAATCATATTGAAGGTAGTTTTAGTTTCGATTATTTCCCGTGTGGATCTTTGGGTTCATTCGAGTAATAGATTCTGGTCAAATCACGCTGGGGTCGGTGCATTTCATTCATTCATTCATTCATAATTTTAGTTTAGATTCTTTTAGAGTTTATTTTCTATACGTGTTTTCAAGGATTTCAAAATTTAAGAAAATTACATTTACCTAAGGTGCGAGAAAGTGAAGAATTCTTAAACGGAGTTTAAACTCATAATAGCTATTGATTCGACCACCGACTTCCGAAATTAAAGTTATTTTTCACTTTGTAGTGTTTTTTTTGGCAGTCGGTTTTGTTTTTTGTAAAAAAGTTTTTATTTTTCACTTTTTAGTGGGTCAGTTTATAATTTATCTAAGTTACAATAACCCATTGTCAACTGCTCATCACGTTTTACAAAATATTGCTTTTCCCGATGCTGGGACGTTAATTGTTGAGGAGTTCCAAAAATCACTACAAAGTGAAAAATAACTTTAATTTCGGAAGTCGGTGGCAAAAAACTAAAATACAGATCCAAAGACACCGACTTCCGAAATCAAAGTTATTTTTCACTTTATAGTGATTTTTGGAAGTCGGTTTTTTTTTTGTTAAGAAGTTTTTTAACAAACAAATAGCTATAAACCCTTTTTTCTTCTATACTACCTTTCAAACAAACAATCTTTCCAACGATCTGCAGAAATAGGAGCCTTTGAGAAAAAAGAACAAAATGTAAGAGGAAACTATAATAAATTCCTCCCCAGTTAAAGTTAACGCAATAAGGATTGTGGAGGTCAATTGGATCTGAACTGAGGAAGAAAGGATATCTTTGCGTTTCCTTTCCGTTAATCTTCTGAGTTGGCTTGAGTAATTATCGTACTTAGTGGTGTTATATAGTTTAACAAAGTTAATCTCGTATGTTTCTTTTTTACGTTGAGCTATAAATTGGTTGAGCTCTTTTCATTATTTATGTAGGATGTGAAGCTCAGAAATGGTATGATAATTTACACACACACACACACACACACACACACACACACACACACAAAAACATAAACTCACGCGTTCTTTCCATGGGTATGCAGAAACTATAGTAGGTACTTGCGCCAGCTGCTATGCTATTTCCAACCATTTATTTTGCTTTTGACATAAGCATGCTTATGAAGTTCCTTATTTATTGACAGGCAAACATTGACGAAAAAATGCAATACTTTATTTATTTAGCACAGACAAACAGAAAGGAACAGAAAAATACGTACAAAGGTGATGCTTATTTCAAAAGAAATCTCTTCCAGCATACCTGCGATAGGATAGAGGATAAAAAGAGATGTAGACAAAGTGTGTAAGAGTAGAAGAGAAAATAAAATAGGTAGGCCCATCCTATGTCCACCTAGCTGAGGTGGACAATAGGATAGTATCGTCCATGTCATTATCTAGACAGACCATTTTGGGATCACCAATATACAGGGTGAAATTTTAATCGTTTTAATCCTCTTAAGGGGTCATTGTACTCATCCTTATGAACAACTTTTACTATGGGATCAAACCTAACTCGCGAAAAAAAAATCAGCAGTTCAGTACATTTATCTACATCAAACTCGTCAAAATGTAGGGAGCAGCTGATTTTTTTTTTCGCGATTTCAGGTTTGGTCCCATAGTAAAAGTTGTTCATAATGATGAGTACAATGACCCATTAAGAGGATTAAAACGATTAAAATTTCGCCCTGTATCTAGCATGAGCAGTGGTAGCCCAGTGGTAACCGCGACTTACGAATTGTAGGTTCGAACACAGACAGGCGTTTTACTTTGTGTAAATTATTTTATCACCACTGCTCTCAAAACGGTGAAAGAAAACATCGTGAGGAAACCGGCATGTCCTAGAACCAAAAATTTGAAGACATGTGACATCTACCAACCCGCACTGGGTTCGCGTGGTGGATTACGACCCCACTCCCTCTCACAGAGAGGAGGCCTGTGTTCCAGCAGGGGGAACATTATAGGCTGATTATGAATCTATCCAGCCTATTGTCAATTTGGCCTTTCATGAAGAAGTAATTAAGAAACCTAAGATCAACAGCAGACGTCAACAACATTTCGCAAAGTCTACGCCTCCACAGAAACAACCTAACCTGACCCGAATTGGACTTTTTTCTTCGAAATATACAACTTTAAAAAAAATAACCCTTCCGCGCGCCTCGCGGTCGTATTTATCCAGCAGTTTGCATAGCATTTATCCGCGCATGGCTGAATAGTCGCCCGAGGCGCCTCAATAAGGCACGCACGCGCCTCGGCCGGCTTTTGTCCTCGCCTCAAGTGCAAATAGCCTGGCGTTCTAATTTCAAAATGCCCGCCCTTGAATAGAGTGAGCTTATTTCAGATTTCAGTGGAGGTTGTCGTTTAAAAAAAAAAAACTGGTATTTTTTATGTGATGTCTGGTATCGATAAAATTCGCAGTTTTATCTTTAAGCTGAGCGAAAACTGAGACAAAACTGTCTGTGTTTTTAGATAATAATGACTATTCCCAATACTAGTTTCAGATCAAATACCCAGTACGTTTTAAAAATATCGGGATGTAAATTAACTAATTAGTAACAACGTTTATACAGGGTATAAAATAACGATATCACGAAAACCGTTACATGCCCCATTTATTTTTAATTTACATCAGTCAATCAAAACCTCGATGTTTTAGTAAACAACATTCCGCTTTTAATTATTAATCAAAAGGATGATGTTCCAAAGGGAACATTACAATATCCGTATGTTAAATAATTACCTGCGTATTAAATAAATATTAAAATAAACGCCAATCACCAAGATGATAAATTCTTTATGAATTCATCATCTGCCACAAAGGCAGTTGAGTGTTTGACAATGTCGAAAGTGTTATCATTAATTCCATAATATTATTCCATTTCTATGAAATCAGGAAGAACGAGTTTCTTGCAGCCAAAGAAAAGGTATTCTAAAGGGTCCTCTTTGAACATGGTACCAAACCTAAAAATAACTGTTTTTAGGGTTCCGTACCAAAATGGTAAAAAAGGAACCATTATGGTGTGACTCAGTCTGTCTGTCTGTCTGTCTGTCACAGCTGGATATCTCAAGAACTGCTAATGCTATCAACTTGAAATTTGGAACAGTTTCAGGTGACGTTTACCCAACTATTTTGCAAATAAGAAAGAAGTAAAAATATTTATATTTTTTTTGTAACAGGGACTGAAAGGGGGTCTTAAAAATTCAAAGTGCCTCACTTTGGATTTTTAAGACCCCCTTTCAGTCTTCTACTAGGGCATGTGGGGTATCATATGAAAGAACGCTACTTGCACATTCTTAAACTATTTTTATTATTTTTTTAGGCCGCATAGTTTTCGAGTTTCGATGAAAAATGTAGGGGGGGGGGGGGCTTATCTCCGAAGTTTGCAAAGATAAAAATCCGAAATTATTCTATGTGATAGAAGTTTATGTAAAGATTACAGAAAAAATAAAACGATGTCTCTAAATAGCACACTTTTTCAGAAATCGGAACGGAACCCTCGGTGCGTGAGTCCGACTCGCGCTCTTGACCGGTTTTTAGTAAGACCTATCTCACCTGATGTCAGTTGTAGGAAACAACTAAGTATCTTAATTATGGCCGATTCCTATAATTTACGGACCATAATTGGTTAGGTTCTTTCTAAAAACTGGAGAAGCTTATTTTATGACCTGAGTGGTTTTTGCAAATACCGACTTCCAATGTTTTCTAATAATGCATTTACTTACTTGTTTCAGGTACGAACGCGAACGAGTAGTTCTTCACTGTGATAAGTTAGCAAAATGGTGAGGTCGTTAAACTACGCTACAAACTAACTGTTATTTAACTTAACATAGAAAACCACTAAGTAGAGTGATAAGTGAGACTACCAAGTTCAAGTTTGTGAACTGAAGTTATTACACATTTAAGGATGAATTTTATGAAAATCTCAGGTATTTACAAAGTGTTGATTATCTTTTTACTTATTTGTGTAATTTTCTGTAGATAATTCCAATAGATGCAAGTAAAATATAGTGTACTCATTTAACTACTCGATGTTGAACTTTGAATTTGAATCAACAGTCAAAGTTCACTTCGGTCTTAAAGAACGGCTGGTCTTTTCATTTTAATATAAACTAGCGACCGGCCCTGCTTCGCACGGTTTTAAGACTTGACAAAACATCGGGATTTATTTATTTTAAGCAAGTTTTTTAGGAATGTTGGTATTATACACATAAATCTTCCGAAATAAAATCTCTAAATGAAAAATTACACAAATTATATAAAATCCTATCAAATATCTAGTCAGAGGTTCGCTGCAACTGAACATTGTCGTGATTCCAAGATAATTTATTTATGAAAAAACAACTTTTGACATGAAACTTGTACGATTAAAACCTCCTGTCGCCTATAAAGCGTTCAACTTTAATCTATTCGTCTTTATTCATTACATAAACCGTACATAAATCTTGCATTCCCACGAGTTAAACTGTATCAAATTACTGAGGAAGGGAGCATCCTAGTCAAAGTATGTTCACCCCTCATATTAAATACCACGCTTTATCTGCTGCTCATACTAAAAACATCAATCCAATTTGAATCTTATGACGTAGGTGTAAGGTTTTTGGTGTCTTTCAGGGTTGGTAAATATAATTTGGTAGTTATAAAAATCAGTTTCAAGAGTGTTTGAAATGACGTGGTGTTGCATTGCGGGGGAGGTCACGTTTCGCCCCCGAGGGTCAGAATTAAACGGGTCAGTGGTCAGGTAAATATAATGGAGTAAACAAATTCAACTCGCTTTGATGCACCATTGATATTTATATTATTTTTAGGGGAAGTTTAGAAGGGGATTTAAACATTTTATTTGATCGGCGATTGACAATTTTGTGTTAGTTGTGGGTAATTTCTTTTTTTTTTTTTTTTAAGTGTGAATAATGCATTCTTTTACACATGCAAACATACATTGTAAAAGTGTTTGTACAAACCTACTTACAGAAAATAAATCATTTATCATTTACATAAACTCGCGTCTTCTTAACGGGGGGTAGGCAAAAACTACAGAACGCCATTCTGCTACGATAATTACATACTCCTTTTGCCTCGTTTACATTCATACATCTGGTTATAAACGCACACCAGTTGCGAGTACTACGCACCTGACCTTTCTGAAGAACATCACCAATAAACTCACTATAATGACTCTTCCTAGGGCGGCGTTTCCACTCACATCTCACTCTGCCTTGTCTTGGCCGGCGTTTCCCTCATGACAAAACTATCGAAGCATACTCTTTTAAATTTTTGTAACTACTTACATCTTTTTTAAACATTTACATAATATTTGCATTCATAATGCAGTTTTTATCTCAAGCGAATGGATGAAACTGTCCAAACTTAGACTCATAGAAAGAAAAGAAAGAAAGAAAAACTGTTTATTCACGTGAAAGTGACGCACAAATAATAATTATGACGTAATATGGCATACTTAATATGTAATGACGAGTTACTTAAATTTTATAAATCGCACACCTAGATCACTGAGACAACTCAAAAATCGTTAATTTTGAGTTATGTTTGAAAAACAATGATGATCGATAAAAATTATTGAATTTTAGCCCCCGTTTGTATACAGTGACATTTTACAAGATTTTATTATTTACAATCAAATTAAATTGTGTAACTTCCCTAACAAAAAATGCAGATATACAACGTTTTTATCGTCTCCTGAAAATTACCTTTTTTGAGTTGTCTCAGTTTAGATCTAGGTGTGCGATATATTCATATGAGTCTAAGTTTGGACAGTTTATTAATTCCAAGAAAAATACACTTCAAAGAGATATCAGTGGCGATATTAGTTACAGGATTCCCCGAATACTGCTGTAACTTGATGTATTGAAGACCCACACTATTCTCGGTAACGTAGTAACAAGCCGATAGCTCGTCTACGTACTGCAATATCGGACTACCCGCAAAACAATTCGGTCTGAAAGCTTGTGCGAAATTACAAACTGAATCGGTTTATTACAAAGCAGATTTCCATTGATTAATTCAAACTTCCTACAGCTCAAATAATACCTATAGTAGGTAGGTAGGTAGTCACTTCAATTATCGTTACATCTGATAAGAAGTATAAATCAATATCTTCTGATCATGATATGGACATAAATAATACTATTGACAATATTTGAGGATGGCTACAGACAAATAAATTAAACATCAACTTAGAGAAATCTAATTTTATGCAATTTAATTAATCTAAACATGCTAAATACAATTTTAAATTTCGTATTGATAGACTTAAAGAAGTTACACAAACCAAATTCTTGGGTATACTCATAGATCAAGACTTAATATGACACTATAGATTTCTTTAACTTGAAATTAATGTAAATGTTTGTGGTGTATGATTTGAATGACTAATATTGTATTGCCATTTAATCTGCGACATTATGTAATCATGGATCGTTTACTTATTAATTATTTTGCATGCAATTAATACAATTGACTTTATAGCTAAACATGAGGACATTACATCAATATCACTCTAACAACTTTATACTAAAGCAAATAAAGACTTACTTACTTATTTAGTTACTCACTTTATAGTAAAACTAAAAATCATTCTAAAAAAGCTTACACAAAATTCAACCAGAGATTGTAGCTTGAAATTGAATTAAGTGTTGACACTGCTAACACGCTTTACCTTTTTGGTCTGACAGTTTGGTCCATTGTTCAATATTAATAATTTTAATGGTCGAAACAATCGACTAAAACAAATGACAGTCACGCAATAAAATTGTTGGTCCTTATGTCCACGCGGGACCATATTAGGACCAAATCTTCGTTTCACATCACTATTTGACCACAAAAGACCGCAATAACGTCACATTTAACAAAAACACTTTGTATTGCATTTCACCGGTTATTGTTAAAGCCAATTAGGCTGGCGATACACGGACCAGCAGCTTTGTGACGTCAGTTACCTGCCAACTTCTCGGGGCACAAATGGAATACTAATACAAAGTTTGTTGTTCAATATCGTCAAATTAGTTTGGTTTGTCGAATGCTGATACTATACTGGTTATATGTTTGGTGTTTTCACATCTATTGTGTACTTCTCCAGGAAACAATACCTAGGTAGTAATGATTATGCGATTTCAACTGAACAAAAAACAATGGAGGAGCTCGTGGCTAAGTAATAACAGCCGCACGGTTGGATCCAACAGATTACGCTATGCTTGCTGGGGTTGGTCCGTGGATGAGTGACCATCTTTACATACCAAGACTCTTCCATGCCTCGGAAAGCACGCTAAGCCGTTGGTCCCGGCTGTCATTTGTGGATCTTTGACAGTTGTAACGGGTCGTCAGAAGCCCGAAAGTCTGACAACAATTTCTTACCAAGGGGTATCGTATTAGGGACCCAGTTACTGGGTTGTGGAGGTCAGATAGGCAGTCGCTCCATGTAAAATACTGGTATTCAGCTGCATCCGGTTAGACTGAAAGCTGACCCAAACATAGTTGGGAAAAGGCTGGGCAGATTGAATGTGTTCTAAACCAATGCGTTTTAGCGTCGATTGTTTTAAAATCATCAATTTATATTATTGATGATAAGCTGTATTTTCTACAAACATTAAAATGATTCCAATTATTCTTACCTCTTCTAACTTACCGTCAAAGATAACCTCCCCAATGTTTTTCTTCAACACCCAGAAGCGTTGAAACATTAGAATTTCAAATCAATATTTAACCCTATTCAATTAACTTAAGGCACATCTAAAGAACGTTTTTACATAGAAAAGGAGTATAAAGGATTGCAAATGAGGCTCTTCCCCCAAAGGCCTCTTTAATTATAAGGGAGATTGTTTGTCCGAATTCCAACGGCTACCTCCGTGCTCTAATTACTCGGCAAAATCTCCGTTTAAACTGTGCAATTAGACTTTTTTCTCGAGACTATTACAGTGAGTTGTTGAAGCCCTGATTTCGGGTTTTAGATTTCTTTCTGGTTGTCCGATTACGGTGGATTTATTTTGTTTGGATGTCTTAGCATATTGCGCATTGCTTTGTTTTGCTAGTTTTAGCTTTTGCTAGTGATCACAAACCTTTTTTGATGTGTTTACGATCTACAACTCGTAAGTCGCAGCAATTACCACTGGGCCACCACTGCTCTCATAGCCACAAAATAATTCACTAAAAAAGAATACAGCACTATTCGTGTTGAATATATGACAGGACATGTAACAATCTGAATAAAACCGAATTGTTTCGAGTTTCTCTGCTCCATTTCTCGTCTATCGAACAAGAATATATTCATACGAGTAGCGTCTGTAACCCAAAAAATTCTTCCTAAGCCTACGAAGTTTTAAGTAACCCACAATAAAACTAAAACTTTTCTTCCTAACTAAATATTCAATACAAAAGAAACGTCAACTGATTTTGTTAGTTTGGCAATTTCTAAGTCCTCGAGGACAGATGCTGAGCAAATGTGGAGCACTTAAGAAACTTTGATTTTAGTACCAAGAAAAACATTCTAACATGAACGTATTGGACGTCCGGAAACAAGGTCCCCGTGATAAAAGTTTCAGAATTGGTTGAGATAGTTCCTTAGAAATAAGTGGTAGATAAATAAGTAATCGGTTTCGGAACTGTACTTTAATATTGACAGTATATTGGGCTTAGGAGTTGCTATTTCTGTATTGGTTATAAGTTTTTTGATTGAAAGCTCTATGCCGATCTTATTTTGGTAACAAATTATCGTATGTAATACTGATGGGAGTCAAAACTACTTCATCAATTGAGTATGGGAAATTAATTCAGAATTACAATAATATGAGTTATGTAAATAACAACTTAAATACTTATCTAATTAATTAATAAAAATAACAAAATTACTTAGTAACGAATACTATGCAGAAACTAAAATATGGCGTCATAAAATTCATCCGCATCGCTCTCGATTGATAATGTACCTAAGAGCGGTATTGCCACGTTGTATGTCAATGCTTATAGTCTCTTGCCAAGGTAAAAGCCAGCCCTTGGGTCACGGGAAGTGTCAACCAGCTGTTTCGAGATTTCCTTAAAGAGGCCATGACCAACACCTTTATGTTTCCAGTCATCGTCTCAGGGCAATTTTACAATGAAAATCAATCATCATTTACAAAAGCAATTGTTCTCAAACCCATAACAATACGTTTTAATAAAGTTTATGTAATTATCTGTAGCACTACTACGAGTATAGCTAATTCTATGAAATATCATGCATAAACATAAAAAACACAGTTATTAATTTACTAAAACATCACATAAAAATCTTTCAAAACAATCTAAATTACTTTCAAAAACCTATTTTCCCGGAAAAACGGGTTTTTCAACGAAAAACGCCCGCGTGGTACTAGGCGGTCATCGTAGCCAGAAGGTATCGTAGCGAGATGTAGTAGATAATACGGTATGAAACTGAACTTCAGTAGCGCGTCGACCGCCGACGGTGACGCACGTCCTGCGTTGCGTTCGAACCGCTGTTGTCGTGTTTATTTCGTGTGTTGTGTAGTGTCGGGGATTATTTTTTAATGATAGTGAGTTTTTAAATGTTTTCTGAAAGGTTTGTAAATGATTTATGATTTATAAAAATAATAAGATGTCACAAAAAAAAACAAATACATGAAAAAAATATTCAAACTTAGGTATTTAAGTTAAAATTAGACTACACTTCTGATTTTTTTCATTAATGGGTGAGCAAATTAATCAGTATCGATACTAGGAAATCAAATCCAGATCTAGCAGTCGCTTTTCCATAATCATAGGTCCTAGACAGAGTTCAAATCGCTCCATTCTCGAAACATCTCATTCCAATACGATTTATATGATTTATGAGTATATAGTAGTTACCTACATATACTTACGATCTATCAAGTGAATGGTCGCATTGATCCTTTTGAGTGCACTTTATCTAAGAGCGTTGTGAATCGAGCCTAATCGTCCTTTTACTATGACAAGTTACTAGGCTCTCATAAAACTTATGAAATGTATGACTGTATTGCTCTTGGGAACATATTAATAAGATGCATTAATGAATATTGTAAGTGAGATTTATGCCGATGACTTCCTGACTTGGGAAGCGGCTGGTTTCTGTATTGAACAGGTCTATAAATCAAAACTAATGGTCTTCATAATCTATGCAATAAATCCTGCTATATTTGATATAGTGTGTAGTACCGTAAGGTCAATGTCTGCCCGTTTCAGGACTTTGAAGAGCATCCAAATAAAGTTAGATACCTACCAATTCAGTTTACAATGAAAATACTTTTCCTGATAAGTAGTTTTTGGTCACATCGTGGTCTCCACGTGGTTTTAAATTAGCTATATTATATTATAATTATTTATTTTGCTATTTTATAGTGCCAAGACAATAAATTACTAGGTTGACAGAAATACTAGCGACTGCATTTGCATTATTCGTAAGGCCAGTTCCTTGCGGCTGGCTATTTATGAACAAAAGAGTGATGATAATTTAATGTTTCTTTTCCTGATGACAGTTTCACCGACAGTTATGGCTAGTGATGGGGTAATTCCTTTGAACTTGTAATTAATAATTATGTCTACACCTACAGGCATGCATTATTAACTTATATATGGAGGTCATAAATAAGATGTAGTAAATCCTATCATTTTTGTAATTTATGATGCCTTTGAAAAATCAGCTATTTACGTTTATATTGAAATAAATTAGACTCCAAATCCTAAATCAGGTCAAACGAAGCTCAACATACCTTTTAGCTTTTAATCAAACTAAAACGCTTTTCAACACTAAATAAAACAAACATGTAAAACGGAACGCGGATCAATCATTCGAATGAATTCCCTCATAACGTTTAAACGTTGCGTTCCGTTTTACGCAGAGTAATTCCTTATTTTTATTTGAAGGGAACAATTATTGTAAGTGCTGTAGTTGTAGGAAACTGTGGAGACTATAAAAACGAGTATAATGTAGACTGAAATACGGTAAGGGGGTTCTTTTTGTTAGTACAACATGTGGGATGGATAGCTTCTTGAATCACTTACGTCTAAATGTGCGAAAAGTCTTGGGTTTTCCTTTTTTTCTGATACGTCTTTTTGTTTCTGCAAAAAAAAGACAGTTTTTCTGTCAGTAATTTAGGGGCAAATGCATACAAAGTCTAGTTCCTGCAGTTAGCATAATTTAGGTATAATTGTGTAATAACAGCCTCTTTTGAATTGACTTGTACACTGTTATGATCGCCTAGTATAAGTTACCACATTTTCTTTCAAAAATCTTGGATTCTAAAATTAATTTTTAATCCCATATACGTGGATTTTCACATTTCACTTTATAATCTTTTCCCAACTATGTTGGGGTTGGCTTCCAGTCAAACCGGACGTAGCTGAATACCAGTATTTTACATGGAACGACTGCCTATCTGACCTCTACAACCAAGTTACTGGGTAATACGATACCTTGGTACGACTGGTTGTCAGACTTTCAGGGTTCAGACGACCCGTAACGACAGCCGGGAGTCGGGACCCATGCACAGACTAACCGTGGCAAGCGTAGCTTAACCTGATCGATCGACCCATGCGGCTGTTATTACTTAGCCACAAGCCCTTCTCTCCCTTTCACATTACACTTATGTTTTATAGTAACAAACGAATGTAAATTTCTTTAACATTACGCCTGTATTTTCAGAAAGGTAAGGTAGAGGTGTACCTATTAGTAACTAGTCTCTCTCTCTCTGTAGTCGGTCCATCATATCTGAAGATCATGGTCAGCTTCGGAGTTGCACCTGGAGCGGATGATCCGCCTCCACCGTGTAGAATTTAGAGGACGATGATTCCTTCACCTGATCGGTCCATCGTGTTGGTGAACGACCGCGCAATCGTTTGCCTTCGGTGTTCCCAACCACAATCAGTTTCTCCAAGCTTTCATCGCCTCTGCGTACTATGTGGCCGAAATAGGAGAGAATGCGTTGTTGACATATGGTCGACAAGCGGCTTTTAATAAGTAACTATTAAGAAATTTTTTTTACTCGTCTTACAGTTCACACAGTTATAAAATATGTCGCCTTCTCTGCAATTTGCAGGTGTTTATTGCAGCAGGTGTAGAGTCACCTGCTAGTTAACGTCCATTAGAAATAAATTGTACCGCAAGCTGGACATCGGCGATACGGGCAAGATTAATAATAGTACTTCGATATAATAATAATAAAAATGTAAAAGCCTTTATTCCGAAACTATAAGACAGCTAAATTTACAATATTATTTTACAAAAAATCACAAAATGTCCCTAATTTCGGTGTGCCTCATGGCATAGGCCTCCTCTAACAATTTCCATTGTCGTCTGTCACGAGATACCCTCCTCCAGTTTGGACCTGCTATCAGCTTTATTTCTTCCTCCCATCGGGTAAGCTGTCTTCCCCGATTTCTTTTGCCGTCCCTTGGATACCACTCTGTCACTACTCTGCTCCACTTTTATTTAGTGTCTCGCATCATGTGGCCTGTCCACCTCCACTTCTGTTGTCACCACTACTTCGATAAATCGTCGCTAATTTAACTAACTGACGTATCTGACATTTTGCACTAAGCCGATAGCCGACCTAACTATAGTAATTTGATACATTTTCCATGTCGATCTGTCTAATCGGCGAATCTGTACCTATGCCTTACGGTCTCCATGATATTGCAAAAATCGAGACCCATATTATATGTAGGTACAGTTCACAAAAAAAAAGAAAAATAGCTTGCCCTGTAAAATTTTCTTCGAATCAGTTACGTCACTTAGTTAGGTTAGCGACGAAATGTATACTGAGAACAGTAACTTGAGTGCACATCAATACTAGTTTTCTTTCTCATGTCAGAACCACACCAACGGGATATGCCGTTGATTATCGCGATGATGGACATAGGCCGTAAGTGTAGCCACAACTTATTGGAATAACTTTACAACAACATACAGTGGTGGCATTCGAGTGTGGTCACTCAATTTATTGCGATAGTCATCGGAATAATTACCGCAATGTTTATGGCGATGATGGGCATTGACGTTGACGTTGGTGTGGCCCCGACATCAGTGTATGTATCTTATCTTTAATTATTTAGGAGACAATACCGTAAATTGACATGTCCATGGAGTTTCTTTCCCGTTCTTCTACATAGGTACCTACTATGCTTTAGAATGGGCAACTAGCTTCATATTTTCTGACTGACTGATACTTCTTGATAATAGGGATGATTACTAAAAATTTATTTTTTGTCCGTCATAGAGATTATTAAAAAATATTGGACACGTATTTTTTCTTTTTTTACGTAATCAAAAAATTACCGCGATACATTGAGTTAAAATATGGCATGACGTCACGCGTAGCTAGGTTTTATACGTACAAGTGACGTAGCGAGCCCCCACTCCCCAACTTTAATGCGTGATAGCTAAGTATTTTTTTATTAATATGATAAAGCAAAAAAATACGTGTCTAATATTTTTTTATTATCTGACTGACGGACTAAATAGAATTTCTTTTTTTTACCCAGGCATCATCCCTATTCAAAAGTGCCTCTAAGCAAATGGTTTTATTGCAATAAATGCTTTGAGTTTGAGTTTAGCATAATCAGCCTATAATGTTCCCACTGCTGGGACACAGGCCTCCTCTCAGTGAGAGGGAGTGGGCCGTAATCCACCACGCGGGCCCAGTGCGGGTTGGTAGATGTAGCATGTCTTCGAATTAAAAAAAAATATATATATTATATACAATTATAGTCGCTAAGTACTATACTGTAAACACTGTAACATTTCGCTGAACTCTTTAAACCAGATCAAGCACGAATATAAGTCACGAATTCATAAAAATCCGCCTTATCTTTTTGCCTACAAAACAAAAAGAGATTTTAATACAATTTCACGCTTTGGATGCCATTAGTATACCGTTATAATTTTATTTTTTTTCACACTTCCAACAACCGTTCGGTACAACTGGCCATATTTCACTGTGAGCTAATAAAAAAAGTAATTTCATGAAGGCATTAAAACGGTTTATAGTTCCAGATATTAGGGCTTACACGCGAACATATAGATGTAGATATACTAATGTTGTCTAGATAGGAATGTAGTGGATGAAATATAATGTTGAAATAACCCTGTTGTTACGGGTAGTAGGTACTAACGAAGACAGAAGTGCATGGAGAATTCCAAACCAAAATCGTTTGTACAGGGTTTTGATATTTCTTAGTATTATTATTTCTTAGTAATTATTTTAGGTATTAAAAACCTTATTATGTGCTTCTGCATAATAAGGTTTTAAGCTTTGCAGTGTTATTTTCATGTTTGAACAGCGCCATCTAGTCGTCTCTTGAAAAGTAATGAAACGTAATGCAAAACCTCACAGTCAAAAGTCGACCTTAGGCTCTCCATGCACTTTTGTCTTCAATAGTACTTAATGCAGATTTAAAAAGATAACATTTTTTACACTTGTTAAAAAGTTCCGGAATTTCGTTCCGGTTGTAATGAGGGTAGTTTTTAATCCGCGGAGCCGCAAAAACTGGATCTTGAATAAATTATTTTTTCATATAATAAAATAGAAAATTTCAATGTACAGTCGCATACAAACGCCTAATGAAGACAGCATTTTTAAGAGCCACTTAAAAAAAAACAATTACCGATAAAATAAATTTAAAGAAATACGTTCATCGACTTAGCGTTAGTGCTACTTTTTATTGCATTTCCAATAAAACAAACGGACGTAAAGCCGTCTTTTTTACGCGTTCCCCATCATGATTTATTTGAACCAACAAAAACGCCGTACCAATACATTCTAGTACGTTTTACGGCATAATTTGAAACAAAGAGAACATCTGAACTGATTAATTATTGTATTATTGCAACTGGTTTACTATGTAAATACTGATCGTAAACCACCCAGTGTGCATTAGGAGCTTAAGGTCGTGACATACTACGGGATAGTTCGGTGAGCTGTACGCCGAATCGGGTAAGAAGTGTGTCCAACAAAATTGATCGACAAAAACTGTGTTGGTAAGATTTTTTTTTTTTGCCTACGTTAAGGTTAAATCTTTTATTTTAATGAATAATAGTAAATACTTTCAAAACAAGCCAATATAAAAAATGAATTCAAATTAAGCCTTTTTTTTAATCAATCTGTAAGGACAACGAAAAAGCCCTACTCAAAACGACCGCACTTTAATTAAACTCAAGTTTCCACACCTAGAAACGCCAATCACCAAAACATACAAACATTCACGCGAACATCGGTACAGTGTGTAACAAAAGCAATAAACGCGATCGTCCGACAACATACGCTAATGAAATTTATAATCCATAAAAGCGGGGCGGTTGTTTTATAAAGTGTAATAATCATAAAGCCACGTCTCTATCGCACGGGCTTATTTAACAACTTGCTTTTGCCCGTGGCTTCGGCCGCGTGGAGTTGTAAAAATATCCCACGGGAACGTACTACCGAGATAAAAAGTAACCTATGCCCTAACCAAAGTCATGGTGTACCTGTGTGCTGAATTTTATCAACATCTATTCAGCTGTTAAGGCGTGAAGAGGTAACAGACAGGCAGACAGACAGACCGACAAAAAGAGAGAGTTACTTTCGCATTAATTATAATATTAGTACGGATGTGAACGACTGTACCTACCTACTAAGCTTAGTGCCCTTCGGAGTGTTCCGAATCTTATGATGCGTGCTGCGTTGTTTTTGGTTTCCGGCGTACGTAAATATTGGATCGATCTATTTTTGGGTTTTATTGTAGAGGATTATAGTTATATGTTCATACTGATGTATGTTTGTTGCATACACATAAAGATGTACCAAATATAGTGGGTATTCGCAGTAGTGCTTATTGATATAATATTTATGGTCAGCAACAGATGTCGATTAACACTGCTACTTTTTGACATCATCTAAATGAACACATAATGATACGAGCATACGACAACCTGCTTTTTAGCATTTCATTTATTAGGTAAGAGTTAATTTTCTTTAAAATTGACATCTGTTTCGATTTTAATGAAGTATTTTTCTCAATAATTAAGATTTAGAAAACACAAGTGTTAATCGACTTTTGTTGCTGACTGTACCTACTTTCTGAAAAATAATGACTTTCAATGTGATGAATCTCATGGGTATCTAAACAAGCGTTTGAACCTGTATAGTGAATAAGCAGAATTAGTGTCGATCTACTGGGTGTAATTTTAATCAACGTTATCCTCTTAAGGGGTCATTGTACTCATCATTATGAACAACTTTTATTAACGGACCAAACCTGAAATCTCAAAAAAAAAACAGCTGTTCCCTACATTTTGACCAGTTATGCGAACATAAATGTAGGGAACGGCAGTTTTTTTCGCGAATTCAGGTTTGGTCCCGTAGTAAAAGTTGTTCATAATGATGAGTACAATGACCCCTTAAGAGAATAACGGTGATTAAAATTACACCTTGTTATACATGACACAAACATTCGATAGTCACTCCGCATGATACTAAAAACTATCTGAACTAAACATGAGAAAATACCGTAGTTTTACTTCTTCCTACCATTACCATTTTCGTAAAATTGAGCAAAAGACCGGGAGACCATAGTTTCAGGAGCCATTATCGTTCATAACCTAGGTACTGCAGCAAGGCACTAAACAATCTCCGACGATATTACACGGAGTATTAACACAGTGCTTACTTCTCTCCCTGAGGCACTGCTAAACTAAGTTAACGGAAGATATTACTAACGTTTGAAACTATATGCAGCTTCTAAGTTACTATACTCTGCCGAAACTGGAATCGAATAACTTCCTGAAAAGGTCGTTTCGTCAAAAATATTTAGGACAGTGAAAACTATAACTAAAAAAATCAATCTACAAAAAAAAGCACTCCCCCAGAAAGAAACATGTGTAAGTCATATTTTAGAATTTTTACGTCCAACATTAACAACTGCAATAAATTCTTTAATTATTTACGTCTTTCTAGTAAATGACAACATACTTAGTGTATGTTGAAAGTATCTGTAAAATCTTCTTATTTTTATTTATGTCTACTTTCATAATATTAGGGATAATTAAAAAAAAAAATTATCCGTCATGAAGATTAAAGTAGGTACTAAAAAAATATTGGACGCGTATTTTTTCTTTTTTTACGTAACCAAAAGATAACGGCGATTCATTGAGTTAAAATGTGGCATGACGTCACTCCTTGCTAAATTTTATACGTAGTTTGTTATAGTTGTGACGTAGCGAGCCCGCAATCAACTTTTTTTATTAATATGATCTAGCAAAAAAACGTGTCTAATATTTTTTTAATACTGACGGACTAAATATATATTTTTTTTACCTAGGCATATCGAGTCTATCACATTCACATCGATTACAGTAAATTGTCTGAACTAAATTACTAATAATATTTTCTTGTCAAGCAACACTTATTAATTCAACGTCGTAAATTATTATATTTAACGTGAAGATAACTGAAGCATGTCTCACACCAACACTTGATTTTAATTACGTTAAAACTCTCAGCCAACCTAACCCTATTAGTTTTCGACACCCACCATAGAAATATAAAAAACAGGAGAGGTGTCCGCGTGACATGATCACACTGCTCATATAACAGGCAAATGGCCGTTCCTGCGAACAGTACGCTTTCGACCGATATCGTGACAACATTAATAAGAATGCCGTGTTGTTCAGTGGTTTCCTGTAAAAATCGAAGCCAAACCAAAAACTTTATGGATTGTGGAATCAGTTATCAGTTTATCACATACTAGCTTTTGCCCGCAACTTCGTCCGCGTTTCCGTCGTTTTTCGTAAAAAAGTACCATATGTCCTTCCTCACGGTTCAGTGGTTTTGATGTAACAGACAGATTAACTTTCGTATTTTAGTAGGGAAATATAATATGTCAATCCACAATACTGTTGAAAAATATCGCAATAAGGAACCGCAGACTATTATTATTAATAGCTGTGCCCGCGACTCCGTCCTTTGTGTTAATCCAAAGTGTCAGCTACTTTCACACCAAATTTCATCGAAATCGGTCGAGCCGTTTGAGTTTGAAAGAGTAGCATAATATGTATTTGAATTCCTTGCTCTTCCCACGGGAGCACTACATTTTTTCGGGATAAAAAGTAGCCTATGTGTTAATCCAGGGTATAAGCTGTCTACATACCAAATTTCATCCAAATCGGTTAAGCCGTTTGAGCGTGAAGAAGTAACAAACATACACACACACACACACTCACAAACTTTCGCCTTTATAATATTAGTGTGATGATTAGTGTGATAAGTGACACCAACGCACTTATAATCGATTCTATACAAACTTTCAATGAAAAAAAAACTTAAACCAACCAACTGCCAACTTCACTAAAACTAAACAAGACGCGCAATAAATTCAAACCCACCTCCAGATCCCGCTGAAAATTTGATAGGACCGGCTTTAATTCATAAATTAATTAAAGTTTCCCCGGCTTCCGAAGACAGAGTTGGCTGTCATTGCGAATGATAAGCAGGCTTCATTAGGATTCACGGGGCAATCCGGCCATGGGCCAAGTGACCCGGGCTAACGAGTCGGTCACTACAGATTTGTCTCCTTAATACCCGGGCCCGGTATTTGCGTGTTTGTTTTGTTTTTAGCAGTGTGAAGTTTGTGTTAAGTGCGAAATGCTGGGTGTTTTGACAAGATAGCTTTGAAAAATTACTATTTAATTGTTGGAGTTTATTGGAGTTTACTCCTTGAGAATCTATTTCCTTATAAGGCCCCCGGTATGGAAATTTTATGAGGAGTGAAATTAATTAAATAGAAGCGTTAACTCAAAAGCGTTACGTTTTTCTGTGCAACGTATCTTACGCACCTTTCACTTTGAAATCATGTATGTGGATACTTGTTTTGTTTATTTTCGGCCAGTCTTCATTGTACCGGTAAATCTATCCATTACGTTCAAAGACAAGGAGGATGTAATGTACATGTAGGTACTTAAGGACTAAACTCCCGTCGTGCGTTGACGCTGACACACACACTTTTTTGCATGTTGTTTTAATTTTTTTCAATTCTGCTGACAGTATTTTTAAATTATCAAAATCCGCGATAGAAATTTTATTGGAATTGTTTAAAATTATTTAATGAGATGAACCCATCATAAGTAAACTTTAATTTAAAAACATATTTGCCTTCAACACACTTGACTTAACGTTCTTTTCAATATAGCATAAACGCCAGCCGCTTCTCCTGATAAATTTTCGTCACAAAACGAAATCCCCTCACAATTTCCCGGCGCTTATATCTCAAAGGAGTTTTTAATTCATTCAGTATTGCAAGACATACTTTAATTATTACGTCGGGCTACAGAGTGACGCTCGACAATAAAAGCACAAAGCGAAGCGAGGCTATAAATTTTTAACGTCTTCACGAAACAACGTTCATTTAGTCTCTTTGAGACTGTGTTAACAGTTGCCGGCAAGGCGGGAATTGTGTGCATTGTCTATCAAAAATCTTGTTGAACTTTTTCAAAATGTTCCGTAAACTTTGAAGATGATGAAATTGAGGATAATCTAATATCAACAGAAGCTTGTGTAGATGGGCAAGAAACAGTACACCATAATCTATTAGATAAAGGAGAAAAAATACAAATTAGGTAAAAATTCACATGAGCCCAGAAGGAGTTGAATCACACTATCACACTAATATTATGAAGGCGAAAGTTGGTTGAAGTTGATTGAGTTGTTGTTGTTGTGTTGTGAGTGTATGTGTGTGTATGTTTGTTACTTCTTCACGCTCAAACGGCTAAACCGATTTGGATGAAATTTGGTATGTAGATAGCTTATACCCTGGATTAACACATAGGCTACTTTTATCTCGGTCTACGCGGGTGAAACCGCGGGGCGCAGCTAGTTTATTAAATAAAGGGGAAAAATTACGGAAAATTAGGTGCTTCCTGATTTACTTATTATACCAGCTTATTCATTTCTTAACTACCTTTTTGGAGCTTATTATAACAGTTTACTAGTGACTCGCCCTGGCTTCGCACGGGTGTAATATTTAAATGTATAAGAGTACTTTTGTATACATTTACATAATATATAGCCTATTTCCATCTGAAATAATGTACCTTTCAAATGGTGATTTTTTTTAAATAGGAGCTATGGTTCCCGAGATACCCACCCTTCTCGTAGGTACACAAACTCACATAATTTGCTCTCTCTCTATACCTTTTGGAATTTAATTATAAACAGTAGATAAAGAAAAATTACTTTGACTAATTTCTATATTTCAATATCGCCTAATTACACATTATTCAAAAACGAATCTTTTCGTAAACGTAATAAATGACATACGGTGAGTTGCACGAAACCAACATTAGTTTAACGGAGACTTTAGATTGATGCTGTCACTTTCTTTGTGATACAAAATGTAAGGGATGGCATGAATTTAAAGTCTCCGTTAAACTAATGTTGGTTTCTTTAACGGAGACTTTAAATTGATGCTGTCACTTTCTTTTTGATACAAAATGTAAGGGATGGCATGAATTTAAAGTCACCGTTAAACTAATGTTGGTTTCTTTAAGGCGCAGATTTCCTGAAAACGATCAAAAATGTGGTTTTTTAAAGCTGTGTATCTCATAAACCGTAAATAATTTTGACATGTAAAAAAATATGATATTTTCAAGTCCTTTTCGCATACAGTGATGGAAGCCAAAACATAATTATACATACTTTAATGCACCAAAAAAATCTTTAAACATACCTCCTAATAATCTTTAAAAGCTGTTTATCCCTTCATTAGCAATTATAATTATAATTAAAAATATACCATGAAATGTCAAATTCTAAACTGCATCCAGTGATGGATTACTTTTTATTAAATGGTTAATTTCTAATTTTATACGACTTTACTTGCACTTTTACGACATAATTCCGGTGCGCGTGAGAATCTTCTATCTCGTGCGTCAAACTAGACAGCCATAACGCCATTTCACTTACACACCGAGCTAAACCACTCTTGGAACCAGGGCCTTAACGGAGACTTTAAATTGATGCTGTTACTTTCTTTTTGATACAAAATGTAAGGGATAGCATGAATTTAAAGTCACCGTTAAACTAATGTTGGTTTCTTTAACGGAGACTTTAAATTGATGCTGTTACTTTCTTTTTGATACAAAATGTAGGAGGGATGGCATGAATTTAAAGTCTCCGTTCAACTAATGTTCGTTTCGTGCAACTCAACGTTATTTTCAATGTAGACGTCGCTATTACTCCTGACTGTAAACAACAAGGTAATCGTAGCAAAACGTAAACCTTTAAAGTATTTACTGTTCCCGAAGTAAATCGCGAATAAAATCTTCGAATTTGATTGCTCAATCCGAAGTCTCTATTCCCCATAACTTGTCAAATAAATTTGCAGTCAAATACCTTGCTTTAACGACTTCCAATGTTAGCGTTTTATCGCCCGTCAAATTGTTGGTAGCTAACTTCTGGGTGTGGGCCCGTCTTTATTAAATAATATTCATTTTATGACTTAATATGGAGTTTAATTGTAATGGAATATTAATGTCATTAAATTTTGGGTCGGTACGGAGTCGTAAATTATATGGCTTCGATATAATTTGCTTGTTGATATGGTTTTTAGGGTTCCGTACCTCAAAAAAACAAAACGGAACCCTTTTTGTGTAAAACTCGTGTGTCTGTCCGTTAGTTATTTAGTTGGAATTTGATACACATTCTGTGACTCAAACACGGATGCGGGTCACTTTTGCGGGCAAACATAAGAAAATAAAAAAAATAAAAAAATTGCAAACTGTACCGTGTAAAATATTGAGCATACAAACATACTTTTGAAGTTGGAACCCATACATTGCAACTTCAAAAGTAAGTTTGTATGCACAATATTTTTCAACCACACTGTTCAGTTCGCTCTTGTGATAAATGCATCCCAACTCCGGAACCCTTCATTGTGCGTAGTCCGACACGCACTTGGCCGGTTCAAATGCAGCAACTGATATTATTCTACCCCCGTCTATGTTATTTACAAGGTATTAAAAATGTATTTTGTACATCACATCACATCACATTACCTAACATCACGCCATTACTCTAAGCATTGGGTTTCTTTCAAATGCAGCAACTGATATTATTCTACCCCCGTCTATGTTATTTACAAGGTATTAAAAATGTATTTTGTACATCACATCACATCACATTACCTAACATCACGCCATTACTCTAAGCATTGGGTTTCTTTCAAATGCAGCAACTGATATTATTCTACCCTCGTCTATGTTATTTCCAAGGCATTGAAATGTATGTTGTACATCACATCACATTACCTAACATCACGCCATTACTCTAAGCATTGGGTTTCTTTCAAATGCAGCAACTGATATTATTCTACCCTCGTCTATGTTATTTGCAAGGTATTAAAAATGTATTTTGTACATCACATCACATCACATTACCTAACATCACGCCATTACTCTAAGCATTGGGTTTCTTTCAAATGCAGCAACTGATATTATTCTGCCCTCGCCTATGATATTTCCAAGGCATTAACAATGTATTTTGTACATCACATCACATCACATCACATTACATTACATAACATCACGCCAGTATACCCTGAAGTGTTAGGCAGAGGAGTAGGCATATAGTACACCACATTTCACCAGTTATGTTTAAGTCCCATGTAATGGGGGGCGAGCCTATTGCCATCAACCGGGCACAAATCCAGATGGAATAGAATAGAATAGAATAGAATAGAATAGAATAGAATAGAATAGAATATTTATTCACAAGTTCAGATTAATTAATTAAATTACATAAAAGTTACATAATTACAAATTACATAGTAATATTAGTATGATGGAAAAACCCAATAACACTTTGCCCGACCCTGAAATCAAACCCAAGACCTCATGCATAAACCACTAGACCAAGGAGGCAGGAAATATCAATGAGCTTAAACATTCCAGCTTTTCTATGAGAGAGTTTCAGTGGAAGTTATCAATGTAAGTCATTGTAAAGTTTCCTGGGACATGCTAAGCGCCATTGGATTGTTAGTAACTAGTTAGAAAATGGCTTTCAGGAGCCTCGCAGTGCCTAGTTAAACTTGTTAGATAATAAGTTGTACGAGTCAGGGACTTGCCACGCGGCTGGGCTTAGGAAAAGAAGTTTAAGATTCTTCTTGTAGTTGAACTTCTTTTGTTTGTTTCAAAGAATTTATGACATTATGACCTATTTCACGATGTCCGAGTAGCCACTATTTCCCGAATAAATTCAAAAATGGAACAGATTTTGTATGAAATTATCTGCAAAGTAAAGGACCCAGTAGTGCTATTCTGTAAATATCGCACCGTGAAAATATAAGTGAAGTGATCTTAAAGTGAGCCGTCAACAGTGGCGTAACTACAGGGTGGCAAGTCGGCAAAATGCCACGGGCCCCAGCCGGAAGGGGCCCCCGGTCATAGGAGAATCCCAACTCCCAACATTTATTATTACACATTTAGTAAAAAAAACCGATGACTTTGCCACGGGCCTCGAACGGTATAGTTACGCCACTGGCTGTCAATAAAGTCAACCCTTAGCGTCAGGTGGAATGACAGCTCACTTCACGCTCACTTCACCTAAGTTATTACGGTGAGATGTTTACAGAATAGCACTTATACTGTTTCACCACCTACGATTAAGTTCCTACAGTCGAGTCGGGTCTTCAGTCTGTCAAGACCCTTTTTCTCAGGAACGCGTGGAGGTATCAAGTTGAAATTAATAATAAATACGTACATCTATGGTCCCTTGGAGCTCTAAAAAAATGAAGCTTTTAAGACGACGCAATAAAGAAATACGGCTATTTATGCAACATATTTTACTCGCAAGTAAATCAAAACCTATAGGATACTTCCCGTTGACCTAGAATGATGAAATTTGGCATGAGGCAAGGTCTTCGAGCACAAAGAAAGGAAAAAGTCCGAAAATCGTTCATTTGTAATTTCATCACATAAAAAATATTTTTGTGTAGGAGAACATGTTTTTCAACTACGGAACCCTTCATTGTGTGTCGTCCGACACGTACTTGGCCGGTTTTTTTTCCAATATTCAATGTGCCTAGTATCGATGCCTGGTTTTCTGCTCACCCTAAAACGTATGATCATGATGATAACACACACTTATCTTCCACAGATGTTCCTAATAACTATTCCTAAAGTGTCGGTGCAATAACTGTGACAATTTGTTCGTTAATTAATTTTGTTATAATGAGTGTTGAAACTGTAAAGTGAAAAGATGGCGTCGTATAATCACCAGGAGACTCAGTCCAGTCCAGCTAAGGAAGTTCCACGGTAAGAGAATCAAAGTATTCTTTTTATATTAAAATGTTTCAAATTATGGATTATATTGCCGTCGAAGAGTGGTCTGCCATTTTGATGCAGAAGATTGACATATTCGAAGTTTCTAAACCTCTGCATTGTATCCCTAATGTATACATTATATTTTTTACATTAATACGCAAAATACGCGCATTGACGTGGAGTTCCGGACACCAGCCCGTATTGCCTATTACCTATTACATTAATTGTAATTTGATTTAAGTCTGATTTTTTAAAATGAATAATTTTGAAAATAAAAGACATCTGACGTTGGTGAAATCAGCATTTAATGAAACTAATCACAATTGTTTGTAAACCTACTGTAGAGGCATAAGGAACAGGGTGTAAAGTTCACTCATCCTACATAGAAAAGGGAGGATCCGCCGACCTGGGTGTTGTGTCTGGTGGGCAACTGCCCGACGATTGATGTCGGGACTTTAATCGCGCGGCAAACTCTGATTGCGCGATGCAGGATTTTGCGTGACGTCAGTGTGATGCGTAGTTCGCATGTGGTGATGTAAATGCCGCCACACTTTTTTACTTAAGCTTTAGTTTGACTGAAAGATCACTTAAAAGAATTCTAAGTACTTACCTACCTACTTGCAGTTCCAACGTAGAGATTCATAGTCAAAATACAACATGTACCTACTTATGTATAGTAGTATGTACATAAGGTAATAAAAAATAAATTCAAAAAACTTTTTGGAGTGCTTTAGACAATCGAACTGAATAATTTTTACAATGAAACCAATTTTAAACGCGAAAAAAAATTAGCTTTTGCCTACATTTATGTACCTACCTACGCATAACTCATCAAAACGTACGGAACAGTAGATTTTTTTTTCACGATTTCAAAGTTGTTCCGATAGTAAAAGTTATTCAGTTCGATAGTCTAACTAGCACTCCTTAAAGTTTTTAGAGTTACTTTTTTAACACCATAAAGATAATGTTTAAAATAGAATATTTTGTAAACCATGCGAATACCGAAACCGTTATCGAACCGTTTTCTAGAAATATTTAATGTTTAGACAGTTGGCAAACACTGTAGTCTAGTTTAAATAAGCTACAATATTTATAGCCTTCGTTCCACTCGGAGGTTCCACCGAGGACAATCGATTAGTGCTAAATATATCTCAACTAGGGATGCATCGATACGTCTTTTTGCCGATACGATACCAATAACGATACCTTCATAAAAATATCGGCGATACCGATACCGATGCCGATACGCTTGTTGAATTTCAACGAAGGTAAAATAAACAAAACAAAAGAAGAGTATTTTTTTTTATTAATAAATAAAAATTACAGACTTAGAATGAGATTATTACTTAGTTATTAAAATTAATAATTAGGTTAATTTTTTTTTATTTAAAAAACGAAGTATTCTCAAGTATTGCGGAGATAAGCGATTTTGCAAGTCTGTTTGAATGAGACCTGCGGTGGAAAATATAGTCTCTTAGATGCGACAGAACTCATTTGGAAACTAAAGCATTTCTGCGGCATTTTTTTCAAGTTTGGGTATAAATCATCATTGTTCGTGCCTCGTTTGCATCGAAATAGAAGAAACGGCACGCGCGTTTAAATAACTTTTTTGAAGCGCGTTTGAAAAGTATCGTTGTACCGGAAATAAAAATATCACCGATGCCGATATATCGGCAAACCCGAAGTATCGCCGATATACCGGCATCGGTATCGGTATCGGATGCACCCCTAATATCAACGCTCTTTCTATTCCTCATTTCGGGAGATCATAACTCGTTAGACATCGACTCTTTTGTGATTAAGCTTTAGTAATTATGAGTACTTAATCATAATTACTAAAGCTTAATCGTGTAATAAAGGTGTAGCAAAAGTGGTGTTGGACCTGAAATAGGGTCACTGTATTCATCATTATGAACACAATACTTTAATGTTCGCAAAACTCGACGTAATGAAGGGAACAGCAGATTTTTTTCACGTTATCAATATTGGTCCCATAGTAAAAGTTGTTCAAGATAATGAGTACCTACAATAACCGGTATTCAGTTCCAACACTATTTTAATCACACCTTGAAGATAGATGCCACTTTTACAAATATGTGTAATGTGAAAAACACGTAGACATGGTCTTATGGGTGTCCATAATCGGTGGTAATATTCATAGGTCAGACTAGCTTTTGCCAGCGGCTTCCCCCGCGTGGTTGTCGAAAAATATCCCACAGGAACGTACTACCGGGAATTCCTTGTCTACATTACAAAGGAAACCTCTATGCGAAATTTCAGCTTTCTAGGTCCAAGGGTTTGGGCTGGGCGTTGATGAGTAAGTCAAAAAATTTGTGACATAAGATCAATAATATAATTTATCTTCACTATTGTAATCTAGATACACAATACTGTCTCCCATTGCAGCTGTGGCAGATATTTTTATAGCACCTTATAAAATACTGGTATTCAGCTGCATGCTGTTGGACTGGAAGCCGACCCTAACATAGTTGAAAAGGCAGATGATGATGAGGGAGAATCTGCAGAATCCAAAAGTCAAGCTCTACCATATCATTGTTTAATAATACCAAAAATACAATGTAAATACAAATATTTATCGTGTATTGACAAATGACAAAAACATTAACTGCGTTTAAATGTCAATAGCCCTGGGACAATCGTATCAAATAACTTTATCTCATTGTGGGGCTGCAATAGCACTCGTGCACTCGTATATCGTTCGTTACACTGATAAATTCGTTCAGCTATCTCCTGTTACCAACAGTTTGACATATGATTGACTATTGTAATTGGTTATCGATGTTTTTTGTTAAATTAAACACATTATTGTTTTAAAATGTTTCAATATGAAATTGTGAGGAATTAGATCCGGGTTTGTAATTGAATAAAATCATGAGTTTTAAAGTAATATAACATGGTTTATTATACCTAAGTAGATCATAAAATTATTGCGCATTTGAAGGTTCTTCTAAGATCAAGAAATATCGTGCTGTGGGTGCTTTAAAATTATGCTTTGCAGAAACCGACATGTTCGTAACATGACCATTCTCCTGCCCTTATCCCAATCTATTTGGGTTCGGCGCAACATGTCCCTTTTTTCCATACTTCTCTATTAGTCGTCATCTCGGTAGTCACCTCCTTTCTAGCAATGTCATATTTCACACAGTCCATCCATCGTTTCTTTGGTCTTGCCTTACTCTTATAACCATCGACATTCATACTCAAAACTTTCCTCACGATATTTTCCTCATTCCTCCGCATCACATGCCCATACCATGACAACCGATTTCCGCACAACTGTTCAGTCACCGGTGCCACTTTCAAACTGCCTCTTATGTCCTCATTTCTTATTTTATCCATTCGTTTAACATCACTCATCTTAGCATTCTCATATCAGCTGCATGCAATTGCTTTTCATTCATCCCTTTTGGTGTCCAACATTCATACAAGACAGCAGGTCTAACCATGACATGTTCATAACAGCTAACGCAAAAATCGACATAAATGATGCATTAGGCCCAAAACTATAACAAACCCAAAGTACGGTGTTCTTATAAGCGTCATCAACTTCACACTTCTTTAAAGCCAACAACTACAACAATAACCCATCTAAAAGCCACTACACACATACAAAAATTCACGGTGTTTATCCATGAATACGGTACACCCATTCTGCGCCACTCCTTTCGACGAAAACTGCAGTAAAATCGTCGGAGTCTGACAAAACAAAACTCATACGCTGTAGGTGTAAATGTAACAATTCGTCGCTACCTGCACACGACTACCGGACATTGAATGTTTGGTCAATTTGATGGCGCTACTATTGAAATTTTATGGTAAAGTTGGGTTTTATGGCGTAAGACCTCGCCAACTGCTAGATCCAGATAGATAGGTACAAAGATATATAAATTATTTAGGTATTTGTTGCAACACAAACTCAACAGATAAAGTACCTGGGTGACCGAACTCTGCTCGGGTTAAACTAAAGAAAATTATTTTTCCCAGAAATGAGACCTATCTAGATAAATTTTTCGTCCACGTAAACCCCTATATTGCTATTTTCTCCAAAATCGTTGCAGGCGTTTTCGAGAACGTGATTACAAATATTTAGTGTAGGATATTTTTCGTCTATCCCACTTTTCACGATTTTAATACTTTGATCCTGAAAAAATTGTTTCGTATCATAATATTTTGGATATTCATGCTCACATTATGTAGTTTGATTAACAAATCCACGGCAACTTCCATTTTTTCTAAACAGGGCTGTTTTTTAAAATTAAGGCTAGGCTGAATTCACCAAAAGTGGTCCTTAGACACAACTTACAGTGTATAATAATTTTAAACACATATTCAATGATCAGCTCGGGATTTAAAAAAAAAACTAAAAACAACTTAGGTACTTTAGGCTACATACATCTATGTCAATGTTGATATTAATCCAATCGGCATGCGAGTTATCATCGCAAACGCATCGAGTTACAAAAGTGAGGGCCGCCCATTTTAGTTCGGAGCCGGATGTAAAATCGATACAATGAGCGCACAGAAAGATCGCAGACATTTGGTGTTCGGAACCGTTGAAAAAACGTTTATTATTCTAACGCTGCGTTCACACTGACGTTTGCTTTTCACTACTCATTATTTATTTGGTTTGTATGCCCTTTGTGTGCTCGCGAAAGACACCTATGTGTTTTCATTACAACTTTTTTTGAAGGCAATATTTTTGTTGCAGGAAGTAATATTATAAAAAAACAAGCAAGCCACGTTTTTAACATTATTGTAACCTGCAAAAAGGCTCGTTTAGTTTAGAGGAAACCATACGCGTACTCGTTGGTAATTTGAATATAACCGTACCCTTTTCATGCCCGTGATAAAATTAAAAAAAACAAAGACATACGATTAAAAGAAATACAAATAATAAAAACTCACGCCTTCTTCCCATGGGGGTAGGCAGAAACAACAGAACGCCGCCTCCTACGATCCTTACATGCTACTTACATACTAATATTCGTCCATCAATAAAAAGTTGCAAAATCCAACTTCCAAAAAATAAAGTCCATTGCTCAATATTATAAGCAACAAACCCATCATAACTGTTAATTATGAAGCAATCTACGATAATTCGGCTCGCAAACATATTACGAACATAATATATTTATTATGCCAGTCAGACAAAATGGTAGATGAAAATGATGAAATTCCTCGCATTACGAAATGCTTCATTACAGTTGGCGTAATACGATAGACCCTATTTAAATAGTTTTTGTGTACATTATGGCATCCATTTATCAAAATGTTGTAACTGCTGTAATGTTTGAATAATAGCGGTAGTCATTTTCGGATTTTATTAAATTTTTTGAACAGGTTGTTCTGCAACACCAAAACCCTATGACCAGTTTATATTATGAAGACTTATTATTAATCTCAATGTCCATTTTTGGCTGTGCTTCTAATATTACCAGATGGGAGGAACATCTGTACATGACGCTTCAGAATAACTTTCTTAGCAGAGAAATTCGCCATTGCGTGTAAGAACCATAAATTACAAAGACCTGATAATACGTATCGTTTTCCTTATCACATAAAATACACACTTTCCTTATAGAGTTCGACGTATTCTAAAAAGAAAATCTAAACAATGAAGAAAATATTCGTTCAAAGTTCCTTTAGACATCCTTAGGGAGAGAGCCGCATAATACGTTTGTTGTGCGATGTCGACGCGGTCCCAAGGCGATGTCGTTCCGTCGTCGTCTTGCCTTTAAACTCACACTAACTGTTTGTAGAATGTTGCTTTTAAATTCATCAATTTAAGATTAGTAACTAAAGTTATTATAGTCTTATAATAAACAAGACTCAATGGTAAGTCTTGCTTATTCCCAAATTTATAAGTTGAGAAAACGGGAGACGGAAGGAGTTTTCTTCAGAAGGAGTTAGAGTGAAAACTGATGAATGAATGTTGAAAGAAAATAACTAAACTGAATGTAGTAATGATATTTCTTGTGATATAATCATCATCATCATTTCAGCTGAAAGACGTCCACTGCTGGACATAGGCTTCCTCCAAGCACCGCCATTTCCACCGGTTCTGTGCTTCCATCTACTACCTATAAGGCATTAATGCTATTCACTCACAAAGGTTGAATTCATCACAGATAACATTTTATAGGATGAGTAAAGCATTGTTAATATTACGAAGATTGACCATAGCAATGACTTCAGTCAGTGATGTAACTGACAAAACAAGAGTTTACTCACAATCCACAGATTATGCAAAAAAAAACCCAGCTCATAAAAACATGAACTCCAAGTTCATAAATCGCATTTTTCCTTTCTATTTCCCCAAGGAACAAGCCATTAACTCCAAATTGCCGCAGAACATCTCAATTACCATAAAAACTTTGGGAAACTAAAAATCCGCAAACAAAGGGTGGTTTTAAATCAAACACAATAAAGTTTCCCGTCTAACTACCGCCGTGCCATAACTCATTCACGTCGATAATCACACCATAACTTATAGAACGCCCCCTGTAGCCGCCCGCTAATATTAAAGTGGTGTAATGTCCCCGTGATCAGTTTTAAAATGTAAATTTATTGCACGACGAGACGTGTTACCAGGATTTATGTGCTCTTCAATATCGTTGAGGTTTTATGATGGAATTTTATTACTTGTATGTAGGTACTATTTTTGGGAGAGTGGCTTCGTTATGACACATAATCGGGTTACCACGGTGATTGGAATGAAATTGATGCTTAAATTTTGACAAGAATTTAAGGCTCTTGAGTAATCCCAAGCTGTCGTAAAAGGAACCTGAAGTATTGATAATTGTCTGTTATAACAAGGAATGTGTTACAGACAGATAGATATAAAATGACGATGACAATTTAAACCATACGAATAAGTTAGAAATCAAAAATAGCTTATTCGAATATAACATAATTGCAACATTATACACTCCGAATATAACTTACGACAATTTGTATCAGATCTATTCTAAACTACAGAAGTAAACCACGCATTTGAATAATCCACGTCTTCAAAATCTCGAATCGGGTTAAGTTTAAAATTGAACTACCGAATCGTTTCCGAGCATCGATAGATTTTGGTCACGCAAAATGTAAATTTTGGAAAAGCGAATCGGATACGAACTGAAATGTAGCAAACGATAAAATATTTCACAAAACAGATTGACTTATAAATCACGTGCTTTGCTTTTCTGTGTAATAAATGGTGCCAAAGTTGGCAATTTTAAATGTATACTATTTTCCTAATTTTATTTTTTGCTGTTTTTGTCTTTACCTGGTTGAATATGATCGCTGTTTGTTGTATTATTGGTATGAAATATTATTACACAATATGCTGCTAGTTTATAATACTTTTCATGTATGTGTATAATATCCAATATTTTTTGTACTTTATTAGTTTGACTTTTGACCCTGTTAATGTTAAATTTCTTTGAAAGCTGTATCACATCACGCCTTGTTTCCCCAAAGGGTTAGGCAGAGGTGTACCTCCCATTACCACTGCCGTTACCATTGGTCCTCCACTGCTCTACGAGTTCGAACGAGCTCGTTCGAGTTCGAGTTCGTTGGTTCAAACCCCGGCGCTTTACTTTGTGTATATTCAAAAAAATGTTGCAAAAGATCCCTCCCCGGACAAAGTACCCCAAAATAAAGCACACACAATGCTCTTGTAAAATTATATATTTTTATAAGTGATATGTTATTTAACTAAAGAAATAAACATCTATTCTATTCTATTACTTTGTGTAAATTATTTCATTACTACTGCTCTACGGTGAAGGAAAACATCGTGAGGAAACCGGCATGTCCTAGAACCAAAAATTCGAAAGACATGTGACATCTATCAACCCGTACTGGGGCCGCGTGGTGGATTACGGCACACTCCTTCTCACCGAGAGGAGGCCTGTGTCCTAGCAGTGGGAATATTATAGGCTGATTATGGGTATCTACCAATAGTACACTCACATTTAATTTTCACAAGTTATGTTTTGAATCCCATGTAACAGGGGGCGAGCTTATTGCCATCAACAGGCATAAATGCAGACTCTGGCTCTGGCTCATGCTCAGCAGAAGTAAAAATATCGCTGCGATTTTTTTCGCGCACTGGATTTTCAACGTTCTGTTTAGCGCCGAGAGTTGAAAATCAAACAGTGTGTTTTTTCGACGCACTCGGATGCACGCTGCTGTTGTTAGGTTGGATTCTCGAAGCTCGGCTCAACACGGAGAGTTAAAAATCCAATGCGCGATAAAATCCCGCCGCGATATTTTTACGTCCGTGCGAACGTCTACTTAGACCAACGCGGCAGTCTGACTGAAAGCTGTATTACTTCTGGTTAATTAACTGTCATTAGTTAATTCCATTTTTTTTCGATTAAATTTACCTAGTTTCAAAGTGGAATTACTGCTTCTTTTACATATGTACTTCATAACAAGGATCTAAATTCATGATTACAATTAGTAAAAAATATACACCGTGTAATATTGTAGAAGCTAACAGTTATTACTTGGTGGCACGAACTTTAGATATTTTTATCTAAATTGTTTGTCCATGTAGTACTGTTTAGGGTCATAATTAACCTTACAATATATTACTATATTACAATCATTATGGTCTTGTAAGTTCCATGAATGTTCTAGAAACATGCCAAGCGTGCTATTATTGGGCTGATTAACAGTGTTTTTAACCTTGGCTAATTAATTATTTTGGCTATTTAGACTTGCTAACTTGGCAATCATTACGGCTCTCTATAATTTAGGTTCTAAATGGGGTTATTTTCCCTTTTCAGCTATTTTTACTGTAACAAATCACCATACATTAATAATTAACTTCGTAGTGTATTTGCCTCTTGGTTTCTTTGACCTAAACATTTACATATTTGCCATTTTCAACATTGCATGTGAATAGCAGCTATTATTTGTTCTAGCTTCAGCGGTTATTATCCTTGACCAAGAGAATTTAATGTATTTCATTCTCAAGTCCACTACAAGTTTCGTCGTCTATCTTAGTAACAACTTACTGATTTAGCATTGTATATTCAACATCCCGTCCATCGTCATGATCCATAAAACTCCCAACTTATCATAAGTAATATTCTCAGTTCAGCCTCATCCAAATCCACGGTGTCAAACATACATAAGTCTTCACTGCATAAATCTTGACTCTGCAGAAACTTTAGCTCATTCCGATTCAGACCACGGTGTTTCTTCAGACGTGTCAAATATGGCGACAATTTTGGTTATTTTTAAGGAAAATCCTGACGTTATGATTGGCATCACGTGTTGGATGACACATGTGTAATATTTCTTTTGTGTGATAACATTTTTGGTAAGAAATGACGGGTAATTTGACTGAAGATATGGGTTTATAAATTTTTCTTGATTTCGGAGTTCGGATGTAAGAGTACCATTTTTTATTGCTGATAAAATATTTGGTATTCTGACGTAATTTTGCGTATTCGTCTTTCTATTTACCGAATCTCCATTAATTTGATGGAATTGCGTTTGCGATATTCCTTTGCAAGAAATATTTGGTTTCTTCCTCGTTCACAAAGGATGTCCTACCAAGAAATAGTAATGAACTAAACGACTGTTCTAGCAAAAGCATTTATTGGAATGTTGTACCTACTCGTAGAGTGAGCAAACATTGATAATTAGAATTCGCTGCAGTCACAGTGTATAAAAGCTAATTTTGGTTGTCTGGTTTGCTAAATATTTGTATTTGTACTAGCTTATTATACAGGGCAATTTTTAAATCACTTACTAAATTTTAACCATGAATATAAACAACTTTCACTATGGGACCGACTCCGAAATCACGAAAAAAAAACAGTTTCATACAAAAGTTCAATTCCTATTCGATCAAAATGTATGAAACAGCAGATTTTTTTTCGTGATTTCAGAGTTGGTCCTTTAGTGAAAGTTGTTCATATTCATGGGTACAATACCCTGTGAAAATTTAACTAGCGATTTAAAAAAAAGCATAAGTGAATGAACTAATAAGTTAATAACCTAGCTTATGATAATATATCAGTCAGTTACTTTATTATCATCAACGTCTCTTCACATATTACTCTACTGGGCCTTGGTCATCTGCAGAATTGCAAAGATAAACATTAGTAAAGGTTACTATACATTTAAGAATAAATTCTGGCTGAGGAGTAAGTAGATACTCAAAAAGTTTATGTGTAATCATAAAAAAGTTTTAAGACAATTCCCAGGCAAGGTAAGATCTTCATCTCTAGCATACATAAAATATTTTAGCACATATTTAACTTGAGTGTGACAGTTAAAGTAATTTGGCTATAAACCAGTGAGGAGGAGCAGAGTACAAATTTGCAACTATATGTGCAATTTTATGTCAACTTCACTGACTCTAAACATCATTCTTATGACTCACCGAGTATATTTCATCAGCTTCTGAATTAACTTTCAGGCTATCAGGCTCAATGTCATTATTTTTCCAAGTATTAGCTTTACTGTTCTCCGTACTCCTCTCTTTAATTTCGTGACAATTTATAACATGTGCATCTATTAAAGCTATATGATGATCTTTATGAATGTTAAGTTAACCACGTGTGTGTTCATTAATATCTATTTTGACATCAAGATTTTATTTAACCTTACAAATTACAAAATATTAATTATTACGCACATCTGTGTTATTCACCCTTAAGTTTTCGGTCACTATTGAACGAAAATAACTAATTGGTAACATGTCGTACTGTGTAATGACATGGGGAGATATTTTCGGGTCCATAAAAATGGTGAACCCTTTCAGAGTAATTATGATAAACTGTATTGGTTTAATTGGTCCATGAATTTGATTGGTTGCAGTGTGAGTGTTAATTTAATTACAGTTGATTGACTTATTGAATACTTAATTTAATGTTTTAAAGTAATTTTCACCTTATTATTGGTTTATGTAAGTTAAAATAGATAATTATTTTGATTATCATGTTTACCATTTCTTTGACTGACTATCATTCGTTCATCTCCCTCACTGAGTCATCTCTCGAAAAGCAATAAACAAAATCAGAGCCCAAAACGTCCGCACATCGGATAAACGGCCGAAATTACCGAATCACCGTTCGTATCTAATAGCCGTGGGTCCAAATAAGAAGGTACACGCTTCGCTGGCCGCCCCCCGCAATATCCGCATTTCGTATTCGTGTTCCGAAACCTTCCCGCTTTTCCGGATCTTTGCGAAATTGCCGCGGATATTCGGATACTGACGTCCAACACTGTTCGGGACTATTGTTGTTGATTGTGTTGTCATATGTCGCGGTGTAATGAAGATCTTTTGTGGGTGCTACTTGTGTGAGTGTATTTTGTGATCTGCTGACTTTTTCGGTAAGAATATAAAAACATACGGAGCTCTTGTTTAAAATATGTAGTCAGATACACACAAAAAACTCGAAAATCAAAGCTAAGCTATAATATCAATATAAAGCCTACCCCATACTATAGTATCATAAGAGGCCCCGGAGCATGCGTAGTTCATACAAACGAAACACATAAAATAATTTGTAAATCAATCATACGGTACATCTCTTACACTCGCACATAATTATCATACATATCTTAAGATACCTACCTACCTACCTACCTTATGATATATATCTCTCACACGAGACATATTATCTTAAGGTAGTGTGTATTTATTCCTATTGGATTACAGAATATCTAGGTTCCCAAATATGTATTAAGTAAGAACACGGATTTAAGCATGAAATATGAGAAAAATAAGTTTTCAATATAAATTCCTCATATCTCGTCTAAATCAGTGTCCGTTCAAAATATATATTTGGGAACCTAGATATTCTGTAATCCTATCGGAATAAATACAATGTTTTATTTACAAATTATTTTGGTATTTCGTTTAAAAACTATGCATGCTCATGTAGAAATGCTTTTATCCTGTCGTTAAAACTGATGATATGAACGCATTTCTTAGAGATCACAAGACAAGGAATAAATTGAGAAATACGAGCTTTTGCCAGTGAGACGGTAAAGAAAATAAATTGATTAGCTACCTTTCAAGACAAATATTTTAAGTGAAAGTAAGGGACGGTTCGTAGTTCCTAGTCAAACAGCCATAAACTCGCCCCATGGCATTGTTTACTCGTAAAATAAAACATCGGTTCATCTCATTGCACGTATTTAGGTCAGCTCGAGAATTCGCCTCACGTTCGTCCATTTGTTCCGATGTATTGCCCGGTTGATGCGCGAAACACCTGGCCAGTTTGAACAGCGCCATTAGATCGCCGATTTTATGGGATTTGTTTTTATATTGAATTTGAACGGTAATTTCGACGTGTTCGGAAAATATTTTGTAGTTTTGACAGTTTTATTAGTTTTTATAACTGTGAGGTTGATAAATGATTGCTTTGTTCTCTAAAGGCAAAGGCAAAAGGCTGCGGGCCGTCAAGTGTAAGAAATCTTGAACGCTTCTCCGTAAACGCTATCATAGAACGCCCTATGTTTGAATTTAGTGCGGGCCGCGCCACACAACGCGCCGCGCGACGCCCCGCGTCTCCGTAAATGAGGCCAAAGCGATTATAGGTTTTGTTTTATCATTTTATTGGCAGCGGGGTTTTACCCATAGCATATTCAGCATATAATGTTCCCACTGCTGGGACCAAGGCCTCCTCTCTTCGAGAGGGAGTGGTCTGTAATCTACCACGCGGGCCCAGTGTGGGTTGGTAATTAATTTAAAAACGGATTTTACGCGATTTGTAAGAAATACAGAATAGGGATGATGCCTGGGTAAAAAAAAGAAAATTATCTGACAGATAATAAAACAATATTTAAATATTTATTAAATTACTTAGATGAAACGCATTTAAGTTGAGGAGTGGGGGCTCGCTACGTCACAACTATAACAAACACGTTTAAATCTAGCAAGGAGTGACGTCATGCCATATTTCAACTCAATATATCGAAGTAATAATTACGCTCACATTTAGAAATTCGTTTTAAATGTTATAAGTATTTTAATCAAAATAGCGGTAACAGTCAGCTTGTCCACGTAACAATGTGTTCTGTTTTGATATAGCCTAAAAACTAAGCAAGCCCAAATAGATTAACATTGATACACCGAAACCAGAACATATTAAGCAGAAATCAGAATTAATTGACTTAGCATATAAGCAACACTTCACCAACATCCAATCCTTCGAACTATCTGAGATAGCACAATCTTTTCACGCTTATATTCACGAACCAATTTCCATACGAGGATTGAACCCCTGGTAGGGGGCAGACGTGATCCAATCTCGGGAGATGATTGATATGTCGGGAGCCGTCGGACATTCTGCAGATACTATTTTTTTATCTCGAGTTTTTGACAGTCCAACTGTGTTCTGTGCGAAATAATTTATGAGTTTTTCAGGCATCGCTGCTATTTTGTTTTTATTTGGCTTCCCTTGGAAGTGGTAGTAGATTGTTTTTGGTAATTGGTGAAGTGCATATTAGAACATGGACGATTTTATAAAAAACGTACAAGAGAAGATTATTGGAGATTCTTAATATGCAGTAGTAGTAACATTTTAATGATTTCCATTTTTGGCTAACTATTAGCCTCATCGTCATTATTAGACAGGTACTCTATAGCTTTGCGTATTTAGTAATGTTTTAAGAAAGCAATGACCATTATACAATGTAACAGGTGCCTACTTACCTATTTTGATTTAGACCAAGTAGGTAGCTACTTGGTCTAAATCAAAATGGTTTCGTCGATAAAAAAAGTGTCTACTTTCTTTTTCAAATCCCTAACAAGTCCAAGTCGAAGACGTAAATTGAGACACCAAATCCTCCGACAAAAAGCTCCATTTCCATCACTATCTCGATCGCTTAACGACAAACCCTACATCGTCTGGGATTAAGTCGCGTTGCGTGGCTCCGGCGGAATTAACATTCATGAGTGGCAACCAATCCGCGCTGCCGCCAGACGTGGTGGGGTTTCTAGGACATCTAGATGCAGTTTGAGTTATTTTCGGAAGTAGATGCAAGGATTTTCTCTTGATTTTGTACGTGATTTTAATGGAATATGTGTTCGGGGTGCTTTATAAAGATTTGTTAACTACTTTACCAGGCGTTGCATGTTCATCAATGCTTCTGTATATTTGTATACCACAAAGGCCGAACATGACTGATCGTCTTTGTTTATAACAACTTGTATGCCTTGTATGTATACTCATGCTTCTAATATAAATAAATGTCTTATCTTATCTTTTTTACCCGACTACTTATACTTATCCTCTGTCAAGTTTACCTTTGCATGCGAAATTGCGAAATTTCGCGATTTCTTTGCGAATTGGCTTATTTTGACATTTTTACTAACTGAATTTGACATGTAAAATAATTTTAATTTTAATGCTAACACTTAATTATTGTATGCCTATTAAGTAGGACATATTGGAACTTTAATTTATTGTTAAGAAACATATGATATTTTGAATTTTTGTTTTTTTTTTGAATTTTTGCTTAAAACTGTTACTACTAAAACCAGTCATTTACTAGCTAAGTAGTATGCGTATTTCTTCCTGCATGCACGAGATACTCCAGAAATCTGAAACAACACAGCACTTTACTTCTACCAGATATAAAGTCATATCGATCCCGGACATTTCCAGCCGCTCCAGCATTCTGGTAACCCTACCTCATTTCGTACACGGGTTCGTTAATATGCGCCCCGGGCAAGCCGCCTCGACTTACTTGCCTGTTCCCGGCACTTTTTTAACAAATTTCTTCAACTTGGGATGGAAAATGAATGTTGATTTCTTGAGACTTTTGGATTAGAATTTCGGGTTATGAGAATGGTTATATCTATACTTTTGTTACAAGAGTATATTTTCAGGAATGAATGTTAAATTAAAATCAGTACAAGCGTGGATGGAGAAGCGTAGAAAGTATTATTTTAAAACTTTCTTCGCTTTCCGTTTTTGCTCCTACTATAGAAACTAGGGTTGTACCTACCACAAAATCTTGGACATTCTTGGATAAAGTACTTGGCTAAAGCTTATTAAATCAAATTTATTTATTTGTGACACAGTTAAGAGGTGGCTTAGTATTTCTGAGCACAAGGTAATGTGGTCCTAATTAAGAGAAGTCTATCTTCAACTGTAAACTGTGTTTGGCAAAAAAAATTTGGAGCATAAAATTTTCCAACAAAACAACAAGAAAAAGGTAAGCTCAATTCTCACATTATTGCTTACTAGGTATTAATATCAATTTTAAAAGCAAGCACCTTTTTCTTTCTAATAACAGCCCAAGTGTGTGGACTTTGTACGTTTAAAACATCTATTTGGAAGCCTCCTTAAAGTCGCTGGCGTTGCGCCAACTTTTACAACTTACACCCGCTTATTGTATACGATGTGTAATGCGGGAAATTAAATTAGACAACTGTATAAATTAATAAAGTTTATACGGAACATGGCTAGATAATCCTTAGCTATTCTAATGTCTTACCTTACATACAATATTACATCTTATGAGGGACATCAATGTGAACGGTACGCCTTACGACAGTCTCCATTTTTTCCTAATCCTTAGTTTAATTCCGCAACTTTATGAGAGTCAAAAGAATGGTAGGTACAGGCCGCGAGGTTTAAGCTGAGCTTTGCATTTGTGTGAGTGCACATAGATGGCGTAGGTGTGACGTCCGGCATTGAGCGCGATTCGTCATTTGCTTGTTTGAAACCGGTTTATACTGCTTTTTGGCAATCGGCTTTTGTTCTTTTAGTACGAGAGGCCATGACCAAAATCGGGTTAAGTCGCATCGTTGTAAAAAAACGATAAGACGATTGAAGATTTTGTCTTACGTAAAACGATAAGACAAAAATTTTGGTCTTGGGCTCCCGCACCATTTTGGCGATCACTCACACAAATGCAAAGCTCATCTTAGGCCTCGCGGACCGTACATATCTAACATATTCATAGTTCTACAGGATGAAATTGAAATCATGATCATCCTTTTAAGGGGTCATTGGGGCCATCATTATGAACAACGTTTACTAAAGGGCCAAACCAGAAATCGCAAAAAAAAAACAGCTGTTCCCTACATTTATATTCGCATAAAGGCTCTTACAGACAGAGGCGATATCGCGTCGGCGACGCGATATTGCGATATTATATCCGTAGAATAATATCGCGTCGCGACGCGATATCGCCTCTGTCTGTAAGACCCATAACTCGTCAAAATGTAGGGAGCAGTTGATTTTTTTTCGCCATTTCATGTTTGGTCCCTTAGTAAAAGTTATTCATAGGTAATGATGAATACAATGACCTCTTAAATTAAATTTAACCCTGTGTTTTCTAAATACGTGTGTTTATATCATGTTATTTTATTTTAGTGCCAACGTCCCAACCGACTCACCAAATAACTCAACGTCTGAAAATCTGAAATTCTTCCATTATTTCCCTCCATAAAATTATATTGCATGAAACTGTATATCATGACCAGACAGAGAGACAGATATAAAACAAAATCGATCCGTACGTTAAGCGTAAACGAAGGTTATCGCTTGTCAACCTCAGCTGAGTAGGAATGCATTTTAAAAGTAGGAATTTAAATAGAAACATACTTCTTTACGGTAATCTTGCTATGTCCCGGTACGAGGGCGTCGAAATGTCTTCACAGAGATATCTGTTTGAGGAAACATTGGCGGTGATGTTATAGGAATGGAAGCGACGAAAATAAATCTGGAGAAAGACAATTTGAAATTTTTTTTGCTTAAAATATGGTCAGTTCATCACACTAATATTATAAAGGCGAAATTTTGTGAGTGTGTTTGTTACTTTTTCACTCTCAAACGGCTGGACCGATTCGGATGAAATTTGGTATGTAGATAGCTTATACCCTGGATTAACACATAGGCTACTTTTTATCTTGGTCTACGCAGATGAAACCGCGGGGCGTAGCTGGTAAAAAATAATTTCTACTAGGTACGTATTCCTCCACTTTTAAGGGCTTTAGCACACATCCGCCGCGAAACCGCGAAACCGTATGATGTTCCGCTACTCGAATAGTGGAACATCATACGAGTCAGTTCAAATAAACTACTGCAGTTTCGCTGTTATGGTTTCGCGGCGTTGTGCCCTCAAAGACAGGGTTTTTCTTCTTCATAATAGGGATGATGCCTGGGTAAAAAAAAAGAAATTCTATTTAGTCCGTCAGTCAGATAATAAAAAAATATTAGACACGTATTTTTTGCCTTATCATATTAATAAAAAAATACTTAGCTATCACACATTAAAGTTGGGGAGTGGGGGCTCGCTACGTCACTTGTACGTATAAAACTTAGCTACGCGTGACGTCATGCCATATTTTAACTCAATGTATCGCCGTAATTTTTTGATTACGTAAAAAAATAAAAAATACGTGTCCAATATTTTTTAATAATCTCTATGACGGACAAAAAATAAATTTTTAGTCATCATCCCTATTATATCAGTCATAATTATGTGGGATGGTGTAGTGAAATAAAAGAGTCGCGTTGATGAAAACTTCTATATTTTATAAATCAAAAGAAAACTTTTAAATGAAAAAAACCTAACACACGTCGTCTCATCGTAACATACTTTCTTCACGTATCGCGATATTTTCTTTCTATCACTCTTATACACCTTTTCTCTCGCACCTCTTCATACGTTCCCTTCTACTCATAATTAATTCCACAATTATATCAATAAGTCTAGCCCTTGACTGCATTCTACTACAAACTGATGATAATGAATTTATGAAATAACTCATCATAGCTTTACCACGCCAAGGGAACATAAGTTACCGAAAGGACGTAGAAATATTATCAACCATGAATTATCGTAATAAATATGCACAGTCACTGGATACCATTTGTTTGACAGGTACTGCAGTTAACCCTACCATCTCTAAATCACCACATGGCCCACAATATAAATTCTGTGGCCAAAATCAGAAGCACATCCATTCTCCCAATATCTGGGTAGTATAAATGACAAGGAAGCGAGGGTAGGCAACAATTTACATAATGTAATCAGCCAACAGCGGATTCGATGACTCGAGGCTCGAACGCGAATCGCGAAAATTTTAATTTATTTAAGTCCAACATCTTCGGGGACCTACCGATCTGTCCTTTGAGGCTGTTGATTGATGCCAAATGCTTATTATTGGAAAATGGACGGAAAAAATCGTTCTACTTAGATAAATGGGAATTTGGGAATCAGTCGCAAAATCGGCCGGGATTGGAGATCAATTTGAGTTAGGTATATTGGTAAATGGTGTCACTTTGATGCCCAAATGATTGATTATTTGATGATTAGATTGGTGAAATAAAAATGTTAGTATTCGTTTTTGATTCGATTTCAGGCAGAATAAGATGAACAATTACTGGACTCCTGTATACGCGTATACGCGCTATGCGTAGCTGAGTACTACTGGTTATTAGATAGATAGACAGACAGATAAAACATTTATTTGGTGCACACAAAATGCAAAAAACAAGGCGCAAATAACAAAAAAAAACAGAAGAAAAATATGCACAATATTATAAAAGTGACACTATATGTTTTAAACTGTAGGAATGGTCACTAAAATTAAACACCCACCCGCAATAACTTCAGTTTATCCGTGATCATGGTGCTTGCAACAGTTCCGAAATATCGGAAACTCGAATCGAACAGTAAACATGGTAAATATTCCGTTTGTGAAAAGTGAAACTGTTACATACTTAAAATCAAATTAATAACGAATATGCCTACACAGTGCGGTGTGCGTCTCAAAGTTGCACAAAATGGGAGTCCAGCTCAGCATGTGTCAGGCATATTATTCTAATAATCTATCAAAATGGTAAAGAAATAATGCCTTACCCGATTTATTGTCTTCTTCATCTACATTCGGTACTAGCATTACTGTCGTTTCCCCTAAATTATCTCCTAAAAAGTAAAACATAAGTTGCCTTCAACAAAACACGCTTTGAAGAAACGCAACCAGGGAACACGTTAGCGACATCCGTATTCCGTATACCAATCGCGATAAAACATTGCATAAACTTAAAGATCTTTAACCAGATCCTCTTTGTATTCATGGGATGAAGAAAACTTTCCCAGGTGCGTTGTCTCCTCCCCCCTCCGCCGTAAAGAGGGGGAGCCCACTTCTTCCACTCCTTTTGAAAAATTTCGAGCATTTTTAAATTACTGCCCGCCTTTAGTATGCGGCCATGAAGTTCGGTGAAGTGGCGTTTATTTTTCCTGATTCAGGCATTCGTTAACTTATTTTGAATGTTTTTTTTTGTTGAACAATTTTATCATCTGTGTATTTAGTGGTAACGCATTTTTATTTTAGCATAACACTAACCGAAGAAATAGTGATAAGCGAAATGATGACGTCAGCTCAAAAACAGCAACAGAAACAATGTAATACTGACCTATTAACCACTTAAATCATAATAATAATCAATGAAGAATCAAACATACGAATAAAGTACCTATATGATAAAGTCGAAATTTTTCCCACGAAAGTAGGCAGACAAAAACTATCAAATTAATGTCATGTTATTTTTGACACCACTGGGAACCTAACAGTAAACATGGTAAATATCCCATTTGTGTTAATAATAATACCACTGTGGGAACAACCCTTTGGTATATTAGTGCCCTGTGGGGCTAAAACGGCCACTTTGGCAGTATCATATAGGATAATATTATGAATAATATTTGAAATCGTAAAACGGTCACAAACTGGCAATACTATGAATTGTCAGTCACACAAACTGACAAGTTTCACAAACTGACAATTCATAATATATTGTCTGTTTGTGACCGTTTTACGATTTCAAATATATGATCCTGCCAAAGTGGCCGTTTTAGCCCCCCTGGCCTTAGCCCTTGCATGTTTTGTAATAAGTATTTAATTTATTTTTTGTTATGTATTTTTCTGGTGTACAATAAAGTATATATATATAAATAAATAGACAAAACCCAGCTGTGTGAAACTCAAGCATGATGAAACATTGATAATACACCTAAAAAATGACCTCACACGCAACTCTCCTAGCCCACAATTCTGTTCATTTTATCTTCGGTTGTACTTTTGTTACTGAAAGGTTTTAACGTCTCCATCTTTGTGTCCCTCGTTATTAATCTCCGAAAGAGTGCCACAATAAGAGGACAGTCGCATTTGAACGTTACGCCTCTACGGTTGATGAGAATTTTAATTAAGATTTTTTAACGCACCATTGCAATTCAGAATAATGTTGTCTATTTGAATTATTTATTGACAATTTGTAATTAAGTAATGGATTTTGTTGTGTGTGATTTTTGTGAGCTATTTATTTTGTGTGTAATTAATAAATGGTATATATCTTCATCATCTGCCTAGCCTTTTCCCAACTATGTTGGGTTCGGCTTCCAGTCTAATCGGATGCAACTGTATTTAACATAGAGCGACTGCTTATCTAACCTCCACAACCCAGTAACTGGATAATATGATACCCCTAGGTAAGAGACTGGTTGTCAGACTTTCGGGCTTCTAACTAACTAACTAAAGACAGACGCACTAGACGTTTAACAAGGCATTTGCAATAGCAGTCAACGTTTCGAGTCCATTGGAGACAAATTATAGTCTTCTTAAAAGATGCAGTGTGGTACAAGTTGAATAAATCTTCTTTTTATAGGCGTTGTGGTCTCATTTTTGTAGGTCAAATCTAGCAAGAGGTATAAAAGCAATTCAATCTGCCTAGCCTTTTCCCGACTATGTTGGAGTCGGCTTCCAGTCTAACCGGATGCAGCTGAATACCAGTATTTTACATGGAGCGACTGAATGTCTGACGTCCACAACACAGTAACTGGGTAATACGATAGCCCTTGGTAAGAGACTGGTTGTCAGACTTTCGGGCTTCTGACGACCCGTAACGGCTGTCAAAGATCCACGAATGACAGCCGGGTGCAACGGCTTAATGTGATTTCCTAGGCGCGGAGGGGTCTTGGTATGTAAAGATGGTCACCCATCCACAGACCAACCGCAGCAAGCGTAGCTTAACCTGATCGATCGCCCGTGCGGCTGTTATTACTTAGCCGCAAGCCCTTACCTATGATTTATCTATGTTACCCATCTATAATCCATTATTTACGAGTAATGTCACCGTTTTTATTTAAGTAGGTACATTCTTAGGCACTACCTACATAGTTATTAATTGAAGGATAAAAACTGTCTTCCTACAATTTTGTACCTGTAAGTAACTTCTTCATGCTAGGGACGGCCTGATCAAGTCCGAAGTTAATGTCAAAAGTTCGATTAGTTCCCTAACTTTCTCAGTTTGTCTTTCCTGGGACTTTTACTTTTGAGTCTGACGAAATTTTTTTGTAAGATCAAGTCTTTGCTTATGCCTACATTTTTATTTTTTTTATTCCTGACTAGACCGGAATAAAAAATAGCCTATGTGTTAATTCAAGGTATAAGCTATCTACATACCAAATTTCATCAAAATCGGTTTAGCCGTTTGATCGTGAAGAAGTAACAAACATACACACTCACAAACTTTCGCCTTTATAATGTTAGTGTGATATTACGATATTATTATTAGTTAGTATGATATTATTATTAGCTAGTAGCATCAACTACAACAAAGAAAAAATAGACACACTTCTTATCAATCAATATTAGCTTGTAACTCTGTAATTTCAATATTAATTTACTAATTAAGTAGTCATGTCATATTTATGTTGCCATGCCATGTCATGGAGAGCAGTGGTGGCCCAGTGATAACGGCCGCGACTTACCAGTTGTAGGTCGCAGGTTTGAACCCAGACAGGCGCTTTACTTTGTGTAAATTATTTCATCACCACAGAGGGCTTAGTGCGAGTTTTTTATACTTACTCGATCGCGTTTACGTTAACGTTGACGTATGTCAATTCGTATGGAATAATTGTGTTTCCCATTATAGTCACCAGGCGGCGCTTATTCATTTTCAGTACAAACTGACGTTTACGTTAACGTGATCGAGTAAGTATAAAAACTCGCACTAAGCCCTCTGCTCTCAAAACGGTGAAGGAAAACATCGTGAGGAAACCGGCATGTCCTAGAACCATAAATTCGGAGACATGTGACATCTACCAACCCGCACTAGGCCCGCGTAGTGGATTGCGACCCCACTCCCTCTCTCAGAGAGGAGGCCTGTGTTCCAGCAGTGGGAACATTATAGGATGATTGTGAATCTGTCCAGCATATTGTCAATTTGACCTTTTATAAAGTAGTAATTAGGAAACCTAAGATCAACATCAGACGTCAACAACATTTTGCAAAGTCTACGACTCCACAGAAACAACCTAACCTGACCCGAATTGGAGTTTTTCCTTCGAAATATCAACTTTAAAAAACAACCCTTTCAAAAGACATGTGACATCTACCAACCCGCACTGGGCCCGCGTGGTGGATTACAGCCCACTCCCTCTCACCGAGAGAAGGCCTGTGTCCCAGCAGTGGGAACGTTATTGCACACAATAAGTAGTTATAGGCTGATTATGTATTTAAGTAATTAGTAGTATTACTGACAACACAAATCATTACACAAACCGCACAGAAAATATTAATTACAATAATAACATAAAAACTATATCCGAACTAAACTACCCTCGGGCATACTGTAAATGTAGCTGTTGTGGATACGATAATAAATAGTAAACTAACTAACTAACAGACATAAGTCACTAATTCCCGCGATTTATGACGTATTTTATAGTAGGTACCTTCATTTTGGTACTTGCAGGAAGTAATGTCGAGATCAAAAGTATTATTAGAGCAAGAAGGATTATTTAATTCCTCATTCTCCTCCCTGTTCCTTCTGCACATGGTTGAAACTTTTGTTATATTATATGATTTTTGTTTGTCTTTTTGTTAATCTACTAAGTATACAACATGTCTCAGAATTTATGGCATAACCGCTTAAGGGGTCATTGTACTCATCATTATGAATATCTTTTACTATGGGACTAAACCTGTAATCGCGAAAAAAAAGCTGCTCCCTACATTTTGACGAGTTTGATGTAGATAATAAAATTAATGTACTGAACATGAGTTGATACAAAACAAAACCTTATGGTGGGTACCTACATTACATCACACAACTTAGTAGTAGCCTATATTTGAAAAATTGCATTCATTCATTTCCATTTTACGAATGAATTTGGATAAATAACTTTAAAGATCATTTTCGCCTAAAGCAGTAATAAGATCGTTGTTCAAACAGTTCGGATCGTGATCGGTTTTACGAATTTTGCCGATGCTATATCTAAATTGTGTTGTACTGTACACATTTGTAAAAAGTAACGTGAAACAACAAGGCATGAAAACATAGCAACATGAAATGTAACACAACAACAATAGAGTTTCAACGTGTGTGAAATTTTATGTTGCATTGCATATGGATGGTATGTTAATTTTTTTTCATGTTACATTTCACATACAGGGTTATTTTAAATTGACTAGCTAAACTCCCAGACGCGATTATATCGATATCTTATAACGATAAAATAAAAATAAAAACCGGTCAAGAGCGACACGGTCTGACTCGCGCACTGAGGGTTCCGGTCCGACTTCCGACCGAAAAGTGTTTTAGTTAGACATTTTTTTTATTTTTCCTGTAATCTTTACATAAACTTCTACCACATTTTTCTTTATGCAAACTTCGGAGATAAAATACCGTTCCCCCGGAACGGTATTTTTTTTTTTTACATTTTTCATCAAAAGTCGAAAACTATGCGGCCTAAAAAAAGAAAAATGTTTGAGAATGTGCATTCGGGGCTCTTTCATATATGACCTAGTAGCCCCACTTCGAATTTTTAAGAAACCCTTTCAGGTGTTGTAAAAAAATTAAATATTTTTATTTCTTTCTTTTTTGCAAAATAGCTGGGCAAACGTCATCTAAAACTGTTCCAAATTTCAAGTTGCATATCCAGCCGTGACGTAAGTTGTTTTTTTTTGCAGGTCAACGACCGCTGTTAGTGATGTTACTTGAATTATGAGTTGAGAATCATTTTTTTTCTTATGTTTTATTGTGTTTAGATATCGATACCAATCACGTCACGTCACTAGTGTATGAAAATTCTGTTTCGTCGAATATTTTTACATTGACGATATAAAAACTATTGTCATTGCCTGTATACCTACGCAATAACGAAGATAAAACTGAGACTGACAATTATACCATTATGTATAAGTAGATATAAAACGCAACCTGCTAAATCCCCTAAGACCATAAAGATGAAAGGAAGATTTACAGATTACAAATGCAGATTGTTACCCCATCGCATAGCTTAGGAGAAAAACTTATGTGGCTCGTTCCACAAAATGACTGAGACAAGGGTCGGATACTTCCTAAGAATTGTGTTATTTCTATACTATCTTTTATATTCGTAGGTACTAGCTTTTGCTTCGCTCGCGTTAATTTAAAATTTGACAATCAATTCGGATTATACTCTGGTTGTAATAATATATTTCAATCATGATTCGAAAGACACGTGGCGCCATCTATTATCATAAGAACGTTATTGTTGTTTTCCTCCGGAACAGTACTTTTTTTCGGGATGAAAGGTACCCTGTGTCCGTTTCTGTATACCTGACAACGTATATGCAAAATTTCAGGATGATCGGTTCAGTGGTTTAGGCGTGAAAAGGTAAACAAACAAACTTGCTTTCGCTTTTATAACATTAGTTAGGATTTTCTTCTAAATTTTTTGATACTTGCTTGAGATTAAAATCATAATAATTAAATTACTGTATATCTGTTTTTATAATAATAAAGCTGAAGAGTTTGTTTGTTTGTGTGAACGCGCTAAAGCTCTGGAACTACCCGTTGGATTTAAAATTTTGTTTTGCATTTGGTTACACAACTTTTGCTTATAGGCTATTTAACATCACGCTACGATCCTTAGGAACCGAGCAAAAAAAAAAAAGTCAGAACACTAAGCAAAAACGAAAGAATAGTGTGGGCGGGCGATGAGTATGCGATTTGGTGTGTCGGGGGCCAAATTTTCACGAGGACGAAGTTTAAAGCTAGTTCTAAATACCCAGCTTTTCTCCTTACAGTCTAGTATAATAATATGGTTTATATGATAGACCAAATACAAAACTAAATCCTTCCCCAGAAATTAGCTTACCACTTTCCCAGCCAACTGTACCAGGAACTTCGTTAAACTTGTAATTCAAAGAAAATATACGACTTATAACTGTCGCATGTGTAATGATATAAAATAGTGTCTCCATGATATTAATTACAGCATAACACGACATTAATGTCAGGGAGCCCTCTCTTGAGGGGGATTAGGGAGTAAGCAGACAAGAAACAGTAATACAAGTTTGAAAGTAATGTGACACGTATTATTTTGAGTTAAAAGTTTTGTGACATTAAATTTGGTGGAGATTTAGGGGAGAGTTCTTAGATAGAGCTTTTCATAGCTACTGTGCTTATTGAAAACTTTAGATCAGGTAAGTAGTAATAAAGAGGTGGCAAAGCCAATTTGTGGAGTAGTCAAGCGACACTTTTTAGGGTTCCGTACCTCAAAAGAAAAAAACGGAACCCTTATAGGATCACTCGTGTATCTGTCTGTCTGTTTGTCTGTCTGTCTGTCCGTCTGTCCGTCTGTCACAGCCAATTTGCTCCAAATCTAATGTACCAATTAAGTTGAAATTTGGTACACATATGGATATCTGTGACCCAAACACGTATGGCTAAAGTAAATAAATGAATTTTGAATATGGGTGTCACTTTTATTTTACTTAGATACGGTAAGTATCGATATCGAATCGTACAATTAGATATTATAAGTTATTTTGGGCATTCATCCGGAACTTCCTTACTTCGATTTGGGATTTGATATTTTGGTTAAAGTGGCTACCCTTTGCATAGTTCCGTAGCCAAAAAGGTGCCCCTTTCGATACTATACATTTTTGTTCATGATTTCAGAAAAACTGTGCTATTTAGAGACATATCGTTTTATTTTCCCTGTAATCTATACTTATACTTCTATCACTTATAAAATTTCAGTTTTATTTCTATGCAAACTTCGGAGATATGGAACCGTATTTTTTTAACATTTTTCATCAAAAGTCGAAAACTATGCAGCCTAAAAAAAAGAAAAAAGATGTTTGAGAATGTGCAAACAGCGCTTTTTCATATGATACCTCACGTGCCCTAGTAACCCCACTTCGAATTTTTAAGATCCCCTTTCAGTCTCTGTTGCAAAAAAACATAATATATTTTTATTTCTTTCTTATTTGTAAAATAGTTGGGCAAACGTCATCTAAAGCTGTTCCAAATTTCAAGTTGATAGCATTAGTAGTTCTTGAAATATCCAGCTGTGACAGACAGACAGACTGAGTCACACCATAAGGGTTCCTTTTTTACCATTTTGGTACGGAACCCTAAAAAAGGCAGTCAGGACTGCCGACAGAAGTGAAAACTTGCGCTGTCGAGGTGTCGTAGTGTCACGGTGACGCGGTGACGCATACCCGTAAGATTTACCCCTCCCAATCGCTCAAAACGCCTAAAGAAGTTTTTATTTCGAAAATACAAAAATCTAACGTACCGTCTTCTATCTTTGTGATACTGTAAACAAAACTAGGTCGACAAGTTGCCGGTAATAGGATGAAGAGATTAACTTTGTTTGCCGAAATATATGGGCCTGAATTAGCAAAATGAGCGCTGGTAACTGGATATAATCGTCACTTTATCTTGACTACACTCAAATGATGGAGATTTTCTTTTAAATTTTGTTGAGACAGGCGGAAATTTTAAGGACTTTTGGAGATTAAAGTTTTTTTTTTTTGTTTGCTCATTTTTGTTATATTTAGGCGTCATGAGGCAGCCTACATTTTGTTGGTATATGCAGCTTTTCACTTCTGTCTCGTGTTCTCGATTGCCAGTAAGTCCTTGTTCAGGCAGGAACCGCGGTGTTGCAAAACAAGATATAACTGGATATATATCATAAAAAAGAAAAACAAAAGCATTCCTAAATAGACATTCTTAATTTAAACATTCTCTTGTAGACAAAGACTAAGAATCTCTACTAGAAACGACATGTCATACGCATTCCATCAAATCTGTCAGTTTGTTAACCACAGAGGTAATGTAGCAAAGAAGACGAATTTAATGTATCTTAGCGAGAGAGATACGGCGATGTGACATCTTGCTAATGTTGCGTGCACGTATCACGGATGTAGAAAGATGGATACGGCTGGATGAGAAGGGAAGTTCAAGTTGACTGTTGAAAGATGAAAACAGATATGATTAAAATAGCACCAACTTTTTTAGCTTTCGTTGACTGTGTTGAATTCAAGGATGTGATTCGTTAATCAATCTTTTAGAGGATAGTAACCAAATAGAAAGAATCAGAAGTTCGTGCATTGTCCCAAAATTGGGCACGGTGACCAAACAGTTGTCTTTGGTCTTTCTAATCAATCGGTTGAATCGCCCTTAGGTTTTATTTGCTTGACGGTTAATTATAGTAAGCTCTATTGTTGACTCCTTTTGCCATGAAACATAATTATGTATAAAAGCATTATGCCACATCTTGCCTCAATCTTTGTCCTCAACATAGACGTAGCGCAGTAACGACTGCAAAGTACAAGAAAGAAGGTTTTAATGCATGTCGCCCTCCCACAGACAAGTGTCTCTTCTGCTTCGACGCACATGGAAACAGACGGGAGAATTAATCTTTTTATTTTTATTTTATTAATACTGACCAGTGTGAAAAGGTATGGCGGAGACATAATATACCTTGCATAGAAGAGAAAAATCTTTTTTAGAACCAATTTAAAATGGTCTCTCTTGAACAGGTAAAGATGTGACCATCTGGGTTGTATTTAATTGGTCGTTTCGCAAGGTTTCATCGTTAAAAAGTCTATATTTTTCATTCAGGTTGTATCAAAGTGCACCATTCGTGTTTTCATAAGACTAAGTTACCTGTTTTCTCTGTCTCTGAATAGTTGTTGTTTGTTATTGAGATTTGTGAAGTAATAGCACATTCTTCGAATATAATTATTACAGCAAGTAGGTTTTATAATCACTTTTCACGCCTGGATGTCGTAAAAAGATACTAAGTTGTTTAGATTTAGATGTTAATTCAGCTAATTCCGATTTCTTTTCCGGCTGATTTTTGACGATTTATTTGAAAACTAGCTTTTTCCCGCGGCTTCGCTCGCATTGTGGTCGGAAATTATCCCACGGGAACGTACTACCGGGATAAAAAGTATCCTTTCTCCTAATCCAGGTCATGGTCTACCCATGTGTCAAATTTCATGTAAATCCGTTTAGCCATTTTAGCGATAAAGCGTAACAAACAAACACACTTTTGCATTTATAATATTAGTTGGGAAGTGAGAATGTTCAAGCACAACACATTTATAGAATAATAAAGGTACATTTTGATATAATGTAAAGTATCAACAAAATCTATAACTATTTCCCACCCTTCGACACACATTTATAAACATTACAATAATCCTTTTCTAAAAACAGAACTAAAACAGTTGAAGCAGACATTTCGTATCCTCTCCATCTCGATCATTATACGTGTGTAATGGAACACCCTGTGCACGCCCCGGGCGGTGTACGTAATGCCGGGAGGCGGCCGCTCCGGATAATAACCGGGTAATGTATGATATATTATTATGGCTTAATTATCTGGGTACATGATGTAATTTAGTGTGATCTAACTGATATTTTCGGAGGATTGTTTTTGACTTAACTGTAACATACACACTTAAGTAAATTTTTATTGTAAAGTAGATTATACTATTTTCAGCTAGTATCCTCTTTAGTACTTCATTAGGCCATGTCCCTGAAAGGTCTTCGTGATTTATGTATGACCAGCTTTTGCCAGCGGCTTCGCCCGCGTGGTTGTCGAGAAATATCGCATGGGAACGTACTTTCGGTAAGTAATCCTTCATTATTCCTTGTCAACATAATAAAGGGAACCTCTGTGCAAAATTTCAGCTTTCTAGGTTCAAGTGTTTGGGCTGGGCGTTGACGAGTTAGTCAATCAGTCAGTCAGGACTTCTCTTTTTATTTATAAAGATTAAATTAAATTAACATTAATTACTAGTCCTTTAATTAATTTCACTTTTCAAAAAACCATCTTTTCATTTAAAATTCTTAAAAACTTGGTTCCGAGTGAGCGAGAGAAGTGACAAATAGCGCCAGCACTCGCGAAGAGGTACTTGTACTATTTTTAGATGTGAACCATACTAACCCACTTGTTCTGAATAAGTAACTATCACATTTATAAACATTTCTAATAATCAAAAATCTAGATATATACAGGGTGTAAGTGTAAACAGTGGCAATGTTTTAAGGGGTCATTGCCACTGTTATACTTACAGCCTGTATAAATAAGTGCACTTTCTCGCAGACATTTTCAAAGATGAATAAGAACAGCTTTTGAGAACTAAAGACTCAGACGCACTAGACGTTTAATAAGGCATTTGCAATAGCAGTCAACGTTTCGAGCCGATTGGAGACAAATTAAAGTCTTCTTACAAGATCCAGTGTGGTACAAGTTGATAAAAACAATTTTTTTTTTGAAGTGAAAACTTTAGGCGCGTTGTGTGATTTTTGGTAGGGGAATTTTTGGTAGGGAGATTTTTGGTAGGGAGATTTTTAGTAGGGAGATTTTTGGTGGGGGGTTCGCGCCATTGCGTCACCGCAACACCGCGACATGCAACGTCGGCAGTCCTGTAGCTGGCAATTTTTTTCGGTTTAAAAGCTATTGTCCCTCTTAATTTAGTGGTTAATATTAGAGGGCACAGAAATAGCTTTACATTCAAGTTTGAATGACTTACGTAAATAACTTTAAGCAATAAAGCTTTCAGTTTATATACAAAAAACATTTATTCCTTTACCGCTAAAACGTAAGCTCGATTAACATTTTCTTTCTTCGAATTTAAGGATTCAATTGCAATTGTCAATTTTTATTTGATTGATACACATTGATGCGCAAATTGATCGTCTACTAAATGAAATAGAAGCGATTGATAATACTACTACAATATAAATTGATGGCAATTGATCAACTGCAATTGATTGTTTCGAGGACCCCTTACTAAGAAAAGTATTAACTGAATTTGTGCAACCATAATTAGTTAGTAGTTCAAGTAAAAATTTACCCCTTTTCCTCACTCTCGCTCGCTATCTCTCTCCTCTCAAACCACAGCCTAAAACGTAACAAGGCACGAGAGAAATGAGCTTCAAGGCACCGAGACTGTCTCATAGTACTTGTGTTTACAGCAAGGATTTTAATATGAACATCGCGACTTGAGCACTTACGACTGCGAGGCTGTGACTGACAACGTTAATGTTTCGACACGCGGTTCAAACGAGATGTTGTAGTTTGAGCGATCTTCTTTTAATGTTCTGGTTCTTGTTTTTGTAAGAATGCGGTTATTTTAGGGTTCCGTACGTCCAAATGGAAAAACGGAACCCATAAAGGATCACTCGTATGTCACACACCTGTCACAGCCGATTTGCTCCGAATCTATATACTAGACCAGTTATGTTGAAATTTGACGCACATATCAATTTCTGTGACCCAAACACGAATGTGTAACGTAAATAAAATGAATTTTGAATGTGCGGTTCACTTTTGGGGAACACTTAGAAAGTTAAAAAAAAAAGTTTTGCAATTTGTACAATGTGACATATCAAATGAAAGGGCTTGTTATGAGGATTTCAATTGTGTTTTTTTTTTATAATTTTAAAATAAATACCTAGTTTTAGAGTTATTAAAGAAAATTTATGAAAATTGACCATTCCTCCCTTATCTCCGAAACTGCTGAGCCTAGAATTAAAAAACAAAACCTAGAGAATAGTTATATATTGTGCGTGGTCCGACACGCACTTCGCCGGTTTTTTTTTTTGGACAAAGTAGGATTATTAGCGATAGGGTTGCCACCTATTACATGGGACTTAAAACATAACTGTTGAAACGTGAATATACTTTAGGTAAATCTCCTGCCTCCTCATATTACGTTATTGAAGTTTAAAGGATTTTTTTTTAAGTTGTCATAGCAAGGTCCGCTACCTTCTACGAGCTTTGAAACTGCTACGCGTGCTACGTACTACGTCAAATCGTCGCTAATCCAACTAAGTAACGTAACTGATTCGAAGAAAATTTTAGAGGGGAAGCTATTTTTCTTTTTTTGTAAACTGTAGATATATCGGTCTCGATTTTTGCATTATCATGGAGACCGTAAGGCATAGGTACAGATACGCCGATTAGACAGATCGATTCGACTTGGAAAATGTATCAAAATACACTATAGTTAGGTCGGCTATCGGCTTAGTCCAAAATGTCAGATACGTCAGTTAGTTAAATTAGCGATGAAATATTTACGTGATTGCTACACTTTTTTTGCAGTTATGAATGGAAACTTTAAATTTCTGATCATCTATGCTGGTGTGAACAACCATGTTCCTGTTACCTTCAACTGTAAAACAATTTATTATCCACCCATTCATAAACTTATCCGATATCTAGCAACAATATTTTTTTTACAAACGCGTCCATCCCTCTCGGCTCCTGCCGACGTAGTGAGCTGAAGCCAATATTTCAAGCAACAACAATACCTGTCAAGCGCACGCACAACTCAATTATGTTCGATCTACTGTCACTAATGCCAATGAAAAAATTGTACTACCCGCTTTAAAACGTTGAATTTGGCTGTGTTATGTTTTTTATTTATTTTTGTAAGTACGTCGTGTGTATTATTGGAGTTGTTTATGGCATACTTTGACTACCCTTGGAGGATGACAGGCGTGCTTAACAAGCAGACGTGTTTTAAATGTATGTAGGGATGTTGATAAGAAATCGATTATCGTTACGTGACATGTAACCTGTCGTTTGTTTTCGGAAAAACCGATCTTTGCTTATTAAATGTGATTGGTCCATTAGTGACGGAATTAGTGCATCAATCTATACTTATAATAAATCTGTAGAGAGGTCAATTCTGTACATGATATATATTTTCAAAATAACTATCAGGGGGTAATTAGTGATCGATACTGATGCCAAAAATGCAATCAGTAAAATTTTTGTCTGTCTGTCTGTCTGTCTGTCTGTATGTTCCTTATAGAAACAAAAACTACTCGACGGATTTTAACGAAACTTGGTACAATTATTCTTCATACTCCTGGAGAGGTTATAGTATACTTTTCATCACGCTACAATCAATAGGAGCAGAGCAGTGAAGGGAAATGTTGGGAAAACGGGAGAAGTTGCTCCATTTTTTTAAGCTTCCATCGCGTGTGCAGCCTTAATAATGTTTAGCTATTAATAATAATATTCTGCGGTTTCTTATTACGATATTTTTCAACAGTATTGTGGATTGACTTAGTATATTTCCCTACTAAAATACGAAAGTTAATCTGTCTGTTACATCAAAACCACTGAACCGTGAGGAAGGACATAATGGTACTTTTTTACGAAAAACGACGGAAACGCGGACGAAGTCGCGGGCAAAAGCTAGTCTATAATAATTCAGCAAATTGACATAGGGTATCAATTTGATTCTCTAGGGTACTTACCATTCTGTCACAAAAGGAACAGGGGAAGACAATATAAAAATGGCAAGACCAATTGAAGCTTACAGCGGATCCAAATAGGAGAAGAGTTGCGAGAGATATGACACAGTGGAAGTTGTTAGAGGAGCCTTTGCAAAAGGCACACTGAACTAAGGGACATTCTATAAACTGCCACAACGCAAAGATGTTTACAATAAAAAGGGCTTATTGTTATCAATTTGCTTAACAATTAATTTCCCTGTCTGTATCTACAAAGGCCCTGTTATTTATTCCAACATCAGAACGAAGCGCGAACGTGAGGTACTAAATCACCACGCTATGCAAACGTAAGTAATCGTAGCTTTTTTTTTTATTAGTGTTCAAAAAAAAGGGTATCGCAGAGTTCCAAATTATTTCTTTAAAAAACCACAGAAGCCTTTGATGGCTTATATGTGGCTAGTGAGTTCGGAAATGTATGTATAAGTATCTAATTTATAAGATAACTTTAGACTGTAAGTAGGTGTATAACTTTAACATTCGATTAATATTTTAAGTCTTAACTTATTATATAATACAAGAATAGCACAACTAAAGGTGGTAAGTGTATCAAACTACTAATATCACAATTAAAGAGGTAGTAAATATTGTATCACATTAAAGTACATATTCATAGTTTAGCTAAAACCGATATTTCTGCTTCTGTTTCGCCTTTTATTTACCAAAACCAACATAAAACTTTTCACAACTATGTTGAGGTCGGCTTCCAGTCTAACCAGATGCAACTGACTACCAGTATTTTACATGGAGCGACTGCCTATCTGACCTCCATAACCCACAACTGGGTAATACGATACCCCTTGGTAAGACTGGTTGTCAGACGTTCGGGCTTCTGACGACCCGTAACGACTGTCAAAGATCCACGAATAACAGCCGGGACTAACAGCTTAACGTGCTTTCCGAGGCACGGAGGAGTCTGGGTATGTAAAGATGGTCACCCATCTACGGACCAACCCCAGCAAGCGTAGCTTAACCTGTTGGTTTGACCCGTGCGGCTGTTATTACTTAGCCACGAGCTCCACATAAAACAACAGCAAACCACCACCAAATCCATTTTTGCGCACGTTATCTGCGTAATAGATAACCATGAACAACGAACCTAAAGCCGGTGGCACACTATCAGCTGTTCGCAAACAACAGTGCGCAATAAACGTAGCATTTGCATTTCCCATTACGGCTGCAATGTTTGCGTACTGGACTATGAGAGCTGGTATTTGCGGAGCTCCCGATAACAGATTATGTATGGATGTGCTAAAATCACTTTTTATTGTAGCTTGTGTTTAGCTTGTGGTGTGCAATGTGGTTTAGTGTGGTTGGATTAGTTTTAATTAAGCTGATGTGGGGAAATTATATTTGCAGTGGTGATGCAACAGGAGTGTGGTTTGGTGGTTGTTCTTACTTATTCATATGGGGTTTTGCAGTTTTACCATCTGTTCGTCTGAGGTGCAACGCAGACGATGGAGTCTGTGGCGCACAAAATGTCTGCATGGCACACATAAAGTCCGTCGCGGATTGTACGCAGACTCAACACACACGACGCACATCTTCAATACTCAATACTCAATACTCAATACTTTATTGCATTCCACATGTAGTACTTAGGTGGTAAAACTTAAAATTAGATCACATGGACGTTGTCGGGCACAGCAAAATAAGTGAGTTAGGAGAGAGGAAGCACTTGTAAATTATAATTATTACACAGTAGGTAGGTAATTTCTAAGATAAACTAATAGTAGCTTCTACTATTCTGTCGGCCGAACTGTAGGAAAGTAGACGCTATGTCCCCCACTGAAGGTGCAGCGCAGACGACAGACTTTTTGTGCGATGATAAAAGTGTGCGGCGTCTGCGTTAGCGCGTGTTGAAGCAAACTTTCTACTTTTGTGCGGCGCGTTCTGCCAGAATGACACAGACTTTGTGCGCCGGGCTTTTTGCGCGTCGTGTGCGTAAGTCGTCGTTTCCACGAGCGTAATAAAATCGCGGTGGGATTTTATCGCGCACTGGATTTTCAACTCTCTGCTTAGCGCCGGGAGTTGAAAATCCAACAGTGTGTTTTTCGTCGCGCTGGGATGCACTCTGTTTTTGATTCTCAACGCTCGGCTCAACAACGAGAGTTGAAAATCCAGTGCGCGATAAAATCCCGCCGCGATTTTATTACGCTCGTGGGAACGCCGACTTACTGCATATAATTGCTTAGGTTCTATTTTCACAGACTTAAAAGTGCGCCACGGATAGTCTGTCGTCTGCGCTGCACCTTATAAATTGCGTCACTGGTACTGTGGCATGTAATGGCCACTGTGCGCCGTTTTCGTTTGTGCTGTAAGGTCAGTCTGTGGATGGACAGATTCCCCACTCTTAACGCTTTGACGACACGTTTGGCGCAGTGGTTGAGCGATTGACTGCTGCGCAGCATGTCGCGGGTTCGATTCCCGCACGGAACAAATATTTGTACGACCTACAAGTATTTGTTCCGAGTCTGGGTGTTTTTCTATCTATAATATGTATGTATTTACAAAAAAAAAAAAATGTATATAACGTCGCCGTGCAGTGAAAACCTCGTAATTGCAATGAACGTTATTTTACAGGAGATGATAAAAACTGTCTGAGAAATGGCCCAGGGCTAAGGTTCTCATTATAATCCAATATATAGCTTTAGAAGCATCTTAGAGCTGTGCACGTTTGTTCTGAATATGCATTACGGTTTTTTTTTTACCTAACAATTTATTAAAAAGAAAAACAATTTTTTTTTTTCTTTACGAGGTTTTCATTGCACGGTGACGATTAAGTAGTTTATCAGCCATCTCGTTACCGTAACACAAGTATTAGGTTGCTTAGCTTGGGACTAGATGGCGTTGTGTGAAAATGTCCAAGGATATTTATTTATTTATTTATAACGCCCTTGGCCACAAATTCCCGCCTGCCTTAAAGTATGCAGGCAGAGTTTCAGCGTGTTAAGGCGTCGAGACGGTTGCCTCCCCGACGCCTTCTTTTCCGAGCGGGATCAGCTCCATAGCAACACTAACATAATCGACTCAATGCGCCTGGCGCGAACGCGCGGAGTGATCGATTGAAAGATTTGAAAATTGATCATACCGGTTTCGCTCATATTTTTGGGTGATGGCCAGTGGCGGCCCAGTGGTAATGGCCTCGACTTACATACGAGTTGTAGGTCGTGGGTTCGAACCCAAGCAGGCACTTTACTTTGTGTAAACAATTTCATCATCACCACTGCTCTCTAAATTATGAAGGAAAACATTGTGAGGAAACCGACATGTCCTAGAACCAAAAATTCTAAAATATGTAATATCTACCTACCCGCACATTGGCTCGCGTGGTAGATTCCTGCTCACTCCTTCTCGAAGAGAGGAGACCTGTCATCCAGCATGGGAACATTATAGCCTAATTATGCCATGGGTGATATTAATGTGCTTGTAGCAAAAAAGTAGACGAAAATGCTAAAGGATGATGATTCAAAAATCGTTCAAACACTCGTTCGTGGCAGGCCGTCAGAACTTACTTAAGAGGGTCGGTGGCCTGCGATTCTCCCTGAATAATGCCCCTAGAGCAATCTTTTTTTTTTTTTCATAAAATCAAAGTCTGCTGTAGACACGTCATGTCATTTCCTTTTTTTAGGAACTAATTAGTAAAGAAATATGACGCTCCGAAAATTACAAAAAATGCCCCATTTTTACTGCCGTGATTAGAGAACTACCACACAAATTCTAAAAGTTTTTAACATAAAAGAAAACAATAGAACCCTAGACATAAGAACTTACTCTTTCTTAAAATTTTAATTAAAAAAAAAATAATTGATCGGCTCAGTTTTCGAGGAGAGAAAAGGGGAATACGAAACGTAGATCTTGTCAAAATTTTTGTGATATAATTGGTCTGAGCTGCAGCTGTCCCTATCGCAATCTTTTGGTCACTGTTCGGTCGGCGACGGCAATAGTTTCTTCACATACATATTTTTCAAATTCGTCAGAGGCCGTGTCCCCTCTTAAATAAGTTTTCTCTTCAAGTTTCTACACATAGTTCCCTTGACACAATGATCAGCTACACCTATTAAGCATACCTTAACCAGCACAAAACGCATGACCTAGGAAGCCTCACACATCACAGCCAATGGAGTGCAAGCATTGAAGAGCGAGTGTCGCACGCACGACAAAGAGACAACGCATTTGCATTCCCATTAGTGCGCCGATGTCGCCCGCAGCACGCGACAATGTTGACAAACGCGGGGCGACACTCGATGCATCGGATTACCTACGAACTACGAAATATTTGATGGTTTGAGGTTTGTTCGATGCTTAGGACGTCTGACGATCGTATGAAGTTTCAAATAGACCACAAACTTAATAGATCATGGTTGAAATTTTGTTTTCCACAGAATTTCCGTATCAAAATATACATTAGCACTTCGCCCGCGTGGTTGTCGGAAAATATCTCCCACGGTAACAAAAATCCTGCCTTATTCCTTGTCTACATTATAAAGGGAACCTCTGTGCGAAATTTCAGCTTTCTAGGTTCAAGGGTTTGGGCTGGGCGTTGATGAGTCAGTCAGTCAGTCAGGACTTTTCTTTTTATATATTACTAGCTGCGCCCCGCAGTTTCATCAGCGTAGACCGGGATAAAAAGTAGCCTATGTGTTAATCCAGAGTGTCAGCTAGCTCCATAACAAATTTTATCAAAATTGGTTTAGCCGTTTGAGCGTGAATTGCCATTTAAAAGATTCCGCAAATTAAAAAATAAATATAGCGTAGTTTCACACAAAAATGACACAGTTTCTATTCTATGTATGTATCTATTATTGTAATAATAAAATGTGTGCAACATTTATCCTTCATTTTCTTAAAGTATTAACACAAAACTAGGCAGTATATTCGTATTTTTCACGAGACTATGAAAAACATCCAAATAAAAACAACGTCTGCAAATTCTAGGCAATACGAGAAAAACATCGACAGTTTTACACTTTAAAAGTTACCCAGAACGCCTGTATTAAAGATGCAGCATGCACTTTGCATCAATGTCAGCTCTTTCTTCCTAAACATTCCGTTTCCATGCACTCCATTAGAGCTTAAGAAAGTTAAATTACATTGCAAGCGGAAAAGTCGTAAAATATCGCATAGTAAAATGTGGACGTTTGTCAAAAAGTTGTCATTTATCCCGAATGTTTGTAGCATGTATGGACCGCGCTGATGAAAGCTTCATACGGAGAAATAAAGAGATCTCATTACACTTGAAGCCAGAAATATTTAGGTACGTCTTTTTGGGACTGATTTATTATCGTTTTCTACTTTTAAACCCGCATTGGTGTTGTTGGAAGCTGTGTACTGCAGTTGTTTATTGGAAACAATTAGTGCTCTGCGGCCCGTGCCGCCGGGGACGTTTCCCAAATTCCGTGGTTAAAATAAGTAAAAGTATGGCAAAGAATAAAAAAAAAATAAGAGTTGGATGTTTTTAAAACTTTAAACAAGAAAGGCTTCAGTTTTATAATTTTCCTTCAAACAAAAAAAAAATGTAACTACTTTACAAACCAGCTGAAAAGCCCTACAAAAACAAAAACTAAACTAACAAATAGAGACAATTCCAGGAATAAACAAACCGTACAACAATTCCAAGCCCGATTTGTTGCGATTATCTAGCTAGTTTATCAAGATTAACGCGGCCTACGCTCACAACTGACGTTCAAATAAATTAATATCATTACGCAACGAATGAACCACTTTAGGCGGCCAATTTTGCTTTGAAAACCCCTAAATTTGACATGCAATCCTTGAAATCTACGTGATTGATGAAAAAGTATCACTTTGTTTACTTCTATTCGTAGAAACGTCAAACAAAATTCATATGAATCCTTCTGAAATAACTAATTATGACAATAAACGCTATTGCTGAGCGTGAGCTCCTGGGTTCGATTCCCAGGTAGGGCAAAGTGTTATTGGGTTTTTCCATCTGGAATTTCTCAATAGCAGCCCGGAGTCTAGATTTGTGCCGGGTTGATGGCAACAGGCTCGTCTACAGGTACATGTGGATGTTACTATAGCTACTACTCTGTTTAACCCTTCGGGAATAACAGGCGTGATATTGTTATTAGAAAAAAAAACAAGTAGGTACATCAAAATCATTTCAGTCAATCATTTTTTTCAAACACTGTATTTTTTTGATCCCAAAATACCAATAGAAAAGCAATAAACAATATTATGTTTATTCAGCAATTCAGAAAGCAACAACATCATTATCAAAATGTTTACATACTGCGCTAGTAATATTGTCCGGACGTGTATTTATCGCGTCATTGCACCATTCCCTTCCTTTTTAATCACTGCAGCGTAAAAAAACAGTTTTCACAGTTGGTTTCAGCGATATTGCTGTATAGTCTGTGACATATGCATCTGTTGATAGTAAATGTATCCGGATAGTAAATATTTAACTCTGTGATTTATGAATGATATTTATTTTCAGTGAGAACTTTATGAATATGCATGTATTTATATTTTTTTAGTGTTTTTTTTTAATCTGGCTCATTGAAAGTCGAAAGTTATTTCCCTCCCTAAAATTATGAAAATAATTGGGTTTGTAACATTTTTTTTGTACAGTATATATTACCACTGACTATTTACACTACGTAGAGGTACTAAATTAGATGACTAACTACCTATACAAATAAATACAAAAACAAAAGGACACTTAAGCAACTAATCGAACTACTTGAACTCTTTCAAACGATCTACTAATTTGATGTTTTATAAAACCGGTCAAGAGCGAGTCGGACTCGCGCACCGAGGGTTCCGTTCCGATTTCTGAAAGTGTGCGTGTGTGTGAAAAGTGTGCTATTTAGAGACATCGTTTTATTTTTCCTGTAATCTTTACATAAACTTCTATCACATAGAATAATTTCAGATTTTTATCTTTGCAAACTTCGGAGATAAGGGGGGAACGGTATTTTTTTTACATTTTTCATCAAAACACGAAAACTGTGGGGCATAAAAAAATAAAAAAACGTTTGAGAAAGTGCAAACAGCGTTCTTTCATATGATACCCCACATGCTCTAGTAGCCCCACTTTGGTTTTTTAAGACCCCCTTTCAGTCCCTGTTGCAAAAAAAATATAAATATTTTAATTTTTTCCTTATTTGCAAAATAGTTGGGTCAACGTCATCTAAAACTATTCTAAATTTCAAGTTGATAACATTATTAGTTCTTGAGATATCCAGCTGTGACAGACTAAATATATAAATAACTACAAAAACGAAAGGACACGGCTTCGAAGTACTCGTTTGAAAGCGTTCAAACGATCCACTAATTTGATGTTTTATGAAATAAGTATGTACTTAGGTAATTACCCAGAGCGTAATGTTTGGGTAGGTTAAATGGTCTGGTGGATCTAAATATGGTTTTTGTATCGGTTACCGGCCAAACCCGATTTTAGGCCAAACCGGTTTATCCCACGCGTGATATATCGAAGCCAACTAGCTTATTTAGCCGTTTAGTTAACAGCCTAGCTTTTGGAAGTAGCACTCACTGTCATTGCTTGCTTCGCTCGCTTAGCTTGCGCGCGGTTGGTTACAGTTCTAACCTAGCCCATTTGGTCGGTGTGAACCGGCTTAGTCATAAACCGTGCTTGGGCTTGAATCGGGTTTGATTGGTAATATATTAACCATCTCTCGACATCAAAATCCAACACCTACAATGTTAATCGGCCTAGATATCACAATAAAAAAAAAATTACGCATTAACCTCACTAAACAAAACCCTAGCCCTATTACTTCAATAAAACATGGTGACTTTATACCGATAGTTCAATATTAACTCTCGACATGAATTATGCAACTCATTAAACGAGTTATTAATACCGTGCGAAATTGCGCAGCGGCCGACGAAATGTTATGGCAGTAATGAAATAATATTTTTGATGCCCAAATTGCTTATTATAGGCTACCAACCGCGTGGAATCCGCGCGTCGGAATACCGATCGGTCGAGTAATTTGATATTGACTTTTGTGGGAATTTTATTATTTATTTTGAAAGACGTTTTCAATTATTTAAATTGGTTATTCAGTAGCACATTTATTTGTAGTTTTTTCAAAAGTTATCATCATCTACTTTTACCCAATGATGTTAGGGTCGGCTTTCAGTCTAACCGCATGCAGCTGAATACCAGTATTTTACATGGATTGACGACCTATCTGACCTCCACAACCCAGTAACTGGGTAATACGATACCCCTTGGTAAAACTGGTTGTCAGACTTTCAGGCTTTTGACGACCTTAACCACTGTCAAAGATCCAGGAATGACAGTTGGGACCAACTGCTTACTGTGGTTTTCGTGGCACGGAGGAGTTTGTATGTAAAGAAATGGTCAGATTTTCGGACTTCTGACAACGTATCGACTGTCAAAGATCCATGAATGACAGCCGGGACTAACGGCTTAACGTGCTTGCCGCGGCACTGAGGGGTCTTGGTATCTAAAGATGGTCACCCATCCATGGACCTAACCTTAACCTGATCGATTGACCCGTGCGGCTGTTATTACTTAGCCACAAACCCCTCAGTTTTTTTCAAAAGTGACCTTTGGTTAAAATGTCTTATGTTTCAAAAAAAGATATATTTGCTGACCCTAAAACTTTTGGATCCTCATTCTATTCCGCTTTTTATAACGTTACAATTTTCCTGTTCCATTATCTCGAAACTGCTCAAACCGAACTACTTTCCCTTTTCTAAAATAAATGTGTAGATACTGCAAATAATAAAACAGCGTACAAAGAAAACTACAAAAGCACCGTAAGCAATTTCCACCACCTTAGGGTTCCAACAGATGTGATTTATACCCAATACTTATTCAATACACCATTCGCAGTCGGCGCGTTTTCTCGGCCCGCCCCGCGAGACTTGACGCGATAAATCTCAGCCGCAGAGGTGCGCGACAAAAATATCATTATGTAAATTTACATAGAAATAACAACGCGTGTGCGTTGCATCGTATGCGGTTACGCGCATTTTATCGGCGTCGTCGTTTGGGTAGGGGTGTCAAAAATATTTTGGTGAATTTTCGCAGTCTTAAGGCTCTTACAGACAGAGGCGATATCGCGAGCGATATTGCGATATTATCGCGTCGCAACACCGCTACGCGACATGTTGCGACGCGATATCGCCTCTGTCTGTAAGAGCCTTTATTCGATCGTGCAACGTGATCGTAAACTATCTAAGATTTCAACATGATGGGATCATTTTATTTCAATTTCCAAGATAAGACATAATACATAATTTTAAAGCTAAGTCTTAAAATAATATGTACAAGTAGGTAGGTATATAAAAAAACCGGCCAAGTGCGTGTAGGACTTCGCACATTTAGGGTTCCGTACCAAATCTGATGTATCAATCTAATGGTATTTGTTAGTGTCAAATATACATCATAATAAATATATTAGTATCACCAAATTTCAAGTTCATATGTCAAGAAAATCTTTGGAACAACATTCTATACAAAAAGCTGACTTTGGCGGCTTCTCTGACTATGGCTTTGGATTAACAAGATGCTTATACTATGAAAATTGAAGACTGTTTCTCCAACCATTTGGCTGTCTGACAGACGACGGACAGACAGACATGTGAATGACAGCAATAGGGCTCCGTTTAGACCCTTTGGGTACGGAACCCTAAAAAGGTAGGGGAAAGATCATAGATATAAGTATATTTCTCTGGGAAAGATTCATTATAAATAAAAGATAATATCATTATCATGTCTAAGATTTGTACTTTTTCAAATAAATCTTAGTTACTTTCAGATTTTCAATTTATCACCTCCATTTTTTCACCAGAGATAAAACATTAAATGCTCAACGTAACAAAAATTAAATCCCACAGCAAACACCGCACCGCAGCATAATCCTTTTGGAAATCAACGAATCCAGACAATACAAGCTTAACAAACAACACAGAATTAAATGCACTCTACGTCCAACCAGCCGAAACTCCAACATCTTCAATCCTTTGTCCCGACTTGCTAGATATGACAGACAGACGAACACGTAATAAGCTCAAATGCTATTGTTTAATTCGCGGTTACTACACAACGTTGTAGAGAAACGTCCCGATTACATATCACAATTCACAATGGAAATCGTGTTGCTATTGTTTATGCTTGCTTGAGGTTTGTAGGGCGTGTCGTAGCGTGAACTTTGAAAGGGATTATTGTTATACGTCTTCGTAAAAGACGTAGAGGAGGACAAGTGAAAAAGTGGGAGTATGATCTGCCAAAAGTTTGGTGAAGAACAACTTGGAACAGGAGTAAGTGGAGGGAAATAGAGAAGGCTTATGTCGCAAGACAGCCTGATCTGGTAGCTGATTATTGATAGAAATGTTTTGTCTTATGGTTGGTAACCCTTCGTTAACAACCATAAGATAAAAAAAAAATATTATGATTAAGATGGTCGGCACGAATCTTTAGCGCTCGGTGGAGTAGTGGGGGTTGTTTGAGATTACGTATTGTCTCAGGAGTAAGGTCCAAAATCGCTTAAAGACATTCAAGGTCAGCGCTAAAGTTTCGTGCCGGCGGAAGAAATATTATAGTTTGTTAGTTTACTTGTTATATGGTCAGAGGAAATAAAGGCTATTTTTATTTTTTTATTTTTTTTATACGTCTTGTATAAGTAGAAATTTAGTTTTGACTGACATACATTTATTAAAGTGTTTTGGATATGTTGTATTTGCAATACTGTCACTAAAGGCTCCTTCAAACAGGCAAGCAGGAATCGCAAGCGATACAAAGGCACCGCGTGTCGGGCGAGGAGAGGTGCCTTCGTGTCGCGTTTGTAGAAGCCTTAACTTTCTAAGAGAGCAGTGGTGGCCCAGTGGTAACAGCCGCAACTCACGAGTTGTAGGTCGTAGGTTCAAACCCAGACAGGCGCTTTACTTTGTATAAGTAAATGATTTCGTTAACACTGCTGGCAAAACTTTATGCACAAGTAAAAAATACTGTACAAAGGCAGACTTAAGACTGAGACAAACATGGCAGGTGCAACATACGCAAAGATATAGCTCGGATATAAAATACAAGAATAAATACTTATAAAAAATCTATATAAATACACTAGCGGACCCGACAGACGTCCTGTCTGAACAATCCTAGAACCCGACTGCAGTGCCACCTACTGGGTCCAATTGTGTTTTCAAACCATCCAGGAATCCATTGAAATATACACACAAAATTTCATCTAAATCGGTCCAGCCATTTAGGAGGAGTTAGGTAACAAACACACGTACAAAAGAATTATGTATATTAACCAGTCGCACGACAATTAGCAGACACAATAGATTGTTTAATGTTATCTGAACACATCCTGGGTGTGCAATCGACGTTTAAAGAGTTAAGATACATAATAAAAACAAAATAAAAGCCAATTGCCATAAAGCAAAATCCAAAAAGCTGCGAAAATCAACCAAAACTATTTCGCACATCTGTTTCGCGTTCCCCTTCCTTCCAAGCGACACGTAGTAACGCTGAGTAGAGTAGCGACCGCTCCAGTTAATCCTGGTGCAGTCGGCGCCACAATCTGACAGGCGGCCACACCACCGCAGTCACTGCCTACACCGCTTAGGATCTTGGGGTTGAGGTGTATAGGTAGGTACGAAGAATTATGCTTGTTTTGTGTAGATTAAATTGTTGGACGTTAAAGGTAGTGTTTACGAAATAGAATTTGTGTGAGGTTTTAGCTAAAATGAAATAATCTTTTCTGCAAATTACTTCAGACTGAAGAAAATTTCTACAGTAAAGAAAAGTTTTATAGAAAAAGATTAACAAAAATGGTGCTTCATCGTCAACAATCTGTTTATTAAAGTTAAATTGAAACTTCCATGTTTAAAACATGAAACTAAAGGTTTTTTTTTTATTTTCCCACTGCTGGGTAAGGGTCTTCGGAGTCTCGGTCAAGTCTGAGCGCCATCGTTTCAGATATGCAGGATACATATGTCGACGAGTTTGCGCTTTAGTGAGATAGAAGGTCGCCCTTCATTAGCACTTTCATTCAAAGTAAATTTAACGAAAAATAAAACTATTGTAGATAGGCTAGAGTTACATAGCAAAATGACGCGAATTTTAAAAAGGACGATATCCAATAAAACGCATATAAATACCATATTGTTAAGAGAGAGCATTACTCTCGTATACCTTACAGAATAAAAGCTATTTAAAATGTAAGACTTGCTGTATATTTGGCACCAGATGTATGCACGTTGAGCCGATAAATATTCACGGGCCAGATAACACGTTTCTCTTGAAGAATATTTAGTGACATGAAAATGTGCAGTCAATATGGTCTCTATTTTCGCATTGTTAGATATTTTGTATTTGGGTATGATCAGGGACCGTATAACCCTGGTAAACGCCTTGAATGGGTTTTAGACTTGAAACCCAGTAAAAGGGTTATACCTTCAATGTGGGTAACCCATTGAACGAGTTCTATACTTGAAAACCAGTGAAAGGGTTACCTCTTCATTATATAAGGGTTTTGTTCGAGTTACCACATTAGCTATTTGCAACTTGTGCCCATCATCGAGATATCATAATTATTATATTGCTCGGAGTCGAAATGTTACGATGTTATCGTTTTTAAGAGAAGCCTAACCCTTTTGAAAGGCTTAATCAAAGGGTTACCCACATCGTATAGGTTTTTGATTAACTGCTTCGAAAAACCCTATCGAAAACCCTTTCAATGGGTCCAACCAAAATGGTCCCTGGATGTGATAGGAGATAAATGGAATGAGGTTTTAGTATTTAGTAGAAAATACTTAAGACATGTCTAAGTCATAAGCTCGCCCCATACAATTTAAGCAAAATTGGTGAAATGTGGAACATCTTTGCCAACCCTTTCGCGGAATACAGGCGTGATGATAAGTTACTTGAAACTATCGTAAAAGGTTAAGCTTAAATCAAGAAATAAACTCCTTTGCAAAAAAAACGGGCACCTTACAGTCATTGGCTTTTCTATGGATAATATTAATATTTTTAGTATGTCGTTAGCATAAATGACTAGAAATTTCTTATTATCATTGAGAATATAGTTTTTAACCCTTAAATCCTGGAATCGGTGTTTTAGTCCATGTAAACAGAGAGTCGTGTTAAAATGGAAATTTTTAGGGTATAATTAAATTAAGACTATGAGTATTTTTTATGGTATTTTAATAAAAAAAGACATTAAAAAAATAAAAATTAATAACGAGTATGACCTCTCCTTGCAGCGATTACGGCATGTAATCGTCTTGGCATGCTTTCCACCAGGCTTTTGATGGTGTCCTGGGGAATGTGTTCCCACTCAGCCGTAATCACACGTTTAAGCTCCCTGATGTTTTGTGGAAGGTCGTTGGACAGGTCGTACTCGCCTTTTTAGGAGGTCCCAGACGTGCTCAATGGGGTTAAGGTCAGGGCTCCGCGCTAGCCAATACAGACGACGAATACCGACCTCTTGCATATAAGCATCTACGTCGCCAGAACGGTGGTCCCGAGCATTATCGTCCATGAAATGGCATCTTCACCAATTACAGTCAGTGCGGGCTGTGCATGTTGACAAATTATTCCTGTTATGTACCTTTGCGCATTTAGTGAGCCATTTTCAATTAACACTATCTCGGTACGATAGCTGGAAGTTACGCCCGCCCAAAACATGACGGACCTTCCACCATAAGGGGTGATTTCTTCAAAACACACGTCGGCATAGCGTTCCCCTGGTCTTCGTAACACTCGCCGACGTCGGTCCTCACCATTCAGGCAAATTCGAGCCTCATCGGAGAAGAGTACGCTACTCCAGTTACCTAGTGTCCAAGATAGACAATTTCTAGTGAACCTCGGTCGAGCAATCCGATACTCACGGAGTAAATTGGGGGCCCGCGCTGGTCGTCGACTGCGTATATCAAACGGTAAAAGCCTCCTCCTCACTGTCCATAGGCTAACTTGTGCTCCTCGTACCTCTTCAAGGTTTCTTTTGTGGTCTATGTAACTGCATTTGCGATTACTCAACGCCTGAGTCACTAAAAAGTGGTCGTCTCGAGGTTGTGTGCAACGTTTTCTCCCACAACCTTGCCTTCTTTGAACGGAACCTGTCTCTTGGTATCGAGTCCAGGTTCTTTGGACGGTAGAACCACTCACGTTTAACGGCTGTGAGCCATAACATTGGCTACACCCCACTTCCAGCAGCGCTATAATTTTACTAGCTCTTATTGCTTTTTCTGCCATTATAATCGACACAAAGATATCTGTTTTAAGTCACAATGAGGCAGGATTATGCGACAAACATAAATTAATCTAATAAAAATAACGAGAAGTTAGTTTTAGTTGCCTGATAACCTTTTAACCGCAAACCCGCGAATAGTAAGTAAAAAGTCATAAACTGAAAAGGGATTATTATTTCTATAAACAACAGTTCTGAATTTGAAATTAACTTTTTTTCATACCCAGACTCTTTATTATGTGCCAGGAACATAGTTTGCCTATTAAAACCTCATTAGAACTAAATGATTACCAATAATGTAGAAAAATCCAAACTGCCCGTTTTTTTTGCAAAGGAGTGTATATTGGCGGATCCACCAGATATTGATTGCGTCAATATCTGGTGGATCCGCCGAAGTCGGTTAAAAAATAACACTTGATTAAAAAAATGCAATGTGAAAAAGGTCCTATATATCAATCAGCAAACTATGTACAACCAAGTGAACTTTAACACCACACCAACGACACACAATACCATGCACTACATACCGTCATTACATAATTCAATATTCGATTTTCATTACTCTGCGTAACACTGGCTACAACATCGTACGACAACCCTACCGCCGCGAATTGGGGTTCAACTGGAATATGGTATTTCTCATTTCCGCACACTGCCGGAATTCCTCTTGTATATTTATTTTTATTCGTATTTGTATTCGTTTCCTGTAACGCAGTATATTTTTCGCGACGTTTCTATTCGCCATATCCATCAGGGGGTTGTGTTCATTTTGTATGTGACGCAACGCGTTCAAATGTCATATTTTTTTGCGTTTGTTTGTTTTAATTGAGGTGTATAAATAATTGTTGTTGCTTGTTAAAAAGCTTTGTTTTTAACAGTTAAAGCTTTTTCGAGCTTTTGGAGATTAAAGTGTTGTTTTTTTTATTCAGTGAAGCGTATTAGCTCTGATTGATTTGACTAATCGAATGATAGGCTGAGGAATGATGTGGTAAAGTAACGTTGCGGTTTAAAGCTCAAACTGAAAGCATTTATTTCAAATAAACCAATTACAGGCACTTTTGAATTGTCAAGGGGTCAGCCAGTCAGAAAGATGAAGCTAGACGCCCATTCCAAAGCGTAGTAAGTATAAGAAAAAGAAGATGTAGTGACAAAAATTTAAAAGAGTATGCTAAGATGGTTTGGTCATGTTGGGAGGATTAAATAAAGGTGACTAACGAAAGTTACAAGGCAGATGAGACTGAAAAGGCTGGGAGGGACGCCTGAGAAGGACATTATAGTGATCTCATTAGGGATGTTCTTCAGAAAGGTCAGGTGCATAGTAATCGCAACCGGAGTGTGTACAGTGATCAGATGGCCAATTCTCGTACTTAAAAACGTTCACAATCTCATGCCAGCGTCAATCAAATGTTAAAAATGTAGGTTAACTCTATACTATACGTCACTTCGTGTGCAGTAGTTTTTAAGTTTGTTAATGTTTTTGATATGTATTAGTTTATTATTTTATTATTTTGTAATTTGTGTATTTTATCTATGGGCCTTAGTTGCCTGACAATAAAAGAATTATTATTATTATTATTATTTCCTTTATTTCATTTACATTTACATATAAGTTATATTTTTAAATATTTCTTAGTATAATAAAAAAAAAAAAAAAACATTTAAAAATATAAAAAATAGTAGCCCACCGGTATCGGGAACAGGGTCCAAGCTACCGGCGGTCAGGGCTCCAGGGAGAGGAACCTCCTAACAATGCAGGCCGTGTCCAGAAGCACCGCTATTATTATTATTATTATACAATTTTTGACAGATTGAGACTGAGATGAGATTGCGAACGTTGTTAAAAATACGAGAATTCCACTCAGATGTATGAACGTAATCGAAGCAAAAGGAGTATGTAAGGATCGTAGCAGGTGGCGTTTTGTAGTTTCTACCCCCATGAGAAGAAGAGGGCATGAATTATGTGGATATGATTCGACTAAAGAACTTTATTGTATAGTAGGTTATAAATCATTTTAGTACCTCAACTTTACAAAATTCCCGCGGATTTAATAAAAAAAAAACGTAAATCTCACATGCACTTAAAATTCGCATATGTTAACACTTCTAAAAACAGCTTCCATATAAATCAAGTTTTATTTAATATAAAACACCGATATATTATACTTATAAAAAGCATGTGTAAATCAAACGCACGTGTCGACTACTAAATCTGTCGTGAATAAAAAAGGCGCGCGGGAGCTGCGACTTGTCGTAAACCATCATGAGGAAACTCCACTTTATGGTGGCATAAGGCCAAAGGGGGCAACGTTTCTGTACGCATTTTATAAACGTCAAAGGTAAAGAGAAAATGTTGCCACCAGCAGTGGAAGGGTTAACGGATTTAGTTGAGGTCTTTACTTGGACTGCTTGAGTGATTCTCCAGATAAGACTGCAAGATACAAAATAAAAACTAGGTAAATAGAGACAAAAAGAATAAAATATAATGATCGAGAGCACCAGCACTAAAGGGATTTTCTTCTCTAAATTGCCTGAACAAACAAAAGTAAAGAAAACGAGCCAAGTAGCGGTAATTTATCTCTATTTCCCGAACAAACACAGAAATTATACCACAATATTATATCCGAAGATAAGTTTCTCGAGCATGCAAGCCGTTAAGCCTAAGTGAACAAATCACCAATGAAAAGCACTTTTGTCTTATCCAGTATGTAATACAAACGCGGACCCCTTGCCCAAACTTTTCCATCAGCCAGACAATACAAACATCATACGTAGACGTGTTTAGGGCGAGCCTTCTCGACCGTAAATAGTGCGTAAGTTATAAGCTTACTGCTAAGCACAAATATCGTAACAATGATATGACGCTTATAATACCTAATAGACAGAATATAATTTAATACTCTTTACTATGTGGGGCTTGTGACTAAGTAATAACAGCCGCACGGCTCGATCGATCTGGTTAAGCTACGCTTGCCGCGGTTGGTCCGTGGATGGGTATCCATCTTTACATACAGAGACTACTCTGCGCCTCTGAAAGCACGTTAAGCCGTTGGTCCCAGCTGTATTTCGTGGATCTTTGACAGTCGTTACGGGTCGTCAGAAGCTCGAGAGTCTTACAACCAGTCTTAGTCAAGTCAAAGTCAGTCTAAGGGGTATCGTATTACCCGGTAACTGGGTTGTGGAGGTCAGATAGGCTATATATATCACTCCACGTAAAACACTGGTATTCAGCTACCGGTTAGACTGGAAGCCAATCCCAACATAGTTGGGAAAAGGCTAGGCAGATGATGATGACTCTTTATTATGTATGTACACCATATGATTTACAGAAATGCATCTAGGGCTGTCTTATCGCTTAAAGAGATCTTTTAAAGACAACCTTTATATTTACCTTATATATTACATAAAATAATCAACAGATTCAACCTTGTTGTGTAACTAATCTGGCCCGAACATATTGCCTTGAGGGACTATAAACTCTCTCTACTCTCACTGTGGTGTAAATGGTGTTGCAATTGCTGAGGTCATCATTATATTTTATACGCTGGTTTCTTGCTAAAGAATAGTTTCTAAATCAATGAAGCGTTACTCCTCTACACAAAAATTCCGGTTGCATAACAAGTAAAACCGTGAAAACCATGTCAAAAGGTTTTTGTTAATCTAAAAACATTGTGATTTGGTTTTTTTGCTTCTTTAATAAAAACTTTGTACGAAACGTACAAAAAGCACTTTTGAATGTTTTAAAAAAAGAACAAAATACTCAAAAACTTTTCTAAAATATCAACAAAACCCTTCAACTTAAACCAAGCCCTGAAAGTTGGAAAAAAGGTCCGATTCGTCGTACAAAAGGAGCATCTACCGCACGCAACAATGCTGTGATCTCTCTAATGAAGAGTTTTGTACACAAAGGGACGGCCCAACTCTTTTATTAATACCTCATGTTATGAGCCAGCAGTTTGCCTTATGTGGATGATCGTTATATCTGGTGGATAAGGTATACTGTTGTGGTACCTTCCTTGTTGGGTTCAGCTAAGAATAGAACCTTATTACTAAGGGTTGCATGCCTTTTGAAAGGACTACTATTGGAAAATCCTGTGTAAATCTAGTGATCCTAAATAAACTGGGAAGGGTCCCTGGACCTGAGAGCCTAGACAACAGTAACAGTAGTAGTAGTGGTAGTAGTTGTTGTAGTTGTAGTGTAGAAATACAATCCCTTTCAAAGCGTTTGTATTTTACATAAGCTATTTGGTAGCTCTTGTCAGTCCCATACATTTTTGACGTTATCGCTGTTTGAAAGTCGCTTTGTCCACGTACAGCAGTGACACCAAAATGAACGTCTAAATATTATTACACTGTTGGATTTTCAACTCCCAGTGCTGCTGAGCCTAGCGTTTAAAATCCAACAGTGCACTTTTATAACATTTATTTAGGTGTCACTTAGTGTTGGTGAAAATGGTCGTAAGTGCGGAAACCAAACCATATAACATAGATATCGCTATTTCTAGGACATCTTGGCCCCTGTTAAACTACAAGTTCTACATGCACGAACTTTTTTCTAACAAAACAGCACTCACTACTCATTCAATTCAAAACAAACTTAACTCTGGTTTAGTCGATTCTTTGCATTAATTTACATGTACATTGTCCAGGCCTGGTCATCTCCAGCAGTTTCTTTTTTTTTCTCTAATCAAAACCAGGATAAACATACATTCCTTTGACGTACATACATATGTTCAAAGCATTACAGCCGTCGTTTGCAATTTTTCACATAAAATATTCACACAACGGATGTTGCGTGAGTGAATGCATCAGGGTTCCGCTGTATATGACCGAGCTCTATAGTTCACGCACACTGTTTTAAGGGGTAAGTAGGACTGCAGCCGATAAGGTTATAAAAGCTTGATATATAGAACAAAGTAGTATTATGGTCACAACCGTGATCTTGGAGAGCTTATTCATTTGCATTATATGCTTATTTCATTCAATCAGGATGGTGTTATGTCCCAACATAACAGTGGTATTAATCATGCAAACATAATTACTACTAAGCATCGTGGACAAAATAATATAAATAATATATACTTACAGCATTCTGAAAAACAGAAATAAATCACATCTTCTTAACCAACAAGCAAAGTTGCTTAACTAAAAATCCTAGACAAGGCTTGACTTCTCAATATCGAAGGAACACAAGATGATATTCCTCGTACTGGACTTTTTTTTTTATATAATTTTGTTTCTTTATTTTGGTTTTCAACTTTTATCATTATGTTTTTAGTTTTAGTTGGTGATCTTCCTGTGCGAGTCACAATAAATACTTTTTCTTTCTTTCTTTATATTCCACGACACAGGCAAACGTATTGTAAGCACAGCTTCAGTGCATCTAAAGATAAAACCAACCGTATGCCTACCGTCATACTCAGTTAAAAAAGCGCGCTTGAACGCTATTTGATAGTTCTAAAGGCCTTCCTTTATATTTATTGCCATCATTTTACCAAACAATACCCTAGCTTCGCAAACTTAATTCTACAATTTACCAATTCAAAATTCACTTTAACACAACTCAATAGAGCCTATAATTGGATGGGTTTCGGCAGGAGGAAAGCTAAAAACTTTTTTCATGTTTGGCTGGTTGCCACTGGTTGGCTAGCTAAAAAATCGCCAACAAATAAAAGGTGTAAGAGTTGAAATGTTTTGAATTCGGTTAGTTCCAGCGTGAAGTTATGGACAGTATTTTGATGAGAACTGCAAATATTTTAACGATATGAAATAAAACATATATTTATGTAATATGATAGAATAAGATAATTAAGATAATGTTATGTATGGAGATAAAAGTTGACATGACCTAAAAACTAAGTCGGCGTATTTCGTGAAATAATTAAACTACATAATGACCGGTGAAAACTGTTTAGTAAATCAAAATTATTAAAAATTTTATAACAGAAGAAAATGCACTTAAACATAAAACCAGAACTTTGCGAAATTGTGAATAAAGAAATTCATTGTATACCACTAGACGCAAGACCTGTTGGTTTATAAGCGAAGCGGGCCATGACAATAAAGAAAAGACGACGAAAGATTTTCCACTTATTAAACTGGCATACAATGCTACTCGAACCACAACGCAAACTCTTCTAAATAGCATAGCATTTTTACATAAATAAAATGTTTATTTTATTCCAAGTGCACTTTAGCTTAGCGTTTTCCGACACCTTTAATTTGGTTTTTATCGTCACCGCGTCGTTACCTTTACTGATGTTTTTTTTTTTTTCAATACTTACCATTGTTGCTTAGTTTTTGTCTTAATTGCCATTAAAAAAACTAGCTTGTAGTCGTACATGCTACAGCCAATATGTAGTAATAGGTACTTATCAATATTTCGTGCACCTCGTGATACTGATATGTAGTTTGGAAATGTTACAATCATTTTATGCGCAGTGCTGAATGTAAAACACATTTGACGTGCAAGCTCAGTTAGAATCAGATCCATCAAAACTGTAACCAACCCAATAATGGATTTTGCATTGTGGCCAGTAGCTAAACATTTTATGACTAGAAAGTCACTACACAATGGCTCTTTATGAAGCACTCAGATACCAACGTTATATTTAAACGTCGTGGCGAGTGTAAGATATGATGCTTTTGCACCTTAGCACTTAGAAAAAGAATGAGTACCATACGGTATAACTTATGGTTCATATACCTCAGTGCCCGAGGCATAAAATGTTTCATATTTTACACTCCTTTCATATTTATATTACTTTATGTTACTAGGGCCACATAAGGATAGGAAGCGCTATTGTTGACCCGGAACCAACCATCACTCTAATTTTAACTTATCCGAAACATAATCTTATCTCTTCTAAAATATACTGCCCTTACACCGAATATATGACCCGGGGACGAAACGGGGCAGGCAACCCCATGCGATACTCCGCAAGACCGATTCAAATCACGAACGTAAACAAAACCGTTTTTACCGCCATTCAGCGCCGGTTATGACGTAATGAATTAAAAAGGTAACAATGCTGAATGTTTTACGAGTATTAATTGCGAGTGATTTCGAATGACCTGATCACGCGATCCGTGTTCACTATGCTGTTGACTTGGAGGTGAAAAAGTGCGTTTTCTACGCATACTTATATGCCAGTTTTGCCGTAGCAGCGTAATTAAGTCTTGTTATGGAGAATTTTATTGCTGATTGCGATAGTAGTGCCGTTAGGCGGATTCGCATTAGGGATGAAAATTGCTATGGTAATTAAAATGAGGGCCACACCTATGAGCTACGTATGTACAGTGATGATGATGTAAATGTTGCGTAAATAAATAAACAAGTAAAAGTAACTGTGTTGAAAGGAGTTGACATAATAAAGCATCCACGATACAATGTGATAGATAGCTCTACACAACAATATTGTTTCGATTTTTCCTTACAAATACTACAAGACGACGCTATCAATTCTTCAATCCAAACAGTATGGAAACTGTTTCAACAAACACGAACCTAAAATACAAAATAAAATTCCAACAACAACAATAGAAAATTGAAAAGAATGGAGAAAATGCTTTCATAAAATTCGGTAGGAAAATAATAAAGCTACATGACAGGCTAAGTCTAAACCCATAGGCTTATTCATGCTCCGAAGGGCATTCTATCAAATGTCAAGCGGCGACCTTTTTGGAATTGTTTTCACCGTGGCCATCGTCCCGTGAAATCAACGGTATCTTTACAATATAAACATCCTTTGCAATAGAAAGATCTGTCTCCGGAGTATCGCATTTGGTAGACTTTGTTTCGAAGTGAACATCGGACTTTATAGTATTCGAGTGGACGTCCGGAAATTTAGTATGAAATGGCATGACGTTTTGAAGGTCTTTATAGTATTCAGACTTGGGTTTAGGTCGACAAGATATTGAAACAGCGTCTAGAGATTTATTGTATCTGACGATCTCTACTGCTACCTTTTATACAGCTTACATTTTTACTACCCTGTAAAAAGTTTAAGTTGTCTTAAGATTTAACTTTGATTTAACCTATATGTGATTGCTCTGCGTTCTTCATACTGGCCTATAATATTTTCAATACGAGTTTAATTTCATAAAGCATCCCAGAAATACTGAAGATTGTGTCAGCAAATTAAACTTCATTTGTTTTGTTAGATCCAATGAAAGTCGCACTTTGTCGAGAGAGGTCAATAACAATTATGTTGTACTCAAGTATCAATTAGAATAAGTTCCATCCCTCTATTCAGTGGGTTCTCTTGGGCAACGGAAATCGTTTGGAAAACTTGGCACGTTTGACGAACCTTTCGTGAAATAGACACGGAAGAGATCGCGCCTGAAGGTTTCCGTGAAAATGGTTTAAGCTTCCCATTGAAATCCTCTTGAATTGTAACAACGAGGATCCAATTATAATTATAGACGTACAAAATTATTAACATTATTTGAAAATAGATTATCTTGTTTATCAACTCAAGGTATCTTACAGACAGAGGAGATATCGCGTCGCGATGCGATATTGCGATATTATATCCGTAGAACAATTTCTATGCAATCGCGCGCGACCATACACACAGGAGTGACGCAATATCGCCTCCATCTGTAAGAGCCTTTAACGTTTAAAATTGCATTAACTGTTATTTACCTTTGTTTATTTCTACCTTGAAATAGACGAACACCACAGAAACGTTCAAACACCAGTCTAAAAGCATACCAACACGTCGTCAATCAATCAATTTATCTGACATGCTCTTTCAATCCCAAGCAACAATACCTACAACGAATATAGGATTCAAATACACCCAATATATCCCAGTGGATAACAAACATGAGATTATACTCAAAGTTGAAATATAAAGCTGGCAACAGTAAACTGAGTTGGTATTCAGTTGAAGTCTTGTTTGTCTACTTATTCATATTTTATCTTTTATTATTAAACTTTTAGAAGAACTAGTCACTAAGTGAGAAGACAATGAAGACAGTAAATAATTAATTGACAACGTATACAAAGTCAACAAAGCTTATTTCGACCCTAGAGAACCAGTGAACCATCAATCTACCAATTTACTTGACGTGCACTCTATCGAACCAAAGTACTAGGTGGCCATAAGTCCGCAGGAGGCAAACGCAAGAGTTATCTAAACAATCCGGCAGAAGAATGTTAATAGTTGGGAACAATAAAGTATTGGCCGTCACGCGACCGCATCACGCTAGGGAGAAGTATGCGGGGTGTTTGTACAGTACTACAGTTTTTCTGGAAGCCTGGTATTAACATGATTGGACTGAATACATTGGATTTATGTGTTTTCAACTTTCCGAGAAAATAAGTGTGGTTTTTCCTTGATCTTAAGTGGCCGTACGCGATATTTTGCCGATTTTGCTAATTTGCGTGATTTTACTCATAAAATTTTACAGTTAAAATACTCTATTTCTGTAAGTTTTGATGCACAACATGAAAAATCATTTCAATTATGACCTAATAAATGAATGAGCTACTTGCGACGAGTTTATACTAATGCGAAAATTAGGTTGTTTTAAAAGATTTTTGAATGCCAAATGTTTTTAATTTTTTGCATATTTTTTTTTCATGAAATGGATTGATTTTAAACTGAAGTTTATTTCTGTTATTTTAATTTTATGAACGATACTTTTATGTCGCTCATACACTCATACTTTAGATCAAAATTTGAAATGATCTTTCATGTCGTGCATTAAAACTTATAGAAATACAGTATAATAACTGTAAAATCACGTCTGTAAAATTACGTAAATCAGCGAAATCGGCAAAATTTCGTGTACGGCCTTTTAATGAAAAATAGTAAATACTGTTCTCATATTGAAAACACAGAACAGAAACTTATTGACATGTTGTTGATATTGTATTCCGTTGCATCGATTGCAATTTTTCTTATGATATTTGCGAAATAGAATAAGTTTCAGGTAAGTACAAATAACTTCACGAGCACGAACACGCGACCTACATATTTAATCACCCATATTGAAGAAAATATATTCATTTTTCCGATACCTAAACATGGAGAATTTTCAATTTTAAGCCTCTGTGTGTGGGTGTTACGCCGATGGCATTAAAATAAAATACGAGCGGTGTCGTCCGTCGACACGTAAGCGCCATCCATCACCAGCCCGTGTGCAACCCCCTTTACAGGGCTGTGTAGACGTGCGTCAAAAGTCAAAGGAATTTGAGCAGCGTTTTTTTTTTAAATTAGGCTAACATCGATCAAGAAATGACAGCGAATTACGTTTAAAAAAAATTGAATATCGAATATCGTAATGGAATGTTTTTGAATTTTTAAAAGCAATTCCACAGTAGGTATTTATTTTCTTTTGTTTTTTTACAAAGTATTTGGAGTCAGGGGCCAACTGGCCGCAGACCAGAGTCTGCGGCCCACATTACACGGAGTAGGAACAGTAGTGGAAAACTTGGCCGAATGCGTGGGCCAGAATACCATGGGAAAAAGTATCGTAGTAAATCGACCCATGATGTCTAGATTTATAAAAAGTGTTTTTGTCACTATCAAAGATAAAATGTGAAAAATAACTCTTGCAAGTCTTAAGGTCAAACTGTTGTAAAACTACAATGCGTTTCAACTAAGAATACGAATGACCTTGCGCCATATTGTGAAGATTTAGCAAAACAGCACCTCGTTTACACATTTCCAAAGTCAGTGACATATTTTAACAAAAACAAATTCCAAAAACAGAACTAAAATGAATAAGAATAACACTACAAAACTTTGCAAGCCTTAGATTTCTAGTTTCAGTTGACAGTTAGAGGTCATTGACGTTCCTATTCTTAGTTGAATCGCATTGTATCTTCACGTTTTTCTACAGCACAGCTAAAGCAATGTTTTTTTTTTTTTTTTTTTTTTGGCAATTGAGCCGATGTCGACTATTCTGCCAATGTCTACCACAAAACGCTGCTGTCTAAAGCAATGTTATTTTTCATTACTTTACAGTCACAAACACCCGTCACTTCACGCGACTTTTTCTATTTGTCTATTTTCAAATATTCACAAAGTCGTCTGTCTGCCCGCTGCTATGCATCACAGTCGCTCCGCATCGCACCATTGACGGCAAAGCGAATTTTTGAAAAATGTAAAAAGGTCACTCCGGTCGTCACGTACAGAGCATTTATTACGACTTCGACTTCCTTCAGAAGGGCTTTAACACAGAACGGAAATAATAAATGGTTTTTGCTTATTTTTCAATTATTCGATCGGAATGTATGAAATATGATCGGAGGTACGATCTGCAGACCGGAAGGTGGCTCTTACAACATTAATCTTTCTGTCGGAAATGGCACCGGAAGTGAATGTGATTGAATAATACTGCAATTTTGTTTGTTTATTGGGATACTTTTGTCGGTATAGATTTTTGGTAAGTCTGGACTATTTGGCATATTTTGCCCAATCTAGCTGGTAGAAGTTGGATGAGAGTTGCCGAGAATTGAGATAAATGGCATGCGATGGGAGAGTTTTATATCCAGCAATGTACCTACTGTTGTAGACTGATGATGATGATGATCAAAACCAAGAATCCATCCCTTTTATCAGATCAAGCACATAGATGTAAGAAAGAAGGAGATGTGCCCAGTATGTTAAAATGTATTGGAATCCTGTGTCTCCACCTTGTCCCTTTCATGATTTTAAAGACAAATACGGTAAAATACTTGTACTTACATATGGAAAGCGATTCCATGATTTACATGGCTTCGGTTTTTATAAGAAACCATTGAACAACACGGCATTCTTATAAATTGTCACGATCACAGTCGAAAGCGCACTAGTTCGCAGAGATGAAAATTTTACTATGAACGGCTCATACTGAGCATGTCGCGCGGACACAGATTCGACCGCTTGCCACTTCTCCTGTTTTTTTTATATTTCTATGATCAAACACGATCACGTCGGGGTCACCAGTAAAGAGGTATGAGGAACAGGGTGTAAAGTTCACTCATCCACCATAGAAAAGGGAGGATTCTCCGACCAGACGGGTGTTGTGCCTAGTGGGCAACTGCCCGAAGATTGATGTCGGGACGTTGTATATATGCTAGTCGCGCGGTAAACTCTGATTGCGCGATGCAGGATTTTGCGTGACGTCAGTGTGAGGCGTAGTTCCTATGTGGCGTAGATGCCGCCACAGTCCTAATATAGACAACTCTCATATGACACCAAATCATGTTCTTTTACCAAAACCCGATCTATAGCAATTATTTCTTTGTCACCAGGACATCAACAACAAAATGCAGTGGAGGCTCACCACACCGGGAGAGGCGGCGACGGGACGAGGACTCGACGAGCCTGCAAGGGTTCAGCGCGGCCTTGCACCGGGCACCACCTCCACCGCCTCCCGCGCTGTTGCGGAGACTAGGGGTCAAGGAACCTACGGGAGTTGGAAAGGTAAGTCATACTTTAAAAATGAAGAATTAGGGAGTGCCTCTGCTGCCGGCGCCGTGTCCCAAAATAAGACCATTGAATCAATCTGCATTTTCCCAACTATTTTGAGGTCGGCTTCCAGTCCAACTGGATGCGGCTGAATACCAGTATTTTACATAGAGTGACTGCCTATCTGATCTCCACAACCCAGTAACTGGGTAATACGATACTCCTTGGTATCCTCCTCCGAATACCGGTGGAAAAAAACAAAGGCAGAGGATGATCTTGTTAGAACTCAGAAAGCTTGCTAACAGCTACAAAACAAGGCACGCCACGGTTCTGATAAATACAGATACAGATTCGAAGCTTAGCATAAAAACACGAAACTGGTCGCAGTAGATCATATTTTGCAGAATCTATGAATAGCCAGCATCGGCGGCGATCAAATCAGCAGAGGCACTCCTGAAGAAGATTTATAATCTTCTTTTCTTATATTGTCACGAACTAGAACAAAGCTCATGACGATGACGCGGTCAAAATGTTAGTAAGTCAGCGAGCAGGACTGTCTGCACAAGATGTGCCGAAAGATTTCTTAACCACTTCCATGAGCGGCCCCTCGTGTGACATCATTAGTATTGTACGATTTTTCTTGCGACTTTTTGTCAGCGCGCGACTGGGCGCCTAGCCACTTATACACGGCTTATACACAAAATATTTCTATGAACGGATAAGATAAGAAACTGATGACTGTTTCTTAAAGTCGATAAGACTAGGCTAGATTACGAATTTTGTTTTAGAACAATAGATAGATGACTTAGTTTTTGTTTCAATAAAAGAAAAACCTCTCATGGAAGTTATTTCTAGAGTATACAAAATTACATATTCAGCATTTTAGACTAAAGTGCACTATTTATCAAACATTGCTAAATTAAAAATATAACAGCTATGACTGAGCAACATTACGAAAGAAATTGATCGACTCTTTCAGAATCATTAAAATAACCGATTGGCCAACTAAATCTTGTGTTACACTATACTAAACAGCCATCAATCAATTTTTAACTCTTCTCAGATCATAAATTACAGCCTCAAAACAGTTTAAACGTTTAAAAATCGAGCAACCAGCCGCTAAACTTAACAGCAACTCATCAACCAGCCACTTAATACAAATTCGCGATAAAGAAACGGAACGGTACTCTTAGTCACGGCGCCATGATTTAAGAGGGGTTCAAGAAACACTCTAATTGGTTGTACCTAATGAGACAGCTGATGATCTCGCTAATGAGTCGCTTAACGATGCCGCGGCTAAGGAATATCGCTTTGTTCAGATCAAGGAGCATAAAGTGTAGTTGTGTGCGGAAGATTTATGCCTTAAAGGAGTATAAAGGAGAGATGCGGATAAAGGAACGTATGTATTCCTTATGGACGCGACTGAATGGCATTGAAGCGGAACTGAAACTTAAGCTTGTTAGGTGCACAGGTTTTAGTAAGTCAATAGTTTATTTTATTTACTGTAAGCTTTTAGGCTCCATTGAACCTATTGCATAGTAAGAGCTTTTATATTCTATTCCCTTATCTCCTTCGATGTTTCCTGCCTCCTTGAAAGTTTTAGTGCATCCAATATTCATCTATGTTTTGTTTGACGACACGGTTGGCGCAGTGGTTGAGCGATTGACTGCTGCGCAGCATGTCGCGGGTTCAATTCCCGCACGGAACAAATATTTGTACGACCTACAAGTATTTGTTCCGAGTCTGGGTGTTTTTCTATCTATAATATGTACGTATTTAAAAAAAAAAATGTATATAAGTAGTTTATCAGCCATCTCGTTACCATAACACAAGCATTAGGTTGCTTAGCTTGGGACTAGATGGCGTTGTGTGAAATGTCCAAGGGTATTTATTTATTTATTTATTTATTTGTTATTTTGACACACAATTTCACACAATTATAATTCTCAAAGTCTAAGACAAATAATTTATTTCAATTAGGGTGATGAAGATATCCGACTTTGGTCAAATTATCCCTTAGGCACATAAAACGCACTTTTGATTGTACAAATTTACAATCAAATAAAATAGATTCAGTTGCCCCTTCCAAAAGGTCGTATGAATTGGGTACAAAAAACGCACTCTTTAATGTCAACATTTACAAGAAAATAGAATTGATTCCACTTACCCCTTTCAGAAAGTAGTTCTAATTTCGTATGGAGTAGAATGTCCAAGAAACTCCGCAGTTACTGTTTTAAAATGTGTTACAATATTTTGTCTACCTTAATAGGGATAATGACTAAAAAAATTTTTTGTCTGTCTTGTAGGTTATTAAAAAATATTGAACACGTATTTTTTTCTTTTTTTACGTAATCAAAAGATTACGGCGATACATTGAGTTAAAATATGGCATGACGTCACACCTAGCTAGATTTTATACGTAGAAGTGATGTAGCGAACTAGCGAGCCTCTACTCCCCAATTTTAATGCGTGTTATCTAAGTAATTTTTTATTAATATGATAAAGCAAAAAATACGTGTCTAATATTTTTTTATTATCTGACTGACGGACTAAATATTTTTTTTTTACCCAGGCATCATCACTTAAAGTTACTTTTCATATATCCAAAATCTTACGCTAAAAATCCTTTTACACAAAATCAGAACAAGGCAAGCCGTATTGCCGAGTCTCCGATAAAAGAGGTCGTTACCCAAGCCCTTAGGAGATAACGTGAAACTCGATTTATGTCACATTAATGCGTGTCTTAAATAGCCTATATACAGCCTTCGTATCAGAACTGGGAATTAACCTTTACCCGTAACGGTCTTTACGACCGGGTGCTAAATGTACATAAAATGCTTAGTACGTCTGACGCGTTAATTAGTTTTATATAGTGCCTTAACTATCGTGATGCTAAAACTATTTTTCAGCTTTTTTCTTGAACGAAAACCGTGCTTATTACGGTGGACAAAAACACGTTTGTTGTATAAAAAGAGAAGTCCTGACTGACTGACTGACTGACTCATCAACGCCCAGACCAAACCCTTGGACATAGAAAGCTGAAATTTTGCACAGAGGTTCCCTTTATAATGTAGAAATAAGGAAGGAATTCCCAGTAGTACGTTCCGTGGGATATTTTTCGACATCAGAAGGCTAGTGTTTTTACATAGGTAGTAGTTTCGAGGCCTTGTGAAGGCCGCAGGAATACGCTGGATGCGGGAAGCATAAAACCGGTTGATGTGGTGGTGCTCGGCGTAGGCCTATGTCCAGCAGTGGACGTCTTTCGGCTGAAATGGTGATGATGAGGTAGTGGTTTAACATTTTCAAGTCAATGAGGTAATGTCAAGTCATGTCAAGTAATCTCAAGGAAATATCGTCGCTAATTTAAGAGCGTTAACGCCGACCCGCATTTCATACAAACTTTGAAGTCCTTGTTTTTCAAAATGAATGAACCGATTTTAATGAAACTTCATACGTATAAGCAGGATACATAGGTCTAAAAAGTTAGTTAAGAACTTTTTTGAAAAATAGTGTTGCAGCTAAATTAGACCGATTTTAAATATTCCATAGAAACAGAGATTTACAATTATCTTCTTTTAAATTAGACATTTTGAAAATGTTCTTAACTAACTTTTGAGACCTATGTATCTTGCTTATACGAGTGAAGTTTCATTAAACTCGGTTCATTCATTTCGAAAAAAAATGACTTGAAAATTTGTATGAAATGCTGTAGGCGTTAACGCTCTTAACTAAGTGACGTAACTGATTCGAAGCACATTTTACAGGGCAAGCTACTTTTCTTTTTTTTTGTAAACTGTAGGTCGGTCTCGATTTTTGCATTATCATGGGGACCGTAAGGCATAGGTACAGATACGCCGATTAGACAGACCGATTCGCGCTGGGAAAATGTATCAAATTACTATAGTCGGCTATCGATCTAGTCCAAATGTCAGATACGTCAGTTAGTTAGATTAGCGACGATATTAGTCAAATCATGATTCGAATAAACTTAAAAAAAAATGAACCTTACAAAACATAATCCTAAATATATTTTTCAACCGAAAGATATTCCGTGCGCATTAGATTCATAAACTAACTCAATAACGTTCAGATTTCCAATTACTTCCAATAAACACCAATTACAACGCTTTAATAAAATAGATAGATAAGATACACAACGCTTGTTCATCTCTAATTTAGTTAACCGTTCAATGCTCTGGCTGGGTCTAAAAGACCAATGGTCGATTGCAACGCGAAACGTGCTCGACGGACAGACCGCTAATGTCATAAGACAGCGGCTAACGAGGCGCACTGCGGGAATCGCTACTGGAATCCCAGGCGTATTCCAGACTACACGTAGGAGCCTAGGAACGTTGAAGCGTAGGTATTTCAGAGTATACGAGGGATCATCTGTCTAAGGAACTTTGAATGTTGCATGCGAGTTCGTATCAAAGTCTGTATTTGAATTGCTCTTTACGGGACTCCGTTATGAAGATTGATTTTGTGATGTTAGACTTAGTTTTGCTTCTCGAATATCAACTTTATTGTTTATAGCCCTTAAATTAGTGTACATAAAAAGAATTCAAGGCAGGTGGTGGTGTTATAATGTCATTAAAAATACTCAAGGAATTAACAACCAAAAAAACTTAATGTGAATGTTAACTCAAAACATGCCTTACACAAAGGACATTTTTGTCTGATTGGTAAAGTTCACCACAACGAGTTAAGTCACACCTGCAACAAAAATTCCTTTTTACAACAAAAGTAGTTATTGCTTAGCACTTTTGACAACCAATTAAAGATACCATGTTTTGTGTAACATTTTACCCCATGTTACAACTAATCCAGTCGCGTGGACTACACCGCTAATATTGCCAAGTAGTGGCAATATTTTACGCCTGCAAAGGCGCGGCGTGCATCGACGAGAAGTATTTTTTTTCTGTAATTCTTTAATCTGGACAGATTATGTCACTCTCATCGTTACATATCGACTGTAAATACTAAACACAATCTGGCATTGACTGGACGCTGTTACATACTCCATTCTCACAAATCTATTAAAAATTCAGTCAAAAAAACGCATCTGTCCAGCTCGTTCTGGACACACTCCATGATTATAATTGATATACAATGCGTTTCAACTAAGAATAGGAAAGTCAATGACCTCTAACTGTCAACTGAAGCTAGAAATCTAAGGCTTGCAAAGTTTTGTAGTGTTATCCTTATCCATTTTAGTTCTGTTTTTGGAATTTGTTTTTGTTAAAATTTGTCACTGACTTTACAAATGTGTAAACGAGATGTTATTTTGATAAATCTTCACAATATGGCGCAAGGTCATTCCTATTCTTAGTTAAAACGCATTGTATCTACTCTTCAATTAAGTTGTATTCTATACAATTTCAAATAAAAACACTTTGTTTTGTGTAACGTTTTACCCCATGTTACAACTAATCCAGTCCACGTTCACACCGCTAATATTGCCAAGTAGTGGCAATTCTTTCACGCTTGCAAGGGCGCGGCGTGCAGCGTCGAGCAGTTTATTCAGTTATTTACACCCGCCGCCAATTACCGCGGCGACGGCAGGGTTAATGTGATAAGTGACGCGCTAACAAGATGCAGGTGCAAGGATATCCCGTCAAAGGGTTAATGGCGAAGAAATAAACGTAAAAAATAATTTAATCTTAAATGTTAGTACGAGAACTTGAGATAAAATAAATGAAAAGGATTTTTTTTTATTATCAGTGGTGTTGGTTTATAATAGAATACTTGCAGTATTTCATTTCAAAATAGATTAGTTTTCTATTATACAGTGTTAAATTAATTGCAACCTCTTATTCTTAGTACCTACAGTGGGCCACAAGGAGTAGGGTCAGATGTCCAACAATGAAACACTAAAAATTCAAAGTCTCATACACCTTTTGTTTTTACAGATAGAAGTCTAATTTTTTACAGGCATATAGGTAATTTAATTGGGTATCAGATGGCATTTATAGTTTTTTAAATTAATGTGTGATTGATCAGCAAAAAATTTAAAACTAAAAAAATGGGAAATGTTTCACTGTGTCCACAGTGGTGTACACAATGAAACACCACAAATTCAACAATGAAACATAATAATTAATAGTGTCTGTTTCATATTTTGTGTAATATTTAGGAAGTAGGTGTATGACAAAAATGCTGAGTTCATTCAAAAAGATTTTATTCTAAATCTTAAGTAGCGTAGTATAAATGTAGGACATTGCACTCTTGTGCAGCTCTCTTCTTTCAAGCTCTTTCTTTGTCAGTGCATTAGAATAGCTCAAAGCATATTTTCCGTACGCGCCATCCTAAAAAAAAAACTTCTAGTCACAAAAGTTATTCATTTCCATGGAAAATACATGAATCATGAAAGATAGTACACAACGAAAGTGTTTCATTGTGTCCATTGTGCAACTGTTTCACTGTTGACTACATAAGGTTTATTTTAATAACTTCACTAAATTGTAACATTTTAACATATGATATATTCCACGTTAATCTACAAAATATGTTTAATGCTAGGTAATCAAGAAAAATATGAAATTTTCTACCATTATTTAATGAAAAATCTATAAAGATTGCTGAAAATACTTACATTTTTGTCGAAAAAATTAAAAATGCTCCGCAGACAGTCTTCTCCTACGCGGCGCCGCTGCAAACTGGGGTAGGGCGGGGGGTTCTCGAGAGTGTCCTTAAGCGATATAATGCACGATCTGGCAATGCAGCATTTTAGAAATATCACTATGTTTTACTGTGTACCACTGTTTCATTGTTGGACATCTGACCCTACCTATATACTTCCGACAGTAATTATTGTATCATCTAAAATTTTTGTTCAGTGTCCAGCCGCAAAACATATCACGAAATGGGTACTTTATTATAGCTACACATTGATACATTATTATGGAACACAAATTGTAGACAATCAAATGATTTTTGTGGATAAATACGTAAGTACCTATCCTGTATGAAACAGATTCTTCAATAAGCACTAAAATAGCCTCAAAGCTTGCCGTACTGTAATCTTTCAAAGCACTTTTATTCTTAACTCAGATAAGTCTATAATACCCAGTAACATTTTCATTCTATTGTTCCACTAACGCGCTTAAAGGCTCTTACAGACAGGCGATATCGCGTCGCGACGCGATATTGCGATATTATATCCGTAGAACAATTTCTATGGAATCGCGCGCGACCATACACACAGGAGCGACGCGATGTCGCGTCTGTCTGTAAGAGCCTTAAGGCGAGTAGTGCTGCCAACTAGCGCCACCATTGAGAAATAAAATCATAAGTCTAAAATTTTTATAATTTTAATTATTGTATATGAAATTGTGACTGAATACTACCTATTTGTTTATTTGCCGTCTTATCTTATTGACACATTATTATTATCTATTAGTGTTTGCATGAAATTGACTTTATTTTATTGTTTTTAATTTTTTTAATGTGACATTCGATTACATACTTAAGCAATTTTGTATGCCTTCTGGCGAACATAGTATGGACCAACATTTTTTTATATAACACAAATAAAAATAAAAAAAATCATAAGTTGAAATTTCCTATGCTCACACTTTTAGTCAGATGACGTCAAAAAATTCTACGTCATCTGTCAAAATGTTCCATATTTCCAGACTTATGATTTTTTTCTCAATGGAGGCGATAGTTGGCAGCACTACTCGCCTTAAGATGCCAATGCACATCTTAAAACTTGGCACAATGTAGCAATACAAAGCAGAAACAATACAATACTATTTATAGCTAAATAATGTAACTACATTCCAAAACCTAAAATAACAATACTGCGAGCTGAAATCGGTCCATAAATTAGCAAATAACTAACATTTGTGTAAAATATAATTAAGCTTTATTATCCAAATTAATGCATACAAACTGTGTAGTTGTTATTAGTATTGAACATAAACATTTAAATACCGGTCGTAATAACCGTTTCATTTAATGCACAATGTACTCATAAATAGTCTGATATTTTTATGGTAACTTATACTAAAACAAGTTTGTTTTTGTATCCCGGTAAACCCGGAAGAACGGAGTTATCCCTTTTATAAATAAAAGATTGATCGGTATGGAAACATTTGCCTGGTGTTAATCATAAAATATTATAGTTATTATTTTAGATACATTGTTGAGAGGAGCTTGTGGCTAAGTATTAACAGCCGCACGGGTCGATCCGTCAGGTTAAGCTACGCTTGCCGGGGTTGGTCAGTGAATGGGTGACCATCTTTACATACCGAGATTCCTCCGTGCCTCGGAAAGCACGTTAAGCCGTTGGTCCCGGCTGTTATTCGTGGATCTTTGACAGTCGTTACGGGTCGTCAGAAGCCCGAAAGTCTGACAACCAGTCTTACCAAGGGGTATCGTATTACCCAGTAACTGGGTTGTGTAGGTCAGATAGGCAGTCGCTCCATGTAAAATACTGGTATTCAGCTGCACCCGGTTAGACTGGAAGCCGACCCCAACATAGTTGGGAAAAGGCTAGGCAGATTGATTGATTGATTTTAGATACATTGTTAATTAATTGATTGATTGATGTTTCATTATTGCTCATAATTGATTGTGGATTTCATATCCGTTTTAATTTTTAGTTTGGCAAAAATGAAATGCTTTTTAATATTTAATGTCATGACATTCAAATAGTGATGTAAACATTGACCTATAGATACAAAATCGGAGGCTTTCAAGCTAATACTTTATTTATGTGACTACGCAAGCACGTGACATTATGTATGTATGTATGTACGGTTAGAATAAGCACCATATCAAACGGATAACTTTACATGAAAAGGCAAGTATTACAAACAAGCGATTTCAAAGAGAAAAGCTGACGAAAAATTGTGACGAATAGTCTTAAAAAGAGCGTATTGGACACGCGCTTTTGATTCCGCTGTTAACAAAAAACAATAACAATTAATAGTTGAGGTCTGGACACATAAATTATTGACATTTCGGGACCTGACAACAACAACAAGAGATCATTGACTTGGGTTGAAACTATTTTCGTCAAAAGTTATTTTAAGTTCAAGTTTTAGCAAACATTTCTGGAAGTTAAGGCTATGCTCATGGACTCGCAAACATACTGCCGGTCATAATAAAACTATAAGAACGCCGTTTTTCCATTCCACTACGAACTTAAATTGTACGTACAAAGGTACTTTTCCCCGAATTGTACGTACGACATAAAAAACAGTTCGTGTTGGTAGAAGTCGAGTGAAATTTGCAATTCAAGGAGCTACGTAAGCTGGATGGAGTGGAATGCGCGGGGGGGGGGGGGGGGTTCGGGACAAAAAGTGTCCTCGTCGCATCGCACGGGTTAGGTGCCTACTGACATAGAATAAGAAAATTGTGTAGAGAAACTCATGTACCTACCTACTTTTTGCGTCCGTGTGCCGAAATACTGACTTGCCACTATTCATAAACCCTGCTAAAACAAAGCCAGATAGCCGGCAAAATGTAAGATAAAAATAACTTTCATAAAAAACTTAACAGCTTATGAAGTCGATGCCAAGTTAAGGTGCATCGAAGAATTTAAGACACCGACTTTTTTATGAAACCCTTTTGTGAAAAGTTTTTTATGAAAGTAATTTTATTCGTTTTAGGTTTTTTAAGTCGAATTTTACTTTTTCTAAAGTAAATTTATTTTTCCATTTTTTGTTGAAATTACAATTACAAGCCCAAGACGAACGAAAAGAAAAATGATCAAAATCCGTTCAGAAACGCCGGAGATACAGTTCATTTATGCATATAACTTCGTACAATATGAGTAATTACCTAATGAATTCATTAGGTAATTACTCATATTACCTAATAAAAATATAAACTAAAACCTTCCTGAAAGTATGTAGATCACGTTAGATAGATAGATAGAATATTCTTTATTATGCACACCATCAAAATTAAAGATACAAAAAAAAAGTGAAATAATCATCAAAATTGGTTCATCAGTTTTTGAGAAAATTGCGGACATACAAACATAGTACATACATACATACATACGGGTCATGAACTCATGATCGAGCGCGAAATGCGTAGATCTATCCGCAGCAATTGGCTACCCAACCCTGACTATGCTGAATGTTTCTTTTGCCCTACAAAGCATTTAGATAAAATGCGTTGGGAGCAGGAATGTCGCTTCTATTAATTCCTATTCTGTGCCTACGCGATAAGACGCGCCAATTTTGACATTTAGTGAGGCGGGTAACGCCATTGTTTTTGTAAGGGGCGAAATAGGCTTTTTTAGTTTTGTGTCTATTTTTATTCGGTAGAGTAAGTTTCACTTTTTCCTGTAAACGGTGAAAATTGGCCCTGTTTTCTAAAAGTCGTCCGTGTCCTGTTTCGTGTTCCCCTCTCTTCGTTAACTTACTGAATTTTCCAAATGGATTGCTTATTGGCACAAAAATTAGAAGCATTCCCGTTTGAGCACCTATTTTCTGAGCACCGATTTTTAGAGCACCCAAGGTATACCTACGGTCCAGTAGCTTCTAGTGATGGGGTGTTTTACTACTATCTATTTACTAGGTTCATATTTTTATAATTTTATTTTAAAACTGTAAATACCTCTTTATTGTTTTAACTGACGAAATTTGAGTAATAATAAATAAATGTACTATATACGTACGCACAACATCATATAGGGTCATTGTACTCATCGTTATGATTAACTTTTACTACGGTACCAAAGCTGAAATCGCGAAAAAAAAAAAAAAAAAAAAAAAAATCAGCTGTTCTCTACATTTTGCCGAGTTAAGGCTCTTACAGATCGCGTCGCGACGCGATATTGCGATATATCCGTGGAACAGTTTCTATGGAATCGCGCGCGAACATACACGCAGAAGCGACGCGATATTATCGCCTCTGTCTGTAAGAGCCTTTATGCGAACATAAATATAGGAAACAGCTGTTTTTTTTTCGCAATTTCAGGTTTGGTCCCATGATAAAAGTTGTTCAAAATTATGAGTTCAATGACCCCAAAAAAGGATAATATGCGTTACTTAATGCACGCTTTGTGTTGTCTTCTTTACTAACTTATCTTAATTCTTTTGGGCGAGGAGCTAATTTAGCTATCCCTCTACTAGGTCTCTTGATCAAAACAATAGCAATCATGTTATTTAAACACGATAAAGACAAGAAAATTTTAGATAATTTCAAACCAAAACAAAATTTTCACAACAAAATCTACTTCAATCCATCAATTTTTATTAAACTTTCCAAACTAGGTTACCGTTCATAAAACAAGCAATAGACAAGGGAAACAAACGTGTCTGTATTTCCGGCATCATATGTCAAAACAATCTTGCGCATTACTGGCCAGTAATAATATTGCTTGGCCCCTGGGACCTGGGCGGCCGCTGGAGTACAAAGGTAGTGAGCTACTAGATGAGCTATTGTTAAAATAACATTGTCTGCTGTGTAAAATCGTAATGATAGCGTCTCGGTGAAGGGATTTGGGTAAATTTAGGATTAAAGGTAATCGTTGTATGCTTTTTTTAGATATCTAAGATGGAAAATCAAATAAACAACTCTTTTTATACATAAAAACCAACGCTTTAGCATACTAAATCGTTAGGTTTTTTATGGGAGGTCATGCAAAATTTCTACATTTATATCTGTGATTCGCATGGTGTACAGAATAAAGGCTCTTACAGACAGAGGCGATATCGCGTCGCGACGTGTCGCGTAGCGGTGTTGCGACGCGATATATCGCAATATCGCTCGCGATATCGCCTCTGTCTGTAAGAGCCTTAAAGTGTATTCTTCTTTGTGTGTGTCTACCTCTGCGATGCCTTGTCCACCTCAGCTTGATAGATTCAAGCAGAGGTGGACAAGGCATCGCAGAGGTAGACCCATTGCAAGGGTACAGGGGTAAACCAAGGAAAGTCACAAAATCCATATTTTGTGTAATTAGCATTTTAATGCAAAACATAAAATTTGACATTCCCACTTTTGCAACCCAATCCTTGTTACATTTCGTTACACTGGGACATTTCCACTTTTTTTGCGCTTTGTTTTTACGCTTTTTACTTAATGCTACATAAAAATACACACGAAAACCTCAGTGTTGCCATACTTAACTGATATTTGAATTTCTTGTGACATTCCTGGTTTTGCCCCTGTACCCATTATGATCTCGCATTTTTGTAATCTCAAACTCAAACTCAAACTCAAAGCATTTATTTCAATTAAACCAATAGGGATGATGCCTGGGTAAAAAAAAAGAAATTCTATTTAGTACGTCAGTCAGATAATAAAAAAATATTAGACACGTATTTTTTGCTTTATCATATTAATAAAAAAATACTTAGCTATCACGCATTAAAGTTGGGGACTGGGGCTCGCTACGTCACTTGTACGTATAAAACTTAGCTACGCGTGACGTCATGCCATATTTTAACTCAATGTATCGCCATAATTTTTTGATTACGTAAAAAAAGAAAAAATACGAGTCCAATATTTTTTAATAATCTCTATGACGGACAAAAAATAAATTTTTAGTCATCATCCCTATTACAGGCACTTTTGAATTGTCAAAGAGTCGGCCAGTAGGTAAGTCAGAAAGTTGAAGCTAGTTGCACATTCCAAAACGTAGATCTATGGAGAAGAACGGGCAAGAAACTCCACGGACACTCTTTTATATCAAAATATGGTTACAAAGTATTGGTTACATCATTCATGTTGAAATTATACATGTGAGAATGATGAACGTTAAAAGCGTCCGTAATAAAAAAAAACAATTCAAAATTTAAATTATAACAAGCCGTGGCAGCTAAGGTATGACCAGCCTCCACCAACAGCGCCCGTACACGAACCTGACGCATGGATTCGTTAAATGATCCAACACACGCGCCACCATCAGCAAGACATTAGAGTGAGCATGACACACTCTCAGCCGCCAGGGCACATCCAAGTCAATTAAAGACGTACCGTAATATTGCTCGTAGTGAGTTTAAACTAGACAAACTCATGTTAATTCTAATATACTTTTGCCTGACACATAAAATACCTACTTCAAATCGTTTTCGAGCCATATCTAGTTTATAAAAGTTTCATTGTACAGTACCTTTCCCCCACTACTTGTCCGTCTGTCAATTTGCTCGACCAATGAGATCGACGGCCGCTGCCCGCGGGATTAAACTCCTTATTGATTATTGGACCCTTTTTTATACGTATCCACTCAAGTTATGGAAGATAACGATGTTTAATAGCACGATAAGTTAAGGTTTGAAGCACGATTTTGAGATAACGTTTTAGAAAAGCTTTAGTTATTTTGGGTTATTTTGTCGTTACCTCTCTGTGTATTATCAAATGTTTATTTACTTATTTAAAATTGAAATACTGAGTGTTCTATTGCCACAGTAGTCATGTAATATAAAGGAATAGTACATAGCATAGCCTTCCCTTCCCATAACCTTCAGAGATGAGGAGGAAAAAATATAATCGTAGAAACCTGGTCGAAGTTCGCACGGATGTAAAAATATCGCGGTGATTTTGTTTCGCACACTGGATTTTCAACACTTTGCTTAGCGCCGAGAGTTGAAAATCCAACAGTGTTATTTCGACGCGCTAGAATGCACTCTGTTGTTTGTTAGGTTGGCTCAACAACGAGAGTTGAAAATCCAGTGCGCGATAAAATCTCGCCGCGATATTTTTACGTCTGTGCGAACGTCGGTTTACAGTCCAACAGTCGAGAGAAGGCGTTCTTAAAACCTGTCAGTTTCTTACTATAACGAATATGTGTTTTGTGAATTTGATCCTTATTACTACCAGAAATTGTCCAACTGACAGGTGTTAGGAACAAATCTAACATCGGCTAACACATTTCTCTAATGACACAAAAATCGCTACCTCTTATCGCTCCCCTCACACTTCACACCACATATCGTCTCGTCCCGCAAACTATAGCTGATTTATACAAGGGTCCACATTATTGGTACGTACTACAGACCCAGTTCCTTTGATGTGACCGTGATGAGACCCAAACATATCAATTCGGGATTTGTTGGTACCAAAAACGGGATTTGAAATGAAAATGTAGGACAAATAGTTTTGTGGGTTCAAACGTGATTACCTGGGATTCGTATTTGTATTTGGAACGGTTTGAACTTTGTAATGATATTAGATTTCAGTTTTGTATTGTGTGGTATTGTAATTTGTTTTTTAAAGCTTTCATGGAACTTCCTATTTTTGAATATATCTAAAACTAATGTCTATTATTTTAATCAATCTGCCTAGCCTTTTCCCAACTACATTGGGGTCGGCTTCCAGTCTAACCGGATGCAGCTGAATACTAGTATTTTAAATGTAACGACTGCCTATCTGACCTCCACAACCCAGTTACTGGGTAACATGATAACCCTTGGTAACACTGGTTGTCAGACTTTTGGGCTTCTGACGACCCCTAACGACTGTCAAAGATCCAGGAATGACAGCCGGGACCAACGGCGTGCTTTCCGAGGCACGGAGGAGTCTCGGTATGTAAAGATGGTCACCCATCCACGGACCAACCCCGGCAAGTCTAGCTTAACCTGATGGATCGACCCGTGCGGCTGTTATTACTTAGCCACGAGTTCCTCCTGTGTATATTATTGTAATGTCTATTATTTTAATATAAATTCAAAAATACGTTCAGTATAATTACGTCTGCATTTATCAGTCAGATGAAGAGCTCGTGGCTAAGTAATAACAGCCGCACGGGTCGATCCGTCAGGTTAAGCTTCGCTTGCCGGGGTTGGTCCGTGGATGGGTGACCATCTTTACATACCGAGACTCCTCCGTGCCTTGGATAGAACGTTAAGACGTTGGTCCCGGCTGCTATTCGTGGATCTTTGACAGTCGTTACGGGTCGTCAGAAGCCCGAAAGTCTGACAACCAGTCTTACCAAGGGGTATCGTATTACTCAGTGACTGGGTTGTGTAGTGTGTAGGTCAGATAGACAGTCGCTCCATGTAAAATACTGGTATTCAGCTGCATCCGGTTAGACTGGCAGCCGACCCCAACATGGTTGGGAAAAGGTTAGGCAGATTGATTGATTGATTTATCTGTCAGATAAGTTAGACGGAGCTTATCCAGCGGTCTCAAGAAACAGAGACCATTAGGTTTTAAATGTACAGAGTTGGTGATGTTTCTGCACTTTCTGCTTTAACATTTTTTAACAAAGTTGAAACCTCTTACACGTCTCGTTATAAGAGTTTCCTCGCAACTAGAATCTTGAGTTTATTCTGTAAGTAAGTCAAAGAAGTTATCCAAGAAATGGAAATAAAAGAAAAATGAGAAGGAAAAGTTTTTGTTGCAAATTAATTAATGTCTGTGGTTCATTTTATTTTTTTAATACAGGGGAATGTTAAAGTTGAAATTAAAGTTTTTCAAAACTCCAGGTTTGGGGTTTAGTTGCGAACCCCATAGGTTCACAACTACTGATGATGATTGGTTTTCCATCGGATGATGTTTTTTTACGTTTATATATATGTGACATAAGCTTATATACCTATTATGTAAAGGTTTTTCCTTATGCACACACGGGTGTGCAGTTGACACTTGAGGGGTTAAAACAAAGTTAACAATATTGCGAACAAAACAGAAAAGTCGCATTAAGAGGGCTGTCACATTTTATCACCTCTCTCGCTCACACGGAACCAAAGTTTTAAGATTGTGAAATGAAAAGATGCTTTATTGGAAAATGTAAAATCAATCGGCGAACTAGTACATAATATTAATTTAATAGGTACCTAATTTTAAAAACACATTTCTGTTGTGTTATCAAATAAATTCAGCTCAAAAAGTATTATCTGTTTATGAGATGAGTCAAATAAATGCCACAAAAAAAATGTGTTTTTAGTACCTAATTACGTACCTACTTATTAAAATTTATATTATTTAACAGTTTTTTTTTCATGAATATTAATTCTTAAAAATTTGGTCAAGTTCACACTTGACCAAATTTTTAAGAATTAATATTCAGAGAGAGGTGACAAAATGCGACAGCCCTCTTAATAGCAATTAACATGGGACTTACCTATACATAACTCGTGAAATACAGGGTGTAATTTTAATCACCGTTATCCTCTTAAGTGGTCATTGTACTCATCATTATGAACAACTTTTACTATGGGACCAAACCCGAAATCGCGAAAAAAAAATCAGCTGTTCAGTACATTTATGTTCGCATAACTCGTCAAAATGTACTGAACAGCTGATTTTTTTTCGCGATTTCGGGTTTGGTCCTATAAAAAAAAAGTTGTAAAAGTTGTTTATAATGATGAGTACAATGACCCCTTAAGAGGATAACGGTGATTAAAATTACACCCAGTATATGGCGTGTATTATACAACTCTGCCTACCCCTTCGAGGCACGTGATGTCCAGTCCATAAAGGTCAGTTTTGCATAACTAATCATAATGCTAGTTATACTCCTCATAACAACCCTCGCTTCATTCACCACGCAAACATTTTGAATGGGTCCAATAAAATCTCATACATTTTCATACATACATACATACATATAAGAGCAATAAAAACAATATGGGTCGCGTCTCTTCTAATATAAGGGAAGATATTTGGCTGTCCTATTGTTCGGGTGAAAATTCCGTTTTGGACCCAAAAGGGATTGTGATGAACTAAATGCAAGGGAATTTTCATATATTTCACACTTATATAGAGAAGATAACTTTTGTGTAATTTGTTGGGTATTTTGAGTCTTATTGGGTTTTTCCATGGAATTTCTCAGTAATAGCCCGGTGTCTGGATTTGTGACCGGTTGCTATTACATGACACAGGAGCGTTGAACGCACGCGGGCTGGCAACATCGCATTTCTAGAGGTTTTTCGTGATTATTTCTGACATTATTTAATGTGACAAATTCTTAGATCATTGGTATTTAGAAGTGTGTATGATATTTTTTGACGGCTATTTTGGAATTTACTCTTAAAAAATACATATTGACAATTATTTTCTATTTTCTGTATAATATGCTTTCGCTATCATTTTTTAAGAAAAACAAACAGTTTAGTAATCTAAATTATTACGATAGTGAAAAACATAATAATACTTTTTTGACGATATTTTAGTCAAACACGACACGTTTAGATACCTTGACAGCTTTCGCCCATTTAAAACAACAACCAGGCTAAAGCTGCATAAATTAGAAAATGTACTGATTACCATGAAATATTTTTAAAATGAAAATAGACTTTTGGGCTTCTGACGACCCGTAACGACTGTCAAAGATGCACGAATGACAGCCAACATAACGGCTTAACGTGCTTTCCGAGTCACGGAGAGATCTTGGTATGTAAAGATGTATGTGAACATACAAAATAGAACTACCATTATAGAGGCATGAGGAACATGGTATAAAGTTCACTCAACCTCCATAGAAAAGGGAGGATCCTCCGACCAGACGGGTGTTGTGTCTGGTGGGCAACTGCCCGACGATTGATGTCGGGACGTTGTATACCTACATATGCTAGTCGCGCGGTAACCTCTGATTGCGCGATGCAGGATTTTGCGTGACGTCAGCATGTAAAACAGCATGAAATCTAATATTCACACGACCTGCAATTAGCACACTTTATAACTGACTATTCTACAACTTACCCAAGTACAAAGCATTCGTAATCTGGTTAAAACTCGAAACGCGAGAGCTTAGGTGAGCCACGTATTTATCGAATTAGTGAGGTTTACGTGCCGAATGTTCGGACGGGGCCGTCAATCATGGCGGCCGTTCGAGTTTGCTATCTCCATTGTTTTGAATATGGAAGCCGTGATTGAAGCGTGTCTGGTATTAATTTAGTTTGTTAAGATAATGTGTGCAATATTAGTTAGGAATGAATTTATAGTGAATATTTTTTGTATGAAGGTATAATGTAGGTACTAAAGGCGCAAACTAAATTGTCTGTCAGTGGTACCTTATACAATGTTGAAGCAACAATACGACAATAAAATAATGAATGCACTGGCATAAGACTATTTTGGAAGTTATCAAATAAATCCTAAAGGATCCGAAACGAAAAAGTCCGAAACGATCAATTGCAATAGATCAATTGCCATCAATGTAGAATGGGGTTACTTTGATACTACTGGGTTACTTTGATAACAACTTTCATCTTATGAAAAAATCTCGTTGTAGATTTTTGGAGGCATCAAAAGATTTTCTTACCTTAAAAAAGTCCACTAACCGGTACACCAATAAAACCGTATTCACATACCGAATAAAATTAGTTTTTCGTAGGTCAAAAGTTGTTATCAAAGTAACCCCATTCTGCCGTAGTAATAATGTCAATTGCTTCAATTGCATTAGGTAAACGATCAATTTACGCATCAATGTGTATCAATCAAATTAAGAAAACTTTTTGTAAACAAACTTAATAGCAGTCAACTAGGGATTTAGTCAAATCTTTGACCAGCTATTTAGTGAGTAAACTATTGAATAAGTTTTAAAAAAACTTTTAAACTCTATCCTCAAAATTTACAATTAGGTATTTAGTTAGTGCAATTTTGAACTATATAAGGCATCGTTTGTACAAATTATAGAATTGATAGCATAAATAAATAACATTTGAAAAGTTCAATTCAGTTATTTGTTTAAACTGTTTGTAAAATCACTATCATTATTGCAACTCTCTAATCAACACAAACCGAACAAATTCACTACCAATTTCACACGCGTGCACGGCGACAACACCTCCCCGTATGTTTTCATCACACACGAGCCGAGTTAACTAACTTGCATTTTTATCTAATTACCCACGCCTTTGTGAGGCTGTGTTCTGGCAAAATAAACTGCTGTATAATAATTAGAGGAACGAGTATAATTTCATAAGCGTACTCCCGTTTGCCGCTGTTGATAGTACCTAATAACAAAGTAAAACGCTTGTTTTAATCTTCTTAGTTTACTTGAAGTAGGTAAAGAAGACTGTTTAAAATTTGCTTGAGTGATGCGAGTGGTAAACAGCCCATTGAATTGTAATTATGTAATTTCCCTCTCAATGTATGTTTGGTTGTAGATAGAGATAATGAAATGTTATGGACCACGCCGATTAAAAATCGCAGCGGGATTTTATCGCGCACTGGATTTTCAACTCTCGTTGTTGAGCCGAACTTCGAGAATCCAACCTAACAAAAACATAGTGCATCCCAGCGCGACGAAAAACACACTGTTGGATTTTCAACTCCCGGCGCTAAGCAGAGCGTTGAAAATGCAGTGCGCGAAAAAAAATCGCCGTGATTTTTTTACGCTCGTGCGATCGTCGGCTAAGACGCTAGTTATGATCCCTGCTGTTGTCTATAATACAAAAATCAATAATCATAAGATTTTATTTTGCGAGTAAAAAAATGCAGGTCGGGAAAAAGTTTTTCTGTATTTTATAGGTATAAAGTTATAATAAAATCTCTTTGGCTCTACTGTTTGTATCTGGCTGGTTTTGATATCATTGAAAGTTTAAATTTTAAAGAACATAATTCCAAATTCAAATTAGGAAAATGTGTGATTTTCATTTGTTTTTCGTACTGTCAAGATGAGTGAATCGAAATGAAGAAATTCTATACATTTTAAAATTTTACTACAAAAAAGGTAAAAATGCAACGCAAGCCGCGAAAAAATTTGCGATGTTTATGGACCTAGTGCAGTGTCTGTGAGAGTAGCACAAATTTGGTTTAAGCGTTTTCAATCCGGAAATTTTTTGATGTCAAAGATGCACGTCGCTCTGGTCGCCATTTTTTAAAAAGTGGAGCAAAATCGGCATGTCAGTAGTTACGACGTAGCTGAAGAACTGGGAATTGACTACAAAACAGTTTTGACCCATTTGGCAAATGACACATAACTAAATAATAAACTATGAAAAAAAAAGTGTCTTGAATTTGTATATAAAATACGAAGGAACTTTTTCCCCGACCTGATATAAAGGTAAATCATTAAAAAAAAATTCCAATTATTATCTAAGTTCATTCAGTTAAGTATCACACTGCGTTGGCAAACGATACGTTTGGTCACAAATACCCAAACATAATAATATAATATATAATATATAAATATATAACATATCCTCGGACATTTCACACAATGCCATCTAGTCCCAAGCTAAGCAACCTAATGCTTGTTTTATGGTAACGAGATGGCTGATAAACTACTTATATACATTTTTTTTTTTTGTAAATACATACATATTATAGATAGAAAAACACCCAGACTCGGAACAAATACTTTTAGGTCGTACAAATATTTGTTCCGTGCGGGAATCGAACCCGCGACATGCTGCGCAGCAGTCAATCGCTCAACCACTGCGCCAACCGTGTCGTCAACATGTACCTACAACTAACTTATCCAACTATTTTTACACATTGGTAGTAGGTAGCATATTTTTCTCATGTTTTCAAGCAAAGATTAGTCTATTCTTGTAGACCACACAACACACAATTTCAGCACCAAAATAACACTCAACTTCATCATACAACGTATAAACCAGCTAATAGACTCTATTCCGGGCAGAGAGCGTTTTTATCAAATTATCCTGTAGCTTGGCGGTTCGCCAACAGTGTGCGTACTATCGGCAGTGTTAAATACACGTTGCTCGTTTTATGTGAATATTAACGTTATAAATAATACGTTTCTATTATGTTGTTCTGGGTAGAATAGAGGCGTATTGTTCTGGCTGGTTTATGGGTTGTTTTTTGAAATAGGTACTGATTGTGTGCTGTTTAAAGACGGGCATAACGCGACTGGTGGATCAATTTCTATGAAAACTTCACTGATCTCTAAGATAAAGGGATACCCCTGCTGTTTAGAGACCGGGGTTACAATGCATTGTGCATGCATAACCACCTAGTTATAAATATTACATTGTTTTAGTGAGTACATTTGGCTTTTCTTCAATAAACATTCTTAAGTAAGATTTTCCGCAATAAACCTTTTTATCTTTTGTAAAATCATATCTACCTATCGCCATCAAACGTAAAAGTTTGGCGAGTTTAGATTTAAGAAACACCGCTGTATTGTAATTTCAGTAAATAAATAAACAAAAAATTAAAAAAAATCATAGTTATAACGTTGTGCCATAACTGACGTCAAGATAGACGACACGGTTGGCGCAGTGGTTGAGCGATTGACTGCTGCGCAGCATGTCGCGGGTTCGATTCCCGCACGGAACAAATATTTGTACGACCTACAAGTATTTGTTCCGAGTCTGGGAGTTTTTCTATCTATAATATGTATGTATTTACAAAAAAAAAATGTATATACGTAGTTTATCAGCCATCTCGTTACCATAACACAAGTATTAGGTTGCTTAGCTTGGGACTAGATGGCGTTGTGTGAAATGTCCAAGGATATAGTCTATAAGTATCCTTAGTTTTTAAAAGGTTAATAAAGTGACATCTAAGGATGGATTGCATCAAGGGCTACGTTATAGTTTCAGTCAAAGTTAATTTTAACAGTAACATTAAGAGCCTACCTCAGGTTTTTATCTCGCTCGCGCGATACTGCTCGCAGACTAAGTGAGAGCGAGACTGAGTGCGGTGCTAGGCGCCGATAGTTTAGGTAATTGCTTTTTACGGTGAAAATAATGGTAATTTGAAAAAAATAAAAAAACATAAGACCTAATTTATAGTTCAGTTAGTAGATATGCAAAGTTTCATGATCTAATTTGAATAGCAGCGGTTTATTGTTCGGTTTGGAGGTACCTATTAAATTAACATTATTTACTAATCCTTTAATTAATAACATTAAAAAAAAAACATCTTTTCATTTAACAATCTTAAAAATTTGGGGACCAAATTTTTAAGATTGTTAGTGTGAGTTATTGTTATTGTGTGAGCGAGAGAGGTGACAAAATACGACAGCCCTCATAACAAAATCACTAACAAAAACATAACAACAAAGCTTCTAACTCGCGTCAAGCACAACATAATCAAAGTTTCAACGCGATCAGTATTTAGTTAACAACGGTGCAGTCCGGCTCACCTAATGTACGCCATTACACCGCTCGTGTGCCGCTTGAACTGCATGTACACGTTAGGTCGTAGTGCGAGATGAGCGAGGAATGAGCGAGAGAAGTAGACTGAACGGATAGTTGGCTAATCATGCTGTAAGTTCTTTGATTCTGTTTTATTTTGGCATTGCTCCTTAAGTTTTGAGTTGAGCTGCACGATTACTGACAAATGCGTGCACTGACTGGACAGGTCCACTCAATCTGTTTGTTTCTTTCCTCAAAAGGTACCATTTCAGACAGCAATCTACATGGTCTTCACATGAACTGACCAAGATTATGTCTGGACTTTAAAAGAGACTGTGACCTCTGAGTTTCTTTCGGCCTTTCTTCTCAGAGTAGGCAGATAGGAAACACCGACCTCATCTAGTTTTTTTTTTTTTTATATTTAAAAAATATGATTGACGTGTAAAAGTGTTTGTACAAACCTACTTACAGAAAATAAATCATTCATCATTTATCATTTATTGAACATTGCCGTGTTAGTGCCTGTTTAGTAACCAGCTTTATCGTTATTAACAACGTAGGTTACCAATGTCAAAATCAAATCGTTTATTTCGTAAAACATCAATAGACGGCACTTTTGAACGTCAAAAATTAAGGCGAGTAATGCTGCCAACTAGTGCCAGCCGGGACCAACGGCTTAACGTGCTTTCCGAGGCAAGGATGAGTCTCCGCATGTAAAGATGGTTACCCATCCACGGACCAACCCCAGCAAGCATAACTTAACCTGATGGATCGACCCGTGCGGCTGTTATAACTTAGTCTTTAGCTCCTCTTTTCTAATAATTAACTATTAAATTAATATTATTTATTAGTTCGCCGATTGATTACATTTTTCATAAAAGCATCATTTCATTCTTAAAAATTTGGTCCCTTGTGAGCGAGAGCACCTCTCTCGCTCACAAGGGACCAAATTTTTAAAATCTTAAAATCATAATAAAATAATTCACTGACGATACTGACGTACAAAACTTCTGCAGGAACTATTGTTTTTCACATGTGTCATACTATTTTTTTTGCTTTACAAAGCTAATCTAGCACTACCTCGCTCACGGTACTACCGAGTCGACAAACAACCGTCGCCCGGGGTTGTTTGTCACTCGTATTTCAACATCGTTGTTTTACGTCTGCGCCCGTTTTGTTACGCTTTTTAACCTTCGATATTGTTCTATGCTAAACTTTTGTTACTGGTAGCTGTCTACGAGCTAAGATTTATGTGGACTGCACCTAAATTTTTCGTGTTTAAGGCAGTACAAGGTTTGTCTTTGGCGAAGTAATGCTTGTTTTTTAATGGGGCTATTGTACTTTGTCGCGCCAGTTTAAGGGTGTCTGTTACTAAGCATTTTGTCAGTGTTTTCTTTTAAGTCAACTTCTGAAAAGAGATACAGGATGTCATATTTTACACAAAACAAAAAACTGATTTTTAAACTGATATTTGAAGTGACACTACACTATTGGGAGAGGAGCTCGTGGCTAAGTAGTAACAGCCGCACGTGTCGATCCAACAGGTTAAGCTACGCTTGCACGGGTTGGTCCGTGGATGGATGGCCATCTTTACATACCAGGCAAGCACGTTAAGCCGTTGATCCCGGCTGTCATTTGTGGATCTTTGACAGTCGTTACGGGTCCTCAGAAGCCCGAAAACTGACAACCAGTCTTATTACCAAGTTACTGGGTTGTGGAGGTCAGATAGGTAGTCGCTCCATGTAATATACTGGTATTCAGCTGCATATGTTTATACCGGAAGCTAACCCCAAAATAGTTGGGAAAAGGCTAGGATTTGACTACACTATTGGCGGCTCACGAGCCCAAAAAAAAATCAACTTCAAATTAATTTATTTTTTGTTTTATCTAAACAAAGATATCAATACCCATCACGTCTGCGGAGATGTTGGATGGAGAGGGAGAGAAAGGCCAAGATGGATGGATTGTGTGAGGAAATGATATGAAAGAAAAGGCAGTGAATGATAGCGTGACGGTTGACAGGGGAGAATGGAAGAAGAAAACGTGTTTCGTCGACCCCAAGTTACATGGGATAAGGGCAGGAAGATGGTGATGACGTTAATCATGGTAATTTATAGTTTATCAAATTGACTAGCAACAAAATTAAATAAAAAAAAAAAAAAAAAAAATTATTTTTTTTTTTTTTTTTTTTAATTGTCCGTATATTAAAATGACTACTGTCATTCTCTGAAAGTTGTATACAGGGTGTATCAGAAAGGTGTCGTCTTTAAGGTTGTGGTACAGACCATCAAACTGAACAACTTTCTTTATGGGATCAACATCGTAATCGAGAAAAAATTATCAGCCGTCCCATACATTTAGGTCGAGTAGGTATTGAAGCTTTGTACGGGCACAGATTAATACAGATGGGACACTCCGCAAAATCATTTAAATAAAAAGCGACTCTTACTACGACACAATAAAGTGCAATTCAGGTCGCACAACCCTTATTACCTACAGTTATATTCACCTACAAGTTGCCTCTCTTTCTATCGCGTAACTCTTATACCTTCTGACTCGTTAGGGTTGTCTTCTTTTACGACGCGGCGCGTGAGTGAGTATCGAACTAACGTGCGAGCCGGCCGGTGCGCGGGCAGCCCACACTGAATTGACCCAGTGAGATGAGCCCGCCGCGTACTTATAGCTTCATACCTAAACTGCGGAGTGTCCCATCTGTATTAATTTGTGGTACGGGGCATTTGACAATTTTTTCTCGATTACGATATTAGTCCCATGGAGAAAGTTTGATGGTCTGTACCACACCGTTGAACACACCTTTGTGATACAACCTATATAATAGCTACAACATGGCCAACTGACTTTGTGTGTCAACTTGATAAACAGTAAATTTCCCTGACCGTACTTTGTTCGCAAATTATTTTTCCGAATATGTTTGCCTCATTATCAAAACGTTCCATACTTCGCCGGTCCACCAATTGACATGAGAAGCATGTACACACGGCTACACATCAAGCTATACATTTCCAGTTTACACTGGCCTCTCATTATAAGGAAATCCCATACAATGCGAGATCAGCTTATACTGGAAATGTATAGCTTGTTCATTGTGTTCAGTAATAAGAATACATTAATTTAACATTAATGAACACATACTCTGCGGTTAGGGTTGACACGCCATTTATCAGGATCGTTGGACAGGACCAAACTGTTATTTAGCCGGATATTTTGTTGGAGCGTCATACATAAAAGCAACTTCGCCCGCAATAGGGTGATCACAATTTTTTTTTGTCCGACATGACGTCATTAAAAAAATATTGGACACATATTTTTTTCCTTTTGTTCATAATCAAAAGATTACGGCAATACATTGACTCAAAATGTGGCATAACGTCACTCCTTGCTAGATTTTATAGTAGCTTACTCCTCAACTTTAAGGCGAAAGCGAAAGGGTAGCCCGCGAAATTCAAAATTTCTTACGTTTTTTGCAATTTGTAGGTCAGTGTGAGCTTGTATGTTGATTAAAATATGATTCGCGGCCGTAGCTAATATGGCTTTACAGAATTATAATCATTAGAATCAGCAATACAACTCCATAAGTTAGCATTTATCTCAAACCTCATGATTTCATGAAATCGCTAGATTTGAGATAATTGCTAACTTATGGAGTTGTATTGCTGATTCTAATGATTATAATTTTGTAAAGCTATATCAGCTACGGCCGCGAATCATATTTTAATCAACATACAAGCTCACACTGACCTACAAATTGCAAAAAACATAAGAAATTTTGAATTTCGCGGGCTACCCTGGCGCATCAATCTTAATGCGTTTTTCTCACAAAAAATACGTGTCTAATATTTTTTTATTATTTCACTGACGGACTAAATAGTTTTATTTTTTACCCTGGCATCAGCCATTTATTAGCTATGCTATAATCAAATGTTCCTTAGACATTTTTAGGCAAAATTTCGCTAGTCGTCTTTCTGCTAGTATTATCTTGGCACTTGGAAGAGAGAAACAAGTCTCTTTAATTTGCAACACTTAGGGCACACCTCAGACCAAATAAAAAACCAAGACATAGCGTTGCGAAGCATGCGCAAAACTACACCGAACTACAACTAAACTACATCTCACTAAGTGCACACCTGTTTACGAAACCGACCTCACGTCACTGTTGTCAGCGCTATGTCTTGGTTTTTTATTCAGTCTGATGGCCACACATACTCGTACTTATCTGAATGATAGGTTTCTTTACATGAAACAGTAAAGAAAACTGGAATTATTCAGACTTCTTTTATATATTTATTTACGTTAATAGCATCATTTTTAAAAGCCGTCATACGAATCATCATGTGCCTAGCCTTTTCCCAACTACGTTGGAGTCGGCTTCCAGTCTAACCGGATGCAGCTGAATACCAGCATTTTACATGGAGCGACTGTGTATCTGACCTCCACAACCCAGTAACTGGGTAACACGATACCCCTTGGTAAGACTGGTTGACAGACTATCGGGCTTCTGACGACCCGGGTCGTAACGTCAGTCAAAGATCCAAGAATAAAGAGAATCATTTACATAATAATAAAACCGCACACGATTAATACAAGTGCAGAATTAAAACATACTCCTTTCAAGGAATTACCAACCCTACATAGTAATGTGAATATTTGTAAATTTCGCTTTGTGAAACACAATATGTGGAATTAATTACGCGGAGCTTACCTGCGGCGCTGCATGGCAGCGGCGCAACGCAACGCAACAAAACGTCAAATGACGTCATCGTTCTAATGCGTAATTGCCGTTTCGTATACCTAATTAATGGTGAATGTACATTTACGTTCGGTGTCTGTTTTGTGGGAGTTGCGAATGAAAGGAATTGGGAATTGATGGAGGTACCTGTAATAGATGAATGCAGTTTTGCTTTGTGTTTGAAATCATAAAATACTGCTGAATTTAGTACTGAATAGTCGCTATTCCCAATGAAGATGACGAATTAGGGATCTATGGCGCCGTCCTATTGCCATCGCTCGTGCGGTGATGCGATGCGATTTCATCGTGCGATGAAACGGCTCTATGGTCGCATCGCTTGATCGCGCGACCTCCAACAGGACATTCAGTAGATATCAGTATGTTTGAACGCACGCTCGCACGATCATTTTCGTCGGACGCAACGCATCATCGCACGAGCGATGACAATAGGACGGCGCCTTAATCTCGCTCACAGCATAGGGTATTTACTTTTTTAAGGCCCTGCATCCAAGCGTGGTTTAGCTCGGTGTGTAAGTGAAATGGCGTTATGGCTGTCTAGTTTGACGCATGAGATAGAAAGACTCACGCGCACCCGAATTATGTCGTAAAAGTGCAAATAAAATCGTATAAAATTAGAAATTAACTATTTAATAAAAAATAATCCATCACTGGATGCAGTTTGACATTTAATTTAGATGCGGCATTTGACATTTAATGGTATATTTTTTATAATTATAATTGTTAATGAAGGGATAAACAGCTTTTAAAGATTATTAAGAGGTATGTTTGAAGATTTTTTTAGTGCATTAAAATATGTATTACTTATGTTTTTACTTCCATCACTGTATGGGAAAAGGACTTGAAAATATCATATTTTTTTATTTGACAAAATTATTTACGGTTTATGAGATACACTGCTTTAAAAAACCACCTATTTCACGGTTTTCAAGAAATCTCCGCCTTGTCAAAATCATTGCTTGCAAAAAATCCGTCGACGAGTCATTAAATGGTATTTTCTAGGAATTTCGCTTTTTCGCTTATAAAAGCAGAGATTTTGTTAAACGCACCTTTTAGCATCAATAATCTTAAGGCTTCCATGGACATGGCGCAACGCAACGATGCGACGCAATTCTGGTAGAACTATTTCCATAAAGTTTTCATAGAAATTGTGCTAAAGGAGCCTTTACATAAAGTCATTACCTAGTCTCGAAGTACTAATTTAGGCTCATTACAGAGCTTAGATCTTCTAAAAAGACAATTACCTAAGTACCCACTTCACTTAACAAAAGAGACATTTCAACAAAATTAGCTCAAAGGGAGATTACTTCATATAACATAAGCTAGATATACGTTCTAACGACTCCGCTGACATAATGGAAGTGCCTAATGTGCTGCTCCTGAGACGCATTTAACTTAATGATATCGTCTACTTTAATAATATCCTAGCTTTAGTGCCGTTTTACGAGATTTAGCGGATGTACTTTATGAAAGATATGATTGGTACTGTCTGAGGTAAGATTCTTGAGTAAGTCTTCGAGTTTTTATCGTTAAAACCTACATTACACCCGAATCTTTAAAACATCTTATCTCAAAGTTACGTATCCAAAATATTACCTTAACAGTTTGTTTTTAGGAGCGACCAACTGATACCCGCTGCACCTAAACCCTGATTTTCAAAAGGAAAAACGGAATCCTTACAGGAACACTTCGTTGTCCGTCTGTCTGTCAGTCAGTCTGTCAAGACCCTTTTTCTCAGGATCTCATAAAGGTATCAAGTTGAAATTAATATCAAATACGTAGGATTAAGGTCCCTTGGAGCTCTAAAAACTTGAAGCTTCTAAATCAACGCAATAAAAAAATACGGCCATTTTATGCATCATATTTTGATACTCGCAATAAATCAAAACCTATAAAATACTTACCGTTGACCTAGAATCATGAAATTTGGCAAGAAGCAAGGTTTAACAGCACAAGTAAAGGAAAAATTCCGAAAATAGTTAATTTGAAATTTTATCAAATTAAAAAAATTTTTTGGGATAGCAATTTTCAGTTGGAGAATTGACCCTGAAGTATGTATGGGAGAACTATTTTTAACCGACTTCCAAAAGGAGGAGGTTCTCAATTCGTCGGAACCTTTTTTTTTAATTTTTTTTTTTTTTTTATGTATGTTCCCCGATTACTCGAAAATGGCTGGACCGATTTGGATTTTTCTTTTTTTGTTCGAAAGGGTATACTTCCCAAGTGGTCCCATGATCATCAAGTCAGGATCTGATGATGGGATCCCATGGAAATCGAGGGAAACCCTCAAATTTTATGGGCACACCTATATCGATTTCGGTATTTTTCATAGTAACTCGTGCATTTGCTCTCGGAAAGTACCATTTGGTGAACTGGAACTGATGATGAAGACCACAGAGGGCCATCGGAAATACTCAATTATATCTAAGTATATCACAGGTTGCGATTCGATTACTTTAATATGGTTTATGCTCGTCAAAATGCATAATGGTAATGGTGACTTCACCATGAGCTCCAGTTCTCCTGGTTCTTACTAGGAGAACTCCTCAACAATTAACGTCCCTGCATCGGGAAAAGCAATATTTTGTAAAACGTGATGAGCAGTTGACATTGGGTTATTGTAACTTAGATAAATTACAAACTGAACCACTAAAAAGTGAAAAATAAAAAGTTTTTTACAAAAAAAAAACCGACTTCCAAAAAAAACACTACAAAGTGAAAAATAACTTTAATTTCGGAAGTCGGTGGCAAAAACAGAGTGGACTGTCCGTATATAATCCACTGCTGTCAGTTACCGTATATAATCCACTGTTGTCAGTTACATGTGCCATCGTTTCGTGTTGTTTACTAACACTTAGTTTTAAGGGACAATGTTACTAACCCTATATGAGTCTTTGCTCGAAATAAAAATTTTGAAAAAACTAAAATACAGATCCAAAGACACCGACTTCCGAAATTAAAGTTATTTTTCACTTTGTAGTGTTTTTTTTGGAAGTCGGTTTTTTTTTTGTAAAAAACTTTTTTCAGCTGCAATGTTAAGTTTGTTATGGGATAGGTAAGTTCTTTTATCTACGGAACTCTTCGTTGTGTGTGGTCCAACACGCACTTGGCCGGTTTTTAAACAATAGTATTTCATAGTTCTAAGTAACCAATCCACTTTAGCTATCCAACCCATATTCCAATATTTTTGTTTTCATATCCTGCCATAGTCCTACACCAGCCGGGGATTGTCCTTGGGTGCACTTGCATAGTGCGTACAGGGATAATCGTCGGTTGGTGCCTCATTTCATTAAAAGCGTCTAAAGGCCTCTGCGAGTTGGCTTCGGCCCCTCGTACCCCTTCCAAAGGGACCCCAGGGTCATGAGATATGATGTATGGAATTTAAATAGAAAGAACGCTTCGACTTTTGATAAATAACTTCTTATATAATATTTTTTTGCTTGATCATATTACTAAAAAAGTTAGGGAGTGGGGACTTACTACGTCACAACTATAACAAACTACTAATAAAATCTAGCAAGGAGTGACGTCATGGCACTCAATGTTTTCGTAATCTTTTGATTACGTAAAAAAAGAAAAAATACGTGTACAATATTTTTAATAATCTACATAACGGACAAAAAAAAGTTTAGTCATCATCTCTATTATGTAAGAAATTATACAATGAATGATTCCAAATGATGTATGGAAGATAAATAGAAAGAACGCTTCGACTTTTGATAAATAAACCTCTTAGCTAACGCCTCCCTACGAGTATATCGTGCAATCAATGTGTATGATGCTCCGTTAACCTACTCACACAGTCCATTAACCACTTAAAACAATCAAATATGAACGTGGCATACTGTAGCTCTGCTTGTGAGATGCTTACGAGCAATCATCGCTTGACAGCGCTTTGAAGTGGCTGACCTGCATCAGTCATAAGTAGGTATTTGGAGCAATTCCCTTAGACAACGTGTAGGGAAGGGATACATTCCTTACACGTTTGATCTACTGACTTGATCAAAAGGCATACAGCATTGAGTTTAGTGGGTCGCGTCTATCGCAATGCATGCAGAACCTTGAGTAACCATGGGAGTTGCATACAAATACATAGTAATACGAGTTGTCAATAAAAAAAACGGTCAAGAGCGAGTCGGACTCGCGCACCGAGGGTTCCGTACCATCATTTATATGTAATTTTTGTTGATGATTTCTGAAAAACTGTGCTATTTAGAGACATCGTTTTATTTTTCCTGTAATCTTTACATAAACTTCTATCACATAGAATAATTTCAGATTTTTCGCTTTGCAAACTTCGGAGAAAAGGGGGGGGGAACGGTATTTTTTTTTTCATTTTTCATCAAAAGTCGAAAACTATGCGGGCTAAAAAAAAAGAAAAAAAATGTTTGAGAATGTGCAAACAGCGCTCCTTCATATGATACCCCAATGCCCTAGTAGCTCCACTTTGAATTTTTAAGAACCCCTTTCAGTCCCTGTTGCAAAAAAAATATAAATAATTTTATCTCTTTCTTATTTGCAAAATAGTTGGGTAAACGTCATCTAAAACTGTTCTAAATTTCAAGTTGATAGCATTAGTAGTTCTTGAGATATCCAGCTGTGACAGACAGACAGACAGACAGACATAGACAGACAGACACAGACAGACAGACAGACTGAGTCACACCATAAGGTTTCCTTTTTTACCATTTTGGTACGGAACCCTTAAAAACAGAAGGAATTTTAAAAAAAAACATTGGTTGGCTCTATGTAAATAAACCCTTTGCTCGCTGTGTACCTATAACGCAGTGTAGTAATAATGCATAATAATAATAATGCATTCAGTTTATTTTGATACAGCTGTAATAATCCCCGACCCAAACAAATTTTGCAAAATGTTACAGAGTTTATTGGGGTAATTACGATAATGGGGTAATTCCGATTGATTCTACCAAACGAGCGGCATTTTTCATATTATATTGACAACATAATATTCGTCATCTTTTGCTGTCGCTATATAAAAATGCCGCTGAGTTTAGTAGAAATTATCATCAATCGGAATTACCCCATTATCGTAATGACCCCAATAAACCTTAGTCCAATTTTAGAGACAACAGTCAATTTCATTCATAAAATCGATACATAAATCAACAACGACACAACGGAACCCAAAACCAGTAATTTGATTCAAAAGAGGCGATTGTGTGAGAATTAATAAAAGCAAAGCAATGTCGCGGCGCGGGCGACTGTGACCGTGTCGTTAATCAATTTGCCGCTTGTTTCCACTCAAATTAACGCTCTCCTTCCTCATCTAAAGAGGCCTGGAAAATAGCGATCTGTCATTTGTTGATTTACATTACCTATTGAATAGATCAGATATTGTTTCAGAAAAAAGTCACTATTTTCTTGCCCTTGTTCCAGAATAAAATTTTCAATGAAAGTGATTATATCACTGATGTGTTTAATTCAACAGAAAGACAAAAGATGATGTGAACTAGTGTCCCAACTGCACTGGGCTCTAGTGGTAAACATACTCCATCTTAAAAAGAGCAGGTATGAGTCAAGTAGCAGTGATAGCTTTATGATATTTTATGTTTTCTACAGACCAAACTATACTACAGGGTCAAATTGAATTCATAGGCATCCTCTTAAGGAGTTATTGTACTCATCATTATGAACAACTTTTACTATGGGACCAAACCTGAAATTGCGAAAAAAAATCAGTTGTTCCCTACATTTTGACGAGTTATACAAACATATATGTAGGGAACAGCTGATTTTTTTTCGTGATTTCAAGTTTAGTCTGTTAGCGTGCATTGACTTCCTGTTAACATAACGTTTTAAATATTATCTGTAATAAACACTGAACTGCTGACTTTCAGTAGTCAGAAAGACACCTTCGTCAGAAATTGCCGCAGGAGCGAACGATATCGCCTAGACTGATTTGGAGGATTCATTGTTACTTATATTATTACTGTTGTGTACTTATGTGTACAAGTGTAAAATATTAACTGAAGTTGGTTATTAAATTCAAAGCATTAGCAAAGTGATTTGCGTTTTTTATTTGTAATCTGCAAGTACGTATATTACACCTGGAGGAACTGAAAACGCATACGTTCCTATAGGTTCCATAGTAAAAGTTGTTCGTAGGGGAAGCTTGTGGATAAGTAATAACGCTACGCTTGCCGCGGTTGGTTTGTGCCTCGGCAAGCACGTTAAGCCGTTGGTCCCGGCTGTCATTCGTGGATTTTTGACAGTCGTTACGGGTCATCAGAAGCCCGAAAGTTTGACAACCAGTCTTAGCAAGCGGTATCGTATTACCCAGTAACTGGGTTGTGGAGGTTAGACAGGCAGTCGCTCCATGTAAAATACTGGTATTCTGTTGCATCCGGTTAGACTGGAAGCCGACCGCAACATAGTTGGAAAAAAGCTAGGTAGATGAGTAAAAGTTGTTCATAATGATGAGTACAATGATCCCTTATGAGGATGCCCATGAATTTAATGTCACTGTGGCGGCATCTACATCGCCACATATGAACTACGCATCAATGACATGACGTCACGCAAACCTGCATCGCGCAATTAGAGTTTACCACGCGATTAGCATATATACAACGTCCCGACATCAACCGTTGGGCAGTGGCCCACCAGACACAATACCCGTCTGGTCGGAGGATCCTCCCTTTTCAATAGAGGATGAGTGAACTTTACACCCTGTTCCTCATGCCTCTAAACTGGTGACCCCGCGCATGAACGTCAGCGCAGCCTTCGCGCAACTACATCAGCGTGACGTCATCAGCATCACTTCCTCAAGCTTTCGAGCGGCGAGTCACACAGCCAGCCAGCATCCACGGCTTCAACAGGTATCCTGACCACCAGCATGCAGCGGACGCGCATTCCTGGTCATCACCTTCAGCCTCAACCTCAACCCAGCGCTGTACACTCCGACTCACTGGAGCATATAACGCAGCGCCACCCCGACTCACTGGGGTATCACCGCAGACAGTTCCGACTCACCGTGAACTATGCGGCACCCGGTTCCGACTCACCGGAACTACATCTGGCACTGGCAAGCATCGCAAGATACACGACTCAGCCCACTATCGACCTCCGGTCTCCGGAGGGGAGTGATGTGGCAGCATCTACATCGCCACATATGAACTACGCATCAATGACATGACGTCACGCAAACCTGCAATGCACAATTAGAGTTCACCACGCGATTAGCATTATATACAACGTCCCGACATCAACCGTTGGGCAATGGCCCACCAGACACAACATCCGTCTGGTCGGAGGATCCTCCCTTTTCAATAGAGGATGAGTGAACTTTACACCCTGTTCCTCATACCTCTAAATCACCCTGTATTTAATAATGCTTTATGGAAGTGTTCAATATAAGCAAATAACACCATCATTCTGAATAATACTGAAGTTGATCTGACTGAAACAACTTCTAGCAACTAGATCAAAAAACATAACAGCGGAATTCCCGCGATTTTCATTGCCCAACATGCACCAATGTTCCGCATCATGTAACCCTTCGACTGGTCAACCCTTCCTCTTTCGTTTATCTTTTATTTTAATCAACTGTTGATTGATTCGCCCTTTGAGTTCTTAATTCTATTTCAAAATTAACCGAAATATTCCAAGCTAAGATGTAATTGAGATATTTGTTCTTCTTTACTTAAACAACAGTATACTTAAAACTGTGGCGGAGAGTGTCGACTCTCCGATTATTATAAGTTTTGTGAGAAGGACAATCACTGAACATTAATATGGGGATGTCCTTTTCACAACACTATTTTTATTCTGTCTTTTTCTATAATGTATTTTAACTACTAACACTAGTAATAAGTTATAATATTGTTTACTAACACTTTGGATCATTGTTGTCTGATAAATAAAGAATAATAATAATAATAATAATAATAAACGTCTTTAACCCGTCGCACGCCAAGTAGCAGACACAATACATTTTTTATTGTTATCTGCACACCTGGGTGTCAATCGACGTTTAAAGAGTTACAACGTAAAAATCAAATAAGTATGAACCACTTTCCAACTTTTTCTCCCGGTCAGTAAGTAGGTTCTATCAAGATTATGTGTTTTAAATTGTTGTGATTCTACCACAAAGTTGAACTTAAGCTCATATTATGGCCTTTTTCCAAGTATGTTGGGGTCGGCTTCTAGTCTAACCGGATGCAGCTGAATACCAGTATGGAGCGACTGCCTATCTGATCTCCACAACCCAGTTACTGGTTAATGCGATACCCCTTGGTAAGACTGGTTGTCAGACTTTCAGGCTTTTGACGACCTTAACCACTGTCAAAGATCCAGGAATGACAGTTGGGACCAACTGCTTACTGTGGTTTTCGTGGCACGGATGAGTTTGTATGTAAAGAAATGGTCACCCATCCACGGACCCAGCTACGCTTGCCGCGGTTGGCAAGCGTAGCTTAACCTGACTGATCGACCCGTATGGCTGTTACTATTTAGCCACAAGCCCCTCACATAGCCAAAAGCCTTTATATTATCCTAACACAATGATCACCAATTTCTCACACAATTCTACCAACTTAACAACAAATTAGATAAACACAAACAAAGCACCGTTTAGTTAACAAAACTCCAATCAATTGCCCAATCAAAATAGTCCTCAACTTTCAATAAAGCATTTAGTCCACAAAAGACTATAAAAGCCGACATCTACAAACCATTACGTACAAATTAAAGGACTTATTCATTCGAAAATTGCTTTCATACTTGCGCACATTAAATCGAACGGAGTCCATTGTCCGAATCAACGTTTGATAAGCTTATTACCACCGCAAATGTCGACGAAATTAATTAGTCTCGGGTCACGGCGACCCGCAGCGGCCCATTGACGGTTAATGTCGCGGAACAAGTCGGGAGCGGCCGCGATCTATCACGTGGCGAAGAAGGGTTGTGTGTGTGGCGCTTGTCATGTGTCGGGTTTGATTTTGGAACAGTGTTGTTTGATTTCGGAGCACTATACAGGGTGTAAGTGTAAACAGGGGCCATATTTTAAGGGGTCATTGTACTCATCATTATGAACCACTTTTACTATGGGACCAAACCTGAAATCGCGAAAAAAAAATCTGCTAAGCTGTTCTCTACATTTTGACGAATTATCTGAACATAAATTTACTGAACTGCTGATTTTTTTTCGCGATTTCTGGTTTGGTCCCATAGTAAAATTTGTTCATGATGATGAGTACAACGACTCCGTAAAAGATTGCCTCTGTTTACACTTACACCCTTTAGACAAATGAAAGCTATTTTGAAGTGGCAATGATTTGGCATACTTAAAATATTTTTCATTCGCTTTTTAAGTAATCATTTATTTTAATTGACAAGGCCTATGTCAACAACTCAGAAACGGTATTGAACAGGAGGCCTTCTTCTTACATTTTCCTAAAAGACGCCACTCTTGGCACACATGATACTCAAAATACGATTAAACGACACACTTAGTTTTGTACCTATGGCATTTTCGTAAACATGTCGCTTACGACAATTCGGTGACCAGGGCTTAGAATAACCAATCTCGCTGTCCCTTACCACTTGCCACGCACCGATCAGATATAAGCCCACAATAGCTACCGGTACGTGAAATTTGTGCGGCGCAGTTATTTAGCTTTTAAATCAATGTGTTGTTGATAAAAAGCCGGTAGGTCCTCGCTAACGACCCATCGACACGACAACACCGTAGGGGTTGCTTATAAAGGGAAGCCCACTAACTATTACGAAAGAAATATTCACTTAATGTTAGAGTTTTTTTTCGTGGTTATGTACGGTAACTGGAAAAGTGGCGTTTTTTATTAATTATTTACGTGCAGGTTTGTGTCGAAGGAAACTATTAGCTGATTTTGTAATGTTTGGTACGTGGTTTTGTACGTTGGAGTTAAAGTGCTATGAATTATTTTTATGAGCTCGTTAGTTAGTTGAAAACTGCTCGTGGTTCTGCTAAAAATCGTTTTTATAAAATTAAATATGCATTATATGGTTACCTCGAATCCAATTAAAAGACTTTCGTTGAATAAGCTTTTATTTCATTTAATATTATCTACATATTTTACAGCTGGACTCGATGACACTTTTTATCATACACTTGATTACACACATGCATTGTGTGTTAGATTAACTTAGAAAGCGCACAGACATACTCGCTAGCCCTTGGAATATGTAGATTTTATATGTAAACTAGCGAGCCGGCTTTTTTCCACGGTTTTTACAACTTATAAAACATCCAGATTTCATTAGTACGAGTATTATGTAAGTTTATTAAAAAAAAATATTATACACATAAACTTCTGGAATAAATTATCTATACCTATGATGTTGAAAATCGCATCAAAATCTGACACGCAGTTTAGAAGAACACCTCAGTCACATAGAGACAAGAAAAGTGACTTTAATTTAGAATATGTACAGTTACAGATATAGAAGTGTAATGAATATTATCTAAAGGCTAAACGCTCTACATTTCCTCTTATACATAATCAGCCTATAATGTTCCCCCTGCTGGGACACAGGCCTCTTCTGTGTGAGAGGGAGTGGGCCGTAATCCACCACGCGGGCCCAGTGCGGGTTGGTAGATGTCACATGTCTTCGAATTTTTGCCGTATGTTATGTAAAGCGCCTGTCTGGGTTCGAACCCACGACCTACAACTTGTAAGTCGGTGCCGTTACCACTGGGGCACCACTGCTCACCTTATAATCAAGCTGATCTAAGGATTTCCTCTTATAAGCAAGCTTATATACGATCCTTACACCTGCAAGTCTCATTAAAACCTTAGATCATCTCCCATCCCATTTTATTTCGCCGAATTCGAGGCAGCATAATTCGCCGAATTCGAGGGAGTGGCAACGGAATCCTAAGAATGATTGCAGACAGACCAGTGTCGCCAGTTGTGGGAAGGTTTATCAGGTTGCATGTTACCTGATTATTTATTTTTGTATTTGTATTTTAATTTAATAATTTATTTCAATTGCAATTTCATTTTAGTTTTCTTTCAATTTCTTACATTTAATTATTATTATCATTACATTTAATTTTAATTTATATACAATAATATTATTTTTTAAAATTAATTAATTTTCAATTATTTATATTTTAATGTTAATATGGATATGTATGGTAATAACCAGGTAATAACCTACATTAATAAATTGAGCTCCTCTTTACTAACATAGTTTTTAAGATAATTTTTTACTAACAAAATTATGGACATTAATGGTCTGAAATAAACAAATTTTATTTTTATTTTATTTATTTTAGACGCAGTACTTACCTTACCTGTAACCAGCCACATTGTATAGCCCACTTTACATCCAATATTAACCCTGCAATAATTTGGCTTGCCAACAATAATTGCGTGGGCAACACTTTATTATTCAACACTTTTTCATTAGCCGCTGTTTGCGATGCGGCCACTGTATTTATTATTACGCATAATCTCGGTGTATTTCGTTTTAATAAAAATGTTGGAGAGAATTAATGTCGGAATTGTTTTGGTTGAGATTTTAATAAAGAGGTTAACTTTGCCTCACTTAAGATAAGTAGGTAACTATAAGAGGACGAACAAACGTTTATTCTGATATGTATTTTACGTAATAATGTTAATGTAGTAAGCAGAAATTTACTGTTTATTCTGAGCGTTTCTAGTACCTAGTTTTATGTATTTAAATGGGTTTTTTTTATAGATACTTATTCCATACATATTTCAAAATTCAGAGGCTGCTAAAGACTAAACCAGTATATTAGAGTAGTTCAATTTACGTGCTCAAAAAAGTGCCGTTGCGCATTTTATGAAAAACTTGCTTCGGAATGTTGGCTTTATTTAGATAAGAAAAATTGCGAAAAGCGAGGCCGCTATGGAATACTAACTATTCTCCACCACTCAATAAGGCAAAGTTGTTAAAGTCTTTCAATTTCTCAGAATAAGAACGCTTGTCGAAGTCTTTCAATTTCTCAGAATAAGAACGCTTGTCGAAGTCTTTCAATTTATCAGAATAAGAACGCTTGTCGTAGTCTTTCCATTTCTCAGAATAAGAACGCTTGTCAAAGTCTTTCCATTTCTCAGAATAAGAACGTTTGTTGAAGTCTTTCAATTTCTCAGAATAAGAACGCTTGTCGAAGTCTTTCAATTTCTCAGAATAAGAACGCTTGTCGAAGTCTTTCCATTTCTTAGAATAAGAACGTTTGTTGAAGTCTTTCAATTTCTCAGAATAAGAACGCTTGTCGAAGTCTTTCAATTTCTCAGAATAAGAACGCTTGTCGAAGTCTTTCAATTTCTCAGAGTAAGAACGCATTTCGAAGTCTTTCAATTTCTCAGAATAAGAACGCTTGTCTAAGGCTCGTATTTATAATCAAACTAAGTAATTTCATACTTGAGGGTAGAATTCTTAAGTAAAGTAAATGGTGACTATTACTTGGCTAAGAATTCTAACTTCATGCAATTACTAAACTATAGAAAGAAAATCATTGCTTGAGCAATTACTTTTACTTAAGTAATTACTTTTACTTGACTATAAATACGAGTGTAAGTCTTTCAGTTTCTAAGAAAGCCAAAGTTAGCTAAAAATCACGGTGAAAATGTAATAGCGCCCATAAACCAATGTATAATTTAAGTGTTTTTGTTACCTACTTTCTTATACCTATTAGTACGAGGGCTGCTATTTATGTATCCGGAACTGGCCAGTTACAGAACAATGTTAAAGAAGTAATTATAACATTTAAAACTAGAACTCTTTGGATGAAGAATACAATTTACTTCATGTAGCTGTCATTTGTTTTTACTTTGTGGCGTCATTTTGAAAATTGCGTGTCTGTAGCACCATGGATTTAACTCGTGAAAATTTTCGTGATATGATTTATTACGATTTTCGCCGAGGGCTAACTCAAAAAAAGTGCATCGATCAACTCACTTCGACTTTTGGGGACGAAGCACCATCGAAAACTACTGTGTATCATTGGTTTAGTGAGTTTAATTGTAGGCGGTCTGTGCTAACGGACGAATTTAAAGAAGGTCGCTGTGCGGAAACTAGTAATGCAAGATCGTCATGTTACATATCGCGAGATAGAGGCTTCTCTGGGCATAAGTATGACGAGTATATATACAATATTACACGAACATAGTTGTAAAAAAATGTTGCAAAAGTACAATCAGGGTGCGCCAAATGCTGTCTAGTTCTGGGAATACCTCAATCCGAATGGAAAAAGTGCTATGAAAATTGGTTCCAACGTATGCAAAAGTGCATCGATCATCATGGCGAATATTTTGAAAAGCATTAAAACCATAATAAATGATAAATGTTTGTTCAGTTTGTTATTCCGGATACATAATATAACGTTTTTATGTTCCAGTATTGAACAAGACTTTAACTTAGAGACCCTACTAGAAAAAAACTTTATGTACGAGTTAATCTCTCTAGAAACTATAAATTCAGAAATATATAATACTAGCCCCGTGGTTTCACCCGCGTAAACCGGGATAAAAGTATCCTATGTGTTAATCCAGGGTATAAGCTACCTACATACCAAATTTCATCCAAATCGTTCCAGAAGTTTGAGCGTGACGAAGTAACAAACATACATACTCACAAACTTTCGCCTTTATAATATTAGTGCGCTTTGGCTATCAAATAATTAGTACCTACTTACTAGCTCAACTCTAATCCCATAAATAAAAACAATAAACCCAACTCATAGATAAAATAAAATTCCACTTAATCCATTATCTAAGGAAAATGATCATTAAATAGGTTGTGACGACAAAACAGCCTTATCATAACAACTATAGCCTAGACACCGTATTTATACCCATGGGTTGAAGCTACGTTTTATAGAAAGCGGGTTTGGAACTTTAAGGGCGCGGGGGCGGTTTGGACAGTGCACACAACAGTCGATGAATAAATAAATAAAAAACTTTATTGCAGACCATAAAAAAATGGATGGATGGATGGATTGTGGATGGAGATGGTCCATAAAAAAAAACACACAATCTATAAGTAAAAAAGTTTACACAAAAAAAAATACAATGAAATGGCATAACACACGCCTTTCTTCTCATGCACATTAAAAAACACAAAACTTATATTTATCTGTGTTGTAAACATAACTGTTTTTAGGGTTCCGTACCTAATAAGGAAAAAATGGAACCCTATAAATAGCATCAATTCGTTCTCCGTCTGTCTGCCAGTTGCCAAGACCCTTTTTCTCAGGAGCGCGTGGAGGTATCAAGTTGAAATTAGTAGGTCTATGGTGCCTTGGAACTCTAAAAAAATCAAGCTTCTAAACGCCAACGCAGTAAAAAAATACGGCCATTTATGCGACATATTTTGATACTCGCAAATAAATCAAAACCTATAGGGTACTTACCGTTGACCTAGAATCATGAAATTTGGCAAGAAGCAAGATCACAGCACAAGTAAAGGAAAACGTCCGACTATCGGAGAATATCGCGATTAGACCCGTTTTCGATATTGTTTTATAATGTGTACAAACGCGAAAGTTCAAAAAGTTTAAACGTCCGAAAATCGTGAATTTCTAACATTATTCCCGTTTGTATCGTTTTCCCGTTTCCAGCCCGCTGTCAACATAGCGTATCCTAAAGGGCAAGGTTTCGTGACTCCCCACTATTAATTCAATTAATACAATAAATAGTTTGAAGTCACCCACTCCGTAAGAAGCATTATAATAATCGTATATTATGTGATATACAATATTTTTAAACGCGAAGCAGTCGTAGCTCAGCGCAGCACAGCGCAGCTAAAGTGTGGGACGACACGCTTCTGAAATGTTTATAGTGTTTATAGTGTTTATGTACAACGGGGCGAGCTTGATAAAATATGGTTATATTGATAAAATCTATCGTAGAATAAAAGTTGGTTATGAGCGTAAATTCCTATAATTTTTCGAACGATGTGTGGCATTTGTTTTTTTTTTAAAGTTGGCTAGAATTACGGTTTTGTATTAACATGCTTGATGGTGCTTCATATAAAACAGATTGCGGTTAACCCAGAAAATGGTAAAATTAAGAAAATATTTAAAAGTAAATCTTAGACCATGGTGCCGATTCTGTTGTGCACAAACTAAATTTAATTTAGGCTATTGCTAACTTTTTCTTTCTAATAAAACAAGAAAGAGACAGACGTAAATTAGAGCCGTAAAATTTAGTTGAACTAATATTTCCATATAGATTGAAACGACACGTAAAAATATGTCGACTAAAAACACGGTGAAGCGCAAGGCGTAAACTAGTTTGACAGCTCTAACTTAGTTCATAGCTATGGCCGTCCTTTTCTCGCGCTGCCAGTTAGTAAAAGATAGCGATTCTCTAATTTTGATTTAGTTATTGAACAAGAGAATCGGCATCAATAACAACATTGGAATAAAATAAACATAAGACCTCGGAGCGGTTTGTAAAGACACAACACAAATAATAAACCACACCCACTCCATTTTCCTCTCAAACATCGTAACACCAAGAAATCTTCAAGAAATGATATATAAAATATAACTAGCATGATAAAAAAACGTTAGCGGTATTCTCATTACTTACATAGCGTTATTCACCTCGATGTCGCTACGCGGCTACGAGACTACGAAGCTACGACAGCTACGAAGCTACGAGGCTACGCCGGCTGACCTGCTTTTGTGAAAAACTAAATAAAAAGTCTGCGGACTGGAAGCACAATGGAAGTTAAACCGTTTAAGTTTTGAATGAGCTGTTTGTTTTCTGGTTTTTGGTTAAGTAGGTTTTTTGTTTGTTTATAAGAATACTGAAAAGGACTACATTTTTTTCGTAGCTGCGTTTTACTGAAGCAAATAATAATTGCAAACTAATAAGGTTGATTTCCCGATAGTTTTGAAATAGCATCATATAAAGTATGAGTCAGCCAACAGTCTTAGCATTTAAATTCATAAGCTTTCCAAAACCAAACATTTAAGACTTTTTATCTTCTCTGAATCACAGATCCCTGACTCAAGTTCATGAAGATACCGCAAACTAAAACTTTCTGAACAAAAGTAGGGTTCAAATAAGGCGTTTACAGGAATTTTCAATGATATGCGCATTATATTATACCTCACACTTCAGTCCAGTTGAAAACCAGCGTCAGGCACTAGTTGTCTGGCATTTTTGCTGAACTGGGCCTTTTTGGCACAGCCGTGAGGCACACATTCCTGCATTGTAATTTTTTGTTGTTGTTATCGCAAATGTTGTTTTTTTTTATTGTTGCTAATTTAATCTGCTGTTATTATTTTGTGTGCCTCTTTAATTTAGTCTGTGCTAAATAAATGTGTTTTCTTTCTTCTTTTTTTATTTTCTGCACATAATATTCAGCGTAAAACTGCGCTTACCCTGCCCCTGTGTGGTGGTTTGGGGGCTTTAAAACAGCGCTGTTTGTAATATTGTTAGATTATGTTCAGACTTTCACATTTGTGGCATACTTAATGGTGCATAATTCGTAGAACTTCATTTCATAATGCTACTAGATAAAACCGCCTAAGTGCGTGTCGGACCACGCATAATGAAGGGTTCCGTAGTTGAAAAGAAATTATACCGAAATTGAACTTAAAATTGTAGTTGAAAAATATGTTATCCCATACATTGATATTCGCCTCGGGCAATTCTATAGAATTTAAGTTCGTAATCGCAAAAAGATTTTGGAAAATTGGCTAAAAAAAGAACTAGTTTTTATTTATTTTTAACCAAACTTTTGGGTCCAGTGTACTTTAACACCCGCGCGTCCGAAACTTCACATTGGTGAATCATTTGGGTATAGGTTAGAATAGTGACCATTACCTCTATTGCTGGTGAATCATTTGGGTTAGATGAGGCGGTGAATATATGTCTCGTATATAAGACGATGAAAGCTTGACCTCAGGGTCATTGACCTTGAGGTCAAGGTCAATGTTACTGGTACTGTAAAAAGGTAACTTTTTTCTTTTTTCTCGGCGTCTATTATTTTGCGCACTTTGGGGTTCTCAAAAATACACTAAAAAGGGTCTATTCTACCCAAAAAAATAGCTACTTTATAAAAGCGCCAGGTGCAGTGGTTCCAAACTTTTTTCTAAGTCATTGTCCTTCCTGAATTCAAAAACATAATTTATAAAAACCCATCCCAAACTACACAAAACACACATACACAGAAAAGTCACACCACAGAGTCCGAGCCTACAAGTATAAGCCCGGTCCGCGGTTTCTGCGGCCCCACCCGCTCGACGACACAGACGTAGCTCGGAGGCTGCTATCGATTGCCCAGACCCCACGTAATTGCCTGCCCTTTCTTCTTATTGACAGCCAGCCTCCCAGAATCATCCAGTGCACCCGTTTTAAAATGAACGAGCTTTTTTGTTTGTAGGGTTTTTAAGTAGGCTGATGGTTGTGTTTTAAGGTTGGGAACGTTAATACCTATTAATTTACAACATTTGTTAGTTGTGATTGATTTGACTGTGGTGATAAAGTAGATTTTGAGCCACGCGACACTTTGCTTCGCTTACTGTTTTAAACCAACTACTTCCCTATAGTTAATAGTAAATATGCCCGGGTCTATTTCACGATGTCCGAATAGCCACTACTTACTGAATAAATTCAAAAATGGAACAGAATTTGTATGAAATTATCTGCCAAGTAAGTTAATTGGAACCACGTACCTATTCAGTACATGATTCTGGACACTGCGCTCAAATTTTTCGTCGATTATTAAAAAAAATCAGCTATTCCATACATTTTGACCGCAGATTTTTTTAATAACCGACGAAAAATTTCAACGCAAGGGTGTCCAAAGTCATGAACTGAATATGTTACTTCAATTTATTAATTTAATTTATTTTATTTAATCATTTATTTTTTTCAGTATAAAACCATTCCATACATTGCTAGTAAATGATACTTATCGCTATGTTAGTACATAAAATTATTAATTCATTATTCATTTATTCATTACTATTTACAATTGGTCACATTATTATTATTTAATATTATAAAGGGCACCTCCGGTTCCGTGGACGGTATTTCAGTGCATCACAATCGGGCAATCAACCCTTCCTAATATGTATTCAGAAGGCCGTTGGTGCTGCCTCGCACGCGGCGCATCAGGGAGGCCACGCTTTTACGCACTATTGCCCTAAAGCAATCCGTGCTGGCCTTAGCAAACACTGATGCACTGCAAAAGCGAGGCAACCCCAACAGCATCCTAAAACCATTATTGTACAGGAGCCGTAGGGCATTGAAAGTTCTACGCGTATAACGGACCCACAGGCTGCAACCTAAACGACACTCTGTATGTACCTATGGTATTGTAGCACCAACATAGTTTTATGAAATACATTCTGAACTGCAACAAAAACACGTACAGTTACGTGCATATACGTCATTCTACACGCCGAACTAACATCCATTAGCAAACGCTGTAGCAACAAAAAAAAAAAACCTAAAAACACATTTCAAACACGAAAAAAGCCACACGAAAACAAACGAATAGTTGCGCAAAATTCCAATATTTCGCCACCCTATCATAAATAAACGGGGAACAATGACAGTACGAGAAAACAACAACAAAACCGTTTACACCACGTGCCACGAAAAGTGCACACAAAAGAAAACAAAATCACCCGTACGAGTTGCGAGTTGCACATTATTAGTTTCGCAGAAGTGTGAACTCCGACCGCACGCCAGTACACTCCAGGGGACGGAATAACCGGGGTTTATTAAAGTGTGGAACAATAAATTTAAATAAAGGATAGTTATGCGGTTCCCGTGTCCGCCGCTGTAATGTAACTAATAGCCTTGTGACATCGTACGTAATGCTATTTTAAAGTTAGCTAGCCAAGTTTTTAAGAAGATTAAAAAGTCTCTGTAAATAAATTTCGCGTTTATGAGGGAAATTACTTTGATGTCGCCTTTCACTTTACCCTAATTATTCATTCATTAGAGACACTGCAACATTTGTTATGTAAATTAATTTTGTCTTCATGAATAGTGTAATTTTGTTCCAAATTTCCAATTTCAATCAATCTGCCTAGCCTTTTCGCAACTATGTTGGGGTCGGCTGAATACCAGTACTTTACATGGAGTGACTGCCTATCTGACCTCCACAACCGAGTAACTGGGTAATACGATACCCCTTGTTAAGACTGGTTGTCAGACTTTCGGGCTTCTGATGACCCGTAACGACTGCCAAAGATGCACGAATGACAGCCGGGACCAACGTCTTAACGTGCTTTCCGAGGCACGGAGAAGTCTTGGTATGTCAAGATGGTCACCCATCCAACCCTGGCAAGCGTAGCTTAACCTGATGGATCGACCCGTGCGCCTGTTATTACTTAGCCACTACCTCCTCTATCTCCTCAATATATCTACACGTAAAAGAGGCTTCTCCAAACCTTCTGATAACTTGATTATACCTTCTCATATTTTGACAGCGGTAGATACATTTTCAGCCATTGCCCTTTGGATATGTGTCCTTTTCTTAACACTGCCATTAGGCAATCCCTTCATTCCCAAGAATTTTCTCATATAAATTATCCTAAATGAAGGTTCACTGATGAACATAGTTTCAGACATTGTAAAAACTTATCACGTTAGTAAGAAGTTGTGCAGTATCTTGTGCCATAACTCGTGGTGGGCAGCGCCGGTTGGTCAAGCCATCGTTAATATCATGAACAGCGCTGGTAAACGGCCGTCCCTTCGCATAAACTACTGCGCTACTGTAATTCCATGGGTAGGTACAGTTGATGGCAACAATGTTGTAGAACTGAGGGCCAATTCTCGTACCTAAAAACCAATGACGTATTATAGATAGACGCGTCATACACGAACATCAGTGCTTTCAAAAACAGCGTAAGCCGTGATGTACCAACATACCAGTATATACTGGCCGCGAAGAAAAGGAAAGACGCATGCCAATACCTGTTGTAAGAAAGAGATGAATATACTTATTTAATTACGTCACTAGCTGCTGCATGTTCACTGGCGCGCGTGCGTGACTGATATCACGCCGGGCAATTACCCTTCATTTAATTTCCCATTTTTGAGCCCGGGTAACTCATCTAAAGGTAATATATCATTGCTAAAAACGTTCAAATTCTAGTCGCAATCTCATGCCAGCGACAATCAACTGTCAAAAATGTAGGTAAACGCTATACAATTTTTGACATATTGAGACTGATATGAGATTGCAAACGTTGTTAAAAATACGGGAATTGCCCCTCTGGTTGCATTCGATATTTAAAATGTTTCTGTTTGCTTACTGTTTCAGACGGGTTAAGTTATTGAATTACGTATGAGTGTATCACCCATTTTTTTCTTTTTTAACCGACTTTAAAAAAGGAGGTTCTGAATTCGACCCGTATTATACTATGTATGTATGTATGTTTGTTTGTCCGCGATTTTCTCAAAAACTAATGAATCAATTTTGATGATTTTTTCACTAAGGTAATCTGCATACTTTCAGGAAGGTTTTAGTATATAATACATTATGTAATTATTTTTATGTACCAAGTTATATACATAAATGTACTGTATCTCCGGCATTTCTAAGTCGATTTTGATGATTCTTCTTTTAAAAATGGAACAATAAATTTACTTTAAAAAAAGTAAAAACTGGCTTCAAAAACCAAAACCGAATAAAATAACTTTCGTAAAAAACTTATCTTCTTAAGTCAGTGTCTTCGATTCTTCAATGCACCTTAGCTTGGCACTGACTTCAGAAGCTGTTAAGTTTTTTATGAAAGTTATTTTATTCGGTTTTGGTTTTTGAAGTCGGTTTTTACTTTTTTAAAGTAAATTTTTATTACTTTACTAGTCAGCTTTTTCCCCCGACCTACCCCGTCGCATCACATAGCCTGAACGCTCTATTACTTCCTTTTCGCTTATCGTCCTTTCTGACTTTTTTTCTTTTTGCTCGGCTCCTAAGGGTCCTAGCGTGATGTAAAAAAATAGCCTATAGATTTCCTCAAAAATTGGGCTATCAAATGCAAACAAGATTTTTTCAAATCCAACTGGTAGTTCTAGAGATTAGCGCTATAAAACAAACAAACAAACTCTTCAGCCTTAGTATTAGTATAGATTTTGAGAAAGATCTCGACCGCCTCGGTACTGCACTCGCCTAAGTATCTTTTGTAACCTCATGAATGATGATTGTATGTGCTGAAACGGATAAGACTACTTTCTTACTAGGTCATTTATAAGATAGTATTATTAAAATTCAGCGTATAGCGTCCCACTGTAGAATCCCCACTTCCCACTTTCTAATACCTATTCTGTCTTCTCTCTGCCGACTGTGGTCATTACTTTATATACGGTTCCAGTTTATACCGCCATCTCTCTCTGTTTGTGACCTATTGCGTAGTGGTTCTTACCCATAATTCATCGGCATATTTAACCCTTTCAGCTGACGCCATACCATGCATCAGAGATTGATGTAGAGAAGATAGGCTTCAAGCAAAAAAACACCACTAGCATTTTAAACTGACCGACAGTAGACAGAAACTGACAGAAAAAAATACAGAAATAAAATGTTCATGTCACCATCTGCTCCATACAGAGTTCGTAACACCTCTGTGCCCGCCAGTCCTCATGTGCCTTCACAAGTTACGCGTCACGTTATGGCGTCAACGCAGAATAGTTGTGGCGACATATTGTTGAACTCAACTACTTTTTACTGACGCTGTAAATCTAGTACATATGTAGAGTTTGGGACCACAAGTGTTGGTCGTATGTGGGTGTTTTGTTTGTTAACATAGCTATATTTGAGGGATGCTGTATGGAACCGGTGGAAATATCTGAATATTTTTCTTATATTTTAGCAAACTTTTAATATATAAAGTGATCTTGAAGCCAGTGTGGCTTTATGGAATTCAACTCTGGGGCAGCGCCTGTAACTCAAGCATTACCATCATACAGAGAATGCAAAATTCTATTTTGAGGTCAATTAGTGGCGTTCCTTGGCTCGTCACAAACGCTGAAATACACAAGGAGTTATCAACAAATACCGTCATGGACGAGATCAAAAACATTACAAAAAATACCAGGAAAGACTGGAAAGGCACCCTAATGATCTGGCCGCTGCACTAAAAACAAGAAGTTATAGAAAAATACTTAAAAGGAAAGACATTGTGTAGTCCACCTGTGTGGAACCAAGCACGAATACGGAGTAGATGGCTCGCTGGAGTCACGCTCTTCCTGCCAATGTTACCTACAACTCATCCGCTAAAAGGCCTTAAATGATCGCGGATTGCCACAGAAAAAAAAAAAAAAAATAATAATATTTTAGCAAGAATCAAAGCTCGATCTTACTTTAAAAACTGAGTAGGTAGGTACTCAAGGTATCTTAGGTTTAAGAAACATGAGAAAAATGCTTAAGGTGATTGCGGTGTGGTAGCCCGCGAAATTCAATATGTATTTACATAATTTTAACCACAAAAATCATCAATACATCTTTCAAAGTTAGATTTCCTCCGGATTGGTCTGATTTCGGAAATTAGACTAATCCGGAGGAAATTTAACTACGCTTGCCGGGCTTGGTCCGTAGATGGGTGACCACCGTTACATACCTAGACTCCTCCGTACTCCCAGCTGTCATTCGTGGATCTTTGATAGTCGTTACGGGTCGTCAGAAGCCCGAAAGTCTGACAATCAGTCTGTCTTACCAAGAGGTATCGTATTACCCAGATAGGCAGTCGCTCCATGGAAAATATTGGTATTCAGTTGCATCCCCCAACCCCAACATAGTTGGGAAAAGGCTAGCCAGAATATTTTTATTGTTGAGTTGTAAAATCTTATTGACAATCTTTAGTGAAGTATCTACTGTATCATGTTATGTCATACGACACTTCCTTACCGTGCCATATGCTGGAACATAATATGTTCCCCTACTTGTCACCCCTGCTTTCCGCACTAACGTCAATGTTATAACTCCCTGCACCATCTTGCTAGTCCGTAAAATACTCCCGTAATTATTTAGTACGATTCGGAAGACTGTTAATCAATTGCAATTGTCAATTTTTTTGCAGCCAACTGGTTTAATTATCCGTCTAGTTAACCACCTAGCCTTTTAACTAAACGGCGCGCACAACTTCCAAAGGCAAGGTGGTTAACTAAACGGCTAATAAACCAGCTGGCTGCGATAGATACACATTGATGCGCAAATTGGTCGTCTTTCAAATGCAATTGAAGCAATTGACAATATTACTACAATAGAATTGTTGGCAATTAAATAAATAAATAAATATAAATATCCTTGGACATTTCACACAACGCCATCTAGTCCCAAGCTAAGCAACCTAATGCTTGTGTTATGGTAACGAGATAGCTGATAAACTACTTATATACATTTGATCGTTTCGGGGACCCGTTAGACTAGAAATTAAGATATGCAAGCTAATATCTGTACCTACCTAGTCTAGACTGAATACATTAAGGTCCGTATTACAGAAAGAAACTCAAGCACTGATCTTTGTTTAAATCTAGTTTTCAACCAATCAAATGGCTTGAATCTAGTTTTAAGTAATGCTTGAGTATTGAGTGACGTTCTGTAATACGGACCTAAATGTATCGTAGTCATACCTAAGTCGCTCAAAAATGGAGGTTAAAAATAATTTGTAATAAAAAACAGTTTTCTAATCTCTACAACCAAATCTCAAACTACTAGCAAAACTAAGTCGAATGCAGTTTTACAAATAAAGACTATCGGTGAGTTGCACAAAATCAAATTATTTATAAATAAATAAAATAAATATCCTTGGACATTTCACACAACGCCATCTAGTCCCAAGCTAAGCAACCTAATGCTTGTTTAATGGAGACTTTAAATTCGTGCCATCCCTTACCCCTCAAGTGTCGAATGCACCCCATGTGTGCATAAGGAAAAATCTTTACATAATAGGTATATAAGCTTATATCGCATATATATAAACGTAAAAAAACATCATCCGATGGAAAACATATCATCATCAGTAGTTGTGAACCTATGGGGTTCGCAACTAACCCCCAACCCTCCCCTCCGCTGGGGTTTTGGGTCTAAAATTAGCCCTACTCAGACATCTGAGGAGTTGTATCAAAAAGAAAGTGACAGCATCAATTTAAAGTCTCTTTGAGCAACTTATCGTATGGGGCGCATCTCTTCCGAGCTGCCACTAGTAAATGAATTTTAATTACCGCAACCACACTGCTCTACTCTCTACCTTTTCCCAACTGTGTTGGGGTCGGCTTCTACGACTTCTTTGAGGAGCTCGTGGCTAAGTTATAACAGCCGCACTGGTCGATCCATCATGTTAAGCTACGCTTGCCGGGGTTGGTCCGTCGGTGGATAACCATCTATACACACCGAGACTCCTACGTGCCTTGGAAAGCACGTTAAACCGTTGGTCCCGTTGACAGTCGTTACGGGTCGTCAGAAACCCGAAAGTCTGACAACCATAAATCTTATCTACCTTACTCTCAGTTACTCAGTAAATACAAGCTCCTGTCCCTTAGCTCTCGAAGAAAATACCTTGAAGCCATTATTTTATATAAAATTGTCAGAAATAAATTCAATTGTATAAATCTAAATAACATGATTTGTTACGCGGTGCCTAGAACCTTTCACAGGCGACAGGTGCGTGCAGGTACTCTTTTTGCAGTGAATTCGTGCCGAACTAATTCTGGCGAGCGCGACCTGTCCGCCGTATGGTCGACTCTTATAATAGAACTTTGGAAAATATTGACATCTTCAATTGTTCAATGAGTAAATTCAAAAGCCTCACTCACTCCTCTCTATTAAATTAATTCCATTGAGTAGACACATACTTAATTACATCATACTTAATAAGGACTTTAACTAAATTTATTGCACGAAATTAGCTAATTATTGTAAAAACCCCTAGCGTTTACACTTTTTTTTTCCTTTTTAAACTTTTATGTCTACCTGTGGACAGCGTTGTGGGTTATATTATTAATAATATTGTTTATTAAAAGATATTTGCAAGTTCTTATAATGTAACTGTCTGCTGTTCCTTTCAATAAAATAAATAAATAAATAAACCAGTCTTAGCAAGAGGTCAGATAGGCCGTCGCTCCATGTAAAATACTGGTATTCAGCTGCATCCGGTTAGACTGGAAGCTGATCTCAACATAGTGTTAGGAAAATAAATCTAGGCAGATGATGTTGGGGTCGGCTTCTAGTCTAACCTGACGTAGCTGACTACCAGTATTTTTGCCACACTGCCCTACTCACGCATCATCACAACAATGACCTCTCCAGAAACACGAGAAAACAAAACACAATCGCTTGACAAATCAAGCGCCGAGCACTCGACTCCACTAGAACAAACAGTCAACTAATAATTAACTTTGAACTAGAGTTCAAATTGTGAACTTGTTTAATTTGTGGCGCTGAAGAAGTGTCCCCCTCTATCGCTTAGTCACGTAATCGCTCTCCGAACTCAGTTGGAGGGGAACTGTATGAGAATTCTTTAGTTACCTTTCGGTTTGTATTTATGTGTTTTAGCGTCATTTGCAAGTTAGGTAAATAGTAATTGTAAGGGAAACTCATTGTTAATCGAATCGAAACAGTAAGCTAATTTTCCGTGTTATACCCATTACATACAACTGTGAACAAAAAATGACAGTTGTAATTTTTTATTTACAGATAATGTTGCCGTCACTATATGACGCTGGCAGATATCGTCGACATCGGCTCAGTTGCCAAAAATAAATTAAGTTGGTATTTGCTAAACAATTAATTTCCCCGGCTTCAATAGTAATTTTTATGAGTGGCAATACTTTTTCTGTCAATATAATTTAAGCAATATTGAAGAAAAGATCGAGAAGGTCTTGCAGAAGATTCTTTTCAAGACGACGATCACTAGCTTTTTAATTGGGCAGTGATATCAATTAAACTACTTCGCCTGCCAAACCATATGCCGAGCGATAATGGCAATACCATAGGCAATCGTCACCGTTTCGTTTTGGTTTGTCGGTATCAAAAAATATGAAAAATCTGCGACTAATTATTTCACGTTTCAAACGTTACTGAAATAATTGAGCTTTAGAGAACATAAAGGTGTTCTTTAACCCGTAGCGTAGAGTTAAAATATGTAACACGGAGCGTAAGATGGGTATAACAAACCCTGATAGGAATCGTGTGAATTTTAATAGTGTAATATATTTTTTATAATTATTTAATTTCTTTTATTTTACTTTACACATATTTGTTACATTTTTAAATATTAGTATAAAAATAATAATAAAAACATTTAAAACTATAAAAATAGTAGCCCACCGGTATCGGGAACAGGGTCCAAGCTACCGGCGGGGCGCTGGGGTCGCGGATGCCGCTGGGGTCGCGGATTGTCCGAAGGGGTTACCGCGGCCCTGGCATAGGCAACTGAAGGAACACGGGTGGGTTTTAGTCAGTAAAAGTCTGACACGCCCTTCCGCTCCACCCAGAGCGGGAGAAGTTATTTGATGATTTCCCACCCTCAAAAAAAAAAAAAAAAAAAAAAAAGGGTCCAAGCTACCGGCGGTCAGGGCTGCTGAGAGAGGAACCTCCTAGCAATGCGGGCCGTGTCCAGAAGCACGTATTATTATTACATTATTTATTATTAAATAATCAGTAGACCTACTTATTACTGAACCAATATTAAAGGTTTTTGATGTTTAGTGAAGGAATCAATAATTTAAACTTATGTTATTATAGTAACTCTTTGTCTCCTAATTAGCGTGCGATGGGTTAATAGCATACGACACTTCTTACTCATTACTTTTTGATAAAAATATAAAAAAAAACAACGTAAGTAAACGTCTTCTAATAAAACAAATTAAAAATAAAACACACAAATAATGAACAGGAACAAAAAGCCTAGTTCAAAATTTGTTACACGGAGCGTAAGCTGGGTGTAAGAAGTAGGTTGAAACCACGTGAATTCTATCCGTATTACCACAAACCTGTGTATGTCACTTGTTTAGGCTAAACAACTGTTTAACATGACATTTATATATGGAGTTTGACGTAAGACTGACATTAGACACGCGTTGAACAAGTGTCTAAGTGTTTGTGGTAAGTCCCTTTCTGTCTTACTACAAAATATTTAAACACATATTCAACGCGTGTCTTACGGTTTTTATGTATGGAGTTTGACGTGAGACACGTGTGTTCAAATCTTTTGTAGTAAGACCGTTTATATTTAAATAATGAATGAAGACATGAGAATTCTACAAACCTTTCATTACAAAACCCCTACGGACATTAAAAACATGGGCGAATCTGTAAAAAGTAGCGACGTACACGCAACAAAAGTCGCAGGTGGGTGTAACGTTCTGTTAAGTACGAACATTTCTTTAACGAGGCGTCGTCCGCCGGCAGCTACGTGCAACGATTGTCTACCCACCTGTTCGTGATTCTCAAACTTTTGCCGAACGCTCCTCAAGCACTTTTGACGCGTAATGAGCACTTTACGCCCCTTCGAGTTTAAAATGTTTGCACTTTTCCAAATTTTTAATTCTGCGTTGAATACGTTCGGCTGGTTGTTAGGGTTTCGTATCTCAAAAGGAAAAACGGAACCCTTATAGGATCACTTCGTTGTCCGTCTGTCTGTCTGTCTGTCAGTCTGTCAAGACCATTTTTCTCAGGAACGCGTGGAGGTATCAAGTTGAAACTAATATCAAATACTCGATCGTAGAGACCTAATTGAGATCTACGTCCATGGTCCTTTGGAGCTCTAAAAAAATCAAGCTTCTAAGTCAACGCAGTAAAAAAATACGGCCTTTTTATTTTGATACTCGCAAGTAAATCAAACCCTTTATGGTACTTCTCGTAGACCTAGAATCATGAATTTCGGCATGAAGCAAGGTCTCATAACACAAATATAGGAAAAAGTTTGAAAATCATTAATTTTTTTTTTTTTTTTTTTGGGATTTCTAGTTTTTCAACTACAATATTAAGTTTGTTTTTGGGACCAATTATTGTCAACTACGGAACCCTTCATGTGCGTGGTCCGACACGCACTTGGCCGGTTTTTTGTTTGTAGTGCAAGTCTGCGCCTGCTGAGTATTTGCTTTTACTGGTTCCAATTTTACAAACATTTTATTTGAGCTTTGCATTTTTCCTGGCTCTATATTAACTTGGCAACTCTGGACAGAGAGAGATGGAAAGAGAGTAGTGAGGCCTTTGCTCAGCAGTGAAATAATAATAGCTAGTAAAAAAAAAAAAAAATCAAATCGCTTCATGAGGTGAATGGTTTCCAATAGGTACTAAATATTTGTTGTGAAATTAGGGATGGGCTAAATTCTATTAACAAGTAGAAGTGTTAAGAATATTATCCAATAAAACCTGTCTCATATTATCTTTCAGCTTCAAAAATTCTGACATAATCATATTTTATCGATGATGAAAATCAGCAATATCACTAGCAATCTGAGGGTCAGGGCACGAACCTCAACATTTGGAGGCTATCTACAATAAATGAAAGATTTAACCCAATGTGCTAAGGGCCGTAGGCCTCTTTATTAATTATCTACCTCAAACTTATTCACTCCCTAGGCCCTAGGCGAAGCTCTAATAGAATCTAACTGTCACTCTTGAATAAAAACGAGCCTCACTTTTTCTTCAAGAGCAATTCGATGTTTGAATGATCGAAATGTCAGCCAGTTGCCAGTATTACTTAAAGGTTTGACTATATCATAAACTTCTACAGTATTTTACATAGAGCGACTCCACAACCCATTTACTGGGTAACACGATACCCATTAGTATGACTGGTATGTCCGACAATTTGCGCTTCTAAATACCCGTAACGACTGTCAAAGATCTACAAATGACAGTCAGGACCAACGGTTTAACATGCTTTCCGAAGCACAGAGCAGTCTCGGTGTGTAATGGATGATAACCCATCCAAAAACCGACCGTGGCAAGCGTAGCTTAACGACCCGTGCAACTATATTATTTTGCCACGAGCCTCCCTCCATGAAAATGAGCAAACTATCGAATTCTACATAATTTACTTAACCTACAACAATTATTTCTGGTCTGCATCATTAAGATACCATTTCTGGTCTGCATCATTAAGATACCATTTCTGGTCTGCATCATTAAGATACCATTTCTGGTCTGCATCATTAAGATACCATTTATGCTTAACTATTCTAACATTAAACACACGGCTGAACTTTAAAAACTCTATTTCGCAACTTAAAACGAGTTTTCCTCCATATCAACAGACGACGTGTGAAGACATTTTCTTAAATCTCCTTATATTTACACTAGAAGCAAATTCTCACAAACTTGAGTTTTGAAAGTTTTCCAGTTTGATAAACTGGATGCGAAGGATGCATCTCGCTTGCCAAGTCATAACTTTATCCCCCCGAATGACCTAGATAAAGTAGAATATTAAGTAAACTAAAATAAGTTTTTTTAATAAAACTAGCTGACCCGACAGACGTTGTGCTGTCCCAATTTCAATAATTCAAAATTCCCAGAGAAAATCCACTTTCAGTTTTCTCGAATTTCCCAATTTTCCCGGCAACTTTTCCAAATTTTCTCTACTTAAGAACCTTCTCCTGACAATAATAAATACACGTTCACGCGTGAAGCGATGACCAAGAGAAATAGGGATTAATTTTTATATAATTAAGACTCTAAACTAATTCTCAACCAGAGAATGATGCCATACAATTACTCCGTTCACCCAGTGCAACAATTTGCTTAAGTTACAGTGCAGTAAATTCAGTGCGTCAAACTAGCCAATACGGCCACAGTGTACAACGCTGCAGTAATCCAATTTGCAGTAAGCTTCAGTAAAGTTGGCCCAACTTGGTAGACTTAGTGATTTAAATTTACAACTTTGTCCATCCTAGCACACTTGCAATTTTAACGATCACCCGACTAACTTTAAATCAGATTTTGCTTTTAAGATGTAGGTAATAGTGTGTAGTTTGCCTTAGTGACGTCTTTGTAAGTGGAAGTCTAGAATAGCGTTGACTTTTAATGTTATAGACTTGGTCGGGTTGGAACTGCTACACTAATGTTAGGTAATCTTGCTTGTAGTGTTATTCGTGAAGTTTTGGGATGATTATTGTACCTACTTACCTAATATTGTGCCATTATGGCTATAGAGGAAGGTTTTGGTATGTGAAAAGGCCTGAAAATGGTTGGATATTGAGGTCACATTCGGCTGCTTGCAGAGTATTGTGCGATGAAGTGCACGGATTAATAAATTATAAGACAATGTGTTCGCACATAATTGTTATGGAAGGTCATCATTTAAACAGGTTTTTGTTCTGTCTCGTTTTCGTAAGTCTATTATGCGTCCGTCTCATTTATTTATCCGTCTTTTTTGTTTGTTTGTTTGTTGTGTAATTTTACTCTAAATAACACTACTTATGTACCTACATACTTGTTATTATTTTTATCTGACACAAACTTATTTTTATTTAAGTAGGTATGCATACACACGTTGCAGTATAAAACTGATTTACATTCGTCACGTCACACTTCAGGATCAGTTGAAAACCAGCTTCAGGCACTAAGTAGTTGTCTGGCATGGCTGAACTGGGCCTTTTTAGCACATCCGTGAGGGACAGTTTCGTAAATCGCACTTTACACTTTTAATTTAATTTTATTTTATTATAATTTTAATCTGCTGTGTAATATTTTGTGTGCCTTTTAGTCTGTGCTAAATAAATGTATTTTTATTTCTTTTTTTATTTACATTCGTTAATTGCTGCAAAGTTAAAGTATATATATTTCAAGTAAACAAAGTTTACTTGAAATAGATATTTATGGTAACCATTTGACAGAGAGCCTTCAGTCTAAAATTAAACTTTTCAAAATGGCTACCACTTAACAGTCTTAAAAATAAAAAGCTTCTTCGTAGCACTATTAAAGAATGCTCACACTTAAACCATAAAACACGCTTTTACATCAGAAACTCCAAGTAAAAATTACAAGTTTATTGCCCGTAAAAACTGTGGGAATTAACGAACGGCGAAAGGCCGTCTTTAAAAGAACATCTCAATGTTCAAGTGTCCCCGTATAATTTAGCGAACCGAGGCTTTTTATTTGAACTCAGTTTATGAGGCCGTTTGCGGCCAAAACTCCATTTAAATTTAGTAGCCGGGTGTAGCCCACTCGACATTCGACGACGTATATCACTTTGATTCACAACAATTACTCTTAAGACTATTTAAAGTTAGCATTCTTGGGAAAATGTTAATTAAGTTCGCGAGTTCAATGGGAAAATCCGGGGAATATTTTTTGGTTTTGTATTTTATTGGAGCGGAAAGGAGGGTCCTATCCTTCCGCAATTCCAATTCCGGAATTAGCATGTCATTCCAATAAAAATATTATTCGTTTAAATGAACTGTTTACTTCGGAAATTGTCTTGAAATTCTCTAATAGGAATGATGCCTGGGTAAAAAAAATAAATTCTATTGAGTCCGTCAGTCAGATATCCAATAAAAAAAATATTAGACATATTTTTTTGCTTTACCTATCATATTAATAAAAAATACTTAGGTAAAAGTTAGGGAGTGGGGGCTCGCTACGTCACAACTATAACAAACTACGTACATAAAAAATGTAGCAAGGAGTGACGTCATGCCACATTTTAACTCAAGTATCGCCGTAATCTTTTTATTAAGTAAAAAAAAGAAAAATACGTGTCCAATATTTTTTAATAATCTACATGACGGACAAAAAAAAATTTTAGTCATCATCCCTATTCCAACACGGGATAACACCAGATTTTTTAAACTGTCACAAAAACAACAAAGTATACCATGAAAAAGGAAAAAAAACATTACAAAAAAATTAAAACATGTATGGTCAGCAACAGAGGTCGGTTAACGCTGCTACTTTTTTACATCATCTAAATTAACACAAAATGATACGATAACCTGCTTTTGAGAATTTAATTTATATTATTAGATAAGAGTTAATTTTCTTTAAAATTTACATCTGTTCCGATTTGAATGAAGTATTTTTCTCAATTATTAAGATTTAGAAAACGCAGTGTTAATCGACTTTTGTTGCTGACTGTACCTACCTTGTGTACTGAAAGCTACATAGAAATCCAAAGATACATACAAGTTTATTATATATACCACACATACATAAGTCCTCACTTATCTCCAAAAAAGGCAAAACAGAATATAAATTCAAGCCGCCACACGAAAACGTGGAACATTTCTCTCCCAAAAATATTACCATCGAGTGTAATAAGAAAACACCGAATCCGCATGTACAATCGCGAACATAAAACCATTGTGAACATTGTGCTTAGAACATTGTGCAGATGGGGTAACCGATGTTTGGTTTAAATCTGGGCCCCTCTTCTGATAATTTTCACCTGCAGCCGAACAGCGGGCGTCCTGGGGCGTCGCGGCGCCCTTTGCCAATTTATGTGCGAGATATCATCCCTGTAAGAACGGCGAACTGTTTAAAGTAAGGAGTTAAGTTTAATGGAAGGTGCTGTGTTTTTTTTTTGTCTGGAAAGTTAGCATTTTAAAGAATAAAAGTAACTACTGTTAAGAAGAAATACCTATTTGCAATATTTAAACGTTGACTTTCTGCCATCAACATGTTTTCTACAGGGGGTAAGTGTAAACAGTGGCAATCTTTTAAGGGGTCATTGTACTCATCATTATGAACAACTTTTACTATGAGACCAAACCTGAAATCGCGAAAAAAAAATCTGCTGTTCCGTACATTTTGTGTAGCTTAAACATAGTGTCAAATAAAGGTTACCTAAGATTTTGTTGTATTTTCATAAAGTTACGGGTCCTATCGTATTCCCTAAATTATCCTTTACTTTAGTTAAGACACTACTGTAGGTATGCAGTTTCATGACAGCAAAGCACAAGATCAAATCTTAGCAAAGTGAACTTTCACAATTTATAACCGCTTTTCATATGTTTTTCAAAGTATTATTAGGTCGGGGAAAAAGTTCCTTCGTATTTTATACACAAATTCAAGACATTTTTTTCTCATATTTTATTTACATTTGATTATAATAATGCCTACATAATTAAGTGTCATTTGCCAAATGGGTCAAAACTGTTTTGTTTTCAACCCTTAACTCTTCAACTATGTCGTAACCAATAATATATCTTGCTCCCCTTTTTCAAAAATGGCATCGACTATTTATACGTAACTGGGCGACCAAAGGCGGCCAGAGTAAGCTGCATCTTTGACATCAAAATTCCCGGACTGAGAACGCTTGAACCAACTTAGTGCTTCTCTGCAAAAAAGTGACATTTATGGACTTTTGGCGAACAGAAAAACAATTGAAAAATGGCGGGAAATCGTTTTAATTTTTTTTTATATTTTTCCTTTTTTTAATGTCATCTATTTAATGTTGTCAAAACCAGCCAGATACAGATAGTACAGCTAAAGAGATTTTACTACAACTTTATACCTTTAAAATACGGAAAAACATTTTCCCCGACCTTTTTCGTGCCATATCCAGTCACCTACGTCCTCACAAGAGGGTGAAGAGTGTCGCTTACAATATTACGATGTTAACCACAGCGGGCGATTTACATAATTCATTCAGCCGTGATCCGCGACCTCGAAGACGCCATCCATAGGTAGGTAAGGAAAGATGGAAGGATGATAATTGCCCTTGTAATCTAAGGGTGTTATGAATATGGATAGGTGTATATACTGCTTCTAATGAATGGACCGAAATTATTGAGTAATGGCCATTGTGTGAAGAAGACACTATACACAGTCACCCATGATGGTCACACTTTGCAGTGATGATTGATAACTTACAAAAAATGACAAACGATGCTTTTGCAGTAAATGGAACTCTCGTACCTATATCTTGATTCTTGATTCACGAGCATTAACTTCACATCAATTTTTTACTTATGTGGATTTTTCGCATTTTTTTTAGACAACCTAATCTACTGTATACTCTTAACAGACTTAAAATAATAATGTGCAGATGTAGGTACCTATATAAAAAAGGAGACGAAAGAATCACAGAGCATAAAAATTCGCCCGCATCGCTGTCAAAAGGAAGTGCCCAAAATGCTGACAGCATTGCCACGTTGTATGGCGATGCTGATTCTTTGGCCAATAAATAAGCCAGCGCTCTTTATATAAAGGCTTTACCAACTTAATTCCTCGTATGTAGATCTCGTATGTATCTATTCATTTAGATGAGAGGAATTAAAGCACGGCACTATTATTTAGCGTATTTGTACATTTACAAAAGTAAATGTCCACTTAGAATGAATGAAAACATGCAATAAGCAGCTATGAATTACCCGAATAACTTACGTAACAAACAACACTGTTATTTTCTGTTCAACTTACGTAGACAGAACGTAACTTAATTTTCCTAAAAACTCATATCAAACGAACCTCTCAAAACACACTTCCCAGTGCTTCTTATACACCTTAACACTTTGTAAACAAGCCTAACTATCTTCACTCAAAACTCACTTAGAGACTGCTTGACACATACGAGCATACATTATTCATGCTTCGCGCAGGTCTTAATCTTCAGCGCCTTCCCATGGTGCTGTCATACGGCACATAAAAATGGAACGAAGTATAATAAGCTTGTGTATACCGGTGGGAATGTAGGTACCTATGTATGGAGTTATACGTGGAATGATTTGTCTTTTTTGATTATGGAAGAGACAGTGATTAATTCGGTTATATTTGTTTGCGTGTGTGATAGGGTAAAAATCTTGTTATTAAAAAAAAATAAGTCGAGGTAGGAGAGAGAGTTTTATTTCCAGATTTTGTTAAAAACCTTTTCATACAGTATCATTGTTGAAACAGAAATGGGTTTACACTAAGTTACAGCAACCATCCTGTTATAATTCCGACAAAATAAAGAGTTTGTTTTAGTGCCTTTGACATCGCTAACTTTAAAGAAACAAAAACACATCTATAAAACAAAATAATCTCGAAACAAAACATCGTAATACATAATTTACGGCGGTACACAATAATATTTGCACAGGTGACACCGCTGATATTTTTCAAAAACATAAAACGGTTTTATGTTAGTCTGGGGATATTTCATCGCGGATTTACGAGGCAGCATCGGTGCAAGCTGTCGATAGCTGCGTTGTGTCGATAAAGTGTCATTTTGGCGACAAATTCCTCAGTGTTGTGCTGACAAGTCCCGTGTTTTCCGGGACGTTTCCATGTTGTGTTGGTGTAGGGAGTTCGTTAAATTAAAGCGTGTGTTTGCGTAGTAAAGTGCATGATAGCTCGTGGTTTTTCGGTTAAGGAGTTTCTAAACTGAAACAAACCAAAGTGTTGTTGAATATTTTTATCGATAAATGATGTATCAAAAACGTAACATGTTTTAAATCTATCTATCTATACATATAAATAAAAGAGAAGTTCTGACTGACTGACTGATTGACTGACTCATGAACGCCCAGCCCAAACCCTTGGACCTAGAATGCTGAAATTTTGCACAGAGGTTCCCTTTATAACGTAGACAAGGAATAAGGAAAGAATTCCCGGTAGCATGTTCCCGTGGGATATTATCCGACATCCACGCGGGCGCAGCCGCGGGCAAAAGCTAGTTAGCAATAAAAGTGTTATTAAAAAACTGAAATAAAGTCATGAGCTTTAAATTATTTCTACAAATGTAACAAAGTAGGTAAACATTTTAATTATCCAATATTGACAGTTTCTAGTTCACTTTCGCATTTCCTATAACCACGTGAAATAGCTAATCACTATCGACACGATATTCCCGTACCGTGTGAAACCACTAACGGCAATTATTGGATTTTAAACTCAATAATTGCACCGCACTAGTGCGTAACTCGTAAGTAATGACAGTTCGCATTCATTTCCGCGTTCATCACGGATTTAACTAACAAGATGCGAATCGTTGGCGCGCTTGTATGATAAATTATGAGGGAGGTATAAACATGGTACAGTTTCTAGCCTAGTATAGGCCACTGTCTATTTGGGTACATAATTATTTACTATGTCTGTTTAATTAGGGCAAAGGCTTGAAGCTTTATTTTTATACTAATCAGGATTAGGTATTTTCTGGATTCGATTTTGATTTGTAATGGCCGCCTAACATATTTTAGCTGGCTTTAATGTCACAAGTTTTTCCACTCCTTCAATATAGGATCCATTCAAAGACCAAAAGATATTACAGTACATCTAGGACATCGTAGGGCCAAGAAATACAAGACTTGTTTTTCTTGGCTACGATATCCTAGATGTACTTACAGAATGTATTGTTTCAAAAAAAAAAACAAGTGTAAGGCGACAGCCTTGCTCCTCGGCGCATCAAAGCTTGCATGCCATGCGCGAAAGACGCGCATGCGTATGACGGAAGGTGACGTGTCAGAATGGCGGCGACGTTTGATTGCGTGATGTTTGTTTTGTTTGTATAAAACCCAATTAATACAATTTTTGTTATTTCTTACGTTGTTTATTGAATGTAAGCCTTTTACACAAGCTTTTATTAATCTGAATATCATCTAGGACAGAGTCCATGTAAAGACAAATCAAACGAGCCCAAACTGGATAGGGTTACGTCCTTTTATTACTGAGTTTCCATGGCCGCGTTCCGGCTCCATCATCAGATCAGCTCTCTGTCATAATAATATTGCATTGTCATTTAATTTACATATGGATGTAAAATTTCAGCTCAATAGGAAACCGGGAAATGGGTCAAATTTAACTTGCAAGATTCGACACCGGGACAGGTGAAACTAAATAAAAGCTTGTAATAAAGAGAAATAACACTTGAGTTCAGCAACCATCCTTGCTGAGAAGCCAATCTATTCACCACGACATGAACTGTCACCACATATCTCACGACACCATAAAACAAAAGAACAGTAATCTAATCATTTTATATTTCCGGGATCACGTGCCAATTTAGTCGTGGGCACATCACTAGTGATATTTGCGGCATATTTTACGGCGGTGTCGCGACGGGCTGATTGATTGGACGCCTCGTAAACGTGCCTGTCCGTGATTTATCCGTGGCTGCCCACGACCTCGTTACACGTTATGATTTGGCAAAAAAATTTGAGGTGTTCAACTTGATGGAATCATGTCAGAGTATCTTCGTGATGATATTGTTGCACGCGTTTGCTGCGATGTAGCAATAGTGATTAGACACACTAACACTTTAAAATGCCTGATTCGATAAGATAAAATGGTTGGTTCTCAGTAGTTGGCAATTGGCTTCAATCAATCTGCCTAGCCTTTTAACCCTCCCCAGTATACATAGAGACCTGCAAAAACATCAAGAATTTTATACAATACGCGAAGACATACAGTCACGGTACAAAAATCAACATAAATCAAGATTAAACATCCCAACTTCTCGGCTAAAAACGCATTCTACAAATCCATATGTAATGTCTATCTCAAAATATAAAAAGAAAAGTCCTGACTGACTCGTGAACGTCCAGCCCAAACCTTGGACCTATAATGCTGAAATTTTGCACAGAGGTTCCCTTTATAATATAGACAAGGAATAATGAAGGATTTTTGTGGGATATTTCCCGACATCCACTATTTTTAATAAAAAAAAATGCTATTACGAATATTTAAACGACAAAAGTATTTAAAAGTGCTAATAAATCTAACAAGTATTATTACAGTAAATAATAAATGTACAAAAAAAAAGACTAATATTAAATTTAGTTCAGAAGACTAATTATTATACAAAGTTCTATAAAGCTTCCTCTCTCCTACTATTTTACTGTTCCCGACATCCACATTGATCACATACAATTTTAAGTAATCACCTAAGTACATATTGTGGAATGTAAATAAAGTATTGAGTGTTGAAGATCTTCAGGAAACGCTAATACTCAGAGATTTAGATTTGTCCCCTCGATAGTCTTCCGGATTCTTCGACGTAGGCGGCTTGTAAGACTAACATCCCAATTTTTAAAAGTCATCCCCGAAAGCGAAAGTTATGGCGCGAATTTCTCAGCTTAACACATCGGAGGCGCGGAAATGCTCAACGCCTCATTATCCAAGTTTAATTTTATGCATGAACGCCCGCGCATCGTTACGATCGACGCGCCCGCCTCCGCGCCCATTCGAAATTTAAATTCTCCACGAATATTGCCGAAAATATACGACCGGTGTTGCTAGATCCGCGGTGTTTAAGATTTACGCAGTCAAAATGTAATTTTAACTTTTTTATACTTTTATTATTATTTGCTAAAACTACATCTTAAAGCTTAAACGTAAACAAATACTGTATGCAACCTTTAACGAAATATTCTAGGAAGTGCTCACCCCTAACTTTTCACATAGGTCGTGTCCTCTGAGAGAAATATTTTCATAAAGTGTTTGTCAACAACAGCTGTTAAGTTGCAAGCTCATTTGCAACTTAACACTATTATGTAGGTAAGTAAGCTTGCCATAAACACTGCAATGTTGCAAAACTTGTACAAGGGCCACAGAGGCAAAGAACAGTCACACTGAATAACTTATCTTTATATTCAGACTAGCTGCGCCACGCGGTTTCACAGCGTAGACCGGGATAAAAATATAGCCTATGTGTTAATCCAGGGTATAAGTTATCTAAATACCAAATTTCATCCAAATCGGTCTAGCCGTTTGAGCGTGAACAAGTAACAATATATAGTAACATACAAACACACTAACAAACTTTCGTCTTATAATATTAGTATGATAAAAGAACAAAGGCACTTTAAATTCACAGACACGTGAACAAAAATCATTTATTACGTTCTTATACTAATTCGTTATATTTCTCCAAACACTACGTTTGGGAGGTAAGAAAAGGCAGTACCAAAACAACTTTCGATGGTATTATTTATAATAGTAAATTTTAATAAGAATAAAATTAAACAACCAAAAACGAAACAACTTAAAACTAAACTATTTAAACTACCAGCCTACCAATTTGCGGTAGCAATTTCTAACGATATATACTGGCAACACCACATAGGGCGAACCGAAGTCACATCGCTTGAGGCCAAACCGCAAATATATGGAACGAGGGAAAACTTTATTTTCCCTATCTCATGGTATCTTGGGACGCAATATTGTGGAAGATATGAAGTTATATTGTCAAGTAGCATATATTATCTAAGTTTTACATAAATTACCTGAAATAGGCGTAGGTAGGTACTCGGAACTTTTCGGGCCGTTAAGATACGGTGTGGCTGTTATTGCTCATGCATAGTGATATAATTAGATATTATGTATAGGTATTATTATAAAGGACCTACCTAAGACTGCGTAAAGAAAAAATGCGCCTTAGTACTGACGCTCATAATAACAAAAGTAGTTTCAGCTGAACTGAAAAGAGACACATCGCTTTGCCAAAAATACGTAATTTATTCTTTTTTTCACGCCAGAAAGCGTATCAAAAAAATCCTAATTACAAACGTATACAAACAAAGAATTTGCATAAATTATCCCGACGTAATTGAAATCCTTATCATAAGCAAATGAGTTTCCCGTTTACACCGGGTGTAAGACAAAATAAGCGGACAAGTGCGAGTCGGACTCGTTCACGAAGGGTTCTGTACCAAAAAACTCTATATATTAGATTAGTTTTCTAATTTCTTTTCTAAATTCTAGTATTATATTTTATTTTTATTATTTACATAGTAATTTGAACTACACACTTGAAATTGTCACACAAAATGTGTGAAAATTTCAAGTGTCACCTGTTACTATATTAGTGTAGTGTAGGTACCTATTATTATAATCGTCGAATCTGACTCGGCTGGCAGCGTTCGGGAAGCTTCACAATATCTCCCCGTCTCACATACCACAGTGTCTCAAGACAAAATTCTTTGACGAGTGCGTGTTGCCAGTGATGACCAACGGTAGTGAAACGTAGTCGCTAACAATGGGCCTTATTAGAAGGCCACCCAAAGGGTAATAATGGAGAGGGCTATGCTTGAGTTTCCAAGGAGAACCAAGATAACCGACATAGCCCGAAGAATTGCCAAACTTAAGTGGCAATGGGCAGGGCACATTGCTTGCAGAACAGGTTCTAGAGTGGCGACCGCGTACTGGAAGACGTAAAGGCCTCTCACAAGGTGGACCGATGGCCTTGCAAAGGCCGCAGGAATCCGCTGGTTGTGGAAAGCACAGAACCGGTTGAAATGGCGGTGCTTGTGGGCCCTATGTCCAGCAGTGGACGTTTTTCGGCTGACATGATGATGACTGTTCAAAAGATACAGCCCTGTGACAGACGGGCGGACGAAAAGACAGCGGGGCCTTAGTAAAAGGATCCCGTTGGCACCCTTTGGGTACAGAACCCTAAAAAAACAAATGACATCTCGTCCTGCCAACGCCTATTTGCTGACAAGATTTGTTTTTGTCCCAGTCTGAGGCAGTTTGTCATTTCGTCCCGTTGAATAATATCACATCTACATATTATTATTGTGAGGGATTTGGTCTTCTTTGTAAGAAATCATGAATATCTCTTTAGTTTTCCTTATGCATGATTTGAGATTGTTGTTTTTATAGGAAAGTACGTTTTAGATTAAGTCAAAAGGGGTAGAGCATTATCATAATGATTGAATAACATTTGAGCTCTTTTGAAAGAGCAAAATGGCGTTGGCCAGGCAAAATATTAACTCCAGTAGTAATTCTAAGTTTTATTAAACAGAATATTAAACGCTTTGAAGGACACTAACGAGACACAATAGAAGTTTTATTGTTATTGCTACTATAGCCGTATAATGTCCCTCCAGAGTGTATAGCTAGCTACACAAATAACTTCTTCACTCTGTCTTTTAAAAATATTTCAAGATGATGACCAAATTATTTTTGTCCGTGGCCTCATGTAGATTTTTAAAAAATATCGGACACGTATTTTTTATTTTTTTACGTAATCAAAAGATTACGGCGATACATTGAGTTAAAATGTGGCATGACGTCACTCCTTGCTAGATTTTATATGTAGTTTGTTATAGTTGTGACGTAGCGAGCCCCCACTCGAACTTTAATGCGTTTTATTTAAGTCATTTTTAGGGTTCCGTACCAAAATGGTAAAAAAGGAACCCTTATGGTGTCACTCAGTCTGTCTGTCTGTCTGTCACAGCTGGATATCTCAAGAACTACTTACTAATGCTATCAACTTGAAATTTAGAACAGTTTTAGATGACGTTGACCCAACTATTTTGCAAATAAGAAAGAAATTAAAATATTTATATATTTTTTTGCAACAGGGACTGAAAGGGGGTCTTAAAAAATCAAAGCGCTACTAGGGCATGTGGGGTATCATATGAAAGAACGCTGTTTGCACATTCTCAAACAATATTTTCTTTTTTTAGGCCGCATAGTTTTCGACTTCTGATGAAAAATGTAAAAAAATACCGTCCCCCCTCCCTTATCTCCGAACTTTGCATAGAGAAAAATCTGACATTATTCTATATGTGATAGAAGTGTATGTAAAGATTACAGGAAAATTAAAACGATGTCTCTAAATAGCACACTTTTTCAGAAATCGGAGCGGAACCCTCGGTGCGCGAGTCCGACTCGCTCTTGACCGGTTTTTTATTAATATAAAATACGTGTCTTGTATTTTTTTTTTATTAAGTATTTGACTGACGGACTAGATATATATGTTTTTTTTTTACCCAGGCATCATCCGTGACACAGGCGTGATTGATTGAGCACTGAACTGCAAACATCTTCACCATCAGTCTATAAACTGTGTAAACAAAATCTTAAGTCATCAGGTCATCACACACATCACAATAATATCATAAAGCTAAGTGCAGACGCAGCGACGCGCGGCGTGCACTCGCGCGATATCTCCCGCACAGGGACGCGCGTCACTCAGGATTTTGGGATTTACCCGTCAGCGATGCCACCCGCCCGATCTGATGCGATTAGCTCGATCAAATGCTACACGTCTAAATATACAAGTGTAAGTAATATTCCTTTACTCGCCTTAAAGCGAGTAGTGCCGCCAACTAGCGCAAAAAGGCGCGCTAATAGGTGGTATAGGACTTGTAATAACCAAGCACTAATTTAAAACTAATAATTAATCACATCTAATTTAAATCCAAGACGAATTGGCGAAACAGACACAAATAACAATTAATATTTAATAACGACAATTTGCATAACAGTCCCTTCAACATCAATATTAATTTGCGTCAGTGTGTAAGGGTGGGCGCACACTCGCGACAACGCGGTATCGCACGCGCGGTCCGTCAGCCAGCCAGCTTAGAGGGATTTAGCCGGTCTGCTGCAGGCTCGATTCAAGCGCTCCATTGACTCCAAATCCTTACTCTAATTGAAATTTAAAAGCGTTTTTGACAGTTCTCTGCGTCGCCATTTGCAAATAATAAAGGGGATGTAGCGATTGCGTGTGTGGATTTAGAAGCGCGAACTTTTAAATAAGGAATGTCGCTTTTTTAATTTTGTTTGATTTTCCTATGCTACGGTAGATTTATTTAGCAGCCTGGCAATATTTGGAAAGAAAATGTCAACCAATGATTTTAATTTGTAGAAGTATATTCAAAGTTCACATCTAGAAAAGTCTTCCTTGAATCTTAATCAAATCTTGAAAAATTGCTTTTAGCTAAGGCCATTAAACTGTTCAACATTCATCTGATACATTTGTTCTTTGGCTTACAACATGAAATATTCTGAGTACCTAATACTCAGTAAAAAGTTTTCTCTTATATTAAACCTCAAAGGTTTCTTTGGGTACTTGTCCTTTGTAAATAAAACCATATTAAAAGAACATTGTACTCTAGCTTATCGACCTCGTCCTGAGCAAACAGAATATCAAATCTTACAATAGTCACGCAATCTCTTCATTGGTTTATTAATAATCTTGGTTTAGTTTAGGGCTATGTATCTAATACCTACTTATATCTATTTCAAATCAAATTTTGGACTATTAAATACACCAGTGTATTTGGTATATGATCCTCTATGCCAAAAGTTTTCTAAAGGTATACCTAAGTAAAATTATACTTAATTGTTTTTTTTTTTGGAATAGCAACATTAGCGGTAATGGCGCCACTATTTTTCTTCTCTTTTATTGTCAAGCTGCAAATAACCCAAGCAACACATAAACAATACAGGCAGATAACTAACTAATTACGCAAATTCTTAATTTAATCTTAATAATGAGCTATTGAAGCTTGCCGCGCTGTAAACTACAATCAGAGAGCTAATTCAGAGCAAGTTGCCGTTAATAATTCAGGCAATGGACCAGGACGCGAATTAGTGGGACATTTCACAAGAATTAGTGGCCAGGGCTGCGTAATAAAGGATTAGTTTATCAAAGAGTAGAGAGGGATCACCTTTGGTAGTCTGAAAATATTAAAGTTATGAGAAAAACTAAAAACCTACAATGCTTAGGTCTATCTTGCTTAATAATTTGGGTTCTATAATATGGAACTGATTGTATCATTAACTTCTAGAATCTTTCAAAAAAGAAAATATTATCGCATGTTTTGGCAGATAGGACGGTTACAGTTGTTTTATCTCACGAAAGCGGATGAGCCATACTTGTAGATGTAATGCGTATAGACACGCGCTCTTGTGTGCGTACCTGCAGGCAGCGCGCTCCCGAGCTTACGCACACAAAGACAATGTGCATGTAACATTTACACATACAAGTGTGACTAGGCCGCTTTCGTGAGATAAAACAAGTATATTAGCATATTAGGTCGGGGTAGGGATGTTATTACACCCACGGGTAGCAATGGAGTGGTCTATTTTTCTAAGAACCAAAGGGGGGGTGTATTTACAGAGCATCGTCTAACTATAATAGTTATTTATGCAACTGACGTATAATAAGGGGTATTAAAACACGAATGTGGGTTGATCACACGAGGCGAAGCCGAGTGTGATAATAGTAACACATGAGTGTTTTAATACCTAATTATGTACAGTTGCATACAAGACTTTATCTACATCCATGTTATCAATCCTCTATAAAAGGTTCTGAAACAGTTTTTTGCAATACTAATACTTGTATCGAACATGGCGGCCGGCGTCATAGTATACGACGTGAATTCGAATAAGTTCTTTTTTTAAATTACGGCGGTGTTGTAGTGAAACGCGCGTGCATTACAATGTTCTTTTTTTGAAAACGAGTTGCATTATGAAATTCAGTACAACATTAAAGCACCCGTTTGGATGCTATTATGGTTACCATGGTTACTATGACACTGGCTGTTTTAATGTTGGCAATAAGCTAACTGTTTCAGGAACTTTTATAGAGAATTTATAGCATGGGTGTAGATAAAGATACTTTCAGCACTACCTAGTCCCAGTAATAATCTTGCAGATACGCTAATGTTTTTGAAGGGCTCGTGGCTAAGTTATAATAGCCGCACGTGGTCCGTGGATGGGTGACCATTTTTTCATACCATGACCCCTCCGTATCTCGGAAAGAACGTTAAGCTGTTGGTCTCGGCTGTCATTCGTGGATCTTAGACAGTTCGTTACGGGTCGTCAGAAGCCCGAACGTCTGACAACCAGTCTTATCAAGGGGTATCGTATAACCCAGTAACTAGGTTGTGGAGGTCAGATCGCTTCATGTAAAATACTGATATTCAGCTGCATCCAGTTAGAGTTGAGCTGACCTCAACATTTGGAAAAGGCTACGCAGGTGATGATGAACTATGTACTTTCATATGGCTTATGCAGACACCATAAAAGAATAATCTCAATCAATGCACCTTAAGGAGGATGCGCAGTGGTAGCCCGCGAAATTAATTTTTTTTTTGGGTTTTTTGCAATTTGCAACTCCGTGTCAGGTTGTATCTTGATCAAAGTATGATACGCGGCAGTAAAACATATGTATTTATGTAATTTTAACCATAAAAATCTAACTTAGAGAGATGTCATCAATACATCCTTTATGTTAGATTTCGTGCAGATTCGTCAAACGAACGAAATCTAACTTAGAGAGATGTATTGATGATTTTTATGGTTAAAACTATACAAATACATATGTTTTACTGCCGCGTATCATACTTTGATCAAGATACAACCTGACACGGAGCTGCAAATTGCAAAAAAACCCAAAAAAAATTGAATTTCGCGGGCTACACAGCGCAATCACCTTAATCACCAAAATCAATATTTCAAAGAGGCAAAATTATTAATATTCCATAGCTACCTGTAGCCAGTATCTAGCAACCCTGTCACATACGCACTCTACTAATTACGTAATGGAATCCCCGGCTCGATAATTACGGACACCTCGCACGTATCCATTGTAACAATGAGTTGCGAAGTGTTAAGTGTAAGCGATCGAGTTATGGGCTGTTCATATAAGTTTTTGGTGGTTTAGGAATGAGGGAGCTGGTTGATGCTGTTCGAGGAAGAAAGTCGTTGTTTAAAAGTCGTAGCCATACCATATCCGACAATACGTTAACAGAACGATGGTAAAAACACATCAGAACTTACGTAATTTGTCTACAAATCAAGGTATTCTAGAATAACTATAGTTAGAAAATGTTAGTACTTAATGTATTTTACCTAAATAGTAAAACCGTAATGTATTTGGACTATTTCTGTACCTCTGACAAACTACACCTAGCGCATTACCTCATAATGAAGCCCGGTTTCCACCGCGAGCGGAGCGAACCCATTAAGAGGAAAGGCGGGCGGCCAGACTTTTGAAAATTAGGTATTTTAAGAAGGTATTGCTGTCGCTCTGCGAGCGCTCCGCCCTCGAATTCGTGCGATAAGGACAACTGCAGATCCGACTAAATAGCCTATGTAAAAAGTCACATTTCGAGGTTTGGCTCTCGCCTATTTCCTTCTCCAATATTGGACCAATTTAAAAGATATTTCATAAACTGAATAAGAAGGATATAATTATACTATGCCCCAATGTTTTTCTTTTTTCGTTAATAGTTGTCAAATTGGTACACTAGGCGTCTGTTGACAGCGGTCTGAATAGGCAATTTTGAGCATTTTTGGAGGGTTCTAGTTCTTATAAAAATAATATATCATCAAAAAGGAAAACATAGGGGCATACAAGTAACTGTTATTTATATTTCTGTAAAAAATCATTGCTTTATGGTCATTAACCAGAAAGAAAACAGGCGAGAGCGTTTGTATCTTTTTGTATGGAGAAAAGAGCACCCACGTTTCCTCTTAATGCTGTTCAAGGAAGAAAGTCGTTGTTTAAAAGTCGTAGCCATACCATATCGGACAACACGTTAAAAGAACGATGGAAACACATCAGAACTTACGTAATTTGCCTACTATTCTAGGTATTCTAGAATAAGTATAGTTAGAAAATGTTATTATTAACTAAAGTACCTAATGTAATTTTTTTTTTTTTGCTCACGCACAATGGTCCACATGAAGGACTAAGTGCGGAAACCAAATCCTTAACATAGAACATAGAACCTAATGTACCTACATGTACAATAAAAAATAAAATAAAAAAAATATATAATAAATAAAAAATAAATAAATTTATAATATATTTACCTTAATGTTTTTGACTATTTCTGTACCTCTGACAAACTACACCTAGCGCATTACCGCATAATGAAGCCCGGTTTCCATCACGAGCGGAGCGGACCCATTAAGGACTCCATTTAACTCGCAAGAGTAAACTGCATACTATTGGCAAAATCAATAGCAAAATTCTTGATACTTACAAAAGGGCCTTGCCTATTGGACTCTTTTTTTGTCTGAAATAAATGATTTTTATTTTTTATTTTTTTATTGGACTATTTGTTCGTGGAAATACAAGTACGCAGTTTACTCTTGCGAGTTAAATGGAGTCCTTAATGGGTCCACTCCGCTCGTGATGGAAACCGGCTTACGGTGATCGCTGTGTAGCCCGCGAAATTTAAGAAAATTTTAATTTCGCGGGCTACCACAGCGCATCCCCCTTAAGTCTATAAAAAATATTTTAACTAAAATACTTTGTAAATTAGTACAGTATAAGATACCTGCTACACATCCTCCCACAACTTTACCTCAAAATATATCACCAAAATTACCATATAAGTTAAAATAAACAAGAAACAAGGATCGTTTACGCCATCCCCCAAATCAGCGAAACAGTGATGTTATCCAACGCAGGTGTAATTAATTCCTAACAAATTACATCTCATGATACGCGAGACGAACTCCGAGTTACGCAACTAATCGTAACTATAACTATCCGTAACTAGTTTGCGTAGTAGCGAGACAAGGAGGATGAACAAATGGAATTACCACTAATGAACGTGTCTCAAAAATTGAATCAGAAATTTTGTTGGGTATTTTTGCAACACGTAAAATGTAAATTGTTATGTTATCTGTGGCAACACGCTTACCCTTCCAACTGTGATACTGGTCCAATACAGACGTGAAAATACTTGTCCGCTGGTTTTATTATTTTTTCCTGGGCTCCAACGCTACCAGCACCTATCATCAGCACCCCACACCGCGGCACAAATGTATACAGGGTGTAAGTGTAAACAGTGGCAATCTTTTAAGGGGTCATTGTACTCATCATTGTGAACAACTTTTACTATGGGGCCAAACCTAAAATCGCGAAAAAGATGTCAGCTGTTATATTTTGACGAATTATGCGAACATAAATGTACTGAACAGCTGATTTTTTTTTTCGCGATTTCAGGTTGGTCCCATAGTAAAAGTTTTTCATAATGATGAGTACAATAACCCCTTAAAATATTGCCACTGTTTAGGTACACACACCCTATATAAAAAGAGTTGCGTCTGTATGTTAGTAACTGACTCAGCTAAACGGTTCCTGAACATTTTTAAAGTGGAGTGCTAATTCTGGGTGAAAATTAATGAAAAACTGTGTTAAACCAGCGACACCTTAGCTGATGAGGATGACGCACAAACATTAATTCCAACGATAACAATTTAAAATTAAAACCGACGCCATAAGCACTCCATGTCTTCCTACTCCAAGTCAATATAACACCCACTATAAAACGCAAGCGGTGTTCTTCAAGTCGGGATTAGTTAAAGTTTCATATTGTCATTAAAGTGGAGTTTGCTTATTGAATTAACTATGTTAGAAGATTCTAGAAGACACGCTATACCTATGCAAACTGCTGGCTTGTACATATAAGTTGTATCTCATAAACCGTAAATAATTTTGACAGGTTTCAAGTCCTTTTCGCATACAGTGATGGAAGCCAAAACATAATTAAACATACTTGAATGCACCAAAAAAATCTTTAAACATACCTCCTAATAATCTTTAAAAGCTGTTTATCCCTTCATTAGCAATTATAATTATAATTAAAAATATACCATGAAATGTCAAATTCCAAACTGCATCCAGTGATGGATTACTTTTTATTAAATAGTTAATTTCTAATTTTATACGATTTTATTTGCACTTTTACGACATAATTTTGGTGCGCGTGAGAATCTTCTATCTCGTGCGTCAAACTAGACAGCCATAACGCCATTTCACTTACACACCGAGCTAAACCAAGCTTGGAACCAGGGCCTTTAAAATTGATATACATACCACACGTAACCGTAACCAAAGCATAACATCTAGATCACTTAGGCATCATAGTCCACAACCAATTCCCACAACCACTACCATTTAGTGTTGACGACTATCCCACGTTGCTCGTCATCCATTGCGCGTTCACTCAGCTTTGACTCAAAGCCGTTGTCTGGCCACGGTTCGTTAGGCCGAGATTTACTGGATCCTCACGCTCATGCGACTCGCGGTTAGTTTGTGAAAAGTTTACATCTAACAGAACGGACTTTTGATGGAATATTCGGATGTTCAAAAAAAGAGAGTAGACAAAGGGTATCAGATTTGTTTGGAATCCGATGTTTTCATTAGTTGTGGCGTTTTTATTAATTTTGAATATAGCTGGGCCTCATTTTATGAGGAATCGAATGTTGTTTCCTTGATTAAAGATATTGCTGTCATTTTATTCACTGGTTGATTAAAGTTCGGTAATCTCATGGACTGGAAATAATAAGAGAGGAAATATTAGGAGGAAATTTGGAGAAAATATTAGGAGAGGTAACCTAATTACAGTTATTGTAACAAGGTTACCTCCGAAGTAGCTTACTTGAAAACATAATTTCTCGCTCTTCCAACCTGAATTTTGCAGTTGTCACTGAATCTGAAAATACTTGAAAAAATAGCAGTTTCGAACTACCTACCAATTTACTGATCATTTTGTGCAGACCACCACCAAGTACAAGACCACCAAAAATTACATACGCTCCAAAAGTTCGCATATTTCAGCACTTACCATATCTAACTGTATTCTTATTTCCAGGTGAAAGTGATGCTCCGAGTGGGTGCATCAGGCGAGGGTCCCTTCACCAGCGGTACCCAGACCTTCTCGATGGACAAGCGCAAGAAGCAGGTCAGCTTGTGCGAGACAGCGCCGGCAGCCACTGCGCCTGAAGATCGGAAGGTTGGAGTCGCCGCGCCAAAGATGTTCGCTTTCGATGCTATCTTCTCACAGGATGATGCACAGGTTAGTGAAGATGAAGCTCTTGTAGCATTATGGGAGCCTGGTCCAGGAAGGTGTGACTGACACTGGCATGGCCACCATCAGGGGTTTTTATTGTAATAACACAAAAAATTGTCGCTAATTAGTCGAAATTTGTCTGTAAATATAAGAATTAGTCGGTCACTGATTCAAAACTTATAAGGGTTTATAGATAGCCGTTTTGGGGAGCATCTCCCTAGCTTGGCTCAATATGAATCTCAATGCTAGAGCACCTAGTGAAGATAGGTTTTCTCCCAAATTTAGTCGCTAATTAGTCGCAATTTTTTGCCAAGTCACAGATTTAGTCGGTTCTTAGTTTAGAAGATATAATGAGTTTAATTTTTAAGGTATAGTCCAAGAGCTAGATCGAAAAGTTTACGATACTCTTCGGTCTAGTTCTTTTTTTATTTTAGGTTATTGTGTTCTATCAAAATATATTTGTTACTATGTGTCGCCATCTAGTGGCAGAAATGTGCACTGTGCTTGTCAAAGTCCATACTGTCATTTTTTAATAAAATAGTCCTGTGTCAGTCACCGCACGCGTTGTTTCATTTTAGGTTATGGGCCCAGACCCAGTTTTTCAGTTTAAAAAAGTCGTTATTTTCAAGTTACTATATCGTTTCATAGTAAGAAAATCGTAATTTTGACGGAATTAGGTGTTCGAGATAAGTTTTTCGGGTTAAAGATGGCTGCGAACTACCTGGTCAATGTTCCGAAATTGAAAGGCAGAGAAAATTACAGTGAATGGACTTTTGCTGCTGAGAATTTCCTTGTGCTTGAGGGAATGCTTCATTGTATCAAGCCAGTTGAAGGAAAAGTGATTGTTCCTGCAGATGATGAAAAAACCAAAGCAAAATTGATAATGACTATCGATTCAACGATTTACGTGCATATCAAGAATGTGTCGACGTCTAAAGATTTGTGGGATAAACTGAAGTGTTTATTTGACGATTCGGGATTCTCAAGGAAGATAAGCTTGTTGCGTACCTTGACCTCTATTCGTCTAGAAAACAGTGATTCAATGGCGTCATATGTAACACAAATGATTGAAACTGGACAGAAGTTAAGCGGGACTGGTTTTAAAATAAGTGATGAGTGGATAGGATGTCTTTTATTAGCTGGATTAACTGACAGATATATGCCGATGATTATGGCAATTGAACATAGCGGAATTTGTATCACAACGGACGCCATTAAAACCAAATTATTTGACATGGTGGAAACGGAAGTCGGTGAACACAGTTGTGGTGGTGCATTTGCAAGTTCGCAAAAATGGCAACACAGAAGCAAAAATAAGTCTATAGTCAGTGGCAAAGAATACAAAGACAAAGATGGCAGTTCATCTAGTTCATTCAATAAATCAAATGTCAAAGTCAAATGCTACAAGTGTAAACAACCAGGTCATTACAGGAATCAATGTCAAAATAATGATTCTAAACAATCAAATGATAAGAAAATTGAGAGAAAACAAACTAATGCGTTTAATGTTGTGTTTTTAAAACGGAAATTTTAACAAACATGACTGGTATGTAGACTCGGGTGCGAGCGCGCATTTGACGGCGAATGAAAATTGGGTTAACAACCCGTGTTATACACAGAGTGATGAGATTGTTGTTGCAAATAATAACAAGTTACGAGTTTTGTGCACCGGGGATGTAAACATTGTCACGAAGACAAAAGAATGTGAGTTTGAAGTACCAATAAAGGGAGTACTTTGTGTTCCAAGTTTGACAACCAACCTGTTGTCTGTAAGCCAACTAATGAGAAACGGAAATAAAGTTACTTTTACTGAGAGTAGCTGCAGTATCTACAATAAGAATGGTGATTTGGTGGCTGAGGCTTGTGTAGTCAATGGAGTGTAGTGTATAAGTTGATAATGCCGGAATGTTTATTGGCGGCTTCTGCCGTGTCTGGCAATACGTGGCATCGCAGATTGGGGCACATAAACAGCAATCATTTGAACAAAATGACATCAGCTGTAGAAGGTATTAAATTGGACAAGAAAGTTGAAATTTCTAAGTCGTCTTGCTCAATTTGCTGTGAAGGTAAGCAGTGCAGGTTACCCTTTAATCATGTTGGTTCCAGAAGTAATGAAATACTAGAAACAATACATACAGACATTTGTGGACCCATGGAAGTACCATCAATTGGAGGTTCTAGATATTTTTTATTATTCGTAGACGACTACTCACGAATGATATTTGTGTATTTTCTAAAATACAAAAGTGAAGCTTTAACCTGTTTCAAAGAATTTAAAGCAAAAGTAGAAAATCAAACCAACAAGAGGATTAAAACTTTAAGAAGTGACAATGGCCTAGAGTTTTGTAACAAGGAGTTTAATTTGTACTTGCAGAAGGAAGGTGTTAATCATCAAAAGTCAAATCCCTACACTCCAGAGCAGAATGGGTTGAGTGAAAGGTGTAACCGCACAGTAGTAGAGAAAGCTAGGTGCTTACTGTTTGATGCAGATTTAGGCAAAGAATTTTGGGCTGAAGCTACAAATACAGCGGTGTATCTACATAATCGTATTGTAGCATCTGGATTGAATGGGAAAACGCCTTTTGAAATGTGGACAGGAATTAAACCCGAGGTGAGCCATTTGAGGATTTTTGGCAGCAAGGTTATGGTACATATTGCAAAAGAAAAAAGGCAAAAATGGGACAGAAAGTCCATAGAACACATATTTGTTGGGTATCCAGAAAATGTTAAAGGGTACAGAGTTTACAATCCTATAACTAGGAATATAACAACTAGTCGAGATGTTATATTTAGGGAATGTGAGAAAAATACAGAAGTTACTGTTCCAGTGCAGGAGCCTAACTCAGACTCAGCAAATGAATGCAATCAGGATGAAATGATGGAGGAGGCTGATACATTTACTATAAATGAATCCTTAGATGAGACTTATTTACCTAGTGAAAGTGAATTTGAGGATAGTGAGGACTCACCTGTACCCGTCTCCAGGTCTGTAAGAGACAGAAAGAAACCGGAAAGGTACGGATTCATGAACATTTGTGTCAATGAAGAAACTCTTGATGATGCAAATGGCTTAACACTTGAAGAAGCACTGAAAGGTCCTGAACGGGATCAATGGTTGAAGGCTGTAAGTGAAGAACTACAGTGTTTTGAAGATAATAGTGCATGGGAGTTATCGGAAGCTCCAGGTAATGGTACTATAGTGAAGTGCAAATGGGTACTTAAAAAAAAATATGACAGTGAGAATAATGTTCGGTATCGTGCAAGGCTCGTGGCCAAAGGATTTATGCAAAAAGAAGGTGTGGACTATGTTGAGACATTTTCGCCAGTTGTGCGACACACAACTCTTAGACTATTATTTGCATTGGCTGTTCAGTTGAATCTGAATATAACACATCTGGATGTAACTACTGCTTTCCTCAACGGGGACCTTGAAGAAACCATATATATGCAGAAACCTGATAGTTTTCCTGATTCCAAAAATGACGGGAAGGTTCTTAGATTAAAAAAGGCTATATATGGGTTAAAACAGTCTTCAAGGGCCTGGTATAGGAAAGTTGATGATTGTCTAATAAGTATGGGTTATAAGAGGTCTAAAATTGAGTCTTGCTTGTATACAAAAAATAGTAATAAATGTAAAACAATTGTAACATTATATGTAGACGATTTCTTTATATTTTCTGATGATGTTTCAGAAACAGAAAACTTAAAAAGTGTTTTAGCTTCCCATTTCAAATTCAAAGACTTGGGAGAAGTGAGGCAGTGTCTAGGTATGAGTGTGAGTGTAGATAAAGCTAATGGAGTTATTACATTAAGTCAGGAAAGTTATGTAAATCAATTATTAAACAAATTTAACATGTTGGAATGTAAAACAGCAGACACCCCTATGGATGTTAAGTTGAATATAAATAAAAGCAAAAAATGTAATATCCAATTGCCTTATCAACAGCTTGTTGGTAGTTTAATGTATTTGGCAGTGTTAACGAGACCAGACATTTTTTTTTCTGTTGTTTTCTTAAGTCAGTTTAATAATTGTCATGATTCAGAACATTGGTTGTATGCCAAAAGAGTACTAAGATATTTAAAGAAAACCAAACATTATGGTTTAACTTATACTAAAAATGGTAATTCAAAATTGAAGGGTTTTGTTGATGCGGACTGGGGAAACAATGTTGTTGATAGAAAGTCATATACGGGCTTATGTTTTACTTTGTCTGATGGTGCAATCTCATGGGTATCTAAGAAACAGAAATCAGTTGCTTTGTCAAGTACAGAGGCTGAATACATGAGTATCACAGAAGCATGTAAAGAGGCAATGTATTTACGCCGCTTGGTATGTGAAATAACAGATGTACTGTACACAATTGATGTATTCAATGATAATCAAGGTGCTCTGAAGCTGTCTATGAACAATGTTTTTCATAGCCGCACAAAACATATAGATATACGTTATCACTTTTGTCGTGATTGCGTTAGTAATAATATTGTTAAATTGCATTATTTGGAGACTGCAAAGATGCCTGCAGATTTATTGACCAAGAGTTTAAACAGTGTAAAACATTACTATTTCCTAAAAGCATTGGGCATACAAAGTTTACATTGAGTGTATGTCTGCTTTAATCATCTTGTGTGTATTAGGTTTATTAGTTTATTTTGATAAGTGGTAGTATTGTGTTCTATCAAAATATATTTGTTACTATGTGTCGCCATCTAGTGGCAGAAATGTGCACTGTGCTTGTCAAAGTCCATACTGTCATTTTTTAATAAAATAGTCCTGTGTCAGTCACCGCACGCGTTGTTTCATTTTATAGGTCTAATTATATCTTCTAAACTATAACCCGACTAAATCTGTGACTTGGCAAAAAATTGCGACTAATTAGCGACTAAATTTGGGAGAAAACAGATCTTCGCTAGGTGCTCTAGCTTTTGAGATGCAAATTGGGCCAAGCTGCTCCCCAGATCGGCTACTTATAAACCCTTACAAGTTTTGTAGTAGTATTTTTGAAAAGTTGCTTGAATATGTTTAATATTAGGATACTTATTACTAAATGATCAGTCTTCAATGTTCTGTTACATAAGTGTTTTGACAAAAACCAAATGAATCAGTGACCGACTAATTTTGATATTTGGCGACCAATTTCGACTAATTAGCGACAAAATTTTTGTGTTATCAAAATAAAAATCCCTGATGGTGGTCTATTGCTGCCACTCGCCGCGAAGCACTAAAGTTAACGAGTAAAGCAGTCCCATATTAACAATTTAAAAAAATAAAAGCAACGGTAGATATGAGTAGGTGTAGGTACAACTGAACCAAGAAAATAATTAACAGCAATGGCTTAAATTGGCTAATTTACAACTCGAACTTTTATAGTATTATCTTACCTTTGTATCTAAATACATATTAAACGCCAAAATCTCCAAAGAATACTAAAAGATCCATAAAACAAGTCTTCAAAAATAAAATCGCGTGTAGATGTCAGCGGATAATTGCCAAGAACGGCTGATAACGTCCCACTGAACAAAATGATCGCCGTCGTTAGAAAGGCACTAACACAGCCATCACAGGAAAGACCTTTGAGATTATCAGACAAAAGAGGTGATTACAGTAATTAGCTGGCCCAAATTACTGGAACAAAGGAAGGAACGAGTCGAGAGGAAAGTCGAAGAAAATCTGTATTTTTGGAAAGTTGCTTGAATATGTTTAATATTAGGATACTTATTACTGACTGATCAGTGATCAGTCTTCAATGTTCTGTTACATAAAGCACTCAGGGTTTTGACAAAAAACAATAAGAAATATTAATTTATTTGCTCAAATATATGTATTTTAGGTATTTAATAGGTACATTCAAGAACAAAAACATGCATGTATGATTACAGAAAAAATTCAGAGTATGTTTGCCACATACCATGAGTCCATGGCGTGCTCTTCATTATTTTTAATGCGGTTCTCATTTATGTGAGTAAACAAAAGTTGATTCCAAATCAACCAACACCGTTCAACACACGATTGCTTCGTTCGGTCAAATACGTAAAAATAATAAGGATTATAGGTATGGTATGTAATGTAAAAATAATAAGGATTATAGGTATGGTATGTCGTTAAAAAGTAGCCTATGACATTTTCCATGGTCTACCCGTGTGCCAAATTATATACAAATCCGTTCAGCCGTTTTAGAGTGAAAGCGATACAAACAAACAAACCAACAAAGTCACTTTCGCATTTATAATATTAGTTAGGATTAAATTCTAGAACAATTCAAAATCCAAGCAAAAATGTTAAACCTGCAGTCAAAATTTCCGTCGACGAAATATTTAAAGGTATTATGTAACATATTAACATTATAAGGCAGCATATTCTTAGTACTAACGTCTCATGTCGCATACTGCCGTCCCGAGGCGGTCCCGTGGTAAAAATAAGAGAACGCTTACATACTACTACGTAAAACTTTCCTCCTAAACGAAAGGGTTGAGTTGTAAGCGGTAAGCGATAGTTTGGATGTCAGTTTTTATCAGAATCTTTTATTCTAATACGTTAAGGTCCCCTGGTGGCCCTGGGATCTCCCAGGGCCACCAACCTTATTTTCTGATTAACAAAATGTGTGGGATACGAGTCGTGTTATTATGTAGGTACTTTGAATGTACGTATACCTGCTAGCTTGGGCCGAGCGACGGCCAATTTTCGGGTGTCATGTAAAAATATTACTCACAAGTCTGAGTTCAACACTCAGACTATAAGAAAAGTGAGTAATATTTTTACGTATGTTTTACAGAATATTGTTAATAATGAATAATTAATCAATATCTCCAGACACTTCCCTCGGCTGTTTTTTCCGCCAAACGCTTTAAAGCTCGCAAAAAATTACGCCATTTTACTTCAAGAGATGAATTATTCATCTCTTTCTCTTATAAACTGTTTCTTCCTTTTTTAAATAAATAAACTTCATAAAATAAAATTTAAGAAACTTTTCCTAACATATTTTCTTAAAAGATTTTCTTCAAAGAAAGTACTTTCCCTCTACAAACTTTAAACATCCAAGACAGCGAAAGAATGCATCGCTTTACAAAACGCAGCGTCAACCCACCCGCTGGCTCCCCTCCCTTGAACAGAATGCCCACACGGCGTTCTTGCGTAGTTCTATACCCCTCTGAATTTCATGCACCAAAAATGTCGTCGTCGGAGCGAGCCGCGACTCCTCCTGTTTAAATTGTTAAACGGCACGACTAACGCTAACTTTCGCGTTCCCCTTTACCGAAAATTTTCACATTTTTACTGTTGAACAGGACAGAAAATTGTTAGCGGTTTTAACGAGATTTTAGAGCTTATGAGAAGTCTCTTTAGTGTTATGTGGCTCTGGTATTCTATAAGAGGGTTAGTCGGTGTAGGTACTTATTTTCTCCCGAGAGTTTTTAGTTCACCTTGTACATGTATGTACGTAGTTGTCCGCGATATTATCTGGTGTTAGCAAAGCGTGTGCATAAGAATAGAATTTGACGACACGGTTGGCGCAGTGGTTGAGCGATTGACTGCTGCGCAGCATGTCGCGGGTTCGATTCCCGCACGGAACAAATATTTGTACGACCTACAAGTATTTGTTCCGAGTCTGGGTGTTTTTCTATCTATAATATGTATGTATTTAAAAAAAAAAAAAAAAATTACATAAGTAGTTTATCAGCCATCTCGCCAGCATTAGGTTGCTTAGCTTGGGACTAGATGGCGTTGTGTGAAATGTTTAAGGATATTATTATTATTATTTTAAAGTGTCTTTGACGTATCTCGGGACCCTGGGGTCCCGGACTTTTGGAAGGCGTACGAGGGGCCGAAGCCAACTCGCAGAGGCCCCTTAGACAATTTTAAATTATGAGGAGGCACCAACCGACGATTATCCCTGTATACACTATGCAAGTGCACCCAAGGACAACCCCCGGTTGGTGCAGGACTATTGCAGAACATGGAAACAAAACATATTGGGCTATGGGTTTGGGTGGCTGTGGACTGGTTACCTAGAACTATGAAAGGACTATGGCCCCTGCCTGATCAATGTTTTTTTATTATACACGGAAAAAAAAATGGCAGGGGGTGACTTGCACACTCAATAATGGGCCCCCGAAAACGGTCGCTAGCACATAGTGTCGTAGCGGCAAGGGAGCAACATGTCCTGAGGTGCTTGTGAGGAGTGGAGAGGTATTCCACGGTTCTCAGAACAATCCCAGAGCCCGGAAGATGGTCAAGATCCCTACAAACACTTACTGGAATACTTCCTTCCTCCGAGCACGTTTGCTCTTGCGAATCTCCACTCAAGCCAGCCAATAAAGGCAAGAATGAGGTGGGAGCTCTGTTCCCGTCATTGTTCACTCCAGCCGGCCAATAAAGGCAAGCGAGAGGTGAGGAACAAGACTTCTCCGGGAGATAGGGTCCGTGGGGTCGCTACTGCCCAACAGCTCGCCACATGCTGCCCTGCGGGTTTCTGTATCTCTCTTGGTCTGGCTTCTCATCCTAGACCTGTTCCGGCAGAGTAAACTCTACAGGAACAGACCTAGAATTCGGAGCGCGCAAGCCCCACCACGACGTCAACATAGAGATACTGCGTTATTATTAATAGGTATGAATATGTAAATAGCCACATTTAGTTACTCGTGGCTAAGTAATAAAAGCCGCACGAGTCTATCGATCAGGTTAAACTTCGCTTGCCGTGGTCGGTCCGTAGATGGGTGACCATCTTTACATACCGAGACCCCTTCGTGCCTCGGAAAACACGTTAAGCCGTTAGTCCCGGCTGTCATTCTTGGATCTTTGACAGGTCGTCAGAAGCCCGAAAGTCTGACAACCAGTCTTATCAAGGGGTATCGTGTTACCCAGTACCTAACTGGGTTGTGGAGGTCAGATAGGCAGTCGCTCCATGTGAAATACTGGTATTCAGCTGCATCCGGTTAGACTAGAAGCCGACCCCAACACACTCGTAGTTGGGAAAAGGCTAGGCGGATTGAGTTACATTAAAGAACAGGCCATATGTTGCTGGAGAAGATGTTATCAATTCTCAAGTCACGTTTTTACAAGGTAACATTTCTATCGAAGGTTTGAAACTTTTCGATTGAAGATAAAGTTGCAAAATTACTTCGCTGGAATAAGTGGGAACGTCGAAGGAACTTACAGAACGTCGAATTTGAAAGATCGCATTATACTATAAACTGACTCAGTCTTTTCCAGCATTTCAAACAAACTATGTAAATTCTTGATACATTTAACAGTGCAATATACCGGATGACTTTTTTTACCGTCGCGAAAAAAATAAGGTATATTAGGTGAATGGAGTAGAAGCCTATGGCATACCAATCAAAATCCGAATCATATGCAGGTTGCATATGATTTAAATTTCGATATTTGTAATCGAATTATTATTTTTTTTCAAAATTTCTGTTTATATTATTGTTCTAAAATGTAAAGTTTACATCGAATTTGTAGTAGGTACTTATTTATTGATACTTAGATCATTTTTTCTGACTAAGCTATTAAAAACTTTCATCTAGTATACCCTATTTTTTTCGAGACGGTAAAAAAAGTCATCCGGTATTACCTGCTTACTTACAATTGTTAATCACCAGGCGTTCTGACAAATTCGAAGTTAAAAATGTTGTCAAACTCTTGTAACATAAACCCTAAGGGCGAGCGCGCATTGCGGTGCGTTTTTCTACTGCATAATCTGTGAAGTATGGAATATCTTTGAAGTGCGCGCACTGCGGTCATGCGTTTTGTTACTGTAGGCCCCGCCCAGTGCGGCAGAACTAACGGAAACGCACCGCAGTGCGCGCTTGCTCTAAAACTCACTAAACCGGGAGAAACATTACGAAACGTGAACAATTCACACAACAAGTCCAACGGTGCATACGAATCCCATTAGCATGGTGTAGTCGCCATGTCCACGGATGCACGGCTTATATTGTAGGAACACATGTTAGAATAATGTGTATGAATAACTGAATGCTTCCTTACGTATAAAAAACCGGTGAAGAGCGAGTCGGACTCGCGCACCGAGGGTTCCGTTCCGATTTCTGAAAAAGTGTGATATTTAGAGACATCGTTTTATTTTTCCTGTAAGTTTTACATAAACTTCTATCATATACAATAATTTCAGATTTTTCGCTTTGCAAACTTCGGAGATAAGGCCCCCCCTTATCGGGAACGGTATTTTTTTTTTACATTTTTCATCAAAAGTCGTAAACTATGCAGCCTAAAAAAAAAGAAAAAAATGTCAGAGAATGTGCAAACAGCGCTCTTTCATATGATACCCCACATGCCCTAGTAGCCCCACTTTGATTTTTTTAAATCCCCTTTCGGTTCCTGTTGCAAAAAAAAACATAAATATTTCTTATTTGCAAAATAGTTGGGTAAATGTCATCTAAAAATGTTCCAAATTTCAAGTTGATAGCATTAGTAGTTCTTGAGATATCCAGCTGTGACAGACAGACTGAGTCACACCATAAGGGTTCCTTTTTTACCATTTTGGTACGGAGCCCTAAAAACACCAAATAATTAAAGCAGGAAATGAGCTTGGAAGCAAATAATAAGAAGCAGCACCAACGTAACATTGGCCACAAGCACCGAATAGTATACAATAAGAACCAAAACCGCACAATATGTATCAGAAAGGTGTGGTTTGTTAGAGTGTGATACAGACCGTCAAACTGAACAACTTTGGGGCGTTCATTAAAAACGTGAGGCAATTTTGGCAATTTTTCTCGACCAAAAAAAAACACGTGTCTAGTTACAGTTGTCTACAATCAATCAACTCAGCCTAACGCAGCCCACTGCTGGACATAGGCTCCCAGGCTGCGCCACAACACCCTGTCCTCCGCCTTCCATATCCAGTCTGTCCCAGGCACTTTCGTCAGGTCCATCTAGCTGGGGGGCGTCCCACACTACGCTTCCCGATACGCGTGCTCCACTCCAGGACTCGTCTGCTCCACCGGCCATCGCTCCTTCGACAAACATGGCCAGCCCACTGCCACTTCAGTTTGCTTATTCTGCAAGTTAAGGCGGTTACTCCGGTTCTTTTCCGGATAACTTCATTCCTGATTTTATCCTTCAAAAATACTCCGAGCATAGCCCGCTCCATAGCGCGCTGAGCGACCTTGAATTTGTGGACGAGCCCGACTGTTAGTGGCCACGTTTCATCACCGTTTGTCATAACGGGCAAACGCTGCCCAATCCAGCGGACAGAAGGATCCAATTGGGTTGGGGCAGCGTTTGGAAAACTTCGTCAAGTCTTTTCGTCACCTATTCCGCAATGTTTAAAGACTAAGGTTTTCTAGTTAAGGCCCTGGTTCCAAGCTTGGTTTAGCTCGGTGTGCAAGTGAAATGGCTTTATGGCTGTCTAGTTTGACGCACGAGATAGAAGATTCTCACGCGCACCGGAATTATGTTGTAAAAGTGCAAATATGTAAAATCGTATAAAATTAGAAATTAACTATTCAATATAAAGCAATCCATCACTGGATGCAGTTTGGAATTTGACATTTCATGGTATAATTTTAATTATAATTGTAATTGCTAATGAAGGGATAAACAGCTCTTAAAGATTATTAGGAGGTATGTTTAAAGATTTTTTTGGTGCATTAAAGTATGTTTTGGCTTCCATCGCTGTATGCGAAAAGAACTTGAAAATATCATATATTTTTTTACATGTCAACATTATTTACGGTTTATGAGATACACAGCTTTAAAAAACCACCTTTTTGATCGTTTTCAGGAAATCTGCGCCTTAACCGACTAAACGTAATACCTGTCACTTCAGTGGCCATGCTACGACACAGTGTACAACTGTCTTCAATTTAGCAACTTTATAATTAGTTGTATAACGAATAGACTAACGTTTAGTCGGTTAACCAGACACGTGTTTTTTTTTGTTTACCTTGATTTAACTACCTAAACTGATGGAGTATAGAATTATTTCTTAGATCACGACGCAAACATGAACATAAAATTAGCACTCTTCTTAAACCCAACCTAACAGTTAACCGTATCTTCGTTCCCACAACAAAACCATGCATACCACACCCTAATACCCCACACATCATACCACTTAAGACCAGAAATCCCGATCAAGACTCACAGCTCCATAAACGTGGTAATAAATCACTTAACCGCGTAATGCGCGTTCAGATGTAATTACTGAACGCACAAGTAAGCCTACTGCAGTGTCTAATGCACTACTGTATACAGGAGATTACGAGACGAGGAACAGAACTCTAGATGTTGTGTGAGCTGTAAATAGGAGTGTTTTGATGACTATATAGGATCAAATTAAATTAACTAGGGAAACTCTGCACACGTGATCAATCTTTTTAATTTTTTCAATACACTTCCTCGAAAACTGGTTCATATCGCACTTAGATTGGTTGTATTTCACACGCGTGCGATTTTTCATTTTCCAACACGTGTGCGGGAAAAAAATGGCCACAGATAACTTATACCTATACTTAGTCCAAATTAGTTCAATGCCTCTATTCACAACCGTCTCGCACCCGTTTTTAGGGTTCCGTACCTCAAAAGAAAAAAACGGAACCCTTATAGGATCACTCGTGTGTCTGTCTGTCTGTCTGTCTGTCTGTCCGTCTGTCCGTCTGTCACAGCCAATTTGCTCCGAATCTAATGGACCGATTAAGTTAAAATTTGGTACACATATGGATTTCTGTGACCCAAACACGTACATCTAAAGTAAATATATGAATTTTGAATATGAGAGTCACTTTTAGGAGGAAAATAAGAAATTAAAAAAAAAAAGATTTGTTAACTGTACCGTGTGACATATCAAATGAAAGGGCTTACTATGAGGGTCTCAAATATATTTTTTTTATAATTTTATAATATATTGTTTTAAAGTTATTTAAGAAAATTGACGAAAATTGACCATTCCCCCCCCCCCTTATCTCCGAAACTACTGAGTCTAAAATTTTGAAAAAAATATTGAAAATAGTTCTATGCCTGTAGATTACAGGAAAACCTATAAGAAGTCTGTGGTCTTAAAATAACATGGTAAATCTATATATATAAAAAAATCAAAGTCCTGACTGAGTCACTGACTAATATATCAACGCACAGCCCAAACCAATGGACCTAGAGACTTGAAATTTTGCACATAAACACCTTATATAGTGTAAACATCCACTAAGGAAGGATTTTTTGAAATTCCATCCCTAAGGGGGTAAAACAGGGGATGAAAGTTTGTATGAAAAATCCTATCCCTTGAGTTAATAGACTTGAAACTTAGCACGAATATTCATCTAAGTAAATTATAAAGTTTATCATTTTTAGTTTTCCTAAACTACCCCATAAGGAGGGATTGGGGGTGTCAAAGTTTGTATGGAAGAACTTTAACACGCGGTCCGATTAACTCAAAACTCAGTTTTTATACTTGAGACCAAAAATTAAGACTAACGTGTATGAGGGTTTTCCAAAAATCTACCCCTAAGAGGTGAAAAGTTAATTTTATAGCGGAGGATTTTATTGGGGGCTTGATTAACTCTACAATTGGTGTAATTAACATTTGAGTCAAGTTATGGAAACATACCAGACGATTTTTGAAATTCTTTAATTGTGTTCGTTAAAACAGAGATACAGTTTATATGAAAAATCTTATTAATTTGGTTAATGAACTTGAAACTTAGCACAAATACTTGCATAAGTAATTAATAATGTTTGTCATTATTAGTTTTTCAAAACTACGCCTCAAATGAGGCTAGGGATGTTAAAGTTTGTATAGAAGAATTTTAAAGCGCAGTCCTATTAAAAAAAATGGTACTTTGAGTCAAGTTAGGAAACTTGCCAAACGAATTTTCACCGATTTTGACGACATATAGCTGATGTTTTAAGGAGTAACTTAGGCTATTTTTATTTTAGAAAAATAGTTAGGGTTCCGCGCAAGAAAATTAAAATCCATGAAATCAGACAACCACGTACAGTCCAGTACAAACTTACTAAGCCTCCGCTGTCTATTACGGCTATAACAACAAATAATAACAATAAAGCAAAGTTAAAAATGTAAGGGGTCGATCCCCATACAATAAACTTTTCATTTTGAAAAAAAAATAAAAATTTTAATCTAGCATGTGTGTCATCGTCTAGAACTCATTGAGTAGAGTACAAACATATTTTTTTAAATCTTTTAAAATTAAGAAATAGGGGGCCGCAAAAGTTGTAAATTTTAGACCATTTTTGTACGAGCTCTAGCGCAACAATTCAACAAATTAGGAATTCTAAAAAACTTCTTTATACCATTTAGGTACCATGAATACTGTGTTTAATCAACAATACTGAAAACGGCGATTCATAAGGTACTTTGTTTATACATGGGTGATTTTCTGCAACTGCAAAAAATAACCTTGTAATTCACAGTATTATTATAAAATAGTAAAAAGTTATCTTTGTGATTGTTAAACATAAAATATGGTACGGAACCCTTCGTGCGCGAGTCCGACTCGCACTTGACCGGTTTTTTTTTTTGGCACTTGCCGGTGCCAAGTGCCAAAATGAAACTGGCGCGAGACGTTCCTCTCTATTCGGAGGTGAATGTTATTTTTTTTATATCTCGGCAAAGAGATATGCGTCTTTACGGCGCGGCGTTAATATTTTGTGAATATTTAAATAATGTTTTTAAATAGAATATCATCAAAAACCATGATTATTAAAAAAAACGTTTATGAACAAATTAACATTTATTTGTGTTCTAAACTCAGAAATATTTGAATTTTCTATTTTTCATATTAGGCTGTTTATCGGCTTTATACCTTTGCTTCTCCTTCAACCTGGCGAAAGCAAAGCGCGGAAAAAAAGAAAATTTAATCATGACAAAAATATTATTCGATAATTTATTTTATTTCTTTAAAAGTGTATTGAAAAACGTCGTTTGATACACGTGGACATTTGTTATTGCAGTTCTCGGCTCAACAACCTCGCCTACGGCTCGGGAGTTAATTCCGCCTCGAATACAATAACAAACATTCTCCACTTGTAGGTATCAAAATGTACTGTTATTGTCTTGCGTGAAAGAAAAACTAGCCAAAGGCATCTTCTAGGCATAGGAGATTACGAGACCAGGAACGGGGCTCTAGATGTTGTATGAGTTGTAAATATACTCTGAACAGTGTTCAATGCAATGATTCTTGAAATCTTTTTTGGAGAAGAAGGGAGTAAGAAATCGTGGCCCGCTATTGGTAGAAACGAGGAAAGCAATTATTACCAATTTATTACACTGTCATTCGTCCTTTTCATTTCATCTTCGTTCTTGATTTCCAATCAATTAATCAAATCGGCCACTTTCTACTTTGTTTGTTTGAAAATTTGATAGTCCATTAGGTACCAAAACATAATCATTTAGCGACCAATTAAAATAATATTTATTATGAGTTTAGAACTTGTTAGAACGAATAATTTTTGTAAAACCAAGATTTTCAGAAATAACTCTAAATACGTATCGTACCTGAATTGTGCAGGTCAGATAGGCAGTCCTTTCATGTAATAATACTGTTATTCAGCTGCATCCGGTTAGACTGGAAGCCGACCCCAACATTGTTGGGAAAAGGCTAGGCCGATGATGAGTCACTCGTCTTTATCATTCGAACTCTCCAAATACAAGCATGATTGCTAATAATCGCTAAAAATATCAGTTTAACCCTTTCGCGAGCAATACTATTTACACCTCCGATTTTGTTGTATTTGTTCTAAACATTGTGAAATAACATTTGTAAAACAATATTAATAGATTTCCCCCCTTGCTTTGCCCCCCCCTTTTTTTTTGGGCCACGGCAATATCTTTGCCAATGGCCGTTCGTGACTTTTTATTTGGCAAAGTAATTGCCAATGCCCAGATTGAATTTGTAATTTTTTCGTTGCCAATGCCTTGTTTTCACCTAATTACCTGAGTATATTATATATTTTAATTCTCATAAAAATAAAAACGCTATTTTTAGCTTGAAAAGGTTTAATTATAAATGATTAGGAACGACATCAATCACATTGGTATTATTATAGGCTCAAAATCTTTTGAGATCACAATTTTTTAGGCAAAATATATCTTATGTAACTAACATATTGTAATATTATTACAATCTGAGATCATAAACTTTATCTAAAAAGAAAAACTAAACTTATAAAAGGCTTCTGACTTAGATCCGTACTCCTACAGTGTCAATGTAATTGAACTCTGGAATATTATTACAGTTCAAAATATTGAATAAAATATATTATAAAATAAAAATTGCACACGTTTTCAAACTTAGTTTGCTCTTACAAACTATTGTTGAAAAGTCTACTCTACTAAACTATATATAGCTTCTAAAATCAGTCTCAAAGTAATTGAATATTTTAGTAAAAATTAAATAAAAAGATGCTTGTTTTCATTGATGGTGAAACTTATAAAAACACGGAGTAACGCATAATGTTACTAAGCACTTCGAGCACCTGAAACGAGATCTTTTGTTTCTCGTGTTTGTGCTACATACATGACATCTCCTAAATGATGGTAACTCTTCGGGCCAGTGTACACCAAGTTGAGAATATCTAATCTCTCGAGGCACACCGCTTTTCTTGGAAGCATCATCATCAGGCTGAGATATAGTTGAAGTAGAACGTTTCCAGCTAAGTTCTGCAGTTCTCTTTCGAGAAGTGTAACCATCAAGAAGCCCATAGGCTAGTCGTTCTCGAAATTTTTGTTGGCTTATTTTTTTGCCTTTATGTACGGCTTTATAAAGAATAAATGCATTTATTGATGCAGATTCTACTAGAAAGTAGAATAAACGCATCCACCATTTATTGGAACGACGTCCCAATTTATAATGAGATCGAAACTGATCAAATTGATCTACACCGCCCATTCTCTTGGTGTATTGCGCAATAGCAAGAGGGCATTTTATAAGGGCCTTATTGCCGTCTTTTTGTGTTCGTTTTACATCAACAATGACTTTCGGGTCAAATCCAGTTGTAAGAACACTTACAGGCTTCGTATCTTTCCATTGCACATAGCCTATGTTGCCTGAAGTGGTTTCGACTCGCCATTTGAACTCGTGTTTCTGCATAGAGTTTTTTTTCTTTGTTATCTTGGGGAGGCCTACCCGATCAGTCCTTACTGTTCCAGTGCTAAAAATACCTTGATTGTAAAGGTCGCGCATCAATGCCACTGACGTAAAAAAATTATCGAAGGTTACATGGCAACCTTTATGTTTTATGGCGTCCGAGAGACGAAGGACTACATTAGGACCCAAGCCGACCTCCACGATTCCTTCAGTTTTACCTGAGTATACTTCGAATTCGTATAAATAACCTGTCTTAGCGTCGGCCCTAGCCCAAACCTTGTAGCCTCGCTTCACTGGTTTCATGGGCATATATTGCTTGAGTGATGATCGTCCTTTGAATTTTACCATACATTCGTCGATTGACTGCGATTTTGATAACGAGCATTCTTTTGAAAAACGATCATTCAAAAGGTCTATCATAGGTCGTAACTTGAATAGTTTATCATACCGTGGTTCTTCTCGGCTTGGCGCTTTGGTATTATCATTGACATGAAGACACTCCATCAGCTTTTTGTATCTTTTCAATAGCATTACATCCGCTATAACCTGAACATGATACAGGGGGTTAGTAGACCAATATTGCGTCTCTTCATGTAGCGGATGTAACGACATCAGCATGAGTATGCCCAAAAGAGCTTTTATTTCAGTTCTGTTGGTATCTGTCCAATTTTTGGACTGCTTTTGTCGGGCATATAAGTTTGTTTGCTCTGTTATTAGGTCTATTATCTCCGTGTCAAAAAACCTTTCAAAAAACTCTATAGGTGGCGAAACAATCGAAAAAAAGTAATTCGGATAAATGTCTTCATCAAATCCATCTTCTTCAAAAATTTTTGTTATTTCAGGTAGTTGTTCTAAATTCCTTTTTTTCCATTCTGTTTCTTCACAATCTGAATCATTCTCTTGCTCTTCAGAATCGTTGTCGCTAACGCACAATTCAGCATCATCGTGTATACATCATGATGTTGTGTAGTTCCGATACGTCTATACTTCTCTAAAGGTTCTTCGTCACTTGATGACCAATCTTCATTATCAAAAATACTGTCTATATCTACAAATACGCCGCTACCAATATTCTGATCCAAATTGCTAGTTGACGGATTCTTTGTTACTGAGACCGACGACGAAGTTGATGCAGCTGATAAGTTGCTAACTGAAGATTGGACACCTTCTTCTTCCGATTCATAGTAATCTAGATCATCTTCTGATTCATCTCCATCAGGGAGATGCACCAATTCAACAATTTCCGTACTTCTTAGGGGTATATGACGTTTGACTTTTCGCGGCGGCATCTAAAAGAAAAAACAAAATCGGGCATTGGCAGCTATTTATCCATAACAAAAAATTTATCGAGCATAGGCAACTATTTTGCCGTTTATATAGGGCAGCGGCAATGTCAACTTTCCTATATCGTAAAAGGTATTATAATTGCATAATATAAAGAAATATTACATTTATTCAGTAAATTAGATCAAGAGCTAAAAAAAAACATGTCGTTACTTACATTTTACACGGTAATTTTCTTGATTATGATGGATTTTGTTTAGAACACCGAAAAACAACCTCACATTTTGCACGTTGTCATGAATATGTCAAATATTTCTTCTTTCATTTTGGCGCAACTTTTAAAAAGTGGTTTGGCAAATATTCTGCCAATGCTCGCGAAAGGGGGCGAAAGCGCCAGGGTAGCCCGCGAAATTCAAAATTTCTTACGTTTTTTGCAATTTGTAGGTCAGTGTGAGCTTGTATGTTGATTAAAATATGATTCGCGGCCGTAGCTAATATGGCTTTACAGAATTATAATCATTAGAATCAGCAATACAACTCCGTAAGTTAGCATTTACCTCAAACCTCATGATTTCATGAAATCGCTAGATTTTAGGTAAATACTAAATTATGGAGTTGTATTGCTGATTCTAATGATTATAATTCTGTAAAGCAATATTAGCTGCGGCCGCGAATTATATTTTAATCAACATACAAGCTCACACTGACCTACAAATTGCAAAAAACGTAAGAAATTTTGAATTTCGCGGGCTACCCTGACGCATCAACCTTAAAGAAAACTCAAAAGTCAATAAACAACACGATCAAAATAATTAAGAGAGCTATTACGCTACAATATGGGCCGTACACGAATGTAGTTATACAAGCGTTGATGTAACTTATCCGCGCAATAACTCACCGGACGGCGTCGGACAGCGGCCGGACAGCGGCCGGACGGCGGCTTACGCAGGCTTAGCGTCCGATGCCGGGACCCACCGGGATCCACCGTAATTATGTTAGTAATCTACCTTTATGACTTGTTTACATTACTATCAAAACAGTTATTAATAAACTGTACTTTTAAAATTGGTGCAAGATAAAGTGGCCTTTCAGTGTTTTGGTAAATGAAATAGCGTCTGATTTGCTGAAATCGGACATTACTTCGGACCCAATGCTGACTGGGTCTGAAATTTGCACGTCCTTATGTTATGATTAAATAGGTTAAGCTACTATACTACTATTCTAAGAACTTTTGTAACCATATTTATCTGCAAATAAATCTTTGACTTTGACTTTGAAGTAATGTCGCGTTATTAACAAGTTCACGTTCGGTCACGGTCTCAAGGTCACGGTCTCACAGCACAAGTAAAGGAATAAGTCCGAAAATTGCAAAAAAAAAAATAAGTATGTGATAAATCAAACTATCACATATTTTTTTTTTTTTTGCTACGTATTACGAACTTGAAGCAGTTGGAGAAGTGACCGTGACGTATGCCAATGTACAGGAGAACATTTTTTTCAACTACAATGTTAAGTTTATTTTTGGGATAGAGTCTTACTACGGAATCTTTCATTGTACGAGGTTCGAGACGTACTTGAGCGGTTTTATGTCAGTATAAAATTCAAAAGCATCATCATCTGCCTAGCCTTTTCCCAACTATGTTGGGGTCGTCATAAAATTCAAAATAAATAAAGTAAAAGATTTATGTTCAGTACATTTATTACAATCTACTGTATAAATCAGTGGAAGCCGGATGGAAGTTCAATATGTCGGCTTTGGTTAACATGCATCATCCAACGTCAGTGGACTGGCCAAAATCCATTGTAATTATGAAATATAATCTGCTTGTTTATTACCTGTGGATGCTTTATGGTTATTATTTTCATACATAAAATACTGATTTATATCGTATATCACACTAATATTGTAAAGGCAAAAGTTTGTGAATGTGTTTGCATGTTTGTTACTTCTTCACGCTCAAACGGCTGGACTGATTTGGATAAAATTTGGTATGTAGATAGCTTAGGTATACCCTGGATTAACGCATAGGCTACTTTTTATATTGGTCTACGCGGGTGAAACTGCGGAGCACAGCTAGTTTTTTTATAACAATTGGTTCAGGAATCCGCTGGATGCGGGAAGCACAGACCAGTCAAAGTGACCGTGCTTGGGGGAAGCCTATGTCCAACGGTGAACGTCTTTCGGCTGAAATTATGATGATGATGATTAGTTCAGGGTTTAGCCACTGTCAGGTACATGATACTTATCTCATACCTAACTGTTGCAATAAGGTAATAGCTTACAAGGTACGTCAAAACCCTATCTTATGAATAGATTTAGGGCCTATTTCACGATGTCCGAGTAGCCGAATAAATTCAAAATAGGAACAGAATTGTATGAAATTATCTGCCAAGTAAGTTAATAGGAACTTAATCATAAGTGGTGAAGCAGGCCCATTTTGTGCTGATAATGACGGATTGTAAGTAAGGGCTTAGTAACAAATTGAAAACTACTTTCATCAAAATTAATTTAAAACTTACGAGGCTGGATCAAACTGTAGCTATTCGATATTAATATCCCACAAAAGTTTTAAACCTCAATCAATCGGACTATGGAAAACATCAGTGAGTTTTAATTTAATTTGTGAATAGAATTTGTGAGATTTTAAACAATGTTTTGGTCAGTGGCGCTTTCCAAAACTACATCCATCCGATTTAGAAATTGTGTTCTCGATAAGAATCAAAGCGAAATAATTAATTACATCTGTGGCAGCGCGCACTGTATTATTACACCCTTCGATAGTGTCGCTAATAAGGATCGAGTTCCGGGAAGTAATGACATACGGCAAAGTAAAGGAAAAAACTAATTTATAACAAAATACTTTTTTATGTTTCTTATGTTACCTACCTATTAAATCTAGTTTAAAATGATGACCATTGCTTTCAATACACAGCTGGATTCGACGTCTGAAGGATTGTACAGACGCCAGCACATCAAGCTACTATAAATAATCAGTCAATTTTCTTTAATAGATTTTCATCTTTATCGCTAAAGCATTAGGTTCAAGGTTGGGTGGGAAAATTTGACAGTTTCGGGCGGGCGTCTGTACATTCAGCATTACAACTATTCCTCATAGTTTCGAATTTGAACAATCCACGCCCACTTGAAAAATTTACCCTTATTTATTAGTTATAATATTTCTATACCACTTTTATTGCTTAATTTTTCCTACAGAAAAACGCGATCAATGTTGCAACTTAATTAATTGAAGTGAATTTAAAATTAATAACAAGAATTGATTAACTGGCGTCCCTCCATTGCAAACTAAGCGCTCTCAATTAGTAAACGGAATCCTGGTCATTAAAATTTTCATTCAAAACAATTTCAGTATTTCCGTGTTGAGTGTATATCCCCTGCAATGGAGGCACCATGAGTTAAGATGGCGGGGGGGAAAGTCTCGAATAAGTTACGTAAATACGGTGAAGTTATGTTTTACTATATCCTCGGTCAGCTTGAATTGTACAAAAATTATCTCGAGGCCATGTGGTTACCTAGTCTAGATGATTCTGCTGTCTATATCATATCTAAAGAGTTTGTTTGTAAGTATGTTTGAACGCGCTAATCTCTAGAACTGCTATTTGGATTGGAAATATTATTGCATTTGATAGCCCAATACTTGAGGAAGGCTATTTATTTAACACTATAGCTTTTGCACTTGGCTTCGGCCGCGTGGATGTCGGAAAATATCCCACGGGAACGTGCTACCGGGAATCCCTTCCTTATTCCTTGTCTACATTATAAAAAAATCAGCTTTCTAGGTCCAAGGGCTGGGCGTTGATGAGTCAGTCAATCAGTCAGTCAGGACTTCTCTTTTTATTTATATAGATCACACCCTTCACGCGGCTACTTAGGACCCTTAGAAAATAAAGATCTCTGTCATTTTGACAGTGCTGCAAGATCAGAAAAAATAATCATGAAAGAACTGTAGCAGTGTACGTGTGTACAAGAAAATACCTAAATTCTTTTTAACATCACACGAAAAGCAAACTCCAGTACTTTTTGGAACGAGGATCTCTTTATAACATAAAACAAGGTCGCCCCAGAGCCCTCTAATCTCAGTGCTCCACCTTAAGTCCTTTTAATTATCTGTGGAGCGGCCGAGAACAAAGACACAGGGCAAAGAGAGTACTGAATTATATTTCATACAAAAGATAATGTTAATATAGTAAGTCTTGTTTCTTCATCTGATGAGAGCAGATGTTAGCTTATTTTTTTGTTGATGTTTGTATGTTGTTGGGTTGATTGCAAAGGGGAACCTTACATCATAGGTACAGGCTGGCTGAAAAATGATTCTGGTTGCATTCGATCACTCAAGTGAATTTAGAATCAGTGCATTGCAGTGAGTTTGTAGCATTGTCACATCCAAAATCCCTGCAGTACTGTATCAAGTAGTTAGGTAGCTATAAAGATGATGTAATTTATTAAATAGACTGCCGGAAAATGTCTTTTTCGAAACGAAAAGTCACTTTGAGTGTGCTGTAAACAACCAAGTAAACATTTACGATTTATTTGATTTGATTCTTCGTTTTTAATCATCCTAGACTACTAAAAGCCACCAAAGCAACTAGCGACATCATTATAACCCCCATATTCTCTAAGCCTCGTCTCAGCCCCCTAATCTGCGTGCTACCTTAAGTCCGCGTAATTACCTGAGATCCGGGGTGAAAGAAAACACCCCGGCTGGTGGAGGTGTACGAACACTCTAAGTGCCAGATTTTAGTAAATTATTCACTGCATTATGGACACTTTTGTTTCTAGTTAGGGGTGGAGTGATAATGAATAGAGATTTAATCGTGTTTAATGAGAGGGATGTCAAATGTGTGTCTTGATTTTTAAGAGCTGGGACAGGAAAGGCAAAACGTATTTATAATTTTATTAGGTTTACATCGCTACCCATACAAATAATTAGTAAATAATTAGAAAACAAATATACATACAGAAATAAAACATAATTTATCTACAGACACCATTGCAGCAGGTCAAGCCACATGAAACACGAAACTGTCAAATCTATTAAAGAATTTTGACAGATTGTAGTAGCTTTATGTGTATATGTCTGTACAAGCCAGAATAACTTCGTGGGACATTAATTCACGTGAATAATATTAAAAGGAAGTTAACTGGCGCAACTGTGGGTTTCACTCCATGAATACCTGCTGTGCTTCCGTTTGAGTCCAAAACTTGTAGTCAGGCCGTGTGTAAATCCATAAATAACTACTACTCGGATACTAAGGCTTAGTAGGATTCATAGATTCCATATACCTACATTCGAGAAAAGAGCTGCTTCATTATTTTGTTTTATTTAAAAAACAACATCTGTTTTTCAAAGGGAACGATGGATAAGTAATGTTTCATGCCGATTCTTCTAAACAACGTTTGCATCCTCGTCAAATTTAAGGGTGTGATATAGACCATAAACCGAACATTTTTTTCTATGGCACGCATGGCATGGCATGGCATGGTTAATCACGAAAAAATAATCAGCCGTCCCATACATTTGCGTCGAGTAGGTATTGAAGTTTTCTATGGGACAGTTGACAAATTTTTCGCGAATACGATGTTGGTCCTATGGAGAAAGTTATTCGGTTTGATGTTCAGTACCACACCCTGAAATTTGACGAGGATGCAAATCGACACTTTGTATAAGCCGTGGTACTTATGTGTATAAACATTTATCATACATGTAATGACGATGTTGCAGACGCGTATTGTTAGCTATTTTATTCACGTTTTGACATTTTCGACAAGTTTCCTACAAAATTTATGTAAAATTAGTATTTACAACTTGTTTTAGGTTGTAAACGATAAAATAAACACAACACATAGAATACATGTTTTATGAATCAATCAATCAACTCAGCCTAGCGTCCCAGAGGGTCATGGCCATCCGTCTAGTCCGGGGATACCGCACGGTCTCCCGGGAGGCGGCGAGCCTCCTTGCCGGATTGCCGCCGTGGGATCTGGAGGCAAAGGTCCTCGCGCACGTGTGGGAGTGGCGCGAGGAGGCGAAACGCCGGGGCGTAACTCCGCTGCCGCGAGAAATCACGGTACAGCGGACAGAGCTCCGGCGGGATCTCATGGCGGCATGGAGAGCGCGACTGTCGCAACCCAGCGCTGGGCACGCCACAATAGCGGCGATAAGTCCCCTCTTTGAGGAGTGGTTAGAGAGGCGCCACGGCGTCCTCACCTTCCGCCTGACGCAGGTCCTCACCGGACACGGTTGTTTCGGGAGGTTCCTGTTTCGCATAAGGCGGGAGGAAACGCCCGGGTGTTTCCATTGTGTGGATCGCCCGGAGGACACGGTGGAGCATACAGTGGAGGTCTGCCCGGCTTGGGCAGAGCACCGCCGTGTTCTCACGGAGGCGATCGGCGGCGGCGATCTCTCGCGTCCGAGCCTGGTCCAGGCCATGGTGCGGAGCGAGAGTGCATGGGAGGCCGTCACCTCCTTCTGCGAAGCAGTGATGCTCGCGAAGGAGGAGGCGGAACGCGTGAGGGGAGAGGCAGCCTCACGCCCTCAGTCGCCGCAGGAGACGCCCTGGGCGGCGGGAATCGCGGGGCGATTTCCGGCCACCGTAGGCGCGGGCCTGCGGACGGTGAGCAGCGGGTAGCTCGCCGTCCGGTAAGGACCAGGCCCGAGTCGACGGCGCGTTGTGTTCCACGCGCGCCTCAAAGAGATGTCAGCAAGTGACGGGGCCCAATAGGGCCGACGCCGCTGGGGTCGCGGGTTGTCTGAAGGGGTTACCGCGGCCCTGGCATAGGCAACTGAAGGAACACGGGTGGGTTTTAGTCAGTAAAAGTCTGACACGCCCTCCCGCTCCACCCAGAGCGGGAGAAGTTATTTGATGATTTCCCACCCTCAAAAAAAAAAAAAAAAGCCTACCGCAGTCCATGCTGGACATAGGCCTCTAACAACACCTTGTTCTCCGTCTTCCGCATCCAGTCCAAATGTGTCCTTCACATGTTCGTGAAAACGCAGGGTTAGATTCCTCTTACCTTCCTTTTGCATCTTTTCTATAAAACATCTGTATTGAAGCTACATCCTACATTGTTGTTCGTTTCCTTGTCACAGACGGAGATATGTTCGAGCGCGCTGACTGACGTCATCCACGCCGTCATCAACGGAACTGACGGCTGCCTCTTCTGCTTCGGACACGCAGGACTTGGTAAGATATAAGTCTTTACCTATGAAATTGTTGATTTACTACCGGCTAGTGGGAAGTTTTTTTCTAAGATTGACAATGTAACATGATGACATAATTTGATCAAAATTAGAATTAGGTTTGAGTTTATTTTTGAATTAGATTAAATGAGTATCTAATTTTGCTGTCATTCTTGGATCTTTGACAGTCGTTACACGTCGCGTCGTCAAAAGCCCAAAAGTCTGACAACACGTCTTACCAAGGATATCGTATTGCCCAGTAACTGGGTTGTGGATGTCAGATGAGCAGCCGCTCCATGTAAAATACTGCATCCGGTTAGACTGGAAGCCGACACCAACATAGTTGGGAAAAAAGTAAAAGTAAGCAAAAAGGAAAAAAGTTTATTGATTCCTATAAGTACATGTTACAAAAAAAAAATTGGTATGACACTAAAAGGCTAGGTAGATGATGAGGATAGTCAATCCTTATACTTAACCTTAACTTACCTTATAGTCTACGGATAATAGCAATCAGATTTTCTGTTTGATAGTGGACATTCATGTTTATCCGCCTCCTATAAACACCAATAAACAGCCAATTAACTCACTCTATAAGCACATAAGTCTAGGATAAGTTACATGTTTATCGTACAAAGTACTCTTTGAGATAATAATCAAGTTCTTACGTTGAATCCAGAAGCGTTGATTAAAAAGTGCGAAACTCTACCTACCGGATAGGGTTGGCAATGCTTCCATATTAAAATATGGTCATATTAAAGCAAACTTGACAAGGTATGTATGAATTCATTATAAAATACGTTTTGGGTATCTATTCATAAATAGAATATTCTAATTAAAAACATTTTTTTTTATTGTTTAGTACGGTCTGGCCAAGGGACCAGTCGTGCCAAGGGGTATTAGGCAGTCGCTCCATTTACAATACTGTAGTATTTAGCTGCATCTGGTTGGACTGGAAGCTGATCCCGACATAATTGGGAAAAACTAAGCATATTGAAGTTAAAAAATCAAATCTTGAAATTCCTGAGAAAATAAAGTTTTACAAAAAGTTCATAGACGGAAACTTCAACTGTAGCACTTTCACGCTACGTTTGCAATGCGGAACCACAACTCATTCTAAAGGTGGGTAGCCCTAATTATGCACTATAAAGTATGAAACTTCTCACTCGGCTCGGGCGGTGGGATTTGCATCTAAATGGCAAAGAGTCGGGAGAGCTCTTAATTGAAAGTTTGATAAATACGACCTATCTCCGTCTCGCTCGCACACCCGTGATGGCAAAAGTTTGATATTAAAACTGGGATTTCAAGTTAACACTATGAATGTTAGGTTGAAGGTAGTTTGAAGTCCGGTTTAAATAATTTATGGATGGTATCCATCTTTGTTCGAGGAAATCGTTTTTCTTATCATTTCCCGGATCTTTGGGAGCGTCAATGTTCCAAATAATGTTCCTTTTTCTAGGTCTAATTTACGGTTTTTCAGTAATCTTGGTTTTAATTATATGATTAACAATACAATACCTAATAATTATTTATCTTTATCAGTGGTCCTGATGAAGAAGGTAAACAATAGCAAAGAATTAAAACCACAATTAAAACCTACCCAATTAAAACGTAATCACTCAATTTCAAATAATCTTCTTAAACAATAGAACACGACATTATAACTTGAAAACAAGACAAAAGCTAATAACGCTCACAGTATTACCAACCTACTAATAAGTTCCGAGACACGAAATCAATTTAGCAAGTTGCGCGGGATTATCCGAACGATACGATCAAGATACCACAAACAAACAATTGCGAAATGGGCTTATACTTTCATTAACACAAAACAACCAACGACTAAAAAGGAAAGAGGTAATTTACCCCAACCTCCCCTCATAGATTAAGGTTTCAGATGCAAATTGAATGCCTCGCGAGATGAAAGTTTTGGGGAAACGCGGCGATGTTGGCACTAAACCCGAGCTTACTCCCACATGCCGGTTATTCGGGATCGTAGATCCAACTGAGTGAATAATTTGAACCTCGTTTTAATTATTGAAGGATTTTGGAAGCCACGTGGAGCTAAGTGAACTTACCTGGCATTAAAAGTGATTTCTTGTGTTCATTATACTGCTGTCGTGAATTTATTCCGTGGTTGTCGGTGTTTGAGTTGAGCCGCTCGTATCAACTTTTTATTATGTGGTTTTATTCAAACGTAACTTTTTGCAGGGAGTTTGAATGAAGTTGACTTAAAACGAGGATAGGATTTTGGCGCTCTTTACATTTTTTTCTCGCAACAAGTTACCAGAGTTTGGGTAGATGAAAGGCATTTTGATTACTTTTATATTACAATCATTTATGAACCAACTTTACCTGAAAAGATTTCTGCATAGGTTTTATTTATTTATTTAACTGACCAACTTTTAATAACAGTAAAAATACTACACATACAAGTTATAGATCATTTACAAAATTAGTGTTGTATAGGTACAAGTTTATATTTGTACCTATACAACATTAGTTTTTGTTTAAAGCAAAATATTTTTTTAAAAATAATAATAAAATATTTTTTTTTAAATTAACCTACTGAATTTTTTTACCTCGTAAACATTAGTCAATCGTAGGTATGTCAAAATCAGTCATTTTCAAGGATGTGCTAACGAACTGTATCTCAAGTCTCCATTTCTTCATCCAGGTAAATCCTACACAATGTTGGGGCGGCCGGACTCTCCAGCAGCACTGGGCGCGGTTCCCTGCGCCATCACGTGGCTGTTCCGAGGTATAGCAGAGCAGAGGCACAAGTGTGGCACCAGGTTCTCCGTCAGGGTGTCAGCAGTAGAGCTGTGCACCAACACCAACCAGATCCGAGACTTGTTGGCGCCTTATCAAAACGGTGAGATATTTATTGAGTTTCAAGCACGTTAAGAAGTTAAATTAGTGCTGGGGGTCTAAAACGGCCACTTTGGCAGAATCATAATAGGTTAATAGGTATTATGAATCATATTTGAAATCGTAAAACGGTCACAAACTGACAATTCGCAATTCATCGTGACAGTTTTGTATGGAGATTCGTAAAATGGTCCACAAATTATGAATTGTTTTATTGAAGTTTATAATGTCAAATACGTCAAATAGCACAATCGTAATTAATTGCTGAGAATTCAGGAAATTAATCGCTTTTAGAGGAATTGCTTAATGTGGCCGTTTTAGGACCCCTGGTTTAAGATGAAAACTATTCTTATTTTTAGTGTCTACATAATTATCTACTTAATAAGAATCTTAAATTAATTAATTCATTCATTCACTGACAGACAACACACAACCTAAACTGCTGTGTCTTGAAGCATGAAATTTTGCACAAGAGAACCTTGTGTATTGAAGGTGAACACTAAGGAAGGATTTTTGAAAATTCATCCTCTAATGGAGGAAAAACTTTCATAACCTTTTATAAAGTAGGGAAGTTGTTCTTTTTAGTTGGTTTTAAGTTATTAGAAAATAATCAGATCAGATTGATAACGACAGCAAACAGTAAATGCGACCAGCGACCATACACGCTATGCCTGAACAGTTTTGCATGTACAATCAAACTGTACATGCATACAAACAAAATGTGAATGTATTTGAGAGAAAACTATAGTTTCCTGAACTATGAAACTCGATTGGAATGACGTGTTCTTGCGCATGGTCATGCGTGGCTAGCGTGTATCTCAGACAGGCTAGTGGATTACAATGCCTGGATCGATAAAACATTGGCTCACAACACTATCTCTTATTCATATAATTTTCTCTCCACGCAGACACGGAGCAATCTCCAGGCGTTTACCTCCGAGACGACCCTCTCTTCGGAACCCACTTGCAGAACCAATCAGAACTCAGAGTGCACAGCGCTGAGAAGGCAGCCTTCTACCTGGATGCTGCACTGGCTACCAGAGGGGCCAGGGAAGAAGGAAAAGACAGCCATCTTTTGTACACGCTACATGTCTACCAGTACAGTGTTGGAGGTAAAGGGGCAGGTAAGAAAAAATTTGCCTCTATTTTAAACTCAAGTATCAATAATTATGTTGTTCTAATTACATGCCCACCAAACTGTATCTTATCTGTGTAGGTGTGGTTGCCGTATTATCCTTACATCATATAAATAGATAAGCTAATAAGTATTTTCACTATAACATCTTCATCAAAACAAAAGAGCCTCTTATATTAATTAGCTCTTCTAAGAAACAGTCAAGGATTTATTAAAAGAAAATTAATTACAACGAATTTATACACAAAGCACAGTTATTTCAGGAATGTTCATTGAAGATTGTCTTATATTAAACAGAAGCTTTAAATAAAAGTTTCACTATCCGCCTTCATACTAAACGGGTCACAAAACAACAAAGTTCCTGAATTAAAAACATTTCTCTTTGTTCACAGTTGCCGGAGGACGCAGCCGCCTGCATTTAATCGACCTAGGAAACTCAGAGAGAGGAAAAACAAATGGCGGGATACCACTATCTGGTTTAGGAAATATATTACTTGCAATATTCAACGGACAAAGGCATCTACCGTATAGAGACCATAATCTAACTCATGTTTTGAAGGAGTGTCTCGGATCCCTAACATGTCACACAGCTATGATTGTTCATGTTTCACCAAATGCACAAAATTATTCAGATACACTGACGACATTACAGTTAGCCTCTCGAATACATAGGCTTCGAAGAAGGAAGGTCAAATATTCGTCAAATAATAATGCAGGGTCAGGTGGGAGCTCTGGTGAGGATGCTTCAAAACCAAGTAGTAGCGAGCCGGACCCATCAAGCAGCGATCTCTCGGCTGACACGGTCATATACGTGGGTCCTATGGATGACGCAACTGACGGGGAACATCCACCAGTTTACATACCACATATAAACTCGGGCGACAACCGATGTGTGCTTAGTAAGGCGTTACGAGGTTCAGCGGCAGAACAAAAACATAAGTCATCGCTATCTAGAGTGGTTGAAGAAAAAAGTCCAGTGCACAGATTACATGGGTCACCCAAAGCATCACCGTTAAAAACTTTACAGCCTAGTCATACCCCAAAAGCGTCTCCAGTGCATTCAGTAACATCCAAATCAACACCACTTAAAAAAGCGGGTCCAAAACATCCTGAAGAAGGGAAAAGCACCAGTGACGAACAGTGGATCGATGGACCTAGAATATCTAAATCAAAATTAGTTGAAGCAAGGCATATTATCAAGGAAACGCAAGGCAAGAAACGTGAAACTTGGATCGACGGTCCAATGCAAGAACCAAAAGTACCAATACAATTTGAATCTGTGCCAATGCCTCCTAGTAATAATGCTTTACCACTCCAACTCGGTATTCTTGGTGCCCTCGGTAGTGAGAACCTGGGATACGGATATATGGATAATCACAAGAAAAATATGATAAGAAAATGGGTTGAAAATCAAACGTCACAAATTCATAAATCCAGACATAGCTCACCAAGTCACAAAGCGCAGGTTCCACACAAAGAACCTGCAGTAAAGATTCCTGATGAACCTGAAAATGCTCACAAAATGGAGCCAATGACTAAGGACTCAGTTAGGCGAATACATGTAGAAGAATCAGTAATTAGGACTGGATTAAAAGCTGGTTCCAAGGGGATGGCAATAGAAGAAGAAAATGTTGGACCTGGTGACCAGAATTCAATAGTTAAAAAGTGTTCTAAGCCAAACAAACACGATATAGATGACGATGATGACAGTGAAGAGTTAGCTGAGATACCGCCCGCATTACCTATCATGCAACCTAGCAGTCTTAGTAGTAGAGAAGTTTCAATGGAAAGTTTAGATAGTAAATATAAAGAACGGTTAAGAATGGAAGATGAGTTAGCTTCAAATCATAGTAGGGATATTGATCCTCATGGCATGAGTAGAGGACTTAATGACGACGAAGATGAAATTTTAGAAATAATTGAAGTAGAAGAGCCCCTAGAACCTGTTCCAATGATGGACTCTTGTCTTCAAGTAACCGAAGAGGATATTGCATTCTGTATGGGTTACTCTGAAAATCCTCTACCAGAAGTAGATCAAGAAGATTTAGACGATCATCCACTTAGAATTCTTAGTCAGGAAAATTTAACAGTGGCATCGACTTTTACAGACACTCTTTCATTGTATAGTGAAGTCGAACGCCAAATTAGAAATGAAGCCTATCTTAGACAAACAATAGGATTTTATGCAGATAAATATAGTGGTGATCGTGGATTGGGCTTAAATCCGCATGAAAGCTTGCCTTCATCACGGTCAAGAATTGATGACATCATGAGTTTAACTGAATTGTATGGCTCACGACGTAATATGTTAGACAACATTGATGATTATAACAATATGTCGATAACAAGGATAGCTCCACAATTTCAGTCTCTATCTCTGTCGAATGTTCGTGATACAGAAGAATTTGGTGGCGACGGTTCTGTTTATAGTGAACCCGCTTACAGGCCAAGTGACAAAATATGTAACAGTTGCAAGCGAACTATGTCTAGGCCAGGAAGTGCAGTAGGAGAGTGTGATGCATATCAAGATTTAGAAGCACATAACGATTGCTACGGTCCTTTCGAAAGATACCGAGGAAATGATATTACAGATGCACGTATAGCATCCCTAAGGCATCCAGATGGGGCATCAGATCCTAATCTAAGAGAAGAAAGACGAATACCAGGTAGCGGAGCTCCTTCATTTAAAGAACTAAAGTCAAACTTACACCTGGAAGTTACGCCTCCGGTAGTTACAACCGAACCACGAACGGAAAAAAGTGACAAAGGTATAGCGAGGGTAGTTGCTAGTTCTAAACCTGACGGTTATGACAGCGGTCATGAGTCTACCCCGCGGACAGGTAAACACAGTCCCGCGACAACCTCAAGACGAGCTGAATCAGGCTACGATTCAGTTCCGAGAGATTCAGATGCATCGTCACTAGATTCGTACCCAACGCGGCGCGCAGCTGTCGCCCGAGCGCACGCTAAAAAGCACACCACAGCGAAATACAAACAGCATAGCGACCGTTCTTTCTGTTCATGGCTACGAAACCCTTTCACTTGCAAGTACGCCGATACAGATCCAGAAATCAGTGATTTTTAGAGCAACAAATAAATGTTTTTAATTGTAAAATTCTAAATAGATATCGTTAAGCTACGTTACCGAATTTAATCTGGAGACTGCTTTTGTACTCTAGTACTCGTATTTATAAAATAAATGCTTCGACACTGTCAGGTTACCACTGTATTTTTCTAGACTTACGAAAGCTTCTAGCTCTGCGCTCTAAATATGATAATTTAGATAATATTATAACACTATTGTAAATACAGATGTTATGCGAGGATTGCTATGACTTGTTAGCGTTTATCTTCTGCTCATTTTTGTACTTTTATACTGTCATCATGAGAAAACTTCTATTCCCATTATAATGTGAAATAATTTTCAAAGGTTGGAGTAGCTTTTGTACTGAACCCACTTGTAAATTGTTCAAAGCAAGATGTCTTCCTCTGTCTTCCCCTGTCTGTGACAATTTCATATCGAGGAAATTATTTTCTATATCTGCACTGGCACTGACCTCATTGTCGTAATGTTATCTCTCGCGATTATTCCAATCACTTCTGCGGAAAACCAATTTCCTATTTCTCCATTTTCTATTTCAAATCCAAAGAAAGTTTATTAGGCAGTTATAACTTTTATAAAACTAGGTATATTTAATAAATCTAGTATGAATGAATTTTCTACGAATAAATTTAACCAGAGTGATTGGAATAGACTGCGAATAATTTATATCAATGTAACTAAAAATCTCGTTTCTAGGATTTAAGACTGTTGTCATTTCATTGGCCATGTTTTATATAGCTTTAACATTTTGATATATTGTAATAATGTAACGAGAGGTTGACGGATCCGTGTGTATGAGATGAGACTCACCGCACTCGTCGGCTTTATCGAATGTTGGTGAACTAAGTTAACGCTTTATGTCAATGTTTTGTTATTGTACTATTAATATTACAAATATTATATATCCTAAATTCTACTATGCGTTCGTATTAGTTTACAATAAATTGTTCGATTTCGATTAATATTGGTTTTATTTTACTGAAACTACCCAGTAATTCAAAGAAGGTACTTTTTTACCACCCAATCACATATTGCTGATATTGCTGACTAAGATGCAAATGCTAAGTGGTCAGACTCAACTAAAAGTTGCTATCAGGGATCAACACTGCCGTTTTAATCAAAATAAGTACACCCGATTTGAAGATTATTCGCTTCCTTAATCGCTTATGCTGTAGTAAAGAGATCATCCAAATAGAAGCCACTATGCCTGAGCACTTAGAACAAAAAAACCATGAATAAATAATGTGATACCGAGTACTCCCGCGCCCTAGGGATGAGAATTTCAAAATCTTTTGGGGATATAAACTTTTTTCCCTCGTCGAAAGTGGAGCAACTTTCCCCTGTTAAGATGCAGCCCTATTATCTTTCATTTCTCCAGTAATTTAACATTCTCGGTGCGCCCCGCGAAAATCAAGCTATCAAATAAGACGTCGCCTACCCTTCGTGGGGTGACAACTTTTTTCTTGGAAATCTCCCAATAATTTGTTAAAGTGGCAGCTGGTTAGCCCATAACGCTTATCGGGTTCTAAAAAGATTTTAGCGTTTTTACATTGGATGGGGAAAGTTATATTTTCATCGGTAAAGGCAATAAATTCTACTTTTTTATCGTAGATTTTGTGAATTCATTCGAAATTGCCAGGAGTGGAAGCCATACTTTTTAACGCCAGGAAGTGTGATCGACTGAAATTGGGGAAGATGAAACTATTGAGTTGGAAGCGAACAAAGAGGGTGACAACCACTCTAAAGTAAATTGCATTTTGTTCACAATGTAATCTCGGAAAATCCGAGCTATTGGCATAGTATAATTTCAAGAAGATATAATAATATGCATCATTCTTGCACAATAACAGCATTAATTCTAACGAAGTAGTATGATTGGTACCTATAAAAATCCCATATCAATTCTAATGACGAAGCAACACCTACGTGGACAAGACTAATACGTAAAGCTCAATTTACACGGTACGAGTTTATTGCCTCTGGCATACCATAAAATTAAAGGTCAATTAGTTAATTGCCAGTTGGCACGGTCTAAACAATACGTAAAATGCGATTTTATTCAATGGCAAAACTTGTATTCAATTATATTGTATGCCATTTTATGGAATCGCACACGTTTAAACACTTGCATGCAATTCTTGAATGGCAATAAAATTGAAAGTGCTCTTAGGCATGTGATTATTGCTCTTGAAAGTTCCACAAAATTGCACCGTATAAACGGAGCTTAAGGCACAGTCGTTTGGCAGCTCTGGAGCTGAACTCACCAACAGATGTTATACCCTCGATCTGATTCAGGCTTTTAGTGCTCCTTTATTCTAGGGCTCTTCATCAAAGAACCAGTGTGTCTTACGACCTTCTGGCACTTGTCTTGATAATCAGCAAACTTTGCCCTTCGCCACCGCCGGAGGAAATCTTTCCTAATGTTGGTACAGTATTAGCTATACAAAGCGATAGTTATGAACCTCCCTCTTTTCCCGCCAACATCCTTAACTAAACGAACAGCCGATTATTTAATAACGCGCACGCTGTCACATAATACGGCACCAATAAGTACAAAATGCGGATAAAAATAATAGCCTCGACCGAAGAAGGCACACGCGTCGACCGGCGAGTCGAATCGCACGTGACAAGAACACGAATCGTGTAAACATACCCAAGTTATTCCACACAATAATACACACTACACAACAAGAAATAGAGCCTATTATTCTGTGAAGATATTTCGTATATGGGCTCTGAAACATTGGAACGTGATACATACTGAAATAATAACAAAACGGATAGAGGTATCAGGGGTAGGTATAATGGTGTATCAATCCTGGCTCATAGCAGGAAACACCGAAGGTATCACATTTGTCATGGAACGTCTGTTGTGTACAGACTTGTGTCCAGCATACAAATTAGATAAGAGACGTAACTACTTAAAACAAGGTAAGGAAAAGCAGGAAAACGTGCTTAAAAATGGAGGGGAACCTTTAGCCTAAAATAATGAGTAAATCCTTCAAATTGAAAATATCAAAGAAGAAAAAAACGAAACGCTAAAACAATGTCTTGGTATATAAAGATGGTCACTCATCCACGGACCTGCAGTGCGATTCTGTAACCATCTCACCGTGAAAACTTAGGTGAAGTGAGCGTGGAGTGAGCTGTCAATTTATAGTATCAATTCCTAGCCAAAAACAAACTCACTTCACCTAAGTTTTACTGTGAGATTTTTACAGAATCGACCGGCAGATCCTTAACCTGATCGTGCGGCTATTTTTAACCGACTTCTAAAAAAGGAGGAGGTTCTCAATTCAGATGTTTGTATTTTTTTTTTTTTTTTTTTTTTTTTTTTTTTTTTTTTTTTTTTTTTTTTTTTTTTTTTATGTTTGTTCGCGCATAACTCCGTCGCTTGCCAACCGATTTGAAAAATTATTTTTTTGTTGGAAAGGGTATACTTCCCAAATGGTCCCATTTTTGTCAAAATCCAGTTCTGATGATGGGATCCTGGAGAAATCGAAGGAACTCTTCAAATATTATAGGCACACCTATAGCGATTTGGGTATTTTTTATAGTAGCTCGTGCATTTGCTCTCGGAAAGCACGACTTGGTGAAGTGGAACTGATGATGAAGACCACAGATGGCTACCGGAACTACTCAATGATAAATATTTCACGGGTTGCGATTCGATTACTTTAATATGGTTGCTAAGCAATTTCCGCTCGTCACACAATGCGTGTGGTGAGTGGTTGATGAGGAGTTCTCCTGGTTCTTACCAGCAGAACTCCTCAACAATTAACGTCCCAGCATCAGGAAAAGCAATATTTTGTAACATGTGATGAGCAATTGACATTAGACTATTGTAACTTATACAAATTATAAACAGACCCACTAAAAAGTGAGAAATAAAAACTTTTTAACAAAAAAAAAAACCGACTTCCAAAAATCACTACAAAGTGAAAAATAACTTTGATTTCGGAAGTCGGTGGCAAAAAAAAAAAGAAAGTAAATAAAAAACGAAAGACACCGACTTCCGAAATCAAAGTTATTTTTCACTTTGTAGTGATTTTTGGAAGTCGGTTTTTTTTTTGTTAAAAAGTTTTTATTACTTAGTTATAAGCCTATATTCATTACAAAGTAAATTGAATTGTAAACAGAATCGATTTTCGACTTTTCCATTGGTGACGAACAAAAACCCCATCGAAAAAATAAATCGAATATCTGGAAAAAGAAACGTGTTTAAAAACTTTCCGAAGAAAAACCAATAGCTGAAATGAGCAGTTTTCAGATAACCTCATGCTAAAGTATTCATAGACTTTATTCAGGTTAGGTACAGACAGCGTCAATTATATCGGGACGAACAGACTGTTCAAAATGAGCTAAACAATTGTGAAAATGACATATTAACTCAGTGACACAAGAAATGTACACGACAACTGTCTTTCAGACAAGAACTTTATCCAATTGAGATAAAGTTTAATTTTCTTAGTCGTTGAGATCATTTTGAACAGTCTTCGTACGTCCCGATATTTTTGACGCTGCAAGATCGTGCTATTAGGCGCACAGCCAGTTTGTATGTATTCGAATTTCTAGTTTTATTTAAAGCAATTGCCGTAGTAAGCTCCAGAACCCTCCAGGAATATCAGATTTTTCCTGTATTTTACCGATAGGTATAAGGCGGGCATCTCATCAGTTTTACAATATTTGATACAAAAGGACTTCCTAGAGTTAAGCAGGACTACTTTAAAAAATGTATAGGCATACAGTGGGGGTGTTAAAGAAGTTGTATGCTGGATACATTATAGTCTATTGTAACTTTGGTTGCTAGGTAACTTTGATATAAAACATGTGTGTCACTCTGTAAAAGGTTAAAATAAAAGTCAACCATATATTAGCGAGTTTTACTAAACTAGCTCTGTTTACAATATATTAATTGTATAAGTTGCCTCTGGCTACATCCAAAGAAAATATCGGAGAATATTTTCTAAGTTCAAAAGCAAACGGGAAAGCCAGCTACCATACGGATTAAACAATCCTACATACAATACAAAAATAAATTGAATTCTAAATAGAATTTCGACTTTTCCATTGGTGACGAACAAAAAACCCAACTTCTGCCGAATGTAAATGGGCATTTTGACCAGCTGCGTTGGAATGGCATTGCTCTGGGTACAATGTGGGACAAGTTGTATTGTATTGTGAGTTTTGTTTCTTCAAAAAGCCCATCCGAGGAACATTTCGGCGACGGCATACGTGTCCGGAATGTGAAGCTCCCGTTTACCGAACAACACACACTGTACGCCTTTCACGAGGCTAGTATAAATTCTGCGCGACCCTTTGAATAGATATTCTTTGTTTATCTACCATAATTTAGAGCTTAGGTCTTGAAGGAATTATGTTAGGGACCGTTTTTAGGACTAGAGTCTGTAAAGTACGACCGTACGTGGATAGCTTCGCAAGATTTTCGCAGCACTGCTAAAAGGTTTTATTAATAAACATAAAGTAGGGTTCCTTGTTCTGAATACTAATTTATTGTTATTATTTCAGTAATGTACAAGTTTTTAATATTCACGTATACTTAATAAATAACTGATGAATTGAAAGTTGTTTCAATTTGTTTTCAAAGTCGAGGACGACAATTTTATCGGGAAAAATCACGTAAGTAAAACAAAGAATTTAGATCATCTAAAGAAGATTCTAAAGAGGAGCTCGTGGCTAAGTAACAGCCACACGGGGTTGGTCCGTGGATTGGTGACCATCTTTACATACCTCCTTTACATAGACTCCTCCGTGCCTCGGAAAGCACGTTAAGCAACAGCTTCTGTCTGTCAAAGATCCACTAATGACAGCCCGGACTAACAAGTCCGGGCTGTCATTAGTGGATCTTTGACAGACGTTACGGGTCGTGGGTATTACCCAGTTACTGGGTTGTGGGTGTGTTGTTTACCTCCACAACCCGGTCTAACCGGTCTAACCAGATGCAACGAATATATTCGTTGTTTCGGCCTTCGTTACGGGCGCTTCTTACTCCGTATCACCTACGGATGGATGATTGGTTCGGGGCCCGAACGAAATATGAATGACAACATGATTTGCCTGTTGTCCCTACTCCCGATGTGTTTTTGTCCGTCCGAAAAATTCGACTTTTACACTTGTTTTGATGGATCGTAATGTCAGACGGACGGATAAACGGACGGACTGGAAGACGGACGGACTTAGGGAGTAGGCCCCCTGGTTAGACCAGAAGCCGACCCCAACATAGTTAGGAAAAGGCTAAGCAGATTGTAGATAAAGAAGATACATACCAACCAAAAATCCACTAAGAGTAAAACCGCATGCACAGAAACATTCCCTAAAATGAATGGACCAACAAATTCTTCTAGAGTGCAAAAGGTTCGAAATATCTGAACGAAACTGCCAATAAGAGCCCAACAGAGGAGAAAAATAGCACCGATCTATGCAGCTGCAATCTCTACGTGAATCTGGTATATTTTTCAAGGCGTCAAATCTGTGCGTTACACCGCAGTGTCGCAAATCGAATTTGTCTCCTCCGAGTTGAGCCGAATCAATCTGCATTATCCCTCTGAAATTCCGCTGCAAGGGATAAGAATACGCAGATATGAACGATTTAAGATACCTGTTTATTAACAGATATGATACATTGTTTATCTCATTTGCTTGTTAGTGGGGTAAGGTAGAGTTTGAATCTCTTTTAAAAAGAACATTTCATGGCCACATCATGGGTTTCTGGTTAAAAGCCCGTTAAGTTATCTGGCAGATAATTACAAACATACATCACTTTTCTTTTGGGTAGGTACAAAACGGAACCCTATTACTAAGCCTCCGCTGTCCATCCCAGGGTGCCTACTCCCTAAGCACGAAGCCCGTAGTTTCGGCCTTCGTTACGGGCGTTTCCTACTCCGTATCACTAACGGATGGATGATTGGTTCGGGGCCCGAACGAAATATGAATGAAGTTGTCCTTACTCCCGATGTGTTGACTTGTTTTGATGGATAGAAATGTCAGACAGACGGATAAACGGACGGACGGAAAGACGGACGGACTTAGAGAGTAGGCTTCCCGGGCCGTATCTCATGAACCGTAATAGGTTGATAGTTGAAATTTTCACAGATTGTGTATTTCTGTTACGGCTATAACAACAAATAATAAAAATAAAATAAAGTTAAAAATTAAAAGGAGTCCCAACAACTTTTCATTTTGAAGAAAAAAAACAGCATTAGGTCCATGCTGGATGAAGAGGCTAACGTTAATTAATCAGGCACTCCCAAAAACTAAAATCCAACTTTCACAACCGCCATTTCTTGCAAATTGTACCATCTTCCAAGACGTGTCGAGAGACGACCGAAGCCGCAGCGATTTCTCAGGATTTGAGAGCGCACTCCAACTTAAAGCGCACGCACTTTAACCATGTTTACACTTCGCTCGCTGCCATCGGCGTAGAGAAGAAGATGGGAAATAACTACAGCATATGGAGTCGGCAGAGATGTTACATAAAATGTTATCGAGAAAATGTTGTAGGAATCGAAATTATGCAAAGGTTTCGAACAGTTTTGGTCAAGGTCTGTCGCATTTTGTCACCTCTCTCGCTCACAAGAGACCAAATTTTTAAGAATGTTAAACGAAAAGATGCTTTTTAGGGTTCCGTACACAAAATCGTAAAAAGGAACCCTTATGTTGTGACTCAGTCTGTCTGTCTGTCACAGCTGGATATCTCAAGAACTACTAATGCTATCAACTTGAAATTTGGAAAAGTTTTAGATGACGTTTGCCCAACTATTTTGCAAATAAGAAAGAAACAAAAATCTATACATATAAAAGAAAAGCGTGTTAGTTAGGTACACTATTTATAACTCAAGAACGGCTGAACCGATTAGGCTGAACATTGGTGGGGAGGTAACTTAGAGCCAGGAGACGGACATAGGATACTTAAAAAAAAAGGTATAAAACGTGGTAACAACGGCTGGACCGATTTAGATGAAATTTTGTGCAGCCGGGTTCTAGGGTCGTTCAGACAGGACAGCGTCTGTCGGGGCTGCTAGTATATAATATATATGTTTTTTTGCAACAGGGACTGAAAGGGGGTCTTAAAAATTCGAAGTGGGGTTACTTGGTCATGTGGGGTATCATATGAAATAGCGCTGTTTGCACATACTCAAACTTTTTTTTTCTTTTTTTTAGTCCACATAGTTTTCGTCTTTTAATGAAAAATGTTTAAAAAAAATACCGTTCCCCCCCCCCCCCCCTATCTCCGAAGTTTGCATAGAGATAAATCTGAAATTATTCTATGTGATAGAAGTTTATGTATAGATTACAGGAAAAATAAAACGATGTCTCTAAATACCACAGTTTTTCAGAAATCATCAACAAAAATTACATATAAATGATGGTACGGAACCCTCGGTGCGCGAGTCCGACTCGCTCTTGACCGGTTTTTTGAAAAATGTAATCAATTAATGGACTAGTAAAGTCTTAATTTTGTCCTGTGTGAGCGAGAGAGGCTAAAGCATGTTTAGGATCAATCAATGCCTTCTTAGACAGACAATCGCAGTATAAATTACATAATAATATGTAATATGTATAGTACCTGGTTGACCGAGCTCTGCTCGTGTGAAAATAGAGAAAACAAATTTTACTAGATATGAGACCTAGCTAGATCAATTTTTCACCCCCGTAAACTATATTGCAACTTTCATCGAAATCGTTAGAGCCGTTTTCGAGATCGTGATTATAAAATATATATATAAATATTGCTCATTTAATAGTATAAGATAGGATATATATTATTGGTAAACACCGTTCCACCGGGAACCAGGTCTTTCTTTAGCAGCAGAGCTGAACACAGTCAGCATTTAGCAGCAGAGCTGAACACAGTCAGCATTTAGCAGCAGAGCTGAACACAGTCAGCATTTAGCAGCAGAGCTGAACACAGTCAGCATTTAGCAGCAGAGCTGAACACAGTCAGCATTTAGCAGCAGAGCTGAACACAGTCAGCATTTAGCAGCAGAGCTGAACACAGTCAGCATTTAGCAGCAGAGCTGAACACAGTCAGCATTTAGCAGCAGAGCTGAACACATTCAGCATTTAGCAGCAGAGCTGAACACAGTCAGCATTTAGCAGCAGAGCTGAACACAGTCAGCATTTAGCAGCAGAGCTGAACACAGTCAGCATTTAAGATGTAGGTAAGTATGTATGCATAAGCTTCCAGTCAGTGTTTCGTAACTTATGTACCACTATTTTCATCATAAGATTCACTTCTTCAGAATACAATTAATATATTCTGAATAGATTTTACAGTAATATTCAATACTTCTCTAAATACAGTAAAGAACGCCAACGATGTATAATATTGTCAGCTTACATACATTCTACTGTTCATCCTTGAAATAACGCGTGTCTACAATACGTTCCAGTAATGTGATTATTTCAATAAAATATTCATAATCCTAATAAAGTAGAGATTGTAATAAAAAGCACAAATTCTAACGAAGTATTCTGCGTCGGTCCTACTTGTGAAATTCACTTTATTATCACTTAGTCTGTCTGTAAAGAATGAAGTGACAATTCAAATAATAGAGGAATAATGTAAGTAGATAAAATATATCACCGCCTGTGACTATAGTTATCGGTAGGTACCTATATCATTTCAATTACCTAAGTATTTCAGGTGTTACGATGATTAAGTAATAAACGGCTAACCCTTATAAATCGGTATCTTACATTTGTGTGATAACCCAGTGAGAATCAGTACCTACTGACAGTTCAAATTCAAATTCAAGTTCAAATTCATTTATTAATTTTGTGAACATAGAGTAAAATTCAGATGTTATATAAAAAAAATGTTGGTCTATACTATGTCCCCCCAGAAGGCATACAAAATAGCTTGAGTATGTCGAATCACACACACACACACAGATGCACACAGTTTGTTCAATGGTAAATTCTAAATGAAGAAACATGACCCAGATACTCAGGTAATTCTTATCGAGGAGCACACGTTCTCGACTAAGTTACCACAAGACTCTTGATCCGAACAAATTGGCTCCTGAGCGCAAACTCCTACTGTGACGAGATCATGTGACTTTGCTATAATTATTTACGCGTAGTAGTTTCAGTAGTTGTAGGCGTTTCAATTTTTCACGCACCACGCTTGTGATTGTGGTCGCTTATACACATGTTTGACATAAGTATTTTAAGTAATAATCTTTCTGAAGTATTTTATAAAGGAAACCAATCTTTAAGGAGCTTGATTGATGTTTGAATGGGCTTACTTAAGTGGCAAATAAGATTTTTTGCCTTTTTGAGTTATATTATTCTACGCTAACAAAATAACATTTCGCATACCAAATCTTCGTAATATAATTATCTGAGAAACGATGATCAAAATCCTCCAACCAAATATTAAACTAGTAAGCTAAAATCACTTCAGGTAATTATAAAATCTCAGGTAAATCTACAAACAGTATCTGAGAACGTCAAAGCTCGATGCCATAGCCTTTGAGCTAGGACTTAACTAAGGGACGTAGCACAGGAACATTTCGGGCCATTAACCGTGTCTGAACCGGGACATATCGATTGGCGGCGCATAAAATATGTCCCGGCGACCACGTAAATAAGCCGATGCAGGCTGCGATATAAAGTACTGTTCTGTTAGAGAATGCATTGCTAGGTTATGTGAACGTTTTAGTTTTTGTGTTGTTTATTAAGGCATGTGTAGATTCAAACCACACTTTTAGCATCAAACAGTTTATTGAGACCTATATTTAGTAAATCGAGGAATCGAGGAGGAGGAGGTTGTTGTTTGTTTGCATGACAACAGACAAACAAAATCATTACTTATCCCCTAAAAAGCGACCACAGTCTTCATTAACAAAGCTATGTCAGTCACATTTTCTTCTAGGCATTGGAGGCATTTTCCAGAAAAGGATTTGCACTTCCATGCAATGGCTTTTGCAGAAGTCCGTATTTTTGAAGTGAAATCTTCTTTAGGCGCGTTGAGCGATTTTTGTTAGGGGGAAATCTTACGGGTTCGCGTCACTGCGTCACCGCGACATGCTATGCATAGTTTTACGTTTAACTTTTCCCCAAGACTGCCTATTTTTAGTGTTCCTTTCCTCATAAGGAAAAAACGGAAACCTTATTATGATCACTTCGTTGTCCGTCAGTCTGTCTGTCTGTCTATCAGTCTATCAAGACAGGTCAAGACCCTTTTTCTCAAGATCACGTGGAGGTATCAAGTTGAAATTAATATCAAAAACGTAAGTCTATATTCCCTTGAAGTTTAAAAAAAATCAAGCTTCTATGTCAATGTAATAAAAAAATACGTCCATTTATGCGACATCTTTTGATACTCGCAAGTAAATCAAAACCTATAAGGGTACCTACTTCCCGTTGACCTAGAATAATAGTAAAGGACATAAGAAAAAAAAAACTGGGATTAAAATGTTAAGTTTGTTTTTGGGATAAATTCTTTTCAACTACGGAATCCTTCATTGTGTGTGTATGTATCTAAACTCGCCGAATAAGAGGATCTTGAATCAGTCTCGAATCTTTCATTTCCCCAAATGATGGGGAGGGTCATATTCAGAAGACATTTACGAGCTAATATAACTGCATTATAAAATAGCTGTAAAGAAACTCTTATTACACAGATGCTACCCTCATCAATCTCATTTTATTAAGCCCTTATTGTCTCCAATAAAAAATCTAGAAGATATCCTACAAAATGAGGTATAAGTCAGCGAAAAAATGATAAAGCTAGTAAATCAGAAGACTGCAGGGTTGGAGGAAGTGTTTATAAGAATTTATGCGTATTTAAACGACTCCTTTCATCGTCAGTTTGTATTAAGTACCCCATTATGCGTTGTATTTTACGTAAAAGACGTAATTTTGGGTGATGCCTCTTTTTTTAGCAGAGCAAAAGGCAAGGCTGCTCTGAACGAATGTGGAAACGCAATGTCTCCAATACAATCCTTGAAACAAATCATCGAAGGGAGTCAAAAGTAGAATAGTGTAGTGTATCCTGTTAAGGGTGGATTATGGAAGGGAGTAGCACTAGTACGTGACTGCAGCAAAGGGTTGCTTCGAAACATGCTTATTTGTTAAAATCCAATAACAATAACAGGCTTGAAAACATGCTAATAATTATTATGTAGAACTAGCCGCGCGGATGTCGGTAAATATCCCACGGGAACCTAATACCGGGAAATCCTTCCTTATTGCTTGTCTACATTATAAAGGGAACCTCTGTGCAAAATTTCAGCTTTCTAGGTTCTCAAGGGTTTGCACTGGGCGTTGATGAGTCAGTCAGGACTTCTCTTTTTGTTTATTTATATAGATCACAGAATAATAAAGTTCAGTAGTACGGATTCATAGAAAATGGCCGAAACAACGCGCAAGCGCATCGAAATCTCAGTGTATACCAGTATCTAGGCAACAGTTCGAGTGTGCGGCATTTACGCACGGACGGACGCGGAAATATCTACCGAGCGGCCGTAGGTAATTAATTCTAGACACACTACTATTAGGTACTAATCTTCTGTGGTACAATCACAGGAAACGTATTTTATTTAGGTAGATATCTCCATTTTATAAACAAAACTAGCTTTTGCCCGCGGCTTCGCCCGCGTGGATGACAAAAAATATCCAACGGGAACAAAAATCCTTCCTTGTATGTAAAGGGAACCTCTGTGCAAAATTTCAGCTTTATAAGTCCAAGGGTTTGGGCTGGGCGTTGATGAGTCAGTCAGTCAGGACTTTTCTTTTTATCCACCCACGCGCCTATAGCCTACCGCAAAAATAATTATTAAACTCCGACTGGTAGTTGCAGAGATTAGCGCGTCCAAACAAACAAAAAAAGTGTGTGTCAGTTCCCACGCACGACTGGAGTTTACTCCTGTTTTTGTGCCCCACCACACCTCCCTGCTAACCTCCCCATCCCCCTCTCACACCCCCTTCACCGCTTTCCCCTCCCCTCTACTCTCACCAACTCCTCCCCTCCCCCTCTTTCCTTCTCCACACCCTCCCCTTACTACACCTTCCTATCCCTCTCCACCTTCTCCCCCTCCCTCTATCATCCAACCCCTTTCCCTCCCCACCACCCCTCCCTTCCCTCTCCCTCTCACCACAACCTCCCCTACCCCCTTTTTCTACTCACCACCCGTCCCCTTTCCCCTTTACCTCCTCACCACCTCTCCCCTTCCCCCCTCCCCTTCTCACCCTCTACCTTTCCCTCTGGGGGAAAAACTATTACTGACAAACTTTATTACTTGCTTAGGCAAGTATTTGTGACAAGTTTCAAGTTAATCAACCAAATGAATAGGATTTTTCAAATAAACTATATTCCCTGTTTTCATCCCCAAAGGGATGGAATTTTAAAAAATCGTTTGGGATACTACCGTAACTTGACTGAAAGATTATTTACATCAATTTTCGAGTTAATCAAGCCCCGCAGTAAAACCTGCCCAGTAAAATTTACTATTCCTTTTCACGCCTTTAGGGGTAGATTTTCGAAAAACCCTGATGCACATTATTCTTTATTTTTAATTTCAAGTACAAATACTGAGTTTCGAGTTAATCGGAACGCGCGTTAAAATTCCTCCATACAAACTTTGACATCCCCCAATCCCTCCCGAGGGGGTAGTTTAGGAAAACTAAAAATGACAAACTGTATAATTTACTTAGATAAATATTCATGCCAAGTTTCAAGTCTATTACCTCAAGGAATAAGATTTCTCATACAAATTTTCATCCCCTATTTGCCCCCCTTAGGGATGGAATTTCCTAAAATCCTTCCTTAGTGGATGCCTACACTGCATAAGGTATCTATGTGCAAAATTTCAACTCTTTAGGTCCAGCGGTTTGGGCTGTGCGTTGATATATCAGTCAGTCAATCAGTCAGTCAGGACTTTGAATTTTATATATATTATTATAGATAATAGATAAGTTACACAAAATCCTATTTTGATGCAAATAAGAACCGCAGGTGTATCATCGCTCCATCGCTCCATCGTGCATACAAGATAAACTATAGGATACTTTCGTTCTTACGATGCGTGTGTCTCTATAAAAAGTGACAGTTTGCAATTTAAATAATATATACCGTTCCGTTTATGTTTCAAATCCGAGCTTACGGTTTTGTAGTGCTGAGAATACGCACAGAGCGGCGATAAAATTTATTGTCACCCGTACGACATCTGGTGCCTTCCCCCTGATTGTGGCGCAAGACGAAAAGAACAAGCGTTTCGATAGAATTGATTCTTCTTCTCTAGTATCGACAAGAACGATTTAGGTACCAACAACATCATGTCGTTATGTGTTATGCCATGGCCTGCCGTGTGATTCTGAAAGACCTCATTCTAAACTTCGAATTGAGTTTCTTGATTGGCCCTCTAAATTCAAAGTTTCAAATAAAAAACAAGTGAGCAGGAAGTGATGCGAAGTGAGAGTGAATAGCGATGAGATGCGAGTTGTTGTTTGAATTTTACAGAATAGACGTACTGGTAAAAATAGTAAGTAGACATTCAATACGTACGTACGTTAGAGGGGCTGACCGTTTAAGTTGATACACAGTCGTGGGGCTTGCATAAGTAATAACAGCCTCACGGGTCGATTAATCAGGTTAAGCTACGCTTGCCACGGTTGTCCATCTTTGTGATGAGAGACCCCTCCTTGCCTCAGAAAGCGCGCTAAGCCGTTAGTCCCGGCTGTCATTCGTGGGTCTTTGACAGTTGTTACGGGACGTCAGAAGCCCGAAAGTCTGACAACCAGTGAGTGTCGTGCTACCCAGTAACTGGTTTGTGGAGGTCAGATAGTTGCATCCGGTTAGACTGGAAACCGACCCACCATAACTGGGAAAAGGCTAGGCAGATGATAAGTTGATACCCAGTCGTTTTATTATTATATATACCCTTGAATTGCTACAAGACAAACAAATTACATCAGTTTCAAGTACATAAGTAAAAAAAAATATTCAAGACTTAAACCTATTTACAATTATTGTAAGTACCTTAAATTGAACTAAATTACTGGCAAGATATAAAACTTGTGCAACTGGGCTTAAACTAAGAGGATTCCTGTGCTGTAAGCACCAATAAAGTAAGTAAGTCTAGTCAGTTGCACCACGGTCAATACGGTGAATGTTACATGCAACAGTGGCCCCATGCACAATGCAAACTCGCTACCGCTTATGCCTTGGCGTATGAGGGGAAGACGAACGCAAACTGTTTCCTGAACGTACTCAACATTCAGAAGAATAAAACCGTCACTATCTCGGCGGGTACACGTAAGTTCAGTTAAAAAGTTACCCTCAACGATACATTGGAGTAGGCTCCTTGTTGAGGTTCTAAGTAGGCTTTTTAGGAGAACTTCGTAAGCTAAAAGGTGTTATCATGTTGCAAGCAGATAGTTGGTCTTAAAACTGTAGGAATCAGTATTTTTGTATCCACTGCTGGGACACAGACCTCCTCTCAGTGAGAGGGAGAGGGCTGTAATCCACCACGCGGGCCCAGCGGCTTGGTAGATGTCACATGTCTTCGGATTTTTGGGACATGCCGGTTTCCTCATGGTGTTTTCTTTCACCGTTTTGAGAGCAGAGGGCCTAGACAAATGGCTTTCGCTTCGGAGCAATTCTATTGCTGCAATCACTAATCGACGCATCTCTATGGAAGTTACCGTTGAACGCTGTCAATTCGTTGACATATTATTGATCCCATGACATTTCGATAGCATATGTCACACACATTTTTGGCTTTTCTACTAGCGTCACGCTAATCGAATGTTACTTTGTCTAGGCCCTCAGTGGTTATGAAATAATTTACACAAAGTAAAGCGCCTGCCTGGGTTCGAACCGTCACGGCTGTTACCAGGGCTACCACTGCTCTGGTTATGCTAAGGAAACTAATCGTGTCTCCTGGCGTTTCCACTTGCGTTATTTTTTAGTCGCCATTTATCTAAGTATACTCTTTTAAATTTTTGTCACTATATCTTCTATTAAACGGCACCGTTGCTTTATCACATCATTCCTGAGCCTATCATTCACAGTCACACCACACATGCTTCGCAAGGAACGCATTTCCACACCATATATTCTACTTTCATATGCTTCTTTTGCCACACCCAACATAATTGTAAATTTAGCCAAAAAACTTTCTACCAAAATAAGTCTCACAAAAATTCAATATCATTCCCTGATATCTTATCAAATGGTCACATCAAATAAGCCCGAAAGACGTTTACGTCTGTGCGTCTTATAAAGTTAAGAAAACAAAGCTTCCTTTCAAGATGGTGGAATTTAAATTTTTACGTTTGAATACCGTAAGCCCTGTTGTAAGGAGATAAGGAAAAATATAATTTATTTCAATACGCTTTGCATATTAATTGAATTTCTTTTTTAGTGACGTAAAAAGGGGCAAATATTCAAACATTGAAATGGAAAATATGGATTAATAAATGTTGAATAATTAACGAAAATATTTTTAATGACAGTCATTTTTGCTAACGTTAGCTAAATGTTGTTATTTTAATTAAATGAAGGGGACAGCAAAAATACATCGTTAAGTATTCTTACACTAGCACTTCCCGTGCGGCTTCACCCGCGTGGATGTCTACATTATAAAGGAAACCTCTGTGCAAAATTTCAGCTTTCTAGGTCCAAGGTTTCTAGGTCGTTTGGGCTGGGCGTTGATGAGTCAGTCAGTCAGTCAGGACTTCTCTTTTTATTTATATAGATTAAGAAGATATTATTTTGTCCTGACTGTAAGTAGGTACTCAGGGATAAACCATGATCTATTAAAAGATTTGTATCGACAAGAATAACTATTAATTGTTTCTGAAAAAAAAAAGATTCCTAGGTCTTGCGAATTATGTACTTATAAGAACAAGATCTAAGTACTACATTAATTAAATCATGTAGAATTATTTCATACACTCCAACCAAACAACAATTAAACCAAATTGTCACAAGAAATTGAACCTCACTACTCCCCTGCATTCATCTCGCACTCAAAATTCATTTGCCCCAAAAATGCAACTGTGGGTCTGTGGCCCCCGCAGTTAAAATTAAAGCTAATTAACTTTTTAACTCTGCCCACCCCGCGGCCACTGGCGTATAATTAAAACGAAACAAAAGTCAACTTTATACCACCCCAAGGAGTTGCCTACTGCCTACTATGGAAGTACGTACCTACCTACGTACTCCGCTTTTTTACGCCTGAAACTTTACGAGGACTGGGCCGCGTAATTAATTAGAGAAATTAACGTTTAGGTAATTTTATAATGGAAGAAACAATGGTAGGGAATGTTTGAATGACCCTGGATATCATACATAACACATACAGGGGTGTAAGTGTAAACAGTGGCCATCTTTTAAGGGGTCATTGTACTCATCTTTATGAACAACTTTTACTATGGGACCAAACCTGAAATCGCGAAAAAAAATCAGGTGTTCAGTACATTTATGTTCGAATAATTCGTCGAAATGTACTGAACAACTGATTTTTTTCGTGATTTCAGGTTTGGTCCCATAGTAAAAGTTGTTCATAATGATGAGTACAATCTCCCATTTCGATTTGGTGCATGTTTAAAATTTCATCATGTATAGGGTGTAAGTGTAAACAGTGGCAATCTTTTAAGGGGTCATTGTACTCATCATTATAACTTATATCTTCGAACTAAATATTTGAATTTTTAATTCAAACACTACATCCTCACACTCTCATACACTCACACTTGTTTATACCACACATACACGCGCATTGTTACCTTTTTAGGGTTCCGTACCAAACTGGTAAAAAAGGAATCCTTATGGTGTGACTCAGTCTGTCTGTCTGTCTGTCTGTCACAGCTGGATATCTCAAGAACTACTAATGCTATCAACTTGAAATTTTGAACAGTTTTAGATGATATTTACCCAACTATTTTGCAAATAAAAAAGAAATAAAAATATTTATATTTTTTTGCAACAGGGATTGAACAATTGACTTAAAACTTTAAAGTGGGACTACTAGGGCATGTGGGGTATCATATGAAAGAGCGCTGTTTGCACATTCTCAAACATTTTTTTTCTTTTTTTTAGGCCGCTTAGTTTTCGACTTTGATGAAAAATGTAAAAAAAAAATACCGTTCCCCCCCCCCCCCTATCTCCGAAGTTTGCAAAGAGAAAAATCTGAAATTATTCTATGTGATAGAAGTTTATGTAAAGATTACAGGAAAAATAAAACGATGTCTCTAAATAGCACACTTTTTCAGAAATCGGAACGGAACCCTCGGTGCGCGGGTCCGACTCGCTCTTGACCGGTTTTTTTGTAAAACGTTTTCATTTAGAGTTTTTATTTTGATCTTAAATGTGGCCTTGGACGACCGTGCTTGGGCACAAGCTACTCTTCCCATCCGTATGGGAGGCCTCGGCGTCCGCAAAATTTCTAGTATTAGTTTACCGGCGTTCATATCCTCGGTCCACGGCGCAGAGAAATTAATCAGGAAAATCCTAGCCTCCACACTGGTTAATTTTGATGTGCCTTGTTTCACCGAGGCTATGGATGCCTGGAAACTCGCTTGCCCGAATTCAGACCCACCCGACAATCCATCTTCCCAGAGACGGTGGGATGAGCCGCTCTGCAGAGTAGTACAGAACAATTTACTTGACACGTCTGCTACTACTGCGGAGCGTGCGCGCCTGCTTGCTGTGGGCAAGTGGGAGTCGGGTCTGTGGCTTCATGCGCTACCGTCGTCGAACATTGGCACTTTGTTCGACGACACTACTTTCCGCCTCGCTGCTTCCCTGCGACTTGGAGCTCCTTCGTGTTCTCCTCATCGCTGTCACTGTGGCGAAGTTGTCAGCAGCCTCGGACACCACGGCCTGTCTTGCAGCCGAAGTGCGGGTCGCTTAGCGCGGCACGCTAACATCAATGACATCATCCGACGAGCCCTTGTCACCGTCGGCGTACCAGCTGTATTAGAACCCAATGGCTTGGCACGCGACGATGGCAAGAGACCGGACGGCATGTCTTTATTTCCATGGAAGGTGGGAAGGCCTTTAGTGTGGGACGCAACTTGTGTCGATACTCTTGCGCCATCCCATCTTCCTGGCTCGGCGTGCTGTGCTGGCACTGCTGCTGCGGCTGCGGAAAACCTCAAGCGGCGGAAGTATAATAACCTTATCGGTAATTATATTTTTGAGCCGTTTGGGGTTGAAACCCTTGGGCCGTGGGGTCCGAGTGCTCATAGTTTGTTTAAGGAAATCTCCAAACGGCTTGTTGACACTTCCCGTGACCCAAGGGCTGGCTTTTACCTTGGCCAGAGGATTAGCATTGCCATACAACGTGGCAATGCCGCCAGTCTCTTGGGTACTTTACCAGTCGACAGCGATGCGGAGGAATTTTTCGACGCCATATTTTAGTTTTTTATTAGTTTTAGTTTAAGATATTATATTTTTAAGTTATTTTAGCTTATTTTTAAGTATATTGAAATAAATTATTTTTTGCTTTCTTTTTTTTTAAGTGTACCATATTATTGTTTTCAATTGCAATGATAGTTAATCCTAGTGAAAGAGCGGAGTCTCCTAACACAAGCAACTCTTGCTTAAAAGGAGATCTCCAATACATTTATGACAGAGCACTTTGTAATTCAAATAAACATTTTTTTTTTTATTATTTATATTATGAACAACTTTTATTATGGGATCAAACCTGAAATCGCGAAAAAAAATCAGCTGTTCAGTACATTTATGTTCGCATAATTTGTCAAAATGTAGGGAACAGCTGGTTTTTTTTTCGCGATTTCAGTTTTGATCCCATATGGGTCACATAGTAAAAGTTGTTCATAATGATGAGAATAATGACCCCTTCAAAGATTGCCACTGTTTACACTTCCACCCTGTATAAGCTAGCCTTTCCACAGCTATGTTAGTGTCGTCATAGAGATCAGCGAGGTAATTGTATCACACCAACAATTGCAATGCTTTGCATTTTTGACAATTCAGCAACATTCATTGCGTTATTTAGGTACGTTGTAAAATCAACTCGTGTCAATCAATCGTGATAGGTTTTGGAAGAGTTTGAGTTTGATAAGGGATCTTACATCTTACAAAAGCTCATGTTTTGAATATGAACATGAATATGAGTAAAGCAGCCGTTACATATCCAAATGATTACATGTCAACAAACAAACTCAGTTTTGAATTTATATTATTAGGGACTCGCGGAGACCACGGTCGGTCCAAATTCTATACAATTATGAATCATTGATAGGCTTTGGATGTGTTTGAGTTTTACAAGGGTCTTATATACATCTTATGAATGCAGCCGGTAGGTACCTATTTAAATGGTTGCATGTCAGTTACCAATAATTTCTTATATAACAATACAGGGTGTCCCGTAAATAATGGATTATCTCTTAAGGGGTCATTGTACTCATCATTATGAACAACTTTTACTATGGGACCAAACCTGAAATCGTGAAAAAAAATCAGCTGACCAGTACATTTATCTACATCAAACTCGTCAAAATGTAGGGACCAGCTGATTTTTTTTTCGCGATTCCAGGTTTGGTCCCATAGTAAAAGTTGTTCATAATGATGAGTACGATGACCCCTTAAGAGATTATCCATTATTTACGGGACACCCTGTATATTACAAATAACAATACCCAAATTGCATTTGTAGAAAATACTTAATCTAATGCATCGTTTAAAAAAAAATATGACAGGTAATCATTTGGATAGGTACCGGCTGCTTTACTCATATTCATGTTCATATTCAAAATATGAGCTTTTGTAAGGTGTAAGATCCCTTATCAAACTCAAACTCTTCCAAAACCTATCAATGGTTCCTAATTGTATAGAATTTGGACCGACCGTGGTCTCCAAGTCACAGACCACTATCCACATACATAATCACCAATTGACCACAAATCCAAGAGCAGCTAGGAGCTTTCACGCAATCCTATTGATCTGCTCAATAGCACATTTGCCACGAGGCCCTCTGCATGGATTATTTTAAACCCTACGGACACATGATCGTGGGCCATAAAAATTAAAACTCATTCACCGAAGGGTTATTTTCAAACCAATAGGGTGGATCCTGTCACTACATAATACTACTTTATTATGCACAACAATTTTATTATTTTAGCTCCAACCGAATTGGATTCGAGTGGTTTTTTGTCGGGAGCTGTAAAACTAAACTGATATTTTTTTTAATAGTCTCGATTGTAAATATGTAAGAATAATATGAATTGCATTAATAGTTTAATCGTAGCAATATCAAATTGAGCGGTTCTGTATATTATAGATCTAAATATACCAAATATATACCAAAGAGAGCATTCTGAATTTCAAAAATAAAAACCGGTCAAGAGCGAGTCTGACTCGCGCACCGAGGGTTCCGTTCCGATTTCTGAAAAAGTGTGCTATTTAGAGACATCGTTTTATTTTTCCTGTAATGTTTACATAAACTTCTATCACATAGAATAATTTCAGATTTTTATCTTTGCAATCTTCGGAGATAGGGGGGGGGGGAAGGTATGTTTTTTACATTTTTCATCAAAAGTCGAAAACTATGCGGCCTAAGAAAAATAAAAAATAGTATGAGAATGTGCAAGCAGCGCTCTTTCATATGATACTCCACATGCCCTAGTAGCCTCACTTTGAATTTTTAAGACCCCCTTTCAGTCCCTGTTACAAAAAAATATTTTTACTTCTTTCTTATTTGCAAAATAGTTGGGTAAGCGTCTTCTAAAACTGCTCCAAATTGATAGCATTAGTAGTTCTTGAGATATCATTGCTGTGACAGACAGACAGACAGACAGACAGACAGACAGACTGAGTCACACCATAAGGGTTCCTTTTTTACCATTTTGGTACGGAACCCTAATAAGGAATTTGGTCTCTCTTCTCTTGAAAAATTCTGTCTACAACTCAGTAGACAGCATTTTAGAATTAAGACAATTACTTTTGCCTAAAAGCTTTTCTGCACTATTTTCGAAACGTAATCAAACTATGTTCTCTAAAACATCAACAAAACATTTTACTACTTATCTCTAAATTCTCCTAACGACCTCACAAAACAAAACAAAACAAAATCAGAACAGGAAAACAAAAACAAAACGCACTATAATCTTTAAATAAAGTGAAGTAGCATCTGCTACCGAACTGAAATCCATAACAACGCTTATATCCAAGGGCCACCTTCAGATTCCCTTTAAAATTGGCCTCGGCACGTGACGGGAAAGCGAATCCCTGTGTCCATTATTTTAATAGTTTCCCTTGCTTTTGTCTTACCCCCGCCATAAAATTAAGGAGCGGAAAAGTTAAGAAGTATCGGGTATATGGCCGTAATTCTTGATTCGATTTACGTGGCTGTAAGAATCTTCTGCCGTAAGCCCAAACAGAACAGTTTGTGGTTTTCCGTGCGTGGCGTAATGGGCTATTCTGGGGTGGAAGCAGGGTGCATTCTGAACACTGCTTTGGTAATGTTGTCATTATCATCCTAATACAGTACCACTGGTAAGCCTCTTTGTGTTTGGTCCTAGTATATAAGTACCTACTTGCTGAGTCATTTATTTTTTAAACATTATGTGGCATTACCTACCTATACCTTATTAAGGCGAAAGCGCCAGGCAAGCCCGCGAAATTCAAAATTTCTTACATTTTTTGCAATTTGTAGGTCAGTGTGAGCTTGTATGTTGATTAAAATATGATTCGCGGCCGTAGCTAATATGGCTTTACAGAATTATAATCATTAGAATCAGCAATACAAAGCCATATTAGCTACGGCCGCGAGTAAGTTAATAAGAACTTAATCGTAGGTGGTAAAACAGCCCCTAAGTTTACATGCAGCTAATAGATGTTAAAAAACCGGCCAAGTTCATGTCGGAACACGCGCAATGAAGGGTTCCGTAGCGGAAAAGAATTTATCCCAAAAACAAACCTATTACCTAAAATATTTTCTTACGTGATAAAATTACAAATTAACAATTTTTGGACTTTTTCCTTTACTTGTGCTGTGAGACCTTGCTTCTTGCCAAATTTCATGATTCTAGGTCAACGGGAAGTAACCTATAGGTTTTGATTTACTTGCGAGTATCAAAACATGTCGCATAAATGGCCGTATTTTTTATTGCGATGACTTAGAAGCTTGATTTTTTTAGAACTCTAAAGATAACGTAACTATAGCCTTACGTATTTGATATTAATTTCAACTTTATACCTCCACGCGATCCTGAGAAAATGGTCTTGACAGACTGACATACTTGAACATACTTTTTTATATGATAAATTACAAATTATCAATTTTCGGACTTTTTCCATTACTTGTGCTGTGAGACCTTGCTTCTTGCCAAATTTCATTATTCTAGGTCTACAGGTTTTGATTTACTTGCGAGTATCAAAATATGTCGCATAAATAGCCGAATCTTTTTATTACGTTGACTTAGAAGCATGAAATTTTTAAAACTCCAAGGGAACATAAACTTACGTATTTGATATTAATTTCAACTTGATATCTTCACGCGTTCCTGAGAAAAAGGGTCTTGACAGACTGACAGACAGACAGACAGACGGACAACAAAGTGATCCTATAAGGGTTCCGTTTTTCCATTTGAGGTACGGAACCCTAAAAAAACAAAATCTTTTCGGAGGTAGTAAAAAATTGAATCAGATTTTATAGGAAAAAATGTCTGCATAAAAATTCGGTCGTGAAAATACATATACGTGAATGTTGTATTAAGGTAAATACAACACAAGGTTTTATATTTACATAACATTTGCCGGGACTTTCAATTCTGGCATAAAAATAATATTTATTTATTCAAATATTAATTTGAAAGTACACTAAACCGCATAACTTAGTACAAATACTTTTCAAAGACTTTTGTTTATGATTAGTAAACACTACACACTAACCCTCTTACTAATAAAACACGGAATAAAGTTATATCAGGAATAACAAAGGAATATCCATACATTTTCATAGGTTTAAACTTGGAATAACTTTATTCTGTGTTTATTAGTAAGAGGGTAGGCGTCCAACTTAGGTATATTTAAAAATTAAAAAAAGAATTCTTGACATAGTCTTCTCGTAAAACCATGTTTATAACTGCCTTGCATATACACAGCTAAATATTTTAGCAGCCGTTACCTTAAACAAACAGCACATAACTTCAGAAACCAAGATGGCCGCCATCGTTCCACCACAAACGTCACATTCACATGTCCAATATTTACACGAACCCAGTACAGCAACGCCTGGTACACTCGCTACCAGCAATAATCGAACGCGAGCAGTTTAGATAAGAGCGCGACTGAAGCACTTGAGCACTTCATTGTACATACTGCATTAGCTTTGAGCGTATTAGCATACAAGATAAGCTCTCCTAGATTGTACTTAAGGGTTGTAGACTATTTGGTCTTGGGTGTGTACTTTGTACCAATGGTGTTGTTAGTACGTCATAAATCTTTAATGAAATGGTTGTTTTTATTTGATTGCCAACAGATTACAGGCGATTTACACAGGGACCTGTAAATGTTTCGAAGAGGTAAGCCGTTTTTGAAGTTACTTTTATCATGTGTAACTCCTTGAATGGGTTCTATACTTGAAACCCAGTGAAAGTGTCACCCCTTCATTAAGATAACCTATAGGTATAATATAAGGGTTCTGTACGGGTACGTAACCATATTAGCAATTTGCAACGTATGCTTATCATCGAGAGATCATAGTACGCACGGCTACAGATCAAGCTGTACATTTGCAGCTGATCTTGCATTGTATAGAATTTCCTTACAACGAGAAGTCAGTGTAAACTGGAAATTTATAGCTTGATGTGTAGCCGTGTGTACATTGCTCTGTCGGAATGTAACGCTGATATCGTTAGTTGAAGATTAACCCTTTTGAACGACTTAATTTAAGCCGTTCAAAATGGTTACCCACATCGTATGGGTTTTTGTTTAACTGCTTAGAAAAACCCTATCGAAATACCTTTCAATGGATACCTAAAATGGCCTTTTAAAGCCATTCAAAAGTAGTTAAAAACCCAGACGATTAAAGGCTCTTACAGACAGAGGCGATATCGCGTCGCGACGCGATATTTTTCTACGGATTTAATATTGAAATATCGCGTCGCGACCGCGATATCGCCTCTGTCTGTAAGAGCCTTTACGTAACCCACCTACATCGTATGGGTTTTTGATTAACTGCCTAGAAAAACCCTATCGAAAACCCTTTCAATGCGTAACCAAAATGGTGCCTGTTTTACAGCAGCTATAGGACTCGTGAGAAGAATTAGCTTTGATATAAGGTCTTATAAAGCGATTTTTGATCAGCAATTCAGGCACATCAATTGCCAAAAGTAGGTCCTGTATATCTTCTATGTTATTGTGAAGTAAATAAATTGAACCCTTCATTATAACATTTCACGGACCAGGTGCCTTATCCCGAAAAACATTTATTTTCCTTATTACGAAAACCAATTTATCAGCGCATTACCGTTTCAAATGACTCGTTTAATATTTTTCTCCAAATACTCCTTTCAGCTTCGGGGAGAAAAAAAAAGATAAATCCACGTCGCAGGGAAACGGGGCAAAATCGATATACGCAAATCAGTGATAACAGGGCCCTCTAAACTTTTACCGTTTATTTCCCGAGCCCGGTCTCCCCCACCGTCTTATCGCCTCCGATCTACAAATCCAATTTCCTAAAATAGGGATCGATCCGACAAATCATCTGGCCAACTCTATTATCCCCTATTCAGGAGGATATCGCGATGACTTGCTTAGTCGATACAGTTAGTGGACACTAACGCGGAAAAAATATCGAGTTACAATCCGATTTGCTATCGGAATATAATCTAAGTGACCATTTCTAGCAAACTTTTCACGTAATTGGTTATAAACAGGGCATTTTTTATTCGCTGCACTTATTTATGATAACTGAGCAAACTATATTTTCTTTTACAGTGACAAAACATCTGTAGTTGAAAATCAGACTTCACAAGTTCACAATTTTCTATAAAGGAATATTGAAAATTTCACAATTTGTAACTTTTTTTTAAATTGAATAAGTAGTAAGTGTTTTTTTTTTTTTTTTTTTTGAGGGTGGGAAATCATCAAATAACTTCTCCCGCTCTGGGTGGAGCGGAAGGGCGTGTCAGACTTTTACTGACTAAAACCCACCCGTGTTCCTTCAGTTGCCTATGCCAGGGCCGCGGTAACCCCTTCGGACAATCCGCGACCCCAGCGGCGTCGGCCCTATTGGGCCCCGTCACTTGCTGACATATCTTTCGAGGCGCGCGTGGAACACAACGCGCCGTCGACTCGGGCCTGGTCCTTACCGGACGGCGAGCTACCCGCTGCTCACCGTCCGCAGGCCCGCGCCTACGGTGGCCGGAAATCGCCCCGCCATTCCCGCCGCCCAGGGCGTCTCCTGCGGCGACTGAGGGCGTGAGGCTGCCTCTCCCTCACGCGTTCCGCCTCCTCCTTCGCGAGCATCACTGCTTCGCAGAAGGAGGTGACGGCCTCCCATGCACTCTCGCTCCGCACCATGGCCTGGACCAGGCTCGGACGCGAGAGATCGCCGCCGCCGATCGCCTCCGTGAGAACACGGCGGTGCTCTGCCCAAGCCGGGCAGACCTCCACTGTATGCTCCACCGTGTCCTCCGGGCGATCCGCACAATGGTAACACCCGGGCGTTTCCTCCCGCCTTATGCGAAACAGGAACCTCCCGAAACAACCGTGTCCGGTGAGGACCTGCGTCAGGCGGAAGGCGAGGACGCCATGGCGCCTCTCTAACCACTCCTCAAAGAGGGGACTTATCGCCGCAATTGTGGCGTGCCCAGCGCTGGGTTGCGACAGTCGCGCTCTCCATGCCGCCATGAGATCCCGCCGGAGCTCTGTCCGCTGTACCGTGATTTCTCGCGGCAGCGGAGTTACGCCCCGGCGCTTCGCCTCCTCGCGCCATTCCCACACGTGCGCGAGGACCTTTGCCTCCAGATCCCACGGCGGCAATCCGGCAAGGAGGCTCGCCGCCTCCCGGGAGACCGTGCGGTATCCCCGGACTAGCCGGATGGCCATGACCCTCTGGGACGCGTTCAACCTGCCGGCTGGTCCCAGCCTTAGGGAACGCGCCCACACCGGTGCTCCGTAAAGGGCCATGGACCGCACGACCCCCGCGTAGAGCCTCCGGCAGGAGGCGTTTGGACCCCCCAGATTGGGCAGGAGCCGCCTCAAGGCAGCCCCAGCCCGTGCCAGTCTGGGAGCCAAACGTCGGAAGTGCTCCACGAAGTTCCACCGGCTGTCGAAGACGAGTCCCAGGTACTTCATCGTCGACCCGACTCCGATGTGAACCCCTCGGTAAGTGTTTAACATAAAATATGTATGCTAGATCTAGTATGCTAATATGTAGATATGCTAGATCTAGTATGCTATGTTAGATATTTAGTAGATGTCAATCAGACCTATTGTGTTATAACTGTTTTATTGCGTTGGAGATTGTACATCAGTTTTGTGATTACTTAGGTACATAAAAAAAAGAAATCAAAATCAAAAGTCATTTATTCAAAATACGCTGAGAATCAGCACTTTTCGAACGTCAAAATTACATAAGACTTTAGAGGCATGAGGAACAGGGGGTAAAGTTCACTCATCCTCTATTGAAAAGGGAGGATCCTCCGACCAGACGGGTGTTGTGTCTGGTGGGCCACTGCCCGACGGTTGATGTCGGGACGTTGTATATATGCTAACCGCGTGGTAAACTCTAATTGCGCGATGCAGATTTGCGTGACGTCATGTCTTTGATGCGTAGTTCTTATGTTGTGATGTAGATGCCGCCACATCACTCCCCTCCGGAGACCGGAGGTCGATAGTGAGCTGAGTCGTGTATCTTGCGATGCTTGCCAGTGCCAGTTGTGGTTCCAGTGAGTCGGAACCGGGTGCCGCATAGTTCACGGTGAGTCGGAACTGTCTGCGGTGATACCCCAGTGAGTCGGGGTGGCGCTGCGTTATGCTCCAGTGAGTCGGAGTGTACAGCGCTGGGTTGAGGCTGAAGGTGATGACCAGGAATGCGCGTCCGCTGCATGCTGGTGGTCAGGATACCTGTTGAAGCCGTGGATGCTGGCTGGCTGTGTGACTCGCCGCTCGAAAGCTTGAGGAAGTGATGCTGAAGACGTCACGCTGATGTAGTTGCACGAAGGCTGCGCTGACGTTCATGCTCGGGGTCACCAATTTAGAGGCATGAGGAACAGGGGGTAAAGTTCACTCATCCTCTATTGAAAAGGGAGGATCCTCCGACCAGACGGGTGTTGTGTCTGGTGGGCCACTGCCCGACGGTTGATGTCGGGACGTTGTATATATGCTAACCGCGTGGTAAACTCTAATTGCGCGATGCAGATTTGCGTGACGTCATGTCTTTGATGCGTAGTTCTTATGTTGTGATGTAGATGCCGCCACAAGACAATCCCCCAAAACGGCCGCCCTTCACCACTTCCTAGTGCTTTAGCTGGGAAGAAGAAGTAGCGCAACAAACTCCCCAGCAGCACAGCTGTCTGTTCAGTTAGAAGAACTTGATTCTACAGGGTTACTTGTGATTCGACGTATTCCTTGCAGGACGTAGTAGGGTTAAAATGCAACATATTTTAACCCTACTAAGCCTAACCCGACTAAGCCACCAAATTTTCTACCGAAATTCAGTACTTTTTTGTCTAAGAAAAATATAAATTACGAAAAATAAAATGTTTAATTAGTGATCTTTGCCTAAGTTTTAGGCATTTTTCAACTTTTATTTTGTAACAAAGATCTGCTAGGCATCAGCTATGATAATAACTTAAATTTTAGTAAAGAAGCGCCGTAAATCACTTTTGAACTGTATTTTTCATAAAAAAAAACTAAAAATCTATCTCTAATCTCAAAAACTATTGAATTTCGGTAGAATATTTGGTGGTTTAATTTGTTGCATTTTAACCCTAATATGTTGCATTTTAATCCAGCAAGGAATACGTCGAATTATAAGTAACCCTGTAGATATACATAATTTAGTCAGGCATTCCCATTTAATGTTGTAAAAGTCTGAGTAAGCTGACAAACGACCACATATCTTATTAATTTTTATTAATACTTTCTCATATACGCGCCATCAGCCAACATGGTGCTAACCATTCATATTCATAAGAGTGCCCCTGCAATCCTTGGTAATTATAAACATCATTATTACAGTTAGAACATCGAGTGACGAGAGGAAGCGGCGGAGGTCATAAAGTGCCTCGGAGCGCATCCCACCGCTGGGAATCTACTGGGATGGACCAAGGCGTGAGGGAGCAGCGGGAATCAAACTGATCATGGAAACATTTCTAACAACCTGCACTGGGCTCTCGTGGTGGATTACGGCCTAGTTTCTCTCACAGAAAGAAGAGGCCTGTATCCCAGCTATGGGAACATGACATGGTAGTTACATCGTTATGATAGCATTTGCTAAAAAAATAACGGTACCTAAGCAAAAGCGAGGCTGCTCACCGTTAATTTTATTTATGCATGGAGGACTTTGGAGAGATCCGGAAAAAATAAATATGATTGTGGTAGACCATACCTATACCACAGTAGGGAGGCGAAGATTATGATATTCAAATATTTTGGGAGAGGCAGCATCTCTTGAAGAATCACGACCGATTGATAGAAAAAAAATCCTTTCTTTTAGACGTATAGAGGCATGAGGAACGGGGTGTAAAGTTTATTCATCCTCTATAGAAAAGGGAGGATCTTCCGACCAGACGGGTATTGTGTCTGGTGGGCAACTGCCCGACGGTTGATGTCGGGACGTTGTATACAGGGTGTAAGGGACAGCCCTCCGCAAACTGATAGGGTGAATTCAGTATGTCTTACTAAGATGACTGGTACATGAAATTGTTTCAGGAACGTTAAGGGAATCCAATAAACCTGATTTGTTTGTGTTTTTGTAGGTAATAGGTATGCGGTGAGTTCGATGAACTCTGTAGCTAGACAGAAAGTGAACAGCTGATTACACGCGTCGTTGGTTAGAGTATTTCAACATCCATTGCTGGTTTTTTTTTTGCAGGTTTTTAACATAAATGGAATGCTGCGAACACACAATGCAATTTTACATTGAAATAATGAAAATGTTATTAAAAAAAAAGAATTGAAAAAATGAACATTTTCCTGAGAAAATTTCAGCTAGAATATGATTCAAAATGAGGAGCTGAATGCACCCTGTTAGTTTGCGGAGGGTTGTCCCTTACACCCTGTACCTATATGCTAATCGAGTGGTAAACTCTGATTGCGCGACGCAGGATTTTTGCGTGACGTCATGTCATTGTGATGCGTAGTTCGTATGTAGCGATGTAGGTGCCGCCACAAACGCAACGACCAATGGCGAATTACAACAAACAGCATTGGCGAAATTGTATATATTGATAGTCAATTGTTTTTCTGTGTGTAATCACAGCAAAACAATTGACTACCTATCGCCCATTTAACAATTTATACAATTTAAATCGCCTCTGCATCCCACTCGTACCACACACCAGTATTTGCATGTCGTACCTACAGTACTACCCAACCCTTCTGAACCGGTTGAACCTTAGCCAAATGGCACCGTACCTGGATTTAGTACACAACCAGTTTCCCTAGACACCTACCCATACTCCCCTTCAAACTCAAACGTATGAAACTAGTGAAGTTCTGTGTGTAGTGACGGGTCAAGTAAGATTGGTTAGTGAAACGTAAATCATAATCTCAGGATTCGGGGTCGAAATGCTGATGTTGGGGTCGTATAAGAAAGTGTAAGCGATTTTTGGTGTCGTTTAGTTCCAGTTTTAATGGTGTATAGTGTCCTGTAGGGATGTGCCGTATTTATCTACATGAGGAGACCATTTCGGCTTGGTTTTGAAAGTTTTGTTGACAGATAGATTGACTCACACAAAAGAGTTACTGACAACATTTGTCATCCATCCGTTTCATTAACCTGATGAGGCTGAAAATCTGTATTTTACATGGAGCTACGTAACGCCCATCAAATCTGCCTAGCCTTTTCCCAACTATGTTGGGGTCGATTTCCAGTCTAACTGGATGCAGCTGAATACCAGTATTTTACATGGATCGACTGCATCGACTGCCTATATGGCCTCCACAACACAGTAACTGGGTAATACGATACGCTTTGGTAATACTCGTTGTCAAACTTTCGGGCTCCTGACGACCCATAACGACTGTCAAAGATCCACGAATGACAGCCGGGACCAACGGCTTAACGTGCTTTCCGAGGCACGTAGGAGTCTCAGTATGTAAAGATGGTCACCCATCCACTGATCAACCCCGCAACCGTAGCTTAACCTGATGGATGGAGCTCCGTAACGCCCGTCTGACCCAATATTACGCGGGTTTTTAGACGTTTACTTACTGCAATTAGATTTAAATATGCTTTTAAAAGCGCAAAATACTGAAGTGAATTGTAAAGAATAGTCACCCATCCGAGGACTGATTACAGAATTGCAGACCAATCAATCCACCCGGTGTTGCCAAACAAAAACTCCAGTGCAATTGGAAAACACCAGCTCAACAAACAAAACACCAAATGCAACAAAAATAAATAGTAACGTACTACAGAAAATCTCATCTCAAACTGAAAAATGTTACAATTCCCATGTATACAACTAAAAATAACGGAAAATATCGCTTCTATTTGTAACTGCTGAAGCAAATGATAAATATAGAGCAGGAGCATCACTATTGATCCGGAGGATTCCCGGAGTAATAATAGACAACATTACGACCCATCCCTATTCTGTACCGATGGACCACAAATAGAATTCTATCGCGTTTGAATGAATAAAAGTTCAGTTGAAGGAAGAAAAATGTTACGTATACAATTATGTAGACCGCAGCGAAAAGTACTTACGTTTTAAAGAGCGTTATGTCTCCTAATTTACGTTGCAATGGTCTCTCCATTATGAGTTTTTGACAGATTTGCCATACAAAAGTTATCAAAAACTCACAATGGCGAGACCATACAACAAACAACAACAAACAACAACAAAACAATAAACAAAAAAAATATTTCTTTCTTTTCTTTTTTACCATTTTAATTTTTAAAAAAAACGATAAACAATTTTTCTTTCTTTCTTTTCTTTTTTACTTTTTAAAGAAAAGAAAGAAAGAGAAATTGTTCACCTTTTCTTTTAAGCTAAGTCTACACTTAAATATATTTCCTACGACTAAACTTTTGCCCATGCTTCTCCGATGCCATTAACGACTTAATCATCAGAACAAATTAGTGCATTAGGAAAACTGTGTGAATGTTAGGAAACAGATTATGCATAGAAAGACCGTTGATCAGACGGACGTTGCTACTATCACGCTAATTAATAAAAAAAAACCGGTCAAGAGCGAGTCGGACTCGCGCACCGAGGGTTCCGTTCCGATTTCTGAAAAAGTGTGCTATTTAGAGACATCGTTTTATTTTTCCTGTGATCTTTACATAAACTTCTATCACATAATTTCAGATTTTTCTCTTTGCAAACTTCGGAGATAAGGGGGGACGGTATTTTTTTTTACATTTTTCATCAAAAGTCACTGTGTTTCATCACTGTGCGGCCTAAAAAAAAAAAAAAGTATGTTTGAGAATGTGCAAACAGCGTTCTTTCATATGATACCCCACATGACCTAGTAGCTCCACTTTGAATTTTTAAGAGGGGGTCTTAAAAATTCAAAGTGGAGTTACTCACCCCATGTTGCAAAAAAAATACATATATTTTTATTTCTTTCTTATTTGCAAAATAGTTGGGTAAACGTCATCTAAAACTGTTCCAAATTTCAAGTTGATAGCACTAGTAGTTCTTGAGATATCCAGCTGTGACAGACAGACAGACAGACTGAGTCACACCATAAGGGTTCCTTTTTTACCATTTTGGTACGGAACCCTAAAAACCTTACTCAGTTATGGGGACCGCCGACAGAAGTGAAAACTTGACAACGCAACACGTCACATTAGCACGTCGCGTGATGCGGGACGCATGACTCGAATTCATAAGGGCGAGCGCGCACTGCGGTGCGTTTTTCTAACGCATAATCTGTGAAGTATGGAATGTCTTTGAAGTTCGCGCACTGCGGTCATGCGTTTTATTACTGTAGGCCCCGCCCTGTGCGGCAGAACTAACGGAACGCACCGCAATGCGCGTTCGCCCTAAGATTTCCCCCTACCAAAACTCGCTCAACGCGCCTAAAGACATACAGATTCACTCGTTGTAGTAACGAGGTCAAAATAACTCTGTTTAAAGCATATTGTGAAGCGTTCTACTCGGGCAGTTTGTGTGGGTCTGTATTACGCGGAGGGCTGTAGCTATGCTCTGCGTATGCAATATGATAATGGCTTCAGGGTACTGTTCAGGTTGCCCCAGTTCTGCAGCGCGTCTAGCATATTTGCTGTAGCACGAATTGGCGACTTTTATGCCATTGATTGATTGATTTGAAATTTCTTTATTTAAAAATAAACAAAACAAACAAAATGACATTTAGATCTTATTCTAAAAGCATTCAACCTTAAGGCTGCAGTCTTGCAAAATTCACTCGCGGCGAATTATTTGCGCAACTTTGTATTTTTTTTTAAACAAAAGTAATGAAATAAAATGAAATATTATTATAATACGTGAATAACCATTATATAAGTAATAGCTGGTAATTTTTTTTAAGTTCATCTGGGTGGATTATGTTAGGTAAATCAAGCGTTAAATACAGCTCTTTCGAGCCAGCAACGATTCGAGTTATGTTTGTGCACTTGCATTGGGCAATACAAATTTTATTTAGAAAATCTGTTCAGCGCATAATTGTTTCCATATTCTTGTCTTCAAAATGCGCTGATTACTTTTTTCTAATTACCTTTCATTTTCTTAATTCAGATGTCACAATGTCATCGAAATTCTCTGTTTTTAGCTTTTAATAAACGGTTTGTTTCATAATAACAATGCATCGTATGCATGTAAAAGTTAGTTAATTTAATGCCAAGAGTTCAATAAAGCAAGTACTAAAAAAAAATTGCACCTAAATCACCTTACTCTAACAATAATAATAATCTCAAAATACCTCCAAAACAGAGTTTATGAACAAGAATTGCGAGTGAAATTTCTTAGTGGGTCGGAGCGTTTTGGAGGTCTTTTGAGATTATTATTATTGTTAGACTAAGGTGATTTAGATGCATTTTTTTTTAGTATTTGCTTTATTGAACTCTTGGCATTAAACCAACCAAATCTTACATGCGTACGATGCTTTGTTATTATGAAACAAACCGTTTATTAAGAGATAAAAACAGAGAATTTCGATGACATTGTGACATCCGAATTAAGAAAATGAAAGATAATTAGAAAAAAGTAATCAGCGCATTTTGAAGACAAGAATATGGAAACAATTATGCGCTGAACAGATTTTCTAAATAAAATTTGTATTGCCCAATGCAAGTGCACAAACATAACTCGAATCGTTGTTGGCGCGAAAGAGCTGTATTTAACGCTTGATTTACCTAACATAATCCACCCAGATGAACCTAAAAAAAATAACCAGCTATTACTTATATTATGGTTATTCACGTTCAATAATAATATTTCATGTTATTTCATTACTTTTGTTTAAAAAAAAACGCAAAGTTGCGCAAATAATTCGCCGCGAGTGAATTTTGCAAGACTGCAGCCTTAAGATTGGGTGTTTTGTGCAGACTATGGCGCCTTTATAAAACATTTACGAATACATAAATTATGTAATGTAAACAAAACTTATTATGAATCAGAAGTATCATACTACTTACGGTAATTACATATTGTATAGTTCAGCGCGAAGATTAGACACAGGGCACTTTACAACTTTACTTTTTTATGCCATTAAGAAGAAGAAGAAGACCACATCCTTAATAAGTAGAATGAGGGCTAGCAGCAACATTATTTTCAAAACCCTAGCTGAACAGCACCATGCAACAATATAATGACACTGACAATGTCCAGTTGCTCGTACGGCAGGGATGAATAATAATTATGTGGACTTAATTAATTAATTATTTATTTATTTATTTAAACTTTATGCACAAGTAAAAAAAATACCGTACAAAGGCGGACTAATGCCTGAGGCATTTTCTACCCGTCAACCTTAGGGTGATGCAGAGAGAAAACATGGCACGTGCAACATAAAGGGTAGATAACACGAAAATAACTATAAAATACAAGAATAGATACATACATATTATATACCTACATACATACATATATATAAATGGAACAAACTTTGTAAGGAGAAATAACGATCGGTAGAGGAGAAATAACGATCAGTAGAGGAGAAAATGAACCAGCAAATTAGCGCTGTGATGTTTCTGCCAACTTCTCACGTATGTACTCACGTGTCTTCACTTTAAAAGACAACCGATTGGTTGCCATCCTGATGTTCAGAGGGAGCGCGTTCCAAAGAAAGACCGCCTGTACAAAGAAAGAAGAGTGAATGAAACCAGAGCGGTGAGAAGGACATCGTAAAAGACGATTATTGGTGGAGCGAAGGTTTTTACTATGGGCAGAGCATAAGTATTGAATATGGGAATTCAGGTAAGAAGGAGAAGTGGGTTTGTTAAGAATAGAAAACAACATAGACAGAGCCCTGAGCTCTCTGCGCTGACGAATAGGTAACCATTTTAAAAGCAATCGGTGCGCGGATACATGGTCATACTTACGGAGATTGAAAACGAATCGAATGCAATTATTGAGAAGGCGGTCAAGTTTATTGAGGAGATCTGCATTCAGGTCGTAGTAACACACATCACCATAGTCAATTATGGGAAAGATTAGGGACTGTACAAGCATTGCCTTTATGTGTGATGGGAGAAGGTTTTTCAACCGATAGAGTGACCGCAGCGTTCCGGTGACTTTTTTACTAACAGTAGCGACCTGCTTTCGCCAGTCAAGACGAGTGTCATGCAGACCAAGATCCTTAACATCGGAGCCAAACGGAATGATGGAGTTGTCAAAGATTACAGGTAGCACAGTTAAACCATTCAGCTTTCTTATACTGTAGGGACTCCCTATTATATTAGCCTGACACTTAGTAGGGTTAACCGCCACTCCAAATCGGTCAGACCAGTCCTTAACCACACCCAAATCCCGGTTTAGCTCCTCAATCGCATCGGAAATGTTATCAACACTTGCCTGCCTAATTAATACTATCCCTTTTTTTTTTTTTTTTTTTTGAGGGTGGAAAATCATCAAATAACTTCTCCCGCTCTGGGTGTACCCGTGTTCCTACAGTTGCCTATGCCAGGGCCGCGGTATATTCTTAAAACTACCCGCGACCCCAGCGGCAATATATTATACTAACCCTAAGGACCTATTTCACGAAGTCCGAATAGCCACTACCTACTTACCGAATAAATTAAAAAATGGAACAGATTTTGTATGAAATTATCTGCGAAGTAAGTTAATAGAAACTTAATTGTAAGTTTTTAGCTTTTGTACTTAGTAACCAGTGAACCAATGTTGTCAAATTAAATAAAAAAATAAAAATAAAAAAAAAGTTTTCACTTCAACAATCTTAATAAGATACCTAACTCTTCCAACGCCCACCGACATACAGATTAACTTTACCTTGAAGAATGAAGGCATACCAAAAATCAATCACAAAACCTTTAATTCCTCATTGACACTACCTCCACTGTCACCAGAATACGCTTCCACTGAACGCCGCGACAGTTATCCGAATGTCAATTAACAACACTTAGCGCAGCCTCGGTGTTAATGCACCTTTATATAGGTAACTCGGATTTCGTGTTATCCATACATACAAATAAATAAAATGGAAGCATAGTGTTAATAATGTCAAAATAATAGCTTTTTACTAAATGCATATGAAAGTAGGTAATATACGATACAAAAAACAAAAAAACACTATTTTTAAAATTGCTGTCTGTTTGACTTGTTGTTCAGTTTCTTACAATAATATAAACAAAAAAAAACTTGAGAGGTGTCAAGGGACACCCGGATGGAACGAAGTTCCTTTTGATTAATTAGTGAAGGAATTGTAACAAAATTTTATTTTTATACTTATCATCATCATCATCATCATCATCATCATCATCATCATCATCATCATCATCATCATCATCATCATCATCATCATCATCATCATCATCATCATCATCATCATCATCGCGACACCACTCTGTTCAATGCGAAATAGAAATGAAAATATCTGGCTTGCTTTCTATAAGAGAGAGAGAGAGAGAGAGACAGACAGAGAAACATGCGCACGCCGCACGGCTACCTATAGCAAAAAGTGCCGTGACAACTTTTCGTGAGACTTTTTTCCGTCTAGCCCCCTTTCACAACGCGCGATAAGGAACTTCGTTCCAAAAAATATAATTTGTTGTTTTGTGAAAAAGTTGTAGTTCGCTCTAATATACACCTGCTAATAGTAGTTTATAGAACTCAGTGTGTTATCGTTGTGAAATTATTTAATTGTCATTTTATTTCATTACAAAGATTTGGTTTCATTATCTTCATTAACCTTCAACACCCGTGGGAACTCGGGGTGGGCAACTAGATAATAGATTCGCGGAGGTTGCATGCAAATTACATGGCAGAATCTTTACAGTACTTTATCTCTAATGATTTATTCTTCAGCTTCACCAGATTTCAGAAAGGCTAATCAAGTCTCCGAACAATTAATATCATATTGTTATCTGTTGTTATCATGTTATCTGTTCAGTACTCAAACTCAAAGCATTTATTTCAAATAAACCAATGACAGGCACTTTTGAATTGTTAAGGGGTCGGTCTTGGGTTGGTTAGTCAGAAAGATGAAGCTAGTTGCCCATTCCAAAGCGTAGTAGATCCCTATGGAGAATAACGGGCAAGAAAATCCACGGACACCCTTTTAAATCAAATATTATAAAAAATATTCGTTTTACTAATAAGCCTTTTTAATCTGAACATTTTGCGTTGTGGCATTTTCATCATCATCTTCCTGGCCTTATCCCATGTTACTTGGGGTAGCCGCAACACGTTTTCTTCTTCCATTCTCCCCTGTCAACCGTCACGCTATCATTCACTCCCCTCTCTTTCATATCATTCCTCACACAATCCATCCATCTTTTCGTTGGCCTTCCTCTGCCTCTCCATCCATCAACATGATTGTATTTTGATCACTCTTTTAATCACATGCGTTTCGTCTCTCCTCATCACATGCCCATATCAAGCCAAACGATTTCCTCTTAACTTTTCTGTCACTGGCGCCACTTTCAAACTTCCTCTTATAATAAATATTAATTTGCTTATTACTTTTCTATTCTTGTCACTCCACACATTCATGTCAACATTCTCATCTCCGCTGCATGCAATCTATTTTCATCCGTCTTCTTCACTGCCCAGCATTCCGATCCATAAAGTACGACAGGCCTTATCACGAGCTTGTAAATTTTGGCATTTTCAGTAGATTACAAAATGTCTCCTCTAACAACTTCCACTGTGTCCTATCTCTCGCAACTCTTCTCCAATTTGGACCCGCTGTGTGTCTTCCCCCTGTTCCTTTTGCCATCTCTGGGGTACCATTCTGTCACAACATTACTCCACTTGTCTTGAATGCCTCTTAACAAGTGGCCTGTTAAGTTCAGTACTATATTCTATAGCAACAGCTAACAAGTAGCTAGCAGCTATCAGAACCCGCGAATTATTTATTTTAACAAAATATAAAAACAACTACTCCACTAAAAACACTAGTCCATTCACTCCCAACATGAAAAAGCACGCAACTTGTGACATCCAACCCTTTGTCCGCCGCGGGCTGTACGAATAGTGCGAGTATCGATTGAGTGCGAGTGAATAATGCACGCGCCGTACGTCGCCGTCCGTCGCCGTCCGCCGCCGTCCTACGTCCGTCCGCCGGTCAATTAGTCGCTTCGCACTGCACTCACTGTTGCCGTATTGTTTTTGATGCGTGCTTTATCTAGCGGAGAAGTGTGTTGCTATCTGAGTTGCTTTTTTGTGCTATTTGTGTGGTATAAATAATGATTAGTTTTGTAGTGTGACTAATAGATTGGGATATGCTTGAAGGGCAACGCGTTAGACTGAACCGAGTTAAAATACCATCAGATAACCAACGTCGATCAATCTGCCTAGCCTTTTCCGAACTATGTTGGGATTGGCTTCCAGTCTAACCGGATGCAGCTGAATACCAGGATTTTACATGGAGCGACTGCCTATCTCACCTTCACAACCCAATTACTGGGTAATACGATACCCCTTGATAAGACTGGTTGTCAGACTTTCGGGCTTCTGACAACCCGTAACGACTGTCAAAGCCTTAACGTGCTTTCCGAGGCACGGAGGAGTCCCAGTATGTAAAGATTGTCACCCATCCACGGACTAACCCCGGCAAACGTAGCATAACCTGATTGATCGACCCGGCTGTTATCACCTAACCACGATAGCCAACTTAGCGCTTGTTTGCACAAGGTGGCAGATCCAATAACTTTGCATTGATGTATATAGATAGTTTGTGTAGTTAGAGAATCTATTAAATTGAACCAACAGGTTTCACATAATTGCATACGACGCCGCCCGTCACCACGTGTCAAGTGCATTGATTGCTGCAGGACATCAGTTATTGCAGCGTGAGATACTCGCCTGCCATGAGCGTGAGATACTTGCCGATGTTAGACAACGCAATATTACAGTCAATTAATGTAACTAACATCAGTCGCTGATGATTCGCTGCATGCTAGGAATTTCGAGTTTCTATGTACAGTAGTACCAAACTTATAGGACTTATCGATGTACCTGTGCAGAAGATGAATTTTCAAAGCGCGGGAAATGCTATTGACCAATCGGCATCACTCCACGCACCGCGCTCCTTTTTCCTGTACCGCTATTGGTCGGCAGCATGTTAGCGCGCGCCGCGAATGGCATGTTAGTCAGCCGCCATACTTGCGAGTGAGACGGAACCAACAGCTGCGGTGTATTATGAACCTTACAGTAGTGATCTAAGGTTGATTGTAAGTTTTAAGCATTATTTCGTTAATCTTCGGGGCCGTACTTTCTTTTCTGTGCGAACGAAGATTCACGACGCGCCTTATCAGTTGGGTACCACTGTACTCCATACTAAACATGTATAGTATGGAGTACATATAAAAGTTGTACATAGTACATAGCATGCAGCGAATGCTGTTACTACGTTAATTGATTGTATACTTTTGCCGGCTTTGTCCGCGAGTAGGTCAGAAATTATCCCACGGGAACGTATTACCGGAATAAAAAGATCCTATGTCCTAATCCAGGTCATTTTCTACCCATGTGTCAAATTTTATTCAAATCCGTTCAGCCATTTTAGCGTGAAAGTGTAACAAACAAACTCAATCTCGCATTTATAATACTTATTAGTTAGAAATCCATTTCCTTCGAGGATTACAGGCGTTTCAGGGATGTTATATTATTATAATTAAATGCGAAAGTTACTCTGTATGTCGGTCTATCTGTCTGGTCCCTTTTCACCATATCGACTAAACGGATTTCGATGAAATTTGGTCAGTTCACACAGTTAGACCATGGCCTGGGTTATGAAATAGGATACTTTTTATCTTGGTAGTAGAGTGGGCGAATTTACAACTTACACGCGGGCGAAGCCGCTGGAAAAAGCTAGTACATAATATATAATATAGGTACTTGTAGAAGCAGCATACTTCCAACAAACCATGACGTCATAAAAAACATACATTTATTGGAAGAAGCAGCGGAACAAAATATCCAATAACAGAACTAATAAGATTATGAACTTTGTAGTTCATCACGGATCAGTAAGTCTCACAAAACTTCCACTCAACCACGCAACTACAGGGTGCTCTCGTATTGCATCTCACAGGTCATTGAGCACGACGTGACGTCATTGCGCACGACGTGTCGCGTGCATTGAATGCGAACAGGCAGCGTGACGTGACACGATAAGTCACAATTCAACGCCATTTTACTTCTCTCTTCTTCTTCTTTTTTTTTCTTCGCCATTTTTCTTCATTTTCTTTCTTCTTTATTTGACTTTTGTTACTCGGTTGATATTTTTAAAATAGTAATTCCATGCCTGCCTTAGAAAAACCCACAGTAAAAAAAAACATCACACAACAATCCATTTTTGGTCGGAATCTAGTTGATACCTATGAAATAAAATTTTTGTATACGAGTATTTATGATTGAGTTTGCAATAGTACATTTTGATACAAGTGGAGAATGTTTGTTATTGCATTCGAGGCGAAATTAACACCCGAGCTCACGTGCTCGTGTAATACGGCTCGGGTGTTAATTCCGCCTCGAATGCAATAACAAACATTCTCCACTTGTATCAAAATGTACTATTCCATGTCTATTTATCTTTCTACTTTACGTTTGTCAATTAAAATTTTACACGAGTACTTACCAAAACATAAGTAGGTACAGTACGACACAACTTAGATGCAGCATCGGCAAAATTCGTAAAACCGATCACGATCCGAACTGAGTGCGCCTTCGAAATCAGCAATCTTTATTACTGCTTTAGGCGAAAATTATATTTACGCAAACGCAATAATTTTTAAAGTCATAATTATAACCAAATACATTCGTAAAATTTAAATGAATGAATGCAAATTCTAAATGCTACATCTTAGTTGTGTCGTAATACACTAGTGCTGTCACTAATTCACCTATTTTCTAAGCGTGACGATTATAGCAATTATCTCTCTCAACCTTTACTTGATAACAAACCCATGTTCAGAGAACCTCAGGTTGACATGAATATTCCATCCACCATCACCAATTTATGTCAACCCACCTCTAACGATATCTCTGTTCAACCTAAACTCGTATATCTGCTTGTGAATTTATAAACAGTTACAACGATACAGGAATATTGAATAAACAAGCCTTCCACGAAAGCCGAGGGCGGATTGATAAGGCGAAGTAATTAATTTTTCATCTCGGCGTGTGGTATTGTCCCTAAGCCGCTAGTTAGTAATTCTGTGTGTACAAAATTGTGCGTGGCAGATGGAGGGTTGACGAAACTCGGGCGGACCGTCTGAACCATAGAAATATAAAAAACAGGAGAAGTGGCAAGAAGTGTCCGCGCGACATCCTCAGTATGAGCCGTTCATAGTACAATTTCCGTCTCCGCGAACTAGTGCGCTTTCGACTGTGGCCGTGACAATTTATAAGAATGCCGTGTTGTTTCAAGTTTTCAGTGGTTTCTTGTAAAAACCGAAGCCATGTAGGTAAATCATGGAATCACTTTCCTAAGTACAAATATTTTACCATATTTGTCTTTAAAATCATGAAAGTGACAAAAGGACAAAGTGGAGACAAAGGGTTCCGATACATTTTAACATACTGCACGCTTAGCATGACCGCCATAGAAACGGGTTTTGTCGACGGAAGAATAGATGAAATGGCAGACAGTAGAAATATTTGTACGCATTCTACGCGTCTAACACTTGTATTGATGGTCAAGTAAAAGTAATTACTTAAGCAAAAGTAATTGCTCAAGCAATGATTTTCTTTCTATAGTTTAGTAATGGGGTTGGCTCCTTAAAACTTTTGGCAGATGACGCTAGCATAGCTTTCACCTGTCACATTTGTTTACTCAATTTGTGTGTTCCGTTTTGTAAATTTTTTCATCAAAATACCAGGATGGATGATAAGATAAACATGTACTCATCATTGAGAATAAGCGAGCTAAAGGCTGAACTGAAAAAAACGAGGTGCTTCTTTACAAGGAAGACCTTATTGAAAGGTATACTCTTAAAATTATACATCAAGCTATTTTATTTATGAAATAGTTTTGCTTGTAGGAAGTATACATTTCATAATACTTTTCTCCAATTACATTACTACAAAAAGCCAAATTAGACCACTTTTTTTTAATTACTTTTTTTAACCACTTTTTTTTTAATTCTACAGCTATCGGAAATTGGTGTGCACCTATTTCTTTGCAATAAGGCACTTCACATTTCTTAGGCATTTTGTAAAATCAAACCAAATCAAAAAATTCATACAAATGAATATAATTTTGGTTAAAGCTATGCTAGCGCCACTTTGACAGTAGCCAACCCCATTGCTTGAAGTTAGAACTGTCAAAGCTTAGAATTCTTAGCCAAGTAATAGTCATCATTTTCTTCACTTTAGAATTCTACCCTCAAGTATGAAATTACTTAGTAGCAAGTAATTACTCAAGTAATTACTTTGACTATAAATACGAGCCTTAGCATGGCGATGTGTAGTTTTGTCTATTCTTCCGTCGACAAAACGTCGTCATGCTAAGCGTGCTGGGCACATCTCCTTCTTTCTTATATCTATGGGCAGAACCGTCTCGCGTCAATAATAAATGTTTGGGAAACTCATGTTTTGAGGTTTTTGTTTTATGGTGGGTCACACATAATGAGAGCAATGGTAGCCCAGTGGTGCAGGCCCCAACTTACGAGTCACAACTCGGTCATGGGTTCGATCCCAGACTAATTTTACTTTGAGTAAAAAATTTCTTCACCTCTGCTCTCAAAACGGTGAAGGAAAACATCGTGAGGAAACCGGCATGTCCTAGAACGAAAAATTCGAAGACATGGCATATACCAACCCGCACTTGGCCCGCGTGGTGGATTACGGCTCACTTCCTCTCGGAAGAAGAGCCTGTGTCCCAGCAGTGGGAACACACATAATAGGCTCATATATAAGATTATGGGTTGATTATGCACCTACCTAATAAGTGAAACATAATATGAGATGTAACATAGACGTTGAATCGAAAATACCGTCCAAATACAAACGTATTATTTAGCGTCCGTGAAATTCATGTTGCATTACTGTATCTTAGAATGGCAACATGAATTTACGTGCACACACGGCGATGAATAACTTCAAAGATAGACACAGTTAGATTTTTTTAAATATTATTTTTAAGCAGCTGACCCGACGGACGTTGTCCTGCTGACCTGACCAACAAAAATACCATAGAAAAAAGGAAGTTCAGGATTTTCCGAACTTGAAAACTTTTCCGATTTTTCTTACCATAAAAAACTAATCCGGAATATTACTATTCTCCAAGTGATACGCAACGATCAGCACTTCATATTTATTTTATATATTTTAACATAGATTTTACTATTCGTACAGCATGACAAAGTTCAAAGGTTACATCGTTTATCTTCGGAAAAACCGAAATATAGCGAATAAAATGTGGTTATCGACCAATAGAAATTGATTTATATTCCCACTAAATGCTTTAATTCCGTCACTCCCGTATTGGTCCACTCATATTTTTAAAATGTATAATGCAAACATGCATGCATGCATGCATGTATTCGTGTAAACTTACAATGGTAAAGTTTCGGTGTATTGTGAAGTCGTAAAAACGTGAGAAGTAGGGGCGGGTCGCTAGTTAAAAATAATTGATAAACGCTTCAAAATTCAAACTACATGTTTCGACGTTCAAAATGAAATCAGTTTTGCAAAAGAATTTGTAGAATCCTGGCTGCGCGGTAATCAAGCAAGTGTACATGAAAAACGCGAAGTGTATCGGCGGACGGAAGGTTTGACTGTGGGAGGTGCTCCAAAAATCCTCTATCAAAAAGGTGGACGTGTCAATGGACGTGCAAATTAGATTTGTTAGTGGACGCGCCAACTGTTACGTGTCTCGTCACCGACGAAAAATCGAGAGGGTTAGCTAAACGTGGTTTAAGTATTCACAGGTATGGACGCGCATTTGGAGGGTTGAAACTTACGTATAGACTATACAACCAAGTACCTAGGATAAATTGAGGACTGTATATTGTAAACTGTTTTTATTACCTGGTAATGTTGCAATAATGAACATTATGTGAAAACTAATAGGGTTGAAAATTAAACCGCCATTGCGAATTGAATTGTGATCTAAGCCGGTAATTTTTTTTTGTTAAACTTCCCAAGACCCCAACCAAATCGCGGTAATGAAACGCTTGCGAATTCTAATTCGACGCCAACGCCATCTAGTTACGTCGAGTACAACTTTACAAAAAATACAATTTGGTTTTTTGTTCTGATGAGCGCCTTTTTACATCATCATTAACAGAAACCTTCCAATAATTTGGGTTCAATTTAAATGAGGAGGGTTATATGAGCAGACGCACAGCCAGGAAAATTAATGGTATTTCAAATTGAAACACTACGCCATCGCCAATGTGCCGTGTAATAGCCATTTCTGTCGGTAATAGCAGAGTCTGGGTGTTTTTCTATCTATAATATGTATGTATGTACATAAGTAGTTTATCAGCCATCTCGCCAGCATTAGGTTGCTTAGCTTGGGACTAGATGGCGTTGTGTGAAATGTCCAAGGATATTATTATTATTTCACACAACTGCGATTTGATTATACTGAAAATTTAAGTTGGTAATCAATTTATTATATAGGTACAATTAAATTCCCTGATGAATACTAAAAAACATGAATACTGTAACTTGATGTTTGCATATTTTTTTCAGATAGGTCTTCATATTTTTTGAGGGGCTTATAGCTAAGCAATACCAGCCGCACGGGTCGATCGATCAGGCTTACCGCGGTTGGTCCGTGGATGGATGACCATCTTTACATACCAATACCCCGTGCCTCGAAAAGCTCGTTAAGCCGTTAGTCCCGATTGTCATTCAAAACCCAGTAACTGGGCTGTATAGGTCAGATAGGCAGTCGCTCCATGTAAAATACTGGTATTCAGCTGCATCCAGTTACACTGGAAGCCATAGTTGGGAAAAGGCTAGGCAGATGATGATGATGAGGTCTTTACATTTTATTTTTTATTATACGTTCGTATTATTTATGCATACATTGCAGTACAGACTCATTGATTCAATAGTGAAAAACTCGTCGTTTGGCTCCTCGCCTAATTGCCAGGCTTATCGGTAATTACCTCGCATCCGTCCACTCAATGCAATACCACAGAGTATTATAGCTACAGTGGTTCATCTGGGCAGTGACCTTGAATTAAGGCTTGTCCGCCGTAAAAAGCGCGGTCACTGTCGGACTGCATAAAAAAGAAAGAGAAGTGCAATGACACAACGCTTGCAAAATATGAAGTAATTACCGATTTACAAAAAATCTAGGGATTGGACTAAAAAAGTAATGACATGAAATAATTCCTTATTATTTTGTAAAGAATTGTATAAATTTATGAACACTTTTAATGAAAACTGTAGGAGTAATATGGTAAAAACTCGATTAAATAGACAGAAATAGACCTGGGTTTAGCCTTTTTTTTTTCTTTAGTTCTACAAACTAACATAGATTTCAGGACACATGAAATCACTTCTTATGTATTCTAGATTATTGTGTTTTTCTTTTCTATCAAAAAGGTGCTATAGTTACTGTAAAAAAAGGAAACAAAGTTATAAAAAGTTTGTACTTATTTTCGCCGTATTTTAGGGAGGACAAGCCTTAATTACCTACGGCCGCTCGGTAGATAAATACGTGTCCGTCCGCGCGTAACTGCCGCGCGCTCGAACTGTTTTACTGAGACTGACTGAGATTTCAAAACGCGTCGTTTCGCCCGTTTTCTATGAAGATAAACTACTGTATCATTATTATACTGTGGCAATATACAGAATACTATGTAATAGTACTAGTTACTATGCGCTTTTGTTTAGCATAGAATGTTCCAACAATTTTTTTTTTTTTACTAGTCTTCGCTGTCTCGGGCAAAGGCTTCCGTCCACTCCTTCCATCTTTTGCGAGCCCACGAACTACCTATCCAACTATCTACTGGCTACATAATGTTGCAAACACTATGTTGTTGAACTGTCAAAATGGAAGCCATTACTACTGTAAGCCGACGTTCGCACGGACGTAAAAATATCGCGGCGGGATTTTATCGCGCACTGGATTTGCAACTCTCGTTGTTGAGCCGAGCATTGAGAATCCAACCTAACAACAACAGAATGCATTCTAGCGCGTCGAAGAAACACACTGTTGGATTTTCAACTCTTGGCGCTAAGCAGAGCGTTGAAAATCCATTGCGCGAAACAAAATCGCCGCGATATTTTTACGTCCGTGCAAACGTCGACTTAGTCGGCGTTCCCACGAGCGTAATAAAATCGCGGCGTGATTTTATCGCGCACTGGATTTTCAAATGTCGTTGTTGAGCCGAGCTTTGAGAATCCAACCTAACAAAAACAGAGTGCATCCCAGCGCGACGAAAAACACTGTTGGATTTCCAACTCCCGGCGCTAAACAGAGAGTTGAAAATCCATTGCGCGATAAAATCCCGCCGCGATTTTATTACGCTCGTGGAAACGGGGCTTTAGTGTGTTACGCAATTACCCCGCTGCCGCGCTGCACGCTGGGTGCTTTTGTAAGAGAATAATTTTATATTTAATCAACATTTGCCGTAATCAAATATGCTTTTTAATGATAACATGGCTGACTGAATACGTGTACACATATCTTTTGATCTCGTTTGATTAAGCAGCTCAAGCAACGTCCTCTGATGTTTTCATCAACAAAACTTTACATTTAAAAAAAGTTTTAAATCAACCTGAACGGAGCTGGTCTATATAACTTAGCTTGATTAAATCTAGTCCTTCCGTAGTTCCGAAGCCTGCATCGTAAAAATTTTAATAAGTTTTTAATAAATAATATTAAAGCAAGCAACGTCAGAATTTTTAATAAGAATTTCAGTCAAAGTTTATAGTCTTTAGAAACTTGTAAAAGGTTCCGGTTTCCTCATTGATATAAAAAGTAATATATAAGTAATATATAAGTAATATATAAGTCAATGGGTTTCCTTTATACTTTATGTATATCACAGGATCTCGCAGTACCGTGTAATATTGAAATAATATTGATAACTATTAAAAAAATATTATTAAATGTTCTTCGTGGTAGACTTTTTTATGGCCTACACGACTTTGACATGTCTCTTCAACGGTGCCAGATCGAGTATCGGTACATTGAGGTACTGAAGTGTCTGTACTGAAACGGCATTATGACAGTCCAACTCCAGGACCAGACCTCAAAACCTATGTTCTTTGAAAAGAGTAAGTAGTTCAGGAAAACTTTGAATAAAGGTTCTGTCTGGAAAATTAAGGACTTTTCCTAGAAGTTTTACCTTTATTATAGTAATTAGTAGTAGTCTTACGCAGCTCCGTATGAATTTAAAAAAATATATTTTTACTGTAGTATAGCAACGTATAAAGACGGTTATCAATTTATCATATACTAGAAAGGTTTAGGTAGTAAAATAATGGTAAATAATCTTGATGTGACTTTTTACACAAACACATATTAAACAAATAAAGTACTGCTTAAACTAATGTTTCAATTGATTTAGTAATCATTATTGTTGTGTTTACATTGGTTTTTAGTTGCATTTTATGTTCAAACTGAGGTTTTAAAATAAAAAAAACGGCCAAGTGCGTGTCGGACCACGCACAATGAAGGGTTCCATAGTTGAAAAGAACTTAAAATTGTAATCCCAAAAAAAATGTTTTGTGAGTGATAAAATAACTAATTTACAATTTTTGGGCTTTTTCCTTTATTTGTGCTGTGAGACCTTGCTTCTTGCCAAATTTCATGATTCTAGGTCAACGGGAAGTACCCTATAGGTTTTGATTTACTTGCGAGTATCAAAATGTGTCGCATAAATGGCCGCATTTTGTTATTGCGTTGACTTAGAAGCTTGATTTTTAGGACTCCAAGGGACTATTGAGTTACGTAAGTATTCGATATAAATTTAAATTTGATACCTTCACACATTTCTGAGAAAAAGGATCTTGACAGACAGACAGACGGACAACAAAGTGATCCTATAAGGGACCGTTTTTTCCTTTTGAGGTACGGAACCCTAAAAAGATAAAAGACATCAAGACTAGCGTTGCAAAACTTCGCAAGTATTCGGAATAATTGGGAAATATTCAAAGGAATACTTCGATTTGAAGTAATACTACTAGTAAGAATGTAGTAGGTAACCTACTTTTTATTACCTATTAAGAATTAAATTATTGCCAGTAGGTACCTAGTTACGAATGTATGCGTACTTGCGTAGGTCGCTTGATGAGACTCGACTCGCCGAATATATTACGTCGTGCCGTTACTTGAATTAACGCCATCTAGTGGGCAATGGTAGAATTGTAAATGGACACCTGCTCTAGTTAGTCGCTCGGCGACGCCAGCTCTCGCCTGGCATTGGCTTGATAGTAAAGTGGCACACTTCGCAGCCATTCATGAGTCAACGAAGTATTAGCGCTCCTGTACACGTTTTTATGGCGAATCCAGTGCCGGACAAGTGGGGGTTCAAGGACAAAAATGCAGTGCGCCGACTATTCTATTGTTATCGCAACAATCCGCAAGATGGTGCCACAGAAGCGTAGCAGTAGCTAGCGTGATTAGTCGTGTTAATGCAACGCTTTCTGGTGCTGCAGTGACCAAGGTTTGCTGATTAGCTTATGAATGGTGGAAGATTGATTCGTGGGTATTAATAAATGCACTATCACCAATGCGGGACATAATACAGGGTGTAAGGGACAGCCCTCCGCAAACTGATAGGGTGAATTCAGTATGTCTTACTAAGATGACTGGTACATGAAATTTTTTCAGGAACGTTAAGGGAATCCAATAAACCTGATTTGTTTGTGTTTTTGTGCACAAATCGGAACGTCTATTACTGGTTGGGAGGGGTAGGTAATATGTATGCGGTGAGTTCGATGAACTCTGTAGCTAGACAGAAAGTGAACAGCTGATTACTCGCGTCGTTGGTTAGAGTATTTCAACATCCATTGCTGGTTTTTTTTTGTTTTTTTTTTTTTGCAGTTTTTTTTTACATAAATGGAATGCTGCAAATACACAATGCAATTTTACATTGAAATAATGAAAATGCAACTGAAAAAAAAATTGAAAAAATGAAAATTTTCCTGAGAAAATTTCCGGTAGAATATGGTTCAAAATGAGGAGCTGAATGCACCCTGTGAGTTTGCGGAGGGCTGTCCCTTACACCCTGTATATGTAACTTGCAATGAGAACTGCGCTCCCATCTAGCGGTCAATAGTCGAATTTAAAAGATAATCCAATAGGTACCCGAAGTTGGTCGGCGCGCGGTGCCAGCAGCGAGCCGGCGTTCACTTGCACTTGGATACGTGATCTAGGAAGCTCGAGCCCGTTCATTCATAAAATAAACGAGTATTATTCGATGCCTACGTACTAGCGCGAATATTTCCGCGTAAGTAGTTATCTACTAGCGGGAATAATTCCCTGTAAGTAATTATCTACCAGTGACTAGGTACTTATTGTTTTATTTTTAACCCCCGACGCAAAAAGAGGGGTGTTATAAGTTTGACCGCTATGTGTGTGTGTGTGTGTGTGTGTGTGTCTGTGTGTCTGTCTGTGGCACCGTAGCGCTTAAACGGGTGGACTGATTTGGATGCGGTTTTTTTTATTTGAAAGCAGGTTTTCCAGCAATGGTTCTTAGACACGTTTTATCAAAATCGGTTCAGCCGTTTCAAAGTTATTCGCTCTATTGTTAGCTGCGGTAGGGATCTTAGACGCGTAATGGGTATTTACTTTACTTTCAAACCTTAGTGTGACCTAAAATTTGAAACATCCATGTATGCTATCTATCTATGCAAAATTATGGAATTCTTGGTCTGATGCTGCAGCCAGGATATCCAGCACTAGTGTGCTGGATACACTCTTGAAAAATTAATAGCAGAAATGTCGTGTTTGGATTCATTTACATCAGTATTTGATTCTACATACAATGCAATGGTGGCAACACGATGAGCTGATGCTGCAGCCAGGATGTCCAGCACACTAGAACACTCTTGAAAAAGTAATAGCAGATATGTCGTGTTTGGATTCATTTACATCAGTATTTGATTCTACATACAATGCAATGGTGGCAACACGATGAACTGATGCTGCAGCCAGGATGTCCAGCACACTAGAAGACTCTTGAAAAAGTAATAGCAGATATGTCGTGTTTGGATTCGTTTTGATCAGAATTTTATTCTACATACAATGCAATGGTGGCAACACGATGAGCTGATGCTGCAGCCAGGATATCCAGCACACTAGAATACTCTTGGTAAAATAATATAGCAGATATGTCGTGTTTGGGTTCGTTTTGATCAGTATTTGATTCTACATACAATGCAATGGTGGCTACACGATGAGCTGATGTTGCAGTCAGGATATCCAGCACACTAGTACACTCTTGAAAAAAAAAATAGCAGATAGTAGTGTTTGTATTCGTTTTTTTATCAGTATTTAATTCTATTTGCAGTACGATGGTGGCATCATTATAAGTTAATGTTATGTGCAGAGAAACTTAACATTCTGCAGTAATAAAAATGCATTTCTGTATTGTTAAATTGTTTAAAAAGGTTAAAATAAAAATTAAATTAAAAATTTAAAAAACCCCCAACGCAAAAAAGAAAAGAGAACATTTAAAAAGTCAAAAATAATACCTATCGTTGAGCCATCAAATTCGATTGAGTAATACCTATATATATTTTAATTACAGAAATTGATGGATGGCACGATAAGGTTTGCTCATTGAAATGGCGCTATAATGTCACGGCGGGGTACCGCATAAGTAAGTCAGACCCTTCACTTGATTGACTATGTAAATATGCGGTACCCCGCCGCGAAATTATAGCGCCAATTCAATGAGCAAACCTTATCGTGCCATCCATCAATTTCTCTAATTAAAATATATATAGGTATTACTCAATCGAATTTGATGGCTCAACGATAGGTATTATTTTTGACTTTTTAAATGTTCTCTTTTCTTTTTTGCGTTGGGGGTTTTTTAAATTTTTAATTTAATTTTTATTGTATGGTTGAGTTTAAAATGTCTATTTTGTGCGGATATTAGTGCCGATTCTCTTGTACATGGAGGGGCGCTAGGAGGGGGCAGCTTCAACGTGTTCCTTATGTTTTTTTTTTTATGGTACCTACATGTAGAGGTTTAGGGGTTTATGGGTTTTATAAAGGGCGGCCAAATTTTCATTATTTTTGCGATAGGACACACCGTTTTCGAGATATAAGCAAAAGAAAAAAAGTGTGCTGTATTTTATATCTCGAAAACGGTGTGTTAGCACTTGAAGTCAAACCTTGACTTCTTTCTTGCTTACTTTAAACTATTTTATAAACTCAGTAATCTACCTATGTATTTACATGTCTACCACTTTCACACCTAAACCGCATACAAAAACTTATTACGTAAGTACTTAACTAAGTAGATGTAAAGAAATATTCGGAAGTATTGCGAAGTTTTCAAATCGAATATTACTCGGAGTCATGAATGAACGCAACATACTCGTACGACAACAACACACACGACGTAATGTTAGTTTGACTATTGATCGCTAGATGGCGTTAATTAACGGCATCTAGCGGTCAATAGTCAAACTTTAATAGATAGACTTGCGTAACCGCACATGTACTTAGCTCGGGGAATAATTGCGAATACTACTCAAAACTTGCGAATACTTCCGAATACTTCCGAAGGGAATACTTCGGAATATTACTCTCCAGCAACGCTAATCAAGACCACTTCAAGATCACCTTTATTTTACTACCCTAGTATAGAGAGAGGGACATGTCGTAAGAATAGTTTTAAGTGCGCAGAACTGTCACGGTGTATGGATTGACTGAAATATGAAGAAAGTGACACATGAATACCTCCATTATTTTTGTTTGCCCATGAGATTAACCCCTCAAGTGTCGAATGCACCCCATGTGTGCATAAGAAAAACCCTTTTATTATTCGGTATATAAATAAAAGTAAAAAAACATCATTCGATGGAAACCAATCATCATCATTAGTTGTGAACCTATGGAGTTCGCAGCTAACTCCCCCTCCCCCCCCCCCCGTGTCAAATGCACGCTAAGTGTGCAAAAGGACAAAACTTTACATAATAGGTATATAAGCTTAGATCACATATATATATAAACGTAAAAAAACATCATCCGATGGAAAACATATCATCATCAGTAAACCTATGTATGGGGTTCGCAACTAATCCCCAACCCTCCCCTCTCGCTGGGGTTTTGGGTCTAAAATTAGCCAAACTCAGACACTTGAGGGGTTAAAGCGGCTTTCAGACTACGCTATGATACATATAATAGCATACTCAATCTCATAGCACAACAATATCGCGCACCATACATTGTCAATAATATACAGGGTGTTAGGTTAAACGAGGGACATACTTTAACGGAGTGTACCTAGTACTCATGAAAATGAACAACTTTTACTATGGGACCAAACCTGAAATCGCGAAAAAAAAAACTGCTGTTCCCTACATTTTGACGAATTATGCGAACATAAATGTACTGAACAGCTGATTTTTTTTTTCGCGATTTCGGGATTGGTTCCATAGTAAAAGTTGTTCATAATGATGAGTACTACACTCCGTTAAAGTAAGTCCCTCGTTTAACCTAACACCCTGTATAGTACAGTACAGTGTGAACGTGGCCATTACAATGTATGGTGCGCGATATTGTTGTGCTTTGAGCTACTATATGCTATTAAATTATAGCGTAGTCTGAAAGCCGCTTAATGCGTGCATTTTTCATTTGTACATCATAGTTTTTGTTTTAAATACAATTCTTGAAATCTTCTTTCTGAAAATCTATCTACAACTCCTTTAAAATAGAATCTCAAGAAAATACCTCCATGTGTGTGCATCAACATAGCGGGTCCACAAGAGAGCCACTCAGTCTGACTGACGTTTTAATGGAGCCCCATGTATATAGTCAGAGCCCCGTCGCTTCGGACCGTGCAGACGAATGACGTCACGCGGACCACTGTATCTAATACAGAGTGACGTTATTCCTTTTTTAACTTCAACCTTTTTTACCCGACTGCGGGATAACAAAGACAGGATTATGGCTTGGGGTTTTTAGGTAATATTTTTTAATGTTTTAAGAAAATTTAATTAAAGTGGGCATCATTTTTTTTCTCGTCTCTCCTAAGGTATCGTTGGATAGACCGTTTAAAAATAGTGCGGATGTGTGAAAACCATTTTTCGATTCAGGGATCCATTTGCGAAATATTAAGCTTTAAATTGCTGCGAGTCAAGCCCCTTTCAGCTAAATGGTTGTTTTTGGATATGTGAAAAAAATCATGGCAGTAGTATATTATAAATAACGAAGTTACAAGGAAAACTATCACAGCTAAGTAGGCTTTACGAGTTAACGAGTAGTAGTCGACCAACTTACATTTGCAGTTGGAATGTATGAGATAATATAATTATATATTTCAACTAAGGACATTGTCAAGTTTGTTTTTGGGATAAATCATCCCAACTACGGAACCCATCATTGTGCGTGGTCCGACACGCACTTGGCCGGTTTTTATTTCATTCCACGTTCACATGACACCAACAAAATTACATAGGAATGAACGTTAATTCTGCTCCTTTTTTACCCGACTGCGGCGAAGCCCAAAAGGAGGGTTATGTATTTGACCTGTATGTAAGTATGTATGTATGTATGTATGTCGGTTTCTTTGTTCCCTCGTAACTCCTAAACGAATGAACGGATTTGGATGAATTATACGTCTTCAGGTTTGTCTTGGTAGCGCAAGTGTCACTGGCTACATTAAAATCAAAAACAAAGTAAAATGGCGGATTTGGGGTGCCTTAATGAGGAGTTCAATTTTTTTTTTTTTTTCTTGTAATACCATCGAGTGGGATATCAAATTGAAGGGTTTTAAAAGCTGATTACAAAAATATATACAACTTATATGGTTAAAAGCAATTCGAAGTGACAAATCGTAAAAAACACGAAAAGAAAATCAAAATCAAAATAACCCTCAAAACTCCTCGCAGACGATTTAGTTCTTGTAGAACTAAATCGTCTGTAAAAATTTTCACATTTGTAAACTAAAAAGCTGGAAATAAAAAAGTAATTAAAAAAACTAAAAAACCCGACTGCAGTAAAAGTTAAGTTTAAAAAAACTGAAAAGCTAAAAACAAGCCCATTTTAAATTAAATTAAATTTGGAAGCAGGCGGGACCCATTCCATTTCTTATATTTTCAAACACAAACGGGTCCCACCTACTTCCAAATTTAATTTAATTTAAAATGGGCTTGTTTTTAGCTTTTCAGTTTTTTTAAACATAACTTTTACCGCAGTCGGGTTTTTTAGTTTTTTTAATTACTTAAAACTGAAATAAAAGACTGAGACTTCGACTAGTCATATTTTTCTCTTCTTGTTCTCACACACTATTGTCTACATTTCTTTTCATTTCTCCTTTCGCAGGTCTGCTGGAAGAAATTTCTATAGAAATAAGCAGTACCTTTGTACTCCTAATTATAAGTATCATGTACATCTATCTATTTTTCTGTGTGTACATAAATTGTAAAATAAATAAATAAATAAATAAAAAAAAATATTTCAATTTTCGATCGTTCGGTAGGCGAGTGAAAGATGCTAAGTGCCGAAATGCAACAACGTTGTATCAGATCACTAACGAATTAATTTTCCACTTTTGATTAATCGAGTGAAAGATAACCACAAGATAACCAATGAAAGACAAAAATTAACAAAAAGTGAAGGTGTGATATCTGCACACAGAGTGATATTTCGTCCGACAAAAGTAGGTACTTACAGGTGTAGGTAGGTTTCGGTAGGTAGGTATATTTGGTGTCAGTCAACTCATGACTATACCATAGAATACATATTGGAACAAGTACTTATACTGAATAAGTAACAGGAACGTTTCGTTAACAGTAACATTGACAAAAAAAGTCGAGTTCTTCGTTACTAACCAAGGCCTCATTTACGGAGACGCGGGGCGACGGCGACGGAGAAGCGATTAAAATTTCTTACACTTGACGGCCCGCAGCCCGCCCCGCGCAACGCGCCGCTCGACGCCCCGCGTCTCCGTAAATGAGGCCTAAGTATGATTCTACTACTTTTATCTATATATATATCCTACAGTATCGACATACATACGTAGCGATAACTTTACGACCGAATTCGATCGCAAAGTCCTAAGTCAAAATTAAGAGTTTTTTTTTTAAAGGTAAAATTGCTTGAGAAGCAATACTTATAGCGATATGGTGAACTTTTTAATTTTGCTTGTTGCCTAATCCAAGACGTTTACAAAACAAACATTACAGTTTTCATTTCAAACAAGAATATCGCAAACCTACACTCCGTTATTGTGTAACCAAAATGTTAGAGATTTGATCTACACATTGCTTGGCCGTATTTAAATGAAACTGTTTTAAAACATTTCAATTCTATACAGTTAGCGTGCAGTCTGCAAGTTTTCCCTCAGAGGGTTCGATCTTACTATGAGAGGACCTTAGAGGGCCCGTTATCTAAATCAAATGCCCTCTCCGGCGCGACACAGCTTGTTCGAGAGAGATTTTTAAAAGGATTTGTGTTAAATGGGTAAAAAAGGGTGGACCCATGTTGTAGCTACAGATATAGAGGAACTTCCATTCTGACTGTATAGACGTTTCCTTATTATGTGTTTGTTAAGTTATTATACTAAGGGCCTATTTCACGATGTTCGAATAGCCACTACTTACCGAATAAATTCAAAAATGAAACAGAATTTGTATGAAATTATCAAGTTAATAGGGACTTAATCGTAGGTGGTGAAACAGGCTCTAAAAATAAGAATAAATTTATTTCGCTAAGTTTACATTCAATTGATAGAATTCTTAGACCTCTTTTAGGATTCCCTTCCTTCGTTCCGTTAACTGTTTTTTAGAAAGAGGTAGGTACATTTTTAAAACTTAAAATAGGTGTAAAAAGAGTGTATGCATGGTGCCGTGATTTCTCAGTTGTGTTGGTGTTGTAAGTGTCGATATGTTAGTGAGTGCAAGTGTATACTTAATTATTGTGAGATGTCAATGTGTGTGTACTGCGAGTTTAAACTTTCTGTCATGTCGTAGTCCAGTGTAAGAAGCACAGACCAAAGTAGTATTGTAAGAAGCCAATTTGTCAGTCTGCATTTAAATTTTTGGTTAAATTTTTAGTATTTTGAATAGACCATTTCTTTGCGCGTAAGTATAATGTGTGTGGTCATAAAACCGTAAGACGCACCTGCCAATCCATACTATCCATACTAATATTATAAATTCGAAAGTAACTCTGTCTGTCTGTCTGTTACCTTTACACGCCTAAACCACTGAACGGATTTCGATAAAATTTGGCAAGGCTATAGAAGGTATGGCGGGGAGTAAGGGGGAGAATGACAATAACATCTAGTCAGCCCCAGTCAACCTCACCTGCACGCCTTGGGAGTTTGAACACAAGCAACCAGGGACGACAGCCTTCCAGCTGTCGTGGTGCTCCCTGCTAGACAACAAACGAGGCAATGGCGACCGAGCTGTGGCGGTATAACCACTCACCTGTTTGGGCAACCAGGCAGAAGAGGTGTCAGCAGCCTTGGGGCCTAAATAACTCCAAAAACGACTGATGCAGAAGGCAAGGGGAAACCACTGCATTTATCTTCCCAAGACAGTCACAATGAAAGTAGCGTTAAATAAAGAACGATCGCCATGCAAACCGCTTAGCAACCGGCGCCGTGCTGCGTCCGGGGCACACGGTGTGAAGTTGGCTACCGGCCTTGGAGTAGTAGGAGACCAGGCTCTCCATGGAAATCCAACTACTGGAATCTCCATCAAGCTGCGACAAACCCAGGCGATAGGAACATGGAATGTTCGCGGCCTACTTAGTCCCGGAAAACTTATCATCCTGGATAAAGAAGTTGACAGATGCGGTATTAACATCTGTGGGCTCAGTGAGACACATTGGAAAAATAACGGGCACTTCCTAACTGACAACCACGCTGTCTATTTTTCAGGCAATGAAAAAACCAGCCAGAACGGTGTAGCCTTTTTAATCCCTATTCACCAAAGAAACTGTGTGATAGGTTACGAGCCAGTAAGCGACCGGATAATCAGCATTAAGCTGAAAGCATCGCCGGTGAATCTAAACCTCATACAGATTTACGCCCCGACAAGCACTGCAGATGATGAGGTTATAGAGAAATTCTACTCTGAGTTGGACACCACCATAGCGAAAATGCCAAACAGAGAGCTTCTTGTCGTTTTGGGCGATTTTAACGCCAAGATTGGAGTAAATGCCCAGCAGCTTGGCAAATGCGTCGGAAAGTTTGGACTTGGAACTCGGAACGACAGAGGTGACCGGCTGATACAGTTTGCGTCCGATAATGACCTAGTCATTGCAAATAGCCTCTACCAGCATCACCCTAGAAGGCTGTACACGTGGATATCACCCGATGGAAAGTACCGCAACCAGATAGATTACATCCTGGTTCGATCGCGGTGGAGGTCATCTGTAACAAATGCCCATACACTGCCTGGAGCTGACTGCGGATCAGACCACCAACTTCTGGTCTCAAAATTCAAGCTCAAATTGACAGCAGCCAGGACCCTCGAAAAACAAAGAAGGCAAGACGTGAAGGATGTACCCAAATTCAAGTCGCTAGTGGAACAAAACTGGACAAAATGGACAGACGCAGATTTGGATAACGAACCACCTGAAGCACTTTGGAGCAGAGCGAAGTCGCTTATAGAGCTCGCGGTCTCAGGATCCAAACCACCAACTGTGATACACAAGCAGAAATATTGGATGACGGAGGACACCTTTGCGCTTGTTGAGGAACGCCGAAGGATGAAAGCAACCGGTGCAAATGTTAAAGATCTCAATGTTAAGTCTGCCCAGATCCAGAAAAAATGCAGACAAGATCACAATGCCTACCTGCGTCATATTTGTGAGAAGATCGAAGTTCATGCAGGTAGATATGAATCCAGAGACCTGCATCACAAAATTCGGCTTATTACCAAAACGCTGCCGTCTAAAACCTGGGCCATTGAAGACGCTAATGGTCAAGTGGTCAGCGAACTGGAGCAAATATCAGAAGCTTGGAGGTGTTACTGTCAGTCACTTTTTGAAGATCCGCAGTCGCTAGCCTTTGCATCAACAGAACCAGAGAGTGATAAACTGGAACCAGACATCCTTGAGTCAGAAATCAGAGCTGCCATCAAACACTTAAAAAATTGAAAAGCTACGGGCTCTGATGCTATCCCAATCGAGACTATTCGAGCATTGGGAGAACGCGGCGTTCATATCTTTCACACCATCTGCAATAAGATATGGCTGGCAGGAAAATGGCCGTCAGAATGGGCTCACACAGTTTTCATTCCTCTTCACAAAAAGGGGTCCTCCAAAAAGTGCAGCAACTACCGCCTTATTGCTCTGATCAGCCACGCAAGCAAAATATTGCTACACATTCTCAACGAGCGTTTGAAAACATACCTATCGCGGGAGATTGCGCAAGAACAAGCTGGGTTTGTGAAGGGAAAGGGAACACGTGAACAGATTCTCATTGTTCGTCAGATAATCGAGAAGGCAAGAGAATTCAACAAGCCGACCTACATATGCTTTGTTGATTTCTCAAAAGCATTTGACTCCGTGAAATGGCCAACCTTGTGGAAGACGCTATTGGAAATGGGCACACCAAAACATCTTGTGCACCTTCTTAGAGTACTCTACGAAGGAGGAACAGCATCAGTGCGAACAGACGACCACATTTCGGATAGCTTCCATCCCAGTGCAGGTGTCCGCCAGGGATGTATAGTATCGCCACTCCTATTCAACACCTACACGGAGCTCATTATGCGCATCACCCTCGACTACTGTACTGATGGTGTTGCGATTGGTGGCTACAAAATTGCGAACCTACGCTACGCTGATGACACAACCTTGTTTGCGACTAGTGCTGAACAGATGGAGGAACTACTCCTTAAGATGGAGCGCGTGAGTCTTACGTTTGGATTGAGGATTAATCGCAGTAAAACCAAGATGATGATTGTAGACCGTGGCAACATCAACTCGCCAGACATGACACAAATTGCGAACTGCGACGTGGTTCAATCCTACGTGTATCTTGGTGCTATGATCACGAATAACGGCAGCTGCGTGGATGAGGTGAAACGGCGTATGGCTATGGCTAGAGGGGCAATGGACAAGCTGAAAAAAATATGGAGGAATCGCAGCATAACTAAGGCCACTAAGATCAGGCTCGTCCGTACTCTTGTATTCCCTATATTTCTGTACGCAGCTGAGACATGGACATTGCGAGAACTGGAAAAGAAAAAAGTAGATGCTCTAGAAATGTGGTGCTGGAGAAGAATGCTTGGTGTATCATGGACTGAATTCCGCACAAACGTCTCCATACTCCAAGAACTCGGCATCAAACAGCGTCTATCAGCACTAGTACAGTCTCGGATACTTAAGTTCTTTGGGCATGTCTCCAGGCGGAACAATGACTCCATAGAACGTCTTGTGGTGCAGGGCAGAGTGGAAGGTAATAGGCCACGCGGGCGGTCACCGATGAGGTGGACCGACCAAGTAAAATCCGCGATTGGAGGCCCTGTCAATGAATGCGCCAGATTGACTTCTAACCGAACCAGATGGAGAGAAATCGTGAGGCGAGCAACAACTACACCTGCGATTGGACACAGTTCATAGTGACCACGACCGCTCTGTCAAGAGCGAAGCGAAGAAGAAGATAGAAGGTATCCTGGGGATGGACACAGGCTACTTTTTTTCAAAAATAATCATACAGGGTGTGATACAGGGATGAAAGTTTGTATGGGAAACTCAGTATTTTTTAAGTTAGGGATATGAAAATTCAAATGTATGGTTTTGGTAGGAAATAAAGAAATATGCGGTTCAGCGTTTTTGAAAAATCATCCCCTAAGGGGGTAAAATAGTGGTTGATTTTAAAATTTACAAAACTGCACGGATTTCTATACAATTTGGCATCCTGGGGAAGGTTATAGGTTATAATATACTTTTTGTCTTAAAAAATGATCCTATAGGGGGTGATTTAGGGCATGAAAGTTTGTATGGGAAACCCAGACAGAACCACTGAACGGATTTCGATCAAATTTTCTTAATTGATTAATTAATTCAATTCTTAATTAATTAAGTCTTGCTTAGTTGACTGATAGATAGAAGACTGCATCAAAAAGTGAAATTGGCCCAAAATGGTCTTTACGCCCTTTGTAGCGGAAACAGTCGATTTAGTGTTTAGTACTATTATTTATTCTTTGGTTGAGGTAACAACTTAAGAACGAGTGGACACTCGGTCAAAAGTTATTTCTTATTAGAGCGTGACTGGAATAATACATTTTAACTAAGTAAACAAAGTCCCCCCGCCGCGTGTCTGTCTGTTTGAATGCGATAAGGACAAAAAGTACCGAACGGATTTTCATACGGTTGTCACCAATGAACGGAGTGATTCAGTGTATAATTTATTAAGGTTTTGTGAAAATTGGCTGAAATATGAAGACGATTGTTGAAGATGTCGGAAAAAATCATGCCGACTTCCCAGTCGGCATGCTTTAAGTCCACCGTACACGGTAACGATATATCGCAGCGAATTGAGTTTGCACAGTTATATCGGACGGCCCTATGTTTTCCACATGAACGTTCCCATGGGATATTTTCCGACATCCACGCGGGCGAAGCCGCGGCAAAAGCTAGTTGTTTTATAAATTGGTAATTTTGTTGTTTATAAAGTCTATTAGAATGATTGGGAGAAAACTTTGATTTTAATTTTGTTGCCCGTTGTTAATTAAGGTGATTGCGCTGTGTAGCCCGCGAAATTCAAATTTTCTTGCGGTTTTTTTGCAATTTGCAGGTTGTATCTTGATCAAAATATGATTTCGTCCGGATTTTTCTGACTTCCGAAATTGAACAATCCGGACGAAATCTAACATAAAAGATGTATTGATGATTTTTATGGTTAAAATTATGTAGGTAAGTAAGTAAATATATTTCCTGCAAATTGCAAAAAACGCAAGAAAATTGCATTACGCGGGCTACCACAGCGCATCCTTAACGGTCATTCATAGAAATATTATATCTATGGTTTCATTTCAAGTCATGGAATGACGTTACGAGTAAAATAATTAAACTCACCCAGTATTTCATCTCACAGTAATTTCTTCAGTTATAAGGTGAGTATACTCATAGACACAAAATGCAATCTTTTCAAAACCCAATAGACACAGTATAGTGTCTAAAGAAAATAACAAAAAACTTCAAGTAATAAGCAGTTCCAGGTACTTAGAATAAAAGGATTCCACAGGCTCTAAAGCGAAACTTTTAAAGGCTTTGCCCAAATCTCTTATTGAATTGTCAGGATCTTAAGTAGCATTCAGTAGTTGCACCTAAGTTTCTGTTGGCTGGAGTTTTTCTATCCCCTTCCCTACTTGTTTTATTATGTAAATAGAACCGCATTGAGTGTGTGGCGCGATTCAATCTTGAGGACCTATTATGGAGCCTATCGATGGAGGTTTGACGTTTAGTTTGAAATTAATGCAACTACAGTTGCTATTTCAACTGTAGTTGCATTAATTTCTTGAGAAAAAGATTTACTTACATTATATTTTGGTACTTACTCAATCAATCTGCCTAGCCTTTTCCCAACTATGTTGGGGTCGTCTTCCAGTCTAACCGGATCCAGCTGAATACCATTATTTGACATGGAGCGACTGCCTATCTGATCTCCACAACCCAGTTACTGGGTAATACGATACCCCTTGGTAAGACTGGTTGTCAGATTTTCAATTTTGGTACTTACTACATAAGTGTTTTTTTTTTTAAATCTAGTGACAGTTCTAAGAATCGTATCACGTGTCTGTCTTACCAACTTCCACTCGTGAAACACTATCCACAAAAAAAATATTAAAAATGTCCACATTAAACTGATACCTACAATTACTTTGCTCACATAATCAAACATTTACTTAAGTCATAAAACGCTGTCAAATCCTATTTATCCACCAAAAACAAAAACCAATCGCCAAAGAAAGACATTCAAACAAATCTACCAATACAATCGCAATAGAATCGACATTTAGAATCAGAATATGTCCGCCGGCTCCATAGACAAGTGCTTCGCAGGAGATTTCCTCAACCACATAATGCACTTAGGTCAGGATAAACGTGGTAATGTGAACGGAGTTGCGAGGATCGGTCGTATCTCGCGAGTGTCGCCGGCACACTAACAAATACGACTAAACGTGGAATGGAGAATAGTGTTGGGGTTTGTCTACGAGTGGGAAATAACTAGATATTTCTGTTGACTTTCTGGCAAAAGAGAATATTCTTGCGTCGGGTTTGAGCTTGGTAATGAAGAGATTCCTGCATTATCTCCGTATTTTACAAATTGTCGTTTTGCATCCTCGTCAAATTTCAGGGTGTGATACAGAACATCAAATCGAACAACTTTTTCCATAGGACCAACATCGTAATCGCGAAAGAAATTTCAACTATCCCTTATAAAACTTCAATACCTACTCGACGCAAGTGTATAGGACGGCTGATTATTTTTTTCGCGATTACGATGTTGGTGCCGTGGAAAAAGTTGTTCGGTTTGATGGTCTTACCACACCCTTAAGGACGAGGATGCAAAACGAAACGTTGTATTTGAGAAATATTACCCACTCCCCAACTTTAATGCATTTTATCCAAGTATTTTTTTATTAATATGATAGAGCAAAAAATACGTGTCTAATATTTTTTAATATTTTTTTTTTTTTTTTTTGTAAACTTCATTATTGCCTAATTATATACGTACCTAGGTAGTTATGTAATAATTAGAGCTTTGTTTTAGTATGTCTCAGCAGCATTTACCAATGACAAAACTTACGAACCATTTTAATAATCAAATGTTGCTGAAGAAATGTATACGACAAATATTTTCCCATTTCACCAAAAGAAAAATCTAAATACAACCTACTATCTTAAAATAGTAAATCGGTCGGAAACAAAGACCTTTATCGCCTCCAATAACGGCTCGAAACATTTTAGCAATAACTCCGTTCCGAAATATTTTATTCAAGAACAGAAACAAGAATAGAACGCGTTTTTAGGATTTCACTCGTCTCCTCCCAAATAGGGAACAGTGAAACAAGCTCTAAATCTTGAGCGCGTGCGCTCAACCGAGTTAGGTCGTTTACGTAATAAATGGATTTCTATAAATGACTGCGACATGCTGTGGAGTAGGGTTGTCGGTTTATCTGAGGTATCGGGATGTGTCGTTTGTGAGTGTCGCAGGTTGTGACTACTGTCTGCGTTTTAATATGTGTGTAATCGATATGGATGCAGTTAATGTACTGTATGGGGAAAAAAAAAGTAAAGTTAAAATTAAAGGGGGCAGCCCCTTTAATTTTAACTTTACTTTATTTTTATTATTTGTTGTTATAGTCGTAATAGAAATACACAATCTGTGAAAATTTCAAATCTCTACCTATTAAGGTTCATGAGATACAGCCCTGTGACAGACGGACGGACGGACGGACGGACAGCGGAGGCTTAGTAAGTTTGTACGCACAATATTGAGATACTAGCTAGACTGCCCGTGGCTTTGCCCGGCGAGGATGTCTGATTTCATGGGTTTTAATTTTCTTATTATTGTTTACTTTTCATCAAAAGTATAAAATACTGAATACTGAGTTTCAAGTTAATCGGACTGCGTTTTAAAAATCTTCCATACAAACTTTAACATCCCTAAACACCCTTTGAGGGGTAGTTTTGAAAAACTAATAATGACAAACTTTATTACTTACATAAGCAAGTATTTGTGCTAAGTTTCAAGTTCATTAACCAAAACAATAAGATTTTTCACATAAACTGTATCCCCGTTTTTACCCCCACAGGGGTAGAATTTCAAAAATCGTCTGGGATGTTTCCATAACTTGGGTCAAACATTATTTACACCAATTTTCGAGTTAATCAATCCCCAATAAAATCCTCCGCTGTAAAATTTGCTACCCCTTTTCACCCCTGAGGGGTAGATTTTTGGAAAACCCTGATACTCGTTAGTTAGTCTCTATTTTTGGTCTCAAGTATAAAAACTGAGTTTTGAGTAAATCGGACCGCGTGTTAAAATTCCTCCAAACAAACTTTGACATCCACCAATCCCGTCTTCTGGGGTCGCGGGTTGTTCGAAAGAGATACCGTGGCCCTGCCATAGGCAACTGAAGGAACACGGGTGGGTTTTAGTCAGTAAAAGTATGACACGCCCTTCCGCTCCACCCAGAGCGGGAGAAGTCATTTGATGATTTCCCTTCCACAAAAAATGGGGGTAGTTTAGGAAAACTAAAAATGATTAATTTTATAATTAACTTAGATGAATATTCGTGCTAAGTTTCAAGTCTAATAACTCAAGAAATAAGATTTTTCATACAAACTTTCATCCCCTAATTTAGGGGTTTTTTTTTAGGGATGGAATTTTCGAAAATTCTTCCTTAATGGATGTTTACACTATACAGGGTGTTTGGCGCATGGACCGACACAATTTTTTGGGGGATTGGGGGGGTCATTTGCTAGGTTTCACCTAAAGACCTCCATGTCCTAAGTGTGACGGTAATAGTTTTATTTTTTTTTTTGTTCTTTCTTTGAATTACCCAAAATCTCGCCTTTGAATCGATATATTTTTTTTGTTTATGGTTGTAAAAGAACAAAATAATTTTTATTATAGTCTACAATGTATTCTTATTCGAAATGAAATAAAAAAATATAGTAACCGTAATAAGTCTTTTCTTAAAACACTCCATAACTGACTCTCTAACTAGTATTTTGACTACATTTGAATTGTTTTTCATAGCGTGTAGCATACCCTTAGAAAGGGTACAAGCTAAAGAACTTTTTGAGATAAAAATAAGGTCAAAATTGCTTTATTTAAAAAAAAAATGAATTTAAGAGTAGTAACTTTTCATACATTTAAACATTTTTAAGACTTTGGAAGCACGTAAGTCATTTTCTACTGATCAATTACATCAAATAATAATTTATTTAGAATAAAAATACATTGCAGACTATTATAAAATTTATTTTGTTCTATTGCAACCATAAACAAAAAAAATATATCGATTCAAAGGCGAGATTTTGGGTAATTCAAAGAAAGCACAAAAAAAAACATATCTCAATTACCGTCACACTTAGGACATGGAGGTCTTTAGGTGAAACCTAGCAAATGACCCCCCCAATCCCCCAAAAAATTGTGTCGGTCCATGCGCCAAACACCCTGTATAAGGTATCTATGTGCAAAATTTCATGTCTCTAGGTCCAGTGGTTTGGACTGTGCGTTGATTATAATCAGTCAATGAGTCAGTCAGGACTTTGAATTTTTTATATATAGATTTACAAGACCACAAACTTTTGATAGGTTTTCCTGTAATCTATAGGTAAAGAACTATTTTCTGTATTTTTTTCAAAATTTTAGGCTCATTAGTTTCGGAGATAAGGGGGGGAATGGTCAATTTTCGTCTATTTTCTTAAATAACTTCAAAACTATTTATTTTAAAATTATAAAAAAAATATATTTGAGAGTAAGACCTGAAAGGTCTTACTGTGAGGGTCTCAAATATATTTTTTTATATGTCATTTGATATGTCACACGGTACAGTTTGCAAAACTTTTTTTGTAATTGTACTTATTTTCCCCCAAAATCCCACCCCCATATTCAAAATTCATTTATTTACGTTACATGTCCGTGTTTGGGTTACCAAAATACATATGTGTACCAAGTTTCAACTTAATCGGTTCATTAGATTCGGAGCAAATTGGCTGTGACAGACGGACAGACAGACAGACACACGAGTGATCCTATAAGGGTTCCGTTTTTTCCTTTTGAGGTACGGAACCCTAAAAAGGAGGGGAAAGATTCAAAGGGCATCAAAAAATTGGTCCGCGGCGCTGTCGACAGAGTGCCAAAAAGACTGGCAACAGTGGCAACATTGCCAAGTTGTATGGCAATGTATAAGCAAGTTTTAAACTAATTAAATTTTTCATGTAAATCTTATTAGTTTTGTTTGTAACTTTGTATAAAAACGTTTGTGTAAATAGTACATTTTGATACAAGTTGAGAATGTTTGTTAGTTTGAGTTTGTTTGCAGTCGAGGCGGAATTAACACCCAAGCCGTAGGCGAGGTTTTTTTTGAGCCGAGAACTGCAATAACAAATGTCCACGTGTATCAAACGATGTTTTTCAATACACCTTTGAAGAAATAAAATAAAATAACGAAAAATAGTTTTGTCATGATTTAAAAAAAAAATTAAATGCATAGTTTCCTAGTAGGAAAGTATGCATTTAATTTTTTTTCCGCGCTTTGCTTCGCCAGGTTGAAGGAGAAGCAAAGGTATAAAGCCGATAAACTGCTTTTTTTTTTAAATATTTTTGAGTTTAGAACAGAAATAAATGTTCATAAACGTTTTTTTTATTTTAATAATCATGGTTTTTGATGACATTCTATTTATAAACATTATTTAAATATTCAAAAAATATTAACGCCGTAAAGACCCATATATCTTTGCCAACATTAAAAAGAAACATTCACCTTCGAATAGAGAGGACCGTCTCGCGCCAGTTTCATTTTGGCACTTGACACCGGCAAGTGCCAAAATGAAACTGGCGGTTATGAATAGAGGCACTGAACCAATTTGGACTAAGTATAGGTATAAGTTATCTGTGGCAATTTTTATTCCCGCACACGTGTTGGAAAACGAAAAAATCGTACGCGTGTGAAATACATTGCATTGTGAACCTAATCGTAGTGCGATATGAACCATATGAACCATCAGTGTATTGAAAAAAAAAATAAGGGTCATCACTACTTATTGCATCAACAGTCACTATTGGTTAAATTTCATTGATTCTATGGTATTTGTATTACAGTTCTCAATCCTCTTACATACAATAATTATATCTAAACTATGAAACCTCAGTCCATTAATCACTCGCACCCAATAACTTCAAACAACAGGACATCAATTACTACCGACCTACCCGACCAGCGCGAGCGTCACAAACTTTGACAGTTCTAATATTAGAACATCGTCCATACGTTACGTATGTAGGGAGCAATGGCGGCTTAGACTTATATCACGAGTGATCGAGATCGTGGGTTCAAACTTAGACAAGCCCTTATTTCAACACCACTGCTGCGTTGAAGAAACCGCCATGTCCTAGAACCAAAAATTCGTAAAATCAATCTGCCTAGCCTTTTCCCAACTGTGTTGGGGTCGGCTTCCAGTCTAACCGGATGCAGCTGAATAGCAGTATTTTACATGGAGCGACTATACCTATCTGACCCCACAACCCAGTAACTAAGTTTCAGACTTTCGGGCTTCTGACGACCCGTAACGACTGTCAAAGATCCACGAATGAAAGCCGGGACCAACGGCTTCTCGTGCTTTCCGAGGCACGGAGGAGTCTCGGTATGTAAAGATGGTCACCCATCCCACTGACTAACCCCGGCTAGCGTAGCTTAACCTGATGGATCGACCCGTGCGGCTGTTATTACTTAGCCACGAGCTCCTCTTACCAACCGAAAATTCGTAAAAGCAAAAATAAATTTTATTTCACTTAGACCTCTACATGATGGGCACTTATGAAACGTCAGAAGCTGCATAGCCATGTGACCTCCACGCACTGGGCTCGCGTAGTAGATAACGGACCCTGCCACAGAGAGACCTGGCCATTATTAGTCGGTTATGCTATGCTAAGCCAGATGGGCAGCTGTAGGTACTACGACTTAGTTCGACGGGTGTACTCCGATAAGCCAAATTGCGACTGTGGAGTGGAGGCACATCACAAACAATGTCTACCTCCTGTCCCGTTTTTTGTACAGTCCCCACCTGTACTTTGAGAGACCTGTCCAAAACCATTGCTCATGCCGCCGAATTCTGGCATTGCTTGTCCTCCCTAAAATACGGCGAAAATAAGTAACTTTTTTTTTCCATTTTTTACAGTAAATATAGCACCTTTTTGATAGAAAAAAAATACACAATAATCTAGAATACATAAGAAGTGATTTCATGTGTCCTGAAATCTATTTTAGCTTGTAGAATTAAAGAAAAAAAAACTCGAAAAAATAGACAGAAATAGACCTGGGTTTAGGTCTATTTCTGTCTATTTTTTCGAGTTTTTACCACATTACTCCTACAGATTTCATTAAAAGTGTTCATAAAGAAGAAGGGTCATCTGTGACCCAAGCCCGGCGCAAACCAAACATATCTCATTTTTTTTGTTATTTTATGTATTCAAATATATAGTTTTTTTTTTTTTATTTTAGTGGCTAACCTATATAAATTGCCTTCGTAAGACAAAATATTATTTCTTAACTTACACGATTATATAGTTTAAATATTATATAATTTCAACATCATGGACTCATGGTGGGCCATCGTCAAGTTGTACCATCACTTTTCGACCTTATTACTATAAGAATAAGGTTCATTATGATTTCATTGAAAATAAAAATATCTAAAGAAAAAGCCTTTGTTTAATTTCCAGAAAAACATTATGTTTTGTCTTACACAGGCAATTTAACTAATCTAACTTAGTAAAAAACCAAAATATATAATTATATAATATATATAATATAATATATATAATATAATATAATACTCGCTCTTTTAGAGAGTGCAGGAGTGATATAGCATGTGCGAGTTCTTTTGTATCTCACACTAGCGAGATAAGCCGAAATGCCGATCATTTTACGACCATTATCTCGCTACAATCGGTACCTATCGGTACCTAACTTGGTTTTTTCCATTGTAATTGTCTTTACCAAAACATAGCTATATAATGTAAAGCTTCTTATTTTGAATTCTGTCGTTATTGGTAGGTTTGATAAAAATAATATTTTGCCTTGTGAAGGCAATTTAAATAGGTTAGCCACTGAAATCGAAAAAAGAAATACCTGATAATTGATGTACTTAAATTAATGAAAAAACTAAAATATGTTCTGTTCGCGCCGGGCCTGGGTAAATTTTGTATGGAGCGTGACCCTTCTTCTTTATACAGAATATTACAGAACTTTACAAAATAATAAGGAATGATTTCATGTGATTACTTTTTTAGTCCAATCCCTAGATTTTTTGTACCTACTTCGGTAATTACTTCATATTTTGCAAGCGTTGTGTCATCGCGCTTCTCTTTCTTTTCCGCGCTTTTTACGGCGGACAAGCCTTAATTAAAATTTTAGAATCATCGAGACGACGAAAAAGATGCCATACTTTCGGCAAAGTTCGGCAACCCTAGCATGTATCGTATCTTGGTGGTAGTTCGCGCCAATGTCACGTGTGTTACAATCGCCCCCCGACGGGATCGGATTTCGGCAGCCATTACGTGCCCAAAGTGGCTATACGTAAGATAGTTAAAATCGTTTAGGTTTTATACATGTCTGCTTAAGTTAAACCGTCATATGATGCGTTTTGAGGAACGTGACGTGGTTGGCAAATTGTATTGTTTTTATTTTTGTAATATAAATGGATAAGTTGCAGCTGTTTGTGGGGTAGGGGTACGCTTATTGGATTGTTATTTCTTGAAATATGCTACAGTTACTAATTTATTTATATTTCTCAATAAGCACGGCTATAACTTAATAGGTACAAGTAGGTAGTTTTACATAGCTAACAACGTTTTCCTTACTAGTTACTACATACGTTTACATGATTTCAAATAGGGAATACTATCTAAAAACTGTAAAAGCTACGCCTAGGTGTAGGTACAGTACGACAGGACTCGCTTATCTTCGGAAAAACCGAAATATAGCGAATTAAATAAACTATCGATCAATAGAAAATTTATATTCCCACCTAAGTTATTGTAGATTGACACACTAATTCCGTCACTCCCTTATTCCAGTCACATTTAATTCGGCAAAGTTCGGTTTTGCCAAAGTTTTGCCCTTGAGTACTGTATTATTCTGTCTTCGCTACGAAAAAGGATGAAAATGATAGAAAACAAAACTACGTTGTTTCAAATGACTGAAATCCATTCTAGTAATTCTGAAAAAAATACTTTCCGGTTTCTCACGTTATTTAATATGGGTGACTAGTGATTTCCAGATCTAATTGCAGAAGTAGGTCTAAATGAATGGTTCCCGACTTCCCGTAGCTCTATATGTCCGTTAGTTTGTTCTATGAGATTCGCCAGCTGCGAGCCCTCAAGCCCTGTCTCGTTTGATACCCCTTGCCTTTACTGTTAGGCATCGCTTTATTTTTAGGACTGCTAAAATAGCCCTCCCCCTCCCCCCACATGGTTAACGGTTCAAGGAGCAGTAGGATTTATAAAGGATATCTATTGACTAAAGTTTCTTTTGTTTTTATTAGTCTTATTCTAGGAGTCCTTCGTGGACGTCTTTCGGTTGAAATGGTGATGATGATCATTCTAGGAGTGCAGATTTAACTGAAGTAGTGCAATATTATGATTCTGGAGAGCATAGAGACACTTCTGAAAACTTTAAACCAACTCTGAAATTGACTACTTTACTAGGTGTAGATCGCATAAGCATTTGCTAAGCCGTGTCTCCTGCGTGTCTTTTTGTGAAACATTACACAAAAAACCTTACACATTTGTTTTCATACACAAGCTGTCTTCTCCGTGTTCAAATATTTTTAAGCCGTGGCTCCTGTACACCTTTTTGGGAAATATTACACAAAAAACCTTACACATAAGCATTGATTTTCATACACAAGCTGTCTCCTGCGTATTCAAATATTTTTAGTTACACATTTTGTGTAGATGTCGAAGGAAGTCGTGCTGTCAGTTAGAAAAGGCGGCAGTTGAAAATGAAACAAAACCCCCTCTTACCCCGCGTGGCAACACGCGGCTTCCAACGGGAAACAAAAACATCACGTTTGCATACACAAATAAAATGTGTATGGCTCTTTGTTTCGATGTTTTTGTGTATAGTTTCAAAAAAACACGCGCAGGAGACACGGCTCTTACACATGTAGTAAAATGTCTAACTTTTTTATACGTATTAATAAAACAGCTTTTTTTCATCAAGCATTCATTGCCTTGTTGATTCCAGCGCGAAAATCAACATAAAACACCCACAAACCAACTAAATTAAAATCTTAACAATACGCATACTCAAAGAATACATAAAGAAAAGTCGGCTTATTATTTCTGCGCATTAGGAGCGAAGAATATTGCTTCGGGCAATTTACGAGCGACATTCCGGGGCGCCTTATCTCCGATATTAAAGATTTCATTAAATCATGGCAGGCAATAAAACAGTTTGATACCGCATTCATGCGGCCGCCGCTTCGGGTGACCAACTTAATGACGTGTACGGTTTGACCCTTAGCGAGTGGGGTAAGGGAGGAGATGATGACAAGAACGAAACTGTTTATGGTAGCTTGTGTGGCTATAAAAGCGTTTCGCGTAATCGAGGTTCAAAAAGTGTGGAGTTCAATATCGTTGCCATGTTTGGACACTATAGAGGCATGAGGAACAGGGTGTAAAGTTCACTCATCCTCTATTGAAAAGGGAGGATCCTCCGACCAGACGGGTGTCGTGTCTGGTGGGCAACTGCCCAACGGTTGATGTCGGGACGTTGTACCTATACATATAGGTACAACGTCCCGACATCAACCGTAAGAGTTTACCCGCGCGACTAGCATACCTATATAGGTATGCTAGTCGCGCGGGTAAACTCTGATGGCGCGATGCAGGTGGCGTGACATCATTTCATTGTGTTGCGTAGTTCGTATGTGGCGATGTAGATGGCGCCACAGATATACAACGTGTTAATGAAATAATCCAAAACCTCTTAAGGGGTCATTGTACTCATCATTATGAACAACTTTTACTATGGGACCAAACCTGAAATCGCGAAAAAAAATCAGCTGTTCAGTACATTTTGACGAATTATGCGAACATAAATGTATTGAACAGCTAATTTTTTTTTCGCGATTCCAGGTTTGGTCCCATAGTAAAAGTTGTTCATAATGATGAGTATAATGACCCCTTAAGAGGTTGTGGGTTATTTATTTTACACCTTGTATATAGAAAGTTGACTGCAGCTTTCAGCGAAGACAACAACAACAATCAATCTGCCTAGCCTTTTCCCAACTACGTTGGGGTCAGCTTCCAGTCTAACCGGGTGCAGCTGAGTACCCGTATTTTATATGGAGCGACTGCCTATCTGACCTCCACAACCCAATTACTGGGTAATACGATACCCCTTGGTAAGAGTGGTTGTTACACTTTCGGCCTTCTGACGAGCCGTAACGACTGTCAAAGATCCACGAATGACAGCCGGACCGACGGCTTAACGTGCTTTCCGAGGGACAGAGGAATACCTATCGGTATGTAAAGATTCCCATGACCAACCACGGTAAGCGTAGCTTAACAGGACAAAGACAACAACAACAGATTCCATAATTTGCTATCGTAACAGTTGAATAAAGTATGCGCTGATAATGGACAAAACATGACGTGGCGAGAGCTGCCTGGCCTGTCATTTGGGACCAGTGGAGACCCACGTGCATCAGGGAACACCCCTAACTTTAGACCCAAAACCCCAGTAGTAGTTGCGAACCCCATAGGTTCACAACTATGATGATGATGATTTGTTTTCCATCGGATGATGTTTTTTTACGTATATATAAATATGATATAAGCTTATATACCTATTATGTAAAGGTTTTTCCTTATGCACACATGGGGTGCATTTGACACTTGAGGGTATCAGAGTCGTTCTGAGTGAACCTGATTGGTGTCCTTGCTCGATACCACAAGCGTCGTATAGGTTCCACATATTTTACAGTTTTCGCTTTAAAACTCGCTGAACGCTTATAACATACATCCGCCAATAAAATAGTTACAACTTGAGATATTCAAGTAGGATTTGCGATTTGTGCGTGACCCCTTACGACCTTGAACATAAGGCTCAAAATACATTATAATTTAGTTTTCGGAGGATCATATTTAATTTATTGCAGAAATAGTTGGCTAGTACTAAAATCATGATCACGTTTCAAGTGGCTGTTACTTAGATGGGTACGTAGATACGTAGTTTTGGTTTGACTATAAATTCTAGTACAGACTGAAACTAACAAATTTTCCCGATCAACTTTGAAGCTAATGTTTTAGGGATAAAGATGAAAATCTATTAAAGAAATTTGACAGATTGTAGTAGCTTGATGTGCTGGCGTCTGTACCTAATGTACCTATGTGCTGGAAGAAGGGATGCTTTAGGATTTCTATAATGATGTTTAACTTCTAGTGAGTGTGTAGACCTCAGCAGGTAAGTGTTTACAGGTTTCTGCAGTTCCCTGTATACATCAGATTAGGTAATTAGAACGATTGATTAGAAAAATGCAATGAAATGATAATAGAAAACTTGCAATAATAACCATGATTCGTAGACGGATTAATGATCACAGTGTGTTACCTATATGCATTTCATTATAGTCACAAAAACCTAATTCTATTTACCTACCGTAGGTACTACAAAATGTCAGACTGAAAATTTACTAGCTGCGCCCGAGGTTTCACCCACGTAGACCGGTATAAAAAGTAGCCTATGTGTTAATCCAGGGTGTACACCCACCCTTAACAGATGTCACGTAAGGCCGCAATACTGTTAAAGGTGCGATGGTACATGTAGCTATGTGATAAGTTACGGGAACCTACTAAGACCTACAAGCCTAACGGTACCTACGACCCTAAGCCCTATAAGCCCTACAGCCCTAACCTACCATATACCTAATATGTGATAAATAAATATATAAATAAATTCAGGATGTCTGCACCATGCGACCTAAGGTAACAGACGGACAGTAGACAGGAATCCAGGGTGCGGGAAGGGTACACTCACTGCCAGTCCCGCAGACTCACGAGACTGATCAGAGATGGCTAAAGGTGTCTTGGCCACAGTGAGGGGTAATGAGACAAGAATATAAAATTCTAATCTGATTTATTTACATAAAGATTCCGCTTATATACTACTTTTACCTAACACACACTATTGCACAAAATCTTTGTGTTTCATGCGTGTTAGATGCAACGAAATCACTTATTTTTATCTGGGCCGCGTGCTGAGTCAATGTCCAAAGGTAGCATTGAACACAGGGTATAAACTATCTGAGTGCTAAATTTCATCCAAATCTGTTCAGCCGTTTTAGCGTGATTGAGTAACAAACATCCAAACATACAAACTTTCACATTTATAATATTAGTAAGTAGGATTTACTGACAGCACCTTTTAATAACTTCGGAGAAAATTAAGGAAATTCTTGCAATCCGAAAGTGGCGGCAAAGTAATATGACGAGGGAAGACATGTTTATTTTGAAAAGATAAAATTTGGGTCACCGTGCTTACCCTCTCTTAAAACGGATAAGTAATGAAATTTCACCTCGGCACGGGGTGGCCGCAAAATTGTTATTTGTTTATTTCGCTTTAAATATTATGATGTCGCGGAAAATTGTTATTACTTATGTGTTATTTTGTAGATGTTATTATGATATCAAAATCAATCTGCCTAGCCTTTTCCCAACTATGTTGGGGTTGGCTTCCAGTCTAACCGGATGCAGCTGAATACCAGTATTTTACATGGAGCGACTGCCTGTCTGACCTCCACAACCCAGTAACTGGGTAATACGATACCCCTTGGTAAGACTGGTTGTCAGACTTTCGGGCTTCTGACGACCCGTAACGACTGTCAAAGATCCACGAATGACAGCCGGGACCAACGGCTTAACGTGCTTTCCGAGGCACGGAGGAGTATCGGTATGTAAAGATGGTCACCCATCCACTAACCAACCCCGGCAAGCGTAGCTTAACCTCATGGATCGACCCGTGCGGCTGTTATTACTTAGCCACGAGCTCCTATGTTATTATGATATCGAGTTATTATGATATCCAAGTACTTATTTATGGTACTTTTCTTTCTTAAAATAAATATTTACAACTGACCCATTTACAGTGAATATATTTTAGCAACGAATAGACTACGCCTCCTTTATCTCGGGTAGTCTTTTTTCTCGTGAATTATGTGTTTACCTACCGAAATATTGCTATCGCAAGCCCTTTTACCATCTATATACTTACATATATTATATGAAAAGTATTTTTCATATTTCTAAGATGAAAAACCAATATAAGATTAAAGAAACTGGCCAAGAGCGTGTCGGACTACGCACAATGAAGGGTTCCGTAGTTAAAAATAATTTAGCCCAAAAACAAACTTAACATTAGTTTAAAAACATGTTGTCCCATACATTGGTATACATCACGATCAATTCTCCAATTGCAAAAAGTTTTTAAATCCATAAAAAAATAGATGTGTTAAAATTACAAATAAACGATTTTCGGACTTTTCCTTTACTTGTGCTGAGAGTGCTTGCTTCTTGCCAAATTATATGATTCTAGGTCAACGGTATAGACTGAGTATCTACAGTAACCAAATATAATAATAAATTCTAGTCATTTAACAAATAAATAATCGTGCAATAGACTGAGTACCTGCAGTAACCAACTATATTTAGTAATTAAGGAAATAATATTATATATATTTAGTGAATTAACTGCTTAAATAAATTAAATAATAAAAGGAAAAATAGTATTTCATTAAATCAAAATACATTTATAAGTAAATAAATAATAAGCGCTCTTCCTCCTCTCTCCTACTATGCAGTGCCCGACAGGGTCCATAATTGTGACATTATTTTTAAGCTTACCAACTGTTATTATAACATTATGGAACGCAATAAAGAATTGAGAATTGAGTATGTACTCGTACCTACCCTAATAGGTTTTGACTTACTTGCGAGTATCAAAATATGTTGCATAATGGCAGTATTTTTTTTCTGCGTTGACTTAGAGGCTTGAATTTTTTAGAACTCTAAGGTACTATAGACCTACGTATTTGATATAAATTTCAACTTGATATCTTCACGCGTTCCTGAGAAAAAGGGTCTTGACAGACTGACAGACAGACAGACAAACTAGACATACAGACAGACAACGAAGTGATCCTTTATGGGTTACATTTTCTTCTTTTTGAAGTCTTTTTGGCTTTTTGTCATGTCTTTAGGGTTACGTAACCTAAAAAACATGACAAAAAGTCAAAAAAAGTTCATGTTTAACATCACAATAACCAGTAAAAGAACGAAAAGCATTACTGTATGTACAGTACGCAGTACTACTAATATTGCAGTTACAATAAGAGTGCCCACAAACACGTGATAATGTGCAGAATAGCCGGGGTTAATGTGCAAAATGCCCGATATAATGACCCACCTTTATTCTCACCAAATTAAATCGCAAACTCTATGGAGTCCGGCTAAGTTGTAAAATGCAAATAGAATACCTTTTTAGTAGGTACACGTGCAGGGAAGGGTTACCCTTGTGGACTACGTAGGGGGAGTGTTAAGGGCCTTAGTACACCTCCGCCGTGAAACCATAGCAGCGAAACCGCAGTAGTTCAATTCAACTGACTCGCATGATGATCCGCTACTCGAGTAGCGGAACATCAGCGGATCATCATGCGGTTTATTTTTTAACCGACTTCCAAAAACGGAGGAGGTTCTCAATTCGGTTGTATGTTTTTTTTTTTTTTTTTGTATGTTTGTTACCTCAGTACTCCGTCATTTATGAACCGATTCGGAAAATTCTTTTTTTATTTGAAAGGGTATACATCCAGATTGGTCCCATTTTTATCAAAATCCAGTTCTGATGATGGGATCCATGAGGAATTGAGGGAACTCCTCAAATATTATAGGCATACATATAGTGATTATGGTATTTTCATCAACAAATCAAGCGTTTGCATTCAGAAAGTATCATCTGGTGAAGTGGTACTGTACTGATGAAGAAGACCACAGATGGCCACGGAAACTCCTCAACGATGAAAAGTATTTCACGGATAGCGATAAGATTAAAATAGTTAAGCGACTATGACGAAGCTTTAAATAAATGATTCTGATGAAAATGGTACCATCGAACCGATCTGATGAAGAAGCCGGAATCAGTAACGTATCGGAACTCAGTAATAAAACAATGTATCCTAGCCGTGTTTGGGCTTATTGGAATTGTCATGAGGTGCACTCTGCCTATAAATGCTTTAATGGTAATTATATGCCGCTTTGAATTGCGCTACTTGATTTATCTCCTTATATTTTGCCTTGATTGTCAGAAGGCAGATTTCGTAGCCTCGTTATGTCCGTCAACTTTTTGCAGAGTGGTATTCAGATTTGTATGGGGTAGGTAGGCACCACTAAAAAGTGAAAAATAAAAACTTTTTACAAAAAAAAAACAACCGACTCCCAAAAAAACACTACAAAGTGAAAAATAACTTTAATTTCGGAAGTCGGTGGCAAAACAAAACGAAAGTAAATAAAAAACCAAAGACACCGACTTCCGAAATTAAAGTTATTGTTCACTTTGTAGTGTTTTTTTGGGAGTCGGTTGTTTTTTTTTTTTATATCTACCACTAGCACCCAACTTCAGCGCCACCTACCGGGTCCAATTGTGTTTTCAAATTATCCAGGAACCCACTCAAATACACAAAATATTTACACAAAATTTCATCTAAATCGGTCCAGCCGTTGTTACCTATACCACGTTTTATCCGTTTTTTGGCGTTTTCAAGGCGCTGCTGGCCTTCTTTGAGGAGCTGGGGTGGATCGAATGATCGATTTTCCCACCCATACGCAAAATACGCGCATTTACATGGAGTTTCGGATACCAACGACGACTATCTATCTGACCTCCACAACCCAATACGTGGGTAATACGATACCCTTAAGTAAGACTGGTTGTCAGACTTTCGGGCTTCTGACGACACGTAACGTCTGTCAAAGATCTTCGAATGACAGCCGGGACCAACGGCTTAACATGCTTTCCGAGGCACGGAGGCGTCTTTGTATGTAAAGATGGTCACCCATCCACAGACCAACCGCGGCAAGTGTAGCTTATTCCCGTCCCGTGCGGCTGTTATTACTTAGCCAAGAACTCCTCATCTCAATATAAACACAGAAAACACCTCTTCCATATCGTCATTGACAGTTTTCTAACTCCCTAAAATGGACACAAAATTCATGCCTACACAACCCCACAAAGGGTAGGCTGCAAGGGCAGTACCCCGAGGGTACATTGATAATTATTATTTATTATTATTATTAGGTATTTATTCTTTTTCCAGTTATCTATCCCTTGTGTTGCACCTACCATGTTTTGTCTCTGCATCACCCTAAGGTTGACTGGTAGAAAATGCCTCAGGCATTAAGTCCGCCTTTGTACAGTATTTTTTTACTTGTGCATAAAGTTTTAATAAATAAATAAATAAATAATTATTACACGGTAGCTGTTCAGCCTCCTTCGTCTAACGGTCCCGCGGGGAGGCGGGGATTATGACCGTATTAATTAACTCACAAGTAGCTAGTCGTGACTCTCTTACTTATTTGTTTTGATGTTCACGATATATGGTAGAAGAAATATTGAGTTTGGTAAAGTATTGTATTTCTTACTGGCTTCTGCCCGCAACTTCGTCAGCCCGTCGCATCGCAACGCCCACCCGTGCTATTACCACAGTAAATAATATGGACAGTAAGGACAAACTATGTCCAAACCACAGATCTAGGCAGATGATATACATGGAAGTCTGAAGAGCTCTTACTAGAATGGTCATATGCTATCCATTGTTTTGCATATGATTGAAAGTAGACCCGACTAGAATGGTCATATGCTATCCATTGTTTTGCATATGATTGAAAGTAGACCCGACTACTGCAAAAATAGCAGAACTGACAAAATGACAAAAAGAAAAGGGATTTTGTGATTTGAGAATTATAATCATTAGAATCAGCAATACAACTCCATAAGTTAGCATTTACCTCAAACCTCATGATTTCATGAAATCGCTACATTTGAGGTTTACTGCTAACTTATGGAGTTGTATTGCTGATTCCAATGATTATAATTTTGTAAAGCCATATTAGCTACGGCCGCGAATCATATTTTAATCAACATACAAGCTGACACTGACCTACAAATTGCAAAAAACGTAAGAAATTTTGAATTTCGCGGGCTACCCTGGCGCATCAACCTAGCATAAGTTAGCATTTACCTCAAATCTAGCGATTTCATGAAATCATGAGGTTTGAGGTAAATGCTAACTTATGGAGTTGTATTGCTGATTCTAATGTTTATAATTCTGTAAAGCCATATTAGCTACGGCCGCGAATCATATTTTAATCAACAAACAAGCTCACGCTGACCTACAAATTGCAAAAAACGTAAGAAATTTTGAATTTCGCGGGCTACCCTGGCGCTTTCGCCTTAAGAGGTTGTGCGTTATTTAATTTACAACTTGTATAGTTACTAATGGCAGCAGTGGGACACAATGTAGGCTAACAGAAAAAAATATAAAAAAATTGTTACTTATCAACACAACTTTTTGATTTGTTATAACTTATAAGCTTACCTAGTCTACCACTTAAAAGAAAAAAAATGTTTACCTAACACTGTATGGAAAGAAACGGTGAATAAATAATGTAAAGTAAAACTAACTTACATAGACACTATACATACGTAGCTACAATATACATGTTCAAGTCACCACAATCTTCCTGAGCCTCTTCGCTTTCCCCTACGTTTTTACGAAGTGAATATTTCAGGAGGTAAGATTTCTTTTTCGTAGCGAAACTGTATTTCAAACTTGTATTGTACAGCGTGTAGGTAAATACAGGGTGTTTCCTTTAAGGTGTCAAGCCAATGCGAGCCGATAGCAGAGTACCATACCTATCGATTTAACCCCCATGTAAGTTCTACGATTTTTTGTAGTTTTCAAGTTATTTTGGATCCCTCATTTCATATTAATGGTAGTGGTTAAGGATATTAGGAGGTATCAAATTTATGTTTTTATTATCTACTGAGTTCTGCTTAAACGTAGAAGAATAGTAAATATCAGGATTGACAAAAATATGCAAAGATAAATAATAATAATAAATTATAAAATGTGAAAATCACAAGATTTCAGATACTTACACCACTTTCAACGACCGATCAGGAAATAAAATAAATAAATAATAAATAAAATTTTATTTCCCAAAAAACTTCGTTCAATGTTACAAAACCAGTTTAGCAGTAGTTATATACAAACAAGTGGATTTAGCTTCTGTTACCGAACTAGGTAAATGCCTGTATTTCGGTTAACAGTGCCATTCCCCCGAATATTATGAAAATAATGCTAACAAACACAAAGGACTGGTCGTACTATTTTTATATGATTATAATACGTGTAGAACTATTTTTATGCTAAATTATTATACAATGCTAAATGAGAAATCTGTAAATGAGCAAGTGTCTATAAGAGGGTGTGTGTGTGTGAGTGTACGTGTGTGTTGAGGGTGTATGGGGATGTGTGTGCCCTATTTAGTACATTCTTGTTCAAAGTTGACCCAAAAAAACGATATATTTTTTTAAAGCCATCATCTCGTTGAATCGGGAAAAATATCGAAAAAAAATTATAACTCGAAAACCACAAAAAATCGTAGAACATACATGGGGGTTAAATCGATAGGTATGGTACTCTGGTATCAGCTCGCACTGGCTTGACACCTAAAACAAACAGCCTGTATTTAACCCTTGTTTCGTTGTCTATACCTGAAACAATGGAAAAGGGTACCTGAGCCTTGACGGAAAACCTATTTTAATATGTTTTAGTGTGAGCATCGAAAAACGAAAAGGTAAAGAAATGATAGAAACCTAAACTAAAATCCTAACTTTCCTAACATTTAATATATATTGTAAATGCGAAAGTAAGTTTGTTTGTTACCTTTTCACGCCTAAACCACTGAACCGATCATACTGAAATTTTGCATATACGTTGTCAGGTGTACAGAAACGGACATATGGTAACTTTCATGCCGAAAAAAAGTACTGTTCCCGAGGAAAACAACAATAACGTTCTTATGATAGTAGATGGAGCCACGTGTCTTTCGAATCATGATTGAATTATATTATTACACAAGCAGAGTACAACCCGAATTTGATTGTCAAATTCTAAATAAACGCGAGCGAAGCGCTAGTCAAAAATAAATAAAATAATAAATAGAAATAATGAAAAATAATTTTATTTGTCACAGAAACACGTGCATATACTAAAATATCAGTTACTCGAACCATCATCATCATCTGCCTAGCCTTTTTGCATTGGTCGGTACCAATGCAAAAAGGCTAAGCAGATGATGGGGAACATCACGACCCTCAAGGAAATTGACTTTGACCTCAGGGTCATTGACCAATGGCCCTGAAATCAAACTACCTAGGTAAATAGCTTGACAATATTGTAATGAAGAGACTCCTGAAAAGTGTTTAAACAAAAGCAAATGAATGCACATCCTGTAGTTTCCTGTGAGTCGTGTGTATCGCTGAGGCTTGCCGGGCTAGTGCTTTCAAAGGTGTTAGACAATATAGGTTAGTACAGATTGTGCCACTTACCTTACATAGATACCAGCGTTAAAAAACCTTGTAAGAATGTTTTAGCTCTTTCCCTTTTATCCTAACTTATGAAAGTAACTATTTTCTATGAAAAATACAAAAGCATAAGTACCTATTCGTTTTTTTATATTAATAAGAAATCGCCGCCGGTGTGCCTTCTTTGGCGTATACAGGGTGTTAGGTTAAACAAGGGACATACTTTTACGGAGTATAGTACCTACTCATGAAAATTAACAACTTTTAACCTGGAACTAACCCTGAAATATGAAAAAGAAAATCAGCTGTTCTCTACAAAGTGCAAAACCTACGCGATAAAAATGTACGAGACAGCTGATTTTTTTTTTCATATTTCAGGGTTAGTTTCATGGTAAAAGTTGTTTATTTTCATGAGTACTACACTCCGTTAAAGTATGTCGTTTAACCTAACACCCTGTATATGATTTAGTGCGAACTAACTTCACGAACTGAAGTTCCACCCACCAACTTAATATTTAACTTAAGAATTGCGATCACATTGTTAAAACTCAATAAAATTTGTACCTATTATAACCAAACTTGAAATTATTCAATACAAATTCCAATTAACCATACAATACAAGAGCTGAGGGAATCTGATTAAATTCATACAAAAGGCAAGTTAAATACACACAACGATCTGTATCGTGAAACCTCGGGCGCGCCACTCAATACGAAGGTATTTCCAATTACTCTCGAATCCTTCCATTTTCCAGTAGCTAGGAATTTTATTAACGCTGTCCCTTTCTATTTTCCCTTTTATAATAAGGTGGGAGAGGGATGGGAGACCGAGGATTTGAACCATCTCATGAGGCTGTGTTAATTTCCATTCGCCCGGAGCGACGTCTCGCGTTCACCTTTCATACGTAAATTGAAAAGATAAGCCCAACTATTTGCTTACTATTTGACTGTACGCGTAAGTGTAGTTTCCGGTTGCGAGCAGCTGCTCCTTAAATAAATATCTTGGCAAATTGCTGAGGAATACCTACTGCTGAATTAACTACGTTTGGCAGGCGGAGTAGTAGAATCATTACACCTCTATAGACGGATTTAGACTGAACGAACATAGAACCAGAACAAGAATTATAGCATTCTTTTAAAAGAATTTGGTAGAGTGGGGATAGAATGTGCATGTTCGCTCGTTTGGCCTAAATCGACCTTTACGCACAAAGGAAACAGGGGGTCTACTCCCTAAGCACGAAGCCCGTGGTTTCGGCCTTCGTTACGGGCGTTTTCTACTACGTATCACCTACGGATAAAATAAAAAAAAAATAAAAAAATAATAATAATATTTATTTGTTCAAGACTTAAACCTTCACAGTATTACATTTATTATGTAACTAGCTTTTGACCGCGGCTTCGCCCGCGTGGATGTCGGAAAATATCCCATGGGAACGTTCATGTGGAAAACATATCATATCCCTAACTTAAGAAATGCTGGGTTTCCCTTACAAACTTTCATCCCCTATATCACACCCTGTAGTATTGTTTTTGAAAGTATCCTATGTCTTTCCCAGGATGCTATATAAATAGCCTAACCAAACCAGCCTAGCCTTGCCAAATTTTGTCGTGCAGTTTTGTAAATTTTAAAATCAACCCCTATTTTACCCCCTTAGGGGATGATTTTTCAAAAACGCTGAACGGCTATTTATATATTTCCTATCAAAAGCATACATTTTAATTTTCACATCCCTAACTTAAGAAATACTGAGTTTCCCATACAAACTTTTATCCCCTATATCACCCCCTGAAGGATTATTTTTTAAAACCAAAAGTAGCCTGTGTCCTTCCCCAGGATGCTATATAAAGCCTTGCCAAATTTGATCGAAATCCGTACAGTTTTGTAAATTTTAAAATCAACCCCTATTTTACCCCCTTAGGCGATGATTTTTCAAAAATGCTGAACCGCATATTTCTTAATTTCCTACCAATAGCATAAATTTGTTATCCCTAACTTAAGAAATACTGGGTTTCCCTTACAAACTTTCATCCCCTATATCACCCCCTGTAGTATTGTTTTTGAAAGTATCCTATGTTCTTTCTCAGGATGCTATATAAAGCCTTGCCAAATTTCGTCGAAATCCGTGCAGTTTTGTAAATTTTAAAATCAACCCCTATTTTACCCCTTTAGGGGATGATTTTTCAAAAACGTTGAACCGCATATTTCTTTATTTCCTATCAAAAGCATACATTTTAATTTTCACATCCCTAACTTAAGAAATACCGAGTTTCCCATACAAACTTTCATCCCCTATATCACCCCCTGTGGGATTATTTTTGAAAAAAAAAAAGTAGCCTATGTCCGTCCCCAGGATACCATCTATAGCCTTGCCAAATTTTATCGAAATCCGCTCAGTGGTTTAGGCGTGAAAAGGTAACAGACAGACAGACAGACAGACAGACAGACAGACAGACAGACAGACAGAGTTACTTTCGAATTTATAATATTAGTATGGATTAGAATAAGATACTGGCAAGCATAGACTTATAAAAAAAGATGGACTCCGCGCTGCGCATATCGAAAGTGAAGCACACAAGCACAGTAAGTATGCCGGGTCCGTTTGTACAAACACGCCTCGCGCACACATTTACATCATAGTATGCCGACCGGCCGCCATTACGTGACACGAGCGACGGCGTCTTTGCAGGTACTCAAATCACGCACACATAGATCGGTAGGATGCTTCACTTTCAATATGCGTGGCGCGGAGTCCATCTTTTTTTATAAGTCTATGCTGGCAAGATACAAAACTAGTGTAACTGGGCTTAAACTAGGAGGATTCCTGTGCTATAAGCACCAGTTACTTCCGTCTCCACCGTTTCGAGCTGCCATTACAAGTGCGGTGCGGAGCAAAACAAGTATTATACTGTAAGTACAAATTACAATATTATTTTTTTTTTTTTTTTTTTTTTTTTTTTTTTTTTTTTTTCCCTTGTCTTAGGGCTCATCAATAGGATGGACCCTAATCTTATTACAATCTAGCCTTATAAATAGGCTAATAAGTAATTAAATTATAACCTAAACTATTAAATTGTCTTTACTAAGAATGTGTCCAATAGCACTTTTCTTATTGTCTCTATTAAGGCGAATACACTTCGTTCTTGTGTTCGTTTGGCACATTTGTACTTTACACTATTCACTATCACTAAACACTAACTCAAACGGTTTTGTTCTTTTTAGTCTTCTCACTATGTTTGTGTGGTCGAGAAGCTGGATTGCCTCGACGTTCACATGCTGATGAAGTCTCTTTTCGTGAGCTTCTGCAAATTTCTGGATCACTTTTTCGATGAACTCAACTTTTAGGTCCCGATGGAGGTCATCATTTCGTATGTACCAAGGTGCATTTACAATTTCCCTTAGCACTTTGTTCTGAAATCGTTGTATAATTAATATATTGGTCTGTTTGGTGCAGCCCCACAGCTGGATACCATAAGTCCAAACTGGCATCAGGACTTGTCTGTATAGCAACAATTTATTTTGCACGGACAGCGTGGAGTTTCTTCCAAGCAGCCAATACATTCTTTTGAATCGGTGGTCGAGTTCATCTTTTTTCTTCTTGACGTGGGCTTTCCAGCGTAACTTTGCGTCAAGGGTCATACCGAGATACTTGGCTGTATTCTCATATGGGACTTGTGTATTGTCAATGTAAACTGTTTCCCCAATTCGCGTTCGATTTTCGCTGAGAGCAGTTGTGTTACATGCGACCGCGCGCGTACCACAGTGTAAAAGTGCTTACGCATCAAAATAACGCCGTCCAGTCGGATGCACCGCAATGACCTAGTTATTGCGTAATGCTGACGGCTGTCAGCGAATATTATTGTTAAGGCGAAGTTAATACTCGCTTAACTTCTACAATGGGTTCGGAAAGGCCAACACTGAACACTATTAGAGTAAACTTAAAAACAGAAACTGAACATCTGTTGTACAAGTACCTATGTCAAGAACAAAAACAGCGTGAAGAGCTGCAAAAAAACCTAAATGACTTAACAGGTCAAATAGAATATCTCCAGCAACAGCTGAAACTTCAAGCGGAAAAAGCACCAAAATCAGCAACTACAACCGCCACTGAGACTTCTCCCCCGCGTGTTGAATATAGCACGGACGAAGAAGAACTAGCTCGAGAAACAGGATGGATACGGCAAAAAAGCAGGAAGAAAAGAAGATTGAACACCTCACCCGCCCAAGCCACTCCAAATGAACACGAAAGTGAAGAGAATAAAGGTAAGGAAAAAACCATTAAAATTCCTTTGCCACCACCTATTGTAGTAGATGGTATCCAGGACTACCAGAAATTCTATGATTTTCTATCTGAGAGCCAATCAGCTGACGCGTTCAGCATCAAAATGATGAACGGCGATACTGTCAAAGTAAATGCCAAAAACGAAGATTCGTACAGGGCTATAACCAAGGCCCTCTCACTCAACAATTGCCTTTGGCACTCGTATGAGAACAAGCAAGAGAGACCAATTAGAGTTATGGCAAAAAAATTACATTTCACATGCATTCCGGAGAGAATTGTTGAAGACTTACGTGGCAAAGGCTACAAGATATTAGAAGCAGTCAACAAATTGAGTTGGAAAACCAAAAAACCACTCAATATGTTCATGCTAACATTTTCAAATGATGAAGAAACTAGCAAAATATATACCATCAAAACTGTGTTGGGATGTAATGTGGAAATACAACCGGTAAAATCGACAAATCTGGTACCTCAGTGTAAAAGATGTCAGGCTTACGGCCATACGCAAAAGTACTGCTCCAAAGAACCGAGGTGCGTGAAGTGCACAGGCAAACATCTAACTAAGGATTGCAGAAAATTAAAAGAAGAAAAGCCAAAGTGTGTCCACTGTGGAGATCCACATCCGGCTAACTACAGAGGATGTATCGTAGCAAAAGAAATCCAGCAGATTCGAAACAAAAAATCGAAAGGTAATAATACAACCCCTCAACAAAATACACCTACTGGAAGAGTTGAAAGCACCAGCCAGTATAAAAGAAGTCAAAGCTCAATAAAAACTACTGCTAAAAACGTCTCTTAAGCCCAAGTAGCTACAAGAGGCATAGCGAAGGCGCCTTTGGCTGATATGGACAGTGATAAAAAGTTGAATGAAATCTTAAAGTTAATGTCATCATTTGACGAGAGATTGAAAAAAATTGAAAATAGCAACAAAGCTGCTACTTCTAAGGCAACAAAATGAATAATACACTGAAACTTATGGCGTGGAACTCAAATGGGTTACAAAAACATCAGAATGAGTTACAAGTAGTATTAGACATAGAAAAAATTGATGTGTGCCTGATATCAGAAACTCACTTCACGAAGCAATCTCACATTAAGTTTAAAGGGTACAAAGTATACCATGCACTTCACCCAGACAATTCTGCAAGAGGCGGTAGTGCCATTATTGTAAAAGAAAACCTTCAGCACTATGAAGAGTTTAAATACGAAGAGAAAGAGATCCAAGCAGTCGCGATTTGTCTACAAACCAAAAAATATCCTGTTACAGTTTCTGCCATCTACTGTCCACCACGGTATACGATAAAAAAAGACCACTTTATGAGCTTTTTAACTCGCCTTGGAAATAGATTCATCTTAGGAGGTGACTTCAATGCTAAAAATACGTATTGGGGCTCCAGACTAACAACTACCAAAGGCAAAGAACTACTGAGTGCCATAAAACAGCTGAAATGTGATGTCATGTCAACTGGAAAGCCCACCTATTGGCCAACAGATCCAAATAAAATTCCGGACTTAATAGATTTTTTCGTAACCAAAGATCTATCAACTGGTTATATAAAATTGGAACAAAGCTATGACATGAACTCGGATCACTCCGCAATCTATTTAGAAATTAGCGAGACCATTTTGTTTAAAGAAAATAGTCCCACTCTTGTCAATAAGTGTACAGACTGGGAGGGCTTCAAGATCAGGTTGAATGATCAAATAAACCTTAAAGTCCCATTAAAAACACCCGAACACCTAAACATTGAAGTAGAGAATTTCATAAAGCACATCCAGCAAGCAGCGTGGGAAAATACACCTGACTTCAATAAGAGGACGAGGGGAAATACATACCCCTTCAGAATCAGGAAGCTCATTATGGAAAAAAGAAGGCAGAGAAAAACGTGGCATCAATCTAGGTGCCCTGGTGACAAACGAAAATTAAATAGACTGACAAAAAAAGTAAGAATACTAATTCAGAACTTTAAAGATGACTCAACCAACACCTATCTCCAGAATCTAAGTAACGACCTAAAGACTGACTACTCCCTCTGGAAGGCTACTAAGCATCTAAAAAGGCCGGTTACCCAAATCCCACCTATTAAGTGTGAAAACGGGCAATGGGCAATTAGTAATGAGCAAAAAGCTAAGAGGTTTGCAGAGCATCTAGAACATATCTTTCAACCAAACGATGAGGAAATCGTTGGAGATCACACTTTGCCTAATATGGTGACATCAGAAAATGAAGTTACCATAAAACTAGTAACACCAAGAGAAGTCGCACGAGAAATAAAACATAATATCAGTACACGAAAATCACCAGGTTATGATTTAATAACAGGAGAAATACTTCATAACCTCCCAAGAAAGGGTCTGGTTAAGTTAACGACCCTTATCAATGCTGCACTAAGGCTGAAATATGTACCAGACTTATGGAAGGTAGCTGAAGTAATAATGATAGCTAAGCCAGGGAAACCGGCTCACGAAACGTCATCATACAGGCCCATTTCCCTACTACAATATTATGAAATTAAAATTATTAATATAGACATGCGTGAGTGTGGATGTGTGTGTTCGTATGAGTGTGTGTGTATGATTGTGGGGTGTGTGTCAGTGTGTGTAGGGGTGAGTGTGGATGTGTATGTTCGTATGAGTGTGTGTTTATGATTGTGGGGTGTGTGTAGGGGTGTGTTTGTGCGCGTATGTATACAGGGTGTAAGGGACAGCCCTCCGCAGATTGATAGGGTGAATTCAGTACATCATACTAAGATGACCGGTACATGAAATTATTTCAGGAACGTTATGGGAATCCAATAAACCTGATTTGTTTTATTACCTCGCACGCAATGTATTGCTTCCGTGGCAAAACGCACGTAGCGAACGGTAGCGCAGTGAGTGTTCGGCTGCCCCACCCGCCACGGGGTCAATTCTCGCGCCACTTGGCTTAAACTAGCGACAGCGTAGTGCACAAGTTAGTTGAGTAGGTAGATACTTACGCGCAGGTACAGTAAAAGCGACAATAATTTAGCCTTCATTTAATTATTTTTATAACTGAAAGATGTTTAAAGTGGTGTATGGTACCTACTTATTGGTCAGTTTGTCAAGTACGGGTAGGGTTCAATGAAAAATAAAATAAGTAGGTTTTATGAAATAAGGAATAATGTTTTTATTTTGTATTTACGATGATGGCTGTATTCCCTCAAAAACCTTTATCTTTTCTGGCTTGCCTACGTAAAACGTTGTATCGTCTGCGAGGCATTTTTAAACAAATTAATACAAAAGTATTTTCCGCTCAACCAACAACAGTCTAAAACTTAACGAAAATAACAAGCAGATGAAACAAACAGTCAATAAAAATAAAAAAATACTAAGTACTTGCAAACATGCATTCAGGCTTCTCATTAGCTGCCCTTTCACACAGCGGGAATTCCGCTTTGGTAAAGCGAGTAAAGATAACAAAATAATAAGCACTAGAGTTAATTTTGTGCCAAACAATAGCTACAACTAACGTTGAAGTGGTTTTCGTTTTTTTACCCGACTGCGGCAAGTTAAAAAAGGAGCGTTATGTGTTTTTACCATAAGTACAATGCTTATTACATAGAAAAATAATGTAAATCAATCAGTCTTATTTCAATAGGTATCAAAAATTAATCCTACCTTAGAATCGCTCCGGTCGTATGAGATACGGCTCGAAATGACCTCCACCGAGACCTTCACACACATTGGCACGGCGCAGGGTCTCCCCGTGCAAGCGGGTCAGCAAGTTGGGATCTTCGTTGCAGCTGTAGCGCAGCTGCTGGAATGTGTCTGTGATTCAATCTCGCATTTCTTCCTCACTCGCACATGCACTAACAAACACTTTTTCCTTTACGTAGCCCCACAAAAAGAAGTCTAAAAGTGTGAGACGCGGGCTCCATGATTCCGGCGCAATAGTCGAGCTGCAGTGCGTGTGCCTAGGCGTGGATTTTGACGGACCAGGTCTAAAACTCTTTCTACAGTTGCACCGCGAAGTGGTCTTCCGGCGCCTTCTTGATTGGGAACTATGGGCTGGTTATCTAGCACTCGTTGATAGACATTGGTAATTATCCGGGAGTCTGATGGATGCCGACGGTCAGGATACCTGTCGATGTAATTTCTGAGCGCTTCCCTGGCATTTCCCCGAGCTTCCCCGTAGCACATTATCATTTCGCCATATTCACGAGCTTAGTGCTCGTGTAGCCATTTCTCACAGACAACAACACAAATGGGTAAGTACGTAAACTTCACGACGCGACTGCGCGAACAACAGCGAGCGATACTGCGCAGGACACAGTCGCAGGACAACTAAACTGTACTAATGACTACACGAAAAATCACACACAAAAACAATGTTGTCAACTACTCAAAAAATTTTGCATGTTTCTTGCAAAAATGTTGTACAAAAATACCACTATTTTTAAGCTTGACTAAATGTTAGAGCTGTTATTTTTTTTGGAGAAATGAAACGATTAATTTGTCAATTTAATTCAAAGTTTATGTTAAGCAAATTAATAGTAGTGATAGCCCAGCGTGATAGAAGACTGGGCTTCCATTGCAGAGGGCTTACGTTCGATTCGCGACTCGACTACCAGTCGGTAGCTGCCGTAAAGCCATGAAAAGGCCCTTGGGTGGCTTGGAAACTGGATCCAGTGATCGCTTGAAAAGTAGAATTAATTAAGTAATTAGGTATGTACCTACCACGAATACTCAAGGGCACATTATGTGCGTTTTTCCTTTAGAAATTAAGTGCACTAAAAGATTTGCATTTAACATTAGAGGAGTTCTTATGTGAACCAAGTTTGATCTAACATTTTCGTTCACAAATTGAGGTTTATTAAGTTGGCAATACTGTTGCGACTCGGTAAATCGGAGCGTCTCGCTTGTCTCTATTGTATTGTATGCAAGTAGTATGCGGTGAGTTTGATGAACTCTGAAGCTATGCAGAAAGTGAACAGCTGATTTCGCGCGTAGTACGTTAGAGTATTTCGACATACATTGCTGTTTTTTGGATTTTAGCTGTTTTATTTACATAAATGGAGTGCTGCAAACAGAGAATGTAATTTTACATTGAAATAAAGGAATATTAGCCAAAAAAACGTTAAAAAAAATGAAACTTTTCCTGAGAAAATTTCCGGTGGAATATGATTCACAATAAGGAGCTGAATGCACCCTGTTAATTTGTGGAGGGCTGTCCCTTACACCCTGTATGTATTTGCGTGTTGTGAATGGGCCTGAGTGGCTCAGTGTTTTATTTTATTTTATACTTTTTAGCATATTTTCAGTATTTTCATAATTTAGAGAGAGAAGGAAGTCGTCTAAGGTAAGTTTTAGTTTTTTTATCGGTAGGTTATATAACTATGTATTTTTACTTATCTTATTATAAAGATATGGACCCATGTAGAACGGTTGTTTCCTATAGAAGTCTGTTTTACACGGTTTCAGGTCAAAGACTAGGTCCTTCCTACGTTTGTTCCTTAGTCCTTCCGGGTCATACGTTGAGCCTTTATGGGTTATAAGCAGAACCCTCCTGATATAAAGTTGTCGTACCGTTAAAACCATACAATCCTTATATAGTTGCCTCTGTTGGATACTGAAAGTTTTTTTTGTGTATAACTTTTAGAACTGCTCGCTGGGCTCTTTCTAGGTTTAATATATGAGTTTTGTGTGTACTCCCCCATACAGAGATACAGTATTCCAGTACTGACTGGCATAATGATAGATAGATTATTTTCATCAGCTTCAGGTCGCACACCCTGCGTAACTTCTTAAAAACTGTTATTAACTTTCTAATCCTAGAGCTTAGTATTTTTACGTGATTGTGGAAGTTTAACTGGTCGTCTACTTGTATTCCGAGATACTTTATGCAGTTTGTTTTTTGAATGGGAAGACATCTGCATTCACTGATATTGTTATGACTGCAGGTGTGTGCTCGGACTTCAACCAATTCATTAGCGGATTGTGGAGGCTTCTTTATCGAGAACATGAGGTACTTAGTTTTTTCTAAGTTAAGGGTGAGTAAGTTTAGGTTAAGGTATCCTAGAACTGTTCTCAGCCCGGAATTTGCAAGGGCGGCAACTTCTGACCATGTTTTTCCATGGAAGAGGAGCGCCGTGTCGTCTGCATAAGTTATTATTTGACCATTTTGTAGATTTAAATTACATATCTCATTAATATAGATTAGAAATAAACTAGGACCGAGCACACTCCCCTGTGGTACACCAAAATCTATATTTGCACTATCACTTACGTATAGATGATTGGTTCGGCGCCCGAACGAAGTATGAATGACAACACGATTTCACAGTTGTCCCTACTCCCGATGTGTTTTTGCGCGTCCGAAAAATTAAACTTTTACACTTGTTTTGATGGATTTTTATGTCAGACGGACGGATTAACGGACGGACAGATGGACGGACGGACTTAGGGAGTAGGCTCCCAGAAACGGACATTGGTCGATGTGATATCAGAAATTATGGAAAAAATGGCCATGTTTGACTAGCTGTATCTTCGCAACCAATAGACCTAGAGTGCTTGGGTTGGGCTTACATTGTAGCAAGTTTGCTTTACAAAAATATAAAACAAAGATAGTTAAAAACGGGTCTAAGAACCCGTTATTAAAGAATATTTTTCAAAAAAACTGAAACACGTGCCAGAATTTTGCATATAAAACAAAAATAATAAAAAACGGGTCCTTAAAAAATATATTTCAAAAAAACTGAAACACGTGCCAGAATTTTGCATATAAAACAAAGATAATTAAAAACGGGTCCTTAAAGAATATTTTTCATAAAACTGAAACACGTGCCAGAATTTTACAAGTTTTTCGAGCACCATGGGAGTAGCATAAGGTTTTCAGGGTTGCAAACTTGGGTAGGTATACTGCTCTCAGGGGACCTAACAACATAGGAAATAGTGAATGAATAAATAAATAAATAAATAAACATATAAAAAAATCGTAGTTACGTGCGCGTTTGCGATATTTGATATTTTTATTGACTGGGCTTCTACACAGGTGACGATTAAGTGCTCGGCCCACAGCATTTCAGTTACATCTTCCGAAGTAAGTAGATAGGCAGTCGGGAAAAAGGTCTACATACAACAAGACCTACAGCCTAAAAACATACCTACATAACAACACGCTTTGTTTCCCCAAAGGGTTGGGCAGCGGTGTGCCTATAGTCACATTTCGCCAGTTATATTTAAGTCAATTAACTCAGCCGACGACTTCGACGACACGGTTGGCGCAGTGGTTGAGCGATTGACTGCTGCGCAGCATGTCGCGGGTTCGATTCCCGCACGGAACAAATATTTGTACGACCTACAAGTATTTGTTCCGAGTCTGGGTGTTTTTCTATCTATAATATGTATGTATTTACAAAATAAAAATGTATATAAGTAGTTTATCAGCCATCTCGTTACCATAACACAAGCATTAGGTTTCTTAGCTTGGGACTAGATGGCGTTGTGTGAAATGTCCAAGGATATTTATTTATATTAGCTATTTATTTATACAGCTTTTCAAAATAAGAGCTCCAGCTGATCCACGCTTAAGAAAAAGGGATTCGAACATTCTTTGTGTTGATCGCAGTAAAACAGCCCTCTTACGTAAAAGTATATATCGAATGGCTCCAGTTATTTACAATAAAATTCCACGACAGATAAAGGATCTTAATATTAATATGTTTAAAAAGAAACTGAAACAATTTTTAATTCTTAAATGTTATTACTCCACAACTGAATTTATGGAGGACACCACTGACATTTAGATAAATATATTATATTATTTTGAAATTGGTAATTTATTATTATTTGACATTGATAATTGTGTGTTAGTACGTAAGGAATTGTGTGTTATTATGTAATTGAGTTTATTATTTTATTATTTCTTTTTAAATGTGTGTCTGCTGTTTCGACACAACGAACTAAGTAGTATTTGTATGCTTTCGAGCAAAATGTAGCGAACAGACATCATATTGTAACATCATATTGTATTGAAACCTACATTTACGAATAAATTTGATTTGATTTGATTTGATTTTTGATTTGATATTTATTTATATATTTATTATAATTAACTCAGCCTATTTAATTGCAGTCCACTTGTGAACATAGGCCTCTCCAGGCTGCGCCACAACACCCTGCCCTCCGGCTCCCGCATCCAGTCGGTCCCAGCCACTTTCGTCAGGTCGTCGGTAAATCTAGCTGGGGAGCGTCCCTCACTACGCTTACCGATACGCAGTCTCCACTCCAGGACTCGTCTGCTCCACCGGCCATCGATCCTTCGACAAATAATATGGCCAGCCCACTGCCACTTCAGTTTGCTTATTCTGCAAGCTATGTCGGTTACTCCGGTTCTTTTCCGGATAACTTCATTCAGAAAATGAGCCATAGAACTATCAATCAAATTTCTACATACATCGTACCTACATAAGATATCTATACGTAAACACACATTTTCAATTAACACAGCCTGATCCCGAAATAATCTCTAGCTGTAAATTAGTGACGCGCAAATTCCCGAAAATGTAAAATAAGATAAGGCTAGCTAATAAGCGGACAGTACCCACGTCAAGCCTTCGTCAGATGCTCGGTAACGGTGGCACATGGTCCTGGTAAGATCAGCTGTTAATTACCCCGAGGAAGGTTGATTAGGCTGTTAGGCATTAGCTTGACCCATCCAAAGGTTGTCTGTAAAAGATCGCTTCTAGCGGAAAAACCGCCCATTGTGTCAACCTATGTAAAATTCCAACATTGATATCTGTAATTTGAATGGTGTGCATAATAAAGAGTATTCTATTCTATTCTATTCTATTCTTGTATGGGAAAGTTCTGAAACATGGGCATACTATTGTATCAAATCGGGTAGTTTTTAATGAGCAGCAATCAAGTAACGGGTATAATTAGATTATTTTGTGTGATAGAATGAATGAAGGAATGAATATAACCACACATACAATAATATGAGCTCATAACAGTTGATGGTCTACTATTTACCCGACTGACATAGAAGGAGGGTAATGTTTTTCGCGCGTATGTATGGTTGTATGTCCGTTCCATTGTGACCTCCTGTAGCCTAAACGGCTTGACCGATTTTCAAGAGGATATCTCGTTAGATCCGTCTTTCGCTGATGCAAGAAAACAGTAAGTACTTACTTACCTAAGGTATTTATTTATCTTTACAATTTTTAAGAAAGCTTATAAACTTAATACGTTAAGTTTTCAATGTGATAATTTAGAAAATACTTAATACTAGGATTAAGTATTTTCTAAATTATCACATTGAAAACTTATCGATGTAATCATAAATATAGGTAGGCATAACATAATATGAACATGGGGTATGGATAGATGAATATAGAAGAACCGAGTTCCTAAAGAGAAGATATTATCGAGACCATCAACTGTAATTACCTACGGCAGTTAATTAATTTGAAAGAGTTATTAATTAATTAGGAACTGCGCAAATATTGTACCGGTCGCCATCTTCTCATGGGGAATATTTATGAAAAGATCAAAGAGAAAATTCTAGCATCGTGTAATTATCTAGGTAGTTACTCTGACAGGGTAATTTATATTGATTATCCTTTCGATGATACTTTGTAGGTACCTAATACAAGTACCTAAATACTTACCGAACAATGTTACCCACAGCTAAGACAAGTGTTAATGACTATGTTAATTGGTAATTTACAATAATAGGTAATTTGGTAAATGTTGTAATTTTGCAAAAAAAAAATTTTTTTTTTTTTCATTAATTAAATACCATTTTACATAATTATTATACAACGACGACATCTATATTTCCTTTGTAAAGTATTATAATAGTTTTAATGTTTGTGAATGAGAAGACACGTGAGTCATTGTTTTCTAGGGTTCCGTACCAAAATGGTAAAAAAGGAACCCTTACGATGTCACTCAGTCTGTATGTCTGTCTGTCACAGCTGGATATCTCAAGAACTACTAATGCTATCAACTTGAAATTTAGAATAGTTTTAGATGACGTTTACCCAACTGTTTTGCAAATAAGAAAGAAATTAAAATATTTATAGTTTTATTGCAACAGGTAAAGGTTACAGGAAAAATAAAACCATGTCTCTAAATAGTACACTTTTTCAGAAATCGGAACGGAACCCTCGGTGCGCGAGTCCGACTCGCTCTTGACCGGTTTTATTTTTTATCCTTTTTTCAGTTAGTTGTAATCATAGTCTGGCAGTCTGAGTAATTTATGCGGCCTACCCAAATGTTTTTTCTTTGGTATTGTTCGTCGAATCGTTAAGCTCCTTAAGTTTTGAGTTGAGCTGCACGATTACTGACAAATGCGTGCACTGACTGGACTGGTCCACTCAATCTGTGTGGTTCTTTCCTCAAAAGACCATTTCAGACATGGTCTTCACATGATCTGCCCAAGATTATGTCTGGACTTTAAAAGAGACTGTGAGTTTGTTTCGGCCTTTCTTCTCAGAGTGGTCATATTGGAAACGCCGACCTCATCTAGTTTTTAAAAATATGATTTACGTGTAAAAGTGTTTGTACAAACCTACTTGCCAGTGTTCTTGGCACCATGCCTCATGGACACCCACTTTTGTTAGATTTTTAAGGTTTAGTATTATTTTTGTATTTAATTTAACAAACATTATAATATAATATTTGTTTATGAGATAAATTACATCTATTGAAATAAAAAAAATAAAATAAAATCTACTTACAGAAATAAATCATTTATAATTTATTTATTTATGTATATGCTTACTAATTAAAATACCATCTGATCTATTATCCTTTCAAACATTCGTTTCATCATAACAATAAGTATCAGCCTCCTGAAATAAGATAACTGAGAAGTCAAGATGTTTCTAGCTGGTTATAACTAATATACGAGTTACTGAAGAGTCCTTCTCACTCCTCAAGAACCTCTCGATGTCGCACGCACTTCATAGTACTTATGTCTTCAACGTTAACAGATAAGGACAAGACATAGAGTCATGTTATGGTTACTTGCTACTAAGATGGCGTTAACTTTTTGACGTGATAGAACCACTATTCCGGCTTCGAATAATCTTAGAAGTTCGTACAAAAGTTTTCACCCAAGCCAAGTATGCAGTAAAAGTTTTTGAATATGAGTGATTGATTCTAGGAGTAGTCCTTGTAGTGTATGTAGATATTACTATATCGCAATACGAGCCGGCCGATGACAGTATTGTGACGTTGCCTCAGGCGCGTACGTCACTCGGTTATAAATACCGGTCCGAGTGGTGGGGCGTTTTACCCCCAGTCCCTTGACAGCGCGGTAAATAAAAATCACCCCTAATAATAATAACAAGTATTCGTTGCTACAAGTCCCCTCTTGTTCAGTAGTCAGTAGCGCCCTAAGCCTAGGTTCGAGTCCCACTATGGGACGCCCTTAGCTGTGCTACTTAAATATTTTTTTTGTAAGGCGAGAGGCCCTTCTGGCCCCGCCGACGCCCGGTTAAGCCAAAAAGGTTCCCGGAACCAATTGCGAGAACGCCCTTATCAAAAAAAAAAAATAAATAAATAAATAAAAAAAAAAAAAAAATTAAATTAGTAGGAAAATTGAGACAAAGCATAGTATCTTCTGTGTCTTACGGCGGCGTGCCGTATTTTTGCTTGGCGAACTTTTGAATGCTAGCCAAACAAAGTGCATGGGTTTCAGTCCAAAATATGAAAGATTTCTTACGTTAAACTACATTTCTCATACCACATAACCTAGAAAAAGTATTATATTGCTGTCTCATGACCGGCCACGCGGTGGCTTGACCTAGATGTATATTATCTAAGAGCTAATTAAAAGTCCGAGCCAATGACATTAAACATCTAGACGTTGCCATGATTACAGTGTGAATGAAGTGTGGAAGTGAGACACATATATACGAAAAAAAAACCGGTCAAGAGCGAGTCGGACTCGCGCACCGAGGGTTCCGTTCCGATTCCTGAAAAAGTGTGCTATTTAGAGACATCGTTTTATTTTTCCTGTAATTTTTACATAAACTTCTATCACATAGAATAATTTCAGATTTTTCTCTTTGCAAACTTCAGAGATAAGGGGGAGGGGAACGGTATTTACAAGCCGAAAACAATGCGGCCTAAAAAAAAAATGATTGAGAATGTGCAAACAGCGCTCTTTGATATGATACCCCACATGCCTTAGTAGCCCCACTTTGATTTTTTAAGACCCCCTTTCAGTCCGTGTTGCAAAAAAAATATAAATATTTAAATTTCTTTTTTATTTGCAAAATAGTTGGGTAAATGTCATCCAAAACTATTCTAAATTTCAAGGTGATAGCATTAGTAGTTCTTGAGATATCCAGCTATGACAGACAGACAGACAGACTGAGTGACACCATAAGCGTTAATTTTTTACCATTTTGGTACGGAACCCTAAAAACTGAGTTTTGAGTAAATCGGACCGCGTGTTAAAATTCCTTCATACAAACTTTGACACCTACCAATACCGTCTTCTGGGGTCGCGGGTTGTTCGAAAGAAATACTGAGGCCCTGCCATAGGCAACTGAAGGAACACGGTTGGGTTTTAGTCAGTAAAAGTATGACACGCCCTTCCGCTCCACCCAGAGCGAGAGAAGTCATTTAATGATTTCCCATCCACAAAAAAAGGGGGTAGTTTAGGAAAACTAAAAATGATTAATTTTATAATTAACTTAGATGAATATTCGTGCTAAGTTTCAAGTCTAATAACTCAAGAGATAAGATTTTTCATACAAACTTTCATCCCCTATTGTATTCCCTTAGGGATGGAATTTTCAAAAATTCTTCCTTAATGGATATTTACACTATATTTATAAGGTAATCTATGTGCAAAATTTCATGTCTCTAGGTCCAGTGGTTTGGACTTTGCGTTGATTATTATCAGTCAATGAGTCAGTCAGGACTTTGAATTTTATATTATAGATTTACAAAACCATAAACTTCTAATAGGTTTTCCTGTAATCTATAGGTAAAGAACTATTTTCTGTATTTTTTTCAAAATTTTAGGCTCAGTAGTTTCGGAGATAAGGGGGGGGGAATGGTCAATTTTCGTCTATTTTCTTAAATAACTTCAAAACAATTTATTTTAAAATTATAAAAAAAATATATTTGAGACTCTCACAGTGAGACCTTTCATTTGATATGTCACACGGTACAGTTTGCAAAACTTTTTTTTTTATTGTACTTATTTTCCCCCCAAAAGGGACCCCGAATTCAAAATTCATTTATTTACGTTACGTGTCCGTGTTTGGGTTATCAAAGTACATATGTGTACCAAGTTTCAACTTAATCGGTTCATTAGATTCAGAGCAAATTGGCTGTGACAGACGGACAGACAGACACACGAGTGATCCTATAAGGGTTCCGTTTTTTCCTTTTGAGGTACGGAACCCTAATAAGTAGGAAAATTGAGACAAAGCGTCGTATCTTCTGTCCCTTACGGCGTGCCGTATTTTTGCATGGCAAACTTGTGAATGTTAGCCAAACAAAGTAATTTCACTGCATAGACTTATAAAAAAAGGAGGACTCGGCGCCACGCATATCGAAAGTGAAGCACAGTAAGTATGCACAAACACGCCTCGCGCACACATTTACATCATAGTATGCCGACCGGCCGCCATTACGTGACACGAGCGACGGCGTCTTTGCAGGTACTCAAATCACGCACACATAGATCGGTACGGTGCTTCACTTTTGATATGCGTAGCGCGGAGTCCTCCTTTTTTTTTAAGTCTATGTTTCACTGTTACAAAATTTATCTTGCGTCGATTAATTTAACTTTTTTGGACAGTTTTTGCGTTGTGCTAATGTATTAACATAGGTTTCAGTCCAAAATATGGAAGATTTCTTCTAGATGTCTAGATGATGTCTAGATGTCTAGATCTAGATTTCTATTATCTAAGGGCTAATTAAAAGTCCGAGCATAATTACTAAGCCGTACTAACAGATTATTAATCTGTGGCCGTAGCCAAACGAGACAAAAATTCAAAAACCGAACAGAGAACCATTTAAAACAAAACAAACCGTTCAGGCAGTCAGTAGCAGAGGTCATCGACATTATCATTACGCTGAAGGCGTACAGTCCCTCGGCAGATGTAAAGACTGACCGCCAATAAAACTTAATGTTACTGCTACAGACGAACCTTTTCAATTAAAGCGTCTTACGATTTTAATCCGCGCCTGGATCGGACGTCTTCGGGATGGAAATGAGGGTCGTAAGTATACTTTAAGACCTGGTACTCATTAGTGCATCTTCTGTCTGGTAATCCCGGTTTAAAGCAGGGTCCGCACGCGCACTTAGTTAGCCTGGACAGTGCTGGCGATTGCATTTTATTAGGCTCCTATATTGCCACTTACCATGTCATGTTTATGAAGGCTTTAGAACGAGATATTTGAGACCTTAGAAATCGTAGAGCTTTTGCTCGTTACGGATTTCGACATTAAAGCCCGTTTAGTTCCATTAGATGGCCGACATATCGTCGCTAATCTAACTAACTGACGTATCTGATTTTGACATTTTGGACTAAGCCGACATAACTATAGAATTTTTTTGTAAACTGTAGATACGCCGATTAGACCAATCGAAGCGACTTGGAAAATGTATCAAATTACTATATTAGGTCGCCTGTCGGCTTGGTCCAAATGTCAGATACGTCAGTTAGTTAAATTAGCGACGGTATGAGACTAAATTCTTCGTAGTTATAGTTTATAGGTAGGTACATATTAATACACCGGCTAACGCGACAGACGTTGTCCTGTCCTTTCATGTAAGAGAAAATAAATTTTCTTCATAAATATTTTTTTTCGTTAATTTTTCCGATGTTTTAATAGTTATTCTGCTATTCGGGGCGGTGAGGGCCTACAAACCGTAAGATCGTAAAAACGATACAGCCGTTCTGAATTACAAATGTTGTAATCCCCACAAAGGTTTCTGAGATTTTTAAAAGGAGTTTATCCATTCGATAGTGATTATTGGTTCCATTTCGTGTTTAGAAACAATTTGTAAGAGTGAATTACTAACGAGGTTTTATCCTGAAGACATCAAAAACCTAGCATAAGGAAGAAATTCGCTTAAATAAATAGTTTTTTCGAATCAATAATTATTGACAGTTTAAACTCCGTTTAAGAATTCCACAGAAACCGGGCATTTGTTTTCTTATATTTTGTGTTAGCTGATAACACAGTAAGTAACTATTAATCTCTTACTCCGTGAGAACTAAACCAGCTGACACTATTAAATATGTAGGTACACGACAACCCCCATTCTAAGATGAGCGCACGTTGTCAATTTAATTCACAACCACTTCGGTTCACTATATTATATCGGGTTCGCAATATTTACCCGGGAAACGCCCATCGTCCTGATGAACTTTAGTCCTAAACAAATATAAACAAAAAACCTGCCAAGTGTCGGCAACGTAGAAAGCTGGGTTCCGTTTAAATTATGTAGGTACAGGTAGGATTTCTATAAGAATTCATGTAAAACTTAAGAATGTTGCAATTTTAGGAAAATCATGCAACAACGTCACTATTGGAATTCCAGGAATGCACAATGACTGACAATCAGACAAAACATGACAAGACACCATGCACCTACTTACTTATTTAGGGTTATTAGGGTTCCGTACCAAAATGGTAAAAAAGGAACCCTTATGGTGTGACTCAGTCTGTCTGTGTGTCTGTCTGTCTGTCTGTCTGTCACAGCTGGATATCTCAGTAACTACTGATGCTATCAACTTGAAATTTGGAATAGTTTTAGATGAGGTTTACCCAATGGTAGGTCATGTGGGGTATCATTTATGAAAGAACGCTGTTTGCACATTCTCAAACATATTTTTATTTTTTTTTTAGGCCGCACAGTGTTCGACTCCCCCCCCCCCCCCCTTATCACCGAAGTTTGCTAAGAGAAAAATCTGAAATTATTCTATGTGATAGAAGTTTATGTAAAGATTACAGGAAAAATAAAACGATGTATCTAAGTAGCACACTTTTTCAGAAATCGGAACGGAACCCTCGGTGCGCGAGTCCGACTCGCCCTTGACCGGTTTTTTTTTTGTTTTGTAGTTGGTATTGGTATGGAATATAGATACTGACAGTTTCTTGAACATGGTTTAGATTTACTGATCGAGTTCGGTTTCATGGGTGAAATTGGCCCTGAACAGCGGGGCTGACGAGGTACATAAAGTTTATCACCTAGTGTGTGCATTGCATGTGAGGACCTGTATGGTTCAATTTTTTTTTTATTTAGTCATAAAGTTTTATCAACGCTCCTAAGAATAATAAAACTGCTGTAGGTACTCACTTGTTGGTGGAAATCAGAGAAGCCAATGAAATCACTTGAAAATATTAACAACAGAAATATTTTTCTTTTCAGAAACCGATTTGGTAAGGTTCCCTTTTTCACGATTACATAACCCTAAAAAACTCCCCGGGATTCGAAGCTGAGAACAAGTTTACCTGACCCAGTATTAAGCCTTCGTACGTGTATTTGCCAACATAAAGTATTTCTCGTCTATTTTCATTTCAAACATGGGCTAAATCAAATTCTTCGTTTGTACACCATTCGACGTAATTAACATTCGAAATCATGAAACGATTTTAATTATTGGCATAATTGAAATTTCGCTGCGAGCGCTTTTGCGTACGTAAATTAAAATACTGACCGAAATAATTTGAAATGGGAGAAATCTGTTTACGTAGGTATAGAATGTTTTAATTCTGGGATTTAATGGCAGATGGAGCTACGTTTTATAATCCCAATAATAAACGTGAATAATACAGGGTGTTTCTTTTAAGGTGTCAAGCCAGTGCGAGCTGATAGCAGAGTACCATATCTATCGATTTAACCCCCATGTATGTTCTACGATTTTTTGTAGTTTTCGAGTTATAATTTTTTTCGATATTTTTCCTGATTCAACGAGATGATGGCTTTAAAAAATTCTACCTTTTTTTTGGGTCAACTTTGAACAAGAATGTACTAAATAGGACATTATTTCCTGAAATCGGTCATTGAAAGTGGTGTATCTGAAATCTTGTGATTTTCATATTTTATAATTTATTATTATCTTTGCATATTTTTGTCAATCCTAATATTTACCTACTATTCCTCTACGTTTAAGCAGAGCTCAATTGATAGTAAAAACATAAATTTTATACCTACTACAATCCTTAACCACTACCATAGTTACGAAATGGGGGATCCAAAATAACTCGAAAACTACAAAAAATCGTAAAACATACAGGGGGGTTAAATCGATAGGTATGGTACTCTGCTATCAGCTCGCACTGGCTTGACACCTTAAAAGAAACATCCTGTATACAGAAAGCCTTATAAAGTTATAAGCTATAGCTTATAAGCCTTATAAGCTATAGATTATAAGGCTTATAAGCTATAGCTTATAAAGCTTTCTGGCAGATCAATATTCGATCTATCTCTGCATGAGAAGACAATTAATTACCTTTGGTCATTGATATAACTCAATGCCTTTGGTAATATCTTTTCTACTAAAAATATCAATGTTGAACGCAAATAATGATCTCCGTATTTGTTTTGCTTCCTCATATACTTTTCAGTCATATTTGTGAATGACCAGCCCGAGGTAGGCATTAAGATATTCCAAGAAAGTAATCATAGACTTCCAAGTTTTCTTTACAAACTGCAGAGCTTTTTATTTTTTTTTTATTTTCTTGCTCAAGGGACAACATACTCTTTTATATAATTTAGGATTCAGTTTTGATTTACTTTTTAGAAGTACTTAAGTACCTACCTAGCTACCACAAAGAAATTATTCTATGAAAATTCCGGTTATTACCCGTGGTACCTTAGCTCCCTACCACGGAGAATTTTTATGCCCGTGGTCCCTCCGAGAAATACAATGCTGCCGAATTAAAATGCCTCGAAAATGTGATTCGCGACAATAACAAATATGTCGTAAAAACCGTGCGAAGCAGGGGCGGGTCGCTAGTGGTGCCGATTCTCTTGTCACAAATTCCTATAGGTAAATAAAGCAGACTAAAAATCACCAACATTTAGTTTATTCCTGTCAAACGACGATTTCCCACTCTGAAATGATTAAAGTGACATAACGTAACTACCTACCTATAATTTAGTTTGACAGCACTAAGATTGCACTGAGTTATTAATTTAGTGAAAATGGCAATTTTGCTATTCTGAATTTGATGTTTTTTCACCTAAAATTTTGATTGTCAAACTAAATCAGACTATTTTTAATCGCGATTGTCATGAACTAAAATTCACACCAACACCTTGACTTCAAGTGCAATAAAAACTTTTTAACAAAAAAAAAACCGACTTCCAAAAATCACTACAAAGTGAAAAATAACTTTGATTTCGGAAGTCAGTGTCTTTCGTTTTTTATTTACTTTCTTTTTTTTTGCCACCGACTTCCGAAATCAAAGTTATTTTTCACTTTGTAGTGATTTTTGGAAGTCGGTTTTTTTTTTGTTAAAAAGTTTTTATTTCTCGCTTTTTAGTGGGTCTGTTTATAATTTGTATAAGTTACAATAGTCTTATGTCAATTGCTCATCACATGTTACAAAGTATTGCTTTTCCCGATGCTGGGACGTTAATTGTTGAGGAGTTCTGCTGGTAAGAACCAGGAGAACTCCTCAACAACCACTCGCCACACGCATTGTGTGACGAGCGGAAATTGCTTAGCAACCATATTAAAGTAATCGAATCGCAACCCGAGAAATATTTATCATTGAGTAGTTCCGGTAGCCATCTGTGGTCTTCATCATCAGTTCTACTGCACCAAGTGGTGCTTTCCGAGAGCAAATATAACTACACGAGCTACTATAAAAAATATCCAAATCGCTATAGGTGTGCTTATAATATTTGAAGAGTTCCTTCGATTTCTCCAGGATCCCATCATCAGAACTGGATTTTGACAAAAATGGGACCATTTGGAAAGTATACCCTTTCCAACAAAAAAATATTTTTTCAAATCGGTTGGCAAGCGACGGAGTTATGCGCGAACAAACATAAAAAAAAAAAAAAAAAAAAAAATACAAACATCCGAATTGAGAACCTCCTCCTTTTTTAGAAGTCGGTTAAAAACAGTAGTATTTTTTTTTTCTTTTGCATAAATCTTGAAAACGGTGTGTCCTATCGCAAAAATAATGAAAATTTGGCCCCCCTTTATAAAACCCATAAACTCCTAAACATCAACATGAAGTTACCAAAAAAAAAATCCATAAAAAAAGACGTTGAATCTTCCCCCTCCCTGCGCCCCTCCAGCTCTAAAAAATACCTGACCCAGTAACGGCGGCGATGTCGGTGAACAAAATATGACAAGCCTTCTCACTTTTCATAGTGATTTCGTTAGATCCAATTAAAGCCACCGGGTCAAATATACCACGAGCACTATACCACGCGGAGTCACGATTGTCAAACTCGATTTTAGTTGTGTCAAAATTGTTTCTATTTAGAAGATTTTTTTGCAGAATAGCTCTAAGATTCTCATAGCCAAAAGTAAGGAATTTTAGTGATAGTTTAGTTAGTTTAGTCCGGTGTACGCACGGCTACAGATCAAGCTATACATTTCCAGTATAAGCTGATTTCGCATTGTACTGATTGTACAGGATTTCCTTACAATAGAGGTCAGTGTAAACTGGAAATGTATAACTTGATGTGTAGCCGTGTGTACAAGAGAATCGGCACCATTGTGTTGATAAATAGAGCTTTTTTAGACTATGTAGGTAAGTACCTAGCAATCGTTGCAATAGAGAATGTATTTTCTACAGTAGGTAAATTACGCTGAACAAACAAGTGACACGCAGTATCTCAAACTAAACCTCATCATCCCACTAACCCTCTAGAAACCAGCCATAAGATTTCATCATACCAAAAATCTCGTCCGACATACCGTGCCGTGCCGTAACCGTACTGTCGCACCGGAGAGGCGACTATAAACCGTTTTACGAGCCCGTAGGCACGCCGACACTGCACAGATTACGGGCCCATCAAACGTCCCCCTAAATTATTATCTCAACACATTTTCGACCACATTCACAAAGTTTATGTGTGATTTAAGGAACTATTCTGTCATGTTGGTGCTGTAAATCTGTTGGGGCAGTGTTTTAGTGTGTTCATCATCATAATATGCTATGTTATTGATAAGAATCATGATTAACTTCTCTCAAGATTGACCTCTCCCCATGTTGAGACGCTGTGGCTGTCAAACTTAATTTGTGTTGTGGTGGATGTGGAGAATGTATGTGCTCCCTCAATTAAGTAAAGCTAATGGTTCCAGGTCCCTTAGCTATAAAATATCTTGTAAATTTTTTATGATATAAATGGGAGGACCATTTATTTAGGGGTACCTAAATAAGTTTTCCTCCCATGTTCAAAATCCACACAATTGAGAGTCATTTGGAAAGCAACATACTTTTAATAAAGCAAGTAGAGCTCTTTGATCATAAATATGTCACAGCTATATTGTAGAATCCGCTGTTTTACAAAACCGCTAGTTGTTTTACAAAACAGCTCTGTTATGTAAAACAACTGAACGATGTTTACCGGTTTTACATAATTACTGAACTTTAATACGCAAGATTGCAACTTTTTGCGTTTATCTATGAAGCGAGTCAACGATTAGCTGAAATGAAACGTCAGATTGTAGATTTTAGTTCTAAATTTTGAAGGTCGTAGCTCTCTGTATCATGACAACAATAGTGACGTCCGAAATAGAAATAAATGAAACTAGTAATATGAGTGAAAATTACCCTAACTCGAGTGAAAACTGTGATTGGACAATTTTCAGAGTTTTATGAAAATCAGTCCTAAGAGTTCTAAACAGCCAAGTCACAGCAACCGACTTCGAAGTAGCGCTCGCCGGCCGCTGCCGCAGAACGCAGTTAGTCACAGTACTCACAGTGTTCTTAACGTAACCTAAACCAATTGGTCAGGGTGCTCTTAGCTTAGTTATTGCGACCGATTCAACATTAGAAGCCACACCAAACGCTTATTGTGACTTTAGATAAGTCATTCTGCAATAATTCTACAAAACGTAGCGCAATGACAATAACAAATGACATAGGTAGGTACCAATGTTTTACATAGCGGCGATGTTAAATAAAACAATTATCGGTTTCGTCAAAACAGCGGATTCTACAATCCATCTGCAACATTACCTATGTATCATGCGAATACCACAATTACCACTAGTTGGTAAACATAACGTCAAATGTCTTCAAAATCCTTTTCCAGTTTCCTTTTCAAGCTAAATTCACAAACAGAAACATGACATACTCCCCCAACTTCATACATCTGACAAGATAATGTACCAAGTTCCCGCTATCACAAGTAACTCTGACCTTGTATATTATTGTAATGGTATCGCCACAATTTCGCGGGTTCGACACCCGACCTTACCCTTATCGGCGATTTGTTCGCTCTTGAACCCAAATAGTAGATATTTTTCGTTCAATTGGATTGGGAAGAAACGTTTTGCTTTCCCAAGCTTATCGTACTAATATTATGGTCGTACAGAGAAAATTTCTGCTTATTTGGTTTGAACTCAGGTGAAAACTGGCGTTCAAATTATGTGGAAAAGTAATAGGTAGCTTAAATTGATAATGAGCAATGTTCTTTATGTGCACCCCAATTTCTTGCTATTCCCTCAGGCGCCAGAGGTCTACCTACTTATCAAATAGCCAATTTCTCATTCCGACTACTTCTCTATGTGACTACTTCGCTATCGGCCCACTTGGCAAACAGCCTATTTCGCATTCTGTCTAATTCTCATATTGACTACTCCGCAAACCATCTAGATGTCAAACAACGACTGAAGTACAGATGGAGCCAAAAGTTAATTCTCGTTTAAAAACATAACTTCTTATCTCTCTCTCCCAGTAATAATATAATACATAGTATAAGATAATAATAGTACATTTTTTTTTGTAGTTTTTTTAGCATGGATTGCATTGTTGTTTTTGAGCCGAGAACTGCAATAACAAATGTCCACGTGTATCAAACGACGTTTTTCAATACACTTTTGAAGAAATAAAATAAATTGTAACGGAAAATATTAGTCAAGTAAATAAGAAAATTAAAAAAAAAGTTTTACAAACTGTACCGTGTGATATATCAAATGAAAGGACATACTATGAGGGTCTCAAATATATTTTTTTTTAATAATTTTAAAACAAATCATTTTAAAGTAATTTAAGAAAACAGACAAAAATTGACCATTCTCATCTCCGAAACCTCTTATCTCCGAAACTACTGAGCCTACAATTTTTAAAAAAATACAGAAAATAGTTCTATACCTGTAGATTACAGAAAACTTATATGAAATTTCTGGTCTTAAAATAACATGGTAAATCTCTCAATATTGTGAGTACAAACTTACATTTACTGTTGGAATGTATGTTCTGTAATGTATGTATGTGCTTGGGATAATTTCATCCCAACTACGGAACCCTTCATTGTGCGTAGTCCGACGCATGTCGGACTACGCACAATGAAGGGTCTTGGCCTGTTTTTATTATAATTATATATATTATATATTAGTTAGTGATTTTATATTCAATGTATGTTATGCTTATAATATATTACTTAGACTAAATAGGTTTTTTATGTCTTTTGAGTGGTATATCAAACGATTTTATATTGAATGTATGTTATGTTTAAAAAAATTTGTTACTTTAAAATTATATCAATCATTTACTTATTATATTAACTGATCATTATATAAAATAAAATTATAGAATCAGTTATTATATCTTGTAAATATTAGAGATTTTGTAACTGTGGTGTCTGAGAGAAACCCGTTAAGTCCAAAAATGAAATTTTTCAGTATAAGACTTTTAAGGTTCAAGTTTAATTATAAATCAGTTAGGTAAAGTAGAAAAACCGGTCAAGTGCGAGTCGGACTCGCGCACGAAGGGTTCCGTACCATATTATATGTTTAACAATCGCAAAGATAACTTTTTACTTATTTTATAATGATACTGTGAATTACAAAGTTATTTGTACCCATGTTTAAACAAAATACCTTATGAATCGCCGTTTTCAGTATTGTTGATTAAATACAGTATTCATGGTACCTGCATGGTATAAAGAAGTTTCAAATTCCTAATTTGTTGAACTGTTGCGCTAGAGCTCGTACAAAAATGGTCTAAAATTTACAACTTTTGCGGCCCCCTATTTCTTAATTTTAGAAGATAAAAAAAATATGTTTGTACTCTACTCAATGAGTTCTAGACGATGACACCCCACATGCTAGATTAATTATTTTTTTTTTTTTTTTCAAAATGAAAAGTTTATTGTATGGGGATCGACCCCTTACATTTTTAACTTTGCTTTATTTTTATTATTTGTTGTTATAGCCGTAATAGACAGCGGAGGCTTAGTCAGTTTGTACTGGACTGTACGTGGTTGTCTGATTTCATGGATTTTAATTGTCTTGCGCGGAACCCTAATTATTTTTCTAAAATAAAAATAGCCTAAGTTACTCCTTAAAACATCAGCTATATGTCGTCAAAATCGGTGAAAATTCGTTTGGCAAGTTTCCTAACTTGACTCAAAGTACCATTTTTTTAATCGGACTGCGCTTTAAAATTCTTCTATACAAACTTTAACATCCGTAACCTCATTTGAGGCGTAGTTTTGAAAAACTAATAATGACAAACATTATTAATTACTTATGCAAGTATTTGTGCTAAGTTTTAAGTTCATTAACCAAATTAATAAGATTTTTCATATAAACTGTATCTCTGTTTTCACGAACACACAAATTCAAAAAAAAGAATTTCATAAATCGTCTGGTATGTTTCCATAACTTGACTCAAACATTATTTACACCAATTTTAGAGTTAATCAAGCCCCCAATAAAATCCTCCGCTATAAAATTAACTTTTCACCCCTTAGGGGTAGATTTTTGGAAAACCCTGATACACGTTAGTCTTAATTTTTGGTCTGAAGTATAAAAACTGAGTTTTGAGTTAATCGGACCGCGTGTTAAAGTTCTTCCATACAAACTTTGACACCCCCAATCCCTCCTTAGGGGGTAGTTTAGGAAAAGTAAAAATGATAAACTTTATAATTTACTTAGATGAATATTCGTGCTAAGTTTCAAGTCTATTAACTCAAGGGATAGGATTTTTCATACAAACTTTCATCCCCTATTTTACCCCCTAAGGGATGGAATTTCCAAAAATCCTTCCTTAGTGGATGTTTACACTATATAAGGTATCTATGTGCAAAATTTCAAAACTCTAGGTCCATTGGTTTGGGCTGTGCGTTGATATATTAGTCAGTGACTCAGTCAGGACTTTGATTTATTTATATATATAGATTTACCATGTTATTTTAAGACCACAGACTTCTTATAGGTTTTCCTGTAATCTACAGGTATAGAACTATTTTCTATATTTTTTTCAAAATTTTAGGCTCAGTAGTTTCGGAGATAAGGGGGGGGGGAATGGTCAATTTTCTTAAATAACTTTAAAACTATATATTTCACAATTATAAAAAAAATATATTTGAGACCCTCATAGTAAGCCCTTTCATTTGGTATATCACACGGTACAGTTTACAAAACTTTTTTTTTTAATTTTCTTATTTTCCCCCTAAAAGTGACTCTCATATTCAAAATTCATATATTTACTTTAGCTGTACGTGTTTGGGTTACAGAAATCCATATGTGTACAAAATTTGAACTTAATCGATCCATAAGATTCGGAGCAAATTGGCTGTGACAGACGGACAGACAGACAGACAGACAGACACACGAGTGATCCTATAAGGGTTCCGTTTTTTCCTTTTGAGGTACGGAACCCTAAAAAGCCAACCACTGGTGCAGTAACTATTTATTAATCAGGTTTTTTAAAATATATTAACTAAAACTAAAAACACAGCCGTTTCATTTTTTTATTTTATCGAATTTGTACCAAACCATTAATAAAAAATCATGAATAGTCAAGTTTTTACCACTACGATTCTCCCACTCCTATGATAGTTACAGTTATCAGCAATAGACCAAAATAAAATATGATTTTTTTTAATAACAATATAGTAAGTACCAAACTAAAAAATTACGAAAATGTAGTTATCAGGTTTCTCCCAGACACCACAGAATTATATCAAATATTACTTACCCATACTTAAGACATTGATTTTGATGCTAACTGTCCGAAAACGTCATTTTTTTTTAAAGTAGGCAGTCTGCGAAGTAGTCACTATGAGAATTAGACAGAATGCGAAATAGGCTGTTTGCCAAGTGGGCCGATAGCGAAGTAGTCACATAGAGAAGTAGTCGGAATGAGAAATTGGCTATTTCATAAGTAGACCTCTGGCGCCTGAGGGAAAGAAGAATCGTTAAAGAAACGATTTCAATGTCTATTCTATCCACATTAGAGTCCCTCATCTATTTTCTGTTTATTAGCAGTCGAAAGAAGAAATACCGATACTTTAAACAAAGGATAGGTGTAATGGACTAATGATATTGTTGTTCACACTTTCATGGAAGTCATTATTTTATTTTTAACAATGTATACCTTTCTCAGAGTCATTAAGTAACAAACTACCAAATACTGAATAGCACCCTAAGGGTCCGGATGTTATTAAGACATTACCATAAAGTAATTAGCAGGAATGAATGTAAAAGGGTCGTGGTAATTATCTATACTTTCTAGAAACAATCTTATGTACAAATAGTCACCACCGCTCTTCCCTTAAGACAGTCAGTTGAGAAAGTCAGTTCAGCACAGACAGTCAGCATTGTGTTTGTGTCTTAATTAATATTACTTGTAAGTTTTTCCTTGTAACATTAGTAAAAGTTCAGATATCAAAGTTGTGTCTCTCAATCAAGACTCTTCCCACACACCTATCTACAACGCCACCGCTCGGGCCATTACAAATTGGTGTCAGAGAAGTGAGATATAGATTGAGTTATTTGTACGAGATCTTCGTCGGAGTCCTTAACCTCCGATTCTCCTACAACTACAAGTTCCTGAGCATCCGATTGTACGAGACCTTCGTCGGAGTCCTTAACCTCCGATTCTCCTACAACTACATGTTCCTGAGCATCTGAGCATCACGACGAGAACGAGATCTACGGAATTGGACAAACGTATCCTCAGCGGTCCGAAGATTATCAACCGCTTACGCCGCCCAGTCTCCTACTCATCACGTCAGCTACAATGTCAACAGGATATCTTCAAGTAATTTTATTACTGTGAGTACGCCGCCAATTTTCTATAAAACACAGTTATAAAGAATATTTTCTAAACGGAATCATCTGCCAGTCATCATAAAAAGTGTTTAATCGTGAAAAGTGAGTGTATAAGTGTATTATTAATCATGCCTCAAGACGCAAATCTCGGTGTATCTACATCGACAACTACACATAGTAATTATATCTCACTAGAAATGGCTGAAAGAATGTTAACTAAATTTGATGGCAGTAAGGCGCGTATCCATGAATTTTTAGACAATTGTGACACAGTTAATAATTTAATTAATCCGAATCTGAAAAAAATTTTACTCCAAATAATTATTACAAAAATTACTGATAACGCTAGGTCAATGATTAGAAATCGCGAATTTCAAATTTGGGATGACTTAAAAAATTATCTTTTAGATACTTACACCGAAAAACGAACGATTGGTCAGTGGCAATTAGAATTGAGTAGTTGCAAACAAAATCATAATGAAAATGTTTTAGCATATGCTAATAAAGTCGAAAATTGCTACGTAAAATTAATAAATTCGTTGGACTCAACAAATCAAACACAAGAAGCCCGCCAAGCATGCGTTGAATTACTTAAATCACAGGCTTTAAGTGTATTTATTACCGGATTAAATAAAGATTTAAATCTAATTTTAAAAGCACTTCAACCAAAAACACTCGAAGATGCTATTTCCATGGCAGTAGTTGAAGAGCAACAGCTCAAAAGTAAAAACGAAATATCTAAATTTCAAAACATAAACCATTCTAATACCAAGCATTGCTATAAATGTAATAAGCCAGGCCATACAGTCGTAAATTGTAGAGTTCGATCATATTCGGGACCTAATCAAAACCCAAAATTTTGCAATTATTGCAAGAAAAAGGGTCATACTAAAGATGAATGCTATCATCTAAAGAATAAAAATTCACCCAATAAAACTGACTCTAAACCTTGTAATAATCATTATTCGGATAAAAGCTCTACGTCTAATAAAAAAAACTAATAAATCCCGATGGCGCGAGCCAACCAAAGGGTAACAGTTTAATAGAAGGGCTCATAACCGCGATAAATAATAATTGTTATTTCGTTTCATTGAAACTGAAAAATGATACAAGAAACATAGATTTTCTGATAGATACTGGTGCAACAATTAGCCTCATAAAGAAAAGTGCTATACCAAAAGACGCTGAAATTCATTATGATATTTTAGCTGATTTAAAAGGGATCGATAAAGTAGACAACCCTACAAGGACGTTAGGTTATGTCGAATTAGAGTTTATAGGAGATTTAAATGTAATACTCCATATCGTGAATGATAATTTCCCTATTAGTGCCGATGGCATTATTGGAGGCGATATATTAAATAAATATAAAGGAATGATCGATTATAGCACCAAGATTTTAAAACTCGCGGAAAACCAATTCAATTTGTGTTATGAAAAAACAAATGATCAAGTCGAATCGAATGAAGTAAACATGGAATTAACCTTGACGGTGAAAGCAAGAACCGAATGTGTTATTCCTATTAAAATAACTAATTATGTACAGGTTAACCATGGGATTGTTCCACGAACAGAGTTAATCCCGGGAGTACTTTTATGCCCGAGTCTTATCACAGTGAATAATAACAAAGGCATTACGACCGTACTTAACTCAACTAACGAGGATGTGACCTTCCCTATACCTCATGTTAATTTAGAAAAAATAGATTTAGTTATTTTAAATAAACAAATATTACAGTTAGATAAAAATAACTTAGAAAACGTTATTATTAATGAAAACTATGAAAGTAATCGACTTGAAAAACTTGAAAACTGTCTACGGACAGATCATTTAAATAACGAAGAAAAAAATTATTTAATTGAATTATGTAAAGAATATAATCACATATTCCATTTAGATGGGGATAAATTAAGCTGCACAGATGTGGTTATGCATGAAATACATACAAAAACGGAAGCTCCCGTTAATACAAAAAGCTATAGGTATCCAGAAGCCTTAAAGGGAGAAGTCAATAAACAAATTGATAATATGTTAAAAGATGACGTCATAAAACCATCAAACAGTCCTTGGAATTCACCCATTTGGGTGGTCCCTAAGAAAATAGACGCTTCGGGTCAAAAGAAATGGCGAGTTGTTGTAGATTACAGGAAGTTAAATGAGGTCAGCATCGGGGATTCCTATCCCTTGCCTCAAATAACGGAAATATTAGACCAACTTGGTCATTCAAAATATTTTACAACACTTGATCTAGCCTCAGGCTTCCATCAAATTAAAATGCATCCTAAGGACTCACCAAAAACGGCATTCACCGTCCCTCAAGGACATTTTGAGTACAATAGAATGCCATTTGGTTTAAAAAACGCTCCCGCGACGTTTCAACTTCTAATGAATAATATTTTAACCGGATTACAAGGTAATCGTTGCTTTGTTTATTTAGATGATGTCGTTATTCATGCTGATAATCTCGAAAATCACAATCGAAAATTAAAAGAAGTTTTTGAAAGATTCTCCATCAATAATTTAAAATTGCAGCCTGATAAATGTGAATTTTTAAAACGAGAAGTCATGTACTTAGGTCATTTGATCACGGAAAATGGAGTTAAACCAGATCCAAATAAGATTTTAGCAATCGAAAATTATCCCATACCTAAAAATGTAAAAGATATAAAAGGATTCTTAGGATTAGCAGGGTACTATAGAAGGTTTATACTTAATTTCAGTAGCTTGTCACAACCTTTAACAAAGCTCTTAAAAAAGGATGTTCCTTTCAATTGGACAAGTCTACAGCAACATGCATTTGAAATCCTTAAGAAAAAACTTTGTGAATCTCCAATTTTAATATATCCAGATTTTAATCAACCTTTTAATCTTACCACAGACGCTAGTAATTATGCCATAGGAGGAGTATTATCACAAGGGCCAATTGGGCAGGATTTGCCAATCGCCTATGCTAGTAGGACATTAAATAAGGCCGAACAAAATTATTCAACCACTGAAAGAGAACTTTTAGCGATCATATGGTGTGTAAAACATTTTCGTCCATATTTATATGGCCGTAAATTTAATATGATCACAGATCATCAACCGTTAACATACCTATTCAATTCAAAAAATGACGGTGCTAGAATTTTCAGATGGCGATTATCTCTTGAAGAATATGAATTTACTCCAATTTATAAACCAGGCAAATTAAATACTAACGCAGATGCGTTAAGCAGAATAGTTCCATCTGTTGAAAACAAGGAATTAATGACAACAACGTCAACCATGCGCAAAGAATATAAATCATTTTTAGAAACAGCTCAAATGTCGATAATAATAAATGATAATATATGTGAAATTAACGACGGATTAAATAAAAAAAAGAAAAACATTTTAATACCCATAGCAGCGGACAAACAAATTTATGACAAAAGCTTAAAAAAATTAGTTACTGAATATGATCATTTAATTCAAATTAATAACATTAAAGTAAATGAGTTTGCTGTATTCAATGAAAATGGATCAAGATTTTATTACGTTTGTACAAAACAAAACTACTGGGATAAATCTAATTATGAAATTTATTTTGATTTATTAAATAATGTCAAAGAACATTTAATAAAAGAAAAAGAAAGTGAGTTACACCTAACTCGACTAGGAGACAAATATGATAGATTTAATTATAAAAAGTCAAGAATGATGTTAAGATTTATATTTATGAAAACAAATATTAAAATAAATATATATAATAATACATTAATAATTCCTTCTCCAAACGAAATTCCAGATATTCTAAAAGAGATGCACAGTAGTCTTATGGCAGGCCATGCAGGTTTCCACAAGACTTACAAGAGAATAAAAAGTATTTATAAATGGCAAAATATGAAAAGAGAAATAAAAGAATTTATAACACGGTGTGAGTCATGCCAACAAAACAAACTCGTACGGAAAAAACATAGAGAACCTATGATTATAACATCAACGGCAAACGAAGCATTTGAAAGAGTTAGTTTAGATATTGTAGGACCTTTTCCATTGACTCTCAATGGAAATAAATATATTTTAACTCTTCAAGATGATTTAACAAAGTATTCACAAGCATATGCTTTGCCCGAACATACCGCAGAAAAAATAGCCGATGTTTTTGTTAAAGAATTCGTATGTAAATTTGGTATTCCCAAAAGTATTCTCACAGATCAAGGTGCCGACTTTACATCAAAACTTTTAAAAGAAGTTTCAAAATTGTTTAAAATTAAACAATTAACTACAACTGCTTATCATCCGCAGACTAACGGCAGCCTAGAACGTAGTCATGCTACTCTAGCAGAATATTTAAGACATTTTATTAGAGAAGATCAAAATGATTGGGATAAATGGATAGATTTCGCAATGTTTTCTTATAACACTGCTGTCCACACGTCAACTAATTTTTCACCACACGAATTATTATTTGGCTATAAACCGAACTTACCTTCATCTATAACCGCGCAACCAGAATTTAAATATTCTTATGATGATTATATTGATGATCTAACATTAAAATTAAGAAAATCTAGAGAACTAGCGAGAAATAATTTAATTGATTCAAAAAATAGGAATAAGGAATATTATGATAAAAAAATGTAAATTAGAAAAATATAAATTAGGTGATAAGGTGTATATTACGAATGAGAATAGTAAATCAGGAAGATCAAAGAAACTTTCTCCACAGTTTACGGGTCCATATGAAATTGTAGAAATAAACTCACCAGTAAACATAACGGTATTAATAAAAAGAAAGAAAGTTAGGGTACATGTAAACCGTTTAAAATCAGCTAAATAAATAATAAGGTAACTCTATTGTTCCAGGTTTACCTTCACATCAAGTCAAGGTGAACTTTATAATATAACACCATTAAACAAGGGTGGAATTTATTTCGAGCATGTAGGAAAAGCAAAACAGTTTGATAGTGAATGGAGTCTAGTTACTTATCTTGATATTTCCAGCTGGCACAAGAAATTAGATCTTATCGAAAATACTCTAGTTGAAACTAGAAATCTTTGCAGTCATGATACATTTAACAAATTTTTATCATGCCGAACGTCTATGTTAATCGTAGAAAAAATTTATCCTCATTTAAAGAATCAAGAAACGGTCCTTAAGGAAATAATTGGACATTCTTTTGTAAATCATCGTTCGAAACGTTCTTTTATCGATGGCGTAGGAACCATATTTAATATTTTATTTGGAACACTAGACGCAGAAGACGCGAAACGTTATGATGACGCTATCAATAATTTAGATAATAATGAACATGAATTAATTACATTACTGAAATCTCAATCACAAATTGTAAAATCTACTATTCAAAACTTTAACAATACAATAACTGATCTTAAGAAAAATGAAGACATTTTCTATAAGAATTTAGAAACCTTAAGTAATTATATAAAAGATACTAATAATAAAATTTTCAATATTAATATGAAACAAAACATAGATGAACATTTATCTTTTTTAACATTGGTTACCAGTGAAGTAAATAATGAAATATCTATGGTTATTGATGCCATATTCTTTGCTAAAAATAATAACTTACATCCGATTATAATTACTCCTGAACAATATATTTACGAATTAAAAAGGACTTTATCACATATTCCGACTCATACACAATATCCTTTGGATTTAAATATGGATAACGCATCAGAACTGCTATCATTAGTTAACATTATTTCATATTATATGAATGAGAAAATTGTATTCATAATTAAGACCCCATTGGTTATGCAACAATCTTATGATGCATATAATTTAATTCCTGTACCAATTCTAAATAAAAATAATACTTATATCTTCATATTACCTACAGAGAAATATTTTCTTATCTCTGAAAACAAAATTCATTATACTACCTTAGAGAATATTAATAGTTGTATGAAATTATCTAATAATAATAATCGTATTTGTAAACTAGAAAATCCTTTATATTCAGTATATGCTAAGGATAATTGCGAATTAACATTATTTTTAAATACTAAAAATCAAATTCCTTCATCTTGTGATACAAGGATTGGTTTAATAAAATCAGAACAATGGTATAGATTAGAAAACGCAAATAGTTGGTTGTTTGTAACACCTAATAAAGTTATTTCAACTATTTCTTGTAAAAATGAAGAACCTTACGATCTAGAATTAAAATCTACAGGTATTTTAAAATTACAAAAGAATTGTAAATTATATTCTCCTAATATTATATTGCACTCATCGAATCAAGATATGCTGTCAAACCATCTGTCTATACTTCCAGATTTTGATATTATTAATGATAATTGTTGTAATAGATTAATAAATAATACCATAGAAGATAAGTTAGATTTCATTCCATTCAATAAATTTAGTATGAATTTCAATGACTTGAATATAGCGAGTCACAAAATTGACAAAATAAACGATTTATTGGATGAAATGAATAATGATAATGTATTCCATAGAGTTAAGAGTAATACTTATTCTGTGTTTATATTTTTATCTAAACTCATAGGATTTTATATACTTTATAGAATAGGAAAATACTTGCTTAAAAGAAAATTCTTCTGTACATCACAAAATAGAGTGTTAGCTATAGAAGACTCTAGAAATTGTTGTGGAAGAATAACTAATTGTATTACTTTTAATTTACATAGAAAAACCAATAATAGTAACAACGACGTTGAATTAGAAGAAATTCCAGGAACATCTCAAGAACACGTTCCTTTGAGACGTTCATCAAGAATTGCTCAAATAAAAACTAAATAAGCAATCATAAATAATTATGTTTTTGATGTGAATATTTTTTTCAAATTATTCCCATTTTAAGGGGGGAGGTGTAATGGACTAATGATATTGTTGTTCACACTTTCATGGAAGTCATTATTTTATTTTTAACAATGTATACCTTTCTCAGAGTCATTAAGTAACAAACTACCAAATACTGAATAGCACCCTAAGGGTCCGGATGTTATTAAGACATTACCATAAAGTAATTAGCAGGAATGAATGTAAAAGGGTCGTGGTAATTATCTATACTTTCTAGAAACAATCTTATGTACAAATAGTCACCACCGCTCTTCCCTTAAGACAGTCAGTTGAGAAAGTCAGTTCAGCACAGACAGTCAGCATTGTGTTTGTGTCTTAATTAATATTACTTGTAAGTTTTTCCTTGTAACATTAGTAAAAGTTCAGATATCAAAGTTGTGTCTCTCAATCAAGACTCTTCCCACACACCTATCTACAACGCCACCGCTCGGGCCATTACATAGGTACGCGTTTTCATTATCAACTGCAACTAATTTATCTACATTGTGTAGCTAAGTAGATAATTACCTAAGTTCCACATTTAGAACGAATTCACAAACTTTTTGGATTCGCAGACTTTGTTTAAATAATTAAAAGAAAACAATAGTTTATATCACTAAATTAAAATGTATTTTATGTAGGTGACTTAAATTCCTACCATGTATTCATGAATGTATGTGTGTAACGCTTAAACTATTCTAAAAATTGATTTAAGTATAGCTTTTTGCCATAAATATACATTTTAAAAACGGTCAAGAGCGAGTCGTACTCGCGCAACGAGGGTTCGGTTCCGATTTCTGAAAAAGTGTGCTACTTAGAGACATCGTTTTATTTTTCCTGTAATCTTTACATAAATGTCTATGACATAGAATAATTTCAGATTTTTCTCATTACAAACTTCGGAGATAAGGGGGGAACGGTATTTTTTTTTACATTTTTCATCAAAAGTCGAAAACTATGCGGCCTAAAAAAAATTAAAAAATAGTTTGAGAATGTGCAAACGGCGCTCTTTCATATGATACCCCACATGCCCTAGTAGCCCCGCTTTAAATTTTTAAGACCCCCTTTCAGTCCGTGTTGCAAAAAAAACATAAATATTTTTATGTCTTTCTTATTTGCAAAATAGTTGAGTGAACGTCATCCAAAACTATTCCAAATTTCAATTTGATAGCATCAGTAGTTCTTGAGATATCCAGCTGTGACAGACAGACAGACAGACAGACAGACTGAGTCACACCATAAGGGTTCCTTTTTTACCATTTTGGTACGGAACCCTAAAAACGAAGTGCGTTTAGTTCCGGTGCGCGTGAGCGCCTTCTACCTCGCGCGTCAAACTATACAGCCATAACGCCATTTCACTTGCACACCGAGCTACTACCACGCTTTGACGTATCCCCTTAATTGGTAATGCCAGATGTGGTTAAAGTTTTATTAACATTGAGTCAAAATCAACCATCACCAAAAATATCCACCACTGGAAATATAACAACACAAACTCAAATGAGTCTTCCTAATGACAAAAAGTACTTAAAACATTTATCTTTTAATAGGAACGAGCACAGGAACGTAAAATGTCATAGTGGCGAGATTGTTCCAAATTTTTTAGAGCTAGCTTTGTATACAGAGGCTGGGCGTTGTGGAATAATGACGAATAAAATAAATGCATGATTTTAATCTCCACCGCTGGCACACTGTCGTAAACTGTTTACGAGCGACCACTTAGGCACAGGCGTAAGAGATAGGAGGAAGCGGAAGGCCATGTCCTAACCGAAAGCGATCGTCGCGCGAGTACGCGATCAATCAAGTCACGTATGATGTACCTACAGACGACACCAGGTCAAGCCACCCGAAACTGTCAAATTTTCCCAATCAACCTTGAACCTAACGCTTAAGCGATAAAGATGAAAATCTATTAAAGAAATTTGACAGATTGTAGTAGCTTGATGTGCTGGCGTCTGTACACACGGCTACTCGGCAGCTCGGCTAATATTGTTACGTAGACGCTAATGACATCTGATATCGAATAGTAGAACTACACGATACGTCCGATTCGTGACAGATTTTTCTAGAACATTCTAAACCCTTGTAGAATTTTCTAGATGGTTAGGTAAGTGTCGTTTTGGAGCATTCTATATCATTCCCGTAAGTACTAGAATGTTCTGGAATTATGTCCTCGAACTTTCTAGAGCTTCTCGTCATATAAAGAAAAGGTTGCCAGCGCTTTCAGCAAGGAATGCGAAACAGTGAACCAACAGTGAGCTACAAGTGATTCTGCTTAAAGTTTCTGATTACTGTATTTGTGATTATTTAAATATAGGTAGTGTGTTTTTGGTGTAAATTGGTATACATTTATTTATCCCGAATCCCAGCTCGTAACAATAAACCTACATTTTCAGTAAAAGCTGATATCGCATTGTATTGATTGGATTTCCATACAAGGATAAATACTGGAAATGTGCTTGATAATGTACTAGGCAGATCGATTGTGCTTGATAATGTAGCCGTGTGTACCTAGCTAGGTACGTCATTATTCAGGTAAACGATCGCGTAATCGCATATTGGCACGATTCGCAGTGGAAGAGAAAAAGCTAAAACTGAAAGTACCTAAATGCTTGATGCTGAAGGACTTCTCGAAAGTCGTAAGTTTCCAGAATTATTCACCGAATAAAACAACATACAAGAGCCATTTTTTTTTTTTTTTTTTTGAGGGTGGCAAATCATCAAATAACTTCTCCCGCTCTGGGTGGAGCGGAAGGGCGTGTCAGACTTTTACTGACTAAAACCCACCCGTGTTCCTTCAGTTGCCTATGCCAGGGCCGCGGTAACCCCTTCAGACAACCCGCGACCCCAGCGGCATACACAAGAGCCATCAGAAACCCTTCTGTGATCATTGTACGCTCCATTATAAATTCATTTTCGATTACTTAGGTACTACAAAAATGCTAATTGCAGAATGAATGGAACTTTGAATTTGGAAGCCTCGCAACGAGCCAGAGAGAGAGAGTGTCGAAAGATACGTTTACTATGCAAGTAGAATGGCGCCCTGCGACTACCAACACGGACAAAAAGAGTCCATAAAGCTGCCTACGCCTAATTTAGTATTGCTATCTCGCTATTCTCTTGTCCCTCATCCTCCACACCGCGATACGCGCAACAACGCTCGCGTCAAACGGCCTGCCTCGTCCAACCCTTTGCTAATGCGATTCCTGTTTTATGAGTTACGTAACGCGTCGAGCTCGTCGCTCAATGTGGCCCGTTGATTAGAGCATCTTGTGAAACTGGGACAAAAGTTCACTATTCCAAGCATTTTCATGTCAGTGGTATATAGGTATGTTTTGTTCGTCCCAAAATTAGCTAGGATTTAGTAAGACGAAGAGCAAACAGGGGGCGGATACTATGACGTGAAAAAAGATCATGGTTCTTTGGAGATTGTAAAAAAAGGATAGTGCGTTCGTATGTAGCTCCGTCTCTCTCTCTATCACACGGGAACCATGATCTGTTTTCACGTCATAGTACGGCCCGAGAGGGCGCGATCGTAGAATCAAAATAGACCCGAAGCAACCTACTCAAAGAGTACACCTGCCTAGCCTTTTCCCAAATATGTTGGGGTCGGCTTTCAGTCAAACCGAATGCTGTTGAATACCAGTATTTTACATGGAGCGACAGCCTATCGAATCTCCACAACCCAGTTACTGGGTAATACGATACCTCTTGGTAAGACTGATTGTCAAACGGGCTTCTGAGTCTGACGACCCGTAACGACTTTAAAGTTCCACGAATGACAGCCGGGACCAATTCCGAGGCATGGAAGAGTCTTGGTATGTAAAGATACCAAAATCTAAGATGGGGACCGTGGGGGGATGGGGGACCGTCTTTACATACCAAGACCCCTCCGTGCCTCGCTAAGCACGTTAAGCCGTTGGTCCCGGCTGTCATTCTTGGATCCCCGAAGAAGATCCTAGAAGCCCGAAAATCTGACAACCAGTCCAAGACGTATCGTATTATTCAGTAACTGGGTTGTGGAGGTCAAATAGGCAGTTGCTCCATGTTAAATACTGGTATTCGTACTGGAAACCAACCCCAACATGTTGGGAAAAGACTAGGCAGATTGATGTATCACGATTCACGAATAACAAAAACACATAGTTTTGTCAACTAGCACAAAAAATATCTATGCCGATAATTATGAGAAAAGCAACTAGCAGACGGCTGAGCACTTTCACAAACGAGCCCAAAATATTAAGCCAAAGAAATAGCTCATCATGACCAAAACAGTAGGTTAGTAACTTCAAACCTGACAAATATGTACATACATCCATATAAATGAAGCCGCGACTCATACCTACATGCATACATATGTATTAACAAGTACATAATGTAAAACCACCGGACATTTGATGACCGCATGCCAAAAACTGGGAATTCAATTATGATATCAACGAATGTGCTTTATTTTTTATTTTATTCATCCTTTGTTTGAAAAATATGCTCATCGTTATCATGAATGTGTTCCTTTACTGAAAAGGATTTATCTGCATGGAGACTGGCAAACAAACTGCAACCCATAATTATAGCCATGACACCTACCCAAACGTATCGTAATACCCAGTAACTGGGTTGTGGCTAAGTAGGCTCCATGTGAAATATACTGGTATTCAGTTGCATCTTGTTAGACTGTAATTTATTTATTTATTTATTTAATTAGGATCTCCAACAAAGGATTTACACAAACACAAGAAAAAAGTAATAACGACAAAAGTATCACGTAGGTGTACTCCTTCACTTACAGGAGACCACAGCATGCAAATATAAATAAATAAATAAATAAATAAATAAAATAATATAGAACTAAGCTAACGAAGTTGTCGTAGCATTTAAAATATTTAAATAAAATTCAAAACACAGCCATAAAATTGGAAAAATAGAATTAAAAAAAATAAAATAAATTAACAGTCATAGATAAATTACAAAAAAATAAAATAAAATAAAAAATTAAAATAAAAATCATAACATATTCGGTAATAAAATTGGGAAATAAATAAATAATAAATAAATTAATAAATAAAATAAGATTGAACATTAGAACAAAAACAATTTAAAACAATTAACAATATGAACAATTAAGTAGTTAAATTATTTAAGTATTTTTTATTTTTTTATGACTTAATGAAGAAGCCGACCGCAACATAGTTGGGAAAAGGTTAGAACAGATAATGACAGCCATAAAACTCAAGATAATAGCGAAAGCTGAATGCTATGTCCTTTAACTTTTCAAACGTCGGACGTACCTACACCAAGTGTACGTAAGGAGAAAACTTTTTTAATATGAAAGTATACAAACGTATATCTATATCTATACTAATAATACAGCTGAAGAGTTCGTTTGTTTGAACGCGCTAATCTCTGGAACTACTTACCAGTCGGGTTTGAAAAAATATTTTTGCATTTGATAGCCCAGTTCTTGAGGAAGGCTTTTTTTTTTATTTAAGGCTATTTTTTTTCGACCTATATACCGGGCAAAAAGAAAAAAAGTCAGTAAGGACGCTAAGCGAAAACGAACTATTGCGCGGGCGGACAATGCGAGGCAAAGTCTGGGGGTCTGGGGCCGACATTTCACGCCAGCAGAAGCTAGGTAGTCATATTACGTAAAATACCATCATCCAATGGCGACCGCGGACTTACAGTAGTTGTGAACATATGGGGTTCGGTTGACATTTGAGCTCGGAGCTCGAGGCTTAACAGCCAGCCAGTCGATCCATCAGGTTAAGCTAGCTACGCGTTGGTCCGTGGATGGGTGACCATCTTTACATACCGAGACTCCTCCGTGCCTGCCGTTGGTCCCGACTGTCATTCGTGGATCTTTGACAGTCGTTACAAGTCGTCAGAAGCCCCGAAAGTCTGACAACCAGTCTTACCAAGGGGTATCGTATTACCTAGTTGTTTCAGTTGTGTCAGTATTGGGTTGTGGAGGTCAGGTAGGCAGTCACTCCATGCAATACTCGTATTCGGCTGCATCCGACCCTTGACTTAGTTGGGAAAAGGCTAGGCAGATTGATTGATTGACATGAACCATGCAAGAACCTATGGGTTCATAAGTATGTAAATAGGCGTCTAACGGGCAAACAAAATCACAAAATACAAATACAACTAAACCTCTTTACATATTTCAATCAGCATCTCTGAAAAATGTCCGAAGCATATTTCAGGACATTCCTATACTCTGAATAAGCCCCTAGGTACGACTACCTCGCAATCTGCTCAGCGCACTATATCTTGAAGAACAACGTTACGTTCGTATTTCAGTGAACCAGCGACATACGTACCTAAATGTACTACGTAATAATTTACCGGTAACGCCAGGGCTGTCCCGAGAGTTTATATTAATTAAGTGACGCCGAGACGCGGTCACGTGCGGCACAAAGTAGATTATTTGCGGACACCCCTGGAACTCTTCATTATCGTCGACTTTTCCTTATTGTTTCGTACATTTTGAGAGAATAAGGAATGTACGAGCATGGTCTGTTAAAGATAATGTCATAAGGAGGTCATGCACATTCCTTGCAGGGGGAATTGTCACCAATTCATGACCAGTGTCGGAGGTGCATCATTGAGCAGTAGGTATAACAATCTGCCTAGCCATTTCCAAGCTATATTGGGGTCGGCTTCCAGTCTAATCGGATGCAGCTGAATACCAGTATTTTACATCGAGCGACTGCCTATCTGACCTCCACAACCCAGTAACTCGATAATACGATACCAAGTGGTAAGACTGGTTGTCAAACTTTCGGGCTTCTGACGGGTTACGGGTGTAACGACTTTCAAAGATTCATGAATGACAGCAGGGACCAACGGCTTAACGTGCTTTCCGAGGCACGGAGGAGTCTCGATATGTAACCAACCACGCAAGGCACCAACCCCGGCAAGCGTAGCTGATGGATCGAACCGTACGGCTGTTAGTACTTAGCCACGAGCTCCTCTGAGCAGAGTAGGTATATCAATAGCCAATATTATATTAATCTTGGTGTGCCTACAATTAAAAAGCTGACGAATGACCCTGATACTATTCCCATTATGATGTTACTGTACAGATTCTTCGATCGATCGTTATGTTGATGAAGAAACTAATAGCTAAGAAACCATTTTTTTTTAAAGTTGGCATTCAACAATTTTTCTTGCCTTTAATTTTTAAATGTGTTTCTATTCTTAATTTTAATGAGTTGTCATTGAATAATATTGTTTTTTATGTGAATTACATTGTTAATTTTTAAATTGTACCTAACTGTAAATACTTACATGTATTTGTGAGTATTTTTTTTTTGTTTTAATTATTTCACACACACAATGTAAATTGTTAATGAATAAATTGAATTGAATGATATCTTTGAGAAGTTCTTCACAGCTGAAAGTGAGCCGCCTCATTAGTAGTCACAGAATATTGCCATATTTAACACTCTGCGCAGCGTACAACATCTCTCTAAAAGTAAAGCCTACTTTAGTCCCACTTAAAACCACTTGGTCAACCCAAAACATTATACATAGTAGGTAGTTGCTTGTTTCTCGTTCTGTGGCAGCCCTATCCTAGGCATTCGGTCACTAAGGGCTATTTATTACTCCGTCTGCATTTCCCAGCGTCTAGACTTTCTTAAAATGTTACCTTACGGCCGACAATCAGCTTAAACTCATCAAGGAGGCAGTGACTAATATAAGGCACTGTGGTAATGGAGCTCATGGCTAAGTAATAACAGCCGCATGGGTAGATCCATCTGGTTAAGCTACGCTTACCGGGGTTGGTCCGTGGATGGGTGACCATCTTTACATACCGAGACTCCTCCATGCCTCGGAAAGCACTTGAAGCCGTTGGTCCCGGCTGTCATTCGTGGATCTCTGACAGTCGTTACGGGTCGTCAGAAGCCCGAAAGTCTGACAACCAGTCTAACCAAGGGGTATCGTATTCAGTAACTGGGTTCTGGAGGTCAGATAGGCAGTCGCTCCATGTAAAATACTGGTATTCAGCTCCATCCGGTTAGACTGGAAGCCGACCCCAACATAGTTGGGAAAAGACTAGGCAGATTAATACTCGTAGTTAAGCTGTAATGGAGTCTATGGATGGAAAGCTGATGAAAAGACAACTAAATATAGATTTCTGTAAATCGTCTCAAAAAATCAACAGGAAAACCACCAAAACAATCTTAAATATTTTCCACCAACACCCACAGAAAGAAAATTGCTATTAACGAACAAAAAGGCAACAGTGACTTCATCATTTTCTTATAGACACCATAAATAAGGGTGCGACCACAAAGGTGGGTAGCACAAAGCGTATCGTTAGCAATACCACGTCCACGGTACGGGACGGAAACGGCCCGGAAGCGGGAAATCATTCGCCGCTCGGATCCGGCGAGACGCCGAGCCGAAACTACCCGCAACCCTCACCATTCAATTAATCTCGACAAAAAGCGATAAATAAATTTTCGAACGGTCTTTGTTTTTAAGAAAAATGCAGTCTTTGAGAATTGAGATAATTTTCGGGAGTCGCCCCAGGCGACAGTCATTACCTTTAGTCTGAGGAAAATTATAGGAATATAACTTTGAAGATAATAAATAGTGGTTCTAAGGACCGGCGCCGCATTTTAACTAACAAACGAAACTGTTCAAACTTTGGAAGGAAATTAAAGAGTAGTGTGGGACGTTTTTTTGATTTCCCTCCATGATAAAGTTTATATCGCGTATTCTTGTATTTCGTCAGACTTTTCATTACCAACACCACTCCTAGATTAACCTTATCACTGCAAACTTTTCAGGCTAGGTTTATATTATTTCTAGCAGCGCCCCGCGGTTTGACACGCGTAAGTCTCGAACGCGTAAGAATATCGGGATAAAAAGTATCCTATGTGTTAATCCAGGTTAGAAACTATATGTGTGCCAAATTTCATCAAAATTTATTCGGTAGTTTTTGCGTGAAAGAGTAACAAACTCTTCATCCATCCATCCTCACAAACTTTCGCGTTTATAATATTAGTAGTTTTAAATAAAGATAGCATTTATAAAACACTATCGAAACGGGTCTTATCGCGATATTCTTTTTAACGAGGTAAACAGGTACCTACTTGTTTCCCGACGTTACACACCCACATACCCGCCCTTTACGAAAACGTCGCTGAGCTGTCATGTCATCAGTCCTCCCGTGACCACGATCGCTGCAAGGCGGTCGAAACGTCGGGAAACAAGTAGGTACCTGTTTACCTCGTTAAAAAGAATATCGCGATAAGACCCGTTTCGATAGTGTTTTATAATGTGTACAAATCGCGAAAGTTTAAAAAGTTTAAGATAGCATTTTATTCTCTTCGTCTATATCTTCATTCTTCATATGAGACAAGTAAATAAAATACAGTCAGTCATACTAAAAAAAAAAATTAACGTCACCATTCCACACTCCGTCGTCCAGACCAGACATACTTAGCTGGTACAGAACAGAGCTATAAACCAGGCTAATGTGTCTCCTGGATGCGGTGTAAAAGGTCCTCCTAGTGCAGGGCTCTGTCCGTCCTCCGGCGTTGTCCGGAGTAGTTCGTCCGCTCGAGCTCCCTTCAGATTTAGATCTCGTCCGGCCGGACGCTGAGCCGAGTCACGGCAGCATTAATTTCTTCACAAACACCACTACTACTTACTCCATCATATTTTTCACTCCGGCGTTCTAAAATGGAAATAGAATAGTGCAAGTTGCTGAATATATTGCGAGTGATTTCGATACATTTCAGTAAGTTTCAGCATTCCAGACACAAGGTTTCACAAAAACCGCAATATTTATGTACTAGTTTTCTCTAAAATCGTGGAATTCGCCATGATATTCATCTTTGACGACACGGTTGGCGCAGTGGTTGAGCGATTGACTGCTGCGCAGCATGTCGCGGGTTCGATTCCCGCACGGAACAAATATTTGTATGACCTACAAGCATTACAAGTATTTTGTTCCGAGTCTGGGTGTTTTTCTATCTATAATATGTATGTATTTACAAAAAAAAATGTATATAAGTAGTTTATCAGCCATCTCGTTACCATAACACAAGCATTAAGTTGCTTAGCTTGGGACTAGATGGCGTTGTGTGAAATGTCCAAGGATATTTATTTATTATTTATATCTTGTCACTACATATTACCGTTTTGACTATGATCACAATCTATATCTACAATCACACTAACATTATTATATTATAAAGGCGAAAGTTTGTGAGTGTGTGTGTGTGTGTGTGTGTGTGTGTGTTTGTATGTTTGTTACTTCTTCACGCTCAAACGGCTGGACCGATTTGGATGAAATTTGGTATGTAGATAGCTTATACCATAGATTAACACATAGGCTACTTTTTATTCCGGTCTACGTAGGTGAAACCGCGGGGCGCAGCTAGTAGGTATATAAAAATCAATTGCCGTGCAAAAACCCAAAAACCCGACAAAACAAAAACAAAAAAAAACGGAAAGTCTCGCAAAAACTCGAAAATGGCTCGACCGATTTGAATATTTTTTGTTTTTGTTGTGGTTTAGGAAAAAAGAAAATGAAGAAAAACCCAAAGGAACAGCCGAAAAATCGATTGAAATTGTGACAGGATGTCTGACGGGTTAGATAGTCATTGATAATATTCAATACTCATGACTATAGCTCAACAACCTTACTGAATGTACAAAATTGAAGCAATGCTGAGAAAGTGTTTATTTTCCTGAAACTAGAACCACCTAAGTAGGTACACATAGTAGTGGTTCCCGGCTCGGAAGTGAACATTTTTCATCATTTACTGCAATAAGCGGTTTAGTTTTTACCTCGTCTGCCACGGACAATATATTTCCGTTAATAGTTTATTACACACTTGACTTAGTGCCACGTAATAGATTTTCAGATGAAATTAAACTTTGTGATGGTCTATTCAACGTGATTTTCATTTAGCTCTCAGAAAATGATTCTGTTTTCAGTCTACCTACTTAGCACCAAACGTTCTACCTTGTATGGATCGTTATCTTTTTAGCGTAACACCATTGGCACTGCGAGAAGTTAGGCAGCTATAGCTATATGAAGATTTTCCAAAACAATCTTACTTGCATTAGTTTTGGTCTCTCTTTCCGACTTTGAAGAAAGGAGGGTTCTCAATTCGAACTGATTGGTTTTTTTTATTATTTTATTTACTGCATGATACCTGCAAAAAGCAAAACCATCATTAACGAATTTATCGCATAACACCAACTCATACGTCTTTAGACACATTCGAATCCATCGAGCTCCAATGATAGATCTTCTGAAAAGTTCCCTGCACTTAACAACACGAAAATAACTCTCTAAATGCAATCTCAAAATAATACGACACGAATGTTATTTACGACAATCTTACACATCGGAGAAAAAAAATAACAACACACGACATCGCCCCGTCATACATTGTTTATTCAATTGGCTGCAAAGTACGTAAAGTGTTTCTATCTTTTAGCAAGGAACTTAATTATAACCCAGTTTATCTGAGCATCAGAGGCAACTTGCCAGGAGTTTCATGCATTCCGCTGCGGGGTCGGCGACCTGGGAATTGTGAATTAAATTCTCGCCAGATATTTTGGTTTGCGAATTATCTAAAGTTGGGTCAATGCTCACAGATAATCGCGAGTACGCTTTGTGTGGAGCTGTGGACTGTGATTCAACAGGACCGACTTACTATATAGGTACCTACCTAATACTTATTGCAATGTTATGTATGATTGATGTTTTAGGTGTTATTAGTACATATAGCTACTAGCTACCTAGCGGAGCAAATTGACACCAGAGTTTGATTTGTGATCCGGGTAAGTAGCTACCAATCTATACTGCTTTACCTGGGGACCCAGTTAGCAATTGAAACTGGGACTGACCCAGTTCAACGATAAAATGATCGCAGCTGAAATTGGGTGTTGGAAGTTTGGAACTCTCGGTGCACTCTTGCCAATGTGTAGGTACAGAAACGTGTAAAGAAAAACGAAATCATGTCACCTCAAATACATTGGATTGCACTATTAATAGTTTCCTTTTTTCAATGTGTTTTGCCAAGACTGATGAAAAAAGATTGCATGCACCGGACTTGAGAATGTTGAGATGGATGTGTGGAGTGACGAAAATGGTAAGAAATGAGTAAGGGGAAGTTTGAAAGTGACATGTTGAAAGGAAATCGTTTGGCGTATTATGGGCATGGGATGAGGAGGGAGGAAACGCATATGACTAAAAGAGTGATGAATATAGATGTTGATGGATGGAGAGACCTAAGAAAAGATGGATAGATTGTGAGGAATGATATGAAAGAGAAGGGAGTGAATGATAGCGTGACGGTTGACAGGGAGAATGGAAGAAGAAAACGTGTTTCATCGAACCCAAGTAACATAGGATAAGGGCAGGAATGTGATGATGTGTGTTTTGCCAAAAGTGATGAAAATTGCAATGTCGGGCGCCGCCGGTCGGCACGTACTGTACCAGCCAGAAGTCGTCTAGCAATCTCACAAAATCATGGCATAGCAATATTAGTTTACCTACTTATGACCTTCTTCGGCGCCGCAGCCCTTATAGGTATAAGCGCCGCAACCCGTATAGCGCAGGCGATAATGGTCATTGCGGTGTAAGTGGACTTCTGGCCGTTGCTGTACCTACCATTTTTATTTGTGGATGGATGCTACGAAATTTTTCTTTGCGATGACTCAAGCAAACATCTCAAAACGCAACAAAATCTAGCTTCGCTAGAGCACCTAAATGGATAAAGTAGGTAGTAATCGCATGGTTTACGAGATAATGCTCATTAATCAAACAAACAAACAAACGTTTCTAACTTTGTGGAAGATAACAACATGACCGACTCTGTGTGCCTGTTTAATGAATGTCTAATTCATTGGGCATTTGTTGTTGTTTTGGAACAGTTAAGAAACAGAAATGGCTTTCACGAAAGCGAAAGGACTTCGTAGAAGAGAATTAACTACCTATAGTCAATGGACTGCAGAAACACACATGGTAAAATACCTTTGCCATTACGAACGATACTCTGCCGATTGCCGTAGCACTTCCTATTCAAAGGAAGCCATAAAGAAGACTAACGGATTATTTTAAAAAGGTGATTAACAGCAATAATATCTCCAGGTCGAGTCCCAATTCAATTTTCCCAAAAAATTTGGCAAATCCAAGAAATCTTCACAAATCAGTAAAATTAACAAAAGGAGTAAATGGTAAAAACAAGCGCATCTGCACCAATTATCTCCAGCAATTAACGAAAATATTCTCATCGACCCAAAAATCCATAGAGCGCCAGATCCCTGCACCTTACGAAACAAAGCTTAGGTTTATTTCCGTATAGTCGTATTATATGCGACAAAATGTGTGTCCCATTAACGGGGCATTCCAGCGATTCCAGTGTTGTGTGAAGCGTAGAGAGATGTGGACGTGCGCGGGAGTCCTCGCGCTTGTAGCGTGCGTGTGCGCAGTAACGCGCGACCAGTTCTACCCGCACGGGCTGGGGTACGACCAGACCCTACCCCGCGGGAGCGAAGTACCCTCTCCTGAAATACCTCTGAAAGTACCCATCAAGTTCTACGGGGAGTCTTACGATACCATTTTCGTGAGTAGTTTTATGATCTATCTTTTGGCGTAGCGTGGTTCACTGATTGTCCAGATGTCGAGTTATCCTAAGCTTTGTTACAATGCTGATGTTAGAGTTCTGTGTTTTAGTAAAATTATAGTTAGGACAAGTGTGGCGTTTAATTTGCTATTTTATGCGAACATATCTAGTCGGTTCTGATTTTAACTGTAAAGAGAATATGTCTTGTATCTTCTCTATTACATATTCGGGATCACGTTGCATGCGTTACCGACCTAATTCCATATACCTAACTGGGGAACGGTTAACCAGTTTCTTCATTCATTAAAAGGGATTATCTACCTATGACTTCTTTCCGCTTCATCTAGTGCTCGACTGCTCGTAACGTTTCTTATATCTAGTTGCCTTGCCTTTTTTCGTAGAGGCTTAGATTATTGGGCTTTTCTCTTAGAAATTTCTTAGTAAAAGTCTGTAGTTATATTTTGTGCCCGTAAGTTGTAGTAGGTACACTTCGCGCAAAACTTTATGACCTCTCTGAACGTAGTAGGCCCGAGTACAAAACCGCGGGTGGTACAATGAGTGCACAAACATCATTGTAAGATCTGAAACATTTTTTTAAAGTACCTATATGTCTACCTACAGCATTGATTTGTTCATCACAAAAATAATTAGCTATTAATATACTTTGCAGCCACTTGCGTGCAACTCAAGATAGAGCTGCAACATAGAGCTCATAAAGTTTTCCGCGAAGTATACACATGACAGACAAAATAGGTGTTTTCTAAACATCATCCTCTGCCAAATATCTTGGGTAGGGTAGAGGTAGGTAATTCATTTGATGTGGCCAGTACCAGCAACTTTTGAGTGTGCAGCGGGCCCGCTGCACACTCAAACATTATCAAAAATACTCCAAATTCAGAACATGCACATACGAAGAGATCATACTGTTAGCTAACCCCCGTCTTGTCTGGGTCCTAATTAGAAGTTGTAGTCACAATTGGCATAGCTCACGCGATGTTAATGGACTTAGGCGATGCTACTTGCAACTCTAATCTTGTAAAGGACAAATGCATTAAAATTTTTGATGCAACGGGTGATAAAGATAAATTAGAGTTCGTGACTTGGGTTGGGGGGGAAAGAGATATTTTGTAATTTTTTCTTTTTTTTATTAGGTAGGTAACTGACATACATTAGACAATCCTGCTAATTAGGTCACTCGGATAAGGATAATCATTGACAATTACGAGTATTGTAGGTACTTACCTAGTTGATCAGATGTGTTAAATAATATTTATTTCCGTGAAATGGATCCAAAAAATGCGTTTACACGTTAAAAAAAAATTATCGGCCTATTTTTAGACTCGATAAGGTCGGGGCTCGGGAAGCTGGTGGACCTGAACCAACCTGACGAGACGTCGTTAAAAGAAGCCAACCCATTGATAAATATCACTCGTCTCTCCACAATTCCATTGCCTACTAATAATAATGCATAATATCCGGTACCGATGGAAATCCTTCCACGTCTACCCTAAAATTATCGCGCCGCCCTTCTCTTCGACCTACTCCTTGATATGAAATGGTCTATGTAGCCCCATGAAACATGAGGCTCCAGTGTGAATTTCATAATGTGAATTCATAGTGTGAATCTTTGGTTTCATTGGATTAATCGAGTCTGGTCAAACCACGCTGATTCATAAAAATAGATGAGGTCAGTGTTTCCTATCCGACTACCTTGCCTGAGAAAGAACATCGAAACAAACGACGTACTTATTCCTGCTGATGGAACAATAGTTCGGACAGTCTCTTGACCTTGGCCCATCACTTGTGAATTTGTGATGATATGTCCAAACTATGTAGTTACTCCGATGAGAAATAGGTACGTAAATAAATCTTCATTAAGTATAGAGGTTTGCAGGTCTTTAACATTTTTTTTTTTATATTCCTTAATTATTTATTAGCTGTTGTGATGGCCGAGTGGTTAAGATCTGAGGTTGTGGGTTCAAATCCAGGCAAGTACAATGTGACTTTTTCAATTCATATGTATTTTCTGAGTTTATCTTAGACATTACTGACATCGTGAGGAAACCTAGACTTATAGTTAACACTAGCTTTTGATAGCGGCTTCGACCGCGTGGACGTCGGAAAATGTCCCACGGGATATTACGTACGTCCCCGTGGGACTTTTCCTTCCTTATTTCCTGTCTACATTATAAAGGGAACCTCTGTGCAAAATTTCAGCATTGTAGGTCCAAGGGTTTGGACTGGGCGTTGATGAGTCAGTCAATGAGTCAGACAGGGAACTTCTCTTTTTAAACTGCTTTGCAAAAAAAACGGGCACCTAACAGTTATTGGCTTTTCTATGGATAATATTAATATTTTTAGTATGTCGTTAGCATAAATGACTAGAAATTTCTTATTATCATTGAGAATATAGTTTTTAACCCTTAAATCCTGGAATCGGTGTTTTAGTCAATGTAAACAGAAAGTCGTGTTAAAATGGAAATTTTTAGGGTATAATTAAATTAAGACTACGAGTATTTTTATGGTATTTTAATAAAAAAAGACATTAAAAAATAAAAATTAATAACGAGTATGACCTCTCCTTGCAGCGATTACGGCATGTAATCGTCTTGGCATGCTTTCCACCAGGTTTTTGATGGTGTCCTGTGGAATGTGTTCCCACTCAGCCGAAATCACACCTGATGTTTTGTGGAAGGTCGTTGGACAGGTCGTACTCGCCGTTTTAGGAGGTCCCAGACGTGCTCAATGGGGTTAAGGTCGGGGCTCCGCGCTAGCCAATCCAGACGACGAATACCGACCTCTTACATATAAGCATCTACGTCGCCAGAACGGTGGTCCCGAGCATTATCGTCCATGAAATGGCATCTTCACCAATTACAGTCAGTGCGGGCTGTGCATGTTGACAAATTATTCCTGTTATGTACCTTTGCGCATTTAGTGAGCCATTTGCAATGAACACTATCTCGGTACGATAGCTGGAAGTTACGGTTGACCAAAACATAACGGACCTTCCACCATAAGGGGTGATTTCTTCAAAACACACGTCGGCATAGCGTTCCACTGGTCTTCGTAACACTCGCCGACGTCGGTCCTCACCATTCAGGCAAATTCGAGCCTCATCGGAGAAGAGAACGCTACTCCAGTTACCTAGTGTCCAAGATAGACAATTTCTAGTGAACCTCGGTCGAGCAATCCGGTACTCACGGAGTAAATTGGGGGCCCGCGCTGGTCGTCGACTGCGTATATCAACCGCTAAAAGCCTCCTCCTCACTGTCCATAGGCTAACTTGTGCTCCTCGTACCTCTTCAAGGTTTCTTTTGAGGTCTATGTAACTGCATTTGCGATTACTCAATACCTGAGTCACTAAAAAGCGGTCGTCTCGTGGTTGTGTGCAACGTTTTCTCCCACAACCTTGCCTTCTTTGAACGGAACCTGTCTCTTGGTATCGAGTCCATGTTCTTTGGACGGTGGAACCACTCACGTTTAACGGCTGTGAACCGTAACATTGGCTACACCCCACTTCCAGCAGCACTTTAATTTTACTAGCTCTTGTTGCTTTTTCTGCCATTATAATCGACACAAAGAATATCTGTTTTAAGTCACAATGAGGCAGGATTATGCGACAAACATAAATTATTCTAATAAAAATAACGAGAAGTTAGTTTTAGTTGCCTGATAACCATTTAACCGCAAACCCGCGAATAGTAAGTAAAAAGTCATAAACTGAAAAAGGGATTATTATTATTAAAAACAACAGTTCTGAATTTGAAATTAACTTTTTTTCATACCCAGACTCTTTATTATGTGCCAGGAACATAGTTTGCCTATTAAAACCTCATGAGAACTAAATGATTACCAATAATGTAGAAAAATCCAAACTGCCCGTTTTTTTTGCAAAGGAGTGTATTTATTTATATTATTAATTATTTATTGCCTATCTCACAGTGATCTTCATCTCAAATATTACAATAGATACGAACTTCATTAATGATAGTTACCGGTACCAGAAGCACCACGATCGACACATATACCATTGAAACTAAGTAATTCGAAGTGGCACAACGACCTCAAGCAATCAAACTTAAAACAATGACAATTAATGCCTATAAAGTAAAATTGAGTCACAATTAAATTTATTGTACTTACGTTTTGAATTAATAGCAACAGTTCAAAATGTCACATTTGATTATGCACATAACTATTTGATTTTATTTGCGTAATTTCGTGGGGGCTACTGAAAATGGACGAGAAATTCTGAATGAATCAAATACTTAACTACGTCTGAACGTGCCGTGCCTAATACGACATGAATAAACTATTAAGAAAACTACTTAGTTGCCAGGATCTGCATTCTGACTAAAGGTCTCTTCGAAAGGGCTTTTGGATCTATTCACAGTCCTGTAATAGATTTTTTTCTAGAGAGAGAGCAACTTGTGGCTAAGAAATAACAGCCGCACGGGTGGATCGATCAGGCTAAGCTTGCGGCGGTTGATCCATCTTTACATCCTACCAAGACCCCTTCGTGCCTCGGAAAGCACATTAAGCCGTTGGTCCCGGCTGTCATTCGTGGATCCTTGACAGTCGTTACAGGTCGTAAGCCCGAAAGACTGACAATCAGACTTACCAAGGGGTATCGTATTATTCAGAAACTGGGTTGTGGAGGTCAGGTAGGCAGTCGGTCCATGTAAAACAATGGTATCCAGTTAAACTGGAAGCCGACCCCAACATAGTTGGGAAAAGGCTAGGCAGATTTAATTATTTTTTTCTACAACTCATGCTTTTGCCTGCAACAAAACGCTTGGGAGCTGAGTGTGATATCTACTACTTTTCTGGTAGACATCGAAATGTGAGCCTTCACAAACAAAAAGTCAAGTCTACTCCCAAAAAAAAAATTGCAAAAAAATTCAGCAAGATATGGTCATTCGATAGTGCATTGCGTTTGCGCATTTGTGCAGCAGAGAGGGACGAGTCGAGCGGACGGAAGCGCCCGCCCGTGGGCGGGAATCGATAGCGACACGGTCACTGAACGCAGTTTTTGTTTTTTTTTTAATCCCTGAACCCATATCTAATCTGTGGGCAGAAACTTTGAAAACAGCTTAGCAGCGTCTTGATTATTCGGGTAACTTAGTTTTTCTATAATAAATTCTCCCTTTATCATATACTTAACTACCGATTCGCCCCTGCTCCGCGCGGTTTTAAGACTTGACAAAACATCGAAATTTTCATTAATATGTAACTTAAATATTTATGCACATAAACCTTCCGGAATACATTCTCTAAATGATGGTGAAAACGAATCAAAATCCGTTGTAGTTTCCGTTGAAGAAGAACGTGGTCACACACACAGACGCGAAAAACGACCTATACCTACTTATAATTTATTTTATAATACTTATACAGGGTGTAAGGGACAGCCCTCCGCAAACTGACAGGGTGAATTCAGTATGTCATACTAAGATGACCGGTACATGAAATTTTTTCAGGAACATTATAGGAATCCAATAAACCTGATTTGTTTGTTTTTGTGCACAAATCGGAGCGTCTATTACTGGTTGGGAGGGGTAGGTAATAGGTATGCGGTGAGTTCGATGAACTCTGTAGATAGACAGAAAGTGAACAGCTGATTTCACGCGTCGTTGGTTAGAGTATTTCAACATCCATTGCTGGTTTTTTTTTTTGCTGTTTTTTTTGCAGTTTTTTTTTACATAAACGGAGTGCTGCAAACACACAATGCAATTTTACATTGAAATAATGAAAATGTAACTAAAAAAAAATTTGAAAAAATAAAAATTTTCCTGAGAAAATTTCCGGTGGAATATGATTCAAAATGAGGAGCTGAATGCACCCTGTTAGTTTGCGGAGGACTGTCCCTTACACCCTGTATATGTATAGATTGATAATGTTGATATTAGGAGCTACAACCTCTGTTCCAAGCCTCCCGTACATTCTACCTGTAAATCATATGAAGTCTCTTTATGCAGGTAATTGAATTGCAACATGGTCGTCTATAACACTATTGTTTGAATTTTATTCAGAACTTAGGTAGGTACGAATTACTAAAAAATATTACAAAATTAAATTAAACTTACTTGACATTTCGTTACAATTTAAGAATAAACACTTTATCATAGCGAGTTAAGCAAGAGTCGAGACCTTTTCGTAGAATTTACCTAAATATGTATGTGATACCATATTATCGCCCACCGGGTCACAGCCGTGTTTATATAATATGCCTAATCGCATTAGATAAACGTCAACTATGTATAACAATGATGAAAAGATGTACAGTGACAGAAAATGTCGTACAATAGAGTTTACCAACGTAACCTTTGTATTCGCAGGTAAATAACTATGGAGTGCTGACCTTCAGATCAGACATCCCATCGTTCCTGAACATTGAGTTTCCGCTGCCGTACCCGTCGATCGCGGCGTTCTACACGAACATCGACACGACAAACGCGGGCGCAGTCTACTTTAGAGAGACCAACGAACCACACGTTCTATCCAAAGCAGAAGAAAGCGTGCAGAACAACTTCCACTACTACTACGATTTCAAACCGACCAGCGTGTTCATCGCCACGTGGGAAGACGTCACCTACACATCTAACGGACGAACAGACGAGCGAAGGAACCGTTTCCAAACAGCCATTATCAACAATGGAACGGAAAGTTTTGTCGAGTTCCTGTACCCCGAGAGAGATATCCAGTGGGTCCAGAAAGACACTCAAGTATTGAGTTTGCCTGACGCAAAGGCTCAGGCTGGCTTTGTGTCCGAAGATGGACGCGTTTACACCCTCCGCGGATCCGGTAGCCATCAGATCAGGAACATCGTTTCGTAAGTACTAATTTATAGGAAAATAAATAGAATAGCTCCAAAATAATATATGGCTAACTGATGTTTGTATTTAATTCCAGATGGTCAAATGTACAAGAGCCTGGACGGTATGTTTTCCGCATCGGAGATGTACCCCTTGAAAGTAACGTTGTTGTCCCCGATCTGTACAACCAAAATGAAGTGGAAATCGAAGAAGAGTCCAAAACATGCACACAGAGCGGACCCAGCGTGTGCCACATACAGGCGAGGTGCGTCGACTACCAAGCAGGAATTTGCTGTCAGTGTAATGAAGGCTTCTACGGAAATGGGAAGTCGTGTATCAAAGATGATGTCCCACTTAGAGTTCACGGTAAAATAAACGGTGTTATAAACAACGTCAATCTGAATGATGTAGACATACAGGCATATGTGGTGGTAGCTGATGGCCGCGCATACACAGCGCTGTCCCTCGTGCCGGGCGGGCTCGGAAGCAGTTTGCAGTTACTACATGTGCTCGGGGGTGTCGTCGGTTGGATCTTTGCCAAACCATCAGGATCCGCTAAAAACGGTTACCAACTCACAGGCTCTTTGTTTAACCACACCGCAGATATATGGTTCCCAGCTACTGGTGATAGAGTTACAGTCAATCAAGAATATCTCGGACATGATGTTTTTGACCAAATCACCTTAGAGACAGACGTCAGGGGTTCGTTGCCCGTAATACTTGCCGGGACAAAACTGGAGATAAGTGACTATGATGAACAATACACCCTTGTAGAACCAGGTCTTATTCGCTCCGAATCTACCAGAACCTTCACAAACAAGGTTAAAGGTGAGAAATACGAGCAACGAGTTTCACAAACCTTCTCATTTAGCTCTTGTCGTTTCGCTCCTCCGTCAGTCGAAGATAACACGCCATCAACATTGAAAATAAATAAAAATTATTTAGGATATGAAGTCAGGGAAAACATAGTAAGGTATGGAATGAGCAACAAGATATTCCCTCTGGGTGAAGAGGATCCTTGTATTATAGGGCGAAGTTCTTGCGGCCCTCACAGCTCTTGTGTTGTTCAAGGAAGTTCCTTTGCTTGTGTCTGTGCAACTGGTTTCACAGATATTTACCAAGACAATGCTCTCACCTGTGTGGATATAGACGAGTGTGCATCAGGAACACATAACTGTGATAGCAACGCGGACTGTAACAACCACGACGGTGGCTTCCAATGTCGGTGTCATCAAGGATTTATCGGAAATGGCATAAATTGCAAACCACTCTCTTCTTGCCAAGACAAAAAATGTGATGTCAATGCTCGATGTATAGATAAACCCGATGGAGAGGCCATTTGCGCATGCAATCCTGGGTACAATGGAGACGGACAGTACTGTTTCCCGAATTACGAGACAGCATGTGCTAGCTGCTCGCCGTATGCTGCTTGTGTTTTCACTGGCAATAGTTACGAATGTAAATGCAATGCAGGTTACGCTGGTGACGGACGTTACTGCAGCGAAAACGTTCGCGGGGATGAAACAACACGTGCATCACAAACTGTTGAAGTTGAGAGTAACGAGGCTGATTACAACGAGACTTTCGTCTTACCTAATTGCGATTCATACAGCTGCTCATGCCCACCAGGATACTCTGACTACAGGGATGAACTTAACAACCAGCTGTGTCGTCTCGGATACGATGCTGCACCATCTGAACCATCAGAGAACAACTACCAGCAACCTACCGACACTTACTATCAGCCGCCTACGGAGCCATATTATCAAACAGCTACTGAGCCTCGCTATCCAACGTCAACAGAGGCATCGTATCAGCCTCCTACAGATTCCGGCGATAGCTCTCCGAGCCCTTGGGACCCTAGCTACGAAAGACCGTCAGAAGGTGACTACAAACCACCAACTGAAAGTAGTTACGCACCGCCTTCAGGAAACAGGTACCCAAATCCTTCGGAGAACAAATACCCGCCGTCTACAGATAACACTCATTACCAACAACAGGACCACAACTATCAACAAACTTTAGACAACAACTACCCTTCACCTACACCGAATCAATATCAACCTCCAACGTACAGCTTATCGGCGCCTTCAGAAAATAACAATCAACAACCTTCAGAAAACAATTACGACTCATCTCCTCAAACCAATTACCAGCAGTCGCCAGATCCTCACTATCAGCAACCCGATTACCCACCAACGGACCAGGACAACAGCGACCCTCTAAGTAAGATGACTTAATCTCTATCTTTACAACATGTACCCATCCTCAAATAAACTTCGTTAATAAATAAAAATAAAATAATAAATAAATATCCTTGGACATTTCATACAACGCCATCTAGTACCAAGCTAAGCAACCTAATGCTTGTGTTACGGTAACGAGATGGCTGATAGACTACTTATATAGGTAATTTTTTTATATATATAAATACATACATATTATAGATAGAAAAACACCCAGTATAATATAATAATAATATATATAATTGAAATAACACGATTTATTTGTCTTTTCAGTTAAATGTGAGGAGGACGCTGACTGTCCGCCGAACGCAGTCTGCTCCTACTTATCCGCTGACGCTTCTGGCGATTGGGAAGGAAAGCACTGCGTGTGCCCAGAAGGCTACGAAGGCGACGCGTTCGAATGCATCGAGAAAAGCGGACCCAACTGCGCGTGCGGTCTTAACGCACACTGCATCAACACCCGCACAGACGAATTCATCTGCGTGTGTAGCCTCGGATATCACGGCGATGGCTACTCCTGCCGACCAAACTTCAGTTGCAAGAACAACTCTGACTGTGAATACAATGCCGAATGTCGCCCAGACGCAAAGAGCAACGAGTTCATCTGTCAGTGTGTCAAAGGATACATCAAAGATCAGAACGACGCATGCATCCCTGACGCACAACTCTGCAATGGAGCCTGGTGTGCTGAACACTCCTCCTGTCTCTACGACCCCGATATAAATCTGAACTATTGCCACTGTGACGACGGATACACTGGCGATGCTATTTCGCAGTGCGTGCCCGAGGGACGCACGTGTGACGTTGCCAACGACTGCAACGACAATGCAGTGTGCACACCTGTCGACAATACGTATCAATGCGTCTGCAGAGACGGATACAACGGTGACGGGTACAGTTGCATACCTGAAGAAACGTGCAGGAACGAGCCCAACATGTGCGACTTGCACGCGTCTTGCTTGAAGAGGCACGATGTGTACATCTGCGAGTGTAATGCAGGCTACAATGGAAACGGAAGCCACTGTAACTTGAATCCCAGAAAGGCTGGAAACTTCTTGGTTGCGAGTGACGGCGCCTCCGTGTACAGAGTACCTTTCCAAGTCACACCGAGAGATTTCGCGACGCCATTAAACAGCGGAATATCTCAGATAGCTGTTGGAATCGACGTCGACTGCGAAGTAGGCAGGATATATTGGGGCGACGTTGTTAGTTACGCCATCAGAACTGCTGCGTATGACGGTAGCGACCCCGGCCTGTTCTTATCAGAAGGTGAGTTATGGATTGATATCTGAGATACAGCCAATGTTACAAAATTAAGATATAATTTCTAATGTTATTATTACTCATTTCAGGCGTCAAGTCACCCGAAGGCATAGCAGTGGACTGGTCATCCAGAAACATATTCTGGACTGACTCTAGGAAATTGACTATTGAAGTAGCAAATTTGGACACGAAAGCGCGGAAAGTACTGTTCGCAGTAGACAGGATATCCAACCCCAGGGGCATCGCCGTGCATCCGCGAAGAGGGTAAATATAAAGAAAAATAAACTTTAAACTCTAAACCGACTTTTAAATTGATTGCTTTTGGTTGCTTGGTTGCTTTTCGAGGAGCAATCCACATTTATAAAATAAGAATTTAACTTTAGTATTTACAAATAACATCTTATTCACAGAAAAATCTTCTGGTCTGACTGGAAACGGACAAATCCTAAAATTGAATGGGCGAGCATGGACGGCTCTCAACGAGGCATCTTCCTGGACAAGACTGACGTGGTTCTACCCAACTCTTTGGCCATCGACTGGGAGAGAGACCGCCTGTGCTACGCAGACGCTGGCCTGGCCAGCATCAAGTGCGTCACCATAGAAACCCAAGAGAAGGAAACCATTGCCACCAACTGTTCGTATCCATTCGGGCTTGCAATCCACGGCAATAAATTCTACTGGACCGATTGGAAAACGTAAGTGACGACTCCTAAATGATTACAAATTACATTGCATTGCATTTAACTCTGCAGCTCGATATACTTAAGGCCGGGGCAGACCAGACGTGTGGCGTGGCGTGACGTGCGCACGCACACTTGTAATGTATGAAAGGCGCGTGCATACGTCACGCATCTGGGTCTTTCTTACAGTTTCTTAGATGACAACTGGTGCGTGCACGCGTCACGTCACTGCACGCGTCACGTCACGATACGCATCTGGTGTGCTCCGCCCGTAAACAGAACTTGACGCCATCATGTCATAAAATTATGCTCCAGATCGAATCCCATTTTTTTGGTGACTGAATTCCTGGTCAAAGCTTATATAAAATATAGAAAAGGAATCGTCGATACGGCGAAGACGATGATGAAGATTTTTTTGGTGTCAATTAATCCATCCCCTATCTGATTCGGCTATATCCACTCACATTCCTACATTCTCAATAACATTAACTTTCAGATTAAAAATCGAGTCTATCGACGTGGAAACGCAAGTCCGTGGCCAGGTCCCGATCGCTACAGCATCTAGAAGATTGTATGGAGTCGCAGTAGCCCCGGACACATGTCCACCAGCACAAAACGTGTGTTCGTACAGGAACGGAGGCTGCGGCCCCGACCAGCTGTGTCTGCCCGACGGCAACAATGGCAGGACCTGCGCAGACGCTGACCGGACTCTTAGCAGACGTTAAGGCGAAAGCGCCAGGATAGCCCGCGAAATTGTTTTTTTTTTTTTTCAATTTGCAGGCCAGTGTCAGATTTTATGTTGATCAAAATATGATTCACTACCGTAACAAAAAAATATTTATGATGACGAGAGTGGTATAGACGATTCTAATGATAAGAATTCTGTAGGTAAACACATTTGTTACGGTCGATTTGTCGTATCAACCTGACACTGTCAGTTTCAAAAAAATTCAGAAACATAATTAAAATTTCGCGGGCCTACCTTAGAGTGTTGATCCTTAATAACGTCAATTAGGTTAGCGACATCAATACGACGTGCAACTTCGAACGAAAGACATGCTAGTGGCCCTACTTGCCTCTGCAGCTTCGTTCAAACGAACTATCCATAAATTGTCGAGATGCACCATGTGCACTAAACGTTAATTCAGAATCATAGATAATTATCAAGTTTTGGAATCACAAACTCATTGACAAAGTTCAAATTCCATTGCACTTAGGTAGGTACAGTCCGCGAGGTCTAAGCCGAGCTTTGCATTTGAGTGAGTGCACATAGATGGTGTAGGTGTGACGTCCGTCATAGAGCGCGACGCGCCCTTTGCTTGGTTTAAAACCGTTTTATACTGTTTTTTGGCAATCGCCTTTTGTTCTCTCGTACATGGCCTCGTCGTTGTAAAACGATAAGAGGATTGAATGTTTTGTCTTACATAAAACGATAGGTACAACAAAAATTTTGGTCATGGGCTCTCGTACCATTTTGGTGATCACTCACACAAATGCAAAGCTCAGCTTAGGCCTCGCGGACTGTACTACAAAAAATTAAAGTAGGTACAAAGATAACGAGTTCGTGGTTAATTATGTCGCAGTCAACTAGCTCAATCAGCTTTTCAGCAACTAACCTTTATTGAATATCATTCAGGCCGACTAGTAGGTTGTTAAAACCTACTAGTCGGCCTGAATGATATTCAATAAAGGTTAGTTTGGAACTATGACCAACCAAGCGCGAGCAGAGTTGGCCGCAGTAACTAAAAATAATTTAAAAAAATAACGTTTATTTGGACACAGTTCGTGAAAAAATACAACCCAGCCAACACCCAGCCAACTAACTAAGCCAGGGCACCCCGACCAAACGTGTTAGGTTATGTTAGAACTGTGACCAACCGTGTGGGAGCCGATCGAGCGGAGCGAGTGGTTCGCGGCAGCGGCCGGCGAGCGCTACTTCCAAAGGCTAGGCTGTTAACTAAACGGCTAACTAAGGCATTTGGCTGCGACAGATATATAAGAATCTGAATTAAAGTTTATTTTTAAAGCGTTTGCGTAAAACAGCGCGTCTAGATATTAATGTCGATGAGTTAGGTTTAAAAAGGTTTTGATTGTGGCCGAATTAAAGGTCCAGGGCTTGAAGGAATTTAGCCATTTCATAAGGAGTTGGAATGTGGCCTGAGTTTGTGCAATATTTTGATTTAAAATATTATTTACAAAACATTTTGAGGCTACAGAAAAAAGATGGTGGGCCGATTAATTGTGAATTTATATTCAGACGAAAAATTATTTCATTTTATCGGCCAGCATACTTTCAAAACCTATTTTACTACGAAATTATGAAACACGAAATACTATTCTGAATCTTAGTCGAACACAACTCTATCGTATTATTACAAAACGTGTCCAAGAAATTAATAAGCCATGTTTGATAATTTCGAAGTAAATTGTTTTTTTAAAGGCACTAGTTTTTTTAAAGGCACTACCAAGTATACTAACCATTTCTAACCCGATTGTCTAACTACTAAACATACCTCCCGCCTAATTTTAATCTGGACTATAACTAGTTAGTCTATTTTAGATTTATTGTAGATTTTTCCGTTTATTACCCAGCCGTAGTCCCTGGACCACGGGAATTTTTTCTGCCCGTTGGTCCCTCCGAGAAATACAATGCTGACGAATTAAAATGGTAGTCTCGAAAATGTGATTCGAGACAATAAGAAATATGTAGATTTGCTGTCGTTTGGTCTGATTTCCGAAATCAGACCAAACCATACTTAGGGAGGTGTGTTGATGATTTTTATTGTTATAATTATGAAATTGTCGCGAATCATACTTTCGAGACCACCATTTTGATTCGGCAGCATTATTGTATTCTCGGAGGGACCACTGACACAAAAATTCTCCATGGTCACTTCCAGGGACCACGAAACGGATTTTTCTTGCTTGAAATACTGCAACTCAAGTACATACCTACTATTTTTATCCACAGATTTAAATAACAAATACTTAAGGCGAAAGCGCCAGGGTAGCCCGCGAAATTCAAAATTTCTTATGTTTTTTGCAATTTGTAGGTCAGTGTGAGCTTGTATGTTGATTAAAATATGATTTAGACATGTAAAATATGGTGTGCCTCAAGGCAGTGTAGTGGGATCGTTATTGTTTTTAATATACATTAACGATCTCCCAAAAGCGATAACACACAAAATGGTTCTCTTTGCTGATGATAGCACAGCAATTATTGAATGTACTAATCCTAATGATTACCAAAATGAAATCAATAGCTCTGTGGGTGAAATTATAAAGTGGCTTGATAGGAATAACTTAAGAATAAATTTGAGTAAAACTAAAATAATGCATTTCCATCAACGTCGTCCAAACCCAACGATTACCGTTACTTATAACGACTGTTTGATAGAAGAGGTCACTAGTAGTAAGTTTCTAGGTATAACTATCGACAATAAACTCACTTGGAAACTCCACTTAGAAGATATATGTAAGCGCATGAGTAAATCCGCATACGCACTGTTCCAGTTGTCAAAAAAAGTAAATATTGAAACGTTACTGACAGCGTATCATGGTTTAGTAGGTTCAGTTCTCCGATACGGTGTTATTTTTTGGGGACAATCAACTGATAGAGAGACCGTGTTCAGGGTGCAAAAGCGTTGCATTAGGTCTATGTGCGGTTTAAAAAACACAGACAGTTGTCTCCCCTACTTCAAATCACTAAAACTGTTAACATTTCCGGCACTGTACATATTAGAAGCTGCACTTTTTGTAAAGAAAAACCCGCATTTATTTATTAAACTATCAGCAGTCAAGAAAACTGAGTTGCGTGCTCAGTACAAAAATCAATTATGTAACATAAAATGTAAGACTGCTTTAATGTATAAAAGCTTTTTCGGAATTGCTCCTAGAATATATAATAACATTCCTAATACCATAAAAATGATGCCACTGTCAAAATTTAAAATCGCACTGCGGAAACTTCTTCTTGACAAATGCTACTATACAATAGACGAGTTTTTAAACGATAAAGAGTTATAAGTAATTATTAATAATGCATTTAAATTTATTTTTTAAATTTTTAATTTTTAATTTTTGACATCTGTAATTTTTTGTGACTATTGGGATTTTTCTTTTAATTAATGACATTTTTGGCAATGCTACTATACAATAGATAAGTTTTTTAATAATAAAGAGTTATAATAATGAGATATATTAATGCTGCAAAAAAAAAAATATGACATTGTAATTTTTAATGAATATTGGTGTTTCTTTTTATTAATTATTGAATTATCTTTAGCAGATTTACTTTGCATATTATTAGATTTGTATGTCTTAAGACAAAACATAGCGTACTATTTTATGTGTAAGACCTAATTGTATACCTACCTATGTTTCACAAATAAAGATTATGATTATGATTATGATTATGATTATGATTCGCGGCCGTAGCTAATATGGCTTTACAGAATTATAATCATTAGAATCAGCAATACAACTCCATAAGTTAGCATTTACCTCAAACCTCATGATTTCCTGAAATCGCTATATTTGATATAAATGCTAACTTATGGAGTTGTATTGCTGATTCTAATGATTATAATTCTGTAAAACCATATTAGCTACGGCCGCGAATCATATTTTAATCAACATACAAGCTCACACTGACCTACAAATAGCAAAAAACCTAAGAAATTTTGAATTTCGCGGGCTACCCTGGCGCTTCAACCTTAAGTATACATAATACTTTGTACCCAAAGATGTTATGATGTTCCTGCTATAACCAAAATATTAGAATAAAATAATAAATACACTTAATAAGATCTTTAATGTACTTCAATCAATGTAATTTATTAATTAATGCCAAATCAATAAAGTTATTTATTTATACAGATATATTTTTGAATGGTTTATTCCCAGGATATTAGCATAACATAGTATTAAAAATAATTATTGGAATCATTCTTAAGTTTCATAACAGAGAATAATAATTGTGTAAAATATACTTACTAAAAAGTTTACCTATAATTTAATGTAAATAACTATAATTTATCTTAGAAAATATAATTGTCCTTTGATTTTCATGGCTAGTTATAGTTTTGTGATTAACGGAAGAATAACTAAGGCACTGAATGAAATTCAGATAAAAAATCTTCTTCAACTGAATTACAAAGCAATTGTGTAGTTCAATATGCATAAAAAGCAAGTTTTATAGCCCTATCGTTAATGGATACATCATTAGATTTTACAAATACCTATTTGTGACAATCACTAACATTTGAAAAACCTATTTAAGGCGAAATGGGTCTGCTGCACACAAAATCAATTTTTGTCTTCAAAAACTACAAATTTTTCTTATTCTTTTTCATGATTATAATTATTGAAGATTTTCTTTAGTAAATTATAAACGCCAAAATACGATTGACACAATTTGGCTCGATACAAAAAAAAATCGCAGTTTAAATCAAAATTAGCATTATTTATATGGAAAAACTGTTTTATTCTATCGTAATTAAAGCAATTTAAATAAAATTTCGGCTACACGTTCGCCATTAAAGACATAAGGGGATTATGGGTATATTTTAATGTGACAGTGCATATAAAAAAAAAATACATATAGGTATTTTTTGCTCCGTTTGGCCATAACAATGCATCAAACCTCGTTACGATACCATTTCGCTTTAAAGAGACTTTTTGGTAAGAATAACACACAAGACATTAAAGCCAACTGTCGATAATAAAAACACACTAAAGCTAGGGTTTTCTAAGACTGTGGTGGCCGCCACATAGCGTCCGCTATTTACCGTCGAGTGACGACACTGAAACGTTATGAAAGTATTATGCGAGCCAAATAAGAATGGTACTGTCAAGACGCCATTTTGTTTCGCAATACTCGCGAACTTCATTACCAAAGCGTACTAATTTGACAGCTATCGTGTATTTGACAGTTATCGGCAGTAACTACTATGCGTGCCAAATAAGAATACTGTCAAGACGCCATTTTGTTCCGCAATAGTATGGCAATACTCGCGAACTTCATTACCAATGCGTACTAATTTGACAGCTATCGTGTGAAGTTGAAGCAAGCGCGATCCTATTCTTATTTGCCACGCATAATACTAATTTGGTGTATTTCGTTAAAGAGCGTTTTTTGACATCGTAATGTCAAACTCCGGTGGCGGTGCCATCATTTTTATGACGGCCATCTCTACGGCCGTTATGTGGCTGCAACCGCTACTGTTCTACGAAATCATAGTTTTAGTATACACAATCATAACTAAACATGAAAATCATGGAAAAGCTACGAGATTACTGCTTTACCCCCACAGTTCCTCAGTGCGACCGAACTTAAACACTAGCGAGCTAGCGAAGATGAATGCGTTCTGCATGAACAGGCTCACTCCGGGCCAAGAAGACTTGGTTGCGCCTGAAAAGAAAAATAAATACTCTAAATTTAAAAAATATAATTATTTAAAAGTTTATTGCACCATACACGGTCAAATTAAATTAGCTAGCGAGACTCCGCAGAAGTGATGGGTATCGAATAGGCATGTAAACTTGTCAAAACAAAAAAAATAATTAAATGGATGATGTTTTTTTTGGGTTTACCTTAATGTAGTCACTTAAAATATCAGTTTAAAAATCAGTTTTTTTTTGTGCAAACTTCACAGACATGATGGCACACTAGGATTCCCTGTTACGTGTGAGTACTAGGATCTTCCATAACAGTATTTATGCAAAACAATTATCCCCTTCTAACAATTATTCCCTTTTTTTTAGTTTAAAGTTTTATTTGATTAGAACAAAGGTTTTCATATAAGAAGAATTTATGATCTTTTGAATTAATTTTTTAATGTTCATTTTGGTAATTAAATTAATAGGGCAAGCAATTTATTAGATGACATATAGCAAATGAATACTTTAAAAGAATAACAATATTTAAAATTTAAATGTTATATAAAGTTTCATAATTAATGTAAAGTTGCAGTTGAGCCATGGCATTTTATTTTTATCTGATTTTATTATGGTTTTGTTGTTGGTGTTCCAGTAAACAAATTAATAAATAAATAAAGTTATGGGCTTCTCCAGATTCACAGATACAATAGTTTTATAGGCTTTATAATATACATACCAGCGTTAACGTAGTTGGCAAAGAGGATCCAGCAGGCGGCAATGAGTGAAGCAAACCCAACAACAAATCCTAGGAACAGCCAGAGACGGGCACCGCGGGGTCCCATGCAACCTCCTGTGTAAGTCTCACCTCGCACCTGCAATTTGAAAAAAAATCTTTACAATGTTATGCATTGAAATCCTACTAATATTATAAATGTAAAAGTTTGTGAAGATGTTAGGAAGTTTAGTTACTAAATCACGCAAAAACGGCTGAACGGATTTGGATGAAATTTGGCACACAGATAGTTTATAACTTAGAGTAACTAACACATGGGATACTTTTAATCCCCGTAGTAGGTTCCCGTGGGATAATTCCACACATCCAAGCGGTCGAAGACGCGGGTAACGGTTAGTTTTGAATAAAAATTGGTCTAGCAGTGATGGAAACTGGCTGGAAAAAAAATATAGCCATTTATTTTCAATGAAATTTATCAAGAAAATCAAAATGAAAATATTTTATTTCACATTAACCTACATGGGCACTTACATTGAACATCAGCTTATTTATTATTATTATTAGCTAGGTGCACGGTCCCATTTGTTTATTTTCTATGGAGAAGAAACTCCACAATTACTTGTTTAATATAAATAATTGGCTTCTACAATATTTATAAATTACAGTTTTAATAGATATGGGAGGACAGTGGCACCCTGTCAACAAGTAGGTACCTACCAGATACTTAACAAATTTGAAAATGGTCCACCTATCATCAACATTAATTATGGTCATTGACAAGGCCTTTTACACATATCAGATTAGATTCAAACTAAAGTTACAGATCCAGCTAAATATAATACATTCATCTTTGTTCTTTGTTTTGACTCTGATGACAGTTACCTTTGTTTGATGTCAAACAATATAGGTAATATAATATTGTAATTACAAAATACCTAGAACTGATTAATCAGTTCTACGTATTTTGTAATTAGGTATTTATATAATTACAAAATTCTCATACATTATCATGGGGATTGGAATCTTAAGACTACCAAAATCATATTTTGGTTATCTTTAAAATAATATCTTGATTATTTACAGTCTTTGTTGCAGTACCTACATTTAATTTTGACCTACATGAAAACATTCGAAGAATGATAAACACAGCAGAAGCTGACAAACAGTTATCTGTGTATAAAGTGTCACTGACCTGTGCGTTTGACACGGAGTTGACCATGATGAGGGACAGAGTGGCCATCACGCCGCAGACATGGGAGGCGTTGGGCAGATTCCCAGGGTAAACAGACGCCGCGTCGATTATGAACCACCATCCTATGAAGAACTGATGGGAAAAGTTATGATAAGTAATTAGAAAAATGGCTTAACTACTTGTTCAAATACGCCGCCCGTAAGACGACCCTCTGACCAAAAACAGAGTTGAATTTTGAAGTGAATCAAAAATAAACAAGAATACTTTCTTATCGTGATGTCGAAAATTATTACGGTATGTTTCGACAATTTCAATGTCACAAATACTTACATAGTTTGAAATCTAATAATTGAGAAAGTACATGCTAATAACCTAATGCAGCCTTAAACACCAAGTAGGTTTTCTTTATTAGGATAAGATTAGTAAGTACTCCAACATGTAATGAATAGAAATACTGCATGATTCATCAAATAAGTACAAACCAAAAGTCCTGATGATATAGATGCTAGAATATTGCGCTTCTCTCCACTTTCGAACCACACACAACTGGGCATAGTCATATTCTCGAAACAACTCATGTTTGAAATAGATTTGAACAAGAATTAACGACGAATATTGCGAATTTTTCTAATGGAAAACAAATCTTTGAGATGGTAAATAAAAAGTGACAGGCGAAAATTATCGCCCCCGTGTGACGTTTAGTTAGTTGCGTTCCATTTCTTGTGCAATTACAATTTTGGGCGTAGATAGATTTCAAATTGTTATTGTTATATGAGGATAATATATTTATCCTTTTGGGCTTAGCCCGATTTAGACTAAACGAACATGGAACCAGAAAAAGAACTAGAGCATTCTTTTGTCGATATTCTTTACATTTTATTAGGGAGGAGGACCACCGAAGGAGTGCTCTATCTTAAACTGTACCTATAATCTATGGCTCTAGAATATCCCTGATCCATGTTTTACACAAAAAGAATTTGGTAGAGTGGAGATAGAATGAGCATTCGCTCCTTTGGTCTAAATCGACCTTTATAGGTAAGTACTGTGCAAGACGCCAACAACCTCGGGTATTTCCCAGTTGTCACTGAAGGCGACTACTCGCCCGTTTACAGTAGATACAGCAGCGGGGAGCAATAATTCTAGGTGCGAATTACTTTGTATGGGATGACCCCTCATTCGCTCCTTTGGTCTAAATCGACCTTTATAGGTAAGTACTGGGCAAGACTCCAACAACCTCGGGTATTTCCCAGTTGTCACTGAAGGCGACTATTCGCGTCTCGCCCGTTTACAGTAGATACAGCAGCGCGGGGAGCAATAAGTAATTCTGGGTGCGAATTACTTTGTATGGGATGACCCCTAATGTAAGAGCCTTTAGGGGCCCTAAAGGCTCTTACAGACAGAGGCGATATCGCGTCGCGACGCGATATTGCGATATTATATCTGTAGAACAATTTCTATGAAATCGCGCGCGACCATACACACAGGAGCGACGCGATATCGCCTCTGTCTGTAAGAGCCTTAAATTGGCGCTCTGGATATTTAACAGGAGAGAGAGCCTCGAAGAAGAATGAAGTCTATGAATAATAGAATTCAACTATGTAGTTACCTACAACAGCAAGCCAGCGTCTGTTATTTTTAACCCTACGACGACGGTGAGTTCAGTCTGCTCCTCCTTTCTGCAAACGAAGGCTTCACGCTTCAGAGGCGGCCTGCGGCTGACATGGTCATGGAACTATTCAAACCACACCCACCGTCTCTTTACGAACGACGCATTGTATGTTATTACATACAATGCGTCGTTCGTAAAGACACGCTTCAAAACAAAAGGCAATAGGTTTATAGGTTTTGCAATAATTTGTGATCATGTAATAGATTAAATTAATGTTCGAAACATACGATATATTATGCAATTGATGCAACTGTTACAATTATTGATAAGCCCACTTGCTATATAACACAAAGACGCCTTTTTTATTAAACATTATTATTTTTTAAATTATTTAGTTCAGAGTGAAAAATGCTGCTGAAAGGAACATTCTGTTTGTGCATTCAAGTTGTGCTTTTTAAGGTAAGATTACTTTTTTTACTTTATTAATTAATATTTTATTTTGTGAGATTATGTAAGTACATACACACAGCAACAGGTCAAGTTATTAAACAACAGGTTAATTATAAAATTTTAAGGTTTAAAATCATATGGAGAAATTTGACAGTTTGGTATAACCTACCCAAACATAGGTAGGAGTTTGCTACCACTCTTGCCATTATGCTCGTGACTATACTATGTCATGTTGAACCTAATGGTCCCAATTTCTGTTTCCAGTCGGTCTTCACTCAATGTATCCCCCTATACTCTCGGGAGCCATTGTGTCCTGCCAACTCACCATTCTCCGAAGAATACAACTTAGCTGGTATTGCCGCATTAACACCATTTTACGGCCGTGTCATCGGAGGAAATATAATAGTAGATACTTCAGCCCCTCACGCGTACATCGGACCGGCTGGGGTGACGATATTCTCTGATAATCTGATCATTGAGGGTGCTGTTCTAGTGTCAGGCAACCTACCCTTCGTTGGAACTGTTGGGTTGGAAGGCATTGTCCCCGCTGCCGGTAACAGTGCAGTGTCCTATGAATGCAGTACCGGTCAGATCGGTATTTTCGATATTCTGCAGGGTCCCGTTAGTGGAGTTCTGTTACCGGCTGGTGGTATAGGTACACCAGGATGCACTGGATACAATACGATAGGTCTTAGACTTTAAATTATTTATATAATAGTTGTAAATATATTTTAATGATTTTTAGGGTTCCGTACGTCCGAATGAAAAAACGGAATCCATAAAGGATCACTTGTCTTGTCTGTCTGTCCGTCTGTCTGTCACAGCCTATTTGCTTCGAATCTACTGGACCGATTATAAGTTGAAATTAGGTACTTACAATATGAATTTCTGTGACCCAAACACGAACATGTTGTTAACGTAAATAAATGAATTTTGATTAACACATTAGCTGCCAGACAATAGACACAATAGAAAATTAATTGTTTGAGGTCACCGGTGACCGGCGGCGTGGCAGTTAATCTGCCACGCAGCCGCTGTTATAAGGTTCACATTTGAGGAAAATTAAAAGAAAATGGTCTTGTAAACTGTACCGCGTGACATAAAATGAAAGGGCTTGTTATGGGGATTTCAACTATATTTTTTTATAATTTTAAAATAAATAGTTTTAAAGTTATTAATGAAAATTGACCATTGGGGGAATGGTCTTATCTCCGAAACTGCCGAGACTAAAATTTTGAAAAAATACAGAGAATGGTTCTATACCTACTTATAGATTACAGGAAAAACTATAAGAAGTCTATGTCCTTAAAATAACATGATAAGTCACTCAATATTGCGTGTACAAACTTATATTTGCAGTTGGAATGTGAATATCGTCGACGATACTACAAAAGCGCTGATCTACTATTTGAAATAGTGCGTAACTACAAGGTTGACTACTTTCCAGGAGATAAAAAAAACTTTATAATTTATGTATTTAGAATGATAAAGCGAATCTTACTGAAATATTGAGTTCTTAATGTACCAGGCCATCAGTCAGTGGTAGAAAAATTGCAGTTTTTCTATTTATGCGGGTGTTACGGCACTTACGCGGTTTCGTTGTGCCAATATCAGCCTCATGATTTAATAAAATAAGTAGATACGCGTAATTGAAACAATCATAAAAAGTACAAAACAATTATTTATTCGTCTGAAACACAAACTAATGGCACTTCTCAATCACAAAAATATGGGAAAGAAATATTTTTTTAACTCTCAACAAAAATGAAACATATTAAGTAGGTACAACACTCCTTTAACCCGCATCATAATCACAAAAAACAAAAATCTGTAGCAAAACAAAAATTACTTTAAATCAAAACAAACAATAACTATCCTTAATCATATCATCCATCAGGGACATAAAAATCTTTGAATTATCAACACACCTAACATTTTAATCGTCAAAAATTAAATTATTATAAAACTCGTGGCAATCAGGCGGTATGACAGTTTTCAGCTCTTGTAGATGATTAAATTTTGTTTTAGTAATTTTTTGTGGGCCATCATGTAGCTGTGGAGGTTCGGATAAGAGGGATTCTATTGGTTTCGCACGCCGGGGTAAACGCATGTATTCATCTGAGTACATTAATTTATAATCAATAGTACTATTCGGGTTGTACCTTAGCACCCTTATATCAGTTACACATTTGTCACCAGCAACTCGTCCGGGTCTTATAGAGTCATAAACGAGATAGTCTTTCCGGCTGTAATCCTTGAAGAAGGTATAATCAGGCATCACCACGTCATAGGGGAAAGGTTTTATTCTGGCTTCTTTTGATATCGTCGCGTACTGGCTTGGCAGGTGAATCTCGCGATTTTTCAATTTGCGTTCAATTACGGAATGCACCGAGTCTACCTCCATTTGTGTGTGACCCTTTTCTAAAAACTTCTGGGTGATCGTTACATTATATTTGACGGCGAGCCGCAAGAGAGCATTTGAAACCACATTGTTACGGTTCTGAGATGTGCAACCATCTGTGTAAATTATCACTTCTTTAAGATCATTTTCAAGTAAGTTCGTGATGTAGGCCACAAAGAAGGAAGCATACGTGGTGGCTCTCAAATCTGTAACGGTTTCGTCAAACCAGTAGCACGTTGCTTGGTGGTTACTGAGATTATAAACTGTAAAGTTATGTACACAAAGCTTTGTTTTGAAATACAACGCACTGGCATTTAGATATGGGCACAACATTACGGCTTGCAAGTCAGCAGTTATTGCGTGAACTTCTCCTTTGATTGCTGCTTCTTTGTCCTTATTCTTCTCTTGACGAGCTGCTGTTTTGAGAGCCAGATGTATTTTGTGCTCTTCGTCACTTAGATTGCCAGTCTTATGAGCACAACAAGTATCACACTCGTCCTTCTTTGGCTTGAAAAGGGAAATATTTTGTTGAGATAGCAAATCTTCAAAAAACTTTCGACCCGCAACAGGAGAGGACAGAGAATTCACACGCTTTACATATAAACGGTAAAGATGAGCCTTGGATTGAATAATGGGTTCTAAATACAGTTTTTGGCTCGATTTCCTGCAATAATGCGATGGAAGTTTGGGGATTTCTTGAAAGAAATTCAAAACAGAGAGTCTTTTTGTTAGTTGATCATCCTGTCCATCAGCCTGAGCTGAAGCTTCTTGAGAATTCCCTCTACTTCCTCTTTCGCCCAACCAATATCTGCAAGTCCATTCCTTGATTCCGAGCGTCCCCAAAAACATAGTTTGGCACACACGTACTTTACTATTGGCAGCTTTTAAGTGGTAAATCTTGCTCCCAGAGCGTCTACTATTACTGCCGGCACCTTTAGTCTTTCGTTGTGTGTCTTGGGTGTCAATCAGGGTCAAAACATATAGCTTCTTTTCCTTCCATGTCATCGCCCAAAATTCATCAAATATTTTTATCCGCATTTCTTCAGTAAAAATGTTGCAACAGAAAACTTTACTCGAAGTACAACGTTCAGAAGAACATGGCATCATAAGCTTTCTTTTCGGTTTGGCGATGTCTTGCACATACTTTCCATCAATCTTTCTAAAACCTAAGTACTCCTTCCCCATCATTCTCTGTCTTTTATTACCTTCTCTTTTCCATGAATCTTTGTCTGCTATTGCTTTTCTTTTTCTTGTCGACGTTCGCTCCTCTTCAATAGTTCTTTCAGGGAAATTTTCGATATCTTCTAAATGGAGAAGGGACGATTCTAAACCAGGAGAGTGCATTGTCGGAGAACGAATGTTACCTACAAGTTCATCAATCGGTAACACAAAATCAGGGTCAGCTATTGAATCGTCAGATGAAAAGTCGCTAAAATCTGGTTCAGTAGTACCTTCGCAAGTTGTTGTGGTGATGGACTCAAGTAAAACAGTCTGTTTGGGACCTGAGGTCGAAGGTTTAAGAAAAAATTCAGTGTCATTGCTCAAGCTTGTGCCTGGTTGTGTTTGTTTGTCTAAAACTGATTGCCTTTTCTTTAGCAACTCCTCCCTTCGTTTGACTAAGTCCTTGATCGATTCTGTGCTGGCAGACATCATCCATACGTACAAATTCTGAAAAAAAAATTTAAAACCGTTTAATTTCAAATGTAGTCAAAACCGCATAAGAAAGAAAACTGCTTTACTTTTCCCAAAAACAAAACCGCGTAATTACAACCCCGCATCAAAATCTATTTCATCTATAAAAATACGATGCAAATGTACAATCCATTGTTAGAAATAGCAAGCCTATACATAAATCAAGAGATTAAATCACTTACCGGTACTTTCCATGCACAAATAACCACTTTTTAACAATATTTTTTACGCAGCGCAATGTTGTTACTACAATTTGTTTACGTTTTGTTCAATTACGCGGTATTCTCTTCCAACTACAAACGCGGCTCGTGCATCGCGCTATTGCAGCGAAGCGCCAGAGAGCTTCTGATTGGTTTATTCAAAGTAGTGTGTTCAACAACGCGAAGCAATGGGAGACTAGGACAGCGCGGCGCGCAAATTTGAATTTCGCTACTTTTTGCAATTCCGCGGTATTGCAAATGGTAGTTCAGCGCTATTGCAGTATCGTCGACGATATGTTTTGCAACTACAAAGTTAATTTTGTTCTTGTGATAAATTCATCCCAACTACGGAATCCTTCATTGTGCGTGGTCCAACAGCCAACACGCGCTTGGGCGGTTTTTCATTTTGTTGTTTGTAATTTCCTTTGAGAGTCCTAAATACTTGTACTTATTACCTACATTTTCTTTTATTTCTTTGCTTTCTATAAAATAAAAGGTAAATGGGTTACTATTGTTTTATTTTAACAAGTAAAAACTGCACGCCTGTACCTGCCGTTTGGGATGCGCAGTAAGGAACCTAGGATTCCGTACTGCGCATCCCCACGGCCACTTTTTTGAGAACTTGATTTATATAGCTACTGACTGTACTGTACCTAACCTATCTGCATATCACCTGCTACACGACGTTCGGTCACTGTCGAACTGCATAAAAAAGTAATAGACACACAACACAACGCTGGTAAATGATTGCAAAATATGAATCAATTATATAAGTACTTACCTACCTATGTGAAAGTTTATTGATTGGACTAAAAATTAGAACAGTATTATGTTATTATGTTGCTTGTAGAATAATCTGCCTAAAATTAGAATGATTGCATTTTTAATCGTTGAAAGATTTTTTTTTTTTTTTGTTTAGAATCTTCGTGTTTTTTTTTCTAGAAGAATATCATATATTTTTCTGATTTTGTTTAGGTACTGTAGTGGATCATTTAGTTTAAGGCATTAGAAAACTTGCGTTTAGGACCTGCCGGTCGATTCTGTAAAAATCTCACCGTGAAAACTTAGATGAAGTGAGTTTGTTTTTGCTAGGAATTGACACTATTGACAGGTCACTCCACGCTCACTTCACCTAAGTTTTCACGGTGAGATTGTTACAGAATCGCACTGCTGTAGTCCCCGTGTTCGTGCCTGTGTTCCCCGAAAGGTTGGGCAGATGTACATCATGTTCGTGCCTGTGTTCCCCGAAAGGTTGGACAGAGGTACATCATGTTCGTGCCTGTGTTCCCCGAAAGGTTGGGCAGAGGTACATCATGTTCGTGCCCGTGTTCCCCGAAAGGTTGGGCAGAGGTACATCGTGTTCGTGCCTGTCTTCCCCAAAAGGTTGGGCAGAAGTACATCATGTTCGTGCCTGTGTTCCGCGAAAGGTTGGGCAGAGGTAAGTACATCGTGTTAGTGACTGTGTTCCCCGAAAGGTTGGCAGATGTACATCATGTTCGTGCCTGTGTTCCGCGAAAGGTTGGGCAGAGGTAAGTACATCGTGTTAGTGACTGTGTTCCCCGAAAGGTTGGCAGATGTACATCATGTTCGTGCCTGTGTTCCCCGAAAGGTTGGGCAGAGGTATACAGGGTGTTAAGTTAAATGAGGGACATAGGTACCTACTTTAACGGAATACTGTACCTACTCATGAAAATGTACCTACAACTTTTACCGTTATGGAACTAACCCTGAAATAAGAAAAAAAACAACCGTCTCGTACATTTTGATTGCGTAGGGTTTGCATTTTGTAGAAAACAGCTGATTTTCTGCATAGATTTTCAGTCTGCTTCCATCAGCTCTGTGCCTCACAAAGCGTTGCCGATGTTACTCCAATTTCAAGATTAATTGAATGAGTCTACCTACCAAAAGGCTGCAAGTCTGCAAGGCATTTGGGCTTGTGTGATAAAATTGAACAGGAGTAATGCACACACCTTTCCCAAGCGTACCCTCTATAGGCTCCAACTAACTAATTATTATTTATTTTCCTAAATATTTATTTTTGTAATCACGCACTTGTTCTTAGGGTTCCGTACCAAAATGGTAAAAAGGAACCCCTAAGGTGCGACTCAGTCTGTGTGTCCGTCTGTCACAGCTGGATATCTCAAGAACTACTAATGCTGTCAACTTGAAATTTGGAACAGTTTTAAATGACGTTCACCCAACTAGTTTGCAAATAAGAACAGGGACTGAAAGGGGGTCTTGCAAATTCAAAGTGGGCTACTTGGGCATGTCGGGTATTAAGTAGGTAAGTAGGTATATGAAAGAGCGCTTTTTGCACATTCTCAAACATTTTTTTTTATTTTTTTTAGGCCGCATAGTTTTCGATTTTGGATGAAAAATGTAAAAAAAATACGGCCCCCCCCGCTTCTCCGAAGTTTTCATAAAGAAATTATTAAATGATAGAAGATAGAAGTTTATGTAAAGATTACAGGAAAAATAAAACGATGTCTCTAAATAGCACACTTTTTTAGAAAACGGAACGGAACCCTCGGTGCTCGAGGGCGACTCGGTCTCGACCGGTTTTTTATTTTATGTTAGTAGGTACCTACTTGCTCCGAGAGATCACCTCGCCACATAAACCAAAAAAAAGACACAGATACATTTTGAGACATTTATTACAAAAAAGACTGTAAAGTTATACAATAATACTTTACTTAATTATAATCATAAATTGACGTAATTAGCACATCCGCGTACAAAACGTTACGAGATATGTTACAATATAAAACCTACGTGTAAATGAATCGATCACAGTGATTGTCTTATGATAGAGATAAGCCACGTTTCACTACACGATTTCATGTTGGCAATGTGGTCACAAATGTTGGCTAAATGTGTGTAAGTTATAGATTAGGTAGTCACTATGGTGAAAAATCTTCTATATCAGGCGTATTGGCATGAGACACCGAGTAATACATTAATGGAGTGTTAGAATGCGATGTAAATGTGAGTGTAAAATTTTTATTACAAAAAAAAAATAAGAACTCGCGAAACAAACATAATTATTGGCACTCCATTTAATATCTAGTTCTAGGTACTCTGTGTAAGTGACGAGTGTTGCCAACATTTATCGTGTAGTGAAAATGGTTACACGTCGATACGTGACCAGCGCTATTATTATGATGTGTACTGATAGTTTTGTGACTGCAGCATGTCATCACAGTTGCTTATAATCTCATCGGTAACAGTAGCCTTCGTTCTGGTAACACCACTCCGGCTCTATGGATTCGGCTTGAGTACCCATACGGACCAAACGCTCCCTGTGGGAAAATAAATCGAATTAAAAGTGATGTACGTAATTTTGAAGTAGTGGGTCTATCTAACTGGAGGCTTTTTGTTTTTCTCACTCACACACTACCGCTGCTGTACCGTGTTATTTGGGATTTCAAACTATGGGTATGGGTGGAAATCTCAAGTAAACGGAGCCGGTAATGTGTGAGTGAGAAAAACAAAAGCCCCCAGTTAGATAGACCCACTACTTCAAAAAGGCGGTGGAAACAGACTGCAAGTTGGTAAAGGCCATGGCTCCATACGTTGCAACGTCTGTGGCGCTGGGGCCAACATGGGACCAACATTCGGACCAATGACGGCCGATGCGTGTATGGTAGGTACTGTGAAGACCTGGTACTCGCAAGTCTGCACAGGGGGATTTCGTAACTAAAAATAAATACACGAGAGGTACTCAGAAGAAATGGGGCTGAAGCCCGCTATATTAATAATCAGAATAAATTATCACACTGCCTAAGCGGAGCCCTAACTAAAATCTAAAAAAAGAAAAGCGAGCATCACTTTTTTTTAAGAGTAATTCGATGTTTGAATACTTTGAAAGACCAAAATGTCAGCCAGAATCATTGCTAAGGATTGACCAAAGCATGAAAGCTTCACAGTACTGACCTGATGTGCAGCATCCTGTGCTCGGCGTCTAACCACGGCGTGTCGGGCTCGGCCCACAGGCGCTCGGCCAGCGCGGCGGCGCGCGGCCACAGCCTGTTGTCCAGTGTGGAAGAGTCCGACTGCTCCGACCATAGAGCTGCTTCACCTCCTGCACACGTACAAAACAATTACGATTATTCATCTGGGAATAAAGCAGTGTCTTATGTCAAGGGCGCTCAATCACAGCGAGGGCGTTCAGAGTTAACTCCTGAGCGAAGCGAGCGAATTATGACTAGAATCTTGAGTGCAAACAGGATTTCAAGCTCGTCCAAGACGAAGACACCTTTATCACCAAGGAGAATGATCTACTTTTCACACCTCTGCGAGGTAAAAAGCAATTCAATGTTCGTTTTTAGGGTTCCGTACCAAAATGGTAAAAAAGGAACCCATAACGTGTCACTCAATCTGCCTGTCTGTCTGTCACAGCTGGATATCTCAAGAACTACTAATGCTATCAACTTGAAATTTAGAATAGTTTTAGATGACGTTGGCCCGACTATTTTGCAAATATGAAAGAAATTAAAATGTTTATATTTTTTTTGCAACAGGACTGAAAGGGGGTCTTAAAAAATCAAAGTGGGGCTACTAGGGCATGTAGGGTATCATATGAAAGAGCGCTGTTTGCACATTCTCAAACATTTTTTTTTTTTTTTAAGGTCGCATAGTTTTCGACTTCTGATGAAAAATGAAAAAAAAAAATAACGTTACCCTACCCTTACATTTTTCCCCTTCTTAGCCCCCCCCCCCCTTATCTCCGAAGTTTGCAAAGGGAAAAATCTGAAATAATTCTATGTGATATATCAATGACTCTAACTAATACTATGAATTTTAAAGGAATCACAGCACAGAGCTGTTCCTAGTATCAATGTGTCGCGAGCACGCCTAAACGATCACTGTCGCTGCAAAGGCGCTTGTGTCTTATTTTCACGCTTGTGATGTGACCACGTTACAAAACGAGTTCTAACTTTGGTCCAACCTTTCACTCAGTTGTTGTATTTGGAACCTTATTCCGAGTGAGATAAACTTAACACAAAATTGACTCGGGTTTAACATCAGTTTTTGTATTTAGTACTTTATCGTTGTCGGAATTAGGTTGAAAATTAAAAAAATACGTGCCGAGTAACGTTTACAGATCCGGCTGGCTCGGCTTCGGCTCCCAAACGAAGCAGTACCTACCTAGCTAGAAAATAATAATTATGTAAAGAGCTATCCACACTTACCTAAGATCAAGTGTTTATGTTCCTTAGCGATGGCTTCTGGGCTGTTGCTGTACACCTTCTGCCAGCCGATGTATGGGGAACACCAGTTGTTACCTGTAGGTACATTAATTATAAAAATAAATAATCCATTTAACATAACAACAAAAACAACATTTTACTGACAACAATACTTAGGCTCGTATTTATAATCAAAGTAATTACTTGAGTAATTACTTGCTACTATGGAATTTCATACTTAAGCGTAGAATTCTTAAGTAATGAAAATGGTGACTATCGTATTTATAATCAAAGTAATTACTTGAGTAATTACTTGCTACTATGGAATTTCATACTTGAGGGTAGAATTCTTAAGTAATGAAAATGGTGACTACTTCAAGCAATTACTAAACTATAGAAAGAAAATCATTGCTTGAGCAATTACTTTGACTGAAGTAATTACTTTTACTTGACTATAAATACAACTGTAAGACTGGGCACAAAAGTTTGCTCGAAATCATCCTTAGTTTCCAATTTGCTAGAATTTGGTAGCTGTGCCACAGGCGTGTATTTTATTTTAGCAGCTATCTCGTGAATTTTGTTAAGTTATAAGTAAGTACTTAGGTATCTTAAGTTGTTCCTAATAAACTTTATTTTGTATTTTTGGAGTTTACTCTAAAAGAATCGATTTTAATTTATGGCCTGGTTATGGAAATTTTATGAGGATTGAGGAGTGAAATACAAGCGTTAACTCAAAAGCGTTGTTATTTTTTTCTGCGCAACGTAAAGCACAACAAACGCCTTTACACCTTAATGTTGCTTTTTGCATAGCACTGATTCATTGAAGAAATCCTCCTTTGAGAAAAAGAAAGGTCCTTTGTCTTCGTCCAACAAAGAAAGTCGGAACGGCACAAAAAACAGGAGCAAACTCTCGTCGTGCGTCAGATCTGAATACACACACACTTTTTTTTGTTATTTTTTAATATTATAATTCTTGTGATATCAGAAAAAATGTTTTTGTACACATACCGTCTTATTACAAAACAAGGTTCATCTTCAAACACAGATTTAAACCATGGACCCTTTTTTGAATTTTGAACTTTATTCCGACATTCAATTGTCAGTTTTACAAAACTGACAACTTAGTACCTGACTAAATTGTCAGTTTAATAGTTTAAGTATAAAGAACTGTATTTCTATCACAGGCCACAGCTAGGTTCTTATTACAAAAAATGGCTCGATGGTTTAAACCATGACAGAAGAAAAACCTCGTTTGTAATAAGGCCTATAAAGTTTAATTTCCGTTACACCTTCAATATTTTTATACAATACAACCGCTACTAATCTTTCTGAAACATCAACTTACTCGATAACAACATAAAGTTGATATTCTTTTGAGTGGAAATAACATCAATTGGATTCGAGGATTAGTAGCACTTACCTTCGCCGACCCAGGCCCCGAATCCGCAGTCAAAGTATAGCGCGTCGTAATTGGACATGATCAGGCGGTAGCCCTTCTCTAGGAGACCCTTGACCTGAGGACTAGAGCCGGTTGTCCAAACCTGAGGCATAAGTAAAGAGGTGTTGAAAATTCATACTTCCACAATAATATTCTAGCTGTTGCCCACGGGTGTCTATACTTCCCTATTTGAATCGGATTTTGTTCACAATTTCATAAGTTTTATGCTCGAAACCCTAATTCTTTTTCTAAAATAAAAATATCCTAAGTAACTCCTTATAACATCAACTATCTGCCAGAAAGTCCCGTCAAAATCGGTCCAGCCGTTTCGGAGATTAGCCGGAACAAACAGATAGACACAAAAATTTTATAAAATTGTTTTTTGTTACAAGTATGATACTACCCTAGCGCTTTCGCCTTAAAGAATTATTATTTTTGGCAAATGGCATTTCACAAACAGAAGGACATCGAAGAGATTCTATGACATCTATCTTTTGGGATAGATTCCAATCCATACAGCTGTTCTTCTATTTAATACGAGAAGACTTCTAATACAAAGATATCAGGGACTCCCTGATAGTGAAATCATCTTGGCAAAACGGTCACGGTCACAGTGTGTCTAAATGTGCAAGAATTTTGAACAAACCTGGATAATGTAATCGTCCTTGTCCAGGAAGTTCTCGACGTGTGAGAAGTCCGTTAAGGTACTGGTCCATAGAATCAGAGGCAGTTTCTTTCCAAAGGCCTGCAAAAAAAAAACTATAAGTAAATAGGTGTACAAAATAGAATTGGGCTGGACACATCTGCCGCATGTCAGACGCCCAATGGGCCAAACTTACGACCCAATGGGTCCCACTTAATGGCAAGCGACATCGCTGCAAGTCCAGATGGAGATGGCGGGATGAACTGGACTCCTTCAATAAGAACGTCCTTAGCAGCTATAAACAGACAGAAGTGGAAAGAGAGTAGAGAGGCCTATGTCTTGCTAGATTGACCCGACACTATACCGAAGACATTCCGGACGTCAGCTTGTACGAGATTAGGATGGCTTTGAAGCAGCTCAAAAACAACAAGGCGGGTGATGACGGAATTATAGCCGAACTCCTAAAGGCCGATGGAAAACCTGTTCTTAAGGCCCTCCAGAAGCTGTTTGATTCCGTCATACTAGAGGGCTGTTTGGAGCAAACTCAAACGACGGCATCAGCGGGGGCACGGCGGGGCGCGGGTGAAGAGGCAGCAGCGCCGGCCACCTCGGAATAACGCGGAGCCGCGGCGCGGACACACACGACCATCGGTCTCCGACCTGCTATTATTGACGACACGGTTGGCGCAGTGGTTGAGCGATTGACTGCTGCGCAGCATGTCGCGGGTTCGATTCCCGCACGGAACAAATATTTGTACGACCTACAAGTATTTGTTTCGGGTCTGGGTGTTTTTCTATCTATAATATGTATGTATTTACAAAAAAAAAAATGTATATAAGTAGTTTATCAGCCATCTCGTTACCATAACACAAGCATTAGGTTGCTTAGCTTGGGACTAGATGACGTTGTGTGAAATGTCCAAGGATATTTATTTATTATTTATTTTTTTACCTGCTACTTACGCGTCGTCAAAATTATATTGTACCTATTCTACAAGTAATAAATCATTTGAACTAGCAACCAAATAAATAATCATTGAAATAGTCCTTAAATCATCCTAACAAACTGGTCCTTCGAGCCGGATCATCTCCGACAACACTTTTGGAACCGTTTTAGTTATGAATATGTTGTCATGTTGCAGCAGAGATACCGATGGCATGCGTCCACAGGTAAACTGAACCAATTAGTTCTTATCAGAGAGAAGACGCAACTAGGGCAAACCGTATGTAACAGAGGTGTGGTGATCCGACTGTTCTTCAAGAAGGGTGACAATGCCCTTCTTAAGAATCATCTCACTCATCTCACTTTTGAGCGATCTACAAGCTGTTTACAAGAGCCATCACGAACGGTCTCGCGCGCAGGTTAGACGACTTCCAGCCTCCCGAACAAGCCGGATAGGATTCCGTATAAAGGCTTTAGCACCGTAGACCACATACATTATACGCGGCAGTTTATACAGAAGACCGAAGAGCATAACCTGTCTCTCTGTGGTCTGAAATAGAGCTTTATGATTATTATTTACCTCTATTAAAAACTGTCAAGTAGGTACCTTGTAAGCCCTATCCTGTGCTTTCATCTGGAAGTAGTTCCAGAGCTTCAAGAAGCTGGCCTGGTCCAGGTTCCACCTGTTCTGGATCATGAACTGCTGGATCTCCGTCGATGAGTTCCAGCACCTCTCGCTGACCTCATCACCGCCCATGTGGAACATGTCTGGGTTGAACACGTCTAGAAACACAGTACAAAGCAATTAAAGAAAGGTAAAAAGAAAAAAAAAATCAATCGATCAATCGTGACATTTTCATTCACTGACATACATCGCACAGCCTCAACCGTCCGGCGATTTAGGCTAGAAGCATGTTTGAACAAGAATTCTTTCCGTAATGTAGGTGACCACTAGGAAGTATTTTCGAAAATTCATAACCTAAAGGCGTTAAATAGGGGATGAAAGTTTGTATTAAAGTTACAAGAACAAGAAGGAAAACAAGTAAAACGGGAAACAAGTAAGTACCTGTTTACCTCGTAAAAAGGAATATCGCGACAAGACCCGTTCTCGATGTTTTTCTATAATAGTTGTACCTATAAGTTCGTCATTTTTGCCGATGGAAAATCCCATTGGGCACATGTGCTTGTATGGAGAGAAAATTGGTAGATTTGATGAAACCAGATACAGTGCGCATCAGAAAGGTGTGGTACAGACAAGGTACAGACCATCAAACTGAACAACTTTCTCCACGGGACCAACATCGTAATCGAGAAAAAATTATCAGTAGTCCCAAACAAAACTTCAATAATACCTACAAAGTTATTGAAGTTTTGTATGGGACGACTGATTTTTTTTTACGATTACGATGTTGCCCGGACATATTGTATAAGAAAAAGTAAAGCAAAGAGCTTACCAGCCATATCCCGGTAAATGTCCTCCAAATAGTCGTACAGCTCCTCCCGGGTGGGGTTCAGTTGTCCACAAGGAGGCTCCACGCAGTACTTCGCCCACGGTTCAGCCTGGTTAACAATTTTACCAACATTAAACACGAGTCCTCCCTCCTGAGTGAAGAGGAGACAAGATGTCTCGAACAACACTAGAATTAAAAGGCGTAAGGGGGATCCGCTGTGATAGCCCGCGAAATTCATATTTTCTTGCGTTTTTTTGCAATTTGCAAGTCCGTGTCAGGTATATATTTACATAATTTCAACCATAAAAATCATCAATACATTTTTGGATCGGATTGGTCTGATTTCGGAATTCAGACGAATCCGGAGGAAATCTAACTTAGAGACAGGTAAAGGATGATTTTTATGGTTAAAATTATATAAATACACCTTACACTGACCGGCAAATTGCAAAAAAAGCCAAGAAAATTTGAATTTTGCGGACTACCACAGCGGTATCACCTTAAGCGAACAACTAAGGCTAGTGTTATTTAAAAAGCTATTTTAGCCTGTATTCAACACTATAACCTTCAATCAGTGCAAAGGGTCATATAAACTAGGACCATCGAAGTAAAATAAATAAGCAATATCGGTAACCAATGGTTGACATTAATTGTATAGGTGTTGGTTGCAAATGACCTCTTCTACATCACCTTAATGGATTGCCAACTTATTTATATTACCAATAACCCTGTACTTATAGTGTATGTGCGAGTTTTTTAGAAGAGACATTGGGAACTGCGCTTACACTACCAAAAATTGCAAAAATTCAATCAAACGTTTATGTTTGTAACCCGTAGGTAAGTAATAAACAAGCTGTCCTATTACATGAACGTATCAGTCTTCAACCCGTCATGAAGATTAAGATCACGGAGACGCAGATAGCAGTAATTCGCATACTAAAAACAAGTCACATAAGTAACTCGTTTGGGTAGGAACAACGGCACATTTTTATTACTGTTGTTTGGATGAGAATTTGGTATTTAAAACAGGTCTTCAGGTCTATTAAGAATTCTAAAATTGCAAATTAGGTATTATTCATCAAATCTCAACTTTAGACCTCTTGAAGTAAAAACACTTTTTTAATATTTAATTCCATCATCATTCTACCATTTCTAACAGACAACCTTTGGGTAGGCATCATTGGCATCTTTCACGGGTCTGCTTTTAGTTGGCTTTAAGAGAAGGTTGGGAAACGCTGTAACCATTCGACGTCTACCTAAGTAGGCACACTACCTACATACACTACACACACTATAAAACTGATTTACATCCTCAAGACGTCCTCATAACATAGGTCCAGTTGAAAACCAGCATTAACATAGATTCAGTTGAAAACCAGCGTTAACATAGGTCCAAATGAAAACCAGCGTTAACATAGGTCCAGTTGAAAACCAACATTAACATAGGTCCAGTTGAAAACCAGCGTTAACATAGGTCTAGTTGAAAACGAGCGTCAGGCACTACTTGTGCTGAATTGGGCCTATTTGGGGCTGCTGTGGGGCACACAATACTGTTCTTCTTTCTTTCTTTCTTTACCTTGAAGCAGACGGTGAGGTCAGAGTCCTGCCAGCCCTCGCCCACGTGCGCCGGCGCATCAAACTCGGGCAGCACGCGCACGCCGCGCACGTGCCCATAGTCCACCACCTCCTGCACTGCTTGCTTCGAGTACACCTGCAAATTATAAGCCGATGGTAGCCTTTACTTAGTAACAGATGATATGGATGTATCCGATACGAAGGACCGAATCTTTAGAGCTATCCGGTTCGAAGGACCAAATTTTGATGTGAGGTATTAGCAACTATGCCGTTCTTATGGTTCATTTGACTGGTAAAACAGGAAAAACATTGCTGATCCTTTGCTCCGGTTTTATAGACCAGTCAAGTAAACGATAACACTGACCAAAGTCACATTAATATCAAGGATTCCTCTACTGGCTTGCAAATACGGAAATGACCACCTTTGCTAAAAAAAATATATTTATTTTCTTAAGTAAATAAACATGAAGCATGAGATTTGTTACCTTAGCTGGAGAGTATGCCCCGATCTTAGACAACTGAGGTCTCCTGCTGACCTCGAAGGGGAAACTCTGACTGTCTGTGATGTGCCAATGGAAGGTATTTAACTTTACAGCCGCCATCGCATCTGGTAAAAATGAAGATATTTTTTATTATCCATGCAATTGTCATAAATTCTTAAGTATAAAAGGGTCACAAGCAAAGTTTTTTAACCTTGAGACCCTTTTAATATTTTTGCGTAATAAAACAAGAGCTTAAAGTAAATATGCGATCTCATCTTTTAGGATTATTAGGTACCTACAAGTCATTGTACCGCATTTGAATCTTAAGTTACGATTCTGTATGCCTGAGATTTATCCATTTTGTATATTTGCATAATCGTGAGGATATGCCGGAGGTAGATTAGGTTAAATAAATTAAAAGGATATTGAAAATGTGTCCTAATTAATAAAGATATACAGGGTGTAAGTGTAAACAGTGGCAATCTTATAAGGGGTCATTGTACTCATCATTATGAACAGCTTTTACTACGGGACCAAACCAGATCGCGAAAAAGAAATCTGCTGTTTCCTACATTTTGACGAATTATGCGAACATAGATGTACTGAACAGCTGATTTTTTTCGCGTTTTCAGGTTTGGTCCCATAGTAAGTCATATTAAAAGAACCGGTCAAGAGCGAGCCGGACTCGCGCACCGAGGGTTCCGTTCCGATTTCTGTAAAAGTGTACTATTTAGAGACATCGTTTTATTTTTCCTGTAATCTTTACATAAACTTCTATCACATAGAATAATTTCAGATTTTTATCTTTGCAAACTTCGGAGATAAGGGGGAACGGTATTTTTTTTACATTTTTCATCAAAAGTCAAAAACTATGCGGCCTAAAAAAAATTAAAAAATATGTATGAGAATGTGCAAACAGCCCCCTTTCATATGATACCCCACATGCCCTAGTAGTCCCACTTTGAATTTTTAAGACCCCCTTTTCAGTCCCTGTTGCAAAAAATATAAATATTTTTATTTCTTTCTTATTTGCAAAATAGTTGGGTAAGCGTCATCTAAAAATGTTCCAAATTTCAAGTTGATAGCATTAGTAGTTCTTTAGATATCCAGCTGTGACAGACAGACAGACTGAGTCACACCATAAGGGTTCCTTTTTTACTATTTTGGTACGGAACCCTAAAAAACCGCGTCAAAATTGTTGCGTAGTTTTAGAGAAGGTAATTGATGCAGCCCACTGTACTTAAGGACAGACAGACAGCGGGAAACGGCTTCGTTTTATACTATGTAGTGAAGTGTGTCTGTATATGTAGTATTTATTTATATTTACCGATGGTAGCCTTGATGGAGTCAATGCTGTAGAAGTTGCGCGCCGTGTCAAGCAGGATGCCTCGGTACGGGTAGACTGGCTTGTCGCTGATGTTTACATCTCGCACGATCTATGAGGAAAAAATACTTGTAAATAGTTTCGGAGAAGTCTGTGTGGTATTTACAAAGTAAAAATAGATTTCATGAATAAATAAAATAAACAGTGCAGTTTTATATTATATACCGGATGACTTTTTTTACCGTCTTGAAAAAAATAGGGTATAGGTGAACGGAGTAGAAGCCTATGGTATAAGTACCTAGTTTATTTTTTTATTTTAATAGCTTAGACAGAAATTAATCTAGATCAATAAATACACACATTCGAAGTAAACTTTTCATACTAGAACAATAAAAACAGAGATTTTGGAAAAAAATTATAAATCTTTAAAAAAGATCGAAATCCAATCATACGATTTCGATTTTTTTTACATAAAAAAACTATCATAATTTCTTTCTACTAGGTAGGTACGTAAATGTAGCGTTATAAAATCATAGAGAAAAATATTTAGGTAAAATGACAATAGCTGTAATTTGACCAGTAATTTACATAGTTAACAGTAATAACATTCGCGTTATGTAAAACATTGGATTACCTCTGTGTAAGTATTTTACATAATTATTAAACTGTTCATAGAGTGTAAGTATTTTACATCAATTATGTAGGTACATTTACATAATATGCGTGACGATGTTAATTGCTTTTGTCCAGTTCATTTGCGAACCATTGGCACAGAATAATAAAACTGCAGTGGTTTATCTGGCCTTGAATTAATTACCTACGGCCGCTCGGTAGATAAATACGTGTCCGTCCGTGCGTATTAACTGCCGCGCACTCGAACTGTTCATAACTAAGGCGATTAACCCACGGCAACGCACACCGCCGCGGTAGGCGGTGAAGCGGATCTCATGTCGCATTGGCCTCTAATAAATCCGTAGATGCCCTACACACATACACCGTCCGTCCGCGCGGTAGAAAGGGTAACCGCGGCGGTGCGCGGTGACGTGTGTTAATCGCCTAAAGGCTCTTACAGACAGAGGCGATATCGCGTCGCGACGTGTCGCGTAGTGGTGTTGCGACGCGATAATATCGCAATATGGCTCGCGATATGGCCTCTGTTTGCGACGTTCGCACGGAAGTAAAAATATCGCGGCGGGATTTTATCGCACACTGTATTTTCAACTCTCGGTGTTGAGCCGAGCTTCGAGAATCCAATCTAACAACAACAGAGTGCATCCCAGCGCGGCGAAAAAACACACTGTTGGATTTTCAATTCTTGGCGCTAACGAGAGCGTTGAAAATTCAGTGCACGAAAAAAATCTCCGCGATATTTTTACGTCCGTGGGAACGTCGGCTAAGACTGACTGAGATTTCGAAGCGTGTCGTTTCGGCTGTTTTGTATGAAAATAAACTACTATATCATTATTATACTGTGCCATTGGAACGATCGAAAGTGCGATACGATGATAAATACTTATGTAATTGATTCTTCGAGTGCCTAACTTTCACCAACGATTGAACGAAAATAACATAACGCCTATAATCCCCGGGGTTAGGGCAGAAGTGTATCTATCTGTTTTTATATTTCTATGGTATCTATAGTACAGTCAGTTATAGCAATTAGCTGACCCACCCTTGCATAAATGGTTGAGATTTTTTAGAATACGAATCGATACAATTTTATAATTCTTTTATATTTTACTAGCTTTTGCCCGCGGCTTCGCCCGCGTGGATGTCGGAAAATATCCCACGGGAACGTACTACCGGGATTAAAAGTATCCTAACGCCGACGTTCACACGGACGGAAAAGTAAACGGAAAATTACCAACATGCATGCCTTTGAAAGCAACTTTAAAGCGAAAATATAAATCCTCTTTATTCCCTATCCCGTGGGAATTAAAAAAATATTAAGACTAAATGTTACTTCAAGACACGAATTTCCCAATCGCTTAAATCTCTTAAAAAGAGGTAATTTTTCATAAATCAAACCCATTAATTTGAATTTTCATATTCCTAACTTAAGAAATGCTGGGATTCTCATAAAACTTTCACCCCCGTACTTAGCCCCCGTAGGATTATTTTTTAAGACAAAAAGTAGGCTATGTCATTCCCCAGGATGTCATCTTCGTCTTGCCAAATTTAATCGATATTCGTGCAGTTTTGTGAATTTTAAAATCATCCCCTATTTTACGCCCTTAAGGGATGATTTTTCAAAAATTCTGGACCACATATTTCTTTATTTCCTACCAAAAGCATAAATTTGAATTTTCATAGCCCTAACTTAAGAAATGCTGGGTTTCCCTTACCAACTTTCATCCCCCATATCACCACCTGTAGGATAATTGTTTAAGATAAAAAATAGGCTGTGTCCTTCCCCAGGATGCCATCTGTAGCCTTGCCAAATTGTATCGGTATCTGTGCAATTTTGTAGATTTTAAAATAACCCCTATTTTACACTTTAGGGGATGATTTTCCAAAAACGCTGGACCACATATTTCTTTATTTCCTACCAAAAGCATAAATTTGATTTTTCATATCCCTAACTTAAGAAATGCTGGGTTTCCCATACAAACTTTCACCCCCCCCCCCCCCCCCCCCCCGGAGGGTTATTTTTGAGACAAAAAGTAGCATTTACGTCCTTCCCTAGGATACCACCCTAAAGCCTTGCCAAATTTTATCGAAATCTGTTCGGTGGCTTAGGCGTGAAAAGGTAGACAGGTGGTACAGACAGACAAACAGAGTTACTTTCGAATTTATAATATCAGTATGGATAATTGTTATTTTCCTTGCAAGAGAGCTCCGATAAACGTGTGCGATCTCTGCTAATCATAATAGGGCGAAGCGCGGCCTTCGACACGCTATTTATGTACCGCCGCCCGCGGCTATGTCCCTGCATTTTTAACCGACTTCTAAAAAAGGAGGAGGTTCTCAATTCGGTTGTATTTTTTTGTATGTTTGTTACCTCAGTACTCCGTCATTTATGAACCGATTCGGAAAATTCTTTTTTTATTTGAAACAAACACGGCTAGGATACATTGTTTTATTACTGAGTTCCGATGCCTACCTTCCGGCTTCTTGATCAGATCGGTTCGATGGTCCCATTTTTATCAAAATCCAGTTCTGATGATGGTATCCTTGAGGAATCGAGGGAACTCCTCAAATATTATAGGTATACATATAGCGATTTTGGAATTTTCATCAACAAATCAAGCGTTTGCATTCAGAAAGTATCATCTAGTGAAGTGGAACTGATAAAGAAGACCACAGATGGCCACGGGAACTCCTCAACGACGGTAAGTACCTATTTCACGGGTGGCGATAAGATACCTCGATTAAAATAGCTAAGCAACTATGACGAAATGGTTCTGATGAAAATGGTACCATCGAACCGATCTGATCAAGAAGCCGGAAGGTAGGCATCGGAACTCAGTAATAAAACAATGTATCCTAGCCGTGTTTGGGCTTATTGGAATTTTCATGAGGTGCACTCTGGCTATAAATGATTTAATGGTATGGCTTCAAATTGCGCTACTTGAGTTGTATGTTATGTGTGGTCTTGATTGTCAGAACGCAGATTTCGTAGCCTCGTTATCTGTCAACTAAAACTACGCCTACCAAACTTCTGACACTACTCTATCGTGACGTATTTGCCTTTTTGCAAAGTTTTTATTTGAAATGGTATAAGTACTCCTGAGACTGTCTCATAAAAATATCTTCAAGTTCTGATGAGTGGCTTTTGAGTTAGATTCAATAATTTAATACGTATTTTTCCCATTTAGTTTATGTGGATGATGCTCTAATTTATTTTGCAGAGTGGTATTCAGATTTGTGTGGGATAGGTACCACTAAAAAGTGAAAAATAAAAACTTTTTACAAAAAAAAAACAGCCGACTTCCAAAAAAACACTACAAAGTGAAAAATAACTTTAATTTCGGAAGTCAGTGGCAAAAATACGATAATAAATAAAAAACCAAAGACACCGACTTCCGAAATTAAAGTTATTTTTCACTTTGTAGTGTTTTTTTGGAAGTCGGTTGTTTTTTTTTTTTTTTGTAAATTTTTTTAAATCTGTAATATCTTCGAAAATATTCATTTAAATTACATGCTGTAGAGGGCCATATTGATCTATAGTAAATGCACAATGTATTTAAGGTACTTAATTGGATAAGGATTAATGCTATATTGCTTAAAATCGCTTCGTAAATAAGCCGTTATTTCTCGTAAAAAGTAAAGGATAAAAAATGGTTATTGTGGGTTATCCTTGAGAGATAGACATATACCATCGGGGACTTTTTTGCAGACCTTTTTAATGTGTACAATACTGTAGTACATTATTTTGATCTATCTCGTAGGGTTCAGCCAGCGTTTGCAATGTAAGCGCAAAAAAATGTGTTTATTTACGACATCACATTAGAATCCTCTAAAATTATCAGTGTTTCTCTACTATACTATGCATGTATTATACATATAAACCTTCCTGTTGAATCACTCTATCTATTAAAAAAAACCGCATCAAAATCCGTTGCGTGGTTTTAAAGATCTAATCATACATAGGCACAGACAGACAGCGGAGCGACTTTGTTTTATAATATGTAGTGATTCAAATACCTATAACTAATAAAATATAAAAGAATTATTAAATTCTATCGATTCGTATTCTAAAAAATCTCAACCATTTATGCAAGGGTGGGTCAGCTAATTGCTATAACTGACTGTACGCACCCACATTTCGTCAGTTTTAAGTCCCATGAATTGGGGGGTAGCCAATTGCCATGAACCGGGCACAAATCCAGACTCCGCAAGCTGCATTCTAATTGCGTAACACACTATCGATCGGAATCTGTATCATATTAAAGCAAATTACTAATCCATTGCTTCATCACTACATATTATAAAACAAAGTCGCTCCGCTGTCTGTCTGTCCCTATGTATGATTAGATCTTTAAAACCACGCAACGGATTTTGATGCGGTTTTTTTTAATAGATAGAGTGATTCAACAGGAAGGTTTATATGTATAATACATGCATAGTATAGTAGAGAAACACTGATAATTTTAGAGGATTCTAATGTGATGTCGTAAATAAACACATTTTTTTGCGCTTACATTGCAAACGCTGGCTGAACCCTACGAGATAGATCAAAATAATGTACTACAGTATTGTACACATTAAAAAGGTCTGCAAAAAAGTCCGCGATGGTATATGTCTATCTCTCAGGGATAACCCACAATAACCATTTTTTATCCTTTACTTTTTACGAGAAATAACGGCTTATTTACGAAGCGATTTTAAGCAATATAGCATTAATCCTTATCCAATTAAGTACCTTAAATACATTGTGCATTTACTATAGATCAATATGGCCCTCTACAGCATGTAATTTAAATGAATATTTTCGAAGATATTACAGATTTTAAAAAAATTACAAAAAAAAAAAACAACCGACTTCCAAAAAAACACTACAAAGTGAAAAATAACTTTAATTTCGGAAGTCGGTGTCTTTGGTTTTTTATTTATTATCGTATTTTTGCCACTGACTTCCGAAATTAAAGTTATTTTTCACTTTGTAGTGTTTTTTGGAAGTCGGCTGTTTTTTTTTTTGTAAAAAGTTTTTATTTTTCACTTTTTAGTGGTACCTATCCCACACAAATCTGAATACCACTCTGCAAAATAAATTAGAGCATCATCCACATAAACTAAATGGGAAAAATACGTATTAAATTATTGAATCTAACTCAAAAGCCACTCATCAGAACTTGAAGATATTTTTATGAGACAGTCTCAGGAGTACTTATACCATTTCAAATAAAAACTTTGCAAAAAGGCAAATACGTCACGATAGAGTAGTGTCAGAAGTTTGGTAGGCGTAGTTTTAGTTGACAGATAACGAGGCTACGAAATCTGCGTTCTGACAATCAAGACCACACATAACATACAACTCAAGTAGCGCAATTTGAAGCCATACCATTAAATCATTTATAGCCAAAGTGCACCTCATGAAAATTCCAATAAGCCCAAACACGGCTAGGATACATTGTTTTATTACTGAGTTCCGATGCCTACCTTCCGGCTTCTTGATCAGATCGGTTCGATGGTACCATTTTCATCAGAACCATTTCGTCATAGTTGCTTAGCTATTTTAATCGAGGTATCTTATCGCCACCCGTGAAATAGGTACTTACCGTCGTTGAGGAGTTCCCGTGGCCATCTGTGGTCTTCTTTATCAGTTCCACTTCACTAGATGATACTTTCTGAATGCAAACGCTTGATTTGTTGATGAAAATTCCAAAATCGCTATATGTATACCTATAATATTTGAGGAGTTCCCTCGATTCCTCAAGGATACCATCATCAGAACTGGATTTTGATAAAAATGGGACCAATCTGGATATTTCAAATAAAAAAAGAATTTTCCGAATCGGTTCATAAATGACGGAGTACTGAGGTAACAAACATACAAAAAAATACAACCGAATTGAGAACCTCCTCCTTTTTTAGAAGTCGGTTAAAAATGCAGGGACATAGCCGCGGGCGGCGGTACATAAATAGCGTGTCGAAGGCCGCGCTTCGCCCTATAGCACTTTATGATTAGCAGAGATCGCACACGTTTATCGAAGCTCCCTAGCAAGGAAAATAACAATTATCCATACTGATATTATAAATTCGAAAGTAACTCTGTTTGTCTGTCTGTACCACCTGTCTACCTTTTCACGCCTAAGCCACCGAACAGATTTCGATAAAATTTGGCAAGGCTTTAGGGTGGTATCCTAGGGAAGGACGTAAATGCTACTTTTTGTCTCAAAAATAACCCTCCGGGGGGGGGGGTGAAAGTTTGTATGGGAAACCCAGCATTTCTTAAGTTAGGGATATGAAAAATCAAATTTATGCTTTTGGTAGGAAATAAAGAAATATGTGGTCCAGCGTTTTTGGAAAATCATCCCCTAAAGTGTAAAATAGGGGTTATTTTAAAATCTACAAAACTGCACAGATACCGATACAATTTGGCAAGGCTACAGATGGCATCCTGGGGAAGGACACAGCCTATTTTTTATCTTAAACAATTATCCTACAGGTGGTGATATGGGGGATGAAAGTTGGTAAGGGAAACCCAGCATTTCTTAAGTTAGGGCTATGAAAATTCAAATTTATGCTTTTGGTAGGAAATAAAGAAATATGTGGTCCAGAATTTTTGAAAAATCATCCCTTAAGGGCGTAAAATAGGGGATGATTTTAAAATTCACAAAACTGCACGAATATCGATTAAATTTGGCAAGACGAAGATGACATCCTGGGGAATGACATAGCCTACTTTTTGTCTTAAAAAATAATCCTACGGGGGCTAAGTACGGGGGTGAAAGTTTTATGAGAATCCCAGCATTTCTTAAGTTAGGAATATGAAAATTCAAATTAATGGGTTTGATTTATGAAAAATTACCTCTTTTTAAGAGATTTAAGCGATTGGGAAATTCGTATCTTGAAGTAACATTTAGTCTTAATATTTTTTTAATTCCCACGGTATAGGGAATAAAGAGGATTTATATTTTCGCTTTAAAGTTGCTTTCAAAGGCATGCATGTTGGTAATTTTCCGTTTACTTTTCCGTCCGTGTGAACGTCGGCGTTAGGATACTTTTAATCCCGGTAGTACGTTCCCGTGGGATATTTTCCGACATCCACGCGGGCGAAGCCGCGGGCAAAAGCTAGTAATAATAATATAATATAATATCCTTGGACATTTCACACAACGTCATCTAGTCCCAAGCTAAGCAACCTAATGCTTGTGTTATGGTAACGAGATGGCTGATAAACTACTTATATACATTTTTTTTTTTTTTTTTGTAAATACATACATATTATAGATAGAAAAACACCCAGACCCGGAACAAATACTTGTAGGTCATACAAATATTTGTTCCGTGCGGGAATCGAACCCGCGACATGCTGCGCAGCAGTCAATCGCTCAACCACTGCGCCAACCGTGTCGTCAAAATGATAATGATAATGTTCGAAAAATTTGTCTGCTCGACACCGTAAATAATGCAATGAACGTTGTAGAACTGTGAAAATGAAACCGATTCCGATTGATACTGTGCTACGCAATTGCCTTGATTTGAATATAACAGCGTGCAGTTGACGACCTAAATACTTAGGTACTTAGGCGTGGTAGGGCTTCTGCATTCTCACTAAGAGTGGATTACTGCATCATAACAATTAATGAGGTATTACAAAGCCGAAGCCATACAAATTTAATACTTAGGTACTTGAGTAGGTCTTTTTTATGTGAGCTGTTTTGAGTGGCTGGTAAAATCATGAACCATCAACCACTAAATTAATTAACCAAATTCGGTTTCATTAGTAGGTACTTCATTCATAGCATCACAAATTAAATTCCAATTCTAAAAATATAGGTTTAATATACTTAATATACTTATTCATCATTCTCCTGCCCTTATCACAATTTATTTGGGGTCGGCGCAACATGTCTGTTTCTTCCATACTTCTCTATTAGTCGTCATCTCGGTAGTCACCCCCTTTCTAGCCATGTCATCTTTCACACAGTCCATCCATCGTTTCTTTGGTCTTCCCCTACTCGTATAGCCATCGACATTCATACTCAAAACTTTCCTGACGACATTTTCCTCATTGCTCCGCACCATGTTGCCCATACCATGACAACACTCATTTCTTATTCTATCTATTCGCGTAACACCACACATCCCTCTTAGCACTCTCATCTCAGCTGCATGCAATTGCAAACTGCCTTTCATTTATTCCTTTGGTGGCCCAACATTCTGATCCACAAGATAACAGGTCTAACCATTGTTTTATAGATCTTCCGGGATTTACAGCTAGGTACCTACTTAAAGGCATCCAAAAACCCCCAACGCAAAAAAGAAAAGAGAACATTTAAAAAGTCAAAAATAATACCTATCGTTGAGCCATCAAATTCGATTGAGTAATACCTATATATATTTTAATTACAGAAATTGATGGATGGCACGATAAGGTTTGCTCATTGAATTGGCGCTATAATTTCGCGGCGGGGTACCGCATATGTACATAGTCAATCAAGTGAAGTGTCTGACTTACTTATGCGGTACCCCGCCGTGACATTATAGCGCCATTTCAATGAGCAAACCTTATCGTGCCATCCATCAATTTCTGTAATTAAAATATATATAGGTATTACTCAATCGAATTTGATGGCTCAACGATAGGTATTATTTTTGACTTTTTAAATGTTCTCTTTTCTTTTTTGCGTTGGGGGTTTTTTAAATTTTTAATTTAATTTTTATTTTAACCTTTTTAAACTTTTTAAACAATTTAACAATACAGAAATGAATTTTTAATACTGCAGAATGTTAAGTTTCTCTGCACATAACATTAACTTATAATGATGCCACCATCGTACTGCAAATAGAATTAAATACTGATAAAAAAACGAATACAAACACTACTATCTGCTATTTTTTTTTCAAGAGTGTACTAGTGTGCTGGATATCCTGACTGCAACATCAGCTCATCGTGTAGCCACCATTGCATTGTATGTAGAATCAAATACTGATCAAAACGAACCCAAACACGACATATCTGCTATATTATTTTACCAAGAGTATTCTAGTGTGCTGGATATCCTGGCTGCAGCATCAGCTCATCGTGTTGCCACCATTGCATTGTATGAAGAATAAAATTCTGATCAAAACGAATCCAAACACGACATATCTGCTATTACTTTTTCAAGAGTCTTCTAGTGTGCTGGACATCCTGGCTGCAGCATCAGTTCATCGTGTTGCCACCATTGCATTGTATGTAGAATCAAATACTGATGTAAATGAATCCAAACACGACATATCTGCTATTACTTTTTCAAGAGTGTTCTAGTGTGCTGGACATCCTGGCTGCAGCATCAGCTCATCCTGTTGCCACCATTGCATTGTATATAGAATCAAATACTGATGTAAATGAATCCAAACACGACGTTTCTGCTATTAATTTTTCAAGAGTGTATCCAGCACAGTAGTGCTGGATATCCTAGCTGCAGCATCAGACCAACAATTCCATAATCTTGCATAGATAGATAGCATACATGGATGTTTCAAATTTTAGGTCACACTAAGGTTTGAAAGTAAAGTAAATACCCATTACGCGTCTAAGATCCCTACCGCAGCTAACAAAAGAGCAAATAACTTTGAAACGGCTGAACCGATTTTGATAAAACATGTCTAAGAACCATCGCTGGAAAACCTGCTTTCAAATAAAAAAAACCGCATCCAAATCAGTCCACCCGTTTAAGCGCTACGGTGCCACAGACAGACACACAGACACACACACACACACACACACACACACACACACACACACACATAGCGGTCAAACTTATAACACCCCTCTTTTTGCGTCGGGGGTTAATAATTAAAATCGATTTGTAACCACAACAACAACAACTACTTGAGTGAAAATAAAAAAAAAACACCGTCAAAACCACAGATAATCTTAAACGAATCAGTGTGACTGACCCGGGGAAACCATTCAATATATAAAAGCATATACATTATATTGCCTTGATCCTGAATTGTTTATGCTAATGTTCAGAAGTGACAACTAATAGTGAGTCGCGGTCTGAACCGGTTAGTTTAAATATAAACACGTTCGCCAGTTGAGGCTAAATTGTCTGCTGATGCCCATAGGAGGGAACCTGTATACCTATAGGGGGAAGGTAGGCATATGTAAGTACAGGACCGGTCGATAAACTTTTCGAATACCTGTTGGTCTTGTTTTATTAAGAGTTTTTTTTTTCAGTTACTTATCACTAACATTGTTATAACTTATACCTAAGCATCTTATAAACAAAAAAAAACATGCCTATAATCAATGACCTTGCTATGAAAAAGCCTGAGGTTTGGGGATGGAAACGCCAGGGTAGCCCGCAAAATTCAAATTGTCTTATGTTTTTTTACAATTTGCAAGTCAGTACTAATTTGTATGTTGATCAAAATATGATTCGCGATCGTACCTAATAAGTATGTAGGTATACAGAATTATAATCATTAAACTCATCAATACAACTCTTTAAGACCAGGGTAACCCTATTGAATGACTAAGTATTTCATGAAATCTTGACATTTTTTATTACTATACCTACTAACTTAAGGAGTTGGTCGCGAATCATACTTTAATCAATATTCAGGAAGGTGCAGGGATGTCGACACATGTTGCATCCCATACCAAAGGCCGGCCTAACAACTTAATTAATCTTTTGTTTTATCTTGTCTAGATATCGATACCCATCCTCATCACGTCTGCGTAATATAGCTAGCCAATCAATCTGCCTAGCCTTTTCCCAACTATGTTGGGGTCGGCTTCCAGTCTAACCGGATGCAGCTGAATACCAGTATTTTACATGGAGCGACTGCCTGTCTGACCTCCACAACCCAGTAACTGGGTAATACGATACCCCTTGGTAAGACTGGTTGTCAGACTTTCGGGCTTCTGACGACCCGTAACGACTGTCAAAGATCCACGAATAACAGCCGGGACCAACGGCTTAACGTGCTTTCCGAGGCACGGAGGAATCTCGATATGTAAAGATGGTCACCCATCCACTGACCAACCCCGGCAAGCGTAGCTTAACCTGACGGATCGACCCGTGCGGCTGTTATTACTTAGCCACGAGCTCCTCGCGTAATATAGCTAGCCAATTTAAAATAACCCTGTCTATGATATGATTAAGAGGAAAGGCGGGTGGCCAGTTAGGTATTTTAAGAAGGTATTGCTGTCGCTCTGCGAGCGCTCCGCCCTCGAATTCGTGCGATAAGGACAACTGCAGATCCGACTAAATAGCCTATGTAAAAAGTCACATTTCGAGGTTTGGCTCTCGCCTATTTCCTCCTCCAATATTGGACCAATTTAAAAGATATTTCATAAACTGAATAAGAAGGATATATACTATGCCCCTATGTTTTTCTTTTTTCGTTAATAGTTGTCAAATTGGTACACTAGGCGTCTGTTGACAGCGGTCTGAATAGGCAATTTTGAGCATTTTTGGAGGGTTCTAGTTCCTATAAAAATAATGTATCATCAAAAAGGAAAACATAGGGGCATACAATTAACTGATATTATATTTCTGAAAAAAATCATTGCTTTATGGTCATTAACCAGAAAGAAAACAGGCGAGAGCGTTTGTATCTTTTTGTATGGAGAAAAGAGCACCCACGTTTCCTCTTAAGCAACGCCCGCGCTGCATTTTTCATTCGGATCTTCTTTATATGCGCTTGATAAAGTACGCATCAATAGGTAGCTATACTTCCTCGTTTCGAGACAACAATAACATGAATTGAATTATTTTTTTATGTACTTACCTACATAGTACTAATAAATCACGGGAATAATCTGCGACTACCGCATTCCCCTTAAACTTATGTTGAAGATGTACAGGGTGTAATTGTAAACAGTGGCAACCTTGTAAGGGGTCATCGTACTCAAAATTATGAACAACATTTATTATGGGACCAAACCTGAAATCGCGAAAAAAAATCTGCTGTTACATAGGTACATATTGACGAATTATGCGAACATAAATGTACTAAACAGCTGATTTTTTTTCGCGATTTCAGGTTTGGACCCATAGTAAAACTTGTTCATAATTATGAGTACCTACAATGACCCCTTAAAAGGTTGGCACTGTTTACACACCCTGTATAAAACAATGGTTCGACCTGCTGTCTTGTATGGATCAGAATGTTGGGCCACAAAAGGAATAAATGAATTTGGATGGTTATGTGGTGTTACGCGAATATACATAGAATAAGAAATGAGTATAAGGGGCCGCCTCCACGAGCGAGAGAATCGCGGCGATAGTCACGCTGTGCCTACAAATTATCGCCGCGATGATATCGCCGTGTGGAGATTGATTCATAGAGTTTCTATTGAATTTGGTGGCACGACGAGATTATCGCCGCGAGGCGGCCCCTAAGAGGAAGTCTGAAAGTGACACCGGTGACGGAAAAGCTGCGTGGAAATCGGTTGTCATGGTATGGGCAACGTGGTGCGGAGCAATGAGGAAAATTCATGATGTGTGTGGTGAATGAAAATGGATAATGTTGTTGATTCTCTTCTCAGTCTTACCAGCATATGGTTCCTGATGTCGTCATACACGATGAGCTGGGAGAGCGTCTCGAGACCGTGTCTCAGACCGAAGAAGGAGCCAGCTGTGACAGTGGCGTTGATTCTTTCGCTCGAAGCTGCCTGCACGCGGAGCGAGTAGCTCTCGTCCATCTCCAGCGAAAATTCTGCAAAATGTTTATTATGTTATCCATAGCACTAAATGTTGCAATTAATATGATTGTCTGTTACTCAGTCAATCCCTGTAGGTCAGTGAACGGATTTATTTCCGTTCACTGCTGTAGGTACATGGCTGTTGAAATTTTCTCGGGCAAAAATGCATTGCACTCAATTATGTAGAACTTAATTTAGTTGCGTACGTAGTCTTTGATTGTAATATTAGGTATTCCATAAGTATGTCATAGATAAATGTTTTTTTTCTTCGTCTGTGGTTTCAACCGAGATGTCTATGTGCTCCTGTATTTTTAATGAAATGAAATGAAATGAAATTGTTTATTCTGTAAATAGGATATCGAAATCACTTTTACACGTCATATTTTTTTTTAATAAGCTAGATGAAGTCGACATTTCCTATCTGACTACCCTGAGAAGAAATGGCGAAACAAACTCAGGGGTCAAAGTCTCTTTTAAAGTCCAGACATAATCTTGGTCAGATCATGTGAGGACCATGTAGATCAATGTCTGGAATGGTCTTTTGAGGAAAGAACCATAAAAATTTGAGTGGACCTGTCCAGTCAGTGCAAGCATTTGTCAACAATCGTGTAGCTCAACTCAAGGATTTAAGGAGCTCAATAACTCGACGAACAATACCAAAGAAAGGACATTTGGGGAGGTCGCATAAAGTACTTACTCAAAAAATGTAAGACCATCAATAAAACTAAAAAAGAAAAAAAAAAGATCCACATAGTGCTCACATTTACAATAATTAAAGAAAAAAATATATTTTTATTTTAAACAAAGGTTTGTCATTTTGCATAATATAATGATTTTGGTATTACATATCGGTAATACAAGGTTGAGCGAATAGCTCAAACCCAAGCTTTTTTGTCATCTAAATAATCGGAAATTTTGTAGTAGCCCTTTTTACAAAGTTTGGTTTTAATACAGCTTTTAAATCGTTTAATGGGCAAGTTTCGAATTTCAACGGGAAGTTTGTTGTAAAAGCATATACATTGACCCATGAACGAGTTGCCTACTCTGTGGAGACGAGTGCGATGGACAGCAAGATTGTGTTTATTCCTAGTATTTAAACTATGAATATCGGACATCTTCTTAAAATTGGATATATTTTTGTGTACATACAATAGATTATCAAATATATATTGAGAGGCTACAGTCAGAATATTTATTTCCTTGAACTTCTCTCGAAGAGAATCCCTTGGACCTAGATTGTAAATGGCTCGAACAGCCCTTTTCTGTAAAACAAAGATAGTATTAATGCCCGCACAGGTTCCCCAGAGAAGAATCCCATAAGACATAAGGCTATGAAAATAACTAAAATAAACAATTCTGGCTGTATCCACATCAGTTATCTGTCGAATTTTTTTGACAGCGTAGGCGGCCGAACTAAGCCTTCCTGACAATTTTTCTATGTGTGGGCCCCATTGCAATTTACCGTCAATGGTTATTCCAAGGAAAACTGTCGACTCAACAGGGTCCAACTCCATTCCATTCACTTGAACATTGGCAGTTAGCTGCCTGAAATTTGGCGTTGAGAATTTAATGAGTTTAGTCTTTTTTTCATTCAGGAGAAGATTATTTACATTAAACCAATGGACAACTCTAGAGAGTGCATCGTTAACTTGTTCAAAGTTGACTAACTGACGTTTGATTTTAAAAATGAGGGATGTGTCATCTGCGAATAATACAATCTTGTGATTGTCCCTTATGTGATAAGGTAAGTCATTTATATAAATAAGAAACAAGAAAGGACCCAGAATTGAACCCTGTGGAACGCCCATAGTGACCGCAGATCCTGCAGATCTCTTGCCATTAACATCTACCCTTTGAATTCTGTTGTTCAGATAAGAAGTCAGAAGGTCGAGAGCCCTGTCCCTTATACCATAGTGGTACAGCTTCCTGATGAGTGTATCATGATTTACGCAATCGAACGCCTTAGACAAGTCACAGAAAATGCCAAGAGCATCCTGCGACTCCTCCCAGGCCTCGAATATGCTCTTCAGTAATTCCACGCCCGCGTCTGTAGTTGAACGACCCTTTGTAAAACCAAACTGTTTCAGATGAAGTAAATTATGTGTATTGAAATGGCCTAACATTTGTTTTAAAATTAGTTTTTCAAAGATTTTGCTCAATGTTGGTAATATCGAAATAGGTCGAAAATTAGTGGGATCAGTCGTGCTGCCAGATTTGAACAGTGGAATCACTTTGCTAAGTTTCATTAGATCAGGAAATACACCAGATGCAATACAAGAGTTAAAAACAATTGATAAAAAGGGTGCAATAATATCAATTATTGAAGACATGGTATGTACTGATAATCCCCAAAGGTCAGCAGTTTTTTTTACCTCGAGATCTTTAAAACAATCTATAACGTCTTTAGCGGTAACAATTGCGAATTTAAAGTGTTTATCACATTCTGGTACACATTCTTTTAGTATTGAGTAAGCAGAAGTGGAGGACGACGATGACAGAGTTTTGGTTGTTAAAATGGGAATATTAGTGAAGAAATTTTCAAACTCAGTAGCCACCTCCACGTCTGCCTTAATATCTACATCATTGACTTTTAGATGGAAGTCACGATTCCGAACTGTCGTTCTTCCCGTTTCTGAATTAATAATATTCCAAGTTGTTTTAATTTTATTTCCAGAATATTTTATTTTATATTTAATGTGTATAGCTTTTGCTGACGAACAGGCTCTTTTAAAAGTTTTAGAGTAATTTTTAACAAATTCTTTAAAAGTTTCATCATAGTTATACGTTTTTTCATGGTACAGTTCATATAACCTCTGCCTACTTTTGTAAATACCTGGTGTTGCCCAATCACTAAATATAACGCGGTCACAAACAGGTAATGTTTTTGATGTGAATACCTTCCTAAACTCACAATTTATGAGGTTAAATAGTACAGTATAAGCTTGATCCGGGTTACTGTGATAAGGCAAACCTGGTAGTTTTTCTATTAAATTCTTTTTAAATTGTTCTAAGCGACTTTTGTTTACCGGAACAAAACTAACAAGTTTTCTTTGAGCTCTGACTATTTTCTGAGGGAAAGTGACTAACTGGCCACAGTGATCAGAGTCCAACTCATTTATAATTAAGTGGGTAGAAGGTCTTGAGTTTGAAAAAATATTGTCAATACAGGTAGCACTAGTGGCAGTTATTCTAGTCGGCTCAAAGAAAGTATTGTACAAATTATATGACTTTAATAAAGTTATAAACTTATTTACAGTAGGTGATGTTTCCAGTATATTAATATTGAAATCTCCACAGATAACAACTGTTTTATTACTGTTACAAGTCTTTAATAATACTTCTTCCATATATTTCTCAAAAACATCATATGAAGCACATGGGGGCCTGTACACGCTCATTACAATGAACTGCTCAAGCTCAATGCAAGCTATTTCAATAACTCGCTCAACAGAGAGGCTCACTATATCCTTACGTTCTTTAAATTTCATATTGTTACGAACAATTATTAGAGATCCACCACGTATCATATTAACCCTGCTGAATGAGCTGGCAACCTGGTGGTTGTTAAAGCTGAACATGAACTGGTGGTGTCTTAACCAATGTTCAGTTACACAAAGGATATCAATATAACTATAGTTCATGAACAGCTCCAATTCTAATTCCTTACCTATCACACCCTGTATATTTTGATGAACTATTTTTAGAGAATTATTATCACATTTATTTAAGGTACTATAATTTGATGGGTGTGCTATTAAAGAAATACTTTTTGAAACATTTAGATGATTTAAATCAGTATTTAAATTTTCTTCATTTATTAAGCAAGAGGTTTCCTCTATTGTCCTAATTTCTAATTTAAATGGTAATCAATGTCATTAGTTGCTGCCAAATTATTGGCAGAATTATTTAAAATGTCATTGCATTGCTCAAAAGAAGCAAGTTGTTTAGCCAAATTTTTGGCTGAAATAGAAAAAAAATATGATAGCGACACAGCTATCTGTCTTTTGAAATAGTTAGGAAGATAGTACATAACAACATTATATCTATCTCTTGTCAAATACAAATTATTACCAACATAATTGTTAGTATCAACTAAATGGAATAGATTATTATTGTATGTCAAATTATGTAGTGTCATGTTTAATTCAAATCTTAAGTTATTTTCTTCCTGTGGCAAACTGTTACTATATGGGAATGTAAACAACACAATTTTTCTTAAACTAAGATTACACAATGTTCTATAATATTTTAGCAATTCTCCTTTGTTCACATTTCTCCTGTTACCCATAAAAATTAATAAAGTAGTATCCTGGTTAAAGTTACATTTAATAATTTGTTTCATAATATCAAACAAAGAACAACCGGGCATACAGTAGTTTATTATGGAGTGTCCTGGATATTCATCTGACAACAAGTGGCCTAAGTCCTTTCCAATCTCATCACAAAAAAAATACAATATCATTATTTATAACTTGTTTACAATGTTTCTTATTACAACTAGCAATAGCAGGAAATGTCAAATTAACACAGGGCTGCGCTAAGGTGGTATTGCAAGTTGTCAATGAATGGTCCGGTGTAGGTACATTGGACGGTGTCTGACAATGCTCACAGTTGTTTGTTTGTGAGTTAACCAGCTCATTCATTGCCAACACAGATTCCCTCATCAGATCTTCAGAGGTATTATATTTATCAGTCATTAAACTGAGTTTCTCTTGTAGATGGTCAAGTTGAGATTGCAAGTCCTGTGTGTCAATGTTGTATTTCCTAGTGCTTTGCTCCAAATTAAAAGAATAAATATCTAATTGTTTAATTAAATTTAACCTATCTCTACGAAGTTTAACATTTTTGGTAAAGAATCTTTGTCTTTTTACCATTTTTTTTGTTTTAACAATGTATTTATTAATTTTAATGTATTTTTTTAGTTTGTTTCTACTGGTGACTAACCTCACTGAATTACATGATTGTGATTCATCATCACCTGTCAAATCAATATTGCATGTGGAGTTTATGGCAGAAACCATTGACGGGGCAATAGACACCAATTCGCTGAACAGACTTTGATTCAGCGAGGCAGTGATGTTTAGATTTGTGGTCTCAAGTTCTGTGATCTGACTTTGAGCCTCATGCAGCTGCTGTTGAAGTATATGTTTGTGACTAAGAGCTTGTTCATACTCTATGCTACACTGGCTGAACCCGTCCACAACAATTTGGAGTCTATCCCGGGCTTCTATGGCATCGTTGTATTGAATATATATCTGAGCCATTTCGGTTTTCAACTTTCTATTCATTTCATGGGCATCAAAGAGCACTCTTTCATTGTCATTTATTTCCTTATTTAGCTGATCACAGTACTCCTTTGACGCCTTTAATTCGCTCAAAGCCTGACTGAGTTTGGACTCTTCATGGCGAGCACGGGCGCTGCGAGTCATCATGATTTTTAAGGAAAAGAAAAACAAATAAGAAGAGAGTAGGTAGTTGTGGCAGCAGTTTAAAAGATGATTAGTTTAAAAAGAAAATGAAATTTTTGAAATTTAGATTAAATGACTAGAAAGGAGTTCTGTCACCAAACCAAATTAAGGTTATGTTTACGTACAAAGGTCATTGGCATCAACAAGTAGCCGTATTAAAAGTGAACTATGTTGCTGACTGTAATTATGACACGTAAACAAACTGAAAGAAAATAAATTATATATTGTACCTGATAACAAGATGACAATGAAAAAATTCACTTGTGCCGGCAACTGTCACCGATTCACATTGATAAAATTTCACTTATTTTGCACTTATTATGTGAATCTAATACAAAATACACATTATTATCCTATTTACTTGATGAGTAATTGGAAATAGGCCTTACAAACATAAAATTTAAATAATTAAACATAAATTATCAAGAACAAATTCAAATCAGCTGTTAGCTGTAGTGTTGCCACAGAAGAAAAAAAATTAGGTACCTACTTATTAAAAATGAGTAAGTAAGTACCTAAGTATTAAAAACAAATTTGTTGCGGTTGGAGCCGCAGGCCTTTTTGTTTTTTTTTATCTTTTTTTTTTTTTGAGGGTGGGAAATCATCAAATAACTTCTCCCGCTCTTGGTGGAGCGGAAGGGCGTGTCAGACTTTTACTGACTAAAACCCACCCGTGTTCCTTCAGTTGCCTATGCCAGGGCCGCGGTATCTTCTTCTAACAACCCGCGACCCCAGCGGCGTCGGCCCTATTGGACCCCTGCACTGCACTTTTGGTTTAAAAAAAACACTTTTAAACAAGCTAAAAGAGAGACACTCTTTAATACGGTCGAAAAACCGGATCAGAACCATTGAATGTCATAAGATGGTTGCAGCTGTGATGTAGTTATATCCCTAGAGGGATTATAGCTATAAGTAGGTACTGTCTTAAAATACATAAATAATGACATACTTATTTAAATAATAAGCTAAGTACTTAAGTATTTGAAACATGGAAAAATTAACAATCCTCAACTAGCATAAGTACACAAAACTTTATAAACTTAAAATAACTAATAATAATAAGGTTCCTCTCTCTGGAGCCCTGACCGCAGCCGCCGGTAGCTCGGACCCTGTTCTAGATACCGGTGGTTTACTATTTTTTATATTTTTAAATGTTTTTATATTATAATATTTAAAAATGTAATTTATTATGTATATTTAATTAAATAAAGGAAATAATAATAATAATATATTTTTATGTAGATGCATTATGTCGCCACAGTAAATAATCCATCAATGTGTCAGATTCGATCTCCTAAACATCCAGTCAATGTGTTACGGCTGTGCATTGTCTTGTTACCAATTGTCATGCTAATCACAACCCCACACTTGTTTTTTTCTTGAAACTGTTGTCGTACACCATCAGTCGCGGAGATTGTTCGTAATACCGGTTTTGGCATATAACTACAAGCACATAAACATTATGTCACCTTCAAGGATATTGACTTCTGAATGAGCGGTTCCTATTACAACAACTATGCCACTATAGCTACCTATACCAAGGTACGTCATTTTTATGTTCCTTTAATGAAGTTTGCGTGGAACGAGTATTGAGTATACTATATATATACAGGGTGTAAGTGTAAATAGTGTCAACCCCTTAAGGGGTCATTTTACTCATCATTATTATCTACTTTTACTATATATAGGACACAAAAAAAAATCAGCTGTTCCCTACATTTTGACGTATTATGCGAACATAAATGTACTGAACAGCTGATTTTTTTTCGCGATTTCAGATTTGGTCCTATAGTAAAAGTAGTTAATAATAGTGATGAGTACAATGACCCCTTAAGGGGTTGACACTGTTTACACTAACACATGCATACATTGTCAATAATCAATACCATTTAGATTAAAAATTGAATTACCTACGTACTTGATAGTCGAAAAGAAAGTGATGTATCTAGATACTTACAATGTACTAATAGTTCTATGCTTACAATACATAAGATATACACCTTTTTAAAAACTCAATCTATCGACACAGGATTCTAATATCAGCAACGAATCGTTATTAATACCCTGATTTGGAATGCCTCTTAACTGTTCGTTTGTAAAGATTCAGAAGGGAATTATTAAAGGCATCAGTAGCAAGGACACGACACCAGTTCCGGTATGCATACCAACACTGGCATAAGTCCAATACAAGGAAAATATTTACTTCAGAATAATGGATTTAAAACTACCCGGCCGCGTGCGTTTTGTTTTTCATCATTAACCCCCGACGCAAAAAGAGGGGTGTTATAAGTTTGACCGCTATGTGTGTGTGTGTGTGTGTCTGTGTGTCTGTCTGTGGCACCGTAGCGCTTAAACGGGTGGACTGATTTGGATGCGGTTTTTTTTATTTGAAAGCAGGTTTTCCAGCGATGGTTCTTAGACATGTTTTATCAAAATCGGTTCAGCCGTTTCAAAGTTATTTGCTCTTTTGTTAGCTGCGGTAGGGATCTTAGACGCGTAATGGGTATTTACTTTACTTTCAAACCTTAGTGTGACCTAAAATTTGAAACATCCATGTATGCTATCTATCTATGCAAGATTATGGAATTCTTGGTCTGATGCTGCAGCCAGGATATCCAGCACTAGTGTGCTGGATACACTCTTGAAACATTAATAGCAGAAATGTCGTGTTTGGATTCATTTAAATCAGTATTTGATTCTATATACAATGCAATGGTGGCAACAGGATGAGCTGATGCTGCAGCCAGGATGTCCAGCACACTAGAACACTCTTGAAAAAGTAATAGCAGATATGTCGTGTTTGGATTCATTTACATCAGTATTTGATTCTACATACAATGCAATGGTGGCAACACGATGAACTGATGCTGCAGCCAGGATGTCCAGCACACTAGAAGACTCTTGAAAAAGTAATAGCAGATATGTCGTGTTTGGATTCGTTTTGATCAGAATTTTATTCTACATACAATGCAATGGTGGCAACACGATGAGCTGATGCTGCAGCCAGGATATCCAGCACACTAGAATACTCTTGGTAAAATAATATAGCAGATATGTCGTGTTTGGGTTCGTTTTGATCAGTATTTGATTCTACATACAATTCAATGGTGGCTACACGATGAGCTGATGTTGCAGTCAGGTATTTCCAGCACACTAGTACACTCTTGAAAAAAAAATAGCAGATAGTAGTGTTTGTATTCGTTTTTTTATCAGTATTTAATTCTATTTGCAGTACGATGGTGGCATCATTATAAGTTAATGTTATGTGCAGAGAAACTTAACATTCTGCAGTATTAAAAATTCATTTCTGTATTGTTAAATTGTTTAAAAAGTTTAAAAAGGTAAAAATAAAAATTAAATTAAAAATTTAAAAAACCCCCAACGCAAAAAAGAAAAGAGAACATTTAAAAAGTCAAAAATAATACCTATCGTTGAGCCATCAAATTCGATTGAGTAATACCTATATATATTTTAATTACAGAAATTGATGGATGGCACGATAAGGTTTGCTCATTGAAATGGCGTTATAATGTCACGGCGGGGTACCGCATAAGTAAGTCAGACCCTTCACTTGATTGACTATGTACATATGCGGTACCCCGCCGCGAAATTATAGCGCCAATTCAATGAGCAAACCTTATCGTGCCATCCATCAATTTCTGTAATTAAAATATATATTATATAGGTATTACTCAATCGAATTTGATGGCTCAACGATAGGTATTATTTTTGACTTTTTAAATGTTCTCTTTTCTTTTTTGCGTTGGGGGTTTTTTAATTTTTTAATATTTTTGTAATTCAAATAACAAAGACGTAAACTAGCCTTTTTGTTTTTCATCATTTTGTAATTCAAATAACAAAGACGAAAACTAGCCTATGTCCTTCTATAGGTTCCTTGCTACCTGTCTGTAAACTAAAATTTAACAGACAGACAGAGTTGCTTTCACATTTATTTATAATACTAGCTTTTGCACGTGGCCTCGCCCGCGTGGGTCTTGGTTGTTCCTTGTCTACATTATATAGGGAACCTCTGTCAGCTTTCTAGGTTTAAGAGTTTGGGCTGGGCGTTGATAAGTCAGTCAGTCAGTCAGTCAGTCAGTCAGGACTTCTCTTTTTTTATTTATATAAGGTCCCATTAAAATAGATGGACAATTTTTTACAGAGTTCTACCCATGAATGTGAACAACTTTTACTATGGACCAAACCTGAAATCGCGAAAAAAAAATCAGCTGCTCCCTACATTTTGACGAGTTTGGGTGTAGATAAATGTACGTACTGAACAGCTGATTTTTTTTTTGCGATTTCCGAGTTAGTCCCATAGTGAAAGTTGTTGATATTCGTGGGAAAATATGTCCATCGATTTTAATTTAAATGAAAACTAGCATAAATGTCCTTCTCCAGGTTGCAAGCTACCTGTCTGTTAAATTTCTTAACGATCGGTTCAATGGTTTAGGCTTCAAAATATAACAGACAGACAGACAGAGTTGCTTTTACATTTATAATTAAATAATATATAGCAAAACTTAATTGCTGTTTGCGTGTACAGACAGGATCAACTAAATCGTTGTGTGACAAATTAAACGTTTCGTAAAGTCGCTCGCGAGGCGCGGTTTCCTTTGGAAAGTCAACAAAACTTGGAACGAGTTTGTCTGACGAGAAGGTTGCTAACTTGTTAAGGATAAACCGAAACATTTTAACTTTGTTTTCTAAAATAAACATTCAATGGTCTTACCATGGAGTCAGTGGCGTAACTACAGTCTGGGTGGCAAGTCGGCAAAATGCCATGGGCCCCCAGCCGAAAGGGCCCCCGTCAGAGGAGAATCCCAAAAAAAAAATAGAAATGTCACCTTTTAAAAGAGAACTTGCTGACTTATTATATGAATAATAAATAATCATTTTATATCTTCAAGCTTTCCTGAAGTGTGCACAGCATTTCTGTTTCGATCCAATGAATTTGCCACGGTCCTCGAACGGTAGGTATAGTTACGCCACTGCATGCCTATATCGTTTGCAGCCTTGTTATAGCTATATCCCTATATGTACCATAATACAGGGTGTAAGGGACAGCCCTCCGCAAACTAACAGGGTGCATTCAGCTCCTCATTTTGAATCACATTCCACCGGAAATTTTCTCAGGAAAATTTTCATTTTTTAATTTTTTTTGTTAGTTACATTTTTCGTTATTTTTTTTGTACTTACAGAAATCAATAAACTTTTTTACTTTTACTTTTTTTTTACTTTTTTTTATTATTTTAGTGTAAAATTGCATTGCGTGTTCGCTGCACTCCATTTATGTAAAAAAAACTGCAAAAAAAAACAGCAAAAAAAAACCAGCAATGGATGTTGAAATACTCTAACCAACGACGCGTGAAATCAGCTGTTCACTTTCTGTCTAGCTAGCGAGTTCATCGAACTCACCGCATACTTATTATCTACCCCTCCCAACCAGTAATAGACGCTCCGATATGTGCACAAAAACACAAACAAATCAGGTTTATTGGATTCCCTTAACGTTCCTGAAAAAATTTCATGTACCTCTCATCTTAGTATGACATACTGAATTCACCCTATCAGTTTGCGGAGGGCTGTCCCTTACACCCTCTATGTATAGTTCTATGAAAGCGGTTGTTATTTGTCGGAGTGCCCTAATTTTGTTACTGCGACCAATTTCGACGTCACAGTTCTAATCTAACCTAACCATATAATTTATAATTTTTGTGTTTGTTTCTATCGCATGATGTGGTCTCCTATAATTGAGGGAGCACATAGATTTCTGTTCTTGTTCTTTGTAATATAGCATGTACAGATAGCGCGCGAGTTGAATGCAGAGCTTAGGAATGCGGTAGTACTGTGACCTAATTATAATTATTGATGACCACAATGAATAATGAATGTCGATAAATTTAAACAATGTTATAAGTTTAATTTTATTTTTTACTTTAACATGATGAAAAAAAAACAATATCATAATTATCACATGTTTTTAATAATCATTTCACAAAACGGAATAAAAAAAATTAATCGGATTCAGAAATGGCAGATATGGTTGAATCGGTGTCACTATCCTCGCCGTCGCTGACCTCAATGACGAATCGATCTATGGTATCTTCAATTAATGCATCTCTTTGCCAATAATTTTCTTCTAAAATTATGACGTGATCATCGAAGCCACGCCAATCTTCCTCTGTAACCTGCGAAATCGCCAGCTCCGTAACTTCTTTTAACCTTTTTAGGGATAAATCTGAAGTAACATTGTGATGCCGTACTATTTTTTTCACTTTTGCCCAATACATGGCCTTTTCTTTTTAGAAGGAGAACAAAGAGGCCCTTTCTTAGACTCATTTTGAATTGCAGCCAATGTTCTTTTGGAAAGTCCGGTATAACGGCTTGCTCGGTCGAAAGCATTATTCAAATTAAATGTCAAATTTTTGTTCTGCCTTTCTTCAACACACATGTCTAAAACATTTTTCGCCATTTCTCGTGCTTGGCGATGAATAAAAGCTCGTTTTTTGTAACGGAACTTGATGGACTCGGATCAGTCATTATTAAAATAAAAAAAATAACACGGGAACTTCAGTATTAACACAATAACACGGCAAACGTACGATAGTTGACAAGGATGGCACAGCACTACACTGCAGGCGCGTGAGGTGGGGCGTGCGGATAGCGGGGGGAGATGCTCCCGCTCTTTACCTCAGACCCCGACTGCATTCAACTCGCGCGCTATCTGTAGGTAAGGTGTATTCTTTGTTGGAGATCCTAATAAAATAAAATAAAAATAAAAATAAAAAAAACCTAGGTATTTGGTCGGACTGCGCTAATACCTAGTTATAACATAGCTAAATTCTTAGAGAGATATGTATGAACCACTTTCATATAACTATAATACGGTATATAGCTATATCCTTGGGGATATAACTACCTATATCACGGCTTTACATACAAAAATCAATCTGCCTAGCCTTTTCCCAACTATGTTGGGGTCGGCTTCCAGTCTAACTGGATGCAGCTGAATACCAGTATTTTACATGGAGCGACTGCCTATCTGACCTCCACAACCCAGTAACTGGGTAATACGATACCCCTTGGTAAGACTGGTTGTCAGACTTTCGGGCTTCTGACGACCCGTAACGACTGTCAAAGATCCACGAAAAACAGCCGGGACCAACGGCTTAACGTGCTTTCCGAGGCACGGAGGAATCTCGATATGTAAAGATGGTCACCCATCCACTGACCAACCCCGGCAAGCGTAGCTTAACCTGACGGATCGACCCGTGCGGCTGTTATTACTTAGCCACGAGCTCCTCCTCGGCTTTACATACATACCTATTTTAAATTAAAATCACTTTTCGTGTCTGTCTGTGTGGCCGCGTTGATCTTCTAAACTACACTACTGACTTTGATGCTGTTTTCACTATCATGAGAATTTATTCCGGAAGCGTAGGTATACAATATGTCATATAATACATTAATATTAAACTTACAGATAATAAAGAAATCTCGATGTTTCAAAACACGCTAAGTAAAAAATTGTATTATCAACTGATAATACAATTTTTGAAGTTTAATAATAATTATAAACAACTAAACTTTAAAGATTTCATGATTGACGAGGGTGATACATTGTTATTTACGTTTTGATACTAAAGCACCATTTCTTACAAACTAGTAACGGAACTTGTGGGTTTTAAAGTAAGTACGTAATAGATATATAGAAATCACAATATCACATTCATTAAGTATAAAGGGAGGCTTACCTCGAACATCAGGATTCTCATTGAAAAGTTCTATAGCCACCGCCTTTCCAGCCGACTTGGGCGAAACCCCGTGTGGTATCGCCATTGACACCATTTTCTTGAATCTCTGTTGGCAATAATATTACTATCATAGTCTAGATCAAAAAACCGGCCAAGAGCGAGTCGGACTCGCGCACCGAGGGTTCCGTTCCGGTTTCTGAAAAAGTGTGCTACTTAGAGACATCGTTTTATTTTTCCTGTAATCTTTACATAAACTTCTATCACATAGAATAATTTCAGATTTTTCTCTTTGCAAACTTCGGAGATAAGGGGGGTGGACGGTATTTTTTTTACATTTTTCATCAAAAATCGAAAACTATGCGGCCTAAAATAAAATAAAATAAAACTTGAGAGGTGTCAAGGGACACCCGGATGGAACGAAGTTCCTTTCGATTAATTAGTGAAGGAATTGTAATAAAATTTTATTTTTATACTTATCATCATCATCATCATCATCATCATCATCATCGCGACACCACACTGTTCAATGCGAAATAGAAATGAAAATATCTGGCTTGCTTTCTATAAGAGAGAGAGAGACAGACAGACAGAGAAACATGCGCACGCCGCACGGCTTACAATAGCTTACTATAGCAAAAAGTGTCGTGACAACTTTTCGTGAGCATTTTTTCCGTCTAGCCCCCTTTCACAACGCGCGATAAGGAACTTCGTTCCAAAAATAGTTTGAGAATGTGCAAACAGTGTTCTTTCATATGATACCCCACATGCCCTAGTAGCACTACTTTAAATTTTTAAGACCCCCTTTCAGTCCCTGTTGCAAAAAAAATAAAAATATTTTTATTACTTTCTTATTCGCAAAATAGTTGGGTAAACGTCATCTAAAACTATTCTAAATTTCAAGTTGATAGCATCAGTAGTTCTTGAGATATCCAGCTGTGACAGACAGACAGACAGACAGACAGACTGAGTGAGACCATAAGGGTTCCTTTTTTACCATTTTGGTACGGAACCCTAAAAAGGCTGCTTAAAAACATTCTCCTTAAAAGGAGTCCTTCACTGTTAGAAGCAACCATAGAAATATAAAATACCTCTCCAGCTACTTTACGTAAGGGTCCGCCTAAGTGAACGTATAGCGTAGCAAATCACTCAAGTATTGTTTTTGAATCGGATTTACCGGCCCTATGCGATGGTGCGTACCTCACAGTATCATTCTTGAATACCAGTGTTCAGCTTTCCACATGTCTCGGGACCATAGGGTCCCGGACCTTTGGTGCCCGTACGAGGGACCGAAGCCTACTCGCAGAGGCCAAATTAGGGCGGTTTTTTGTAGGTAGGTACTAACGCATTTTTCTTTCTTTTCTTTGTATCCTCAAACAGTCTGCAATGCAAACCCTTTTGGTTAGCACCTCCTCATCTATAACTTCTAGCATTCAATTATAGCCACCGAGGGCGGATGTTGCTATCGATTTGTCGCTTGTCCTTTCCGCAATTCACTAGGTACTAAATCCAGTACGTACACTGTCCACATAATCAATTTAAATCATAATTATTGTTTTAATTAGTTAGTGGTAATAATAAATTATCTGTGTGTACTTCATATAAATGTTTGCAAACAGAACATTATTATTTTGTAAAACTTCAATGCAAGTCTTGTGAATATATGATCCAAATCACTAGGTACATTTTTGGTATTTATTAAGAATAGGTCAAAATTATTACATTGTTTTATTTCTATGTGTATTCCAGGTATTTTCTAATCTATAAAATTCAGACACCTTACGATCACACTAATATTATAAAGGCGAAAGTTAGTTAGTTTGTACGTTTGTTACTTCTTCACGCTGAAACGGCTGAACCAATTTTGATACAATTTGGTATGGAGGTAGCTGACACCCTGGCTACGTTTTATACCGGTCTACGCGGGTTAAACCGCGGGGAATTTAATAACCAACTACCTGCTAGTTGGTTATTAAATTCATATTTCTATTATGAATTCGATAAAATTACCTTTGTGCTTTTCTTTTGGCTTATCTACAACTGGCGTTACGTTAGCCAACAACAAAGCTTTCTCCTTCAACAGTGCTCTATTGTTTCCTGTCACACTTTATATACATAATATTTAATTCCTTCTCGGATACCCGGGCTTAACACAAACAATTTATTTTACATCGGCTCTGGCTCAAAAACCAACCTCGGTCATTACGCCGCTGCCTGTGGCAAGACTTTGTAGGCAATGGAACATGTAAGCTAAAACTACGAATTGAGACATCGAGTCTCTTTCTAAATATAAGAAAATAATGTTTATATTTTGTCCAAATTTTACTTAAGTAATATTAATTTTTCAACTTTGTTGACTTAGTTGTTATCGTTATTGTGCATGCTGTGGTCTCATATGACTCTTGGAGTACATAATTATGTCTACCTGATGTGTTGCCCTTTATTGATGTGTCATGTATTGTGTAGAATACAAACTGTACCTACATATTTTGTTGGAGATCCTAAATAAATAAATAACTACCAAATAAACCAGTTCTTACTTCTCCAGCATCCTTCATAAGATCTGAGGCCCTTCCTTCCTGCGCCAGCTTCACTTCGATGTTGTTAATGTTGATCTTCGACAAGAAGTTGCCGAGGTCTGTCTTGCCAGTTGGTTTCGGCCACAGTAAACCTGCAGGAGAAAACTGACATTACAAAATGTACGCTCTTGAATCAGTTGGAGCAAAAGTTGTCAACTTCCAACGCAAACTTTCAAACCAGTTTTTATTTGCATCAAGATTTTGGCGAAACGACACCCGTGAAGTTATTGATATTATCCATAGTAAAGAGAACTCGATCAATTATATTCTCTTTGAATACAAACATAAAGCGATAATGGCAAGGTCCAAAATATATATTAAGATGACTCGAAAAACATCTCTAATTAGCTTTAGGATCCAAAACGAGAGATATCACCATAAAGTATACATGCTTAAGTAGTGTGTTTATTGTTCCGTTTTGTACATTTGCATAATCAGAAAATTCCAAATTCTGGTTTCAAGAGGTCAAGAACCACTGATATTTGAAATTATCGCGAACCAAGTTTAGAATTCGCCAAATCTTCCAATAAAATGTTTTGTACTTTTTAACTTAAAACCTAACATCAGTCGATTTAAATGTTTTAGCATTCAATTTAAGGATTTTGAGTGCAACAATGTATTAATTTCCAGTATCAACTGTAATTATTATAACAAATACATCAGCTGCTTATCTTCCACCACAATCAAATGGAGGAAGCGGGTCATCATGGCGTCCACGATAGGCAATCGTTTGTTGCAATTTTGCCTAGGTCCAGTAGTTTCGCCTGCATATGTAACCAATCAGTACCTTCCGTATCTTACACGTTCTAGTCGTTTGCTATCTAGAAAGCGTGAACCTTTATCGTAGCTGAATGATCATTGACGTCGACACAGTATGGATACACCTCAGTGCATCTGTTTGCATCTATTGGTCGGAATTGGAATTTTTAATAGAGACAATGATTGATAGGCAGACAAGGAGCCTGGTGATGAGAAAGAGCATGAGATACGGAGGAATGAGGAATATTGTTTCCTATTCTGCTACTGTTTGTTTTTCCTTAAATAAATAAATAAATATGTCACGAGGAAGGATTTATGTATGAATGTTGATGGCTTGGAATATGGATTAAATATTTGGATTATGTGATGCAATGGCTAGAAAGTGGGTGAATACTGCGATGACGAAGAGAAAAATGGAATAAGAAGATATGCTGTGGCGACCCCAAGTAAATTGGGATGAGAGCAGGATGGTGATGGAGGATGATGAAACCGAGGCTGATGATAAGACAGCATCATTAATAACTTTAATAAGACATTAAATTAGTGAGAAAGTACTTGATGAAGCTGATACAGAATAGCTAGGTACCGCTATAATTGGTGTGCGCAAACGCATTCAAACAACTTCCATAACGGTGAATTTAGTTCAAAGTTTCTAATTTAATGGCCGTGTAAATGATTACAACCTATGTCACACACACTCCCAAGTAGGTACTTTTTTTTCGAAAATCATTAAGTACTGATTTAAGACAATGCCAAATAGAAGTTGAAAAAGACTGTTTCACCGAATGCATCTCAGTCCGTTACTCAAATAGAATTAATCCTAACATTAATTATTTACTCTTTTACATTTCCTTAATCGATTATACCTACTTCGCTTAATAAGCGGAACGATTAATGATTGCAGTCAGAGTCTACTCAATGAGGGAAATCACCTACAGCCTAAATGTATCTAACTACATACTTCTATTCAGTATCGAGTTGTTTTTTTTTCTACTAAGTAAGTAAGCTTAGCTTTTGTTTATTCAAAACCTCTGTAGATAAGTTTCATGGTTCAATCTGATATACCTACCTCCTGTTCTGCGCCATGTCCTTGTGTTTTCACTACTCTTAAACGTCGGTCCCGTCCGTTAATTTTAACTTAAATGTCGGCTTTTTGGATCGGACTTTTAGTGCTGGCTACGAAAATATATATAAGTTTGGTTTTTGTTTATCCTAAACGTCATGGTACTCATTAAGAACAGCTATGATTAAGGGTCCAACTACGAAATCACAAGACAATAGCAATAGCAATCAGCTGCCTCATACATTTTTTCGATTTATGTGAACACAGATGTGCAGCAGTGGAGGAGCTGATTTTTGTTTTTATCTTACGTAAGTATTTCAAAAAACTAAAGTTATCATGAATTAGGTAAGTTAAGAATCTAGTACATTGGTTCCCAACCAGGGGGGCGCGCCCATCTTGGCTCCTTGTAGTTTTGTACTATCAAATGTCTCACGGTGGCGTGTGTGTTGGACCATTAAGTTCCCTTCAAAATGGTTGGTGCTGATCCATGCGTCATGTTGGGATTGTGACTGGTGGTCTCTTAGCTGCCAAGGCTTATTTTTAATTTATTTGTTTTTAGTTTTTATCTTTTTATTACAGACGCTTTTAACGTGGTCTTTCTACATTGTTCTCACATGTATATTTTCAACATGAATGATGTAACCAATATTTTTGACAATATTTTGATTTAAAAGAGTGTCCGTGAAGTTTCTTGCCCGTTCATCTCCATAGGGACCTGGAATGGGCAACTAGCTTCATCTTTCTGACCGACCGACACCTTGACAATTCAAAAGTGCCTGTAATTAGTTTATTTGAAATAAATGCTAGGTAAAAGGTATAAGAAAAGACTAGTTACTGTTCTAGTGAAAAGACCACGGCTAACAGGAGAGATCTACCTATATCAGAATCTTATCTTATTTAAAAAGTTAAAGGTTTTAACGCTAGCTTCTATTTACATTTTAGAAGTAGCCATATTTGTTAGAAAAAAATCACACTTCTTCTCCACAGTAGCCGAAAACAATAGATTTACAAAAAGGGACCCCACCAAGTTAAAAAACCAATTTTGTAACAGCACTCTCCACTATAGAAACAGCTACCTTATGTCCATAAAAATGTACAACCACATTCCAAAATTATTAAGAGAACTGCCATTTAATTGTTACAAAAAAAACTAAAAACATGGCTTCTCCAAAATAACTTTTATACTTTAAAAGGTTAAATTAGATTTATTTAGATTTATAATTAGATTGTTGTTAGGTTGTTTGTTTAGGTTATTGTTGTGTTTTTATTGTTTATTTTATATTGTAGAGTATAATAATGTGTCTTTATGTCTATAGTTGTGAAAGTGTTTTGTAGAGTTTATAGAATATAAGTTACGTTTTATGCCCATGTGCACTTACAAACTATTGTAAGTAAATATTCGTAGCCGCTTTCAGCGGCGGATGTGTCCTGAACAAAATTATTTTATATACCAACTTCTTTTGCTACCATATCCTACGAATAAATGTCTTTGTCTTTGTCTTATCTGCAGGTCCATGGCAATAGACATAATTAGGTAGGTACAGCAACTTGTTTACTTGGCCCCCTACCGTGACAATGCTACATTGACCCACGTTAAGGCTCTTACAGACAGAGGCGATATCGCGTCGCGACGCGATATTTTTCTACGGATATAATATCGAAATATCGCGTCGCGACCGCGATATCGCCTCTGTCTGTAAGAGCCTTTACACGGAGGTGACGCATACCCTGACATTTACAAAAACCTGTTCCCATTTTGTCGCGACTCGAATATTTATAATAATCATAATAGTTGCGTGTTGGACAATCGATTAGCTTTGCGATCTTATCGTTTGCGAGCAATCAAGTAGGTAGAGTGGTTGAACTCAGCCAGAATAATGGTCTAGGAAATATTGATCCTAAAATATATGTACAGAAAACATAACATCACGCCTATATTCCGTGAAGGGTAAGGCAGAAATGTAGATACACACGGCTACACATAAAGCTTTACATTTCCAGTTTACACTGGCCTCTCATTGTAAGGAAATCCTATACAATGCGAGATCAGCTTATACTGGAATTGTATAGCTTGATCTGTAGCCGTGCGTAGGTACTGTACCCACATTGCACCAGTTCAGACCTAAAAAACTATTAGGCAAGTACGGCAAGAGGAATATTTACACCTTCCACCATTTTATATTTGAAAAAGAATCGGAGTTACGTCATTGACACTGATTACTGATTAGGTATTATCTTTTGGATTCTAAGATCATAACAAACTGTTACTGTCCTTCATTGTATCCAAAACTAAGACAAATTTCAGATAAGATTACCAGACACTTAAGGCGACGATAAGAGACTTTTAATGATTTTAAACTGAAAGATCACGTCTAAACGAGTAGTAGTGCTAATGACTTAAAAAAAAATATATGTTAAATTAGAGCATTTTCCTAATAAGTTAATATTTTAGAATGTGTTTATATTGCATAGTGTAATTAATTTGTAAAGTTATGTCTGACGCAGATAAAAAACTGAGAATCACGCAAAAACTATTAAGCATATTTTATAGATAATTCTATTATTTATCTTTTAGTATACCTAAATACCTTTTGTTTTGTGTGTGATAAATTAATAATGCGTCTAATTTGGGACAGCGCTCCTTGATGGGCGAGTCCTATTACTGGGTGGACGTATACGACGCGTTGCGTGAGCTCAGCACAGAACACAAACTAACCACTCAAGGTCGCTGGCACTTATCTGCGTCTTAAGTAGATTAGGTACTGAGACCAATCTAGTTCAGGCAAACGAATCACTTGTAACAATTTCAATGTCTAGTATAATAATCCTTTTATTCTACCTAGTGGGTAAGTTAGAGAACCAACATCATAGAAAGCAATGCATACTGTCATAAAAACTGAAACTTTAGTAGTAGTCCAGTAGAGATATAATATTTTTTCCATTTACCCTTCGATAATTCTAAAGTTTTTTATTTTCGCTGAGTGGATAACTATAGTGAATTCATTGCTATGTACAAAAATACTAACAGTTTAGAGTTATGCTATAGGTATTAAGTAGGTATTTCCTATTATTTCGTGTTATAACAATGATATAAAATTTAAATTAAAATACTACACTGTTTCTTAACACGTTGAACGCCACGTGAAAAATCGGGTATTTCCATTCAGGCCATGGGGCTCACCGGTGAGCCTTGTCTTACTGAACCATTCGAGCCACGGGGGTCACCCGTGAGCCGCGTGATAGGTACTACCGAAACGCTTCCTACAAGCCACAGATTGCAGCTATCAAACAAAACGCGTATGGAAGTGAGCCGCGTGGCCCTGTAGGCGAACCGGACGGCGTGGTTTTCAAATCCAACATAAACTTGTAGTTTTTATCAGGGTTATTGCAAGATGCTAGGATTATTCAACTCAAAATGTTGAAGATCATACATTTTTGGCGGGAAAAGCGTAAGCGATCCCTCACTTATCGACGCAGCGCGCGATATTGATCGGCCGGAGTATATCACTACTCCCGATTACTCCCGAAGCGCGCGCGCCGGGTGGGCCGTAGCGTGACCCCGTGGCCCCCTCGAACGGAAATGTACACAGTCCTTTGTACGAGGCCACGGGGCCCACCTGTGAGCCTTTTACAATATCTTAAAAACTAGACGGTAGAAGTCGCAAATATTTATTTTCCATACAAATTACGACATTTTATAAACTTTGGAATGAAAATCTCAAGTTGATGAAAATTACCAATTACCTGATTTTGGCTTGGCCTGACCGGAAGACTACGATAGGCCCACCGGTGGGCCACATGGCGTTCAACGTGTTAATTAGTACTGTCTAAAGTATATATTACTGAAAATGCTAACAGATAGGTACTGTGGAACAATGGAAATCTGAAAATGTCCTTTAACTCATTCAATAAAAAATTTAAGTTTTTCAAATCATTTCCTATACACTTAAAGGGATTAGTTATACCTTACAACAAAAATTCTAACAGCTAAGTAATATGCTTCACAAGTAATTGTATTTTTACTTTGCAATTAGCGAAATATTTAATTTAAGTTTATAAATTTGCGCCCACATATTCGTGATAATAAGCTCTGCTACCATACAAAAGTTTCAACTTGTACGTGCTATGCCTTTTTTTTAAATAAATAAAATACAATTTGGATATTGTGGCGCGCGGTGTAGGTACGACAATTCGTGCAGCGCGACGCGGTGACAATCAGACCCACACTCACTGCAAACGTGCACGCGGCTACACATCAAGCTATGCATGTCCAGTTTACACTGACCTCTCATTGTAAGGTAATCTTATACAATGCGAGATCAGCTTATACTGGATATGTATAGCTTGATCTGTAGCCGTGCGTACCTACCTCTATTGAATGAGGCGCAAAATCATTTCATTACAGTCACATCTCACAAATGACTAATACGAGTACAGTCAGCGTCAAAAATATCGGAACGAACAGACTGTTCAAAATGATCTCAAAAACTAAGAAAATTAAAGTACTCAATTGGATAAAGCTCTTGTCAGAATTACAGTGTAATATTGTCGTATACTGTCTTCATTCTGAAAGCAGTCTGTTCGTCCCGATATTATTGACGCTGATCCAATCCAGTCAGTTATTTTTTCTGTTCCATTCCGTGACCGTGACTTCGCCCGCGCGTAATTATCAACAATTGTCAAAAATAGTCAAAATCCCGGATTCCGGGATTCACAGATTTAGAGTTCTGATTATAGGATCGAATGTATATTTATGTATTGATCGTCAAAATGTCGTGATTCCGGAATTGATAAATTAAGTATTTTTTTTACCATTACTGGGTAACTTGTTTATCACTAAATTTTCACAGGGGATCATCTACTATGAACAACTTTCACTATGGCATCAACACGTAAATCACGAAAAATAAATCAGCTGGTCGAGTAGGTATTGAGCTTTTGTATCAAACATCGTAATTTTTTTCGTGATTTCAGAGTTGGTCCCATAATGAAAGCTGCTGAAACTGTAAATCCAAGATGGTGGCTGCGAACATTTTCAAATGTTTCGTCATGGGTGTCGTTTTCATTGGTTTCGAGGGTGTTAAGGCCGATAGTGACACTAAAATGTAAATACAAGATGGCGGCTGCGAATATTTTCTAATTTTACTCTAGTATGTACAAAAATGCTAACAGTTTAGAGTTATGCTATAGGTATTAAGTAGGTATTTCCTATTATTTCGTGTTATAACAATAATATAAAATTTAAATTAAAATACTGCACTGTTTCTTAATTAATACTATCTAAAGTATATATTACTGAAAATGCTAACAGATAGGTACTGTGGAACAATGGAAATCTGAAAATGTCCCTTAACTCATTCAATTAAAAATTTAAGTTTTTCAAATCATTTCCTATATACTTAAAGGGATTAGTTATACCTTACAACAAAAGTTCTAACAGCTAAGTACAACACAAGGCTTCACAAGAATGTTCAGGCTTCACAAGTAATTGTATTTTTACTTTGCGATTAGCGAAATATTGAATTTAAGTTTGTAAATTTTCGCCTGAACATTCGAGACAATAAGCTCTGCTACCATACAAAAGTTTCAACATATACGTGCTATGGCTTTTGTTTAAATTGCGAATAACTATTTTCCATAACAAGCCGCGTAAGTCAATCTGAGATACTCGTAGAAACAAATGACCGCACCAGTAGGACATACGTTCCAGTCGCAACAAAAATATTCCTCTGAGAAACGAATAAAGGTTTCTGCAGTTAGACGATCAGAGACACAAGAGACAATATTATGGGCTGCCGGAATACATAACGACGATTGGAGCCAACAAGTAAGTTCTAGTTGTATTTATAATTCCTACTATCAATATCCTATACCCCATCTAATCCATTCTATTTTTCCTCTATAGAGCCAACACCTCAACTTTAGGTAAATATGCGTCCGAACATACTATCTCTGGTAATAAATAAAGAACGGAATAGAACTTCGAGGAACGGAGACAAACAGTGGAGACTTCTTTAGGACAACATTTTTTCCGGGATAATTAATCTCCCAAAAGAGTAACATTCTGGAATGGCCTACTAGGCAAAAGAACAAGAGGTAGACCTATTACAAGATGGGAAGATGATATAAAAGCAATAGCTGGTCCAAACTGGAGAAAAGTAGCTGAAGACAAAGTCAAATGGGCATCACTGGAGGAGGCCTTCACCCATTCTGGGGTTCCTGTAGATTAAATAAAAAAATGAAGTACCTAACTATAAATACTATGATATAATACATAGGATACACATAAAATTATACTAAGTAAGAGACAAATAAATAACATAGAATGAACTAAACAAAACTAACACATACATAGATTTTAAGGAATGTAAATTTACTGGAAATAAAAGGCTTTTTTATTTTTATTTTTTATCTTTTTATAATTAATCTCCCGGGTTTTGGGACATTACATTATTACTAGAGATCGGATAATCGGATGCGTATTAACCTAAAGTTGAGGTGTTGGCTAAGTATGGAGTGGGCTTTTGGATTGGAAGATCCCAGAATTCTGGTATCGGCAAATTTTGACTTCTAATTATAGAATCGAATGTTTTAAGTACTTAAGTTCAGATGTTAGTTAGTATGGATTGCACTTATACATCGAGAAAATGCCGGGATTCCGGAACGACACTTTTTAAGTTCTTATTTTGGAATCGAATGTTTAGTTAGGTACTTGCGTTCAGGTGTTGGCTAATATGGATTGCACTTCTGTATCAAAAAAATTCCGGGATTCACAAATTTTGACTTCTGATCATAGAATCGAATGTATAATTTACTTAAGTGCAGATGTTAGTTAATATGGATTGCACTTATGTATCGTGTGGCTGACACTGGCTTGGCCACCATCAGGGATTTTACTTTTGATAACACAAAGATTTAGTCGTTAATTAGTCGAAATTTGTCGCGAAATATCAGAATTTGTCGGTCACTGGTTCAAAAGTTATAAGGGGTCATTGGTGGCCGATCTGGAGAGAGTCTCCCCAGCTTGGCCACCTTTATATCTCAAAAACTAGGGCACCTAGCGAAGATTTGTTTTCTCCCAGATTTAGTCGCTAATTAGTCGAAATTAGTCGCCAAGTCACAGATTTAGTCGGGTCTTAGTTTAGAAGATATAATGAGTTCAATTTTTAAGTATAGTTCAAGAGCTAGATTGAAGAGTTTACGATAAAATCTTTGATCTAGCTCTTGGTCTATACTTAAAAATTGAACTCATTATATCTTCTAAACTAAGACCCGACTAAATCTGCGACTTGGCGACTAATTTCGACTAATTAGCGACTAAATCTGGGAGAAAACAGATCTTCGCTAGGTGCCCTAGTTTTTGAGATATAAAGGTGGCCAAGCTGGGGAGACTCTCTACAGATCGGCCACCAATGACCCCTTATAACTTTTGAACCAGTGACCGACAAATTCTGATATTTGGCGACAAATTTCGACTAATTAACGACTAAATCTTTGTGTTATCAAAAGTAAAATCCCTGATGGTGGCCAAGCCAGTGTCAGCCACACTTATGTATCGAAAAAATCCCGGGATTCCGGAGCGACAATTTTTAAGTTCTGATTATAGAATCGAATGTATATTTACTTACGTTTAGGCTTTGGCTAATATGGAATGTACCTACTTTTGTATTGATCGTCAAAATGTCGGGATGCCGGAATTGATAAATTAAGTATTTTTTTACTACGAGTATTAGAGGATAACTTTTTATCAGTAAATTTTCACAGGGAATCTTCTACTCATGAACAACTTTCACTATGGCATCAACACGTAAATCACGAAAAATAAATCAGCTGGTCGAGTAGGTATTGAACTTTTGTATCAAACATCGTAATTTTTTTCGTGATTTCAGAGTTGGTCCCATAGTGAAAGCTGCTGAAACTGTAAATCCAAGATGGCGGCTGCGAATATTTTCAAATGTTTTATCATGGGTGTCGTTTTTATGGCTTTCGAGGGTGTTAAGGCCGATAGTGACATAAAATGTAAATCCAAGATGGCGGCTGCGAATATTTTCTATCTTTTCTAATTTTTCGTTATGGGTGTCGTTTTCTTGGTTTTCGAGACTGTTAAAGCCGATAGTGACGCTAAAATGTAAATCCAAGATGGTGGATGCGAGTATTTTCTAATTTTTCTCAATGAGTGTCGTTTTCATGGTTTTCGGTGGTGTTAAAGCTGATAGTAACATTAAAAAGTAAATCCAAGATGGCGGCTGCGAACATTATTAAATTTTTCGTCATGGGTGTCGTTTTCATGCTTTTCGAGGGTTTCAAAGGCGATTTACATTTTAACGCTACGTTAAAATGTAAATCCAAGACGGTGGCTGCAAAATTTTCAAACTTTTCGTCATGGGTGTCGTTTTCATGGTTTTTGAGGGTTTTATAGCCGATAGTGACGTTAAAATGTAAATCCAAGATGGCGGCTGCAAAAATTTTCAAGCTTTTTATCATGGGTGTCATTTTAATGGTTTTCGAGGGTGTTAAAGCCGATAATGACGTTAAAATGTAAATCCAAGATGGCGGCTGCGAAAATTTTCCGTCATGGTTTTAGAGTGTGCTAAAGCCGATAGAGGAGTCAAAATGCGTGACGCTTGGCTGATGCCTACTTAACTAACCCTGCGGCAGTGCAGCGTATCGCGTTACAACCTGAAAACACGTGTGATAGTAATTAAAAAACCATCAACATTTTTAAAGCAGGCGCTATCTTGCATTTACATTTTAGTGTCACTATCGGCTTTAACACCCTCGAAAATAATGAAAACGACACCCGTGACGAAAATTTTAAAAATGTTCGCAGCCGCCATCATGTATTTACATTTTAACATCACTATCGGCTTTAACAGCCCCCAAAACCATGAAAACGACACCTTTGACGAAAAATTAGAATATATTCGCATCCACCATCTTGGCTTTACATTTTAGTGTCACTATCGGCTTTAACACTCTCGAAAAACATGAAAACGACACCTATGACGAAAAATTTGAAAATGTTCGCACCGGCCATCTTGGATTTATATTTTAATGTCACTATTGGCTTTAACACCCTCGAAAAGCATGAAAACGACACCCATGACGAAAAATTTAATAATGTTCGCAGCCGCCATCTTGGATTTACATTTTAATGTTACTATCAGCTTTAACACCACCGAAAACAATGAAAACGACACCCATAACGAAAAATTAGAAAATATTCGCATCCACCATCTTGGATTTACATTTTAGTATCACTATCAGCTTTAACACTATCGAAAACCAAAAAAACGACACCCATGACGAAAAATTAGAAAATATTCGCAGCCGCCATCTTGGATTTACATTTTAGTGTCACTATCGGCCTTAACACCCTCGAAACCAATGAAAACGACACCCATGACGAAACATTTGAAAATATTCGCAGCCGCCATCTTGGATTTACAGTTTCAGCAGCTTTCATTATGGGACCAACTCTGAAATCACGAAAAAAATTACGATGTTTGATACAAAAGCTCAATACCTACTCGACCAGCTGATTTATTTTTCGTGATTTACGTGTTGATGCCATAGTGAAAGTTGTTCATAGTAGATGATCCCCTGTGAAAATTTAGTGATAAACAAGTTACCCAGTAATGGTAAAAAAAATACTTAATTTATCAATTCCGGAATCACGACATTTTGACGATCAATACATAAATATACATTCGATCCTATAATCAGAACTCTAAATCTGTGAATCCCGGAATCCGGGATTTTGACTATTTTTGACAATTGTTGATAATTACGCGCGGGCGAAGTCACGGTCACGGAATGGAACAGAAAAAACAACTGACTGTATTGGATCAGCGTCAATAATATCGGGACGAACAGACTGTTTTCAGAATGAAGACAGTATACGATAATATTACACTGTAATTCTGACAAGAGCTTTACCCAATTGAGTAGTTTAATTTTCTTAGTTTTTGAGATCATTTTGAACAGTCTGTTCGTTCCGATATTTTTGACGCTGACTGTACTCGTATTAGTCATTTGTGAGATGTGACTGTAATGAAATGATTTTGCGCCTCATTCAATAGAGGTAGGTACGCACGGCTACAGATCAAGCTATACATATCCAGTATAAGCTGATCTCGCATTGTATAAGATTACCTTACAATGAGAGGTCAGTGTAAACTGGACATGCATAGCTTGATGTGTAGCCGCGTGCACGTTTGCAGTGAGTGTGGGTCTGATTGTCACCGCGTCGCGCTGCACGAATTGTCGTACCTACACCGCGCGCCACAATATCCAAATTGTATTTTATTTATTTAAAAAAAAGGCATAGCACGTACAAGTTGAAACTTTTGTATGGTAGCAGAGCTTATTATCACGAATATGTGGGCGCAAATTTATAAACTTAAATTCAATATTTCGCTAATTACAAAGTAAAAATACAATTACTTGTGAAGCATATTACTTAGCTGTTAGAACTTTTGTTGTAAGGTATAACTAATCCCTTTAAGCGTATAGGAAATGATTTGAAAAACTTAAATTTTTTATTGAATGAGTTAAAGGACATTTTCAGATTTCCATTGTTCCACAGTACCTATCTGTTAGCATTTTCAGTAATATATACTTTAGATAGTACTAATTAAGAAACAGTGTAGTATTTTAATTTAAATTTTATATTATTGTTATAACACGAAATAATAGGAAATACCTACTTAATACCTATAGCATAACTCTAAACTGTTAGCATTTTTGTACATAGCAATGAATTCACGAAAGTAATCCACTCCGCGAAAATAAAAAACTTTGGAATTATCGAAGGGCATATTCTTTTGTCTACTGGACTATAGTTTTGAGAATGTGCACTATCGGAATTTGCAGCGATCGGAACAAACATAGAATACGGAATCGGGAAAATACATAGAATATCAATCAACCGAATGTTAATTGTTTCGCTAGATCTATGAAAAAAATTGTTGTGGAGAAAACTTCACACAGAAATCTTTTATATACCTACTCTTTGTAACTTAATTAAAATTATTTTATTTGTATAGATGCTTTAATTACTTACCTACTAACGAACGTGTTGTCATTTTGTCCTCTTCTCGAGTCCGAATACTAAGGGCCGGCGCATTATTTGCTAATTAAAACGGCTCGCGATATTTTAATTCTAAACGATTGCTATTTTAAGTTAGTAGGTACTAAATTAGGTTGATCTTGCAATATTTTTTAATGTTTTTATTTTGAATTTATTTTTTATTTAAAAAAAAAATATTTTTTTCCTGGGTTCCTTTATCGATACTGAACATACCCCTAAGCTATGGCACGCATTTACTTTAACAACCTGTATACACGTATACAATTTTGTATTTTTGTTTGGAAGCCCTAATAAAATCTATTTTTTTTAATTATTTATTTCAATCTGCCTAGCCTTTTCCCAACTATGTTGGGGTCGGCTTCCAGTCTAACCGGATGCAGCTGAATACCAGTATTTTACATGGAGCGACTGCCTATCTGACCTCCACAACCCAGTTACTGGGTAATACGATACCCCTTGGTAAGACAATGTAGTAATCTGTGGAAAATGTTGTGGGTAGTATATTTGTAAAGTTTTAATTGTAAGACAACACTGTTTATGCTTAGTATACTACTGTTTGTTTTCCCAAATGTAATAAATAATAATAATAATAATAATAAAGACTGGTTGTCAGACTTTTGGGCTTCTGGCGACCCGTAAGGACTGTCAAAGATCATAATCATAAATCATAAAATCTTTATTTTTCTCATTCAGTATTACAGGCACTAGATATTATATGCACAATCTTATATAGAGAAAGGTGTCTGAAGTAGGAGGGCCCTGAGTTACAGATCACCCGGCTCTTTTGTTACACATGTTACATTACCAAATGGTTAGTCAAGATATACTTTCAATGAAATGTACAAATTATAAGTAGATATATTATTATTAATGATACGTTTTTAGACAAAACAAAATAAAATACAAATGAGCTTAACGAAAAATGAAGAATAAAATGAATGAGTGTATGAATGAGAGTAAAGGTGAGTGTATGGATGATTGTAAGTGTAGGAGTGTGAGTGTAAATGTGTGGATGTTAAGACACTGGTTTTAATAAGTTTTCAGTGGCAGTGTAGTCGAGATTTAAAAGCCAAATGCGTAAATTTCTTTTACAAATAGCTTTTGTATCTGTGTAAATATATATTTTGCTATTGATAGAGTTGTACAGAAAAGTGCCAAGAAAACAGAAAAACTTATGGGAGAAAGCAGTGTTAAATCGGATGATAGAACAAACATTTGATGATCGTCTATTTAGTGAAAGGAAATCGTGAATCATGGGAAGTTCAGAGTGTTTTTTTAATACTGTAATGAATATGAACAACTGCCGAACCGTTAACACTTGGCAGTGTTGGTAAAGTTGCATAGTTGGATATAGCCTTGGAAAAAAGCAACAAACTTTTAATACAGCTCTTTGGGCTTTCCTAAATTTATCATATAAGTTTTAGAACTACCGCCCCATGTGGTAATGCAAAATACTAGCAAAGATTGGCATAGTGCAAAGTAAACTGTCTTAATAACTGATGTATCAGTTAAATGTCTTAGATTTTTAAAAATGTAGATTAATTTTCTGATTCTTTTAACTAATGTTTCAATGTGTTGTTGGAAGTTGAGACGATAATCTATGATTATGCCAAGATATTTAATAGAATTAGTTTTAATTAACACGGGACAAGAACAATGGTTAGTAAAATTGCATGAGTGGGCTTTCAAGTTGAAATTTGGTTGGTCCGGGGGTCGAAGGGAATATGTCATGTATTTTGTCTTATCGACATTGAGGGTAAGCAAATTGGAATGTAACCATTTATAAACAGTATCAAAACCTTGTTGAGCATAATTTTTAACATCTTCCCATGTGAAAGCATCGAATATCAAGGCAGTGTCATCGGCGAAAGTGATGATTTTACCGTTTTGCAGCTTGATTTCACATAAGTCGTTTATGTAAACTAAGAATAATGTTGGGCCAATGATACTGCCCTGTAGAACGCCGTACTGATTAGGAAGCTCGTCGCTAATCCAACTATCTATTTTAGTAGTTTGTGTTCTGTCAGACAAATAGTCTATGAATAGTTGAAGTGGTAAACTTCTTACTCCCATATTCTCTAATTTATTTATCAAAATGGGAACAGATACTGTGTCAAATGCTTTAGCCAAATCTAGGTAAATGGCTAAGGTCTTTTTTTTATTGCCTAGTTTGTTGACTATGTGATCTGTTAGTTCGTGGACGGCTTCAGCTGTTGACCTGCCAGATCGAAAGCCAAATTGTGATGGAGATAAAAGTGAATTCTGTTCAAGATATTTAGTGAGTCTGGTGTTTATTAATCGTTCTAAAATTTTTGATAACGTTGGTAGTATGGAGATTGGTCTATAGTTATTGACACAGTATCTGTCTCCGGACTTGAATATGGGTACAATTTTGGATTTTTTAAAGGCACGCGGACATATTCCAGAGGAGAAAGCAAGATTGCATATGTATGTAAGTGGAGGAACAATAATATCAATAAATCGTTTTAAAAAAGATCCAGATATATTATCAACGCCAACTGCACAGTCGTTTTTTAAATTAATAATTAACGACCGTATTTCATCTTCATCAGTAGGAAGAAGAAAAAAGGAATTTTGTGAAGAATTAGTAGGCTGACGATTGGGTTCTGCATTAGGAAGATTGATATTTTGTGAGAGTAATATTTCTGATAAGTTTTTACCTACATTTGCAAAAAAAGAATTTACTTTATTAATTGATTCAATGGGATTGTCTATTGAAATTAGCTGTGTGGATTGCTGTTTGACTTTATTAGTATAGGTAATATTTTTGATTGCTTCCCAAAGTTTTTTGTTGTTTTTCCCTGCTTTTTTAATCATATCTTGCTCGTAACTTTGTCTGACTTTCTTTAATATATCGTTACAAAAATTCCTGTATCTTTTGTAAGTGCACAGTACTACCTCATTATCTGGATTCTTTAAGGTTTTAATATGTAATTGATCACGATTTCGCATGCATCTTAGTAGGCCCGGTGTTATCCAAGGCTTCAATATTATTTTACGTCTAGATGTTGTGATTAGTTTTGTGTTATCATTTATAGCTTGGCCTAGATAGTGTATAAAAAAGTTGGTTGCATCGTTAACATCTGTCATACTGTAAATCTTTTCAAAATCTAAGTTGTTAACGTCCGTTTCAAGTCCTGCGTCATCTATTCGTTTAATAATTTTGGGGCTTGGGTTTTTGTTAGTTGCCCGATCCACGAATAACAGCCGGGACCAACGGCTTAACGTGCATTCCGAGGCACGGAGGAATCTCGGTATCTAAAGATGGTCACCCATCCACTGACCAACCCCGGCAAGCGTAGCTTAACCTGACGGATCGACCCGTGCGGCTGTTGTTACTTAGCCACGAGCTCCTCAGGTTTTTTTTTTATTTATTTATCCTATGTAAATACATATATTGCACTTCCATTGTTATCACATACCTACATACTTTTCGAATTGATAACTTCCTTTTTTTGAAGTCGGTTAAAAAGGCAAGCTACCTACGCCAAGTTATGAGATGACAAGACAAATCAAGGGTGATAATGATGACATGATTTTCTCGGAAGTCGGAAGATAAAAGAGGAGGGACTTAAATATTACTGGATCTATCTGTCTTCTAGAAGACTCACCATACTCAGTGCAGAACATCTTGCAGGCTTCCAAACTGAGAACAGGGTCCTTATTCTGAGGGTCGTTGCGGGTTTTCACGCATTTTCTTTCTTCGCAAGACCACCTCCATGGCGACGCTTCTTCAGCTGTTGCGCTAAAACAAAGATTTCATAATAATAAATAAATAAATAAATTATTACAGACAAAATAGATGAAGATTTATCCAGAAAAAAATACTTTAGAAAAAAAAGTAAAAACCGACTTCAAAAACATAAAACGAATAAAATAACTTTCATAAATAACTTAACAGCTTCTGAAGTCAGTGCCAAGCTGTTTTTTTTATATTTCTATGGTGCCAAGCGGTGTCTTTAATTCTTCAATACACCTTGTATTGAACAATTAAAGACACCGACTCCAGAAGCTGTTAAGTTTTTTATGAAAGTTATTTTATTCTTTCAGGTTTTTGAAGTCGGTTTTTACTTTTTTTTTAAAGTAAATTTATTTTTCCATTTTTAGTTGATTAGACAATTACATATGCCCAAGACGAAAAGAAGAATCATCAAAATCCGCTTAGAAATGCCATAGACAGTACCTACATTTTTGCATATAACTTCGTACATAAGAATAATTACCTCTTGTATTTTAAGTAAGTATACTAAAACCTTCCTGAAAGTATGTACCTAGATCACGTTACTGAAAGAATCATCAAAATTGTTTTTTTAGTTTTTGAGAAAATCGCGGACATACAAACATACTAAACATACATACTTACATAATTATGGGTAGAATACAGAACCTCCTTTTTTGAAGTCGGTTAAAAAGAGTGGGTTTTAACATTGGCCTGAAACTAGGCAAACCTGTTTTTCGATGCCAACAAAATTAAGTACGAGATTATTAGGACGACGACCTTGACGTGTATCGGCGCATCACGTGCAATACGTGTGTTTTAATAAAAGTACGAGATTATTAGGACGACCTAGACGTGTATCGGCGCATCACGTGCAATACGTGTGTTTTAATAAAAGTACGAGATTATTAGGACGACCTAGACGTGTATCGGCGCATCACGTGCAATACGTGTGTTTTAATAAAAGTACGAGATTATTAGGACGACCTAGACGTGTATCGGCGCATCACGTGCAATACGTGTGTTTTAATAATTAAGTACGAGATTATTAGTACGACCTAGACGTGTATCGGCGCATCACGTGCAATAGGTACATGTGTTTTAATAAAAGTACGAGATTATTGGGACGACCTAGACGTGTATCGGCGCATCACGTGCAATAGGTACATATGTTTTAATAAAAGTACGAGATTATTAGGACGACCTAGACGTGTATCGGCGCATCACGTGCAATAGATACATATGTTTTAATAAAAGTACGAGATTATTAGGACGACCTAGACGTGTATCGGCGCATCACCTGCAATACGTGTGTTTTAATAATTAAGTACGAGATTATTAGGACAAACTAGACGTGTATCGGCGCATCACGTGTAATACGTGTGTTTTAATCATCATCATCTGCCTAGCTTTTTCCCAACTATGTTGGGATCGGCTTCCAGTATAACTGGATGTAGCTGAACACCAGTATTTTACATGGAGCGACTGCCTATCTGACCTCCACTACCCATTTACTGGATAATGCGATACTCCTTGGTAAGACCTGGTTGTCAGAGTTTCGGGCTTCTGTCTGACGCTCTAGGCTTTCCGAGGCACGGGGTGGGAGGGTCTCGTTATGTAAAGATGGGTCACCCATCCACGGACCGACCGCGGCAAGCGTAACGACTCGTGCGTGCGGCTGTTATTAGTTAGCCGAGCCAATCTTATGTTGCGAATCTTTATTTGCCTAGAAGTAAATAACAGTTTTAATAATAGCTCTGTAATAGGTTAAAAAAGTCTAAAAATATTTATGTTAACTCGATACAATACGAATTTACTTGTTATTTGCAATGTCTGTTTCCTGTTCATCTATTTTAACATGACAGATGTTCTTAAACGTTAATTAAAGACACCACCTGTCTTACGTAAATACTGGATGATTAACAAATGCCATTTGCGTTCAATTTACGACCTAAATGGTCAGAGCAATTTTTTTAATACTTAGCCTACTTAAGGTTGATGCGCCAGGGTAGCCCGCGAAATTCAAAATTTCTTACGTTTTTTGCAATTTGTACGTCAGTGTGAGCTTGTATGTTGATTAAAATATGATTCGCGGCCGTAGCTAATATGGCTTTACAGAATTATAATCATCAGAATCAGCAATACAACTCCATAAGTTAGCGTTCAGCCTCAAATCTAGCGATTTCATGAAATCATGAGGTTTGAGGTAAATGCTAACTTATGGAGTTGTATTGCTGATTCTAATGATTAAAATTTCTTACGTTCATCACATAATCAGCCTATAACACAGGCCTCCTCTCGGTGAGAGGGAGTGGGCCGTAATCCACCACGCGGGCCCAGTGCGAGTTGGTAGATGTCACATGTCTTCGAATTTTTTGGTTCTAGGACATGCCGGTTTCCTCACGATGTTTTCCTTCACCGTTTTGAGAGCAGCGGTGATGAAACAATTTACACAAAGTAAAGCGCCTGCCGGGGTTCGAACCTACGACCTACAACTCGTAAGTCGCGGCCAATACCACTGGGCCACCACTGCTCTCAGCTCGCAAGGGTAGCCCGCGAAATTCAAAATTTCTTACGTTTTTTGCAATTTGTAGGTCAATGTGAGCTTGTATGTTGAATAAAATATGTTTCGCCGCATTTATCTCAAACCTCATGATTTTATGAAATCGCTAGATTTGAGGTAAATGCTAACTTATGGAGTTGTATTGCTGATTCTAATGATTATAATTCTGTAAAGCCATATTAGCTACGGCCGCGAATCATATTTTAATCAACATACAAGCTCACAGTGACCTACAAATTGCAAAACACGTAAGAAATTTTGAATTTCGCGGGCTACCCTGGCGCATCAACCTTAAGGCGAGTACAGCTGCTAACCGGCAGAACCAGCATTGAAAAAACCGATCAAGAGCGAGTCGGACTCGCGCACGGAGGATTCCAAAGTGTGCTATTTAGAGACATCGTTTTATTTTTCCTGTAATCTTTACATAAACTTCTATCACATAGAATAATTTCAGATTTTTATCTTTGCAAACTTCGGAGATAACGGGGGTGGAACGGTATTTTTTTTTACATTTTTCATCAAAAGTCAAAAACTATGCGGCCTAAAAAAATAAATGTTTGAGAATGTGCAAACAGCGCTCTTTCATATGATAACCCACATGCCCTCGTAGCCTTTGAATTTTTAAGACGGGTTTCAGTCCCTGTTGCAAAAAAAAAGCATATATATTTTTATTTCTTTCTTATTTGCAAAATAGTTGGACAAACGTTATCTAAAACTGTTTCAAATTTCAAGTTGAAGTTCTTGAAATATCCAGCTGTGACAGACAGACAGACAGATTGAGTCGCACCATAAGGGTTCCTTTTTACCATTTTGGAACGGAACCCTAATTAATAAGTCTGGGGATATGAAACATTTTGAAATTTCCTATGATCACATTTTTAGTCAGTTGAGGTCGGTTGAGGTTTGTAGGTAAGTATTAGAATTTTTTGTATCAAAAAATCATCACTAAACCTCCTAGGTTGGAAGCGATAGCAGTTAACCGTTTTTTGGCGTTAACTGCTACCACTTAAAACATATTAAAAAAAAAAAAAAACAAAAAAAATCTAAATGTACCTAATTAAAAATTTCAAAATGTTCTATAACGTCCAGTTATAAAGTTAATTTTATAGCGGAGGATTTTATTGGGGGCTTGATTAACTCTAAAATTGGTGTAAATAATGTTTGAGTCAAGTTATGGAAACATACCAGACGATTTTTGAAATTCTTTATCTGTGTTCGTGAAAAAAGAGATACAGTTTATATGAAAAATCTTATTAATTTGGTTAATGAACTTGAAACTTAGCACACATACTTGCATAAGTAAGTAATAATGAGGTTTAGGGATGTTAAAGTTTGTATAGAAGAATTTTAAAGCGCAGTCCGATTAAAAAAATGGTACTTTGAGTCAAGTTAGGAAACTTGCCAAACGAATTTTCACCAATTTTGACGGCATATAGCTGATGTTTTAAGGAGTAACTAAGGCTATTTTTATTTTAGAAAAATAATTAGGGTTCCGCGCAAGAAAATTAAAATCCATGAAATCAGACAACCACGTACAGTCCAGTACAAACTTACTAAGCCTCCGCTGTCTATTACGGCTATAACAACAAATAATAAAAATAAAGCAAAGTTAAAAATTTAAGGGGTCGGTCCCCAGACAATAAACTTTTAATTTTGAAAAAAATAAAAAATAATCTAGCATGTGGGGTGTCATCGTCTAGAACTCATTGAGTAGTGTACAAACATAATTTTTTATCTTCTAAAATTAAGAAATAGGGGGCCGCAAAAGTTGTAAATTTTAGACCCTTTTTGTACGAGCTCTAGCGCAACAATTAAACAAATTAGGAATTTGAAACTTCTTTATACCATGTTGGTACCATAAATACTGTATTTAAGCAACAATACCGAAAACGGCGATTCATAAGGTATTTTGTTTAAACATGGGTGATTTTCTGCAACTGCAAAAATAACCTTGTAATTCACAGTATCATTATAAAATAAGTAAAAAGTTATCTTTGCGATTGTTAAACATATAATATGGTACGGAACCCTTCGTGCGCGAGTCCGACTCGCACTTGACCGGTTTTTCAATGGTGGCGCTGCCGGTTAGCAGCTACACTCGCCTTAACAATCTGCCTTCAATAAATCCTCCCACAAGAGTGACATTGAAATTGCTGGGCACATTACATTTACAGTATCTAATGATTGAATAAGTTGTGGGTGGATCATTTTAAACAGACTTTTTTGGAGTAGGCCGGTGCTGTCCCACGTCCATCGTAAGTGCCATAAATAATCCCGCACAGCTCAGGATATCCCGGGAATGTTTAACTGTTTGGGGCCCGACCCGGCAACGGAAGTGATAGTATTACTTTCAAAACCGTAATAGGTAATACGGGCTGGTATCCGTAACTCCACGTCAATGCGCGTATTTTGCGTATGGGTAGGAAAATCGATCATTTGATCCACCCCAGCTCCTCAAAGAAGGCCAGCAGTGCCTTGATCTTACTGACAACCTCACGGAGGGTACCTGGGTTACCAAAGTACTTTGCCCTGTATGCGGCGACCACCGGGCAGTTCAAAACCGTAGTGCCATATTTTGTAACCTTCATTTCGATCGAAGCGAGTTAACGCACACAAGTAGAGCCCGCTTGCACGACTAATCATTAAGTACATACTTCTAGCGCTAAACGTTAGTTTTAACCTAAACATCTTTAAAATATCCTTCCCTAAGCCTAAGTATTCGAACACTAACTCACTTCACTTCATGCGGTCTAACGACAACACCACAATATCGTTCGATTATCGAAGCTAAGTTAAGACAGTAACTCTACCTATTAGGTGAAGCTTAATTTGGTGACTCGAATTTTAGAGCAACAAGAATTCCCCATCCAGAATTCATAATAAATTTTGTTCGGATTCTTTGAACCCAAAGAATGACACTAAAAGTTGTCAAAGTTAGTAGGTAACTCGTTAGGAGCCCATCTGTGACCGTGACGCCGCGCCGAGGAACTCATGGTTTCTCATGAGACATGGGTCCTCAAATTCCATTCATGAAGAGTTTCACCGTGGATAATTATATAAAAACCGGTCAAGAGCTAGTCGGACTCGCGCACCGAGGATTCCAAAGTGTGATATTTAGAGACATCGTTTTATTTTTCCTGTAATCTTTACATAAACTTCTATCACATAGAATAATTTCAGATTTTTCTCTTTACAAACTTCGGAGATAAGGGGGGGAACGGTATTTTTTTTTTACATTTTTCATCAAAAGTCGAACACTATGCGGCCTAAAAAAAATAAAAAAATGTTTGAGAATGTGCAAACAGCGTTCTTTCATAATATGATACCCCACATGCCCTAGTAGCCCCACTTTAAATTTTCAAGACCCCCTTTCAGTCATTTTTATTTCTTTCTTATTTGCAAAATAGTTGGGTACACGTTGTCTAAAACTGTTCCAAATTTCAAGTTGATAGCATTAGTAGTTCTTGAGATATCCAGCTGTGACAGAAAGACATACAGACAGAGTCACACCATGAAGGTTCCTTTTTTACCTTTTTGGTACGGAACCCTAAAAAGGTGTTATCCTCAAAGTCCTCAACGACATAAATTATACCTACCTAATAATAATATCAACATAACGAAATACAAGTAGAGTTCGAGAGGCTGAAATTAGGCCTTTTCAAAAGACTGTTCAATATAATTTTAGTAAGTATTTTCACACTTTCAAACTGGATCATGTTGTGAATAGCTTGGTGATAAAATCTATCGCGTGATGGAGGTCGAAATTGCATAGTGTCGAAAGTAGACTAAATACTCTGACTTTGTTACATAAATGTTGTCGAAAAAATAATTTAAAAAAAGGAAAGCTGACATGTAATGCAAGCCAAGTATCGATAATATACGAACTGTGCGTACGTCTTACGTAGTGTAGGTACCTAACAATGACTTTTTATCTTTGGTACCTATAGGCTACAACTGAAGGAACACGGGTGGATTTTAGTCAGTAAAGGTCTGACACAAAGAGCGGGAGAAGTCATTTGATGATTTCCCATCTATTTTACTAAGGTACCTAAAAATAATACCAGGAAATTAAAATATGCGGTTAATCAAAATATTAATAATATTAATGTAGGTACTCCTTGATACGGCTCGCATTGTGAGAAGGTTCCTATCTCTGCAGCCCTAACCACCGGTAGCTGGACCCTGCTCCCGACACTGGCAGGCCTCTATTTTTTTATATTTTCAAGTGTGTTTTATGTCTTATTTTTAAATAAATATTTAAAATGTAAGCAAATAAGAAAGAAAATGAATAAACGAAATATTAATAGTAAAATTTATTCAAAAATAAAATTGGTAAAATTCAGTAAGATAAAATACCAGTGGTATTAGTTTGTTGGTATTAGGACGGAATAAATCATCTTAGAAATAATGTAGATACATTGTTTGTACTAGGTACTTTAATAGGATAAAAGCGGGATATTATTAGGATATGTAACTGATATCTTCGCACGAGTGGTTAAGTAGGTAAGAACTTAATTAGTCAATTTATTATGTTCTAATTTAATTAAACATTAATAATCAAGGTCTAGATAATTTCTATAATAATTACGGAAAATAGTAGTAGCTAGTGGTACCTTGCGAAGCATGGTGGTGTGCCTATAAATGATTAGGCTGAGGAATGATGTGATAAGGCAACGGTGCGGTATAATAGAAGATGTAGTGACAAACATTGAAAAGAGTATGCTTAGATGGTTTGGTTATATGGAGAGGATGAATGAAAGGTGATTAACAAAAGAAACTCCGGGAGGGGACGCCTTAGGAAGACTCCGGAAGAGAAAAAATTCAGAGGAGCGAAGGGAAGGCAGCCCCCGCCGACTGTAACAAAGGAGGCGACCAGCAAGCCGAATCTGCGGAGTTGAGCATGGGTGCCTATTCTTTGTTACGTAAGAGCGAAGGGCGAGTTTCCCTAGCTAATTTAATTTGACTTTGTAATTTATATGATAAATGATTTATTTTCTGTAAGTAGGTTTGTACAAACACTTTTACACGTCAATCATATTTTTAAAAACTAGATGAGGTCGACGTTTCCTATCTTGACTACTCTGAGAAGAAAGGCCGAAACAAATTCAGAGGTCACAGTCTCTTTTAAAGTCCAGACATAATCTTGGTCAGATCATGTGAAGACCATGTAGATTGGTGTCTGAAATGGTCTTTTGAGGAAAGAACCACACAGATTGAGTGGACCTGTCCAGTCAGTGCACGCATTTGTCAGTAATCGTGCAGCTCAACTCAAAACTTAAGGAGCTCAACGATTCGACGAACAATACCAAAGAAAAGACATTTGGGTAGGCCGCATAAATTACTCAAACTGCGAGGACTATGACTAAAAGTAAGAAAAGCATAAAATAAAATAAATAAAAACAATGATGAATGATGATGTTTAGATGAGCATCACTCCACTTAAGATAAGATCTATCTATCTCTATGTACTCCTTTAGATATGTTTTAACAATAAAACTTACCATATTATTGATAATAGCGCTACGTAAATAGTGCATAAGCAATATCTTTGAAGCCACATCTTAATCTGAAAAGAAGAAAAATATATTAGATAGGGCAGTCTGTCTCCCAACACAACAGTTACAACAGTTTGTAATGTAATAACCCCCCCTTGGCAATGCCGTAGTCGGGTAAAAATAATGGATTTTCCGATTGAAGGCTCTTACAGACAGAGGCGATATCGCGTCGCGACGCGATATTTTTCTATGGATATAATATCGAAATATCGCGTCGCGACCGCGATATCGCCTCTGTCTGTAAGAGCCTTGAGTCTTCTTGGGGGCCAATCACAGAAATAAGGCCCAATTATCGTGTGCGTCACAGCAGTCGCGACACTCACCGTGCTAATTTAAGAGGATTATACAGGGTGAAATTGAATAGATGCGACAAAATTTAAGGGGGTGTTCTACGCATCAATATGAACAACTTTTACTATGGGACCAAACCTGAAATCGCGAAAAAAAAATCAGCTGTTCAGTACATTTTGACGAATTATGCGAACATTAAATGTACTAACAGCTGATTTTTTCTTCGCGATTTCAGGTTTGGTCCCATAGTAAAAGTTGTTCATATTGATGCGTAGAACACCCCCTTAAATTTTGTCGCATCTATTCAATTTCACCCTGTATATTGAAGTGTGATTTAGCTCGGTGTGTAAGTGAAATAGCGTTATGGCTGTCTAGTTTGAGGCGAGAGAGATAGGAGAGTCGCACGCGCACCGCAACTAAACGCGGTTTGTTTAAATGTAGTTAAGACAAAAAAAAATTTTTAGCATAATAAGTTCGGAACATTTTTAAATACTTACCTTTCATTTAAGGCAATTTTTGAGAAAAGGATGCAAGACTCTTATATAAGTTAGCAAAGATAGGATTTAGATAATAAGGAATAATTGTTTGTACCGATGAGGGTGGCATAATCAGTTTGTGATTAAAAAAAAAAAAAAAAAAGATAGGCAATTTTTACTGCACATTAGGAAACTGTTTACGTATAATCGTTTAAAATAGAAAATAGACGGTGGTAGCACATGGAAATTTTTGGATTTTTTTTGGAAGTAAGTAGGTAGGTACTTAATCATGTTTAGGTTTTAGTACAACAGTATAATCAAATAACACATAATATGGAAAATCCAAATGATTTATCCACATTTGGTTCTATAATAATTTAAAAACATTGATATAAAAAGTAATAATAAGTCAATGTTTAAAAAACACAAAATTGTCGTTGTATCATTAAGAATCCTCATTTTGTACCAGGGCATGGACCACAGTCAAAGTTTTATTTGAATTTAAGAAAAGATAAGATAAAAATTTATTTCTCACCACAATATAAATCTACATTTTCAAAATATGATCAAGTACACATAATAATATTTTTAATTATGCTGTGGGAGACTGGTGCCTAAGCTAGGCGTAAGGCCTGTATTTCAGGACACCAGGTCCTTCGGAGGATATTTAAATAGAATATATGAATAGAAAAAAATCATTGAACTTGCCTTGAACTTGCTTACACATGACAGGCCGGCTCGAGCCGACCGAAAAGAATGACTATTTCCTATGCTGATAAGATTAATAGAAAATTCCTATTAACGACATAAATTGCTTGCAAACAGTCACACCTAAGTAGGTACAGTAATCAATTAACGATTCTTAATTAATTAATTAAGTTATATTTAAAGTGTCTGCATTTAAATGAGTGAGCGATTGTGATCAGTAGGTGGTGGAAAACTCTTAATATAAACTAAGAATAACACGAAATCCTATCCTTCCTAATAATCACATCACACTTCACACTAATATTACAAAGGCGAAAGTTTGTGAGTGTGTTTGTATGTTTGTTACTTCTTCACGCTCAAACCGCAGGACCGATTGGGATGAAATTTGGTATGTAGATAGCTTTACCCTGAATTAACTCATAGGCTACTTTTTATACCGGTCTACGCGGGTAAAGAAAAATTTTAGAAGTTTTCCGGAAAATTTTGAAAGGGGAATGCCTGAAAAATGCTTGAGATAGACAGAAACTACTTACAGTCCTTAATTCTATTTAGAATAAATTAGGTATAATGAAATAATTCTCAAGTTTGTATACCTAGGGTGAAAATATAACGATCTTTAAAATATTTAACTTGATATCCGTCTAGTTCCTTCTTATTTTATCATGGAGGTCAGTGTTTATTTGACATGAGTACCTAATCGACATTCAGCCAAACAGGAATCGTCAAATAATCTTTAACGAACTATTTTATAGAATTATTGCACAGTTATCATTCATTTAATATAATTCGACCTATTTATACCGTAAATCTAATTGAAATAATATATGCATGTCAATATTAATTAAAATCTAATTATTTTCAAAATAGAAAACGTATCGTAGGCTGTATGCATCATAATGTCCTTTGCCTTACTGACACTTTGACATTACTGCATTTAATTTTTTCGATTGTTGATTTGATCGATTCATGGTTTTGCGTTTGCGACTTGAGTTACTAGAGTATATTACTTTTTAGGATATTTAACGACGACTTTGGCCATTTTTTAAGGATTTTGATTTTACTTCTGTACACGTTACCCATTTTTGAACACGGGCTTAGATTGGACCCGCCGAAACTTCGACTCGGCTTTTTGACGACGGACCTGAACCTGCTTTATATTATACGACGCTGCTATTATTTCGGACTTGTGCCGTGTTTATTTAGAAATGGATAGAAACGTACACTGTGTTAATTGCTATCTCGATATTGCATCGATGAGACGTAATCTTATATCAGTGCAAAATGATGAAGTACGTCGTTTAATACAGGCATGGATAACACCACAAGCTGTAATTACTGAGATTCCCTAGGTGTCTTGCCTATTTATGTTGAACGCACTGACATACAACAATAAGTACATTATGTTTTGTTTTTTTTCACAGGTTGAACAAGACAGTGTTGTTTGTGATGCATGTCTAAGATTAGCAATTCAAACTATCACCGAGACACCAGGAACCAGTCGACCAGATAGTCGACAAGTAGGCATATATAGCATCGTTATTGTAACTGCCTAGTGGGACGGCGAACAGTTGGTACCTGTGCTCATACTATGTCAATAATATGGTACTTAGCTTGGGCCCGGTACCAATCCAATATCTATCCTCCTGCACAGTTTCTTTATGATATATTAGTGGTTTTTAATGATGATTAAAACATTTAAATGCTGTTTTGTTGTATAATTATTGCATATTAATCCTTAACCTTGACTTAACCTATATTTTAGAAAAAATGATTGGACCTGGCTTCTACCTAGTTTTTTGATAATTATTGAATTTGTAAAGGATTCCCTACGATTTATAGTGCAATTTGACGCATATTTCATTGTTGTCCATTTCAAGCATTTTTTTGTGTGGCTGATGGGCAATTCCCTTTGGGAAAACAGAATAAAAACTCATGGTAACTATGCTTGAATTTAATTTACATCAAATTGTTAATAAGCTAACTAGGGAAACAACCACGTCATCAACCTTCATAGACCTAATCTTTACAAATAAATGTATCGGTATCCGTTGAGGATAAAGGAATCTCCGACCATAAACGCGTAACTGGGACACGAATTAAACCTATTTATAAAAATATTCGACCAACAAATCACCCAAATTACTATATACCTGTCAAACTAACAATATTGACGACACGGTTGGCGCAGTGGTTGAGCGATTGACTGCTGCGCAGCATGTCGCGGGTTCGATTCCCGCACGGAACAAATATTTGTACGACCTACAAGTATTTGTTCCGAGTCTGGGTGTTTTTCTATCTATATACAACGTGTAATGCTAAATGCGCAAAACCTCTTAAGGGGTCATTGTACTCATCATTATGAACAACTTTTACTATGGGACCAAACCTGAAATCGCGAAAAAAAAATCAGCTGTTCAGTACATTTATGTTCGCATAATTCGTCAAAATGTATTGAACAGCTGATTTTTTTTTCGCGATTTCAGGTTTGGTCCCATAGTAAAAGTTGTTCATAATGATGAGTACAATGACCCCTTAAGAGGTTTTGCGCATTTAGCATTACACGTTGTATAATATTTATGTATTTACAAAAAAAAAAAATATATAAGTAGTTTATCAGCCATCTCGTTACCATAACACAAGCATTAGGTTCCTTAGCTTGGGACTAGGTGGCGTTGTGTGAAATGTCCTATAATTATTTATTTGTTTAATAAATGACAACTACAACCTCTTCGAAGACAAATTAAAAGAAATTATAAATACCATTATCCCATTAGACGTATAAAAATAACGAATACCAAAAATAAGAACTTTAGAATCAAAGGACTAAATAAATCGTGTACCTACCTAAACGTAGAATACTCTTAAAAACATTAGTACTTAAACCAATCAAAAAATAAAGTAAATACTAAAAAAACACCATTATAAAATGTGGTACTGCTACTGCTATTAGACGGCGATTTTAGACAATCTCTGAGGATAATTTTCTACCTCCACGCGGGCGAAGCCGCGGGAAATAGCTAGTACCTACCTACTTACATAAACATAAAAATGTTAACACTAAAATGCAGACATTTCAACAATAGGTACATTAACGAGTATAATAATTTGCGTTATTTCCCTGTTATTTATGTAGGTATTTACTATTTACATCCAGCCCCCGCTTCGTGCGGTTTTTACGACTTCACAAAACATAGGCAGAGATTTCTATATTATTATGTAAGTACCTATAATTGTACCCGAGTTTAATATTAATGTATTACTTATATCTACATATAAATATTCCGGAATAAATTCTCTACCTACATGATGGAGAAAACCGTATCAAAATCCGTTTATCACAATCATACTTATGTATTTTTTTTTAGGATTTCTAGTTTTTCAACTACAATGTTATGTTTGTTTTTGGGACAATATATTTTCAACTACGGAACCCTTCATTGTACGTGATCCAACACGCACGTGGCCGGTTTTTTAGAAGATGAAGCGTGTATTCAACGTAGGTATGCTTTATAATCAGAGGTAGGTACAGTAGTACTCAACTAATAAGGCGCGTCGTGAATCTTCGTTCGCACAGAAAAGAAAGTATGGTCCCGAAGATTAACGAGAATAGGTACTTAAAACTTACAATCAACCTTAGATCACTACTATAAGGTTCATAATACACTGCAGCTGTTAGTTCCGTCTCACTCGCAAGTATGGCGGCTGTCAAGCGGCGCGCGCTAACATGGCGGCAGCTACCGACCAATAGCGGTACAGGAAAAAGCGTGGAGCGTGTCGATTGGTCAATAGCATTTCCCGCGCTTTGAAAATTTATCTTCTGCGCAGGTACATCCATAAGCCATATTACTTGGGTACTACTGTATGGTCTGTTCCTAAAATGTCTGATGAAAATGTAAATCAATGGATCAGACAGAACGCACCAGTGGATGCCAATTTGTAACTTATCAATTGCAAATTAAGGGCGCACCGAGCTTTTTCCTTCGTCTCTGTCTTTTTCTTTACGTGTAAAGAGTAAAGAAAATAACCACACTTTTGCACTTTTTCAATGTTTTTTGTTGTTATTTTCATCATAATGCTTAAATATAAAACTATCGTGTAGGTAGGTACCTATAGGTAAACGGTCCAGTCATGATCTTTATTTTAGTAAATGTATCATATTAAAAATAAAAAAATATCTATAAATAGCGAAATAGAGGAAAAAATTACTCGAAAAGCTTACTTTGCGAATTTATTCTATCGAGCCAACTTCATCAAATCGTGTTTCCATCGTGTATACTATAGTAGTACTAGTATATCCCCAATAATACCAATATATTTTCCTAGATTTTAATTTAATTGTTTACTAGGTAATTCAAACAACGGTTATAGAAACGTGTTTGTTTGTATAAAAAGCTCGGTGCCCCGTTAAGTGCTTTGATTTGATTTAAATCATCCTATGATGTTTCTCATTTGACAATTTTTTATTGAAGTTAATTTACGGACCTCAATTTTCGTCGAAAATTTTTCATGAACTATTTGATATTTACCTAATGTTATTCAATCAATAATTGTTAGGAAAAGTGGTGAGATATCAAGTTGAAACCTACCAAATACTTACAGACAAAGTTTGAGGGCAGAAGTTGAACAGCTCCAGTGTGAGAGAGAGACGGACCTATATACGACCTATAGCAACATGCTTTTTAGGGTTCTGTACCAAAATGGTAAAAAAGGAACCTGTGACTCAGTCTGTCTGTCTGTATGTCACAGCTGATGGATATCTCAAGAACTACTAATGCTATCAACTTGAAATTTGGATCAGTTTTAGATGACGTTTACCCAACTATTTTGAAAATAAGAAAGAAATAAAAATATTTATATTTTTTTTGCAACGGGGATTGCATGATAGGCGGTCTTAAAAATTCAAAGTGGGGCTACTAGGGCATGTAAGATATCATGTGAAAGAGCGCTGTTTGCACATTCTCAAACATTTTTTTTTTCTTTTTTTTTAGGCCGCATAGTTTTCGACTTTTGATGAAAAATGTAAAAAAAAATACCGTTCTTTCAGATTTTTCTATGTGATAGAAGTTTGTGTGTACATACCTACACATAAACTTCTATCACTATCTATATTACAGGAAAAATAAAACGATGTCTATAAATAGCACACTTTTTCAGAAATCATGAAACGAAAATCACATATAAATAATGGTACGGAACCCTCGGTGCGCGAGTCCGACTCGCTCTTGACCGGTTTTTTTCTCAACTATATATATGATGGATCCATGACGTTTTTCAAGTCATAGTACGTCCCCTGAACAGGGTTTATTGACACTTTCATCAGACATTTTTAGAACAGACTTTAAACAAGCCTTGTTCTTACAAATCCTGAATAGACAGTAGGTAGGTACTAGATAAGAACTATGACCTTATGGTATCGTGAGCAAAAGTAAAAGTAACAGGAATCTAGGGCGAATACTTATGTATGAAGTCGCAAAAAATTGGCAGCACAAATAAATTCCACGGTACAGATATGAATGACAGGCGCTCTACGATATTATGTACAGTCAGCAACAAAAGTCAATTAACACTTGAGTTTTCTAAATCTTAATTATTAAGAAAAATACTTAATTAAAATCGCAACAGATGAAAATGAACTATCTAATAAATGAAATGCTAAAAAGCAGGTTATCGTATCATTTTGTGTTAATATAGATGACTAGCTTCCGCCCGCGACTTCGTCCGCGTGAAATTTCTTGTCCCCCCCAACCACCAACCCCGACGCATCGCATCGCAACGCCTGCCCGCGTTATTACTTCGTTTGTGCTTAATAGTATCCTTTCCGTCATTTTTTTCTTTTTGCTCGGCTCCTAAGGTCCCTAGCGTGATGTAGCCTATATCCTTCCGCATCGCCTGCCCGCGCTACTACTTCGCGCTCGGCTCCTAAGGGCCCTAGCGTGATGTTAAATAACCTATATCCTTCCGCGTCGCCTGCCCGCGCTATTACTTCGCGCTCGGCTTCTAAGGGCCCTAGCGTGATGTTAAATAGTATATATCCTTCCGCGTCGCCTGCCCGCGCTATTACTTCGCGCTCGGCTTCTAAGGGCCCTAGCGTGATGTTAAATAGCCTATATCCTTCCGCATCGCCTGCCCGCGCTATTACTTCGCGCTCGGCTTCTAAGGGCCCTAGCGTGATGTTAAATAGCCTATATCCTTCCGCATCGCCTGCCCGCGCTATTAGTTCGCGCCCGGCTCCTAAGGGCCCTAGCGTGATGTTAAATAGCCTATATACTTCCGCATCGCCTGCCCGCGCTATTACTTCGCGCTCGGCTCCTAAAGGGGTCTACCGTGATGTTAAATAGCCTATATCCTTCCGCATTCTCATGAACTGGGTTATAAAATGCAAAATGATTTTTTCAAATCCGACTGCGGTAGTTCCAGAGATAGCGCGTTCAAACAAACTAACAAAAAAACAAACTCTTCCGCTGTATTCCACCGACATTATTGAAATAATAAATCGAGAGGGTCGTCAATCCGCGGAAAATCTCGCAATTCAGAAAAATTACTTATTTGCACAACGCCATCTATGGGTAAATTGATAAAACGTCCGCACTAAACATGTTTGCTCAAGAGCGATCGGTATGAATTAAAGTTATTTTGCGTTTTAGTAATTTTATATTATCTCCGAAACTGTACGGCCAATTGACATACTGTAAAGGCCAAATCTTATCTCCATGATGTCCTTGTGATCATAAAATAACTTATTTTGATAAGGATTAATGTTTTGTTTTTAAATAATCATCCAAACATAAGTATGTCTAAAAAATACTTTTTTAAAGCAATAAAAGATGTATAAAAGATAAAATATAAAAGATAGAAATATAGTGTAGCGGACTTTTTTGTAGAATTATTTAAAACGGTCCAGACTGCCATACATTGTTCTCAATTTTAAACAACCGTTTAGGCAGCGCATGCAAAACAGTCTGTTTAAAGAGGTATTTCTTTCCGACTTGTTAGACAAAAATTGTGATAGCTCGGCTAATATGCAAGATATAAATATAATTTATAGCCTATAGCACTCAGGAATAATGTAGCTTTCTACCAGTGAAAAAATTTTTAGAATTGGATCATTAGTTCCAGAGATTACCCCCTACATACAAACTTACAAACTTACATACAAATTTTACGTCTTTATAATATTAGTATAGATGTCAAAAAGTAGCAGGGTTAACCTACTTCTATTGCTGACCATACCAACCGGCTTCAATTAAATGGATACCTATTTTTGAGTTGTGACTAATTAAGTAGAGCATTTATAAGAAAGATTTTTATTTGCCTGCCTTTATGTATGACGATCGATGGAGTTACTATATATAAACGTGCAATATTTATTGGGTAGTATTTAAGGCGAAAGCGCCAGGGTAGCCCGCGAAATTCAAAATTTCTTACGTTTTTTGCAATTTGTAGGTCAGTGTGAGCTTGTATGTTGATTAAAATATGATTCGCGGCCGTAGCTAATATGGATTTACAGAATTATAATCATTAGAATCAGCAATACAACTCCATAAGTTAGCATTTACCTCAAACCTCATGATGTCATGAAATCGCTACATTTGAGGTAAATGCTAACTTATGGAGTTGTATTGCTGATTCCAATGATTATAATTCTGTAAAGCCATATTAGCTACGGCCGCGAATCATATTTTAATCAACATACAAGCTCACACTGACCTACAAATTGCAAAAAACGTAAGAAATTTTGAATTTCGCGGGCTACCCTGGCGCATCATCCTTAAACGCACATCAAAAAAAACCGGTCAAGAGCGAGACAGACTCGCGCACCGAGGGTTCCGTTCCGATTTCTGAAAAAGTGTAATATTTAGAGACATCGTTTTATTTTTCCTGTAATGTTTACATAAACTTCTATCACATAGAATAATTTCAGATTTTTATCTTTGCAAACTTCGGAGATAAGGGGGAGGAAACGGTATTTTTTTTACATTTTTCGTCAAAAGTCGAAAACTATGCGGCCTAAAAAAAATTTAAAAAATGGTTCAGAATGTGCAAACTGCGTTCTTTCATATGATACCCCACATGCCCTAGTAGCCCCACTTTGAATTTTTAAGACCCCCTTTCAGTCCCTTTTAAAAAAAAAACATAAATATTTTTACTTCTTTCTTATTTGCAAAATTGTTGGGTAAATGTCATTTAAAACTGTTCCAAATTTCAAGTTGATAGCATAAGTAGTTCTTGAGATATCCAGCTGTGACAGACAGACAGACATACAGACAGACTGAGTCACACCATAAGGGTTCCTTTTTTACCATTTTGCTACCCTAATTACCGATTTTTTCCCAATAGAACACGTAAGTACCTACATCAAAATGTTTGCACATTAAAATTTGCATGTCTAAATAAATTAAACTTGACGGAGCCCCGCGGGGCTCCTATTGAACCTAACCAAACTGAACCTCAGGATGCCCAATAATTATAACTTGTACAAGTTTTGAACTTTTGATAATCAATTAAGTACTTAGTTAACTAGTAGTACAATAATAAGTTTATTAGATGCGCATTTCTTATTTTTGATGAACAGTTAGTATTTTTGATATACATATAACTTAGAGGTTTTTACACAGTTAGGTCCACCAGTAGTACCTATGCTTGTGTCCACGATTTTTGTATCATTAAAGTAGGGAAATCGGGGAAATATCATAATAATTAATATGCATCACAAATTCACATTGATCGAGTCTATTATTATAGAGTCTATTAGATTAGAGTACATAAAAAGTACATTATACTATGTTTATGATAGAGTATAATTTTCCCTGTAGAAATCGAATCTGCGCACGACCCACAAAAGCGCTACGGCATCACCAACAGAGCTACCCAAACTAATTTTACCCGACCGCGTCAGAAGGACGGTTATGTTTTTTTTAAGAGGATATTATGTTGAAGCGTTGAAGGTGTGTGGTGTGTAAGTAAAATGGCGTTATGGCTGCCTAGTTTGACGTGAGAGAAATAGAAGACTCTCACGCGCACAGGAACTAAACGCACTTCGTTTAAATGTAGATTTATGACAAAATGCTCTAATTAAATAAATTTTTAGCTTAGTAAGTTCTTAACATATTTAAATACCATCGATTTAAAGCATACATTACTGCACAATAAGGTACTGTTTACGTATAATCGTATACAACAGAAAATAGACGGTGCTACTTTGGTTTTTTTTTTTCTATCGAAAAAATTTCAAGTTACGTACTTATAGGTAATATAAGTAAATAATCGTGTTTTGGTTTTAGTACAACAGTAGACAAATAGTCAAATAACACATGGAAAATCCAAATGATTTAACCATATAGTACTTAGGTACTTACATTTGGTTTTAAAGGAATTTTAAAAACACAAAATTATCATTGTATCCCCTCTTGAAACCCGACAAGCTGTTTAAAAAAAATCTAAATAAAAAAACGTTTTTTTCCTCATTTCTAAATGATTGAATTAGGTAATATCAATAAATTAGGTTGTAGTGCTAAAAATCGTATTTTGACATTAAAACCTAAGTACTTACTTAATTAATTAATTTGAACAACTTATATCGAAAATGAAAGAAGCTAAACAAAATCTTACAGTATCTTGATCTCGTAACATTTTAGAATTTTAGAATGAGGGGATTATAGTGTTGAATTTATCAACTTAATTTTAAAAGCACTTGGGTAGGTAGTACCTAATCAAAAAGTTATTGCCAATTTTTTTTTATAAGTAGGTAATAAAAGTTCGTAAACGCAAAGAAAGTATCGCATACGCACCTTTAGAGCGACTACGTCCACACTACTCCGCGATGGCTGGGACAGTGGCCAGTGGCAAACAGTGGCATATTATGTTGGCGAACACACGATTTCCCGCCCATGCAAAGCGCGCGACGAAACTTGTTTAATTTTATCGCAACGCCTGCAGCCTTTGGGTTATTCCTGAGGTAATTCTGTTTATAAACGTAACCGTTAAGGCGACGCTATCTGACTTGATGATTTTAAACTGAAGATCACGTCTAAACGAGTACCTAGTGTTAATGATTTGGAAAACATATATGTTAAATTAGAGCATTTTCTTAATAACTTAATATGTGAATATTTTAGATTATGTTTATATTAAATAGTGTAATTAATTTGTAAAGTTATGTCTAACGCAGATAAAAAACTGAGAATCACGCAAAAACTGTCAGGCGTATTTTTATGAAACCTTCACCATTTTAAAGGTAATTTAATTATTTATGTTTTAGTATAAGTACGTGTTTTATTAAAATGCCTTTTGTTTTATGTACTTATAATAAATTAATAATGCGTCTAATTTGGGACAGCGCTCCTTGATGGGCAAGTCCTATTACTGGCTGGACGTACGACGCGTTGCGTGAGCTCAGTACAGAACGCGCAAGCTAACCACTCAAGGTCATTGGCGTACCTGTAGTTCGGCCTTAAGAAAATTTATTGATTTTTTAACATTTTATTTGTATACAGTGGTATCCATATTGATGTTCTAAGTAGATGCGGGAAGGACAGAACAGGTTGAAGTGGCGTTGCTTGGGGGAGGCCTATGTCCAGCAGTGGACGTCTTTCGGCTGAAATGATCGCAGAGCATGTAACTATTTATTTATTCATTTATTTATCCTCCCACTGGAACGCCATACAGCAATTATACCAACAACCATAATAATAAGTTTGCGTTCATGATGAAAAAAACGAACTCGCCTAATTGTGTGGAGTGTGGAGTTGTGGAAGACTTACATCACTTACCTATTGATGGACTGTGTTCGATACGAGTCTAGTAGAAAGGATCTGTACGGTTCCGACTTGAAATAGGCACATTCCACAAAATTCTGTCTCAGCCAAATGGTGATGATGCGAAGAGTCTGTTCAGGTTCATGACCCAACTGTAAGCTGTAGCAGTGTGTATTTAGGGTACGATGGGACTGTCATACGCATTGCGATTATAAAGTCCCTAATTAAACATAGAAAAAAAAAAAACATTTCATGAGCTGGTTTCCATCACATACACATTCTTTGCGATATTATTGAGACTCAATGAATTTTTAAAAATAAATACCTAACATTTAAGTTGGAAAATAACGAAAAATTTTGGTGTGTGAAAAAAAAAAACTAAAATGATGATGGTGGTGATTTAGGTCCGTATTACAGAACGTCACTCAATACTCAAGCATTATTTAAAACTAGATTCAAGCCATTTGATTGGTTATAACTAGTTTTAAACTAGATTTAAACAAAGATCAGTGCTTGAGTTTCCTTCTGTAATACGGACCGTAGATAGAGAAACACTATACTTTCATCCAATGATATAATTATCATTGACTTTCATCGTCATCAATGCACAGATGAAAATCTTTCTTTCATTGACATCCAATGTCATTAAATTGCTACCATCATGGGATCAGTAAGTTCTAGTCATTGAGTTATATAACTAGAGAAGCAAACCTCATTAAAATGTGTAAAAAAAGTCTAGCCACTATTTCAACGCGACGACGTAGCTTTGAAACCACTAAACATTTAAAAGTAAACATATATCTTTCTCACTTACACAAGTCGCAAGAACAATACTGTCGCTTAGATTAGACAAAGATCGCAATATAAACATGCAATGGCGGTGAATGGCGGGATGGGGTTGCCTACCCATGCGAAATTTTACCCAAGTTTTTAAACGTTGAAAAAAAAACGTAACGTTTAAACGTTAAACGTTAAGTTATTTTTTAAATATGTGAATTATGTATTTCTTATTGGATGTGTATTAAAAGTTTATAACTAATGAAAATAATCAAGACATTTTCATTTTGAACATTTTTTATTTCCTTTAGTACATTTCCATACATATAATTTACATTTATAAATATTAGAATATAAAAACATTTAAGAATATAAAAAATAGTAGCCCACCGGCATCGGGAACAGGGTCCAGGGTACCGGTGGTCAGGGCTGCTGAGAGAGGAACCTCCTAACGATACGCGCCGTGTCCAGAAGTACCGCTTTCTGGAGCAATCTTCCTTAATCCAGCTGCCTAACGAGAGCCTCTTCAGGTGTTGATCGAGGCTCTTGGCTATTATGGCATTGGCCGTCACGACTATCGGCACAACGATTGCTGTATCGACATCCCACATGTCGACAACCTCGCGAGCCAGGTCAAGATACTTAATCTGCTTATCTTTTTCAGCTTTCACGAGATTCTCGTCATGCGGGACCGCTATTTCAATAATCATTGGGCGACGCTCTAATCGATCTATCACCACTATGTTTGTCTTATTGGCAACAATAGTCCTGTCAGTGATGATAGATCGATACCAATACAACGTGATATTGCCATTTTCGAGAACTGGGTCGGGCATATACCTATAGTACGGTACTTCCAATTCCACAAGACTGTATTTCAGAGTAAGTTGCTGGTGGATAATCCTGGCTACAAGGTTGTGCCTCTGCAAGTAGTCTCCGTTAGCCAGACGAGAACAGCCAGAAATAATTGACGGACTGATTCCCTCGGACGGTGGAATGCCCGACAGATGTCAACCGTGCCGTCCTTCACAATATATTTCCAGTAGTTGTTCGTCATCATAACTTCGTCCATAATCGCAAAGACAAAACCTTCGGTTTCCCCAAAGAGTCAGTTTTCTATAAGTCCTTTTCTTTTTGAAGGTTTTTTAATTATTCCATGAATTGCACTGTTTTATCATTTACATTTAGCTGCATTTCGTCTTCTTCGCTCAACTCAGTTCCTCTAATAACATCGTTTATTTTTTTTATTTGTAGTCTTTTATTTTTTTGTGATATTGTTTTTTTGTTAGTCTTTTAGCCGATACATTTTTCAACCGGTGAATTATTTTCCTCATTTTGTGCTTTCGGGGCGTTTCAGTTAATTCGTCTATCTCTTCGTCGGTTTCCACAGCATCCACATCCATATTTTCTTCTTCTGAAAGCTCCACCTGCTATTAGAATAACGGTTGTCCTGAAAAATATACAATTTACTGTAGGCAAAACAACTCTTTATAAACTAAAAACTAAGTTGAAAAAAACATTGAACAATGTAGTTTGAGTCGATATAAACTAATTTGTTGCTGTGGGAGTTTAATGAGAAGGCATTTTTTGCTGACATTACCTATAATTTGATAATATTAATTGCCGCAAAAAATCATTACTTTTACAATAAGCATTAGAATTCCTTGATTGCACAAATAAACACGGCCACATTCGCTTTTTGGTCCTATTTTATCTTGATCACGGAAGTGCTTCGAACAAATGACAGTAGATTTAGTAGGTAGCCAGTCAGTATCTTTTCTCAGCAATCGGATTATTGATTGAGAAGCATCTTTAGGTAGTCTGGAACATTGTTAATCATTATTAAAAAATATTTAAAATCGCTTATTCCATAAATTAAAAACTCCCACAAATGTGGGAAACTAAAACATAGTTTTTAGTTGTAACACTGATCATAATTAAAAAAAAATCTACATTTTATTTATTTTCCTGCGTTTTTACGATGATATAAACACAGAAACAATAAACTTACGTGTGGAAAGTAATTCCGGTAGTTTTTGTGATCTAGAATCGCATTCTTTCATTACGCATTTACCCATTTTGGCGATATTTTTTGTCGCGTGTCACTCGGTTCACTTCGGCTGCCGTCGTAAAGAGCACTGAACTGACGTTAATTACGCATACGGCCGTGGCCGTATGTTCAGTGGCAACGCCTTGGCGCGGCAATTGCTAATCTAGTGTAACATATATATCAATGGTTCTAGTGAGTATTATATCTTTAGTTTGAAAAAAAAATGTTTTATGTATTATGTACCTAATTCGAAATTAACTGTTAACTTGTTTTAAAACTTTAATTTGAAACCAAAAACTTAATAGTAGGGTAGGCTTAAAGTAGGTAAATTGAAACCATCGAACTTCGGTAAAGTTATGCCGCGCAAATCTTTTGTTTTTAATTTATTTTATCAAATTCAAATTTGGAATCATCCAAAATGGCCTACAAAAAAAACTTTCTTCAAAAGATTTTAAAACCGGCCAGGAATTTTTTGAGTTTAATAACTTTATTCAAAATATCCCTAGACGGTGTTGACATTGTAACACACTAACACAAAATAAAATTGTTTATTGTCACGAAATTGCACATGAAGCAATACACATACAAATATGCTAGTATCGCTGCCTAGATATCTCTTTTGTTGTCTGTACCTAACTCGAGCCATACAAGTATGATACTCAGGCGGCAACACATCTTGTAGTCAGTAATAATTATCTTCCTTCAATACTCTCGAATAATTTACTATTCTAAGTTTTGTCTAAGGATTGAACGTTAAGAAAAATGAGAGATGTACACACGGCTACAGATCAAGCTGTACATTACCAGTATAAGCTGATCACGCATTGTATAGGATATCCTTACAACAAGAGGTCAGTGTAAACTGGAAATGTATAGCTTGATGTGTAGCCGTGTGTACGAGTCTGTGTGCCAAAAAGCTTTGATTCCGTACTACAAAAATATCAATTTGACAACTGACGTTATGATATGTCAAATCACTGTCAATTGTCAAGTGAGTTGACTTTGACAATTTTAACAATACATTGAATCGAAGTATCGAAGCAAAAGTGAAAAGATAAACTTTAATAAGTAAAACATGGCAACTTGAGGCACTTACGTTTTAAATTGTATTAAAAAGCTGCTGCAGGAATAATGGATCCCGCTCTACTCCGGGAGCGTGAAGCGTTTAAGAAAAAGGCACTTGCTACGCCGAGGTACGTTACATGCTTGTGGTGGACACCGTTAGCTCGCGGGCACTGTTCGCTTCGCGTCGCGCCGTCACGACAGGCGCGTACTTTCTCTCGCTCACACACGCTGGCATCAACAATCTCAATTATCAATTTACATCATGATAACTTCAGAAAAACTATTGGGAATGATTGCTAAGTTTTTATTTGACCATCCACTGTATTGAGCCATTAGGTCACGTACGTTTAAACATAATTAAATGCAGTTTCAATGTTATTGTTGTTTTTCCTTGTCTGCTATCTAAGTTACTTATCTCTGTTAGTCATTGTAATAAATCACTAATTATAATTTTTCAGTATCGAAAAGAAAAAGAGAGATGACTCTCAATCCAAAGATGACAGCAAGAAGAAATCTAAATCATCAAGCTCGGTCAGCTCTGGACCGAAGCTTGATGCTAACAAGTGAGTTACTACATTTTATTACATCAACACTGTTAAAAAAAATTAAATAAGACACCTCAGGGCCATTGAAATAGCATGCTTTAATTGGTATCCCTAACTTAAGTCCTAAGAAATAATTCAAGTATGATATTTCTAGCTACAAAACAATGTCTGGGAGCTCAGCGTATCGGTTTGGTGTGCTCGCTCGCATTGTTAGACACATGAGAGCACGCCATCAAGAAGGAGATGACCATCCGTTGACTCTTGACGAAGTCCTGGACGAAACTAACCAGTTGGATGTTGGGAATAAAGTCAAACAGGTTGGAATACAGGCAAACTATTTTTATCTAGTATTGATGGCTTAAAATTGAGGGGCTTGTGGCTAAGTAATAACAGCAGCACGGGTTGATTTGTGGATGGGTGTCCATCTTTACATACCAAGACCCCTCCGCTCCGTACCTCGGAAAGCACATTAAGCCTATGATAGTTGTTACAGGTCACCAGAAGCCTGAGTCTCACAACCAGTCTTATCAAGGGGTATAATATTGTATTACACAGTAACCGGATTGTGGAGGTCAGATAGACAGTGGCTCCATGTAATATACTGGTAGTCAGCTGCATCTGGTTAGACTGGAAACCGACCCTAACACAGTTGGGAAAAGGCTAGGTAGATGATGATGACTTTCAAGTTAAAGAGAACAGTATTTTTCTATACAGGGTGAAATTTTAATCGTTTTAATCCTCTTAAGGGGTCATTGTACTCATCATTATGAACAACTTTTACTATGGGACCAAACCTGAAATCGTGAAAAAAAAATCAGCAGTTCAGTACATTTATCTATATCAAACTCGTCAAAATGTAGGGAGCAGCTGATTTTTTTTCGCGATTTCAGGTTTGGTACTATAGTAAAAGTTGTTCATAATGATGAGTACAATGACCCCTTAAGAGTATTAAAACGATTAAAATTTCACCCTGTATAAGTAGTAAAAGATACAACCAAGCCGAGATCAGAACTGTTTTATTCCTTATTACACTCATTACAAAAATGTTACACTTGACAACTAATGAAAACAATGAACAAGGTTCATAATAACAGTTAGATCTATAAAGAAACAGCAATAAACAAATTAGTAATTGGTAATACGGGCTGGTGTCCACAATCCACAACACCATAACTCCACATCAAAGCGTGTATTTTGTGTATGAATTAATATAAGTAAGTAACAATATTTTTTTCAGTGGCTACAAACAGAAGCACTTCAAAACAATCCTAAAATAGAATGCACTCTAGATGGAAAATATATTTTTAAGCCTGTGTATAAAATTAAAGATAAGAAGTCTTTACTAAGGTAAAATATTGCATTAATATTCAGTCATTAATGTTTTTAGGGTTCCGTACCAAAATGGTAAAAAAGGAACCCTTGTGGTCTCACTCAGTCTGTCTGCCTGTCTGTCTGTCTGTCCGTCTGTATGTCTGTCTGTCACAGCTGGATATCTCAAGAACTAATTACTAATGCTATCAACTAGAAATTTGGAACAGTTTTATATGACGTTTACCCAACTATTTTGCAAATAAGAAAGAAATAAAAATATTTATATTTTTTTTGTAACAGGTACTTAAAGGGGGTCTTAAAAATTCAAAGCAGGGCTACTAGGGCAAGTAGGGCTACTGGGGTATCATATGAAAGAGCGCTATTTGCACATTCTTAAACATTTTTTTATTTATTTTTAGGATGCACAGTTTTCGACTTTTGATGAAAAATGTAAAAAAAAATACCGTTCCCCCACCCCTAATCTCCGAAATTTGCAAAGCGAAAAATCTAAAATTATTCTATGTGATAGAAGTTTATGTAAAGATTACAGGAAAAATAAAACGATGTCTCTAAATAGCACAGTTTTTCAGAATTCATCAACAAAAATTACATACAGGGTGTCCCGTAAATAATGGATAATCTCTTAAGGGGTCATCGTACTCATCATTATGAACAACTTTTACTATGGGACCAAACCTGGAATCGCGAAAAAAAAATCAGCTGCTCCCTACATTTTGACGAGTTTGATGTAGATAAATGTACTGGTCAGCTGATTTTTGTTAGCGATTTCAGGTTTGGTCCCATAGTAAAAGTTGTTCATAATGATGAGTACAATGACCCCTTAAGAGATTATCCATTATTTACGGGACACCCTGTATAAATGATGGTACGGAACCCTCGGTTCGCGAGTCCGACTCGCTCTTGGCCGGTTTTTATTTCACATTATACAGGGTGGCAGGAACGTAATAGACGCGCAACCTCTTCCCATGGATTCACTCAGTTCATGATTCTGGAGTAATCTGGCTGGAATTTTTTGTTGGTTATAAAAAAAAAATGCTGTTCCATACATTTTGACTGTGATTCAGCAATTTTTTTTTTTAATAACCAACAAAAATTTCAGTGCCGGTAGGTCCAGAATCATGTGCTGAAACTATGGTAACAGGTTGTGCGTCGATGCCCGTGCCACTCGGTCTATGGTAAGCTTTTTGAACAATCACTGAGGCAGCTTTAAGTTCTTTTTTTTAACCAGTAGACCGCGTCCTAACCGATCGTCCTCGTCAAAAGCGATCGTCGCGTTCATACAGGGTGTGGCGTAAATCGTGGTCCAACGTTAAGGGCTCGATACACCGCATATTCAGCTACCACATACATACCACAATTTGAACCATTTCTTTTCCTAGGTCTCAATACAATTTTTTTTTATTACAACTCGCTTTATTATTATTTTTTACATTTGCAAGTGATAACACATGCATTTCACAGTTGCAAACAAAAACAAAATTACAAAATCATGTTATTTATAGAAAATACAGCCAAATTAGTAAAGCAAGGTGTAAATTTTTCAAATACTTACTTATAATTTTTCAAATAATATAAAAATATTTTATTGTAAGACTGGAAAAAAAAATATTCAAATTGTGGTATGTGATAGTTGAATCAACGTTGTATAGCGTTGAACCACTATTATTTTACGCCACAACCTGTATATTGTCACTTTTTGTTTGTTGAATGGTGATGGTCGCTTTTGGTTAGGACTTGGGGTTAGAGATTGAAGTAATATAAAGTCTTTCTAGTGTTTACAATGCGTTTCAAATAAGAATAGGATCGACTCAGCGCCATGTTGTGACGTCATAGCTGTCAAATCGACTGAATTGGGTAGGGTGAGCAAAACAAGACATTTTTTAGTTAACATTTATTTACGAATCATGAATGAAGAATTTGAAAAAAATGGAAAAAATTGTTGCCAACAATGACAATATGAAAGAAAGAAGCATAATTTATAAAAAACTAATTGTGAATTTTTTGATGTCTGTTTTCACTTTGATTTAACTAAGACAAAACAAAACGTTATTGATACGCAAATAAGTTTTCTTTGCAAACCATACTTTTCAATCAACATTTGACAGATAGAGGTCATTGACGTTCCTATTCTTATTTGAAACGCACTGTATAATGCTCTGATTGGTTAGGTTAGTAGGTAGTGATGCCTGTTAAAAAATAACCCTGTATTTTTAATATGCGTGTAGAACTATAGACGTTTTATATCATAATACTTTCTCTTTCCAGATTACTAAAACAACAAGATCTCAAAGGACTTGGAGGCGTACTGTTGGAAGATGTGCAAGAGTCTCTTCCTCATTGTGACAAGGCACTGAAAAGTTTAGCTCAAGAAATCCTGTATATAAATCGCTCTACAGATAAGAAGAAAATATTGTTTTATAATGATAAAACTGCAACACTTGATGTAAGTTGAATATTCAAAGAGAAGTTTATTTGTACTCATTGAACTAAAAAGAAAGTCTTATCTAGGAATCACCCTTTAAACATTGTTTCCCAAGTTATTGACAACAAAAATATACAAATCAACAAAACCCGACACTTGTTGAAGTGGATAGTGGCCCATTATTGAAAGCGGCCAGTTATTCCTCGATTTATCCTACATCAAGTAACAAGTCCAAAGAGTTTATAGTAACAATCTGTGCCAATTCTAAAGTAGTCTAGGGTCAGACAGAAAAAAATATTCGCGGATGCTGGAGCACTTTTTAAATTTCACTAAGTAATTGTGTAAATGTATCAATGTTGAGTGTTGACTTTGTACACGTGAATTTTCAATATAAAATAAACTAAAACGCTAGGAATTTTTTTTCCGGTCCACTTTTTTATGGCCTGGTAATGAACAAAAATGTTCCAGGAATTTTTGTTATTAAATAGCGTATAATATTCGACACAGACATCAAGCGTGATGTCTGCATTAATTTTATACTTAACTTACTTAAGGCGCGGACTGACTACGATTTTAAACGGCACACAACCGCGTAATCTATTGTCACCATTGCAGCATTGCTAGCTTGAAATAAGGTTGAAAATTTAAAATAATATTTGTGTTGCCGAGATGAGACTAAGCTGCGAATTTGTATTTATTTTCCAGGTTTTCTTTAGATTATTCAGAATTTAAACAATAAATTAAATAATTGTCCGGTTAAAGTTTTAAAAAAAATGCTAATTCTATAAAATTCTAAAAAAAGGAATGTCGCTATCGCTGAAAATACAGAGATATTCGACGCCAAAGTTTATTTTTGTGGAGCAACTTCCAATTTTTTTATTATGAATATCGAACTATTTTTTACTAGGTATTCTAATTGGTTAATTTTTTTCTTTAAACCCTTCTCTGTCCACTGTATTTTTTGCGTCGAATAGTATCATTGCGTTACGTCATACTCGACAATCCAAGAAAACAATTTTTGTGAATATTGAGCTAATACCGCGCCTTGAAGTCATCATTCAGTGTTTAAAAAGTCTCGAGCATACGCGAGGATTTTACCGCTTTGGTGGAGACTGACCCTTGGGAACCCTGCAGCCTATAGTTTGGTCTATCTAAGTTCGATTTTACATGAGGGTGTCCCTCTTTGTCCCGCTATGTTTGTCTCTCTTTGGCATATGAAACGATATGGAATGTCAAAAGTGACCGATTATTTTGTCGCAAACACAATTGCAATGCATTTCGTTTTGACAAATCAGCAATATTCATTGCATCATTTACGTTGTTAGCAGACGAATTGTTCAAACATAATGAAGTAATGAATTAGGAATTTCTTTCAAAAACTGAAAGATTGTGATTGAAAGTGCGTTACGCAATTACGGTGGTGCTCTAAAGAAGTGCCTAAACATTATGCTATGCTTTGCTTTTTGTCTTCAGGTTGATGAAGAGTTCGTAAAATTATGGCGCGCAACTGCAGTCGATGCAATGGATGACGCGAAAATTGAAGAATATTTAGAGAAACAAGGCATCAAATCAATGCAAGACCATGGCCAACGAAAACCGGTCGTGCCAAAACGAAAGAAAACGGCTCAAAAAAGAAGGCAGTTCAAGAAACCAAGGGACAACGAACATTTGGCTGATGTGCTTGAAACTTACGAAGACAATACTTTGACGCAAAAAGGCGTATCTATAAAATAAAAGTTTTTAAAAAAATACCTTTTTTTTTCATTAAGTATAATATTTTGTAGAAAAATACAAACACTAGCAAATGCCCTAATAGATAGCTTTATTTATTCTCAAACATTTTATTGCTTTTTAGACTTTCGGCTTTCGTTTTATAAATCATAAGTACCTACCTATATAAATATGACGATGTCATCGGCAATGCGAAAGTCTGAGATCTACTCGCCGTTCACGTTGACACCCTGTCCAGTCCAGTCCAGCGTCTTCAAGACGTCCTCCAACGCATTGGTGAATAGTTTCAGGTATCCCCTGTCTGACACTTCTGAGCAGTTGGATGGTTCTGATCTTGGATCTAGACAGTCATCGTGGCAGCGTCATACAGACACCGTAGACTATACACTAAACAGACACCTCAACACTTCGATCAGTCAATTCGACACCGTTGCAGAGAGGACAGAACTGCCCATATTTCGACGGAGTCGAAGGCTTTCTCATAGTCCACAATTGCCATACACAGCGGCTGGTTGTACTCCTCGGTCTTCTGTACAATTTGCCGAACAGTATGGATGTGGTATACGGTACTGATGCCTTTTCGAAAACCGGCTTGTTCTAGTGGCTTGAACTCGTCAAGTCTTCTGGCGAGAAGGTTCATGACAACCCTCGAGAACAGCTTGTAGACACGTGGCTCAGAAGTGAGATAGGTCTACATAGTTTTTCAGCAAGGTTTTATCACCTATTTTTGAAGAACAGAACCACCACACCTCTGCTCCACGCCTCGGGCGTTGTACCCTCTTGGATGACTAAGTTGAAGAGACTCGCTAGCTCTCTTAGGACTGGAGCTCTGTCGTTATTCCGTCATCATCAAGTGACTTGTTGTTCTTTAGCTGCTCGAGAGCCGCCCTAATCTCGCACAGGTCGACATCCGGGACAGCTTCCATGTAGTGGCGCGTTAATTCGGATCAGTAGTCTGTGGTATACCTAAATAGTCTCTGACTATGTTCTTCCAAAGTTTTGAAATACGAACAATAATCTCGTTAAAAAAACGGCCTCCCGCGCTGCAAACTATTTTCAACCACATACTAACTTTGTTCGTAATGCCGATACAACCTCACGGCTTTTGGTAAAAATATAGGTACCACACTTAGCCACCTTTCCTGGAACGCAAGGGGTGGGCCCACCCCATACAAAATTCCAAAAAATAAGAATTTAAGACGCGGAATGCGCTCGCCCCACCTCTTTTATAACTGGTAAGTCTCGTCAGTTGGGGGGTTTAACGTTTTCGCCACTTGGTGAATTTGTGGTTACTGAAATCAGTATATCGGGCTTTAGTTTATGTCTTGGTTTGGCTTTAAAACTCGCCCAAATTTAAACTTAGTTGGAATTTATGCATTATCTCTTATATTACAAACTCGTACGTGTAATAGAACGATATGCCTCGAGAATCAGTTTTAAGCAATATATGTAGATAAATTATCGATTACAAAATCTAAGTATGATAAATCGTTATGATCGAGAATCGATTTTTAAAGCAACCGATTTTTTTTGACATCTGTCTGTCGTCTGTGACAAAGTATTTTGATATTTTTGACTTTTGTTTGTTTGACAGTTTGACATTGTGTTTGACATATGCGTTGATTGTAGCTTCTCCCGCTTGGATTTGTTAAATTCTTTGTTTTTCATAGAGTTATCGAAATAATATACATATGTAATGGTCTTTAGACAGAAATCAAAATAAAACATGGCGAAAAGTGAAGTAAATGAACAGTTATCACTATCGTGGGACGCTCATCAGAAGAGCATTTGTAATGGATTGAGCCAACTGCAGCAGGTGAGCACCTTTGGTTGATTTTTCTTTAAAAAAAGTAAAAAACCTAACAATAAGTACCTAACTAATTTAAGTAATAAGATGTTTTAATTTGGTTTCTTTGACCTACTAATTCAAAGAAACCAAATTAAAACAGAGTGAATGCGTACAAAATGCCTCAATTAGCTTTGCTTTGGGAACCTTTTGAAAGCAAAACAAAATCGGCTTTTTTTTTTAAGCTGACCTACCAAGCAAAGATAACATTAATTTGTTGGTTTATTCTTGCTTTCCGGTCCGAGGATCATCTTAGCTTAGCTGCATCAAAATAATTATAATTTGTGATGTTATACATTATATTTCAGCGTGGAGAGTTTGTTGACATGACTTTGGCTGCAGACGGACACCATGTCAAAGTGCATCAGATGGTACTGTCTCTTGTTAGCCCGTACATCAAGGACCTGCTATCAACCGCACAGTGTCCACATCCAATAATATTTCTCAATGTAAGTAGCAATGATTTTATTGTGATACCAAAACATTGTTCTGCTTAGATAATGATGACAGATATCTGAGGGGCAATTCCCGTAATTTTAACAACGTTCGCAATATCATCTCAAGACTCAAGCTGTCAAAAATTGTATTAAACGCTATACAATTTTTGACAGATTGAGTCTTGAGATGATATTGCGAACGCTGTTAAAAATACGGGAATTGCCCCTCTGAAAGACGTTGCACCAGTAAATGCTGCCTGCTATTAAAAGTAGGGACATGCTATTTAATACTTTGCGGGACAGTAAATGAGACAAAATAGAAGTTTTATTGTTATTACCCTCAGTGTTATTACCTCTAGTGCCCCCCGGTGTTAAAGTTTCATAGAATATTTCAGAACATTTCCTACACTACACTAAGTGCTATTTTGGAGTACATATACACAGGGGAAGTCCAAGTGCCTAAACACCGGCTGCCTGACCTGATAACTGCTGGTAAAGCACTGCATATCAGAGGACTTAGAGAAATGGTAAGGTATTCAATATTATTCCTAACTACAAGCAATGTGAAAGGCACTACTTATTGTGAATAGATAATGCAATCTCGAGTTGAGATTGGCAAGTCGAGATTCTCGAGAATGCAATCTCGAGATCTTGCGTACTTAGTGATCTATATAATCTGTGGTTTAAAGTGTTAGATTATCTATGATCATATACTTGGTCCTACATGGACCTACTTAATAAATAATTTTATATATTATTTCAAGTGTTTTAACACATGGCGCAGTCGGTAGGATTTATATAGAGATTGGCCATTCGAGATCTCGACAGCGAGAACAAGATTTCGAGATTTTCGAGATCGAGATTCGCCAAATGTCTTTTTTTTTAATTTGGCCAAAAAATTCTTAAAGTTATTAAAATGAACTATTTTGTAAATAAAAAAATACTAATCGAATCACAAAACAAATAAAAACGTTTATTTTGCACTAAGCATAGGTACTTATTGCAACAAATCATGCACACTATAACTTCATTAACTATTATAATATTGCAAAAGATTTCTCAAGAAGTATAGTGTGCTAAGTCGCTCGCGCTCAGTCACGAAATCTCGTTCGAGACCGTAATTATGGGTCGAGATCTCAAGAGATTTCAAGAACGAGATTTACTTCCCACGAGATTGAATCTCGAAAAAGGCTTGTCATGTCGCGAAATCGAGATTGCACTCCCTGACTGAATGTTTTGCTTGAAACGGAAACTCACCAGTACCACTCACCGGTCTTTATTCAGTGTTCATGAATAAAAAAAGGCAAACTGCATAAAAAAAATAATGTCCTAAGTAAACCACCAACACCAACATACCACAACCACCACCTATTTTACCTCTTTTGTTCTCCTTTCAAGGATGATAAGCAAACTGCAGATTCTGATTCAACCACAAAAGCCAATCCTAGTCCACCAAGAGTAAAAAGTATTTCTGAAAGGCTAAGAGCTCTCAAGCAAAAGAAGATAGCTGCACAACCCAAAGAAGAGGAGAAAACAACACAAGTGCAACCTATGTGCAAGTATGAGCAAATTGTTTTGTTTTTATCTGAGATGATTTATTTTCCAGAAATAATATGCAGAAAAAATACTGTGAGACCTCAGACTAAATAAAAAACCAAGACAAACAAAACAGTGAAGCATGCGCGAAACTACACCTAGCTCTGTGCATATACGCTCACTCACACACACACATTTACACCAAACTACAACTAAATTACATTTCACGGAACCGGCCTCACGTCACTGTTTACAGCGCACTGAGTGTGAGACCCTAAAAATGACAGTGTCGTCGAGGAAACATATTCTTTCAAACTTCTTAGCGTGTCGATTCCAAAAATAATTCATAAAATGTTATGTATTTTTGAAGTGATAACGTCTTTATGCCCGTTGAGCGATTTTTTTTTTTTTTTTTTTTTTTTTTTTTTTTTTTTTTTTTTTTTTTTTTTTTTTTTTTTGAGGGTGGGTAATCATCAAATAACTTCTCCCGCTCTGGGTGGAGCGGAAGGGCGTGTCAGACTTTTACTGACTAAAACCCACCCGTGTTCCTTCAGTTGCCTATGCCAGGGCCGCGGTAACCCCTTCAGACAACCCGCGACCCCAGCGGCGTCGGCCCTATTGGACCCCGTCACTTGCTGACATCTCTTTGAGGCGCGCGTGGAACACAACGCGCCGTCGACTCGGGCCTGGTCCTTACCGGACGGCGAGCTACCCGCTGCTCACCGCCCGCAGGCCCGCGCCTACGGTGGCCGGAAATCGCCATGCGATTCCCGCCGCCCAGGGCGTCTCCTGCGGCGACTGAGGGCGTGAGGCTGCCTCTCCCTCACGCGTTCCGCCTCCTCCTTCGCGAGCATCACTGCTTCGCAGAAGGAGGTGACGGCCTCCCATGCACTCTCGCTCCGCACCATGGCCTGGACCAGGCTCGGACGCGAGAGATCGCCGCCGCCGATCGCCTCCGTGAGAACACGGCGGTGCTCTGCCCAAGCCGGGCAGACCTCCACTGTATGCTCCACCGTGTCCTCCGGGCGATCCACACAATGGTAACACCCGGGCGTTTGCGTGAGGACCTGTGTCAGGCGGAAGGTGAGGACGCCGTGGCGCCTCTCTAACCACTCCTCAAAGAGGGGACTTATCGCCGCAATTGTGGCGTGTGGTGGCAAGTCAAAAGTTTTTAAAACAATTTTTGGTAAGGGGATCTTACGGGTACACACGGCTACACATCAAGCTATACATTTCCAGTTTACACGGACCTCTCATTGGAAGGAAATCCTATTCAATGCGAGATCAGCTTATACTGGATATGTATAGCTTGATCTGTAGCCGTGCGTACAACGCGAACGATAAGCTAGTTTTATTTACTATGCGTGCCAAATAAGAATAAATAAATAAATTAATAAGAAATATATGATAAGGACAAGACATTATGCAAAAAGATTGTTCAAACGTACCTCCAAAATAAGTCATATGACGAAACTGAAAAGATCTTAACATAGGTGGTGAACATGGACAATCATACACACACACACACACACACCACACACATTACACGCAAACACACAATCACTACTACAGGCTCATTCTAAGCAATTTTCATTTATTTATTTATTTTGTATTAGTTTAGTCTTTTTATTTTTCATTGTTAATCTTGTTGCATAAGTTTTTCAGTAGTATTTACTCCCGGGAGAGGGCACTGGCTCTTGTAACACAGGTTAACCACCTAGCACAAGTGTCAGGGACTTCACATTAATTGTAACCACTTCCTTATGTAATAAAGATTATTATTATGTTATGTTATGTTATGTTATTATGGACGTCACAGTTTTATTCTGCATGTTCTATTTGGGAAATCATACTTAAACGCTTGTACATAGACATCCATACTCAAAACTTTCCTCACGACATTTTCCTCATTCCTCCGCATCACATACCATGACTATCGATTTCCGCACAACTTTTCAATCACAGGTGCCACTTTCAAATTTCCTCTTATACACTCATTTATCCATTCCACACCACACATCCCTCTTAGCATTCTCATCTCAGCTGCATGCAATTGCCTTTTTATTCATCCTTAACTTTCTATTCTACAGAATATATGTTGATGAAACGGACGAATATTCACCCATGGACCAAGATTCAACCATAGACATACAAGATTCAACCATAGACATACAACATGAATCCACCTCAGTTGGCGAAACTACGCTGGACACCACTGGAACACTCAACAACTCGAATAACGGACTTGGAAATTCTGTTATAAGCCCGACTTCTGAGGGTACAAGGAAAACCCTAAGTAAGTATAGCAAAAAAAAAATGTAGGTAGGCCGCGTGTGTATAACGCACGGTACTGTACAGCAATGCTATTCTGTAAACATCTCACCGTGAAAACTTAAGTGAAGTGAACATGGAGTGAACTGTCAGTGTCATTCCACCTGATGCTAGGGATGGACCAAGCACATTTTTACAGTCATAATCGAGATTTTAATAATATTTTTACGCTATTCTAGTGATCATTTTATATTATTTCAAAGCTAGTATTTAAGTGTATAAATATTACTACACCTTATAAGGGTTAGTCTAGGAAAAAAATTCACATGAAAAAATTGAGTTTTGTCTGAATTTCTATTTGACTATTTTATTTTGAAACCCCCTAAATAGTATACACCACACTTACTAGCTTCCAAATAATATAACATCATTATTTATAGAATTCGCATAAAAAATATAATTAAAATCTCGATTATGATTGTAAATGTAATTTGGTCAATCCCTAGCATCCGTGGGATGACACTGACAGCTCACTCCACGCAAGTTCTCACGGTGAGATTTTTACAGAATCACCCAGCAGTACTGTGCGTGATACCTACACAACGGCCTTGTTCAAACTTGTTCAAAAAGTGCTGATTCTCAGCCTAGTTTGAATATATTTATGGCTTTTTTTTTTTAAATTAAAAATATTTATTAATAATCGAGAAAGTTTTTGTATTTTGAACTTTATTACGATAAAGATAAAGTCCTGAATATAAAAACTGTTAGAAGTTAGAAATAGTTTTGTAAATGAGACAGATTGAGTTTTAAGCGCAGCACTGGGAACGAAGGTAACTGTGTTTAGCTTACTTTAGAGCGGCAAACTTACTATAGCTACGTGAGCGAAGATAAACGAACTTAGCTTCGTTCACAGTGGAGCCTGTGCTTTGGAAAGGGCACACACGTTGACACACGTTGTGTGACAGAGACAACGCAATACAAGCTGAACTTTTTCTAAAACTAGATGTGCCATACTTATTGGAAAACACTATAGGTACGCTTTCCAACCATTTATTTTACTTTTTTTGTCATAATCACGCCTATAATGTTCCCACTGCTAGAACACAGGCCTCCTCTCTGTGAGAGGGAGTGGGCCGGGATCCACCACGCGGGCCCAATGCGGGTTGGTAGATGTCACCATGTCTTCGAATTTTTGGTTCTAGGATCGATACATTTCCTTTTCCTCACGTTTTCCTTCATCGTTTTGAGAGCAGTGGTGATGAAATAATTTACACAAAGTAAAGCGCCTGTCAGGGTTCGAACCTACGACCTACAACTCGGTAAGTCGCGGCAGTTACCATTGGGCCACTACTGCTCTCAATATATGTAGTTCCTTATTTATTGACAGGCAACCATAGAAGGTCAAATGCAATTCTTTATGGACGCTATGAAGATCCTTATTAGGTTCCGAACCGAAGGGTACCAAACTGAACCCTATTACTAAGCATCCGCTGACCGTCAGTCCGTCCGTCTGTCTCACAGGCTTTATCTCATGAACCGTAAAAGACAGTTGAAATTTTCACAGATTACGTCATATTTCTTAAAAATAAAATATAGTTAAAAATTAAAGAAGTCCCCATACAAAAAACTTTTCACATTGAAAAAAAATTCTTACCCTAGCATGTGGGGGTGTCATTGTCTAAAACTCATCGAGTAGAGTACTGTAACAAATCTACTCGCCTAAAGAAATAAAAGGGGGCTAAAGTAAGACTTGAAACAATATATTAAATATTAAAAGATAAAAAATACAGACCGGTTTTTAAAAAACACGTCCTACCTAACACACACAGCTATTTAGGAAGGTAGAGGATAGCTTGAAGTAGTAATTTGAGTAAGTCCAGGTTAGGCAAACACGCACGGATAGTTTGGAAGAGGAAGATTTTGAATTGAATCGCTCCGATAAATTAATGGTTATTTTCTATAACCCTCCTTCAGGGATCGACCGCAGTCGGGTAAGTTTTAGTCACTGAGTTAGTTTTCCCGGTCGAAGAATACTTTTAGGAGATGTTTCGTTTATAGCTTCCGGAGCAGAACTCAACAGTCTCCGAGTCTTTCACCCATCGATTCATCAGCGTTTTTCGAAATCGTCTTCCAATTTCAGATCCTTTCCACATTTGAAGCTTTCCGTCATCAGAATGCCAAACGCCACAGTCAATGCTTGAATCTGCCAGTAATATACGTTGAAAAACCTCTAACCTCTTCGATGAATTTCGAGTGTGTGTGGATTAATTTTATAAAAGTAATTTAAGATACAGCTATTCAATAATAAATCAAAATTATCTATAAAATACAATATTTGACCTAACATATTGATAAAAAGAATTTAGATTACATAAATCAAAAGAAACGTTCATAGTCTATGCCATTATGAAACTCTATGAGGTAGTTAGATAGAAGAAAAAAATAATGACAGCTTGACAACCTGACGTAAGTGTCATAACAATGAAAAATTTATAGAAAACGAATTGTTTTAGACCAATTCGCAATATATGAATATAAATCTTTATAAAAGATAAATAAAAATGGATGAAGTGTAAGTAAAGGTTATGTATGTAGTATGTATGCATGTAGTAGAAGTATGTAGATACTATAGTACACATATATTTTTTATTTTTTTTTATCTTCAAAAATGAAGAAATAGGGGCCCGTGAAAATTGTCAATTTTAGACCACTACGAGCTCTTTCGCAACAATCAAACAAGTTAGGAATTTGAAACTTCTGTATATTATGTACCATATACTGTATTTAATCAACAAATACTAAAAAAACCGACTAATAAGGTATTTTGTTTAAATATGGGCGATTTTGTGCAACTGCAAAAATAACTTTGCAGTTCACAGTATCATTATGGAATACAAAGTTATCTTTGCAATTGTTAAAATTTACTCATTTCTAAGTGGCAAGTTAAAACTGGACTAGGTAATGCCTTGATCACACCTAACGAGTACAGTGGCGAGTCAGTGTCCTCGGCCGAGTGCTCGGTTGGTATAAACACTTTAACGAGTGCTCGGCTGAGTGCTAGGTCGAGCAGAAAGGCGAGAGAGTCACTAGAATCCCAATCTGTTTACTAGGCCGAGTACCCACCTCCCCGCTTCATTATTCTGCCCCCGCAGCGACTCGATGTCCCACTCGGCACGCATGAACACGCACTCGCTTGTCTCTCGGCCACTCGCCACTAGATCGTTCGTCACCAAGCAGTTTGCGTGTTTTGTTTTTGTTTTCAAATTATCCTAATCTCAATTAAAATGTCCGCTAATAACAGATGGAGGTTGGAAACAACAATAAAATTTATTCAGTGTTACAAAATACATGAATGTTTGTGGAAGTAATAATAAATCCCACAATTCGTTAATTTAATTGAGATTAGGATAATTAGAAAACAAAAACATAAACACGCACACTGCTTGGTGACGAACAAACGAGTGGCGAGTGGCCAAGTGACAAGCGAGTGCGTGTTCATGCGTGCCGAGCGGGACATCGAGTCGCTGCGGGGGCAGAAGAATGAAGCGGGGAGGTGGGTACTCGGCCTAGTAAATAGATTGGGATTCTAGTGACTCTCTAGCCTCTCTGCTCGAACTAGCACTCGGCCGAGCACTCGTTAAAGTGTTTATACCAACCGAGCACTCGGCCAAGGCCACTGACTCGCCACTGTACTCGTTAGGTGTGATCAAGGCATTAGTGTGCCGTTTTTGAAGATCGAATGTTGGTTAGGTAGCTACCCTGTTTATTTCTTTTTACTTATCATTGGCATTTATGACGAAATTAGCTCCTGCCCACGTCTTCGTCCGCGCAAAATTTGTGGTTCTCCCTACCTACCCCTTTCCCCCGGACCGCCAACTGGTGTAAACGTGTGCACAACCCATATTTCTTTATTAAATAATTATTTAAATCAATATTCGAGTCAGTTAATCCACACGTAAAAATAGGAGCACATAAACCGAAAGACAGTCGCTATTGAGAAGCGCGACTAAGCTGCGCAACATAATCTACCGCTTCGGTGCGCCTGGTATCCTGGTACGTGCAAGCAAATCGGCCACTGTCAAGGTACGACTTCTTACTGTACCTGTCCATGCGCAACGCCACGCCCTTGAAGAGTTCGAAACCCCGCCTACTCAAATGTCATTGGGCCGTTCAAGGACTACGTGCTGCAAGGACGACGCTGTGTGCGTAATCAGCTTTCACTCCACACTATTACACACCTAGCCCGTACATTACCTGCTTACGCTTATAATCTCCTGGTACTTGGTTCGACATAATTTAGCTTTGGTGTCGCGGATCTTCGTGCAATATCGCCGAGTGCCAATACAAAACGTTCAACTGCGAGCTGTGTCGACTTGTTTGCGTGTTATTATCTCCTGGTACTTACAATGGAAGATATGAACAAATCCCTTTCTGAATCGAATATTCCCAGTCGAATAGTACATAGTACACCCCCTAACTTCGTATCTCAACGTAATAAAAGACCAAGGGAATGTTCCTGCGTCTCTGACTTCCTCGCCTTTAAAGATGAAGTCAAAACACTGATATCATCTCTAATGTCAACACAGCAAGAAGAGCTCAAGAAAATTTACCCGACTCTGATGGAAATAAAATCTACTAATAATAACATAGAAACCGCCATGGCTTTTCTCTCAGCTCAAAACGATGAGCTGAAAAATAAAATAGAACAACTCGAAGTTCAAACAATGAAAGACAGAAATTATATCACTATTTTAGAAGATAAGATAGAGGATCTGCAAAGAGACAGCCGTAAGTCTAACTTTGAGATCAAAAATGTGCCAAAACTGGCTAAGGAGTCCAAAGAAGAACTAATAAAAATGGCCATCTCCCTTTCTAATGAAGTTGGTTGCAATATGGCAAAATCGGACATAAGTGACATCTTCCGAGTTCAGAACAAGCGTGCTAAGACGAGAAATAGTACAATTATAGTTGAGATGACATCAGCTATTCTGAAGACCGATCTCTTAAAGAAAACCAGAGACTATAATAGGAAGCATAATGAGAAAATATGTGCCAAGCATCTCGGATTTAAAACTGAAGAATCCACTCCAGTGTTTATCTCGGAACAGCTAACTGCAAAAGGAGCTCGACTTCACTTTCTTGCTCGTGACCTGGCAAAATCCAAGGATTACAAGTACTGCTGGACATCATACGGCAGAGTTCATGTTAAGAAGGATGACAACTATCCTACTATCATCATAACTAGTGAGTCTCAGGTCCATAATCTTTTGCAACTTAAATGACTAGATTTTACCTTACCGGTTATCATTTGTCTTATTTGCGTTATTTTGCTATGTTGTTACTTGATTCTATACTATAGCCATAAGAATAATATTAACCAATACTGTGTTATACTTCTGATGTTTATTTGTCATACTCACACTATTTTATTCAGATATTACCCCTACTTGGCACGGCTCAACTGGTATTTTAGTTGCTTAAAATTAATTTCTAATAGCAGTTTAAATATAAAGCTAACTGCCAAGTTAAATTTTAACCAATACATTGTTATTCTACTGATGTTTATTTGTCGTATTCACCATATTTTACTCAGTTGTTATACCTATTTGTCTCGGTTCCACTGGGATGTTAGTTGCTTAAAATTAATTTCTGGTATTAGGATAAGTGTAAAGCTAATTGTTAAGCTAAGTATTTATTTAGTGCGCACTCATACATACCTACCACTCAATCCTACACTCATTCAGCCTATCACTCCCACACCAATCACTCATACACTAAATGCCTGTATAGTTATGTTTTTCTGCACTTATAAAACCTATAATTATGGATAGCACCTTGCAGACTTTAAATGACATTGACAATTATGAAATAGCCCAAGTGTTCGACTGTGAGCTCAGCGACTTTGCCAACCATATTAAGCCTAACTCCTCCGACTTCACTATTGTTTCTCAAAATATTAGATCCATTTATTCTAACTTTGAAGACCTTCAACTAAACATAATAAATCTTAAAATGGAAATTGACTTGATAATCTTAACTGAATGTAGACTAAACACAGATAAACAAATTCCTCAATTAACCAACTATAATTCACACCAAACTACCAACCATCTTAATAAAGCTGATGGAGTGGTCGCTTATATTAAAAGTACGCATAAATATAGAATAAGAGAAATAAAGTTAACACACGCGTCTTGCCTGGAGATCCATATCTCACCTGACCTTACAGTCATCGCAATTTATCGGTCCCCCTCAATCGCAAACGCTGACGAATTTATTAATTCCCTAAATAATCATCTTGCTACCATTGCATCAACTAGTAATATAATTGTAACTGGGGACATTAATATTAATATTAATCTGATATTAAACCACGGCGAGCAATCACAGGCACGCGCAAATAGACTTAATTACCTCAACATGCTGGCTATGCATGGGCTTCTCCCTGGTCACTCGCTACCCACGAGGCACAAAAATTGTCTAGACCATATTAACATAAAGCTAAAACCTACTGAAAAAACAGCGACTATTGCAATTATTCACACAACCATCACGGATCATTTCATGACATTCCTAAAAATTACGAACCATACAAACTTAATAAATCCAACTAAAGTAAAATCAGATTTTAACCTTGAGAAGGGACTCGTCCACTTAAAAGATAGTAACCTGGCAGACCTACTAAAGCTAACTAACCCAAACACAGTTACTAATAAATTAATTGAAATTCTTCACAATTGTATCATACACAGTACTATCACTAGGTTGATCCCGATAAAAAATAGAACCCTAAAACCGTGGATGACTATTGGTTTATTGCGCTGTATTCACAACCGAAATAACATGCAGCGGAGACTGAGGCTGGACCCGTTTAATGAGGTGTTAAAAATTACCTACAAAAGGTACCGAAATTACTGTAACTATATCATCAAAAAACAAAAACGTAATTATGACAGAGATCAACTTGCTAAAGCACACAATAATCCTAAAAAAACTTGGGATATCATTAACAATATCACACAGCGAAAACCTAAAAAAACAAATAACTCAGATCTCCTTGAAATATCCAATAGCCCGCAGAACTCTATTAACAAGGTGAATAGCTTTTTCTCTAATATAGGAAAGCTTCTTGCAGATAAAATCACATTGCCTCCGTCTGCTACAGTCAATAACAGTGACCCAAACCCATCCTTACCTGACTATATATCGTCCTCATCTTTTGTTCTACTCGACACAGACCCTTACGAAGTTCATGCTACACTAATGGGCTTAAAACAAGACAGCGCCCCTGGATGGGACAACATTCCCGTTAAATTTTTAAAAGCTGCACACGAACACATTGTTCCAATCCTAACTTACTTAGCAAACCTATGTTTTGAGCAGGGACTTTTCCCGGATGCATTGAAAGTAGCCCTAATAACGCCCGTGTACAAGTGTGGAGACAGGTCAGACCCGTCGAACTATAGGCCAATTTCAGTACTGCCATCTATCTCGAAAATCCTGGAAAGACTCCTAAACTCACGCTTAATCAAATATCTTTCTAAGCATAACATTCTGTCTTTGTCTCAGTTTGGGTTTCGACAGGGTAGATCTACTGAAGATACGGTCCTATCGCTGACTTCTACTATAGTCGATAAAGTGGATAAGGGCAGTAAATGTCTAGCAGTTTTTCTTGACCTCAAAAAGGCCTTCGACACAGTATCTGTCCCCATACTTCTGCACAGGCTCGAAAGCATCGGAATAAGGGGGCCTCCTCTCGAACTATTCAAATCCTACCTGACTAATCGCAAACAAAGAGTAAAAATAGGGGAGTTAGTAAGCTCAGAAGAAACAACGTCATATGGCGTTGGGCAGGGGAGTGTCCTTGGTCCGACGTTGTTTCTCATTTATATTAACAGTCTTTGCAATCTAATTATTGACGAGGGATGCATTTTCTCATATGCGGATGATACCGCCATAGTCTTTGCTGGTAAGACTTGGGCAAAAGTTAAAAGATCAGCCGAAATTGGCCTGTCTAAGATTGCAGACTGGCTCAATTGTAACCTCCTCACACTAAATGCCTCCAAGTCCAACTACATATGTTTCTCTAAGTATGCAAATACTCAGCCTCCGCTCGACTTCCAAATTAAGATCCACTGCTGTGCCAACCCTGCAATTCCTGATTGCTCTTGTGCAAAGATTGACAGGTTACAATATACCAAATACCTGGGTATCATGATAGATCAGCGTCTGTCCTGGCATATGCATACTGAACTAATCATGAAAAGAGTTAGGAAATTAATATGGACTTTCAAATCATTGCGTCACGTTGCCTCAAAGAATCTTCTGCAGAAAGTTTACGTTTCACTGGCACAATCGATTCTTACGTACTGTTTGCCATGCTGGGGAGGGGCAACTAAAATTAAATTTTTGGAACTTGAAAGGGCGCAGCGTTCTCTGCTTAAGGTTATGGCTCTTTAAACCTTATAGATTCCCTACCCAAAGTCTTTACCTTACCTCTGGCCTTCTGTCTGTAAGGAAACTCTACCTACTCCATCTTATATTGAGGAAACACAAATCCATTCCGTATGACCCCACAAAACCACGTATCAGTAGCAGAAGAGGCTACTTAGTCGCTCCAACTGTCCCAGTTAGATCTGTTTTTGCTAAGAGGCAGTATGAAAAGCAATCTTCCCACGTATACAACCTACTGAACAAAGAGCTACACATCTATCCTCTGAAACTCCGTGACTGTAAACAAGCTGTGACTGATTGGCTCAAGAATAAATCCTATGACGACATTGAGGCTTTGGTATCATCACCTCCATCCTGAATTAATAGGACCTTGGGAGCCAAACTGTTAGTGGAGGAAGCTGTACCTGGCTTCCTCCGATCCCAAGACATTGTCGCAGGGCTAACCTAACCTAACCTAATCCTAAACAGAAACCCTTATAAAATAAAATCATGTATTAAATTCCACGCTCACTCCATTACACACGAACACATATCCTCTCTCTCACACTCACACACATACCCCCACTCACACACACCCACACGCACGTTCAAAAATTCACTCATACACAACACACAAATGCGCTCCTTGTTGTATCTTGTATTTCTAATTATTTTTGGTTTATCTTTTGTTTTTGTTAACAATTGCATACTTGTGATTATGTTAAGCGGAAGGGCGGAGTCACCTATCACAAGCAATTCCTTGCTTAAAAGGTGATCTCCTAACTCATGTGAGCTAAGAATTTGTTTAAATGCAATAAACATTTTTATTTTTTATTTTTATTTTATTTTTACCCCGTTGCATCGCATCGCCTGCCCGCGATGTTAAGTACTTACTTCGTTTTTGCTTAGCGTTCTTCCTGACTTTTTTTCTTTTTGCTCGGCTCCTAAGGGTTCTTAGGCTTAAATTAGGCTATCAAATACAAAAATATTTTTTCAAATCCGACTAGTAGTTCCAGAGATTAGCGAGTTCAAACATACAAACAAGCAAAAAAACAAACTTCAGCTTTATTATTAGCATAATGTAGATAGATTACTCTTTTCATAATTCTATAAAACGGGTACCTTACAAACATGAGTCCTTCTTTGAGCGTGAAGTATTTCTTAGCGGCAAACAAGTGTAATTATTTCGATTTTGTCTAAGACAAATGATGTGTTTATTCACTCTAACCTTTGTTACTATATGGTTATTGTCCAGTGTATGAGCAAGACAGTTGTATTTCATTGTTGTGTTCTTCACAAATAAATGTGAAGTGGGGTACTGTTTTAGGTAAGTGTTTTTTTATGTTTATTACTATACAGCGGGACATCGACGCGCATCTTGTTGCCATGGATTCAGTACATGATTCTGAACCTCCCTGCGTTGACATTTTTCGTAGGTTATTAAAAAGAAAATTTGCTGTTCCATATTTTTTTGATAACACGAAAAATTTCTACTCTAGGATCGTGTGCTGAATTTACTGTGGTTACCACAGATTTAGAGTAGGCTAGATACCGCATGTTCATTATACATATAGTATGAAAACCGAGCGTGTCATCTATTTTATACCTACCTACGAATCAAAATCAAAATCAAATCAACCCTTCCTACCTACCTACCTACCTACGAAGACGTCACCCCAGCCATTTAGTGCTCAACGTAAACAGAATCGTTTCAATCGCAAAGCGTCAGTGAGCTAACAGACTTGTTTTATATCCTCGACGACACAACTCGCCACTGGCGCGATCGAACACAAACTAAAGCAGTAGCGCGTTAAGTTTGTGCACAGCACAAACATAGCACGCTTGGTCGGATGGCTTGTGGTATCTAGCCTACTCTAAATCTGTGATGGTAACAATTTGCGCTTCGATGTACGTACCAGCAACCCTGTATACAATGTGTAACGGAATTAATGCACATTATGAAAGTACCTAGTTTGTTCAGAATTGTTTACTGATTTCTGTCATTTCTACTAATATATGTAATCTTTTATCCCAAAAATAATTAAAACTACGTAAATTACTGTCACACGTTCTCTGTTCAGTCAGAACAAACCAAAATGGATGAAGTACCAACTACGCTAGACCCTTAGCCGACGTTCGCACGGACGTAAAATTATCGCGGCGGGATTTTATCGCGCACTGGATTTTCAACTCTCGGTGTTGAGCCGAGCTTCGAGAATCCAACCTAACAACAACAGAGTGTATCCCAGCGTGTCGAAAAAACACACTGTTGGATTTTCAACTCTCGGCGCTAAGCAGAGCGTTGAAAATCCAGTGCGTGAAAAAAATTGCCGCGATATTTTTACGTCAGTGCGAACGTCGGCTTATACGGTCGCGACTGTGTGCGTGCGTAGATTTGTAATGCGACCACAACTTTCTACCACAATTAGTATAACTGATTGAATAAATAATGTTTTATACATAATAGTAAATAATCAGTGTATGTATTATGATTATTTATGTATTTATAGTTAATTAAACGGTACAACGAAAAAAATTAAATGAAAATAAAAATGAATGATTGGTTGAAATTCAAATAAATGTTTATTTCTGTACGTAAGTAGATCTTTTAAGACACTTTTACACGTCAATATTGTAAAACTAGATAGTGCCGCGCCGCTGGTATTTTCTAGCTGACTGATCCCTGAAAAGAAATGCCGAAAAAAACTCGGAGATCGTGGTCTCTTTTAAATTCCAAACATTGTAATTTATATTGTTAGGATTTTATGTGAGTTTAACAATGCAGGACCATGTCTGGAAGGGCCTTTTGAAGAAAGAGTAATTGTACCTTGCCCAGACTTGAGTTGACTTGTCCCAATAGACGGCATGGATGGTCATCATGTCACCATCACGGATGGATGTCATCATCACGGCATCATGTCAGTCATCGTGTAGCACAACCCTATTTTAGGGAGCTCAACGACCCGTCACACGACGCTACCAGATTACCGGACATTTGCTTATTGATTTATTTATTTATTTTTGTAGGGGTCATTCTGCGGTAATCGATACCAGGAAGTAAATAAAATAATTCGAGAATGTAGATACCTAATAAAATATAAATTAAAAAGCTTTGTTTTCGATTTTCATAATTCAAAAGAAATTTAATCAATATTTTCCTAATATTTACCTACTTCAAACTCAGAGCCTTCCAAAGTCAGCGTAGTAAGGGAAAAAAAATACAAAAATGACAACGCATTTTTTAACGTCGACAATTATAACATAAGTAATATTCTAATTGGGATGTTTGGTGGTGTGCGTTAATTCCGTGACATGTTGTTTAATAATTATACTGGTTAATAAAGACTTACAATAAATGAGCATAGCTTATTAGCTTCTTAAATTAATCATACATTTTTGCCAGCTCTGCTTTAAGATGGACTCATACTGAGGTGAATCGTGCGCGCGCGCCGAACTATACAAAAATATTTATTTATTTATCACAAACACTGCTACCATTACAGACATTATTATAGGCATTATTTGCCTCAGTCTGTTTGAAGATTTAAACATGAGATATTGTAAAATATATTGTACTGGGTATTAGGGTCAATTCACATTGAGAAGTGTCGCGGAGCGAACGGAACCCTGCGCGGTTTTTAAGATGGCGATAACAGCATACTTCGACACGCGTTTTCGCTAGCACTGAAATGATACCGTTGCGTTCGACGGTTCGATATTGTGTCGCTATCTTAAAAAGTGAACGCAGCGTCACGTTATGTCACGTCTCGGTGTGAACTGACCCTTAGCTTCGTCGGTCGTGAAAAGATGTTGTGTCTGTATTTATTTAAAAACATCATTTTATTGTTACAGTGAATTCAAAAGTACAGTACACAGTATCCAACCAAGGAGGTCTACAGACAATCTTCAACAGATATATGTACCAGCTGAGATATATCAGTAAAAGTCGTAAAAGATCCTGGCGTTGCATTGAATACAATAAAAACCGATGTTCGGCTACTATTTTTACGAATTCCAACGATGAAGTTACCGAGCAGTGAGTTTATTTTTTCTATATAACATCAGCTAGAACAGAATTTAATTAAATATATAAATCACACAGATTGAGTGGACCTGTCCAGTCAGTGCACGCACGTCAGTAATCGTGCAGCTCAACTCAGAACTTAAAGAGTTCAACGATTCGTAGAACAATACCAAAAGAAAGGACATTTGGGTAGGCCGCATAAATTACTGAAACTGCCAGATCATGATTAAAACTAACTAAACTAAATTTGTTTCAGAACATGCAGCCACAATCATCCATTCCACGATAAGAACATACTAAAGAAATTGCGAATTGGTATATACTCGAAATTTCAAGAAGCATCAATCAAATCCGAAACATTCAAAAAAATAATCGAATCAGATAAATCAAAGCAATAAATAAATAAATTAGCAATAAAAAAATGTTGTTTTAATGAATATTCAGCTAACCTTGAAACCTCATCACGTCCTAACTCCTTTGGGGCGTAAATTACCTACTCAAGCATTAACACTCGTATTTATAGTCAAGTAAAAGTAATTACTTCAGTAAAAGTAATTGCTCAAGTAATGATTTTCATTCTATATTTTAGTAATTGCTTGAAGTTTGAACTGTCAAAGCTTCGAATTCAAGTAATGGTCACCATTTTCTTTGCTTAAGAATTCTACCCTCAAGTAATGACTTTATTAAGAAATAACTATTAGCAAGTTATTACTCAAGTAATTACTTGATTATAAATACGAGCCTAAGACACCACTTTAAAGCCACACATCATTCAAGTTGGTCGCAGTTACGGCTATTTAGAATTTGAAGGGCACCAAAATAAGAATTATTTGAGGTTCTCAAAAAGAGATTCACTATTTTATTTTTTGCCGATTGTATTGAATTATTGAATATACTTGAAAAATGGCCTCACTTACCCGCCGTGGTCACCGCTCTGCGCCCTGGACGATGAGACGATGCTGCTCCTATCCGTCCCGGGACGGGCTGGTGGTTTTACGGGTTTCACAAGGTTTAGGCCGTGCTAGTGGGAAGTTATATGGTTCAGGCACTCAGGTTTTGCTGTATTTAGTTAACTTGGAGCGCACGCAATGACGGCGTTGCAGGCTCTTTTCGACCGTTTGTGCGACTGGCGTTAGCGCCACGCGCGCGGGCGTGAGCGCGTATGTAACTTATTTTTTTTCAAATAGCGCGCGTTGATTGGCTCCGAGATGTCCATTGGCGGTTTGGCGGGATTTATAGTGAGAAGCCAAAACAAAAACCCAACATTCCCCCCATCGAAATCCGCCAGGATTTCCCGGTTATAAGGTCATTTGACAGAGTTGTCAAAGTGTTGAAGTATTGAATAACAACATTTAACTATCTAAGCATTGTTGAAAACATGTGATAGTGTGTGGTTTATGATTGTGTGAGTAGTGGACTGTATACATAAATAATTATATTAAAAAATAGTTTACTAAACTAAGGAGTTCACTCATTCAATGTTCCGAATGAGTGCCTAATGAAATTCAGTTAAATTTAAGATGATTCCTGCTCCAAAGGGAGCGGACTAAGCTTGACCACGGGTCGAGTAATGACAGTGTTCTTGGTACGAAGACCGACCACGCGTACGATGCCATCAGACCCCGGGTACAATTTTATAACTCGACCTAATGCCCATCGAAGAGGAGGCGCCTCCGAGTTAATGAGTACCAAATCTCCTTCTTTCAGATTGCGACAACCATCCAACCACTTCTGTCGTTGTTGGAGCGTGTGGAGGTAGTCTTTTCGCCAGAGTCGCCAGAATTTTTGCGACATCTGCTGTACGGCTTGCCAACGATTTAGTTTCCATATGGGATAATTCGTCAAGTCGTACTCGGGTGCTTCTAGAAGTTCTTTACCGATCAGAAAGTGCGCCGGTGTGAGCACTTCGAACTCACTGGGATCTGAAGATAGTGCACACAGCGGTCGTGAGTTTAACACTGCTTCGACGCGTGCAAAAAGGGTGGTAAGCTCTTCGAATGAAAGGGCTCTTTCTCCGACAGTTCTTTTCAGGTGCGTCTTTGCGGATTTGATTGCTGCCTCGTATATGCCTCCAAAATGGCTGCCAGTGGGTGGATTATGCTTCCACGTCACTTTGCGTGTGGTAAAGTTGCAAGAAATTTCATCAGTATTAGCTTCGAAGAACTTAAAGACGTCTGCTAACTGTTTACCAGCTGCGACAAAGTTTGTGCCGTTATCAGATATAACAGCACTACACAATCCACGCCTGGCGGTGAATCGATCGAATGACGCGAAGAAACATTCTGTGCTCAGAGACGAGAGTGTCTCCAAGTGCACTGCACGAGTTGCGCAACAAACAAATACGCATAGATATGATTTTACGATACGAGCATTCCTACGAGTTGACTCCTTCGTATAGAAAGGGCCACCGATATCAACACCGACCGTGTGAAAGGTATGTACATCTTGAGTTCTAAATCTGGGCAGTTGACCCATGATGGGTTGCCAGGACTTGGGCCTGGCCTTAAAGCACGCAATACATTTAGTAGTTCGCGTTCTTATTACACTCCTAGCTGACACTATCCAGTATTTTTGACTTAATATACCTTGAAGAGATCGCGGTCCTGAATGTAAGTAAAGAATATGGTAATAATCGATAAGACTATACGTGAAATTAGATTTTTTAGGAAGCAACAGTGGATGCTTCTTATCATACGTTATCCTAGATTGCGAAAGTCTGCCCCCCACCCTGAGGAATTTATTCACGTCTAAGAAGGGGCTGAGCTTTCGCAAATTCTGATGAGGTTTCAAGCCTTTTGACAGTGCTATGATATCCTCAGCAAAGTGATGTTGCTGTACCGATTTTATCAGACTGTCGTGCGCCTTACGCAGATCGATTATCATGAGCCCAGTACGTTTGTCTCGGGGTAGTCGACAGTTACGTATGAACTGGTGGATACGTGCGACCACATGCAACAGTTTGTTAAAACTAGAATAACGATCGGTTAATTCATATACAACGTCGGTGGGAGCTTCAATGGACACCAAATTCTTTGACTCGATAGAAGGCTTAAGCTCCAGTGGATGGTCGTCCCTGAACTCTTCTATGGAACGAATTGGCCAGTTGTCTTCAGAGAGCCACTGTGGACCATTGAGCCACTCCGGCATTGTGAGAAGGATCGAAGGTAACGCGCCACGAGAACACACATCGGCTGGATTACTCACTCCACTGACGTGGAACCAACAGCTACTGGGAACTGTGTCCAGTATCTTGGTCACGCGAGTCGCAACAAATATTTTTAATTTATAGGCAGGAGTGTTCAGCCATGCTAGCACAACTGACGAGTCCGTGAATAACAGAATCTCGTCAATTGTTAGCTTGCGTTCTATTAAAATGTTTTTGACGTATTTAACTAATTTAGATAATAAATGTGCCGCCATTAACTCTAGGCGGGGTATCGATAGGGTTTTTAAGGGCGCGACCTTAGATTTAGCTATGAGAAGGCTGACCTTCTGTTCATTTTCTTTATTTATGGTTTGTAAGTATATTACAGCAGCATAACCAAGAGTCGATGCATCGCAAAATCCTAGAATCCGACAGAAGGTATTTTGCCTAACCATTGCATGTCTGTCATGTTTAAATTCTGAGAGGAGAGGCAGTTCTCGCACGTATGCAAGCCACTCTGCTTCAAGATTCGCAGGCAAACGTTGGTCCCAGTGAAGCTGTAGAGCCCAAAGTTTCTGCATGAAGCACTTGGCATAGAACACACAAGGAGCTACGAATCCTAGTGGGTCGAACAGACGTCCTATCTGCGATAGAATAGATCGCTTTGCTACCTCTTGGTCTAATGGCGCAGTCCGAAACGAGAAACAGTCGGTAGCCGGCTGCCACTGGAGACCAAGTACTTTTAGTGACAGATTTTCCTCATCATTAAATTCGATAGGTGTCTCACGGTGGTCTTCTGGTACGGCTGCTAGTAGTTGAGGGCAATTACTCGACCATTTTCGAAGTATGAACCCTGCACGTTCTAGTATTGCTCGAAGATCCGTCTGCAGCTGTAGTGCAGCGTCGACGCTAGGCTCTGACCATAACAAGTCATCCATAAAAAAAGCTGTCTTCAAGACACGCGCCGCTGCCGGGTACGTGTCCGCTTCAGCAGCTGCTAACGTGTGCAACACCTTGATGGCCAGGTACGGACTGCTCGCCACACCGTATGTCACTGTGTTGAGCTCGTAAACCTGCATGGGTTGATCTGTTGAGTCTCGCCACAAAATGTGCTGATACGGCCGTTGCTCTTGGTGAATGAGGATCTGTCTATACATTTTACAGATGTCTGCTGATAGACACACTTCGTAAAGTCGGAAATTGATTAAAATGTTATTAATGTCTGCTTGAAGTTTTGGGCCCGCCAATACTACATCGTTAAGAGATTTTTGATTGGTGGTTTTACATGACGCGTCAAACACCGTTCTCAATTTTGTTGTGGTGCTGGATGGCTTGTGGATACAAAAATGCGGGATCAAATATTTGGAATCCACGTCTTGCATCTCTCCTAAGCATGTCATGTGCCCTAAAGCCTCGTATTCAGACATGAACTTGTGATATTCGGATTTGAGCTGAGGTTCCCGATTCAGTCTTGCCTCCAAGTTGACCAGGCGACGTAGTGCGACTTGTCTGGATTCGCCGAGATCATGGTCGGGTCGGAGCGGGTATTTCACCATGAACCTACCCGTCTCGTCGCGACGACAATCTTTGGCGAACAGCTCTTCAGCTAAGGTGTCGTCCGGTTTCATGGGTTTTTCTGACGGTATGTTCTCAGTATCCCAGAACGCGTTCATGATCTGATCGAGGTTGGTTGAACTTGTGAGACCGCAGAAAGAGTTGTCCAAGCTGGCAGTGGTAGCTGACGTCATCGTTTGCCGCGGATTCCGTTGGTCGAGAACAACTTGACCGGTAATTACGTATCCGAAGATAGATTCGATAGCGACAGGCATCCCAGCCTGAGAAGGTAAGATCTTGTCACCGCCGTAAATATATGGGAAAAGATCACTAGCAATCAGCATTTCGACCGGTGCCGGTTTGTTAAAGGCAGGATCTGCCAAGGCAAGATGTTGATATTGATTAAATATCTTGTCTGGCATAGGGACTGTTGGCAAGTTGCCAGCAATATTGGCCACAACAACAGCATCAGTGGCGAGCACTGGAACACTGGTGCCACGTGGCTTGATGGTACAAGTTGTCAAGCCGAAATGCTGAACCCTATTTCCGCCTAAACCTGTAGGTTCGAAATCGCACTTACGACGGGCTAGGCCCAATTTCCTAACACAATCCTTAGTAATGTAACTTGACATAGCGCCACTGTCAATCAGAACACGTACGGGGTGATACTGTGACCACGCATCTGCGACGTGTATGACGGCGGTGCCAAGCAACACGGTCTCTTCAGTTGAGCACGTAAGAGCTACCACTTTCTCCTCGGACTTAGTCGAATCTAGGTGGAGAGTGACGTGGTGTCTCTTTTTGCACACCGTACAACAATGTTTGGACGTACAATCCTCCGTGGCGTGATTGTTCCGCAAACAGTTAGCACACAGCTTGAGTTCCGCAACTTTAACGTTGCGTCGTTCAGGTGTGAGCTCATTGTATTCGGTGCATCGGTAAATGGAATGCTGTGGCTTTTGACAATACAGACACGAGATGGAAGATTTTGACTCACTCTTATCAGTACTGGCCACACCAGACGCTAATGTATGCGCTTGGGTGCGCGAGTTTGGTGCTTTTGACGCCGCGAGAGGGGGCGACCTAGATGCGTTTTGCTTGCCTGGTACCGCCGATTTGACGGACACTGGTTTGCACTCCGACATCTCAAGTACGCGCGCCTGACTCTCAACAAACGTCAATAATTCCGTAACGGTAGGGATATGCCCCGGGGCCACGGTTTGTTCGAACTCACGCCTAGTAACCGCATCTAAATTACGCAACGATACGTAAAATAATATGAAACTGGCTAAATCTGGTATTTTAAGAAGCTCTAGTGCACTAATATTCTCTTGATAGGTATTCATAAATGTATTTAGGTTCGATGCGGACTCGCTGGTAATCGGTTTGAAACAAAACAGCTTATCTAAATAAGCTGTCGCTAGGACTCGCTTATTTTCGTAACGTTTCTCTAGCGATTTCCATACAATCGCGTAATTATCCGCACTGACCGGCATCGACTTCACGATTGGCAATGCTGGACCACTAACGCATGACAGCAAATAATAAAATTTCTCGATTTTAGTTACACGGGAATTATTATGGATGAGACTTAAAAATGTATCACGAAAAGTGGTCCAGTTCTCTATTTTGCCATCGAATTTAAAAAGTTGCAATTCAGGTAACTTAACCCGACGGAAGTCACCGTCACCGTTCTCGTTCGTATTTCGTTCAGTTTCAATCGAAACGTTCTTGGACGTGAGTGTATCCGCAACAGTACGAATCATGTAGTAAATATCATCGAATGCTGCGATTTCCTTATATGTTGGCTTAAATTTCGAATCGTATTGTCTACTTAACGAATTAATTCCCGCGACAGACCTATCGAATTCATCCCGAATCTTAGACAAATCTTGCACTCTAGCGATAAACAACCCTTCGCTGTTTGGGTCTGTTGATACCGTTTTCGACATTTCGAATAAATTCTGCAAGCGAATAAAACACATCTCCTTTGAAGTCAGAAGTGGTTGAATTAATCTATCGTATTCCGCGTCCTCCATTTTGAATAAGTACTAAAATGTCCAACACGTAGGTATTAAGAAATAACAAACTCAGTCGACTAATAAATTGACCCCGTTAAATTAAAAACAAACGAAATACTTAACACTTTAGGTACGTAAATATTACGCCTAGGTAGGTAAGTACGTAAATATTTTACGAATGTTACGAACGTTGCGCGGCTGACTGTATTTATTATTATCACAGCGATGAACCGATGAATGATTGAACGAACGCAAACTATTCACGTCCGACCGGCCGGCCCCGCTACAAAAACAATGTCATTACGCGAACGCAAATCACAATACTTATGCACTAGAACACTGTTTAACACTAGTAAACATTATGGACAACAGATTTGCCTTTAAATAAAATACAAATATGCCTAGAAACATCGACAAATTGAAACTTTCTAGAAACAAGTAAGAATAGGTATCATAATACCTACAGACCTACCTACTGCAGAAATTATTTTGCAACGAACCACTTTATTTCACTTATTTACGTAATAAATTAGGTTTCTATAGATAAATAATCACACAATGTAATTAAATAAAGTGATTTCTTTGTAGAACACATAGAAATATTACAACTTATGGCAAAAACTTCGATAATTATTCTAGAACTAGTAGGTAGTAGGTACAAATGGCGGCTAAAAAATAAGTTTATGTGAAAATGTGTTACTGTAATGAGTTTATATGACCATATAACTGGGTGATCCCGGCTCGATATGACCAAAATATGGCTTGAATTATTGAATATACTTGAAAAATGGCCTCACTTACCCGCCGTGGTCACCGCTCTGCGCCCTGGACGATGAGACGATGCTGCTCCTATCCGTCCCGGGACGGGCTGGTGGTTTTACGGGTTTCACAAGGTTTAGGCCGTGCTAGTGGGAAGTTATATGGTTCAGGCACTCAGGTTTTGCTGTATTTAGTTAACTTGGAGCGCACGCAATGACGGCGTTGCAGGCTCTTTTCGACCGTTTGTGCGACTGGCGTTAGCGCCACGCGCGCGGGCGTGAGCGCGTATGTAACTTATTTTTTTTCAAATAGCGCGCGTTGATTGGCTCCGAGATGTCCATTGGCGGTTTGGCGGGATTTATAGTGAGAAGCCAAAACAAAAACCCAACACCGATATTCGGTAATGTTTTTAGGAATGCAAAATGGGAATTATTATGGGGGGTTCGATTAAATACCTTTTTTATGTAGGATTTCAGAACTAAAACCGAATGAATTGTTTAAGAGCGTTCATCCCGCGCGGGCTAATCGTTGCATTTCTACAGGTTTTTCGTGATTATTTTATTAAATTTAGCTCTAGTCTAGTTATTACTTGGCTATCTCTAGTCTAGTTATTACTTGGCTCTAGTCTAGTTATTACTTGGCTCTAGTCTAGTTATTACTTGGCTCTAGTCTAGTTATTACTTCACTCTAGTCTAGTTATTACTTCACTCTAGTCTAGTTATTACTTCACTCTAGTCTAGTTATTACTTGGCTCTAGTCTAGTTATTACTTGGCTCTAGTCTAGTTATTACTTCACTCTAGCCTAGTTATTACTTGGCTCTAGTCTAGTGAAAAACTTACGACTAGAGCCAAGTGTACCTACGCGGTTCAGCATCACCGACTGATTGGAGCCGAGTATACCCGATTCATCATCACCGCGCGTGACGTCAGTTTCATTTGCTGTTCAGAAAGAGCGCAAAGTGCGCCTAAAGAAATTTCCATTTTAAGGCGCGGACTGACTATTATTTTAATCGGTACAACCGCACTTACACAACCGCTAATCTATAGTCAACATTAGCTGGCTTGCAATATGGTTGAAAATTTAAAATAATATTTGTATGACCGAGCTGCGAATGTGCATTTTTATTTTCCGTGTTTTCTTAGATTATTCGGAATATACACAATAAATTAAATGATTGTCCGGTTTAAAAAAAATGCTAATTCTATTAAATTCTTTAAAAAAAAAGAATGTCATTATCGCTGAAAATACAGAGATATTAGACGCCAAAGTTTATTTTTGTGGAGCAACTTCCAAATTAGGAATATCAAACTATTTTTTAATATTCTATTTGGCTAAAATTTTTCTTTAAACCTTTCTCTGTCCACTGTATTTTTTGCGTGGGATAGTTTCATTGCGTTACGTCATACTCGACAATCCAAGAAACCAATTTTTTTGTGAATGTTGAGCTAAATACCGCGCCTTAAAAACCATTCTATTTTTACTTTTAGTCTGTCTGAGGACATTATTTTATTGTTATAGTGAGTCACAAGTTGCAGTACACGATGTCGAACCAGGGAGGTCTGCAAGTAATCCACAACAGATTTATATACCACCTGAGATATTTTGGTAAAAAGAATCGTAAAAGACTCTGGCGCTGTATCGACTATTCGAGTAACCTGAAGTGTCCTGCCAACGTTTGTACAAACGAAAACAACCAAGTTACAGAAAGGTGAGATGTTCTATTTTTACGTAACATAGGTAGGTATAGTCAGCAACAAATGTCGATTAACACAAGTTTTCTAAATCTTAATTATTGAGAAAAATATATTATTAATTAAAATCGGAACATACTTAAATGTAAATTTTAAAGAAAATTAACTGTTATCTAATAAATGAAATGCAGGTTACCGTATCATTTTGTGTTAATTTAGATGATGTCAAAAAGTATCAGTGTGAACCGACTTCTGTTGCTGACCGTACATAGCTCAGTCAAAACTATTGTAAGTACAGTCTAATCGCCACGCAAGTTGTCAAACATGTGGGGATACGCAGTTGTGTGATTGGTCGCGTATCTGCGCAGACTTATCCCCTCCATGCCGAAAAGACAACTTGTAAGGCGGCCACTTATAAAAAAAGTTAACAACTAAAAAAACTACGACAAAAAGGGCACAAACTCGACAAAGAAACATCGATATCGATTTTTTTTTTATGATGTTTGATAATAAAATTAAAATAATTTTAGGCAGATTTTAGGCAGAGAGATGATGGGGCGCGACAGTCGCGCCCCATCATCTCTAGGCCGTGCAAGGCCATTATAATGACGGGCCCGTATTGACGGGCCGAGGTGTTGCTGCCGCGGGAGAGGGGCTACGCCCCGTTACCGCTAGTCACACCCCCTGACCGGGGTGTAGTGACAGCCATTGAGAGCGCGAAAACTACGACAAAAAGGGCACAAACTCGACAAAGAAACATCGATATCGATTTTTTTTTTTTTATGATGTTTGATAATAAAATTAAAATAATTTTAGGTAGGAAACGCATGTGACTAAAAGAGAGATGAATATACATGTTGATGGATGGACAAAGAGAGGAAGTCCAAAGAAAAGATGGATGGATTGTATCAGGAATGATATGAAAGAGAAGGGAGTGAATGATAGCGTGACAGTTGACACGAGAAAGGAAAAGGAGAAAACGTGTTGCGCCGATCCCAAGTAACATGGGACAAGGGCAGGAAGACATGATTGGTTTTCGTATAACCCTCCTTTGTTTTTGTCGTGATCGAGTAAAAAAAGATTTGCTTGTTTTATTGTCATGCTTATTTTGTAACGCACGCACGGGGATTACCCCCACACGGATTCTTTATTGTTTCCCAATATTTAAATATCTAACATTAAAGCAACGTCACGCATGTGAGCCAATACCGCATGCCTGTGATGTTCTACTCATTAAAATAGTATATACAGGGCTATTTTTAAATGACTAGCGAAATTTTCACAGGGTGTTCTACCCATGAATATGAACAACTTTCACTATGGGACCAACTTTGAAATCGCAAAAAAAAAAAACAGCTGTTTCATACATTTTGATCGAGTAGGTATTGAACTTTTGTAGGAAACCGCTGATTTTTTTTCGTGATTTCAAAGTTGGTCCCATAGTGAAAGTTGTTCATATTCAGGGGTAGAACACCCTGTGAAAATTTTGCTAGTTATTTAAAAATAGCCCTGTATATGAATGAACATGCGGTATCTAGCCTACTCTAAATCTGTGGTCGAATATATTGGTGTGTTCTAAATTCAAACATCAAAACATTGAGTAAAAGTGCTTTTTATTCACTGTTTTCAGTGAATAAAATAAGGCTTTTAGAGGGGGAATGGTACAAACGTTTTTTTGTGTTTCAGATCATTCACACACAACCACGGGTTCCACGACGAAAAAATCTTTAAAAAAGTTCAACTTGGCATGATTTACTCAATATTGCATGAAGCTGAAAAAAAAGCTGAAGGGAAAAAGAAAGAACGGCGCGTACCGTGTTCTGCGACTGTGGAGTCTGAAGATGAAACATAATCTAAACATAGGTATTAAAAGTTAAGTCGCTTTTCGTGTATCTATGTGTTACCGCGTTGTTCTTCTAAGAGCTGATTTCAATAGTCACATAACTCATAACTGAAGAATAGATATTATGACAGTTTGACATACATATATTTTCTATAAGTACAAAATCTGTAAAATTGAAATATTTATTAGAGGTAACTGACTATTGAAAAATTTGCCGTAAACTACATTATTATTGTGTAGTTTTTTTTTGTTGCGGTTTTCAATATTCGGAGAATTGGTTTTGCAAGGTTTAAAGGTTATACATAACCTTTTGACTGCTTGGCTAAATATCAATTGCCGTGCCCCTAGCGCGCGGCTACAAGTCGATAAAATAATACCTACAATAAATAGGGAGGAGGAGAAATAAGGAGGAGCAATATATCTACTTAATAATGGTTGTAGTTGTACCACGCAGCTAATAGGACGACAATAGAACGAAATATTCATGTCTCTGTCGCAGAAATACGACACGAGCGGTAGGGGCACGGAAATATGTGTCGCATAAATATATAAATATATGTTCTTGTTTTATGAAATAAATATTTTTATTATTATTTATTAAAATGCTACACAAGCGGTCAAAAGGTTAATAATAAACTTACATATCGCACACCTAGATCTAAGCTGAGACAACTCAAAAAAGGTCATTTTTCAGGAGACGATAACAACGTAGGTATATCTGCATTTTTTGTTAGGAAAGTTATACAATTTAATTTGATTCTAGATAATAAATAGCTTGTAAAATGTCACTGTATACAAACTGGGGCTAAAATTCAATAAATTTTATCGATAATCACTGTTTTTCAAACATAACTCAAAATTAACGATTTTTGAGTTGTCTCAGTTTAGATCTAGGTGTGCGATATTATAAAAAAGAAATCTCGATGTTTTGTCAAGTCGCAAAATCCGTGCGAAGCAAGGGCGGGTCGTTAGTAATAAATATGTCAAAAAAGTTGTTATATGTATTTGTATTATGCTATACATTAAACCTCATCAAACGTGCCCATCAAATGTTAATATTATGATAATTATTTCAATAAAACACAAAGTTATAAAAATCAATACCTTTATTTTCAATTCTTATATATTACTATTTGACATTCCTTTAAAATAGAGCTAGGTACAATACGCGCCACGAAAGATGAGACTTGACCGCGCCTCCCGCGCTCTTTCCGCCGCCCCGATGACGCGCGGTGTTTTCCCGCGCTCAGACCTCATACCAAGTCAAACCACGTGGTGTGTCAAGTCAAGTCTCATCTTTCGTGGCGCGTATTGTATAATGTTCCTTACGCGAGGAACATCTTATTATATCGTTGGTCTGTGTTTGACTGAGAAAAAAAATTGAGTGAAAATATCAATAACAAATGCACTGCCTATTAGAATAAATTATTTGTAGATTGTCTACACTGAAATGATGCGCCTCACTACTCTCGCGCTCGTGTGCTTAGTCGAGATAATTTGATTTTATGATTGGTTAATCTTTCACGAGATTGTCGTCATGTTGGATGGTAACATCGACAATCATTTATTAGCGCGCTGATTGATCTATCACTACTATACCAGCCTTATTCGCGACAATAGTCAAGTCCGTGATTAAAGATTGATCCCAATCTGGTTCGTACTCGTAGCCCAGATGAATACAGATGGGACACTCCGCAGTTTAGGTATGTAGCTACAAGTACGCGGCGGGCTCAGCTCACTGGGTCAATTCAGTGTGGGCTGCCGCGCACCGGCCGGCTCGCACGTTAGTTCGATACTCGCTCACGCGCCGCGTCGTAAAAGAAGACAACCCTAACGAGTCAGAAGATATAAGAGTTACGCGATAGAAAGAGAGGCAACTTGTAGGTGAATATAACTGTAGGTAATAAGGGTTGTGCGACCTGAATTGCACTTTATTGTGTCGTTGCAGGAGTCGCTTTTTATTTAAATGATTTTGCGGAGTGTCCCATCTGTATTAATCTGTCCAATTCATTTGATTAACCACTTGAAATCCACGTTCAAGTGGTTAATCAAATAGTATACTTAGTAATATATTAGTTAATCCTGGCCACTTTGGTTATTCTGTGCACGTCAAGTAGTAAATATTATCATGTAAAAAGTCAAGAATCTATATAAATTAATAACAAATTATATATACTTACAGGTTAAATGCACTTCACACTTACCTTACTTCACTCACAACTATGTCGAAAATTCGTTTCCTATCACATCATTATAATAACACAAAATACGTACGTATAATGCCGGGTACAGATCAGTGAAACGTAACATGAAATGTAACACACGGTGAAACAAATTTGCCTAGTGGCGCTCCCTCACCGGGAGCAGTCACCTGTAATGTAACAATCCAAGATTCCACTGTAACGGCTAGGGCATTGCAGTAGTCTGCGCAGGCCCTCAACTGCTATGTAATGTAGAGAGATAGTTGAAACCAGCAGCCTCGAGATGTCGCTACGCCCCCTAGGGGGCGTGATGTGCGGCTCCGGGGCATAGACCCCCGTCCGCGGATACAGCACGTTGGCCCGTAATTACGGGCCCCTCATTTTGTGGGCCTAACACGGCCTAGGATGATGGGGCGCATCGCGCCCCTGTGTGTAGATGCTATATTTGTGTCTGTAGGCACGCCACGGCGCTGCTAGTCAACGCCGCTTTCTTCACCGTACCCCGGCGGTCAGCCCCTACCAGGTGGAACCCCCATCTACATGGGTGAAGCCCTGCAGAAGGCGACCAGCGACAGAGGTACGGACTCGACGTTCCTACAGAAGGGTGAGTGACCCCCGCCCATCACACTTTCAGAGCTAGCCGAGCCTGCATGGGTGGGGGGGACCGTGTCATGGGTGTGTGGGTGGCATTGTACTGTGTGGCGCCAGCCGGTGTCTATGCGAATACGCGCGCCCGCGCTACGTCTTCGCGTGTGTACTTGGTCCATGTGAAACCAGCAGGATAGGTTAGTAGGCATTTTGTCAGTGGACTGCAAATAGTTCAAAATGGCGGACGCGCTACAACTTCAAGCGTTGCTTTTCGTCGGCGGCGATCGACAAGTGTCGCTCGTGTGTACATTACAGGTGAATGCTCACCGTGTGGATGCGCCTTTACATTTCATGTTGCACTGCATTTTGGACAGCTTATTTATTTATTTTTTTTTGATTATGTTACGTTTCACCAATATAATTATTTTACACTACACTTGCTCGCTTATTATATACATATTATACAGGGTGTAAGGGACAGCCCTCCGCAAACTAACAGGGTGCATTCAGCTCTTTATCTTGAATCGTAGTCCACCGGAAAATTTCTTAAGAAAATTCTTTTTTTTATTGTTTTTCAGTTACCTTTATTTTAATGTAAAATTATTATTTTTTAATTTCTTTCATTCTCTGTATGTAGCACTCCATTTGTGTAAACAAAACAGCTAAAAATAAAAAATCAGCAATGGTTGTGAAATACTCTAACGAACGACGCGTGAAATGGCGGAAAGCTCGCTGCGCGGCCGTTCGCTACATGCGTTTAGCCCAATGATATTATATAAATTAAGAGGTAGATATGACACTAGCGCGCACAAATTGTTGCTTACAAATTCAGACAATTGTTGTCATTTGATTTAGTTGGCTAATAGCAGCGAGCGAAACAAAGCGTGTCCGTGGCGTGACAATATATTTAAAATGACAAGCTATCTCTTTCTGTATCATACGCTCCGTATTGTCTATCGCAGTCGTAGTTGAAAACTACTATACACCTATAATATGTATATACATTTGTAATAACAACGCAACAATATCCGAACGCCGCTCAGTATGAACGTAGCGTATCTTTCCTTTATAATATCATTGGATTAGCCACGGTAACGATACATTGCTGTGAGGTAATAAAACAAATCAGGTTTATTGGATTCCAATAACGTTCCTGAAATAATTTCATGTACCGGTTATCTTGTAGGTATGATATACTGAATTCACCCCATCAGTTTACGTAGGGCTGTCCCTTACACCCTGTATAACATTCCTATATCTATATTGACTGATAAATACCTACAGTACAGATTGTATCAACCTAAAAACCTCTGTCGCTGCAACGAGTGACGTACAAAAACATATGTAGGTGTTCAGCAGAACAGACTTAATTCGGTTTAGGTGTACTACGAACTGGTACTGTTTGCAACTTCAGAGGTATCTCTTTGGCGCAACCAGCTTCAGACTGCCTACTTGTTTATAAATTACTATAAATTACTAATCTTACTATTTAAGTACCCATGCTGCTAATACAACAGTTGTATTACATTAGTTTTATTGACGAATCTACTACTTAATATAATTTGTACAATAGAATTGTTTAACCTACTAAACTACACCCTGTATTTATCACATACGTTTCTCAAATACACCTATCGTGTTCTAACTTACATACAATTCACGTAGGTACTTGGTTGTCCTTTTCATCCATATACTTCATAAAAAAATTACATTAAATTCCTTTTATTTAAATGTTCATTGTGAACAAACACTGTCCCACTAATCCACTTTTTCCAAAATCACAAAGGCGACAAACCCTTCACTTTAAGACACACATAATGAAGTTTATTATCCAATGTCATCAGAAGACACAAACACAGCGCTGAGCCAAACATGATTTCAACACAATCAGTTCAATAGGCACCACTAATAGTGATCATCATAGTCTGGTGATGAACAAGTCCTGAGCGGCGGGTCGTGGCTGCACGTTCCGTCTGCCCAGTCGCTCGGACACGACCCTCACCACATAGTCGGGCACCAGGCAAGCTATCACCACCGCTACGTTGAGGAACCAGAACGATGGCGCGGATATCAGACGAATGTACGTGCCGAGGACGTCGCCGTCAATTTGGCTAGAATTAAAAATATATAAGTATCAAGGGATAATTAACTCTGTAAGTAATAGAAAACTTTAAATTTTGTAAAATGTCATAAAACATAATACACATTAACACATTACATCACGGAGGGTTAGGCAGAAGTCTACCTATAGTAGGTACGCCCAACATTTCGCCAGTTAGGGCGAGCGGGCACTGCGGTGCGTTTTTCTAACGCATAATCTGTGAAGTATGGAATGTCTTTGAAGTGCGCGCACTGCGGTCATGCGTTTTGTTACTGTAGGCCGGTAAATCTCCGAGCGTTTCAACCGCCGTCATTATCCTCCCCCAAAACTTGATGAAAAAGAATATATTTAATGAAATATTTCAGCAATTGCCAGAATCTGCTAAAGAAGCAGAATAAAAGCAATAAAAAAATAATAAAAATAGAAATAGCTGAAATATTTCATTAAATATATTCTTTTTCATCAACTTTTGGTTGAGAATAATGACGGCGGTTGAAACGCTCAAAGATTCGCCCAGGCCCCGCCCCGTGCGGCAGAACTAACGGAAACGCACCGCAGTGCGCGCTCGCCCTTATATTTGAGTCGCATGTCGCATAGGTGGTTGCCACCAACCGGGCACTAGACTCCGGGCTGCTATAAGAATTCCGCTGACGAAAAGCCCAGTACCTAACACTTTTTCGACTCGGAATACTTAATTGTGTTGCTTTTTAATCCTGATACATTTTCAGAGTTTGGGTGTTTGTTTATGCGTGTAAATGTTTCTAAAAACTATTTTGGAAAACGACAACCGTCTTATTACAAAACAAGGTTCATCTTCAAACCCAGGTTTAAACCATGGAGCCTTTTTTGAATTTCGAACTTTATTCCAACATACAGGGCTATTTTTAAATGACTAGCTAAATTTTCACAGGGTGTTCTACCCATGAATATGAACAACTTTCACTAAGGGACCAACTTTGAAATCACGAAAAAAAAACCAGCGGTTTCCTACAAAAGTTCAATACCTACTCGATCAAAATGTATGAAACAGCTGATATTTTTTTTGCGATTTCAAAGTTGGTCCCATAGTGAAAGTTGTTCATATTCATGGGTAGAACACCCTGTGAAAATTTAGCTAGTCATTTAAAAATAGCCCTGTATATTAAGATGTCAGTTTTACAAAACTGACATCTTAGTACCGGACTGAGTTGTCACTTTTGTACAAAGAACTGTATTTCTATCACAGCTAGGTTCTTATTACAAAAACTGGCTCGATGGTTTAAACCATGACAGAAGAAAAACCTCGTTTTGTAATAAGGCCGCAAGAGTCGTGACAGGGACTTTTAAAAACTGTATTGAATCTCGTGTCGTCTCCCTCCCTCATTTTATGACCGCGAGTGCCACAAAAGGTTTTGTATACTTAGCATATTTCTCATTTAAAAAACTGGTCAAGAGCGGGTAAGACTCGTGCACCGAGGGTTCCGTACCATCATTTATATGTAATTTTTGTTGAAGATTTCTGAAGAACTGTGCTATTTAGAGACATCGTTTTATTTTTCCTGTAATCTTTACATAAACTTCTATCACATAGAATAATTTCAGATTTTTCTGTTTGCAAACTTCGGAGATAAGGGGGGGGGATGGAATGGTATTTTTTTTTCATCAAGTCGAAAACAAAGAAAAAAAAATGTTTGGGAGTGTGCAAACAATGCTCTTTCATATGATACCCCACATGCCTTAGTAGTAGCCACTTTGAATTTTTAAGGCCCCGTTTCAGTCCCTGTTGCAAAAAAAAACATTAATATTTTTATTTCTTTTTTATTTGCAATAGAGTTGGGTAAACGTCGTCTAAAACGGTTCCAATTTTCAAGTTGATAGCATTAGTAGTTTTTGAGATATCCAGCTGTGACAGACAGACAGACTGAGTCACACCATAAGGGTTCCTTTTTTTACGGAACCCTAAAAAGAATTGGTTTACAATACTTACATGTAAAGTAACGAGTAGACGGTATTGAAGGCGATGTAGACCAGTATGGACCCTATGACGGAGGCCACGAAGATGAGCGTGTGGTAGCGAGCTTGCAGCCACAGCTTGAGGTTCACCACCACTGTCAGCAGGTGGAATGTCGCCGCACCGAAACACCTGAGGAGGATAACATGTGTTAGGGCCCGCTTGCACCCCAATCGCTAAGTGCGTTTGATTTAAATCATCATTCGGTACCTATCTGTCATCTTCAAACGATTGACAGAAACAGAGCGAAGTTTTAAATACGTTCAGCGCTAAATGTGTGCAAGCGAGCCTTAGGAATGTAACTACAGTCCAACAAAGGATATATAGTATACAGGCAGCTAAGTAATAAACAATGTTTTGAGTGTGATAAGTTGTCACTTGTCAAGTATTTACATCATGTAAAACGCACAAAATTCAAGTGAATATTGGCAGTGTAGTTAATAAGAGATTAGTTCAATAATTTTGCCTGCATACCAAACTCTTTGTTCGACTGTACACACACAAAAAGGGTTAATGGTACAAGAAAGATTAAGTAGATACAAAGGTACGGTTTATGAGGTAGGCATAAGGCAAGTAATGAAAATATAATACCTTCTCACGACACCGAGAAAATCACACACTTTCTACAAATAAATGTGGGATAAGCTAAATATTTGTTGAATAAAACTGCCGATTCTTCTTTAATTTCTGTATTTTTAATTTCCAACGTCTTTATCGTCTTACAAGTTTTTTCTTCAGTCCTTCATTACTGTTCTACTTATTCTACATTTTTAATCATTCAATCACTATCTCTTTCACTCCTTGACTATTTCGTTCCTACAGCTCGGCCATTCTGATATCCGACTGTCCCCAGTCAGATCTAAACTGAAAGTACATCTTAAATTCTTATCTAAACCAAACTATTAACTTAAAGTAAATAATTTTAAAACACCTCTTCTCTTCAACACATACTTTTAACATTATCCAAGTAGATAACACCTTAAACAATAAATTTGCTTAAACAAAATAACATAACACATTAGCACATGAGTACAATGAGTAAGTATCAATAAACTTTAGGTTTTACACAACATAACATGACTTATACCATCCTACTGAAATATTAGGTCAAGAACAAACCCCAATGGTGTCCCCTTACCTAACAGATGACAATCAAGACCTACTCACCTAACTCAACAGTATTTCCAAACACTGGCCAAGGCTTCATATTATCTGCAGAGGAAGAAGTCACTCGAGAACCATCGGCCATGTGATCCATCTTCTCAACATCATATCGATCATTTCTTTTTACTTTAGCGACTCTGTAGGTATGGTCCTAGATACTTCGGCTTGAGCTTCAATCCAGTACCAAACTGTGTACGTTTTATGGCTACAACATCTCCTACTACATAAATAAAATTTGTGTCTGTTTGTAATGTCAAGAAATAACAGCTTTTTAGTTTACTAAATTAAAATGAAAGTATTATAACAAACGGTTATTACGGTTATTATAACAAAAAAACTTTTTTTTATGTTTATCTGTCTGTTTATTACGGCTAATCTCAAAAATCTCTGTACCGATTTTGACGGCACTTTCACTGTCAGATAGTTGTTGTTCTACGCTTTACGGACGGTACACAGTCGCTCACGCGTGTCAATCGAGAGTAGTCGCATACGCAGCGATCGCTTACTGTTATTCATCTACCCTACATACTAAATAATAATGGTGAAATGCGCAAAATGTGTAAAACTAATAACGAAAAAGTCTCCTGGATTGCAGTGTAGCAAATGTAATAAGTGGCTTCATGCTTCCTGTGTGTCAATAACACCTGACCAACTTAGTGTATTGCACGATACCGATTCAGTGGACTGGAAATGCAAATCATGCTCCGGAGGGGGTAAGCCTAAAAGATTATCATGTATCATCCCCGATATCGACGGAGACGAAAATACAGATACAGAGTCTGCTACACCCCAGCCACACACTGGCGATAACATGATGCAACAAATATTACGAGACCTGCGCAGGGAAGTGAGGCAAGTTATTAAGGAAGAGCTACAACGTACCCTGCAATTCTACTCTGATAAAATTGATGAGTATGACACCAAGATACAAAAATACGAGAAATCAATGAAGGAATTGGAAAACCGTTGCACTGATTTACAAAATCATGCTAAAAACACAAACATCAAATATGAAGTTCTGGAAATCAAATTAAACCAAATGGAGCAAGCACAATTATGCAACCACCTTGAAATATGTGGCATCAACCCATGTGATAAAGACAATCCTGAAGAAATTGCCAAGAAAGTTGCCGCAACCCTAACCCAAAACCCGGATGACGTCGTAAAAGCTTATAGAAAACCGAGAAACCCTTCATATGTGGCGAGAAACAAAGACCAGACTCCGATCACTGTGATACTTCGAGAGGGAAACCGAGATCTATGGATAGATGCTGCCAGAAACACGACGATATCTGCGGCTAGCATAGGACAAGACGGTACCGATAAAGTTTACCTTCGGGAGTGTCTGACGCCGTCGACGGCCTACCTGTTATGGAAAACAAAAGAAGAACTCAAAGGATTGTTTAACTTCATATGGTGTAAACACGGAAATATATTAGTGCGTAAAAGTGTCCAAGAAAAAAAAATTACCACAATACGCTCGATTGCCGATATCGAAAAGGTAAAATCATCGCATGATAGACAATAGGTAAGTACACCTATATTATTGTCATTATACATACCTAAACATTCCGTGTTTCGTAATGCTGGATACAGTAGAACATAATGTAGTCGAAATCAATTGTCAAACATGGAATGATTTTACTTCCTACATACCGGTACCTGAAAATTGTTTGTACTTTCTGCATGTAAATATACGATCTATCAAGAAAAACTTTGCTCAAATTGAGTACATATTGTTAAATAGTAAACATATAATTCACATTCTGTTGTTAACTGAAGTAAACATTAAAAATGAATTGGTACAAATGTTTGAACTCCCTGACTACAACTTATATTCAGAATTAAGAACTAACAGAAGAGGTGGGGGTGTGCTATTGTAAATTCATAAGTCTGCATCTTTTATGAGATATAGCAACTTGTGTACACAGGAGTTTGAATGTGTGGCTGGCGAGTTAAACATAAATAGTCTTAAATTCGGAGTATGTGCCGTGTACAGACCGCCCGACACATCTAAACTGCGATTTATAAATGAATTGTCGTCCTTAATAGCAAATTATCCTATTAAACAGGATTATGTAATAATGGGAGATATGAATATAGATCTAAAACTATGTAACCCCGTGGTCAAACAATATTTAGATTCACTGTGCACCCTGGGATTTATTAGTGGCGTTAATTGTTATACACGCATCGAAAAATACGGTGACAGAATTTCAAAGTCATGTATAGATCACGTCTTTATTCGCAATGCTAGTGCTTATAACATTTATACATCTGTTGTAAACACTTCACCGGCCGACCACTGCATAACCGGGTGTGCGATAATGAGCGCGTTAAATAAGAATGACACACACTCTTCTAGTCAATTAATAACCAAGATAGATAATCGCCGAGTGCACAGTGAACTAAATAACATCGACTGGAGTATCGCCCTTCAATACGGATGCCCAAATGAAATAGTTAAGTACATACATACTAGCTTTAATGGTGTATACGATAAATGTAAATTCACAATTAGTAAAAGTAGTTTCAGTAAACGTAATACATGTCCTTGGGCCAATGAAAAACTTAAAAAAATGTGTATGAAGAGGGATTTATTATTTAATATTTGGCTAAAAGATGAAAATAACCCACAAAAAAGATTGTTATACAATAGATATAGAAATAAAACAAACAAATACACAAATTACATTAGAAATAAACAAATAATGACGGAAGTTTCTCAAAATTTCAAAAATAGTAAAAAGATTTGGAGCATTGTGAATAGTTTAACCGGCAAAATTATGCACTGTATTGAAGACGTTTTACTTAAAACTTTTCGAACGAACCCATCAACATTGGCCAACACTTTCATGACTGAATTTAATTCTAATATCAAGAACCTAAGCAACTCATGCGATGTGCCTCTTTTAGATAAATGTACGTACGAGATAATTCCTGATAGGTCGATGAGAGTGAAACCTGCACGAGAAGATACGGTTGAACGAATCATCAAGCAAATGAACGACAGGAAAAGCCCGGGTTACGACGGGATACGTGCTAAAGATGTTAAGTATACCTCAGCTAAACTCATCCCAGTTATTACACATTTAATTAATTGCTGCTTACAGACTGGTACGTATCCCGACCTTTTAAAGATAGGGGTGATACGTCGAATACACAAAAAGGGCTCACGTGATGACGTCAATAATTATCGTCCTATCACTATTTTGTCTTGTATAAATAAAATACTAGAACGTTACATAGGTAATGAAATAAATTACTTCCTGCAAACACACGGAATAATCAACTACAAACAATATGGATTTCAGAAAACTAAGAGTACGACACAATTATTACGAGAATTTACCGATGAAGTCAACAAACAGTTAAATGATAAAAAACATGTATTGACACTTTTTATAGATTTTAGCAAAGCATTCGATATGCTCCGTTGTGATACACTTTTCGACAAGTTGTCGCAAAGTGGAATACAGGGACCACTATTAGAACTATTAAAAAACTATCACACCAACAGATACAACACGGTTAAAATACAAAATGAGTACAGTACTAAGCTTCCATCCACGCAAGGAACGGCCCAGGGTTCAATTATAGGTCCGACAGAATACTTACTTTATGTTAATGATATGAACAATACTATTCATTCAGGTTCTGTATACCAATTCGCAGACGACACGTGTATATTGGTCTCTAATAAAAACATACATGACGCTGAGGCATCCCTTCAACGTAACTTCGATCAAATGTGTAAATGGGCTCATGACGTAGGATTAGTAATAAATGCAACAAAAACAAAAATAGTTCACATACATTCATCACACAACAAATGCTCCACTATACCTAAAATTATAGCACATGATCACACTTGCCTACATAACTCGCCAAAGACTTGCGAATGTCCGTTATTAGAAGTAGTCGATAAGCACATGTATATTGGTTTAATGGTTGATAGCCGTTTCTGTTGGGGACCGCACAAAGATTACGTTTGCAACAAACTGAGATCTATTCTAGGTAAGCTTAGCATACTTAAATATAAATTGCCTTACAAAACGCTTAGAATGTTATATATGGCCCTAGCAGAATCAGTTATCAACTATGGACTCAGCAGCTATGGGAGAACTTATCATACATACCTGACAGATATCTATAAGCTACAACTAAGAATGTTAAAAGTAATTACGCCAAAACATATAAACAAGAAATTCAAAAATAGTGATAACGACCTCTTTAAATATTGTAATGTTATGAATGTGTTCAATAAAGTGGAATTTTTTACTCTTGCGGAAGTCAATAGACCTGAGCTGCTAACCGAAAAAACAAGACCTGACTTTCTGAGAACGATACCACTTAAAAATAAATACCTCCTACCAAAATTCAGTAACGTGTACGGGATGAGGATTGCAGAATATTTAGTGCCTTTTTGCCTTAATAAACTTCCAGAGGACTTGCAAACGTTATATAAAATGAGTTCGAAAAGTTATAAGTACAAATACAAACGTTTCTTTACACAAAATATGTACCAATAATTTGTTATGATCGCTTTATGAATGTCTTATGTATCAAGGTAGTTTAGTAACATCCTTGTTAAATGAGCGGCTTGCCAGCACACAGATAAGCCCTGAGAGGTTTTCGTGTGTGGCTATAACCAAAATTGTATAAGGTTAAGTGTTTTGGAAATAATAAATAAATAAATAAATATACATATTACATAGTCATGATTTTTGATGTTATATTTCGGTAAATGAGAAAGTGCACCTACTTAACAATGTAGGTAGGTATTAGATTAATATTGATTCATTAATATTTTTTTATTTGTCTTAAGTATGCACGGCTACAGATCAAGCTATACCTTTCCCGTATAAGCTGATCTCGCATTGTATAGGATTTCCTTACAGTGAGAAGTCAGTGTAAACTGGAAATGTATAGCTTGATGTGTAGCCGTGTGAACTGTTGTTTTTTCATGTTTGTAATTTCCTGTGTGAGTCTTATTAAATATTAAATGCTATCATGGCAACCCAGCCAGAGTTGTTACCCGGCCGCCCGTCTGAGGGCGCCCGCGTAAGCTCCAGTAAGTTTTGATTTTAATTAATCGTCAGTTAGTTAAGTAGGTAAGCTACTCACCAGTGCGAATGTGCGCGCGCTATAACTCAAAAATTCTGTTGGACTATACTTTGTGTGATCTGTGACATTATTGTGTGATTCCTAAGTGAGTAAGTGATTCACTCGTTCGGTTCGGCTGTAAGTGGCTGCCCAACGTGTAAAATCTAAATCTAAAGAAAATGCCAAAGCTTTGATCGGAAGATGTCGCAGAAGACGTTGCCACCATGAATATAACTCTGTCGCAAGAAACTCTCGTGAGTTTTATTACATCGATCCAGCAAACCCAAAGTAGTTTTGTGAGCAATTAATTCGAGAAGCACGAGCGTCAACACCTCACGTTAACACGTCTGAGATCCAGCAGGGATCGGGCTTTGAATTTGGCGCGAACAGAAATTTCGCAAAATATCCGACGCGTTATGAAAAACCTTTTAGACTTGATTGTTATGTGGCGGAATCTACATCGCCACATACGAACTACGCGTTATACTGACGTCACGCAAATCCTGCATCGCGCAATCAGAGTTTACCGCGCGACTAGCTTACATACAACGTCCCGACATCAACCGTGGGGCAGTTGCCCACCAGACACAACACCCGTCTGGTCGGTGGATCCTCCCTTTTCTATGGAGGATGAGTGAACTTTACACCCTATTCCTCATGCCTCTATAGTTACCTAAAAGGATTTCGCAAATGTTTCCGATGAAAATGCTCTCTGTGGTTTCTCAATATTGTTGGACGGGCATGCTGCAGTGTGGTGGCAAGGAGTGAAAAGGTCAATGAGAGCATAGTTGGAGGACCTTACTAGATAAAAGGAGCTTTCAGCGAGCACGACCCACCACACCGGCTCTACAGGAAATTGTTTAGGTCAAATCAGGAAGTCAAACACACGGACTTATTTATAGCCAAGGTACGTGCTCTATTAGCTAAATTTTCAGAAGACGAACTCTCGAGAAAAGTCCAGTTAGACCATAGACTTATAAAAAAAGATGGACTCCGCGCCACGAATATCGAAAGTGAAGCACCGTACCGATCTATGTGTGCATGATTTGAGTACCTGCAAAGACAGCGTCGCTCGTGTCACGTAATGGCGGCCGGTCGGCATAGGTACTATGATGTAAATGTGTGCGCGAGGTGTGTTTGTACAAACGGTCCGGCTACTTACTGTGCTTCACTTTCGATATGCGTGGCGCGGAGTCCATCTTTTTTTATAAGTCTATGAGTTAGACATGCGAACGGTTTGCTTAGCCAACGCATTATAAAACGCGTGACTAGAGAATGCGTAAATAGGTTCGACGAGCTACTTCGTAAGTGGTGACTAGTGAAAGATTCCTTAGAGAAAACAGGAAAAGGGCAGGCATCTCTATCGAAGTCTCACGCGCAATCAAGTAAGCGCGCAGCATCGTCGTCAGCGAGATGTACCTTATTTTTTTTTTTTTCCTTTTTTTTTATTTGAGGGTGGGCGCGGGTTGTCCGAAGGGGTTACCGCGGCCCTGGCATAGGCAACTGAAGGAACACGGGTGGGTTTTAGTCAGTAAAAGTCTGACACGCCCTCCCGTTCCACCCAGAGCGGGAGAAGTTATTTGATGATTTCCCACCCTCAAAAAAAAAAAAAAAAAAAAAAAAAAAAAAAAAAAAAAAAAAAAAGGGTGGGAAAAAATAACTCCTCCCGCTCTGGGTGGAGCGGAAGGGCGTGTCAGACTTTTACTGACTAAAACCCACCCGTGTTCCTTCAGTTGCCTATGCCAGGGCCGCGGTATCTTCTTAAAACTACCCGCGACCCCAGCGGGATGTACCTACAGTCACCAATGTGTCGAGTACCGGCGAGTGGTTACCCGGCAGCCCGTCTGAGGGCGCCCGCGTAAGCTCCAGTAAGATTCGTTTGTAATCTTTACATAAGTAGTTAAGTAAGCTACCCACCAGAGAGCGAATGTGCGCGCGCTCTGATTCAAAAGTTTTGTTGGACAGTAATTTGTGTGATCTGTGTGATTATAGTGTGATTCCTAAGCACCTGCGTTTCTCTTACACCCGTTCCCCGGCTACATATTTATTTTTAGGGTTCCGTACCTCAAAGGGAATGTTCCGTAGGTACCTCAAAAGGAAAAAACGAAACCCTTATAGGATCAGTCATGTGTCAGTCTGTCACAGTCAATTTGCTCCGAATCTAATGAACCGATTAAGTTACATACACAATAAGAGAAATTTGGTACCAACACATAATGACGATACGAATTTCTGTGACCCAAATACGGATATGTAAAGTAAATAAAATAATTTTCAATATCGGAGTCACTTTTGCAAATAAGAAATTTAAAAAAAAGTTTTGAATACTGTACCGTGTGACGTATCAAATGAAAGGGCTTACTACTGTGAAGGTCTCAAATATTTGTTTTATAATTTTTAAATAAAGTGTTTTTAAGTTATAAAATAGAAGAAAATTTACACTCAATGCCTTAGTCTAGCAACACATTTGCCAATACTGATCTATCATCACACCGTAAATACGTCGCAAAAATTTCACACTTGTGTTCAGCTTGTCGTTGTCTGTGACCAATTCCCACCGACTAAATTCGGCTGTTGCTATTGTGGCGGCATCTACATCGCCACATATGAACTACGCATCAATGACATGACGTCACGCAAACCTGCATCGCGCAATTAGAGTTTACTACGCGAATAGCATATATACAACGTCCCGACATTAACCGTCGGGCAGTAGCCCACCAGACACAACACCTGTCTGGTCGGAGGATCCTCCCTTTTCAATAGAGGATGAGTGAACTTTACACCCTGTTCCTCATGCCTCTATACTATATAAAAATCGGTCACTGACAAGAAGCCGATGTTCGGCCTACACTTACCACAGATCTATAGGGCGGCCATCAAGGCTGATGATGGAGTACTTGACAGCGAAGTACGCGAACCAGTACACGACTAGCGAGTGGTAGGTCGCCGACGCACACCACGCGAGGAAGTACGGCCACGACATCAACTTGTTCTTCCTGATGTCTTTGTACAGCGCTGGGTTGCTGGAAACAAAAGAAATCTTACAGTCGTATTTATAGTCAAGTAAAAGTAATTGCTCAAGCAATGATTTTCTTTGTATAGTTTAGTAATTGCTTGAAGTTAGAACTGTCAAAGCTTAGAATTCTTAGCCAAGTAATAGGCACTATTTTCATTACTTAAGAATTCTACCCTCAAGTATGAAATTACTTAGTAGCAAGTAATTACCTACTTAATAAGTAAAGAAAAGAAAAAGTTATTTTATTTATTATTATTTTCTTATTAATTACTTTGATTATAAATACGAGCCTTAAGACTGTAACAAATCTACTAGCCTAATGAAATAAAAGGGGCTAAGGAATTAGATTTGAACTACATATTAAATACTAAAAGATAAAAAATACAGACCGGTTTTAAAAAAACACACCATACCTAAAACGCACAGATAGTTAGGAAGATAGAGGTTAGCTTGAAGTAGAAATTTGAGTCAGGCCAGGTTAGACAAGTCTTTTTCAATGACGATTACTACTGCCAGTAATCATAAAATTAAATCCCTTGGCTCAATTGACATTCCGATTATATACAATAATCAAACTCATCTAATCCAAGCCTTCGTGTTTCCAAATATATCTCCTTCAATTATCTTAGGAGTCGACTTGTGGAATAAGATTTAGTCTTCAGCCAAGAGCCAAGATGAACTTAGAAAGTACATCATCTACGTAGCCTTACCCCACCCAACTATGGGGTCAGCTTCCTGTCTTACCAGACGCAGCTGAATACCAGTATTTTACGTGTGGAGCGACTGCCTATCTGACCTCCACAACCCAGTCACTGGGTAACACTTAGAAATTACTTATGAATTGAAAAAGTCGCATTGGTACTTGTGCAGATTTGAAGCCACAACCTCGTGCATGAGAGGCGAGGCCTTCACCAGTGGGACATCACGACATCTAATTGATATACCGATAATTATATGTTTAAGTATACATACTTGGCCAAAGTGTCCGCAGGCCAGGTCTGTTCCGTGACAGACAGGAACAGGACAGGAAGTGACGTAAACAACAAGTTGTAGAACGTCAGGTACATCGAGTCGAAGATTGACTGCGTTGAGAATACCGTGTGGATTTGAAACAGGACCTGTGGATTAATTACATGGAAGTTATTTTTTTTTTTTTTCAAATCAAATTACTTATTTTTGCAGAAAGCACAGTGGTGTTATGTTTCAAGTGATTCTACCATCAGGCATGCAAAATGTGTACAATCATGGTTTATCAAAATCAAGATTGACATTAAAAAATATAAAATTAGAAAAAAATATTTTAAGATAATAAATTAATGGAATGTCCTTCTTAAAGTTATGTTAATACAGATTAATTATTTATTTGTCGGATCCGGTCATTAGTCACGAAACGAATCGCAAGCGAGCCACTGGCGACATCACGTGATCTACCCAAACCTACAGCGCGCTTCTACAGAGTCGTGATGTTTTAAGACCACGACGAGGAGGACATTCTAGTGTCTGATTGCATCGGAGTTAAGACGTCGCGGAACTGTACTCGATTCGTTGTGCTCAGTGATTGTGTAATTTTAATTTGGAGTGATTGTGGTAGATTGTGATTTTAATAAACACCGTGTATCGCACCCAGTGTGTTTTCATTGCACGAAACCCATCTTCTGCCCACATGATGTCTGAATCTAACTAAGTAAATCCTGAGGATCCGACATATTGAAAAATAATAATTAAATTATTTCAACATTTGTTTGTATTATGTATTTTAATTGTAGTTATGTGAGGAAAGGTGTAGAGGTTTCAAAATTCAAAGACGATATTCTTCGAAAAATTTGTTCTTTTTACAGACTACAGTAACCAAACTAGTAGACCAAGGCTCAACCCGGCAGTTTGTGTGACCTATAATAATAATAATAGCATGTGGCGAGCTGTTGGGCAGTAGCGACCCACGGACCCTATCTCCCGGGAGAAGTCTTGTTCCTCACCTCTCGCTTGCCTTTATTGGCCGGCTGGAGTGAACACTGACGAGGAACAGAGCTCCCACCTCTTTCTTGCCTTTATTGGCCGGTTTGAGTGGAGATTCGCAAGAGCAAACGTGCTCGGAGGAAGGAAGTATTCCAGTAAGTGTTTGTAGGGATCTTGACCATCTTCCGGGCTCTGGGATTGTTCTGAGAACCGTGGGATACCTCTCCACTCCTCACAAGCACCTCAGGACATGTTGCCCCCTTGCCGCTACGACACTATGTGCTAGCGACCTTTTCGGGGCCCATTATTGTGTGTGCAAGTCACCTCCTGCCATTTTATCCGTGTATTACAAAACATTGATCCGGCAGGGGCCATAGTCCTTTCATAGTTCTAGGCAACCAGTCCACTTTAGCCACTCAAATCCATAGTCCAATCTCTTTATTTCCATATACTGCAATAGTCCTGCACCAACCGGGGGTTGTCCTTGGGTGCACTTGCATGGTGCGTACAGGGATAATCGTCGGTTGGTGCCTCATTTCATTGAAAGCGTCTAACGGGCCTCTGCGAGTTGGCTTTGGCCCCTCGTACGCCTTCTAAAGGTCCGGGACTCCAGGGTCCCGAGAATTGTCAAGACAATATAATAATAATAATAATATGTTTATTTTTGCCAAAAACTGTGCTTTACAATTCCTTAAAGTCTACATTAATAGATAGGTTTACATTGATTTTTAATAAGACGCAAATTAAGGAAACTTTGCTTATGAACTCCACACTAGGTCAAGCCTGTCTCGTGGAGTCCTTGGGTGGTATTACCTTGCGAAAAATGCGCATTACATTAAATATTTGTTATTGCTACAATCGAGACAAATGAAATAGTGTTATTATTATAAAGCAATTAAAACATCTTATATACTAAGGACTGTTAAACTAAAAGAATCAAAACGAAAAGAAGAATATGTTGACGCTATGTGCGTGAGATTTGTGTGTGTGTGTGTGTGTGTGTGTGTGTGTGTGTGTGTGTGTGGGGGGGGGGGTGTGTGAGGGTGTGTGTCTGTGTTACGAAATTACCTTTAAGAGAGATTCGGATTCACTGTAGGATTGGGCTAGCAGCCATTTGCGAACAATCTTTTTGACTAGGCTAGTTCTAGAGTTCCTGATGTCACACAACCCTACTACTTTGTTGTATATGTGACTGGGCATAAATTCTTGCATGTTTTGTGCGAACTTTGTACGCGTCCTTATCGAAGCACACTTAAAAACTCGACGTTTGAGAAGTTGCGAGTATTCGGCGTCTGTGAGACAATTTTATGTTGTTTCAGTACAATTTTTAAAATATATAACTGCCGGACATTGAGTAATGCGGCTTCTTTGTACAAAAAAACTGTCATTTATCTGAAATGTTTCCTGAGCATGATCTTCAAGACCGATCGTTGGGCTCGTTCGCATTGGATCATGGTGGTGATTCCCACTCCACCTCAAATTGTTATACAGTAACATAGAATTGACTCACATAATGCCACATAAACCATAATAACCGGGGGCTTACTATGAGCTCTAATAAACAGCAGAAGTTGAACGTTTCCAGTGCGAGAGAGAGTGAGGGTACTATAGGTCGTATATATACTTCCTTTTCGTAACGTTCAATTTCTGCCCTGCTGTAACGCTCATAGTAAGCCGGTGTCATGTTTTTTCATCAAATATGACAAATAAGCTTACCATAACATTCCCAAGGACTAGATTCTTATAGAAAAAGTATTGTATTAGCGTGGCTAGTCTCTGGTTGTACCAGTGTCCCATCACTAGCAATATTTTCTTGATCATCGAGAACTTTGTGAAGGCAAAGTCAGCAGATCTGTTGGAAGACAGACATTCAAAATAAAAATGGAGGTTAAGTTCACTAAAATAGCCAGGACATAGTCTGCAAGTGGACTAGTAGGTTCGAAATGAGCACAGAGTGAGTTTTGTAGATAAGGGCCTGATTCAGCACCTACGATTTAAGTTCCTATTAACTTACTTGGCAGATAATTTCATACAAATTCTGTTCCATTTTTTAATTTATTCGGTAAGTAGTAACTATTCGGACATCGTGAAATAGGCCCTTTTATCATTGAAAAAAAAAACTACCAGCGGTCGTTGACACAAAAAAACTGATTTTCTAAACTCATACAAGTACTCGTAACTAAACTACCAGCGGTTGTTGACACAAAAAAATACTGATTTTCTGAACTCATACAAGAAAGTACTCGTAACTAAACTACCAGCGGTCGTTGACACAAAAAAAAAAAGGACACCGAATCTTTATTTTGTTTTATCGTGTTTAGATATCGAATACCCAACACGTCTGCAGGGTTGCGAAGCCAGCGTGCGCCTCCTGTATCATCGAAATGTAGTTATCTGTCTATGCAGGTACCTGCTAGCCTGGTGTCCCTCTCGGCCGAGTATGCCGAAGCCAACGTGCGCCTCCTGTATCATCGAAATGTAGTTATCTGTCTATGCAGGTACCTGCCAGCCTGGTGTCCCTCTCGGCCGAGTATGCCGAAGCCAACGTGCGCCTCCTGTATCATCGAAATGTAGTTATCTGTCTATGTAGGTACCTGCCAGCCTGGTGTCCCTCTCGGCCGAGTATGCCGAAGCCAACGTGCGCCTCCTGTATCATCGAAATGTAGTTATCTGTCTATGTAGGTACCTGCCAGCCTGGTGTCCCTCTCGGCCGAGTATGCCGAAGCCAGCGTGGGCCTCCTGTATCATCGAAATGTAGTTATCTGTCTATGTAGGTACCTGCCAGCCTGGTGTCCCTCTCGGCCGAGTATGCCGAAGCCAACGTGCGCCTCCTGTATCATCGAAATGTAGTTATCTGTCTATGTAGGTACCTGCCAGCCTGGTGTCCCTCTCGGCCGAGTATGCCGAAGCCAACGTGCGCCTCCTGTATCATCGAAATGTAGTTATCTGTCTATGTAGGTACCTGCCAGCCTGGTGTCCCTCTCGGCCGAGTATGCCGAAGCCAACGTGGGCCTCCTGTATCATCGAAATGTAGTTATCTGTCTATGTAGGTACCTGCCAGCCTGGTGTCCCTCTCGGCCGAGTATGCCGAAGCCAACGTGCGCCTCCTGTATCATCGAAATGTAGTTATCTGTCTATGTAGGTACCTGCCAGCCTGGTGTCCCTCTCGGCCGAGTATGCCGAAGCCAACGTGCGCCTCCTGTATCATCGAAATGTAGTTATCTGTCTATGTAGGTACCTGCCAGCCTGGTGTCCCTCTCGGCCGAGTATGCCGAAGCCAACGTGGGCCTCCTGTATCATCGAAATGTAGTTATCTGTCTATGTAGGTACCTGCCAGCCTGGTGTCCCTCTCGGCCGAGTATGCCGAAGCCAACGTGCGCCTCCTGTATCATCGAAATGTAGTTATCTGTCTATGTAGGTACCTGCCAGCCTGGTGTCCCTCTCGGCCGAGTATGCCGAAGCCGACGTGCGCCTCCTGTATCATCGAAATGTAGTTATCTGTCTATGTAGGTACCTGCCAGCCTGGTGTCCCTCTCGGCCGAGTATGCCGAAGCCAACGTGCGCCTCCTGTATCATCGAAATGTAGTTATCTGTCTATGTAGGAACCTGCCAGCCTGGTGTCCCTCTCGGCCGAGTATGCCGAAGCCAACGTGCGCCTCCTGTATCATCGAAATGTAGTTATCTGTCTATGTAGGTACCTGCCAGCCTGGTGTCCCTCTCGGCCGAGTATGCCGAAGCCAACGTGCGCCTCCTGTATCATCGAAATGTAGTTATCTGTCTATGTAGGTACCTGCCAGCCTGGTGCCCCTCTCGGCCGAGTATGCCGAAGCCAACGTGCGCCTCCTGTATCATCGAAATGTAGTTATCTGTCTATGTAGGTACCTGCCAGCCTGGTGTCCCTCTCGGCCGAGTATGCCGAAGCCAACGTGCGAATCCTGTATCATCGAAATGAAGTTATCTGTCTATGTAGGTACCTGCCAGCCTGGTGTCCCTCTCGGCCGAGTATGCCGAAGCCAACGTGCGCCTCCTGTATCATCGAAATGTAGTTATCTGTCTATGTAGGTACCTGCCAGCCTGGTGTCCCTCTCGGCCGAGTATGCCGAAGCCAACGTGCGCCTCCTGTATCATCGAAATGTAGTTATCTGTCTATGTAGGTACCTGCCAGCCTGGTGTCCCTCTCGGCCGAGTATGCCGAAGCCGACGTGCGAATCCTGTATCATCGAGATGTCATTATCTGTCTATGTAGGTACCTGCCAGCCTGGTGCCCCTCTCGGCCGAGTATGCCGAAGCCAACGTGCGCCTCCTGTATCATCGAAATGTAGTTATCTGTCTATGTAGGTACCTGCCAGCCTGGTGTCCCTCTCGGCCGAGTATGCTGAAGCCAACGTGCGCCTCCTGTATCATCGAAATGTAGTTATCTGTCTATGTAGGTACCTGCCAGCCTGGTGTCCCTCTCGGCCGAGTATGCCGAAGCCAACGTGCGCCTCCTGTATAATCGAAATGTAGTTATCTGTCTATGTAGGTACCTGCCAGCCTGGTGTCCCTCTCGGCCGAGTATGCCGAAGCCGACGTGCGAATCCTGTATCATCAAGATGTCATTATCTGTCTATGTAGGTACCTGCCAGCCTGGTGCCCCTCTCGGCCGAGTATGCCGAAGCCAACGTGCGCCTCCTGTATCATCGAGATGTCATTATCTGTCTATGTAGGTACCTGCCAGCCTGGTGTCCCTCTCGGCCGAGTATGCCGAAGCCGACGTGCGAATCCTGTATCATCGAGATGTCATTAGCTGTCTATGTAGGTACCTGCCAGCCTGGTGCCCCTCTTTGCCGAGTATACCGAAGCCAACGTGCGCCTCCTGTATCATCGAGATATCGTTGGCTCCGTCACCGATGGCCGCTGTGATCGGCCGGCCGGGACTGTTCTTTATTAATTTTACAATCTGCCAAATTACAATTGCTTGTGTTTTAATAACATTCCGTGACGCGTTCTCTCACAAATAATATTTAATTTTGATTCGAGCGGTTTTAAAATCAGCAAACTGGACTGATCATCAAATATCCGAGCAGTTCAGTTTGTTTGGTCCTTACTTACGGCTTTATTCAAAAACTTATTTAATTTTATTCATTAGGGACAAAAATCAGTTTCATGCCAAATAAAATACAGGAAATCCTGAAATCTTATAAACATACCTTAGCTTTCTGTATAGGCGACAGTCTACAACACAGGACTGCATGACAGTTAATCGCTATATCGACAAACGCGGGTGCGTATGCCGTGTCCAATACTTGAGACATACTGGTCCCATCGACCACTAATGTCAGATCTCTATAACTCGGCTCGTTGATGATTCGTCTGCACTCGTTGAAGTGAGCTTGTAATGTCGTGTCGTCTTCAACGCCTACCAAGAACATTCTTCTGTCGTTTTCTGAGATATGTGCGCAGGATTGGGCAACGTTAATCGCTGTTTCTACCTGGAATTTAAAGAAATAAATTTTATAAAAAGGTGCAATGCAATCCGTTTCAGCGTTAATGCCAGACAGATGCTGTCTGACGCTGGTTTTCTAATGAACAATTGTCTGTCCAGCACTATACTGTTGCGGTCTACTTGCTGTAAAATATCTTGCTTCTGATTCGTATGGAAACGCGCCCCTTGCCCTATAGGTATGTCAAATCAAATCAACTGACGTTGTATTAACCTCACTCACAAGACCCTACCCAAAAGAGCTGACTATTATACACTTCTGACAAAGCAGGTGTTCAGAATACCAACTCCGCCTGCGAAGTCCCTTTTGGCCAGACGGAGCCCAGCTTACTCTCGCCTACACACATTAAACAAGGTCTGCAAATCACTGGACATCAGAGACTTGTTAATCGCTCGCCTGAAAAGTAATAATAAATAAATAATAAATATCCTTGGACATTTCACACAACGCCATCTAGTCTCAAGCTAAGCAACCTAATGCTTGTGTTATGGTAGCGAGATGGCTGATAAACTACTTATATACATTTTTTTTTTTTGTAAATACATACATATTATAGATAGAAAAACACCCAGACTCGGAACAAATACTTGTAGGTCGTACAAATATTTGTTCCGTGCGGGAATCGAACCCGCGACATGCAACAACAACAACATCTCTCTCTCACACTTTCACCCTCTCAGACACTCACTAAAACACACACACACCCACACAACGCAATACACGCCTTACTAAACCAGACATAGCCTTGTAAACCGACATTTTCTTTCTGCTCATTCGCACTCCGACCCTCAAGATACAAGCCCTTCCTAGTTCATGGGTCAACGGTCAAACAATACATTGTTTTGATATACAAACTTTCATTTGTGTTTATGTAACTCTCACCTTTTTCTTTTGCCATACAACTTTTTGTATTTTGTATTATCGTTTTACGCGCATGCTCTAGTTATTTTCCAGCTATTCTATTATACTACAATATTCGTTACCTTATCTCCCGTCAACACCCAGGTCTTGATCCCGGCCCTCCGCAGCGAGGCGAGGGTATCGGCCACGTCATCCTGCAGACAGTCCTCGACGCCAGTGGCGCCCACTAGCGTCAGTTGTCTCTCTAACACTCTGTACTGTTGCGTTACTTGTTGTAACGCGTCTGCGCTCTTGCCGTCTAGGCGCTTTATTGCTGTAATGAGTAAAGAAAACCTGTCATGGAAAACATAGCATAAACACGTCACATGGTCTCATATAATTTCTGTGTTTGTGTTTGATAATGCTAATTTTACTACGTAACTAAAAAAATGGAACCCTTCGAAAACCACAACCAATCTTTTTTTTTTGGAACCTTTCACTTTATTGTCCGTCAGTCTGTCAAGGCCCTTTTTCTTATGAATCAAATACGTAGGTCTATGCTTTATTAATTAGAACGCCAATGATGTACGGTTTTGAAATGGACCGCGTATTTCCATTTCCGTGTTCAGTAGGCGACAGTACTTACCGTCCCGAAACTCTAATGGATATGTAGACCTTAAAATGCCTCTAAAGCAATATTCATTTGAACGCCAATAATGTACGGTTTTGAAATGAACCGCGTATTTCCTTTTCCTTGTTCAGTAGACGACAGTGTCGTCCCGAAACATGCACGGTGCACGTTAAAGTGCCACCAAACATCATTTGAACACCAATAACGCCCTTGCTCAAGTGCGCGTCGGGATGGCACTGCCGCCTACTGAACACGGAAATCAATCTGCCTAGACTTTTTCCAACTATGTTGGGGTCGGCTTCCAGTCTAACCGTATGCAGCTGAATACCAGTATTTCACATGGAGCGACTGCCTATCTGACCTCCACAACCCAGTTACTGGGTAATACGATACCCCTTGGTAAGACTGGTTGTCAGACTTTCGGGCTTCTGACGACCCGTAACGAGTGTCAAAGATCCACGAATAACAGCCGGGACCAACGGCTTAACGTGCTTTCCGAGGCACGGAGGATTCTCGGTATGTAAAGATGGTCACCCATCCACTGACCAACCCCGGCAAGCGTAGCTTAACCTGACGGATCGACCCGTGCGGCTGTTATTACTTAGCCACGAGCCGCCTACTGAACACGGAAAAGGAATTATAATACGCGTCCAGGACGGGATTGCATGTTTGCGTCCCGCTGCGAAATTATGCATAATCGTCCTATAATGATCCCACTGCTGGGACACAGGCCTCCTCTCGGTGAGAGGGAGCAGTGCGGGTAGTTAGATGTCACATGTGTTCGAATTTATGGTTCTAGGTCATGCCGGTTTCCTCACGATGTTTTCCTTCACCGCTTTGAGAGCAGTGGTGATGAAATTATTTACACAAAGTAAAGCGCCTGTCTGGGTTCGAACGACCTACAATTCCTATGTCGCGGCCATTACCACTGGGCCACCACTACTCCACTGCTGCAAAGTATATCATTATATAGTTAACACTTTCAGCTGAGCATCTGGGTATTCAAATGTTTGTTGCGCGGCACACTACCTATTTTCTCATACAAAATATATGACGATTAGTGACGTTCTGGTTTTTCATACAAGCAAAGATAATATGAAATGTGACACAACCGTTACTACACGTCGACGTTGCGAATGTACGCGTAATTATAATGTATGTGTGTGACTAGCCTTAAAAAGTGTACAACAAAACTAACGTGGAGTGGCGCTAGCAGTCCGAAAATTTAAAGTGATACGGCGCGATGACGTAGCTTGAAGGAATTGGTATAGGCCGCAGCCGTTTATACACGTTCTTTAAAGAAAGACATATTTTTTGCTGACGTGATTAAACGTTGTGTCAAATAGCGTTTATCAAATTTTACGTATTATAACGTCGCTCCGCTCAGTGTTAATTATTCAGCTCATTTTATTTTCTCCAACTAACTCCAAGAGAGCTTCTGATCTATAAAACTTGTGGTATTTAGACTTACCATCCGCAACTCTCTCATACTCCTCTTCAGGCACTTCCCGGTAGGCAATGGCCAGAGTCCTCAGCCCCTTGTTAGCAAACGCGTTGATATCTCGGTCGGTCTCTTCTATCAGACTAGTGTTTGTGCATAGAGGGAACACAGAACTCTCCGCTCCTTTGCAGAACAGCCAGATCTGGGAACACGATTAGAATGAAGTTATTAACGTGTATATAATTAAAGTAGCGGCCCCGACAGATGTTGTCCTGTCTGAACGATCCTAGAACCCGACTGCAGCGCCACCTACCGGCCCCAATTGTGTTTTCAAACCATTTAGGAACCCATTGAGAAATATACACACATTATTATTAAATCGGTCCAGCCGTTTAGGAGGAGTTAGGTGACAAGCACACGTACAGAAGAATTAATTAAGATGTGTGTTTGATGAAGTCATAATTAAGACTTGTATTATAGTCTCATCATAATCAAGCATTTTTTTAAATAAGATTAATTGTTCGAACATTATGTTCGGGTAAAATTATTGTCATTTGCGTTTCATGGTAACGGGATGCGACGCGGTAAGTTTTACGCTGGAGATACATGTTTCAATCGTTTCAATGAAAACTGAAGGTGTTCGTTATACCTACCTAATAAAAAAGTAATTTACCCGTGTGGTTTGGATCCTCGTCTTATCGTCGCGAAAAAATAATCAGCCGTCCCATACATTTGCGTCGAGTAAGTATTGAAGATTTCTATGGGACAGTTGTCAATTTTTTCGCGATTACGATGTTGGTCCCATAGAGAAATTTGTACGGTTTGATGTTCTGTATCATCAGTTCAGTGATAAGATTTGTTGTAAATCTAACAAGACGGCCTTATATGCCAGAAGCATTTTCAGTATGGCACCGCGTACCTATATACAATCACTTACCAAAGTCTATACTAGAAACCATCCATCGATGAATTTAAAAATAAATTAAAAAGATTCTTGCTATTTAAATGTTATTATAGTATTCAGGATTATTTATCAGAGGATGTAAGGACATATTGTTCTCAGAAATATTGTTGTTGATGTGACATGTGATTAATGCACTATTTAATTCTATTATTATTACTTTGACATTTATTTACAAATATATCTTGACATTCTCACTCATTTAAGGCATGACATTTTAATCTTTATTATTCTAGTGACATTAATATTTGCTAATGTTTAATTATTTATTATTTCTTATGTTTATTTTATGATTAAAGATTTATTATTTACCATTGTGAAATTACCAAAATAGTGTTATTGCCTAATTATAAATTATTGTTGCAAGTAATTGTATTTAACAATGCTGTGTTGTGCTGGTGCTGATACAGTTAGCTTGAGATTTGCATGCCTCAACGCGTAATATGGTTGAACTATGCTCTATTTTTAACAACTTTATGTAATTACCCATATTAGCAAATAAATGATTTTGATTTGATTTGATTTGATCACACCCTGAAATTTGACGAGGATGCAAAACGACACGTTGTAGGTATATTAATAAAACAACGGCCTACCTTCCCATCCTTATCCCTTAAAATAACAGACATCCTCTTCCTCTCCGAAGTAAACTCAATAACCTGCAGTCGCTCATACATTTCCGTATATTCTCCCACTTTCACCACCAGATCGTTACCTTCCTCACCCAGAAACGTCACTCCAAACCTCTCAGCGACTTCTACAAGAGCCTTCTCATCAGGACTACTGGCTTGGTAATCCATTTTGTTACCATTTTCATTAATAATAGTGTTCCAAGTAACGTTATCAATGACTCCATTAGTGCCGTTAGATGCAGTACTCGTCTTGGCTTTCTTCCTCTTAAAGAAGTTCATGAGCTGTAAGTTGCTGGTGACCGACAGTCGGGCGCTCAGCTTCTTCATGTCTTCGCTTGACACTTGCACTGAGTGGCAAAGGGCGAGGATTTTGAAGAAGAATTTGATGTCTGTCTGAAATAGAAAGGGAGTGTTCTTTACTAATATAATCTCTCGGATTTTCTCATGGGTAGGCAGAAACAGAACAGCTCGTGCTATGATTCCACATTAATTCATTCTTTTGCTGAATCCACGTTCATTCGTATTATATGATAGTAGACATTAATTGCGGATTTAGTCACCGTAAATACACAATAAAATTAATAATTTCATCCACAGTTAATCAAGGTTAAAACTACTTTTAACCTTGATTAAAAGTAGTTTAAAATTCTAACCTTTTTTTTAATATGATTAGTCATGATGACTCATGAGTTCATGACACATAATATTAGCTAATAATGATAATGTCAATAGTACCTATATAAGTACCTACCTACGTAATACACGTACAATGGTCCACAAATCTATGGTCCACACGAAGGACTAAGTGCGGAAACTAAACCCTATAACATAGAGCATACCTATGGTCTATGTAAACTTTTGGACAGGACCAATCTATCGATTAGGCTCAACATAGCCTATTCGCAAAGATAAGATTTATCTAGTTTGATGTCTTTAACAGTGATAAAAAGTACGTGCCACGCTGAAATTCGTACATAAAGATAAAAAGATCAGTGTGAAATATCGTATCTGTCTATCAGAACTATTACATCAGCTAATCATACTGCACTAACCATGAAACGGCCTTGCCATGGTCGGCCGTCAAACATAGTTTAGTTTTTCTAACTTTTTTTTTTAACTGACCATATCATCAAATCGAATGAAAAACTGACTAAAATGGAAAAAGGACTAAATAATGCTCCTTTTGTTCACAAGAACTCTATTTTAATAAAACCATTATAGCTACTTAACATAATCCCCGAAGGTTTAGGCAGAGTCGAGCCACACACCTACACACACATTCCGCAAGTCCCATGTATGATGTAATAGGGGGCGAGCCTATTGCTATCAACCGGGCACTAATCCAGACTGCTAAGTAACGGAAAGTATCCTATAGGTTTTGATTTACTTGCGAGTTTCAAGATATGACGCATTAATGGCCGTATTTTTTTATTGCTTCGACTTAGAAGCTTGATTTTTTCAGAATTCCAAGGGACCATAGACCTACGTATTTGATATTAATTTCAATTTGTTACCTCCACGCGTTCCTGTGATAAATGGTATAGGGGACAGACTGACAGACAGACAGACGGACGGACAACGAAGTTATCCTATAAGGATTCCGTTTTTTCTTTTGAGGTACGGAACACTAAAAACTGACCTGAAAAACATCCACGGGCTCATCAAACCTCTCCACATCATAAAGCTTGGATTCCTTCTCCTCATACATCTGTCCCTTGATGGTGCATGATTTAAACACCATGAGGTTCTTGGTAAGAGTGCCCGTTTTGTCCGAGAACAGTACTTCCACTTGCCCTAACTCCTCGTTCAAGTCTGATGTGTTCGCTGCTGCGGGTATACCGGTCTCTTCACAACGGAGTTCTTCGTCCCAGGCTATGAATAAGGATCCTGAGGAAAAGTGTGTTATGTACTTATGAGGCGAAATCTGAAGGCATGGTTTTTAGTAGGTATTTCAATTATTTTGTAATTTTTCGCCGTTTTTTTGTCGGATGGGAAATCATCAAATGACTTCTCCCGTTCACTCCGTTTCGTCTTAGGCTATAAATAATGATCCTTTGGGAGAGTTTATGCGTTTGTATGTAAAGGCACAGATTAATACAGATGGGACACTCCGCAGTTTAGGTATGAAGCTACAAGTACACGGCGGGGCCCGTCCACGGGGCTAATTCAGTAGAAATGCCGCGCGCCGAAGGTATAAGAGTTACGCGATAGAAAGAGAGGCAATGTGTAGGTGAATATAATTGTAGGTAATTAGCGTCCTGCGAACTGAATTGCACTTTATTGTGTCGGAGCAAGAGTCGCTTTTCATTTAAATGATTTTGCGGAGTGTCCCATCTGTATTAATCCGTGGTAAAGGTGAAGTTTGAGGGTATGTTTTAGTATTTCATTTTTTAGGGTTCCGTACCAAAATGGTAAAAAAGGAACCCTTATGGTGTGACTCAGTCTGTCTGTCTGTCTGTCTGTCACAGCTGGATATCTCAAGAACTACTAATGCTATCAACTTGAAATTTGGAACAGTTTTAGATGACGTTTACTCAACTATTTTGCAAATAAGAAAGAAATAAAAATATATGTATTTTTTTTGCAACAGGGACCGAAAGGGGGTCTTAAAAATTCAAAGTGGGGCTACTAGGGCATGTGGGGTATCATATGAAAGAACGCTGTTTGCACATTCTCAAACATTTTTTATTTTTTTTTTAGGCCGCACAGTGTTCGACTTTTGATGAAAAATGTAAAAAAAAATACCGTTCGCCCCCCCTTATCTCCGAAGTTTTCAAAGAGAAACATCTGAAATTATTCTATGTGATAGAAGTTTATGTAAAGATTACAGGAAAAATAAAACGATGTCTCTAAATAGCACACTTTTTCAGAAATCGGAACGGAACCCTCGGTGCGCGAGTCCGACTCGCTCTTGACCGGTTTTTTTACGTGCAAGCAATAAAAAAGACCTAACTAAGCTGACAGCTTATTACGACTATTGTGCGGTTACTTAATTCAAGTCTTTGGAACAGCTCGTATTAGGGCGAAATTCACAGACTTTAACTGTGCCAAGTAAGCGTTATCATACCAATATGAACAGTATGGTTACAAATAAGGTTCTTATTCGTAAGAAACGTTTGTTCACATTGGCTTATAGAAATATGAACATTATTTGCAAAAAAAAATAAGATTCATATTAGTATGAAACGCTGACGTCACTTAGCATAGTAAAGTCCAAGTGCAGTCTATGAGTGCATTTACAATATGGCATGCGTAAGTATGGCAAATATTGTTATTTATGGCAAATATTGTTATTTATGGGCCGCATACCAAACTCTTTTCTTAAGGGGGATGCGCTAAGGCAGCCCGCGAAATTCTTAAGTTTTTGCAATTTGCAAGTCAATGTTAGGTTGTATGTTGATCAAAATAGGATTAACGACTATAACAAATATGTACCTTACAGAATAATAATCACAAAAATTATCATTAAAACTCTCTAATTTCAAATTACCCTAATTGAATGACTATTTCATGAAATCATGGCATTTGAAGCCAATTCTAACTTAAACGGCCTTATTACAAAACGAGGTTTTTCTTCTGTCATTGTTTAAACGATCGAGCCCGTTTTTGTAATAAGAACCTAGCTGTGATAGAAATACAGTTCTTTATACAAAACTTTAGTCCGGTACCAAGTTGTCAGTTTTGTAAAACTGTGGTAAAACGGACAACTGAATGTGTCGGAATAAAGTTCAAAATTCAAAAAAGGGTCCATGGTTTAAACCTGGGTTTGAAGATGAACCTTGTTTTGTAATAAGACGGAAAGAGTTTAATTGAGGATTCCAATGATACTTCGGTAAATACATAATTATTTTTAACGGTCGCGAATCATATTTTAATCAACATACAACCTAGTACAGTCCGCGAGGCCTAAGCTGAGCTTTGCATTTGTGTGAGTGATCGCGAGAAAATGAGCGTGAGGGACGCACCGCGCCTCAGGCCGGTTGTCCAATAAGCAGTATAAACCAGTTTTAAACCAAGCACAGGATGCGTCGCGCTCTAGGCCGGTGTCACACCTACACTATCTATGTGCACTCACACAAATGCAAAGCTCAGCTTACGCCTCGCGGACTGTACTGATCTATAAATTGCAAAAAATGTAAGAAATTTTGAATTTCACGGCCTACCCTGGCGCCTACACTTTCATAAAACAAAGTACACTTACCAATAAACTTATATAGCTCTATAGTGACGTAGAGTGACATTGGTATAATATAATAATAGAGTAACAGAAACGAGAACAGATCTTGAAGAACATAGCTTAAAGGGATCGGGTATGGGGCCCCAGGTCCAAGGTATAGATCCCTCTCTGTATTATGTAACTCGATCAAAAGCTTTGCGATCAAGGAGACGAATATTTCGACGACTAGAAGACCTATGAAGTATAGAAGGGACTGGTTGATCGCCAGTTCACTTGACGAGAACTTGTTCCCTGAGTATTTTGAGTTGAGAGCCAGTTTTGTTTCTTCACCTGTAACATAAAGTATTTTATTAAATATTTGAATACTTGTTTTGTTTTTTGTTATTGATAAATGTTTTATTTATTTATTTAAGATACATTTATTCAGGTGCATCCGGTTAAGACTGGAAACTGACCTTAAAGTAGTTGGGAAAAGGCTGGACAAATAATGATACAGTTAGTTTAGAAAAACAAGTGGTAATCATCATCTGCCTTTTCCCAAATATGTTGGGGTTGGTTTTCAGTCTAACTGGATGCAGCTAAATATCAGTATTTCACACGGAGTGACTGCTTATCTGACCTGAACAACCCAGTAACTGGGCCGATAGTCTTGTCAGACTTTCGGGCTTCTGATGACCCGTAACGACTGTCAAATTTATACCAATGACAGCCGGGTCCAACGGCTTAACGTGCTTTCTGAGGCACGGCGAGGTCACGGAGTGTAATGAATAGACACCCATCCACGGAAGCCCTCGGCAAGCGTTTTTCACAGAGGTTTTAAAATTCTTTTACTTTTCGTGGGTTATGATTATCTGTGAATGCATTATGCATTCACAGATAATCATTCATCATCAATTCAGCCGAAAGGCGTCCATTGCTGGACATAGGGCTCCCCCAAGCACCGCCACTTCGAATGCTCCTTTGCTTCCCGCATCCAGCGGATTCCTGTGGCCTTTACAAGGTCAAGGTCATTCACAAATGGTGAAAACTTTCTACCAAAGTATACACTTATTTATAGCATTCACACATAATCATTCATCATCAATTCAGGCGGAAGACGTCCACTGCTGGACATAGGCATCCTCCCCCTAAGCACCGCCACTTCGAATGCTCCTTTGCTTCCCGCATCCAGCGGATTCCTGTGGCCTTTACAAGGTCAAGGTCATTCACAAATGGTGAAAACTTTCTACCAAAGTATACACTTATTTATAGCATTCACACATAATCATTCATCATCAATTCAGGCGGAAGACGTCCACTGCTGGACATAGGGCTCCCCCAAGCACCGCCACTTCGAATGCTCCTTTGCTTCCCGCATCCAGCGGATTCCTGTGGCCTTTACAAGGTCAAGGTCATTCACAAATGGTGAAAACTTTCTACCAAAGTATACACTTATTTATAGCATTCACACATAATCATTCATCATCAATTCAGGCGGAAGACGTCCACTGCTGGACATAGGCATCCTCCCCCTAAGCACCGCCACTTCGAATGCTCCTTTGCTTCCCGCATCCAGCGGATTCCTGTGGCCTTTACAAGGTCAAGGTCATTCACAAATGGTGAAAACTTTCTACCAAAGTATACACTTATTTATAGCATTCACACATAATCATTCATCATCAATTCAGGCGGAAGACGTCCACTGCTGGACATAGGGCTCCCCCAAGCACCGCCACTTCGAATGCTCCTTTGCTTCCCGCATCCAGCGGATTCCTGTGGCCTTTACAAGGTCAAGGTCATTCACAAATGGTGAAAACTTTCTACCAAAGTATACACTTATTTATAGCATTCACACATAATCATTCATCATCAATTCAGGCGGAAGACGTCCACTGCTGGACATAGGCATCCTCCCCCTAAGCACCGCCAATGACCTTGACTTTGGCTTTACAAGGTCAAAGTCAAGGTCATTCACAAATGGTGAAAACATTCTAACAAAGTCTAGACCAAGGATTCCCAAAGTGGTCCCAGGGGTCGAAATAAACGAAAACTAATTCTGGGGGTCGACGAGATCTAAAAATCGACCGCTATTAATTAACACAAGTTCTTATTTGAAACTTTCAAGATACTACTATTACTACTATTCTGTGTTACGTGTACTTACCAACTTGTCATAAGAATGAGTAATATTTTAGAAGGAAGTATTTATTGTTGTACTTTTAAAAAACTCAACAAGTCAATAAGCGTGGACAAGTTCGTACAAGATAATGGTGTTCGAGCGTACAAGTCTTTCAGGCGCGTTTTCAAAAACTAGAGATAGGATTTTTAAAGTAATTTGGCCAAGGGGGTCTGAGCATGGGCGTACCCAGGGGGGGGCAGCTGCCCCCCCCTGGATCTTGTATGCCTAAGTAATGTTGTCGAAAAAGAAGAAGAAGAAGAAGTTATTTTAGAGCCACGTCACGTTGTCGTCGTCGTTGTCGTGTACTTACTTTACAATTAAGTACGATATGAAGCATTAATTTTAGAAAAAACCGCGCTGCGCGGCCATAAACCTGCCTTTATTCGTCTATGAATTAAGCGACTGCATGCTAAGGGCACCCCCTGTGGGGTACGTACTTCGGCTTAGGGCTTCACTGGGGGGAGTACAGCAAGGAGGAACAGGCTGGATAATTATTATGTGCTTGCTACAGGCTCAGCTACGCCACCAGCTGGCACTCCTTCACCGGTCAAGGGTCGGGGGAATTACGTGGCGGTCGTCATCGCAAGGGACCTCGGCGGCGAGGTCGGAATGAATTTTTGTGTTTGTAAACTGTACTGGTGGCCCTATTTTTCTCCTGGAAGAGGGTTTAGGGGTCATCGGGGTCGGTGAGAACATGCCTTGGACGGCGGATTTTACTGATTTTAGAGGGGATATAACTATCGGATACGACCAGAGGGGTGCGATGTTTCGCGGGGGTATCGAAGAAACGCTTGGAATTGCGTTTCAAGAATTGATTGATAGTTGGGATTTTAAGGTCTAGTTGGAGGATTTCATTCCGAACGATCCAAGGGGATCCCGTAGCCGTTCGGAGGAAACGATTTTGTATGGTCTGCATCATATGGATGTTTCGGGACTTTGCGGTTGGAAATACTGAACCCGCATAGGTCATGATTGGGAGAAGGTACACGCTGTATAGATGCGCAACTTGCACTTAAGTGACAATTTGCTACGTGCATTCAGAACGAGACTTCATTATGTGCTTAGAGGTCTCATCAAGGTCACACCTGGATATTTGATTTTTTTGGATTGGATCGCTTCTCAGAAGGGATCGGCTTGCTAAACATGGTGATTGGTCGGTGGGGGGAGATCGATTGAGACGCGGTTTCAAAAAGAGAACCGCTTGACTTTTGTCGGGATTGACTTCGATTCTCCACTTTCGAAACCACGCGCCGAGTTTATCGACTGCGGTTTGGAGAGTGCGAGCGACAGCGCTCCTTGGATATGATAGCGAAAAGTGCGGAAAGACAAAAAGTTTCGTAAGATGAGCACGAGAAGGTCTGGCACACCGAGTTTGTAAAGCTTATTATAATAAACCGTTGTTCTAGACTTTGTCAAACGCTTTCGCTTTATCGAAGAAAACAGCACCCGTCATCGAACCACGTTAGAAACCAACGCTTATGTGGTGGACTTGGTACGCAAGAGTGTTGGGTTCGACAGCCAAACTGCTCGTTAGGAATTAGGCCTCGGCATAATCTTTGAGGCGTTTATAAATAAGTCTCTCAAAGATTTTACCGAGGACAGCAGACTGATGAGGCGAAAAAAAAAAACATGTGGGGGACCCGGCTTAAGAAATTTCTGGTTTGCCCCCCCCTGGGCCTAAAGCTGGGTACGCCCATGGGTCTGAGGTATCAGTTCATTTTGGAAAAGGGGTCTCTTGCCCAAAATAGTTTGGGAATCCCTGGTCTAGACTGTGAAAACATTCTATCATCATCATCTTCCTTCTGCAACATTCAACTAATTTGTTGTATAAACTTACCCGTATAAATAGCGCATCCAATAGCCCACTCGGTGTTCTTGACCCGGGATCCCCTGAGCATCAAGTTATCAGTGGTGAGCACCAGGCTGTCCTGGTAGGGGATCTCCAACCTTCCGTAGAACGTGTAGAGATCTGCCACAGGGTTGGGCACCTCTATCCGCATACCTTGCGGGAGAATATCTAAGGAAAAATGAGCGTACAGCTAGAACGATTTGTTTTTTTTTCTATTCTATCTGCTGCCATTGAGCTGCCATCAATTATTTAATCAACGCACCTAGAATCAGATAGGTAGTTTAAGTGTGAGGCCACACGAACGTAATTTTGTGAGTCGTGAGCCGCAGAAAGTCTGCTGCATTCGATACAAAAATCCTGTTTCGTTCACACGGCGACGCAAAATGAGTTGTCTGCCGACTAACAACTTACGTACTCAGAAAATTCTGCGACTCACGAGTCACGACTCAAACTTGTGTTCGTTTCAACCGCGCGGCCATGGCGTTAAAAAAAAAAAAAAACTATGCCAACATTTTGTAACAATTTGTAAAAGTTGACTCCCAAAACCACAAATTTGTCAAAGCTAGGGTTAAAAAGTTAGAAGGGTTTGAACGTGGCCGCGCCATCGAAACGCGGAGAACCGCGCGGCCACGGAGATCTCAGAAACTAAGCGTTGCACAGACCTGAAATTTTGGTAAATAACAGATTCAATTTGTAAACAATTTGTAAAAATATAGAAAAAAATCCTAGGTTAAGGCGCAGATTTCCTGAAAACGATCAAAAAGGTGGTTTTTTAAAGCTGTGTATCTCATAAACCGTAAATAATTTTGACATGTAAAAAAAATATGATATTTTCAAGTCCTGTTCGCATACAGTGATGGAAGCCAAAACATAATTAAACATACTTTAATGCACCAAATAAATCTTTAAACATACCTCCTAAAAATCTTTAAAAGCTGTTTATCCCTTCATTAGCAATTATAATTATAATTAAAAATATACCATCAAATGTCAAATTCCAAACTGCATCCAATGATGGATTACTTTTTATTAAATAGTTAATTTCTAATTTTATACGATTTTGTTTGCACTTTTACGACATAATTCCGGTGCGCGTGAGAATCTTCTATCTCGTGCGTCAAACTAGACAGCCATAACGCCATTTCAGTTACACACCGAGCTAAACCAAGCTTGGAACCAGGGCCTTAATATTTTAGGAGCTGTGAGACTAAAACCCCGTGGCCGCGCCATCGAAACGGTGACAAAAACGTGATAGCCGATATCTCGCTGAAAAAGCATCGCAGACGTCTAGAGTTTTTTGTAAAACCCAGATTTGAATTTGTCAAAACTTACAAAAATGCAACAAAAAATACTAGGTTAATATTTTAGGAGCTGTGAGACTAAAACCCCGTGGCCGCGCCATCGAAACGGTGACAAAAACGTTATCACCGATATCTCGCTGAAAAAGCGTCGTAGAGGTCTGAAGTTTTTTGTAAAACCTAGATTTGAATTTGTCAAAACTTGTAAAAATACAACAAAAAATCCTAGGTTTATATTTCAGGACCCGCGCCATAGAAACGGTGAAAAACACGTTATCGCTGATATCTCACTGAAAAAGCATCGCAGAGGTCTGAAATTATTTGTAAAACCTTGATTTGAATTTGTCAAAACTTGTAAAAATACAACAAAAAATCCTAGGTTTATATTTCAGGAGCCGCGCCATTGAAACGGTGAAAAACACGTTATCGCCGATATCTCACTGAAAAAGCATCGCAGCGGTCTGAAGTTTTTTGTAAAACCTAGATTTGAATTTGTCAAAACTTGTAAAAATACAACAAAAAATCCTAGGTTTATATTTCAGGAGCTGTAAGACTAGAACCCCATGGCCGCACCATCGAAACGGTGAAAAAAACGTGATAGCCGATATCTCGCTGAAAAAGCATCGCAGACGTCTAGAGTTTTTTGTAAAACCCAGATTTGAATTTGTCAAAACTTACAAAAATGCAACAAAAAATACTAGGTTAATATTTTAGGAGCTGTGAGACTAAAACCCCGTGGCCGCGCCATCGAAACGGTGACAAAAACGTTATCACCGATATCTCGCTGAAAAAGCATCGCAGAGGTCTGAAGTTTTTTGTAAAACCTAGATTTGAATTTGTCAAAACTTGTAAAAATACAACAAAAAATCCTAGGTTTATATTTCAGGACCCGCGCCATAAAAACGGTGAAAAACGCGTTATCGCCGATATCTCACTGAAAAAGCATCGCAGAAGTCTGAAATTATTTGTAAAACCTAGATTTGAATTTGTCAAAATTTGTAATAATACAACAAAAATCCTAGATTTATATTTCAGGAGCCGCACCATTGAAACGGTGAAATACGGTTTTTTGTAAACCTAGGACTTTTGTTGTATTTGTAAAAAAAATATCTAATTCAAATCTAGGTTTTACAAAAAACTTCAGACCTCTGCGATGCTTTTTCAGTGAGATATCGGCGATAACGTGTTTTTCTCTGTTTCAATGGCACGGCTCCTGAAATATAAATCTAGGATTTTTTGTTACATATTTACAAATTTTGACAAATTCAAATCTAGGTTTTACAAATAATTTCAGACTTCTGCGATGCTTTTTCAGTGAGATATCGGCGATAACGTGTTTTTCACCGTTTATATGGCACGGGTCCTGAAATATAAACCTAGGATTTTTCGTTGTATTTTTACAAGTTTTGACAAATTCAAATCTAGGTTTTACAAAAAACTTCAGACCTCTGCGATGCTTTTTCAGCGAGATATCGGTGATAACGTTTTTGTCACCGTTTCGATGGCGCGGCCACGGGGTTTTAGTCTCACAGCTCCTAAAATATTAACCTAGTATTTTTTGTTGCATTTTTGTAAGTTTTGACAAATTCAAATCTGGGTTTTACAAAAAACTCTAGACGTCTGCGATGCTTTTTCAGCGAGATATCGGCTATCACGTTTTTTTCACCGTTTCGATGGCGCGGCCATGGGGTTTTAGTCTTACAGCTCCTGAAATATAAAACTAGGTTTTTTTGTTGTATTTTTACAAGTTTTGACAAATTCAAATCTAGGTTTTACAAAAAACTTCAGACTTCTGCGATGCTTTTTCAGCGAGATATCAGCGATAACATATTTTTCACCGTTTGAATGGCGCGGCCATGGGGTTCTAGTCTTACAGCTCCTGAAATATAAACCTAGGATTTTTTGTTATATTTTTACAAATTTTGACAAATTCAAATCTAGGTTTTACAAATAATTTCAGACCTCTGCGATGCTTTTTCAGTGAGATATCGGCGATAACGTGTTTTTCACCGTTTCTATGGCGTGGGTCCTGAAATATAAACCTAGAATTTCTGTTGTATTTTTACAAGTTTTGACAAATTCAAATCTAGGTTTTACAAAAAACTTCAGACCTCTGCGATGCTTTTTCTGCGAGATATCAGTGATAACGTTTTTGTCACCGTTTCGATGGCGCGGCCACGGGGTTTTAGTCTCACAGCTCCTAAAATATTAACCTAGTATTTTTTGTTGCATTTTTGTAAGTTTTGACAAATTCAAATCTTGGTTTTACAAAAAACTCTAGACGTCTGCGATGCTTTTTCAGCGAGATATCGGCTATCACGTTTTTTTCACCGTTTCGATGGCGCGGCCATGGGGTTTTAGTCTTACAGCTCCTGAAATATAAACCTAGGATTTTTTGTTGTATTTTTACAAGTTTTGACAAATTCAAATCTAGGTTTTACAAAAAACTTCAGACCTCTGCGATGCTTTTTCAGCGAGATATCGGCTATCACGTTTTTGTCACCGTTTCGATGGCGCGGCCACGGGGTTTTAGTCTCACAGCTCCTAAAATATTAACCTAGGATTTTTTTCTATATTTTTACAAATTGTTTACAAATTGAATCTGTTATTTACCAAAATTTCAGGTCTGTGCAACGCTTAGTTTCTGAGATCTCCGTGGCCGCGCGGTTCTCCGCGTTTCGATGGCGCGGCCACGTTCAAACCCTTCTAACTTTTTAACCATAGCTTTGACAAATTTGTGGTTTTGCGAGTCAACTTTTACAAATTGTTACAAAATGTTGTCATAGTTTTTTTTTTTTTTAACGCCATGGCCGCGCGGTTGAAACGAACACCTCAAACTTACGCTCGTTTGGCCTCACCCTAATTGACCGGCGAGCAAAGCGTATCTGCTTCAAGTGTGTCAAAATTTGCTTTTCTCTGTCAGTTTGTTAGTACTCCTCACTGACCTCTATTGTACAATCTGTACAATAGAGGTCAGTGGTACTCCTCTACTGTAGAGGAAAGGGACGAAACTTGGTTGGTTTAATGACTTTATAGATTTTTTTTTTGGACCCTGTTTCCTCCAAAAAGGTGTAAAAATGGGGCAACTGGAAATCTCCGCCTTATGAGATCTGATTTCAAGTTCTTTTTTATTTGAAAGGTTTTAAAACTTTAAGTTGGTCTCGTCAAAATTTGGTGAAGATCTGATGAGGATCTTCGGCGTGATGAGCAGAATAGCTCCTCAAAAGCTGTACCTAAATTGCTTACTTTTGATTTCTAATGTCTACTGTTCGCAGAACTACTAGTTATAGTTATTTTTTTTTTTTCAAAAAGGTACAATTTTTGGTTCATAAGTACCACAAGTTACAGCAACATTCTAAGCTTTGTGATAGCTGAAGTCTATACCGGGCTGTTATAAGTACAGTCGACGTAGGAAAACCTTGACCATGCTAAGAACCTTGTACGTCCTATCGGACAATGCAAATGACGACGTCAAAAATGACGCGTAAGCGACGCGCTACATCGATAAACTGAGATATTGACAAGACGTCACGTGTTTAATATGATCAAGTCCTAGCCCCGCCCCGCTTGCACCACCAATCACTAAATACATTTAGCGCTAAACATATTGAAAACATCATTCAGTCTCTGTCATCTTCAAACGTTTGACAGTAATGGAATGAAATTTTGAAAAACTTTTAGCGCTAAATGCATTTAATGAATTGTGATACACACATCTACATATAAAGCTATAATTTTCCAGTATAAGCTAATCCCGCATTGTATAGGATTTCGTATAATGAGAGGTCAGCTTATGTGTGTACAAGCACGCCTTAAAGTGATCTGAAGGTTCATCAATTCCTAATGTCCTCAGTTGTTTTGAATATTTGGATAATGTTTTTATGGACAGATTAATGTATCTTTGTTTAGAATATTATGTGTTTAGAGATCAGTCTTTTGAGACAGATCGTTGTTATTTACCTTAAGCTAGCATAGGTACTTATGTGAGATTGTGAGCGAGTAAGAATGACAATGAAAAGTGAGTCTGCGATGATCACACAAATAAAAGCACGTATGAGTTTCCAAATACCTTTATTGCCACAATCACAAGGTGACGAAAAGTACAAAACACGCGTGTAATAAAATTACTTATCTAATTATATTTTAGTGTACCTACTGTATAAAACATTTTAAGCTTTATTATGGCTACTGTATACAGAAGATCCGAAGTACCGTTTCATACATACCTACAACAGTTAGCTGATTTCAAATAAATTGTTTTGATAAAAAGAAAGTATTTGAATAACAACAAACCATCAAATGATTTTTAATTATTTAACACGTTTTCAGACAATGTTAACAAAACACATCACAGAAACAGTTAACAAATGAGCAGACAACACATATTAAGCTGAATGAATATCATGAACAGTTAGAATGAATCACAGTTACATGAACGTTATACCTGGTGTAAAGCCAACTAAAGGCGGAGGTACCCTCAAAGTCTTCAAGTTCGTCTCTCCATCAAGGTTGGCAGTAGTCACGAAGCATTTCCCCTTGTCCCCGGCCGAGCACAGCAGAACCAAGTCTGCTGGGACCTCCTTGCCTCGCCGCACACGGACGAGGGTGCCTGGCGCGATCGAAGAGTTGCGAACCTCGTTGATCACGCCTTTGTGGACTATCTCCACTGTTGAATGATAAAAATGTAAGTTAAAATCATAGACTTAAAAGAAAGGAGGACTCCGGGCCGCGCTTATCGAAGCTTTTGCCCACGGCTTCACCCGCGTGGATGTCGGAAAATATCCCACGGGAACGTTTTACCGGGATATCATTCCTTATTCCTTGTATACATTATAAAGAGAACCTCTGTGCAAAATTTCAGCTTTCTAGGTTCAAGTGTTTGGGCTGGGCTTTGATGAGTCAGTCAATCAGTCAGTCAGGACAGGACTTCTCTTTTTATTTATATAGATAGATAGATTTGGGGTCGGCGCAAATAAGTATTTTTATCTCAAAGTAGGTAAGTACTTTAAAATGGTGAGGGTGTTCATAGAACACCGCAATAGTTATTTATGATACTAGTGCGGTAAGTTGGTTTTTACAAACGAGTAGATAGTCGAGGGCTTACCATAGTCACGAGTTTGTAAATACCAATTTCCTCACGTGTGTCATACAATGTTTTTCAACACATTGGCGAGAAAAAACAAAAAATTTGATCGAGTCTCTTCCATGCTATAAAATTATTGTAAATCATTAAATAGCGCTCTCGCAATTTTAGCGGCAAGAGACCGTTTTCTGCAATTTGCGCCTCATTTAAAATATCAGGTGGAGTAGATCCATATTAATATCAGACTCCTCGCTTGAAGTCATGTTATTATTTTGTTTATAAATATCAGTCGGAAAGTCGCAACAATCTTTGACGTTTCTAATATGAAAATGACGCGAATTTGCAAATGGCGCCACGTGCACGTGGTGAAAATTAGAACTACATCATTCGTCTCATTTACTCTTTAGTACCTATAAAATAAAATAAAATAAAATAAAATACTTTTAATTCAGACATGGTCCATACATTGTTAGTAACACTTAAAACTATGTTAGATTTAAAAAATTAATTTAAGTATTTGCCGCCCACTGGGGCCCCGGGCACACGCACTTGTGCTTGAACCCAGTGCCCCAGAAGGGGGCTGTCCAGCTTGTGGCTGAGCACGTTCAGGATGGTGTTGGCCACCTATTAAAGTGAGACAAACGTATTGAGCAGCGCTTCCAAGGAGGTTCGATCAGTCAGCTTATTTATTCTCGTAATGTGAAACTCCTTGGTGGGATTCTTATAATATTTTTTATGGAAATTAAAAAAATACCGTAAAGAATACGCACGGCGCTACAGAGTATGCGGTAAAGTAGGTATTTAGGTGAGAGTACCTATTTTACCGCACGTTTTGTTTTGTATCGTGCGTAATTTTTAACTTTCGAACTATGTATAAGTACAGGCTTCGTAAATGCATTTTTTAAGCAAATGTGCTAAAAAAAAAATTTTGAAGGTGTGGACAGGAAAATACCTTTTAAATTAGCTTTTCGAGTTATCTGTTTCGACGAATGGAGATTAGATAAATTATTTTAATACAAGCGATAAATATTATCATTCTCACACTACACAATGATATTAAAGTTTACTATATCTACAATATCTACGGTTCAACCACTAGAGGTTATTATCACAATATTATTTCTAAAGAATCTTATATTGAGATAAAGAACTGTTATCTTGATCTCGTGTGAAGTCGTGATGCACCAGACCAAGGTCGGCCGGTATCAGTATAGATGAACTTAAACAGATAAGTTGGGAAGTCAATTCCTATATTGAACTTATCATAGATTCCCAGACATTAGTTTTAATAAACAGTTTCTAAACGGAAAGTAATGGGTATCATAACATAACATCAGGGGCTTACTATGAGTTCTTATAGCAGGGCAGAAGTTGAACGTTTCCAGTGAGAGAGAGAGAGACAGAGCTATATACGACCTACAGCACCGTCACTCTCTAAAGTAATGGGTATCATAACATACCGTCAGTGGGCTTACTATGAGCTGTTATAGTAGGGCAGAAGTTGAACGTTTCCAGTGAGAGAGAGAGAGAGTCGGAGCGGTTGGTATTTGACCTATAGCACCGTCACTCTCTCTCGCCTGGCCTGTAATCTCCGAAGGGTTAAGCAGAGGTGTGTACCTATAGTACCACATTTGACCAGTTATGTTAAAAACTCCCATGTAACGGGGGGCGAGCCTATTGCCATCAACCGGGCACAAATCCAGACTCCGGGCTGCTATTGCCATCAACCGGGCACAAATCCAGACTCCGGGCTGCTATTGCCATCAACCGGGCACAAATCCAGACTCCGGGCTGCTATTGCCATCAACAGGGCACAAATCCAGACTCCGGGCTGCTATTGCCATCAACCGGGCACAAATCCAGACTCCGGGCTGCTATTGCCATCAACCGGGCACAAATCCAGACTCCGGGCTGCTATTGCCATCAACCGGGCACAAATCCAGACTCCCTGAAGGAACACGGGTGGGTTTTAGTCAGTAAAAGTCTGACACGCCCTCCCGCTCCACCCAGAGCGGGAGAAGTTATTTGATGATTTCCCACCCTCAAAAAAAAAAAAAAAAAAAAAAGGCTGCTATTGCCATCAACCGGGCACAAATCCAGACTCCAGGCTGCTATTGCCGTCAACCGGGCACAAATCCAGACTCCGGGCTGCTATTGCCGTCAACCGGGCACAAATCCAGACTCCGGGCTGCTATTGCCATCAACCGGGCACAAATCCAGACTCCGGGCTGCTATTGCCATCAACAGGGCACAAATCCAGACTCCAGGCTGCTATTGCCATCAACAGGGCACAAATCCAGACTCCGGGCTGCTATTGCCATCAACAGGGCACAAATCCAGACTCCAGGCTGCTATTGCCATCAACAGGGCACAAATCCAGACTCCGGGCTGCTATTGCCATCAACAGGGCACAAATCCAGACTCCAGGCTGCTATTGCCATCAACAGGGCACAAATCCAGACTCCAGGCTGCTATTGCCATCAACAGGGCACAAATCCAGACTCCAGGCTGCTATTGCCATCAACAGGGCACAAATCCAGACTCCGGGCTGCTATTGCCATCAACCGGGCACAAATCCAGACTCCGGGCTGCTATTGCCATCAACAGGGCACAAATCCAGACTCCGGGCTGCTATTGCCATCAACAGGGCACAAATCCAGACTCCGGGCTGCTATTGCCATCAACCGGGCACAAATCCAGACTCCGGGCTGCTATTGCCATCAACAGGGCACAAATCCAGACTCCGGGCTGCTATTGCCATCAACAGGGCACAAATCCAGACTCCAGGCTGCTATTGCCATCAACAGGGCACAAATCCAGACTCCGGGCTGCTATTGCCATCAACAGGGCACAAATCCAGACTCCAGGCTGCTATTGCCATCAACAGGGCACAAATCCAGACTCCGGGCTGCTATTGCCATCAACAGGGCACAAATCCAGACTCCAGGCTGCTATTGCCATCAACAGGGCACAAATCCAGACTCCGGGCTGCTATTGCCATCAACAGGGCACAAATCCAGACTCCGGGCTGCTATTGCCATCAACCGGGCACAAATCCAGACTCCGGGCTGCTATTGCCATCAACCGGGCACAAATCCAGACTCCGGGCTGCTATTGCCATCAACAGGGCACAAATCCAGACTCCGGGCTGCTATTGACAAAATCCAGATGGAAAATCCCAATAACACTTTGCTCGACCCGGGAATCGTACCCAGGACCTCATGCTCAACAGCAGCGCTTACGACCACTACACCAACGAGGCTGGCTAATGGGTAGCATGAACCTAAATCATTTATTAAATGTGTCAAAAACAAAACTTTGGTCAGTTAGACAAGCTAGTGATGAAATAAATGCTGCTAAGGGCGAGCGCGCACTGCCGTGCGTTTCCGTTAGTTCTGCCGCACTGCGCGAGGCTTACAGTAACAAAACGCATAACCGCAGTGCGCGCACTTCAAAGACATTCCATACTTCACAGATTATGCGGTAGAAAAACGCACCGCAGTGCGCGCTCGCCCTAAACACCCAACCAATAACAAGGAAATAGGAAGGAATTTTACTCTAAAGAAAAAACTAAAAATATATTACTTAGATAGCTAAATTATGGACATTAATAGTCTGAAATAAACGAATTTTATTTTTATTTTAATTTTATTTTTTTATTTTTATAGCATAGATAGGCAAAAAGCAGTCGGAAAATGTTAGTTTTAGTTCATAAAATAACAATATAAATTTTAAAATTCAATTCAAACTTTTCAGTTTTTTTAATCTGTTTTCTAACACCAATGTAAGTTGCCGCCGTGGTAATACGTCATACGCTTGAGTAAATTAAAACGTGTCAATGTCAACTGATCAACTGATCAGCGTACAAAAAGTGTTTGTACATGACACATACAGCGAACTGACGTCATGACCACAAAAATATGGCGTCGACTGCGTCTAGCATTTTCGCGCGAAAATGTAAAAAAATGCATTTCTATGGCACTTATCGATTGAATAAAAATGTTGTGTTTTTTTAGTGGCTTATTAGCACTATAGAATCTAATTGAGACACTTCAAAAATGGGTGCCACTTTTAAATAAAAACAAATGCTTTCCTGAAAAGATAATCAATTAATCTGAATTATCGATGAAGCGGACTAATTGATAAGTACTTGTATAATAGGCAGAGCGCATAAACTATGGATGCTCGATTAAATGCCTCATTCATTACGCATTGATCGATATAATTATCTTCAGAGTCATAAGGTAGACTGCGACTTTGTTCGTTAGTTGGTCTAGAACCGCCCCCTAGTACTCGAGACTTATTTAACACAAGCCCTGCACCCGATGGGATTTACATTTTAACGTCACTATCGGCTTTAGCACCCTCGAAAAACAATGAAAACGACACCCATGATGAATTTTTTTTAAATTTTCGCAGCCGCCATTTTGGATTTTTATTTTGACCAAATTCACACTTTACACTAGAGAAAGTCGCATGGAGAGGGCATAACGATCTTTAGTTACATGACGATTTCTACCAGATTACTCCAACCCAAGCCGCGTTACAGAACTTCGTTCCAAAATACAAAAGCATAATATGAATGAACTACCTACACAGCACCCCTTAGAAGGGATGATATTATAGGAAAATTAAAATTACAAGTCATGAAAACCTCTCAACTATTCATGAGTAGTTTCCTATATATTCACATATTTTTTCAAGTTTTAAATACTTGGAAGAGAAATGGTCACTCGTAATAGGTAGGTAGGTATAGGTAACCGGACACAGATAGCTAGCTTGTACGTTGTTATTGTAGTCTGATAAGGCACCGCTGATTAATGCTAACTCCTCGGCTTAACTTTGCGGAACTTTATTGAAATAGGTTCCTAGATTACCTCAAAAACTTTTTTATTCATTGCCAATTTTTTTTTAAGAAGACCACTTGTATTTTTGGAACTGATCCTTTGATACGCGTTTAAGATATCGTATGTATTGTAGTTACTGAAATAAATGAACTATGATTTGGCTTCTTTCCATAGACCAGGGCCCTATGCCTGGGCACGCCACAATTGCGGCGATAAGTCCCCTCTTTGAGGAGTGGTTAGAGAGGCGCCACGGCGTCCTCACCTTCCGCCTGACGCAGGTCCTCACCGGACACGGTTGTTTCGGGAGGTTCCTGTTTCGCATAAGGCGGGAGGAAACGCCCGGGTGTTACCATTGTGCGGATCGCCCGGAGGACACGGTGGAGCATACAGTGGAGGTCTGCCCGGCTTGGGCAGAGCACCGCCGTGTTCTCACGGAGGCGATCGGCGGCGGCGATCTCTCGCGTCCGAGCCTGGTCCAGGCCATGGTGCGGAGCGAGAGTGCATGGGAGGCCGTCACCTCCTTCTGCGAAGCAGTGATGCTCGCGAAGGAGGAGGCGGAACGCGTGAGGGAGAGGCAGCCTCACGCCCTCAGTCGCCGCAGGAGACGCCCTGGGCGGCGGGAATCGCGGGGCGATTTCCGGCCACCGTAGGCGCGGGCCTGCGGACGGTGAGCAGCGGGTAGCTCGCCGTCCGGTAAGGACCAGGCCCGAGTCGACGGCGCGTTGTGTTCCACGCGCGCCTCAAAGAGATGTCAGCAAGTGACGGGGTCCAATAGGGCCGACGCCGCTGGGGTCGCGGATTGTCCGAAGGGGTTACCGCGGCCCTGGCATAGGCAACTGAAGGAACACGGGTGGGTTTTAGTCAGTAAAAGTCTGACACGCCCTTCCGCTCCACCCAGAGCGGGAGAAGTTATTTGATGATTTCCCACCCTCAAAAAAAAAAAAAAAAAAAAAGGGCCCTATACCTACCACAAAACTTTCGAGTCTACAATTCTACAAAATTGTTATATTGTAGAAAAACAACACAGTGGAGCTCGTGGCTAAGTAATAACAGCCGCACGGGTCGATCCATCCGGTTAAGCTATGCTTTCCGGGGTTGTCCGTGGATGGGTGACTATATTTACATACCGAGACTCCTCCGTGCCTCGGAAAGCACGTTAAGCCGTTGGTCCCGGCTGTCATTCGTGTATCTTTGACAGTCGTTACGGGTCGTCAGAAGCCCGAAAGTCTGACAAGTCTGACAACCAGTCTTACCAAATGGTATCGTAATACCCAGTAACGGGGTTGTGGAGGTCAGATAGGCAGTCGCTCCATGTAAAATACTGGTATTCAGCTGCAACCGGTTAGACTGGAAGCCGACCCCAAGATAGTTGGAAAAAGGCTAGGCAGATTGATTGTTATATTGTAGAAAAAATTGCGTAACATAGAAACTACAAATAATGTAAGTTACAATATTCTACAGTTTTAGTCACCAATTTACATATTTCTAAGGTTTTTCCGTAACAATTTTGTGGCCGTGATCTTATTTAATTTCAGAGCGTTTAAATCACATCTGTTGAAATAATTTTAAAAAAAAACCTATTAATATTCAGTTATTTCATAATGTAGCACTGAAGCGAAGTGATTCAGAACTGACTAAGCCCTTAAGCAATGCCCTGCCTATTTACTTAGCGGAAAACCCAACGTATGGAGTACCAACTGATTGAAGTCTTCATGAAAAGATAAGAGATAACTGTTGGACGCAACGTTCAAGGTTTTCAGATTGGCATTGTTTATTTTACACAAATATGTCTATTATTAAAAACCTACAAAATAGCAATCCTCCCCCTTGTTCATAAAAAATTAAAACACTCTACAAACCTAATTTAGATAAAACAGTGTTGTCAATTTCATTCGAATTATGATTTAGGTTTGAAAGAAGAACACAAAACACTACTTTAACTAAAATAGGTTTAGAGCAACGAATTAAGAATTTAATTCGTTGGTTTAGAGAGCGTTTTAGTTTTTTTATGAAATATGGGGCTTGAGTTTTAAATCTCAAGGCTTCGCTCACGTTAATTTAGAATTTTACAATCAATTCGGGTTGTACTCTGCTTGTACTAATAATATACTTCAATCATGATTCGAAAGATACGTGGCGCCATCTATTATTGTTGTTTTCCTCGGGATCAGTACTTTTTCAGTATGAAAGGTACCCTATGTCCGTTTCTGTATACCTGACAACGTATATGCAAAATTTCAGGATGATCGGTTCAGTGGTTTAGGCGTGAAAAAATAACAAACAAACTTACTTTCGCATTTATAATATTAGTTAGGATTTCCATGCCCTTGGATACAAATTTAATAAAACATACCATGTTAATGGTGATCGGCAATCTTCATTGCAGTAATATCATTAATCAGCCTTTAATACCACTGAAAAACCCACAAACGGACTTAAGGAGTAGGCCCCAGGTTGTGTTCCAACCTGGGGACCTACTCCCTAAGATCGTTTTCTATCCGTCCGTCCGTCCGTTCATCCGTCCGTCTGACATAACGATCCATCAAATCAAGTGTAAAAGTTAAATTTTTCGGACGGGCTAAAACACATCGGGAGTAGGGACAACTGTCGTATCGTGTTGTCATTCATAATTCGTTCGGGACCCGAACCAATCATGTGTATGTAGGTGATACGGAGTAGGAAACGCCCGTAACGAAGGACGAAACTACAGATTTCGTGCTTAGGGAGTAAACCCCCTGACCCGAGTGTTGAACCAAGAACCCCAGGCTAAAGTCCTTTTAATAATTGCTTAAAAAAACAATTGAAACTCATCAATCGATCAATAGCAAATTACAACAGTAAATTGTACCAAAACAAACCACACACAATTTCGACAATGATGTTTAGTTTATGTTATCTCTGGTTATCTCACCTATCTGGTTGTTGACCTTGTTGTCAGTTTTGTGCCGGAGCCAGTCTTCATAGCCTTGCTTTATGGCAGTCACCATCACAACGAAGCTGAGCGGCAGTATGCTTGTGAACGGCGATACTGGACTGTCTGTGAACAAATAAAGTTATAAATTAATAATAATAATATCCCCACCGCAGTATCTCTACGTTGACATCGTGATGGGGCTTGCGCGCTCCAAACTCTAGGTCTGTGCCAGTAGACTTTGCCGGAATATGTATGAGGAGCCAGACCAAGAGATATACAGAAACCTGCAGGGCAGCATGTGGCGAGCTGTTGGGCAGTAACGACCCCGGGAGCAGTTTTATTCCTCATCTCTGGCTTGATTGTATTGACCGGCTGGAGTGAACACGGACGAGGAAAAGAGCTCCCACCTCATTCTTGCCTCTATTGGCCGGCTTGAGTGGAGATTCGCAAGTGCAAACGTGCTCGGAGGAAGGAACTATTCCAGTAAGTGCTAGTAGAAGTATTACCAAGTAGTAATACTTCTCCACTCATCAAGAACCTCAGGACATGTTGCCCCCTTGTCGCTACGTCACTATGAGCTAGCGACAGTTTCCGGGGGACCATTATCCGTGTATTTACATAACATTGGTAAGGCAGGGGACATAGTTCTTCCGTAGTTCAAGGTAACCAATCCACTACATACAGCCAGCCAAACCCATAGCCCAATATGCAATAGTCCTGCACCCACCGGGTGTTGCCCTTGCATGGGTGCACTTGCCTATGCAAGTGCACCCATGCAAGGATAATGGTCGGTTGGTGCCTCATTTCATTGAAAGCATTTAACGGGTCCCTGCGAGTTGGCTTCGGGCCCTCATACGCCTTACAAAGGTCCGGACCCCGGACAAAATGTACCTACGTCCATAGACTTATAAAAAAGATGGACTCCGCGCCGCGCATATCGAAAGTGAAGCACCGTACCGATCTATGTGTGCATGATTTGAGTACCTGCAAAGACGCCGTCGCTCGTGTCACGTAACGGCGGCCGGTCGGCATACTATGATGTAAATGTGTGCGCGAGGCGTGTTTGTACAAACGGTCCGGCATACTTACTGTGCTTCACTTTCGATATGCGTGGCGCGGAGTCCATCTTTTTTTATAAGTCTATGCCTACGTCAATATTATATTGTAAAGGGTAGGTAACCTAATCGAATTCATGGCTTCTCACTGCACAAAACCGTTTTAACAGATGGGCTATTGTCGCTTCAGTTAAAACAAGAATGTAATTTTGCCGAGGTTGCGGAGTAGAAATAGCTCTTCACCAAATCATAGATAAAGGAGCTGAATAGAGAGATGAACACTTCTAAGTATTTCGTTCAATAACGATTATAAACAAATTCGAATTGACAAAATACCATGATTATCATTTAGTTGAATAAATTAAAAGAGTAATAACACAGGTGTGTCCTCGAACGAGTTATTACAGTTATCTGACTCTCGGTTCATTATAATAGTCTAAAATGAAAATTACTGGCTTTTCTTCAGCCTGTAATTTTCACTTTAGTCTACAATCAGAACATAATTAAGTGAAATTACTTTACCTCATAATAATCCTATATTAAATTACATCTTCTATATCTATAAAAATCAATGCCACTTTTCGTTGTAATTTTATAACTCAAGAACGGCTGGGCCGATTTAGCTGATTTTGGTTTTGCAATGTTTGACGTAGTCCAGGGAAGGTTTAAACTATGAGAAAAATTGGAAAACTTGACGGGAAAATTGGAAAATTCTGGAAAACTGAAAGTGGATTTTATATGGGAATATTGAAATTGGGACAGGACAACGTCTGTCGGGGTCAGCTAGTTACATTATAATTATTAGCATTAATAATTAACAACATCACAGGAACTTACACCTAGTTTAGGGGTCAGAGTATTGAAACATTGAACTTTGTGATAAGCCTAATAAGTGTTAGTCATAAGGATATTGTTATGAGCTTTTGGTGAAATAAAGATTTTTTTTTTTTTACATATGAACCATCAATACCGAAAGTAAGTTTTAGAGTTATTATGATGTTCCAAAGGGATTTTTATAGGTAAACAGTGTTTGTAAATCGTTAAAAATCTTAGGAATAATAATTAGGGTCGAAAGTACCCACGTAGGTACTCGTATTGTTTTGTAAGACCGACGCAATCAAACTGTTACATAAAAGTAATGTTGGGGATGTACAGTCCAACCGTTGAGAGAATGCGTTCCTGACACCTCTCAGTTGGACAATATCTAGTAAGTAGTATTAAAGGCCGGGACAGACCAGATGCGTGACGTATGAATGGACGCGCGGGTCCCGCGCACGCAGAGCCGCATCTAACTGACAAACCGAGCGAGTCCGTGCGCGTGTGCAGCGGAACGGCAACGTCGCTAATGACGTTGACGTTGATATGGCACTCCCTGCTAGATGCCAGACCGCATGCACCAACACACGCATCGGTCGTTGCTGCAGGTGCGCACGCACAACAGGTTATATTTATTTACAAACAAAATACAGTTTACAAGTGTATTTTTCGCAATGGAGACAATTTTATACGAAATACCAGTAAAAACGATCTTCATAAGACTCAAGCTCTCGACATAATTGATGATATGCATTCTCTTCTAATATTAATATCATGGCCCAAAGTCTCTTTATAGCAGCAGAAGATTCTTGGCATAGTAGCAACCACAGAACATAAATATCTGTTCAGTGGTAGCAACAATAACGCTTCTCATCAGAAGAACTGCTGTTCTCTAACATATTTTCGGCAAATGCTCTCAATATGGCTATGGCAAAAACTCATTATCGCTGACAAGGTAGCTCACACGAGCATGCAAAAGTTACCTGTGTGACGTGATGCGTACGTGCGTGACGTGTGCTGCACCGCTCTTGCCGGTGTGACAAGACTTACACGTCACGTCACGCCACGCATCTGGTCTGTCCCGAGCTTAAGATCAAATTCGCAAAACACATAATTATTCATTACTGTTAATCATGTTATTTGTAAATAAAGGATAAATGAGCTCTTAGATATATCGATAACATCAGTCAGATTAGCTTCTATCTATATAAATAAAAATCATTTGTCGAATGTATGTAGGTACGCGCATCACTTCACAACGGTTGCACTATTTGGCTAATTATTAGGGTTCCGTACCGAAATGGTAAAAAAGGAACCCTTATGGTGTGACGAAGTCTGTCTGTCTGTCTGTCTGTCTATCACAGCTGGATATCTCAAGAACTACTAATGCTATCAACTTGAAATTTGGAACAGTTTTAGATGACGTTTACCCAACTATTTTGCAAATAAGAAAGAAATAAAAATATTTATATTTATTTTGCAACAGGGACTGAAAGGGGGTCTTAAAAATTCAAAGTAGGGCTACTAGAGCAAGTGGGGTATCATATGAAAGAACGCTGTTTGCACATTCTTAAACATTTTTTTTCTTTTTTTTAGGCCGCATAGTTTTCGACTTTTGATGAAAAATGTAAAAAAAAAATACCGATCCTCCCCCCTTATCTCCGAAGTTTGCAAAGAGAAAAATCTGAAATTATTATGTGATAGAAGTTTATATAAAGATTACAGGAAAAATAAAACGATGTCTTTAAATAGCACACTTTTTCAGAAATCGGAACGGAACCCTCGGTGTGCGAGTCCGACTCGCTCTTGACCGGTTTTTTTTGTTGTGTTTGTAATTGTCAGGCAGGACAAGGTTTGTATGAAAGAAAATGTTTGAAAAGTTGCCGGGAAAATTGGAAAAATCGCGAAAACAGAGAGTCCATTGGGAATTTTGTACGAATTATTGCAATTTTGACAGGACGTTTGTCGGGTCAGCTAGTAATAAATAAAATTAAGCACTCTGCCAAAATATCCTACAGCGTTAATAGCAAAACTAGAGTCTGACAAGCGAGTCGTGTCCAATGAAAAAGGAGGCCAAAAATAAAAATCTTACATGTGTCAACACTGATACTTGGATTTTTGTAAGTACCTACATAAAAAATTTCTTAAAAAAGTGCATTTCAATGTAGGTATTTATTAGTCACAATTAGAACTAAAATCAGAATCTGGAAATTCAATGCCTTCATAAGAGAAATCACTGTCAGTATCATGACGCACAAAAATTATGAAGTGTTCCAACTCCGTATCGATTATCCTTTGTTTTCTACATGAATAGTGTGATCTGTGCATTTAACCATTAAATATATTTCTTTTCCATTCTTCTTTAAATTTCCATTAATACAAATTAAATAATTGAGCTAAAAGTATCAAAATGCTGTAGCTTAGTAGAACAGAAGTTGTGACAATCCGTTTGACAGATAATAGTATTGCCATTATAAGAAATCAGCTAAATGGTCGTGGACACGACTTGACAGACTCTATAGCGGACACATTGATAAGATAACGATTTAAATATATCGTAATACGTGAACACGAACATAATATACATATAACTGACCACATGCGTAGGTACTATTATCTATTGATTAGTAACGAAATGATTTATCTACATAATAATATGCTTCATTTTATACTGATCCCCCGGAAGTTCTATCAGTTCTGTGATATCGTATCATAGTTTCAAGTATTTTACCCGCACTGAGTGCATTCAATACTCTGTATGATAATGTTACTCTACACTCTTACTTCTTACAAGTACATAGTTAGAAGATTCGTCAGACATTTATCAGACGTCAGACGAAGACATTTTACACTCAATACACAAAGGGTTGTTTTAAGAATATTCCAAAAACCATTTTATTACCAACCACAAAGTAATTTGACGGCGCATAAGACGCTGCAATGCAATATGAATCAGCACAGTAGGCCAAACAGGATTCTAGTACAGATAACGACTACCTATCAAAATTGAACAAATCTTCTGATATCTATGTCGTTAATGGATATCATAAATGATTTATCGTTTTGCGAACTATTCTTAACCGTTATGTAGATAATTTAGAAGGGCCAGTCGAGGGGAACATGAAAGAGGAAGTATCTGTTCAGAAAAAAGCCTGAAAGGACCACTGCCGATACATGGTGTACAGTTATGATGAAAATAAAAATAGTATAAATATCATCACCATCATGTTGCTGCCCATAGAATTAATAGGCTTACTCTAAGTTGCTGCTCTTGTCCCATGTTACTTGGGGCGAAGTGAAAGAAGACGCTAATTTTCTGTGCCCCAATTTCACCCGCTTGCACCCAACTTACTAAATTCGTTTAGCGCTAAACATGTATAAAACATCATTCCGTCTATGTCATCTTCAAACGATTGACAGAAACGGAACGATGTTATAAACGCGTTTAGCGCTAAACATATTTAAAGCATCATTCCGTCTCTGGTCATCTTCAAACGATTGACAGAAATGGAACGATGTTATAAATGCGTTTAGCGCTAAACATATTTAAAACATCATTGAAACGATTGACAGAAACGGAACAATGTTATAAATTCATATTGGGTGATTTGTGGTGCAAGCGGGCCTTGTTCGGCGGGTTTCATACTACCGAATACGTGTTTTGTGAATTTGATGCTTATTCGTTACTAGAAACTGTCAAATTGACAGGTGTCAGGAACGCATGCTCTCGACGTCCGGACTGTAGTTTTTAATTGGGTTTTAGTGTTTTGATGAGTTTATAACTTAGAACTTAGTGATCGTCGGACTAGATGAAACATTTATTGGTATTCACTCTAATCATCCCATTATATTAACTATTCAGCACCTAAGGACATAATAAATTTCAGTAATTTTACTAGCTAAGCCAATTATTGGGTTCAAAGCGATTAACCCGTTCAAGAAGAAATTGGTATAAGTAACAGCTTTTCCTCCATGCCCAAGCGCGGCAAGCACGTTAAGCCGTTGGTTCCGGCTGTCATCCATGGATCTTTGACAGTCGTTACAGGTCGTCAGAAGCCCGAAAGTCTGACAACCAGTCTTACCAAGGGATATCGTGTTACCCAGTTACTGGGTTGTGGAGGTCAGATAGGCAGTCGCTCCATGTAAAATACTGGTATTCAGCTGCATCCGGGTAGACTGGAAGCCGACCCCAACATAGTTGGGAAAAGGCTGGGCAGATTGATTGACACTCGTCTAACCCTTCCTCAATGTTGTAATGATAACGCAATTCCCGAGCTGCTTCGATTGAAATTCATAATATTCCTAAAGACCGTAATGAAAACAAGGAGACTCTGCGCACCATTGTGAAAAACATTGGAACAATTATTAATCAGCCAATCAATGACTCTGATGTTTACGACGCCTACCGAATCAAAACTAAACTCGAAAATAAAAACCCTATAATTATTCAATTTACTACAACATTCATGAAGAACAATTTAATCAAAAAGTGTAGAACGTTCAACAAGGATAACAACAACAACAAGTTAAATACCTCACACATACAACTGGCCACAACATCTCAGTCTCAGCCGATTTATATTGACGAATTTTTAACACCTGCTGCCAAAAAACTTCGCTACGATGTAAAGAATTTTAAAAATGAGAACAAGTATCACAGCTTCTGGAATTCATACGGCAAAATTTACTTAAAAGAAACAGAGTCATCTCGACCAATCCGGATTGACAGCGAGGAAGATCTTCTTAAGTTAAAGTCTAAATGACTGGAATCTGTACTCACCGTTTATACTAATTGTTATCTCTTGTTGTGTGTTGTTCTACCTAATAATAACACCATTAATGTCACTTGTTCTTTACACTTCACAGATACACATTTTAACACTTACATCACTCGAATACTAATATTAGTAAAAAACTTAATTTATCACCCATACAGGAGTACAGTCAAAACTAAACTTGCAACTTTACTCATCGAACGTAGCCACCTTTGTTTACAACATCAGCCGAGTGCCGATTCACGAACTGTACTAGGACAGCAGTTTACTGGGTCTATTGCGCTGACACTTTTTCTGCATACCCCACAACTAAGATTATTTCACACCATCTCCTATGATTTTACCCGAAACGACGACGACAAACCATTTGCTACTTTATTACATATTGTGATAGTACACTTTTTCATTGAATCACTCGATCATATACCCACAGTGCTCAACCCAAGTACGTTTTCCATTGTTTTGCTAAATAACGATATTTCGTTTACTGAATGCTTAATTGCCCTATTATTTACAAGTAAACTTTGCATCAATAATAAAAATATGATGTCACTATTCCTTAAAATTAAAATTCAATAGTACCAAAGACATTATCTCTGACCTTGACCGCATTTCCATTGCACGTTCATCTACCTGTGATATTGACAATTGTCTAAATATCGTAACTGATTCCGAGCTCTCTCTTAAAGTTATTCACCAAAATATCCGAAGCATAACACGTAATACACCAGGTTTACTAACATTACTACAAAGATCGCAAATAGATTGGGACTTCATTATCTTGACGGAATGCTGGTTGTCTTGTGCAAACCGTATTCCACAACTTCAAGGTTACAATTACTACAAAACTAATAATAACCTAACCCAAAACGAAGGGGTTGTTATTTATTGCAAAAATAACATTCGCGTATGCATAGAAGAACCTTCTATTTCAGACTGTAACTGTCTAATGATCAAAGTTGATCAAAACACGGCTATGCTAGCAGTTTACCGACCGGCTGGTTATAAAAACCTAAATAACTTTCTGACTTCTCTTGACACTTTTTTAAGTACTACCTCCAATATAAAAAACTTTATTCTAATAGGCGACCTCAATGTGGACATTACGGAGACCAATACTGACTCCTATTCTGTTCATTACCTTGACCTTTTAGCATCCCATGGCATGTTGCCAGCTTATACTTTCCCTACACATAATAAAACATGCTTGGATCACATTATATTAAAAACGCGACTGCCTGCTTCTTGTTATGTAGCTGAAACCTCTATTACGGATCATGATGCCGTCATCCTTATCTTAGATTTAAGTAAACCTCAAAACAAAACCTTTAAAATAACTAAACGCTTCAATTACGAAAAAATGGACGATGACTTTAAGAATCTCAACTTTCATGACTTGTATTTAATGACTGATGTTGATGTTGCTGTTCAGTACTTCGTTAACTTGATGAACGTTATTATTGAATCTAGCACACAAATCATTAAAACGTCGAACCGTAAGAAAATTACTAAACCTTGGATAACGACTGGATTGTTGCGGTGTATGAGGAATCGTGACAAGCTGCACCAAAAAGCAAAAAAGAATCCTAACAACCAAACCATAACATTAACCTATAAAAGATACAGAAATTTTTGCAACGAACTATTAAAAAAGATAAAAAGGGAACATGATAAATTGGAACTTCAGTCTGCGGCTAAAACTAATAACAAAATTTTATGGAACAAAATAAAAGACATTACCCACACAAAAAAATCTGAAAACGAGGCCAGACAGCTAATTGATACCTCGGATCCTATTTCTTCTACTAACAAAATCAATGATTTTTTTGTTAATATCGGCAAAAATATCGCTGACCGCTGTAGTTCTGGTAACGATGTCCCCTCACCACAGCTCAAACTTCATCCCCACTCGATGGTTTTTTTCCCCACGGACCTGGCAGAGATTGATAATATCATGCATAGTCTGAAGTCTGAGTGCGCTGTTGGCTATGATAACATCTCTACCAGCATTGTGAAGAGATATAGACAGATCCTCATTCCTCCAATCGTTTTTATCTGCAACCTTGCCATTGACTCCGGCAAATTCCCAAAAGCCTGGAAAATTGCAGAGATTCGACCCATCTTCAAAAGTGGCGACGGAGCCTGTGTCAACAACTACAGACCAATTTCCATCCTGCCAGCCTTGTCTAAGGTATTGGAAAGGATCATGAAGAAGCGCCTGGTTGACTACCTTGAAGACAACTCACTGCTATCCCCTTCCCAGTACGGTTTCCGATATGGCTTGTCGACCAGCGACGCCATTCACGGTTTAACTAAGTTTGTTTCTGAAAAACTCGACAAAAATAAAAAGGTTATAGTAATCTTTATGGACCTTGCCAAGGCCTTTGACACGGTCTCCGTCCCACTGTTGATGAGGAAATTGGAGGGCATTGGTGTAAGAGATGCACAACTGAAGCTTTTCTCCGATTACCTTACCGACCGATTCCAGAGAGTTAAGGTAGGTGAGTGGACTAGTGGTGATCTTCCCGTTGTGCACGGCGTCCCACAGGGCAGTATCCTTGGCCCCCCTTTGTTTCTAACCTTCATAAACGACCTCTGTGAACTCATGATGCCCAACGGAAGGATCATTACTTTCGCTGATGACACAGCGCTTTTGTTTGAAGCCGACACCTGGCCCGAAGTTTACAGTAGTGCACAGATGGGGTTCAACTTGGTGTTGTCATGGCTGGCTAATAATAAACTCGTTCTCAATGTTGAAAAGACCAAGTATATCTCTTTCTACATAAAAAAACCTTCGTGTTCACTCGATGATTTCAAAATTACCGCTCATTCATCCTCGTGCATTTTGTCCCATAGTGCTCATTGCTTATGTCCCCACCTTCATAAAACAGATTCAATTAAGTACTTGGGCGTCATGCTTGATAGCACACTAAGTTTTCACCCGCACATACATGCTCTGTCCGCTAGAATACGTAAACTAATATTTGTCTTTAAAAATCTTCGTCATGTTGCGGACACTGACTTATTGAGATCTGTTTACTTTGCGTTATGCCAATCGCTAATCTCGTACTGTATAACTGTATGGGGTGGTGCGACAAAGACATCAATGCTCCGGATCGAACGTGCACAAAGGGCCGTTCTAAAGGTTAGTAATTTCATGCCTTTCTTGTTTCCCACTAGAGAACTTTATGAGCGAACTGGAGTGTTAACTGTACGTCAACTTTTCATTTTAAATACGATCTTGCGCAAACACTCTCATCTTACCTATAATGCTACTTTATTTGAAGGTAAGCGACGTAAATACGCTGTCTGTCCCACAACTCAGTTTCATACTGCTTTCTCCCGTCGACATTTTGGTTTTCTTGGAAGCTATTTATATAATAAAATTAACGGAATTCTGTCAATTTATGCCCTACCCAAGCAGCGTTGCAAAAAAACCCTCTCTATCTGGTTACAAAAATTGGACTATGACGCCACGGAGCAGCTACTTATTGTTCCATGGTGATATTTAATGTTTTGCAGGTTCTTGACTGTAACAAACACCATTCACATACACACACACTCACATCATCATTTTACATCTCCTTACACATAACACACACACACTCTCCCTCACACACACTCACACACACACACACAAACCCACACACACAAGACATACATTGCACTATACAAAGTTTTCTTCTTTTTTTTTTTTGTTCTTAATTTTGAATTATTATTATTCTGTTTTCTTTTTTCTTTTGTGGTTATTTAATTTAAACATGTCTGTTTTTTTTTCTTTCCCTTCAGCAATAATTAATTTGTCTGGAGTATTAGAATAGTTTGCCTTATTATTAGATTAAATTCGGGGTGAGGGCCTGGTGATCTGTCACACAGGGTATCCTAGTATGGACGCCAGTCTCTCACAAAGGATCATATTTTTGATTTTGTAATGTTATTATTCTAGTCTCTATTTATAAAATAAACTAAGTGAACCTTTGTGAAGAGAGAATTAAATAAAGATTACTATTACTATTACTATTAATGATGGTTCAATTAAGTAAACACAAGTAACAATAGAAGAAAGCCAAAGGTGCAAGTATTCCCACGTTTTTCCCACGAAGTAAAGCATAAATTATTCAGAGTAGACTAGTACTGGAATTGTAACATCTAATTTAGCATGACTATAGTCAGCTCTTCATTTTTAAAGACGAAAAAATTGTAAAGACAAACATAAACTGTTCGAATTATAAACAAATAATCTACGTCACCATCATCTGCCTAGCCTTTTCCCAACTATTTTGCGACGGCTTCCAGTCTGACCACATGCAGCTAGAATAGGTACCAGTATTTTACATAGAGCGACTGCTAATCTGACCACCATAAACCAGTTTTTGGGTTGATACTATACCCCTTAGTAAAACTGGTTGTCAGACTTTCGGACTTCTGACTACCCGTAACGAAGATATAGGCACGTAAAATAAAAATAAAAAAAAATTAAGTAAACATGAATATTACGTATTTTTACAAAATAAGGTCTTATTTATTGCTTCAAAGGACATGACTTACTTCGACAAGGAAATAAATTTTTGGATGGACGGCTGAAGAGCGAGATGAGATTAAGAAGGCTCCTAGCGAGATTTACAAGAAACCTGAAACGGATAGTAGCGAGACCTCATACGAAAACTTTGGAACAGCACAGCGTAGCAGACTAGCAGTGAAATAAAAAGAGTCGAGATGCAGTTTAACCCCGCGAAAAGGTTCACCGGTGAAGCTGGACTTGAAAGAACTTGGCGAAGACGACGTTAAAAGAGCCCATCCATGCTGAAATTTTAATCGTTTTTATCCTCTAAAGGAGTCCTTGTACTCATCATTATGAACAACTTTTACTATTATATAGGACCAAACCTGATATCGCGAAAAAAAAAGCTCCTGTTCAGTTCATTTATCCATTGCTTAGGTACATCCTATAGTATCTAAGCAATGGAATTCTGGAGAGATTAGTGTACAGGTGCATACTCGGTAAAAAAAATATCAGCTATGCTTAGGTACATTTTGACAAGTTCTCCACAATTCCAATGCTTAGGTACTATAGGATGTACCTAAGCAATGGAATTGTGGAGAGAGGAGTGTACAGGTGCATACTCGGTAGGCTCTATAATTCTTCCATATCCCAAGGGCACGTCTTTCCTACAATTATCGCGCCCCCCGGTCGACTCCTTGATAGGCAATGGTCTCTGTTGCACCATGAATGTTGTGCATGCCATAGTGATGTATTTACACAGTAGGTACTGAAGACTGAATTACCTATTGTTATTTACCCTTGTAAATATGTCGTTGGTGTGCCTTGCTTAATAAATAAATAAATAAATAAATGGAACACAAGTCAACAGGGGCTAGTGTGAATCTTTGGGTTCATTCGAGTAATCTAGTCTGGTCAAACCACGCTGGGGTCGGTGTATTTCATTCATTCATTCTTAAAATACAAACACATTTCTACTCAACCTAGTCAACTTATAATCTGGCAACCCTATACTAAAGTTTTACAAATTGATACCAATCACCAAGCGCTAATTACTTTGTTACGCTAAAGCTTTATTTCTAAGTACTTAATCAAAATGGGGTATGCTAGCTAAGGGGTTTCAGAATTTCTAATAAATTGATTTCAAATTGCCACTAGTCGAAAGTATTTTCTTTGTCAGCTTTGTAAATATCACAATATTGTGGAATGGTCCTTTTGTACGAAAATACATACTGGTGGTGTCATGTCGATATCGAGGCGATGCACGATGATGGCGAAGATGACGAGCTTGACGCCTACAGAATTAAATTCTAAATTCATTTATTTACGTTACACGTCCGTGTTTAGGTCACAGAAATTCATGTGTACCTCAACTTAATCGGTCCGTTAGATTCGCAGCAAATTGACTGTGAGTCTGTGACAGACGGACGTACAGACAGACACACGAGTGATCCTATAAGGGTTCAGTTTTTTTTCCTTTTGAGGTTACGGAACCCTAAAAAGTGACATATAAACACGCGACCGATCACGTACTCGCGCGACAATCGCTTTAAACCGACGCACGTTCGCACGGACGTAAAAATATCGCGGCGGGATTTTATCGCGCACTAGATTTTCAACTCTCGTTGTTGAGTCGAGCGTTGAGAATCCAACTTAACAATAACAGAGTGCATTCCAGCGCGTCGAAAAAACACACTGTTGGATTTTCAACTCTCATCGCCGCGTTATTTTTACGTCCGTGCGAACGTCGACTAAACTGCAAGTAAATTCTCAACTCACCAATAACGACAGCGATTATAGTGACGATCAAGAAGTAGAAGTTGACGACTCTCCGGAACTGCTCAGTGAGGTTCTTGGGCAAGAACCAGAGGAGCGTGTATTTGGAGGTCTTGATCTTGTTGTGCTTCTTCTTATCGCCTTCGATGGGGGCCCCCACACTCACCTGCCGCGTCTCCGTCGTCGCTGATACTTTGTTGCCCTGTGCAGATGAAAAAAAAATCTGTAAGAGCATTTTACCCGACTACGGCAAAGCCAAAGAAGTAAAGATTTTAATAGGCCATGTAAGAATGTATGTATGTTCATCTTTTCCCTCGTAACTCTTATACTATTCTTCGTATTTTGACAAACGAGGTATCGTTAGAAGCGTCATGTTGTTCCACGGGTTATAGGACCCAGGAAATCATGTACTTAATTAAATCAATAAGCTCCATTTACACTGCAAGTTTATTGCCTGTGGCATACCATCAAATTTAAATGCAATTAACTGGCAGCGTCTAAACAACAGAGGGGCAATTCTCGTATTTTTAACAACGTTCAATATCATCTCAAGACTCAATCTGACAGAAATTGTATAGCGTTTACCTTCATTTTTGACATTTTGATTGACGCTGGCATGAGATTGTAAACGTTTTTAGGTACGAGAATTGCCCCTCAGGTAGATACAATATTGTTGCACGATAAGTACGGGCAAGTTAGTAGTTGCCTAGTAGTTGTTGGTACTGGTATAGGTGTAAACAGCACGTATGTACAATAAAATTGCACATACAATAAAATCGCATTCAATTCTGGCATGTTTTTCTATCATTCAAACATGAGCGAAAGAAACAAGACGTATAATAAAATATTTGGCAGCGCAAATACGGGTACTAGAAATCAATTTTACTAGGACATGCAACTCTGTGTTTAGACTAGGCAAAACTTGCATGCAATAATCGCCTTGCAATTTTATTGCCTTGGTGGAAGTCACATGCTATTTTATTGAATGGCAAAACTTGCATTCAATTATTGTATGCCATTTTATGGAAATCGCAGACGTGTTAACACTTGCATATCATAATTATTCATCTAACCTAGCCTGTTCGAGTCGGGGAGCCCCAAGCTCCGAGCTCGCTTTGCTCGCTCTCGCATCCGAAGTTATTGTCTAAAAGAATAATAAAAGTAAAAAGCTTTTGAAGTTCATCTAATATCTATTGCTAAAATATTTTTCACACCATCTGCTCGAAAATGTCAAATTATATGTGAGTCATTAGTGGCCGGGGGCACAGCCGGTCAATAATGTTGTACTGGATTTTATTATGACCCGCTAGTCAATAATGTGATTTGAATTTGGAATCTCACATGCTCAGCTAAATTGGCAGTATAGTACTAACAAACACCCTTTGGTGCCAGAAAGAGGAAAGCTATTCTCGAAACCCTTACTACGCGTGGATGATATTCTCGATTTCCTACAAAATCATAACGACTGCTTCTTCATATCGTTGCCATGTTTTCGAAGACATACCTAATATTGTAAGAATAATTAGATAACTACGAACCATTTTTTAAAAGGAATGGAATAACATTAAAAGTGGCATTAATAATAACAAATACCGTACCGCGCCGTAATACCGTAATAGTAATTGGCTGTAAAATTAGTTAATTTATTTTAAGTAAACTGCGCTAAGATTGCTGTGGATTTTAAATAAAAACTTAACTTTATCTTTGCACAACTGGACTAATGTCTCAAATGTTACCATTAACTTCAATTAATATGTAAGTTCATATAACTGACTAGTTCTAAATATGTTATTCTTACTGTTTGTTTATTTAATAAATACTTTGTTTTTCGTACTATGGATTAAAAGGCTCGCTGCGCTCGGGAGTTAAATCCCGAATCCTTCATTGCGCTCGAGATTCAATATGACGGCCGTGACATAAGACACAACTTTAGCCCTTCGGTGCATAATCTACTATAATCGCTGCCAAGTTATTTTTTTAGTAGCAAAAATTATTATCCTTAAAAATGTATACTTAATAGGTTTTATCAATGCAAGGCATAAAATATTGTCCAGCTTTGGAGTAAAAAGTTCATAATTACACATAGGTAACACAATGTAACTTGATCAATACGAAAGTTTCAATGGTACCTAGCATATTTTTTTTTAAATTGTGATTAAATATGAAATGGTAAATGTCATTGACATAATATCTTTAAAGTTCTTCAATTGAACGACTTAGGTCATAGGTATTTAAATAACTTTTTAATGATACGTTTTCAAAGAAAGTCAAAAGGCTAGTGCTACCATAATTTGGGACGGGACATTTTATAATTATTACTTGATTTTTTTAATTACCGCCTCCAAAATAAATCGAGGACCGCGGTGCCATGCTCGAAGTAAAATTGTCAATTTGAGAGTAAAGGCCTGCAGATACACACGTAAGTAAGTAGGTACATCATAATCGGCCTATAATGTTCCCACTGCTGGTACTGCAACACAGGCCTCCTCTGTGAGAGGGAGTGGACTGTAATCCACTACGCGGGCCAAGTGCGGGGTGGTAGATGTCACATATCTTCGAATTTTTGGTTCTAGAACATGCCGGTTTCCTCTCGATGTTTTCCTTCACCGTTTTGAGAGAGTGGTGTTGAAATAATTTACACATAGTAAAGCGCCTGTCTGGGTTCGAATCTACGACTCGGTAAGTCGTGGCCGTTACCACTGAGCCACCACTGCTCCTAGTAATAGGTAAGTACATACATACAAAACTATTCTGCAGTCAGAAAGCGTACCAAGTGAGACATGTTCCTTAGCGAATTTCGGCGTCTTCTCCTGACCCAAAAACCCAAAAATAGTGTCCAGCTTAGTTGAAATTCAGTCGAACAACAAGAAATTGTAAGTTATTTTTTCCTTCTACAAATCATCTTACACGGACGCGTGTTTTCGTAAGAATAAATATTATTTTTGCTGTTATTATTCTTATTGGAATTTATACAGCTATTATCTAGCGATGACAAACCTTACTTAAGTTGTCAAAGAAAAAAATACCGTCAGAATGTGTTTAAATATGCATAATTCCATCAGCACCGTGGGACATTACGCGAAATGAAGTGTGAATCCAAGGTCCCTACATTTTTCTATGGTCACTAATCGATAAATATCAACTGTGGCTTTGATATTTTGAGTTCTGATGACATTTTTTAAAGCACTTTATAACACGACACATCATGCTTCATCAATCTTTTCCCAATGACAGTGGAATACGCTGATTTTCAATCACTTTGCATAACCAATATGTAAAGTGCATTATGCTCTAGGGATGTGGGCGAATAATAGTCGGACCTAGGTCTCAAACGAGGTCATAGCTTCAGTTTAGACACTACGTTCGAAAAAATAAAGGCATTAGGGAGCTTAAGGAGTGCCACCAACTAGCACCACTATTGAGAAAAAAAACATAAGTCTGGAGATATGGAACATTTTGAAATCTCCTATGCTCACATTTTTAGTCAGATGAGGTAGAATTTTTTGAGCATAGGGAATTTCAAAATGTTCCACTCCAGACTTATGATTTTTTTCTCAATGGTGGCTCTGGTTGGCATCACCTTAAAGGCACATTTGAAAGCTAAAGTATTATAATTATAACTGTAGCTTCGTGGCTGTTAAGCTCGTGGTCCGCGTACATTTTCGGTTCAAAGATATAGCAAATCGGTTGATCGGCAGTTCTGTAGCAGTTTGCCAAAGGATGAGCAGTGCCATTCAACGTGGTAAAGCTGCCAACGTAATCGAGAAGATTATTAAATAAAAAATATAACATTAACAGACGCAACATTTTCGCATTAAATCAAATCGTATGATTTTACGCTGTTATCTACATTATCGTTTTAATCGTATCATACGATATTTATACCATACCTAATGTATTTTGCTAGCAGATGTTTAATTTATCATTATTATCTCAAAAAAGCGTAGGCAAATGTAAGCATTTGAAGTAAAGCTCAACTCAAAGAGTCAACAAAGGGACCACATCTTGATAAGAAAGGCAGGACGAATCAGCATGAAAATCCGATCCACACCTAACAGGGATTAGAACAGAATTACTACAAACAATTACAGAACAAATAAATAACAGCAAGCTTTCAATCGTGTGAACCTGGTTTAAAACCCCTAAACCGGATCGGCCATAATACAAAACGAAGTTTTTTTTCTGTCATGGTTTAAACCATCGAGCCAGTTTTTATAATAAGACACAAGCTGTGATAGAAATACAGTCCTTTATACAAAACTGACAACTTAGTCCAGTATCTTAATGTGTCGGAATAAAGTTCGAAATTCAAAGGGTCCATGGTGGTGGGGGTGGTTTTGTAATAACCGTCTTATTAATATATATAAGACGGTATGGGTTTATCAAGCACACTATTGCGACGAAAGTTTACGACCGTTTCCAAAGTCTGGGGATAAACCAATCGAGTTAGATAAAGAATCCAATCGATCAAAATTGAGTATGCCAAAGATAAACAAGAAAAGATCTTGTTCAGTAGACATTAAACTGACCTAAGACTAATAAACGATTATGACATTAAGAAATCATTCACTCAGCAGAATCATTTTAAACGTTTATAAAAAAATAGAACAACCAAGAAAATTGCAAAAAAAAAATATTACCTTCATTTGTCCATTGGATTCCAATAGAAGAGTAACGAAAGAAACTTTTTAATGGAACCCATTAGGTGGGCGCACCATACCGGTGGCCCCCAGTTGACGTGCCTTCGGACAGCCGGCCAATGTCAGGATCGGCCGCCACAGACGCACCGCTGCAGGTAATCGTGAGAAGACTAACATCTGACTGCAAATTAGCGCTTCCCTTGGCATTGGCTGGTTACCAGGGGCGATACTTTCAATATGTTATTGGTATAAGACTTTTTAACGATTATTCGATTCAAACAAACTTTTTTAACTTGCGGAGTAGGTAAAGCACCATGCTTTACAGCTGGCTAGTGTAGCTACTAGAGGTCCTCCAATAAGCTCTGTGTTTACATTTGCTCGCAACAAAGTAGCCAACTAGTGGCGTTTGGTTTCATACATTTCGTAGGATTTGTATGGACACCCATTCGGTCAGCGTTCTAGTCACGTGAGCTGTGTAGATAAATCGATCAATATTTTTTATTTAGCAGCTCGATAAACTACAACGATATTTTGACGTGACAAATAATTCGAAGAAATAAAAACCGATTGAATATTTTGATCGAAAAAGTTAATAAGGTATCCGGTAAAATGCTAAATTAATGGTCACCCCAGCCACTTTTCAATTTCTTATATTTACTGAAAGTAAGTGATTCTGAAGCTGTAATGTCACTTGCTTCTAAACAGAATACCTACATATATTAGTTGGTACCTAACATTTGAAATACAAAGTGGGCAATATCTGATGATCATCAGCGCCATTAAAAAATACTTTCGATGCATGCTGTTATTTGTAAAGGGCTATATAAATATTTGACAACTTTGTCGGCAACAGATCAATAGATAGGCGTATAAAGGACGTCACACACAGCGAAGATAATATAAAATACTAGCTTTTGCCTTCGGCTCCGCCAGGGTTTTTTATTATACATATAAACCTTCCTCTTGAATAACTCTATCTATTAAAAAAAAAACCACATCAAAATCCGTTGCGTAGTTTTAAAGATCTAAGCATACATAGGGACAGACAGACATAGACAACGGGAAGCGATGATGACCATGTAGTGATTTATACTCGTATTAACACATCGCTCACTGTACAATTTAAGGCCCAGGTTCCAAGATTGGTTTAGCTCGGTGTGTAAGTGAAATGGCGTTATGGCTGTCTAGTTTGACGCACGAGATAGAAGATTCTCACGCGCACCGGAATTATGTCGTAAAAATGCAAATAAAATCGTATAAAATTAGAAATTAACTAATTATTAAAAAGTAATCCATCACTGGATGCAGTTTGGAATTTGACATTTCATGGTATATTTTTAATTATAATTATAATTGGTAATGAAGGGATAAACTGCTTTTAAAGATTATTAGGAGGTATGTTTAAAGATTTTTTTGGTGCATTAAAATATGTATAATTATGTTTTGGCTTCCATCACTGTATGCGAAAAGGACCGGAGACCGGGATAAAAAGTAGCCTATGTGTTAATCCAGGGTATAAGCTATCTACATACCAAATTTCATCCAAATCGGTCTAGCCGTTTGAGCGTGAAGAAGTAACATACAAACCAACAAACAAACACGCACACACTCACAAACTTTCGCCTTTATAATATTAGTGTGATTATGTTCGCTGTGTGTGACGCCCTTTACTTTATTGCAATTCACTGAGCTAGAATTTTATGATAAGCTTTTAGGTAAGCTGAAAGTAGAATTGTATTAAAAAAAAAAGGCCAAGTGCGTGTCGGACCACGCACGATGTAGGGTTCCGTAGTTCAAAAGAATTTATCCTAAAAACAAATTTAATATTGTAATCCCAAAAAAAAAATCGGACAATCGGAAAAATTGTGATAAAATTACAACAACAATTTTCGGACTTTTTCCTTTACCTACTTGTGCTGTGAGACCTTGCTTCTTGCCAAATTTCATTATTGTAGGTCAACGGGAAGTGATTTGATTTACTTGCGAGTATCGCATAAATGTCCGTATTTTTTTATTGCGTTGACTTAGAAGCTTGATTTTTTTAGGACTCTAGAGGACCATAGACCTAAGTATTTGATATTAATTTCAACTTGATACCTTTACGCGTTCTTGAGAAAAAGTGTCTTGACAGACTGACAACCTTGAAAATATTTTTTATAGGTTTTGATTTCCTTGCGAGTATCAAAATATGTTGCTATGGCCGTATTTTTTTACTGCGTTGACGTATAAGCTTATTTTTTTTAGAACTCCAAGGGACCATAGACTTACGTATACTTGATATTAATTTCAACTTGATACCTCCACGCGTTCCTGAGAAAAATCGTCTTGACAGACAGACAGACGGAAAAACAAGTGATCCTATCCTATAAGGGTTCCGTTTTTTCCTTTTGCGGTACGGAACGCTAATTACTCATGAGAATCAAAAGGAAGAAGGCGTTTTATTTTGTAAAAATTATTTCATCACCACTGCTCTCAAAATAGTGAACCAAAAACTCGAAGACGTGACGTCTACCAACCCGCACTGGGCTCGCGTGGTGGATTAGATACGGCACACTCCCTCTCACCGAGAGGAGGCCTGAGTCCCAGCAGTGGGAACGTTATAGGCTGATTATGCTACTCATGACAAATTAAGAGTAGGGTGGGGCTTAGGTAGTCGTAACGTTCAAGTGGTTAACATAAAATTTTACAGAGTCAGCTTCGCACAAATAAATTGCTTTTAATTGTGGTTTTTATACAGGGCTATTTTTAAATGACTAGCTAAATTTTCACAGGGTGTTCTACCCATGAATATGAACAACTTTCACTATGGGACCAACTTTGAAATCGCAAAAAAAATATCAGCTGTTTCATACATTTTGATCGAGTAGGTATTGAACTTTTGTAGGAAACCGCTGGTTTTTTTTCGTGATTTCAAAGTTGGTCCCATAGTGAAAGTTGTTCATATTCATGGGTAGAACACCCTGTGAAAATTTAGCTAGTCATTTAAAAATAGCCCTGTATATGTATATCTGTATTATGTATGATAGTCTGTAAGGTAGTTTATGTTATGGGTCATTGATAACCGAAATAAATGATTTATTTGCACAAATAATTATTTAGAGCATTTACTTACTGATTGCAAGCATTTCTATAACACACGTGTAAAGTTTGAAAGCACTCTAAAATCGATATAGTGCACGCAAACTGAAATAAAATATGTATAGCTTGAATCACATAGCATCGCGGACTTTTGCGGTGAACCACTTTTGAACCTTATTGCCATAGTAATAAGGTCGAAAAGTTCACCGCAAATTTCCGCGATGGTACCTACGCGAAATGATTCAATCCATACTAATATTATAAATTCGAAAGTAACTCTGTCTGTCTGTCTGTCTGTCTGTCTGTCTGTCTGTCTGTCTGTCTGTCTGTCTGTCTGTCTGTCTGTCTGTCTGTCTGTCTGTCTGTCTGTTACCTTTTCACGCCTAAACCACTGAACGGATTTCGATAAAATTTGGCAAGGCTATAGATGGTATCCTGGGGACGGACATAGGCTACTTTTTTTTTCAAAAATAATCCTACAGGGGGTGATATAGGGGATGAAAGTTTGTATGGGAAACTCAGTATTTCTTAAGTTAGGGATGTGAAAATTAAAATGTATGCTTTTGATAGGAAATAAAGAAATATGCGGTTCAGCGTTTTTGAAAAATCATCCCCTAAGGGGGTAAAATATAGTAAATAGGGGTTGATTTTAAAATTTACAAAACTGCACGGATTTCGACAAAATTTGGCAAGGCTTTATATAGCATCCTGGGGAGGGACATAGGATACTATTTTTTTCAAAAATAATACTACAGGGGGTGATATAGGGGATGAAAGTTTGTACGGAAAACGCAGTATTTCTTAAGTTAGGGATAACAAATGTATGCTATTGGTAGGAAATTAAGAAATATGAGGTTCAGCGTTTTTGAAAAATCATCCCATAAGGGGTTAAAATAGGGGTTGATTTTAAAATTTACAAAACTGCACGGATTTCGATAAAATTTGGCAAGGCTATGTAGCATCCTGGGGAAGGACATAGGCTACTTTTTGTCTTAAAAAATAATTCTAAAGGGGGTGATATAGGGGATGAAAGTTTGTATGGGAAACTCAGTATTTATAAAATGTATGCTTTTGTAGGAAATAAAGAAATATGCGGTTCAGCGTTTTTGAAAAATCATCCCCTAAGGGGGTAAAATAGGGGTTGATTTTAAAATTTACAAAACTGATTTCGGATTTCGACAAAATTTGGCAAGGCTTTATATTTGGCAAGGCTTTATATAGCATCGGGGGTGATATAGGGGATGAAAGTTTGTAAGTGAAACCCAGTATTTCTTAAGTTAGGGATAACAAATTTAAGCTATTGATAGGAAATTAAGAAATATGCGGTTCAGCGTTTTTGAAAAATCATCTAAAGGGGTAAAATAGGGGTTGATTTTAAAATTTACAAAACTGCACGGTTGTCGATAAAATTTGGCAAGGCTTTATATAGCCTCCTGGGGAAGGACATAGGCTACTTTTTGTCTTAAAAAATAATCTTACAGGGGGTGATATAGGGGATGAAAATTTCTATGGGAAACTCAGTATTTCTTAAGTTAGGGATGTGAAAATTAAAATGTATGCTTTTGATAGGAAATAAAGAAATATGCGGTTCAGCGTTTTTGAAAAATCATCCCCTAAGGGGGTAAAATAGGGGTTGATTTTAAAATTTACAAAACTGCACGGATTTCGACAAAATTTGGCAAGGCTTTATATAGCATCCTGGGAAAGGACATAGGATACTTTCAAAAACAATACTACATGGGATGAAAGTTTGTAAGGAAAACCCAGTATTTCTTAAGTTAGGGATAACAAATTTATGCTATTGGTAGGAAATTAAGAAACATGCGGTTCAGCGTTTTTGAAAAATCATCCCCTAAGGGGGTAAAATAGGGGTTGATTTTAAAATTTACAAAACTGCACGGATGTCGATAAAAATTAGCAAGGCTTTATACAACGTGTAATGCTAAATGCGCAAAACCTCTTAAAGGGTCATTGTACTCATCATTATGAACAACTTTTACTATGGGACCAAACCTTAAATCGCGAAAAAACAACAGCTGTTCAGTACATTTATGTTCGCATAATTCGTCAAAATGTACTGAACAGCTGATTTTTTTTTGCGTTTTCAGGTTTGGTCCCATAGTAAAAGTTGTTCATAATGATGAGTACAATGACCCCTTGAGAGGTTTTGCGCATTTAGCATTACACGTTATATAGCATCCTGGGGAAGGACATAGGCTACTTTTTGTCTTAAAAAATAATCCTACAGAGGGTGATATAGGGGATGAAAGTTTGTATGGGAAACCCAGCATTTCTTAAGTTAGGGATATGAAAATTCAAATCTATGCTTTTGGTAGGAAATAAAGAAATATATGGTACAGCGTTTTTGAGGGGGTACAATAGGGGTTGACAAATTTTTGTGTACCTACCTCTTTTTAAGAGATTTAAGGGATTGGAAATGTAGTCATAGTTCGAATCTTGAGGTAACATTTAGTATTTATTTCATTCGACGTTTTTACGACGAAATTATTTGAACGAGTGGACACTCGGACAAAAGTTATTTGTTATTAGAGCGTGACTGGCATAGTAAATTTTAAGTAATTGACAAAGTCCCCCGCCGCGTAAGTCTGTCTGTTTGAATACGATAATGTCAAAAAGTACCGAACGGATTTTCATACGGTTTTCTCCAATAAACGGAGTGATTCAGTGTAATTCATTATGGTTTTGTGTAAATTGGCTGAAATATGACGACGACTGTTGAAGATGTCGGAAAAAACTCATGCCGACTGGTAGCTTTATGCCTACTATACACGGTAACGATATATCGTAGCGATTTGAGTTTGCACAGTTATATCGGACGGCCCTATGTTTTCACATGTACGTTCCCATGGGATATTTTCCGACATCCACGCGGGCGAAGCCGCGGGCAAAAGCTAGTATTGTCATATTTCAAGGTTCTGATAGGTATTACCTATACAGGGTGTTTTTGAAAACATGTGACAAAATTTAAGGGGGTGTTCTACGCATCAATATGAACAACTTTTACTATGGGACCAAACCTGAAATCGCGAAAAAAAAATCAGCTGTTCAGTACATTTTGACGAATTATGCTAACAGAAATGTACTGAACAGCTGATTTTTTTTCGCGATTTCAGGTTTGGTCCCATAGTAAAAGTTGTTCATATTGATGCGTAGAACACCCCCTTAAATTTTGTCGCATGTTTTCAAAAACACCCTGTATATATTCCGCAATGCATTAGCGCTTGTAGATATGATTGCGTAAAGGGGACCGATTCTGAGAATTACCTAACCCTTGATAGTTGATAAGTACCTATGGTTTATGAAGGGGGAACCTGTCCATTTACAGGGTGTAAACAGACACATCACAAAGCCGTCAACTACGGATACTTTACAACTAGCTCAGTAGCTTTGTGCAAAAATTATTGCGGGGAAACGAATTTTATTATTAGGTAAAAAAAAACCGGTCAAGAGCGTGTCGGACTCGCGCACCCAGGGTTCCGTTCCGATTTCTGAAAAAGTGTGCTACTTAGAGACATCGTTTTATTTTTCCTGTAATCTTTATAAACTTCTATCACATAGAATATTTTCAGATTTTTCGCTTTGCAAACTTCGGAGATAAGGGGGGGAACGGATTTTTTTTTACATTTTACATCAAAAGTCGAAAACTATGCGGCCTAAAAAAAATAAAAAATAGTTTGAGAATGTGCAAACAGCGCTCTTTCATATGATACCCCACATGCCCTAGTAGCACTACTTTAAATTTTTAAGACCCAGTTGCAAAAAAAATATAATTATTTTTATTTCTTTCTTATTTGCAAAATAGTTGGGTAAACGTCATCTAAAACTATTCTAAATTTCAAGTTGATAGCATTAGTAGTTCTTGAGATATCCAGCTGTAACAGACAGACAGACAAACAGACAGACTGAGTCACACCATAAGGGTTCCTTTTTTACCATTTTGGTACGGAACCCTAAAAAAGCTATTTTTTATTAAGCGCAATGTAACGCGAATTCAGGGAAACACCGCCCGCCCATTCGCTCTACGGTACGTACGTGTTAGTCTGTGGTCTGTCAAGCGAGTCGTGTCCAATGAAAAAGGAGGCCAAAAATAAAAATCTTACATGTGTCAACACTGATATAGTACGCTGAAAACATGTTTGATACTTGAATTTTTGTAGATGAAAAAATTCTTAAAAAAGTGCATTTCAATGTAGGTATTTATTAGTCACAATTAGAACTAAAATCAGAATCTAGAAATTCAATGCCTTCATAAGAGAAATCACTGTCAGTATCATGACGCACTAAAATGATGAAGTGTTCCAACTCCGTATCGGTTATCCATTGTTTTTTACATGAATAGTGTGCTGTGCATTTATCCATTAAATATATTTCTTTTCCATTCTTCTATAAATTTCCATTAATACAAATTAAATAATTGAGCTAAAGTATCAAAATGCTAAAGCTTAGTAGAACAGAAGTTGTTACAATCCGTTTGACAGATAATAATATTGCCACTATAAGAAATCAGCTAAATGGTCGTGGACACGAGTCGCTTGACAGACTCTAGTAGGTACTTATCGGAAAAAGTTTAGTATAACCTTCTTTCTTATATCTATGAGTATAACACTCGTTTTAGTAAGAAAGTAAAAAAAAATGTGCCACAAAAAAATACCCCACATAGTAGCCCCACTTTGATTTTTAAGACCGTTTCAGTCCCTGTTGAAAAAAAATATATAGGTACATATTTTTATTTCTTTCTTATTTCAAATTCAAATTGTTTATTTGCTAGAAATACATGTTTACAAAGGTCTTACAGCCTAGAGTCATTGTATCCTGCCTGCAAGATTTGATTGCAAAATAGTTGGGTAAACGTCGTTGAAAACTGTTCCAAATTTCAAGTTGATAGCATTAGTTCTTGAGATATCCAGCTGTGACAGACATACAGACAGACACCATTACCATACCATTTTGGTACGGAACCCTAATATATGGACAGTAAGGAAACTACATACAAAAGGTCGAAACGGCACGACGAGGCCCCAAGCGATAGTCGCGGTGCTCTATTTATTGTGGCTTAGGGGTTTCGTGGATCGGGGTCGCGGGTTGTTCGAAAGAGATACCGTGGCCCTGGCACAGGCAACTGAAGGAACACGGGTGGGTTTTAGTTAGTAAAAGTCTGATACGTCCTCCTGCTCCGCCCTGAGCGCGAGAAGTCATTTGATGATTTCCCAAAAAAGGGGTCTCGTGGATGCGCGCGTCTGTGTGCTGTTTCGTACGTGTGTTCGTAGTTTCCCTACTGCCCATATTTATATTGTGCCTATGTCCTACTTACTAAATTTACCTATAAAATAATGAACTTATGTATAATTCATAAGCAAGTAATAAGTCATTGTTTACTCAGAAATATAATAGATGTTTTATTATGGGGACTCCCAAGTTCCAACTGATTGATTTTTAACATCAACATCACTCTTAAACAATGAGTTCTGATTTTATGAATGACAGCATGTAGGTACCTACCTACACTTGAAATACACGTGAAACAAGTGCTCGACAGTGCAAAGAGTGCGGTTGAACCACGAATCGGTTGAATCTCAGCTACATAAACTAATTTGGGCTATGAAGTCGAAGACCATAGAGGAGTCTCAATGGCTTTAGCTATGCGTAGAGTATTATATGAGAAATTAATGATCCTGTGGTCATTTTAAGGTCTTTTTATTCAAGAAATTCATTGTATCCATGCGTGATTAACGTGTTAGTCAATCACGCATGAACGGCTCAACAGATTTGGATGAATAGGTAGTAGGTACATTATGTTTGAAGTGAAAACTTCTTTACGGAGCATAAAAACATCTCTATACTATACGGGGTGTAAGTGTAAACAGTGGCAATATTTTAAGGGGTAGGTAGTTAGGTACCTACATTTAATGTACTGAACAGCAGATTTTTTTTTCGCGATTTCAGGTTTGGTCCCATAGTAAAAGTTGTTCATAACGATGAGCAAAATGATCCCTTAAAAGATTGCCACTGTTTACACTTACACCCAGTGTAGAAAAGAAAGTCGGGTTATTTACACCATTTATCACGCTCACGCACAATGGTCTAAATGAAGGACTAAGTGCGGAAACCAAATCCTCTAAGGGCGAGCGCGCATGGCGGTGCGTTTTTCTACCGCATAATCTGTGAAGTATGGAATGTCTTTGAAGTGCGCGCACTGCAGTCATGCGTTTTGTTACTGTACGCCCCGCCCAGTGCGGCAGAACTACCGGAAACGCACCGCAGTGCGCGCTCGCTCTTACATAGAACATAAAACACCATTCATAACTCAAGAACGGCTGGAGCGATTTTTACTATGTTTGATTTGTTGGATTTGTCTCCGTCCCGAATAGCAGAATAACTATTAAAACATAGGAAAAATTCACAAAAAATCAAAATTATGAAGAAAATTCATTTTCTTATAAGTACATGCAATTTGGACAGGGCAACGTCTGTCGAATCGGGTAGTTATAAATAACTATTTATGTGACGATTTATTTACTTGACTGTTTATCATTAGCGACGACATAACAATAAACATGGTAACATAATTACTGCAATAATCGACATGTCCTCTAATCTGATAAGATACCTACACATTTTTCGTATATTTCTCTTGTTTTATTTAGCAGTGACATGGTTTCCAAAATTAATGAGGAGATTTTTTTTTCATATTTGGGATACGAAAGCGCACGTGCCCTTCCGTGTTCAAGTAGGTCCAACTGTACAACCCTGCTGTACGTAATATATCAATCAATAAATCCCTTTCTATAATCAGTACCTATTGGTTCAGTGATATCCGCGTACATCACAATTAATAAAATCGCAAGTCAATATTTTTCACTTACATAGCAAAAGGACAAGACGTACGCCACCCACGAGAAAACGTACAAATACACTCGATGCGTAAAGTTGTAAATAGCTACACCACACTGTCTCATTTTAATCACACTAACTTCACATTTTAGACACAAACATTCGCGTATGACCGTGTACGTGAAACACAAATATAACAATGGCTGGCTAAGCTGATAGCGAAAACTATCTTATCGTGTTCAATATGATATCAATAAAAGTTTGACGACATGACACCGCGTGACGTCGGCCCTAGACCTTCCAAGTTTCATTTACTTTCTGTAGGTCAGCTGTTATCGAGAACTTTTAAAATAAAAATCATGGCGCCAAATAAACCGAGACAGGTGGCATTTACATGAGACAGCATTGAAAACGAACTAGTTTGGTTCTAGGTTAATATTCATTAGAAAAGGCATTTATATCTGCTAGCTGTGATTAGTATAATTAAACTCAAATTGCCCCTTGACTGTACATATTTAATTTTTATGAACTCTTGCTTTCAAGTACGACAGTAGTTTGTACTGCATTATTCGCTAATATCGATGAAACATTTTAAGAGTCAAAGGGTCTATTGGTGCAAGCAAGGCTGCAAAAATTTATGTCCTTACTTCCAAAGAGCAGACATAACAAGATTTTATACATCAATGTTTAAGGCTTATTTTATTTTTCAGGCAAATTAAACTGCCAACTACCGCCGCCGCCAAATTGTACTGGAATCTTGATAATGAGGTCTTAGCCTCAGCCTGCCTTAGAACCCTTGCTCTAACCCCCTTATTCATAAAAACATAAAAACTAAAACACTCTATTTATATCCTAATTTAGTTATAGAAGTGTTTTGTCTTCTTCTTTCAAACTCAAATCATAATTCGAAAAAAAATGACAAATTAACTGAAATAGGTTTAAAGAACATTTTAGTTTTTTATAAGGGGGTCAGCATAGGGCGTTTAGGGGGCGTAGGTTCGGGTCCTACAGATCTAGGACCAAGAGCAATTCTTTAGCTAACTTTTAACGGGAACACTACAGCTACAATAAATTATTTTAAATGGCTACGATTTAAATGGACAACTGTACATTGAGATTTTGGCAGTGGCGTAACTACAGTGTGGCAAGTCGGCAAAATGCCACGGGCCCCCAGCCGGAAGGGGCCCCCGGTCAGAGGAGAATCCTAACTCCCAACATTTATTATTACCTACTTATTATTGTATTTTGTCTTTGACTTATCTCGGGACCCTGGGGTCCCGGACCTTTGGAAGGCGTACGAGGGGCCGAAGCCCACTCGCAGAGGCCCCTTAGACAATTTTAAATGACGAGAAGGCACCAGGCGACGATTATCCCTGTATGCACTATGCAACTGCACCTAAGGACAACACCCGGTTGGTGCAGGACTATTGCAGAATATGGAAACAAAATATATTGTTTTATGTTTTGTTTCCATGTTCTTTCTCTTTAATTGTCTATGGGTTTGGGTGGGTGGCTATAGTGGATTGGGTACCTTGAACTATGGTAGAACTATGTCCCCTGCCTGACCAATGTTGTATAATATAGGTACTTACACAGACAAATTGGCAGGGGGTGATTTACACACTCAATAATGGGCCACCGGAAACGGTCGCTCGCACATAGTGACGTAGCGACAAGGAGGCAACATATCCTGAAGTGCTTGAGGAGTGGAGAGGCATTCCACGGCTATCAGGACAATCCAATAGGGTACCAGCATCTTACTGGAATACTTCCTTCCTCCGAGCTCTTTTGTTCTTGCGAATCCCCACTCAAGCCACCCAATAAACGCAAGAAAGAGGTGGGAGCACTGTTCCTCGTCATCGTTCACTCCAGCCGGCCAATAAAGGCAAGCCAGAGGTGAAGAGCAAGGCTTCTCCCGGGAGATAGAGTCCGTGGGGTTGCTACTGCCCAACAGCTCGCCACATGCTGCCCTGCGGGTTCATGTATCCCTGTTGGTCTGGCTTCTCACCCTAGCTAGACCTGCAGTGCTATTCTGTAACCATCTCACCGTGAAAACTTAGGTGAAGTGAGCGTGGAGTGAGCTGTCAATAGTGTCAATTCCTAGCAAAAACAAACTCACTTCACCTGAGTTTCACGGTAAGATTTTTACAGAATCGACCGGCTGTTCTGACAAAGTAAACTCTACCGGCACCGACCTACAGTTTGGAGCGCACAAGCCCCACCACGACATCACCGTAGAGTATAGTGGAGATACGGCGCGGCGGCGGTGGGGTTACTTATTATTATTTATTTTAATTTAGTAAATAGTTTTGTCTTTAATTTATTTAAGTTACTCTCTCTATTTACATACACAAGTACAAAAAAACCCGTCAAGCTATCACATAGAATAATTTAAGATTTTTCTTTATGCAAACTTCGGAGATAAGGGGGGAACGGTATTTATTTTTTTACCATTTTTCATTAAAAGTCGAAAACTATGCGGCCTAAAAAAAAGAAAAAACAATGTTTGAGAATGTGCAAACAGCGCTCTTTCATATAATACCCATATGCCCCACTTCGAATTTTAAGACCCCCTTTCAGTTCCTGTTGCAAAGAAAACATTATATATTTTAATTTTTTTCTTATTTGTAAAAATAGTTGGGCAGACGTCATCTAAAACTGTTCCAAATTTCAAGTTGATAGCATTAGTTCTTGAGATATCCAGCTGTGATAGACAAACAGACAGACAGACAGAGTCGCACCATAAGGGTTCCTTTTTATCATTTTGGTACGGAACCCTAAAAATACTATTATTGTTGGTTCAGCTTCTTTATATGGGGGGGCCCATCCGACGAATTTGCCACGGGCCTCGAAGGGTATAGTATAGTTACGCCACTGGATTTTGGTCAGCTTCAAAATGTTTTCTGTCTGCAAATTTAATTAAATAGAGACGCTACTTTAATGGCCAGCAATAATTAAAAAAATATCAGCCAATAATGTCATTGGGCAGCTGTATCATAGTTATTGCGACCAATTTCGATGCACCGCTCAACGGCCACAGCCGCGGCAGTCTTTACAAAATGTCCCTTGTGGAAACTCCGCATAGGGTTTTGGTCGGGTATAGTTAGTATGAGGTTTGTAACTACTAAAAAATGTACCTGAGTTGGAGTATCATAATCGGGTATATTTAGGATCGGGTGTATTGCGTGGCTGTATTGCGTACTAAATATATCCGGCCAGCGAAATCGTCTGTAATGAACTATGAAGATAAGGTACCTACCTTTTTAAATAGTAAGGCGTAGTCTAGTAAGGCATAGTCGACGAATAGCTCAGTGGTTTAAAAAAGAAATAACCACGAAGGGAACAGCGGCGGGAACCCCGCCATCCCCTTCGAACCTAACCTGTCCGGGTCGGGATGCCCCAAAATCCCGAGCTCGCTACGCTCGCTCTTGCATCCTAGCCGTCTTACTAATAAACACAGAATAAAGTTATTCCAAGTTTAAACCTATGAAAATGTATGGTTATTCCTTTGGTATTCCTGATATAACTTTATTCCGTGTTTTCATAATCGGGTATATTTAAGATCGGGTGTATTGCGTGACTGTATTGAGTACTAAATATATCCGGCCAGCGAAATCGTCTGTAATGAACTATGAAGATATGGTACCTACCTTTTTAAATAGTAACGTGTAGTCTAGTAAGGCATATTCGACGAATAGCTCAGTGGTTTAAAAAGAAATAACCACGAAGGGAACAGCGGCGGGACCCCGCCATCCCCTTCGAACCTAACCAGTCCGGGTCGGGATGCCCCAAAGTCCCGAGCTCGCTTCGCTCGCTCTTGCATCCTAGCCGTCTTCCTAATAAACACAGAATAAAGTTATTCCAAGTTTAAACCTATGAAAATGTATGGTTATTCCCTTGTTATTCCTGATATAACTTTATTCCGTGTTTTCATAATCGGGTATATTTAAGATCGGGTGTATTGCGTGACTGTATTGCGTACTAAATATATCCGGCCAGCGAAATCGTCTGTAATGAACTATGAAGATAAGGTACCTACCTTTTTAAATAGTAAGGTTTAAACCTATGAAAATGTATGGTTATTCCTTTGTTATTCCTGATATAACTTTATTCCGTGTTTTATTTGTAAGAGGGTAAGTGTTTAGTGTCGAAATAGGGAATATTTAGTAATGATTTATTGTACCTACTGTTGCTAGTAAATATACCCGAGTAGTGGTGTCTTGGTAAGGTACGTTTAGCGGTGGTCACTCCAAAATGCCATCTCCTAACTATACCCGCGGCACCGCTCACTTCGCTCGCTCGGCTCGCGCGACGTAATAGCTGATTTTTCTTATTTTTCATATAAAACGACATACCTTTCCATAAAACAACCATGATAAAAGAGCAAAGCGCGGCCAGTGTAGCGCCTACGCATCCTTCGTCTGATGTAGTCATGGTCGCAGATTTTATTCCAGATTCGCCACCTGCTGCCACATACTTGCATGTCCTAAGGATATTTGATTAGAAAGTTAAAATTTTATTAAATGTGATTAGTATGAGTACAACCACACATCTTATTTATCTGTGTTAGTTAAGGTAATAAATAAATTTGAATTTTAATTTAAATGCTACAAAAATGAGTAGTCTTCAAATTTATATAAATTATGTTTTGTAACTTTGCAATAGAAATGTTCTTACATATTTTTTTTTTTTAATTTGGTACATTTAAGTACAGAATAATCATAATAATAACTAATAATAAGTAATCCAATAATGATGGACTGTCTCTGATTGTTTAGATATTTTAAAGCAGATAGGGGTAACCTTAATAGATGATATTAAATAAAACAAATACTTCTAAATATATATTTGTTTAAATGAAATTAACCTTATCTGCACCACATAAGGCTTATTTTTGAATAAGTAGTTATTCTATTAACTGTTACTAAGAATACTACCTTCATGAACTTTCTAAATACTCGTATGTTCTTTTCTAGATGCCTTGTTGCCACTGACAGGGTGACTGGTGATTTATTTCTTTTAATTTAAGTAATTTAAGACTACAAATGCACTAAGTCTAGTCTGTACTCCATCGGTTTAGGTAATTAAATAAAGGTAAAAATAAAAAAAAACCATGTGTCTGGTAAAACAACTACTACTAGTACTTTATAAACATTGCTAAATTTAAGAGTACAACTGTGTCGTAGCATGACGACTGAAGTGACAGGTATTATGTTTAGTTGGTTATTAACCAGACATGTGGTTTTTTTGTTTACCTTTATTTAATTACCTGTCCTAAACCAATGGAGTATAGTGAAACATAGCTGCAGCTCTGAGAACATTTGTGTGATCAATTGGATCTTAATGGTGCAATGCTATACACAATCATAATGCAAAACTTTTTAAATACACATAACACCTGTAATCCCGGCAGCATTGGGCACAAGTTTACCACAGGACACCCACATTTCACCAAATGCCTGTGTCTCGTGTAATAGGGGGCGAGCCTATTGCCATCAACTGGGCACAAATCGAGACTCCGGGCCGCTACTCATAAATTCTTTATGAAAAAACCGAATAATACTTTGCCCAACCTGGAAAGTGAACCCAGGACTTCATGCTTAGCAGTCAGACACCAGTGATATAGCAGTACTTTTTAAGAGGAAAGGCGGGTGGCCAGACTCTTGAAAATTAGGTATTTTAAGAAGGTATTGCTGTCGCTCTGCAATCGCTCCACCCTCGAATTCGTGCGATAAGGACAACTGCAGATCCGACTAAATAGCCTATGTAAAAAGTCATATTTCGAGGTTTGGCTGTCGCCTATTTCCTCCTCCAATATTGGACCAATTTAAAAGATATTTCATAAACTGAATAAGAAGGATATATACTATGCCCCTATGATTTTCTTTTTTCGTTAATAGTTGTCAAATTGGTACACTAGGCGTCTGTTGACAACAATCTGAATAGGCAATTTTGAGCATTTTTGGAGGGTTCTGTTCTTATAAAAATAATATATCATCAAAAAGGAAAACATAGGGGCATACAAGTAACTGATATTTATATTTCTGTAAAAAATCATTGCTTTATGGTCATTAACCAGAAAGAAAACAGGCGAGAGCGTTTGTATCTTTTTGTATGGAGAAAAGAGCACCCACATTTCCTCTTAAATATACCATCTAAATGAAAAAGGAGTGTGCAAGTACCATAGCAAATTCTGTAGTTTCTGCCTAGCCTTGAGCTTGGGTTGGGCTTGAGTTTATGTGTCTTCTGCTTAACATCGAAGGTATCATAACCCATACTCCAAAGGCAAGTTAAGCCTAATCAAGGGTGTGATAAGCCCTAAGAAGGTAACAATAATATTCTTGGATTTATTTCTGAAGGCTGTCAGTAATGTCTCCGTATGACACGGATGCACAATGAAGTATGGTCGCTGGAATATTGGGTGTTCCTGCTGAGTTATCACCGAGTAGAAGTCCTTCTGGTTCATCCTGTAAATAAAGATACAGATTTGAAGCAGACAAAAAGGTACAAGATATATTTAGTGGCAGTGGAGGACCAAGTTTACCAAGTTTTGAGATATGCTTATGACCAGCAGTAGATAGGCAGAACAAAAGCTCATAGGAAGCTCAGAGGAGCTTATTTACATCATTCAAACATTTGGAAGCAATTTTGAAAGGGTGACCTACTCATACTTTGAAATGTTTGGTTTGGAATCTAGTGAATTGATACCATGTCAGATAAATAAATGATAACTTACTGTATAAAGGACATTTTTCTGATATCTTCCAAAGTTATTAACATCCCAGAAGAGTTCCACACATTGAAACTGAATGAAGGTACGCCATAACTCAAATTGTAAAATATCACATATTCTATTTTATATAAAGATGTTATATCATTAACCGGACACTGAATGAAAGTATCTTTTCTTATGTGTGTCTTAGATAAATCTATTTTATCTTGTTTTAACGTCCACCCATCACATATTTTTGCCGATTTTTTAACAAATTCATCGGCTGCTTCAAGGAACTCTTCGACCGTAATTGTTGTGGCAGACATCGTAAGGACCATGGTAACGACTATAATTAATTAAACCAAACTTTCTATAATTAATTACAGAGCTATGTTTTTTATTATAACATTTTTGGCTTCTTTGTTTACGATTTTTGGTATTTTGATTTTCGCCACAGAGTACATTATATATAGTTCGCTTTTGCTGTCAAAACCACAGACCCAGATATTAGTGTATAGTCCACAGACTAACAGCGCTCTTAGAGCATTTAACCTATGCTCTAAGCCAGCGCTGGTTTTCAGCGGCATATAAATAATCGACTAAAAAGTTTTCATGAAGGAGACATCATTACGAGCCTTTACAAGCCTTAGAGCATTATTTTAATACGAGCACGGTCTCGCCTGTCGGTCACATACAGTATACGTAGTATCCCTAAGTAGTCTGTGCATACAGTCAAAGTGTCAATGTCAATTCAAAAGACAAGACAAGTTTTGCTTCGTTGGTAGTGGTGAAGGCATTACACGCGCTTTGTTTGTGTAGCGAATTTTCCGATTTTAGTGGTTTTTATTAGTGTTAACTTCAATCGAGATTATTCATTGTGTTTGTGTTTTAGTGTAAGGTTTGTTTTAACATTGATTTCGTTTATTTTTAAAAATTTTACCCGGCATCCAACATGAATTCCAAAAAACCCCCTGACCCTCCTGATGTCTTTGATCTCACTCCGGTGCTAACTGTTACTCTTCCTGACGGCAATGTGCAATCAGATAATATTATAGACTCCGATTCTACAAACAGGAAAAGATTTGCAACTACCCCCCTTGCTACTTTAATCAACCCTCCTAAGCAAGCCAAAAACACAATTATTGGAAGACAGATATATACGGTGAGAGATTACCCCCCATATATAGTTCACGCGTCTTTAAAAGATGGTCAGACCTCAGGTACTGTTCTGCACCCCGTCAAATTTGGTATGTTCCTGACACAGAATAATTTCAACAACATACTACTGGGCAGTGTCAAACGCTTAGGTAGAAACCGGGTTTCAGTAGAATTCAAGTCTCACCAGGATGCTAACAGTTTTTTAATCAGTCCCATTTTAGATAAAAACAATTTTGTTGCCTCAATCCCCCAATTTAACATCACTCGCTTAGGTCTTGTTAGAGACGTCCCCACTGAGTGGACTGAAGAAGAAGTCATAGAGAACATCAAGGTTCCCACTGGATGCGGCCCTGTAATTAAAGCTAGGAGAATGAACCGTAAGGTGGTTTCTCTGGGTGTAACCGAATGGAAGCCTACCCAAACAGTTGTTCTAACCTTTGACGGCCAAATTTTACCTAAACGTGTTTTTTGTTTTTATTCTGCTCTTTCCGTAGAGACATACATGTACCCAACTGTTCAATGTTTTAACTGTTGTCGGTATGGTCACACACGTTCAGTATGTCGCTCGAAACCTCGGTGCTTCAAATGTGGTCAAGACCACCCAGGAGAGGGTTGCCAAGTACCCCTTGATTGTGCCTTTTGTGTTTCCTGCTCTGGTAACCATTATGCCAATAATAAGGTTTGTCCTGAATTGGGCCGGCAGAAGGCCATAAAAGCTCTTATGGCAGAGAAGTCGGTCTCGTATGCGGAGGCAAACCAGGTCTTTCCTCCAGTTTCGAGATCATATGCTGAAGTCTCGAGAATATCCCAAAATTCTAATCCTGTAGCCAGTCCATCTCATTCTCCCAGTCCACTTCCCCAAAACCCAAAATCTTACCGTAAAACGGTCTTCCTTAAACAAAAATCCCACGCCCCACTTTCTCCTAGCTTTGATAAGCAGGCTCATAATGCCCTCACTCAAAACTACTCCTTCTCTCCTTCCCAAAACGGTTGCGCTTACCCTAGGGAAGGTGCAACCAGACCTAACAACTCGGAGAATATTCTGAATATTATATCCAGCATGCTATTGACTGTTTTAGCTAACCCGAATCAATCCCTACCTGACCACGTTGCCGACAAACTGACATCCATTGTTAATTATATCCACAATGCTCCACCCACTGACATTCCTTCAATGGAACGTGAGGAGTGTTTCTCCCAGGAAACCTGACCTACTCTTCCTAATTAATAAGTTCAAACCATCGATCTGCAGCATCGCTGAGACATGGCTTCGTTCTGAAAGTAATTTCGGAATTTCATGTTTCAGTGGTGTTCGCCAAGACAGACCAGATGGATATGGGGGATGTGCTTTGTTCATTAGTAACAAAGTACCATTCTCCCCGATTCCTCTACCCTTTGTTGGTGACAACATCAATGTTGTTGCTGTTAAGGCTGAGGATATAAATATATTTAGTTTTTATATTGCACACCCACAAATTGAAGATCTTAATACAATAAAAAGTTTGTTAAGTATTGTACAAGGTCCATTATTAATTATGGGTGATTTTAATGGCCATCATTATAGATGGGGATCTGAAATCTGTGACAACTTTGGTACAGGGCTAGTGGATATACTAGATGAACTTAACTTATGTGTAATTAATGATGGCAGTCCCACTCGTAGGTCTGCGCCAGGGCAGAACAGCAGCTGTGTTGATTTAACATTCTGTTCATCTAGTATAGCCAGCCTTTTTAATTGGAGTCGCTTGAATATGACTTATGGGAGTGATCACTATCCTATCATGGTTGAAATCCCTTCTAAAATTATCCCTGAAAAAAATTCCCCTCCTTTGTTAAAATACCAGCTGAACTCAGCTGATTGGGACCTCTACTCAAAAATAGTAGACTTACGTGTCTCTTCCCTTCCATCCATTAATCCGGAGTCTGCTCAGGAATGCTTTTCCTCATTTTCCAACACAATATCCTCTACAGCAGATGATGTCTTCCCTCCAAAAAAACCACCAACGGGCAAAATTCCATCCCCGCCATGGTGGGATAGGGACTGCTCTGCCGTGATCAGGGCCAGGAATGAGGCCGAAATGAATTTCAACTCTGACATGAACCTGGATAACATCATTACTTTTCAACATATTTTGGCTAAGTCCAAGAAATTACTCAAAAATAAGAAGAGAGAAGGTTGGCGGAAGTATTGTGACTCACTGGGTCCATCCACTCCAGCGTCAGCAGTGTGGCGTAAACTGAAATCTTTCAGAAGTAGTGTGAGGCCGACCGCCGGGTACATACTGTCTGCGGAACTGGGTAACCAGTTTTTTTCTAAGCTCGCTCCAGTTTATGTTCCTGGAGTGGATGAGTGTGCCGCTTCGGTCTCTCAGCTGACTTCAGATGACCCCCTGGATAGGCCATTTACTTTAGAGGAACTTAAATCGGTTCTCGCCCATGTAAAAGATTCTGCTCCTGGAGTGGATGGATTCCCTTACTCCTTCATTACTAAAGCTGGTGAAAAGACCCATAAATATTATCTGGACTTAGTCAATTATTGTTTTACTTCTGGCTATATTCCTCCTGATTGGAAGGTTCAAATCGTAATCCCTATATTAAAACCTGGTAAAGATCCTAGTGATCATTGTTCTTACAGGCCAATTGCTCTATCGTCCATACTTATTAAACTCTTAGAACATTTGATTAAAAACAGACTAGAATGGTTTGTAGAAAACAGGAAACTGCTACCAACGACTCAATTCGGCTTTAGGAAAGGTATGGGTACAGCTGATAGTGTGGGTACCCTCACATCAGAGATCCGGCTGGCCCTTAGTAGGAATGAGTCTGTGGTAGCCGTTTTCTTAGACATTTCTGCTGCCTATGATTCTGTCCTCCTACCAGTTCTCAGGCAGAAAATGCAAGAGCTGAGAATTCCGGCTAGGATTCGTCAAATCATTTGCAGTATTTTCGCTGATCGTAGTGTTCAACTCAGGATCCCCGGGGAAAGCTCTGAACCGAGGTCGGTTTGGAGAGGTCTACCTCAGGGATCCGTACTTAGTCCCCTTTTATATAATATCTATACCTCTGATCTTCCTTCTTGCCTAAATTTTAACTGTAAAGTACTTCAGTATGCTGACGATATTGCACTATTGGTCTGTGGCAGTTCTATTGAAGATGCCGCTCAATCCATTAATGTCTCTTTGTCCTCATTAAACCAATGGCTCCTAGGTCACGGGTTATCTTTAAGTGCTCCAAAGAGCACCGCAGTTGTCTTTACTCGTAGACGCCTTATCCCGCAGGTTGACATTAGTATTGACGGTCAATCCATTCCCATTAAGGAGAAGGCCAGGTTTCTTGGGGTTACCCTGGACTACAAATTGTCGGGAGTGGCTCACATTGATAACACAGTCAAAAAATGTGAGCGCTCGGTTTCGGTCCTCAAGGCTTTGGCAGGCGTCTGGTGGGGAGCTCACCCATACACTTTAAAGCTTATATACAATGCGCTGGTCAGAAGCGTGTTAGATTATTGCAGTTACCTAATTGAGCCATGTAATAAGGAAGCTCTGCATAGACTAGATTCTGTCCAGGCCAAATGTTTGAGGATCGTAATTGGTGCCATGAAATCCTCCCCCATTAATGCTCTACAGGTTGAATGTGCAGAACCTCCCCTTAACCTTCGGAGACAATACTTAGCAGATCGTTTCTTGTCAAAAGTTTTCTCCCTTTCGTCCCATCCTTTACACCCCGTTTTGGACCAAATCTACCTCTCTCTTAACATGTCTTCCTACTGGAATAATAAGAATATTCCATTGATGAATAGGTACGGAGAGCTTAAACACCTCTCCTCACCTGTTTGTCAATACCCTTCTCTTCCGGTCTTTTCTTCCGCTTATGAGGTGGTCCAGTTCAGGCCAAAGATCGTTTTGGGTCTTGGTATCTCCAAAACATCCCAGGACGTAAAAGGTGACTTCGATCGGGCCATCAAGAAGTACTGGGTGGGTTGGAATTTGTTTTATACGGACGCATCCAAATTGTCCTCAACAGGATGTACAGGAGTTTCAACATATTTTCAAAACTCAAAAATTGCTCTCTTATTCCAATGTCCACCAGAGGCCTCGGTATTCACAGGGGAATGCATCGGTATCCTAGAAGCCATCAATTTTATTTTAACCCATAATATTAAAAATTCGGTCATTTTCTCAGATTCTCGCAGCAGCATTCAAGCTTTAGCTCAAAACCAACTTAAATCTAAAATTCACAGTAAAATAATTTTCGATATACTGAATTTACTGTTCATTTGTTCAAACAACGGTTTAAACATCGAAATAGCTTGGGTTCCTAGTCACTCGGGTATATGTGGCAACGAGTGCGCCGACTCACTTGCTAAATTTGCTTCATCTAACCCGGTGGATCAGAAGCACTACATAATACAAAGTTACGACTTACGAACTGACACCAAAAACAAGTTGTACAACTCGTGGTCAGCAATGTGGCAGGTAAGTTCGAAACTTAAGGGGGCGTACTACGCCGCTATTCAACCCGACATCCAGCGGAAACCTTGGTTTTTTAAATGCCCCAAATTATCCAAGAGAACTGTTACATCCTTGTGTAGACTGAGACTTGGTCACTGCTGCAGTCCAGTATTCCTGAACAAGATCCATGTTCGTGACAATTCCTTGTGCGAATGCGGTCTTGACGATGGTACTCTGGACCATATCTTTTTTTCATGTCCTTTATATTCCCAATCCTTTGACTTGTACCGTAAGCTCTCCAAAATTAAAATCCCTCTTCCTACTAACTTCCATTCCCTCTTGACTAACTTTTCTCCTAAACTTGTCCAAGTTCTATCAAAGTTTTTAAAAGTAAATGAAATCAAAATGTAGTTTGGTGTGTAGTATTATTAACTTTGTAGATATAACTGTAGACTTGTGGTGTTAGATTTAGGTATATGTAGAAAAAAAAAAAAAAAAAAAAAAAAAAAAAAAAAAAAAAAAAAAAAAATCTGTTTACTAACAAAAATTGTCTCGTCCTTTCAGCTGCTAACATAAAAATAGGTAACTACCACGAAGTGCAAAGTTCGACGGCTCAAGTCACTGCGTCGCCGCCGTCACCCTAAGCCGTCACCACTTGACGCTGGCAGAATAGTCGACATCGGCTCAGTTGCCAAAAAGGAAAAAAAAAAAAAAAAAAAAAAAAAAGTTTTGACGTTTTTGCTCAATCCAGCACACAGTGATTTCGTTGTTTTCTTTTTAACAGTAACCAAATCTTATCAGTAAAGTGATAAAAAATATTAAACAAACCGTTTTGCGGCTGCTATCGACTGGACCACGACTTGTCCTATTCAGTTGTAGTCATACTGTCGTCGGCTCGCGACTTGTCCAGCCAGATCAAGAAATTAAGGATAATTATCTCTGTAAGTACAGGCCCTACGGAATAGTGACGAATTTGCTACGCTTGCGATGTGTGCTTATTGCTGACAATTGATTTAAGCGAGAATTAGTCTTTCGTTTTCTTGTAAAGTTTTACATTCAACTTTCTCATGTTTTCGTATATGTACTTACTTATTATTATTTAATTTTTTCCGTCGGGGCTGCAATATGTGCTGTGTATTAACTGCACTGCAGCTTCTTCCGCATTTTTTGTCAGATAGATGAAAAACTTATTTAAGTATTTGGTACCTAAGAAGATTAATGGTACCTATCTAAAATAATTGTGTATCGTTATTGTGATTAAAATACATCGAAGATTCTATGACAGAATCGGAAGGTACTAAATTCAACCAAAATTTTATAAACAACAAACAAGACAAAATGCTACTAACTCAAACTCAAAGCATTTATTTCAAATAAACCAATTACAGGCACTTTTGAATTGTCAAAGGGTCAGTCTTGGGTTGGTCAGTCAGAAAAATGAAGCTAGTTGCCCATTCCAAAGCGTAACTATGTAATAAAACAAATTTTTCATTGCAATAATTATTTCCTATAAAATTCTAGATTTTACCTCGGCATCAAACAATGGATACTCTAAAAAACAACTGGTTCACTGAAACATGTGAGATGTGGCCTGGCGGCACATTCTCCATTGAAGTGAAGGAGGTCTTGCACTCCGAGAAGTCTGAATATCAGGATATAAACGTGTTTGACACCACCAGCTTCGGAAAAGTGTTAGTGCTGGACGGTATCATACAGTGCACTGAAAAGGACGAGTTTTCATACCAGGTAAATTTTAATGTATGTCATAATATAGATATAGAGGCCTATGTCCAGCTAAATAAAAGGCGAAGCATAGTGTCAGTGCACATCAACGGAGTAAACTTCTAAGAAAAGTATCAATCAATCAATCAACTCAGCCTCGCATCGCAGTCCATTGCTGGACACAGGCCTTTCCCAGGTTGCGCCACAGAGAAAAGTATACCTAGTCATGTTTATTAATCTGCCTAGCCTTTTCCCAACTATGTTGGGTTCGGCTTCCAGTCTAACCGGATGCAGCTGAATACCAGTACTTAACATGTTGTGCTGCATATATAATGTCCACAACCGTTTGGTAAGACTGGTTGTCAAACTTTCGGGCTTCTGATGAGCCGTAACAACTGTCAAAGATATACAAATGACAGCCAGGAACAATGGCTTAACATGCTTTCCGAGGCACGGAGGAGTCTCGGTATGTAAAGATGGTTACCCATCCACAGACCGACCCCAGCAAGGATAGCTTAATCTGATGGATCAACCCGTTCGGCTTTTATTACTTAACCATGAGCTCCTCACCTAGTCATCTTTATACAAGGGATATGACTGTATTAGGTCCTTAGTAATAGGAGTAGCAAAATTTTAAAAGCTGCCTTGATAAGGATTGCCCAGCCTGGCTATTCAACCCAGACCCCTAAGCTTAGTTATGATCCCCTAGATTCTAATACTATGACATACTAGGGGGCATATTTCTAGTAGGCCTAGAACATAACTAGATATTAGAAACTTTCTACTAGAAAGTCTTATTTGATGCCATCCATACTATATAACACTAGCTGTTGCCCGCGATTTCATCTGCAATTCTAATACTATGACATACTAGGAGGCATATTTCTAGTAGGCCTAGAACATAACTAGATATTAGAAACTTTCTACTAGAAAGTCTTATTTGATGCCATCCATACTATATAACACTAGCTGTTGCCCGCGATTTCATCTGCAATTCTAATACTATGACATACTAGGGGGCATATTTCTAGTAGGCCTAGAACATAACTAGATATTAGAAACTTTCTACTAGAAAGTCTTATTTGATGCCATCCATACTATATAACACTAGCTGTTGCCCGCGATTTCATCTGCAATTCTAATACTATGACATACTAGGGGGCATATTTCTAGTAGGCCTAGAACATAACTAGATATTAGAAACTTTCTACTAGAAAGTCTTATTTGATGCCATCCATACTATATAACACTAGCTGTTGCCCGCGATTTCATCTGCAATTCTAATACTATGACATACTAGGGGGCATATTTCTAGTAGGCCTAGAACATAACTAGATATTAGAAACTTTCTACTAGAAAGTCTTATTTGATGCCATCCATACTATATAACACTAGCTGTTGCCCGCGATGTCATCTGCAATTCTAATACTATGACATACTAGGGGGCATATTTCTAGTAGGCCTAGAACATAACTAGATATTAGAAACTTTCTACTAGAAAGTCTTATTTGATGCCATCCATACTATATAACACTAGCTGTTGCCCGCGATTTCATCTGCAATTCTAATACTATGACATACTAGGGGGCATATTTCTAGTAGGCCTAGAACATAACTAGATATTAGAAACTTTCTACTAGAAAGTCTTATTTGATGCCATCCATACTATATAACACTAGCTGTTGCCCGCGATTTCATCTGCAATTCTAATACTATGACATACTAGGGGGCATATTTCTAGTAGGCCTAGAACATAACTAGATATTAGAAACTTTCTACTAGAAAGTCTTATTTGATGCCATCAATACTATACAACGTGTAATGCTAAATGCGCAAAACCTCTTAAGGGGTCATTGTACTCATCATTATGAACAACTTTTACTATGGGACCAAACCTGAAATCGCGAAAAAAAAATCAGCTGTTCAGTACATTTATGTTCGCAAATTTCGTCAAAATGTACTGAACAGCTGATTTTTTTTTCGCGATTTCAGGTTTGGCCCCATAGTAAAAGTTGTTCATAATGATGAGTACAATGACCCCTTAAGAGGTTTTGCGCATTTAGCATTACACGTTGTATAACACTAGCTGTTGCCCGCGATTTCATCTGCAATTCTAATACTATGACATACTAGGGGGCATATTTCTAGTAGGCCTAGAACATAACTAGATATTAGAAACTTTCTACTAGAAAGTCTTATTTGATGCCATCCATACTATATAACACTAGCTGTTGCCCGCGATTTCATCTGCAATTCTAATACTATGACATACTAGGGGGCATATTTCTAGTAGGCCTAGAACATAACTAGATATTAGAAACTTTCTACTAGAAAGTCTTATTTGATGCCATCCATACTATATAACACTAGCTGTTGCCCGCGATTTCATCTGCAATTCAGGATAAAAGGTAGCCTATGTTCTTCTCCAGGTCCCAATGCTACCTATCTGTCAAATTTCATCCAAATCCATGCAGCCGTTTTGGCGTGAAAGCGTAGCAAACAAACACACTTTCCCATCCTAACTAATATTATAAATGCGAAAGTGAGTTTGTTTGTTTGTTATGCTTTCACGCTAAAACGGCATAACGGATTTCGTCGAAGCCACGGGCAGAAGCTAGTGCTTATATAAAAAAGAGGTAGACAATCATCCTTCTGTAGTTCAAACCATTATCTTAGACTAGTATAAGCACGGAATGTATAAGTCCATATTCAGCACCAGAGTGTTACCAAACAAGCCTTAGCATAGAAATTACTGGGTGACATTTCAATCATTCAAACATTGAATATGCTCATAGAAAAGTGATGCTCGCTTTTCTATGAGGATGGACAGATAGATTTTAGCTAGGGCTCCGCGTAGGGCCTAGCATAGATAATACACTATATAAAGTAATAGGGCCTAGGCAGTGTGAATTATAATTTGATTCTGATTATTAATATAGCGGGCTTCAGCCCCATTTCTCCTGTGCACTACTGTGTTTTTATTCTATAGCCTCTCACAGTACTTATTAAAATGTATGTTTCAGGAAATGATCTCCTTCCTACCTCTATGCTGTCACAAAAACCCTGAGAAGGTGCTAATCGTCGGAGGTGGTGACGGGGGCGTCGCTCGTGAGGTCGCCAAACATCCTCTAGTCAAGGAAATTGTACAGGTAAACTGCTATTTATTTATTTGAGAAAAACATGCACAACATTACAGACATAAATCCAAGTGATTGCACAGTTAAGTTGTATTGTCCAGTTGTATTATAGTTATTTATGCAACTGTTGTATAATAAGGGGTGTTAAAACACGAATGTGGGTTTATCACACGAGGCGAAGCCGAGTGTGATAATAGTATCACGTGAGTGTTTTAATACCTAATTATGAATAGTTGCATACAAGGCTTTATCTACACCCATCATGAATCCTCTATAAAAGGTTCTGAAACCACAGGATAGGTATTGTACAATGTTGTAAGAACTCTATGTATTTTCATGGAAAGTTTAATTGTTGAGTATCAAATACAAACAAAGTATGTAGGTGTAGGTAATAATAGAATTTAATTTAATCGCACAACCCATTAATAAGGGGTCATTGTTCTCATCATTATGAACAACTTTTACTATGTGACCAAACCTGAAATTGCGAAAACCACTCACTCACCACCACACTCACTTCACTCACTCACCACCACACTCACTTCACTCACTCACTTACACTCACTTCACTCAACTCACTCACTCACCACCACACTCACTCACTTACACTCACTCACCACCACTGACTCACTCACTCACCCCAATCCTCCCTAAGCACGAAGCCCGTAGTTTCGGCCTTCGTTACGGGCGTTTCCTACTCCGTATCACCTACGGAAAGATGATTGGTTCGGGGCCCGAACGAAGTATGAATGACAAAACGATACGACAGTTGTCTTTACTCCCGATGTATTTTTGCACGTCCGAAAAATTAAACTTGTACACTTGTTCTGATGGATCGTTATGTCAGACGGACGGACGAAGGAACGGACGGACGGACTTAGGGAGTAGTTCCCCTGATGTGCTGTTGTCCGTACTTGGCTAGTTAAACTGGGTTAAAAACATCCCTGGACCTGCTTTAACTATTTTAGCTAAACAAGACTGCATCAGTCAAAGTCAAATAATTTATTTCAAGTAGGCTTTAGTAGTAGCTGATGATTGTTTTTGCCACCACTACGGTGGCAAAAACAATCATCAGCTTAGGTAGACACCAGGCTTTGCATTCAGGATGTATTTACAAAACTATTCAGAACATGATTTCGTAAAGTGAGAGTTCGTGTCTAAGTAATAACAGCCACACGGGTCGATCCGTCAGGTTAAGCTACGCTTGCCGGGGTAGGTCCGTGGATGGGTGTCCATCTTTACATACCGAGACACCTCCGTGCCTTGGAAAGCACGTTAAGCCGTTGGTCCTGGCTGTCATTCGTGGATCTTTGACAGTCGTTACGGGTCATCAGAAGCCCGAAAGTCTGACAACCAGTCATACCAAGAAGTATCGTATTACGCAGTAACTGGGTTGTGGAAGTCAAATAGGCAGCCGCTCCATGTAAAATATATATGTGTGTGTATTCAGCTGCCTCCGTTTAGACTGGAAGCCGACCGCAACATAGTTGGGAAAAGGCTAGGCAGATTGATTGATTTCGTAAAGCTGATCAAGACATGTCTGCTGTTTGAGGAGGTATCCGCCTACCTAGTAGCTTGATACAGAATCATAGCAAGCCGATGGTAGACTCACTCAACTAAAAGAAAAATAACCCACAGCTGGATTTTGAATGAAAGACATTTCTTAGTTCAGAAGCAACATAGCCTGATAATAATTTTAAGCAAATAAGACGTTAAAATCGAAGTATTGGTTTAGTTCTAATCGCAAACATAATAATTATGTATCGTAATTAACTCGTCAAAAGAGATAACTACAAAGTATCAAACAGACGGAACATTAAGGTGCCGAGACAATACGGTATTGATAACATTCTACACTGTAACCTCTTTATCAGTGGCCAGTGGCTACGTAATCACTTAACGTATTCGATAAGAGCTTATCTTACCCAACAGGAAGGGTAATAATTATTAGTTATCTATCTAGCAGGGAATAATTGGCTAATCTGAAAAATAAGGAGAGTATTTTTGGAAAAAAAATGACTAAATAAAAAAATCGGTCGGAGCGGTCGAAAAGAGCGAGTCGGACTCGCGCACCGAGGGTTCCGTTCCGATTTCTGAAAAAGTGTGCTATTTAAAGACATCGTTTTATTTTTCCTGTAATCTTTACATAAACTTCTATCACATAGAATAATTTCAGATTTTTCTCTTTGCAAACTTCGGAGATAAGAGGGGGAAACGGTATTTTTTTTTACATTTTTCATCAGAAGTCGAAAACTATGCGGCCTAAAAGAAGAAAAAAAATGTTTGAGAACGTGCAAACAGTGATCTTTCATATGATACCCCACATGCCCTAGTAGACCCACTTTGATTTTTTAAGACCCCCTTTCAGTCCCTGTTCCAAAAAAAACATAAATATTTTTTTTTTTATTATTTGCAAAATAGTTGGGTCAACGTCATCTAAAACTATTCTAAATTTCAAGTTGATAGCATTAGTAGTTCTTGAGATATCCAGCTGTGACAGACAGACAGACAGACTGAGTGACACGATAAGGGTTCCTTTTTACCATTTTGGTACGGAACCCTAAAAACTAAGACATAGCGCTGTCAACAGTGACGTGAGGCCGCACGTGTCGGGTTTCGTAAACATGTATGCACGTAATGAGGTGTAGTTTAATTGTAGTTCGGTGACCGTGTATGCACAGAGCGAGGTGTAGTTTTGCGCATTCTTCACTGTATTGTTCGCAGCGCTATGTCTGGGTTTTTTATTTAGTCTGAGGTTATAAATAGAAAAGTGATATCACCTAGCTCTTAAGTTACCTAATATACTGTAGGTATATGTAAATTGTAAATGCACATGCGTACATCTATCACTTAAAAACAAAATAAGCAAATTGATGAAATGGTTCCCGCAGTATACGTTTTATACTAAATCAATCTGCCTATCCTTTTCCCAACTATGTTGGGCTTCGGCTTCCAGTCTAACCGAATGCAGCTGAATACCAGTATTTTAGAAGGAACGACTGTCAGCAACCCAGTAACTGGGTAATACGATACCCCTTGGTAAGACTGGTTGTCAGACTTTCGGGCTTGTGATGACCCGTAACGACTGTCAAAGATCCACGAATGACAGCCGGGACCAACGGCTTAACGTGCTTTCCGGACCAACCCCGGTAAGCGTAGCTTAACCTGATGGACCGATCCGTGCGGCCGTTATTACTTAGCCACGAGCTCCTCCTGCGTTTTATACTAAAATATGAATGAATTATTTGTCAACCAAAAATAATCTATAACAAAGTCCAAGAGTAAAAACGGTTGACGACTCCACTGTTCTAAACTCAATGACAAATCGAGAAGTTCATGTTATCGCGTGAACCGATGATAACTTTATGATCTAATACGTGTCGAATTTGATATCTTCTATTAACCAGCTTTGCTAACCATAAAACTTACATTCTAGGTAGAAATCGACGCAAAAGTCATCGAAGTCTCGAAAAAGTACCTTCCATTCATGGCGGTGGGTTTCGATAGTCCGAAGCTGACACTCCACGTGGGCGACGGCTTCGAGTTCATGAAGAACCATAGCAAGGAGTTCGACGTGATCATCACAGACAGCAGCGACCCCGTTGGGCCAGCCATAAACCTCTTCCAAGAAAACTACTTCGCGCTAATGAAGAGCGCGCTTAAACCAAACGGTATCGTATGCTCGCAAGCAGGCACCGTGTGGAACGATCTCGAACTAGTCTGCAATACGTTAAAGATCTGTAAGAATCAGTTCCCTAGCGCTTCCTACGCTTACGCATCAGTCCCTACATACCCGTCCGGACAGATAGGCTTCGTTATCGGCTCGCTGGATAAAGATATCGTTTTCGATCAGCCCCAACTCGTTTTTTCGGCTGAAGATGAAAAGGAAATGAACTTAAGATACTACAGCAGTGACGTACATAAAGCTGCTTTCGTACTCCCCACCTTCGTAAAATATCGCTTAGCTTGATATCTTTTTGTGTAACTTGTACTTAAATGTGCATTTATTTTTTGTTTGTAAGCGTCTTTATCATAAGGTAAGGCGGCATTTCGAATCTATTAGTCCGTTTATTGAATTGAATTTTATTTTATTTTATTTAATCCTCAGGTTACTGGTATCGGTTTGTTTATATTAAATCTAAGTACTTGTTATATTTATTAAATCTATTTTTGCATTCTACGCTCGAATCAACTCGATTCTAACATGCATGATATGTAGGTACAGGCAACAGCACATCAGCAAATTATCAAATTTCTCCAAATCTCAAACTCAAAGTATTTATTTCAATTAAACCAATTACAGGCACTTTTGAACTGTCAAAGAGTCGGTCAGTAGGTAAGTCAGAAAGTTGAAGCTAGTTGCCCATTCCAAAACGTAGATCTATGGAGAAGAACGGGCAAGAAACTCCACGGACACTCTTTTAAATCAAAATATGATTACAAAATATTGGTTACATCATTCATGTTGAAATTATACATGTGAGAACGATGAATGTTAAAAGCGTCCGTAATAAAAAAAAACAATTCAAAATTTACATTAAAATAAGCCGTGGCAGATTATTATAAACCTTAAAATATTCGTGGTTAAGTTCAAAATCGAACGAGAAAATTTGACAGTTTGTAGCAACTTGACCTGCTGCCTGTGTGTACCTTCATTAAATTCACTTTAAAAATCAACATTTTGTATCTAACAAATACATTTACAGTTAAATGCGGATTAGTTCCCAATATTTTACATGCCTCTTAAAATAGTAATTGTGACCGTCACATTTACCAAACAATTGCATTGCTCAAACTCATATTTCGATGTTAAAAGAATTTTAAGGCATAATGTAGGTAATATTAACAACACTAACCCGTAAACCAGCGGCCTTTACTAAAATTATAATATTATTCTACTATTGTTACTAAATTGAAAATTATATTAGTGTATAAGTGTTATTGTCTACAAACTTAGAATATTTACTTTATAATACTCGGTTCGAACTTTATGCGTCAATTACAATTCCGCTACATTCCTGTTATCAATAACAAAATTAATCAAGAATAATATTTATACTAATTTCTAGTCTCGATTAATACTTGTACTCTATGAGATAATACTCTCTAAGTAGTGTATTTATTCCTTGTAAGAAGTATGATATTATTCTAAGAGACGCGGCTCAAAAACAAGAGTTTAAGTATGTAAAGAGACCGAATAAGAAACAAATACGGTAGCTAACATCAAAATCTATTTCTGTAGTGTGCGCGCAACTGATAGTCACCGCCTGAGGTATTAGAGCGGTGATGCGGAGGAGGGCGCGATTGACAATATTGGCAGACTGATTAGCTTCACCTTTGTCTACTTCCCCCGACTCACTGTTCACATATCTCAGGCGGTAACTAGCACTTGCGCGCACACTATAATAAACTATTTAGACATAAAAAGCTCAAAATAAAAATCCCAGTACTTGTTTACCAAATAATACAAGCAAAAAAAAAAAATTACACTGGGATACTCTCTTTCATAGCATGTTAGATAAAAAAGTTTTGACTTGCAATGACTCTGTCGATATAGGTGGTCGTTAAAATTATAAAAATATACTATGTGTGGGCAATATGTACACAAATATCTTTTAGGATCCACGAAAGGCTAAACTATATACAGGTTGATTTTTTAAGAGCCATTTCACGTTTTCGGGCGGATATCTAAGATTTTAGTCGCCTAATTTACCATCTTAGGTAAAACTCTGACATTGTTGAATACATTTAAAAGAAAGACCAATCTTTCGTATTGAATGTTAATGTAACACATTTGCAAAAACTTATTTCTTTACTTTGTGGTGATTAATCTCCCACAACTAGTTTGCAGAAAAATCATCGCAGAGTCAATTTCAGACTCCTAAATCTATCATTAATATTCATAAATTTTACTTTTAAAAATACATAAAGCATCAGACATATAATTTTGTTGACTTTTAATGTACTAGAATATCGATTATTAATAACATTAATTAGTAAAAAAATAAAGTCTCGGGGCAATTTTTACGTTTTATACCGCTATTTAATCGCGATTTTTTGGTTTGAATAACGCGTAATTAAATTAAAAAAAATATGTCAAAATAAACTATGTATGTTCTTTAACAAAACTAATTCTAAAGTTTTATTAAAATCCCTTCATTTATTTAGACATAATAACGTTATTAACATCACTCTAAATTAGAAAAAATTACGTTGCTTAAGCGGGCACCCATTATTACAGCTCGAGCGCTCATCGAGGAAGGACCTGTGTCATTTTTTCCCGCCTCCTGATGTCCGAGCTTACGTATCGTGAACGCATTATTTTAGTACGACTGCAATATTAAAAATTGGTTAAAATTTGGTGAAATGGCTCTTAATGACCAGCCAAATTTTCACAGGGTGTTCTACCCATGAATATGAACAACTTTCAATATGGGACCAACTCTGAAATCACGAAAAAAAAATCAGCTGTTTCATACATTTTGGTCGAGTAGGTATTGAACTTCTGTATGAAACAGCTGTTTTTTTTTTCGAGATTTCAGAGTTGGTCCCATAGTGAAAGTTGTTCATATTCATGGGTAGAACACCCTGTGAAAATTGGGCTGGTCATTAAAAAATCAACCTGTATATCTACAAATTCGGTTGAAAGGGGAAAAGTGTATGATTTTTTTTATTACTAACTATACAGCCTACTCCATTTACAATAAGATTAGACATTATACAAACCTTTTTTACAGTCCGTTCAACCGATTTGACTTCTATTGCGTTGGTGGTATGACCAATGGCAGCTACAGTAAACGATAAATTGGTATTGTATCCACTTTTTTGCATTTAATGCCATCCTTAAGTCTACGGAATAGAAGTCAAAATCGGTTGAACGGACTGTAAAAAAGGTTTGTTTAAAAGTCTAATCTTATTGTAAATGGAGTATAGCTGACCCGACAAACGCTATCCTGTCAAAATTTTAATCTTTAGGGGAAAAAAAACCCGACAACTTTTAAATTTTGCCTTTCCGTTAGAACCTGATTTGGACTATTATGAACACGTTTTTAAGACAAAAAATAGCCAAATCGGTCCAGCCGTTCTTTAGTGATGCGTTTACCAACGAACAGCATTTGATTTTTATTATATAGATAAATAATAATTTATATAACATAGAATATGTTTCAACCACATTCCATCTAGAGTGTCAACTCACTCTCATTTTATAATCCATAAAAAACTTGCTCATATAATAATGTGATAATGATAAATTAAAAAATCGTCATAAATATTTTTGTACAATGTTTTTGTATATTTTTTATAAATGTTAAATCAGGGACAATAAAATGTATTTTATAAAAACGTTTAATTTATTTTTAACTATACACAACTCCCTTCTTTTCACGGTTTTCTATCTAAGTTAAAATAAATTAAAAATGGGACTACCTACTCAAACTTAAGCATTTATTTCAATAAACCAATTACAGGCACTTTTGAATTTTATCAAAGAGTCGGTCAGTTATACTGAAAGTCTGAAAGTTAGTTGCCCATTCCAAAACGTAGATCTTTATGGAGAAGAACAGACAAGAAACTCCACGGACACTCTTTTAAATCAAGATAAATATTACAAAATACTGGGTACATTATTCTTGTTGCTTCTATAAAATTATCTGCCAAGTTAATAGGGACTTAATTGTAGGTGGTGAAACAGGCCCTAAAAAAACCCTTGGCACTTAAGAGATGACCAGTCTTAATTGACGGCGCCCGTTCACGAACATGACGCATGGATCAGTACCATCCAGCATCGAACACAACCATTTTGTAGGGAACCGAATGATCCAACACACGCGCCACTATCAGCGATGGCAATTTCAACTTCAATTCTGTTTAACTTTGACCTTTGTTTTTCTTGAACCACAGCAACAGCATACTAGACTAACAATGAACACGAACAAAGCTACAACAGCAATATACTCAATAGATTGAAAGAACAACAGTTGCGGCTTGCACATGTGGCGTCCGCGTGAGGACATGTCCAGGTGTGCGTAGCGCGCCGTGTGCTCTATGTAGTGTATGGCGGTGTCCATAGGCGCTAGGGGGCGCTCCCACCATTGTCTGCTGAAGGCTTTAGCGCGGCCACGCATTCTGTAAAAGTAATGAAGTTAATAATTAAGTATATTGTTCTGTTATTCGTCAGTCGTTAGAATTGCAACATAATAAATCCGAAAAAAAACAGACAAAACGTAGTCAGTCGGCAGTCCCCATCTCTCTTAGGAAAAATGCCCTATTTTTGGATTTTTAACGGTGCAGAGCCTAAGCGTTGAAAATCTAACAGCGCGCTTTTATTTAGGCATTCATTTTGGTCTAATCTGTGGCAATACTACGTAAGTGGTTTAACTCTTAGGAGAAATGCCCTGTTTTTGGATTTTTAACGGTGCAGAGCCAAGCGTTGAAATTCCAACAGCGCGCTTTTATTTAGGCATTCATTTTGGTCTAATCTGTGGCAATACTACGTAAGTGGTTTAACTCTTAGGAAACATGCCCTGTTTTTGGATTTTTAACTTTAGGTGTAGAGCCAAGCGTTGAAAATCCAACAGCGCACTTTTATTTACCTAGGAATTCATTTTGGTCGCCTGCGTGAGTGAAAGCGGGCATTAATCAACCATCTGTCGGGACTAAGGATGTGTTAAATACTGTCTAACATGACCATTCAGCCTATAGCAATGAAATATCCGTGTGGTCCCTGGACCCTGCCGTAGGGAGGACTTGTTACTGTCGCGAATCATATTCTCCAGACTACCTACCATTTTAATTCGGCAGCATTGTATTTCTCCGAGGGTAAGTAATAACAGCCGTACGCATCGATCCATCAGGTTAAGCTACGCTTGCCGGAGTTGGTCCGTGGGTGGGTGACCATCTTTACATAGGTACCGAGACTACTCCGTGCCTCGTAAAGCACGTTAAGTAGTTGGTCCCGGCTGTCATTCGTGGATCTTTGACAGTCGTTACGGGTCGTCAGAAGCCCGAAAGTCTGACAACCAACAGTCTTACAAAGTCATATAGGCAGTCGCTCCATATACTGGTATTCAGCTGCATCCGTTTAGACTGGAAGCCAACATAGTTGGGAAAAGGCTAGGCAAATTGATTGTATTTCTCCGAGGGACTACGGGTAACAAAATTCCCAGTGAGACCACGGGTGATGAACTGAAATATCTACCTACTGCTGGAAACAGGCCTCTCCAAAATGCTCATCTAAAGTAGGTCGCTAGCTAGCATTTGTAGTACACACTCTCATACTCACTCCAGCGTCAAAACCTTAACGAGAGCCTCATACAGCCTCTCTTCATGAACATCATAGATCGCCAGCGCTTCAGCGATGCCGGCCCGCTTGGCGTACGCGGCGTTCCCCGGCTGGTCACCCAGGACTGGGATCACTAGTGAGGGTACTCCGGCTGCGACTGCCTCCGTCAGGCTCAGGAGACCGCCGTGGGTTATGAAAGCCACGCAGTTTGTGTGATCTGGCAATTGTGTAAAACAGGTGAATGAAGCAGCGGTTTTTTGTTGACGCGTGCGCAAGTTGCAGTTGTAAAGTTAAGGAGGGTTACTGCCACTACCAAAGACAATAGCACTTTTTATTAAACTGTCTTTCCCCAAATGATTTTAAACCTTAAAATGTCGATGATTAAGTTCAAAATCGAATGGGAAAATTTGACATTTTGTGGTAACTTGACCTGCTGCCGTGTGTACCTTCTGACCCCAAGCTCTAGCACGCAGAAATTGAATATTTTGTTCTCTTCATACAGAGGAGTATCTACGGCTAGGCCAGAACTATACATTTCTAGGAAGATAATAGAATATATACAACGTGTCACGTTAAATGCGCAAAACTTCTTAAGGGGTCATTGCTGTACTCATCATTATGAAAAGTTGTTCATAATGATGAGTATCATTATGAACAACTTTTACTAGGGACCAAACCTGATATCGCGAAAAAAAAATCAGCTGTTCAGTATTCGTCAAAATTACTGAACAGCTAATTTTTTTTTCGCGATTTCATGTTTGGTCCCATAGTAAAAGTTGTTCATAATGATGAGTACAATGACCTCTTAAGAGGTTTTGCGCATTTAACGTTACACGTTGTATAGGCAAGGACAGTCTCGTGCGGTCGCGCGGTGAACTCTGATTGCGCGATGTAGGTTTCGTGACGTCATTTCATTGTGATGCCTAGTTCGTATGTGGCGATGTAGATGCCGCCAAATCACTCCCCTCCGGAGACCGGAGGTCGATAGTGGTCTGAGTCGTGTATATTGCGATGCTTGCCAGATGTGGTTCCAGTGAGTCAGAAACGGGTGCCGCATAGTTCACGATGAGTCGGAACTGTCTGCGGTGATACCCCCGTGAGTCGGGGTGGCGCTGCGATATGCTCCAGTGAGTCGGTGTACAGCGCTGGGTTGAGGTTGAGGCTGAAGGTGATGACCAGGAATGCGCATCCGCTGCATGCTGTGGTCAGGATACCCGTTGAAGCCGTGGATGCCGGCTGGCTGTGTGACTCGCCGCTATAAAGCTGTAGGAAGTGATGCTGATGACGTCACGCTGAAGGAGTTGAACGAAGGCTGCGCTGACGTTCATGCTCGAGGTCACCAGTATAGAGGCATGAGGCACAGGGTGTAAAGTTCACTCATCCTCCCTTTTCAATGGAGGATAAGTGAACTTTACACCCTGTTCCTCATGCCTCTATAACATTAATTTTTGAAACAAAGTTAGTAGATGATAAAAATGCACTCCTTGGTTTCGTGCAACAATGTTTTCCGACTCACGGTCACTCACATGTTGGATGCATTGTAAAATTACCGTGAACGCTATATGCACGGAAGCCCGATCTTTCGATATGATTATGTAGGTATGTACCTACTGGTTGCACTTGCATTCCACATCCATACTAGCATCATTATCTGACATCTAAGCGGTCTGCCCGTCTGTCTGGTATACCTACGTTTTCACAACTAATCTAATCGTAGCGAATTAGCTGTAGAAATTCAAATTCTATGCATGAAGACTAACAACTTATGTAGTTTGCTATACCTAGATACTTACGAAGTAAATCATACTGGGGCAACCATTTTAGCACGAGAACGTTTTCTGGCAACCCCATAATGTCTTCCGTTTCCCATTTCCAAATGATTCGTTGTGGTAAACGCGCGAAAACTTTCAAGATGACTTCCAAACGTTTTGGCGGTAACGATGAGCCGCGAATTAGAGATCCAAAGCTGAAGAGAATGACTCCGTGCTTTGATTCGGAAACCCAATGCTCGAGGTCCTGTATAGAATAAAGGAAATCATACTTATAATAAATGTTTTTATTGTTCCATTTCTTATCAGTTGAATATAAAATTACATAAGCCCAAGACGAACGAAAAGAAGAAACATCAAAATCCGCTTAGAAATGCCGGAGATACTCGTACAGTACATTTATGCATGTAACTTCGTACATAAGAATAATTACCTAATGCATTATATACTAAAAACCTTCCTGAAAGTATGCAGACTATGATAGCGAAAGAATCATCAAAATTGGTTCATTACTTTTTGAGAAAATCGCGGACATACAAACATACATACAGGTCAAATACAGAACCTACTTTTTTGAAGTCGATTAAAAATTAACTCTCAATAGTTTCACGTACTTAATTTAACTGCCGAGTCATAAGGTAGTTTATTGTGTAACGTAAGCAAAATGTAGACTACTTTGTTTTAAAAGATTCCTGTAAAAGAATTAATAATGTTGCAAATATGAAGGCAATAAAAGCACAAAGCAGCTCGATAGTTAAAATAAACAAGGTCATACATACAATGTTGATTTACCTCAGGTAGAGGCTGCAGAGTTTTGTTGTGAAGATGTATACCTCCGACTTCCACCACTGATGGTGGCAACACCCTCACTCCGTTCAGAGTATAGTGAGTGTTGACAAGCACAACACTAACATTCTTCGCCAGTTCTTCTAGCGGCGGCAGTTTGCGACCCAGCTTCGTCTCGACAACATTTTGTTCATTCCTAGTCACGTATCTATGCCAGTACTTATAAAAGTTTATGCTAAAAGCATTTTCTAGTTTCTCCAGGAACGACATCTCGTCTCCGAAAGGCAGCAACATTGAGGGGAAGGTCGCTGGGTTGTCGTCAGCCCCGACCCTCGCAGGAGTCCACGGCATCAAAGCACACGACATCAGGGCAACTGAAGGCACCGCGTAGTTGTGCACTATCCCCATCATGCAATCCGTATGAAAATGTTCCACGATTACAACATCGTAAGCTCCTTCGCCTTTCACGAACTCTTCAAAAACATCTGAATAAAGCAGCTTTTCGCAAAGTTTCAGATTAAAATCCATAAGATTGGATGCTAGAGAAAATTGAGTAGAAAATTTTCTGGCGTAAAGAGACTGGTCGTCATAATCTCGCAGATCCACTACTTCTACATTTAGCGGCGTTAGTCCTACCAGGCTGACATCGCGACGGTTCACGTTTGGCGTCGCTGACGGGAAAAAGGAAACCACAGTGACGTGGTGACCACGTCTTGCTAACTCGTCCAAAACGGGTTCAAATACCATATGATGGCTCTTTCCGGGATACGGAAGAAGCGCCAGTACTTTGTACCCTTGACAAGCACCAGCGAATATCATAAACACTATAGGAAGTCTCATCTTATTTTCCCGCACGTCTGTACGCGAAGATAGCCGATGGCCAACTGCAGTACTTATTGCGAGTGCATAGGTTTGTATAGGTATGCAATTTGTGCATCTCTGCACATCTATTATTGGATAGCCAAGAGTGGAACGACAGAAGATAATACACTACACAACTACATAATTACAGTGAAGGATGTGTGTGTCATTCCGCAGTTGTTATCGAATTAAGGATGACTATCATGAAAGTAGGGGAAGACTTGCCTTCACCCTGAAAGTATGAGTACCTAGAAATACTTTGTACTTTGGTCGCAAAGAGAACTTAAACAGGTTCATTGACTGAGGCACTTAACACATAACGTGGTGTCATGTCAATGAAATTACCTTTCTTAAGTATTTAGGTACCAACCATAACTAATTATTGGCTGTTTAGGAGATCAATGTGTACAACATAAAGTAGGTAGCTGTATTCTAACATGGTAGTCAGCAAGTTGCAGCAAGAGTGTACCCATGGTGTACACACACCACACACAAGTGGCCAATTATTGATTAGTATCTAAGTAACGTGTCTTCAACAACCGACTTCTATTTATCTTGCTTCTGATGGATTTGTTACCTACCCAAAAAATCTAAGTACACTCGCGACGTAAAGGAGCTTGTGTGTGCGTTACTGCAGCGGAATGTTGTCGCTTTTCAGGATTTCGTCTTGACAGGAAGTAGTACCCAATCTCGTGTAAATGTGCCCGAAATTTAGAATTTGTGCGTCCAGCCGATCCAAAGATATTCACGAAAAACAGATTCCGCTGGAGTAACGTTACTGCAGCGGCATGTTTTTTTACCAGTGGTCGTAGCTGGATACAAACTAGCTACTTAGATAGATATAATTTGTGCCTAATTGTGCCAAAAAATAGAATTTGTGCGTCTTGAGGTTTCAGAGTTATTCAAGATGCCGCTGCGGTAACGTTTAGCAAATTGCTGTATCTCTTAAACGGCATGACATACAACTACGATTTTTTTTACTACGGCGGGTCTTAATTTGTGCAATTTTATTTTTTCTATAATCGACACCATTGGAAAACTAGAATTTTTTTTTCAAAAACCCTAAAATCGATCCTCGCGCTTCAATGAGAAACCCTAGAAACTTACCAATTATGGTGATTTGTACCTGTCATGAACTCAAAGCATCATGTGAAATTCGATGTTTATATTCCAACTCCATAAAGAGTTATTCGATTTTAATTAAAATCTGGATACGACATAATGTAACGCTCCAATACATGAGTTATTATTAAGTGACTGTAATTATGATTATACTAATAATTAGTACCCTTATTAAATTGTTTATCCTTAAAGTTTCAGCTGAAAAAACCTTCTAACTACTTAGTTATAAGAAAAAAACGATAGGAAAAGAAATCACGCGATTAACCGAACAAATTCGAATTACTACATAAAAGCGGGCTCACAGTACATTGTGCCAACCTTCTTAAATATGTAGTACAACATTTCGTTTTTTGAAACAGTCTCGCACAAAAGTGTTACTTATAATTTATTGTTTTGTAAAACACGTAGGTATTACGTAAGTACGTAGTACATTATAACTCAATGGGTATTACGTACACACAGTGTGTAAGCCATAATATTGAGGATTTGCAAACCTTTAAACTCTCAGTCAAATGTTAGTAAGTACAGCAATCTAATAAAGACAAAAGGTTTATTTGACGAGAAAGTGTATTTTTATTGCCAAAAAAATAAAAGAAAAAATACCGTTTATAGATTTAGTTTTGAATTGAAATAAAATAGCATGATTGATACCTCTGTAAAATTTTGTTTTATTATTTAGTTACCTACTTAATAGAAATATTCACAAATTGAGGAAAGTGGATGTCCATATTGTCTAGATCTCAGCCAATTCGTCAATCGGAACTATTACACTCATACATATATAAAATACATCTACCCTATGCTATGCCGTCAGAACGACCGGGATAATAAAACATTACTTGGGGGGAATCCCCAGAGCTTGTCGTTGCTTCATTCGAAGTTGCCGTATGGAATGGAATGGATTTTTGTAAACATTTCTTCAATGAAAAACAATGGTACCAACATTCGTGAAACGCACTTTTAGTTCGGTTCGGTGTTAACTTTGTTTGACACGAGTAATTGGCCGCCAATCTCGTGTGTGGAGAGCGTGTGCGCATTATCTTTTTCCCAGTAATTCAAGGAATTGTGTGTATAATTACGACGCGTGTAATTTCGGCTGGACAATACGCATTGGTTTTGTGGTACATTGTGCTTATGGTGAAATAAATTAACTGTTCAGTGATAAAGAAGACACACATGTATTTTCTGTGCGTTAGAGTAGAGCGGTTTTCCGGTACTATTATGTTATTTTAATATTTGTACCTAGTTCTGATTTTAAGGTAAGTTTATAATTTTTATCATTTCGCAATATAATACGTTGGAAACCCGCACTTCAGCCCGGCCTCGGTACTATAGTAACGGAGCGAGACCGGGATGATGCACAGTGGTAGCCCACGAAAATCATTTTTTTTTTTAGTTTTTTGCAATTTGCAGGTCCGTGTCAGGTTGTATCTTGATCAAAGTATGATACGCGGCAATAAAACATAATTATGTATTTATATAATTTTAACCATAAAAATCATCAATACATCTCTCTAAGTTAGATTTCGTGCAGATTCGTTAGATTTCGTTCGTTTGAGGAATCTGCATAAAATCTAACTTAGAGAGATGTATTGATGATACCTGTTGTTTTTACTTATAAACCGTACCGTACCGCGACCGTAACAAATATGTATTTACAAAATTATTCATTAGAATCAATAATACAACTCCTTAAGTTAGTAGGTACCTATAATGCTCAAATGTCAAGATTTCTTGAAATAGTAATTGAATAGGATTACGGTCATAGAGTTGTATTGATGACTTCAATGATTATATTAATTCTGTAAAACTTGTTACGGTCGCGAATCATATTTTGATCAACATACAACCCATTACTGACTTGAAAATTGCAAAAAACGTAGGTAAGAAAATTTTAATTTCGCAAGCGCGGCAACGGGAGCCGGGTGCTTCACTTTCAATATGCGTGGCGCGGAGTCCTCCTTTTTTCATAAGTCTATGGTGGTAAAAGTGCATATTCATACATAATAATTTAAGGCAAGTGACGTCATCAGGCCATACGAACCAATATCGGTATGTAGTTATTAATATTTTTAAAATCTACTAAGTATCAAACTTTCGAAACATTATGTTTGTAATAAACTCGACAATAAGCGGGCGAGCGCGCATTGAGGTGCGTTTACGTTAGTTCTGCCGCACTGGGCGGGGCCTACAGTAACAAAACGCATGACCGCAGTGCGCGCACTTCAAAGACATTCCATACTTCACAGATTATGCGTTACAAAAACGCACCGCAGTGCGCGCTCGCCCTTAGGTCACTTCCTACTCTCTGATAACTCTCTACGTCACATATTTATGTAAAAGTAAATAAATAGTTACCTAATTAAACCATTTGTACGCACTTGTACCCATCAAAATTCAATTATAATACTACCAATTTAAGAAGGTGGGCATAATGTACTGTGAGCCCGCTTTTATGTAGTCATTCGAATTTGTTCGGTTAATCGTGTGATTTCTTTCCCTATCGTTTTTTTCTCATATCTAAGTAGTTAGAAGGTTTTTTCAGCTGAAACTTTAAGGATAAACAATTTAATAAGGGTACTAATTATTAGTATAATCATAATATCAGTCACTTAATAATAACTCATGTATTGGAGCGTTACATTATATCATGGCCAGATTTTAATTAAAATGGAATAACTCTTTATGGAGTTGGAATATAAACATCGAATTTCACATGATGCTTTGAGTTCATGACAGGTACAAATCACCATAATTGGTAAGTTTCTAGGGTTTCTCATTGAAGCGCGAGGATCGATTTTAGGGTTTTTGAAAAAAAAATTCTAGTTTTCCAATGGTGTCGATTATAGAAAAAATAAAATTGCACAAATTAAGACCCGCCGTAGTAAAAAAAATCGTAGTTGTATGTCATGCCGTTTAAGAGATACAGCAATTTGCTAAACGTTACCGCAGCGGCATCTTGAATAACTCTGAAACCTCAAGACGCACAAATTCTATTTTTTGGGCACAATTAGGCACAAATTATATCTATCTAAGTAGCTAGTTTGTATCCAGCTACGACCACTGGTAAAAAAACATGCCGCTGCAGTAACGTTACTCCAGCGGAATCTGTTTTTCGTGAATATCTTTGGATCGGCTGGACGCACAAATTCTAAATTACGGGCACATTTACACGAGATTGGGTACTAATTCCTGTCAAGACGAAATCCTGAAAAGCGACAACATTCCGCTGCAGTAACGCACACCTGGATTTTCAACGCTCTGCTTAGCCCCGAGAGTTGAAAATCAAACAGTATGTTTTTTGGACGCTCTGGGATGCACTCTGTTGTTGTTAGATACGATTCTCAATGCTCGACTCAACGCCGAGAGTTGAAAATCCAGTGTGCGATGAAATCCCACCGCGTAATAACAATGTCTCATTTAAAAACGAAGATTTTAAAATTAAAAAATCTTTTGTATATTCAATGCTACTTACCTAGTCCAATTCGAGAACATACATCTTGGCTGCCGCATCAGTTTCATTAGCGATAGTTAAATTCTCACTTCTGAAAATATTTTGTACGTCTGTCAAGTCTGATGACCCTAAACTTAGTCTGGACTCAAAGCCAAAATTATCAGAACATCGTCCTGGTAAAAACCTGCGCATGACTCTTATATTCACTGATAAAGAACATCCCAAATCAGTGCTATTATGTCATCTAGATCTACGAAAAAAAGGATAAAAACAATTAAAAAAAAAAAAACTTTATTATTAATACAAACGGGATATTTACAATGTTTACTGTTATATTCGAGTTCCACAACCATACGGGTGGGTGCACCCGCAATAACTTCAGTTTATCCGTGATCATGGTGCTGGCTCAGATTAATACATAGAGACACTCCGCAAAATCATTTAAATAAAAAGCGACTCTTGCTACAACACAATAAAGTGCAATTCAGGTCGCACAACGCTTATCCTACAGTTATATTCAACTACAAGTTGCTTCTCTTTCTATCGCGTAAATCTTATACCTTCTGACCTACTGAATTAGCCCCGCGGACGGGGCCCGCCGCGTACTTGTAGCTTCATACCTAAACTGCGGAGTGTCCCATCTGTATAAATCTGTGGTGCTGGCAATAGCGCCGAAATATCGGGAACTCGAATATAACAGTAAACATGGTAAATACCCCATTTGTATTAATTACAATGTTAGTGACGATGACACTTTAAAAAAAAAACCGGTCAAGAGCGAGTCGGACTCGCGCACCGAGGGTTCCGTTCCGATTTCTGAAAAAGTGTGCTACTTAGAGACATCGTTTTATTTTTCCTGTAATCTTTACATAAACTTCTATCACATAGAATTATTTCTGATTTTTCTCATTGCAAACTTCGGAGATTAGGGGGAGGGGGGAAGACGGTATTTATTTTTACATTTTTCATCAAAAGTCGAAAACTATGCGGCTTAAAAAAAATAAAAAATAGTTTGAGAATGTGCAAACAGCGCTCTTTCATATGATACCCCACATGCCCTAGTAGCCCCACTTTAAATTTTTAAGACCCCCTTTCAGTCCCTGTTGCAAAAAAAATATAAATGTTTTTATGTCTTTCTTATTTGAAAAATAGTTGAGTAAACATCATCCAAAACTATTCCAAATTTCAAGTTGATAGCATCAGTAGTTCTTGAGATATCCAGCTGTGACAGACAGACAGACTGAGTCACACCATAAGGGTTCCTTTTTTACCATTTTGGTACGGAACCCTAAAAAAAACTTTCTTTGTATAAACATAACAATATTTCATTTTATTTAAGTTCATTTAATTCAGTCGCTCATAGTTGCATCATTTTTCTTAAACTTCCGTTGTTGTTCTGCCTCGTGGATGGCTGAGAACACCGCGCCCGCTTTCACCTTCTTTAGTATCCTTTTGTCGTGGAATGGATGCACGTGAGCTGATATCCTGAAATTAATAACGAGTGTTGATTATAGCTCTAACGAAGCCAAGAAAAATTTCTTCAAAATTAGTCTCTCGAATTGCGAGTGCGCACCCTTCAGGCTGACGCAGATTCAGAAAGAGAAGGCTTGTCCCAGCACGCAGCAGTGGGGAACATTATAAGCTGATTATTATTATAGGGGGTTCCCTTAGCGAGTCGCTTGGTTTATAAGTTTTATGCCCTGGTTGGAAGTCTTAAATAGAGTTCCGTACCAAAATGGTAAAAAGGAACCCTTATGGTGTGACTCAGTCTGTCTGTCACAGCTGCATATCTCAAGAACTACTAATGCTATCAATTTATCTCCGAAGTTTGCATAGAGAAAAATCTGAAATTATTCTATGTGATAGAAGTTTATGTATAGATTACAGGAAAAATAAAACTATGGCTCTAAATAGCACAGTTTTTCAGGAATCATCAACAAAAATTACATATGATACGAGTCCGACTCGCTCTTGACCGGTTATTTTTATTGAGGCATCCATAGGAAAGCCTGGTTAAGCAGTCGACAACCTCGTTAACATTTTTCATCAAAATTCGAAAACTATGCGGCCTAAAAAAGAAAAAAAATGTTTGAGAATGTGCAAACAGCGCTCTTTCATATGATACCCCACATGCTCTAGTAGCTCCACTTTGAATTTTTAAGACCCCCTTTCAGTCCCTGGTGAAAAAAAAACATAAGTACATATTTTTATTTCTTTCTTATTTGCAAAATAGTTGGGCAAACGTCATCTAAAACTGTTCCAAATTTCAAGTTGATAGCATTAGCAGTTCTTGAGATATCCAGCTGTGACAGACAGACAGACTGAGTGACACCATAAGGGTTCCTTTTTACCATTTTGGTATGGAACCCTAAAAAAGAAACCTATTACAGCTAACAAGTTAACGAGTAATAGTCGACCAACTTACATTTGCAGTTGGAATGTATGGGAGAACATGATTCTCAACTACAATGTTAAGTTTGTTCTTGGGATAAATTCATTACAACTATGGATCCCTTCATTGTGCTTGGTCACGTACTTGGCTGGTTTTTTGGATTGAAATGCGACGCGCCTCGGCCTGATGTGGCTGTAATGTGCAACTAGCTTTAGTGCTACATTTGTCATGATCACTTCTAATGGTGAAGGAGAATTTCGTGAGGAACCGACATTATCCCAGAACCAAAAATTCAGCAGAACACGAGCTGGGCCCACGTAGTAAAAATTCAGTAGAACACGAGCTGGGCCCACGTAGTAAAAATTCAGCAGAACACGAGCTGGGCCCACGTAGTAAAAACTTCGTAAGGATTTCGAAGCCTGGGTCCCAGTGGTAGAAAAAATATATGCTAGGATTATACAGGGTGTAAGTGTAAACAGTGGCAATATTTTAACTGGTTCAATGCCGTAATTACAGACAGTGTCTCGTGTGGATCCACGTTCCGGCACACGAAAGGTTAAGGGGTCATTGTACTCATCATTATGAACAACTTTTACTATGGCACCAAACCTGAAATCACGAAAAAAAAATCAGCTGTTCAGTACATTTTGACGAATTATGCGAACTTAAATGTACTGAAGAGCTGATTTTTTTTTCGCGATTTCAGGTTTGGTCCTATAGTAAAAGTTGTTCATAATGATGAGTACAATGAACCCATAAAAGATTGCTACTGTTTACACTTACACCCTGTATTGATAGCTCACCTCTGCACAACGACGTCATCTCTAGTGAAGACATGCGCGGGACACTTGGCGTTGTTCAGATAGTCCACGCAGCGCCACTGGCGCGTGTTGTTCCTGTTTGTATGCTTCAGATAGTACACGTAGCGGTTCAAGATCATTTGTAGCGAGCCCTGGTTTGAGACAGTGAACTGCATTACGCTTAGATCTGAAAACGTTCATAAGTTCTTTATTTTATTTCCGTCCGGTCCGTATTATAGAACGTTCCTCAAGTCCAGTTTGATCGTCAATCAGTCGATCACTGTTTATGTATACAACGTGCCGCCGCTGTCGCGACATTAATTAAAGACCCAGGTAAGGATAGTGGTCAGTAATCATAAAAAATATAATAAGATAAAATAATTCAAACAAAATCAATCATAAAATAATAACCAAAATTAGGATCACTCTATGCAATTGACGCTATTGCTATATGAAGCTATTGTTCTATGTCAGCTGGTAAGGTCTTTGACTTTAACCCTTTTTTTGTTCATCGTTTGTCTATTGTTCTGACCCAGTTGTGAGTAGCTTCGTGAATGATTTTTTTTGCAAAACCCCCAGAAGATTTGGTTGTATTGATGATTCTAATGATTATAATTCTGTAAATACTTATTTATTACCGTCGCGAATCACTTTTTGGACCACATACAATCTGATACAGTACTCCAAACAAGTCGCCAAAAAAGTGGGGATGCGCAGTACGGAATCCTGTTGCGTGATTGGTTGACACGATCCAATTGACGACATTGATCAATCACGCAACAGGATTTCGTACTGCGCATCCCTACTTTTTTGCCAACTTGTGTGGCGAAGGCTGTACTGACCTACAAATTGCAAAAAACGTAATATTTATATTTCGCGGGATTCCCTACGCTTTTGCCTTAAAAAAAAGACTTACTGGGGTTATCACCAGTGTGTTTGCCGTCGGTATGCTCAGGGACTGCCCTGATTTCAACCGGCACCGGCGTCGAGTCCTCGTCATCTTGTTCTTCCGCGTAGTTTTCCTCTAAAGATCTCGTGCTCAATATCCTGGGGCCATCGTCAGCTTCTCTGAAAATTAAAATATATTGTTTTTTTTTATTTTTTACTAACTTTTGCACGCGCCATCGCCCACGTGGATGTCGAAAAATATCCCACGGGAACGTACTACCGGAAAATCCTTATAAAATTCTATGCAAAATGTCAGCTTTCTAGTTTCAAGGGTTTGGTGATGATGTCGTTAATGAGTCAGTCAGGACTTTTCTTTTTATTTATACCGGCGGGTGTAAAAAGACACTTGTCGAAGTCGAAAGCCACATATTCTACTCATTATTTGGATCGTTTTTTTCCACTAGACCATACCTGGGAATCCACTGGTTCTCGAGATATTGAAGGTCAAAGTCGCATTTTTTATTTTACTAAAAAGTATTCCAAGTGTTATTACTAAACTTTTTCCGACAAGTTACGCGTACCGTAGAGCGAAGGGGCGGGGCTTATTTAACTCCATTTGCCTGGGTTGGCGTCACATTGCGCGTAATAAAAAATTGCTTTTTTTATACCTAAAAATAAAAGTCGTTTCCCAGCAATAATTTTTGCGCAAAGTTACTTAGATAGATGTACAGTATGCATAGATACACAGATTATAGATTTATGAAACTTTTACTGCAATTTAGATTTTTTTTTTAATAAATAATAAATAAATATCCTTGGACATTTCACACAACGCCATCTAGTCCCAAGCTAAGCAACCTAATGCTTGTGTTATGGTAACGAGATGGCTGATAAACTACTTATATACATTTTTTTTTGTAAATACATACATATTATAGATAGAAAAACACCCAGACTCGGAACAAATACTTGTAGGTCGTACAAATATTTGTTTCGTGCGGGAATCGAACTCGCGACATACTGCGCAGCAGTCAATCGCTCAACCACTGCGCCAACCGTGTCGTCAAATGCCACATCAGTCCAACCAATTTAGACAATAGCACGGTAAAGATATCTACAGTAAGTGCTCTTCATACAAACGGGCGGAACGTGAGTCATACCTACGCGCCTCGAGTTCGGTATGCACTCGGTAGGCAAACAATCGCGAATGCGCCGCAGTGACGAACGGAGGTGTGACTGTTTTGTAAGTAGTAATCGTGAGATTTGTGAGAAATGTTTTTATTGAAATAAATACAAATACTACTTAATATGGCAAAGAGCAATTATAGACTAGGTATATTGTGCTGTTTCTGGTTGCTTGAATTCGTCATTAACGCAACCAGAGATAACATTTTTTAAATTACCTGGAAACTCTCGAGGTAGTGGCACCACGACAGCACGATCTGTGTGGTCGCTGAGCTTGGCAAAATGATTATTGTTTAGTCTAAGTTAGAGTTTTTAGTTCGTGACTTACATCCCATTCTGTAACACGTTTCTCAATATAGAGTTTTTAATTAATTCAGTAGGTAATTATTTTTATTTTAAAAAGTCCTTTAAGGCGCTCCCAATTCTGACTAGGTCGTATGATATAATTTTGATAATGAATGAATGAATGAATGAATAGAATTTTTTTTATATACCTACTAGGTACGTAATTTGTATCTATTTTTAATAGGTAATTATTTCGCTTTTTCCACCGCCTAAAATACCTGGATTAATAAATAAATAAGTGGATACTTAGGTGAAAAAGTGACACACGAGACACGTGTGACCTACCCGCGCTCGTGTTAAAATAAAATAAAACTAGTAAGTATGTAGTTTCCTAGGCTAGGCTATATACTTACTTATGATAATTATGTAAGTAGCTAAGTGCACTTAGCTACTTATGAGAATAAAAAAAGATTATGAGAATAATAAATGGTAGGTGGTAAGCGGTGAGGTGGTTGATATTAAGTAACGTTTGCAGTGGTTCGACATCGGATGGGTGACCAAAAAACAACATGTATTTTTAGTGAGCACATTTATTTTTATTTCATTCACAACGAATTTCATTTTTTTTTAAATATAATATTTACAATCACAAAACTAGAACGAAACTCAAGTGTGTTGATGAAATTAAAATACTGCAGTAGGCGGGCAGCCCTGAAGCGTGTTTACGTACCGCGCGGCTGTAAGTAATTATCTCTAGAACAGGGCCGAGTCACAATACTGATATATCTTTATACTGTGACAATAGTTCGTTCTAAATGCTAATACAAGGCCATTGTACTCGTCATTATGAACAACTTTTACTATGGGACCAAAAGTTGTTCATAATGAGCACAATAACTCCATAAGAGGCAAGAGGAGGTAAGAGGAGATAAGAGTAAAATGTACAGGACAGTCTGTTTAAAAACTTACACAATAATATTGGTCATGTTGTATTTATTTTCATCATTATGGTCTTCGGATATTTCGAAATAGCTGATCTCCTCATCAAGACTTTCCATATTGCAGTCCGCTTCGTTGTCATTCTGAGACGGTTTCTGGTTGGAAGTTATTGAATCTGATATTTTCTGCAATGCAATAAATACTATAGTATGGTATGGTAAAATAAATTAACTTAAAAAAGTATGGGAATACCAAATTTTTATTTTTATTTTTTAAGTTAATCTATTTTGTCCCTCTGCTGGGCAACGGTCTCCCAAATCATTATCATCCTTTAAAGATCAACTGCTTAGTATGCAATGGACTCCAATTTTTTATTATTTATATTTAAGCCGATGTTCGCACGGGTGTAAAAAAACCGCGGCGATTTTTTTTCGCGCACTGCATTTTCAACGCTCCGCGCACTGCTTAGCGGCGGGAGTTGAAAATCCAACAGTTTGTTTTTCGCCGCGCTGGGATGCACTCTGTTGTTGTTAGATTGGCTCAACACCGAGAGTTGAAAATCCAGTGCGCGATAAAATCCGCCGCGATTTTTTTACGTCCGTGCTAACGTCGGCTAATAATATAATAGTTTATCTTGCAATTAGTTTTCAAAAGTATTAGCAGAGGAATTCTAGAAAGATCTGGTAGGGAAGAGTTATTGCTTATCAGGAGTAACTCTCTTATTGTAAAGTAGCTCCTTAAAAGTTATCTAATTGTAGAATGTTGCATCTTTTGAGTCTGCTGATGACACAATCTAGTATTTGTGAGTTGAGTGGCTAACGTGACATAATGACCAAGGCATGTGGGACTGTTCAAAGAACAATTCCTCACAGTAAGATATTGAAGGCTATGGTTGGCGAAACCGCCGTGCATGGAAATTAAATTGCACCTTATGTGTTAAGAGCTTGGAGTGTACAGGGCATTTTTTTTAATACAAGCCTAATTTTCACAGATTGTTCTACCCATGAAAATGAACAAATGTTACTATGGGACCAACTCTGAAATCACGAAAAAAAATCGGTTGTTTCATACATTTTGGTTGAGTAGTAATGAACTTATGTATGAAACACATTGATATAAAAAGTAAAGATACGGTCGTCCGTACATTTGCCTGACGCGTTCGCCACACAGAAACACTAACGCCATCTATTAGAACTACTCTTAACTACGATGTTGATCGGCGCAGGCTGCTCGTAGACGTAACCTTGTAAGAGCGGCGTGGTATTTTTCGAGATATAAAGAAATTATGAAAACTTTTATTTTTCAAAAATTATATTTATTGCAGTTTGTTTGTATAAATAATAAAATTTTCATTGGCCTTTTTGTTATTCTTGACATATTTCCATTTTGGATTCGTACTGTTTTCTGACATTGTATATCTTTCAATTGTTGACCTTTAATTAATGTAATTTATGATTAATAACACAGGTTGTTCCATTGAGTGAGAGTTTGTATAAAATGAAATCTTATTGTAATATAATTAAATTTTTATTTCATCGGTAACAACGCACGCCGCTGCAAAGTTATGTCGCACAGCGGTACGGTCTTGTGGGCGTGGCCTCGCGTCGTCTAAGACAATTTACTTGTAGCAGGAAAGTAGAAAAGAAAATTGTTTTAAATAATGTTAGAAGTTGATTTATTGACATATTTTTGACTTACAGGTGATATGAAATGTTATAATTTTTTTTGTTATGTTTTTTGTCGTAGTTCACGCAACCCGTCACGACATAATTTGGCTTTTTTGCCTGTAAAATTTACGACCGCACCCGAAGATAGCCGATCGCGGACTAGTTCACTTGGGTTTAGGGGAGGATCACTCGAGGACCACGTTCGTGGCGTCATTTTAACATGCCGTCCGCCCAGTCCTTACGCAGTAATATATAAGTCAATGATGAAACAGCAGTTTTTTTTTCGCGATTTCAGAGTTGGCCCATAGTGAAAGTTGTTCATATTCATGGGCAGAACAGCCTGTGAAAATTTGGCCAGTTATTGAAAACTAACCTTGTATTAATACTCTAAGGGCACAGAGCAATGAAAAAAATTACATTTTCATACTGCACTTGAGGTGTAAAATATTTTTTTTTTTTAAATTATATATTCTGTTGGAAATCTAGATTCTAACACTTCAATAAAAAGAGTTATGGGCTTTTTAAAATGTACAGATTATTATTAGCCAATTGAAACAGTCCGCTGTGCAGGGCCTGCATGGAGGACGACGAGACAGCAGCTCATGTGCTTCTAAACTGCCCGGTTGTCGCCGCATACAGGGCAAAGTACTTCGGTAACCCAGGTACCATCCGGGAGGTTGTCAGTAACGTCAAGGCGCTGCTGGCCTTCTTTGAGGAGCTGGGGTGGATCGAATAACAGATTTTCCCACCCATACGCAAAATACGCGCATTGTCGTGGAGTTGCGGATACCAGCCCGTATTACCTAGCCAATTGAAAGTCACTAGGAAGGTTATACGTCCGTCTTTATCAAAGCTCAAACATGAAGTAAGGTAATAATAATGGTGGGTAGTATTTATAATTATAATAAGTACCGACGATATATCGATTATTGCAGAATCGACTAAAGATTGATTTTTGTAAATAAGTAAATCAATTACATCAACAAAATCAAAACATAAATACCTACCATATCTTCAAGGCCTTTTACATGTAGTTCTTTACCAGCTTCCAAGAGTTCATTCAAATTATCTATAGAGATTAATACCTCGCCTGTGTATATGTACTCCAATAGAGCACATAATGTAGTATAAGAAATTTTCTGAAACAAAGATAGTTTTATAAGACTTCATATAAATGTCACATGGAACAGTACAACTTAGTCAGATGGGGATACTCTGATGAGCCACAGTGCAGCTGTGGAGCCACATTACAAACAATGCCTCACCTCTTCTCAAGCTGTCTGTGTAAAAACACCTGCACTGTAGAAGACCTTTGTAATGCCAACGCTAACACTGTTGAAGTACCAAAATTCTGGTCAGAATGTGGGCTTTAAGCCCACACAGAGTCGCAGAAGTAGGTAGGTAGGTTTTTAGGAGTGAAAAACAGGTAGACCCAGATGCACACTTGACAACAATAGACAAGACAGTGGCACAAAACAATAGGTTAGGGTAAAAATATCTTTCTAAAAATAGGTTAATGTTTTTGATTATGATAAAACATAGGTTTCAACATGGAGCTTATATAAAATTATGAAAATAGAATCATCAATATGATAAAGAAGAAGATGGAACATTTCACATTATTTCTGTCATTAATTACTATTATTGGTTTTAAGTTAATAAATAAATACATTGGAATAAAGAAGGAAAGACATTATTTTGCTGAAAACACAACACAGTACTTACATAATACAGTCAGTATATTTTCAACAAGTTGTTCATTTTCAACATCGCTGAACCTGGAGACGTCTCCAAATCAAAAATCTTTTCTTTAAATTATGCTGAGAATCTGCACTTTTTCAATGTCAAAATTTCATGAGATAGTCCCCTAAAACGCCCACCCTTCACCAAGTGGTGAAGGGTGGGCGCCTGGCACACATCAACACATTGGTATGAGTCTAAGGTCTAAGCTACATAGACCAGTATCTAGAGCAATAAAAGTAGTAGGTTACCTACTGTTTCTACCAACCAGCATGCTCCAACAGATGAGCCATGGACATAGGACTTCCCGAAGGATTGACAGATCAACTAGGACAACAAACCACATCTGCTATGTCATTTATTCAGGGAGTCGTATGTCCAGCAGACGACGCGCGCGACTTCAGTCAGAGGGTCATCTTAGGAGCAGTTGAAATGATTCATGAATAATTAAAAGACGCCTTACATTGAGAAATATAACGGGATGCGGACACTGAGCGGTAGATATCAGCTCCTTGATGTATGGACTGGCCAGTGCGATGATCACTTGGTGGACCTTCACTAGGTGGCCGTCTGCACCAAGAGTCATGTCCACAAACTCACCATTCTGGAAAGAATTACATAAATTGTTGAAAAAAACATTAAAATGTACTTACCGTCTTGTTTCACGCTCAGAATACAGAAAGAGTTCTTTCTGTATTCTGGTTTCATGATTATAACTTTTACCTGCTGCAAACTGCTTAATCCCTGACATATATTCTTCTTGTGCGCATTCCATAGTAAAGAAAACTGCGACTGAGCCATCACAATAATTGTAACTGTGCCTGTTGTATAAAATGTATTTATTTATTTACAATTTTATTGTTAATCGAACGACGACGACGCTTGCCTTGCAAATCACATCACACTGACAGTGACACTGACACATTGACACTTGTCTTTTGGCATTCTTGTTTACATAGTCTGTGGTTAGGTTTCACCCGTTTTTACCTTTTTTACCGGTTTTTACCTCAAACAAGATACGAAACTATAATAAAATTATATCTCATAATTCATAAATGACAATCTCTCATTAAAATCTCATATATGACAATCCTTTAAATCTCAAAAAAAGGAGGTAGAGATAAGCCATTCTAAAAATGAGATCCACAAAACATGATTAAGTATTAATGTGTGAGAGGAAATACTCATTACAAAACTTTATACTTTATTGTACTTGTGTGCTTGCGCTTGCGCCCACTTTACTGTCAATATGAACTCGTCGCCGCACTTAGGTTAACTAGCATTGTTGTTGTACGGTGGGTAGCGTGCTCTTTGTATGAAACGACACGTTCGCTTTGTCGCGCTTCGTGTCATTTATACACTAGTTGGCCGACAAATCCGGCTGTCCAACGTTTGGGAAAGTCGGGTATATGTGTATATTTTTATGTATGTTAATCTGTAAGGTATTTATTTAGTTTTGTTGTTGACCGTACTCATCGGTGACTGGTGGCAATGTGTTGATGTGTGACCGGTGACTGAGCAACCAATGATGCTGGGGCCACACCAACGTCAACGTCAATGCCCATCATCGCCATAAACCTGTAATGTATGGTATTCTGAAAAAAATATGGTAGTCGTATAAATGTACTGTAGGCCGACCGCGTACGCCAGTCAGTAAAATATTGTTATGAGAACTACATCGTTGTTTAATTCTACAATGGCGACGAGGATAGGATGGGAGGATGGATGATTATCTTATTATTAACACACACAAATAGTTTTTACCTGGTTTCCTGCAACACAACGCTAAAATACAATGAAATTAGTAATGCAGAAAAAACACTTGCAGCGTCGACCGAGCGAACGTTGAAATGACAGAGAAAATATTTTTTTTCAATGTCATAGATTAGGACTAGTCGCACCTCAGAACAATAGTTATTGTTCTTCAATAGTTATTGAGTCGCACAGTCGCACAGTCGCACTCAGTGTTGACGTATTTTAAATCGTTCGGAAACTAATAGAGCAGCAAACTGAATGCATCGAATGCGTTTATTCTGCCTTATAGTGGTGGAACAAGGTCAAAAAAAATTTTTTTTTTTGTGAAGTTTCTTACCACGCGTCGCTGTACTGCTTGGGAACTTTCTTACCAAGTTCGCTCAGGCTACATACACCTACGGCCTAAGTCCATCATCGCTATAATCAACGGCAGTTGATGTGGCCTCGACACAAAGACCAATTATGTGTATTGCGTCTCGAGGGGAAGGCCGTTCATTTTTAGAATGATTTATCAGGGTTTAATTTTACTTACACAATTTTAATATTATTTATGAATTTTAAAATCAACCCTTAATTTACCCCCAAAGGGGATGATTTTTGAAAAACGCTGAACCACATACTTAACTCTTTATTTCCTAACAAAACCATTTTGAATTTCCAGTTGTGGACATGAAAATTTGAATTTTCATACATATGAAATGCTGGGTTTCTCATAAAAACTTTCATCTCTTAAATCACCCTCCGTAGGATTATTTTTGAAACAAATGTACCTAGCCTATGTCCTTCCCTAGGATGCAGATCTATCATTCAGTGGTTTATTTAGGCTAAGAAATAGAATAGAATAGATGCACTAAATCACAAATCAGTAGAATAGACTCTATTTATAGCAGACAATTTACAAAGTAATAATTTAGTAGTTGGCAATACTAGAGCCCAGCTGGTTTTGACAGTCGGCCAGAAAAGTTAATTGAATTTATAGGTTATGTTAGGACAGAAGTTACATTAATTTAAATTAAAAAATATTTATTTTGATGTGTAACAATCTGACGAAAAATCTGTTATTTTGGCATATCAACCAAATGTAACAGATCTTAACATGGCGTTGATGAAATCTAAAGATGTACCCGAAGATGCTGTGGCTATGGATGAACTGGAAGCTACCGAATACGTCTGGAATCTTGTTTTCGATTGGGATTCGTTTTCTGACACGTAAGTTATAAATTCTAACATAAACACTGTTTGGAATGTTAAGTGCTACTATCTAAACCACCCATCAGCTTATATTCCTAAAAACTTGAGCCACAAGTCAACAACACTCGACTTTTCGGTGTTATTTACACAAACACACTATTAATAGTCACCAGCACAGGCTACTCATCAAAAAATCTTTGTTTATTTTGTTCGCACCAAGGACATCTTGGATTCTTCTAAACCTCATTACTTATAATAAGTAAAAATAAAAAATGTTAATTTCAGCTGGGCTCTGAAATATGCTCCAGTAGTCCTCGGAGGCATCAATGCCTTTTGCGGTATTATGATGAACAGACATTTCCGGAACAAGTTAAAACTGGGACCATATGGATACTTTGCATCAGTTGTTCCTATCTCCATTATGCCTGGAGTTCTAACAGCTCTTTTTCATAGACAAGTGAGTATGAAATGTAACATTAACAACCTAAAGCTTGCTTGATAAACATGCCTTATTTGGTCGGCTTCAGGTCTTTGACAATTTATTTAAAAAATAAAAGTTGGTATAAAAATTTGAAGAAATTATGGAAGGCTGCACATGTTGGGATAATCATTTTCTTAATTTTTAAGATGTTGTGATAAAGAGGAATCATGTCTCAATCATTAGAAAAGTGTAGGTTGAGCTTTCAACCAACCAAACTTTTATACCTAATAACTTAATAAGTCTAATCCAGTGAATAAATTTTGAATTTTTGACAGTATTCCCTTACAAAAATTGTCAGACATCCATTTTATTCCACTGATAAAATATATATGACTTTTGTTAAATCAGCCCTTCTGAAGTTATACTGGGCCAACACATTTTTTAGGGTTCTATAGCCATATGGCAAAAACGGAACCCTTAAATTTTTAACTCATACCCTGACGATACTACCACCTAACCTCTTCTGCTTCACTAACAATACCACTTACCAGTCACACTCAAGTGTCATATTTAAATTTCAGTTAATTTCAACAGACTTACTTCTGATGAAGAATCAGGCATGTCCATTATGTTATGAGGTCAGGTCTGCAGCCATACAGACTACTCTAGGGATTGCTTATCCTATGGTGTTGGCCCCTGCATCAGCATTGATGGTAAGCAAGTTGATTAAGTACAGAAAATCATGCCTGTGTTAAAAAAAGACTTTTTATGTGATTTGCTATTGTTTTTTCAAGTTTTCACTGCACCAGGAATAATAATTCTATTTTTTTTAAACTATGTTAACTAGGTGACGACTCGCGAGCGATGAGCGTGGTTTTAGTTGTTTGCGTGTGCGTGTATTTTACTTGCAGGAGCACGGTTCTGTGGCTTCACATTTGATGTTCGCAGCGCTCCATCTTCCTTTTTTTGTTGATCGGAGTTTGTAATAATCTTTATTTAGTGTTAAAAATGGAGCATCTGTATTCATTCATCTGACAAAGTCTCTTGAGTCTGTTTCGGCATTTCTTCTCACAGTAGTCAGATATGAAACACCAACCATTATTTAGTTTAAAAAAAATTGTTTGATGTGTCCTCAGAACAATAACAAAGCATAGAAGGAAGGTTAAAAACAGAATTCTGTAACTACCTTTAGTCCCGTTCTATTATTAGGTACGATAAAGGTACGATAAAGGATGTGGGAAAGAGATAAATGTTTTACTCTTTGTTTTACTTTCTTGGCATGGTCACAAGATCAATTGTCATTTGGTTAAAAAAGTTATAGTATGACGCGGCCAAATTTGATAGTACTTTGTTTACATGCCTGACAGTTCGTTCATTGAACTACCTGACTTATTCGCGTGTTCATTGTTTACGTGTTTGTCGTAATCTTCCATGGTTTTGCGATGTTTTAATAATATTTCGACTGTTAGATTGCATGAATTCTTTGTTTAACTACAAATAGTGAGTGTGTGGACGCTGTGGAGCAATTTCTTGTGTGGTTGGGGGCTGCAAGTCCCATTCATAGCGAAAATAAAATGAACAATAAATATTGACCTTCCATCGGTAAGTTTTTGCTCAATTTCTTGTTGCATATGATCTGATAAACGAATATAAATACATAACAAATATTGCTGTGTCACTATATAGCTGAAACCAGTCGTAATATATAATCCAATAGAAGTTATTAGCGAATATTCGGAAATTGTTTTGGGGTTATCTTGATCAGCCATAGTGAAGTAAATAATGTTGTCGATACTTTTCTTTTACAGATTTCCTAGACGATATGAAAGAAAAATGGATAAATTGTATTGGTAGACGAAATTGGACTCCAAAAAGCACAGCCACATAATATGCTCCAAGCATTTTACTTTGTATTCATTTGGCAATGAACCTATGAAATGGATGTAGCATGTTCTTTAAGTCGTCACATTATTTGTTATGGATAGAACAGATGAAATGGTCTGATATACAGGATGAATTTTTTATCATGCACCAAATTGAAATGGGAGATTGTACTCATCATTATGAACAACTTTTACTATGGGACCAAACCTGAAATCGCGAAAAAAAAATCAGCTGTTCAGTACATTTTGACGAGTTTGATGTAGATAACTGTACTGAACAGCTGATTTTTTTTTCGCGATTTCAGGTTTGTTCCCATAGTAAAAGTTGTTCATAATGATGAGTACAATCTCTCATTTCGATTTGGTGCATGATAAAAAATTCATCCAGTATTATGATATAATTAAGGTATTTTATTGGCAATAAATAGTATCCCGTTCAAATTAAAACTTTATTTATTACATTACAGGAAATACTTATGGAAGTCTGCGAAGAAGGACATAGCGCAGTACTGCAAATTAAAAAAACCGCTCACCATCAACAGCAATCTAACATGAAGACAGGTATAACATTTCAGAAATATGTTCACTTGATTTATGCGATACAATGATATTATATTAAAAATATCATTGATGCGATATCATTCTTCTAATTATCCCAGTCGGAAATATAATCGTGTGCAAATTTATTTATTTATTTTTAATAAAAAATACGTAATTGTAGGATCCCGTAGCAATGGAAGTTGAAACAGGACATATTAGTACATCGATACAGATAAATGAATCGCCACTGATCTTGACATCTCGTGAAATCATCTCACATCAGTCAGGTAAGACATACAAATAAAACTTAGTTTAAAGATTTAAGATTTTTTATCAACATTTTTATTTAGGTAAATACCTAAATAAAAGTGTTGATAAAAAATCTTACATAAATTTTATTGAGAACTGTTTGTTTTAGGAATCCTTGACACAGATGACAATAACAAATTCAGAAATAATTGGATTCCATCCCGATTCAAGAAGACTGCGCTTTTGGCGAGTTCCTGGTCGCCAGAGCCGACTTCAGAATCCTCAGGAAGTTCATTCGTACCAGGGCGGAATGATTATGGTGTGGGCTGGAATTCGCCTAACAGATTATTAAAGTTGCTAGGCATTTTATTTTTTTATTTAAAATATTATCTGGTCGTTATTTATTTTTTTATGTACAAAAATTTGAATTTTCATAATAAATTTTATTTTTTCACTAACAACTATTTTATTTAATCAAATAATTCAAATCTCTATTAAATTACGCTTCTACCGATTTAAAATAATGTGTTACATAAAAAGTATTAAAATAAAAATTATTAGGTACTTTGAATACCCTTGTTCCCTAGACTTTGTTGAGTAGTCTATGATGTAATCTAAAATTCAAATAAATATGAGAAAGTAAGTTGCTAAAAACATTTGCAAAACCGAATGTCTCCCACTTGTTTTCAATAAACTCATCAGTTATTATGGCAATTAAATACATTCTGGTTTAGCCGGGTCAGATTTAATACATGAAAAGCTGTCGGGAACCAAGGAAGACTTTGGTGATGATGATGACGAACTATTTAGTTCATACTTAAAGCATTGTTTCATTTTGAACGAATGTATTAAGTATTGGGATCATAAGGATGCTTAGTTAATTCAAAATTTTAGGTACGCACGGCTACAGATCAAGCTATACATTTCCAGTATAAGCTGATCTCGCATTGTATAGGATTTCCTTACAATGAGCGGTCAGTGTAAACTGGAAATGTATAGCTTGATGTGTAGCCGTGCGTACCTATGGTTATTATTCTTGGCAGTATAAGAAAGAATGTTATTGTAAATTCTATCGACGTTGAAATTTAGTGGGTACATCACTAGTCGAAATATAATGAATGACAACCTACAAAATTTCGAAACGTCTTCTGTATACGTGTCCTTCTTTAACATCATAGCGGCTCCATAAGTCAAAATGAAACAAATATATTGAGTTCAGTTGCTATTTAAGCACTACTTCTATGCTTTGTTATTGTTCTGAGGATGTGTCTTTGTACAAACCTACCATTCTCGTTTTACCTTTTAATACTGGCCAGTATTGTGCATCCACCACTTGTTTTAATTATTGATGAAAAATGTGTCCCAGAAAAAATTAACTGTAAGCCAACAACGAGATAAATAATATAAAATTGCAACTTATACAAACATCAACTTTAAACTCAAGTAATCTAAGTTGAATTTTGAATGAAAAAACTATTGATTTTGAATCATAAAATAATTTTAGTTGCAATGGAAACTGAACCTTAAGCAATTAAGTTAAAGCTTTTAACCCCAAAGTATGAAATTTATCTCATCTCATTGGTTTCTAGTATACACAAGCATACCTATTTGAAATATTTTGAAGAAATCTTAAATTACAAAAAAACTAAATCTGTTTTCATTGTTTCAGTTTGCACACAGATACGCAACCTACAGGGTGCCAGATCTAAGAGAAGGACCAATGGTTGTGTTCAATTTCGTGAAGAAACTGACAAGGCCCTTCCACAACACATTAACAATAATGCTCATAGGCCAGGTCTTAGCCTCGTCAATCTTAACATATTATGAAATGACCAACAATTTAACTATTAGAGGAAAGATTATGGAGATTGAAGCCAATCTTGAGAAACGGAAACAACTTTGAACTTGTTGTAATGTAAATGTAGATGCGTTTTGTAAATAGATTATTTTATAATTAAAATGTTATTGTTAACTTGTTGACTTTTTAAAAGCACATCGCCTTAGACAGTATAAATGTAGGAAACAGCTGTTTTTTTTTTCGCGAATTTTGGAATGGTAACATTTTTTTAGCATGTATGGACTCTATAGGTACTATTGCGTATTAACGGGAAAGCCTTTCGTTAATTAAAATACTGTGTTTCTTGCTACTGAATATAAACTGCAGATTTATGAATAGCCAGCACAGCATATGGACTTTTAAATAAAAATCATTAATATGTTCAAAGTAACCTATATTATTAGTTAATCATATTTAAGAAATACAAAAAACGGACAACAAACTATGCACACAACTGTTACCAGATATAGTATAATTTCTAGGTATGAACACATGCAAGACTGTTCTCTGCGACTTAACCATTCAGAACGCAACTAAAATAAACTATGCAAAACCTTTATTAAAAATATCCCTAACCATAGAAACCTGACTATAGATATGCTTCATACAAACATTGTAGGACTACCTACCATTTATGTGACTAAGTGAGATAGCTATACCTGTTCGCATCGTCTCGCTCACTCATTCACATTCAAAAGAGCATCTGTTCCGAATGGCGTAAGTTCCGTACGTACAAAAACGTTCCTTAAAATGCTAGATCATCTACTTATTGTGTCGTCTACAGATAACGTTGCTGATAACCTGACTTTTGGCTAGCTTCAGTATGTTTAAACCACTATTAATTTGACTTGTTAGTGCTAAATTGACAGATAACGTTGCTGATAACCTGACTTTTGGCTAGCTTCAGTATGTTTAAACCACTATTAATTTGACTTGTTAGTGCTAAATTGACACTGAACGTTCAATAAGGACAAATCTGCAAACTTTCGTTTGCACAATTTTCGATCAATATCCATTCACGCGTATTTATAAAAGTTGTTCTTAGGGCTGGCGCAGACCTGGCGAAGGCAGAACGCATTGGAAAATAAATATCAACCTTGTACAGTTGAATATCCAAGTCACTGGATGTTGGAAGGTGTAACAGCATTCTTGCGTCCCCATTGGCAAAAGGATGCAATTCTCATAAATAAGTTAACAAAAATAGGATTTCGATTATAAGGAATAATTGTTTGTAATTGGTGGCATAATCACCAATCAGTTTGTTTAAATTAAAAAAAAAAGTTGAATAGAAATAAGTCGTCATTTTAGCATCGGTATAGGAAAATAAAGTTATTAAAAATAATGAAGACTGCGCTACGTCAAGCCAAAAAGCGTACAAATAGTCGGAATTTGAATGAATTTAAAAATATAAAAATAATAGCGACCCGGCCCTGCTTCGCACGGTTTTCACGACTTGACAAAACATGAAGGTTTCTTTATTATCTGTAAGTTAAATATGTACTTATACATATAAACCTTCCGGAATAAATTCTCTAAATGATAGTGAAAGTCGCATCTAAATCCGTTGCGTAGTTTAGAAGAACAACGCGGCCACACAGACAGACCCGAAAAGCGACTTTATTTTGTAAAAACTAGATGTCATGGAGTTTTATGAAATGTTGATACGCTGTCGCGCAGTCTTCCCTGGCAAACAAATATCAATGATATTTTGTTTGCAGGGAAGACTCCGCTTCGTTACTCTTCGCCAGGTCTGCGCCTGCCTTTAGACCGTCATCAGTTCGTCAGTCATAACTTAAGTAGGTAAATGCAAGGAACACAATAATTAATACTACACTGTAAAACAAAGCAAACGGAAGTATATTTCACTCAAAAACAACAGTTAAATAAAGAGTATTTTATCCCCGATAGCGTGCAAGCCAGGGACCATTTTGGTTACCCATTTAAAGGGTTTTCGATAAGGTTTTTCTAAGCAGTTAATCAAAAACCCATACAATGTAGGTAACACTTTTGAATGGCTTTAAGGGACCATTTTAGTTATCCATTGAAAAAGTTTTCGACAGGGTTTTTATAAGCAGAACAGAAACCCATACCATGTGAGTAATTCTTTTGAACGGCTTAAATTAAGCCCTTCAAAAGGATTTCACTTCAACTCTCTTAAAAACGATAACAGCGTAACATTCCGACTCGGAGCAATGTAATATGATCTCTCGATGATGGGAATACGTTGCAAATAGCTAATATTGTAACCCCAACAAAACCCTCATATTGTATAGGTTATCTTAATGAAGGGGTAACCCTTTCACTGGGTTTCAAGTATAGAACCCATTCAATTCTATATTGATGGGATAACCCTTTTACAGGGTTTCAAGCCTAAAATCCATTTAAGGAGTTACACATGATAAAGGTAACCTCATAAACGGCTTACCCCTTCGAATGACTTAACTCTTAACCGGGGTTGTACGGTCCCTGGTGCAAACGTTAGTGAATTAAATGATAGCGCTGAAGGGAGCCAGAAGTCTTATAAAACATAATTTAGTTAGTTTTAAAATATGAAACTATAACTCTAGCTAGATATCTGCTTAAAAATATATTGATACATTTGTTTCTATATTTAAAAAGTCACTCATATTGCTGCAAGTACATAAATGTATTTTTTTTTATCTAAGCACATACAATGAATAGCCGCGTTGGAAGTTTTAAAAAATAAACATTACTTTTTAGACAAGACTAAATTATGTCCCAGTCTTTCTTTTATAGCATTTTAACAATTAGGGCAAAGAAACATTTAACATTTGTAATGTTATAAAGGGAACAATTTTACATATTCGCAAAGATTTCAGCTTGCACCAATTTATACCGTTCCCACATACCTACTCAAAGGTCAAACTGCACCCTAATTGCGTAACACATTATCAATCGGTGTTGGTTTCATTTTGACAGTTCAACAACATTCATTGCGTTATTTACGTTGTCGAGCAGACACATTTTTCGAACACATGAAGCAATGGATTAGCAATTTGTTTCAAAATGATTCAAACTCCGATTGTCAATGTGTTACGCAGTTAGGGTACAGTTATTCGGGGGGGCTTACTATGAGCTCTTATAGCAGGGCAGAAGTTGAACGGTTCCAGTGTGAGAGAGAGATGGAGCTATATACGACCTATAGCACCATCCTTTTATCTCAAAGGATCCATGATGTTTTTTCACGTCATAGTACGGCCCCTGTACGTGCTTAGTTCGTCATGTGTTAGTGCCGTTCCTAACCAACAATCGTACAAATTATTCTTTCACGACTCAGTGAACTACAGTATTATTACTAATTTCTAGCTGTTCACTATAGAGGATAACAATTCATTTATTTCTGCATGAGTTCCATGAGAAGATGTGCCAATTGAATAGAAAAAATCAAAATATAAATTACTTGGCCAAAATGTACAGTCGGCAGCAGTAAATTAGCGAAACTAAAAGTGAGGTTAGCGTGATCGTGATACTTACATGTTTTCGTTGCCGAGTGTACGAATGAGCGTTGGATTACATCTTTTTGTGAGTGGGCGCCGAAATATTAGGACGGTGACGCACCGCACTTCAAGTACCTAGTCAAGATCCTGTACAAACCAGTTTAAAATAAATGCAATACAATCATCTAGCTGCAAGGACTACAACAGTCAACAGTTTTAAACAGATGCAGTATTTTTAAATCCTTAGGCTGAACGGAAAAATGCTCGCGAAATTGACTGGGTCCATTGAAAATAGGACCGTATCACCATAGCCTAAAGTACCTATGTAAAAATGGTATGAATATCGACACACGTCGTCTCGGCGCGAACCGACTGACAGTTTTATACTTTATGCTATGGTAATACGGTCCTATTTTCAATGGAGCCAGTAAACTGGGCGAGGATTTTTCCTTTGTCTGAACTGACCCATATACATTAAAAAACACTGAAATTAAAAGCAGCTAGGAACTTCCCTTCAAGTAACTTTTATTCTGTAACGTCCAAATATGTTTTATAGTTTGATAAATCTTATCAATAACACACACCTCTCATAGAATCCATAAAATACTATGAGTAAGCAGACAAGCGATACAACTCTCTCCCTCTCCTAAAACATACTACTGCCACAACAGCCGCCAAGATTCTCCAAATCAATTTATACATGTGTCCCAGAATAATGTGCTCAAACTTAAGGATGTGGTACAGACCATCTAACTGAACAACTTTTTCCCGGGGAGCAACATCGTAATCTTGGAAAAAAAACAGGCGTCCCTTACAAAATTTCAACACAACCTACTTGACCAAATGTATGGAACAACTGTTTTTTTTCCACGATTACGATGTTGCTCCCCGGGAAAAAGTTGTTTCAGTTTGATGGTATGTACCACATCCCTAAGTTTGAGCACATTATTCTGGGACACACTGTATTTTTACATAATTCATGCATGACACAGTTCCAACAAACAGGATGGTCTTTCGTTAGCTTAGTAAAGAATCTAGTTAACGATTTAACAATAAATTTCGGATGGTATGCTGCAAATCAAGAGCAGGCCTCTTAACCTTTTAACCGCCAGACTTCATATCAGTTGTCGTGCCCCCAGCGCCAAGCACAGAAAATTAAAAAATCTTTTTGATAGAATACAGCTTATCGAAATTAAAAAAACAGATTATAGGAGCTGTGGTATTTGGTCGTAAATATACGACCTTGGCGAAATGGACACGAAAATATTTGTCGGATTAATCCGACGTAAGCGGTTAAAGGGTTAAGCAACTTAACGTAAATTAAATAACACACAACCTATTTAACCCCTCAAGCGTCAAATGCACACCCGTGTGTGCTTATGGAAATATCTTTACATTATAGCTATACAACGTGTAACGTTAAATGCGCAAAACCTCTTAAGGGGTCATTGTACTCATCATTATGAACAACTTTTACTATGGGACCAAACCTGAAATCGCGAAAAAAAAATCAGCTGTTCAGTACATTTATGTTCGCATAATTCGTCAAAATGTACTGAACAGCTGATTTTTTTTTTCGCGATTTCATGTTTGGTCCCATAGTAAAAGTTGTTCATAATGATGAGTACAATGTCCCCTTAAGAGGTTTTGCGCATTTAACGTTAGGTACACGTTGTATAAGCTTATATCACATATATATATAAACGTAAAAAAACATCATCCGATGGAAAACCAATGATCATCAGTAGTTGTAAACCTGGGGGGTTCGCAAGTAACCCCCAACCCCGGGGGTTTTGGGTTTATAAATTAGTACATTGTTTACAGCCTAAGGGTTAAGAGGCCATTGAACTCATCATTATGAACATCTACTATGGCACAAACCTGAGATCGTAAGAAAAGGTATAGAGGCATGAGGAACAGGGTGTAAAGTTCACTCAGCTTCTATGGAAACGGGAGGATCCTCCGACCAGACGGGTGTTGTGTCTGGTGGGAACTGCCCAACGGTTGATGTCGGGACGGTGTGGATGACACTGGCTTGGTCACCATCAGGGATTTTACTTTTGATAACACAAAGATTTAGTCGTTAATTAGTCGAAATTTGTCGCCAAATATCAAAATTTGTCGGTCACTGGTTCAAAAGTTATAAGGGGTCATTGGTGGCCGATCTGGAGAGAGTCTCCCCAGCTTGGCCACCTTTATATCTCAAAAACTAGGGCACCTAGCGAAGATCTGTTTTCTCCCAGATTTAGTCGCTAATTAGTCGAATTTAGTCGCCAAGTCACAGATTTAGTCGGGTCTTAGTTTAGAAGATATAATGAGTTCAATTTTTAAGTATAGACCAAGAGCTAGATCAAAGATTTTATCGTAAACTCTTCAATCTAGCTCTTGAACTATACTTAAAAATTGAACTCATTATATCTTCTAAACTAAGACCCGACTAAATCTGTGACTTGGCGACTAAATTCGACTAATTAGCGACTAAATCTGGGAGAAAACAGATCTTCGCTAGGTGCCCTAGTTTTTGAGATATAAAGGTGGCCAAGCTGGGGAGACTCTCTCCAGATCGGCCACCAATGACCCCTTATAACTTTTGAACCAGTGACCGACAAATTCTGATATTTGGCGACAAATTTCGACTAATTAACGACTAAATCTTTGTGTTATCAAAAGTAAAATCCCTGATGGTGGCCAAGCCAGTGTCAGCCACACGTCGGGACGTTGTATATAATAAGCTAGTCGCGCGGTAAACTCTAATTGCGCGATGCACGATTGCGTGACGTCATTGTGATACGTAGTTCGTATGTGGCGATGTAGATATCCACATAGGGAACAGCTGATTTTATTTCGCGATTTCAGGTTTGGTTACAAAAGTTGTTCATAATGATGAGTACAATGACCTTTTAAGAGGTTGTGCGTTATTTAAGTTACACTTTCGTCATTGTACTCAATTGTATTGTAATTTAATACTTATGTCAATGATGACATAAGTATTAAATTTGATTGATGATGCGCACCCATGAAGTGCAACAACAATATTCAAAAAGTAGTGAGAAAAAGTCAACAATTAAGACTTAAGTTTTAGTACAAGAGCAACTCAAAGTTTAAAAACAATAATTAGCACATTTGGCTTTTAAAAAGAGTTCATCCTGTACTAAGAGGCACAAAGAAATACCAAGATAACGAAATTATCCATTCCCCATGCCCCATCAACACTTATCGCTGATTCAACAACTCTGAACCACATAACAATTTCTCATGTTTAAAATTAATATAAGTAAGACACTTACATTCTACAACAAATGAATTCTTAAAGTAATTACTTTAGTAACTTTTCTTGTTCACTTTAATTCTTTATGGGTTTTTTTTTAGAATTTTATTTAAAACATTTTGATATTTTTTTTCGAGAACATTATACTGTTTCGATCTACATAATATTACTTACATGATAGATAAAGGGGAGTGCTCACCCAAGCGTAGCGCAATTTCACATGTAAGTACTTTTGTTTATTAATAAAATATAAAATTGAGTTTATTGGGGTAATTCCAATTGATGATAATTTCTACTTACGCAGCTGCATTTTATATAGCGTCAGCGAAAAATGGCGTCTAAAGCCCTGCGCGCACTGCCGTACGTTTTTCTAACGCATAATCTGTGAAGTATGGAATGTCTTTGAAGTGCGCGCACTGCGGTGAGAAAAACGCATGCGTTTTGTTACCGTAGGCCCCGCCCAGTGCGGCAGAACTACCGCAACGCATTCCACCGCACGGCAGTGCGCGCAGGCACTAATGATTATGTTGCCAATATTATGTGTTTGATAGAGATAATCATTAATTGGAATTACGCCATTATCGTAATTACCCGAATAAACCTCAGTTTTTTGTTGTAAAGATATTACATTGAGATCCTGATTACATTTCAAAGAATATGTGTTACAATTTCGCATTTTTTGGAGTTAGTGGTTTTGGGTATTCACCCTCTCGAGTCTTGACCTAAGTTTATATGGTAAGACCAATGTCGAGACTTTTAGAATCCGGCCTCACGTCACTGTTGACATCGCGATGTCTTGGTTTTTTGTTTGGTCTGAGAGTACAGTCAGACAAATATTAAACATGTGTGCACTTAGTGGGGTGCATGGTGTACATGTATGGTTGTGAGCGTGTATGCACAGAGCGAGGTGTAGTTTTAAGCATGCTTCACTTTCGTTCGCAGCGCTATGTCTTGGTTTTTTATTCGGTCTCAGGACTGCACTATACAAATGTACAAGACTATGATAATCATCACCATTCGTATGTATATACAGTCAGACAAGTATAAGATCAGTCATTTAATATCATCCTGTTGAAGTAATTAGCTAAAAAAAATAGTACTTATAGTCCATTCGCGTTAATGCCCGGGCCACACTAACGTCATCGTCAATACCCATCATCGCCATAAACATCGCGGTAGTTAAGTTCGGTCAAGAATCGGTCAAATTATCGCGGTATGTGGTGGCTACACCTACTGCCAACGTCCTTCATCGCGATAATCAACGGCATATCCCGTTAATGTGGCTGCGATATAAGACAATAGTGAGTCATCTTTGTCATAACTTGTTTCGGCCAATCGGTGAAGATGAAATGAAAATGATGAAATTAAATCGACGACTCACTATTTTCTTAACGCGAATGGACTATAATACCTATTCGAGTCTCGGTTTTAAAACCTGTCCAAAGGACGTTTTGAATACATAATGATTCATTTGTAGTTTAAATGTAGGGTAAGGTTAACGAACACAAGTCATGCGACAAACTAGCCTTGTAAAGACAATACTATTGTAACCAAGGTAATATGAAATTGTAACCATATCATGAAATGTTAAGATTCAATCAGTAATAGAAGATTCATCAAGTATGGAAGCATGGGCAATCCTTAACTAGCAACCATGAGTCAAATTACACATAATTCACTAACCAATGTTATTTTTTTAACTTTTAGACCCACGGTAACATATTCATATAACATTGAATTAACAAAATACAAACTGTCCCTAGCCAAAATTTTGATCAAAGTGTATTGCTGATACGGAATGAAAAAGTACTCTTAATTTTTAAATTAGCTCCAAATTAGATATTTTTTTGTTGCAAACTATTATGGAGCCCCATACGAAATTTTGCCGATTTCGCTAATTTGAGTGATTTTAAAGAAGTAATTTTACAGTCAAAATACTGTATTTCTATAAATTCTAATGAACCACCATAGACTTATAAAAAAAGATGGACTCCGCGCCACGCATATCGAAAGTGAAGCACAGTAAGTATGCCGGACCGTTTGTACAAACACGCCTCGCGCACACATTTACATCATAGTATGCCGACCAGCCGCCATTACGTGACACGAGCGACGGCGTCTTTGCAGGTACTCAAATCATGCACACATAGATCGGTACGGTGCTTCACTTTCGATATGCGCGGCGCGGAGTCCATCTTTTTTTATAAGTCTATGTGAACAACATAAAAGATCATTTCGATCATAATCTAATGAATCAGCTACATTTTTATTTTGCGTCGAGTTTATTATGCGAGAATTAGGTTGTTTTAAAAGATTTTTTAATGGCAAATGTTTTTAATATTTTGCATTTTTTTTTCAGGAAATGGAGTAATTTTGAATTGAAGTTTATTTCTGTTGTTTTTATTTTATGAACGAGAGTTCTAAGTAGCCGAAATCAAAATCAATTATTTGCCAATTTTCTCACAAATTTGACCAAGTTGAACATTTTTTTACTCAAAAATTTTATATGAAAGTCGCAAAAAGTGATTCATACATTGTATATTATACAACTTTCACACGAATACATTGTAATTTATTCATACCCTTTAGACGTCAAAACGATTCGTAAATATGTGATATTCTTAAACCTCTTACAGCAAAAATTCACAAAACAGTCGCCGGTTTAGTTCGATTAATCAAAATTAAACAATAAAAATAAAAAAGTAACTCATACATTCGATCATAATTGAAATGATCTTTCATGTTGTGCATTAAAACTTCTACAAATACTTTATTATAACTGTAAAATCTCGTCTGTAAAATCACGTAAATCAGCGAAATCGGAAAATTTTCATGTACGGCCTCTTAAGTATACAAATGTGTAACACTATTACTGGATAGTATACTGCGATGTCGATACTAATATTAATCATAAGCTTTACTGCAATTAAGATGGCACTTTTGATGTTATCCTCTGAGGAATGTCGTTGGCAGTGTTGTCTTAACGTTAAATGATTTGAATCAAGCAGGACCGTTCGCTGGGCTGGCTCGTCAATTCACTTTGAGCATAATTCTGACGGGCGACTGTAGTTCTGACGACGGTTGTGTTCGGACGAGCGACGGTTTCACAATGCCTTCTCGTAAACTGATTCTGGACACTAGACATACACTTACAACCTACATTATTACTAACACAATATTTGTGACCACTCCGCCCACTCCATTTCCGATATATTTGCTTATTATAATGTGTGTCTGGTGTATTGTGATACACAAGTCTTGGATTGTTATTAAGTAGGGCCTCGGGAGCGGGCGCGTGTGCCGTCTGCTAGCAACGCTGGTTGATGTATTCGTTGTATGTGGCGGAGATCTCCTCGGACTGGTAGCGCGTCAGCTTGATACTGCGCCTGAGTTCGCCGGTGATGGCGGCCTTGTACCCGCCCTTTCTCAGTAGAGAGTCTATTGTTTGGATTTGGTCCCAACCTGAAATAACCCCATGTTTTCGTAAGAGCATTTGATTAGTAACTGGTGATTCTAAATAATTATGTACTTATACTCTATTTTTTTGCTTTTGGTCTCGTCTTGATTTTATAATGATACCTGGTTCTCAGACTAAATAAAAAACCAAGACATAGCGCTCTCAACAATGATGTGAGGCCGGTTTCGTAAACATGTGTGCACTTAATGTGGTGTACTTAAATGTCTGCGTGTATGCACAGAGCGAGGTGTAGTTTTGCGCATGCTTTGTCTTGATTTTTCATTTGATCTTAAAATGTAGTCAAAGATATAATAACAATTATTTTCATAGTGTTAAAATCCTTGCAGAGTGAGAAAAAAGTAGGCACACCTAGCAGCAGGTCAAATTACTACAAACTGTCAAATTTTCACATTCGATTTTGAACTTAACCGTCACCATTTTAAGGTTTAAAATCATTTGGAGAAACTTGACAGTTTAGTATAACCTGATGTGCTGTTGTCTGTACATTCACCTAACTCAATACATACCGATCACAATCAGTAATCCCATTAACATTGTTAGGGCCTTATTAAACTAGCGAGTTGCGAGCGAGTGGAAAGCGGGGCGAGTGCGCAGCGAGCTCGCCACGTTTGCGTAACGAGAGCGATTGAAGCGAATTTACAAGAGAGAGCGAGACAAGCAAGTGTACAATATTATGAAAACGCGGCGAACACGTTGCTCACTGCTTTTAACAGAAAATGTACACTTCAGCAAAACTATGTGACAATCCACTGAGTAGCATAGGATAACCTGTCCATTTTAAAGTCATGCCTTGACAAAGGTGTAAGTAGGGATGTGGTATGGTTTTGATGCTTGGGCGGTCGTCATACTCCGTTTATCAGTGCGCCATATCGTCGCTAATTTAACTAACTGACGTATCTGACATTTGGACTAAGTCGATAGCCTACCTAACTATAGTAATTTCATTTGATACATTTTCCAAATGGAATCGATCTGTCTAATCGGCGTATCTGTACCTATGCCTTACGGTCCCATGATAAGGCAAAAACCGAGACCGATGTTTCTAAAGTTTACAAAAAACTTCTATAGTTAGGTTGGCTTAGTCCAAAATGTCAAAATCAGATACGTCAGTTAGATTAGCGACGATATATAGCCCCAGCTTCTGCCCGCGGCTTTGCTGGCGTGGATGTCGGATTTCATGGGTTTTACTTTTCTTGCGCGGAACCCTAATTATTTTTCTAAAAATAAAAGGAGCCTAAGTTACTCCTTATAACATCTGCATCTACCAGTGAATATGCCGTCAAAATCGGTCCAGCGGTTTGGGAGATTAGCCGGAACAAACAAACCAACAGATAGACAGACAAAAATGAAAATAGATTTTTTTGTACTGTAATACTTTCATAATTTATACATTTAGTAAAAAGCAGTAAGTATGTATGTAAGTAACGCAAAATACGCGCATTGACTTGGAGTTGCGGATACCAGCCCGTATTACGTAACTACCGTGAAATGTCTTGTTGCTCCGACCCACCCTGCCGCATGATCGCATCGCATTGCCGTAGCGAATTAATTTATAAGGCAGGCGAGAAAAAAACCTTATTAGAGAATGGATAATATTTTTGTGTTCACCAAAAATATTATCCGTACATCAAAATACTGATCGTGCACCAAATATTCCTAAATGTTACACAAAACACCCGCGCGTCCGAAACTTCACATTGGTGAATCATTTGGGTTAGATTAGGTTAGGTTAGAACAGTGACCCTTAACGCGCGACGGCGAGCGAGTGAAGCGAGCGGTGCCGCGGCAGCGGCCGCCGAGCGCCATATCCAATAGATGCTCGTTATGACATATTTTAATGAACATATTTTGGTGCACATTCAGTATATTTGGTGGAACACAGGCAAAATTAGGTAAATGAAATGGGAATAAATTGAAGTACTTTTAAATACATCCTTAGAGAATTGCGATTTTGGTGAAATAGACAATAGACTAATAAAGGCTATGTACACTTCCCCAGACGATTGAGGAGACCCATGAAAAGCAAAAATTGTATACACACCTTGCTCAGTAGCAACTTGAGGTAAATAAGTAGCAGTGCGCTTCGTTCCTCGTTCACTGATGAACTCGATGCGAATGCCGTGCTTGCCCAGCTTCCAGTCCAGGTAATGCTCAGCCTCCTCGAAGTGCTGGAGAATGGAGACGGACACCGTCAGCCGCGGCACCTCCTCTCGAGTGATTGGAGCGAAACGAGAGTCTTTCAGTGCGCTCGTTATCGCATACTCGCGAAGACCTGGGAAAAAGGGGTTGATAATTTAGAGGCATGAGGAACAGGGAGTAAAGTTCACTCATCCTCCATAGAAAAGGGAGGATCCTCCGACCAGACGGATGTTGTGTCTGGTGGGCCACTGCCCGACGGTTGATGTCGGGACATTGTATATATGCTAATCGCGTGGTAAACTCTAATTGCGCGATGCAGGTTTGCGTGACGTCATATCATTGATGCGTAGTTCATATGTGGCGATGTAGATGCCGCCACATCACTCCCCTCCGGAGACCGGAGGTCGATAGTGGGCTGAGTCGTGTATCTTGCGATGCTTGCCAGTGCCAGTTGTGGTTCCAGTGAGTCGGAACCGGTTGCCGCATAGTTCACGGTGAGTCGGAACTGTCTGCGGTGATACCCCAGTGAGTCGGGGTGCCGCTGCGTTATGCTCCAGTGAGTCGGAGTGTACAGCGCTGGGTTGAGATTGAGGCTGAAGGTGATGACCAGGAATGCGCGTCCGCCGCTGCATGCTGGTGGTCAGGATACCCGTTGAAGCCGTGGATGCTGGCTGGCTGTGTGACTCGCCGCTCGAAAGCTTGAGGAAGTGATGCTGATGACGTCACGCTGATGTAGTTGCACGAAGGCTGCGCTGACGTTCATGCTCGGGGTCACCAGTTTAGAGGCATGAGGAACAGGGAGTAAAGTTCACTCATCCTCCATAGAAAAGGGAGGATCCTCCGACCAGACGGATGTTGTGTCTGGTGGGCCACTGCCCGACGGTTGATGTCGGGACATTGTATATATGCTAATCGCGTGGTAAACTCTAATTTCGCGATGCAGGTTTGCGTGACGTCATATCATTGATGCGTAGTTCATATGTGGCGATGTAGATGCCGCCACAATAACGTTAAGGATAGCAAGCAAGGATGTAGAATTGTACATCTACCTTATAAATGCGAAAGTAACTCGTGTACAATGCCATTCAAATAAGAATAGGAACGTCAATGACCTCTATCTGTCAAATGTTGATTGAAAAGTACGGTTTGCAAAGAAAACTTATTTGCGTATCAATAACGTTTTTTTTTTTTTTTTGTTTAACCGAGTCTTAGTTAAATCAAAGTAAAAAATTCATAATTAGTTTTTTAAAAATTATACTACTTTCTTTCATATTTTCATTGTTGGCAACAGTTTACCAGAAAGAATTAAAAATTCTTCGTTCATAATTCGTAAATAAATGGTATTTATAAAATATCTTGTTTTGCTCATCCTACCCAATTTATTCGATTTGACAGCTATGACGTCATAACATGGCGCAAAGTCGATCCTATTCTTCTGTCTACCTATTCACACCTAAACGGCTGAACAGATTTGGTTTCATTGTCGATACATTTTTGGGCTAAATGTGGCAAAAAAAAAAGCAATTTTCCGAAAGAATACGTTTTTCTCCATTTATTTCTGTTTTTCTTAAATTTTTTTTACTATGATTCTTTTATTTAACTCATACATACTGAACACAATATTTTCCAAACTCATATTCGCGGCAGCGAATGGTGGTATGCGATTATGGCGAGACTAGTGCACTTCAAGCAGCTGAAGTGACAGCTGGAAAAATGAAATTTTATTGTGTGGGTTTGGCATAGAATAGGCCAGACTTTCACTGTGTAGGATGTTTTAACAGACATCTGAAGAATATGTAAGGATCGTAGCAGTTGGCGTTCTGTAGTTTCTGCCTACCCACATTGGAAGAAGGCGTGAGTTTACGTACTTTATGTATGTATCTAAAGAATATTTCCCCTGTATGAAAATTACCAATATGTTTATAATCTAACGGAAATAATATCAATAGATTATAAACTAATGAAATTCCATTCCGGACCCAAGGCACCCCTGGAAGACACCCCTGGAGGTGTCACGGGAACTTGGATTCGGACCCATAGCACCCCCAAGTCAATTAGTGCAGCGCTTTAAGTTGTAGGTGTATATAGTCATTGAGTATCTATTAAAACTATGTATAACTACTAATATATGATTTCATTTTTATCTCTAATGTGAATTGATAATGTAAAATGAAAGGCTGAAAGAAGAATTGTGGGCCTAACAGCAGTTTTACCACTTCTTCCATCTGATACCATTCGAGAGGCCCTTGAATATATCAAATCCGAATGTACTGTCGATATAGAAAAAATCATCAATTACATAGAAAGATTTTGGCTCAGCGTCATTCACCTGGGATTTTTAGCGTCTTTGGAGAGCCCAAATTAAATAAATTGATCAATACGGTCAAATACGGTTTCCGTGATGCGTTTACTAAACGTATTGCAAAATATTCACAATTTGAATGCAGTGCCTAAAAATCGGAAACAAACAGACATCAATAATGACGATACACATTCAATTGCAAGTTCTGAATAAAGAAATAACATTAGGCCACGCATTGGAGAAATTGCGTTAAATAAAACTATTAAAATTAGACTATTGAAATTATTTGGTCACTGTTATTTATTTATTTATTTTTATTCATTAACACATACATTTGTTTTAACAGGTAATAACCAAGTTAACAAAAGTAGTCATAAAATTATTGCTAATTGTCCCAAGTAACGGGTCTGGGTAGAAGCAATAGTTACGCAGTGGACAACATACTAAGTGTCACCCTCTGGAATTCCGCCAAAGAGCAAGAAAATATGTCCAAACGCCGAGAGACACTATTGAGTATTCTTACTGCATGAATCACCGGTGCAAACTTTAATAAGTTTGTACGGGTAGCTGGAACTTTAAAAAGTTCCTCCCTCAGACCCAACCGTAACCTCCTGTCTGGAACGAGTTATCCCAACGATTCCAATATTTGTGGACTATTCAGTATCCCACGAAAAACCATAAAAACATATTTTACCAAAGCAAGGTTGCGCCTTACTTCCAACTTATAGTATCCAACCATCCCTATAACAAAGAGAGTTGGATACATAAGCGGGTAGAAAGGGTAGACACCATACTGCCTGAAGTATAAGTATTGGGTAAATTTGTTTTGCATCTTTCATATGTTGTCGTTCATATGTCCCATCACTATTCGATTGGTGGATTCATGGGAACTAGAAAATAGAACCCGTGATACCACTGGTACACCTATTGTATGGATTTGAGGACCTGGGGTTGCCACGGGTCCGAATTCAAGTTCCCGTGGCACCTCCAGGGGTGTCCTCTAGGGGTGCCTTGGGTCCGGAATGCGAAATTCATAATAATTGTATGGTGATACAGACAAATTTAGAACCTCCTCCTTTTTTGAAGTTGATTAAAAAACAATGGTGAATCAAGTATCAGCTGTTCTGTGACAGCTACAGAATCCAAAACAACTAAACTGAACTGTTTTATTTTTTTAAACAAAATACAAGGTTATTTCAATTCTGTTCAGAAGATAGTTCCTACAATATGAAAAAAACTCAACAACTTCTTTGTTATAAAGTCATTGTTTATGTGACCAGGAAATGTTATTTCAATCAATTTCAGCTTCTCACACTCCACCAAATATTTATGATAATTTGATGCTCTTTATATCTAAGTATTGCGGAAGATACCAGTTTAACCACTCAACTGCCAGAAACGTAGATATACGTGAGACACAATGACTTTTTAATTGTTTCAGTAATTATGGCATTCAACCGGTATAAGATGATGTTTAGTTCTTATTTTTATTATTACCTTAATGATTTGAGTTTAGCCAAGTATAGGTATTGAAACGGAATTGTTATCTCCTTCAAATAATATAATAGAGTATTGAGACATTATTATGAGGATTGCTAATGTATTATTATTATTGCACCTACACACTAATAAGTGAACAAGGTCAGACCATGTCACAACTATTCTTTGAACACACACTTGCATGATAAAATATTTAATCAATCATATACAAACATCCGCAGTGATACCTGCGGTTGGACCGTACCTGAGTGTAAATGCATTGCATTAAACGTCCCAATGCATCCTCGGAGACGGTGCTCCTTCCCAATCTTCCATGTCACAAATAAAGGACTGTGAAAAATAAAAATAAATTATATCATGATAAAGCAATGAGAAAAACTAAATCACTCAATAAAGGTCTTCAAACATTAGGTAAAGTCTAGCTTTATTACACATTAGACATTCTGTAATACTAGTTAACAAAGCAACACAATAGCAAAACTGTTTATACCATTATAAGCTTTATGAGATTTTACATAAAGAATGTATTAGCATGCACATTTTCGGAAGGTGACGAGAGTGGAGGTGTATTGACCGCAAATAAAAAACAAAAGTGCCTTTGTGTGTGTGTCTTATATGAGCAAACATACATCATTTATGTTTACATTCATACAATATGTAAATTGAGTGAAAGTGGAAATGTGCAAGTATTTGTGGCTTACTGAAAGGTTTCATACGAAAAATATAAAAGGTTTAATTCATCAGACTGACCTCATTTGAAACAAAAGATGCGGAGGTAGCTCAACAAGGCATGTCCAACAGGAGAGACTTAAATATAATGATAGGCTGTACTTGTACTTACGAGAGTAAACCACTTACTAGGCATCATTAGTAAAGTTTGGCGTCTGTGGAGGGTCCATACTGTGCAGCTGACAATACAAAACATCGAAACAAAAGTAACACATATCAGGAATAGCTACAGACTCTTGGTAACCATTCAAAGGTCGATCTATATTGTTACTGTACGAGCTGTTTAGTTTCTGTTTTTTTGTTCCACAACATACTGAAGACATCTTGGCTGATATTAGAAGGTAATTAACCTAAGACTACGAAACAAAGCAGTCACACAAATCTCAAAAGTAAACGAAACCAAACACTCGTTTCACTCAATGGGGTTTAGCTCTCAGTATATATAATAGTAGTCTATGGGTTTAGCTATAATACTACCTTAATCTGTGGGGTTTAGTCACCACAGGTTATAAACATCATGTCAATGAGTCTGTGGAATTATTTGACAGAGGTAGTGATGTTGACATGACTTTCACGCTTTTTCACGAAATAGTAAACTTGTACTTTTTAGTTACTTTTTATTGATTCTAAAAACAAAGTCCATGCAGCTAAAAACGAGAACACAAATATTGCGACGAGTGTCTCGGAGAACGTAAATTCACGCGCATTTCGGTGTAGTTCGTGGCTATCAGAAAAGTTCTGTCGTAATGGCCAGTGCAAAGAGTACAGAGCCAGTGGTCTGCCTGCTCGTAGCCGGCCATACAATATGTATCCACTTTAGTGGTGGGGTGGATTCAGATTACCTCAAAGCAAGCTCGCCTTTACGGTCGTCGTTCTTTCCTCTCGTCTTTACGAATTACATTGTTTATTTATTTATTTATTGTGTACGTAACTGTAGGTAGCGCGCTCCCGAGCTTACGCACACAGAGACAATGTGCATGTAACATTTACACATAAAAGTATGACTCGCCCGCTTTCGTGAGATAAAACAACTATACAAGTATGGAACATTGTACAAGTGTACGCACTAATACCTATACTTAGAAAGTCGTAGCCAGTCGTAGCCTTCCTAGGAAGTAAGGCCCTGCGCGCACTGCCGTGCGTTTTTCTAACGCATAATCTGTGAAGTATGGAATGTCTTTGAAGTGCGCGCACTGCGGTGGGAAAAACGCATGCGTTTAGTCACCGTAGACACCGCCGGTGCGGCAAAACTAACGCAACGCATTCCACCCCACGGCAGTGCGTGCAGGGCCTTAGCCCTCAAATCCGTTGTGGAAATCGGGCATGAACTACAAGCTCATTAGCAGCGGGCTAGGGATAATTTTAATGTGGGACAGGTTTAGGAGAGGAAAGTAAAATTTATGTTCAGTCAAACGATCTCCGTTAGGAGTATAATTATGTGTTCTGTTATGTCTCTCTCTCTCTCACAAGAAACGTTCAAATTCTGCCCTGCTCTAAGAGCTCATAGCCGCCTGTGCAGACGATCAATGTAGCAACAGTTAAATCTTAATATTTTTAAATAATTTACACTGCCATTTGTTAAGCGTTTTTCCATGTAAATGCGATTGTATTATTCAGCTAGACTTACGTATACGACCCAGATAAATAGAACAGCAACACTGGCACCCGAAGCTTCCCTCCAATGCTCTAAGCCTTAGAGCATTTAACTATGGAGATGGCAAGCAGCGAATCACCGAACAACATTTTCTGCCACTTTATGCGGGGGGCGAGGAAAACACATACAGCACACTACGAAAATTTGACAGTGCTAGTGATGTGACACAAACAATAAGTGATATTTCATTACATGAATGAATGAATAAATGTTCATTCATTTTAATTTCTTGTATGTATACGCACGGCTACAGATCACGCTATACAGGGTTATTGGTAAAACACTAGCAACCTCTTTAGGGGTCCTTGTACTCATCATTATGAACAACTTTTAATGAAGGACCAAACCTGAAATCGCGAAAAAAAAATCAGCTGCTCCCTACATTTTGACGAGTTTGATGTAGATAAAAATGTACTGAAAAGCTGATTTTTTTTTTCGCGATTTCGTGTTTGGGCCCATAGTAAAAGTTGTTCATAATGATGAGTACAATGACCCTTTAAGAGGTTGCTGGTGTTTTACCAATAACCCTGTATATTTCCAGTATAAGCTGATCTCGCATTGTATAGGATTTCCTTATAATTAGAGATCAGTGTAAACTGGAAATGTATATAGCTTGATGTGTAGTCGTGTGTACCTACACAAAAATACGCAATATGATTAATGCCTGCGAAACTACGTAGGTAGCCAGTAATGACCAAAAAATGTATAGTGCTTTAGAAAAAGAACGATTGTATTTATTTATAGAGTCAAATATTTTTTCAAATAACATATTGCTGGACCAGCCGGTCGATTCAGTAAAAATCTCACTGTGAAAACTTAAGTGAAGTAAGTTTGTTTTTGCTAGGAATTGACACTATTGACAGCTCACTCGACGCTCACTTCACCTAAGTTTTCACGGTGAGATGGTTACAGAATCGCACTGCAGTGCCTTTCCCTATCATTCTGCATTTAGGGTCGGCAATTCGGGATACATACTGAGCCCCGTTTTATAATGCGGGCTTATTGTAGGTATACGTGTCAAAAAAGTAGGAAGTGTAGAATATAAATAATAAAACAACACAGCCAATTTTATTATTTCGTTAAAAATAACACTTTTATTTTTATTTATTTATTATTTATTAAAACTTTATGCACAAGTAAAAAAATACTATACAAAGGCGAACTTAATGCCTTAGGCATTTTCTACCAGTCAACCTTATGATGGTGATGCAGATTACCTGGTGATGCAGAGACAAAACATGGTAGGTGCAACACAAGGGATAGATAACTGGCAAAAGAATAAATACTAATAAATACACGTCTTTTACCCGTTCGGTTTCTTTTTTTTACAAGTATTTGAGTTCGGTGTTTACTAGCTAACTAATTAAATAAACTAAATGAGGTGTTTGATATTTTAGTATGAAATGAAAACATGCGAGTGTTTCATAGCCATAGTCTAGTTCATAGCGGCTTCATAGCCATGGGCTAGTTCATAGTGGCTTCATAGCCATAGTCTAGTTCAATGACATTAAACATCTAGACGTTGCCATGATTACAGTGTGAAGCGTGGAAGTGAGACACATATACGAAATTTTATTATTATCTCCTCACCGCTGTCACTGTGGCGAAGTTGTCAACAGCCTCGGACACCACGGCCTGTCTTGCAGCCGAATTGCGGGTCGCTTAGCGCGGCACGCTAACATCAATGACATCATCCGACGAGCCCTTGTCACCGTCGGCGTTCCAGCTGTATTAGAACCCAATGGCTTGGCACGCGACGATGGCAAGAGACCGGACGGCATGTCATTATTTCCATGGAAGGCGGGAAGGGCTTTAGTGTGGGACGCAACGTGTGTCGATACTCTTGCGCCATCCCACCTTCATGGCTCGGCGTGCTGTGCTGACACTGCTGCTGTGGCTGCGGAAAACCTCAAGCGGCGGAAGTATAATAACCTTATCGGTAATTATATTTTTGAGCGGTTTGGGGTTTGAAAGCGGTGGAATAATTATTAAATTATTCCACCGCGGATTATTTTTTTTTCAAATTGCATGAGCTGCAAAAACTCACATTCGAAACGAACTAACTGTTATTTTTTAATAGCCTAAGCCTACAAAAGAAAAGAATTTAAATCGACTCACAAAGAACTGAAATTAATATTTTACAAATAACATTCACAAAAAAAAACTGAACTATGTTTACTGAACATACTGACTGAAAAAATCATTTATTGTATCAATCATTCATTCACGTTGTCCCTGCACTATGCAAATTCCTTTAATTCCTTCCTGTACTACGTTTGCGCTACCAACGTACCACTGTATTTTTCTATCGTAATGTCAACAACGATTATTTCGACATTGTACTTAAATAAAAGTATTTGAATGTATTATTTATACTAACATGTGGTAAGAAACACCATGGTTTCGCAAATTTGAAGTGGCAGATCGCTTTTCGCACGAGGAAACTGCACAATTCACCATTTTTTGCGAGCACTTTCTTGCGACACAATACGATACACAATGACAGCTGTCGCCAAATGAATTAGTTTTATACAGGGTGGCCGGAACATTGACGTCCAAAAATAAAATTTCGGTCCCTCGTATCGTGGGGTATTCGAATCACCCCCATGTATGTTCCGCGACTTTTCATAGTTTTCGAGTTATGAATTTTTTTCTGAATGTTTGAAAATTTTCGACCTGACCAACCTAAAAAAATTCTAAAAAAAAAAAGTAGAGGGTTTTATCGAGTTTCTTTTTTTGCAACTGAATTTTCATAAGTAGTACTTTTATGCATAAAATAATCAGCTTCGTAACTGTGATGAAAGTTATGAAAATGTTGATCTAAAGTGAAAAATTTACGTTCGGTAAATTATGACTCAAATTTTCAACTTTAAATTAAAAATCTTAACAGGTGACTTCATAATTCCTAAGTAGGCTTCAAGAATGCGCCAGACTCTCAGCTTTCATAATCATAAAAAAAATGAAGTACTTAATAGGGCTACTTTGTTTAAAATCGGCCTTCAAAGACAGCGAGGTGGAAAAATTCTTAAAATTACCCATCTGAGTAATTATTTTTTTTTGGGTATTTTCTCGTTCCTAAGGTTAATTAATGATAAGAATACTGAAAACTAACCAACAAATAGTTTCAGAGTTGGGTAAGAAAAGTTTTACGTAAAAAGTGGTTTTGAATAAAACACAGATGATAATGTGAAAAAAGTACTTAATTTATTTTTAACATTTACAAAAGGTTTTCAAAGTGGCCACCACCAGCAGCAATACACATTCTACACCTACGTAAGAAATTGTCTGGCAATCGTCTAAAAGCGTCTCTGTTCTCTCTCACAACACGTTCAGCTTCTGCAATCAACTGCCTCAGCTCTTGTTCACTTGAACAGTCTCGGGCGTATGCTATTTTATTTTATTTTATTTTATTTTACTTTAATGGGACATAAAACAGTTACACATTACAATTTAAGTGTGACAGAATTAATTAAAAACTAGGTAAACGTGTAACCCACAACAATGTCCGCGAAATAATAGTAAATAAACATATAGTTTAAAGCGTGCATTGATTCTACAGAAAAAGTAAGAAGCAGTCATACATATTTTTAGAATAATAGGTATAAGATGGCTATTTTAAAGATTCAATAGCCATCTTTTTGAACTTAAAGTGTGTAAGCGCGAAGATATCCAAATCGATGAAGTGGGTGTTATACGTATCTACAATGCGTCGGAGAGGCGCCCGTGCGCCAGCGTGAGTTCTGCACCTTGCGGTGTGGAACAGCCGGGGCACGCGCGCCTCCCGACGCATCACAGTTCTAGGTACAATGTAACATAGGTTGTTGGTAATATCTGGACAATCGAACCTGTTATTACACAGACCATGAAGCATCATGGCCATCAGTAGGCTGCGTCTTGACTCCAAGCTCTGTAGTTTATAACGCAGTAATAATTGAGTGTACGGTAATTTGGACTTAGTGCATCTGTAGTGCATAGCACGTAAAAATTTTTTTTGAACCATTTCAATTCTTTTTATATAAAGATCAAAAATGGGACTCCAAATAGGTGCTGCGAATTCCAATTGAGAACGGACCAAAGCTTTGTATAGAAGTAAATAAGTAGACGGTCTTCTAAAGTCATGTGAAGAACGCATGACAAAACCAAACATGCGATACGCCCTATTAACGATGTTATCAATATGAAGATTGAAGTGCAATTTCGCGTCCATTGCAATACCTAGATCACGTATATGGTCAACTCTTTGCAGAAGGTTTCCATGCAGACTATAGTCAAATTTTATTATGTTTTTGTTTTTTGTGAAAGTTATTACATTACATTTTGGTAAACTTAGCTGAAGTTTGTTATAAGAACAATATCGAGAAAGTCTATCAAGGTCCTCCTGCAAAAGCAGGCAATCTTGTATGGTTTTGACCGATTTGTAAATTTTGATGTCATCAGCATACATTAGAAATCGAGAATTAATGAAGCATTTCTTAATGTCATTGATAAACAAAATAAAGAGTAAGGGCCCAATAATTGAGCCCTGGGGCACTCCAGAAGAAACAATGATTGAACTAGATTGGAATCCGTTAATGACAATCTTTTGCGACCTATTATATATGTATGCCATGAACCATCGTAACAGATTGCCACGAATTCCGTTGTAAGCAATTTTATCTAAAAGCAGTTTGTGGTCCACCTTGTCAAAAGCCTTCCGAAAATCCGTGTACACAGCATCGACTTGAACTTGTTCATCCATGCTTTTGAATAAAAAGTCTGCGAACAACATGAGATTGGTATTCGTCGAACGCCGTTTAACAAACCCATGCTGCTCACTAATAATGAGGTTGTGAATGTGTGAATATACTTCACTATGTACAAGACTCTCGAAAAGCTTCGACAAGGTGGACAGTATAGAGATAGGGGCTTTATTTGGGGCTATTTCCTTGTAATAGCCCCAAATAAAGAAATCGATGGGGTTGAGATCAGGTGAGCGTGGAGGCCACATAATTGGTCCGCTGCGTCCGATCCATCTGTTGGGGTATGTTTCATCTAAGTAATTTCGGACCTGGGTTGCATAGTGACACGGGGCGCCGTCATTTTGCAACACCATGGTTTGTCTGAGTTCGAGATTCACATCTGCCAGCAACAATGGAAGTTCATTTTCCAAAAAGTTTTTGTATGTTTCTCCATCAAGTCTGGACGGCAGTTCAAACGGACCAATTAGTTCGCCATTGAGGATACCAGACCACAAGTTAACGCTGAAGCGATGTTGAAATGTCGAAGCTCTCACTTCGAGTGGATTGTTATTGCAGGTAAAAGAGTTGCACCCTCGTTTACAACCCATAGTCCACGAGAACGGATCGCGCAAAATTCATTAAACTAACATTTAAAAAAATCTCCGTGTTTAAATCTTAGCTTTCCTGCAGTCATTTTTGGTTAGCAAACTAAATAACCTTAGGAGCGAGAAAATGGAAAAAACAAAATATTAATCAGATAGCTAATTTTAAGAATTTTCCACCTCGCAGTCTTTGAAGGCCGATTAAGGCCAAAGTTAGCCCCATTAAGTCCTACGTTTTTTAATGATTATGAAAGCTGAGAGTCTGGCGCATTCTTGAAGCCTACTTGAGAACCATGAAGTCACCTGTTTAGATTTTTAATTTGAAGTTGAAAATTTAAGTCATAATTTACCGAACGTAAATTTTTCACTTTAGATCAACATTTTCATAACTTTCATCACAGTTACGAAGCTGATTATTTTATGCATAAAAGTATTACTTATGAAAATTCAGTTGCAAAAAAAGAAACTCGATAAAACCCTCTACTTTTTTTTTTAGAATTTTTTTAGGTTGGTCAGGTCGAAAATTTTCAAACATTCAGAAAAAAATTCATAACTCGAAAACTATGAAAAGTCGCGGAACATACATGGGGGTGATTCGAATACCCCACGATACGAGGGACCGAAATTTTATTTTTGGACGTCAATGTTCCGGCCACCCTGTATAACGTGCATGGCCATATGGCCAGTCGACTTTGGCAGAGGGGTTCGCTCAGCTATGCCATCTCCATAGGTTAAATGCTCTAAGCTCTAAGCAAATGCCTGGAGCCAGCTAAAGCCAGTCTATGAAAACTCCACAGTGCATACCAAGCCTAATATTTCGATTTCTTTTTTTTTACAACTTGGTTGTCTTTGACACAAATATTGTTACATCTGTCACTATTTCTATGTTTACTTAAAAAAAAAAAATAGTTTATGGAGCGATGGCTGTCATCGAGTTTTATTTTACTAGAGTAGAAAATAAGAAAAGAAGCTTTGAGTGCACATAAAATGAAGATATTTTCGTGAATCATGTACATGTTTTACAACTTCCCTTTAGGTCTAAGTGAAATAACCATATATCTGTATTTAGAACCATTAGTGATGTTTAGTGAAAAAGCTTGCTAAGTTCCGACGATGGCGTCCGATGGTGAAATTTCGTGTACGAATGATCCTAATTTCGCTGTTATTTACTCATTTCTGAAAACATTTGGCAAATTGTATGGCTTAGATGTTCCTACGATATCTAAATTACAAGAATTAATAGAGAATACACAGGAAGGTAAGTTATCTTTGTAGATTCGTCATTTCAAATCATAAACAAACATCTTATAAGTTTTTTGTTGTTAGTGTTGGATCCATTGAAGGAGTTACATTTGAGACTTCTACGGCGTGCTCATAAAACGGTGGCGAGCAACAGATGGGAGAGGTTCATGATAAAGTTCTGCCATCAACAAGGTCACCATCAGGAAGCCTGGGAGATCGAGAGATTCTCTTACAAGAAAGCTAGCACTACGGTCAAATTGAAAGTATTGAAGGTAATTACGCCGTTTACGCCTACTCAGTTTTTTCTAAAGATGATGTGCATCTAATCTCATTGATTGCAAACACTTTCACAAATGATTCATACACTTGTGTATGTGCTACTGTCAATGTGTGGTACTTTTTATAAGTCATGAGCTCTATGTCTTTACTTTTATCTACATACTTAAATTACTTTTGGCATGTTTTTATGCCTCATGTGCTAAGTAAAAATATCCAAACCACTGTATTCATCTCTTTGTATTTGTGATTTTATTTATTAAAAAATTATGGCTGGTAGCCAAAATATTTTGGATTCTTCATGTTTCTATGTCAATTGTTTTGGTCTACAAACATTAGTCTAATTTTTGAGCAATATTTTTTTCAATAAATTAATAAAAAATAATTATTTTATTCCTTAACAGCTGTTACTAGAGTTCCAATTTACTTGCCATCCAAAATTCAAGAATGCTGTCAATGCAATATCATGTAAGGAGTTAAGATTAGATCCAGTGGGCAGAGACAAGAATGGTTGTGTGTACTGGCTGCAAGTGGACCATGAGGCCAATCTCTGTTTGTATAAAGAAGACCAGGATGAGGAGACATGGCAGCTTGTCGCTAGGTAAGTTACTGAGTGATATTTTAATTTATATGGAGATACATTCCAGCCTTATGGAGTATTGAATTACTAATGCCCTGTTTTACATAAGTACAATGAATGAGTTGTAATGTTAGAGATACATCAATCTTATTTGCATTTGAAGGTAATTTAAACACAAACAAAATGAAGAAAATGTGTGCCCAGAACTGTCCGTAAAAATAAATGTTTTTTTGTCTGCTTATTTTATTTTGTTTCTACTGTAACAGGATGTTGTGCTATTCATTGTCATTTCTTATGCAGAACCCGAGAAGAACTGGTGAAAGTGATATCACAACTAAAAAGTGGAGAGGATGTGTGTCCACTGTTTGCAACTAATTCCAATGTCAATGAAGACTCCAGCAGTGCTGAGGTACCACCACTGTTGGCGGTAACTGAGGTGATTTTATCAAACAGTTTTATTTTTATTTATTTACTAGGTGCTCGCCCTGGCTTCGCACAGGTGTACTAATGAAGAAAATGAAACCAAATCTTCCCTTTACCACCACCACCACCATGGTTCATTGGTGGCATGGTTTTCGACCATGTAATGAAATAAAATGAAAATTAAATAATTTCACAACAATCACACCGAGTTCTATAAACTACTGTTTCTGGTATTTTTAAATACCAGAAATAGAAAAGAATAAACTACTATTTTGGGTATAATATAACATTCTGCAACTTTGTGTAAGTACTAGGAACTTTTTCCCCAAAAGATTTTTTTTTTGTATTTTACATGTAAAACATTGTACTGAACAACTAAACGTCAATCTGTCAATTCTGTCAATATTTTTGAAGATCTCTCTACTGTCTTCTGACTCTGTCTTACTGACTCACTTTTATAAATGGGGATTGTTTAACCAACATTTTTGCCTTTTCCATACAATTTTTGCAAACATTTTCTTTCTTACAAACCTTGTTTTGACAATCAATTACAAACACAACAAATTAGAATTAGCCAAATAGGTGCAACCATTCTGAAGTGATTTGCTTACATACATTCAGCAATTGATTTTTATTTTATAATATTTTATATTTTTTAATATGGCCTGTTCCAATGCTATCTGCAGTAATTTAATAAATGTCATTCCCTCCATGTTATCTCTTACTACCCTTAGTAGGCTGCTAGGTCTTTAGTGCAGTCTTTTAGCATGTTTTAAGGCTAATTTACTAGACTGATTTTGAAAGTATTTATTACCTTTAATTTAAAAAATTAGAACTTTATGTGCATGTTGAGGTGAAGAACACAGCTGGCACAGAACTGTAACGGCCTTTTTCTTATCACGCGGGTTTGGGACCGCGTGCGAGCCTCACCCGCAAACTCCTTCCGTCCCATGGACATGTGGCATGTATGACAGGAAAGTATGTACGAAACTATAGGATGCTGGCGGCGCGTGTTACGCTCCAGACACGCACACGGACGCATTATAGAAAACGGCCTTAAAGTTGTGAATTTATGTATGCAAATTGAGAAAGTCATATTTTACAATGTAACAGAGAACTGTGTGCTATTAATTAGTCTGCATTTTGCACTTTAATAGAATAGCTGCCATCAAGTGTAGTATCAATAAAATTATTTGTGGCTAATAATAGAGTTGTTGAAGAAATAGGTATATCCTGTTTTCAACTAGGAGGAGGTAAAAAACCTCTTCGAAAATATTATCTAAATATATTTTCTTGTTATGCTCAACTCACAAACACCTAACTAACTAAACACCTAACTTTTTACAGTCTAACAAATCAGAAGGTGAAGAAGAAAACGAAGAAGAGTTCCTAAGTCCAGAATCTGAAACAGACCATGAAGCTGAAGAACAAGATGAAGAAGAAGATCCACTATCTGACAAAGTGGAACCTACAGCAGAAGAGTCTATTACTGACAATACAGAAGAGAAAGAAGGGGACATAGAAGTAGAAAAAGAGAAAGAGGAAGTTACTGAAAGCAATGAGCCTGCCACAGAAACAGATACGCTATTAGATAAACCAGCAACAGTTGAAACAGAAGAAAAAGTGGAAACAAATGAACATGCCGAAAGTCCCAAAAATGAAGAGTTGCCAGAACAAACAGTAGAAGAAAAGGAATCAGCTATAATAGAAGAAAAAATAACAACGGAAGAAAAAACGACAACAGAAGAAAAAGTAACAACAGAAGAAAAAGAAATATCAGAAAAAAATGTAGTGTCAGTAGAAAAAGTAGCATCAGAAGAAAAAGTAGCATCAGAAGAAAAAATTGCATCAGAAGAAAAAGTAGCATCAGAAGAAAAAGTAGCATCAGAAGAAAAAGTAATATCAGAGGAAAAAGTAGTATCAGAAGAAAAAGTAATATCAGAGGAAAAAGAACCACCAGAAGAAGTTATACCAGAAGTACAAGAATCAACAGAAGAAAACAGAGAAGCTTCAAGTGGAAAAGAAAATAAAGACGAAGAAGTGGGTGAAGCAATAGATGAACCGGTTATGCTTGTGACTGGCGAAGGAAATGGAGCGGATTGCGATAGTTCCTATATCATTGGAGAAGAAATATCAGAACCCATTATGTTTTTTTATGGAGAAGGTTGGGGTTATGACAATGACACAGGTAACCCAGAAACCAGTGAACAAGCACACAGTGCTGAAGAAAATTCTGCCGAGGAAAACGGTAGTGAAGAGTGTGTAAATGGTGAACATAGTGAACTGTCAAATTCAAGCAATAAAAATAATTTAATTAAAAATATTAAGTTAAAATGTAGTTTACCCTCCGTGACTAAGAGATCCCTGAGAAATCAATCAAATGATAGCACAGAAGTTTTAAATACTGACTCAAAAAAACATTGCGTTCGCGATTTAGAACAATCGGATGCCTCGAATTCTACGAAAATTGCTGAAAACGATTTAAAAAGAGAAGCTAGTAATGATAAGAGTACTACAGATAGTGAAAGTCCTAAAAAGAATAATGCTAAAAAGGGGAGGGGTAAAGTTAAAAAGAAAAGTAATATAGCCAGGAATTTAAAACTAAACAAAAGTACAGAAGTAGTTAACTCAGAGACTGATAATTGTCACGATAGTAAAACAAGTATAATAGAGAAGAGAAAGAGTAGTGTATCTTCTGTGGATCAAGAAGACACTGTCAACACAGAGAATGAGAAAGAGAAGAGTCCTGATAAAGAACTAAAAGTAGAAGACCCCTTGCCTCCTAAGAAGCTTCGGTTAGAAACCACTCCCGAAAGTGATGTAAACACACATTCCAATGAAACAGGAGATAGTGTAGAAAACAGTGAAACTAAGAAAGACACTTTGAATAACGTTGAAAGCAATCCTATAGCGCAACGGAAGAAAATCAAAGCACATAAGGGAAAATTTAAAAGAAAAAAGATAGTTAAAAAGATTGACAACAGTGTAGATAAGAATAGTGACAAAGAAACTGTAAATGACAATGGTAAGAAAGAGTGTAAATCTTTAAAACGTTCTCTATTAGATGCTACGATGAGCGATAAGAATAAATCTGAATCTCAAAGTGAAAGTGAAGATGACGAGCCCATCACAAGTGGCAAACGCCTCAAAATTAAGCCTAAAAAAATCATCACATCTACCAGGTAATTATGATTATTTTTGTAAAAAAATTCTCTAGACAATATTACGATATTATGTTAGCTTTCCCTACAGAATTCTAGTATGAATGATCCTCATAAAATACTGTTTTAATCGCCACTCCGACCCTGAGCGTATTGACGGCCTTCGAACCACCTGCCGCAATAATACATTTCTTTAAAAAACATACAGGATAGAAAAAACTAGGTTATCTTTAAATTGCAGTACATATTTAACTACAGCTGTTAGTGTGCTAATTATGTATGAATGTATTACAGAAAAAAGGTAGAAGCCAAACTTCTGGAGAAACAATCAAGCGACGAATCTGAGGAGGAGACTCTCTATAGTATAGGTAAAGTTTTTTTACAGTTTGCATCACGTACCTAAGTTTGCCCCTCTGACAGCAGTGTTTCCGTTGCTCATGGCATTGCGAGCTGCTGTTTTAGTGTAGATATTGACTACTACGCAGTCATTTGTAGCCTACTCCCGAGCGGCAAACTTACATGACGCGAACTGTACACACGGCTACAAGTCAAAGCTATACATTTCCAGTTTAAGCTGATCTCGCATTGTATTGGATTTCCTTACAGTGAGAGGTCAGTGTAAACTGGAAATATGTAGCTTGATGTGTTATGTAGCCGTGTGTACTATAAATAAAACTTTGTTGCATTTTCTCATGTCAGACAATGATTTAGCATTTTCTTTAAATGGTTTAATTATACAACGTGTCGTTTTGCATTCTCATCAAATTTCAGGGTGTGGTATAGACCATCAAACCGAATAGCTTTCTTCATGGGACCAACGTCGTAATTGCGAAAAAAATTTTCAACTGTCCCGTAGTAATGGGACGGCTAATTATTTTTTCGCGGTTACCATGTTTGGCCATGGAGAAAATTGTTTGGTTTGATGGTCTATACCAATCAATCTGCCTAGCCTTTTCCCAACTATGTTGGGGTCGGCTTCCAGTCTAACCGGATGCAGCTGAATACCAGTATTTTACATGGAGCGACTGCCTGTCTGACCTCCACAACCCAGTAACTGGGTAATACGATACCCCTTGGTAAGACTAGTTGTCAGACTTTCGGGCTTCTGACGACCCGTAACAACTGTCAAAGATCCACGAATGACAGCCGGGACCAAAGGCTTAACGTGCTTTCCGAGGCACGGGGGAGTCTCGGTATCTAAAGATGGTCACCCATCCAGTTTGATGGTCTATACTACCACACCCTGAAATTTGACGAGAATGCAAAACGACACGTTGTATTATTAGCCTTATTTGCCTGTTGGCCTTTGTATAAACATTGTCTATCATCGTACAGCCTTGTGCTTTCTGCGATCATAACCTAGATTCCCGTAAATCTTAATTTAATCATTTGTTATATTCTGCATGCAAAATCTAAGATTACACCATAGATATAAGAAAGAAGGAGATGTGCCCAGTATGTTAAAATGTATCGGAACCCTGTGCCTCCACTTTGTCCCTTTGTCACTTTCATGATTTTAAAGACATAAACCTACGGTAAAATACTTGTACCTACATATGGAAAGTGATTCCATGATGTACATGGCTTCGGTTTTTACAAAAAACCACTGAACAACACGGCATTCTTATAAATTGTCACGGTCACAGTCGGAATTTGTACTATGAACGGCTCAAACTGAGCATATCGCGCGGAAACATTTTCGCCCGCTTGCCACTTCTCCTGTTTTTTATATTTCTATGGATTACACAGTAGAACGAAATATTTATGTGCAGCGCATTCTTTCAGCTGGCAAAAAAACGACAAAGAAACTAGTGAAAAAGAAGATCAAAGTCAAAGATAAGGGAAAATCCGGTACTGATAAGGGGAAGACTAGCAATGATAAGGGCAAATCAAGCAAGGATAAGAGTGGTAAGGGTGGCGCTGGTTCGGATGACTCCGACGCAGCGCCCGTGCGGCAGTCGCGACGGATCGCGCAGATGAAGATCAAGGAAGAAGCCGACAGACGACACTTAGAGGAAGTCGCACTGAGGGAACTCAAGAAAATACATAAGAAAAAGGTGAGGACACGACTGCTGTTCAGAGTGTCTGCTTACCCACGTATACCATTTCATAAAACTTAATTTCAGAATAAAATTTAAAGGTGGCCACAGACGTAATGGCAGGATAATTTGACACGAAAAGTATTTGACAGGTAGGTAGGTAAAAGTATCTACAAACGCGCCCTCAAGCGGGATAAATTACGAGAATCGTAATCCGTTAAAAAATGAATGAACGGAAATTGTATTCCCCTCTCTTTTACTCTACTTTACGATACGTAATACTTTCTTGTCTTTGAATTTTATAACATGACATTTCATTTTCATCGTTTATTGATTGACGATAAAGGCACGAAAAGTATTTGACGGGTCTACATCTACAACAGCGCCGCACAGTGTTTTTTTTGCCCCAAAAAAGTGACATCAGCTTTTTATTGAATATTTCTACTCAATAGTTTACTAAAAATGCACGAATAGAACTCCCGTGTGCCAATTTTGTATACTCTATTTTTAAAAAAATCTTAAAGTTTTCGTTACTTTGAAGGTGAAAATACTGAAAATAATTCGTATAATATCCCCCCTGACAGCTAAACGGTTAGTTTTGGATGGGTGAAAAATTCACGGTAGTTAGAAGGAAAACTATCACAGCTAAGTAGACTTTTCAAGTTTACGAGTAATAATCAACCAACTACGGAACCCTTCATTGTGCGTAGTCCGACACGCACTTAGCCGGCTTTTTGCTAATTATTTTAGATCTCTTAAGCTCTTTACTTATTTCTGTTTGATCAGAACAAGGAAGAAGAAGAAGATGAAAAGGAATGGCGCGCGAGTGGCGCCAGTAGTTCGGATGGCGAGCGTCGGCGACGGAAGACGGAGTGGCGCTCCGATCACTCGACCGGCCCCGAGCCGGATTCCGACTCTGATGAACCTCTGTTCGGGTTGCATGAACATGAGGAGCCTGAACGTAAGTATACAGTTTCAAAAGTCAACCATTAATCATTTTCTGATGATGTTTTACGTTAGAAGGTTTGGTTTCCGCAATTAGTCCTTCAGGTGGACCATTGTGCGTGGGCCATGGCGGTCGTCGAGTGTTATTCCAACCAGCCCACCTCCCTCTAGAAGTTGATCAAGTCTCCTGGTCTGTTAAGAACATCTGTGAAAGATCTGGGTGCCCCGAGGGTTTCTGTTCTAATCTTAGTGACGCCTGTACATTCAAAGAGTACATGCGCAACGGTTTCCTTAGACTCCATGCAATGTGATGTGATCTCCATGTCCTGTGATGGTCCCCGTCACCAGGCATAGGCCGTTCCTGTCCAGGCGTAATAAACACCTGGTTAGCCTACTATCTGAGGATGGTATAGCCTCCCTGGACTACCTGCAGCCCGGTATCGAGGACCACCAACTCTCCGCTTGTGTGTGGGTGAACTCCTGTAGCCACCTGCATAGCTGGTTGAAGGGCTGGGTTTCTGATGATTGTGGTCACATAAAGAAAGATTGAAAATAAATATATTTATGTGCGCCTAATTTGACGCCTTTAAGTGAAATTAAAATAAAGCACAATAAAAAAAAAAATACACAGGGAAAATATGAACATCCAGTCGCTACAGTTTCCATTACTAAAATATCTGATACGAGTACGATCATTACACCAATAAGAACTCGTCAAAAACGTTTCACTTAGAACTATATCAATGAAATAACGTTAAAATATATTTTATTTTCATTCAACAGTTGTCTTCAACAAATCGGATCACGAATTCTCACCGGAGTCTGACTTGGAGAGTGGTGAGCCCGTCGAGCCACTCAAAAGAGCACGTACTTTACAAGAAGGTGAGTTTATTAATGCAAGAAAAGGGACAGGGCAAGTGATAGGTTTTATTTAATTAGGGATGATGCCTGGGTAAAAAAAAAATCTATTTAATCCGTCAGTCAGATAATAAAAAAAAATTTTTTTTAATTCTTTTTATTTCGACAGTTTATAATGTAACGGAAATCATACCGATAGAGTATAAACTAACAAAGTTCATAATTATACGGTGACATAATCAAGTATACATAAAACATTTCAACTGTCTCTGAGATGATAACCCACATGTGTGATGTGATGCCCCTGATAGCCGGATAGGCTGTGGCACTTACCATCTTGTTATTTTGAGTGACTAATTTCGATGGAAAATGATACATGCATGTTCAGGTAAAGAAGACGCGGACGGATTCTGCAAGCGCTGTGGCAGCGGGGAGCAGCCTGAATGGATACTCCTGTGCGACAAATGCGACGCGGGCTACCACGCCAGCTGTCTGAAGCCGGTGCTGTTTGTAGTGCCAGAGGGGGACTGGTTCTGTCCGCCTTGTAACCATGTGAGTCCCATTCTAGAACTAATTTTGCAGCTGTCTGTTCATTATAAGTACAGATGGCTTTACAAAATTAAAACGACTAACAGCCAGTTGCAGAAACGAACTTTAGTTTAATGCAGACTTTAAATTCATGCCATCCCTTCATTATGTATCAAAAAGAAAGTGACAGCATCAATTTAAAGTCTCCATTAAACTCACGCTACCACTAAGCGCTCTATCAGCCAGTTGCAGAAACGAACTTTAGTTTAATGGAGACTACAATCCCTTATATTATGTATCAAAAAGAAAGTGACAGCAACAATTTCAAGTCTCCATTAAACTCACGCTACCACTAAGCGCTCTATCAGCCAGTTGCAGAAACGAACTTTAGTATAATGGAGACTGCAATCCCTTATATTATGTATCAAAAAGAAAGTGACAGCAACAATTTCAAGTCTCCATTAAACTCACGCTACCACTAAGCGCTCTATAAGCCAGTTGCAGAAACGAACTTTAGTATAATGGAGACTGCAATCCCTTATATTATGTATCAAAAAGTAAGTGACAGCAACAATTTAAAGTCTCCATTAAACTAAAGTTCGTTTCTGCAACTCACCGATAGCCATGTTGTTTTCATTTTGAAACTTAGCACTTAAAGACGCGTTTAGGATATCGACAGGTTTCTACAATTTTAATTAAATTAAAGAAGAAGGGTCATCTGTGACCCAAGCCCGGCGCAAACCAAACATATCTCACTTTTTTTGTTATTTTATGTATTTAAATATATATATTTTATTTTTTTCGATTTTAGTGGCTAACCTATTTAAATTGCCTTCGTAAGGCAAAATATTATTTTTTAACTACACCCGCTTAAAATCTTTTTCAAAAATGTAAAATCAATTGAGACGGGTTATTACCTACCAATAACTACAGAATTCAATATAAGTAGCTACATTATACCTATAGCCAGTGTTGGGCGTAATTAATTAACTTTTGTAATTTAATTACTAAATTAATGAAAAGTAATTGAATTACATTAATTCAAATTACATGTAATTGAAATTACTGCTATTCAATTACATAATTCACAAGTAATTCTAATTACATTAGTTTGTAATTCAAATTACTCAATTACTTTTTACGGGTAACATATAAAAAAACCTAAACTGTGCAGTTGTTCACTTGCTGCGCGCATGCAGCACAACACGCGTACAAATCACATTGGATAGAACGAAAAAAATTGCCAAAATGAACTGAGGAAAACTTTAAATGCTGCAACGCTTTGGCAGGAAAATACCTAGAAAGCGTCAATGAGAGATTTCAAGAGTTTTTTGATTTGTTTACATCTAAGGGCAATAAGGCAGTATTTGCAACTATTTCTTATCCTCGATTCAAGGTTAAGTGGCTTACTGTTATAGAGCAGTAGTACCATCGCAGAATAAAAAATATGTTTAAACAACAAATAGCCCTTGAAACTGAAATTCTAGAGGAAACTGCAAGACAGTCTGCGAGCACAAGCTCAAAGAATGATGATGATTCATATTTTACTTTTAAAACAGATTCTTCTGAAGGTGAATTAACTGAACCACTCCGTTCGACAAGACCTGAAATTCTTATGTCCAAGTACCTAGCTGATCCGGATAAAGACACGTCAATGCTAAACAGACATCCTGAGATTAAGCAGGTGTTTCTTAAGTACAATACATTAATGCCGTCATCAGGCCCTGTTGAGAGATTATTCTCATATGCTACTATGATTAATTTACCAAAATCTCACAAAATTTCTTATCAAAAGTTTGAACAAAGAGAAAATCTAATTTAAAGTAAATCACTTTTTTTCGTTTAATAATTTAATCGTTTTATTTAACTTACTACCTCAAGGATAAAATAAATTACATACATAAGTAATTGAGTAATTGCAATTAACAATTACAATTACTAATTGTAATTGTTAATTGAATTACTTTTCAATAATTTCAAGTAATTTGTAATTGAAGTTGCCAATTACAATTTGTAATTGTAATTCGTAATTTGTAGTTAATTACATTTTGCCCAACACTGCCTATAGCTAAGTTTTAGTTACAATAACAATGGACAAAACCATTGTAGCGAGATATGGTCGTAAAATGATCGACGATTCGACTTATCTCGCTAGTGTGACACACAAAAGAACTCGCACATGCTATCTCACTCCTGCATTCCCTAAAAGAGCGAGATGTCTATATTTGGGTTTTTTACCAGCACTATAGGTTATGTACAGCCCAGAGATTGAGAGCCGAAACGCTATTCGGGAGTACTATTGTACATGCAATCATGGAAGAGGAACATAATAGCTCATGCCACGATCATGCTCATCTCATGTCGTAAGTGTGGTTTATTACTGAGGGTAGGCTAGACATCGAGATGACTTCCAGCATCCCGCACTGGGTATGGACACTATACTTATAGTAATCATGATTTGATTTAAATATGTTAGTATTTATGATTTACAGATTTATGTACAATCGCGTTACTTCCCGGTAATTCACTTTTAAAACCAAATGCTTTGAACGACTCTACGCTGCATAATTGCGCGTGTGTGGCTCTGCCCACATTTAGAGCAAGGAAAATTATGCTATTTCAATCAGAACATAGAGCAGTAAAAAAAACTTCCAAATTCAAAAATTACGTAAGTTGCTTCTTTTTCGACATGTATTCCCAAGTATAAACATATAGAAATATAGTTATTTACTTTTCAATAGCACTGCACAAGTAAAAGGTCCCACTCATGCCGATTAAACACAAAAAATGTCAATATAAACATTTTGTGTATTTATACACATTACCTACTCACATACTAAGATATAGAGAAACACAAAAAGATGTGAGGCGCTCAAAACAGCATGAATTATAAAAAATATTAATATTAAGATATATTTTCTTGAGAACACTACACGTGCACACTGATTCTCAAGCAGAAATAGAAATTAACTCTTAATAGCTTACCAAGATTTCAACTAACGCGCATTATGTTTTACGTAAAAACCAGTCTCAAAGGGGCGGGGCGCGGTCTGCGTACGGACGCCACCTGCGCTGGCCATGCAAGCGATTTTAACCTTATGGGTGGTCGACCGGAAAGTAACGCCACTGTACTTACATGATTATATAGTTTAAATATTATATAATTTGAACATCATGGACTCATGGTGGGTCATCGTCAAGTTGTACCATCATATTTCGACCTTATTACTGTAGGAATAAGGTTCATTATGATTTCATTGAAAATAAAAATATCTAAAAAAAAAGCCTTTGTTTAATTTCCAGAAAAACATTAGGTATGTTTTGTCTTACACAGGTAGTTTAACTAATCTGACTTAGTAAAAAACCCAAATATATAATTATATTATATAATATAATATAATACTCCCTCTTTTAGGGAGTACAGGAGTGATATAGCATGTGCGAGTTCTATTGTATCTCAAACTAGCGAGATAAGCCGAAATGCCGATCATTTAACGACCATTATCTCGCTACAATGGTACCTACTTAACTTGGTTTTTCCATTGTAATTGTCTTTACTAAAACATAGCTATATAATATTAAGCTTCTTATTTTGAATTCTGTTGTTATTGGTAGGTTTGATAAAAATAATATTTTGCCTTGTGAAGGCAATTTAAATAGGTTAGCCACTGAAATCGAAAAAAGAAATACCTGATAATTGATGTACTTAAAATAATGAAAAAACTAAAATATGTTCCGTTTGCGCCGGGCCTGGGTAAATTTTGTATGGATCGTGACCCTTCTTCTTTACATTTGGAAAACAGTGTCAAAAGTCTTTAGTTTTTGTTTATTTTGTCATGATGGATGACTTTATTCTTGTCTGCATATTTCGTCGATATTTGGTTATAAGTTTGGAATATACTGTTGTGGACATGTAATTAGGAACAACTGATACAAAGTCACTCAAGTAAACAAGTGCTCCAAAACTAAGCACGTCAAGAAATTCAACACTAAAGTAACCGTCATGAGAAGCTATAAATTTTGTAAACAAGTGTTCAGGAGTTCACAACATTTGGACCAACAAAAAAAATGAATTTGTTTAAGATTTAATAAATTATTAAGTAACAAATATTAATTAACATATATTATTTAAGAATAATTATTCGTCAGATTCAGATGTTTCCATTTCTGTGTCAGAATCAGTGACATGTAACTCGTACGCATTCGAAACTCGAATGACGCGTTTATTTCAAAATGGCGTCCCGATAGTTTACAATCCCTGCGACGGACGCGTTCCGGTACCAAGAAACACAAACGATAGCGCTTTGCGTCGTTAAAATATGATCCGACTAAATTAAATAGGTTGTTACTTTCATATAACCCGTCTATATTTCATGTCGATTGAATATGGTCAATTTATTATTATCTCGCAGTATAAAATGTTTACTTAGTAAAAGATGTTTGTTTACATAATTTATAGCTTCTCGTGATGGGTACTTTAGCAATAATGTTCTTCAAAAACCTAAATCTCGATAAACGACACCGCGTGAAGATGCTTTGATTGTTTGTTCAGTGAAGATCTCCTGATCCCTTTATGGGTCCTGAAATTATAACAAGGGAAGTTTTTGGCAATCGCTTACAGTACGAAGACGCTTATCGGATGCAAAGTTATTTGGAAGAATTGCCTAGGTAGTTCAAATGGACCATAGTTAAATTATTAATACATAGAAGTCCTTGCGTATCTTGTATGTAGTATTAAAGCCTATTAAAATTGATCTTTAACCATGTTGTTAAAAGTTATTATGAGTAAATTGATACAAAAATCTCAGCAACTTGTATATCGAAAAGTGACTTTAGTATCATGATCCTAATTATATTCATAGTCCACAACTGTACATGTCACCTTAAGATTGTGAGAACCGTTAGTTTATAATCTATCAGTATTATTTCTGTTAGATCATAAACTGTCGAAAAATTGTGAACTGGGTGAAATGGGTTAGGTTAGAACTGTCAACCGTGCGCGAGCGCCGGCGAGCGCTGCTTCCAAGTTGCTCGCAGCTAGGCAGGCTATTTAGTATTAGTGCAAGGTGCGTTACGTCGCAAGCAAGTTTGATACCAGTTCACAATTTGTCGGTTTCCCATGGATAGATTATAAACTATCGAAAAATAATGGGTTGAATTGTAAATGGTTTGTTCCAGTTCACAATTTTTTTAAAGTTTATAATCTAACGGTAATAATACTAATAGATTATAAACTAACAAAGTTCATAATAAATTATGCGATGACATACATATCACATTTATCACTACTTTTATAAGTTGCGATCTATTGATTTTCTATAGTGTTCACGACCTATACCTATGTGTGTAGATATAACAGTTTTGGAGTTTATCATTGTAAATATCGAGCATTTGTTCCCAGGACATGTTAATTGCATCACTAGAAGCTGAACTAGTGAAGTATGACGAGTTGGTGGTTACGGTGGAAGCCGAAATAGAACGGAAAAAACAAGAACAACCTGAGCCTAAGAGCGAGAAGGAATCTGAAGATGAGAAGGAGACAGAACGAGATAGAGAAGATGATAAATCCAGTGGTAAGTAAAAGTTTTTTTTTTTTTGGCAGTTTAGCCGATGTCGACTATTCTGCCAGCTGCGTCACGTTAAGGCCGTGCGCTGCGTTAGGCGTGCGCACGGCGCGGGCGCCCGCGTGGCGTGCTGTTTTCATGTAATCTCATAGATCAGCGCAGCGCAGCACACATGAAACAGCACGCCACGCGGGCGCCCGCGCCGTGCGCACGCCTAACGCAGCGCACGGCCTTAGACGGCAGCACGGAGGCGGGCCGTCGACTTTGTACTTTGTGGTAGATCTACAGATGTTCGTCGCTAAAAAGACGAGGACAAGGGTTAGTACGACATAAATAATCTCAATTACAGTAGTACCCAAGTAATATGGCTTATGGATGTTCCTGCGCAGAAGATGAATTTTCAAATTGATTGTAAGTTTTAAGTATTCTCGTTAATCTTCGGGGCCATACTTTCTTTTCTGTGCGAACAAAGATTCACGACGCGCCTTATTAGTTGAGTATTACTGTACAGTCTTGTATAAAATAGGATGATATAGGTACAGCACAAAAATACCAGACATTGTTACAGTCATTTACTAAGCACCAGTTACAATTTAATATCATTTACGTTCAAAAACGTTGTTATAATTTTAATAATTTTGGGACAGAAGTTGGATAAAAGGGAGTGGAAGTTAGTTGGGAGAGGGATGTTACATTTGGAAATTTTTCGATAGAGATTGAAGGATTTGGTGCTCAAGGAGCAGGAGAACAATATAATGGTCTAAAGTACCCGCAAGTACCGTATTCACACAGGGAACTGTCCCTAACATGGATCTTAAAGTAAAAGATGCAACAGGAATTCTGGTTGGAAGCAAAAAAAAATATTATTTTCCCGAAATGACAGATCAAAATCGTAGTGACAGATCACTTACCAAATAAATAAAAAAATGGAACAGAATGAGGAGAGACACTGCCAATTTATCCCGCTAGGAGTCGCATCGTCGCTGGTAGTTCTGAAGAACAAGAGCTGGACTGTGACCGACTTCTCAGCTCTGTTACTATTGCGCGGTCTTCTGATTGAGCTACTGGCGCTCGTGGCTAAGGAGGAGCTCCTTTTTTTTTTGGATGGGAAATCATCAAATGACTTCTCCCGCTCTGGGTGGAGCGGAAGGGCGTGTCAGACTTTTACTGACTAAAACGCACCCGTGTTCCTTCAGTTGCCTGTGCCAGGGCCACGGTATCTCTTTCGAACAACCCGCGGCCCCGGCGGCAAGGAGGAGCTCCAGGCTAAGTAATAACAGCCGCACGCGTCGATCCATCAGGTTAAGCTACGCTTTCCGAGTGGTTCTTGGATGGGTGACTGTTTTTACATACCGAGACTCCTCCGTGCCTCGGAAAGCCCGTTAAGCCGTTGGTCCCGACTGTCATTCGTGGATTTTTGACAGTCGCTACGAGTTGTTAGAAGCCCGAAAGTCTTAAAACCAGTCCAAAGGGTATCATGTTAACAAGTAATTGAGTTGTGGAGGTCAGATAGGCAGTCGCTCCATGTAAAATACTTGTACTCAGCTGCATCCGGTTAGGCTGGTAGCCGACCCAACATAGTTGGGAAAAGGCTAGGCAGATTGATTTTTTCTGGTTGAGCTAAAGTAAAGTAAAAGTAAAAAGTTTTTTATTTGGAACAAAAACAAATACTCCGCAAGTCAGTATTTGATCTGCGTGACGTCGCTGTAGTTCCCCATTCTCCGTTCACTTCTATGACAGCTCTACTCCATTTTTCACCCAGCCTATAATTCCACACCAATACCGGCTGGTCCACAATAAATTTCCTAAGAGCCTGATACCTGTGCTCTTTCCTTTGTTTCTCTTGTCAACAATGTTAGTCTACAAGTATTTGTTCCGAGTCTGGGTGTTTTTCTATCTATAATATGTATGTATTTACAAAAAAAAAAATGTATTTAAATAGTTTATCAGCCATCTCGTTACCATAACACAAGCATTAGGTTGCTTAGCTTGGTACGATGGCGAGATGGCGTTGTGTGAAATGTCCAAGGATATTATTATTATTTGGCCAACCATGGAGTATTTAGAATAAAACTCTCTTCAAAACCTGATCTTTGTTCGTTTCTATTTCTAAGGCTATTTTCGATGCTTTTCGGTTCCCCAGCTGGTTATTCCTCCAATAGCAACACATCTCTAAGCGGTTACTCAGATATTTCTGAAGTGTCTGGCTCTGTCCATCAACTCAGTGCATCCGCGTGTCCAATCTTTTCCCAGCGCGATACTTGATCTTATTGTTATAATAAGCCAGCTTTAGAGGCCATCGCAGCATACGGAATCTGCTTGCTTGGATTGAACAGACCCACTAATGGTTTGTAGTCCGTGACAATACAAAATTGACGGCCTGCCACAAATTCCTGCAAACCAAACTATTATGTTTAGTTTGTAGAAGTTTCATGAATTTGTCAGGGCCTCCTTTCAAAATACGCGCATCGTCGTGGAGTTGCGGATACCAGCCCGTATTACCTACCTATTATCTACCTCCTTTCATGGGGCAAAGTTGACGATGCCATCATCACAGGTTTCTCATAACCATCATCCGTTACATGAGAATTTACTGCCCCCAGCCCATGGTCTGATGAATCACAATTCGGCAATAATTGTCGTTCAATTTCATAACAAACTGATGTTAAAAACAACAGATCTTTTTCTTCTAAATATTTTTCCTACAAGCCGCTGCAACCTGCAATATGCCACATACGATTACAATAAAAACATTTAGCTTTAGCCAAAGGGCACTGTCCTCCTTCCCTGTGGCCTCGGGCACAATGTCGGCATTCCACGGCACTAATCCTACCAATATTCTTAGGTTCGGCAACATCCAAATGAGTTTGCTTTTGTGTCTGGGTAAATGTCTTCCACAATTGCCTGATGGTTAAGTCAGAGTTGCACAGCTGTTTCATATGTTAGCTTTTTAGTCTTCAACAGCTTGCGACGCAAGCGCTCATTGCACACACCCAACACTAGCCGGTCCCGTAATTGACGTTTTAAGGCGAGTAGAACTGCTAACCGGCCACCAATGAAAAATTAATAAGTCTGGAGATATGGTACATTTTTAATGATATTATATAAATAAAGAGGTAGATATGGCACTAGCGCGCGCAAATTGTTGCAGACAAATGCAGACAATTGTTGTTATTTGATTCAGTCGGCTAATAGCAGCGAGAGAAACAAAGCGTGTCCGTGGCGTGACAATATATCTAAAATGCCAAGCTATCTCTTTCTGTATCATACGCTCCGTATTATCTATCGCAGTCGTAGTTGAAAACTACTATACACCTATAATATGTATATACATTTGTAATAACAACGCAACAATATCCGGACGCCGCTCATTATGAACGTAGCGTATCTTTCCTTTATAATATCATTGGAACATTTTGTAATTTCCTATGCTCACATTTTTAGTCAGATGAGGTAGAATTTTTTGTATCAAAAAAATCAACACTACACAAAAACGGCCGCCAAAAAATGTGAGCGTAGGATATTTCAAAATGTTCCATAACTGACTTCTTGAAAGTTAGCCTTTGCACCAAGTACATCAATGGCCGCCACAAAGTCCTGCACGCGTTCTTTATCCGTTTGTACACGTGTATGAAACTTCCAGGCCTGAAGCATTTCATTCAATTCTGGTCGTTGAAATTGGTCTAAAGCTGCAATAATGTTCTTGAATGACACTTCTATGGGTCGCCGCGGCACCAACAGTGAAACAAGCAAAGAATTTTGTTTCTTTTCCATATTGCGATAAAAATACGCGCCCTTTCTAGGTTATCGTTAGACGCGCCCGGCACATCCAATGAAAAAAACAATCGCTCCCTGTACTCGCTCCACTTATCAGTTGCAGGGTCAAACCGACCGGGAAACGCCACGTTTACCAAGTTACACTCCATATGGTCAGAGATTTTATTTTATTTTCCTCAGTCGCCATTAAAAGATACAACAGGATTCCGGTTGGAAGCAAAACTATTTATTATATTCCCGAAATGACAGATCAAAATCTTTGTGATAGCTCAACGGCATTGATAATAATTAAACTTATCAGTAAGAATTTAATGACATTTTTTTTTAAGACAGTCTTATACAGCAGCGTGGGTTTCGTACAGCGTACTACTTGTTACAGATGTTGCATTTCACGACCATGCGTCAATCATTCCAATTTGTGCCTTATAACAACTACTTAAGAATAAAATGTCGCGCACACGTGTTTTGCATTATCTGTAGCATCTAAATATTAGTAAATATGTTGTGTGTAATTCTAGGCCAGCTGTGTGCAAGGGGGATTGTTCACCAGTCCAAGATTAATTTTCGTTAAAAACTTTATCAATAATCATCAGAGATTGGATAATCGGATGCATATTTAGATAAAGTTGAGGTGTTGGCTATTATGGAATGCACTTTTGTTCCGCAAAAATCCCGGGATTCCGGGATCGACAAATTTAAGAGTTATGTTTTTAAATCGAATGTATATTTACTTACGTTCTGGTGTTGGCTAATATGGAATGCACTTTTGTGTCGATTGTAAAAATCTCGCGATTCTGGAATTGATAAATTTAGTACTTTTTGGTCATAGAATCGAATGCTAGCTAATGTTGTAAAGTATGTTGCCAAACTGGCATAGCAAAGGTCAGGATAAGTAATATTAAAAATTAATTTCAAGTTAACAAGCATATTAATATATCTCGGTGACCCGGTATTTTTTAAATCAATAATACCACATATTTAAGAAGTCCTTTCCATACCATGTATCCGATTAATTGTGCATTCCCAGATTTTCTGGAAACACGGGGTTATATAACCCCGTGTGTTCAATAAAAAAAACTTTAGGTAAATATACATCCGATGATCCGATCTCTGATCATCATTCTCCTGCCCTCATCACTATCCCAATTTATTTGTAGTCGGCGCAACATGTCTGTTTCTTCCATACTTCTCTATCAGTCGACATCTCGGCAGTCACTCCCTTTCTAGCCATATCATCTTTCACACAGTCCACCCATCGTTCCTTTGGTCTTCCCCTAATCTTATATTTAATATTGTCATTATTATGCATTGACATGGTCCAAGCATACATTTCCTTACGAAACTTATACATTTTCTTTCAAAAATATTGTTTTTACGTTGCTTTTGAAAAATCTCATCTTCTATACTTACTATAAAATAAGTCGCTTTTCGTGTCTGTCTGTGTGGCCGCGTTAGTCTTCTAAACTACGCAACGGATTTTGATGCGGTTTTCACTATCAGTTAGAGATATTTTCCGGAAGGTTTATTATGTATAATACATTAATATTTAACTTTTATCTTCTATATAAATAAAAAGAGCAGTCCTGACTCCTGACTGATTGAGTGATTCATCAACGCCCAGCCCAAACCCTTGGACCTAGATAGCTGAAATTTTGCACAGAGGTTCCCTTTATAATGTAGACAAGGAATAAGGAAGGAATTTCCGGTAGTACGTTCCCTTGGGATATTTTCCGACATCCACGCGGGCGAAGTCGCGGGCAAAAGCTATTATAATATAGAAACCATAATGTTTTGTCATGTCGTAAAAATGTGCGAAGCAGGGCGGGGGTCGCTAGTGAATAATAATTGACGTGTTGAATGTTGTTATTTATTTACTTCTTTATTACAATAATTTACACAACTTATAAACTATGCCCCACAAAACCATGGCAATAGTCAAACTACTGTGGGGTCTGGCGAGTCTTTATACACAATTTAAATCTTTATACTATTAAGACTTAGGTAGCACTGTAGTTAACATGTTTCTAAATAATATCCTTTTAATTTATTTCTAAATCTGTTTACATTGGCTTCGCTCCTTATGTCCTCCTTATGTTATTTTAGAAGCGAGTGGCAGTAGTGACTGGTCCTCAACGTCTGAAGAGGGCGCGGTGTATCGGCTGCGCGCTCGTAAGCAGCTTCCTGTCAGCTATCGCAGCCAAGAGTACGACCGACTCATCAGCTCTGCTATCAAGGTAATTGTTATTATATTAGGTTGGGGAACAAGTTCCTTCGTATTTTATACACAAATTCATGTTTTTTTTTCATAGTTTGAAAAAAATAAAATAAAAATCTGTTCTTTGTTGTTGGAAATCAAGTGAGCTACCTTCCGGTTACGTTTGATCCCTTATTTACGGGACACCCTGTATAATATATTATATTATACAATTGTCAGTTTTGTAAAACTGACAACTTAATGTGTCGGAATAGAGTTCGAAATTCAAAAAAGGTCCATGGTTTAAACCTGGGTTTGAAGATGAACCTTGTTTTGTAATAAGACGGTAAGGGTTTATGAACGACTCAGACCTCAAGTGTATATGCGGCATCTCTCCGCAGACAATGGCGCCGCATGCCGTGTTACCTGTGCACTTGAGGATCTTTTAACTGCGTCAGTGAACGGAGTTAGAATGCCAGAATTTTGGGCTAAACATATTTGAATTTTCACAACCTATTTGCCATTGATACGCTAAGGAGAAGAAGGGTCTTAGAGTTCAAAATTACTCGATATCTCTAATCGCTTCTTCCCTATTATTTTGTTACGTTGAATGACATTTTTCCCCAGGAGGAATACGTAGAGGCCACAACAAGTGCAGGCAATCAAGGTCGCGGCAAGGACATATCAACCATCATCGAGGCAGCTGAGGAAGAGAAGATGAAAGCAGAACGAGAGGCTATGGAGCAGGTCGGTTATTAATATTTTACTTTAACAGACTCGGGCAAACTTCAAGGTTAGGGTTATTTATGAACGAACAATTTTGCAGAATTAATTTTGGAGTGGAGATGTGTGCATATAAACCTTAAGGTGGCAAGAATTTTCAGACCGCGTCTGTAAGTATGGACATAATGGGTAATTTTTTTTATTATAAGGTAACTAGGGTAATTCGCATAAACAGTAACAAAAATGGTTTACCAGTATTTTTCAATAATCTATAACATTATAGGGTAAACCTTTTGAGAGGAAGAAGAAGAAACAGCGCCGAAAGCCGAGGAAGCTGAACTCGCTGGAAGTACCCTCGGAGGACGACGACGAAACTGACGAGGACTTCAAAGATACCGGGTGAATATAAACTACTTTCATCTCTTCAGGCCATTCCTGAAAAAGCATGAATGTTCTATCAAAATTTCGCCAGCTCAATGAAATACTTCATGATAGTAAAATATATCTATCTTGGAATATTGTATTCATATTTGTTAATATTTCTTGGTATTCCATGATACTAAAAGAATAAGGGCGGGTTGTTTCACGTCCACATAACACACGCGTATACGTCAAAAATGGCGCTAACTGTCGTCAAACCAAAAAAAAGAATTGTTTCACAGACACTCTGTTTTTTATGCAGTGTGTTTCGCTTTGTATTTAACGAACGTTAAACATAGTGTTGGAAAATGCTTTAAAGAGTAAAGAACTAGCTCCGTATTAAAAAACATTACAAATAGCAATTATGTGTAAAAGTGGTCAAAATTATGTGTAACGTGTGCATAAACGAACAATAGTCACTGTGAAACGTTAGCAACAACTTGTGAAAAGAACTGTGAAAAATATCATTAAATAACAAATAATGCAAAAAGTAATTTGTAAACAAACAAGTGTTAAGCGTTTAGTGAATATAAACATTGCTCGAAGGTCGAACTAAGCCTAAAAACATAAAACGTATACCACAGTTATACATTTATAAACTCAGGTGAACTTTTTAAGTGATCTATTAATTAAAAACTAAGTGTATACAAGTGCAAACAAATTCAAAAAAAAACGGCGCGCCTTGCGACGCTTCTCATAACGACCGTATTCCCTAGTACTTATACAGCTATTTCGTCATGTTTACTTAAGTACGAATAGCAAGTACGTTAGAGAACCTACACAATATGGTAATATATCGATCGATACCAAGTTCGATCCTCAGTGGTTTACTATTCTCTTTTTGTATTTTTATTTATTTTGCTTCACTTTTTTAATGCACAAAAAAATGGATTACGAAAATGTAACCATACGCAAAAAGAAATCAGTGGTAAATGATTCGCTAAATGATACATTCCAGTCAACACTGTCAGCTGACGACTATTTAGCAAAGAGTCTACCAGATCTGTCAACTAGAAATGAGCCAACTGAAACAATACAGCATGAAATACAAGACCTTAAACGACAATTACAAGAAGCCCAAAACAAGATAGATAATTTAATACTTGAAAACAGTGCATTAAAAACACAAACAATAGAACAGCAAAATACTATCTCACAACTACAAACAATCTACGCAACATCCACACCTAAAAAAGCCAAGCAATCTACACGAAAGCGAACGTCAGCGTCAACAAAAGGAAAAAAAGATTTACCTCATGACAAAACCTTCCGAAGTTTCTATCAGGATACATTGACTGATAATGCTGATAAGCTGGATTTGACGCACGATGAAATACAGCTCCTAGATGGCGCTAGTGTGACGTGTAAGAAAAAATCAATTTCCCAAAATGAGCCAATAGAGGGCAGCACACGGTCAATTATTTTAGACCGAAAACCTAAAATTCAAATATTAGGTGGAAAACAATGCACCAACATCGCTTCAGCACTCATAAATTCAAGAAACAAGACGAACTATCAAAAATACATAATTACGTCGACGATAAAGTCTTACGCGACCACGGAGGAAATATTGTCAACAAACTATGATTTAAGTGACTGTAAAAACAATTTTTTAATTCTAAGTGTTGGTGAACACGATACCAACCCAAACAAAATATTAATAGAATTAGCATCTACGTTAAAGTTAATTAAAAATACGAATGTTATAATTTTAAATGTTTCGCATAACAGGTATTTAAATGAGATGTTGATAAATAGTTTGTTGAAAAATATGTCACAAAACTTTGAAAATTGTACCTTTCTAGATATTGGCAGACATTACTACAAAAATAAACGTTATTTATTTGATACTTGCAAAAGCATTAACTTCTTAATAGACACAAACTACTACAAACACACTTTTCTATCGTACAAAAGACCAGTCGTAGCTAGCACCGCCATTAACTCACACAACAGTCCAGTCGTGAACACTGTAACTAACAAACCAATCTCTGTAAAAACCGTCACAAAAGATACACAAACAACTATTCCAATTAAAGGCACAATTACCTATTATTTCCCTAAAATAAAAATCAACGACACCCCGACTAAAACGTTTTTTCGAGACCACGTCAGCATGTAACACTACACTATTTCACCAAAACATTGCAGGTTTGTTAAACAAACAGGAGCAATTAGAACTATGTCTAAACAACTTTCAAGAAAACGGTACTTCCATAAATATTATTTGTCTCACTGAGACCTTTATCAAATCAGGCGACGAGCACAACATTTACATACAAGATTATAATTTAGCATGTAATTTCTCAAGAAAAAATGAAAAACGCGGTGGGGTTTGCATACTAATTAGAAAATCTATAGCTTTTAAACAATTAAATATTTGCGACAGCATGTCAACTGAAAAACAATTTGAATGTTGCGGAATAGAAATACCTACCATGAAATGCATAATTGTATGTTTATACAGGATCCCAAACTCTTGTACAAAAACATTTCTTAATAAACTAGAAATTCTACTACATAAATTAACTTCACACAGGAATAAAAAAATTATCATAGCGGGGGATATAAATATCGACACTCTCAAGTCTAGTGTGTATTCAGAGGACTTAAAAAACATCCTATTGAATAATAATTTACAAATACACATTAACAAACCAACGCGTAAAGATTCATGCATCGATCATATATGTAGTAACATAAAATATGCTAAAGGTGAAGTTCATTCATTATACCTATCAGATCACAACACCGGTCAAACCCTATCTTTTCCGTCAAACCAAGAACAAAGATTACCCTTCTGGTATGAAATGAAAAGGGACTTCAGCTTAGAAAATACGTTAAAGTTTAAAGATGTCTTATCTAAATTAACCTGGTCCGAAGTACTAGAGCAAAAAAATTTTAATAAAGCTTTTGATATATTTCACGAAACTTTACAATTATATTACAATCTTTGCTTCCCAATAAATAAAGTTAAAATTCATGCAAATGTTAACGCTCCCAAATGGATCACTAAAGGATTGAAAGTATCAGCCTGTCACAAAAGAACAATAAGATACCGTTACTACAAAAAATCCACAGACGACAACAAAAAAGCCTTCATAAAATATGATAAATTATTTAAAAAATGTATATCTAACTCTAAAAAACAAAACAATAATTCATACTTAAAAAATGCAAAAAGCAAGTGTAAAGCCACTTGGGATATCATAAAAAATAAAACAGATGATACAAAAACATTTGAAACAATAAAATCAATAGATTACAATAAAAAAATCGTTGAATGCCCAATGAAAATTGCGACTGCCTTTAACGATTTCTTCATATCCATAACAAATAAAGAGAACAACTCACATCCAAATTACAAGTTAATAGATTCATCAAATTCGACTATTTACCTAAGACCCACCTCTTGTGAAGAAGTTTCAAGAACCATAAATTCATTAAATAACACACGAGCTGTTGGTTATGATTGCATCTCAACAGCCATATTAAAAAATTGTAATAAAGAACTAGCGGACATTTTAAGTCACCTTATAAATCTATCGTTTACGCAAGGGGTCTTTCCAGAAAATTTAAAATCATCAATCGTAAAACCATTTCACAAAAAAAACTCTAAACAAGATATGAACAACTATAGGCCTATCACGTTAATTCCAATTTTATCTAAAATTTTCGAAAAAGTCATGCACTCCCGAATAATGAATTTCTTAAATAAATTTAACATAATAGTAAACAATCAAAATGGTTTTCAAAAAGATAAATCTACAACACTTGCTGCATTCTCATTAGTACAAAAAATAACAGAAAATATCGATAAACGTAATAGAGTTGCTGCCATTTTCTTTGATATGAGCAAAGCTTTCGATTTCGTAGATCACAAAATCTTGCTCAATAAATGTGAGCTTTATGGAATCCGAGGTAAAGCACTCGATTGGATTAAAAGCTACCTAAGCACTAGAAAACAATGCGTTGAAATAAACCAATTAAATGATCAACTTGTGTCTACACCATTCAGGTCTACTCTTTTAATAAATAAGTTCGGTGTTCCTCAGGGAAGTGTACTAGGCCCTCTTCTCTTCCTTGTTTACATAAACGATATTCCTCAAGTGACATCACACCAATGCATTCTATTCGCGGACGATATTTCAGTTATAGTACCGGAAAATTCAGATAGCAACTACGAAAATTCATTAAACAATACTATAGAATCAATAATGAACTGGTTAAAGGACAACAATCTAACAGCTAATGTATCTAAAACTAAAATTCTACAATTCTCTAACTATAACAATTCCCAATTAAAACCCTTAGACTTAAACTATTAAAACACTAAAATTGAAGAAGTCCTTGAGACCAAATTTTTAGGTATTACCTTAGATAGACACTGTAATTGGAAAGCACACACAACTCGCATATGCTCTAATCTAAATAAATTTGTTTTTGCTCTTAAAAAGCTTAAGATATTATCAAGCCAAAAAACTGCTATGACCGCGTACCATGGGTACGTCGGGTCAGTTCTCAGATACGGCCTTCTTGTATGGGGTAATTCTTCTCAGGCTAAAAAAGTCTTTATCACACAAAAAAAATGTGTCAGAGCAATTTGTGGGGTCGGACCGTTTGAATCTTGCAGACCTCTATTTAAGAAATTAGGATTACTAACTCTACCCAGTCTGTACATTTTGCAAGTAGGAATATTTGTTAAAAAGCACTCTCAGCTGTTTACTAAAGCCAATGAAAATAAAAAATTTCTTTCAAGAGATCCAACCCGACTGGCTGTCACAAGATGTAGAAGCACACTATTCCAGAACAACTGTTATAATATGTCTGTCAAAATATATAACCAAATACCTAAACAGATCAGAGAGCTACCATTAAATTATTTTAAGATAAAACTTAAGAAATGGCTCTGTATTAATGTGTTCTACACTTTAAGTGAATTTTTAAATTATAAGCTAAGCATAAAATAATTAAGCTAACTTAACTACTTAGGTATATACTTAGGTTAAATTCATCAATTTATGATCTCACTATTCTCATTTTTAATTTTTAAATATTTTCTTGTTCACATGATCTCAGTAGGCTAGTAATAAGTGTTTTTGTTTATATTTTTAAGGTGTTTTTTTGCATGCTGAAATAAGTAAGCAAAATATGTGGAACTAATTTTATATTTAAGACCTTTTATGTACCATATTTTATGCAAATAAAGATATTCTATTCTATTCTATTCATAATTACATCGTCATTATTTGACTTACGTGTGTTACGTTAACCAACAGATTAAAACCACCGGCCCTAATAAAGGTAGAATTTCCTCGCAAGCTGTAATAACTGTTTTTTTGCCTACATTATTTACAAATAAATACAGGCTGTAAGAGACAGCCCTTCGCAAAATAACAAGGTGCATTTAGCTCCTTATTTTGAATCATATTTCTCAGGAAAATTTTCATTTTTTTAATCGTTTTTAGGGTTCCGTACCAAAATAGTAAAAAAGGAACCCTTATGGTGTGACTCAGTCTGTCTGTCTGTCTGTCACAGCTGGATATCTCAAGAACTACTAATGCTATCAACTTGAAATTTGGAACAGTTTTGGATGATGTTTACCCAACTATTTTGCAAATATGAAAGAAATAAAAATACTTGTATTTTTTTTTGCAACAGGGACTGAAAGGGGGTCTTCAAAATTCAAAGTGGGCCTACTAGGGCATGTGGGGTATCATATGAAAGAACGTTGTTTGCACATTCTCAAACATTTTTTTCTTTTTTTTAGGCCACATTGTTTTCGACTTTTGATGAAAAATGAAAAAAAAAATACCGCTCCCCCCCCCCCTTATCTCCGAAGTTTGCAAAGCTAAAAATCAGAAATTATTCTATGTGATAGAAGTTTATGTAAAGATTACAGGAAAAATTATAAATGATGGTACGGAACCCTCGGTGCGCGAGTCCGACTCGCTCTTGACCGGTTTTTTTTCAGTTACTATTCGTTTATTTCAATGTTAAATTACATTATCTGTACGCAACCCTCCATTTATGTAAATACAACAGCTAAAATAATAAAAAGGCAGTCTATGTTGTTGTTGTTGTTGGATGTGTGTGAACCCGTGGCGGGGAAGCCTCGCTGCGCTGCCGTTCGCTACGTGCATTGTGCCAGGTTTATTGGATTCCCATAACGTTCCTGAAATAATTTGTTGTTGTTGGATGTGTGTGAACCCGTGGCGGGGAAGCCTCGCTGCGCTGCCGTTCGCTACGTGCATTGTGCCAGGTTTATTGGATTCCCATAACGTTCCTGAAATAATTTGTTGTTGTTGGATGTGTGTGAACCCGTGGCGGGGAAGCCTCGCTGCGCTGCCGTTCGCTACGTGCATTGTGCCAGGTTTATTGGATTCCCATAACGTTCCTGAAATAATTTGTTGTTGTTGGATGTGTGTGAACCCGTGGCGGGGAAGCCTCGCTGCGCTGCCGTTCGCTACGTGCATTGTGCCAGGTTTATTGGATTCCCATAACGTTCCTGAAATAATTTCATATACTGGTCATCTTAGTATGATATACTGAATTCACTCCATCAGTCTGAGGAAGGCTGTGCCTTACACCCTTTATAACCATTCTATTCTAAACAATAAATTCTCCAGTGCTGCAAGTATGTCGTCTTCGGAGGAGATATCTTCATCAAATGAACGAGGCAGCTCCAGTGACTCCAGATCTTCAGACTCGCTGCCTATTCGACGGACATGCAGGCCGGATAAAAAAGGTAAATATCTTTATCTACACCCATGCTATAAATCCTCCATAAAATTCTCTGAAACAGTTAACTTATTGCCAACATTAAAACAGCCAGTGTCATAGTAACCATGGTAACCATAATAGCATCCAAACGGGTGTTTTAATGTTGTACTGAATTTCATAATGCAACTCGTTTTCAAAAAAAGAATATTGTAATGCACGCGCGTTTCACTACAACAGCGCCCTAATTTTAAAAAAAGAACTTATTCGAATTCACGTCGTATACTATGACGCCGGCCGCCATGTTCGATACGAGTATTAGTATTGCAAAAAACTGTTTCAGAACCCTTTTTAGAGGTCTTATAACATGGATTTAGATAAAGTCTTGTATGCAACTGTACATAATTAGGTATTAAAACACTCATGTGATACTATTATCACACTCGGCTTCGCCTCGTGTGATAAACCCACATTCGTGTTTTAATACCCCTTATTATACGTCAGTTGCATAAATAACTATTATAAGCTTACGTTATTTGCACCGTGCAGCGCTTTATAATCTTTTGGGTAACACTAGTGATGTCCGCGATTAGAGGGGCTAGTGGCTAAGTAATAACAGCCGCACGAGTCGATCGAGCAGTGGTGGCCCCGTGGTAACGGCGCCGACCTGTGAGTTGTAGGTCGTAGGATCGAACCCAGGCAGGCACTTTACTTTGTGTAAATAATTTAATCACCACTGCTCTCAAATCGGTGAAGGAAAACATCGTGAGGAAACCGGCATGTCCTAGAACCAAAAATTCAAAGACATGTGACATCCACCAACCCCCGCCTGGTGGATTACTGATCACTCCTTCTCGAAGAGAGGAGGAAGTGGAAACAGGCTGATTGTGCACGGGTCGATCGAAGGTTAAGCTACTGTTGCTGCCGAGGTCGGTCCGTGGATAGGTGACCATCCATTATATATCGAGAGCCCTCCGTGCCTAGGAAAGCGCGCTAAGCCGTTGGACCCCGGTGTCATTTATACATCTTTGACAGTTGTTACAATCCAAATTTTTTTTCTAAGGAAAATAAAACAGTTATTTACAAAAATGGTATCTTACGTAAGCTAATTCAGAACTGTTTAATAAAAATCATAACTAAAAATGTTATTATTTGCAGCGACAGCATTAAAAAAAACTGATTTCTGGTAGAGAAAATGGTAAAATTCGGAAAAAAAATACATACCAGCTTATACATTTACGGGACGCCCTATATAACATTTTGTTTATAAAGGTGAACGCGCGAAAAACACTGAATCTTCGCCAGAAGTAAAGAAGAAGAAGAAAGGCCACTTAGAGGATAGCTCGGAGGAATCTGCGGGTGCCAAGGAGTGGTCCAACAAATCGAAGTAAGTTGTAATCAATAGGTATGAAAACTTTTTTACAAAAACAAAAACCGACTTCCAAAAAAAACACTACAAAGTGAAAAATAACTTTAATTTCGGAAGTCGGTGTCTTTGGATCTGTATTTTAGTTTTTTGCCACCGACTTCCGAAATTAAAGTTATTTTTCACTTTGTAGTGTTTTTTTTGGAAGTCGGTTTTTGTTTTTGTAAAAAAGTTTTTATTTTTCACTTTTTAGTGGTTCAGTCTGTAATTTATCTAAGTTACAATAACCCAATGTCAGCTGCTCATCACGTTTTACAAAATGTTGCTTTTCCCGATGCAGGGCCGTTAATTTTTAGGAGTTCTCCTAGTAAGAACCAGGAGAAATGGAGCTCATGGTGAAGTCACCATTACCATTATTTTGACGAGCATAATATATCTAAGTATATAACAGGTTGCGATTCGATTACTTTAATATTATTAAAGTAATCGAATCGCAACCTGTTATATACTTAGATATAATTGAGTATTTCCGATGGCCCTCTGTGGTCTTCATCATCAGTTCCAGCTCACCGAATGGTACTTTCCGAGAGCAAATGCACGAGTTACTATAAAAAATACCGAAATCGATATAGGTGTGCCCATAAAATTTGAGGGTTTCCCTCGATTTCCATGGGATCCCATCATCAGATCCTGACTTGATGATCATGGGACCACTTGGGACGTATACCCTTTCGAACAAAAAAAGAAAAATCCAAATCGGTCTAGCCATTTTCGAGTAATCGGGGAACATACATAAAAAAAAAAAAATAAAAAAAAAAAAAAAAAAAAAAAAAAGGTTCCGACGAATTGAGAACCTCCTCCTTTTGGAAGTCGGTTAAAAATTGGTAGTTATAATCCTCTCCGTTTATTTGGTTTAGCATAATTTTGTCGATGGAGATCTGTTTCATACTACGTTTAGACGCAAACTTGTCTATAGTTTGACCGACCCGCTGTACCGGGGCGCGGGACGCCGTGAGTGTTGATGAATGAGCGGCCTGGGGCCGTACGTAAAAAAAGATCATGGATCCATCATGATTCCAGTGAGAGAGAGAGAGAGAGATGGAGCTATAGGGTCAGCGCACACCAAGTGCTGAGCATTTTCTGAGACTGTTGAAAAATTAATCTTATGACAATTCCATACATTGCAAAATTAAATACACGTCCAAACTCATGCATGCTCGAGCATGGTCGAGCATCAAGTTTGGACGTGTATTTAATTTTGCAATGTATGGAATTGTCATAAGATTAATTTTTCAATTGTCTCAGAAAATGCTCTGTTCTGCTCTGCTCTGCTCTTGGTGTGCGCTGCACGCTATACAACCTATATCACCATCCTTTTTTCTCAACGGAATCATGATGTATCCATGATCTTTTTTCACGTCATACGGCCCCTGCCCGTCTCTTTTCTTTCTTTCTTTTCTCGCCGCGCACATACCTAAGGCGCGGTACAGCGGTATCGGTCAAATTATAACCAAAATTCCAAGAATATTCAATACCATTGATAAAATCACTCAGTTTACATCACATCACATTCAGTTAAGGCGACATCTACAGCTATAAATGTCCTTACAGGTCATCAAAATCATCACATCGACCTCCAAAGATGAAACGCCGCGACAAGTCCAAAAAACGTCGCGATAAGTCCAAAAAAAGTCGTAAGCGCAGCGGTCTCACACAATACGACGCTGAAGGCAATGTCATACGTGCCCGGGTTACCTACGGAGGCCTGAGCGGCGATGAAGGCGAGAACGACTGGTCCCCCAAACACAGGACACGGCAGAAGAAGATTAATTATACTGAGATGCCAAACACTGAGTCCGAGGATGTAAGTTTGGTAAATTATGAGGAACTCTGTTGAGGTTCTGGACCTTTTTCCCTTTTGCATGGTGTTTATGTCGGCAAGTTTTACTGTGCAAATTGTTGAAACAGACTTAGACTGTTTGCTCACCGCACCGGCAACGGGACGTCAATGATAAACGAGATTTTTTGGCCAATAGTAAATGTACTGTTGCTACTTCAGCGCCGTCATTTTTAGGGTTCCGTACCTCAAAAAGAAAAAACGGTACCCTTATAGGATCACTTCGTTGTCCGTCTGTCTGTCTGTCAAGAAACTTTTTCTCAGGAACGCGTGGAGGTATCAAGTTGAAATTAATATCAAGTTCAGAGTCCAAAAAAAATCAAGCTTCTAAGTCAAGGCAATAAAAAATAAGGCCATTTATGCGACGTATTTTGATGCTCGCAAGTAAATCAAAACCTATAGAGTACTTCCCGTTGTGGCAAGAAGCAAGGTCTCGCAGCAGAAGTAAAGGAAAAAGTCCGAAAATTGAATTTTTTTTTGGTATTACAATGTTAAGTTTGTTTTAGGGATAAATTCTTTTCAACTACGGAAACGGAACTTGTGCGTGGTCCGACACGCACTTGGCCGGTTTTTTTTCTCGTTGATGTTCCGTTCCCGTGCGGTGGACAAACATTTACAACTAAGTGTACTAGAAACGACACGATACGATAAGATACGATACGATACGATACGATACGATTAGGTAGTTCACTACCTATCTAAACCTTTCTAGTATAGTTGAAAATCGCTGCTTTCGTTAGTTTCGTGTAGTTGCTTTCTAGTATACTTGCAATCGTATCTATACTAGAAAGGTATAGGTAGGTAGTGAACTACTAACTACTTTACTAACTAAAACTCTTAAAACATAAATTCACGGAAGGTAACTTGCACATTAAAAATTGCAAGTGGTGAAGTAGTAGTATTATTTTCATCTATAACCGATTTTCGGCCGCAAAATTTCTAATCAACAATTCTCAAACTTCCATATGCAACCAGAGGCATACATACCTAAATAACATGTCAAACTCAACAGGAAATGCACAAATCCAGTGGCAAACACATGCCGGACAGTTCAGACGAGTACAAGATAGACACGGACGCTTCAACGGATTCCGACGATGAACGCAAGAAGCGTAAGAAACCAGAAGAGGAAGATGGGGAACAGGTCAATGAGGAGAAGAGGAAGGCTCTCAGTGACCTAATCAAGAAGACTGCTGTGGTACCGCTTGAAAAGCTGCCTGAAGATGTTACGAAGGCTAAAACTGAGGAGTTACAGGCGCATCTTAGTGAGTATTTATATATTTAGAGACATTGCAAAAGGGCCAGAAATGTTTGTTAGCCTGTTGAAGTTATCAGACTGGGCTAGAGGTGTTGTAAAAATAAATATCATATACTAGATATTTCGCCATTTATAAATCAGATTTTTGTTTGCAGCGTCTTTTAAAGTTATTGTTTGGTTGCATTCCTCATTAATTAGAAGATTTTCTATACATAATATACAGGAAAAGTTTTTAAGCAGTGCGCAAAGTTTCACCCATGAATATGAACAACTTTTACTAAGGGACCAACTCTGAAATCACAATAAAAAATCTGCTGTTTCATACAAATGTTCAATATTTACTCGACCAAAATGTATGAAACAGCCGATTTTTTTTTTCGTGATTTCAGAGTTGTTCCCATAGTGAAAGTTGTGCATATTCATGGGTGAAAATTTTCTATCAAAAGTTTTCCAAATCACTAATAACATTTAGCGGAAAATGTGAAATATGATGTGGTGAAAGTGAGCCTAATACCCGTTTCCACCAACCCTAAGTGACACTTAAATGTATCCCTAAATATTATTGCACTGTTGGATTTTCAACTCTCGGCGCTGTTAACCCTGGCGTTGAAAATTCAACAGTGCACTTTTATTTAGGGATTCTTAAAAGTGTCACTTAGGGTTGGTGAAAACGGGCATAAATGTTTTTATTTTTAGGGGTTTGTTGTCTTGTTTATGTAATCACTTGTGGACAAACTGGTTTGGTTACAGACGCGCAGGCGGCAGCGGCTATGATCGCGCGACCATCACGCGGCCGAGGCAGCCGGGGCGGTCGCGGGAGCAGGTAACGTACACTCCTATATTTATCATTTATGTAATGTACCAACTACTTTATACATGGGCTGCCCACTGTACATGTTTCCTATAAATATTAGGTATAGAGCAATGACGCTTTTCGTGTCTGTGTGTGTGATCACTTAGTTCTTCTAAACTACACAGTGGATTTTGATGTGGTCATTTAGTTAAAGAATTTATTCCGGAAGGCATAGACTTATAAAAAAAGGAGGACTCCGCGCCACGCATATCGAAAGTGAGGTGTAAGCCGGACCGTTTGTACAAACACGCCTCACACACACATTTACATAATAGTATGCCGACCGGCCGCCATTACGTGACACGAGCGACGGCGTCTTTGCAGGTACTCAAATCACGCACACATAGATCGGTACGGTGCTTCACTTTCGATATGCGTGGCGCGGAGTTCTCCTTTTTTATATGTCTATGCCGGAAGGTTTAAGTGTACTATACATAGATATAGCATAATAAATCTTGACGTTTTGACAAGTCGCCTCATCATTACAGTCACAAGCATAAATGCAGGGTCAAATTAAATTAGCTAGCAAAACTAGTAGACGTGATGGCTATCGATATCTAAACACTAGCACTTCCAGCGCGGCTGCGCCCGCGTGGATGTCGGATAATATCCCACGGGAACGTACTACCGGGAATTCCTTCCTTATTCCTTGAGGGAAACTGTGCAAATTCAGCTTTCTAGGTCCAAGGGTTTGGGCTGGGCGTTAATGAGTCAGTCAGTCAGGACTTCTATTTTTATTTATAGGTATAGATAGATAGATGACAAAAAAAAAATTTTTTTTGGGGGTCAATGACCGCTGGTATTGTTGTTACTTGAAGTGTGAGTTGATCAAATCTGTTTTATCGTGTTGAGATATCGATACCCGTCACGTCTGTGAAGTTTACACAAAAAACTGATTTTTAAACTGATATTATAAGTGACTACGGTTGATGACCCAAAAAAACATCATAAAATTTATTTATTTTTTGTTTTAAGTATCATGTTTAGATATCGATAGACATCATATCTGTGGAGTTTTTTTTATTTATTTAATTTGACCCTGTATATGAATGGACAGCTCGGAAATTATATCTGATTTCATGATTCATACATTAATTTACGACGGTAAATACCGGGTGTAAAAAGACACGAAGCCGAAAGCCACATTTTGTACCCATTATTTGGATCGTTTTTTTTCCATTCGACCATATCTGGGAATCCACTGGTATCCAATCATTATGTAAATAAAATAAATGGAATCCACTGGTTCTGGAGATATTGAAGGTCAAAGTCCCCTTTTTTTTTTACTTTCTTACTAAAACGTATTCCAAGTGTTACTACTAAACTTTTTCCGACAAGTACCTACGCGTACCGTAGAGCGAAGGGGCGGGGCTTAATTCCGTTTGCCTGGGTTCGTGTCACATTGCGCGTATTAAAAAATTGCTTTTTTTTTTGTACCTAAAAATAAGAGCCGTTTCCCAGCAATAATTTTTGCACAAAGCTACAGTACCCGGCGATAAATATTGCACATCGACCTTTGGAAAGAGACAATCGGCTAATTTCGGCTTCGTAGAGCGTTATCTCTGTCGCACACTGCCAATGTGACGTTTTGTCAGTCGTTGTTCAAAATATATATTTAGAGTTGTTAACACCCCCAAAAAATAGTTTAAAGTTGTACTGTACTATGGCATATTTAGGAAAAAGAGGGAAACCTTTACGAGGTCAGTCACGCGAAATTATCTACAATGTTTATAAATATTTTGTAACCGAAGCTGACAGATTTTAAAAAAATGAAGATGAAAATGTAAGTTGTTTCAAAAGCGAGTTGCAAATGCCACTGGAATTTCAAGAAGAACTTTGAACAATATACTAAACGAAGTCAGTACTGAAACACATTCTACTGAAATTAAGTTCAGCACTCCAAAAAAAGGGAGACCAATAAAGCAATTTCGTTTATACAAAATAATTCAATACGTAAGTAAACATAATGTGAACATGTTTTTTTTTATTTTATTTTACCCCAACCTAAAGCCATCACTTATAGAAAAATTGGTGTATTTTAAACAAAGAATAAAAAGAATTATCAAAAGAAGCAAATCATAATTGTTTTAACAGCTCCTAATAGATACCAGACTGTTTGTATTTCGTGCGACAGAGATGAAGCCGAAATTAGCCGATTGTCTCTTTCCAAAGGTCGATGTGCAATATTTATCGCCGGGGACTGTACTTAGTTAGATGTACAGTATGCTTAGTTGACGGCTTTGTGATGTGTCTTTTTACACCCTGTACAATTATGTGATAATTTGTGGAAGGCAAGTACGAGTGGCAGCACAAATATGTGAAATCCAAGGAACACCAAAACTGTCTGGCGAGACAAGAGACGCCAAAATGTAGGATGCTGCATCGACTTCAAATATACAGGGGAAACGAGGCCCCAATTTACGTCGGCGTAACATGTCTAATCTTCCATACTTCTGAACTATAGTCTGTTTTTTTTAACAAACGAGTACTGGGTATGTCTCTCGCACGGGGTGGGTGGAACGGACTTTATGTTGATTACGTGGACCAAAAGCAACGCAGTCAAAATTACGTGGACCAATAGCAACGCAGTCAAAATTACGTGGACCAATGGCAACGCAGTTAAAATTTTCAGTACTCGTTTGTTAAAAAACACACGAGTATAGTCATCATCTCGGTAGTCGCCTCCTTTCATGCTATATCGCCGTTCCTTTGGTCTTCCCCTACTCTTATAGCCATCCACTTTCACACTCAAAACTTTCCTCATGACATTTTCCTCATTCCTCTGACATGTAAAACAATAATAATAAAAAATAGTAATAATAAATATTGTACTTATGTACGAAACAGTGTTGATTGCAGAGGCCCGCGCGGCGGCAGCAGACCCGGCCGCAGTTCCGGCGCCAACAGTGAGGCGCCCGCCAGCGATGACGCGCTCGCTAAACTTATTGGAGTTAAGATCAAAGGTACGTTACTATAGTATTTTGTCGTATGTAGATATTATCTATGTAAGCGACGCAGCTCGCATAGGTACTTTTTGTGAAAAACTTTTTAAAAATACTTTTGGGTTTCTTTTTAGCCGTCAAATTGATGTGCACTTTTTTATTGTTGTTCTGTCATCGTCGTCGATATAAAACCATTGTATTTTCTCTGTTATTTTGCTAATTAAATATATTCGTTTAATCGTTTATTTTACATCTCCGCTATTTTCTTGCAAATTGATCCCGGGGACCATTACAATCTATGTTAAAGTATTTTAGCTCAATAAATTTCAATTTATGTTTGTACAGATCTCAGAACGGACGGCTCACCAACGAAAGCTAATCAAGTAAGTTCTCAAACTCAAGGATCACACACGTCATACAATTTTTGCACATACTGTAAAAGTACCTTCTTAGGAGCCCTATCCATGGTAAGTAATCGTCTTTCACTTTACAGGTGGAAAGAGAAAAGAAACGTCAAGAACGGGAAGCGAAACGAGCCGAGCGCGAAGCTAAAAAAGTCGAAAGATTACAAAAGAAAGAAGAAAAGGAAAAAATGAAAGAACAAAAAGCCAAGGAAAGAGAAGAGAAACGTCTCGCGCGACTCGCTATGCAAGAAACTAAGAGAATAAAGAAGGAGAAGATGGAGTTCTCCCCCGTGGGGCCTCCCATGGGTTCCATGGGGTACGGAGGCCCGGGGGGACCCGGGGGCCCGGGCGGGCCCCCGCCGCGGCTCCCGCACGGTTTCGGGCCCCCGCCGCGCATGCCTAATGACTTCCACGAACAACCACGGTTCCCTACTACGCCGAGGTTGCAGGTAAACATTCTTCAACATCTTTAGAGGCAAGATTGGCCCAGCCATCTTTGAATTTCGAACATTTCGACTATGTGAAGTTGTAAATACAAGCACTGATTTGAAACCTGAGTGTAAGGCCCACTCGCTCCACAAATCACTTTAGTTTAGCCCTAAACATATTTAAATCATCATTCTGTCACTATCATCTTGAAAACAATGGACAGAAATAAAACGATGTTTTAAATACGTTTAGCGTTAAATGCATTAAGTGATTTGTGGTCAACACACATCTCACACAAATTGTGAATTTCGTATTTAAAACTTTGTCAGTCGAAAAAAAAAAATACAAAAACTGGATTATAGAGGTATGAGGAACAGGGTGTAAAGGTCCTCCATAGAAAAGGGAGGATCCTCCGACCAGCCGGGTGTTGTGTCTAGATGGGCTACTGACCGGCGATTGATGTTGAGACGTTGTATTATGCTAATCGCGCGGTAAACTCTGCTTGCGCGATGCAGGATTTTGCGTGACGTCAGTGTGATGCGTAGTTCTTACGTGGCGATGTAGATGTCGCCACAGGCTGAAGGGTTTAAACTTGAACGAGAGTTAGAACTCGTTTTGTAATAAGACGGTCAGTATTTAGATTACTACGTAGTTCAAACGACTTTTGTTAACGTTTAGAAAGGAAGAAAATAACTTTTGACATGTAAATTTCCAGGTGCGTGCGGAGTTACGAGGCGTGTTATCGGCTGAAGAGAGAGCGCAACACGGACGACCCGACCATGTCGCTGCTCTTAGAGAAGGTATACTCAATTCTCAATCATTTATTGCATTCCACAATGTGTACTTTAGGTGGTAACTTAAAATTTAATGAGATCATTCTATGGACCCTGTCGGGCACAGCAAAATATAAGAGAAGAAACCTTCTCTCCTCTTCTCTTTAGGTGCAGGCTGCAGCGCAGAAGCCAGACTATCCGTGACGCACTTTTTAGTATGCGAAAATAGAACCTAAGCAATTATTATGCAGTAACGCACACGACGCGCAAAAACTCCGGCGCACAAAAAATCTGTGTCATTCTGGCAGATCGCGCTGCGCCGCACCACTCAAAATTGCGCGAAATAAATAGAACGTTTGCTTCAACACGCGCTAACGCAGACGGCGCACTTTTAGTATCGCACAAAAAGTCTGTCGTCCTCGCTGCGCCTTAAGTGGGGGACATAGAGTCTACTTTCCTACATATCGGCCGATAGAATGATCAAAGATGTGCGTCGTGTGTTGAGACTGCGTTCAATCCGCGACGGACTTTTTGTGTGCCATGCAGACATTTTGTGCGCCACAGACTCGATAACACAAAAAGTGTGTCATCTGCGTTGCACCTTATTAGGCTTTTTTTTTTGTAATATTTATGAATTTTCAAACGTGTGTGGTATGGTCGTCGTCTTTTGTTCTTGTATATAATTAACTATTGCGTGACGTCATGATTGGTTGAGAATTAGAATAGATGAATGGTACACGTATGAGATGAGGGTTTTACGCAAATCGATAATATTCTAATCAAAATAGCTTACTAACTAGTATACAAATAGACCAAATCGATTTATGACGCTCAAACTACAAAGTGACATTCATCCTTAGGATGGTAGAGCAATATTACGAGGTGGAGTAAACTATTTATTTATTAACAAAGGTAAAAAAAAAATTACAGATCTTATGTTTGATGAACAGAGCGCTATGTTATGCCAGGAGCCGTACAAATATGGTTTGCAAATCTAGCATAATATTATAAATTAAAATCTATTAAACGCACGGTACAGGCGCGCGCGCAGGCCGACCGCAACGAGCTGTTTTGCATTGAAATGCGATGCGCTGCGGTACAACCGCTTGTGCGTTTAGTTTTACCTCCGCTCCACACGTTGGTCTCAACGTTGGTTGGACAATTTGTTAAGGCATCTTAGGAGTTATGCTAGTTTAGTCCCGTCAGAGCCAACATTATGATGTTCTGGCAAAAATGGTTTTTCACACATCAACTAATAATTTTTTATTCTTATAGATTTATTCCGGCTTTCATCCTATATTACCGGGTGTGCTTGGTATAGTTCGATAAATTCTAACACCTCATTCGTCCATACGGCGGCATGGACGAGGACATCTTAACTTGATACAGACCCGCTCTGCCCACTCTCGATGCGTGTCGCAACCAGACAGCACAAGCAACCATGGCCGAATCGCGAGCGTTGGCGCAGATTCCTTTGATAAAACCGACACGCGCCGACCAACTGCCAACGCTCGCACCAACGTTGGGGCCAATGCAATTTTCTAGATCCATATGTTGGACGCGCGACATTAGGGCCAACGTGTGGAGCCGGCCTTAGGCAAACGTGCTACTCGCTTAAATGCGGGTGAATGTTTTGAGGTTTATAATTATTAGTAAACAGCCTTTGTATTTCCGATCCAATTTCGATTGAATTGGTTTTACTTACAACTCATGTCATAATATCCAGGTACGCTTTCAGTAGCCGGATCGCCGCAGCCGTTCAAGCCGATCACCGAGGAGCCCAGCATCATCACACGGATGCCGCACATGATTAATCAGCAATACAGGTGAATATTTGTATGAAGTTAGTTGTTCCTTGAGTTGGTTTCGGCATTTCTTCTCAGGGATGGGAAATGTCGACTCCCGCTAGCTTATTTCTTCTTTTTTTTTAATATGACGTGTAAAAGTGATTTATTTATTTATTTATTTAAACTTTTCGCACTTAAATTTGTACAAAGGCGGACTTAATGCCTTAGGCATTCTCTACCAGTCAACCAAGGGTGGTGAAGAGAATTATGGCAGATGCTCAGTATGAGAGGCATAAATAGAAAGAACACTAAAAATATATCTTAATTAATTATAAATAGACTACATAAACAGATACATAAATAGGTTATAAACTAATAATAAACATACATACCTACTTACTATAAAATATACCTATATTATATATATATATATATATATATATATACAATACATATTATATACAAATTCAAGAGAGAGAGATGTTGCAATAACTCTACACTATTGGTTAAGAAAATAACTCTGCAATTTTCGCTTAAATGCATACCGACTGGTGGCCGTCCTGATATCAGGAGGAAGCGCATTCCAAAGAAGAATGGACTGAATATGAAAGGAAGAATGAACAAAGTCAGAAGTGTGAGAAGGACAAAGTAGAAGAAGATTGTTAGAAGAACGCAGATTCCTAGCGTGTGAAGAACATAGATATTGGAAGTGAGACACAAGATAAGAAGGAGGAGTGGGAGAGTTAAGAAGGGAGAAAAGCGTGGTCAAAGCACGTAAACTTCTTCTTTGACGAATGGACATCCATTTGAGCTCAGATCTATAGCTCGACACATGGTCATATTTTCTGAGGTTGAATATGAACCGGATACAATTATTGAGCAGTCTGTCAAGCTTATTGAGCAAAACCGCATTCAAGTCAAAGTAGCACACGTCACCATAGTCGATGATAGGGTAAATCAAAGTCTGCACAAGCATAGTTTTCGTCTTAGCAGGCAAAAAGTTTCTCAGACGATACAGTGACCGCAGAGTACCGTTCACCCTTTGACTAACACTGGAGACCTGACGTTGCCAGCTAAGTGTCGAGTCAAGATGTAAACCGAGATCTTTCACACTAGGGGTAATGGGTATGACGGTACCATTGAAAGTAAGAGGAGGAAGAGAGCTAAGCGTCACCCTACCCAACATGCGCGAGCTTCCAATTACAATGGCCTGACACTTTAAGGGGTTTACTGACACCCCAAAACTATCAGACCACTTCCTGATAGCCTCTAAGTCTCGGTTTACATCCGCTATAGCGTCCGACAAACCCTCTACCCGCGCAGCTGCATACAATTGAAGATCATCAGCATAAAGATGATACGAACACCGAAGACAGTGAGTTATAAAATTAATGAAGATGGAAAATAGCAATGGAGAAAGAATACCGCCTTGTGGAACACCAGCATCCAAGTCACGCCAACTCGACGAGCTCTCATCAACGCGAACTGATTGCTGACGTTCCCGAAGATAAGAAGAGAACCATTCCAAAGCCTCGGACGAAACCATAAGATGAGAGAGCATAGAAAGGAGAATATCGTGACTGACGGCATTAAAGGCGTTAGAGAAATCAATTAATACCAATACGGTAACCTTGGTATCCTCCATCGCTTCTCTAACGTCACCAGTCACTTTGAGGAGAGCGGAGGCTGTACTGTGCCCAGGCCTGAATCCAGACTGAAAAGAGCTGACAAGTTTGTTCCGGTGAACAAACCCTGCAAACTGCTTGTGTACGCAGGCCTCAAGCACTTTAGACAAGAATGGTAGAATGGAAATGGGTCGATAGTGACAGGGTAGGGAGGGATTAGAAATTTTAGGGAGTGGGCGGACATAGGCCATACGCCACAGGGATGGGAATTGTCCGGAATCAAGAGAGAAGTTGATGATGTGGGCAATGGGAGGGAGAAGGCTATCAAGGATCCAAAGGATCATATTACGACTGATGCCGTCATAGCCCACAGCTTTGGATTTTATGGACAGGATGATCTTTCTAATTTCGTCCAAGGAGACCGGAGAGAAGCGAAATGGTTCTATGATGGGACTAGCTAGGCCAGTGATGAAATCAACCGTCTGGGACAACATTTGGGAATCCAAATGACAGGAGGTTGTGAAGTGACGGTTGATATCATCAAGGCCAATTGTATTAGGAAAACCCACATGACGTGGTCTGCCGATACCAAGAGTACCAAGGAACTTCCAGATATCAGCAGGTGAAGAAGAAGATATGTTCTCGAGAATATGGCGGCGTTTAGCGTTGCGTATCATCTGATTACACCGATTTCTAGCAGCTTTGAAAAAGCTCCGATTTCCTTCACTGCGATCCTTTTTAAATTTGCGAAAGGCCCGATCCCTGCGCCTCATCGCCATTCGAACCCCTGTCGTCATCCAAGGAGCAGGAGGACGCCGAAGTTTGATCTTCTTAACAGGAGCGTGTTTGTCGTAGAGACCAAGAACAGTCTGATTAAAAATGCGCAATTTTTCATCAACAGCTGTGGCCGCTGCAAGGAGATCCCAACTGAGGTCTGAAGCATCCTGACGAAGCTTATCAACATTCATGCGTGCAAAACACCGCATGTGCAGAACTTTTGGGACAGGTTTAGGCGGTTTTAGGACATAGGAGAGGAAAATGAGGTCATGATGGGAAAATCCAGGAGCGGGACACTGACCATGAGAGGGAACGAGGGAGGGAGTGGATGTAAGGATTAAGTCGAGCCATGTGTCATCGCCTGAGATATTAAAATGGGTAGGTTGCAGTGGAAGTACATGGAGACTAACCGAATCAATTATGTGAAGGAGCTTATGGGATCGAGGAGTGTGGTGTGCAAGGTCAGTGTTGAAATCGCCCATGATGACGCAATGTGCATACTCTGACCCTACGGATTCCAGCGCCAGTTCGAGATTAGAAAAATAATCAACGGCGGGTGGACAATAGACAACACCAAGAAGGGTCTTGACACCTTTGACGCAGACCTCTAAAAAGAGGTACTCAGCAGTAGCATGGTATTGTGAAGGAGATGAAGCAATGATTTTGAAAGGAAAATCGCTACGAAGATAGATAGCTACACCACCCCCTCCCTTACCAATTCTATCATTGCGGATAAGAGTGAAACCTGGGAGAGAGTAGGTAGTGGAAAGAAGATGAGGTTTAAGCCAACTCTCAGAAACCAGAACGGCATGGACATTGGCGTCGGCAAAGGTGTCCAACAGATCACTGTGGTGACTTGGGATACTTTGCGCATTTATATGGCAGACATTAAACAAATGACCTTTTTGTTGACTGAAGCACCGATGCACAAAGTCACCAAGTGTGTCAGTCAAGGAGCTGAAACTTGCATTAGCGAATGAGCTAGAGGAATCAATGGCAGAGTAAAAAGAATCATCATCAGATAACATAAAATATAAATAAAATAAATATAAATAAAATAAATATAAATATCTACTAAATATATAGGTACTTTAACTAAGTAAAATTGCTTTCGCTCTAGGTGCAACACCACTATCTGTGCACCACCCACCAGTATATATAAGGATCCTTTGACGCGTGGCCAAAATCGGAACTAACGCGTTTTGTTTTCCAAATCTTACAAGTTATTCAAGCGCCAAAAGATCCCTGTACAGTATATAAGTCTTAGATAATATGTCATTGATATAAGTAATACATAACCAGAAAAAAAAACATCAATCAAAACAGGAAACTGACAGTATCACAAGCAAACACAAAATATTATGAACAATCAAAGAACAAAAGAATACATGACAAATTTACAAGAGCAAAAACAGAACGCACTTTACGAAACAACAGAAACGTGGAACGGACGTCAAACATTTCAAGATTGACAGGTGACAGTGACAATTAATGACAGAAACAGAGCAACATTAGTTTACTAACACAAAAATAATAAATTACCGACACAATGAAATCTAAGTAGTTTTGAGGTGAAAATAAGAAAATGTATGCAGGTAGACGTGAACAACAACTATGCCGGTTATGTGAACTGACGTCACTAACAAAAACAAAACTGATAAATTGGAGAACCACAAACACAATAATGTTGTTAACAGTTAGTTTTTACGCGCTCCACTAACAGGCTTGCCTCCGGAACCAGCAGATGACTCCCCGGCCTTCTTAGGGTACTTAGCCAACAAGGGATTGAGTTCCTCTAAAGAACAAATCTTATACCGTTGTCCATCGGGGGATCTGATTGCAATAACCCCGTCCTGAGTCCAGCATGCTGGTATACCGAAGTGCAGGCGCGCCCTGCTGAAAACCGTCTGCCTGGACCGGGTCAAAAACTCCTTGACTGTGACCGTGGAACCCTTCAATGCAGACTTTGCCTTCCAAACAGTGGATTTCAGGTCAACACTGGAGAACCTCACCAATATCGGTCTGCTAGTTGTTGGTCCTTTGTTAGCTGTTCCAAGTCTGTGACACACTTTGATGGAAGAAGCGGTGATATCAGGCAGCGCCAGTTTGTTTTTCAGGACATCTAACACTAGAGACTTGCAATCCTCTTTGTCCGCTTCAACAAACCCCGTGAAAATGAGAGCTTTCCGACGAGATCTTGTCTCCAATCCATCAACCAACCTAGTGCACTCTATGATCTGCTTCCTAAGAAGTCCCAGCATGCCGAACATAAGCTCACGAAATGACCGGAACTCCTCAGCAATCTTTGCCACGGTGTCCTTTGCCGGTCCAGCACTTTGGATCTGTGCCTCAAGCTCACCCATCTTTTTAAGGAAGCACTCCTCGAGATTCTTCTGGGCCGATTGGATATCATCCAGTTGAGATGACATGATGAAGTGTGTAGAATTTGCAGTGAATATGACAGTGAGAAGCTGGCAGGTGGTAAAGTTTTAAGTGCTTAAGTTACATGGAATGTTTCACCAATGTAAGTGCTGCTTATTTAGTAGTTTATGCAACAAATATTGAACTCAAAAGCAAATAAAAATACTTAATAATAATTTTAATTAAAATAGATTTACAAAGTTGTGTGTTAACTTTTTCAACACCTACCCCCGAAAAAAAAAAAAACGATTCCTATTCCTATTTATAGAATAATCAATTTCATCTAATTTATTAAAATCTCTAGGTTTTGTCATTTAGGCCCACTGACCCCATATACCACTAAATGCATTTGATGAAACTTATTGAAAATATCTTTCCATTTCTGTCAATCATTTGAAGAGGTCAGATTTTATTGTGGGCATAGGTTATACAGACATATGTTAGGTAAATCTGTCGTATAAGTTAATGATGTTTTAATAATCGAAGTGGGCCTAGTGTTGGTCAAAGCACGTGAAATTATTTTCTTACGTTTTAGTTCGTTAATTTAGAACCGTATTGATGATTTTTATGATAATTATCTTCTAAGTAGGTATTATTATTTAGCAAGTATTAGTGTATTTTATTTTCTCAAGTTTTACACTGATTGTCGCTATAAACGTTAAGCCGTGTAGTTGATGTTAACGATGTGTTCGTTTCAGGGGTCCGATGATGTACCCGGGCGGCGGGCAGTACGGGCCGCGACAGAACATGTCCATGTACCCGCTGCACGCCGCGCTCGGGCCCGCGCGCCAGTTCCCGCAGTACTACCCGCACATGCGCGCCATGCCGCCCAACCACCCCAACCACCCCTCGCACCAGTCTCACCCCTCGCACCAACAGCACCCCGGCGCGTACACCCCGCGCGGTCCCTACTCTACCGCCACGTCTCCCGCGCCGGCCGGCGCTCACAGCGCCCCCGGAGCGCGACCGCACGGCCCACCACACGGCATGCCGGGTCCGCACGGCCCGCCCGGCCATGCTCCGCCCGGGCACGGGCCACCACCCGGACATGGTCCGATGCCCCCAGGACACGGCCCGCCTAACAGCACTCACGGGCTGCCAGGACACGGACCCTCTCCCCCCAGACACGGCCCGCCTACACCGGGCCACGGCCCCTCGCCGCACGGCCCCCCACACCCTGGACACGGGCCGCTCGGCCTGCACCGACAGCATGCGCCCGGCCCGCCCGGCGCGATGCCTCCTGCCTCCAGCCCGCACGGCATGCCAAACGCCGGCATGCCCGGGCCGGGCGGTCCGCTCGCCATGCACCGCGGCATTCCCCCAGGCCTGGCCGGGGCCCTCGCCGGCACCTTGCAAGGCCGGGAGCCCTCCGCGTCTCCGTCGGCCCCGCCGCGCTCCACACCACCCTCGGAGCACGAGCCCCCCGTGCGGATCAAGGCGGAGGTGAAGACCGAGCCCGAGTACCACTCGCCCGCTGCCTCCCCCGCGCGCGACCCCACCCCGCCGCGCGACGAGCCGCCCCGGCATCCCAAGATCAAACACACAGAGAACAAGGACCGGCGGCCGCGGTTCCCGCTCGGGCCGTATGCTCCGCAGTACGGGCCGTACGGGCCCTACGCGCCGCCCCCCGGGCCCGCCGAGCGCGGCGCCATGCCGGGCCCCCGCCCTCCTCCCCAGTTACATCACCCCTACGCGCCCGAGGCGCAGCCGCGGAGCCCCGCGTCGTCGGAGCGGCCGCATTCGCTGGAACCGGCCGGACACGGCCCTCCGCTCGGGCCGCCGTACTTGCCAGTGCACTTGCGCCCCCTGGCGCGGCCGCCGTACGGGCCGGCGCCGGGCCCGCGAGGCAGCCCGGGCGCGGGCTCGTTCGCGCCGCCGCACTACCCGGACGTGGCGCGAACGTCGCCGGCCGGCCCGCTGCCGCTGAGCGTGCGCGAGGCGGGCGCTCCCGACAGGCTGGCGTCGCCGGCGCGGCTGGAGCCGCTCGGGATAGTGAAGCAGGAGGTGTTGGGCTTGGTGAAGTCGGAGTCGCCTGCCCCGAGTGCGGACGTGCAGGCGCCGGGCGCGCTGTGTGCGCGGCCGGACGCGGAGGGCGCGCTGCGGCTGCCGGACGGCGGGGCCGGCGCCGTTTGCGGCTCCGTGTTCGGCGGACTGGTGAGCTACTTCTCGAGCCAGCACGAGGACGACGACATCGACGCGTGACTCGCTCGTACTCCGTGTACTCGCTGTACATACCGCGCGATAGATAATTTTATTTATGCGCCGCGCCTCGCGGCTCACCCTGTACGATATTATGTGTTAGCGTAGGAGATTTAGTTTAGCAATAGGGAGTAAATATTATATATTATGTATGAGTCTTTTTGGTCTCGAATAGGCGAATGTATTATTATTTTGGTTATGTTTAAGTGAGATTTATTTATATACGACCGATAGGTACTTACAGTATACTCTGAATACGAATTTTATTAATGAGATCGATGACATTTTTTTTGAAAAAATAAATGTTTTATCCTACAGATTGCTTGTATTATTAATTCACTTCAAAACTTCCTTTATCGTACCGGCTAGCAGCTACTGTGAGATCTCGATTTGTTAGAATGTTACCATTGACAGTAAAAATAAATGCAATTTTGAGCATCAACCCCGTGGGTAGTGGGTACACAAACAAAACAACAAGTTACTATAAAATACTTTATTTACGAGGTCTCCCGGCGACTTTTTTACTTCCTGCTGCTTGTTTGTTTTTGCCTCCAAATGATAGTGCTTGTTCTGAAAAGAATAAGAAAGAGATAAGTCTCTTTTCGCAGCGAAGTTCTTTCCCTAGAAATGTAGGTATGTATAATATTTTTTTTTATTATCTGAGTGACCGACTACTTAAATAGAATTTCGTTTTTTTTTTTATGTCAATCGACTGTTGTTGTTGTACGCAGTAAATGATTATGAAACCCGTATTAAACTCACCAGCCGGCGGTATCTTGAGCGATATGTCGAATGTTTTACTCTTGGGCCTCTTAGCGGCTGGCTCCATTTTCTCAGGCGTTTCTGTGGGTGTTACTGTCTCTTGTGTGGCTGCCCATCCATCCTGCAAAACCAATTAAATATTGACTGTTATAAACAACTACTGATATCCGAAAGGCGGAATGATAGTTTTATAGCAACAGACGATCATTCTGAATCTGAAGTAAGTATAAAGAATCTAGGCGGGGGCATATAGCAACAGACTATCAGTCTGAATCTGAAGTAAGTATAAAGAATCTAGGCCGGCCTATAGCAACAGACTATCAGTCTGAATCTGAAGTAAGTATAAAGAATCTAGGCGGGGGCCTATAGCAACAGACTATCAGTCTGAATCTGAAGTAAGTATAAAGAATCTAGGCCGGCCTATAGCAACAGACTATCAGTCTGAATCTGAAGTAAGTATAAAGAATCTAGGCGGGGGCCTATAGCAACAGACTATCAGTCTGAATCTGAAGTAAGTATAAAGAATCTAGGCGGGGGCATATAGCAACAGACTATCAGTCTGAATCTGAAGTAAGTATAAAGAATCTAGGCGGGGGCATATAGCAACAGACTATCAGTCTGAATCTGAAGTAAGTATAAAGAATCTAGGCGGGGGCATATAGCAACAGACTATCAGTCTGAATCTGAAGTAAGTATAAAGAATCTAGGCCGGCCTATAGCAACAGACTATCAGTCTGAATCTGAAGTAAGTATAAAGAATCTAGGCGGGGGCATATAGCAACAGACTATCAGTCTGAATCTGAAGTAAGTATAAAGAATCTAGGCCGGCCTATAGCAACAGACTATCAGTCTGAATCTGAAGTAAGTATAAAGAATCTAGGCCGGCCTATAGCAACAGACTATCAGTCAGAATCTGAAGTAAGTATAAAGAATCTAGGCGGGGGCCTATAGCAACAGACTATCAGTCTGAATCTGAAGTAAGTATAAAGAATCTAGGCGGGGGCATATAGCAACAGACTATCAGTCTGAATCTGAAGTAAGTATAAAGAATCTAGGCGGGGGCATATAGCAACAGACTATCAGTCTGAATCTGAAGTAAGTATAAAGAATCTAGGCGGGGGCATATAGCAACAGACTATCAGTCTGAATCTGAAGTAAGTATAAAGAATCTAGGCGGGGGCATATAGCAACAGACTATCAGTCTGAATCTGAAGTAAGTATAAAGAATCTAGGCGGGGGCCTATAGCAACAGACTATCAGTCTGAATCTGAAGTAAGTATAAAGAATCTAGGCGGGGGCCTATAGCAACAGACTATCAGTCTGAATCTGAAGTAAGTATAAAGAATCTAGGCGGGGGCCTATAGCAACAGACTATCAGTCTGAATCTGAAGTAAGTATAAAGAATCTAGGCGGGGGCATATAGCAACAGACTATCAGTCTGAATCTGAAGTAAGAGTATAAAGAATCTAGGCGGGGGCCTATAGCAACAGACTATCAGTCTGAATCTGAAGTAAGTATAAAGAATCTAGGCGGGGGCCTATAGCAACAGACTATCAGTCTGAATCTGAAGTAAGTATAAAGAATCTAGGCGGGGGCATATAGCAACAGACTATCAGTCTGAATCTGAAGTAAGAGTATAAAGAATCTAGGCGGGGGCCTATAGCAACAGACTATCAGTCTGAATCTGAAGTAAGTATAAAGAATCTAGGCGGGGGCCTATAGCAACAGACTATCAGTCTGAATCTGAAGTAAGAGTATAAAGAATCTAGGCGGGGGCCTATAGCAACAGACTATCAGTCTGAATCTGAAGTAAGTATAAAGAATCTAGGGGGGCCTATAGCAACAGACTATCAGTCAGAATCTGAAGTAAGTATAAAGAATCTAGGCGGGGGCATATAGTACAGCAACAGACTATCATTCTGAATCTGAAGTAAGTATAAAGAATCTAGGCAGGGGCATATAGCAACAGACTATCAGTCTGAATCTGAAGTAAGTATAAAGAATCTAGGCGGGGGCCTATAGCAACAGACTATCAGTCTGAATCTGAAGTAAGTATAAAGAATCTAGGCGGGGGCCTATAGCAACAGACTATCAGTCTGAATCTGAAGTAAGTATAAAGAATCTAGGCGGGGGCATATAGCAACAGACTATCAGTCTGAATCTGAAGTAAGAGTATAAAGAATCTAGGCGGGGGCCTATAGCAACAGACTATCAGTCTGAATCTGAAGTAAGTATAAAGAATCTAGGCGGGGGCCTATAGCAACAGACTATCAGTCTGAATCTGAAGTAAGTATAAAGAATCTAGGCGGGGGCCTATAGCAACAGACTATCAGTCTGAATCTGAAGTAAGTATAAAGAATCTAGGCGGGGGCATATAGCAACAGACTATCAGTCTGAATCTGAAGTAAGTATAAAGAATCTAGGCGGGGGCCTATAGCAACAGACTATCAGTCTGAATCTGAAGTAAGTATAAAGAATCTAGGCGGGGGCCTATAGCAACAGACTATCAGTCTGAATCTGAAGTAAGAGTATAAAGAATCTAGGCGGGGGCCTATAGCAACAGACTATCAGTCTGAATCTGAAGTAAGTATAAAGAATCTAGGCGGGGGCCTATAGCAACAGACTATCAGTCTGAATCTGAAGTAAGAGTATAAAGAATCTAGGCGGGGGCCTATAGCAACAGACTATCAGTCTGAATCTGAAGTAAGTATAAAGAATCTAGGCGGGGGCCTATAGCAACAGACTATCAGTCTGAATCTGAAGTAAGTATAAAGAATCTAGGCGGGGGCCTATAGCAACAGACTATCAGTCTGAATCTGAAGTAAGAGTATAAAGAATCTAGGCGGGGGCCTATAGCAACAGACTATCAGTCTGAATCTGAAGTAAGTATAAAGAATCTAGGCGGGGGCCTATAGCAACAGACTATCAGTCTGAATCTGAAGTAAGAGTATAAAGAATCTAGGCGGGGGCCTATAGCAACAGACTATCAGTCTGAATCTGAAGTAAGTATAAAGAATCTAGGGGGGCCTATAGCAACAGACTATCAGTCAGAATCTGAAGTAAGTATAAAGAATCTAGGCGGGGGCATATAGTACAGCAACAGACTATCATTCTGAATCTGAAGTAAGTATAAAGAATCTAGGCAGGGGCATATAGCAACAGACTATCAGTCTGAATCTGAAGTAAGTATAAAGAATCTAGGCGGGGGCCTATAGCAACAGACTATCAGTCTGAATCTGAAGTAAGTATAAAGAATCTAGGCGGGGGCCTATAGCAACAGACTATCAGTCAGAATCTGAAGTAAGTATAAAGAATCTAGGCGGGGGCATATAGTACAGCAACAGACTATCATTCTGAATCTGAAGTAAGTATAAAGAATCTAGGCAGGGGCATATAGCAACAGACTATCAGTCTGAATCTGAAGTAAGTATAAAGAATTTAGACAGGGGCGGGAGTAATCTCCATACGTGACAAAATACACATGACAGTAAATCGAACTAAGGGCGTTTTTACTTAGCCCATCTATTTCATAGCACGGCAGCATAGTTCTGAGCTATTTAATGTAGTCAGGAACGTTTTGAGTAAGTATATGATGTCCGTAAGGATTGAGTCGCCACATTTCGTATCTTAATGAAATTTTATACTTATTTAGTAGTAAGTTTAAAAATTTTGTAGGTTCGATCCTCGATTTTGTAGGTATAATACTTCAAAAGATATATGAACATAAAGGTGGCACCTCAATCTAAATATTTGGATTGAGTCGCCACGTCAGAACTAGGTACATCATGGATGAATGTTTATCATTATTTGGTATGATTTAGTAGTAATTGTGTATAGTATCTACTAAAAATCTGAGTCCTGTACTATTGATATTGAAGAATATACAATACTTTTAATGTGGCTCCTCAATCCATCAATCAATCAATCATAAGAACGTGAATTTCCATGAAAGTAATTGGTCAATTTATATTCCACTCCAAAGAACATTCAGTAGTAAGTGTGTTCGAATTTGTAGCATATAGAGAAAGTAGTAAAACTGAGTGAATTTAGTAAATAAACGCATTTTATTTGGCTCCTCAGTCCTGACGTTATGCAAATAAATAATTGATTGTATCTACCTGAGATCACAACGGAATCAATAACCAGAGACACTAACATTTAGTATAAATGTCTACTAAATACTTATGTACAAATCAACATTGTATATATTCGGTATCTGCAAAAAAAAATACTTTTCGATATTCATTAAGAATTCGCTATTGAGGGTGACCATGTTGTGTGTGTACCTGGGACAAACGGTCAAACTAGGTAAGTCCAACTTCGTTAAGTTAGGGAAGCTACGGAAGATCTTCTCGTCCAAAATATCGCAGTGTCTCGAAACAAAAGTCTTTGACCAGTGTGTGTTGCCAGTTATGATTTACGGCACTAAGACGTGGCGTTTTACAATGGGCCTCATAAGAAAGCTCAAGGTCACCCAAAAGCCAAAGAAGAGGGTTACTCTCGGTGTTTTTCTGCGAGATCGAGTTAAGAATGAGGTCCCTTTTGGGGGGAGCAGTGGACGTCTTTCGGCTGAAATGATGATGATGATGATGTTAAATGAAACCAGGATGACTAGTTTTTGAAATTTATTTTTTTAATAAAATCCCTACTTATTTCTAACAGAATTGTATTATTCACTTCGTAAAGGAGAAAAATAATAAAGTGTTCATCCTAAACGTTCTAAATAATTGCCACTTAAATACTAACTTACCTAATAAATAAACACATTAATACTAATTGAAAAAAACTATTCAAACTGCCCATTGATACCTCTGATATTATGGTAAGCGTTTATAACTACGATTTTGTATCGAAGCGCTTTTGTGTTTTAAAACAAATCACAATTGAAATCAAGATGTGCCAACAAAGATAATTATGCAAATTACGTATAATAACAATGTTACAAAACCGGTCAAGAGCGAGTCGGACTCGCGAACCGAGGGTTCCGTTCCGATTTCTGAAAAAGTGTGCTATTTAGAGACATCGTTTTATTTTTCCTGTAATCTTTACATACATTTCTATCATATAGAATATTTGCAGATTTTTCGCTCCGCAAACTTCGGAGATAAGGGGGGAGAACGGCATTTTTTTTACATTTTTCATCAAAAGTCGAAAACTATGCGGCCTATAAAAAAGAAAAAAAATGTTTGAGAATGTGCAAATAGCGCTCTTTCATATGATACCCCATATGTCATAGTAAACCCACTTTGAATTTTTAAGACCCCCTTTCAGTCAATGTTGCAAAAAAAGTATAAATATTTCTAGTTCTTTCTTATTTGCAAAATAGTTGGGTAAACATCATCTAAAACTGTTTTAAATTTCAAGTTGATAGCATTAGTAGTTCTTGAGATATCCAGCTGTGACAGATAGACAGACAGACTGAGTCACACCATAAGGGTTCCTTTTTTACCATTTTGGTACGGAACCCTAAAAAGGAACTATCCCTATACTATATGTTTAAAAAACAGCACATAATAAGTGGTAGGTCCACTAATCGAATCGCAACCCACGAAATACAATAATTGAGTAGTCCTGATGCCCATCTGTGGTCTCCGAGAGCAAATGCGCGAGTTAGGGTCAGCTCACACCGAGAAGCGACGCGACGCGACGCTGCGCGCACATTTTAAAAGAGCGACTCAAAATATAACTTTATTTTCTACACGAAAATATACACATTTCATTGTGAGAATTTAGAATACGTTGCACCATGCAGCGCTGCGCCTCGTGATGCCTCGCAGCGTATAGCGATGCATCGCGACGCAGCGGTGCTTCGCCGGTACGCGCGTTGTGCAAAAGCGGTGCTGCGCCTCACGAAGCCGCGCGACTAGTCTGCTACTATTTCCGTCCAGACTTCGTGTAGAATTGATGCACTTTGGTCGAGTGCTCGAGTGAAATTATAATGATAGACTGGGATCTTGTTATAATCGGACTTCTTGCAGAAGAGGAAGAGGAAGAAGAATACAAAAATAAAATTAAAAAGACGCAGGGCGGGGCGGGAGCACGTGGCGAATGTAGACACGTCCCGCTGCGCCGCGCGGCGTCGGCTTGAAATGGCGGCTGCGAAAATTTTTGCAGCCGCCATCTTGGATTTCCATTTTGACCTCATTATCGTTTTAGGTTTTTTTTTCTACCTCTAGTGTTTTACACCCTTAAAAAATTTCACAAGTTCCATGATGAAACTATGATGATAATGAAGTTTGCTGTGTTGACTGTACAATATAATCCAAAAAAAATAGGCTTGGTAGTGTCGTTAATTGGAAACGACACTACTGGTAGTGCGGCTGGTAGTGTCGTTGCCAATAAACGAAAATTTAAGGGATTCCCTCGATTTCCATGGGATCTCTTCATCAGATTCTGACTTGGTGACGATGAGACCACCTCGAGAGCATAACCTTTGAAACAAAAAATAATTGTGCAAATCCGACTATACAGGCTGACTTTGAAAACATGCGACAAAATAGATTTTGTTTCTATAAGCCACGAAACGTACATTTTCTTTTTAAATCACGTATTCATGGTCACCCTACAAAAAAATTTCATAAGAAATTAAAATATACCTAATAACTTTCTAAATATGTACTTTTTTTTGTATTTTTTTATACGTACATTTTGTAGAAATTTATACAAAATATTGGCGTTTTTTGTTCCAAATTTCGTCACATGATTATGTAGATTAGAGGCAAATCTATTTACCGAAGCATCTGAATTGAGGAGCCACATTAAATATGCTATATCTCCCATTTCTTTCTTTTGTGATTGCCGACTCTTATCCTACAAATCTAATATACTTACTACTAAATGATGTTGAAATTGCGCATAAATTGAACTACTGCTTCTTTGTAAAATGATCAGTCGTATGTGTATGGTCTGAGGAGCCACACATAATGTATTGTAACTTTTTTAATTTTAACACTACCGAGCTCAGATTTTGTCTACTAAATACTCTCAAATACTACTAAATCATACCAAATAATGATAAACATTCATCCATGATGTTCTTAGTTCTGACGTGGCGACTCAGTTCAAACATTTAGATTGAGTTGCCACCTATAAGTTCATATATCTTTTGAAGTATTATACCTACAAAATCGAGGATCGAACCTACAAAATTTTTAAACTTACTACTAAATAAGTATTAAATTTTATTAAGATACGAAATTTGGCGACTCAATCCTTACGGACATAGTATATGGATGGCTATACGAGTAAGGGAAGACCAAAGAAACGATGGATGAACTGTGTTAAAGATGATATGGCTAGAAAGGGAGTGACTACCGAGATGACGACTAATAAAAGAAAAAAACATGTATGTATGGAAGAAAAGGGCAAGAGAATGATGATGAGTTCTGCTGAGCTATTTAAGTACTTACTACTGACAGATGATTTGTAAAACAATAGTATTTGTTTATAAATAGATTCTATGCAATAATCGATTGCAGTCATTCTGGCCACATTGGTCAGTTGGAAATACTTATTTATAGTCTGTATCATAGAAATATAAAAACAGGAGAAGTGGCAAGGGGGCGAATCTGTGTCGCGACATGCTCAGTATGAACCGTTCAAGTCACGGCCAATTGACTCTCCGCGAACTAGTACGCTTTCGACTGTGACCGTGACAATTTATAAGAATGCCGTGTTGTTCAGTGGTTTCTTGTAAACACCGAAGCCAAAACAAAAACTATGTAAATCATGAAAGTGACAAAGGGACAAAGTGGAGACACAGGGTTCCAATACATTTTAACATACTGGACATATCTCATTCTTTCTTATATCTATGGTCTGTATAGTCTAGTCTACACATTTCTACTAAAAGGGTCCTTATGTACTAAGTTACATACCTCTGGGTCTTCAATTTCCGGTGCTATGGGCAGGAAGGACAGCATATGTTCGTCTTCTCCTTCTTCATCAGAACTGCAGAACGCTGCCACGGGCTCGCACGTCGTCACGTCCACCTGTTTCAAATGGAACACCTAACTCTAAATAATTTAGTTTTTCTATTCGAAAAGTGGTAACACATGAGATTGCGTGAAAACTGAAATCTCATTTTAATGTCTTCTTATTTAATCTTCAAAGCATACGGTTTTTGTGTGGGACTTCATCTATATTTTGCAGCAAACGGGGGGGCTTACTATGAGCTCTCATAGCAGGGCAGAAGTTGAACGTTTCCAGTGAGAGAGAGTGACGGAGCTATATACGACCTATAGCACCGTCACTCTCTCTCACTGGAAACATTCAACTTCTGCCCTGCTATAAGAGCTCATAGTAAGCCCCCTGGTTTAATTAGCCGTTTGGTCAACCGCCTAGCCATGTGACTAAACGCCGCTATTCAAACAACGGCCTGAATGATATTCAGCCATTCAATCAAACGGCTAGGCATACTTGGATCGATAGCGTTTAACTAATTGCCTAGCCCCATTTCAATTTAGTTCCATTTTCTGCCACCTGGCGCTGATCTCCACACTGTCAATATGGCGTTGACAAGCCAAAATATTTCTGGTGTTTCTCACAGTTTAAATGCGTTTACGCGAAACCGAATCGGGGCACCCTGACTCCACGTAGTCTTATGGCTGCTACCCCTTTTTTTTGTGGATGGGAAATCATCAAATGATTTTTCCCGCTCTGGGCGCAGCGAGAGGGCGTGTCAGACTGCTTAAACCCACCCGTGTTCCTTCAGTTGCCTATGCCAGGGCCAATACTCAAAGTTACATATTTTGATGTACAGAATCCGCGGCTTGCTGTATGTAGGAGTAAACTGGCAGAAATTATGACGTAGGTAACGAAAAAGCGTTATGCCGTCAGTTTCAACTTTTCAAGTATCAAAGTTTTGGTTTTTGTTTTTTTAATACAGAGCCATCTCCATCAGTATAGTTTTTAGACGGATATGTGATGGGTCTTTTTCAATGACATTGAACCTCTAGACGTTGCCGTGATTACAGTGTGAAGTGTGGAAGTGAGACACATATATATGAAATTAGTAGGAAAATTGAGACAAAGCATCGTATCTTCTGCCTCTTACGGCGTGCCGTATTTTTGCTTGGCGAACTTTTGAATGTTAGCCAAACAAAGTGCTTTCACTGTTACAAAATTCATCTTGCGTCGATTAATTTAACTTTTTTGGACAGTTTTTGCATTGTGCGAATGTAATTGACATGGGTTTCAGTCCAAAATATATATATATATGGAAGATTTCTTACGTTAAACTTCATTTCTCATACCACGACCGGCCACGCGGTGGATCGATCTAGATGTCTATTATCTAAGGTCTTTTTACATACTGTATGACTAAAGACAATGGCAGCACATACCTCCACCTCCTCGTCATTATGACTCTCGCCGGTCTGGTCTACTGACCGGTCTTCATCTTCCACGTCAAACTCACTCTCCCGTTCTTCATATTCCACATTCTCATCAAGTTCTTTAAAGTCTGGCGCAAACGCTGACCAGTTCTCTACTTGATTTTGTGCCCAGATCGAGACTACGCCTGCGAAGGAAATGAAAAGCGGTAAATTATTTAATAGTATTCGTTTGTTTCAATTTGAACCTTACTTCATTCTCATAAAGTTCAAAGCATTGGAAACTCAGATATCTTCTATTTCTGATGACCATGATTTTAGAAGAATGGTAACACAGTATTGGTGGATGTGAACATGGATTTCAGTTAATATTATGAAATACAGTGGAATGGACCGAACATAAATTGAGCAGCTCGTGGCTAAGTAATAACAGCCGCACGGGTCGATCCAGCAGGTTAAGCTACGCTTGCCGGGGTTGGTAGGTGGATGGGTGACCATCTTTACATACCGAGACTTCTCCGTGCCTCGGAAAGCACGTTAAGCCGTTGGTCCCGGCTATCATTCGTGAAGCTTTGACAGTCGTTACGGGTCGTCAGCCCGAAAGTCTGACAACCAGTCTTACCAAGGGGTATAGTATTACCCAGTTACTGGCTTGCGGAGGTCAGACAGGCAGTCGCTCCATGTAAAATACTGGTATTCAGCTGCATCCGGTTACACTGGAAGCCGACCCCAACATAGTTGGGAAAAGGCTAGGCAGATTGATTGATTTGGACCGAACATAAATTACCTGCACTAATACTAGCAATGATCGGCCTGATGGGATGCCACACGACATCCAACAGCAGTTCTCCCTTGGTTCCGTGCAAGATCTTGACAAGGTTCCCTATGGACTTCTCCCAGATATAGAGAGCGTGCTGACGAGCTGATCCCGCGCAGATGTACTCGCCGTCGCCCGAGAAACAACATTTCTTCCATGTTGTTCTAGAAAAAGAATGTGTATTACCGAATATGTAAGAACGTAAAGTAACACAGATTTTTGCCCGTTCTCACTAACACTTTGCGATACTTAAATCAATGCCTTGTTCACACGTACCGAGTAGATGGGCGAGACAGTGCTCTCGACCGAGTTAAGGCGAGTAGTGCTCCCAACTGAGAAAAAAATCATAAGTCTGGACCATGAACGAATTAACCACAGGACCCAACACAAAGACCCGACGATACAAATGTATGAAAACCCGTTCAACCACATTACATTTGATTAAATTTTGTGATAAATAACAATAAATGTAATAAAATAATGTAGGTACTTACAAAATAAATAGTTCTGCTTCCTATAGTTTTTACACCATTTAACTGAACATTTAGTAATTTTTGGGGATGTTTTGTTGATAAGTAAGTGCATGAGACTGACGCAAAAACAAACGACCAAGGCTAGAATTTCCTGGTTACTGACAAGACCGGTAAAGGTACGTCCACTTATATGTCGGGTCCAGTGGTTAATTCGTTCATGGTCTGGAGATATGTAACATTTTGAAATTTCCTATGCTCACATTTTTAGTCAGAACTTCAGAAGAGGTAGAATTTCTTGTATCAACAAAATCAACACTAAACCTCCTAGGTTCGGAGATATACATTTTGAAATTTGAGAAGGTAGAATTTTTTATTTTTTTATTTTATTTTTTTTTTATTTTTTTATTTTTTTTTTGATACAATAAATTCTACTCATCTGACTAAAAATGTGAGCATAGGTTCAAAATTTTCCATATATCTAGGATTTTATGATTTTTTTCTCAATGGTGGCGTTAGTTAGCAGCACCACTCGCCTTAAGGGGCGAGACAGTCACGCGGACCCTGTTCTATTTCCTAGATCGAGTGCCCACCCCCGCGCTTCCCCGCACTGACTCGCTTGTCCACTCGGCAGGTATAGAAATGCACTTGGTGCGTACTCGCCACACGGCGATTTTTGTGAACTGACTGACTGACTGGTAAAAAATACGTGTACTACTCGTCCACACAACTTCAAAGCGCGTTGTTGGATTTTCAACTTTACCGACGTTAAGCCGAGCTTTGATGAATCAAACACCGCGCTTTTACGTCGTAGTGTTAGTGAAAACAGGCAATTATTCGTTGTAGCTTTTGCAGAAACAAGAATAGAATAGAATAAATGTTTATTGTCTCAGTATTACAGCTAGAATAGTGGCAGGTACACAAAACTATAATACCGGAAGCAAAAGGTTTAAGCGTCAGCATTATGCTTAGGTCCCCTAGCGGTCCAACAATCACCAATTTCTACATGAGATACTTACTTGTTAACAAGATCTTGTAATTTCTGTATAGGGTCAGGCTCGCCGTTTAATCCACATTTGAGTACCTTACTTGATTGATATACCCGTATGACGCGATCCGATGTGTTTACGAGAAAACAGCTGTAATTCAAAAATGTTTTAGATCATAGTCAAGAATTTTGAAATACTTAGATAAAAATAATTTTAAAATATTTTTTTCCAGATTGACTGGTTTTTACACCACAAAGTAAATGAAGGACAATTTTACAGGTTAATGAAGGACTAATCACAGGTGGGTAATGGTGCCGATTATCTTGTTCAATAACTATTAATATTAAATGGAAATATTAGTTCCAACTAAATTTGACAGCTCTAATTTACGTCTGTCTCTTTCTTGTTATAATATTAGAGAGAACAAGTCAGAAATAGCCTAAATTAAGTTTAGTTTGTCCACAGCATAATCGGCACTACTAAAGAATAATACTGAACAGTGCTTCAGTATTGTTCTATAATGGTGCCGATTCTTGCCTTGTCAATAGATTTAAAGCCTTATATTGGTTGAAAGTAGTTTCAATTTCAAGTAATTCTTGAGTTAGGTTCTGTTAATCAATGCATAGAAATCTGTATCAACTTACTCTCCTCTTCTTGCAAATTCTATACTCTTAATACTTGTTGTACTTGATGTGCCAACCACTATTTTAAAACTAGCCTTTACTGCTAAAGACTGAGTGTCTAAAATTAATATCTTCCCTTTAGCATTGCCTGTGTAGACATGGTCTCCTCTTCTGTCGAATGATGCTATCACATTTATGTCACCCTGAAATGTTAAGAACAAATTGTGTCTACAAAATGAGCCAAAATTTTCTGATTATTACTACTGACTTAGCCAAAAGTCCTGGCTGTCATTTGTGGATCTTTGACAGTCATTACCAGTTCTCAGAAGCCCGAAAGTCTGACAACCAGTCTTACCAAGGGGTATTGTATTACCCAGTTATTGAATTGTGGAGGTCAGATAGGCAGTCGCTCCATGTAAAATATTGGTATTCAGCTACATCCGGTTAGACTGGAAGCCGACCCCAACATAGTTGGGAAAAGGCTAGGCAGATAAAAGTCAATATTATTGTAATAGCAACTTACATCATCATCTATTGGTAATATTTTGTGTTCCCCATCGGTATCAACCAGCAGTGCCGCATGTCTCATTGGACACACTAGGAATCTCTTGTCATTTCTGGGATCAAACTGTACCCTCAGTATAGGAGTTGGAAATCTGTACCGTTGTTCACACTCTCCAGAAAGAACATCCCATATGCATACATTGTGGTCTGTTGATGCTGAAAGGAGCTGTAGACAAAAAAAAAGGTTGCGTTCAGTTTAATTGTGGAAGTAACCTAACAACCAAACAGCATTACCTTTTTCTTCAGAAATATTCAGCATCTTATTATCTCTTTCTTTCTCTGTTCGGTTATAAACAAGTCATACATTCTATATCTGACCCAAAAGAAATAGAAAAGTAGCTTTAAATGATTAATTGCAAGCAGAATTAAACAACACAGAAAATGTAACGTTTTTTTTTTAATACATGAATATAATGGTGAAATACAAATCAACTATACCTTTTTACAATTCCTCGACCAGCTAAGACTACACACAGGGTACACATGTGCTGATATTGACTTCGCTATGCCCCGAGTAAGGAAGTCCCATATAAATATCCTGCCATCATTGCAGCCCACTGCTAACAGAGTTCCCCTTCTGTTGAAGGCACATGTTGCTGCCAGTGATATTGAGTCTAAGGTGCCATCAAATTCCTGGGGAAAATTGTTGAATTTTACTTGTTAGTTGGTTGTTAATGTTTTAGTAATGAAAAATTTGGCCTAAATTACGATTAATTCCATGTACTAGTTTTTCATTACAACAAAAAACGTATAGTTTTCAAAGATGCAGTTGGATTCAGGCAAACTGAAGTTGATCTGTTAAACTTATTTACGCCGCGGTCAGTGTAAATGATATAAATAGTTGCTTACCTCAGGATAGTTTTGACCAAATGATTCTGAAAGGATATGCAATATTGTTTATTATTAAATATCGTAAACAAAAACAAAATAAGTACATAGGTTTCTTTCTAGTTACCGCTAAAGTCACTTACCAAGTAATTCCAAATTCATGATTTTAATAAACTAGGTTTAGTTAGTGTAAATATGTTTACAACAAATGCCTCAGTTACTGAACAATCTAAATAAAAATCTAAAATTTAACTAAATTAACAATAAGCAACCACAAGCATACTGACAGACTGACGCGCTTTTGACAATTTGACATTGACAATTTTTGAGATTGACAGTTTCATTCTGTATGGCATCATGGCATCATGGCTTCACGTTCCAAGGTTCGGGATTGTCGATTTATGGAGCATTTTTTAAATACTAGCTGTGACGTGAAAAAAGTTCATGGATCCAATTTGGTTCCAGTGTGAGAGAGACGGAGTATATTACACAACATAGCACCATCCTTTTTCACAACTTTTTTTCACGTCATAGTACGGCCCCAGTAGCTCCCCTGAGGAGCTCCCCTGTGGCCCCAGAGTAGCTCCCCTGTGGCCCCAGAGGAGCTCGTGGCTAAGTAATAACAGCCGCACGGGTCGATCCGTCAGGTTAAGCTACGCTTGCCGGGGTTGGTCAGTGGATGGGTGACCATCTTTACATATCGAGATTCCTCCGTGCCTCGGAAAGCACGTTAAGCCGTTGGTCCCGGCTGTTATTCGTGGATCTTTGACAGTCGTTACGGGTCGTCAGAAGCCCGAAAGTCTGACAACCAGTCTTACCAAGGGGTATCGTATTACCCAGTTACTGGGTTGTGGAGGTCAGACAGGCAGTCGCTCCATGTAAAATACTGGTATTCAGCTGCATCCGGTTAGACTGGAAGCCGACCCCAACATAGTTGGGAAAAGGCTAGGCAGATTGATTGATTGAGTACGGCCCCAGTACCAACAATACCAACCAACCAAAAGCAAACGGGGCTTACTATGAGCTCTTATAGCAGGGCAGAAGTTGAACGTTTCCAGTGAGAGAGAGACGGAGCTATGTACGACCTATAGCACCTTCTGCCCTGCTATAAGAGCTCATAGTAACCCCCCAGTACCAAAAGTGAACAACCAAAAAAATTACATGATGACAGGGGGCTTACTATGAGCTCTTATAACAGGGCAGAAGTTGAACGTTTCAGTGAGAGAGAGAGTGACGGTGCTTTATGTCGTATATAGCTCCGTCTCTCTCTCTCTCACTGGAAACGTTCAACTTCTGCCCTGCTATAAGAGCTCTAGTAAGCCCCCAGGATGACTGATCGATCACAGAGTTCCACAGAGTACTTTTACTTAGTTCTCTCTATGAAGTCCATGGACCTAACATACTAAACATATATACTCCTAACGGAGTGGTCAGTGCTCTTGAGAGACTGTGGCACTGATGACAGTGACACTGACAAGACAACTGACATGAGTAACCCGAGATCGTAAGAAAAAAAATAGGGTATAATATTTTTTAATTTCTGCTAACACGTTATCGTTATTTGTAAAATTAAATTGATGAGATTTATCACAACACCTAGATTAGTTGAGCATATTAAGTTATTATGTGCGTTTCTAAATCGATGTATACATACGGTAGCTCTAAAAACACATTGTAAATTAGTGTTATTTACAGCAAAGTGTAACCAAATTCGCGCGTACACAATGAATATGGACATGGACAGTAGTAACAATTGGCGGGGTGTACCTTTGACTGAGCTGTACGGGTCACAGTCACCGTGGGGTGCTCCAGAGTTCCCGCTAGTTTCCCCTTCGTATAACCATGCAGTATTGTATCATGTGCCGAGTAGTGGATGTGTGGCGAATGATAGACCTCCTAAGCCGCAGATCGGACAAGACAAATGGGACTCGGAGCATGTGAGGATGCCCTACTCTGATCAGAGTCTTTATCCTGTTGAAGATGTGAGTAGCGGTTTTGTTGTTGTGCTAATAAACACTAAAATCTCTTGTAATCAGTGCTGTACTAAAGTCCTTAAATTATTTAAATAAATAAATAAATAAATATCCTTGGACATTTCACACAACGCCATCTAGTCCCAAGCTAAGCAACCTAATGCTTGTGTTATGGTAACGAGATGGCTGATAAACTACTTATATACATTTTTTTTTTTTATTTACTTGTATCATTAATTAAGATCAAAGGAAATAAATAATAAATAGGTTTTGTAAGTAAAACTTAATTTCATAATAATTATAGTTAAAGTTTTGGATTTCATATGATTACTTTAATGTTCACACAACTTTTTTTATTAATTTCAGAGTAACGGTGAGACTCATCTCAAGAAGCGTTGGGACATGATAGAGAGTGCCCTTTCAAAGCCAATCCGCAACAGTGTAGACCTCGCCAACACAATACTGAGTTACAATACAAAGTTCAAGAATACCTGGAAGTTTAGAGGATTGCATAAGCTTTTTAATGAGGTAAGGAAAAAATATTAAATTGTAGGTATATATCTCTATTTGTTGCACCCATAATTTTGATGCAGTTAGTAGGTGCACAAATGACATGCAGTCCCTAGTTAGTACATAAGAAATGTTGAGTTATTTCAAGGTATCCACAATGTCATTTTGAAAACTAGCTGTTGCCCGCAGCTTCGCCCGCGTGGGTGTCGACACTTCCCATGTATTATTATACAATTTGAATATTCCTCTTGAATCACTCTATCTATTGCTGAAAAATGCATTAAAATCCGTTCAGTAGTTTAAAAGATCTAAGCCAACAGACACCGGAAGCAACTTCATTGTATACTATGTAAGATTGTAAGGTAGCCTAAAAGAATAAACGTGTTTTCTTTTAGTATTTGGAGGAAGAGGAATCAGAATATTTCTTTGATGTCACTCTGCCAGAGATTGCTAAACTTGCACTAGCTTTGCCCAAACTGGTGCAGGCGCCAATACCTTTGTTGAGGTAAGATCATATTTATTTATACAATAATTTCGGAATTAGCTATAAAGTTGATAATAAGAGATAAGATTGGATAAGATAATGTTAGTTTGTGTAAAATTTTGACTAAATTGCAACCAATGAGATGTCATGTAAAGAGGTATCATTGCAGAGAGCTGGAAATAAAGACTTAATTTTGTTTAGTAATTAATGTTTAATCTTTTAACTTATGTAGCTTTTTTATACAATAAAGAGCATGTAATAATAATTGCACATATTTTAAAAAGTGCACTTATTAACATCATTGACAGACCCTTTCTAAAACTTGATATGTGAAATACAATAACTCCAGGGTACTGTCTCTACGAGCATCAGTTTCAAGTGTCAATCAATCTGCCTAGCCTTTTGTCAACTATGTTGGGGTCGGCTTCCGGTCTAACTGGATGCAGCTGAATATCAGTATTTTACATAGAGCGACTGCCTATCTGACCTTCACAATCCAGTAACTGGGTAATACAATACCCCTTGGTAAGACTGGTAACAACTGTCAAAGATCCACGAATGACAGCCGGGACCAATGGCTTAACGTGTTTTCCGAGGCACAAAGGAGTTTCGGTATGTAAAGGTGTTCTCCCATCCACGGACCAACCCCTGCAAGCGTAGCTTAACCTGATGGACCGACCCTTGCTGCTGTTATTACTTAGCCACAAGCTCTATATTTCCTTGTATTGCAGGCAACACAAGAACCGCTCCGTGTCATTATCACAGCAACAGATAGCTAGTCTACTCGCCAATGCCTTCTTCTGCACATTTCCTAGGAGGAATTCTACCAAGAGAACATCAGAATATGCTTCATATCCCTTCATAAATTTTAACACGTAAGTATTCTGTTAATTTATATTTTACTTCATGCTAAAAGTTCTAAGTTAAGGCGAAAGCGCCAGGGTAGCCCGCGAAATTCAAAATTTCTTACGTTTTTTGCAATTTGTAGGTCAGTGTGAGCTTGTATGTTGATTAAAATATGATTCGCGGCCGTAGCTAATATGGCTTTACAGAATTATAATCATTAGAATCAGCAATACAACTCCATAAGTTAGCATTTACCTCAAACCTCATGATTTCATGAAATCGCTAGATTTGAGATAAATGCTAGCTAAGGAGTTGTAATGATTGTAATTCTGTAAAGCCATATTAGCTACGGCCGCGAATCATATTTTAATCAACATACAAGCTCACACTGACCTACAAATTGCAAAAAACGTAAGAAATTTTGAATTTCGCGGGCTACCCTGGCGCATCAACCTTAAGTAAGTGAGTTTCTATTCTCCCATTTTGAGGCATCTTGTGGAGAGGATGGCCAGGGTGAGAAACTTGTACCTTACTTAGTCATCATCTGTGCAGGATGCTTCAAACTCTAAATTCAAAATTACCTCTAATAATAATACTACTTACTAGCTGTAAGATATTACTAACACTATGGACTGTTTGTTGTTCGATTTAGTAAAATTTTGATTTGAGAAAAAAATGACAATAGATTTTTATTACAGGTACCGATTCTATGAAGCAACAGATTCAGACGCGAACTTTGAAAAAATGAAATGCATCTGCCATTACTTCAGGAGAGTTGTAACTAAAGGTGACATTCTTTTTTTTATATTTCAATGTTAATTTAAGAGATCTGTGTTTAAAACAAACTATGAAAACCTTTTGTTTTCCTTGTAATGTTGATGTGGTGTATGTGTGACCATTAAAAAAGACTTTCTTACAAAAAAAAAAACCATGAGTTCCACTTCACCATATGCATTGTGACGAGCTTAAATTTGATTGGTAATCGAATCGCAATCCGTGAAATACTTATTACTTATTGAGTAGTTCCGATGCCCATATATGTGGTCTTCATCATCAGTTCCGAGAGCAAATGCACGAGTTACTATAAAGAATACCCAAACCTCTATACAACGTGTAACGCTAAATGCGCAAAACCTCTTAAGCGGTCATTGTACTCATCATTATGAACAACTTTTACTATGGGACCAAACCTGAAATCGCGAAAAATAAAGTCAGCTGTTCAGTACATTTATGTTGCCATAATTCGTCAAAATGTACTGAACAGCTGATTTTTTTTTCGCGATTTTATGTTTGGTCCCATAGTAAAAGTTGTTCATAATGATGAGTACAAACACCCCCTAAGAGGTTTTGCGCATTTAACGTTACACGTTGTAGATGTGCTTATAAAATTTGAGGGTTTCCCTCGATTTCCATGGGATCCCCTCATCAGATTCTGACTTGGTGACAATGGGACCTCAAATTTCAAATAAAAAAAAATTTTCAAAATCGGTCCACAATTGACGGAGAAATTGGTGTACATACATAAAAAAAAACATATACATTATACAACGTGCCGCTGCTTTAACGACATTAACTTGACATGCGTATATGGTTCCGCGTCTTTGTTTTGTAAAGATATTTTAATTTCATTAAACTTTGTTATTTATTGATTTATTTACAATTTTCTAAAGTAGCATCTTACTGTAGCGCAGAGATGAAATTAAAACGAACGAGAAAGAAATGGTCACGCCACTCGAGTTTTTTTCTAGGGGTTGTGCAAAAAAATCATTCATGAAGCTACTCACAGCTGGGTCAGAACAATAGACACACAATGAACGAAAAAAAGGGTCAAAGTACCTTACCAGCTGACATAGAAGAATAGCTTAATGAATGAGTCCTTTGCCTAAAGTGATCCTAATTTTGGTTATTGTTTATTTAGTTTGTTTTTTTTTTTTTCAATTTATTAATTATTTTATCTTATTATCATTTTTATGATTACTGGACACTAGCACTACCTAGTAAATACCAAAATTGCGGTAACACGTTGTATACGCGACGAATTGAGAACTTCCTCCGTTTTTTTGAAGTAGGTTAAGAAATAAAATTGATTTGTTCTGATACTTCCCGTCTATGTATTTATACATGTAGTGTGTTATGTGTGTTATGTGTCGTACAAGCTCTGTATCGTTGCAGTACAGTGCCGGTCGGTACCGTGACGTTCGCGCGGCGCTCCGTCCCACCCCGCGACTGTCCGTCGTGGCCGCGCAGCACTCGTCTGATTGGCTCTTTGCCGCTACACGTCGAGCCGCACAACACTATTGAAGATGCTGATTCGTTGATACAAGTTGACTTTGCTAACAAGTAAGTGATCTAAAATTTAAGTTACTTTATTGCATGCAAATTGCCCAAAACGCCACCAAAAGGTACGAGAGCCCATGACCAAAATTTTTGTCTTATCGTTTTACGTAAGACAAAATCTTCAATCGTCTTATCGTTTTACGTTTTACAACGATGCGACATGGTTTTGGTCATGGCCTGTCGTACTAAAAGAACAAAAGCCGATTGCCAAAAAGCAGTATAAACCGGTTTTAAACCAAACAAAGAACGCGTCGCGGTCTATGCCGGACGTCACACCTACACTATCTATGTGCACTCACACAAATGCGAAGCTCAGCTTAAGGCGAAAGCGCCAGGGTAGCCCGCGAAATTCAAAATTTCTTAAGTTTTTTGCAATTTGTAGGTCAGTGTGAGCTTGTTTGTTGATTAAAATATGATTCGCGGCCGTAGCATTAGCCATATTAATGGCTTTACAGAATTATAATCATTAGAATCAGCAATACAACTCCTTAAGTTAGCATTTACCTCAAACCTCATGATTTCATGAAATCGCTAGATTTGAGGTAAATGCTAACTTATGGAGATGTATTGCTGATTCTAATGATTATAATTCTGTAAAGCCATATTAGCAACGGCCGCGAATCATATTTTAATCAACAAACAAGCTCACACTGACCCACAAATTGCAAAAAATGTATGAAATTTTGAATTTCGCGGGCTACCCTGGCGCATCAACCTAACCTCACGGACCGTACCACACCGTTTCTATTTAAATGTATGGTCTTTTTGGGTGGCCTTCTGAATTGAATGATCATTAAACAAATTATACAAATTAAACGGGGTCAATTATAGGGGGTCAATTATACAGCGTCAAATTATACAGGGTCAAATTATAAGGGGTCAATTATACAGCGTCAAATTATACAGGGTGAAATTATACAGGGTCAAATTATACAGGGTTAAATTATACAGGGTCAAATTATACAGGGTCAACTTATACAGGGTCCAATTATATAGGGTCAAATTATACAGGGTCAAATTATACAGGGTCAAATTATACAGGGTCAAATTATACAGGGTCAAATTATACAGAGTCAAATATACAGGGTCAAATTATACGGGGTCAATTATACAGGGTCAAATTATACGGGGTCAATTATACAGGGTCAAATTATACAGGGTCAAATTATACAGCGTCAAATTATACAGGGTCAAATTATATTAGCTAGCGAAACTCCGCAGACACTACACAAACAATAACCGGCCAAGTGCGAGTCTGACTCGAAAAAAAAACGAATGAAAAACGACAAAAAATCACGTTTGTTGTATGGGAGCTATTAACTACCGAAATGAAAAGGCGCTGGTTCGTGGTAGTACTAGATAAAATCAATTATATTATGTCAAAAGTAATAAAAAATACAATAGAAACACGTAAAAAAACAATGACAATTATAAAAGAGGTGCGTTTTGCACATGAGCCTACCTTAAATTTATTTTATTTTATTTTATTTTACTACATTGGGACACAAAACAATTACATGTTATAATATTACTATAAAAGTTATGTGCTAAAGTGGGCTAGGGTAAACATGTAATCCACACTAATGTCCGCGGAATAAATATGCTAGGGTAAGTTTGAAAAAGAACGCGCGTCAGGCCACAAGCAGCATTTTGAGGAATTGAAATTATTGAAGCAATTCGACGGCCATTTTTTTAAATTTTGTAAGGGAAATAAATATTTCTTGTGTTTGTTGTGTTTGTTGTTGTGTTGTTGTTGTAATAAATATTTTTTGTGTGTTTTTTTTTTTTGTAGGGGAATAAATATTTCTTTTATTTCAATTTAATTATTTATTTTTAAAGTGAATATATAACTAAATATTCGGTGAATATTTCAAGCGTCTACTTGTTGCCGTTATCAATATCGAGCAAAAACGAGCAAAAAGATCACGTTTGTTGTATGGGAACCCCCTTCAATATTTATTTTATTCTGTTTTTTAGTATTTGTTGTTATAGCGGCAACAGAAATACATCATCTGTGAAAATTTCAACTGTCTAACTATCACGGTTCATGAGATACAGCCTGGCGACAGAAGGACAGACAGACGGACAGCGGAGTCTTAGTAATAGGGTCGTTTTACCCTTCGGGTATGGAACCCAAAAAAAAAACAGCTTTTCTAAACTCATAATTTAATTTGACCCGGTTTACTTAGATCTTCATCAAACTGCATACAAATAACATTGACAATGAGAAAAGCTGCTCAAATTCCTTTTAACAAAGCATGTTTCTCCAATCCAGGTATTTAGGCGGTGGTGTACTGGGTCATGGATGTGTTCAAGAGGAAATTCGGTTCGTCATATGTCCCGAACTGATGGTATCCATGCTCTTCACTGAGGTATTGAGGCCTAATGAAGCACTTATGATGATTGGTATGTTATATTTGTACTTTAGATATTCGTTATAGGAACTTCACGACTATTGTAATAGTGGTTTATTTATTTATTTATTGATATGGCATTTCAACAACTTACCAACTAAAACATTTTTTTTATTTTTTATTATTTCCTTACTTAATTAATTACAATAAATGCATTATTTCAATAAAAAATATAAATTATTGTTTTCTTAATACTAATACTATCACAGTTAGTAGACTAAATCAAAAACAATTAATTTAAAAATTCATTCCAATTAAAATTTTGAATAAATATACTGGTAAAATGTCGGAAATAAATAATTGTAAAATTAAAATCCTATCGTCGCTGGCTTTGAACGCTACAGCAAGTACAGACAGTCCACAGTTATTTTACCTCTGATTTTGCACAGTGATCTTCATTGTCCATTCAATAAGGTTGCTTTTGGGTTCCTGCTGTCAGAGCTGTCAGAGGTAAAATAACTATGAAGGGTCTGTACACGAGCTATGGGCACACGTTCTAGTCATCGAGTCTTTCAAATTTCGAATCACAAGCTTCCAATTTAAAATCCCCGTAGGTTGCGAACGCTACAGCAAGTACTCGGGCTACGGGCACACGTTCCAGTTCGCGGGCGATTGTCCCGACGGCACGCCGCGTGACTCGTCCGGCCGCCGACGCTGCGCCGTGCTGGCCATAGACGCTGTGCCCTATGCCGCCGTCACGCACGAATTCCGGAGGGAGGCCATCACTAGAGAGCTCAACAAGGTATGGGATTTGCTAGATTTGCAGGATATTACAGCTTTGAGAAATGGATAAAAGCAAAGTGGCCAAGGCAGTATCCTCCGCGCGGAGAAAAGTATCTCGCGCCCGCGACTCTGGCTAGCAAAGGTCATGTAAAGAAAGAAAAACTGTTTAATCACGAGAAGTTGTTAAGACATGTCGACTTGCAGTGGCAAGGGTCGTCTTAATATCAGTCGCATAGCTTAACCAACTAACCCAACGAACGCTAGAACTGTTGTCTATACGAGGGTTGTTAAATTGATGGTGGCACTTTCTTTATTACCATTTGGTTACTGGAAACCTCACGATAGGAAGTGTAATGTGCACAAATATTATATAGTTTTTGGTTTTTGGTGTGCGGTAGTCGAACAAGGAACTCTCAGGTGCAACGCAGACGACACATTTTCAGAGCGCACAAAATGTCTGCATGGCATGCAAAAAGTCCGTCGCGGATTTTACGCAGACTCAACGCACACTACATACGCACATCTTCGATCATTCTGTCAGCCGAACTGTAGGGAAGTAGACGCTATGGCGCCCACTTAAGAGCGGTGACTCGGTACGGCATTTCATACAAACTTTCAAGTCCTTTTTTATCGAAATGAATGAACCGATTTTAATGAAACTTCATAAGCATAAGTAGGATACATAGGTCTAAAAAGTTAGTTAAGAACATTTTCTAAATGTCTTATTTAAAAAAAATAAATAAATGGAAATCTCTGTTTCTATGGAATATTTAAAATTGGTCTAATTTAGCTGCAACACTGTTTTTCAAAAATGTTCTTAACTAACTTTTTAGACCTATGTATTCTGCTTATGCGTATGAAGTTTCATTAAAATCGGTTCATTCATTTCGATAATAAAGGACATGAAAGTTTGTATGAAATGCCGTACCGAGCCAACGCTCTTAAGGTGCAGCGCAGACGACAGACGTTTTATGAGATACTAAAAGTGTGCGGCGTCTGCGTTGGCGCGTGTTGAAGCAAACGTTCTATGTTTTGTGCGTCGCGGCGCGGCGCGATCTGCCAGAATGACACGGATTTTTTGTACGCCGGAATTTTTGCTCGTCGTGTGCTTTACTGCATATAATTGCTTAGGTTCTATTTTCACAGACTAAAAAGTGCGCCACAGATAGTCTGTCGTCTGCGCTGCATCTTATAATTTCGCCATATTTGTCTGTCTGACCGCCCGGCCCCTCTGTTAATCCTTTGTAAAATCCACTTGTTTCTGTACTCACGGTATGTGCATTACTCAACAGACTTGCTAACATTTTCCCCAGGCATGGGTTGGCGTATCCTTCGACACGGATCTCCAATCAGGTGGACTGCAGTTCCCAGGAGTTGCCACTGGCAACTGGGGCTGCGGGGCCTTCGGAGGAACCCCTCAACTGAAGAGCTTGCTCCAACTGATGGCATGCACGGAAGCACGACGACCCATGGCGTACTTCACCTTCGGAGATACTCAACTGAGAGATGAAATTGTGAACATGTATAATTTGCTGGCTCGATATAATGTTACTGTTGGTGAGTATAACATATCATATCACCGTGCTTGTCTTCCTCGAAGGCTTAGGCAGAGGCACAGATTAATACAGATGGGACACTCCACCGTTTAGGTATGAAGCTACAAGTACGCGGCGGGCTCAGCTCACTGGGTCAATTCAGTGTGGGCTGCCGCGCACCGGCCGGCTCGCACGTTAGTTCGATACTCACTCACGCGCCGCGTCGTAAAAGAAGACAACCCTAACGAGTCAGAAGGTATAAGAGTTACGCGATAGAAAGAGAGGCAACTTGTAGGTGAATATAACTATAGGTAATAAGCGTTGTGCGACCTGAATTGCACTTTATTGTGTCGTAGCAAGAGTCGCTTTTTATTTAAATGATTTTGCGGAGTGTCCCATATCTGTCTTAATCTGTACTATTGTGTCGACATAGAGCTTGTCAGTTGACTATAACTATACTCCATTTACAATAAGATTAGACATTTAAACAAACCTTTTTTATTTACAGTCCGTTCAACCGATTTTGACTTCTATTGCGTTGGTGGCATGACAAATGGCAGCTGCAGTAAACAGTTGGTATAGTAACCACTTTTTTGCCTTTAATTAACGCCATCCTTAAGCCTACGGAATAGAAGTCAGAATCGGTTGAGCGGACTGTAAAAAAGTTTTGTTTAAATGTATAATCTTATTGTAAATGCAGTGTATATGTTCTTATTCCCTATTTCTATCCTTTCTAGGTCAACTATACAAGTACATAGTGAGGTTCTCTCAAGAGAAGGAAGTGGTATTCAAGCGGTTACATCCGTATCTTGAGCAAGTGTTGAAGGGAGGCAAGGAACCGTCGCCCAATCCTAGCGATGACGCCATGGAAACTGTAAGTACTACATAACGTCAGTGAAATTCTAACAGTGCGTAAGTCATTTTATGAGTGTTTTGAGATTTGAATGTCATTGGATACAGCTTAATGGCGCGCATCGTATCGACCAATCAAAACACAGTAAACTGACCAATACGAATGCGTTATTTGAAAAATAGTTACACTGCGTATCTCAGTTGTTGGCGCCAACACTGCATATGTCAGCCATTCACGTACAAATTCGTCGTGCATCAAGTGCTCCGATGTTGAAAAAACTGTATGAAATGAATGTAACTCACGCTTAAGGCCACATTGTGTTCAATTATTAATACAAATTTGTTATTAATAATTAAACACAATATGGCCCCAAGCGCAAGCCCCATTAATCTCATACAGTTTTTTCACTCTCCTGTAAAGTAGCCATTTTTTACTTCCGTACTGTTAGAACTTCACTGACGATAAGCTTTGTGTATTAACTAACGGTCTGTTTCACAAGCTATCCTTAGGTATAGAGCAACATAACATAATCCCCATAATCGGGTATCAGTGATGTAATAGGAGCGAGCCTATTGCCATTATAGAGGCATGAGGAACAGGGTGTAAAGTTCACTCATCCTCCATAGAAAAGGGAGGATCCTCCGACCAGACGGTTGTTGTGTCTGGTGGGCAGCTGCCCCATGATTGGTGTCGGGACGTTGTAGATATGCTAGTCGCACGGTAAACTCTGATTGCGCGATGCAGGATTTTGCGTTACGTCAGTGTGGTGTGTAGTTCGCATGAGGCGATGTAGATGCCGCCACAGGGTTCTAAACCAGACTCCGCGCTGCTACTGAGAAATTCCAATCACACTTGCTCGGCATGGGAATCGAACCCAGGACCTCATGCTCAACAGTAGCGCTTGCGAGCACTACACCAACGAGGCAGGTATAGGAGCTTCAGATAACTTGTCTGGCAGATTATTCCAAATAAATTCTATTTGATTTTTTTATTTATCTAGTGAATAATTCCTACAAAGATAGTCGATGTGAGACATGTATTTGTATTCTAAATTTCTAGTTAAAGAAACCCTTTTTGGGGTTCCGTACTAAAATGGTAAAAAGGAACTCCTATGGTGCGACTCAGTCTGTCTGTCTGTCTGTCACAGCTGGATATCTCAAGAACTACTAATGCTATCAACTTGAATTTTGGAACAGTTTTAGATGACGTTTGTCCAACTATTTTGCAAATAAGAAAGAAAGAGGGACTGAAAGGGGATCTTAAAAATTTGAAGTGGGGTCACTAGGGCATGTATCATATGAAAGAGCGCTGTTTGCAGATTCTCATTTTTTCTTTTTTTTTAAACCGCATAGTTTTCGACTTTTGATGAAAAATGTTTAAAAAATACCGTTCCTCCCCTAATCTCCGAAGTTTGCATAGAGGAAAATCTGAAATTATTCTGTGTGATAGAAGTTTGTAAAGTATGTAAAGGTTACAGGAAAAATAAAACGATGTCTCTAAATAGCACACTTTTTCAGAAATCATGAACAAAAATTAAATATAAATGATGGTACGGAACCCTCGGTGCGCGAGTCCGACCGGTTTCTTTTCCATGGGTGTCGACTAGTTCACAGAAGTTTTGGCAGCATTCAACGATGTGTTCTATGGCAAAAGCATACCATACTTAGTTGTTCTGTACCTAACTCGATTCCATTGCGATTTGATCGGTCTGCCAACCCATATAATTAACCCTAACCATCATCAATTTCAGAGTATAACTGAAAACGTACCGGCGACAGTATTGGCAATTGAAAGCGAGCTCTCAAGTAAATCCCCCGACTTGTTCTCTCAAGATGACATGGATCAGAGCTTGCTTGAGGTCACCATTCAGTCGGAGAAGTCAGTCCAACAGGCCCACACACCATCCAACCACCAGCCAACAAGACAACAGACAACAGATACCAACAGAATAGAAGAAAATATACAACCACAAGCTCGCGTGTCATTATTCGATGCCATGACGGAAATGGAAGGTGGTGAGCTACAAAATCCAACAGCATCAAATACATTGGTCGGTAACCAAAGAAGAAGCTCTTTGCTAAATGATAGCAGCCCGTCGATGGAACACGACAATGAACCCGCTTCGAAACATAATAAGAGTATCAGCAGAAAAATTACGGATTATTTCAGTAAGAAACCTATTTGATTTTATCTGTGCCCTGTCTGTCCTTGTGTATGTATAATTTTTAATGAAATTGTTGTAGTTTTATATTCTTGGGGATTATTACTAAGTTGTTTGTGAAAACCTTAACCATTCAAGTATATTATTATGTCGGTCAACGCTTTAAAGCTTTTAATATTTTCGACAACAAAACTACCAAAATGTGAAATACGAGTGAATAACTCTATGCCAAATTGCAAAGACATGTTTGTTATTAGGATTTGCAGCAGCTCTTTAAATAATTGTAATAAGTGGTTGTATGGATAACGGGCTGGTGTCTGCAACTCGACATCTAAGCGCGTATTTTTCGTACTATTTTTTTTTTTACAGTGTAACTTAAAAATCGGTTTTAATATAATGCCCCCGGGTATGGAAATTTTATGAGGAGTGAAATATAAGCGTTAACTCAAAAGCGTCGCTACGTTTTTCTGATTAACAATGCTTTTACACCTTAAAGTTGCTTTTTGTATAGCACTGATTCATTGAAGAAACCCTGCCCCTATGGTCCTTTGTTTTCGTCCAACAATAGAAAGTCGGAACGGTACAAAAAACAGGAGTAAACTCCCATCGTGCGTCGGAGCTGACACACACACACACACACTTTTTTACTAGCCATTATTGTCCTACTGCTGGAGACCTCCCTACTCTCTTTCCACTCTGGCCAGAACTGTCAGGATCTAATATTTATTAAAGGAGTCCAGCTCATCCCGCCATCTCCGTCTGGGCCTGCCGCGATGTCGTTTGCCACTAAGCGGGACCCACTGGGTCGTAAGTTTGGGCCATTGATCGTCTGACATGCGGCAGATGTGTCCAGCTCAATTCCATTTAAGCGTGGCAGCTTTCCGAGTGACGTCAGTTATTTTAGTGATGGAACGGATTGTTGTATTCTTAACCCGGTCCACAAGTTTAATACCTAGAATACTCCGTTCCATAGCTCTGGCAAATCCTGAGCGTGCGGACCTCTGCTGAATAGGGTTGATGTCTGGGTAAAAAAAAAAGAATTTCTATTTAGTCCGTCAGTCAGATAATAAAAAAATATTAGACACGTATATTTTGCTTTATCATATTAACCCCTCAAGTGTCTGAGTTTGGCTAATTTTAGATCCAAAACCCCCGCGAGGTTCACAACTACTGATGATGATATGTTTTCCATCGGATGATGTTTTTTTACGTTTATATATATGTGATCTAAGCTTATATGCCTATTATGTAAAGTTTTGTCCTTTTGCACACTTGGGGTGCATTTGACACGGGGGGGGGGGGAGGGGGGGGTTAGCTGCGAACTCCATAGGTTCACAACTAATGATGATGATTGGTTTTCCATCGGATGATGTTTTTTTACGTATATGTGATATAAGCTTATATACCTAATAAAAAAAGGGTTTTTCTTACACACACATGGGGTGCATTCGTCACTTAAGGGGTTATTAAAAAAGATAAAACGCATTAAAGTTGGGGAGTGGGGGTTCGCTACGTCACAACTACGTATAAAATCTAGCAAGGCGTGACGTCATGCCACTTTTTAACTCAATGTATCGCCGTAATATTTTGATTACGTTAAAAAATAAAATATAACGTGTCCAATATTTTTTAATGATCTAAATGACAAATAAAAAAAAAGGAAAATTGTCATCATCCCTGTAATGTCAAAGACCATGTTTGAGAACCATACTATGCGTGCCAAATAAGAACTGTCGAGACGCCATTTTGTTCCGCAATACTCGCGAACTTCATTACCAATGCGTACTAATTTGACAGCTATCGTGTATTTGGCAGCTATCGGCAGTACTAATTTGACAGCTATCGTGTGAACTTGGCAACAATCGCGATCCTATTCTTATTTGGCTAGTATGTTGTGAGGTTGGGAAGAATACCGTACTAATAACACTTATTTAAATAAGTGGTACATACGGTGAGTTGCACGAAACCGACATTAGTTTAACGGAGTCTTTAAATTGATGCTGTCACTTTCTTTTTGATACAAAATGTAAGGGATGGCATGAATTTAAGGTCTCCGTTAAACTAATGTTGGTTTCGTGCAACTCAATGTTAGTAGTTGTTTTTACTGTTGGTTATTTCGCAACACTAGTGTCAGCGTAGCGCCTTTTGTTTTTAACCGACTTCCAAAAAAAGGAGGAGGTTATCAATTCCGATTTTTATATTTTTTTTTAGGCTATAAGCTGCACCATGCTGTTAATTTTTTAGATTACATGTCCGTTGTTTTTGTAAGTTATTTTTATAATTAATTTAATAGTGTTCTTACTTACCCCTGAACCGTGATATCCGTGATCCTAGGCTAGTTTCTCGCTAGCTATACTCCATTTATAATAAGATTAGACATATAAACAAACCTTTTTTACAGTCCGTTCAACCGATTTTGACTTCTATTGCGTTGGTGGCATGACAAATGACGGCTGCAGTAAACAGTTGGTATTGTAACCACTTTTTTGTCTTTAATGTCATCCTTAAGCCTATGAAATAGAAGTCAAAATCGTTTGAAAATGGTTGTAAATGGAGTATAGTTTCAGTTTCACGCTAAATGTGTTTTGATATTCATGAAATGTGTAGTTTCTAAAACACTGTACCTGATACAATCTTTGTATACTTAGGGCCACAATATTTATTATCAATAAAACACATACCGTAATATAATTAAAATTATTTATTATCCTTCATCATATTTCTAGCATACTAAACGTAATAAGTGTATAATAATAAATAATTGAATAGTAATTTAGTTTTAAAATATTTCAGCAATATACATATTAATAACTCGATAATAGGTTAAAAAGTTCAATAACTAAATTAGACATGCAAAGTAGGCGAATTATTATTGTATTAGTTTCATAATAACGTGTATCTATGAACATATTCCACAATTTGCTAATAATCTGTCAGTATACTCTACACTAATAATAAAGTTCATAAATATAATAAAAATTAAAAATGAACGATTAACTAGCGACGTTTCAAAAGTGATCATAACACTCTTTATTTATTTATTTTTTTTACAAATCTTTGGCGAACTATAACAATATATGAGAATAAACATTTCAATGGCTAGCTATCAATGCGCTGGAGTTGATACTCTGTTCACAGTGTTGGGAACTTAGGGTACATCACTATGCTAACGTGATAAGGTGTAGTCGGCCCAGTCTCACGCACCAAATAATAACTCCAATCTTATAATTGAATATTTATAAAGTTACATAGTTGGCGACTTTATCAAGTCTCTTAAAAACTTTTTTTAAGGATTGTCGTGTTTATTTGAGTATATGCTCGACTGGGCAGACTGATCGATTCAATGATCGTTTAAACGACAATCATCAAACAATATTTGTCTAACGTATTTAGTTAACTAAATTGTTATAATACAACAAGTTGGGGCAGAGTGTTAGCGATGAAACAACCGACTGCCGCGAGACAGCGTCTGTACAAAGTTATATATCGCGAACATCCGGAGTTGTCGATAATTAGCCTATCTATCAATAGATAGCCTGAAACTTTATCGATGTCGATAGATGCATTGACAGCAGACAAATATGTCCAATATGTTCTATGTAATTTCGGAGACAGTATTATTAAATTGATGAATTATTTTTGCGCTGTGAGAGGGATAGACGTATACCATATCGACATCGCCTTCTCTTTCATCGAATTAACGTGAACTCTTTCAGATTTATTTTCAAGACATCTATCGACGCCTATAATAATTGTCTTAATACTAAAATAATTAATTCGAGTTAGTTATTAAAACAAAATGATATAACATATGGCATCATATTGTACAAGTTTGGTAACGCGACGACTGAGGACAGCAACATAAGCGAAGTCTAGTGTCGTATAGAGTACATAGTGTATGTTGAATGGACGATCATTACAATACAAGCGTATATCACAGGCACCGGTTGGTGTCCCTTCGTAAGCTATATATACGTAAACGAAGGGTACAGGAAGAGAAGGGGCTCATAGACATATTCGATTCGTTATAAACGGGCCTTTCATTTGGTTTATTCAGAACAGTATAAAAAGAGTTCATTATAAAGATAATCCACAAACGACTAAAAGGATCACATTGCACCTCAAACTTGACTTTAAGGTGCACATTGCATGAAAAACCGGTAAAGAAGGTTCACACACTATATATGTGATGTATACCGGGTGTAAAAGAACGCCTTCCGAAGCCGAATACCACATATTCTACCCATTATTTGGATCGTTTTTTTCCAATAGACCATATCTGGGAATCTACTGGTTCTGGAGATATTGAAGGTCAAAGCCTATTTTTTTTTTACTTATCAAACGTATTCCAAGTGTTTTCAAACGTTTTCAGACAAGTATACCTACGCGTACCGTAGAGCGAAGGGGCGGGGCTTAACTTCGTTTGACTGGATTAGCGATAAATAGCACGCAATAAAAAATAGCTTTTTTATAAGTACCTAAAAATAAAATTCGTTTCCCAGCAGTAATTTTTGCGCAAAGCTGCTTAGTTAGATGTACAGTATGCTTAGTTGACGGCTTGGTGATGTCTTTTTACACCCTGTACAATTTACAGTTAATATGCGCTGATTTTTGACGGAATAATTCCATGTTGAACATTTATTGGCCATTAACTGTGAATGCTTGTTTTTTTGTAGGTGAGCTCTTTCTTGTCCTTTACCCTCGTGCGGACAACAGTTTGCTCAGGATTATTCGGGGAAATATAAACACGAATTCTGAAGGCATTTTCATATATTTAGGTTTGAATGGCTGAAACAAGACTACCTTAGTTTATACATAAGTTTAAGATGGTCTTTTATTTACATTGTAGGTAATATATTTAATTTAAATGGTATATATTTTATTTTATAATTTACAGTTATTTTATGAATGTACATTTGGTGGATGGCATCGACTTTAAATCGATGATTAATTAGTAATAAGATCAACCTTTTACAGAACCTTAGTCGTAGACAAGTGTCAGCTCCCGAACAATCCCGAACACATGCTGTCCTTGTTTACTCTTAAACTATTCCAATATAAGTTATCCAGAACAATGTGGGGGACATAGTTTACGAGTATTTATTTTGGTTCACCATTTTTATACATTTTAGGTTTTATCAGGCGACTGAAACTCGTGAAAAATATTCAAGAATACTTTCTATACAATCAGAATTTGGCTATAAGCTATCTTAAACTCGTAGGCTGTACTTTATCTACAGTTAAACGGTTGCTTCAGTATTTCAGTCCAGTCGCCTGTGTGACCCGTACAATTTATCAAGTATGGCGTGTAACCATTCTAAAAAACGGTTAATGATTATGATTTCCACTTAGCATTAACACAGCGACACCCTGTCACCCGCCCGGGCGGTCCCGGGGCAAAAGGCTAGTAAGCTCCTAAAGATATGACGTCATATGTATGTACAATCGATACTGTGGAACTAAGGGGCACACGCAGATCCACCGCGAGCCGCCGAGCCGCTGGCGATGTCGGAGTGTCAGATTGTAGTTCATTCATAATAATTTGTCTACACTACGATTAATCCCAGTCATATTCATTATTTTGAACCTGGCCAGTGTGTACGTTAGCAGCACTGACATGTAACACAAGCAGGCTCCAGGGCTCGAGGTGGACCTTAATAATTTAGAACTAAACCTGTGACGTCTGTCCAGAGTCGATAACTACTAAATATATCCAGTAGGGTAGTTGAAGCGAAACTAGGGAACTGAATCGAATCGGTTTCTGTATACATAGAGATGAGATCTTTTTCATAACGGACGGCGCGATATTGTGGCGCGCTGACTGTACCCTGCGCCCGCGCAGCGTACAGTCGACGCACTACTTACAATCTTTAGCAGAACTATGAGAGTAATATCTTCTCTACTTAAACCATACTCCTTTAACTTGTCCTAAGGTAACTTTAAACCTCTAACTTAACCAAACGGTTATACCATTCATAACTCGTCTCTACCGATCTATACCGATAAAATTATCTCAATTAACCTTAACTAATCTAAAGGTAACGGATGCTGACGTAACAGTATTCTGGATAACTTATCAAAATTAAATTAGTAGTATATTTTCATCTCATATAACATAGTAGGTTTATGTCAAAATATGTCGATCTAATGAAGTTAAGTAAGATAGGAAGTTAGACATACTTGATAAGTTAATAATTAATTGCTCTATGATTACAAACTGGCTCTAGTACACCTGAGGAACGTAAACAGTTAAGGATAGACGTTCTAAGTACACAAATGAGACGGTACCGAGTAATAGTAATATAGTAACATAAGTACGACGTGTGCTTGAAGCTAAACTATGCTAAGCGAATGAAAAAATAAATAACAGAAAGGAGATATGACTAGATCGTTTTGTTTCATTACTAGAACCTACTATCCATAATAAGCACTATGCGCCTCTCTCCATATTTATATTATATAAATAGATATAATATGATTAATAATTCCCAATTCTAAGTTTTTTTTTCTGATTAAAATATTGGCATTCATCTTATGTACTAACTAGCGTCGGTGGGTGCTGAGCGGGCGTGTTGTATACCGCGCGATGACGTCACGCCGCGCCCGCACCTCGACGATCTAACTAACTATACCGCTTACTAACGACCCGCCTTCGATTCGCATACCGCATACCAACGATTCAGACGTTCTTGAGTGCGTCGATGATGTCCGCGTGTACGCGAGCGCTGCGACGTATTTGAGTATGCGAACGCTATAAATATTTTATAAAATGTCAGGAGTTAAATAGTTTTTTTTAGAAATTCGATTTCGTAATACTAACAATGTTGTTGTTGATGTGTCGCGAGTGCCGCGGCGCTGTGTCCAGCTGGCGTGCGGACACACAGGGGACTGACGCACCGCGGCGCGCGAGTGCGGTGACAAGTGAGTGAGGATACTTCAGTAACGCAGTGGCACTAACCGGTGAAGGTTGCTCGGCTGTCGGAGGGGAACCAAGCGAAGCGCGTTCGTTGAGCCGCGAATGGAGAGCGTGAGATGACGATGAGTTCGGTTACGCTACGATAGACGACAGAGTATAAAAAGTAGCGACAGACGAGTGGACCCGGAGCGATGCGGGCACAGTGCAGACTACGGCAGACAGTCGGCAATGTCTGCCCACATGACAAATTATTTAGATACATTTAAATAATTGCAAAGCATACCCTGTATCCTAGAATCACTTTTATGGGCGATTGTTTTATACATTCTGAGAGGACTCATTATTCTATTACAAATGTTCGCGTCTCCGCTATATATTTTTAGGGAATTTAATTTTAATCAGTATAAAGATATAAGTACACAATATTATTAATCGTCCCGGGCGGTGCCCGGGCGCATTACGCCTACATTACCCACGAGGTGATATTATCGATAATCGATATACTAAGTATACGTGTTCCGGTTTGGCATCGATTTGTGTAACCTGTAACCTGTAACCTAGTCGGTCGCGCCGCGGCCGCCGGCGTCGGCGGACCACTCAACATACATGCGATCCGAGCGCGACCTGGCGACCGCCTGGCGCCCTGGCGACCAGGAGCGGCCAGCGGCGACCGCGCACTCCCTAACCAGACAAGACGCGCGCCTCGTGCGGTCGGCTCGCAGTCGGTTTACGAAACGAGACCACGTCGACGAATAATCTACAACGGTAACATAAGAAACATTCATAAAATAAATACTTAACGCTTCAAATAAAAACGACGCTAAAACAATTTCAAAAAGCGTAACAACGTATTGCACAATGGTGACATAAGACGTTCAGAGAAAACAACTAGAGACACTTAAAACGATATTACTTATGTTTTTTTTTTTTTAAGAATATCGTTTAAACACACTGCTTAAGTACTTGTAAATCATAATCGCCTAAAACTAGAATACTATATCAATATAATATAATTATTTGTGTAAATATAAAATTCTATGTCTTGTGGTGAGTGTAATATTTGACTAGAGGCGGGCGGCGTGGCGGAGGGGGCCGGCCGCGGGTCGTGCGGGTCGCGGGTCCCCGGCCCGGGCCCCGGGCCCCGCACCTCCGCGCCGCGCCGCACTGCGGGCGCACACTGTGCGACTCGCCCGCGCGCACACAATATATCTAAGGTATCTCCGTATTATTTAATATTTATATTGGTACTTTTCTTGATTATGAATCTATTTTCTCATTAGAAATTACACTAGTTTTTTTTGTATTCAGTTAGTTCGCGCACCACTCACTGTTGACTCCCGGACGCATTTAGTCACAGTTATTGTATTTAACACCTTAACACGACTATTTTTTATACATGTTTATATACTATTCACACTCACAGCAAGAACTAAAGAGGGGAAAGCGCGCTCCTTGTGAATTGACATCGCGACATCGCGAGTTCGTCGCCCGCGCATCACGCGGCCTCACTGCCGGGGATTGTCTAATTTATCTACAGTCAATCAATAACACCTTGGTTCCAATGCAATTAAACAAATAATTTGTACAGGCAATCAAATGATTTCATGTTTTGTAAAGACATTTCCCGAAATTTCCTCTTGGTATGTACAAAAATAAATTGTGATTCTATACAGCAAACTTCTGAAAGTCCCTTTACCATGATCATTTTGCCTGCAACTATGATACCGAACTAAGCTCCTTGACACAAACTTGCTTAATTGTTTCAACATGTGAGGATACGAAATTAAAGACCTCGTTATATTGAAAGCTGCAGGTACTGCAAGCCAGTAGGCTGGAATGTGAAGAGAGTTTAGGAACAGTCTAGAGATGAAGTGAACAGGCGCTAGAGGGCGCGCGAGGCGCGGGCGGCGCGGGAGCGGTACACACACATGCAATACAGAGACGAACGGCCTGTACAGTCCATTATGTTGATATTATATTTTTTATATCACAGCCCATTTTGGAATTTACAACACATAATAACACGATCTTTTGAAACGAAGGCCTAAGTATTCGGTCATGAAGTGCACTTTCATTTGTACACAGCGTTAAATACAAACATTTAATTTTGTAACAACATCGTTCACTAACATGTAGGTTTGTGAGGTGCCGCCCGTACCATGGACAGACAGACGCGTCAATAACAACGTGATACTGAATATATGATGTGCTCTTACTTACAAGTTCTATTTTAACAGTCGCCGTTTGAATAGACAGTGTACATAGTTGTCTTCTGGGTAACATTTTAACTTCGTGTAGGATGTGCTCTTTCTATATTACAATTAGTGTTTGCCCTCGAATAACGTCGTAAGAGAATGTCGTGTGGTACGAGCCAGCGTCATAGCTTACACGCACATATACACACGCTCGTTAAAATTTAACAAAATATAGGACATTATAAATACTCCAATAGTGATCTATGCGAGCACTAATATTAGTGTGATCAGTTCGGCGGTGGGAGACAACAGTGTCCGCGCGGCGCCGCGGCGGCGTGGGCCGGCGGGCTGACCGAAGCGACCGCGCGCGAGTACGCGGCCCTCGCGTTCATATGTCACTCATTTGTTGGGGAAGCCAGAAGGGACACGACGGTCGCGTGTTCGCGCAGCGATCGGTTTGGGGAGCACGCGAGCGGACGTGCGCGCGCCGCGGGACGCGTGGCCTGCAGCCGCCGCGCCGCGCGCACGAGTACATACATACCTCTGCGCAGGCGCACGCTTAAATCGCCCGCGGCGCTGCAATATACAATCATTAAAATACACTTCTTTTTTTCTTACATTTTCAACTTACTTAATAAATTCAGTTTGGCTTAGTTCAAGCAAATAACTAGTATAATAAATTTATGTTAAAAGTTCAGTTAAACTTTAAGACTTAGAAATAGAATTTTTAGTATGATTACAAAATGACAAAATTTTTATAACGTGTCATTTTTTTTATAATAATAATAATAATTTAATCAAAGTTAATAAATTGTATATATAATTAATATAATAGAGTAATTTAATGATTAATCGATAATGATAAGAATGAAGCATTCCTACGCGCTGATTTAATAAATTACTTTTAACTAATTTAGTATACTCGCCGATGGCTTGCATAATTTATTTAGTAAGTATGTAGGTAATGATATTTGCTATACAATAAATGTGTAGTAAATTCCATAGAATTGTTGATAATACGCGAACAGGCGCGCCTCGGGCGTGCCGTGCGCTCCGGCCGCCACCTGCAACAACACAAGCAACTTTGCTGTCAACCCGTCATTACACTGCTCACTACTACTAAATGAACAGTCAATATTTTCCCAAAGGCCCTAAGTACCAGGGTAGTCAACTGCGTACCATGGGCACGTGATGAGCGCGCAGGGACGGCGTCTTGGGTTAGTAAGGCCGGTTGGCATCCTTGGGCCTCTTCAGTTGGACCTTCAGCCGCTTCATGCCGATCTGAAAGCCGTTCATCGCCTGGATCGCCGCTTGCGCCGACGTCGGGTTATCGAACGATACGAAGCCTGAAACAAAAAAAAAAACGAGGTTAGTGATAGATAGATGCAAAAGTTGATTTAGTCCCAAAATTAATAACGCTTAACCGAAACTTAAATCCAACCAAAAGCCTTTTAAAACAATCTGCATTTATACGACTGCAATACAGACAAACGCATTAAAACCAAAAATCCAACTAACCGAAACATTTGCTCTGGTTGGTGGCACGGTCGATGAATACTTTGCTGCTGATGACGTTGCCAAAGGGCAGAAACATCTGCATCAACTCAGCGTCTCCGAACTCCTGGGGCAGGTGGTAGATGAACAGGTTGCAGCCCTCGGGGCCGGAGATGGAGCAGCCTGGGAACATAAGAAAATCTTTAAAGAACTCACAAATCTGTCCTTAACACCAGCAGGGAAACGTTATATAAAGGGAGATTATAGAGGAGGATACAGTATAATAAGAATTTATTTTAGTTGTTAAAAAAGATGTGTTGCTATGAAAGAAATGATTGATAATGGTGAGATAGATTTAGCAGTCGACGATGACACTCTTTTAAAAAGTAGACAAGTTAAAATTGTTAAGGCTGAAGTCAATGAATAAATTGTTAAAATTAATACATTAAATGTAATAAAGTTGACACATATAGGCATAGAACAGCAACATAACATACACAGAGATGCACATGACAGGTAGTGTACAGCGACAGACGAGGGGTACATACAGCAGAAGCGAGTGAAGAGTTAGCAGTGGAGGAGGCTGGACATAGCCGCCTGTTTGTCACTGTATACTTGAAATAACACCGACTATCACATAATACATAGTGAGAACAACAAATATTAACATTGCTATCTAGCCAAAAGATGATACGAACCGATCTATCAAAGTAAAGTGGTTTGAGCAGGTTTTTTATCTCAATGAAACGGTTCAGTATTTGAAAAAAGAAAAGGTTTTGGCTGAATAACAAATAGAAATACACAGATAATAAAATCAATAAAACTGAAATGAAATGTTTTCACAAAGGCTAGGTTTGTAGCCAAGTTTAATTGATTTTGATGAACTCTGAAAACACAAATAGCTGTTTAATGGCAGTGGGTGAAATCGTCTGCTGAAGGACTGGGTTAGTTCGATGGCGTCTTCCTCGGAGCTCTACTTACCTTCTCTTTGCGCAGGCGCAATGGTCGACATCGGTGGCGGGATGGGCTGCGGAAACTGCCCATAAACCGCTGGATAAGCTGTAGAACATTAATTTGCACATTTTCACAATGAACACCTATAGTTGCGTACATATACATGCATGTAACAACATTATTAAAACAATTATCAAGCTAAAATCATATCCATTGATAATAAATTAAGTATTACTTTATTTTGCCAATCAGTTTTGTCGTAAAATGTTTTAAATCATGATTTAATTTTGAGGGTGGTTCCATTAAAATTATATTTAGACAGATAACATTGAATACAAACTACTTCAGTACTAAATTCTCCATAATATCGAGTAGCGTGATTTGCACAGCGCACGGTACTATTTAGGGGTATACACAACGATATAATATCATTTACTAGCAATTGATCGATCTGCTGGAATAACTTAGTTCGCATAAAATGTCTATGACAGTGAAAACACATTAGTTCCTAGCAGATCCATCAACCAGTAGGTTTAATTAATATAAACAGTTAACAGAACATTCGTTCTCCTTGCACATTGACATTGTAACAATATGTACCATCCATTTAAAATACACAGACTTACAATGATTACTCAATACTCATTCTATACATAATTTGTGAATTTTGCTCTATTGTTGCTAAAAGAGTAAATTTATTAAACAAGGATGACTTTTAAATATCCTCGTACCTAACTTATATAAAAAAATTTTGAATGTTAATAAACATCTTTTAGCAACAAACTCTAACATAAAATTAGACTTGACCAATAGTTACAACCATGGATTATGATTAAAATATAAAATTGTTTTTTGTTATCTCTAAACAATTTTTTTTTTCTTATAATCGATTACTGAAATAATTCCTGAAAAGGCTTTGAATTAAGACTCATTAAAGAATTTATTAAAGAAGAAGAATTATCAAGTCTTTGGCAGTACCAAAACTTTCTAATCATGTTTCATACTATTTAACATTTTAATGAAAACTTATTCAACCAATGGACTTGTTCAGATTGCCTATTGGTCAAGCGTGAAGCGTGTAACTGAAGCGGTGTGGGAGTACGATAAGGGGTAGTGCCACTCACCGACTCCGGGAAAGGGCTGCATGCCCGGGTAGGCCGCGTGCTGCAAAGCCGCAGCGTCGCCATTCGGCAACCCCTGCGCTGTCACTGACACCGCTGAAAAATACAATAAAAACATGTTCAATATCGATGTCATTTAAAAATGTAGACAGTGAAGATGTGCTGTTTTTTAGGGTTCTATAGCAAAACAATACGGAACCCTTGGAACTTTGGTTTTCTTTTTTGTACTATCATTGGTGAAAAAGTTTGTGATCTCTCAAAAGCATTTGACTGCATGAATCATTAGGCACTACTATTAATTTTGTTCTTTAGTGCCGTAAATAATTCAGGTCACAATTTGGTAACATCCTATTAAAATGCTACGTTATGCTAAAATCTCAAAACAACCCTAAACATGTGGTGGATACCATAAAATGCGTAAGACGTAACAGATTCCACAGGGTTCAGTATTAGGTCCAGAGTGTTTAGCTACATTTTTCCTAAAATAAGAAAAATATTGTAAGTTTCGAACACTTACGTCCAGAAAAAGTCTGGTGTATGCCGTTGGTGTAGACGGCTTCTTGCGGCGGGGGCTGTCCGTTAGCGGTCTGCGCGGCCATGTTGAAGCCGGGCATGGTGGGCGACGGCAGCGACGGCAGCGCGCCGTTCAGGGGCTGCCCGCCGCCCGTGCCTATCGCCAGACCAGAGAAGTTGTCTGGAAAGAGATGGGTAGAACTACTTAGTAATTTTGTAAGTATTCAGAAAATAAATTGTAAGACAATCCCATATTAGGACGGTCTTGATAAAAAAAAAACTTTGAACTTAACATAACAACATCACCCCTGTATTCCCTGAAGGGTTGGGCAGAGGTGTACCTATGGTACACCCACATTTTGCCAGTTATGTAAGTACAGTGGGCTGCATCAATTGGGTACCCCAGGTGTATTACAATTTTAATACAACTGGTGTACCCAATTGATGCAGCCCACTGTACCATGTGTAGCCTATTACCATAAACCGGGCACAAATCTGGGGTACTACTGAGAAATTTCCTGAAGGAAAAACACAATCTGACCTGGGAATTTAACCCAGAACAAGCAACAATCAACCAACATCAAACTTGTATGTGATAAAGGGGATAGGTGACTGTTGTCAAACCAAAATATGTATTCAACTATGATATGACTACGAACGTAAGTATAAAAAAAGGTACAGTTACCCGAGGACGGTGGTAACGCGTTGTTAGTCATGCCATTGAGTGCGTGCGAGGCGAGTGCCGTCATCGGACTGATGTAGCCCTGCGCCGTCGCAGCCACCATCAGCGCCGCTTGTTGCTGCAAGAGAAAAATAACATAAATTATCAATTTATCCGAACAAATTATAAAATCAGCAGAATTAATCGTAACTACGACACGTCGCAGTGTTTCGTAGCGGCTGCTACGACACGTAGCATTTTGTAGCGGCTGCTACGACACGTAGCATTTTGTAGCGGCTACTACGACATGTAGCATTTTGTAGAGGCTGCTACGACACGTAGCATTTTGTAGCGGCTAACGGCTGTCTAGTGTCTAGTGTCGTCGTGTATCCTTACCTTACTATTACATAATCGATGCAATTATAAATATCTATTGGAGTACCTACATTAACATTTTAGAGTATTTAACATTTGTGACAAGGTACCTTCACTTTATTAGTCTGATTAATGAAATCGTGACCTATTCAAACACATTTGTATCGCAATTTGTATCACTATTGAGTGATACAAATGTGTGTAAGTTGTTGTGTTGACTATTGAGTCAATACGTATGTAACATGGAGCACTAGATACATTTATTAGTGCTACATACGTACGTCTTCTTAGACTATTGCTGCTCTACAAGGCTATTGAGATTAAACGGGATCAAGTTAATGTCGGCTTTGTAGCATGTACCTACGTAGCGCGTAGCTCCGTAGCACATTGTCTACGAAGGGTAGTACTATACTTGCTACGCCAAGCGATCATTAATTGTTATATTCCGTACATAATCGTAACTACATAATTATCTATATGAATAAAAAGAGAAGTCCTGACTGACTGACTCATCAATGCCCAGCCCAAACCCTTGAACCTTCAAAGCTGAAATATTGCACAGAGGTTCCCTTTATTATGTAGACAAGGAATAAGGAAGGATTTCTTAAGGTACGTTCCCGTGGGATATTTTCCGACATCCACGTGTGCGAAGCCGCTGGCAAAAGCTAGTGTTACATAATTATATGCTAAGTCTTACATAAATCTTAGATGTTCTTCAGCACCATTGCAGTAGAAAATCTCAAGGTCTATTCGAATACAAAATATTCATGAATAATGTTGGTGATGTGCCCTTGTATGGCTGGAATTTGAAAAAAACATGACAAGCGAAAATGACGTCAACGTTATGCTCACGCATTCCAGAGAGGTATCACATTGAGATAGATACAAAGTAAATAATAAATAACATTCCTAACGACAAAATCTGTTTTCGAAACCAGATTTTCATCCTAAAACTTATCGAGAAGAACGTAAAACTTTTTCTTCCATTTACAACATATTAAAGCTATCTCTGAAAGGGTCTAGACATTTAATGTGCGGTATTTATGAAGTAAGTTGTAAAAAGTTTGCAACCACGGTGGTTGCAATATTGCATACTGTACGCCTATCAATTTTCATCAGGCCAGGTGCAAGTATTAAAACTTTTGTTTATGAACCTGAGCTGTGGCGAAATTGTTTTTGAATATCTTTAGATAATGCATAATATCGTATATTTTGGACTATTTTACTGCATATTCGTCAACCGATGATACTTAATATTAATAGGTCTGAAATCTTCAGACCTATTAATATTAAGTATCATATAATCATTAATATTAAGTAAAATCTTTTGCATTTTAGTCGGGTCATCTGCTGGCATCCAGCAGATGACCCGACTAAAATGCAAAATTTTGATAAAGCTACAGCCCACATTGCGAAGCATTTTGTAGCGTATCCTACAACTCTTTGGCGTAGGTACTTACAACTACAACTTTCAGACTTCTTTGGCGTTAACATAAAAACTTACTATGAAGTAGCTATCCGTCTGGATAGTTAGTTGTAGTATCGTACCTTTAATCGTATCGTATTTAAAAAAAAAAATTAGTTCAGTTTAAGTGGTATTTTAAAGTGTTTTTTTTAGTTTTTTTTTAAACTATAATTTATGATTCAATTTTTTAGAGTCAAATTTCCCAAATATAATTTATTGTATAATTATTATATTTATATAGGTATTATATATTATTTTAATGTCTATTTTATTATTTTTATTTTAAATTATTGTATTGTCACCGGGCCCTGATAAGTGTGCAAAATTTTGCATGTTTTTAGATCGCCCATGAAGCTATTTCAAGGTTATCCATTAATTACCGGACACTATTCAGTGTGCCACTCACCTGTTCCGTGATGACTTGCGCGTAGGTGCTGTAGGCTCCGAACTGGTTGAAGACGAAGGGGTTCAGCAGACTCATGTTGCCGGCCATCTGCTGCATGCGCCGCAACTGTCGCTCCTTCTCTGTGTCCGCGAACTTCACCACCAGGCTCGATGACGCGCCCTGCAACAAGGTGAGGACCTGCTGAGATTGGGAACGTAATGATTAAAGCCGAGTACAGACTTACGAAATGTAATATGCAATGTAACACGTAAAGAATTTGCCGTCCACATTGTCGCAATGTATCATGCAATGTAACCGAATTCCCATAGTGTGGACGCCTTGCGCGCACGAACCGTGCACACTGCGCGCACGAACAGAGCATTTCAACTCGTGCGTGCCGCGATTCGCCATTTGTCGGTTTTTTCGCCGAATAGAAAGGAGCGCGCAGTGAGCACGGAGCGCCAGTGTGGACGGGTTGTGTGTCTGTACTGCGGAACGCGCGCGAACAATGGAGGAAGTTCTCTTCGCGTGTTCTCGGCAGACTGAGCTATGTTCACCGCGCGCATGCCGGAAACAGATGCAAGCAGGTACATGCTCGGTTCGTGCTCGCGCTGCGTCCGCACTTATGAAATGCTCCTTTCATGTTACATTGCATGTTACATTTCGTAAGTCTGTAACTCTTAAAGTTAAGGAGGCGAAGTAGCAAAAATAAAAAAGTTATTAAGTCAGTAGCCATGGTTTTACAAATTTTTGTCATGAATAAAAAGACAATCTTAATTGTGTTATTACAGACGTTGAGTGCATAAAATATAACTGATAATGGCTAAAGTTATGCACTTTGCGTCTTTGATTTTACCCCTAATAGAGAGGAAAATTATTCCCACCGCCGCCGGGTGAGCTGCGGCGTTGACCTCTTTAAAAATGCAGCAACAAAGCCCTCGTGAATATTAAAACTGCAATAGCAGACGTGTAAAGTGCTCCCCGGACTATAACAACGGCAATCCCACAAACTAGGGTACAACAAACGGTCGGCACAATACCGCCAGTGAAACGTTCAGCGTTCGCATTCATTATGTATTTGCAGTCGGAGTACAGGCAAAAATGGGCGCGGGTAGGCCCGACACGAGCGCGCAACAGGTTTCCTCCCCATAGTTGCAACAAGTTATTTGGGCTCACATCCAAAAATGCATCGGCCGAGACGTTCCGCGAAGTTGCCCGGGCTGGAGCCTCTCTTGCGGAAAACTGGCTTCCTTCCTCGGCCACTATCTGCTCAGCCGGCCGCCGCACCAGCGTTAAGTACGCGCTAATTGTCAGCGCGTGTTTGCTAAAAGTATTTCACGGCTGAGCGCGAGCGTGGCCGCGCATAACATCACTATTGAATTATTCCGTGACGGTTCGTTTTGTTTCGTCGATTCCATTGTTTGATATTTTCGATATCCGGTTTATGTAAACGTTGTGGCGGCCGCTTAAAAAGCATTCAGTCTATTTTGTTCTTTTATTCCCAAATAAAACACGTGTTTTAAGAAAGTGAAAACTGTCAAGATTTTGTATTGCTCATTTGTGAGGAGTCATTTAGAATATGCTTCTCAAATTTGGAACCCGCGTTATGGCGTGCACATTGATCGCATAGAGGGTTTGCAAAAAAGATTTGTTCGGTTACTGTGCTATCGTTTGCGCATACCATACCACAGTTGTGATTATTTAGATCTCTGCAGGAAATTTCACCTACAACCACTTACTAACCGTCGTCGATTAGCAGATTGTACATTTTTGCTCAAAATTATATCAAATGAGGTGGACTGTCCGCAGCTTCTGCGTAAGCTGTACTTTAATGTTCCCCAGCGAACACTCACATTTAATCCTCCTATAGCTATTCCGTTGTCTTCTTCCAACCTCAGGCAAAACTCACATTTAGTGCGAGCGAGTAAAGACTTTAATGACCTATGCAAGCAGTTCTCTTTTGATTTGTTTTCAACCAAAGGCTCTAGCGTACGCAATAGGCTGAACCTGGAATTTTTCAAAATTAATTCTTAATGTTAATAGTAAGTAGTTCTGTTTCTTATTTTATTTTATTTCATTGTAGTATAATCCTTATGTTTGGTGGTACCGATTTGACGATTGCTGCTCATTTTTTTTTGATGTCTTGTCGAATTTAAGATCTCTTATTATAATTACTGTATAGCTAGCCGTGAAAACCTGTAATTGGCTTCATGTTTCTTATTGCAGTATATTTATTGTTTTTATGTAAAACTGTTGGTTTTCCACATGATAAATAAATAAATTAAAAAAGTAAGTGTTTTGCAAGCATCAATATATTAAAATGATTGTTGCTATATAAAAGTAAAGATAAGATACTTCAGCAATTAGTTAACCAAACAGCGCGCGATGTTTACGAGTAAGCAAGTTTGTAATTTAATGGAGTTGGTTAAGTCATTAAATTATTATTAATGTAAAAGATTAATGGTAGTACCTATTAAGGCTCTCCGAAATTTGCTTTAGGTAATGGCTGATTAATGATTACGTTATGAATAAATATTCGAAAAAGTTTTGTTGTGAAGTGCTTGAATGTCTAAATTACCGGATTAATGAGAACAATATTGGTTAAACCTGTAATCTGATTTAATCTGAATATTTGCGTGTATACAACGTGTAACGTTAAATGCGCAAAACCTCTTAAGGGGTCATTGTACTCATCATTATGAACAACTTTTACTATGGGACCAAACATGAAATCGCGAAAAAAAAAATCAGCTGTTCAGTACATTTATGTTCGCATAATTCGTCAAAATGTACTGAACAGCTGATTTTTTTTTCGCGATTTCATGTTTGGTCCCATAGTAAAAGTTGTTCATAATGATGAGTACAATGACCCCTTAAGAGGTTTTGCGCATTTAACGTTACACGTTGTATATACAGGGCGTGTGGTATAAATCTGTGCTTGGGTTGACGCGACAAATGGCACTGGCGCGGCGTCGCGTGTCGTGTGGGCGTCCGAGGTGACGCTAACAAATGTGGCGACATTATACCAGCTATGTGAGAGCAGTGTGTGATACACCTACACGTGATTATAACCGAAATACTACAAGATGTATGCTTATCAACTGCTTAATAATCTTCATTACATCCTAGCTCACAAAAGTTCACAGAAGAACATGTACCTAATATTCTATTTAGTCATAATCATCATGCTTTGGAAACCAGATTAGTGATCGTAGTATGCTGCAGAGGAGGCAAGCGCGTCTACTTATTGATGACAGCAAAAGTGACAGCCAAGAATAAAAAAAATATTTTAGTTGTTTGTTAGGGGTAAAATAAATGTAAGACAAGAGGTAGCACAGATTAATACAGATGGGACACTCCGCAGTTTAGGTATGAAGCTACAAGTACGCGGCGGGCCCCGTCCGCGGGGCTAATTCAGTAGGTCAGAAGGTATAAGAGTTACGCGATAGAAAGAGAGGCAACTTGTAGTTGAATATAGCTGTAGGTAGTAAGCGTTGTGCGACCTGAATTGCACTTTATTGTGTTGTAGCAAGAGTCGATTTTTATTTAAATGATTTTGCGGAGTGTCCCATCTGTATTAATCTGTGGTAGTATGTAGAATTATTCCCAGAAGCCCACATTCAGAAGTGGCACTAAACAAAAAAACAAAAATATAATTATTTTATTGCATTGCTAATTAATATGGATACAGCACCCTGACCTCTTGAAAATTAAACCTTTGGCCGATGGTTGATCGATGCGTGTGCGCACTGCCTAAGGTGAACATCAGATATACTATTTACATATCGAGATAAATTAAGATGGCTGACTGAATGTAGTACCTACACTTCGGCCATCGAGAGAATGCATTTGTGACACCTGCCAGTTGGATAATTTCTATTTATAATAAGGATCAATTTCGCAAAACACATACTCGTTATTATGAAACTGACAGGTGTCAAGAACGCATTCTCTCGACGGCCGGACTACAGTTGATTGCTTTTACACAAGCCTTAAAATGATTCTTCGAAACTTTTTCTTCTTAGAATCTCTGAAAGACTGCTCTTAAAGATGAAAAGGCTAAGTATTGTCATATATTTTGAGATATAAACCTATGAAGATGGCATATAGGAATAATAGTTATACAAATATCTGTCATACACACATGTCAAAAAGCGTTTTGTCTTTTTTAACTAATCAAGAGCTGCACAAGGACTAAAACTTTTGTGTGACGTCAAAATTATGTCTATGCGTGATCGGTCGCCATGTTGAGTGCCGAGTTTTGTAGTAGGTAGGTAGGGGAAATAGTACAGATGCACTGACACTCTTTACCCTACAAAAGAAACTAGTTAGAATCATGGTAAATATTGATCAAACTAACAGCTGCAAACCCTATTTTCTAAAACATAATATTCTAACCCTCCCCAGTATTTATATCCTAGAAATATGTAAATTTGTCCGTAAGCATCAAGAGCTCTACACAAAACGCGAAGACATCCAATCACAGTACACACTTAGGCACCGATCTAGGCTAAACATACCAACATCCAGGCTAAAAATGCATTCCACAAGTCCCTACGTAATGTCTATAAAGATATACAATAAATTACCAGACATAATAAAGAAAGAAGAAAAGTTCAATATATTTGTAACAAAACTTAAAAACTTATTAATAAAAAAATGCTATTATTCCTTAGATGAATATTTAAATGATAAACATAAATAATAGGAGAAATGTTTAAAGTATATGTTAAGGAAATTACTAATATAATAAAAAATTACATAAGAATAATAATTGATAACAAACATTAGTGATGGTCACGCAATTTCTAGATATGTTTAAAATAAAAATGGTATGATATGGTAATTATTAATATAACAATAAATGATAGTAATAAATAATGTAATATAATAATATAACACAAATAATAATGCAATTAAAACCCTACGAAAGGCGGTCACGTTAAGTGCCCGATTTTTTTAGGTATGGCATGTTAATTTTGTATGTATGGAAAATCCATAGGTTTATAAGTCAGTGCTGTCATATTCCGTAGTTATATATATCTATATATTATATATTATATCTACTGTTCCTTTTACTAGGCAAGCCACTCGAATGTCATTTGATTATGTAGTAGTTGATAATGTAGTAGGTAGAGTTGATTGTAAGAAATCAATTATCAACAACGTGAGCATTTCAAGTTATTCTTTGAAACTTTTTCTTCTTAGAAACTCTGCTCTCAAAGATCAAAATGCTAAATCATACTCGGCAGTTATAACTACTAAATAATTTTATGAAGCAAGCAACTCGAATGTCATTCTGCTAACTCAAAGGCAGTTGCCAAAAACCATTGACGCGATTCAAACGATTTAATTCCATGCGATCCAGGTCCGGTTACCGTTCCTTTAAACGTGGCTTCACCGAAGTCTTACTGAACAAGTAAGCTTAATACTGGTAATTGATTTTTATTAATAGATTTAAACGTTCAGTTGATTGGAGATTTCTGCTTTTTAGGATGTAGGTCAAATGGTTTGCTGGGTTTTTGTGATTGATTTTAAGAAATCTTTCAACTGTTGGCTTTGATCTTGTTATAATTAAGCTACCGAAATACAAAGTGAACTAATAAAACAAAAAGCTTTTTTAACAAACCATGTCGTCATAAGTAGTTTACTAACACGGGTGTTGAGTATATGTCTAAAGTCTTTAAGAAACGAATGACCCTTAATAAAATATGCAATATGGCGTTAGCTAGGAATGCTATAAGGTACTTGCTTCTCCTGCTGTCTATCCTAAATTTCTCTTTCCAACACTCTGAAGAAACAATAGGAAAGTATTCAGCTAAGAATCGGTAAAGCAGCCTGAAACAAAATGTAGACAAGACCTAACTGAACCATTTGAAAGTTCATAAAGAAACTAATTTCTATTTGTAATTCTATTTGCAAACAATCACAAAATTAAATTAGCAACACGACAAGTACACCACTGCCAGAAATCCATACATCGCTTCACGTTTACAATCTAGCCTTACTAAACTTTATTGCCTATTTTATTAGCCAATCGTGTCGCGTCGCCTGGCTTCGTGCATCTTCGTGAAGCTCCGTAAGGGGGGACATGGGGCACATTCGTTACATCTTCTGTGCAATTAACGGGACATTATTAAACTCTTAATTGCTCTTGTGTAAGTTCACTCTCGCTTGTATAATTTATATGTTTATGGTATACAGTATATTTTATAGTTGCTGGAAAATGTGTTGTTTGGTGTGAAATTAGTGGAGTGCTAATTTATGTTTTGTTTTACAAATAATTTGCAATATCTTGCTCTGTAATAGACAATCACATTTTTTTTTAAACCTATCAATTTGATGCTACCATTATAACGAGCCTATACAATCCCTTTTCTCATACTGATAAACGCGCTCGCGCATGCTCGTAGCCCGCGTAGCACAGTGTGCTACGGCGTAGCAATTTCGTAGTACACACCGCTTCGATCGCGATTCCGATTCTTTTCGAATGATTTGGAAAAAAATCATCAATTTATTTACGTAGAGAATTGATTTTTGTTTGATTAGTTAGCTATTACATTTAGTCTATTTGAATTACCAAAATCATACTGAATACGCGCAGTTGAATATTCAAGACTTGTCAGTTAGTTACAAAGATACACCTTGTGTACATTGAAGTACTTTTAACGACCCATAATGAATCTAAGTAATCTCTTTGCCCATAAAACTAACTCTTTATACTGAAATAGCTATAAAATCAATAGGTAGCTACTAGAGCAATAAAATGTAGTCGGGCGACGAACTGTGGTCGGTAGGTAGTGTATCAATATTGTGACAATAAACATGTCACGGTTTATGGTCACAGAGTGCAAACAACACACCTACTACAATTTAGTACTCAATTTGAGCTGTAAATATTTTGAAATAACTCATTGTGTCAACTATAGGTTTTTTAATGTAAGCCAAATAAGTAATTTAAGTTGTGAAACCCGTGAAAATGAGTATTGAATATTCTAGAATAGTTCCCATGGAGCAGGTCTAAAAGTTGTTGCAGCAATATTTTATATAATCAGATAAACACTGGCAACACCTCCACAGAAAGATGTGATCTTTGACAAGAACTGCCCGTGCGAAGCAGGGGTGGATCGCTAGTTATGTATTTGGCATTTCTCTCTCTCTCTCTCTCTGGTCTCTCTGATATAAGCTCAGTGCACTATACAACGTGTCGTTTTGCATCCTCGTCAAATTTACGGGTATGGTATAGACCATCAAACCGAACAACTTTTTCCATGGTACCAACATCGTAATCGCGAAAAAATAATCTGCCATCCCATACATTTGCGTCGAGTAGGTGTTGAAGTTTTCTGTGGGACAGTTAAAAATTTTTTTGCGAATACGATGTTGGTCCCATGGAGAAAGTTATTCGGTTTGATGTTCTGTATCACACCCTGTTTGACGAGGATGCAAAACGACACGATGTATACGTGTGTGTGTATGTGGAACATTCAAAACGACACGATGTATACGTGTGTGTGTATGTGGAACATTCAAAACGACACGATGTATACGTGTGTGTGTATGTGGAACATTCAAATAGTTGTGAGCTAATCCGATTACTTGATCGGATTGTCTGCTGTCATCGCTTTGATACAGTTTAACTCCAGCAGAACTGTGTACTCCACATACATATAAAATCGCTTTTCGTGTCTGTCTGTGTGACCGCGTTGTTCTTCTAAACTACGCAACAGATTTTGATTCAGTTTTCACCATCATTAATTTAAAAAATATTTGTTGGAATACTTAATTTAAAACTTACATATAAAAAAATCTCCATAGAAACCGTGCGAAACAGGCGCGGGTCGTTAGTAATATACAGGGTGTTTAGAAGCTGGGTGCAAAGCTTTAAATGAGTGACAGTTGACACAATTCCGAGCATTTTGAGCTATAAATGTCTTAGACGAAGTAGATTTTTTATTTTTAACTGCTATTTTAAATTTTTTAAATAACCCAATTTCTGACAGTTAATTGCCCCCAGTTAAAGTTAGTATGTTATTATTTTTCATTTTTGTGGTTTGACTGATATTTGACTAATTTATTAAACCAAGTTCCAAGCATCTGTGTTATTAATAAAAACGTTTTTTTATCAAAGTGAAAAATAACTTTAATTTCGGAAGTCTGCGGCAAAAAACTAAAATACAGATCCAAAGACACCGACTTCCGAAATTAAAATCATTTTTCACTTTGTAGTGTTGTTTTTGGAAGTCGGTTGTAATTTTCTGTATACAAGTTTTTATTTTTCTCTTTTTATTTGTACTACCTACCTAGTCAAATCAAATCTGCCTAGCCTTTTCCCAACTATGTTGGGGTCGGCTTCCAGTCTAACCGGATGCAGCTGAATATCAGTATTTTGCATGGAGCGACTGCCTGTCTGACCTCCACAACCCAGTAACTGGGTAATACGGTACCCCTTGGTAAGACTGGTTGTCAGACTTTCGGGCTTCTGACGACCCGTAACGACTGTCAAAGATCCACGAATGACAGCCGGGACCAACGGCTTAACGTGCTTTCCGAGGCACGGAGGAGTCTCGGTGTGTAAAGATGGTCACCCATCCACAGACCAACCCCGGCAAGCGTAGCTTAACCTGATGGATCGACCCGTGCGGCTGTAATTACTTAGCCACGAGCTCCTAGTACTACCTACCTAGTAGCCACACAAATTGTAATACTACTAGAGAAACTAGAACATCGTCCACATAAAAAGTGGGAAAAAATACTTATTATTGAAGCTAACTCAAAAACTACCCAAGCAAAGTTAATATATTTTCTATGGGACCAATTTTGAGGTATATATACCCTCTCGAATAAAACATTTTTTTTTCAAATGGGACGACTGTGTAAAAAGTTATGCGTGGTCATACATAAAAAAAAATATACGTGTCGAATTGAGAACCTCCTCCTTTTTTACCGTCAGTTAAAAAAAAACTAAAAGCATACTTCGTCTCAAAAATGCTCTAAAGAAATGGTCAATTGTCAATGGTTATTATTATGGTTATTATTGGCTTTGCACCCAATTTCCAAACAGCCTGTATAATTGTCATTTCTCTCTCTCTCATGTCCTTATGATATAAGCTCAGTACCCACAGAGAGCACCTAAACAAACAGCGCACTACATACGTGTAGATCCGTGGACAGATCCAGATCAACAGTAAATAACCGCCGCCAGAGACGGAGGGCTTCCTGCCTTCTGACACTTAATGTGAACGCCAGGGCCGGACTCAGAACGGAAATATGTAATAATACGCTGTGTTACGTCACATAGTGGGGAACAGAGAGTAATGATTATTATTATAATCGTTATTGTTGCTAGTGTTTTGGTTTTTAAGTTATGGCTTTGTTTGTATAATTTAGGCTTTGAAAGGAAGTAGGGAGGTCTATACCTGGAGCTGTTTGCATTCACGGAATAAGGTTAAAGTCTATAACTGTCTTCTGCTAATGACTTTGTTAAATTTGGCCGCATGTACATTTTTCTAACTAGACGGTTTGGTATACTAATCAGTTGAGGTTACATCTATGATGTCATATAATGTAGGTACTGGATATACATAGGTCCCTCCTACACACAGAGGCAAATTACTCCAAAACGCTATCAGTGCTCATCAGCTTCTTGGACTTTTTTTTACCAAGCTTAGAAGATCTAATGAGTCATCTAAAACTGATCCAAATTTCAAGTTGATAGCATTAGTAGTTCTTGAGATATCGGCCAGACAGACATAGATACAGACAGACAGACTGAGTCGCACCATAAGGGTTCCTTTTTACCGCTTTGGTACGGAACCCTAAAAACCAGCCAAGTGCTTGTCAGACCACGCACAGTGAAGGTTCCGTAGTTGGGATGAATTTATCCCAAGAAAAAACTTAATTTTGTAGTTGAAAAAATGTTCTACCATACATCGATATTACGGTCAATTCTCCAACTGCAAATGAAAGTTTGTAATAGCAAAAAAATATTATTTTACTGTGTCGTGAGACCTTGCTTCTTGCCAAATTTCATGATTCTAGGTCAGCAGGTCACGGGTTGCGTCGCCGGGGTCGCGGGTTGTTCGAAAGAGATACCGTGGCCTTGGCACAGGCAACTGAAGGAATACGGTTGGGTTTTAGTCAGTAAAAGTCTGACACGCCCTCCCGCTCCGCCCAGAGCGGGAGAAGTCATTTGATGATTTCCCATACACAAAAAAAAGGTCAACGGGAAGTGGTTTTGATTTATTTCATCATGAAGCTCTAATTGAAACAAGTTCAACTCCTACCACTTCCTGAGAGACTCCTGCGTATAATATCTCAGTAATTAGCGTAAATGAAGTGTTTATGAGTGAGTGCGGGCCTGTGGCGGAAGCGGGGCGGGCCGGCGGGACGGAAGCGAAGCAGCGCACACAATGCACGCCGCTTTCCTACTGCGACACTGTGCGGTGTGTGCTTAGCCTAATGCGCGAGTAAAGTCAAGCGCACATTACACGCCTCAACGGGCCCCAGCACCACGCGTTTTCATACAAAAAAGTGCGGTTCGGCCGCTTAGTGTGCTTTGTGATGAAGGAGGATTTTTGCAATGCATTGCGTTGCGGCCCGCGCCAGTCTGCGCTAGCCTATTACTCATTAGTATGCTGGCGTTGGAAGAGATTTAGGCATGACCAGTCCAGGAAAGGCCTGGATAGGCAGGAATATTATAAAATAATTACCAGTTTTTCAACTAAGGTCGATTTGGAAAGCAGAATATTAGTCAATGATTAAAGATAAAAAAAAAAGAAAAAAAAAATCAAAAAAAAAAAGAAAAAAAAGGAAAAAAAAAAAGAAAAAAAAAAGGAAAAAAAAAGAATAAAAGTTTTACAAAAATTGTTTGACGAATGTCTTTGTTTGTTTGTCATTTACCCAGCTTATCTTTTTTACCTATCTTTGTAGGTTGTCGCTTTATGACTTCAAAATGATCTAAGCTCATCGTTATTCCCCTGCCCTTATCCCAATCTATTTGGGGTCGGCGCAACACATCTTTTACTTCTATACTTCTCTATTAGTCGTCATTTTGGTAGTCACTCCCTTTCTGGCCATATCATCTTTCACAGAGTCTATCCATGGTTTCTTTGGAAGAAAGATCAAAATGATCTAAGCTGCATAAGTAATGTTGCTCCATATGATATTTTAAATGATGTCTTTCTTTTGTTCTGAATTTTTTTACTGTTAAATTATTTTTATTATAACTGTGTATTTGCATGCCTTATGGTAGGTTATGGTTAATGAACTGTATTGCTTGTTTAAGACCTTTTCTTGTGTACCCATTTCCGCAAATTAATAAATGATTTGATTTGATTTGCATACAAAAATTCTGACACTGTTTTCTACAAAGCCATACTACGCAAAATATACATGTGCCTTATCCCAGTCGTTACTGAAACCTTTTTTTTATCTCATACACTACTGTGTATATAGTAATTGTTTTTATTCACTTTATCCGCTCATTATTATTTTTAATTTTATTAAATTCCGCATAGTTTTTTTGATCTTTCTAACAATTGGTCGTTGTAAATGGGATAAATACTACCCACATTTCAAAACTATTACAGCTTACAGCACAGATTTCCAACACACTGTATCCCTGTGTCTCATTACCGACACAGTGTCTGACTGTGTGTGTCGGTCCAGCGGTCTCGTATGATACCGCAGATAGATGGCCTCTCAGATATCGCCGCTCTGCACACATCTGCACATTATGTCTCCGCTTACCCACAATTGAAATATATCTACTATCAAGTTAACTGAATAAGTACCTACATTTATTTTTTAAACTCGAAACTTGGAAAAGATTTTTGTTTAGCGAAAGTGTTTTTGGTTGATCGAATAATTGATTTGACCTCAAGTTATTTGCGTATGAAACAAGCATTATGATTTTTTGAACTCAAAAAGTTAAGGAAAAAGAAAAGATAAAAGTCCTTCACCAACTTCAAGATACCTTTCCGTCGAAACCAATTTTTAATCTTTCTCCGCCAATTTAATTAATTAAAAGTTATTCAAACTCTAAACGAGTTACACAATCGTGAACAAACCCGAATTTCAAGCAAATAGGGTTAAGTCAATTTAAAACTAAGGATCGCTCACTATAATGGTATAATATCGGATCATTTATAACTGGTTTCAAAGCAGATGTACCCTCCATGGTAGCTATAATTATTACTTGTATTAATCATCGCAAAACCACAGAATTTGGTCTGCCTTAATTGAAACACAAATAGCTAGGTGTGATTGGAGCGATGGCGAGATTAAACTAGTTCAAACCGGTTTAAGGCCCCGACAAAGGGTGCGAATGCTAAAAGGTCGAGCGGACCTTAAGGCGTTTTTACATGAACTCGAAGATGTACCAGTTTGGAACCGAATTGTTGCAAAACTGTGATTAATGAATAATTAATATACTTTGAGTTGTCTTAGCTAGATAAACGTTTTGTTCAATCCAAGTCGGGTTTCTGTATTGATAGTAGACCTGTCGTGAATATTAATTATAATTCCGGCAGTCGACGAACTGTGAATCAAACACATAATAGAGATACGGAAATAATCTAAACATGCGTGGATGTAATCAGACGCAGTGAGGGGTATTTAATATGAAATGTTATGCGAATTATGAATAGGCACGAAAGTGTTAATAGCCTTGTACGGGCAGTAACCTGTGCGACTTGCTGGAGTGTTTGCTCCAGTAGTGGATATCCGGCTCGAAGGACCAAAATGTACGGGTAGTAGCTCCGTACACTGAAATGTAGTATGTAGATGGAAGAATCACACGGGATGTGTACACGAAATAAAATTACTGTTTTGTGTCCGTTAATGATTGACAGTTTATTAGTAAAAACATTAAATTATATAATACATAAAGTAGGTTACTAGTGGTGGGTGCGATCGCCTAGTCGGTGAGTGAGCAAATGCTTGGTTAGGTAAAAACTAAAACTATACATATCATGTGGCGATGCTCGTACAAGCCTTATTTATAATACAAAACTAGCCACAAACCTAACTAGTTTGCGGTCCCAACAAAAATGATCCCAACCACTCAAAATTAACGAGTAATCCTTTCACACAAACGGCCGCCACTAAAGCCTTCTTGCGACTATAAAACGAGCTCAGTATAAACGTGGCTTTACTCTTGTTTTATTAGACCCTGCCCATAGATGGTCGGGTGTAATTCCTTCATACAAACGGGACCGGTGTCGAAGGCACCGCGCCTCGCTTTGTTCGCTAAGAGGGTGGAATGGGCTAAAAGCCCTGCTCTATACGCCTCCAACTTAATTGGAATCTTTTAAAGTTTACTCGGGCAATAAAGGAGTCTGAATTACTTAAGTACGTCGCTCGTACGACCGTGGATTTACCTTCAATGAACTTGTAACAGATGTTGGGATGTCTCGTGTTCTATGCGGGAGAAACGTTACGTGCTGGTTAATAAGGCTGTTTGTTATCGCGATAGTTCGCGAATTATTGTTAATGATTCAATATTGTGGTGTTGCCTAGTTTATGAACACTTTCATCGTTATTTGAGCAGAGTTATTAGGCAGTGTGCCTAGAGTTACGAGTTGTTTACGCAGTAAACACATAATATGCGCACTTACGTAAACTTCGTTTAAAAAGTATATGCTCACTTCAAAGATGCTAAATATTCTTAGGTAACATAATTTTCATCATTTGCTTTTACCTAAAAAGCTACCTATTTCATAAAAACCTCTTCAGACATTAATGTCATTATTCCATACTTTATAAAATACCTCATCTCTCAGTAATTTCATATTGATGACATATAAGCTTACTTATATACAAACTCTTGGTACACAATACGTAGGGGTTATTTCGATTGCCGCTTATTTTCGAGTTTGGGCTGCAATAACTTGCTCTTGTATTATTCATCGGCCAATTATTGTAAAAGCAGTTTTCTGTTTCTTCCGTTCAGTTCTTGGCTCCGAGAGGCAGGTGGAGTGGGCTTGTTTGGCTCAACAATTGGCTTCGGCCCTCTCAAAGCCGTATTTTCATTATTGAATATTAGATCAAATGTCGTCGACGAGAAAATCTTGTTGTTAAGAACCGTTGAATGGGAATGAATACCTTGTATTTATTATTTACGTTCCGAATTGAGTTCGTTTGGATATTATTTTGCTTTTTATTAATAGAGTGGGATGGGGATCTTTATTGCTATTGTGGATGTTTTCTTTTCTTTTGAAAAATGTTCAAGCAAAATGTATTCTGTCATCAATTTGTAAAGGTTACCTACTAAGTATCTAAATACAATAAACCAAATATACTCTAACTAAAGCATTAATACGCTACGCTTCATGAATTCGAGTTCATATGTAAGAGTTAAAATTAATTAGTGAACGTTATGTTCACACAATACATATACTCTTCAACACACATAAAATATAGGTATAAAATAAATTCGGACAGACTAATGTTAACACGATTACCCAAACGGAACACACAAGTAAAATAAATCGTAATGTAGAAAGTTTGAAATTTTGTACTCATCGAGATTTGGGCAAGGGAAGGGACACTGATTACATTGGCGGCCGAGAGTCCCGGGGGCCGCGGACTGTGAGGGTTCGTTAATACGAGCACATCCCTGTTATGTGAGTACGTCTGTCATGTATGTGTGTATGTGTGACGGTTCTGTGCGACTATGTTATACAGAAATGTTGGATTTGTTATGTTCGTTTAGAATGATTTTATACTAGAGAAATGCTAATACATAAGACTATATTATGCTCTAATGGTAAAGCCACTCTGAAGCTCCTTTTAAGGTATACACCAATAAGGCAAAACACCAAATACCTTTTAAAGGGGTTATTGTACTCATCATTATGAACAACTTATGCTATGGGACTACTTTCAGGTTTACCTTAAGAAGTTGTTGGTGTTTTACCAATAACCGTGTATAATTCAAGTATAGCCTACCCACAGCTACTATAGTGCATTTCTGCCTAACCCTAATCTACTATAGTGCATTTCTGCCTAACCCTAATCTACTATAGTGCATTTCTGCCTAACCCTAATCTACTATAGTGCATTTCTGCCTAACCCTAATCTACTATAGTGCATTTCTGCCTAATCCATCGCGGAACACAGGCGTGATGACTTGATGAGTTACAAAAATAAAGGATAACCAAATTAAAAAATATCTCATCATCTGTCTAGCCCTTTTCCAACTATTTTGGGGTCGCGCGGCTTCCAGTCTAACCGGATACAGCTGAATACCAGTATTTTACATGGAGCCTATCTCCACAATAGATTGGTTGTCAGACTCGGGCTTCTGACAACCCGTAACGTCTGTCAATGATCCATGAATGACAGCCGGGACCAACGCAACGGCTTAAAGTGCTTTCCGAGGCACGGAGAGGTCTTGTTATATCAGGATGGTCACCCATCCACAAACTAACCGCAGCAAGCGTAGTTTAACCTGAGTCTCCGACCCGTGCGGCTGTTATTACTGAGTCACAAGGCCCTACTCAAAAAATATCTAAAGCCATGTCTCCTGCGCGTCTTTTTGCGAAACATTACATAAACATTTGTTTTCACAAAGAAGCTGTCTCCTGCGTATTCAAATATTTGTAGTTACACATTTTGTGTAGATGTCACGATGACATTTTGAGTAGATGTAGTAATGAGGAAGAAATGCTAAGTATCCAAACACAGTATGCCGAAGGTACGCGACCGAAGTTCCGCGGCTGATTCAACAACTACGTAATTTGGCAACGTAATTTCGGTCATAATGTGTCGTCAGTAATTCAAATAGCATTGCAGGCGTAATCATGCCGAACTTCGGTCGCGTACCTTCGGCATAGTTTGTTTAGACACTATCAGTTTGACAACAGATGTGCGCGGTGCGCGTGCAGTCGAAAATGTTTGCTTACACAAATGTGTATGGTCACGCCTCTTTGTTTCGATGTCTTTGTATAGTGTTTCGAAAAAACACGCGCAGGAGACAAGGCTTTACACCTACAAATTACGTACACAAATGTTAATTCCCATTCACCTGTCACGAAAACTAACTAACAAACAAAATTGATTACTCCCGGTCATTAGGACTCAATCTAAAATTAAACCCATTAATCAAAGACTGTCACTCATTACAATATTTTAATAATAAACGAAGGAGAACAGAGAGGGAAAGAGGAAAAAGGCTAGAAATATAAGGCTAGCTACAGACCACAGGCTCATTTAATTTGTGTAGCCTGTCGATATTGCAGTCCCGCGCTCCCCGCACTCCCCGGGATTAGAGCGGGCCTTATTTTATCTTTTTTTTCCACGAGACCATGTAATAAGCCGAATTAATCCACGACAGGACGCAGTGTTGGGACACGACAATAGGTTGGCGGTAATACCCGGTAATCCCCGCTCTATTACGGTAAAGTTTCAGTAATTTATAGTGTTAATTAGAGCGTGCATATTTTTCACTAATTTGAGTTTAGTGGAGTTTAAAATTTAAGTTAAAAGGTTTGTTTCTTTATGATAAGTTTTTGCGGAACTGTGTGTAAGATTTTTATGAGGTAGAGTGCGAAATATAATTCAATGGAAATTGAAGTACCTACATAATCTTTTTTAAATGTACTCCTATATTATGATTTATCTATATCTATTTTTCTGTGTGTACATAAATTGTAAAATAAATAAATAATCACAAAGAAAAGATACATTGAAAGTGTTTTACGACATACTTCATCATGAAATAACTGCGTCCCGCGGTTTCACCCGTATAAGTCTCGGTCCCGTGGGAATATCGGGATCAAAAGGATCCTATGTCCTAATTCAGGTCATTGTCTACCCATGTGCCAAATTTTATCCAAATCGGTTCAGCCGTTTTAGCGTGAAAGCGTAACAAACAAACAAACTCATTTTAGCATTTATAGTATTAGTTAGGATTCTGCAAATAGAGAAATTCAAAACAAATTGTCTATCAAAACAAAACTCTACATTTAAGAAGCAACTCCCCAACATTATTCTGCTCTGCTGACCTCTTTAATCTTAAAGCAATAAATATACCAAATCCAGGTGTAGCAGGTGACCGCTACGCAAACTTCTTGCAGCTAATCCTTACTAAAACACCTCGCGATGATAAATGACAGCGAGCTTTAACAACATCCGGTTTAGGTTTCAACTTTTATTTATTAATTAAGAAAAAGCGCCACTTAACCCTGTGGGAGGCGCCCGCGCCGGCAATATTTTAGTTGGATCAACTTATTTTACTTGGATCAACTTATTTTTATGATATCGGCCGAGTTTCGTGGGATTAGAATTGGTTAAGATTTTTCCAGTTATTTATGTTGTAGAAATATATCATTTTTAGGGTTCCGTACACGAAGGATGCCAAATGGATGGATGCTATTACTAAGCCTCCGCTGTCCATCCGTCTGTCTGTCAGCGGGCTGTGTCTCATGAACCGTAATAGGTAGACAGTTGAAATTTTCACAGAATGTCAATTACAAATAATAAAAATAAAATAAAGTTAAAAATTAAAGAAGTATTTAAAAAAATTGTATTGTTAAATATTGTGCAGTGCAGTGCAGTGGTACGGAAGCTTTCATTTGCGAGTCCGACTCACACTTAGCCGGTTTTTGCATATTCATAAAATATGGAGGACACATCACAGTATTTTTTCTTTTATTTAATTTGAGGGGCGCTTTTCTTTCCCGAATAGGTATAGTAATTATAACTCGCACGATGCAAGTAAAAACCAACGAGGATTTTCGTTGTTTCCTTGCATGGATCTATGTAATGGACTAATGGATAAACTCTGAAGGAGTCAGAGGATGAACAACTTTTACTATGGGACCAAACTTGAAATCGCGAAAAAAAAATCAGCTGTTCCCTACATTTATGTTCGCAATAACTTAAGATATTGTTACAATTTTTCACATATCTCTTCTTCAGACCCTCCTATCCCAAAACACAAAACTTAATACTCAAAACTTTATACGTAGAATAGATGAGTTGTACCCACATTTGTTAATAAAGTTTATTTATTTATTTTATTTATTTATTTTATCCTGCCCTCTGTGCCCAAAAAAATGCAGCCATATCGGATGCCGTGGAACTGGCGAAGTTTTGGGGCAACCAATCTGCCTAGCCTTTTCCCAACTATGTTAGGGTCAGCTTCCAGCCTAACCGGATGCAGCTGAATACCAGTATTTTACATGCAGTGACAACCACATTTCTATGTATAGAAGACTGTACCTACTAATAGAGATTGTACCTACTAATAGAGTTTTCTATTAGTAGGTACAATTGTTTTTTGATTTTAAAATTACGATATCTTTAAATCCTATTGCCTCGTTGTGACAAAACAAAACTCACAAATCCAATAGAGCCTATCAAAGGCTTGGTAAAAACAACGTCTCGTTATTTATCTTGCCTATATATCACGTGATTGGGGCAAGCAAACAACACAATCAGTCCCGCGGAGGTTCGTATAAATCATTCGCATATCAAATATCGAATCGAATCACACGCCGCGCCTGTGTCTATGTGGTCACTGCTGGGGTGGCGCGTCACTGTGTGGCCTTAAGGTTATACAGGACAAGAGAGATGGTTATGAGCTGATATTATAACGTTAAGGCGAAATGGTATCGTAAGGGGATTTGGTATGGCCAAACGGAACATATAGAATTTAAAAAATATTTTTTTTCATAATTTTATATGTTTTGTTAAATTAAAATAAACTCATAATCCCTTTATGTTTTAATGGTGAACGTGTAGACGAAATTTTATTGAAATTGCTTTAAAACTTAAAATTAATAAAAACTGTTTTATTCGACTGTAAATCGAATAAAACAGTTTTTATTAATTTTGAGAAAACTGCGATTTTTTGTATCGAGCTAAATTGTGTCAATCGTGTTTTGGCCTTCATAATTTACTAAAGAAAATCTTGAATTTTAATAATCATGAAAAATAATAAGGCAGAGGTCATGGCCCATTTAGTGTGAAAAATATACCTACGGCGTACAGAAATGAAATATGGCGGGAATCAAAGACAAATGATTATACTTTTCAATGGTAAGTGGCGCATTACTGTGGCTGATGGGGATCATGAAAGAATAAAAAAAAATGTAATCTATCTAGTATGAAAACTTAACTTATAACTTGTGGTTTTAGGGAGGAGAAAATAAAATACATTTCTTTTTTAATGTTTATTCAGCTTCAACAATATCTAAAATTACATTGTCCAAGAAAGCCGCAGGTATATCAATGTTTTCTTGATGTCTGGCCCAGGATAAAAAGTATACTACGCTTGCAATATGGGCACAACATCCTATAGTGCGGCGGCCGTGAATACATGAGCAGTAGTATCCCTCGATACTCTCTCGACCATGTCGTGTTGGATTCACCAAAACATAAGTATAATATTATTTACTCCTGACATGTCGAGACTGTATTCTCCATCTAATTAATATTTTATTGTCAACCAACATGCGGTGTCTATATACTTCTAGTGTGTACAGACCATTTGGTCGCATGTGCTCGTGGCAGTAAGATCTGGCTAATCTCAAGTGATAACTCCCCAATGTAAACAAAGTCAATTCCTCATATGTAAGTTGAGGGAAATCACCGAAAAATGGATCATTACCATCAATAGGCACGAAGGCTCTTACTCTTTGCCTATTAATATTATTCTCTTGTACATATTGTGCCAATTCATTCTCTCTATTCATGTTCTCATTTATAATATTTATAAATTGCTCTACGTACACGCTGTCTTCGTAAGGACGTCGGGTTGCATTAATTAGTGCAGCAGTAATCCTAAAGTCCGTCATCATATTAGGCAACGCAAGATTAAAATACGTATGCCGAAATATTTTAAAGTCTTTTTTAAAACTACCCTCTCATGGTAGTTTTAAAGACAAAAATTGATTTTTCGTGCAGCAGGAACGCGGCAAAATAACTTCTTTGGAACCCATTTCGCCTTAAATTAGAACCTACCACTTACAATGAAGCTTAAGGCGAAATGGGTTCCAAAGAAGTTATTTTGCCGCGTTCCTGCTGCACGAAAAATCAATTTTTGTCTTTAAAACTACCATGAGAGGGTAGTTTTAAAAAAGACTTTAAAATATTTCGGCATACGTATTTTAATCTTGCGTTGCCTAATATGATGACGGACTTTAGGATTACTGCTGCACTAATTAATGCAACCCGACGTCCTTACGAAGACAGCGTGTACGTAGAGCAATTTATAAATATTATAAATGAGAACATGAATAGAGAGAATGAATTGGCACAATATGTACAAGAGAATAATATTAATAGGCAAAGAGTAAGAGCCTTCGTGCCTATTGATGGTAATGATCCATTTTTCGGTGATTTCCCTCAACTCCTGAGATGGTTATGAGCTGACCAACAGAGATGGTTATGAGCTGATATTATAACGTTAAGGCGAAATGGTATCGTAAGGGGATTTGGTATGGCCAAACGGAACATTAGAGAATTTAAAAAATATTTCTTTTCATAATTTTATATGTTTTGTTAAATTAAAATAAACTCATAATCCCTTTATGTTTTAATGGTGAACGTGTAGACGAAATTTTATTGAAATTGCTTTAAAACTTAAAATTAATAAAAACTGTTTTATTCGACTGTAAATCGAATAAAACAGTTTTTATTAATTTTGAGAAAACTGCGATTTTTTGTATCGAGCTAAATTGTGTCAATCGTGTTTTGGCCTTCATAATTTACTAAAGAAAATCTTGAATTTTAATAATCATGAAAAATAATAAGGCAGAGGTCATGGCCCATTTAGTGTGAAAAATATACCTACGGCGTACAGAAATGAAATATGGCGGGAATCAAAGACAAATGATTATACTTTTCAATGGTAAGTGGCGCATTACTGTGGCTGATGGGGATCATGAAAGAATAAAAAAAAATGTAATCTATCTAGTATGAAAACTTAACTTATAACTTGTGGTTTTAGGGAGGAGAAAATAAAATACATTTCTTTTTTAATGTTTATTCAGCTTCAACAATATATAAAATTACATTGTCCAAGAAAGCCGCAGGTATATCAATGTTTTCTTGATGTCTGGCCCAGGATAAAAAGTATACTACGCTTGCAATATGGGCACAACATCCTATAGTGCGGCGGCCGTGAATACATGAGCAGTAGTATCCCTCGATACTCTCTCGACCATGTCGTGTTGGATTCACCAAAACATAAGTATAATATTATTTACTCCTGACATGTCGAGACTGTATTCTCCATCTAATTAATATTTTATTGTCAACCAACATGCGGTGTCTATATACTTCTAGTGTGTACAGACCATTTGGTCGCATGTGCTCGTGGCAGTAAGATCTGGCTAATCTCAAGTGATAACTCCCCAATGTAAACAAAGTCAATTCCTCATATGTAAGTTGAGGGAAATCACCGAAAAATGGATCATTACCATCAATAGGCACGAAGGCTCTTACTCTTTGCCTATTAATATTATTCTCTTGTACATATTGTGCCAATTCATTCTCTCTATTCATGTTCTCATTTATAATATTTATAAATTGCTCTACGTACACGCTGTCTTCGTAAGGACGTCGGGTTGCATTAATTAGTGCAGCAGTAATCCTAAAGTCCGTCATCATATTAGGCAACGCAAGATTAAAATACGTATGCCGAAATATTTTAAAGTCTTTTTTAAAACTACCCTCTCATGGTAGTTTTAAAGACAAAAATTGATTTTTCGTGCAGCAGGAACGCGGCAAAATAACTTCTTTGGAACCCATTTCGCCTTAAGCTTCATTGTAAGTGGTAGGTTCTAATATTTTATTTCGTCCCCCAGACTTTTTTTATGGAGTTATTTAAAGTCCCGGGTTTATGTAAACAAGCCTCAGACTCTTGAAGACCTTAAAGAGAATAACCGACAGGAATGCGAGACCCTATCGCTAGAAGTTCTGACACAAGTGATGACCAAACGATCCCGTATGGTCATCAATTCTGACGGCGGCCACATGACCGATATCATTTTCTCGACTTGATGAAAAAAAATCTAATTAATTAAATAAGCATAATCCACTAGTCAAACCAAAATTTTTCATTCCTAAAAAAAATACAGCAAAACAACATGAGGTGATTACTTTTGCGCCACCTTGTATTACATAGCCGACGTTCGCACGGCCGTAAAAATATCGCGGCGGGATTTTATCGCGCACTGGATTTTCAACTCTCGATGTTGAGCCGAGCTTCGAGAATCCAACCTAACAACAACAGAGTGTCATCTCAGCGCGTCGAAAAAACACAGTGTTGTATTTTCAACTCTCGGCGCTAAGCAGAGCGTTAAAATCCAATGCGCGAAAAAAAAATCACCGCGATATTTTTACGTCCATGCGAACGTCGGCTTAGCCACAATCCCCAACCAAACAAAATCAATCTGCCTAGTCTTTTCTCAACTATGTTGGGGTCGGCTTCCAGTCTAACCGGATGCAGCTGAATACCAGTATTTTATATGGAGCGACTGCCTATCTGACCTCCACAACCCAGTAACTGGGTAATGCGATAACCCTTGGTAAGACTAGTTGTCAGACTTTCGGGCTTCTGACGAACCGTAACGACTGTCAAAGATCCACGAATGACAGCTGGGACCAACGGCTTAACGTGCTTTCCGAGGCACGGAGGAGTCTCGGTATGTAAAGATGGTCACCCATCCACGGAGCAACCCCGACAAGCGTAGCTTAACCAGTTGGATGGACCCGTGCGGCTGTTATTACCCAGCTAAAATACCAAACTAATGTTGCAATGTATTAGGAAACCTCGATACAAAACAAAAAAACAAAATATAAGATACTAAAACAAAAAGAACAATACAAAAATCTATCATTCATCAATTGAGGCACGCGCATCATTCGTCTACGGTCACCGCGCGTCACGTCTCCAGCACGTCTTTCAGACGTACACAAAAATTACATTACCAATAATATTGTTGATGCGTACTCGCACAGAAAAAACCGGTAATATTAGAGTGGGTGAACCGTTGCGAACCGTGAAAGTCACGGCGGAATAGTGATGTGATCGGTGTGTGTCTATGTTGAATCGAGAATCGGGATGGAAAAAAGCTGACGTATTACAAACGAAGTTTTTTTATTTGTACAAACGGACATGACTTTTCCTACCTTTATGATAAAGTACCTAGGCGACCGAGCTCTGCTCGGATAAAAATAGAGAAAACGAATTTTTCAGATATGAGACCTAGCTAGATCGATTTTTGGCCTCCGTAAACCACTTAGTATATTGCAACTTTCTTCACTTGTCTTTTTAACCGACTTCCAAAAGGAGGAGGTTCTCAATTCGTCGGAACCTTCTTTTTTTTTTTTTTAATTTTTTTTTTTATGTATGTTCCCCGATTACTCGAAAATGGCTAGACCGATTTGGATTTTTCTTTTTTTGTTCGAAAGGGTATACGTTCCAAGTGGTCCCATGATCATCAAATCAGGATCTGACGACGGGATCCCATGGAAATCGAGGGAAACCCTCAAATTTTATGGGCACACCTATATCGATTTCGGTATTTTTTATAGTAACTCGTGCATTTGCTCTCGAAAAGTACCATTCGGTGAACTGGAACTGATGATGAAGACCACAGAGGGCCATCGGAAATACTCAATTATATCTAAGTATATAACAGGTTGCGATTCGATTACTTTAATATGGTTTACGCTCGTCAAAATAATGGTAATGGTGACTTCACCATGAGCTCCATTTCTCCTGGTTCTTACTAGGAGAACTCCTCAACAATTAACGTCCCTGCATCGAGAAAAGCAACATTTTGTAAAACGTGATGAGCAGTTGACATTGGGTTATTGTAACTTAGATAAATTACAAACTGAACCACTAAAAAGTGAAAAATAAAAACTTTTTTACAAAAACAAAACCGACTTCCAAAAAAAACACTACAAAGTGAAAAATAACTTTAATTTCGGAAGTCGGTGGCAAAAAACTAAAATACAGATCCAAAGACACCGACTTCCGAAATTAAAGTTATTTTTCACTTTGTAGTGTTTTTTTTGGAAGTCGGTTTTTGTTTTTTATTAAATATAATTTAGTCCTACACAATGGTTGAACCCTATCTCTTAAGATACAGGCCAGACCTAGTTTAAGGGATAGAGTGTAAAATTATTGTATTCCTATGTTAAACTTTTAAATTATGTCAACTGAATGCATGCAATGCAATGTGCACATTTTTGTTTATGCAATATTTTTTTTATTATTTTATATTATATACATATATACATTATATTCTTGTTTTGTTTTTGTTTAGTGTCTGTGTTTACTAACATAGTCGTAAGTTTTACTAACAATCTTGTTGAGTCTTGGTTACTCTAATAAAGACACTTTCTATTCTATTCTATTCTATTATATTTATATACAAATATAGCTCATTTAAGATATATACAAGTAGTGGCAAGGCCTATCTTGAGACCATTTTCTTGAAGTAGGTGCCACTACAATCCATCTTGCTCTTACATCCTGCAATCTCCTGGATAAAAATAATTCGGGAGCGCAGATGTGCCGGACACGTTGTAAGACGAATAGCCATGTACCTACTATTACACGAACTTGACACTTTATTATTTATAAATAAACTGTATGAAATATTTCGTCCCACATTCATCTACAGTACTGATCATACGCCTACGCAGATGAATAAGACAAAAATAACTCTAGATATTTATGTCCTATTCATTAGTCCCCTGGGTTCATGACTGTAATAAAACATAAAGAAAACATTATAAAAAAATAACATAACAACAACAACAACAGAAACAACAACATAACAATAACATTAGTAACATTATTTGCAAATTGTTTTTTTTTTCTGATGTTTTTTGTGTTTCACGAACGGTGTCCTTATAAACATTTTTCTTTCTTTTATATCTTTAATACCACTCAAAAACAATACAAAACTTTCTATCGTTGTAATCAATCCCACAAATATCGAAACTACACGGCACAATCGATTACCAGACATCAAATACGTTAAGAAAGAAATATAAAAAGGGAGACATGAGTAACACATTATTTCCAGTAAGCCCGCAATCAGAACATAGATATAATCTTGGTTATGATGAATGTGGCCGGGACTGGTCGCGAATGTCCCGACTCCACTCGGATGGCTATCGATGACCATCACTCCCGACTCTCCCCTTCCCTAGGGTATCGACAAGGATGTCCCTAGGTTTGTTCTGCTTGCACACTGACCCCTATTTGACTCGCGTTTGGTATGTTAGTGGGTCAGATAAGGGGAATATTAAGTTGTCAAAGTAAGGATGCATTTAATTTATGTTACTGAATTAAACAATGAAGAGCTTTTTCAATGTGTTAATATTACTCTGAGTGTGTGTTTAAACTTTATATTTATTTATAACTAGCTTCGTTCACGTGGAAGTCGTATAAGATTCACAATGTATTAAAGTAACAGCCACATTTTAATAAAACTCTCTGGGCCCTCGACCCACAGCGTCGCATCGCATCGGCCGCCCACGATATCATTTCGTTTTCGCTTAGCGTTAATTCTGACTTTTTTCTAATTGCTCGTCTCCTATGGGTCGTATCGTGATATTAAAGACTACAACCTTCTTCATGAATTGGGCTATCTAATGGAAATTGTTTTTTTCTAATCCGACTAGACTTCCAGAGATTTAAAGAGGTTCAAAGTAAAAACAAAGAAACAAAGTCTTCAGCTTTATTAATATCTTTATTACAATTATATGCAAGTATCGGTAACATTTTTAAATGATTTTTCATTTAAAAATGTAAAAAAATAGTAGCATACCGGTATCGGGAACAGGGTCCAAGCTACCGGTGGTCAGGGATCTAGAGAGAGGAACCTCCTCACTATGCCGTGTGCAGGAGTACTGCTTTCTGAATCAAGCCCTTGATCAGCCGCGCAATGAGAGCCTCCTGAGGTGTTGGTCGAGGCTCTCCGCGATTATCGGCACAATGATTGCAGAGTCCACATCCCACATATCGACAACCTCGTCTGCTAAGTCACAGCTTTATTATTTCATATGTATAGACGATTCCGTAAGATAACCTATCCGTTATAATATCACAATACCTATTTAAAGTCTCCCACTTACGTTCAGGTAAGTGTAAGTTAAGTACACCTCGAAAGTTATAAACAAAAAACACTAGACATCATTCTCTTAAAATTCACACCTATCAGCACGCCATCGCCACTGGCTACATTTTAGCAGTCGTATCTTTTGTCTGTGCCCGCAAATTGGATTCATTCCTCCAATCAATACGGAGCGCCCACACTTTTCTAAGAACATTTTACCTGACGACGGAACCCGCCCAAGAAAATCGAGTTCTCTCTTCATTAGCCTCCACAACTTGCTAGACGGGATTTAAAAAACTTTTTCATAAGGCGTTTAGGCCCAAGTCAAGTTTTCCATCAACAAAATTAAGGTACGCTCTTAATATCAAAACTTTGTCTTAATGGATTTGGAATTTTATATTTATTAGGCTTGCGCTCGCTGAGTGCACATTAAGTTATCAATTTGTGCTGAACGAAAGACTTTCGGGTTTGTTTCATTGTAAATCGGGATGTAATGACTTTGGTTTGGAGTTTGTGCTACTCATTGTTGTTTATGGTTTATGTACGTTCTTTAGTACGTTAGTTGTGTTATGTGAGGGAAGTTATTATGTTACCATGCACGAGTACCTACATCTGACGTCAATAACAAAAAACTAAAAAGTAATTATTAAGTGGGTACTTTTAAAATTAACGCAACCGCAATTGGGTATGCGTGTATGACCAGCACCCTAATTGCGTAACACACTATCAATCTGAATCATTTTGAAGCTAATTGCTAATCCATTGCTTCATATGTTCGAAAAATTTGTCTTCTCAACATCGTAAATAACGCAATGAATGTTGTTGTACTGTCAAAATGAAACCGATTCCGATTGATAATGTGTTACGCAATAATACGGAGAAGCTCGTGGCTGAGTAATAACAGCCGCACGGGTCGATCCATCAGGTTAAGCTACGCTTGCCGGGGTTGGTCAGTGATGGGTGACCGTCTTTACATACCGAGACTCCTCCGTGCCTCAGAAAGCACGTTGAGCCGTTGGTCCCGGCTGTCATTCTTTGATCTTTGACAGTCGTTACGGGTCGTCAGAAGCCCGAAAGTTTGACAACCAGTCTTACCAAGGGGATACCACTTGGTAAGACTGGTTGTCAGACTTGTTGACTGGTTGTAATACGATAGTATTATCCAGTGACTGGGTTGTGGAGGTCAGATAGGCAGTCGCTCCATGTAAAATACTGGTATTCAGCTGCATCCGGTTAGACTGGAAGCCGACCCCAATGTAGTTGGGAAAAGGCTAGGCAGATTGAGTTAGTTAGATGTATGAACGTAATCGAAGCAAAAGGAGTATGTAAGGATCGTAGCAGGTGACGTTTAGTTTCTGCCTACCCTCATGGGAAGTAGGCGTAAGTTTATATAAGTATGTACTTTTAAAATTATATATTTAGACCTAATCATATTTCTACCTACAGACATCTCGTAATACTTTAATTTGGTTTGTAAAATATTTCTGAAAAGGAAAGAATTGAAATATATTATTGCTCATTTCAAGCAGAAAACATCAATGACAAATTGAATCATTACGAGCGGCCGCGCCGACTGTCGCCCAATGATTACCACTGACTTTTACTGAGCACCCCCAGTCCGCAGCCATCCACCGACCGATTCATTTTAACACCAAATTGAACACACGCCACTTCCAATTGGAAACAATGTCTCAGTTTAAACACCACTCATTTAACACTGAAATTATCTGGAGGGCGACAAACGACCCGGCGGCCATTAATTCAGCGGAGCAAGCTCACTGCACTTTACTATAAAAAAACTCAAAAGAATCAAACAGCATTAACCGCTTAAGTTTCGCCGGCGAAGGCGTCGCATCGCAAAACTCACTTTTAGCTCATTAATTTTCATCTTTTCGCGTACAACCTAACATAATTCACCCTTGAACGCTCCCATACTACGTGATAAGGGTACTTTTATACTGGGCAACAGAGCAGCGCTCCGTTTTTATTAAATCTCGCGTCAAGTCGCTCGAGTGTCGACTACTGATAGCGACGCGCTGTTTATTTATAAAACAACGCTTTTTCCGCTCAAAGTGTTCCAGTTTTTTTTTCATCCGTGTCGGTAGATCCCGTAATACGTATTGTTTTCTCCTTTTCAAATGTAGGGACGCGTTAAAAATGTCTCTGTTATTACAAAGGGCAGGGCACGCAGCGTTGCCTGGCGCGCGCGTACGGCCGCAGGAAGCAGCGTCGCATTAAGAGCGGACGCAGAAAATGACTGGACATCATAAATCCTCGATTCTTTCATTCACAAGTGATTTATATACGCCCTTTAATTGTACGTATTAACGTTCCGTTTTTGTTTTTAAACATTTAAACAGTCTGTGACGCAGCGGAATTATGTGGCGTTATGTCGCGGATGGTATTTAGAGAGGTAACCATGCGTACGAACCTACACGTAAATATATATACAATCTCTCTGGATGAAATACTCGCTTCCAATAGCTCATGTGCCATGCGAGTACATATGGAAAAATATGCCGACAAGCAGACGCCCGAATACATTCCAGTTGTTTTTACGGTAATAATAATGTATCAATCAATCAATCGGGAGACTCGCTGATATTCCCCCCCCCTCCCCCTGTATGTACCTGTTCCCTCGTATTCTTATTACGGTCAGTGAGTTCGCTACAAGTTTTTTAATCATACTTTTCGTGCGGTCTCGCGAACTTGTGTTGAGACGTGGAGCCGTGATTTTCACAAGCAACGGTACGAACAGTTGAGATGATATTTTCATTTATGTTACGCGAACTCCTAATAAATAAAATTAATCTCGTTGTTTTTATAGTTTGACAAAGTATTTTACAGCGTCTTTTGTTGTTGTTTGTAGTTTTAGTAAGTTTGTGTTTTGAACTGAAATATTTTCCTCATTTTACTGTGAAAACTGTACTTTTACTCTTGTATACTGTTACAATATTAGTAGTATATATACAGGGTGTAAGGGACAGCCCTCCGCAAACTGATAGGGTGAACTCAGTATGGCATTATAAGATGACCGGTACATGAAATTTTTTCAGGAACATTAAGGGAATCCAATAAACCTGATTTGTTTGTGTTTTTGTGCACAAATCGGAGCGTCTATTACTGGTTGGGAGGGGTAGGTAATACGTATGCGGTGAGTTCGATGAACTCTGTAGCTAGACAGAAAGTGAACAGCTGATTTCACGCATCGTTGGTTAGAGTATTTCACATCCATTGCTGGTTTTTTTTTTGCTGTTTTTTTTTTGCAGTTTTTTTTACATAAATGGAGTGCTGCGAACACACAATGCAATTTTACATTGAAATAATGAAAATGTAACTGAAAAAAAAATTTAAAAAATGAAAATTTTCCTGAGAAAATTTCCGGTGGAATATGATTCAAAATGAGGAGCTGAATGCACCCTGTTAGTATGCGGAGGGCTGTCCCTTACACCCTGTATAACAATACTACAACAGTCAACAACAGAGAAAAATCTCGCAACATTACAACTTCTAACTTCAAACGTGAAAATACAAAGCTAGCTAATTTCGTTATTTAAATTCTCCAAAAGTTAAAAAAGCAGTGCTTATAAAAGTAATATCATTGCCAAGTTAGGTAGATTATCGGGACACTACAGTTACCTCTCGATGATTGGGTCCAAATATCACGGGCTGAGATTTCGAGCCAAAGTGCTCTTTATTCGGAGCACCGCAAGCTTTCTCTTGTTATTCTATGCAAATTACAGGCCCCAGCCGAATGTAGACTAAACGGGCATTTCGGAGATTCGAGTTTTTATGCAAACAGACCTAAGTTATTCAAGTGCGCGCCTTTGCATGAAACTTGCATACAAAACTGGTTGAATGCGCTAACGTTTATGCGCTTACCAGCGGCTTGTTTCTGTATTTTCTAGGAATTCTCTACACTGCTGAGGCTGTATTTCTAACTAAGTGTCGCGGTTTACCTTAATTTATTTATCAATTTAGTTAAACGAGTTTAAAGATTTTCATCTGCACTAGGATTGTATAAAAACTGAAATCTTTTTATCGGAGATCAACACCATCTAGCGGCCAGAGACGGGTTGTTGTTTTAGAAGATATTCAAAAAGAATCTTCACAATCCGAGGGCCGCTTGTTATAGCTAAATGAAAAGTAAATATTTTTAAATCTCTCAAAAGTTCTTTAAAAGCAAAAGAACTGAATAATTTTCTGCATACATTTGAAAATGAATTTAGAATGAATCTCTGAGTTTTCATTGTATCACTATGATGTTTTATCTCATCTTCTGAGTATACAAAGTATTAGAAATGAAATTTATTTCAATAAAAGTCTCTCAGGGAATTGAAAAGATTCTTAACTTACTAATCTGCCGAGTCTAGACCATTATAAACAAAGAGATACAGATCTGGATCACCGTCTTGTATAAGACACGGTTGGAGGAACAACTAAGGAATTAGAGACGTACATAAACACACACACACACCCCCACACACACACACACACGCAGTTCGTGAGTTACCGTATATTTTTGTAGTCGTCTTAAAGTGTTAGTTGGCGCGTTGCCAGCGAGATATGCCGTATCTTACCTAGTACCTTGATTAAATCAGATAGGTCCCGGAGTGGGAACAAACAAACGGTAAGGATATAAAACTGCTTGATGATTCGCAAATACACTGTGTTTTATTGGGTTGGGAAATAAATCTGAGTTGACGGATAACGACCTCTAGTTCATTAGAAGCAGTGCGTAGAATATTTAGTGACATACATATTTGTGGGTTAGTAGAAATATACTAAGGAATATCTTAGATCACCCACATCTTAACTGCGGACTGGACCAAGAAGGTCGGATGAAAAAATCGCTCATTCTGTGGTGCGGACCAAAGTGGTCCGATCGGCTCCCGACGTTATTTGACTGTTTTTGTATTCATAAACTGTATCCTTTACTGCTCTAACTTGCACAAAGTGTAGAGAAAAAAACAAGGATGGCATACCGTCACATGTCAAGTCTCTGAAACAAACCAACAACGATAACAGAATTTGCAACAGTCACCTCACAGTTACGTGGGCGTGTGTTTTTTTGTGTTGTGGCAGTGTTTTGTGTGGGTTGTGTGTATTATGTCCTTGCTGAGAATAACACCTTTACCTAGATGGTCATACAATTTAAGAATTCCTGAAGGATTTCTACTTGTCTGCGTCTGCTGTCTGACCACAGAAGAAAATATAAAGGAACATAGGCACAGATGCTTCACGTTTAATGGATATAATCGCTCAATGGCCTCTTATAACACCCACGAACGCTCTATTCTTAGCCACAAGAACGACAGGTCCAATTCTGGAAGCTAAGTAGTGACCCTCTCATGACCGTGGGTTTATTTTAGAACTGCCTCTGTGCCGGAATAGACGTCTCCTTAGTCGTGAAGAAACTTTTAGTATTTGATACATTTGTTTCTTACGTATCAACAAATATACGAGTATTATACACTCTTGGTACGTTTATAATATTCGGGACTTGTGTGAGTATAATTCGGCTGTTCTCGTACAATTCCGAAGTTAGGTACTTGTTTCATCGGAATACAATACAACAATTTACTTCACTTTTTTTTATTTTTTTTTTCTGTTCCTTGTGGAACTGGCTAGGGTCAGGGACCATGCTGCCTAGTCATCAGTTAGAATTGACTTTACTTGTCATTTTTTTTGTTATGGGAAATCATCAAATTACTTCTCCCGCTCTGGGTGTATCGGGTGTGTCAGACTTTTACTGAGTAAAACCCAGCCGTGTTCCTTCAGTTGCCTGTGCCAGGGCCACGGTAACTCTTTCGGCCCTATCGGACCCCATCACTGCTGAAATCTCTACACCAGTCTAGTCTGCAGTAGCTTCACTAACAAAGTTCATTCCCACCTGCCGATTCGAACGACCACAAAATTAATATAATACATTAGTTATACAAAATAATTCGCATTTTAATACGGGTGAGCGTCCATGTCATAGATTGGCGCACTAACGACTGAATAATTGCACAATGATCCCTATTACAAATGCAAAAATGAGGATCCCTGATGCATACATAATTTTCTCTTGTGGCGTGGTCCGAGTTATGGGAATACTTTTCCTTATGACTTTTTTCCGTTACCCTTTTTTTTACATTTTAATGTTGCAGACTTTGTGATATTACCGTGATATATTTCTGCTATTTATTTATTTATTTATTTATTTAGTATCTCCAACAAAAGATATACACAATACATGAAACATAAATATAGGGAACATCAGGTATCAAGTAGGTGTACTCCTTACAGGAGACCACAGCATGCACAAAAATGTTAACAACTAAGCTAACAAGTTAAAATATTCATAATAAGTAAAATTATAAGTGAAATTTGAAGAAAAATTAATTGCTATGATTAGGGCTAGTTACTATAATGATTCAATATTGTCTGTCGAACGCGGCAATTATGTCAATGGCTATTTGGACCCTTCATTGGAAGAATCACGTTCAATAACTAGTGATATGACATTATTTTTACAATCCTAACGATAAGACCTTTTGTGGAGTCCTACCGCTGAGGTGCGATGTGTGCCGAGAATTCTTATGTGTAATGTGGAAGAAAACACCGACATGTGTATTCACCAAGCAGATTTATTGAACTGAATTAATTACAATAATGTGCATGTAACAATGTATAGACGTAAGTACAAAATCGCGGGCGTCAGCATAAAATTGTCGAGCGTGCTCGTTCACCTTTTATGAAATAGTAACGCATTATAATGACGCTTTTTGACGCTTACACAAAGAAATGAGATGGTCCATCTAAGGCTTTATACATTTAGGTTACACAATCAAATGATTTCCATGAAAAAATCTAGATTAAACAAACAGACTCGTTTAATTTCCGCGCGGTTATTTACAAGTAACTTGCGCCGGGGCCGGGATGGCGGCGCGGCGGCGCTCCGGCAAACATCCCGGCGGTAATGACTGGACAAACAGACATCTGCATACGGCCTCCGCCTGAGAAATGCCCTTCAACCCTCCGCAGCCAGCAGCCATGCACTTCCACTGAATTTATTAACAGAGCGCGCTCTTGTCAGAATACCATTAGTATTTTTACGAATTTTAGCCTAAGGTTTTTTTGTATTTTTCGGATTTTTAGGCAAACGTTTTACGAAAGTGCTGTTAGCAAGTTTCGGGAACCTTTATGGAAGTGGCGTTGAGTAGTTTGGGGATTTTATTGAAAGGGCTCTTGTCCTAGATTTTTGTGTTCGACGTGCTTTTGTGTCAGTGGATTTTTTGTGGCGATTTTGACAAAGGATAGTACGATATAAGATATTTAGTTCTTTGGAATATTATTCAAGCTTTTATATTTGTTTCATTCTATCGGCGACAAAGCCTTGTTAAGCTTTTGAATGAGTCATCAAAAGTTTGTATAACATAATGCCATTGATTATTGTTAAACACGTACTGGAATAGCCGGTGTACGACGTGGTCTACACACTTCGTTCAAGCTTACGATGATTTTTCTGTACACTTGTGATGATGGAAACCCGGGGATGAAGAATTAAACTAGGAGGAAATTAGGAGTTCCAAGCCCGTTCTTCTCCATAGGGATCTACTACGCTTTGGAATGGGTAACTAGCTTCATCTTTCTGACTGACCGACCCAAGACCGACCCCTTGACAATTCAAAAGTGCCTGTAATTGGTTTATTTGAAATAAATGCTTTGAGTTTGAGTTTGAAACCGCCCGTGTTGTAAAATCACTGATTTATTTTACTTAGCCAGTTCACTAAATGATCGCGCGTATGCAAACGCTGATGTAGCTTAACCTACTTAACATTACGAAACGTGCGGGTTCACCGTACAACCCTGTCAATCCAATCTTGCAACTTTATCCAAAATACGTCCCGTTTCTGAGAACATGTTCAATTCTACACTGCATATTTTTCGTTCCAGTATTACCATACTGAAACAAAGTTGTCTATTCCCTTTATTTTGCAGCACGTGATGATATTCCGCGTTGTGGAAGCGTGCCGTCGTGCCGGATCGTGCCGGAGAGCCGGAACTCTAATCAAGGCCTCGTCACGCCGGACAGGCCGTGCCGGTCCGGTGTCTGCGGCCGGATAGGCAGCTAACCTGAAATGACTGGCGAAATTTGTTTCTTTGGCCGAGTGTATGATTTAGGGTAGGGGCAGTAGATGTTTGATGATTGGATTAGGGCGTATGAGAAGCCTATGGTGGACATCATATTTGATGTGTCAGGTTTTGCATGACTAGTTCATGCGCTTCACGGCATTTCACACGTATTTATAACACTTTTTATGGCAAGATATTATTCTTGTCTGCTTACACATATCCTCTCGAAGAGAAGAGACCTGTGTCCCAGCAGTGGGAACATTATAGGCTAATTTTTATTATATCATACACTCAAATTGCCGAATTGTATGCCAAAGTAAAGTGCTTAAAATGCAGTTAATGCTAAGAGCCTGTCCACATGTCCACGTCACGACGTCGTCAACGTGAAACGGTGCGGTGCCGCGGCACGGTGCGTTGACGTGACGTGCAAATTTACATCACCGTATCGTAAAAATGCACGTCACGAATGAATTCTGTAAACATTTTAATAGCGATATTGGAGCACTTAGTTGGCAATTAACTAAAATATAAATAACCAATACTAATAATAATAATAATTGATATTTTAGTTAATTGCCAACGAAGTGCTTCAATATCGCTATTAAAATATTCAGAGAATTCATTCGTGATGTGCATTTTTACGTTACGTTAACGTAAATTTGCACGTCACGTTACCGCACCGTTTCACGTTGACGACGTCGTGACATGGAGTTGTGGACAGGCCCTAAGGGCTAGGTTCTACAACGTTTACGGCTCATACAACGACACACTTATCACAATTAGTCCATGAACACATGACAACACACGACACGTGTACAAAATGAACAACGATACCAATCTCCACTTCACTAAAAACTGCTATCTCAAAATCTACACATTCAAATAAGCTCATAGCGCGAACTTCTCGCTCGCTCAATAAACTATGCATTTATGTATTCGCTTAATTACCAGCACAGCGTGTTCTGGGGTAGGCAGAGAGGTCGGCACGTAATGGTATGCGTGAGCCTCCGGATAATTAGCCTTTGTTACTCTATGTTAATAAAGTTATACTGTATTTCCATATCGATCTGCGAGTAGTAAGAAAAACAGTGAATCAGCTGTTGTTCTCATAGAGAGGGCGTGGGCGATGGGTGGGATCTTTTAGTAATGTAATGAGGGTGTGTTGGTAGCCAAAACTTAGAATCGTAGTGAGGGTGTGTTGGTAGCCAAGACTTAGTATTGTAGTGAGGGTGTGTTGGTACCCAAAACTTAGAATCGTAGTGAGGGTGTGTTGGTAGCCAAGACTTAGTATTGTAGTGAGGGTGTGTTGGTAGCCAAAACTTAGAATCGTAGTGAGGGTGTGTTGGTAGCCATGACTTAGTATTGTAGTGAGGGTGTGTTGGTAGCCAAAACTTAGAATCGTAGTGAGGGTGTGTTGGTAGCCAAGACTTAGTATTGTAGTGAGGGTGTGTTGGTAGCCAAGACTTAGTATTGTAGTGAGGGTGTGTTGGTAGCCAAGACTTAGTATTGTAGTGAGGGTGTGTTGGTAGCCAAAACTTAGAATCGTAGTGAGGGTGTGTTGGTAGCCAAGACTTAGTATTGTAGTGAGGGTGTGTTGGTAGCCAAAACTTAGAATCGTAGTGAGGGTGTGTTGGTAACCAAGACTTAGTATTGTAGTGAACCCTGTGTTGGTAGCCAAGACTTAGTATTGTAGTGAGGGTGTGTTGGTAGCCAAGACTTAGTATTGTAGTGAGGGCGTGTTGGTAGCCAAGACTTAGTATTGTAGTGAGGGCGTGTTGGTAGCCAAGACTTAGTATTGTAGTGAGGGCGTGTTGGTAGCCAAGACTTAGTATTGCAGTGAGGGCGTGTTGGTAGCCCAGACTTAGTATTGTAGTGAGGGCGTGTTGGTAGCCAAGACTTAGTATTGTAGTGAGGGTGTGTTGGTAGCCAAGACTTAGTATTGTAGTGAGGGCGTGTTGGTAGCCAAGACTTAGTATTGTAGTGAGGGCGTGTTGGTAGCCAAGACTTAGTATTGTAGTGAGGGCGTGTTGGTAGCCAAGACTTAGTATTGTAGTGAGGGTGTGTTGGTAGCCAAGACTTAGTATTGTAGTGAGGGCGTGTTGGTAGCCAATATTTAGTATTGTAGGGAGGGTTTGTTGGTAGCCAAGACTTAGTATTGTAGGGAGGGTTTGTTGGTAGCCAAGACTTAGTATTGTAGTGAGGGCGTGTTGGTAGCCAAGACTTAGTATTGTAGTGAGGGCGTGTTGGTAGCCAAGACTTAGTATTGTAGTGAGGGCGTGTTGGTACCCAAAACTTAGAATCGTAGTGAGGGTGTGTTGGTAGCCAAGACTTAGTATTGTAGTGAGGGTGTGTTGGTAGCCAAAACTTAGAATCGTAGTGAGGGTGTGTTGGTAGCCAAGACTTAGTATTGTAGTGAGGGTGTGTTGGTAGCCAAAACTTAGAATCGTAGTGAGGGTGTGTTGGTAGCCAAGACTTAGTGTTGTAGTGAGGGTGTGTTGGTAGCCAAAACTTAGAATCGTAGTGAGGGTGTGTTGGTAGCCAAGACTTAGTATTGTAGTGAGGGTGTGTTGGTAGCCAAAACTTAGAATCGTAGTGAGGGTGTGTTGGTAGCCAAGACTTAGTATTGTAGTGAGGGTGTGTTGGTAGCCAAAACTTAGAATCGTAGTGAGGGTGTGTTGGTAACCAAGACTTAGTATTGTAGTGAACCCTGTGTTGGTAGCCAAGACTTAGTATTGTAGTGAGGGTGTGTTGGTAGCCAAGACTTAGTATTGTAGTGAGGGCGTGTTGGTAGCCAAGACTTAGTATTGTAGTGAGGGCGTGTTGGTAGCCAAGACTTAGTATTGTAGTGAGGGCGTGTTGGTAGCCAAGACTTAGTATTGCAGTGAGGGCGTGTTGGTAGCCCAGACTTAGTATTGTAGTGAGGGCGTGTTGGTAGCCAAGACTTAGTATTGTAGTGAGGGTGTGTTGGTAGCCAAGACTTAGTATTGTAGTGAGGGCGTGTTGGTAGCCAAGACTTAGTATTGTAGTGAGGGCGTGTTGGTAGCCAAGACTTAGTATTGTAGTGAGGGCGTGTTGGTAGCCAAGACTTAGTATTGTAGTGAGGGCGTGTTGGTAGCCAAGACTTAGTATTGTAGTGAGGGTGTGTTGGTAGCCAAGACTTAGTATTGTAGTGAGGGCGTGTTGGTAGCCAAGACTTAGTATTGTAGTGAGGGTGTGTTGGTAGCCAAGACTTAGTATTGTAGTGAGGGCGTGTTGGTAGCCAATATTTAGTATTGTAGGGAGGGTTTGTTGGTAGCCAAGACTTAGTATTGTAGGGAGGGTTTGTTGGTAGCCAAGACTTAGTATTGTAGTGAGGGCGTGTTGGTAGCCAAGACTTAGTATTGTAGTGAGGGCGTGTTGGTAGCCAAGACTTAGTATTGTAGTGAGGGTGTGTTGGTAGCCAAGACTTAGTATTGTAGTGAGGGCGTGTTGGTAGCCAAGACTTAGTATTTTAGTGAGGGCGTGTTGGTAGCCAAGACTTAGTATTGTAGTGAGGGCGTGTTGGTAGCCAAGACTTAGTATTGTAGTGAGGGCGTGTTGGTATTCAAGACTTAGTATTGTAGTGAGGGTGTGTTGGTAGCCAAGACTTAGTATTGTAGTGAGGGCGTGTTGGTAGCCAAGACTTAGTATTGTAGTGAGGGCGTGTTGGTAGCCAAGACTTAGTATTGTAGTGAGGGCGTGTTGGTAGCCAAGATTTAGTATTGTAGGGAGGGTGTGTTGGTAGCCAAGACTTAGTATTGTAGGGAGGGTTTGTTGGTAGCCAAGACTTAGTATTGTAGTGAGGGTGTGTTGGTAGCCAAAACTTAGTATTGTAGTGAGGGTGTGTTGGTAGCCAAAACTTAGTATTGTAGTGAGAATGTGTTGGTAAGCTTAGAGTACATAACAATGTATAGTTATGTACTAGGTACAGTCAGCGTCAATAATATCGGGACGAACAGACAACTATGAAAATGAAATAGTAACTCAATGAATACTCACAAGGAATGTTTCAGAATGAAGACAGTACACGACAACTGCCCCCCATGTCATAATTACAGTAAGTCAAAAAATGTAAATGGTGGGAAATCGCACTTTTGTTTCGAGATGTTTAAATTCAAAACTCATAACACCAGTAACACGACTTACTGTAATTATGACATCGGGGGCAGAACTGTCATTCTGACAAGAACTTTATCCAATTGAGATAAAGTTTAATTTTCTTAGTTGTTGAGATCATTTTGAACAGTGTGTTAGTCCCGATACTTTTGACGCTGACTGTACCTAAGTAAGTACGAGTATTCACTTTGCAGAAGTGAAGTGTCTTCTTTTATTTTTCGTATGTAAAATTTCACCAATAAGGTATTACACCTCACAGAAAACGCTGACGAAAGTGGAGATAAAATAGAAACCAAATTGCCATCAAATTCAAACGCTCAGAGTCGAGAGCGTCAATTTCATGTTATTATCACGTCTCATACTCGTAACAAGTTGAAACACAAAAACCGGATCCGAGCGAACAGCTTACACGACAGTCAATCTGTTCCCGACAGCCCGCTTCCGAGCCATCGGGGACCCATTACGATGATTCCATAGTCTCGATAAAGCGTTCTCGCATATTCGAGAAAGTCGATCGAAAATATTCTATCATTACCTTAAGCTGCGTAGTAAATCGTCGATTTCATCGCTAACTTTGATAATATTGGAGCGTTCTCGTTTACAATATGGAGGGCGAAGCACGTACGTCCCGGTGATACGTACATACATATGTAAATGTTTTCAATAAGGGTTCTGCCGACGCGGAGGGCTTCGCGGCGTATACAGATGATAATTCAGAGCGTCATGGACTCGCTACCCACGCTTCACCATATTTTCATACTGAATTCTAGGTTACCTGGTGTGAATATTTTGTAATGTGTTTTAGATGATGTTTGAGTTTCTACTGATAAAGTTAAATATTGTTGGTTTTGTATCTCCCGTTTTTCTTAGGTATCTACTGTATTTAATCTAATCACGTCGTCGCAAGTAACAGAATGAAGTTTGGAAAATGGTAAGGTAGAATGTATCAACTTAAAAAGAAACATCTTGTCAGTATACCTACAATAAAAGCAAATAAATTATCATACAAGTTGTTAATCGAGTTTAAGGACTATTTTTAGTGTTAAAGAGTGTACGTGTCAAAAAATCAAATGAGTCTATACACATCCATTTAAAAAAATCTGCAAAATACAATTCTGACCAAAAAAAATATGCCAGTAAAATAAAACGTAGCAACGAATCCGTAGAGCAGATAAATACGGCGGCACACGGGAGGTGCCTATGACAATAAAGTGTAGGCGTTATACCGAGCGCAATAATCTGCACCGGTCCTATCTGACTGTGCTGTTACACGTAGAGGCAGATTTTGGGAGGCCTTGATCGAATTTGTGTGAAAATTGTAAAAAGAGAAAAAAAATATGACGAAAACTAGAAGATTCTATGGTAAGTTACTCAATGATTTCAGATTTCAGTCTGACAAATAGTCTTACCAAGTGGTATCGTATTACCCAGTAACTGGGTTGTGGAGATCAAATAGCCAGTTGCTCCATGTAAAATACTGGTGTTAAGCTGTATCCAGTTAGACTGGAAGCCGACCTTGTTTCTTAAAAATTATGACCACTACCTGCATAGGATTGTTAGTCTGTAGTTATTTTTGTTTTGGATCCATGCACTTTCAAATCTTAAGTCTTAAATTGCATATCTTAAATCTCATAAATCATGAATCTTAAATTACATATTTGTAGTTTACTAAGTATCAACAAAGATAATATTTCATATCTAGCTACATCTGGTTGTTGACATTTCAATCTCAACATCAAAACACGTTCTTAATTTCATTTTTCTTTGTTCCTAGACGTTCCCCTTAAGCTGTCCCGCAGTGTACAGCACAGGTGCGCGTTGCGACGTTTGTAACACGTTACAAATGTCACTTATCATTTTTCTAACTAACATGTACGTGTTTTCTGCGAAACAATAGTTGTTTTTAAAGCAAGTTGTATGTGAATTTTTCTGTAAGTTACGATTTTAAATGAAAAGAAAAATATATTTGGAATTTCAAAAAGGATAATATTTTTGTGTTCACCAAAAATCTTTTTTGTGTTCACCAAAAATCTAAAGGTACATCAAAATACTGATCGTGCACCAAATATTCCTGAATGTTACACAAAACACCCGCGCGTCCGAAACTTCACATTGGTGAATCATTTGGGTTAGAATCATTTGGGTTAGGTTAGGTTAGGTTAGAACAGTGACCCTTAACGCGCGACGGCGAGCGAGCGAAGCTAGCGGTGTTGCGGCAGCGGCCGCCGAGCGCCATATCCAATAGATGCTCGTTATGACATATTTTAATGAACATATTTTGGTGCACATTCAGTATATTTGGTGGAACACAGGCAAAATTAGGTAAATTAAATGGGAATAAATTGAAGTACTTTTAAATACCATCCTTTCAAAAATAATATTTAAAATCAGGTATTTAAATTATAATTTTGAATTTTGAAGTAGCTATTCATATCAGGGTGAAGTGGGAGTGGGCACGTCACACGAATGCATCCGGAGAAATGGGCAAAGATCGTCACTCCCTGGACGCCTGAGGACATCGCCTTCGAGACAGATCACGGCGTTGGTGGTATAACGGTCTGGTAAGATTTGTAGGGCCAGCATGGCCAGAGATCGCATAAGACAGGTTTATAAGGAAAAAGTAAAAAAAAAACTATTGATCCTGTTTATTTTAGCTTGAATTTAAATGTAATTTATTAAAGAAAAATTTTTAACCATTTTAATTTCATCGTCGACATCAAGCGTTATAAATATTTTTATATTATTTTATCATGTTAAATTCTTTCGCTAAGTATCTAGTTTGATCACATATAAAGTAGGTGTGATAAAAATATAATTAATAAAATATATCATACATAATACTTACAACTAAATGAATGATGTTATTATGCATTATTAAGCGTAGGCACCAAAATACTCTTTATGTACAAGATTAGTTTGATGCCTAAGCTTAATAACGCTGTCAACGGGTAACGTGCCCAAATTGCGCTACTGAATAGCAAAGCCGCTTATGCTGTAGTAATAATTTTCCAATTTAATTACGTTGGACAGTTTAATCACTTAATAATTTAATTTCATATACAATTAGAGCTGAGCGACTCGATAAAAATTCACCACTCATGCATAATGCTGTCGATATTAAAATTCTAATTAAAATAATTGAATAAATTATTAAACGACGTTAAAGAACTCAGAATTATAACTCCTAAAGCAAAGTAATATTACTCAGCCGCGACGGATACCTTAAGTCTAATTACTCTGCTACGAAAGTGAAGTAAGTTCGTAGCGTTTCGTAGCGTCGTAGCAGACCGCGTAGACAGTGTCGCGAGCGTAGCATTTGTCTCTAATACATTTTGTGATGAGTTATGACTTAATTTTTAAGCTTAGAGCTTGCGGTAATTTAGTAAAGTGAATGTAAATATTAGAATATTAGGATTTTTATGTGTCACTTTATCTTAAAAGAGTTTTAAGAGTGGTATGTGGAAAAGTCCTGTAAGTACAGAAAAAAAAGATATACTAACTTAGAAATTTATCTCTCTATTTCAATCTGCCTAGCCTTTTCCCAACTATGTTGGGGTCGGTTTGCAGTCTTCTGACGACCCGTAACGACTGTCAAAGATCCACGAATGACAGCCGGGACCAACGGCTTAACGTGCTTTCCGAGGCACGGAGGAGTCTCGGTATGTAAAGAAGTTCACCCATCCACGGACCAACCCCGGCAAGCGTAGCTTAACCTGATCGACCCGTGCGGCTGTTGTTACTTAGCCACTAGCTCCTCTCTATTTGTAAAACTGATTGTAAATACAACGAGCAGTGGTGTCCCAGTGGTAACGCGACTTACGAGATATATGTTCCGGGTTCGAACCCAAGCAAGCTCTTTACTTTGTGTAAATTATTTCATCACCACTGCTCTAAAAACGGTGAAGAAAACATCGTGAGGAAACCGGCATGTCCTGGAACCAAAACTTCGAAGACATGTGACATTTATCAACAGTGGGAACATTATAGGCTGATTATGATGATTATGTAAATACAATTAAATGAATTTTAAGATTCGTCCATGATGGGCCATTGTGTGCCAGGCGCTTTCAAATTCTAGCCACCGAATAGTATCAAATTCTGTAAATAAAATAGGCAACAATATAATACAGGCTAGTAATTCCCAGCAATATTCTATATTAATAGCCCGCATTTAAACGAAGAGGGTATAATCTCGGCCATTGTAATCACAAAGCCATATAAATATTGGGTGCTTTAGTGGAAAGCCACAATTAACAATATAAAAGAATCTCATTAGTATTGTAACATGTTTGAGTATATATGAAAGGAGGGTAGAAGGAGAAATAAAACTGACTTTTGGATTTCTGATTCACGTTTTAATCATGACTCGAAACGTGATCTGTTCCCGCCATTTTTGAGGCTTCGCCGAGAATATAGTATTTCCATGAAAATACGTGGCTTTAATTAATTTTGTGAGCCATTCAGTATTTCAGTTAGAATAAGGGAGGAGCTCGTGGCTAAGTAATAACAGCTGCACGGGTCGGTCCGTCAGGTTAAGCTACACTTGCCGGGGTTGGTCCGTGGATGGGTGACCATATTTAAATACCGAGACTCCTCCATGCCTTGGAAAGCACGTCCCGGCTGTCATCCGTGGATCTTTGGCAGTTGTTCCCTTTGTTTTTTTATTTATTATTTTAATTTTGTTGCATAAATTGTTATAATGTTCCAAAATCGGGTGAAGACACTGACTCCTGTAACACAGGTACCACCTAGCTCAGGAGTCAGGGCTTCAATTGAAAATGTTTCTGAATTTTTATGACAATAAAATATATTTTATTTTATTTCTTTATTTATTTATCGTATTACCCAGTAACTGGGTTGTGGAGGTCAGTTAGGCAGTCGCTCCATGCAAAATACTAGTATTCAGCTGCATCCGGTTAGACTGGAAGCTGACCCTAACATAATTGGGAAAAGGTTAGGCAGATTGATTCGGTTAGAATAACATAACATAACATAATCAGCCTTTATTGTTCCCGGTTAGAATATCATATCAGAATATAACATGACATGACGCCTTATTTCCCCAAAGGGTTAGGCAGGGGTGTACTATAATTACACCCCATTTCTCCAGTTATATTTAAGTCCCCAGTAATATGGAGCGAGCCTATTGCCATCGACCGAGCACTAATCCAGACTCCGAGTTGTTACTGAGAAATTCCTGACAGAATAACCCAATAACACTTTGCCGGGGCTAGGAACCGAACCCAGGACTTCATGCTTAGCAGTAGCCCTTACACCCACGAGACCAACAAGGCAGTCAGTTAGAAATGAGATCTGTTGCGGCCAGTTTTTAGGCTTCGCCGAAAATACAGGGTGTAAGTGTAAAAAACCGGTCAAGAGCGAGTCGGACTCGCGCACCGAGGGTACCGTTCCGATTTCTGAAAAAGTGTGCTATTTAGAGACATCGTTTTATTTTTCCTGTAATCTTTACATAAACTTCTATCACATACAATAATTTCAGATTTTCTGTTTGCAAACTTCGGGGATAAGGGGGAACGGTATTTTTTTAAAATATTTTTCATCAAAAGTCGAAAACTATGCGGCCTAAAAAAAAATAAAAAATGTTTGAGAATGTGCAAACCGCGCTCTTTCATATGATACCCCACATGCCCTAGTAGCCGCTTTTAATTTTTAAGACCCGCTTTCAGTCCCTGTTGAAAAAAAACATAAATATTTTTATTTCTTTCTTATTTGCAAAATAGTTGGGTAAACGTCATCTAAAACTGTTCCAAATTTCAAGTTGATAGCATTAGTAGTTCTTAAGATATCCAGCTGTGACAGACAGACAGACAGACAGACTGAGTCACACCATATATTCCTTTTTTACGATTTTGGTACGGAACCCTAACAGTGGCAATCTTTTATGGGGTCATTGTACTCATCATTATGAACAACTTTTACTATGGGACGATACCTGAAATCAGGAAAAAAAATCAGCTGTTCCCTACATTTTGACGAATTTATGCGAACATAAATGTACTGAACAGCTGATTTTTTTTTTCACGATTTCAGGTATGGTCCCATAGTAAAAGTTGTTCATAATGATGAGTACAATGACCTTTTAAAATATTGCCACTGTTTACACCCTGTAAAGTATGTCCATTTAAAAACCGGCCAAGTGCGAGTCGGACTCGCGCACGAAGGGTTCCGTACCATCACATTATCACACTAACATTATAAAGGTGAAAGTTTGTGAGTGTGTGTGTGTGCATGTTTGTTACGTCTTCAGGCTCAAACGGCTAGACCGATTTAGCCTGGATTAACACATAGGCTACTTTTTATCCCGGTCTACGCGGGTGAAACCGGGGGGCGCAGCTAGTTATTTATAAAAACGGCAATAAAATCACGTTTGTTGTATGGGAGCCCCCTCTAATATTTATTTTACTCTGTTTGGTATTTGTTGTTATAGCGGCAACAGAAATACATCATCTGAGAAAATTTCAACGGTCTAACTATCACGGTTCATGATATACAGCCTGGTGACAGACGGACAGACAGTCAGACAGACGGACAGCGGAGTCTTAGTAATAGAGTTCGTTTTGCACTTTGGGTACGGAACCCTAAAAATGTGCCTTTAATTAATTTTGTGAGCCATTCGGTTAGAATATCATGTTTGTACATAAACGAGGTGGTCGGGTATCTTTGTGTGTAATTAGGATTGTTTTCGTGTTATTTTATGAAAAGAATCAAGTGCTGTTATTGTCTGGCTTTCTGCCCTTTCGACCGTAATTGGAATTTGTAACGAATTTCGGGTTCAATTTTGTTTAATTTCGGGTTTTCTAAGTTTGTTTTTACGCTTATTTTTTTACATATATCTAAGCTTACGTTAAAGCTAGATTGACAAAAACAGTTATTTATAAAATAACTAGCATCCCGGCCCTGCTTCGCACGGTTTTTACGACTTGACAAAATATGAAGGTTTCTATATTATATCTAAGTTAAATATGAATGTATTATATATATAATCTTCCGGAATAAATTCTCTAAATGATAGTAAAAACCGCATCAAAATCCGTTGCGTAGTTTAGGAGTACAACGCGGCCACACGAAAAGTGACTTTATTTTATAATAAGTAAGTATAGAATACTAGAGTTATGTCACCTATTTCCAGTTACGTCATAGATCTAAAATAAGCGTCTAACAATATATTGTGTGACTTTGCGTCTGTGATAAATTACTCTTTATTAATTTTATAAATTACAAGTTCCTTACATAGGTGTAACAAAGCACGCAATGAGACCTCTGGGGACCTCTCTCTCTAATAAATGTATAATTTTCTTTCTTTCAATAACAAGTGACATTAACTATCACACAATTAACAGAGTGGTTAACCTACAAGCAACTGTATGTATAATATACGCCGCGTCAAACTCCACTCAAGGCTTAATGCCGTACATTTAGGCATTAAACTGGAGATATGTCCATAAAACAATAATAACGTAATGTTGACACGTTCACTCAGGTCGGCGGAGGTGCGACATAGATTAAGCACGACAAACACGCTGTGACAACAGACTCGTCACTTAATTGAATGACGCGTTACTGCGGAATTATTTCGTCACACAACGCGGTTAGACTGACTATACTGTACTCTGTTGTAACAATGTAAGGTTGTATAAGAGAGCTGTAAAGGTGTTGTGTTACGTCAAAAATAGGCTAATAAAGTCTGCCTAGCCTTTTCCCAACTATGTTGGGGTCGGCTTCCAGTCTAAACGAATGCAGCTGAATACCAGTATTTCACATGGAGCGACTGCCTGTCTGACCTTCACAACACAGTAACTGGTTAATACCCACCCTACCCTACCCCTACCCTTGCCTTACCCTTGCTTTACCCTTGGTAACACTGGTTGTCAGACTTTCGGGCTTCTGATGACCCGTAACGACTGTCGAAGATCCACGAATGACAGCCGGGACCAACGACTTAACGTGCTTTCCGAAGCACGGAGGAGTCTCGGTGTGTCTCGATCAGCCATCCACGAACCTACCCCGGCTAGCGTAGCTTAACCTGATGGATCGACCCGTGCGGCTGTTATTACCTAGCCACGAGCTCCTCAGTGTGGTAAATAATCGAAGAAGTAAATAATTGGTAAATGAATTTTGAAAGTAAAATTATCTACTCTATCATTTCCTTAATAATTAGTTTAAAGTTAAACTTTGCCTAACTAAACTTGTCATCACTTTGTGCTAAATTCGCTTCGACCAATGTTTTTAAAAGTACTTCTATTAGGTACGTTTAACGGGAGAGTTTTCATATTTCACTCATACACTTGCAATGTTGTATAACATTTTAGTTTGTTCAGAAATAACACAGAAAGTTAATTAATATTCGCTTTTATAAGTAACAGTTTTATGTAGTTGCGTGGCTACGAGCATCCAAAATGCACACATATTAATCGAATCTAAACAAGCGATGTTCAAACACACTGTACGTAAAAACTTAATTGAGAATCTGTTGACTCACACATTAATAATGCCCGCACTCTATTTTAATACAGTAACGGGGATGCCTAAGCAAATACCGCGTCATCGTCGCGTCTTCATTTTAAAATACACGGGACGCTTTTAATAAGGGTCGTTTCACACTGTTTGTACTGGCGCGGGAAAATCTCTTAATTTTGCGCCCGCTTCTCCCATAAGCTGGGTAAATAGTTCGCAGCGCCCTCTCACGGTGGTTATCGCAGCCTTCAAGTTTCGAGCGACCGCGTGTAATGTCCCTTTTGACATTTCTCCCCAAGAAAAATATAGTGTGGCCACTTATCTACTAAGTTGACTTAAATGTTTTACGCTATTTTAGTTTTAGAAGATTAATTTTGTTACGTTGAAAGACAAATTGCCGAAAAGTTTTTAGATAGCTCGAATTTGTACGTTTTAAAAGCCAAGTTGCGAATAAATTAATGTAACATTTTTTGTAACAAATTGACTACATTAATTTCGAGCTCACTAGGTTTACTTTAGATAATAAGTACTTATGTAATACAGTTTAATTAAGTTTCTACATCATACACTTTTGGTAACTTAATAATGTTAATAAGATAATCATAATCATTAGAAGATTAAAAATCTTCTAATGATTATGAGCTAAAGTGGAATTACTTTTCACGTGTAATTTGCTTCAAAGGTAACCATACATTTATTATTGCTTATAATACCATACCTACTGTATTAATAAAGCCGTTGGTCCCGGCTGTCATTCGTGGATCTTTGACAGTCGTTACGGGTCGTCGGAAGCCCAAAAGTCTGACAACCATTCTTACCAAGGGGTATCGAATTACCCAGTTACTGGGTTGTGTAGGTCAGATAGACAATCGCTCAATGTAAAATACTGGTATTCAGCTGCATCCGGTTAGACTGGAAGCCGACCCCAACATAGTTGGAAAAAGGCTACGCAGATTGATTGACCTATTGTATTAATAATGTCATACTCCAGTGGAAGCATGCATCGATACATTCAAGTGTGTCCGAAATAGAGCAGTCATTTACAATACTAATTAATTCCATAGAACTGTTTAATAATTAGACATCAAGAACGTGTGAAAGATAAATGATTGCAATATAAGTCTGTTCACGATTCATTAATCGAGACAGAGGATAGAAATATGAAATTAAAAGTATGTCAAATATTAATTTAGTAAGTATATTTATTTAGTATCATATTAGTAAGATATTTTATCAACATAATTTTAATACATTCATAATATATATATATATATTATACATATATTTTTTTTCATAATTTTATATATTTTACGCATACCACAAACCAAATGCTAAAAGAAAATTCTATTTGTCATTTGATATGTCCAAATTGTCCACATTTCTTCATCTTACACACATATACGTATAGGTGTTAGACTCCATATAATGTTACCGGGTGAATACTTGCGGGTTCCGTGAGATGACGGATTGTAGTAAAACTGTTACGAGTACAGTAGAATGTTGTAATTTAGGAGTCATTAAACAATTCATTACTTACTGCTTACCATGCTATAATTTTCGGGTTGCTTATAGTTGCTTTATTGTAGCTCTTTAACATTATTGAATTTTGCTGAATATAATCTATGAATTTACGATACCACAATTTATTACATTTTTTGACACCATGTACTTGAAGTTATGTATCTAGTATTTCGTGAATAAAGGTAAGTACTTATATGAAGTACATAATCACAACGCAAAAATAAATATCATGTTATGCAAAGCTTGCACAAAGGTAAATCTAAAATCCAATATCAGAACGTCTACAATAAGAAACACTTCAAAAACTCAAAGCGAAAGAATACGACGATATATTATTATTATGCTCATGCTCGTATAATAAGCTTCCGTTTCCGTGGTCCGAGGCGGCCATATTGTGTGCCTGAAGCACTAGAAATTTTCTCTTAATAAGGTCCGCGCAAGCTTCGCTGTGCCAATTATGAAAAAAAACAGTGTAAGCTGACCTTCAAACATGGACGAATTGTTTATGTTGAAGATCCCCGTTTATTTTACGTGAGTTTCTATGCTCGGGGTGGTTTTTGAGTTCGGTTGCATGTTTTAAATTGATGTTAATGTGGGAAAATAAAGAATGACCTATATTGTGTTGATCTCTGAAAGTTGTACATTACGGTTCGGTAGTCATAAATTAGTTTATTGTAAAAATCTTCAGTAAAACATGGACCCTTAACCTCTCCTCATAAATATAAAATACTTTTATGTTTTCGTTCCTAAACATCAAAATTATCTACTCCGATCTATATACGAAACAAATAAGGTCAAAGTAGGATACTCCTGTATCACAAATGAGGTTGCGACCAAAAAGATAAAAGGTATAATGCACACGACCTTGGGCAAGATAATCTGAACCCACAGACAGATTTGAATGATTTTTTTACGGTACTGCGATGAATAGGCCGCCTGAAGGGGTATTTTATTTATCCGGATTAGTTCAGTGGGACTGGGAGAGCCAAATGAGGAAGAAATTAATTTACCTTAGCTTTATATTTGAGTGTGATAATGTTGCCAAGAGTTAATTATGACACGCAAGAGCAAGTACCTAAATGAATTCGCTTTTCAACTCATTTTAATATACACATGTAGAACTTTAGTACAGTTTCTTGTAATTTACTTATACTTTGCCCGTCATTTCCAATTAGCTTGGCAAGTTAAGCCATTGTAAACTAAAACAAAGTTATCGAACAAATTACTTTCGTAACACAATTTAAAAGTAAAGCAGTCAGACACTTCACCACGGTCAAACAATACAGACAAAATTGGAAAACGAAATAGAATAACTATTAAAAATAAGGGCTTCGAAATTTGTACAACGAAAATACGTTTTCAAACGAAACGCCATACAAGTCAATCAATATTTGTACAGAATACAAGACTAGAGGTAGAGAGGGCCAGACAAAAACGTCATTAGGAGGAGTTGAGAGCAAATCCGGGGGGCGGGAGAGAGCGAGCTTTTGTGTCGTCGCTCGGCAAAAGGAATTATCGGGCTCGCCGAGTGCCCGCCGAATTTCTATTCTGACTCCAACAAAACCTCACTCGACTGACTGTGTTCGGCTTGTCAACGGGCCAATGCTAGTTTGCACTTGATTACAGGACGGCATTTTTACTATATTCAGGATTATGTAGTTAGTCCTCTATGTCGGCTCTTAATTTAGGAGTCGTATTAGTTACCGAGCGAAATCTATTAACTGAAAAAGGTTCGTTGTTTGTTTGATGGAAGCTCTGAATCCGTGTATCTATTTAGCTTGATATCTAACCAATCCAATTATAACACAATTGCATAACGTGTCCAGAAGAGGACAGCGTCACGCTAAGTGGAATAATTAATGAATATCAGATTGCTATTAATCAAAGTGCTTTGTTTCAATGTAACAAAATACATTCGCAACCAAATTGTGACTGATTACGAATTGATTGAAAATTGATATGTTATTATACACTGACGATTTATTTTGTGATCAGCATACCAATTAAATTTATTGCTATTCAGTGGTCGGCGAATAAAGTTAATATCATAATGGCCGGTATATTATGCGGTGAAATAAGCAAAGGACGGCTTCTTTCATTTAGTGGGTCGCTTTTACCCCAAGTTACCGTTCGTAACAATTAATATAAGTGGATTGCTGTCGAGGGTAAGCGAGGGTAAGTTGTGTGGTTCCTAATTACAATTTGCTGAAACACGTGTAGTAGGATTATGAGTCGTATGGTAGAAGTTTTTATTGACATACTGTAATTAATTGTATAGAACATAGTATTAGGTCGGGGAAAAAGTTCCTTCGTATTTTATATACAAATTCAAGACATTTTTTTTCATAGTTTATTATTTAGTTATGTCATTTGCCAAATGTGTCAAAACTGTTATTAACTGTTTTGTGGTCAATTCCCAGTTCTTCACCTACGTCATAACTACTGATATGCCGATTTTGCTCCACTTTTTCAAAAATGGCATCCATTTTATCCGTAATAGGGCGAACAGAGCGACGTGCATCTTTGACATCAAAATTTCCGGACTGAAAACGCTTAAACCAAATTTGTGCTACTCTCACAGACACTGTACTAGGTCCATAAACATCGCAAATTTTTTTCGCGGCTTGCGTTGCATTTTTACCTTTTTTGTAGTAAAATTTTAAAATGTATCGAATTTCTTCATTAGATTCACTCATCTCGACAGTACGAAAAACAAATAAAAATCATACATTTTCCTAATTTGAATTTGGAATTATGTTCTTTAAAATTTAAACTTTCAATGATACCAAAACGAGCCAGATACAAATAGCCAAAGAGATTTTATTACAAGTTCATACATACTATAATACGAAAAAACTTTTTCCCCGACCTATTATTATTGCAGTATAAACAATTTCGTTATTGCGTCCAAGTGTACTTAATCTTTAACTGTCTGGAGTAACCTTCACTTTCTTTTTATAAGTTCAACTTTAGATGGTGTAAATGCTGATGAGGACAAAAGCAATATAACTGCGAGAACATCAATTAAGGACATTAACTCAAAGATTATTCAAGAGATTAGCAAAAACGAATCGATTATTCGAATTAATGAGTATCGATGTTTTATTCTCGGCGTAGACAACGGCGGGCGTCCGACAGAACCACTAATTAAAAAGTTAAACTGCTGGGTCGGACAGTCGATTTTACTACTTTTTGCCAAAACTGAACTTTTCTACCTATTTACAACTCTGTATCGTCGCCTTAGAGTGAAAACCTCGGGAATGCATTTTTGCTCAAATTTATTTTATTGCTTTTCTAGGAGGAAAACCTCGCAACGCACATCCTGATCCGACTAATTTGTTCATTCGATACTCGTAGCGCTATCTATGACAGTACCTAGTATTTGTATGCTTTAGGTCAAGTTTTTTGTACGAATACCTCGTAAGTAGCATTTTATGCATTTCGGACAATCATATAGAATCGAACAGTTCTCGATATAAAAGCGGGTTAAATTTCCACATTAATTAATAAAAAAAAACATAAAAGACGCCGTAGAAAAATTTTACATCCCGCAGTTTTTTCTTCCTCCTGAAAAGTTACTTTTTTTACACTTACCAATTTGCATTTTGTGTTTGGTTCGTTTTAAACATTTATTTGTTTTAATTGGTTCATGTCGAAGAAAACGATCGTGTCGAACAAAAGATCGAAGGAAAGTTAACTAGATAGGAAAAGGGTTAGTTAATTTGAATTTAATTGAGTGAGAAGCAGAGAACGTGGGAAGGAATACGATAATTAGCGAATAAAAACGTTTCTGAAATAGGAATTTACTTTTTTTTAAATGAATTTTAGTGAAGTTACTGGGTTATATTGCACGCCTCGTAACGCGAAGCGTTTGAAGTAGTGCTCTCCGCTTATATGTATCCATATTGTCACTAGTTATTTGTTTTAAAGACATTCTGGCGTGTTAAATTTGTGAGAATCGTACTTAGGGTATATTAGGAGAACTATACTCATTATCTGCCTAGCCTTTTCCCAACTATGTTGGGGTCGGTTTACAGATAACTGGATGCAGCTGAATACCAGTATTTTACATTGAGCTACTGTTTATCTGACCTCCACAACCAAGTTACTGGGTAATACGATACCCTTGTCTTCAGAAGCCCGAAAGTCTGACAACCTAGTCAGACTTTCAGGCTTCTACAAACCTTAACGACTGTCAAAGATCCACGAATGACAGCCGGGACCAACGACTTAACCTACCTTCTAAGACACGGAGGGATCTCAGTATGTAAAGACGGTCACCCATCTACGAACTAACCGCGGCAAGTGCAGCTTAACCTGATCGATCGACCAGTGCGGCTATTATTACTTGGCCACGAGCTCCTCTCTTCCATTAGGAGAACTATACTATTTCTCAGTAAGTAATTATTTTTCTTCACTGTCGAAGTTTTAGATGTAATTTGCATTAAAATAAATAAGTACTTAATTATCAATCGGTAGTGACTTTTCTAACACAAATTTGACAAACATTGGTACCTATTCCTCATCATAACATAGAATAACATCACACTTTATTTCCCAGAGATGGAATGAATGAATGGAGATGGATGGCAGAGATGTACCTATAGTACACTCTATAGTATATTTTCTTCATCATTTACTAGCAAAACCCTGGCTTACATAACCCCATATCATTATTATGCTCAACTTGACCTCCGCACAGACTCACAGTAACCTTTACGAGACTGAATCAATTTCATCTCGGAGACATCTTTTTACGATCACGCGGAGGTATGAAAAGGTCAAATTCCTTTCTTAAAGACTAAATATAGACGCTTCATATACTTTAGCCCTGCCCTCGTGACGTTTTATTGTGCGAGCGTTAAAAATAGATTTAGAAGGTTATAACTTATTCGTAGTTTTAATATACCTGTAGAATGGTTACGGGATTGTTCCTGTGAATGGTTGTGACAACAAGGATCAAAAAAGATTTAAACAACAAAAAAGAAAAACAATGTCCTGCATTACCTAGATAATAATTTACAACACTTAAATTGATGCTGTCACTTTCTTTTTGATACATAATATAAGGGATGGCATGAATTTGAAGTCCCCAGAACTAATTTTGGTTTTGTGCAACTAAACGTCATTTGTGATACAAAAAGTGTTAGCAGTTTTAAATTATCTAAAAAATAAACAGTATCTACGTTTTGTGGTTGGGAAAACAAAACCACCTCTTAGTCGTTTTCTCTCTTTAAAGATTTTGACTTGAAACTATACCCAACATGGCTGACTGTGTACACGACCTCCTTCCTCATCACTCTCAAATCAGCACAATCTTTATTGTAGTGTATCAGGGTTGCGTGAAGCCACGGCTCACTCTGTTTGCGTTAGTTCACTAACTATTCTATCAGCGTACGAACGTAGGCGAATAACTCAATGCTTTGTCGACGTGTGATGTGTCTAAAACACGAGCGACAGCAGGAGCGGGGAATGTCACTGTCGTATTGATGCTCCTAGTAAATAATATTAGAAAAACTTCATTCGTAGCACAGGACATCTGGAATGGTCTCACCAAATCATCTCATATTTATTTTGTAATATTAACTAATTTTTTCGTATACTAGAAGTACTGTTTTTTCTGTTTTATGCTATGAGCTCGTGGCTAAGTAATACCAGCTGTACGGGTCATTCCATCAGGTTAAGCTACGCTTGCCGGGGTTGGTCCGTGGATGGACCATCTTTAAATACCGAGACTCCTCCGTGCCTTGGAAAGAAGTAATACCAGCTGTACGGGTCATTCCATCAGGTTAAGCTACGCTTGCCGGGGTTGGTCCGTGGATGGACCATCTTTAAATACCGAGACTCCTCCGTGCCTTGGAAAGCATGTTAAGCCGTTGGTCCCGGTTGTCATTCGTGGATCTTTGACAGTCGTTACGGGTCATCAGAAGCCCGAAAGTCTGACAACCAGTCTTACCAAGGGGTATCGTATTACCCAGTGACTGGGTTGTGGAGGTCAGATAGGCAGTCACTCCATGTAAAATACTGGTATTCATCTGCATCCGGTTAGAATGGAAGCCGACCCCAACATAGTTGGAAAAGTCTAGGCAGATTGATTTGTGTTTTATGCTATGAGAAATATAGTTAAGTTGAATAACATTCAACAGGGCTTAACATGCTTATCGAAGGTTGCCGGAGATTTGAACTCGAAATACCGACAACTCATTCCTGATTTGATCGCGGCAAGCTTCCTTAATCTTGTAAATGAACAAATATGTAGTTTCTACCAATTTGTCCCCGAGACGAAAGCGGAAAAATATAGGAAGTTAAATAAAAGTGTGACGCAGAATTCTGACGGAGCTTCGCAGAGTAGTTTATTGAAAGCGAATAAGTTATTTCCGTTGAAAAATGTTTGTAAATAGTTTGACGTTGGAGATAAGGACGGAAGCTGGGAAACTGGCTAAGTACCAAAACAGTTGAACGGTGGAATAAGTAGGTTTTGATTTACTTCGCGTTGAACAACGTTAGAACTGAATCTTAAGACCGAACAGGCTCAAAGAAAATGCCGAACATTTCGCATCTTTGCGAGAAAAACGTCCTGTCTCAAAACAATGCAATTTTACAGAAAGCGATATGTGTAAACTTTAAAAAAAATGTGACAAGTAAATTAATGTGTTTTTTGTGTTATGTTATCTAATAAACTTTTAAAAAATACACAAAAAGATTCTACAATCGAATATTCAATTATCGAATAATAATGAATAAAAACACTTTTTCCGAAATGTCACGTTTTTCTCGCAGACAGGCGATTTACTTCCTATTTAAATTGGTTCTTTTCTATTTTATCGGTAATCAAGATTAGGTTTCATCACCAACCGAGATCGTATGTCATTCGCAAAAAAAAAAAAAGAAAAAATACAAAGTTTTGTTCCTAATGAACTTGGTCCATAATGAACTGTCAAGTCCACCGCGGTCTCTCATGACTTGTCGTCCGATAATGTGGTTGCGTGCTTACCGGCATAGTTTGACTTCCGTGCAGGCTCGTGATGGCTGCCTGCGCCTCTTGGTGGGAGCTGAACTTTACAAACGCGCAACCTGCAACAATAGATCGAGCGTTATATGAGGGGTACGCCTTACAGCTTGTTAATGAAGCAAGCGATGTATGGTGATGTGGTAATGTTGTTGGTCACTCTTTGTCGTAAACATAAATAATTAAAAAATGGTAGGGGGGCAGTGGGGGTGTTGGGGGGGCAGCTTGTGATGCACATTCTAAGGTACACAACGCAGAAGACACACATTTTGTGCGATCGAGTCTGTGGCGCACAAAATGTCTGCATGGCACACAAAAAGTCCGTCGCGGATTGTACGCAGACTCAACACACACGACGCACATCTTCGATCATTCTGTCGGCCAAACTGTAGGAAAGTAGACGCTATGTCCCCAGCGAGGACGACAGACTTTTTGTGCGATAATAAAAGTGTGCGCCGTCTGCGTTAGCGCGTGTTGAAGCAAACGTTCTATTTTTTTCCCGCACTTTTATGCGTCGCGGCGCGGTGCGATCTGCCGGAATTTTTGCGCGTCGTGTGCGTTACTGCATATAATTGCTTAGGTTCTATTTTCACAGACTAAAAAGTGCGCCACGGATAGTCTGTCGTCAGCGCTGCACCTTAAAATAACGTTTAGTAGGAATTTGGAAAATGTTGTGGGTAGTATATTTGTAAAGTTTTAATTGTAAGACAACACTGTTTATGCTTAGTATACTACTGTTTGTTTTCCCAAATGTAATAAATAATAATAATAATAATAGGTATAATACCGAGTATAATCAGCAACCAACAGTAATTTTTTATAGGACATGATTCAACGTCCATACATTTTTGGTCTAAATGTGAAAGTGCATAATTTAGTCCAAAATTAATGATCTCTTTTATTTATATTTCTTCATCTCAAATTAAATTCTGTCTGAATACAAATCTAGGACATCAGAGACTTTGTAAAGAGTCGAAAGTTTAAAAACAAACAAACTTTTTTGTGAGTTTTGGTCCTTCGATCCGCTTAACTCACCAAAAGAACCAAAACACAAAACTTCACATTGATCCAATCACATCTTAAAAACCGAAAACAAAAATTATGCGAGGGGAAATTATTAAAAATGTGTTGCGGAAAAAAGGAAATCTTAAACAAGGGCTGGTCGCAGCGGGATTATCGCTCAATTTTTCAATAACAGACTGTCAGAGGCTGTGGCTGTGGTCGTATCAATCTTGCTCCCGCAGGTACAAGGGACCGGGGGCCGCGGTAATCGCGAAGGTGTGTTATCAAATAACGATTGTTTGATACGACTTGAGGTGAACATTTTTGGGTTTTTAATATCGATATTGGGGAAATAAAATATTCTCGTTAAAATCTAGTCGAAGAAGAACATTAGTTGATACCTTTGTCAACCTATATGACATGTTAAAAACATCTCTCAAATCATATTTTTATTAGAAAGTTTCTATTATACGTGTTGTTGGATACCTGTATATGGATCAATCATTGTTACTAAAGGGTAAAAATGATTAAAAAAAAAAAACAAAAAACTCGACTGCAAAAATACAATTGAATTGAGAAAAACAAGCATTATAATGTTTATAATCTATAGAACTTTGGTATCGCAGGCGGGCAAACAAAAGTTCTTACACCATATTTTAGGTTATTTATTTATCCCTGCCTGCAATACCAAAATTCTATAGTAATTAATATTATAAATGCGAAAGTGAGTTTGCTTGTTTGTTACGCTTTTACGCTAAAACGGCTTAACAGATTTGGCTGAAATTTGGCATTCGGGTAGACAATGACCTGGAAAAGGATATACTTAGGCTCCTTTTTTACAGAAATACCACACGGGCGAACCCGAGGGCGGAAGCTAGTAGATTATAATGCTTGTTTTTCTCTTTTCAGTTATGTATTTTTGCAACCGGAACTTTTGTTTTTTTTTTTTAAATAATTTGCTTTATTTCAAACTTTTTATTTTTACTAATATATAAATATATTTGAAATTGACTCATTACTAGCTTTTATTTGATACCAATATTGTTGTATGTTATTTAAAAAAAAAACGTTCCCCTTCCTTTTTTTTTGTATTTCCGGATACAAAAAAAACATATATTATAAAGCCTATGTCACTCCCACAATTAAGACGAATCTAATGAAACCCTCATAATGTTGAAATCCATCAAGAGCGTGCCAAAGAAATAGACATATATACATGACATGCATTACTCTCGAGAAACATTACCGTCCTTCAGGTGCGGTCGGGTAAAAACAATACATTATTGCCTTATTTTAGATTCATCTGCATCGATGTTAATATAGTACGTGAAGTTCGACGTACATCGATCACGGGCAGGCGCGGCGCGGGTCGCGTCGACACGTATCATCGTCATCCGCCTAATGACGACTGATGGAGCCCTTTATGAGGTTACCACCGCCCCAACCCGCCAACAACGCTCTGCAACTAAATCAGTTACGCGGTCACGGGTTGATCTTTAGATATATTGAGAGTGACAGGTGCCTCTCTCTCCACAGTAATATCCCAAATATCATTATAATGCTCCATAAACTTGACCGATTCCAACTTGAACGTTTCAAATAGCCAACCGTCAGACACCAAAGAATAAACAATTTGTTTACACAACGAAACTGGTACTTTAAGACTCATCTCGTTCAGTTCCACATTGATTATGCAGATAGCTACGTTATTATCATCTGAGATGTTTTAAGAAGCGAGCTCTCAAAAGCGCCGTCGAAATTGGTCCACTGGTTTTGAGATAATCGAATATAAACAATCAACAAACTCGCCCTCTTTGTTACATCAAAACGAATATTATACATTCCTCTCTCTGGTGGAAACATAAAAACTGTACACACGAGTGTTATACTCGCTAAGTACGCTCGTAACTTCTTATTGAATCAGCTTTGAATCCCGCAAAAAAAAAAACCGCGCATGAAAGGTAAAAACTCTACCGGGAAAATTGTGGTGACTATTCTATCTTTCGCGAAGCTCTTGAGGAAAGTACGTTTATGCTCGACTGGCTTTTATTCGTATTATCCTTTGTTCAACTGGATAAAAGACCATGGCTGAAACGTTTTCCGAAAAGGTGCCTCAAATAAATTAGGACGCACTTTTAAGCCCCGCACCATGTTTACATCCCTCCCGCCTCCCGTAGAATACAACGCGAAATAAGCGCCGATACAGACGAGAGAAAAAAACAATTTGTACGTCGCGATCGACGCGCGGGCGCGCATAAAAGAATAATAACGTGGATTGTACGAGGAACACAATTTAAATGGCGACAATTGGTGGAGCAAATGGAGGAGTGAGGCAGTCGGCCGCGCGGCGAGGTGGCGCCGCGGGCGGCCGCACGCCAGCGCGTTACAATGAAAACCCTCGTTCCTACCTCCGGAAAAGCCATTATGAGAACGTCAGTCGGCGAGTGAGAAAGAAGTCAAAACTTCGCCGGCAAACATGGAACTATTTACTGCTTCCACATTCGGCGACGTGTGCTGGGAAGTTGGATGCAATTTGTTAACCCTTTATCGCGAGTGCAGACTCGACTGGCGTGGAGATAGCGCACGCAGGGGGATGCGTGCAGGCGGCGCGGAGCCACCAGGTAACTTGGCGGCTCGCCAAAGATCTGTTTTCCTGTTGTTGGCGGACAAACTCACAGATCAGTTTTTATCGCGCGAAAGGCCTTTATAGCCGACCGATAGGGGGCGCCTGTGAGCAAAATGTTTTCGCGTCGCCGTCGAACACAAATATTATTGGATGGTTTTATGTATCGGAAGCATTACACGCTAAAAACTTTGCCACTCGACGTCGGATACGGCGACACTTAAAAACTGACGATAATGTAAAATGGGGCAGTACACTCGACACTTGATTTTGCGATACGTCTTTATTTCTTATCGAACTGACAATTCAAAGAGTAGCGTTTCTAGTGACTCAATGGGAATGGGAGCATTCGTTCGCGGAGTATTTGCTCGTCAACTTAACAGGATAATTTGTCAAAGGTCCTTTGACGACAGCATTTTTTGTGTGCTTCGTGAAGAGGCGCCTCTTACATGTTTGACAGACGTCATGTAAAGTAAACAGGTGCGTCGCATGCCGACATGTTGTGCGCTCTTCAAAAGAACGTCTTTGTGCGAGCGATCTCTTGTGCGTTGTTGTCAACTTATTTTTTTATGATAAAAAAAAAACGGTGAAGGAACACATCGTGAGGAAACCCGTGGCTGAGAGATATCATATTAATTCTCGACGGCATGTGAAGCCCAGGCAGAGGACCATGGGTGCGGTCATAAATAAAACTCGTGTCAAGTGGTCATTAAACAAGAAAAACATTGGACATTTGACATTGGCTATGTTTAATTATTTTTAGCATTATTATTCTAGTTATTTAAATGACATTTATTTATTACTAGCTTTTGCCCACGGCTTCGCCTGCGTGGATGTCGGAAATTATCCCAAGGGAACCTGCTACCGGGAATTCTTTCCTTATTCCTTGTCTACATTATAAAGGGAACCTCTGTGCAAAATTTCAGCTTTCTAGGTCCAAGGGTTTGGGCTGGGCGTTGATGAGTCAGTCAGTCAGTCAGGACTTCTCTTTTTATTTATATAGATTTCGTTTATTATTCTTCCTCATAAGTGGCATGTATTTTGTTTTTTTTTTGTTTTTTTTAAGTTATATAATCGTGTTTAATATTCGACACAATGCAAAAATTGTTATGAATAAATAAACTGATTGACTGCTGCGCAGCATGTCGCGGGTTCGATTCCCGCACGGAACAAATATTTGTATGACCTACAAGTATTTGTTTCGAGTCTGAGTGTTTTTCTATCTATAATATGTATGTATTTACAAAAAAAAAAATGTATATAAGTAGTTTATCAGCCATCTCGTTACCATAACAAAACCATTAGGTTGCTTAGCTTGGGACTAGATGGCGTTGTGTGAAATGTCCAAGGATATTTATTTATTTTATTTATTTAAATAAATAAACAAGAATATTATGAAAATAATGAAACATGTCTTTCTATAATTGCATCTCACAAAACAAAACATAACTATACATTACGTTTAAGTAAAGTTAATGCCAGCCATCAAGTTTCTCATATTTATCTAAGTATAAGTTGGCCCACGTGTGCGTCTGCGGGAAACTTGAGCAACTTGGTGTAAACATAGCAATAAATTAACGTTGCTAGCTCATCGGTTCTAGCACCCAAGCGGGCCATTTCCTACATTTGAATGCACCTCCTGCTGGGACAGAAAGCTTTCTTAAAATATATAAGTCTTACAGGAGGAAGTTTACGATAAGGAGAGGTTATCTTGATGAGATAAGTTTTATTTATATTTTTCATCATTTGATATTGTTGATTTTTAATTTTATATGTTGCTATAGTCTAGTTGAGGAGGATGCGCTAAGATAGCCCACGAAATTCAAATTTTCTTACGTTTTTTGAAATTTCTTATGAATTTCATGAGATTTGAAGTAAATTCTAACTTATGGAGTGGTATTGCTGACTCTGATGATTATAATTCTGTAAAGCCATATTAGTTACGGCCGCAAATCATATTTTAATCAACATACAATCTGACACGGACCTGAAAATTGCAAAAAACGTAATCGCGCATCCTCCTTTTATGAAACCTTTGATTTCTTGAAGAGGTTATTTGTATCAGTTTTACTATTACTTGTAATAAGTTTACCAGAGCACGTCGTCTTCACATATAACTCGCAGCGCCCCGCGGTTTCACCCGTGTAAATCTCGAACACGTAAGAACATCGAGATAAAAAGTATCCTACGTGTTAATCCAGGTTATAAACTGTCTGTATGCCAAGTTTCATCAAAATCCGTTCAGTACTTTTTGCGTGAAAGAGTAACAAACATCAATCCATCCATCCTCACAAACTTTCGTGTTTATAATATTAATAGGATTAATGTAAACAAAGTTATTTTTTATGAATACTTAACTATACACGAAAGAAAGAGGCAAAAGTGTAAACAGTGGCAACCTTTTAAAGGGTCATTGTACTCACAATTATGAACAAATTTTACTATGGGACCAAACCTGAAATCGCGAAAAAATCCAGCTGTTCAATACATTTCGATTGCAGGTTTGGTCCCATAGTGATCATAATGATGAGCACAGTGACCCCTTAAAAGATTGCCACTGTTTACACTTACAACCTGTATTATAATACAGGTTGTACGTTATGATCACTACGGGACCAAACCTGAAATCGAAATGTATGTGTGTGTGGGTGTAAGGGACAGCCCTCCGCAAACACTAACAGGGTGCATTCAGCTCCTCATTTTGAATCATATTCCATCGGAAATTTTCTCAGGAAAATTTTCATTTTTTAAATTTTTTTTTCAGTTAAATTTTCATTATTTCAATGTAAAATTGTATTGTGTGTTCGCAGCACTCCATTTATGTAAAAAAACTGCAAAAAAAAAACAGCAAAAAAAAAGAACCAGCAATGGATGTTGAAATACTCTAACCAACGAAGCGTGAAATCAGCTGTTCACTTTCTGTCTAGCTATAGAGTTCATCGAACTCACCGCATACCTATTACCTACCCCTCCCAACCAGTAATAGACGCTCCGATTAGTACACAAAAACCCAAACAAATCAGGTTTATTGGATTCCCTTAACGTTCCTGAAAAAATTTCATGTACCTGGCATCTTAGTATGATATACTGAATTCACCCTATCAGTTTGCGGAGGGCTGTCCCTTACACCCTGTATATATATAATTTCTTGAAATTTTTGACGTTCAAAAGGGCCTTTTAATGGTCTAATTGAAATATACGATTTCACTTTTACTTTGCATGACTTTCACACTTTACAACCCTTGTTATGGCGACATGACTTGCGAGAAATTCTAAGTGACCCAGGTATCTAAATACAAAAGTGGCTCTGTCTGTAACTACAAACAAGCGCTGCCTAGGTAGGTATTGCGAACAGTAATAAGAGCTAATGGCCCTTTTTGTCTTGTCTTTTTCTTTTGTCGAAAAGAAGTCATTTCAAAAAGGTTTGTATCAATCTCGCTAGAAAAGATCAAATACATTATGGACTCATGTCTGTATGTTTTTTTTAGGAGCTCAGCTAAGTAATAACAGCCGGATGGGGCGATCCATCCAGTTAAGCTACGCTTGCCGGGGTTGGTCCGTGGATGGGTGACCATCTATACATACCGAGACTCCCCCCCGTGCCTCGGAAAGCACGTCAGAAGCCCGAAAGTCTTACCAAGGGGTATCGAATTACCCAGTTACTTTGTTGTGGAGGTCAGATAGGCAGTCGCTCCATGTAAAATACTTGGTATTCAGCTGCATTCGGTTAGACTGGAAGCCAACCCCAACATAGTTGGGAAAAGGCTAGTCAGATTAATGGATTTTGTCTATAGGTATGTTTTTTTTCCCAACTTCTTAATACATTGCTATAAACTTAGGGCCCTGATTATAAGATCTAGACTAAAAAAGCAAGTACAGAAAATACTTTTACCGATACATCAATATTACACAAGTTTATATTAAACGGTAGGCAGGTATACCGAAACTTCAGTCTGCGATATCTTTCCATAATAAATTCCGACCAATTGGAATAGCACATGAAATATGCGAAGATAGCAAAGTTTCTAGACCTAGTATCTACCCAGGTTATCTAGATATCACCCGAAGTTCATAATCAATGCCCTCGACGCAGGTAAGAGTTTGTCTACCTATGTTGTGTATTGAAAATAATGTATGAACTTACTGGGGAATATGAATTTATGAATACTGGAATATGAGTTCATTTTTAGGTGAAATTAGTTGGTAATATCAGGTACCTAAATATTTATATACTTAGAAGAAAGGACAAAATTACCTAAACATTGTTTTGTCTCTAGGTATGGTCAGCAACAGAAGTCGGTTAACACTACTACTTTTTGACATCATCCAAATTAACACAAAATGATACGATAACCCGCTTCATTTCATTTATTAAATAAGGGTTAATTTTCTTTAAAATTTACATCTGTTTCGATTTTAATGAAGTATTTTTCTCAATAATTAAGATTTAGAAAAATCAAGTGTCAATCAATCTTTTGTTACTGACTGTACGTACAGTCAGGGATATTAATTGTTAAGCAAATCGACACTCTACGTCAATTGTCGTGTTAAAGCCATTTCATACAACTGTCAAAGAATAAAAGTTGTGATTTTACACAATCAATGGTAATATTAAATTATTTATACTATGTACAAGTAGGTATAAAAAAAATAAAAAGGAGCTCATAGGGCATCAAAAAATTCGTCCGCATCGCTGTCAGTGGGAAAAGTGCCCAAAAGACTGGCGGCATTGCCACGCTGGATGGCAATGGTAATTCTTTGGGCTAAAAATAGGCCAGCTCTCTGGTCCCGTGTGGAGTCGACCAACCGCTTGGCGATGTCCCGAAATACTCGATGAGCACTCGGACCCCAAGGCCCTAGTGTTTCAACCCCAAACGGCTCAAACAAATAGCTTCCAATAAGGTTGTTTTATTTGCGCCGTGATTTAAATATAGCATAATCAGCCTATAACATTCCCACTGTTGGGACATAGGCTTCCTCTCTAGGAGAGGGAATGGTTTGTGATCCACCACGAGGGCCCAGTGCGGGTTGGTACATGTCACATGTCTTCGAATTTTTGGTTCTAGGACATGACAGTTTTCCTTCACCGTTTTGAGAGCAGTGGTGATGAAATTATTTACACAAACTATAGTGCCTGGGTTCGAACCCACGACCTACTCGTAAGTCGAAGACCCTGGGTCACCACTGCTCTATTTGTATATACGGACTGCGAATTTTTCTTGGTACTTAGTCAATTTGGTAAACAATTAATTTCCTTGACTCAACTTGGCAACGGGCTATGTTAACTAAATAAAGGTAACTGTCAGAAATATGGAATAATTCCTTTAAATCAACGACAATAGTATCATAAACTACGTCCTTAACAGATTCTTTACGTCTATTTAAATCATTCATCATCATTTTCGCCATTTTATTTTATTTTTTTAAATTTTTTTTCATTGTAATTTTTTTTCTCTATTCAGAAATAGTCGCGAATGACAGTGTGAAAGGTGTTGGATCGCATGACAATGTCTCGCTAAGTGACTTATTGTTAGCCTAGCCCCGTAGAGTGACCCGTTTCCATATTCAACTTAATGATTACACGTCAACGCGAAGAATAGAATAGTATCGTTGGTGACAACCTCAATGACGTCATTGAAAAAGGGCGCGAAAAGTACGACCGTTATACAGCAACTTTTTTTTTAGAGGTCGTTTTTGGCAATGGAAGCAATACTTACAACCTATTAACGTTCGTATAAACTGGATTATATTTTCTTTATGACAACTTTGTCGCAGTTTTGAAGGCATTTCTGAGAATTTCATCGACGTAAAAATTTGTTACAAGCGGTTTTCTTAGCGTGAATAATATGTTAGCTAGAAGTACCTACAGTTAAGAGGGCTGTCGCATTTTGTCACCCCTCTAACAACCACCATCTCTATCACCTCTTAATATTCTTGAAAAGATGCTGTTTTGAAAAATGTCATCAATAAGCGAACTAGTAAATAATATTAATTTAATAGGTAATTATTAAAAACACATTTTATTGTGGCATTTATATAACTCATCTCAAAAACAGATGATACTTTTTGAGCTGAGTTTATTAAATAATACAATAGTAATGTGTTTTCAAAATTAGGTACCTATTAAATTAATATTATAATACTAGTTCGCTAATTGATTACATTTTTCAAAAAAAGTATCTTTTCATTTAACAATCTTAAAAATTTGGCCCCGTGTGCGCGAAAGAAGTGATAAAATGCGACTCACCTCGTAAAAATAATATTTTTATAACACATTTGCTCGTAAAGGGCCTCTTATTTCACCAATTTCAATATCGTAATGTATGTCATTACGTACTTGTGCGTAATCGTAAAGTAAAATGCACGAGTTTCTTTCTAATAAGGTAACACGTACGGTTTATCATGATGCTCCGTCTAAAACCAACGGTACTTTTTTAAGAAAAAAAAAAGCAAGGCAAAGAGTTTTTATGTCAGAAAAGTGGTCAACATTTTATGAATAAAATTAACTTTGGGATAAAATAAAATTAAAGAATTAAATGTTAAATATTAAATTCTTTGATATAATTAATTTTGGCAATAAATTACAACCATTTATCTGTAACAAAAACAAAAAAAAAAAATTTACTTTAATAATACTGGCTGTTTTTGTGCCTTTGCCTTTAAAAAAAAAGTGCTGATGCGTGCGCATCGCTAATTTGTGAACAAGTAAAAATTATTCCGCGCGCTTTTTCTTTTCGCTGTATTGTTTTTATTTGAAAATGTCGTCAAGTAATGATGAATTTATTCATTCGACACCGCCAGAAGTCTCAGAGGCAGCGAAAAAGCCTACTCTAAGCCTCTTGCCCGAAAAATCGACCGATAGATACTTACAAGCGGATCAAAATTTCATCGTATGGAAAACAAGCAAAGATGCAAATTCATTTTCAGAAAGTGTGTTTTTAAAGATTTATTCGTTTAAGAAAATCCGAGTTTTATTTATTTCCTCGCAAATATGTTATAAAACGTCGTATGACATACGTGCGCTTTGATAATTACAGCCTCTACTTTCTTGTAGCCCTCGCCTACTGCTCGGGCTAGCAATATCGCCTCGGCTGTAATTTTCAACTTACCGCACTTATATCATAATGTACTATTCTATGTCTAAGAGCAATAAGTAGTAAATGAAAACTACTAACTTGTATCTACAAAATAGTATAAATAATTTACATAGTGGTTTTAAACTATGATAAAGGTAAGTTTAGTTGCGCGAAAACAGTCCTATAAAAAGCCCAAATACGAATATGGTTTACCAAGCACATATAATCTCCATCGTTATGTAATAATCACACATAACTACATCCAAAACCCATCGCAGTATACGTGGTTGAGAATTCAATATTACACGGCGAGCTCGTTCGAATCTTTCATTTTAAAGTTGTCCGTATGAAGTTCACCGCCCGCTCCAACGTAGGCGAATAGTGGGCAATAGTGGGGAACAGTGGGGTACGTGGGGAAGACTGGGGAAAACTGAGTAAACAACCTTCGATCTATTATAACCACATTAACGGAAGTGCTGGCTGTAATTTTGTGTTATACTCGTATGTAGGAAGTGTAAGTTTGAGAGGTGGAGATTCTGAGTAAGATGTGGTAATTTTGGATTTAAATAGTGTAATGGGGTAAGTTTTGAGTTCTTCTTATTCTTTTCGTGTCGATAACTTATATTTTGAGATACAAATTCGTGTTATTGAAGCTCTTTTTGTGGAATGAGGGACATTTTTTGTTTACGTATTATAAAAAAAACCGGCCAAGTGCGTGTCGGACCACGCACAAGGAATAGGGTTCCGTAGTTGAAAAGAATTTATCCCAAAAACGAACTTAACATTGTAGTTGAAAAACATGTTCTCAATGTACGTCACGGTCGATTCCCCAACAGAAAATCTAAGTTTAAAAAAAAAAATTGTGACAAAACTACAAATTAACAATTTTCGGACTTATTCTTTACTTGTGCTGTGAGAACTTGCTTTTTGCGAAATTTCAAGATTCTAGGTCAACTGGAAGTAGTATAGTTTTGATTTATTTGCGAGTGTATGTCGCTTAAATGGACGTATTTTGTTATTGCGTTGAATTAGAAGCTAGATTTTTTTAGAGCTTCAAGGGACCATAGACATAGTATTTGATATTAATTTCAACTTCATCACACGTTCCTGAGAAAAAGGGTCTTGACAGACGGACAACGAAGTGATCCTAAAATGGTTCCGTTTTTTCCTTTTGAGGTCCGAAACCCTAAAAATTGTTATTAAGTTATTGCAGGTCAAAGATTTTCATCCGACTCTTTTGCAACTACAGTTATTATGAAAGTCACGCTAACCAAAACCTTTATAACTCGTAGGTAACGTTTGTTCTCGCATTTGTTTGTTCGGATACGAGAATACCGCCACCTCTAAAATATTACGCGGATATTGGAAGTAGGCGGTGCTACCTAAAAAGGGCTTCGTGTATTTCTACGTCTGTCCCAAGGGTCTGATATTTCGACGAGAAATACCTTTCCGTATGCACACATTTGCCATACTATCAGTTTTTTCCAATTCATGGCTTAGCGCCTGTGTCGATTCAGCGAAGGTACACGTCAGTTCAAAACGTCGGTTCAATGAAGTCGGTACAATTTTTCATTCGATTTAGTGGATCGTGTCCGCTGACCCCGCTGCCCCGGTCGCCCCGCGTGCCCCAACTGCCCCGAGTGCCCTCAACTGATAACAACTCCAGTGAAACACACCCTAACTTCTGTGACGCTCTTATCGCCACAATTTGTTCCCGCCTTTGAAATATCGTTGAAATTTTTGGCATTTCAAATGAAAACATCACACTTATTGTAATAGAGAAAAATTTTCCGTCGATTGGGCCCTGAAAAATGTTTTATGCAATCAAATTGAATATTGATTTTTCTGTAGGCTGTCTGAGGACCAATGTTATTAGATTTCAGATGTAATTTTTTATTCGAAGAAATTGTATATTTACATAAATAGGTGAATTGTCGTTTAATACCCTGCAATATACGTGTTAGTTGCAATTAGCAGCCAATTTTTCTAAGATTTTGTTCACAAATATTTTAACTTCCAGACAATGATGACGTCAGATTGAGTTTGAAATAGTAGGTACCTATTTGGAGCTAACAGTAGTAAACTTAACTAAAACAAGAGAATAATGTATGCAGTATGTCGTTAGTGTTAAGTAACGACATTATACGTGTCTAAATAGAGGATAGGTACCTACTGTGTCAGAGTGCAAGAGTACATGATGACTGAGAAGGAATAATTATCTTCTCTGTACTCGTATTTATATTTTCATGACCATGCGTCTTTAGTAGTCCTTTCTTCAAACTACTAAGATCAATCCTAAATGAAATTTAGTAACAAAAATCTATTTGGACTGATAATCGGGGTTATTCCACAAATCCCTCTTGATAATCATTATCATGGGATTTATGAACTTTTTGTCCACAAATCCCCTCTATGACCTAGATATCAGTGAGGATTTGTGGACAAAAAGTTCACAAATCCACATTGATTGGGATTTTCAATGGGGATTTGTGGAATAACTCGATAATTGAACTCACCAGCGACATCAACAACCACCACAAAATATTACAGAAATAGAACCACCGTATCATGTGAAACGGAGCATGAATTTATAAACGATTGAATGACCTTTATTGGCTGTCTTATGAACTACCAGCTGTTTAAGATTTGCCCATTTGGTCCCCTCTGCGGGCAAAGAAATAATAATAGCAGGCTGCAATAAACATCAGCCAATTTCCCGACGGTATTGAATGAAGGCATTAGTAATAAGTATGATCGATATTTTGTACTTTATTTTTTCTTTTGTTATGGAGTTTAAAAATATTTTGTGATGGAGATATGACAAAACAAAATAACAAACTCAAAATCAAAGTATTTATTGCAATTGACCCATTTACAGGCATTTTTGAATAGAGATGATGCCTGGGTAAAAACATTGAAATTTTATTTAGCCCATCACGTCAGTAAGATAATAAAAAAAATATTAGACACGTATTTTTTACTTTATCTTATTAATAAAAAAATACTTCAGATAAAACGCATTAAAGTTGGGAAGTGGGGACTCGCTACGTCACGACTATAGAATAGAATAGAATAGAATATCTTTAATTGCATAAAATATGGTACATAAAGGGTCTTAAATATAAAATAGTTCCACATTATTTTGCTTACGTTTTTCAGCATGCAAAAAAACCCCTTAAAAATATAAACAAAAATACAAGTAACATATTACTAGGTAGGTACCTACTGAGATCATGTGAACAAAAAAAAAAAAAAAAAATTAAGTTACCTATATGATTACAATTGAGAATAGTGAGATCATAAATGTATCTATTGATGAATTTAAATATACCTTAGATAAGTTAGTTTAATTATACGTTACAAACTACGTATAAAATCTAGCAAGGAGTGACGCCATGTCACATTTTAACTCAATGTATCGCCGTAATCTATTGATTACGTAAAAAAAGAAAAAATATGTGTCCAATATTTTTTAATAATCAGACAATCTGAACAAAAAAAATGTTGTCATCATCCTTAATGTCAAAGATTAGTCTTTTAGAGAGATGAAGCTAGTTTATCACAATAGATCATGAGCATATTATAAGCATGCTAATTCGGGTATCCTGACTATGCAATATGATTAATAAGGTAATTATTAATAATGCAATAACGAGGCTTAAAATGTTCGATACGATAACACACATTAACAAAGGTCCCAGTGTTTTATTCCCAAAACACATGCCGAGCTAAACTACACTTAATATTAAAAGGCATCGCGCAGTTTCGTTTAATATTTAACATGGCCGCGCCGGCGTATCACTTAAAATAATAAGGATTTCTCGTTGGAGATTACGCAGCAACCCTCCAGAGGATAATTAATGTTATACCGTGAATATTAGCTTTTCAATTAGCCGTCTTTTAGTACCTCAAAATGGGTCTCGTGTTTCAGGGAGCGCGGAGAGGGTTATTTCTTTCGCCCGTTACACCTGTAAGACGTAAGGCGATAGTTAATTAAAATCTGCTCTCTCGGGATTTGTGCGCGCTCGCCTGCAGCCTACGGGTTAACCCTACCTTGTGCGCGCTCGCCTGCAGCCTACGGGTTAACCCTACTTTGAGCTTGTTTGTTGTCTCGGACGTAGTATTGCGCTTCAGGCGTAGTTACGTTGTAAATGTATTCTTGGAAAAAAGGTTAGAGATTTTAACAGCTAGAGATTTTGAAAGCTAGTCTTGTTCAGATGTTCTTTGTCAAGTTTATTTTATGTGATAGAGATAAAGAAACAATATTTTAATAAATGAGAAGACCTAAAGCTCAAAACTAGTGAACAATACTTTGCGAAAATGTCGTCAGTTTTTACCAAGATCAATCTGGCTAGCCTTTTCCCAACTACGTTGGGGTGGCTTCTAATCTAACCGGATGCAGCTGAATACCAGTATTTTAAATGGAGCGACTGCATAACTGACCTACATAACCCTGTTACTGGGTAATACGATACCCCATGGTAAGACTGGTTGCCAGACTTTCGGGCTTCTGACGACCCGTAACGACTGTCAAAGATCCACGAATGACAGCCGGGACCAACGGCTTAACGTGCTTGCCGAGGCACGGAGGAGTCTCAGTATGTAAAGTTGGTCACCCATCCACGTACTAAGCCCGACAAGCGTAGCTTAACTTGATGGATCGACCCGTGCGGCTGTTATTACTTAACCACGAGCTAAAACTCAAACAGAAATAGTTATTCCCAAGAATCTATTAATAATTCCTTCGAACGAAACTTCTTCACACGTCCCAATAAGAACTAGTGCTGTCAACAAAACAGCTTTCTGAACCGTTTTTAAAGAGAATAAGAATCGGCTTCTTTCGGTACAAAAGACTGTCGCGCTGCCAAAGTTTATTAGGGACTTTAGCGTGCCGTCCTTTGTTTTACAATCAAGTTACATTAGAACAACGGGCCCATTGCAAACTCTTCAACAATAGCTTGTTGAAGTCGTTTTAAACATTCTCCGGGTGAGTTTGCGTGTTAAAACGGTGAAACAGTATTACGGTATTTACGCACGATTGGCCGCCCATAAACCGATGAAGACGGCATAACGTGGCGTTTACACGCGTGTGGGTAATACCGTAACTTATCGAAAATTGTACGGTTAAGGTTATGAGCTTGTCTCTAGAGGAGGCCTTTGTTTCGCGCAGTTTGCGTAATTTGACCGCGGGATCACGAACTGTACGCAATCGGAATTGGAACTTTTTTTTTGTGTTTAAAGGGATGCTCCATGTAAACGGCTAGTATATATATATATTTTAATGCGTGTCGATGGCAAAGATAACACAGAAAATATATACAATTTAAGCCGTTTTTGCCAGCGATCACATCTTGAAGTGGAGAGGATGCCACCGGCTGGACACATGCACCCAAGAAAACTTTTGCGGCCTTTAAGCTTCTCGGGCACTTGTTTATAGTTGTGCATTGGGTGACGTGGGTCAGTTTTGCCGACTCGACTCGGCTAGCTAACAGTACAACCGTTAGTGTTAGCTAAAAATATGGTACGAGTATCTTAATCACAGAAGGCGAAAGTTTGTGAGTGTGTGTACGTTTGTTAGTTCTTCACGCTCAAACGGCTGGACCGATTTGGATGAAATTTTAGTATGTAGATAGCTTAAACTCTGGATTAACACATAGGCTATTTTTTATCCCGGTCGTTGACCTCCAAAAAACAACATCAAATCTATTTCTTTTATCGTGTATATTTTGTCGTTTTTTATTTTATTTTAATAGTTGAGTATCTAATAAAAGAAAAACCGGCCAAGTGCATGTCGAGCCACGCGCAGGTAACCGTTCCGTAGTTGCACAATAATGCGGACTAAGAAAAGGGCTTTTTGTTGTTTCATGAATATTTGACTATTACTCGTAAACTTGAAAAGCCTACTTAGCTGTGATAGTTTTCCTGTTAACTTCGTTAAATATACTACTACCGTGTATTTTTTCACCCATCCAACACTAACCGTTTAGCTGAAAGGGGGGTGGGACACTTGACTCTAACAAAAATTAGCTTAAAGTGCTAATTTTTGTTAAAGCTTATTATTTCAGAAACGGATCCCTAAATCGAAAAACTGTTTTCACAAACCCGCAATATTATTGATAGACCCATCCAACGACACCCCACACCATGAGGTAGATGAAAAAAAAAAATTTTTTTTTCATGATTTTATTATACCACTTTGTCGGCGTGATAAATATGTATATCCATGCCAAATTATAGCTTTCTAGTACTAAGAGTCTCTGAGCTAAGGTGCGGACGGACAGACGGACAGACGGACGGACATAGCGAAACTATAAGGGTTCCTTGTTGACTACGGAACCCTAAAAATACTTAAAAAAAATGATTATCAAATGTATCGCAACACAAACAATCATACGCAGTATCGCCACATTACATTTGTATTAACAATTACTTTCCAATATAAATCGCGTTATGCATACATTATTCAAATTAAACAAAGTTAGTTCATATTATTTGCTAATATTTTAATTAAATTGTATTTAATTTGCATCGTTATATCTTCTATATAAATAAAAAGAGAAGTCCTGACGGACTGACTGACTGACTGACTGACTCATCAACGCCCAGCCCAAACCCTTGAACCTAGAAAGCTGAAATTTTGCACAGAGGTTCCCTTTATAATGTAGACAAGGAATAAGGAAGGAATTCCTGGTAGCACGTTCCCATGGGATATTTCGTGACATCCACGCGGGCGAAGAAGCGGGGCAAAAGCTAGTTTCAAATATTATTTCATAGTTGATTGTATCGAAAGTTATGTTACAAAATTGTGTTACACTTCGCAACTAAAAGTTACTAATTAACTAACTTTGATCTATTGAGTTAGCATCCAATCACATTAGTTTTGAATGATTAGGAATTGGGCCGCTACTTGCTAAGACTACTGACGTTCTGAACTTCTGGTCGCTGAAATATCAAAAATTGCAAAAACAAGTTTTATTTTACCTAGTGTTCTTTTGTTTACGGTATTTATTTGATACTAGCTGCGCCCCGCGGTTTCACCCGCGTAGATCGGGATAAAAAGTAGCCATGTCTTACTCCAGGGTATAATCTATCTACATACCAAATTTCATCCAAATCGGTTCAGCCATTTGAGCGTGAAAAAGTAACAAAAATACACACACACACACACAAAATTTCGCCTTTATAATATTAAGGCTCTTACAGACAGAGGCGACATCGCGTCGCGACGCGATATTGTTCTACGGATATAATATCGCAATATCGCGTCGCTGACGCGATATCGCCTCTGTCTGTAAGAGCCTTTAGTGTGATAAGTTTCACTCATATTTTAAACGATATTTCTCTTTGTATCAAAACGATACTGAAAGAAAAATCTTTGTATAAACCAGTACATTTCTACAATATAAATTGCATAAGCTTATGAATACAAAACAAAACAACCCTTTAATTTATTCAATTCCAAAGTTTCACGCACACGCACCTTTTTATACAAAACGCGCCCACTTCAACCAATTTTAATTTCATTAAACCGCGATACGAATCGCGCGTCTTCCCGTTTTTACCGCACGAATCGCGATGTAGATAGAGATAGAACTGTCAGTGCAACGCGATGGCGATAGCATGCACGCGATCGCCCGCTGTGTGGCGCCACTGTCGAGCTAATGTCTTGATCGCTCGCCGGTGATCCAGCTTCATTTGTATGTTAATCTTGAAGAAAAAGGTTCAGTTAGTTGCAGGCTTTATTAAACTTGAGAATCGATGCAATTTCTTAAGTCATTTGAGCATCGCCTTTATTTTGGTATTTTCAGTAAAGTCATTTTAGTCAGTTATTTGTTTAAGTCATAAATAAGTCATAAGTAATATTTCTTAGCATTATTAATTGTGTAGAAAGTAATAAGTAAAACAGAAACAAAACCATATATTAATAATTAACAATAGTTACGAATAATTTTATAATAAAAATATAATATTTCATAGATCAAAAAAAAAAAAAAACAATAATAATTCAAATTCCATTTTTAAAAACATTCCAGTCAAATAAAAAATTAAATGTCAAAAATAAAATTCAATTATAAACTCGAATTCATGTCTAATAAATTGTCTAATCAAACACCAGAAATTACTGGGTAATAGCGCAACACCAATGTCTCAAATAAACGCAAACTTTCAATATTCTCAGATTCTCGTAATTGCATGTTTGAATAAGTTAAGTTATAGTTATATACTTCTCAATTAAGAAGAGGTTGTATGTTACACACATTATTAAAACCTCTACAGTACTTATAACTATGCACTTAAAGTTCAATGTTTCAATTAAGTAATAAAACAGAAAAGTACAACTATTTTCTTGTCCCTCGGCAAACTTCGTGTTTCGTCAGTCGTCGGATTTATATCAGTTGCTCTTTGCACTTGGTGCAGACCGGACGCTACCAATCGCCTTGGAAGTGTATAGAGTTGATAATACTCCTTTAACTTACTGTAATTTATTTAAAAAATGCGAGGAAAGCTGCTTAAGTCTGACGAAACACAAAGTTTGCCGAGGGACATTGAGAAAATAGTAGTACTGTACAGTAGTTAGTCATAGACACGTGTTTTTGCAAGAACTAGAATGTAAGTAAGTGATAATGTTTAAAATATTATATTATTCACATTCATATTTCATGAACTAGTTCAATTGATGAGAAAGCTTTTAGAAACCTCTAATATTACACATACACATAAGTTGTAAGCATCTCTTAATAAATTATTAACTGTTTCGACTTGATAAGTTAAGTAATAAATACTAAAATTAATTTAAGGTAAGTACTTATCGCAGCGTACCTACTTATATGTAAGTATTATAATATTAGATAATTAAATTCTGGTTTTTGTTAAGTGTAATTTTAGGTACTTTATATATTTAATAAGATTTTGAGCGTTATTGTTAGCGTTAAGTTGTATCTTTTTGGTAATGAAATGGTTTAAAAGAAAATGTTTAATAATATTATTAAATAAGGCAAAAGACCCTTAAAAAATCAGAACAGCTTTCGTTCTATTCCGCACCTCAAGTGCCGGACATTTAAACCCAAGAGCAACGAAGCGTTAAAAATGCGTACCTACCTAATATAAGAAATCGTAAAAGACATAAAAGCACTTAATACGAAATAAACAAACAAGAAACGCCCCGAAAATCGATCCAATAACCTTAATCGCGTCGAGCCGCAATATTAAACGAGGCATAAAAAGATAAAGGCCGCACCACACGTATACTTTAAGTGTCTTCGCGTTGAGCGGGCCGTGCTGCCTTTAGTAGCAGTTTATAACTACTTTGCAAGCACACTGGCGTACACCAGCCCTTATGGAGGCAGTGAAAAGATATAGCGCCGACTTACGACGCGCCTACTGAATACGAATATCGTGCGAATGGTGCGTACCGATGGACAGAGTTATAGCGAATCGTTTGCTTTTTAATATTGAGTGTTTTTATGATAATACGAGTGGGGTTTTATCGATATCGGATGTGGCTTTGTGTGCAAACGTTGAACACCTCTACGTGTGCCTCCTGACTAGTCTGCTGAATGACTTTTCTTTTTATATCTTCGGATAATTCGATGGTCGTGTGAGTATTTTTGGCTTCACGAAATTTTGTAAGCGGTATTTGGGTGTCTAACCGAATAAAGGACTTGTTTTTAGGGTTCCGTACCTCAAAACGAAAAAACGGAACCCTTATAGGATCACTTGTTTGTCCGTCTGTCTGTCTGTCAGTCTGTCAAGACCGTTTTTCTCAGGAACGCGTGGAGGTATCAAGTTGAAATTAATATCAAATGCGTAGGTCTGTGGTCTCTTGAAGTCCTAAAAAACTCAAGCATCTAAGTCAATGCAATAAAAACATACGGCCATTTATGCGACATATTTTGATACTCGCAAGTAAATCAAAACCTATAGGGTACTTCCCGTTGTTCTGGAATCATGAAATTTGGTAAGAAGCAAGGCCAACACAAATAAAGGAAAAAGTCCGAAAATTGTTAATTTTTAATTCTATCACATACAAAAAATGTTCAAGTCTGTCAGTCTGTCAAGACCCTTTTTGTCAAGGACGCGTGGAGATATCAAGTTGAAATTAATATTAAATACGTAAGTCTATGGTCCCATATAGTTATAAAAAAATTAAGCGTCTAGGTCAACGCATTGAAAAATACGACCATTTTGCGACACATTTTGATAATCGCAACTGTCGCAAGTAAATCAATACCTATAAGGTACTTCCCGCTGTTCTAGAATAATTAAATTCGGCAGGAAGCAAGGTGTCCCAGCACAAATAAAGGAAAAAGTCCGAAAATTGTGAATTTGTAATTTTTTGACATAAAAAAAAATTGGGATCCAATGTTAAGTTTGTTTTTAGGATAAATTCTTTTCAACTACGGAACCCTTCATTGTGCGTGGTCCGACACGCACTTGGCCGGTTTTTTACAATAGAAGAACAGCCTCAAAAAGTTTGTGAAACTTTTTCATAATATTAGTAACTTTAAACCGGTTTTAGTTTAATAAATATTATAAAACAAAATTAACCATAAATCAATGCTTCAACACCAGGAACAAATAAACAATTTTCCCTCTACTTTCTATCTACCAGATTAGCATAGCATAGACAAAAAAAAAAAAACAACACAAACATAGGAAAATCGATATAAACCGTGGCTCAATCCAACGACAGGGCCGGTATCTATTCCGGACAATTAACCGGACGGCTTGCCCGCGCCTTATCTTCTGCGGCAGCCCTTCTTAGCGTGAACTTAGCCACGAAATAGGTCAGTGCAGACCCTTATTAACACCTATTGTAGGAACTGGGCTGTTATTGATTTATTGATGAAGGAAAAAGTTTGAGAATTGGGATATTGTCGATTGGAAGTGTGTTGTGTTTTGATGGTGTTGTGTTTGTTTTAATTAGTTTTGGTGTTGTGAAATTATGCTGGTGAGTCTGGACATGTATTTAATTTTACCTCAAATAATTTCCATTTGCGCTCCCAAAAATATTATTGTACTGTACACTCCTGTAAAATAATTGCGGCTCAAAAAAAAGTCAGGAGGTGTCGTGGGAGACCCGCTTGGAACGAAATTATAGCTGTATATTATGTACTAGCAGCGCCCCGCGGTTTCACCCGCGTAAGTCTCGAACCGATAAGAATATGGGAATAAAAAGTATTTTAAGTGTTAATCCAGGTTATAAACTATCTGTGTGCCAAATTTCAACAAAATCTGTTCAGTAGTTTTTGCGTGAAAGAGTAACAAACATCCATCCATCCATCCTCACAAACTTTCGCGTTTATAATATTAGTAGGATTAATACAGAGCCATCTAGTATGGTCTCAAGTTTCGAGTTTCAAAAGTTTTTGTTATTTAATATAGCTTTCTAAAAACTATACTAGATGGCTCTGTATTAAAAACAAATGTATTACTTAACGCTTTTTCTTTACTGACGATTTCTACCAGTCAACTCCTACAGCAAGCCGTGTTAAAGAACTTCGTTCCAAAAAGTGTCCATCATTAGAAAGTCAATAACATTTTAGAGGATCAGTTAAATATTTCCCTTAGTTAATTACTTCAGAAGGACTCTGTCGACCAGTCAGTACGCAAATGATAGGCATGAATATGAAGTACATAGTAAAAACTGAACCTAAGGTGACCATATGGGAAGCTGAAAGTTTAAGGACACTTATCATTTAAAAACCTAATCGAAATACGGGAAAACTTTACCGAGACGTAGAAAAAAATACGCTAGTAAAAAAAAATGGAAGCTCCAATGAAAAACCGAAAATATCAGCGGCTAATTTTCGGGCACTAGTTGCAAGACCCAACTAGGAACTAGGTTACTTTCCGTTACAAACTGCACCGTATTTAGCTAATGCAACTAACGGAGTTGCTGCAACAAACTTTGGGAACCCAACTAAAATATATAGCCAGCCAGTGGCAGTTACAAAAACGTAGAAGGCAAACTATTTAGTCAAATACTTTTCTTTGCTGGTAGAGTAATTAATTAGACATTACGCGGGAAATAGATTAAAAGTTTAATAGTGGAGCATCATTTAGATTGTGTAATAACGAGGACTTCGCTGATAGCGCGTTTATATAGCTGGTTGGTAATAGCGCGCGATAAATAGTGCGCTACTGATTAAGTATGACGTAGAGCGTAGACTATAGAGTATAGACGGTGAGCGGGTTAAGTTAATAGTTCTTTTTTTTATTGTTTTTTTTTTGTATTTATAAGATTTGGAAGGTAAGGATAATAGGGATGATGACTAAAAAATTTTTTTTTGTCCGTCATAGAGATTATTAAAAAATATTGGACACGTATTTTTTCTTTTTTTACGTAATCAAAAAATTACGGCGATACATTGAGTTAAAATATGGCATGACGTCACGCGTAGCTAGGTTTTATACGTACAAGTGACGTAGCGATCCCCCACTCCCCAACTTTAATGCGTGATAGCTAAGTATTTTTTTATTAATATGATAAAGCAAAAAATACGTGTCTAATATTTTTTTATTATCTGACTGACGGACTAAATAGAATTTCTTTTTTTTTTACCCAGGCATCATCCCTATTACAAAAAGCTTAATAGTAGTTTAGGAAAGTGTGTGAAACTACTTTGTTTTTACTAGGTATTGATTAAAAAAGAAAATTCTGTATTCTTTGTTCTCTCAAGTGGAAATGTTTACATTTCACTTTTATTTTTCAAGTGATAACTTCTTTAGGCGCATTAAGCGTTTTTTGGTAGGGGAAAATCTTATGAGTTCGCATCACGCATCACGCGAAATGCTAATATGACGTGTTGCAATGTCAAGTTTTCACTTCTGTCATTTTCTTTCTTAACTATGTGAGGAACAGTAATAAAGAACTAAGAATTTTACCCAAGGGCTGGCTTTTACCTTGGCTCGAGGCTAAGCATTGCCATACAACGTGGCAATGCCGCCAGTCTCTAGGGCACTTTACCAGTCGACAGCGATGCGGACGAATTTTTCGATGCCATATTTTAGTTTTTTAATAGTTTTAGTTAGGTTAGGATATTAAATTATTAACTTAATTATACTCTTTAAGGTACGGTCACGGTCATAAGTCCATTACTAATCTCACAAAGCAATAGATTGACGCTTCGGTTGGACTTACGACTTTCTTCTATAAGTTGTCACACAGATGTAGGTACGACGGCTATCGTGTGTTCACAGCAATACAATCCTTAGCGTGTTGATGGATTTATGAGCTTCACTGTACATAAAATTTTGAATCTTATTCAATGAACTCGAAAAGAAAATTAATAGTTCAGGTTGTCATTTTCAACAGTAGTCAGTCATTTTCAAATGAGTACTGTTATCTACTTGGACCACAGCCTGCAGTCATGCTCAACGCACGCAATGCCACTAGTTTTTAGCCTCTCACAATTTACAACCAGCTCCCTTAAATGTTGATAACAGAATTAAAACAATGCAAAAACCCCTAAAGGGCTCGCACCCAAATTACTATCGACACGAACTTTAAATATATATTTGAAAGTTGAGACACTCGATTTAAATTTAAACATTATTTTTTGGAAGATTTATAGTTAAAATTAATTGCAAGCAATTTATTTTTGGTTGTTTCGTTTCTGATTTGAATATTGATTGAGATATTTATAATTCACGCTCAAACGGCTGGACCTATTTGGATTAAATTTGGTACCTATGTAGATAGCTTATACCCTGGATACATAGGCTACTTTTATGCCGGTATATGCGGGTGAAACCGCGGGGCGCAGCTAGTCTTGTAATAAAGTTGGTTTCAGTGTATTGTATGATCCAGTAACTGGGTTGCCAGTAATTGGAAGGTCAGGCAGTCGCTCCATTTAAAATACGGGTATTTAGCTGCATCCGGTTAGACTGGAAGCCGACCCCAACATAGTTGGAAAAAGGCTAGGCAGACGAAGTGGTCTAGTTTTGTAAGTTAATAAAACCTGCTTTAATATTTATGTGACTTGGGGAAGCTCTACTGCAATATTGTCTTTTTTTAAGCGCCATTAAGGTTGACGCCAACAAGCCGACCTACATATGCTTTGTTGATTTCTCAAAAGCATTTGACTCCGTGAAATGGCCAACCTTGTGGAAGACGCTATTGGAAATGGGCACACCAAAACATCTTGTGCACCTTCTTAGAGTACTCTACGAAGGAGGAACAGCATCAGTGCGAACAGACGACCACATTTCGGATAGCTTCCATCCCAGTGCAGGTGTCCGCCAGGGATGTATATTATCGCCACTCCTATTCAACACCTACACGGAGCTCATTATGCGCATCACCCTCGACGACTGGGCTGATGGTGTTGCGATTGGTGGCTACAAAATTGCGAACCTACGCTACGCTGATGACACAACCTTGTTTGCGACTAGTGCTGAACAGATGGAGGAACTACTCCTTAAGATGGAGCGCGTGAGTCTTACGTTTGGATTGAGGATTAATCGCAGTAAAACCAAGATGATGATTGTAGACCGTGGCAACATCAACTCGCCAGACATGACACAGATTGCGAACTGCGACGTGGTTCAATCCTACGTGTATCTTGGTGCTATGATCGCGAATAACGGCAGCTGCGTGGATGAGGTGAAACGGCGTATGGCTATGGCTAGAGGGGCAATGGACAAGCTGAAAAAAATATGGAGGAATCGCAGCATAACTAAGGCCACTAAGATCAGGCTCGTCCGTACTCTTGTATTCCCTATATTTCTGTACGCAGCTGAGACGTGGACATTACGAGAACTGGAAAAGAAAAAAGTAGATGCTCTAGAAATGTGGTGCTGGAGAAGAATGATTGGTGTATCATGGACTGAATTCCGCACAAACGTCTCCATACTCCAAGAACTCGGCATCAAACAGCGTCTATCAGCACTAGTACAGTCTCGGATACTTAAGTTCTTTGGGCATGTCTCCAGGCGGAACAATGACTCCATAGAACGTCTTGTGGTGCAGGGCAGAGTGGAAGGTAATAGGCCACGCGGGCGGTCACCGATGAGGTGGACCAACCAAGTAAAATCCGCGATTGGAGGCCCTGTCAATGAATGCGCCAGATTGACTTCTAACCGAACCAGATGGAGAGAAATCGTGAGGCGAGCAACAACTACACCTGCGATTCACAGTTCATAGTGACCACGACCGCTCTGTCAAGAGCGAAGCGAAGAAGAAGAAGGTTGACGCGCCAGGGTAGCCCGCGAAATTCAAAATTTCTTACGTTTTTTGCAATTTGTAGGTCAGTGTGAGCATGTATGTTGATTAAAATATGATTCGCGGCCGTAGCTAATATGGCTTTACAGAATTATAATCATTAGAATCAGCAATACAACTCCATAAGTTAGCATTTACCTCAATCCTCATGATTTCATGAAATCGCTAGATTTGAGATAAATGCTCACTTATGGAATTGTATTGCTGATTAAACTGCAAAAAACGTAAGAAATTTTGAATTTTGCGGGCTACCCTGGCGCTTTCGCCTTAATGAGTTTTGCAAATTACGAGTAAATTGAATTCTTGTTTACCTCGCCAACTAAGTTAATAAGCATGTGCTTTGGACTGGTTCCCTTTTGTATACATATTGCAAATATGTATCTCACTACTGTAGCGAAAAAAAATCAGTTGTTCCGTACATTTATCAAACATCAAACTCGTCAAATTATAAGGAGCAGCTGATTTATTTTTCGCGAATTCAGGTTTGATCCCGTAGTAAAAGTTGTTCATAATGATGAGTACAATGATCCCTTAAGTAGTTGTGCCATCAATTCTGGGGCATGTTGTATAGAGTGTCATTTTCATATTATAAAATCTAAAAAACCCTGACTTTTCAGATTTCAATTGAAATGTCACTGTTACGTAAATACAAACAGTCTTTTGTTTTGGTCCTATGTAGTATCATTTGCATTCGACTCTTTTTTTCGTATATTGGGTACTTTCGAAGTTGAAAAAATTATACATTCTGGAAAATAACAAAAACTATGTATTTATTTGTAACTAGCTGACCCGACAGCTCTAGATGTTGTCCTGTCCAAATCCCATAGAGAAAACACTTTCAGTTATTCCCAAATTTCCCAATTTCCGGGCAATTTTTCCAATTTTTCTTTCCAGCCTTTTGGGCACTTTTCCTGTTGACAGCGATGCGGATGAATTTTTTGATGGCCTATGATTATTTCCGCTCCTTTTTTATATACTTGTCATATGTTTATTGCTATTTTAAAACTGTTGCTGCTTTTAAAATTATGTAATTATTATCTTGGTAATTGAAATTAAAAAAAAACCTAAGTATATAAAAAAAATCCCTAAAAACCTTATACAAATATAAAAAAATATATAACCAAATCGGTGAAAAGACGATTTCTTGAAATCTACACTTATTTCAACAATCAATCTGCCTAGCCTTTCCACAACTATGTTGGAGTCAGCTTCCAGTCTAACTGGATGCAGCTGAATACCAGTATTTTACATGGAGCGACTGCCTATCTGACCTTCACAGTAACTGGATAATACGATACCTCTTGGTGAGACTGGTTGTCAGACTTTTGGGCTTCTGACGACCCGTAACGACTGTCAAAGGTCCATGAATGACAGTCGGAACGAAGGACTTAAAATGCTTTCCGAGGCACGGAGGAGTCTCGGCATGTAAAGATAGTCACACATCCATGGACCAATCCCGGCAACCGTAGCTTAACCTGATGGACCCGTGCGGCTGTTATGACTTAGCCATGAGCTCCTCCTCCATCTACACTTATTTGAACATTATCATTTCAATTGAACCCATTTAATCAGAGGTACAGTAACAGCCAGAAGTCGACTAGCAATCTCACAAAACAATGGCACAGCAATATTAGTTTACTTATAAGCGCCTCAGCCCGTATAGCGTAGGCGATACTGGTCATTGCGGTGTACGTGGACTTCTGGCCGTTGACTATACCTATACTGTAAGGATAATGCAAGTCCCTTTCTATAGTTTCTGCCTACCCCCATGGTAAGAAGGCGTGAGTTTAAGAATGTATGTAACTTAGTATAGATCTTCTTAGTATCTCTATAAGTCTAGAGTAGTCTAGACCTACCCAAATTAAACTAATTCATACACATGCATCTTTCACTACCCGCAAATAAACGAAAGCGTCCATCTTAAAATCGGCATAATCCCGCCTCGCTCAGCGAGTTATTAATTGCTTCAATAATATGCTAATACCTTCAGGCCCAGTCGTTACGTGGTAATGTGGCTGTTATTGTCCGACATTTTTCTTAATTTTTATACGTAACGTTTACTGGGATGTTTTGGTTATATTATTGGACTCGGGGGTCGTGTTGTTGATGAAATTTAAGGGCTGTTTAGTAGAGAATTAACAAAATTGAAGTTGTTTTTTTCTAAACAGTTGTCCTTTTTACTGGTGGTATAGGTACATGATAAGTTGATGAGGCAATAAAAGGAAGACATTGTCTTTTGACGTTCAAAAGTGTTGAGCCTCAACAAATTTACTTTGCATCACATGTACACTCTCACTCACTCACTCACCTACACTCACTCATTATTTGCACACTCTCTGATAGAATACATGATAAGTTGATGAGACGATAAAAGGAAGACATTGTCTTTTGACATTCAAAAAGTTTTGATCCTCATCAAGTTTACTTTGCATCACATGTACACTCTCATACACTCACTCACTTCCCACACTCACTCACTCACTCACTCTTTGCACACTCTCTCATAAAATACATAATATACCTTCACTCACACCTACACCACACACCTTACTGTTTTTGTATGTGTGTAATCTATGTTATTTATTTTCTTTGTATTCACATTATTGTAATAAACTTATGAATAAATCTAGCGCTAGCAGAACACATTAAATTATAAACATCGTGTAGTGTTTGGGTCACCAAGATACAGGCTGTGCCTAGTTTGGGAGCCGCTGTTTAATCTGTCTAAGCCAGTGGTGAGGATTTCATACCATGATATTTGTGTATTTTAAGAACTTTGTGTAAGCTAAATAAATTAATTTGAATTTGATTTAAACTTTTATGCTTTGAAACGAGTGCATTTTACAATTTGTTACAGGTATTAGTGGTGCATCTAATTGATAAAATTAGTTACAATGTTATTGATCTTGCTTAATAAAGGTTATTGTAACCATAATTATTACTTCTTACGTATTAAATACACCATTTTCTAAGTTGTTCCTAGAACAAGCAAAACTTCCTCCCTCCCTCAGTATAAATGTATGCTAAATTACAAACACGTCATGTTATGGTAAGTGTGGATGTATGAATGTGCACTAATGTCCAAAGCCATTACATATTTACATTTCTATTCATTCTTAGAACGTTTAAAGTAATGGACAAAAAAAAAGTATTTCCCATTACAAATTAGTTGGACCAAGAATTTTTTGTTGCGTTTATTGATGTGTAACATCTTTCCTCTCACTTTCCTGCAATCTGTGGGAGTGATTTCGTGAAAAGGGACGGAAGTGACGGAAGTGTGTACAATAGGAAGCGAAAATATTTTTCTAAAAGTTTTGAGTGACGGATTGAAATGTTGGTATGGAACTAGAAAGTACTTTTACCAAGGTGAGATGTGAGATGTTACACTGCGACTACTGTAAGGGCCTATTTCACGATGTCCGAATAGCCACTACTCACCGAATAAATTCATAAATGTAATAGAATTTGTATGAAATTATATGCCAAGTAAGCTAATAGGAACTTAATCGGAGGTGGAATAGAGCCTAAGGCTAGCTCGTTTTTTATTTTTTGTTTTCGGTTAGACAGTGTTTCAGTCTTGACTTGAAAGATTCTTTTTGTAGCTTTATAAAGAGTATCTAGGAGAAGTCTAGCTGTCTTCATAATGGAATCAACGCTGAAATTAATGTCATAAAAGAAACGTTTATTAATTTCATGCCAAAGTAATTAATTCTTATTTCTTGTAAGAATTATGTTTTAAAATGTCTTTGAAATATTTCGGGAAGGCGTACGAGGGAACGAAGCCAACTCGCAGAGGTCCTTTAAACAATTTTATATGTTGAGGAGGCACCAACCGACGATTATCCCTGTATGCACTATGCAAGTGCAATTGCAAAACATGGAAACAAAACATATTGGGTTATGGGTGGCTGTGGACTGGTTACCTAGATCTATGAAAAGACTAAATATGGACACTGTCTGACACATGTTTTATATACAATATAAGTCAGATAGGACACGCCGACCTCATCTAGTTTTTAAAAATATGATTGTAAAAGTGTTTGTACAAACCTACTTACAGAACAAAATAATTTATCATTAATCTATCAATACACAGATAAAATAGAAGGGAGTGACTTGGACACCCAATAAAGGGCCCTCAAAAACGGTTCCCAGCACATAGTGTAGTGTCCTGAGGTGCTTATGGATATATAGGAGTGCAGGGGAATTCCACGGCTATCAGGACAATCCCAGAAGTACGGTCAAGATCCCTACCAGCATCTTACTGGAATACTTAAGAAAAAATATAGTTTGTAGTCAAGTTCGATCATGTTCGTTCCCACGAGGGGCTCGTGGCTAAGTAATAACAGCCGCACGGGTTGATTCATCAAGTTAAGCTACGCTTGCCGGGGCTGGTCCGTGGATGAGTGACCATCTTTACATACCGAGACTCCACCGTGCCTTGGAAAGCACGTTAAGCCGTTCTGGTCGCGGCTGTCATTCGTGGATCTTTGACAGTCGTTAAGGGTCGTCAGAAGTCCGAAACTCTGACAATCAGCCTTACCAAGGGGTATCGTATTACCCAGTTACTGGGTTGTGGAGGTCAGATAGGCTGTCTCGCCATGTAAAATACTGTTATTCAGTTGCATCCCGTTAGACTAGAAGCCGATCCCAAAATAGTTGGGAAAAGGCTAGGCAGATTGATTATTATGCCAACCTTCTAGTACACATCCTACAATAAGTCTTCTAGATACACGTTAACCCAAGGGTAAACAGTTTCAGATCATGGAAGAAGAAAAGTGAGCGGTACTGAATCACAGCGGCTACGCACTTATGTACTGCGTGCGTGTCCGTTGCTACCTACAGGAACAATTTATGAAAATAACTAGAACGGTACTTTATTTTCTACGAAACCATTTCAGAATGCATGTTTATAATATGTATAGCTTAGATTATTGGTTAGTTTGGATTCGACGTCATTATAATGGAAAGCTGGTCAAGTAAAATGGTTCTGGTCACTTAGAATTGGCGATAGACCACAAAAAAGGTCATATTATTATACATAAGAAGATAACAAAGCACGAGTAGCAGTAGTAGAAAAATTAATTAATTAATCAAAAAGCTAGTATGAAATAGTAGTATAAGAGACTGTTGCATAATGAGTGTTTTAATACCTAGTTATGTGCAGTTTAATATACTACTAAATATAATATCAAAGTTAAAAGAGTAAGCAATAGTTTATTTGGAATCAAAACTTTTTTGTTATGCTTTAAAATGGCGCGCCCGGCATACGCGCTCCATTAGAAAAAAAAAAATCATGGCTACTCCTTGGTGATATTAACTTCTTGGATTTGCATGTATCATTGGTACAAAAAATGTTTTATTACATTATTTTGTTACAGAAAAAGACGATTATGATTCTATTTATAAATTTCAGTACTGTATTTATAAAGTATGTCAAAATAAACTCGTTTTGAAGTTTATAATTCGAATTGTACGATATAGAATAGAATAGAATAGTGTCTTTATTAGAGTAACCAAGACTCAACAAGATTGTTAGTAAAACTTACGACTATGTTAGTAAACACAGATACTAAACAAAAACAAAACAAGAAATAACGATTGGTCACTGTTGCGACATCCCATGAGCGATATGAGAGTAGATAAAAATAATTCTCTCATACAGCAGAACCATAAAAAACAGCAAAAAACACAATATGCTCAACCCCACCACCATCAACCACTTTTATAGCACAGCTAAGATTAATCTATAGAAGCCGTATAAAGCTTTGTATATACTACCCACAGCTCGCTGCAACCGTGATCGCGATGAGTGGTGGCCGGCGACCGTAAAAATAATGGGCGGCTTGCGATCAAGCGTGTGTACTAGCCCTGTTTAAATCTGTCGGTGAGAATATGCGCCATTGTTTGTAGTACATTGCCGTTTTAGTATAGAGTTGACTAAGAATGGTGCAAGTATTGCAAATTATATTACACTTTTTTATTTTGCAGAATATTTTGTGTAACTTTTAGTCTGTGCTAAATAAATGTATTTTATTTCTTTCTTTAAGGATCGGTACTAGGAAATCGTGTTATGTTGTGAAAAAAAAACAGGAAATTAGGTTTTTATTTACGCCAAAGTTATCAAAATGCGGCAGTGTTTTATGCACGTTCCTAATGTCACTTATTTAATTTTTTTAATAATCATATACAAGGTTTATTCTCAATTCGATTTTTTCACTGACTATTGTAACTCTTGAGCTAGACAGACATTTTTTTCGTGGGGTAGTACCCACGAAAAAAAACGTTTAAATTCTCAAGCCATGGGCAACCAAATGCAAAAATAATTTTTCAAATCTGACAGTTTCAAAAATTAGCGCGTTGAAACAAACAAGAAACAGCTCTTCAGCTTTATTATTAGTATAGATTACTCAACAAGTAATATAGGTAGGTTCTTCTACTACATAAATAAAGCATATATATACTATAGTTATTTTGTTCCATATCTTTTACTCGTAAGTACAACACGCGTCCTCGCCGTCTCAACGTCAATAACTTGACGTAATGTCATTACGTTGATGGAATAATTTATTACTTCCCATTATGAGGCTGAATAAAGGTCGCCTTACATACTGTTATGATGAGAATAAGAGAAAATATCCAACTTATCTTTCGAACTAGTTTGTTGTTAAAGTTAGATGAAAGTCAGCAATTTTGTTGCCTAAGGACATTTAGGAAAAATAAAGGTGAAGAGAAGAAATTTTTTTATTCAACAAAAAGGAACGTCAATAGCATAGACGTGATCACGTTTTTTTAACAGACTTAAAAAAAAAGGAGGAGGTTTTCAATTCGGCTGTATTTTTTTTTAAAGATATGGCTTGCGTATTACATATTATTCCCGTCTTCTAAGCTAGGCTATGCGTTGGTTCTCTTCAATAGAGCAATGAGTGGAAGTCGAACTCTCACAGAAGACTTCAAAATACACCGATCGCGAAGATTGGTGACAGTATTTGGTGACTTAGTATTGGTATTATTAACCTGTGACCGCAGTCTGAGACCGTCATGATATAAGAGGGGCAATTCTTGTATTTTTAAAACGTTCGCAATATCATCTCAAGACTCAATCTGTCAAAAATTGTATAGCTTTTACCTACATTTTTGACATTTGATTGACGCTGGCATGAGATTGTGAACGTTTTTAGGTACGAGAATTGGCCCTCAGATATTGGATCATTCGGTTCCCTACAAAATAGTTTAGCTGGATGGTGCTGATCCAAGCGTCATGTTCGTGAACGGACGCCGTCAGTTGGGACTGCTCATGTTTTAATTATCAGGCATTATTTTTGATCCCATATTTTGTTTTTTTATATCGTTCTGACTTAATAGAAACAACAAGAATAATGCACCCAGGATTTTGTAATATCTTGATTTAAAAGAGTGTCCTTAGAGTTTCTTGCCCGTTCTTCTCCATAGAGATCTACATTTTGGAATGGGCAACTAGCTTCAACTTTCTGACTAACTGACCGAATCTTTGACAATTTAGAAGTGCTTGTAAGTATTTGGTTTAATTGAATTAAATATTTTGAGTTTTGATATGCCATCAATCAACAATCTTTCCGATCACTGTAGTTATTTTATTAAGACCACCCATGAGAATGACACCTGCTCATAGACAAGAGGATATTCAGTAATTCTCGTCTTTAGATGCCCAAGGACGCCACGCTGCTAATTACATTATAAAATTAAAATTAATAATAATAATAATTTTTTATTTTTTTTATTTTGTATTATAAAATAATTACATTTTTAAATATTTCTCAAAAATATAAGAAAAAAAACATTTACAAATATAAAAAATAGTGGTCCGCCGGTGTTGGGAGCAGGGTCCAAGCTACCGGTAGTAAGGGCTGCAGAGATAGGAACCTCCTCACAATACGAGCTGTATCGAGGAGTACTGCCTACTTCTTTTTCTTTATTATTGTAAGTCTATACGTGAGGATTTGTAAGTAGCTTTTTGGTGACTTTGTCCTTTTTTGTTTGTTTTTGTTAGCTGTATGTCCTCCATGTACTACAATAAATAAAACAGTAGATATGTCCATAGTACTATTCAAAAGTCTATTAGCATCGACTGTGGAAAAGAACGATACGTTTAAAAAGATTAAACTGCACTTTAAATTACACGGAAGTATTTCACCCAATTTTTTCCTATAGCACGTAACTTCGTAATGCATATTGTGCTGGTGCTATTATCGCTCATGTAGATTCGTTTTTGGATTAGAAATTGAATTTAAATGAGCTAATTTAGTTGTAACATGTTCTTTAGTTTCAACATGGTCACGGTTTCAGTTTAATTTTTTTTCGCTGTGAGTGAGATTTGAATAAAAAACTGCCAAGTGCGTGTCGGACCTATAGCACAATGAAGGGTTTCGTAGTTAAAAAGAATTTATCCCAAAAACTAACAACATGGTAATCCTAAAATATTTTTTTTATGTCATAAATGTATGTGAGAACTTGCTTCTTGCCAAATTTCATGATTCTAGGTCAACGGCGAGTATCAAAATGTGTCGCATAAAAATAGGCATATTTTTTTATTGCGTTGACTAGGGACCAAATATATACTTATGTACCTATTTAATATGAATTTCAACTTGATACCTCCACGCGTTCTTGAAAAAAGGGTCTTAACAGACTGATAGACAGACAGACGGACAACGAAGTGATTCTATAAGGGTTCCGTTTTTCCTTTTGAGGTACGGAACCCTAAAATTCAGCTGAGAGCAAATGTACCTAAATTATTTAACAAATTGTAAATATGATTTATTTACTTTATTATTTATGTACACACAGTAAAATAGATACAGATACGTCATAATATAAGATACTGTATGATACGGTTATGTAAGATTCGTTTGAAACTAAATCCAAAATCCTTCAGAACCGTACTTAATTGGCCTATTTTCTTTGATTAAAACGAAACCTTTCACAGGTTTCATTAACAGAAGTCGTAGAACGAAACCCTTGAAGTGCACTTGATATTAAACTCATATTATATTAAAGAGTTGTTGATACAAAGAACGTATAAGGCGCAATATGTTTCTAACATGACTTATATTTGTACCTACATCGAAAGGAAAAACATTTTCGAGTGACGCAATAAAGGCGTACAAGCCCCTCTGTTTAAATAAGCCAACATCAAAGGTGGCTCAAAATATTGCCTTCTATTGAACTCAATGAAACAATTTTATGTATTCACTGTTTTCTCTGTTTTTATTACTTTGAAAATAGGTCTTTCAAAAATAGGTTTTATCAATAAAAATTACAGAAAGTACCTTTCATCTTACGTAAATATTACGTCTATATCGTCTAGATGTTTGTTTATTGTAAGTGTACAGGGTGTTTCTTTTAAGGTGCCAAGCCAGTGGAGCTGATTGCAGAGTACCATGCCTATCGATTTAACACGCTTTTTTGTAGTTTTCGAGTTATAATTTTTTTTCGATATTTTTCCTGACTCAACGAGATGATGGCTTTTTTTTGATGATCTTTTTTGTCAACTTTGAACAAGAATGTACTAAATAGGGCATTATTTGCTGAAATCGGTCGTTGAAATTAGTGTATCTGAAATCTTGTGATATTCATATTTTATAATTTATTATACTTCGCATATTTTTGTCAATCCTGATATTTACTATTCCTCTACGTTTAAGCACAGCTCAGTTGATAATAAAAACCTAAGTTTTATACCTACTACTATCCTTAACCACTAACATTGATATTAAATGGGGGATCCAAAATAACTCGAAAACTACAAAAAATCGTAGAACATACATGGGGGTTAAATCGATAGGTATAGGATAGGTACTCCTATCAGCTCGCACTGGCTTGACGTTGACACCTTAAAAGAAACACCCTCTATACAGGGTGGTACCCTCAGTACATCATTCTGAGCCCCCTACATAGAAATTTTTCATCGGTTATTGAAAAAAAAATCTGATCTTCCATACATTTTGACCGTGTAGGTATTGCATTATTGTAGGAAACTGCAGATTTTTTTTTCAATAACCGATGAAAAATTTCTATGTAGGGGGGCTCAGAATAATGTACTGAATACGTGGTAACCGTTTGCGCGTCGATGTCCCTTCCACCCTGTATACAAAGCTTGTTTATATTCCTGACCTATTAATCAATTTCAATTATCAAGAAAAACAAACTCCGGCAACGCAGCATAAGTAACTTGCCTAATAATGAGATTCGAAAAGTTCCAAACTAAAGTACGAATAATAAACAACGCCTAATAATATTCCAAACATGATTATGCTATTAAATCGAGTGGTATAAGCAATGGCAATCGATTTGAGTAATCGAGTCAGTCGAGTAAACACAATCGATACGACTCATCGCATTCGGATCACAAAGTGGATTCCAGTTTTTAGACGTCGCCATTTTGGGAATGGGGCAGGTGATCGCCGGCGCAAAGTGATAGGTGCTCCATCTAATCTGCCGAGCGGCAGCTCAATCTTGTCTTCAATCGAATCTCCTTGATTGCGTCAAGCGTCGATATATAGGGAAATTTCATCCGTGCGCCTAATATCATTGACACGGCGCCGATATCTGAGCGAAGGAAAAGACCATTCTTTTAAAACAATGAAAGCAAACATGAGACTTCACTTTATTACTCCGTTTGCAGCAGACTTTAATTAATTAATGTAAGTGCCGGTGAGTCTCGGGAGATTGGTCATTAATTAAATGGGTCTTTGGCTATCGATCTACTGGCAAACAATACACTTTATTACTTTTATTACCCATTTCATTCGCTGTCTACCCGGCCGTGCTGAGCTGCGGTTGCTTTTTACTATTAATGAGTGGCCGACATGGCCGGCCAGTGGCCAAGGAGTTCCTAATGGACAATGTATGGTTTTCTTTACATTCTCCGTACAGTGTGGTACAAAGTTATGTATTCGATAGCAATTTAGTTGGAAGGCTGTTCGAAAGTCAGCGCTGGTAATACAATCAAGGTTGTGTAATAGATTTAAGTGAATTATAACAACGTAGGCGTTTTATTCTTTGCTTCTCGTAGTAATTTCTTACAAAACAACGTGTAGGTACTGAAAATACTAATGTAGATATAGCTTACTAGCTTTTGCCCGCGGCTTGCCCCGCGTGGAGGTCGGAACTTATCCCACGGTAACGTACTACCGGGATAAAAGTATTCTATGTCCTAATCCAGGTCATGGTCTATCCATGTACTAAATTTCATCTAAATCCGTTGAGTCGTTTTAGCGTGAAAGCGTAACAAACAAACAAACTCACTTTCGCTAGATGATAAGTTTAGTTTCATAAATAATAGTAAGTACTAGCTGTGCCCGCGACTTCGTTCGCGTGCATGTCGGTAAACAATACATAATGTGTCGCTTAGATATGGTGTAGGTATCACTTCTCCAATAAAAATGAAGAATCTTGCGATCTTGCCTGGTAGGAACCGCTACCTGGGGTTCTCTACCACAGCCTTTCAGTTACTGCGGTTTATGATAGCGGGGTTTAACACGTATTCGGACTGCTGGAAACACAACGCGCCATTCGAACGAATAGCGGGGTTTACACGTACCTACAGTTTGGACCCCGGATCTGTGGACTGCGTTCCAAACCGCGGATGGATCTGTGCGGTTTGGACTGCGCATTAAACTGTCTTTCGTTTATACCGTGAACATCCATGTTTATGGAGGCAAAACTTTTAAAAACGATCGAAGTCAATAATTAGTTGACCACGGATAGCCAGTAATTTTCTTTGATTTCTGTACCAAATCACAGTACGTGTACCTAGTGTACGTTATTGAGGAGTTCAATTGTCTGATCTTCACCAACTCTGGAGTAAACTCTTTCAAACATAAGGTGTGTGACATACGGACGGACAGACGGACAGGACGTAATGATAAGACTTCCCTTTCTATGTAGGTACTATATATTTGGCTACGGAACCCTAAAAACAGAAGAATTGAAACTTCTTTCTTTTTGAAGTCGGTTATAAAGATGCCTCAAATAATCTCGACCTATAGAGAGAAATCCAGGTCCAGAGACCGGAATTCCAGGACAGCATCTATTTTATGACTGAAAAAGTGTCACTCTTCTGCGGAAAATCTTGACACCGCGATTCCATCTATACAACATCTATCGGATACAGTGGTTAACTGGAAGCTCGCTCTGCGTACAATAAATAAACTTCCAAATGGAAACCCAGTTTTGATTTAAAAAAAAAGTGTGTGTGTCAGCTCTGGCGACTACTGGCGTTTCCTCCTTTTTTTGTGCCGATCCGACTTTCTATTTTTCGGCCATTTCTGTCGGGTTTCTTCAATGAATCCAGTGCTACACAAAAAGCAACATTAAGGTGTTAAGGCGCTCGTCCCGTCCCCCCTCTCACCCAAACTCTGAACCCCTCCTCCTACTCTAACTCTCCTTTCAACCACATCTTACCACCACCACCAACGGCTTAAAGTGCTTTCCGAGGCACGGAGAGTCTCGGTATGTAAAGATGGTCACCCATCCACTGACCAACCCTGGCAAGCGTAGGTAGCTTAACCTGCTGGATCGACCCATCTGGTTAACCACCAATAGAAAGCGATTTTTACTTTTAGTACCATTTGGTATCAATAGATGTCGTTACGTGTATGAAGACACCGTAATGAAAAGTTCTTCTTGAACACTTTAAATTTATATATCTTTTGATAGACTGAAGCGATTGCGATGAAACAAAAACTAACTAAAACTCTGAGTTACACACAATATTTGAGTATAAAATTTAACCATATTGGTTTTGTACTTTTGACGTGATACTTGCACAAAAATTTATGAACTCTCACAGACAAACAGACAAACAGATAAACAGACAAACAGACAAACAGACAAAAATGAAAAAAATGGTAGAAATGGCATCTGTTGGTGTTTCTTTAACACCCCAACTATTTTTTTTTTAAATATTTGCAATGTACAGAAACGCCTTGTCTACAGATTTATTATATGTATAGATCACCAATATTTTGTATGTATTCAATTTCTTTTCGAATTAGACTACATGACGTATTTCCCAACTTAAATACAGAGGAAAATTGATTATAATAAAATTTACGTAACTTGACCAAAATAAATTTAACCTGTTGATAATTATTCATAATCACCGATAATGTTACCTTAACGATTGGGTTATCGTGGAAACCAATAAATGCGGAGGATATCCGTTGAATTAATTTTATAACATTTAAATTTGATGGCATTCACTTTTAAATATTCATTTGGTCATTAAAAGGGTCCATTAGGGCAAATCGTGGCCATCACCGGCCGTTATTAAAAATCGCCGGGGAGTGCTAATAATGTGGCGGTAGATTGTGACACTTCCCGTTATGAGGGATATTGTTCTTGTGTTACGTCCATTATAGGATGCTCCTTTTTCAATGGAGGAACATCACAGATGGTTGCTTCAAAGCTTTAAAAGGCAGCAGAGCTTGAGATATAACCATAGACGAAGAAAAAGATGAGAAGAAGATGTGCCCAGTATGTTAAAATATATCGGAACCCTGTGTCTCCACTTTTTCCCTGTGTTCATGACTTTTAAAGACAAATACGTTAAAATACTTGTACTTACATATGGAAAGTGATTCCATGATTTACATGGCTTCGGTGTTTACAAGAAACCACTGAACAACACGGCATTCTTATAAATTGTCACGGTCACAGTCGAAAGCGCACTAGTTCGCGGAGACGGAATTTGTACTATGAAGGGCTCATACCAGGCATGTCCTAACTCCTTCAGTTTTTAATAGGGGCTAAGTAATAACAGCCGCACGGTTCGATTGACCAGGTTAAGCTACGCTTGCCGGGGTTGAACCGTGGATGTGTGCCCATCTTTACATACCGAGACTCCTCCGTGCCTCGGGAAGTGGTCCCGGCTATCTTTCGTTGATCTTTGACAGTCGTTACGGGTCGTCACAAGCCCGAAAGTCTGACTACCACTCTTACCAGTAACTGGGTTGTGGAAGTCAGATAGGCAGTCGCTCCATGTAAAATACTGGTATTCAGCTGCATCCAGTAAGACTGGAACTTCCAAAATATTTGGGAAAAGGCTAGGCAGATGATTTAATATTATTATTGTTTATTTAACTTCAGTTTCTAATGTAACCTTTTTTAAATAATAAATGGCAATTAAATAAGCTCATTAGTTTAAAGGAACACTCACGAGAGCAAGAATTTGCACAGATTATACGCTGCCAAGAAAACTTTTCCTCAATTATATTCTCATATGCACTTATTACAACAGCTTTCCGAGTTTCCAACTACCGCTTATCTACTCAACTTCTGTTTCAAATAATTCTACAGCCACTTTAATTCCATCTTATTACAGATTTAGAATGCCAATTAGGTACAATATTTCTCCATTAGCAAAGTGGCGACGGAAACATTGTTGGGAGCTTGGCAGGATGCCTACTACCTTCGTCTGAGTGGCGGTAAAAACGATATTTTGGGTCAATTGCAAGGAGAATGAGGTTCACTCGGAGTACAAAGTCTTTGCAAGTATGGGAATATAGTTATTTATTTTTGTCAAGGATACAAGTTTATTTAATTATGTACGTCGTTGCTATCTGCTCCATTTAAATAATAATAATAAATAAAATGTTTAATTTGTATTTTTTTTTATTAAATTTTTTATATTTTTAAATGTTTTAATATTTTTCATATTTTAAAATATAATTTATATGGTATATTAATGAAACAAAGGAAATAATAATAAATTTTGATTAGGAAATGTGGGTTTAACTCATCTAAACAAAAACACAATGTACAAACACAATGTCTTTGCCTTCCTCCTACAACCTTAAGTAAATGAAGTGTTAAGTTTCCCCTATAATAGTGTTTTGAGAAAATACAAAGTTTTCTGTTTATGTATTGTGTTGGCATTTTTTTGTATTTTGTATTGTTCTTCTTCTATTTTGTGGAAACTGCAAATGATACAAAGTTGCTGTTTTGAGCCGGAAAGTGTGAAATATTTTACTAAATGTTCGGGAAGAAAGTATTTTGCGTGAGATGTTTGTGTACGCTTGCATCAAATAAATTTACTGAACCGATTACAAGGATATTGTTACCGCTAAGGATTTAAATTGACGTTAAGGTTGTCTTGTAATTTACATTAGATTAGGTATGTTTTTTAGTTTTGGATTGTGTGTATTGTAATTTATATTAGTAAGTTCATAGTTATAAATCCTACAAAAAAAAATTAGTACCTACGTAGGTACCTATGATTAAGAACTAATTTGCGTGCCCTAAACAGGCAAAATATGTATTGTGCTTAAACCATCCATTTCAACCACACATAACAAGACCCTTCCGTGCCTCGGAAAGCACCTTAAGCCGTTGGTCCCTGGTCCCGGCTGTGGATTCATGGATCTTTGACAGTCGTTAAGAGTCGTCAAAAATTCTGACAACCAGTACTACCAAGGGATATCGTATTACCGTCAGATAGGCACTCACTCCATGTAAAATACTATTATTTAGCTGCATCCGGTTAGACTGGAAGTCGACCCGACATAGTTGGTAAAAGCCTAGGCAGATAATGACTTAGTCACTGACATGAAATTAATATATTTGCTCACCATGTCATGGCAGGATATGCTGAATACAAAATTACTTTAATATCTATCGCACCATATTCTTGCAAGTAAATATTTTTGATTTCATTTGATTTGAAACACTTGGGAAACTGCTTTTATTTTCAAAAGGATCGGTTGAAAATATCTAAATGTTTCAAAAGTCTATCAAATTCTACAACTACCCCATTTAGCTACAATAAATAACTCATCCAACTTTGAGGTAGTTACCTTATCGTCAACAGAACCCCTAAATCATAACCGAAAACTCCATACAATATTCCCAAACATTTCTCAGTGATAAAGAATACGTTTTGTGAGTAATTTCCCGGGGAAAGCTGAGCCGGCCATTGTGATAACTGCCCATTGAGAAGGGTTACTCTGTCAGTTCCGGGGCACAACATCGACAACTAGGTACAGAAGGTCAGCTTCATACAACGAGTGAAAACTCTCGCACACATAGACACGCGTCTATGTACAGCGAGTGCAAGTTCACTTGCGATTGTGACTGGCATTTGTTTTGGCTGGTTTACACAGTGCGAGCTGCTGACTAGTCAGTAGAAAAGCTACTCGCACTGTGTACTCGCATGCCAGTATCCCGGTTTGCCATGGCAGTTTTCAGAGAGTAGCTGCCTAGTCTCTTGCGAGTTGTGTGGTTGGAAAGATTATACAGGATTCTCTTACGACTGTCTGGCGAGCTATGCCGAAAGCGTCCGAACGATGCGAGTGCACAAAAATGTTTAAGTTATAATCGCCGGCACGAGTCGTGAGCACAAATTCCATCGCCCTCGTCCGCGTGCTCTTGTATTCTGTTTTCTATCTGTATCTAAATATGCTTGATAATATATATTGATTTCATTGCTCTCACCCATGTGCAACCTGCCGTTTAAGAGTAGAGTTTGTGCTCACGACTCGTGCTGGCAACTATACCTACTCGGCTGCGAGCTACTGTCCAACTCGCAACTGCGAGTAACTCGTATGATACGTACACACGTACGTCACAGTGCGAGTTGCTGCACTGTAGCTCGCTCTGTGTAAACTAGCCGTTAGAGATCGCTATAAGTAACGTGCCTATGTGTGCATGCCCCTGTTTTCATTCTTAGTATAGAGCTGGCCTTCTGTTAACTATCTACTCTGTCAGTTCCGGGTTGTTCCAATTGCAAGGGAACTCTGACTTCACCGGTTTTATAACCTGATGAATGTTTCTTTGAAGGCAATGGTACATTTGCTCGATTAATTTTGTACTACGAAAATTAAAATCCCGGTTTATTAATTTAGATAAGACTTTATGTACGGTGGCTCTTATTTTGTCAAAGTTATTTGCTTAATTGGCTCTATTTCATTGTTAGTCCACGTTAATTGGTTGTGGATACTAAAAGAGAATTGAGTGTGTCAAATAAAGTAGACTTGATAAAGTAATTGAGTTTCCGATTGAGATTTTATCCATCTGAAAGCAGCGGTAAAAGATTTGTAAGATGACTTTGCAGTTTCTAGAGAAGGGCGAGAGTTTTGGAAGAAGATTATATTCTGTTGGCGTAAAAGGTCACATTGGCTAACGAATTCTGGCAAATCTTCTAAGGTTAAGCGCTTAAAGCACTTGCAGCGTCAGATTAAGCGGAGATAAGTCACGTTTAAGTTGTCAACGAGAAAAATTGGCCTCATCTCGACGGCGCATAGTTTATTCAGATAATTATTAAGTACTTGGTTGAATAGCATGAATTTTGAAGTGCGAATTATGCAGTTAGGTGTCAAAGGCATTTTTGCTTGTTTTAATTTTATCGTAGAGTTAAAGAGTTTTCTCTGTGTCCATGACCGACAAATCTATAAAAAAAAAACCGGTCAAGAGCGAGTCGGACTCAAGTAATTTCAGATTTTTCTCTATGCAAACTTCGGAGATAAGGGGGGCGGTATGTTTTTTACATTTTTTATCAAAAGTTGAAAACTATGGGGCCTGAAAAAATAAAAAAAATGTTTGAGAATGTGCAAACAGCGCGCTTTCATATGACATCCCACATGCCGTAGTAGCTACACTTAGAATTTTTAAGACACCATTTCAGTCCCCAAAAAAAAATGCATATATTTTTTTATTTCTTTCTTATTTGCAAAATACTTGGGCAAACGTCATCTAAAACTGTTCCAAATTTCAAGTTGCATAGCATAGCATTAGTAGTTTTTGAGATATCCAGCTGTGACAGACAGACAGACAGACTGAGTCGCACCATAAGGGTTCCTTTATACCATTTTGGTACGGAACCCTAAAAAGTGACCTAATTAAAACAACACCTTTATAATTTCTCAAAACGCCTGCAGGCGCCCCCGCTAACTTCAACTTCTTTGCTTAGCTTTTGATGGTCCTCAACTCAATATAAGAAGTCGTGTTTGTCCGTGTTTGGGCCTGAAGCGCATGTTTCCTGATCTTGTAAAGACCTTTTCAAAAGCCCAGTATTGAGTGCGGTTGAAACGTTTCGTTCAAACGCGAGTTAAAGAGATTATGGATGAGGAGTTCTCTCTCTTTTGTTTGTATTGCATGGTTTTTTTTCCTCCTTAATTTCTTTTGGTTTTGAGTGTTTGAGAGTGGTGGGTAATGGGCGAATCGATTTTTGAAGGAGTCGCTAAGTAGGGCAGGAAATTAAATGTTGTTTTTTTTCTTTTCTGAGTTGAAATGTGCGGCTTTTTGATGTGGCGCAGGTTGATTTTTATTCAAGTATTTTTGCAAATTTCAGACAAATTGAAACCGATGAAGTAAATTGTATTTTGTTTCTGTAAATTGGTTCTAAAAATACTTTGGGCTAATTTTTCAATCGTCAGATAACTTTTTTCTATGGAATAAATATGGCGGCTCGACATATTTTCTATACAAAAACTGTCAAAACGTCAAACATATTCCCCAAAAAAGTTACCTGACGGTTGAAAAATCGGGCCTTAGGGCTAAATTTTCAATCGTCAAATAACTTTTATTTATGGAATAAATATGGCGGTTGGACAGCTTTTGTATAGGAAACATGTCAAACTGTCATTTTAATTTTTTAGTTTGTGTGGGTTTTTCGTGTTAAAAAACATATTCTAGCATCAATATTCCTGAATTAGATTCTCATTTACACTTTTACCCACGAAAAAATATATAAAGAACGGGTCGTCTCCACCAAAACCTAAGCCTTCACCTTACAAAATATTCCTCTTACATAAAACCAATCAAAAGCTTACTTACGACTTATACCTACGTACGCGTATAATAAAGGAGTCTTCATACGGATAGTTGGAGGTCGCAACTCCAAGCGGTGGTCTAATCTTAGAGGATAATCCGCTATCAATGAGACGTGAGAGCCGCCGGGTATGTGCCCCGCGCGCGCATCGATCTGCAGACGTATGTAATTAATATGACGGGGCTTTATAAGGAGGATATTTAGCGAAAATAGGAATATTTTTTTGGATCTTAAGATTTGAATTGAGGTAAACAAAATTGTATTTTTTTTGTTTCCAGTGAAAATCATTAGGGTAAGTTTTAAACTTTGTTAAAGGTTAAATATTTCAAGCGGCAAAACACACAATATTTCGTATTTGACAAATTTAAAATGAACGAATGGTCACAACTTTGTCTACGTACGTTTTTGTTTGTCTGGCAATGTATATGAGCCAGATTACATTCACAACTTGACAAATAAACGACGTTTTTTACCCCTAAATTAATCTACGGAAGTCCGAAAACATGCCAACCTGCCGCAATATCAAGGCGATTAATTGCCGCTTTTAAAAATACTCATTTGGCAAAAAAAAAATGGCATAAATTGCTCATAACACCCCCGGCGCGTTGAAAATGTTCAGGACGAGATTTTAATTACAGAAATATTATTAAGTCAGTCGTCGAATAAAAGCAATTTAGGTGTAAAAATACGAGCGACCACGGGCGGGACAAAGGCTGAGATTTCCATATATAAAAAGCATAAATAATTTCGATTGTGGCCACCGAACACATAAATATAGTAGAGTTTTGGCGCCTCACACACGTGCGCAAACAGCCGGGGGTCGCGCAAATAATGCGAGTGTCACGTGAGGGGCGCGGGGTCGAGAGGCGGGGGCGGCGGGCTGAGGCTTCAGGACTTGAGGCACGAGGCTGCGAGGGGAGGGGGGGATCCTCGGACGAAAAATAAATAGGTACACAATCTCTGGCGCACAAATACACACATTTCGACGGTGTAATGTGTTTGCGGTGCTACAGAAAATTTTATTTTCTCGTGTGACAAAAACGTGTGTTGCGCACAGCGATACTCGAATTATGTGACGTTTGTTGTGATAAGAAATCGGAGGGATATTGTCGGGTGATGTTACGATAATATTGGGAGAATCGGGATAACATAATCTGGACGAACAACGACTCAGTTACGAAAATATTGTAGTAAGGGGATATAATAATAGATAACTGTATAAAAACGGGAAACTTATTCTTTGAAGAAAATGAAAAAGACAATTGTAATAATGCAATACAGATAGTATTGTACTGTCCAATAGGGTTGTTGCCTAAGTAAAAAAAAAAGAAATTCTATTTAGTCCGTCAGTCAGATAAAATATTAGACACGTATTTTTGCTATATCATATTAGTAAAAAAATACTGGCTTTCTGTTGACTATCATTTCCCTTTTTTTTGTTAAGTTTTTTTTAGCTGTAAGACTTCCATGCTGAAATAAATAAATAAATAAATAAACATATAGATAGAACTCATTAAAGTTGGGAGCGAGCCCCCCGCTCGCTACGTCCCAACTACCTAGGAATACAATCTAGCAAGGAGGGACGTCATGTCAAATACGAGATGACGTAAAAAGAAAAAAAACGTGTCCAATGACAAAACACAATTTTAGTTATCAACCCTATTGTGTCGTTTCAAATTAAATAGGTATTTTAGTCGCAGCATGGACCAGTGGCCTTAGTGTGAGTTTTTATACTTACTCGATCGCGTTTACGTTAACGTTGCCGTACGTCAATTTGTATGAAATAATTGTGATTCCCATTGCAGTCACCAGACGGCGCTTATTTAGTTTCAGTACAAACTGACGTTTACGTTAACGTGATCGAGTAAGTTTAAAAACTCGCACTAAGCCCTCTGAGGCCTTAGTGCGAGTTTTTATACTTACTCGATCACGTTAACGTAAACGTCAGTTTGTACTGAAAATGAATAAGCGCCGCCTGGTGACTATAATGGGAAACACAATTTATTTATTTAAATATTTATTTATTTATTTATCACAAACACTGCTACCATTACAGGAAATTCCTAATGCGGTAGCGTGGTCCTTAATTAAACTATCTAATTATTAACTATTTAATTATTCCATACGAATTGACATAAGGTAACGTTAACGTAAACGCGATCGAGTAAGTATAAAAACTCGCACTAAGCCCACAGAGCAGTGGTTGCTCATTGGTTACGGTAGCGAGTTACAAGTTGTAGGTCGTAGGTTCGAAGTTTCGAACCCAAGCAGGCACTACGTGTAAATTATTTCATCACCACTGCTCTCAAAACGGTGAAGGAAAAAATCGTGAGGAAACTGGCATGTCCTACAACCAAATATTCGAAGACATGTGACATCTACCAACCCACCCTAGGCCCACGTGGTGGATTATAGCCTACTTCCTCTCACAGAAAGAGGAGGCCTGTGTCTCAGCAGTGATAACATTATAGGCTGATTATGTGGCATACATAATCATCCAATAAATAATTGTGTCTTGCTGACAAAGTAACAACAACAACAACAACACAACAACAACACAACAACAACACAACAACAACACAACCCAACAACAACACCGCCACAACATAACAATCCCACCATGAAACGTCGTCCAACGCAATCACTTCCATGATACACAAACGCAAGTCAAAGTTGGTCACTATGTACGTCACAGATAGGCACACATCTCCGTAGGAGTTGCTCCTCTTACGGCAGTCTATAGGCCTCTCAAGCCCCACCGGTCGGCCGCGTCATTTACATAGGAGCCTCTCAAATCCGTCTGTTTGTTCTGTCCGTTACAAGGCAGGACAGAATCGGAAGTAATTAACTTTATGCTTAAAGCTAAGTGTACTCTCAAGTTAATCGTATTATGTCGGAATGTCGGGAAGTTGGAAAGCGTGAGTTCGGAATTCAAAAAATGTTTAATGAAAATTAATTTTTGTTTGCAGCAGCGGCGGCCCAGCGGTATTGGCCCCGACTTACGAGTTATATAATATAGGTCGAGGGTTTGCACCTAGGCTCTCGAAACAATCAATCTGCCTAGCTTTTTCCCAACTATGTTGGGGTCGGCTTCCAGTCTAACCGGATGCAGCTGAATACCAGTATTTTACATTGAGCGATTGCTTATCTGACCTCCACAACCCAGTAACTGGGTAATATGATATCCCTTTGTAAGACTGGTTGTCAGAATTTAGGGGTTCTGACGACCCGTAACGACTGTCAAAGATCCACGAATGACAGCTGGGACCAACGGATTAACGTGCTTTCCGAGGCACGGAGGAGTCTCGTTACGTAAAGATGGTCACACATCCACAGACCAACCCCGGCAAGTGTAGCTTAACCTGATGGATTGACCCGTGCAGCTGTTATTACTTAGCCACGAGCTCCTATACTACTAGTACTCTCGAAACGGTGAAGGAAAACATTCAGGCATAGAAAGATCCTAGATCCGAAAATTCGAAGATATGTGATGTCCACCAACTCGCATCGGGCCCGCGTGGTGGATCCCGGCCCACTCCCTCTGACACAGAGGAGACCTGTGTCCCAGCAGTGGGAACATTATAGGCTGATTATGCATTATGCAATTTTTATTTCTTGCTTGATTTTGTTTGATTGATATTATTTAATTCCTCTGTAGCACCTAAAGTCTTTATAACGCTCGAATGATTAAAATAGAAATAACGCTAAAGGATTAAGATTGATTCGACTATTTAGAGTATAATATTCACTTAATAGAACTGAAATAGCTACGCATAAGGTCACCAAGGTTAATCTATTCCGTTATGACCTTTGAATTATAATTGTTGATATCCCAAAATTATTCTTTATTAGCGGTCAAAACCAACGGTCAAAACTATCTTTTGACCGTTGGTTTTGACCGCTAAATAGTTAACGCCTTCGTATATGCCAGCCAAATGAAGCATAATTATTATTATGTATCTAGTAATCCTGACTAATATTATAAATGAGTTTGTTTATACGCTTTCACACTAAAACTGCTGAACGGATTTATATGAAATTTGTCTCATGGGTAGACCAAGAATACTTTTCATGCCGATATTCTTACGGAATCGAGCTTTAAGCAGGTGAAACTGCGGGGCACAGCTAGTTATTTATAAAAACTACTAGCATTTGCCCACGACATCGTCTGCAATCCAGGATAAAATGTAGCCAATTCAGCCGTTTTAGCATGAAAGCGTAACAAAGAAACTAACAAGTTAGGATACACACACATGAATTCGTCTATGATAGATCGATTCCATTCACAATATTAAGGCGGTGCCACACAAAACCAAGCCTACACCGCACTGCCCTTTATAATTACGCGGCTAAAATAAAAACGCTTTTATAGACCAATATCTCATTGCAAAGGTGGGCATATGCGAGCAGACAAGCGACTTTACGACGGACATAAAGCGTCGCAGAAAGGCGTGTTTAACCCCATAACGCGGAGGTATAAGGCCGATGTTACTTAACACCGTAACTTCTGTTTAGAGTCGCGCCTCCGCCTACATTGTCGGTAAATTCATGGGTGTCAGTTTATTTCTATGGATGTCTCATTCCACAGTCTCCCTGGGGCATCAGTATATTAAGCTATTGTGGTACTGCCGTACTTAGTTGATCTATGTAATTTGGGTTAAATGAACCCCGTAATACGGCGGAGTAAAAATGTTTGTGCCTTGAATATAATATGGGTTATTAAGTTGTAACAATGTAACTTGATGTTGGTGTTTCTTGTTTAAATTATGAGAAACCGTGTTTCTTAGCGTAAACTGTCTTAGCTTTAATCGCACTAATATTATAAAGGCGAAAGTTTGTGAGTGTGTGTATGTGTATGTGTGTTACTTCTTCACGCTCAAACGGCTAAACCGATTTGGATGAAATTTGGTACGTAGATAGCCTAGACCCTGGATTAACACATAGGCTACTTTTTATCCTGGTCTACGCGGGTGAAACTGACTGACTGACTCGTCAACGCCCAGCCCAAATAATTGGACCTAGAAAGCTGAAATTTTGCACAGAGTTTCCTTGTAGACAAGGAATAAAGAAGGATTTTCGTTCTTGTGGGATATTTTCTGACATCCACGCGGGCGAAGCCTTGCGGGAAGTGCTAGTCACATCATAAAATCGTGAGAAATTATATTGAATCAAAACTTACAAAGACATATTAGATTTCTCTGCATAAATCACTGACGGTTTTCGATAACAAAGACATCAGGAATGCTATACGTTTTGGCTCATCTCCAAAATCCTGCCATAAAAATTTTGAATGTTTACAGTAGATTCTACTTTCGATTTCTTCAGCCACGGAATCTTGGCTCGAGCCCCCTTACTACGTTCGTGTACAAACAAATTTGGTAGGCCAATGTCTTCGAAACTTTCACTGTTTGGCGGGCCGCCAACACCACAGCTCCACAGAATGCGGTGACTTTCGAATAAACCGAATAAAGATAACTTATTCCTATGATTTTTGGCCGCGACGCAATCGCTTTCGAATTATTCCCCTTTTCAGGTTCCGCACGCCGCATTGAATTTCAGAGGGTTATTTAGAATGTGCGGTTTTTACTTTTATGAAATAAGATTATGTGATTTTATTTGGCGGATCGTATATTTCTGGTGTATGCTCTGGCTTTATAATAAAAAAAAATCACATGTGTAAAGCTTTGGTTTCCTAGGAAAGCGGCCATAATGAAAATCTGTCATTTTCAAACCCCACCCCTCAAAGATTTAAATCGTTAGATTTGCCCTCACCGTACTTAGTCACGCAAAAAGTGTCCATACTGAGAAGAGTGAGCTAACACATTTATTAAATACCGTTTCCATGACAATCGAATCAAGTCACTTCGTCATTGTGTGTCAGAAATCAGAGGTGTCAAACAAGAACAGAAACGCGACTATCTTTTGATACGGTAGGGCGAATCTAACGATTTAAATCTTTGCAACTGCCATTATTTTCATGACAGCTGTCACTGCGGCCATTAAGTGCTGTGACCGCTCAGAGTCTCTGAACCTTGAAGGACATACTCGACCCGGTTATAGGTTAAAGTAAAGAGGCTTCATTATTCCTCTTTCTAATTTAAGCTTCATAATCCCACACACAATTTACAAGTCGAAGCTTAAATTCAAACACATATCTACAAAGTGATTCCTTGAACTCATCGGGGTAACGGAGGCCGGAGTTGAAACTAATTCAAAGACAATCTAAGAACTATCTTAGCAGTGGGTACGCTTCATCAAGCTACCGCGTGGTTGCCTTTATAAATTTCACGTGTACCCACTATGTATCTTTATCTGGCACTTTGGAACTGTTTTATGGTGCCTAAAGTTACCCAGTTTAGCTTAGGAGTGAGGCCGACATACTGTTGTGGAAGGCGATTAGCTGGAGCTGTTTGTGCCTGTCGAGCGAGTAAGGCAAAAGCTGAAGAGTTTTTGACGGAATGGACTTGTTTATTTATTTATTTAGATTTACCATCGTTTGTATACACTACATAAATTACAGGAAGCAACAGAAAATAAAGAAGTAATAACAAACAATTATAGGTAAATACAGCATTTTTTTATTATCACCTACTGTATGGGTGAACAATCTTAAATTAGAGCAGTTAAATTGTATTTGTATAAAAAAAAACAGAATGATACAACCGTCTCCAAAAAGCAGATAGAGAAAGAAAAAAAAAAAAATAATAATGAGCGCACTAAAATGAAAAATAAAATGACTTTTTTTGAATTTGTTTAAAATTATAGCTTTGGTCCTTACAGGCTTTTAAGGCTTAAGGATTTTTATTCTCGATTGTTTTCGATACTTACTATCGGATTACTAACTACTACTAACCCAGATATAGACTAATTTTCAAGATATTTTATAATCAATTTTACACAGGGAGTACCAAAAATGTGTGGACAATGGCAGTCCATCAAACTGAACAACTTTCTCCATGGGACCAACATCGTTATTGCAAAAAATAATCAGCCTTCGCATTCGCATACATTTGCTCGAGTAGGTATTGAAGTTTTCTATGGGACACATTTTTTTTGCGACTACGATGTTAGTCCGATGGAGAAAGTTGTTCAGTTTGGTAGTCTACCACACCCTTAAAGACCACACCTTTCTGGTACGGCCTGTATATATATAATATCTCGACAAATTTAAAATCGTTAAATTTTTTTCTTTATAATCCTACCTAAAAGCTCGCCACCTAGCTACCAATCCTTCCGCCCCGTATGTCTCACAGAACTTACCGGCATTATTAGCTACGTGACGCCAGCAGTACAAGGTTCACACCGACGTGTGCGCTGTTATCGCGAGCTATTTACCTCTAACGTGATATTAAGGATTACATTATAATAAGAAAGAAAAAATGTTTATTTGCGGTAAACATGACGCAAACTACAACAGAGTAAAATAATTATTTAAAAACAAATTGGGAGAAAATATGCGTCACATCTACGCAAAACGGCCACCGCTCAGCATAATGCCGCGACCCCATGCAAAATGGAGCCCCAGCGCTGGTTTTCAGCGATAGCCGGCGTTGACGCAATAACGTCGACCGGTGCAGCATGTAACAAATAATATGCAAATATAAAATAAATAAAAATATGTGTATAAATAAAATAATTAAAAATATGTGTATGAATATACGCTTCTAAAAGTATGGACCAAATATACCGAGAATGGCAACATTCGAAATAATCTGATGCGCTCGCTTAACGCGCCGCCCGTGTGCGCCCTCTTACGAGTTCAGGAGCTGGTTTGATAACTTGTAATTAGGGAATGTGATGTATGGTGTTTGTTATGGTTAATGGGCTTACTGAAGTAGGTATTTTGGAAGTTTTATGGGTTCATGGCTCAGATTTCATCATTTTATATTTAAAAAAAGGGAAATCTGAGAGAATGAAACGATGTCTGCCTCGAAAGTCTATACCTATATATAAAAGAATGTCGTGTTAGTTACACTATTTATAACTCAAGAACGGCTGAACCGATTAGGCTGAAAATTGGTTGGGAGGTAGCTTATAACCAGGAGACGGACATAGGATACTTTAAATATATAATTTTTCTGTACGTTTTTTTTTTTATATTATTATTTTTACTGAAATTACAATACAGCGGTGTTTCTTAAGTCTAAACTCGCCAAACTTTTACGTTTGATGGCGAGAGGCGCTCGTTTACATTTAAAACAATGAACCACCTTACGTGTGTTTGTCACCTAACCCCTAAACGGCTGGACCGATTTGAATGAAAATTTGTGTGTAGGTATATTTCAATTGGTTCCTGGATGGTTTGAAAACACAATTGCAGTCGGGTTCTAGGATCGTTCAGACAGGACAACGTCTGTAGGGTCCGCTAGTAAACTTATAAAAGGACTTTGCAATCATTTATTAAAAGAAAAATATGTACGGAACATGTCAGGAACGAAGTTCCTTAACCACACTCTCATATATTAGAGAGAGACAGAGAGAGAGAGAGAGAAAGTCGCAGGGAAGGGTATAACGCTTTTTTTTTACGTGACGATTTCTACCAGTCAACTCCTACCGCAAGCCGAGCTAAGAAACTTTGTTCCAAAAACTTTAAGTGAATAATAAAACTTTAAGTTTACATAAGTACATAGAGATTTAAGAACATATTGAAGCTGTAGCAGTCTTGGTTTAAAAAATAAAAATATTACACAAAACATGTACTTTAATAACAACGTGCAAATAAAATGTCGTTTGAATGCGACTGTGCTCGTAATTTTTTATTACAACACAAGTAATACCGCCTCACTTGTCCTATTACAAGAACGTTGTAACCGCCATCTTCGGTTCATTGTGACTTTCTTTGTGTTAAAGTACTTAATACAGGACAATATTCCATTCTATATGAATGGAGTAACATGTCGTTATTTTTTCATGAGTCGTAATTGAAGTTGTAACTGGTTATCTTTCTGAAGAGAATAATAAGTACTGGGTCCATAAAAGGGGTGTACAGTTCTTAAATTGTACATAACAGCCCGATTTAATCAAAAACTGTACATAACGAGCATATAGGGTGAAGTACAAACACGCGAAGAGAGCAGAAGCAGATTTAAGGGTGCTCATAGGTAGGTACTTTAATAAACTTTTATAGAATTCAGCGATAAATCTTTTTCCAAAATCAAGTCAATCCACAGAGAAAATCTTTCTACATAATGTTTTATAGTAAGAATGTCGTCGGTTATAGAACATAGACAAGAGACAACTGCGTAGTTGATGGAATTTAAAAACTATGCCTTCTCTGAACATGGAAAAGCTAGACAATCAATCTGCCTAGCCTTTTCCCAACTATGTTGGGTTCCAGTCTAACCAGATGCAGCTGAATACCAGTATTTTACATGGAGCGATTGCCTATCTGACCTCCACAAACCAGTTACTGGGTAATACGATACCCCTCGGTAAGACTGGTTGTCAGACTTTCGGGCTTCTGACGACCCGTAACGACTGTCAAAGATCCACGAATAACAGCCGGGACCAACGGCTTAACGTGCTTTCCGAGGCACGGAGGAGTCTCGGTATGTAAAGATGGTTTCCTATCCACTGACAACCCCGGCAAGTGTAGCTTAACCTGACAGATCGACCTGTTATTACTTACCCACGAGTTCCTCCTCAGGAAAAAGCTAGACCTTGTCTACTAATTCGCGGTTTCTGAGGTTTTTAAACGGAGTTTATCCATTCAATAGTCATTATTGGTTCAAAATCGTGTTTATGAACACTTCATTAAGGAAGAATTCAGCTTAAAAGTCGAGTGAATTAATATCGACGGTTTATCGGAGGACTTCAAAAACTGAGCATAAGGAAGGAATTCGCATAAATAGATACCTAATTTTGTCGAATCAATTAAGAATTCTTCAGAAACCGGCATAAGTCTTATTTACTATCCCCAAGGAAGTTCTCACATTACAACTAACATATACATGTATAGCATAAAACCGGCTTATTACAAACTAGACGATAAAACGCACGCGTTCGCATTATGTTTATTATGTCACCTGGCGTATCTCTGCGTGGTCTTTCGGTACGCGGTACGCGGGGTACGTGGCCTAGAGACAATACGCACAAAATAATGGGCTACGCGTTTGCGTATGACACTGCTCTCGTAAGCGTTTGTTTGTTTTCGACGGAGCGTTTCAATGAATTAGTGCGAGACGGCGAGTTTATGTGATAGTTTTCATATGGTGTAAATATACGTGGGGTGTAGAATTATTATGTAGGTTATTTTCAATTTTTTTTTGTGGGGAGTTCCGTTGCAGATTTATAAGGTTTCCGATTACCTGCATAGTAAGTATTGTGTGTTAGAATAAGATCAATATCTACATACATACACATACACAATTACACATACATAAACTCACGCCTTCTTGCCACGGGGGCAAGCAGAAACTACAGAACGCGACCTGCTACGATCCTAACATACTCGTACTCCTTTTGCCCCGTTTACGTTCATACACCAGGGGGTCTACTCACTAAGCACGAAGCCCGTAGTTTCGGTCTTCGTTACGGGTGTTTCCTACTCCGGAACACCTACGGACATATGATTGGTTCGGGGCCCGAACGAAGTATGAATGACAACACGATTTGACAGTTGTCCCTACTCCCGAGGTGTTTTTGCCCGTCCGAAAAATTAACTTTTACACTTGTTTTGATGGATCTTTATGTCAGACGGACGGATGGGCGGACGGACTTAGGGAGTAGGCCCGTTGGTCATACACGCACACCGGTTGCTAGTACCTACTACGCACCTGAACTTTCTGAAGAACATCACCAATAAGGTCACTATATGTCTTCCCAGGTCCTCCTCCCGGCGTTTCCACTCACATCTGCTTTGTAAATACCTTCTGTTAGTCGCCTTTCATTCATCCTCTCAACATGCATCAGCATTTAAATTCACGTCAGTTAACATGATAGAAGTTCAAAAGGAGCTTTTTGATATTGTACTCTTGTTTCGCTTTGGAGAATATACTTTTTCAACTGACAGTTGATGTATCAGGCAAGGTTACGGTATTGTTACTCTGTTCATTATATCATAATCAAAGTTTAAAATGTAAACCATTTAAATAAAACACAAATCTTTCCAAATATACATAATATCTAACAACACATTACCTCGCAGGAAACGTAAACACCAAGAACAGGAAAAGCAACGCAATGAATGACAGAATGAGTTGCCAAAGGAGACAGGCGAGCTTCAACCGACAGTAAACTTAAAAATATAAATGTTCTGTTTACTTACAAGTGAACGCGATTCGCGTCGTTTACGACATCGCCCTCATTCCTGCTCGAAATTACCGAGCACCATTGTTCGGAGCCGTATAAAGACATAAAACTCAAAAATAACTCAACACCAATAGAGATATTGGTCCTGCGGTACGTAAAATTTTGTTTACAAACCTTTCTGTAATCACTTGGGCTGGTAAGTGTGGATGTACAGGTTCCTGGTGGTCATTAAAATTTTATAGACATGCTTCGTGTGAAAAGGAATTTAATAGATTGTAAATTATAATAATGTTGTGTGCGGAACAGAGCTTTGCATTCTGTGGCTGAAAACGTTTCGAAATAACCAGCGCTTAAGAGACCGTATTTCGCTGATTTACGTGATTTTTTTTTTATAACACTGTATTTCTAGAAGTTACAAATGTACAACATGAAACATTATTTCAATTGTGATCTAATGTATGAGCTACTTTTTTATTTTTATTATTTAATTTTGATTAATCGACCTAAAACTGGCGACTGTTTTGTGATTTTTGGTGAGAGGTTTAAAAAATCACATGTTTGCGAATCTTTTTAACGTTAAAGGCTATGAAAAAATTACAATGTATTTCTTGAAAAGTCGTCTATACTTTTATAAAAATTTTGAGTAAAAAAATATTTAACTTAATCAAATTTTTTAGTAAAAGGAGCAAATAATTGCTTTTGATATCAGCTCGTTTTAGTCTCATTTTAGAACTCTTGTTCATAAAATTAAAAGAACAGAAATAAATTTCGGTTCAAAATCTACCCATTTCCTGAAAAAAAACTGCAAAAAAATTTAATAAATTGGCAATAAAAATCTTTTAAAACAACTTAAATCTCGCATTATAACACAAAATAATAAAAATAGCTCATTCATTAGATCGTAATTGAAATGATCTGTCATCATGACTCATGCTTATAGAAGTACAGTATTTTAACGGTAAAATCACGTAAATCAGTGAAATCGGCAAAATTTCGTATACAGCCTCTTAAAATATATTAGAGGAAAAAAAGAGAAAGGAACGAGTAAACAACGTTGATTATTAGAAAAGACAGAATATAATAATATCTATCGTTGCTCATTACGAACTAAAATGGCCGCCACGACGCGGACCGCGCTGCTTTCGATCAAATTATACAGCGTACATGATGAATGTATGAGGAAATTACATGAGAGATGGCATCGCTCATTACAAGGACGCTTGTTCACTGTACGACGCGACGCGCCCGAAACGCAGACGTTTGAATTTTACGAGCGTTTTGTACGCTAGGTGTCGCTTGATGACTATTACATGGTATTGTAATTTTTTATGCTTATGGGACTCTGTAGCGTAATTCTGTAATTTTTTATACGTAGTCATAATAAGTCTGTGCAGTAACGAGGTTGACGGATATAATTTATTAAATGATTATTGTATGAAAGTTATATTTGAGGATTGTTAATTTTTTTTACTAGACTTGATGCAGAGAATGCCCTGCTCTTTTTCCTTTTGCTATGAGAAGCTGAAGACTTTAATTTAAACATTTAAAAACCTTTCCATCCGTTATCTTACTGGCAAATAATAAACCTTCTGAGATAGAGTTGCCTCCATTCCATTTACACAAAACTTAAAAGAAAGTACTGGACACTGTCTGTGTTAAAAACTGCACTATCCTGAATAAGGTTCAGAATCCGGCTGCTTGTTGAGTGAGTAGGCGCTCTAGGAGCGAAAGGGACGTACAAAATTCGTTTTCAACAGAATGTTAAGTGAGTTAAATCTCCAAATAAAAGGTGGGTTGCCTACTCAGCTAGCTTCAGTTGCTGACTCCGACTTGCTATGGTAATGAAGTTGTGACTCAGTCCCTTGTCGCGTCCCGCGGTCCCCTCGCTTCACCCCCTCCGTCGCCGTCGTGGTACAAAACAGTCGTTATCTCGGGCGATGATCTAAATGTAAGGGTTCAGTGTTGGCCGTGATTGCGGACGCCTCAGGACATACGATTGTTTCAGATAACAAGGCGGAGTTGTAAACTGGGTTATATTGGTAGCGCTGAGTGATGTTTAGAAAAATGTTTGCGGTAGACGTGTGAGGGTGTGTGAGTGTTGTTACGTGTCACGGAATTGTAGGGTGTCGAATATTTTATGTTTTATTTTGTGACTGCTACTAAATTTAGAATATATAACAGCCTTTTTTCCGTAAAGTTCCCCCGTGCTAAAGTATTTCAGAATACAATGAGGCCAAAAAAAGCGACCAAGTTTACAAAACAAAAATAGATGGTTTATTTTCGTCCAATCTCACGCCTACACAGTAATTTAATTTACTGAAGTCCATAAAAATAATTTTGACTGATAAAAATAACGTAGGCAAACTTTTTAAGTTCATAAAAGTTTTAACAAACCTTTCAAAATTTGCCTGACCTTACCTTAAAACTACCCTCGAGATTGTTTTCAAAAACTTTCTCCTACCCTCTGAACGTAAATGATTTTTAGAATATATTTTTATATACTTAGGTAGTAGTATACGTAGGTAGTTATCATTAGGTTTTATAGAGAGGTTTCGTAATGAAAAGTGTTCATATTTTGCGAAGTTAGGAACTTCATAAATATTGTCTAACTGTTCTGTTCCGAACGGGCCGAGTCGGTAGAGATTGTATCTATATAGAAGATGCGATATTCAGATAATGTTACAGCCTTTTATAATTATTGGAATGGCCGGTGATAATTTTTTGTTGCTCGCTTCCTTATGAAAGTTAGTGGAGAAATGGAGTTTAATTTTCGAATGAAAGGAGAACAGTTATTCTTTCTTCTTTCTCTTGTTTTGGCTGTTGTGGTAATCATTAGATTACATGATGTTTACATTCAGAGAGAAAAAATGTTATGCGTTTGGCCCATGCACAAAAAAGGCCGAAAAAAATTTTGTTCGTCATTTACATTATTAAAAGATATTGGACACGTACCTAATCAAAAGATTACGGCGATACATTAACTTAAAATGTGGCGTGACGTCACACCTTGATAGATTTTATACGTAGTTTGTTATAGTTGTGACGTAGCGAGCCCCCACTCCCCAACTTTAATGCGTTTTATCTAAGTCATTTTTTATTAATATGATAAAGCAAAAATATGTGTCTAATATTTTTTATTATCTGACTGAGACGAACTAAATAGAATATCATTTTTTTTACCTAGGCATTATCCCTATTGGTATTCTTAAATACTTTGCTGTTTTTAGGGTTCCGTACCCAAAAGGTAAAACGTCACCAGGCTGTATCTCATGAACCGTGATAGTTATACAGTTGAAATTTTCACAGGTGATATATTTCTGTTGCCGCTATAACAAAAAATACTAAAAAACAGAATAAAAAAAAAATAAAAAAAAATACAGAAAATTTAAGAAAAAACTAAAGAAAAAAAAATTAAAGAAAACCTAAAAAGAAATAAAGAAATGGTACGGATAATGGTACGGAACCCTCGTTGTCGAGTCCGACTCGCACTTGGCCGGTTTTTTTGTTACAAAATTCAGCATAATACGCTTTTCTAAAAATAGGTTAACAGTCTACAGCTTACGTGTTTCTATTTCAGTGACTACCTTTGCGTTATCGCAATTGATATTTAAATTGTAGAAGTGATATCAAGCGGTGATAAAAATGTCACGGCAGTGACCACCGCTGACTTGTTTGTGGGTAGTTCCGGCGCGATGGTGCTGATAACAGTGATAAGGAACATTTGCATAAACGCCTTAAGTACCGAATCAATGGGTGGTGGAAACGTGACTAGTGCGAGTAAATCAGTAGGCTACTGTGTAGTATGTTTTTCAGGATACTTTGTTGGTTTTGGAATTGAGGTGGAACACAATATTTGTTTTCATAGAATATGGGCATAAGAGGAGCTCGTGTCTAAGTAATAAAAGCCGTATGGGTCGATCCATCAGGTTAAGCTACGCTTGCCGGGGTTGGTCAGTGGATGGGTGACCATCTTTACATACCGAGACTCCTCCGTGCTTCGGAAAGCCGACCCCAACATAGTTGGGAAAAGGCTAGGCAGATTGATTGAGAATATGGGCACAACATTTTATGTTCACGTAAATGTAAATCAAGTAAATAAAGTGTAAATCATTTCCTTTTTGGTACGGAACCCTATTCCGTACCAAAATGGTAAAAAGGAACCCTTATGGTGCGACTCAGTCTATCTGTCTGTCCGTCTGTCACAACTGGATATCTCAAGAACTACTAATGCTATCAACTTGAAATTTGGAACAGTTTTAGATGACGTTTGCCCAACTGTTTTGCCAATAAGAAAGAAATAAAAAATATTTTTTGTTTTTTTGCAACAGGGATTGAAAGGGGACTTAAAAATTCGAACTGAGGCGACTAGAACATGTGGGGCATCATATAAAAGAGCGCTGTTTGCAAATTCTCAAACATTTTTTTTTCTTTTTTAGGCCGCATAGTTTTCGACTTTTGATGAAAAATGTAAAAAAAAAATACCGTTCCCCCTCCATCACCGAAGTTTGCATAGAGAAAAATCTGAAATTATTCAATGTGATAGAAGTTTATGTAAAGATTACAGAAAAAATAAAACGATGTCATTAAATAGCACACTTTTTCAGAAATCTTAATGGAACCCTGGTGCGCGAGTCCGACTCGCTCTTGTCCGGTTTTTATAAATAGTGTTTAAGGAAAGAAAGTAATTATTTTGAGGAACTTTTATGCATTCTTTCTTGCAGTGTCATCATTGCCCACATGTCGCAGAGTTGATGAAAAATGTACTACGAAAGAAAAAGCAAAAAAAAAAATGGTTGCATTTCTTGTCACAAAAACTACGTCCACAATCCATCGAAAACCAACCTGTCAAAGGGAACTCAAAACCCATATCTATGTAATAACGTAAAAGAAAAAAATGTCGACAACTTGACGTTTTTATGATACGCGAAGAGAGACATATTCGCGGAACATACATTCCTGTAACCAAATTTCTATCGAAGCGTGATTGCGCGCCGAGCCGCTGGCGAAACAAATGAATAAACAAAAAAAAACCTGATGAAATATTATGTTTTGGAGTGCAGACAAATTACTGTTCCCCGCACTCTGGCGCTTCCCGTCAAATATAAAACGGATTCTTTATTTGCCTCCAAGTCTCCCGTTTATACGTTTTTGGTTAAACTTTGTTCCGTGGTTAAATAAACCTTTATTATTTTGTTTGAAGCTCATTTTCCTAACCGGAGGGGGAAGGAGCTTGCTATACTATACCTACATACTTAGATATTGTTTGTTGATTGAACTCATAGCTTCGAATAAGCATGTCTAAAGCCGTGTCTTTTTGCGAAACATTACACAAAAACATCGAAACAAAGAGGCGTGGCTTAAATATATTTGAATACGTAGGAGACAGCTTGCCTAAGAAAACAAATAATTAAGATTTTTTGTGTAATGTTTTGCAAAAAAAAAAAAAAAAAACCCACAGGAGACAAGGCTTAAGAGCGTTGTTTTCTTCATTTGGCAAGCTGTTGGCCTATTTGGGAATTAGAAAAAACACTGGGGCAGTATTTTGGTCAGATTTTGCGACATTTACAGTCATAGATAGAAATTGCGAAGCATTTGCTAGTTTTCATTGTTCTAAGTACTCTCCCTCCTCTAACTATATCTCCTTAATATATACACAGATATAATATATTACATTTGTTTTGTTAGCTTTGCGTGAATTGGCAGCCTCAGGGTATGTTACGTCTAATTTTCATTTACCAAACCTAGACTAAGTTTGTTTTGAGTCTAGGTGTATGAATATAATTTTGACATAAAACACGCCCAAATTGAGCACATTGATGCCAACATAAATTAAGGAAAGGTTATTATAATGTTAATTAAACAATGTTTACTGTGTCCCGATTTTACATAATTTGGAGTTTGTTTGTAACGGATTTATTTTTTTAAATTGCGTACTAAAGTCGCATAATGGATAGAGTAAATCGTAAAATTACTATCTAGCTTTTGCCTGCGGCTTCGCCTGCATTAAGGTAGGCAAAAAATATCCCATGTCCTAAGTTCCTAACCAATGGCATGGTCTATGTGCCAAATTTCATTCAAATACGTCTAGCCGTTTATGCGTGATTGAGTAAAACATACAAACTTTCACATTTTATAATATTAGTAGGATTCGACCACCGACTCTCTTTGTTTTCAACCAACAAAAGATGGCCTCAGAATAAAGCAAAGTTGATTACAAAACTATCTATGCCATAAAGACCGCATGTGGCGTCTCTGCCAACTTAACACCCAGGCCATAGAAATAAACGTCTTATTATGACACGTCGGAACCCATAATTAGGACCAAACACAGCAGGGTACCCGAATTAGAACTTTAATAACAGCCGCATACGACCTAAAATAGAAGTTAATGTAGCGATAAAAAGTTTCATATGGTGGATATAACGTTGGTGGAATGTAATCTGGCCGAAGCGCCGTAAAGGAGCAGGTCACCAACATGGAGGATTATGGGAGCAATTTGGTTGTGCGATTGTCCCGGAATGTGGGATGTGCCGTGCTTTGTTACGGTACTACACACTATTGTGAATCGGAGATTATTTTTAAGGGGTAACCCTAAAAAATAATCTCCTATTCATAAGGAAAATTCTTGGTTTATTAAGGATATGGATTGGAAGTGCCTTCGAAGTGAATATCAAAAAAAGTTGACAATGTTGCTTATTGTTTATTTAAATTGAAAATTGGGTTTGTACATAATTATTATTAATATGATAGCGACATAGGAAAAAAATACAAAACATTAATTAGAAAATGGTTCTTTAACTCTCGACTCCAAAGTCACAGAAAGGCATAAGTTTCACCTATTCCTAAATTAAAATGACTTTTCCATGACACTTTAGTCTACCAAGCGAGTATATTCTTAGTAAGCTCGGGTCAAGCGAGTGCTGTTTATGCGTTATTCGAGGCAGACGGTCATCGTTCGCAGTAGGACGGTCATTGTGACGTCATAGTGTATCCATTTGTGTCAGAAGACATCAGAAACATACGTGGCCGAGATTCTAATAAAGGCATGGCGCTGTGATTACTTTGAAGTGTGTGATTTTGAGTCTAGTAGAGTAATTCCGTTTTATTCGCAAAGCATGCAGTATTGTTGAAACAAATAACATTTTTATAAAGAAAGTGCACATGAGTAAGAATACAGTGCCAATATATCTCAATTTTATTTTAAAAGGTACAACGCGTAGATAGACATCAAGAAAGTTTATTTGAAAGTCTAACAAATTCAATCATTCTTATTTATGCACAATTTCACTTATTGTTAAAGTTCTTTCAAAGAAGAAAAAATACTATAAAATAAGCGGTTTATTTGAGTAACAAATTCAGACAATCTATAAAAAACTTTATATGTATCTAGCTTCTGCTCGCGACTTCGTCCGCATGAAATTTCTTGTCCCCCGATAAACGCTAGTACTTCGTTTTCGCTTAGCGTTCTTTCTGACTTTGTTTCTTTTTTAGGGTTCCGTACCTCAAAAGGAAAAAACGGAACCCTTATAGGATCACTTGTTTGACCGTCTGTCTGTCTGTCTGTCTGTCTGTCAGTCTGTAAAGACCCTTTTTCTCAGGAACGCGAGGAGGTATCAAGTTGAAATTAATATCATATACGTAAGTCTGTGGCCCCTTAGAGTCCTAAAAAACTCAAGCTTCTAAGTCAATGCAATAAAAACATACGGCAATTTATGCGACATATTTTGATACTTGCAAGTAAATCAAAACCTATAGGGTACTTCTCGTTGACCTAGAATAATGAAATTTGGCAAGAAGCAAGGTCTCCCAGCACAAATAAAGGAAAAAGTCCGAAAATTGAGAGTTTGAAATTTTATTACATAAAAAGTTTTATTTGGTATCCAATGTTAAGTTTGTTTTTGGGATAAATTCTCTTCAACTACGGAACCCTTCATTGTGCGTGGTCCGACACGCACTTGGCCGGTTTTTTTTTGGCTCCGAAGGGTAGTAGCGTGTCGTTAAATAACCTCTAAATAGTCTTCAAAAAAATTTTCAAATCCGACAGGTAGTTCCAGAGATTACCGCGTTCAAACAAACAAACTCAGAATCTTTATTATTTGTGTAGATATAGATACATTATGTAGATGTACAATTGGTTAAATTCTTAAGATGTAATAAAAAACTTTTCTCTTAAAGAATTTAGATAGGTACATTCAAAGTCGAAAAAAAGAAACGCATTCAGCAAAAAGGTTTATTATTAAATAGTTTTTAAATATAACTTTCTTTTTCATTTTACATTTGAAAATAGAATTTTTCAGTTGTTTCGTCTGATCTTTATGTTTCCAGCAAAGGTTTTTGTAAACGTGAGCAGTTATGAACTGAAAAATGAGCTTAATTTTGTGAAAACATAGTTTCATAAAAGCTGTCTTATCTCCTTTTAGTGCAGAAATTACTAACTGTATGTAGCTGTTGTAGCGAGATTTGAAGTGGCTATTTCGAAATAATATTCAACTCAATATCTAAATAATTGTTTAGGTTTTAATAAAAGTAATTTAAACGCCAAGATAATGAGACATAACAAGTGAGGAATTCTAATTTCAGTAATTTGATGTCCGATTATTGGCAGCCCGTTTTTATTAGCTTCAATCTGCCTAGCCTTTGCCCAACTATGTTGGGGTCGGCTTCCAGTCTAACCAGATGCAGCTGAATACCAGTATTTTACATGGAGCGACTGCCTATCTGACCTTCACAAACCGTAACTGAGTAATACGATACCCCTTGGTAAGACTGGTTGTCAGACTTTCGGGCTTCTGACGACCCGTAACGACTGTCAAAGGTCCACGAATGATAGCCGGGACCAACGGCTTAACGTGCTTTCCGAGGCACGGAGGAGTCTCGGTATGTAAAGATGGTCACCCATCCACGGTCAACCCCAGCAAGCGTAACTTAACCTGATGGATCGTCCTGTGCGGCTGTTATTACTTAGCCACGAGCCTTAACAAGTGATAATGTATAATCTATTTTAATATAAATAATAGTTATTTATGCAACTGACGTATAATAAGGGGTATTAAAACACGAATGTGGGTAATAGTATCACATGAGTGTTATAATACCTAATTATGTACAGTTGCATACAAGACTTTATCTACATCCATGTTATCAATCCTCTATAAAAGGTTCTGAAACAGTTTTTGCAATACTAATACTCGTATCGAACATGGCGGCTGGCGTCATAGTATACGACGTGAATTCGAATAAGTTCTTTTTTTAAATTACGGCGCTGTTGTAGTGAAACGCGCGTGCATTACAATGTTCTTTTTTTGAAAACGAGTTGCATTATGAAATTCAGTACAACATTAAAACACCCGTTTGGATGCTATTACGGTTACCATGGTTACTATGACTCTGGCTATTTTAATGTTGGCAATAAGCTAACTGTTTCAGAAACTTTTATAGAGGATTTATAGCATGGGTGTAGATAAAAATATATAATAAGCTTATCCACCGATAAAATTCGACTAAGTATAATGAAATTGAAGGACTGTTTAAAAGCTGTGAATAATTTGTAGCTAATTGGTTGGTTGGTTGGTTTTGTATAATTTGTTTGAATAGCATTTATAAAATATTTGTGTAGCTTAACATCAATTTTACGTTTCGTCGCACACCGATTGTCTCGTATTTGCAAATTATTACAGTTTGGTATTTTTAAACGTGCTAATATTTATTTACATTTTAAATTATTCATGTTTACATTATAAAATGTAAATAACACTTTTGTGTTATGATCATGTGTTATTATTATTCATTATGCTGAAGTTTTTAGTTAGTGCTGATGTATTCATGACAGTGAATAGATCGCTCGGTAATTTATACATTGTATTAATTTTGGGAGAGATCTCTATCCAGTTGCGGGTTAGAATAGGCCGACTTGATTATTGAACAATACGCTTGCACGTGGATCTTGTGGCTCGTGGGAAGAGCTCGTGGCTAAGTAATAACAGCCGCACGGGTCGTACCATCAGGTTAAGCTACACTTGCCGCGGTTGCTCCGTGGATGGGTGACCATATTTACATACCGAGACTCCTTCGTGCCTCGGAAAGCTTAAGCCGTTAGTCCCAGCTGTCATTCGTGGTTACGGGTCGTCAGAAACCCGAAAAGATGACAACCAGTCTTACTAAGGCTATCGTATTTTTTATTTCATAATTTTTTTTAAATTTCGTTTTACCCAGTAATTGGGTTGTGTAGGTCAGATTGGCAGTCGCTTCATATGAAATACTGGTATTCAGCAGTATCCGGTTAGATTGGAAGGATGGATAAAGTAGGGCCCATACCCCATACTAGAGCGATCGAAAAAACATTTACAATGTTAACTCAAATATACAAGTCTTCGAAGAAACCCAAAACAAACAAAACTTCACATGAGATCTGAAGAGCACTAAACCGACTTGGCCGTGACTTCAGCAACTTAGTTCAACGGACCTACACATATAGGACCACTGCAAGTCCGGGGTCTAGAGTACAGAAAGCAAACGAGTTTGGTAGTTAGGTACACTACGGCCGAAATATCTTGGCAAGTCTGAACATAGGCACTAAGAACTTTCGCGCATGTTCTCTCACTCACACTCGTCTCATGTCACCATTTGGTTCCTAAAAAATAAAAACTGTTTAACAAAAAAAAAAAAAACCGACTTCCAAAAATCACTACAAAATGAAAAATAACTTTGATTTCGGAAGTCGGTGTCTTTCGTTTTTAACCGACTTCTAAAAAAGGAGGAGGTTCTCAATTCGGATGGTTCGCGCATAACTCCGTCGCTTGCCAACCGATTTGAAAAATTATTTTTTTGTTGGAAAGGGTATACTTCCCAAATGGTCCCATTTTTTTCAAAATCCAGTTCTGATGATGGGATCCTGGAGAAATCGAAGGAACTCTTCAAATATTATAGGCACACCTATAGCGATTTGGGTATTTTTTATAGTAGCTTGTGCATTTGCTCTCGGAAAGCACCACTTGGTGAAGTGGAACTGATGATGAAGACCACAGATGGCTACCGGAACTACTCAATGATAAATATTTCACGGGTTGCGATTCGATTACTTTAATATGGTTGCTAAGCAATTTCCGCTCGTCAAACAATGCGTGTGGTGAGTGGTTGTTGAGGAGTTCTCCTGGTTCTTACCAGCAGAACTCCTCAACAATTAACGTCCCAACATCGGGAAAAGCAATATTTTGTAACATGTGATGAGCAATTGACATTAGACTATTGTAACTTATACAAATTATAAACAGACCCACTAAAAAGCGAGAAATAAAAACTTTTTAACAAAAAAAAAAACCGACTTCCAAAAATCACTACAAAGTGAAAAATAACTTTGATTTCGGAAGTCGGTGGCAAAAAAAAAAGAAAGTAAATAAAAAACGAAAGACACCGACTTCCGAAATCAAAGTTATTTTTCACTTTGTAGTGATTTTTGGAAGTCGGTTTTTTTTTTTGTTAAAAAGTTTTTATTTATTTACTTTCTTTTTTTTTGCCACCGACTTCCAAAATCAAAGTTATTTTTCATTTTGTAGTGATTTTTGGAAGTCGGTTTTTTTTTTGTTAAAAAGTTTTTATTTCTCGCTTTTTAGTGGGTCTGTTTATAATTTGTATAAGTTACAATAGTCTAATGTCAAGTAATCGAATCGCAACCCGTGAAATATTTATAATTGAGTAGTTCCGGTAGCCATCTGTGGTCTTCATCATCAGTTCCACTTCACCAAGTGGTGCTTTCCGAGAGCAAATGCACGAGCTACTATAAAAAAAATACCCAAATTGCTATACGTGTGCCTATAATATTTGAAGAGTTCCTTCAATTTCTCCAGGATCCCATCATCAGAACTGGATTTTGACAAAAATGGGACCATTTGGGAAGTATACCCTTTCCAACAAAAAAATAATTTTTCAAATCGGTTGGCAAGCGACGGAGTTATGCGCGAACAAACATAAAAAAAAAAAAAAAAAATACAAACATCCGAATTGAGAACCTCCTCCTTTTTTGGAAGTCGGTTAAAAATGTTAGTGCGCAACTTTCTGCACGAAGTTCGGACTTGGCAAGATAAATTGGCCGTACTGTACATACGGGCAAAAATTTTCATATTTCCAAGACGAGCGGCGTCGCTAAGGATTTTCATTTTTATTCTCTGCGTTTATTCTGTGTGTCAGTCATAGGTCTCTGACAGTTGTTACGGGTCGTCAGAAGCCCGAAAGTCTGACAACCAGTCTTACCAAGGGGTATCGTGTTAACAAGTAACGGGGTTGTGGAGGTCAGATAGACAGTCGCTCCATGTAATATATACTGGTATTCAGCGGCATCCATGTGAATGGATTATGAATCCCATTAAAAGTGAAGGTTATTGTTATTATGAGTCAGTTACGTTATTGATGCGCTGAGTGGTCAAGTTTTTGACTAATTGTTTTTGACTAATTGTTTTTGCTACATGCGGCCTTGTGGTTAAGTAATAACAGCCGCACGGGTCGATCGATCAGGTTAAGCTACGCTTGCCGCGGTTGGTCCGTGGACTGGTGACCATCTTGGTATGTAAAGATGGTCACCCATACACGCTAAGTCGTTTAGTCCCGTCTGTCATTTGTCTTTGACAGTCGTTACGGGTCGTCAGAAGCCTGAAAGTCTAACAACCAGTCTTACCAACGGGGTATCGTGTTACCCAGTAACTGGGTTGTGAAGGTCATATAGTTGCAATTTCATTTTAGTTTTAGTTTACTTTCAAATTATTATTATCATTACATATTTAATTTTAATTTATATTCAATAATATTATTTTTTATTAATTCATTTTCAATTATTTATTTAAATTTTAATGTTAATACGGATATGTATGGTTATTACCTACATTAATAAATTGAGCTCCTCTTTACTAACATAGTTTTTAAGATAATTTTTTTACTTACAAAATTATGGACATTAATAGTCTGAAATAATTTATTTTATTGTAATTTTTTATTTTATTTTAATTTAATTATTTTGATGTGATTTTATTTTAATTTTGTGTTTTTTTTTTAATTTAAATTAATTATTTTGATTTGATTTAATTTTATTTTGATTTAATTTTACAAATCAAATCAAATCAAATCAAAAATCATTTATTTCAATCCATCGATCATAAAATAAATTCAAATTAAGTAATAAATATAAATAAAATTAAAATTTATAAAATTAAATCAAAATAAAATTAAATCAAATCAAAATAATTAATTTAAATTAAAAAAAAAAAACACAAAATTAAAATAAAATCACATCAAAATAATTAAATTAAAATAAAATAAAAAATTACAATAAAATAAAAATTTAAAATTACTAATAATACGCCTGCCTCTGAGTCATTTGTTTGTTTGTCATTACATTAACCATATAGCAATGGTTAATGTACTGACAATCAAACCTGTTCGCAAATACACACTGTTTACAAATTTTAATTTTATTTATATTTATTACTTAATTTGAATTTATTTTATGATCGATGGATTGAAATAAATGATTTTTGATTTTTGATTTTGATAAACGAATTTTATTTTAATTTTTTATTTTTTATTTATATAGACAGTCGCTACATGTAAAATACTATATTCGTTGCATTCGGTTATAATAGACCCCAAAATATGTATTTGAAAAAGGTAGATGATGACGTTTTTGCTACAAACGTACAAAATTGTTTAAAAGTACCTATAGTACGTAGTAGCAAGTTAGTTGCCCGTGTACATATCTGCAAGTTCGACTGTACAAGTCCATGCATTGCATGTACAAGTCCAGGCACGCCGATGCGCTTTGAGGACACAATCACCATTAAGTTAAAGGCTAATTAAACCCCTGAGAAACTTACTTGTCTCCCGCGGTAGCGCTAACTTCGTGCGGTGTGGTGGGAGGCTTGAGCGGTAGCGGTCTTAAGAGTAAATAGTTTTTTTTTGTCAGATGAAACTAACGTAAGTGCTTTGAGTATTAAAATAAAATAAATTAAAAAACAATCATAACTTTACAGTCTTCATAAAAATAGGGATTTCTATTAAATTATTCCAGTGCGTAGAAGTGCTACGAATGCCGGTGCATTTGCTGTGCTACGTCGTAGCACTTACGAGTACTACGACGTAGCACTTACGAGTACTACGACGTAGCACTTACGAGTACTACGACGTAGCACTTACGAGTGCTACGACGTAGCTCTTAAGACACACTTGGATGTCATAATTCTAATAGATTCGTAATTGAGTCCAAAGAGTATCATTAGAAATCACCATCAGAGTATCGTTCATAATTATAAACAACTTTTACTATGGGACCAAAACTGAAATCGTGAAAAAAAATCAACTAATCAGTACATTTATCTACATCAAACTCGTCAAAATGTAGGAACCAGCTGATTTTTTTTTGCGATTTCAGGTTCGGTCTCATAGTAAAAGTTGTTCATAATAATGAGTACAGTGACCCCCCGAGAGGATATTGGTCACTAACCAATAACCCTATGTATAATAAAATAACTTTATTTCAGATAAAACACCCTTTGTATTATTAGTAGTATGACAAAAAAAAACAACGAATCCTGTGGCTATGAAAAGGACCATCTAACCGGTCCGTTATTGCTTTCAGAATGCTGTTGGAGCTTGCTCGGATACTGTGCAATATGGAGGCCGCTCTCTTGCTCATGATGGCATAAAAGCCATCATTCTGAGCCTACATAAACACGCCAGATGCACTACAACATCTCGGCAGCCCCAACAACATCCTAAAAGCGTTATTATACTGACACAAGCAAAACTTTACAACCGCTTGTCACCTAAAGTTTACACCAAACCAATACGGCTTCAATGTTCTTGCAGGCAAATTGTTTCCGTTCGCGTCAATTTACTGAATGTCTGACGTCAGAATCATTCGTGCTGGGACTTGTTGCATTACATTTTTAATTACTATTTCACTAACTAGTCTTTAAATAGAGATCGGTGGGAAATGAAACACTTACCACGACTTCTGAGATGTTTTCTGCCGTAATGATGTGAGTTCGGATTGTGGTCGTACTGGTACATACCTGTGAAAAAACAAAGATGATATTCAATTACTGTTGTTGGAAGGAAATTGTTGTATTGCACTTGGACTCCAAATAATCAATTAACTAATTAATTAAAGTTTCGTGACAGTACGAGAACTTCAAGTGGGAGACAAACTTTACTTCTCCCTTCCCATGTCGAGTTCAGAATATAAGTGACTAGTTGCGCCCTGCGATTTCACCCGCATAAGTCTTGATAAAGTGGGAATATCAGTATAAAAAGTATTCTATGTCAAGACCCAGGTCATGGTCTACCCATGTGCCAAATTTCATTAAAATTCGTTCAGCCGTTTTAGCGTGAAAGCGTAACAAACAAAGTCACTTTCGCATGTATAATATTAGTTAGGATATTCGTTTAGATTACACTTTGTAAACCATTACAGTCAGAACCTACGTATGGTAAATAAATTGTAAACACACAAATACATATTTGAACGGCGCGTGTATCCCCAAAGCTTCGAAGTTAGCAAACGTCTTTTGATTTACTTTGCGACCCAATCATCCCCATGTGACGGCAAGGAATGACGTTCATAAGTCGCGTAAGCGTCTAACAGGAGCGAGTTTTACATACAGAGCAAATCTTTTAGGATGAAAGGCAGTATGAAGCGAAGCCTCTTATTATGAGCTATGGTACATCTTGCTATCTCATTTCAATTTGTACACTCCATTGATTGCAGATGCCTCGAGCGGTCTTCGTTTGCAGTTACTGCGAGCGAAAGGAACGGAGCTATTGAGAAATCTATACACAAGAAAAGGATAGTACTTATTTTTCTATGGGGAGACGAAAAATATCGAAAAAAGTTATCACATCAAAGTCTCGGGGCCCGTAAAGGTCTCATTAAAACTGTCCTGTGAAGGAATTCTGTCCAATTTATATGACAGTCGGCGGTAGATTGGTCGGAAAGTAAATAACGACGTTTTTTCCTGTATTGTTTTAAATGATGTTTAAGCAGGTTTGGTTATTTGGGTCCTTTAATGAATGTAATTTTGATAGAAAGTTTGTCTAACCAACGTTTTAGAAGGGCTGAAGTACCTACTATTGTTTTTGTAAGTTGACGGCTCAGCGGCGAGGAAGATGCGTATTTACTGAATTATAAAAGTGGAAGGAACAATATCAACGAAAACAAACACTATCGTATCACGAATAAATGGAACGAGGATTTCAGAAGGTGAAAGTTCAAAGAGTGTCGTCACTTTACACAATAAGTATGCATGGATAAACTGTTCTCTACTTTTTCGGGCACAAAATTGGGGACGGGAGTCTTAGTTCAGTAGGTAATTTATACATATGTTACGGTAAGTGTGATTAATTCAAAATTATTAATAATTGTCTATCATTATTAATAATAACCGAAAGTCGAGGTAAAAGGAAGAAATTAATCACAATTATCGGTGATTATTAATAATGTAACCTTAGTACCGATAAATGTAATAATTCACAAAGTTTATTTAGTATTTTAGTTCAGTACCTATATGTATTGTGGTAGTTATTATCAATAAATACCTAAACAAAGAAACAGGAGAAATATTTTAATTTTTAATGTTGATTTTACGGAGTCTATGACTGTACTTTTAATTTTTATTTTTTCAGTTCTTGTATGATTTAAGCAAATGATTTTGCATGTAAGTTTCTTTTTTAGTTATGTATTTGAAAGTACTGTGGTATTATAAATAATTACTTAGTGGAGAAATAACTTCGAGTCTTATTTTATTTTATTACTTTTACCGACGAGAGTAGTGAATTATTAATAACAACTGCTAAAAGTGATGAATTTCAATTTTATATTCACATTTACCAAATCATGAGGTAATTATTAATAATGATGGATAATTATTAATAATTTTCAATTAATAACACTTACCGTAACATATACATGTCCTAAACTGGATAGCTCAATGCAAAACGTTTGATGCTACTACATCAATATCCTGTCACGAATTTTCTGAAGAGAAGACACAAGCATGCGCGACATATCAAACATATCCAGAAACGTTTACGGATAAAAATATTTGTCCAACAAATCTCGAGCCAACGTGGAAATATTGACAAAAAATTCATTTCCTAAGAAACGAGTGCGTGCGAAGGGAAGTTTTCTCCATCATCTGTCAATACCGCACATCCAGGATTTACTTTTAAAATATGTCATTATATTTTTTATATTACGTCGTGTGGGCAAAAATGTACTTATTTCGCGCTCCGTTGGTCTGAAAATGTGACATCAGCGGAGTGAAGGAGTGTGTCGCGGTAGGACAAAATTTACGAGGTGACTGTAACCTCCATATCACGACCTCTTCGGTTTACGGTCACTGGTTTTTATTCGGCGTGGAATAAAACAACGCGGTGATACAACGCGTGACTATTGGACGGCGCGGCAACACGAGCGTACCGCTGTGCTACGGTCAAAGAGTAAAAGGTATTGCACGCACAGATAAAAGTGTTTGTCCGTTTCAGAGTTAGAGAGCAATATAGCATTTCTATGTTGTGCATGTTTTGTGTTCCAGTGAATGAAATGTAGGTCGCAGTGTGCAAGTTATTGGACTGAGGGGGCTAGCTACTTTATACACGTGCAGAGAGTTTCGAACAATTTGTGCATTGATCCGGTTTACTGGTACGAAGCGAGTAAGTGGTAGATTCGAAACAGGAATGTTGACGACACGAGTTTATAGCTTTTGGATTTAATTTGAAGGCACTGTACGTTTAGAACTATTCAAAATATCTCTATTGGAATATTAGAAAGCCAGGCCAATTTCTTCACTTATAGATTGTTTTACGTATCAACTCGGAAAGTGATCGTCACCGTATCGCCGCAGTTCGTGAGTTTGTCCCGAGGCGAGGCGATTACGTTACCATTCCGATTAGTGTGCGTTGCAGTAGAGAGTTTCATACAAAGAATACTGCACGGCTCGAATTGATTCGAAGACGATCCCTTTCCGAGTTAATATGTGTGCTTATGACCTTTATTCTGGACCAATAAAAAGGCATTTCGGCAGGCAAGGCAGGCTTTCAAGCCATATCACTGTTATTCCTATTCTATACAATACACATAGACCATAGACTCATAAAAAAGGAGGACTCCGCGCCATGCACATCGAAAGTGAAGCACCGTACCGATCTATGTGTGCGTGATTTGAGTACCTGCAAAGACGCCGTCGCTCGAGTCACGTAACGGCGACCGGTCGGCATACTATGATGTAAATGTGTGCGTGAGTTATGTTTGCACAAACGGTTGGTACTTACTGTGCTTCACTTTCGATACGCGTGGCGCGGAGTCCTCCTTTTTTTATACGTCTATGACAATACAATAGCAAGTTCGCGTGTGTTAAATGTGAATATAGTGCGAACACAGACACGACGCGCGTAATGGCGGCCGGTCGGCGGCAGACTATGATGTAAATGTGTGCGTGAGGCGTGTTTGTACAAACGGTCCGGCATAATTACTGTGCTTCACTTTCGATATCCGTAGCGCGGAGTCCTCCTTTTTTTAGACGTCTATAATATACAATACAATAGCAAGTTCGCGTGTGTTAAGTGTGAGTATAGTGCGAGCACAGACACGACGCGCGACACGACCGTTGCGTGCGAACACGAATAGTTAGAATTCATTGCGCGGCCCGCGAATACTGTCGCACAGTTTATTGCTGTCTACCCGCTTGTGTTTTTAAACGACACTTTGATGTTTGCAAATTGAACATGATACTTTATGTTTGGCAGTGTAATATACGGGGGTTAGTTGAGAAGTCTTTTTGAAATGGCTGCACTGCAATATACGTGGTTGAACGCGTTTGATGGGAATCGCTGAGTTACTTACGCTTTATGGTTACGGGTTTGTGCTGCGACATTTTTCATAAGTGTAACGTGTTGGTGAGAACAGTGCAATTTAATAATGTTATATCTAGATCTTTGTCTCATGATTATATTTAGTTAGGATGTTAACACAATACTACATTGTTTGTAGTAGTTACCGACTTAAAAAAGGAGGAGATTATACAGGGTGTTAGTGTAAACAGTGGCAATCTTTTAAGGGATCATTGTATTCATCATTATGAACAACTATTACTGCAAGAGCAAACCTGAAATCGCGAAAAAAAAAAATCAGCTGTTCCCTACATTTTGACGAATTATGCGAACATAGATGTACTGAACAGCTGATTTTTTTTTGGCGATTTCAGGTTGGTGCCATAGTAAAAGTTGTTCATAATGATGACTACAATGACCCCTTAAAATATTGCCACTGTTTACACTTACACCCTGTGTTCGTCTGTATGTGTTTTTGAAAAGAGTGTTCATAGATATTTTCGTCAATTGTAGACCTATTTTAAAAATTACTTTTTTATTTGGTAGAGGGCGCTTGCGTGGTGGTCCCATATAAATTTTACTAACTTTGCTTTGGTAGTTTTTGAGTTAGCTTCGACATTATTCGATTTAAAGTGTGTGTGTGTCTTTGTGTTTCTTGATAATGTTATAATACTTTCTGTCCCTGTTATTTACACAGCAGGGGTATACGAATTGGTGTGAGGAGGTACCATAACTAAAAAGTAAAAATAAAAAAAATACAAAAAAAAAAACACTAGGTACTTATAAAATGAAAAATAACTTTATTTCGGATGTCGGAGGAAAAAAACGAAAATACAGATCCAATGATACCGACTTCCAAAATTGAAGTTATTTTTCACTTTGTAGTGTTTTTTTTTGGAAGTCGGTTGTTTTTTTTTTTTGAAAAACGTTTTTTAGTACTCAATTTTACTCAAAAAATCTAAGTATAATTAAACTACCTTTAAACAGACAACCCCCACCCGTCGACCACAAAACACCGGTACACTAAGTTCAACCTACCATTATAAAACCTCATTAGCTGTCGTTAATTCAAAATATGGCGCGAATAACGCCGTAACTGCGGCTCCGGTGTCAAAGGGCGCTAATGACTCGTCACCACAGTGTAACGGAAGACAGCACATTGGCCTTCTGGTGGAGCAGCGTAACAATTTGTTAACGTTTTTTTTATTTTTTTTTTATTGTTTATATTTCTAAAAAACTGTTTACAAACATAGTTTCTGAGGCAATTATACGCAAAATACGCGCATTGACGTGAATTTGCGGATACCCGTATTAACTATTAGCTAGTTTATAAGGGTTTATGAGGTCCTAATCTACTGGTTGGGTATTCAATAGGGATAATGCCTGGGTAAAAAAGAAAGAAATTAAAATAGACTTTTTTTTTTACTAGACAAGGCCTAAATACGTCAGACTATATTAGGTGTAAAAAAATTAACTGCAAGAACTTCGTCCACATACTCGACATCGAAAAACAAACACATTAAAAAAAAAAATTTTCGCGGAATCGCGAAAAAAAAAACTGAACAGCTGATTTTTTTTTCGCGATTTCAGGTTTGGTCCCATAGTAAAAGTTGTTCATAATGATGAGTACAATGACCCCTTAAGAGGTTTTGGGTTATTTCATTAACACGTTGTATAAGTCAGATTATAAAAAAAATATTAGACACGTAGGTATTTTTTGTTTTATCAAAAAAAAAATTAATGCGTGTTATTTAGGTAATATTAATAAAAATTACTTAGACAACACGCATTAAAGTTGGGGAGTCGGGGCTCGCTACGTCACTTCTATGTATATAATCCAGCTAGGCGTGCCGTCATGCCGTATTTTTACTCAATGTATCGTGAAAAAAAAAACAAACTCTCAATATGTTAAGAATTGTCGTTTTTCACGACCTGCCGGGGACAAGCATTTTTAACACTGCCTTCCGCACTGTTTCTACCGTGACCAAACAGCCCCCACACACCTACCTACATACAGGGTGCTTTTTTAATGACCAGCCAAATTTTCACAGGGTGTTCTACCCATGAATATGAACAACTTTCACTATGGGACCAACTTTGAAATCACGAAAAAAAAACCAGCGGTTTCCTACAAAAGTTCAATACCTACTCGATCAAAATGTATGAAACAGCTGATATTTTTTTTGCGATTTCAAAGTTGGTCCCATAGTGAAAGTTGTTCATATTCATGGGTAGAACACCCTGTGAAAATTTGGCTGGTCATTAAAAAATCACCCTGTATAATCACAGACATCATCCCATCATTACACATGACATCATTACTTGCCAGGTAACTCAAATAATATGTCGCATATAGTTACGTGATGCATCGGGTGTCAAAGGCTGATAATGACGCGCGCCCACCGCGGTGTAACGCAAGACGTTTGACGAACAGCTTGTGTTATTATTGTAGTAATTACCGTGGTGAAAGGTGCGCTGGTTGCGGTTGGGTGGGAACGTGGTTTTAGAAAAGCTTTCCCAACTATGTTGGGGTTGGATTCCAGTCTTACCGGATGCAGCTGAATACCAGTATTATATATGGAGCGACTGCCTATCTGACCTCCACAACCCAGTAACTGGGTAATACGATACTCCTTCGTAATACTAGTTGTCATACTTTCGGGCTTCTGACGACCCGTATCGACTATCAAAGATCCACGAATGACAGCCGGGACCATCGGCTTAACGTGCTTTCCAAGGCATTGAGGAGTCTCCGTAAGTAAAGATGGTCACACATCCACGGACCAACCCCGGCAAGCGTAGCTTAACCTGAAGGATCGAATCGTGCGGCTGTTGTTACTAAGCCACGAGCGCCTCTGATTAAGAACTAGTTCCCATTACAAAATCCTGGCGCGTGAGTGTTACCGCGCGCTGCTTGTGAACGGTATTGGAACACTGCCTAGTTTTCAAAGCTTACGCAGTCATGGGGACCGGGCCTAAATTGTGATATGCCTATCATGGTACACACAATTTAACAGAAACTTAAAAAACCTTCCAATCCGCTCAAAACCTAAAACGCAGCACACTATCACCAAAATCCAGCCTCCCTTTGACATCAAAAGTGTATTCCACTAAACGTATTGTCAATCACTATACGTCCGAGCCATCACCTGAGTTTCGGCGACTATATTTAATCCCCTCCCCTACCCCTTTTATCCGAGCTTGTTGGGTCTCAAGCCGAGCGTGAAAAGGTTCCGATGTACCCCGAACACATTATGAGGACCAGCGCGATGCGACACAACCTTATAAATAGATTTCTATAACGCATTGAAGACTTTCATCTGACAAGATGTAGGAACGTGCACGAATGACTGGCCCTTGGACATACGTTTGAGAATGGATTTAGAGCTTTTCGTCGTGTTTTTTTGGTTGATTTGATAGACTAGGATTATTTGGGATGGAAGGTTGATGTAGTTCTGATCCGATAGTAGAATACGAAAGCAAGTTTAGAGCATTTTCGATGGTTGAATTACTTTATTTATATGTCTTGTTGAAAAGACTCATTTGAAAAGTCAAAGAAGTTACGCTCAAAACTGCGAATGAGTGGATGTGATTTCACAAAAATGTTGTCTAGATTTACCAACTAAATAAAATGGCAAAAATACTCTATATGTACGTTCATCATAGCTTTTTTACTTTAAATCCTTTCAACCTCATCCCAAAACACTATTTCTAAAAACCTCTCAACTCTAAGCAGAGAATTTGCAACAAACCTGTATTCTTCTCACAATGTGTAATAAAACACAATACTCTATTCGTTCGTCACATAATATGGAGTGCACGGCGGTCCCCTGAGCCAATTTGCATCGCGGCGGGAGAGCCGACCTTTGGGGACCTGTGTTCAATATTTTACGTGGAGTATGCAGGTGTGAATGGGGGACGAAGTGGGGACTTGGATCAAATATGTAGGGTTACGTTGGTTTTGAGGCTGCAAACTAGATTGCAAGGCTGGAGTTATCAGTTTTATGTGCTGCTGTTAATCATGAGCTTTCTTATTACACAGCATGGCTTAAAGATGCATAGTCCCAGACTAGATGAACTGACCCGTAGATGATTATCGTTCAAAACAAACTTGTTTTGTAGCAAGAAATTTTTCTAAGGTTTGTAAGAGAAGAAAAAATAAAAACGTGGTTTGATCCTTCCCACTTTGGTTGTTTAACCACGTTTTTTGTTAAACCACGATTTTAACAAAACAGTGGGCAACATAAATGGGTACGTAGGTGCCCACCATAACATATTCAAAATCTCAAGTTTTCAAAAAAAATCAACTGCTCCCTACATTTTGCCGAGTTTGATATACATAATTAATGTACAGATCAGCTGATTTTTTTTCGCTATTTCAGGTTTGATCCAATACTAAAAGTTGTTCATAATGATGAGTACAATGACTCCTTAAGAGATTTCGTGTATGAATAGATACACCTTATACATATATCATTTTGTTGTTGGTCCTATAACTAGTACGTATGTACGTAAGTACAATCGAGTTTGTGAGATCATACTGAAGGAGTTTATTGAAGGTACATATCGGGTCAATGGTCTAGACATAAATAACGCGAACTTGTTTCACAATAAAGATACACTAGGGACATATCTTCAAAACTTTATAGAGTACAACTAAGTTCTTGAGTTGTAAAAAACGTTACGAAGAACACAGAAATACGATTATCGGTACGAAGAACTCAGCAATGTGTCTGCAAGATATCGTTAAATTCTAGAAAAATCTCAGAAAGTCGAATGGACATCACTAGGGCATCAATAAATCAACTAACGTAAGGTACGAAGGTAATAATGGTAAAGGCGAAATTTCACGAACCAGAAATAAAATCTATTCCTTAAGCGAAAGTAAGATTGATCGTGTTACTTCGATAAAGTTGGTATGAGTTCAGTACTGGTCGCGAGTGGTTCAGTGGAGTAGTGTACATAGTTCTTACTTCTGTCGTACTCTAATGTCTGTGTGTGGACATGCCGAGTGTGAGTGGCGATGTAATCTAAGTCTGGAGGAAAGGAGTCGTTGAGGTGTGTTATTATGAAATGTAGCAACGATTAGTTTGTACATTAAACGTGAAAGGTGTACTTTTAAATTATGGGCAGAATTTTCTCTTTGCCATTAATATCCGACTCGAAGGACCAACACATAAGTAAGTAAGCAGAATTGGTAACTACAATGGCAGCGAAAATGATTAGTGTTTGCAAGATTCGAAATATTTCATCTCAACAAAAAAGAAGAGAAAAAAGTCTGTTTTGACGTTTTTATCACACTTATATTATAAAGGCGAAAGTTTGTGAGTATGTGTGTGTTTGTATGTTTGTTACTTCTTCACGGTCAAACGGCTGGACCGATTTGGATGAAATTTGGTATGTAGATAGCTTATACCCTGGATTAACACATTGGCTACTTTTTATCCCGGTGTACGCGGGTGAAACCGCTAGGCGCAGCTAGTAAAATATATGTTTCAGACCGCAAAAAGGCTACATATTGCCATAAACCTGTAATGGCAGACACAAACAAAGTATGTAAATTTAAACAAAGTAATGAGTTCCAAAGACGTATCTCGAATGTTTTACGAACAAAAACATCACGATTCAGGAACCTCATTACATAACCGAAAATTCTATGTATTTTGAGGACGTAAGAAAACACGTTGTGTTTATATACAGTCGTGATTATCTCCTGCTTAAGTTATTATTGTCAATTTAAATAATGGCCTATGTTATTTGTCTATAATAATTGAGGAGCTCGTGGCTAAGTAATTACAGCCGCACGGGTCGATCCATCGGGTTAAGCTACGCTTGCCGGGGTTGGTCAGTGGATGGGTGACCATCTTTACATACCGAGACTCCTCCGTGCCTCGGAAAGCACGTTAAGCCGTTGGTCCCTGCTGTCATTCGTGGATCTTTGACAGTCGTTACGGGTCGTCAGAAGCCCGAAAGTCTGACAACCAGTCCTACCAAGGGGTATCGTATTACCCAGTTACTGGGTTGCGGAGGTCAGACAGGCAGTCGCTCCATGTAAAATACTGGTATTCAGCTGCATCCGGTTAGACTGGAAGCCGACCCCAACATAGTTGGGAAAAGCCTAGGCAGATTGATTGATTGTTATTTGTCTATAAAGCATTCTATGAGTGATAAGTGTATACCGTAAAGTTAAGTTAATAATAAGTAGGTACGTGTTTATAATGGTAGATTTCCTATCTTTTGAGGCTGAATTGGAGTTTTTATTTTTCATTGCGACTTGGACACTTGGTGTTTTCCGGCTTGCTTTAGGTAGGACCTTATAAAAATGCTCACTCATCTCTTCACCAATACAATTTTAATAATGAAGTGCTCGTTGATTTCAAAATTAAAAATGAAAAAAATACATAAAAATTATTCAATTTCAGTAATACCTTTAATACGACCTCTAAAAAAATCCAAATTTCACGGTACCGTCTTGGGGACACGTTATAAGTTTTTCTCATCGTTCAGTATTCAGCGAGGCGAGCGGAATGTATCCCCAATCATATCCGCATGGGGGATCGAACCCGCAGATTGATATTTGATCCCCCAAACTCGAGTTGGGATCCACGAGTCGCTTCGAGCGATGCCTCTCTCCTTCGTCGCACAATAAATACGAACACGAGTTTTCTGTTTTACTCAGTTATTAATAGTAGTTTCAATTTACAGTCTGTAAATAACAAAGAGAAACTGTATTTGAGACTGGTTTTATGAAATTCTTTGACTTTATTTTAAAGACTTTATTTTCTTGAAGTGCAGTTAAGTTTAATAGCTTCAAATTGAAGTTTAGAACTATTTCTATTGTTTCTGTAAGCCCCAATGTTGAAACTACAAAAAAAAACATAAGTTACGATTTAGCATAAATTAATAAAATTTCTCATCTATCTAGGTTTCAAAAGAATTTATGAAAAAGTAGTCTTGAAGTATTTTCCGCTTAAGGCATTTGTGCCCTTTAGATTCTCTTATCAGAAAGGGACAAGATCGTCGGACCATTTCTTTCACGTCAAATGAAAGTTTGGCATGCGGGCCTAAGGTAAGCAATGCCTAATCAAAACCTACTTTCGCAAAGTATGCGAGTATAAAGGAATTTCTTTTGTAGTAAGGTCCTAAGGTAAAGGACCTTTGACATTTTTCTGGATGTAAGGACTAGTTCTTGAATTTACGACTTATTAGGAATCAGCGTTTGGTATATTATACTTAATTCTATTCTAAGCAAATACTACTGAAAAACTGTTAAACATAAGGTACTAGCTGACCCCGACAGACGTTGTCCTGTCCCAATTTCAATATTCTATGTTCCCACTTTCAGTTTTCCAGAATTTTCCAATTTTCCCGGCAACTTTTCCAATTTTTCACATCGTTCAAACCTTCCCTGGACAACGCCAAACATTTCAAAACCAAAATCAGCTAAATCGGCCCAGTCTTTCTTGAGTTATAAAATTATAACGAAAAGTGGCATTGATTTTTATAGATATAGATAGATTGTTGGAGTGACAATGGAAGTTCATCTTAAATTATAAAACAAAAAGTTCAAAAATTCAAATTCATCAATAGCCTCTTTCTAACGTTACAAATCGTTACACGATGATCGAACCACAGAATCAACCGAAAAACAACAATAACGCATTTAATCACGCAATAACGTACACAAACAGACGTATCGATGTCCAGCGCGAATTGAACGACAAAATATACTCCTTAAATTATTGGGGTCGGGCAAACAGGGCGTGTTGGCCAAATATTGCCCGTCCAGCGAACACGTACGTTCGCTATTCATTAACTTATCCGGGGACTGTACAAAAACACGGCTTTAATTCGCGATCACGAATGAATGGATGTTAGTATGCTGGATGCGTCGGTGGATGATGGATGGTGTTGTCGTTTTTGGTCCTTCGAGCCGGATAGTGTCGTTGTCACTTGCGGTGTTTATTTTGGCAGGTGTGATAAGAGCAAAAACTGACTGCTTTGACTTCATAAGCAATACCATACTTAATGTAGAGTGGACTGCGTCAATTAGATACCCCAGTTGTATTAAAGTTTTAATACAACTGGGGTACCCAATTGATGCAGCCCACTGTTCAATCATGCAAGGAATATATTAGACCATAGGTTTACAGTGTCTCTGGATTTCTGCATTAACCCTAAACAGGCCAAATTTTACGACATCATCAAGCAAAATCAGCACCAGGCTAATCATGGTGCCTCATCCAGCACAAAGCACCAAGTACATTGCAGCGTCCATCCGGTCGGCTGGCCATACAAACACTTGCCCCCAATGAGTCGGAACCGCTCCAATGTTTACGCCTGTTGTTCCAAAAGAGTTTCATCAAACGCGTTAAGCGTAAATGTAAATATCGCTTAATTGGACTGTTTTAATGAATCTTTGGTAACTGGGATTTATTATTTTCAGTTTAAATTGTTTTTTCGGGCTAGTTAAATGGTGTTTTTAGTAAAGGAATGTTTTGGTGTGGTGGTGGGAAAAGTAACTTAGAAGTTCTGCACCCTAATTGTGTAACACTTGCATTATTTACGGTGTTGAGAAGACACATTTTTCGAACATATGAAGCAATGGATTAGCAATTTGCGTCAAAATGATTAAGATCTGCCGGTCGATTCTGTAACCATCTCACCGTGAAAACTTAGGTGAAGTGAGTTTGTTTTTGCTAGGAATTGACACTAGCGACAGCTCACTCCACGCTCACTTCACCTAAGTTTTCACGGTGAGATGGTTACAGAATCGACCGGCAGATCTTAATCATTTTGACGCAAATTGCTAATCCATTGCTTCATATGTTCGAAAAATGTGTCTTCTCAACACCGTAAATAATGCAAGTGTTACACAATTAGGGTGCAGAACTTCTAAGTTACTTTTCCCACCACTGAACACTGTTCAATGCAGCGGACATGTTGCTTTTGTGAATTGTGCCTGATATTCTATTCGTCATTTTGTCTTTTCGGCCATGAAATGTGTGATCAAAATGAGGCCAATAAACAAATTATTGTTTAACATACAGATATTTGTTAACCCATTGAATGTCTACTACGCAATATTACGTAGCTTGTAATAATGGCAGAGGGCAACTACGTATTATTACGTAGGTCTTATACGCAATATTACGTACCCGCCGATCCTTCTATAACTTGGTATTCATGATGCCAACTACGAAGTATTACGTAGCAGGCCATCTGTATGGTGGCCACTGATTGTGATTTGACGGTTAACTTCAGCATTCAATGAGTTAAAAACCAATGTAGTAAGGCAAAGTATTTCTAAAAGTATGGGATATCATTAAAATAATCCCAAATTCAAAGCAGTTATTTCAACTAAACCAATTACAGACACTTTTGAATTGTCTAGGAGTCAGTCAGTCAGAAAAATGAAGCTAGTTGCCCATTCTTTAGCGTAGTAGGTTCCTATGGAGAAGAACGGGCAAGAAACTCCATGAACAGTATTTTAAATTAAAATATTCGTTACCTACATCATTCATGTTGAATTATACATGTGAGAACCTAAATAAATCAACCTAAAGTAATCCATTACTAGTTCTCTATAAGCCTCTCTATAGCAAATCACTGAGCACGAACTTTCCTGAACAAAACAATGATATTTAATTTGTTTGTTTTCGAACAAGGAAAATGTAGGTAATTATGTTTATGCTCTGGCCAAAGTTACCTATTCTGAAGTTATAATGTTGGATAACCTGAAGTGTTCTTCCTATACGATAATAAATAACATAATTTTGTATCAAAAGACCAAACTCTAACTTCATCATCTGCCCTAGCCCTTTCCCAACTATGTTGGGGTCGGCTTCCAGTCTGCAGGATGCAGCATGGACCGACTGCCTATCTGACCTTCACAACCCAGTATCTTGGTGACTGGTTATCAGAGTTTCGGTCTTCTGACAACCCGTAACGACTGTCAAAGATCCACGAATGACAGCCGAGACCAACGGCTTAACGTCCTTTCCGTGAGGGGTCTTGGCATGTAAAGATGGTCACCCATCCACGGAGCAAGCCTGGCAAGCGTAGCTTAACCTAATCAATCGACTCGTGCTCCTGTTATTACTTGCCACAAGTCAAATTGTAACTTAATGTTCTTTAAAAAGCAATAAGTGACTTGTTTTAATTAGAACTAGGCCCAACACATACAAGGCTATTGATACACATGCGAGGCTTAATACAGCCGGGGGTGGACAGGGCAAACACAATTTAATGACTATTGGACCCGATCACCCCTCACGTTGTTTTTTTCGCCCATAAGAGTGTATATTTGTTTTTTTGTCGTATTTTTGTTATAAATCAGAAAGTGTGTGTTTGGGAATGTTATGAGGGTAATAATCTCATATTATGGAGATGGTGGATTTATTATAAATAATTCCATTCTTAGAATTTTTTCTGGATATTCGCATAAAAATAGAGTTAGTTCTTTTTGCGTGAGGTCTGCCAAACAGTGTAATAATGCAATTTTTACGGGTGTTAGTAATAGCGTTTTATTGGAAAACCCATTTCAACACTTATGAAGCGCCCTGGCATGACTCACAAACCTGTCTGCTACTTAGTATTTTATTGTATATTCATATTTTTAGTTCGAGGTACGTTCAGCAACGGAAGTCAGTTAACACTGCTATTTTTTGACATCATCTAAATTAACACTAAATAATTCGATAAACTGCTTTTTTTCGTTTAACTTTTAAGAGTTAATGTTTTTAAAATTTTAAGTAGGTACTTCTGTTCCGATTTGATCGTTCGTTCGTTTGTTTTTTTGGTTTTTGTTTTTTTGTTCTGTTTTGTTTTGATTTTTTTTTTTTTATTTCGCTTAGTACCTAATTAAGATTAAAAAACTGCAAGTATTAAAGCTCTTACAGACAGAGGCGATATCGCGTCGCGACGTGTCGCGTAGCGGTGTTGCGACGCGATAATATCGCAATATCGCTCGCGATATCGCCTCTGTCTGTAAGAGCCTTTAATCGACTTTAGTTGCTGACTGTTTTACGTACGTTTACGTACGTGTACGTGTTGTTGTAGTGTGTTTGTTGTACGTTAGGTAGAGGTAGTTGGTAGCTACACTAGACCAATGAAGTGATAAACCTTAACATCATCATCACTAAACACGCTCAACAAACCAATTCCACCTAAACTCTGTAGTTAGTTAATTTTGTGCAGCGAAGGGAAAATAAAAAGTAATTATAAGTTGGTCATCTCCGACGATATTATCTCTGTTCCCTGGGGCGACGCTCCTCAAATATTTGCTCTTATATTAATTTTTATTTGGTAGCTTCATCAGAATCGAGGAGGAGGGGACACTTGGGATAATGGACGTGCTAAAGCTACTGTGATGGCTGTTATTATTATTATTATTTATTTTATTTCAGATAAATCAAACAATCCATACAATTACAAATTATCAAAATACAAAATACAGACAATAAAAAAATAAAATAAAATACAGAGAAGTCAATCAATTATTACAATTATAAATAACTATTGTGTTAGTAAAATCTTATGCACTAAGTTAGTCAACAATCAACACCCATCATGATACGCATCCATTTGTTCTGGATAGGGCAATCCACACGATACAGCACTACACATATACAGCGTGTTTTTTTTATATCCCATAACTCTAGGGTATTAATGAGACCATCATTAGGAACAACTTTTACTATGGGACCGAACCCAAAATCGCGAAAAAAAAATCAGCTGCCCCCTACATTTATGTTCGCATAACTCGTCAAAATGTAGGGAGCAGCTGATTTTTTTTTCGCGATTTTGGGTTCGGTCCCATAGTAAAAGTTGTTCACAATGATGGTCTCATTAATACCCTAGAGTTATGGGATATAAAAAAAAACACGCTGTATATGTATATTGTGTATTTACACGTTATATTTTTCAAAAATAATCTATCTACTTCTTACATGGATGATATGTTATGTTTTACATGAAAATAATAATAAATAATATCAAAAACATATAAAGAACCAGTTGATAACTGCATCGTATCGAAGCAACAGGTCTCGCCAAAGCAAAGCGAAATAAATTATGATGATCACCAATTTATATTCATTACGTTATGTTTTGTGTGCCGAGTAAATATAGTAAATGATACGGCGTGCCGTATACAGCTTATGAATATTGTGACGACAAGCTTCGTCTACTTATGAGGGAAATTATGTATTAGATTGCCTTTTTTGGTTTTCGGTTAATCTTAGAAATTTCATTGGAGGAAAGGACCAATAGTTCGTAATTCGTTAGTAAAGTAACAGTTCTTTTAGTTCTGAACAAATTTTTTGTATATTCTAGATATCAGTGGTTTAGGCGTGAAAAGGTAACAAACAAACAAACAAACTTACTTTCGCATGTAAAATATTAGTTAGGATAAATGGAGTAGCTATAATTATAACTAAAACAAGCACATGATATAGAAGAAAATACACTCTACATATCAAAGCTTTCCATATTCTGAAAGTACCCATCAAGGCAAACTGACGTGTATTCAAATCTTTCAAGCAGCACCCTAATATTGCGTAACACACTATCGATCCAGCAGTGCGATTCTGTAACCATCTCACCGTGAAAACTTAGGTGAAGTGAGCGTGGAGTGAGCTGTCGCTAGTGTCAATTCCTAGCAAAAACAAACTCACTTCACCTAAGTTTTCACGGTGAGATGGTTACAGAATCGCACTGCTGGATCGATAGTGTGTTACGCAATATTAGGGTGCTGCTTGAAAGATTTGAATACACGTCAGTTTGCCTTGATGGGTACTTTCAGAATATGGAAAGCTTTGATATGTAGAGTGTATTTTCTTCTATATCATGTGCTTGTTTTAGTTATAATTATAGCTACTCCATTTATCCTAACTAATATTTTACATGCGAAAGTAAGTTTGTTTGTTTGTTTGTTACCTTTTCACGCCTAAACCACTGATATCTAGAATATACAAAAAATTTGTTCAGAACTAAAAGAACTGTTACTTTACTAACGAATTACGAACTATTGGTCCTTTCCTCCAATGAAATTTCTAAGATTAACCGAAAACCAAAAAAGGCAATCTAATACATAATTTCCCTCATAAGTAGACGAAGCTTGTCGTCACAATATTCATAAGCTGTATACGGCACGCCGTATCATTTACTATATTTACTCGGCACACAAAACATAACGTAATGAATATAAATTGGTGATCATCATAATTTATTTCGCTTTGCTTTGGCGAGACCTGTTGCTTCGATACGATGCAGTTATCAACTGGTTCTTTATATGTTTTTGATATTATTTATTATTATTTTCATGTAAAACATAACATATCATCCATGTAAGAAGTAGATAGATTATTTTTGAAAAATATAACGTGTAAATACACAATATACATATACAGCGTGTTTTTTTTTATATCCCATAACTCTAGGGTATTAATGAGACCATCATTGTGAACAACTTTTACTATGGGACCGAACCCAAAATCGCGAAAAAAAAATCAGCTGCTCCCTACATTTTGACGAGTTATGCGAACATAAATGTAGGGGGCAGCTGATTTTTTTTTCGCGATTTTGGGTTCGGTCCCATAGTAAAAGTTGTTCCTAATGATGGTCTCATTAATACCCTAGAGTTATGGGATATAAAAAAAACACGCTGTATATGTGTAGTGCTGTATCGTGTGGATTGCCCTATCCAGAACAAATGGATGCGTATCATGATGGGTGTTGATTGTTGACTAACTTAGTGCATAAGATTTTACTAACACAATAGTTATTTATAATTGTAATAATTGATTGACTTCTCTGTATTTTATTTTATTTTTTTATTGTCTGTATTTTGTATTTTGATAATTTGTAATTGTATGGATTGTTTGATTTATCTGAAATAAAATAAATAATAATAATAATAACAGCCATCACAGTAGCTTTAGCACGTCCATTATCCCAAGTGTCCCCTCCTCCTCGATTCTGATGAAGCTACCAAATAAAAATTAATATAAGAGCAAATATTTGAGGAGCGTCGCCCCAGGGAACAGAGATAATATCGTCGGAGATGACCAACTTATAATTACTTTTTATTTTCCCTTCGCTGCACAAAATTAACTAACTACAGAGTTTAGGTGGAATTGGTTTGTTGAGCGTGTTTAGTGATGATGATGTTAAGGTTTATCACTTCATTGGTCTAGTGTAGCTACCAACTACCTCTACCTAACGTACAACAAACACACTACAACAACACGTACACGTACGTAAACGTACGTAAAACAGTCAGCAACTAAAGTCGATTAAAGGCTCTTACAGACAGAGGCGATATCGCGAGCGATATTGCGATATTATCGCGTCGCAACACCGCTACGCGACACGTCGCGACGCGATATCGCCTCTGTCTGTAAGAGCTTTAATACTTGCAGTTTTTTAATCTTAATTAGGTACTAAGCGAAATAAAAAAAAAAAAATCAAAACAAAACAGAACAAAAAAACAAAAACCAAAAAAACAAACGAACGAACGATCAAATCGGAACAGAAGTACCTACTTAAAATTTTAAAAACATTAACTCTTAAAAGTTAAACGAAAAAAAGCAGTTTATCGAATTATTTAGTGTTAATTTAGATGATGTCAAAAAATAGCAGTGTTAACTGACTTCCGTTGCTGAACGTACCTCGAACTAAAAATATGAATATACAATAAAATACTAAGTAGCAGACAGGTTTGTGAGTCATGCCAGGGCGCTTCATAAGTGTTGAAATGGGTTTTCCAATAAAACGCTATTACTAACACCCGTAAAAATTGCATTATTACACTGTTTGGCAGACCTCACGCAAAAAGAACTAACTCTATTTTTATGCGAATATCCAGAAAAAATTCTAAGAATGGAATTATTTATAATAAATCCACCATCTCCATAATATGAGATTATTACCCTCATAACATTCCCAAACACACACTTTCTGATTTATAACAAAAATACGACAAAAAAACAAATATACACTCTTATGGGCGAAAAAAACAACGTGAGGGGTGATCGGGTCCAATAGTCATTAAATTGTGTTTGCCCTGTCCACCCCCGGCTGTATTAAGCCTCGCATGTGTATCAATAGCCTTGTATGTGTTGGGCCTAGTTCTAATTAAAACAAGTCACTTATTGCTTTTTAAAGAACATTAAGTTACAATTTGACTTGTGGCAAGTAATAACAGGAGCACGAGTCGATTGATTAGGTTAAGCTACGCTTGCCAGGCTTGCTCCGTGGATGGGTGACCATCTTTACATGCCAAGACCCCTCACGGAAAGGACGTTAAGCCGTTGGTCTCGGCTGTCATTCGTGGATCTTTGACAGTCGTTACGGGTTGTCAGAAGACCGAAACTCTGATAACCAGTCACCAAGATACTGGGTTGTGAAGGTCAGATAGGCAGTCGGTCCATGCTGCATCCTGCAGACTGGAAGCCGACCCCAACATAGTTGGGAAAGGGCTAGGGCAGATGATGAAGTTAGAGTTTGGTCTTTTGATACAAAATTATGTTATTTATTATCGTATAGGAAGAACACTTCAGGTTATCCAACATTATAACTTCAGAATAGGTAACTTTGGCCAGAGCATAAACATAATTACCTACATTTTCCTTGTTCGAAAACAAACAAATTAAATATCATTGTTTTGTTCAGGAAAGTTCGTGCTCAGTGATTTGCTATAGAGAGGCTTATAGAGAACTAGTAATGGATTACTTTAGGTTGATTTATTTAGGTTCTCACATGTATAATTCAACATGAATGATGTAGGTAACGAATATTTTAATTTAAAATACTGTTCATGGAGTTTCTTGCCCGTTCTTCTCCATAGGAACCTACTACGCTAAAGAATGGGCAACTAGCTTCATTTTTCTGACTGACTGACTCCTAGACAATTCAAAAGTGTCTGTAATTGGTTTAGTTGAAATAACTGCTTTGAATTTGGGATTATTTTAATGATATCCCATACTTTTAGAAATACTTTGCCTTACTACATTGGTTTTTAACTCATTGAATGCTGAAGTTAACCGTCAAATCACAATCAGTGGCCACCATACAGATGGCCTGCTACGTAATACTTCGTAGTTGGCATCATGAATACCAAGTTATAGAAGGATCGGCGGGTACGTAATATTGCGTATAAGACCTACGTAATAATACGTAGTTGCCCTCTGCCATTATTACAAGCTACGTAATATTGCGTAGTAGACATTCAATGGGTTAACAAATATCTGTATGTTAAACAATAATTTGTTTATTGGCCTCATTTTGATCACACATTTCATGGCCGAAAAGACAAAATGACGAATAGAATATCAGGCACAATTCACAAAAGCAACATGTCCGCTGCATTGAACAGTGTTCATCAGTGTTGTGTTACCGATGTGTTTCAGCCGTAGTGTTGTACCACAACAATATTAATAGTTGACCAATTGTTTATCTCAATATTTGTCGCAACGATATAGTTCATGTTTTTGTGAATACTCGATAATACTATGTACTAGCTTTTGTCCGCGGCTTCGCCCTCGGAGAGGTCGGGAATTATCCCACGGAAACGTTTAACCGGGATAAAAGTATCCTATATGACCTAGAATAGAACATTCTAGGTCATGGTGTACCCATATGCTAAATTTCATCCAAATCCGTTCAGTCAAAGCGTAACAAACAAACACACTCACTTTCGTATTTATGATATTAGTTAGGACAAGCTGCGCCCGCGGTTTCACCCGCGTAGACCGAGATAAAAGTAACCTATGTGTTAATCCAGGGTATAAGCTATCTACGTACCAAATTTTATCCAAATCGGTCCTGCCGTTTGAGCGTGATTGAGTAACAAACATCCAAACATACAAACTTTCATATTTATAATATTACTAGGATTATGTAAAGGTTTGTCCTTATGAACACATGGGGTACATTCATGGGGTTCACAACTACTGATGATGATTGGTTTTCCATCGTATGATATTTTTTTTAGTTTATATATATGTGACATAAGCGTATATACCTATTATATAAAGGTTTACCATGGGGTGCATTTGACACTTGAGGGGTTAACCATTCAAACTACACAAACAAAACGTTAAAATAAAACATAAACATATACAATAGAAATAGCGCAATAACATGCAGGGCGCTTGCCCACAAAGCGCGCATGCATTGCCGGCAATTATTGTAATTGGCGTTTTAATACTAACGGGACAGCCGACACAGCCCTAGCGGCCGGTGTCACATGTATTACATTAGAAACCACTCGAATATTTATTATAATTAACTTTTTGTTGGCGTGCTATGTCCATGTTAAGTCCAACGTGCTTTATGAATAGGGCTGTCACTCAATTTAATGATATATTTATAGGTCTGCTGGTAGTTTTAATTTTATTGCTAAGTGCAACGACGTTCGTTCATGTAAATGTTTTTGAAAATAATAATATGGTGTTGTGTTTATGTTTTTAAGTAATTATTTAGAAATGTTGTGTTTGGGTTATTAGTGAATGACCCAAACGTAAACGTAATAACGTGAAACGTTTATGTGACTTTTATTTGTCGAATGTTATTAGTAAATTATATGCCTGCTATAATTTTAATGTTTGTCAGTGGCCATCTTTACTTACCATGAACCCTCCGTGCCTCGGAAAGCACGTTAAACCGTTGGTCCCAGCTGTCATTCGTGGATCTTTGACAGTCGTTACGGGTCGTCACAAGCCCGAAAGTCTGACAACCAGTCTTACCTAGGGGTATCGTATTACCCAGTGACTGGGTTGTGAAGGTCAGATAGGCAGTCGCTCCATGTAAAATACTGGTATACAGCTGCATCCGGGTATACTGGAAGCCAACCCCGACATATCGTATGTGTAGTAGGGAAAAGGCCAGGCATCTGTCTCCGGCCATCTGGCTAGGCAGATAATGATGATGCCTGCTATAATTTATGTATTATTTGTTTATTCGCTGTCATTAAAACATACAGAAATTGGTCCCAATTTTTTTTCGAAAATTTTCGAATCGGTCGAGGAACAGCAGATGCCATTTTTGCTATTCGCCAGCTGTGTGAGAAATACAGAGGTGCTCATAAAAACTCGTACATTGTATTTATTGACTTCGAAAAGGCATACGACCGAGTGCCTCATGAAGTTTTGTGGTGGGCACTTAAGGCGCTACCAAAATAAATTGGAGGATTTTTCGTAACCATTTAATTCACTATCGCAGCATGTATGGATTTAATTTTTGGATATATGTTTATTGACTATTTGATTAATACTTTGACTGAAGGAAAACACGATTGGGTTAAATTTCCTCGATAGAATTTAATTCCGAAAAGACCTCCACTTTTCATGTTTTTTTTCTATAATTCTAAAACCCTAAGTAATTTCATTGCAAAATTGCATTTAAAATGTGCGTATTAGGTAATTGAAAATTCTGGCTGAACATAATTTTGATAGATAGCTTAATTTATTTTTAAACAATTTTTATTTCATTTGGCGCTTTTATTTTGGTTCCAGCGCGTTGTTGCGCTCTCTTTTTTTCGCATGTGGAAGTAATTGACTCTGTCACTTTCTTATTCCCGCCTAGTTCGCTTTTTTTGTATCACCTTAAGGAGAAATGTGGGCTAGGGAAGAATGTGCAGTTGAATCGAGCGATGTACAGTCGATGCAGTAGCCAAGTGCGGTCTACAGTGGGCACTACTGGCAGCTTCGATATGGCGGTCGGCTTGCACCAAGGGTCAGCACTCAGCCCTTACATCTTCGTGCGGATAATGGACGCTCTCACGTCGAATATCCAAGGAGAGACTCCTTGGTGTATGCTGTTCGACAATGACATCGAACACTAATAAATCATTCCAAATGTATTTCTATAATCGTTAACCCTAAAGCCGTACCTATAAAGGAAACTAATTAAAGTATGATGTGCGACTGTGGCGTGTGGATATGCCTGTGACGTCACCCGTTAATTAGCGAACACCGGTTTTTATGTCCAGCCATTAGGCGTTAAGTGACTCGTAAATGTGCCCTAGGAATAGTGCCAAGTGATTAGGACCTAGGAAATGGTTTATTGTTACTTGGAAATCACGGCCTGTCTGATAAAGTTGAATGCATAACATGGATATGGCAAAAGCCCTAACACTGTACCGCACCGAGAACGGGACGTCAACGAGAAAACAGAAGTCAAAAAAACTTTTTACAAAAAAAAAAAAAAAACTACCGACTTCCAGAAAAACACCTTACACAAAAAACTTTAATTTCGGAAATCGGTGTCTTCGTTTTTTGCCACTGACTTTAAAGTTATTTTTCACATTGTAGTGTTTTTTTTGGAAGTCGGTTGTTTTTGTTTATCTGTAAAAAGTTTTTATTTTTTACTTTTTAGTGGTGCCTACCTCACACAGATTCGAATACCACTCTGCAAAAAACCTGCACGTCTAGCCCATGTTTCTTGGTTTATTTTATGTATGTAATTTTCCTCTGACCTTCTTTTGTTGTGCTGATGTCCAAGTGTAAAAAGTTAATCTATCTACGCATTCTGTACGTCAAATAAAGTAACATTGAGCAAGGAACTTTTTATTTTTGATGTGAATAATCGCTGTTTACGTTAGCGCGCAATGTGATGTACACAAAACATTGTGCATAAGCGTGCATGAAGCGGTAAAATCAATCTGCCTAGCCTTTTCCCGCCTATGTTGGGGTCGGCTTCCAGTCTAACCGGATGCAGCTGAATACCATTATTTTACATGAAGCGACTGCCTATCTGACCTCCACAACCCAGTTACTATTGGTAATACAAAACTCCTTGGTAAGACTGGGTGTCAGACTTTCGGGCTTTCGACGACCCGTAACGACTGTCAAAGATTCACGAATAACAGCCGGGACCAACGGCTTAACGTGCTTTCCGAGGCACGGTGGAATCTCGGTATGTAAAGATGGTCACACATCCACTGACCAACCCCGTCAATCGTAGCTTAACCTGACGGATCGACCCGTGCGGCTGTCATTACTTAGCCACGAGGTGCATGAAGCGGTACAGGGGTTATATTTAAAACTAGTCTTCATGAAAAGTAGTAAAATAAGTTTGACCTTTATTTTAACATGTTATTCTATTCTGTATTCCTTTATCATATTCACAACAACTAAATCCATGTTCGTCTGTCATGCCTCACGTGACTACATCGGTAATAATTACCAGACAACGGTTTATGTCAAGCCATTACTAGTTAAGCGACTCATAAATTTTTGTGTGGACGTAAAAATGTATGAAAGTTAAAGTTTTAATCATATGCCTGCCGAATGTATGGTGGTAATAGTGCTCGGTATGGTAGGAAATATTATGGTGTGAATATTGGGTGAAAGGTTGGTTATGGGTGCAATGAAATAGTGTCACATATGCCTATGAAATGATGTCAAATTGGAAAGCAATGTGATGCGGTCTGATATTTCAAATTCAAATTCAAAAATTTTATTTCAAACAAAGACTCGTATAGGGTTAGTAACATTGTCCCTTAAAACTAAGTGTTAGTAAACAACACGAAACGATGGCACATGTAACTGACAGCAGTGGATTATATACGGACAGTCCACTCTGTCAGCAATCATTATATACGGACAGTCCACTCTGTCAGCAATCATTTTCAGAACCCTGTCAGGGCTAGCCATGACTCGAGCTACCATCGATGCTGCGCGCTTTCGCATTATTGTGTAAAAACAATCTACACGCGCCGCCGCAAACATCCCTGATGCACTACAACGTCATGGCAGCCCCAACAGAAGAATTGTGGCGGCATCTACATCGCCACATACGAACTACGCATCACAAATAAATAAAAAAAAATAAAAAAATAAAACTCTTTATTGCCATAAAAAAAAGGTGCACAAGTAAATTAAAGCCCTGACTCCTGTGCTAGGTAGCAACACCTGTGTTACAGGAGCCAGACATGACGTCACGCAAACCTGCATCGCGCAATTAGAGTTTACCACGCGACTAGCATAGATACAACGTCCCGACATCAACCGTCGGGCAGTAGCCCACCAGACACGACACCCGTCTGGTCGGAGGATCCTCCCTTTTCTATGGATGATGAGTGAACTTTACACCCTGTTCCTCATGCCTCTAAAGAATAATAGAATAGAAAGAAGATAGAGATATTTGATTAGAGAGATTTGATAGAATTTCATATTTTAATATTAAAATGTTAACAAATCGGTAGCGCGAAAAGGCAGTTATCAAAAAAGGTACGAAATATAAACATCAAGTCATATTTTGTAAAAAAACATGTCATTTTTGATCTTCTGCTAGGTAATTTAAAGTGACATTTAATTATAAATCTTTACATACACACACCCACACACACACACACACACACCCACACACACACTCCCTACACGTACTCTACACACACACCTGCACTTACACACTACACACATGCTTCATCATAATTATGCACAAATATTTTTCATTGTTTTTTTTTATTAATTCTGTTTTCCACCATTAATGATAAAATTGTTTAAACCTAACTTCTTACATTTTTGTGGCTTTAAGGTGCTACGGAGAATCACTGACTCCTAAGTCACAGGAACTTACACCTAGTTTAGGAGTCAGAGTATTTAAACTTTGAACTTTGTAATAAGCCTAATAAGTGTTAGTCTTAAGGATATTTGTTATGAGCTTTTGGTGAAATAAAGAATTTATTTTTTTTTATTTTTATTTATTTTATTATTTTAATGTAGTGGGTGCAAAAAAAAAACATAATTCAAATGAGAACAGAATATACTTTACGAAACACGAGATATCCAAATAAAAACAGAACACAAAATTAATTAACGAAAACCACAGTCAGATAAAACCCATACAAATCCACAGAAACGAGACACCTACGTTTATTTCATATTTCAACATGGCTGAAATGCTGAAAGCTATACAATACGGTAAATATCATATTTCGAATACCCTTTATTCGAAAAACAAAAAAAAATCGTGGCTCATTCGTCAATATTCAGTGATGTTATTATATTACGTAGCTGCCGCGTGTCCCCGAGGTGCCTCGGTACTCTGTGCATACGTTCAGTTGAGACGCGCATTGAACGGAAGAACAAACCTGGATTTGATCTGCTGACTGTAGTGTTGGTGTTTTCTAATGGTGATGTGTTTTGATTTAAGGCTCCGATTTTTTTTTTGTACGTTGATTAGGCTAGCTTTTGACCACTAGAGAAAATGCGGCCTACTAATGGTGCATACTTGTTTCGAATTGTCCTGTTTTCTCACCGATTAAAGATATTGATAACGATTTTAACTACCAATTTTACTTGTATGATAAGTTCGGAAAAGTAAATAGTATTGTGGAAGCATATGTGTTACCAATTTGTTAAGCTTCTGATAAATCATAGCAACTCATTCATTCACAATAAAAGTACTTATGAATAAAGTATTCTACTTTTCTTATTTAATTTTCCCACGACGTCACTTAAACTTCAGACCTCTTTTAATCCACGTGTGGCCCATAAAAAACTATCCAACCGCCCGACGTCGACGTCGCGACGCGGTTCATTCCCGCTGCGCTCTACCCTCCTACTCGTATATTCTAAGGTGCGCAAACCACACACTCACTCTTTCACGTTACACATCGTAAACTGTAAAGGGATCCCCGAAATTTATCTTCCACATCGTTAGAGCGAATAATGTTGCCGACTATTTTATTTAGAGATGTGAGTCAGGCAACGTTTTCGCCTCGAGATTCGCGCTTTGAAGTTTCTGTATGGAGACGTGGTTTAATAACGTAATCATGACTGATACCTACTCGAAGGGTGTCGGGTTGTTTACAGTTTGTCGATTCCAATTATGAACTGTTAATGGAGTTTTATTGACAGTGATGTCATACGTGTGTCGAGTTCGTGATTTTTCCATGTACGTATAGACACTCGTACTAAACGACTACTCTACTCTAGATACTCGTAGTTCCCGAGTCCCAAGATACAAGACTAAGTGTCTAGTATGGACCTAGCTGCATGTAGGTAACATAAACTATTTTCTATCCTTGCAGTCTAGAGTATAATACAGGCTGGTAGGGAAATTGACGCGACGAAAAATTTCAATTCAGGGGGTTCAGGATCATGTACTGAATCCATAGTAACACGTGCGTCGATGTCCCTGCCACACTAAATTATTGAAATAAAAAAAAATGATTTTGGGGGTATGGAAGTTAGAACACATATTTACAAGAACCATTAGTAGGTTATTTATGATGTATTTTCTGGCCTCAGGTCTAAATCTGATTTGTTCATTCAAGTCAAACATCTAGTATGGCTCATTTTCATTAGTCGATAAGGCGGTCGGTACCGTCTGCGGGGAATCCCCGTAGCGGTCGTAGCGACCATAAAAAATCACCGATCGGTAAAAAGCGTGCGGTGAAAGTTCTCCGCATACGGCAATCGTTCCCAATCGACTAATGAAAATGGTCCCCAAATACGGTCCATATGGCATGCTTTACAGAAATCACCCGCATGCGAGCCCTATTGACCAATGAAATTGAGCCTCTTCATTTCGAATGACAGCTGTGCAATACATTTCTCTCTATAAAAACAGTAAAAACGCCTACATTTTCAATAAACAAGTACTACGTACACAAATACCAATAAATATCAACGGAAAGGTCACACCGAAAACTTTTCACGGATACTTATCACCAGTTAATACGAGGCCGATAAACATGGCGGGGCATTACTCCAAATTAAATGAACTGGCAACACTTCCATACTACTGTTTTACACGTTTAATATATTGCTGGAAATTTTCAGGTTTAAAAATAGAACTTGAAATGCGTGGGAAGCGGATTTCGACGTGCTCCTTTTCTCAACCTATTGTTAAGGCTTGCTTTAAGGGAGGGAATACTGGCGTTTTGTTTCTGTTATAGACTGTTTGACCTTTGTCTTTCTTAAGAAAAAAGTAAGACGAAGGTTAAAGGTTCAGTCTTTCCACCATTTCTTCTAAGCTCTTCGTCACCTATGAATGTAGGTACTTGAAAGGAAATCTGCCAGGATTCCGTTAACGCTTAAACTGACTTAATTAACAAATATCGACAAAAGATTTTGAATAGCGGTTGTCGAGAGCAAGAATTTATAGTCGATTGCACCGTATGTTTTCAGTCTAAGGTTTGGTTTATTTGGCTTTAAAAACATGACACGTTGTTTAAAATATAAGTAAATAATCACTAACTACAGTTTAAAAGGCCGATTTCCGTTTTACTGTAAGTCTACACAACATTCCTAATAATCCAGTTCTACAAACCTCCTCACGACCATCGTACCAAGGTCCCTCGACACAAATATTAATCAGTCATACCTGAACAAGTTCAATTTGTGGGGATCGTAAAATCTCACCGAAACCCCCGGGTGATGTGTCATACGAATTAGGTGTTTGACAATCCGAGTACTAGGGAAGCAGGGTAACAAGGGAGTGAGTGATATTATTTTTATGATTGAGAAGAACATGTGGAGGGATCCGATTGGTTTTAGGTTTTTGTCGTATGTAATATGCCCTGACTGAAGGTATCTTTTACGCATAATATGTTTCTACATATATTGAAGAGCGGACATTTGACAAGCTATGAGTCTTCGGCTTCCCTATTGACTTTGTGGCCTTGTGGCTCTCTGTGATAAGGGGTTTATTTTCCGCATGGGAAATATTTCTATAACTTTTTCCGGGTTTATGTGCGCACGGTTTTGGCACGGTATAAGACAGCTAGAGTTTGAAGCGATTTAAGTAAAGTATAAAGAACCTGATAGCTCATGATTCTTTTGATAAATATACAAGTCTCAGGATACATGAAGACGAAACATATTAGAATATACACAAAACGCACGCTCTAAAACCCCCTGAACAACCTAACAAATCTGAGAAAGAGCAAACGAGCATACTATTATAATTACGTGAGAACAGTAATGAGTTTGTTTGAAGCATATCGCGACGCTTTGTGGGCTCGCAAAGGCGTGCGTCGCGAAAGCCTGCGATACAGAATAGATAGGCACAGAAGGCCAGCTCTATAAAACGTGTCGTTTTGCATCCTCCTCAAATTTAAGGGTGTGGTATAGACCATCAAACCGAACAACTTTTTCCTCGGCACCAACATCGTCATCGCGAAAAAATAATCAGCCGTCCTATGTACAGGTTACTTGTAATTCGACGTATTTCTTGCAGGTCGTCATAGTAGGGTTAAAATGCAACAAATTAAGCCACCAAATGTTCTACCGAAATTCAATAGTTTTTGAGTTAGTTAGATTTTTAGTTTTTTTATGAAAAATACAATTCGAAAATGATTTACGGCGCGACTTTACTGGAATTTAAGTTATTATCACAGCTGCTGCCGTAGCAAACCTTTGTTAAAACATAAAAGTTGACATATGCCTAAAACTTTGGCAAATATTACTAATTTAACATTTTATTTTTCGTAATTTATGTTTTTCTTAGACAAAAATCACAAAAAAAAACTAAATTTCGGTAGAACATTGCTTAATTTGTTGCATTTTAACCCTACTATGATGTCCTGCAAGGAATACGTCGAGTTACAAGTAACCCTGTATATGCGTCGAGTAGGTATTGAAGTTTTCTATAGGACAGTTGAAAATTTTTTCGCGAATACGATGTTGGTCTCATGAAGAAAGTTATTCGGTTTGATGTACTGTAATGCAAAATGACACGTTGTATCAATCAACTCAGCCTATCGCAGCCCACTGCTGGACACAGGCCTCTCCCAGGCTGCGCCACAACACCCTGTCCTCCGCCTTCCGCATCCAGTCTGTCTCAGCCACTTTCTTCAGGTCGTCGGTAAATCTAGCTGGGGGGCGTCCCACACTACGTTGTATAACGAACGAAAATATTCGCACGCACACATAGGCGTGTACGTTCGGTGATCTCAAACAAATGCCAGTCGCGAGTGTGCTTGCACTCGCTGTACGTAGACGAGTGTCTATGTGTGAGTAGGTACGTCGCTTGTTGTACGAAGCTGGTCTTCTGTGCTTGTTTATTTTGTGGAGAAAGCCTGTGAGATCTCATTTATAACTAAATTAGTTCTTGCAACGTACGCGATTATAAAGTGGCGCTGCTTTAACAAGTGCTGCGCCGAGGGCGTTTAGATTTAAATAGTGCTACTGCAAATGTTATTTTTTTGTTGCGTAAATATTATTCTTTGTTGCAAGTTTTTAATAGTTATGTAGTGTCTGTTTAGAAACTTAATTTTGCCTCTCATAGTAAATAATGAGAGCCATTTGGTAGATAGGTTAATAAAAGGAAAAAAATGTGAATCAATGATAGAGCTCTGTAATTAATTGACTATTTATTTTCTTCCTTATTGGTTTATTGAGGAGCTCGTGGCTAAGTAATAACAGACGCACGGCTTGATCAACCAGGTTAAGCTACGCTTGCCGCGGTTGGTCCGTAGATGGGTGACTATCTTTACATACCGAGAATGCTCCGTGCCTCGGAAAGCACGTTAAACCGTTGGTACCGGCTGTCATTCGTGGATCTTTGACAGTCGTTACGGGTTGTCAGAAGCCCGAAAGTCTGACTGTGGCGGCATCTACATCGCCACATATGAACTACGCATCAATGACATGACGTCACGCAAACCTGCATCGCGCAATTAGAATTTACCACGCGATTAGCATATATACAACGTCCCGACATCAACCGTCAGGCAGTAGCCCACCAGACACGACACCCGGCTGGTCGGAGGATCCTCCCTTTTCTATGGAGGATGAGTGAACTTTACACCCTGTTCCTCATGCCTCTAAATGACAACCGGCCTTACCAAGGGGTATCGTGTTACCCAGTGACTGGGTTGCGGAGGTCAGATAGGCAGTCGCTCCATATAAAATACTGGTATTCAGCTGCATCCGGTTAGACTGGAAGCTGACCCCAACATAGTAGGGAAAAGGCTAGGCAGATTGATTGATTGATATTGGTTTATTAATTAAATTATTCAACTGCATCGGTCTAACTGAAGAATGCTTGTGTTTGAAATGTTGTCGTATTGAAAAGACAAGTCACGCTATGAAAACTTGGTTGCAGTAATACAGTTTTTAAGCCACCTTCGCTTAGCATCGAAATCCAAACTTCGTTCACAAAAATTACAAGAAAATCAAACTCCTGAATCGAAACTTGATCCTAAAGTATTAAAAATTAAAACCTAGTCAAAAGCTCCCGATAAACTTTCCGATATAATATCGTATATAAATAAAGGATATTTTTCCAAAGTTTTCTGTGAGCTCGATACCAGGGGTAGGGGAGGTGTGCCAGGGGGTAAGGGGGAGGGGGTACAGGAGTGTACATTGAGGAAACAAAACGGATCAGCTTGTATCTAGCTCTCACAGAGACGAGGGGAGCTCAGATGGACGCAGATGCTGATTACCTGGATACGGTGGATGAATTTTATTCTAAATTTTGTATGGAAGGATAAACAGAGAAAACTCTGGTGGAATATGGTGCATGAAATTATGCATAGCTTACATGAAAAGGCAAGATGAACGTTCAGCCGAATTACGCAGTTACGTAAATATATATTCTTGCTTATAATAGAAAGTAGTAAATTACCAATGAGTTTCTTTATTTGCTTGTATGCTGAAAGCATCACTACTAAAGATTTTTAGATATTTTAAAATCCAGTCGTAAAACATTCAAAATGTTCCGATTAATATAAATCGAATGTTTACATACAACCCAAATAACAAGGACCTGAGTCCACAACACTCAATAATATTCATATCCAGCATCTATATCTCCGCGTCTGGGTTGCCTGAACCGGCACAGACGATATGAGCACCTTATTTTTCGCACATTACACTTTGAAATTGTTTGAAATATGTTATAGCCGTCATCGCCCGAACAAACTTGCTTAAACACTAACACAACTGCTGTTTTCTTTACACAACATGTTTTAAACAGTTTTAAACTATGCGTTCTGGGGTAGACATGTGAGTTTGTTTTTAGGGTTCCGTACCAAAATGGTAAGAACCCTTATGGTGCGACTCAGTCTGTCTGTCACAACTCGATATCTCAAGTACTACTAATCCAAATCTCTACTCTTTGTTAATGCTGTAATGTATATCTGTTTTTTGTCCCAAATAAATAAAATAAAATTATACTGTGTTTTTTGAATTTCGAATAAGTAAATATAATATGAATAAGTGTTTCTCAATTTATAAATTGATAAAAAAAATTCTAAAAAATAACCAAAAATAGGATCACTGGAAAAGACATGAAGCTATTTGTTCTGGGTAAAAGGCTGTTGATTAATAAGTAATAATAATTTTGAGTAAAAATAAATTGGGTTATAATAAAAAAATAAAATTTTCCAGAATATTCTGACAAATATTCTGTTAAATATTCTGCCAGTACCGTCGATGTATATCTATGAGGTTTTGATGTTTGTAAAAACCAATAAACACTTGTTTAATCATGTAGAAAGTCAACGTCGCTCAGATAAGTTAAATAAAATAATCACCAGAACTGCTTTTGCTTATAAAAGTGTTTATGCAATGGCACCAAAATTGTATAACAAATTGCCTCGTCATATTAGAAATAGTAAGAATAATAATGAATTCAAAAGTAATCTCTTTAAGCTACTAAATGACAAGGTATATTATTCAGTCAAGGAGTTTCTGGATGACAAATTATGATCAATTTTTATAAATTATGTTTTAATTTTTTTTCTTTTTGCAATCTTATGACATTATATTTTTTTTTTCTATTTTTCATGACATTTTCCCTACTTTATTAAGACAATTTTATAATTTGACATGCTTGCATATCTTTGGCATTGTTATTTCTTTTATCTCTACTGCAAAGTTTAATTTATTACAAAGTTTTATCTATTTTTGTATGCCTATCGGTGGAACATGGTTTGTACAATAGACATTTATATTTAAAACCACCTGTAATCACCTATGTTCACAAAATAAATAAATGAAATGAGAATGTACATAACTAACAGGTTCCGTTTTTCGGGACTTTAATATTTTAGTTTTAAAGATTTTTATGGAAGCATGGTATAAAATGTTATATAATTTCACGACAGACTCCCTAATTCTAAATCAATTTCTTTTCCCAATTAAAAATAAAAATAAATACCATTCCTAACCGCGGCGTGTGCTGAGTTGGTCAAAAAGTCGTTCAGTTCACATAGCGTTGATGTAAATTTTGTATGCATTTCAAACCATTCCCGTTGAATTCTGATTAGTTATTGAAACTAATCAGAATTCAACGGGAATGGTTAATAATGGTTTTATTGAAATTATATTGTGTAGTGTGCCATGGAATTAGGCAGCGCGGCATTATGTTCAGAATGCATTCGCTGAACATTTGAACGTTAAGAGGAGTGAATGGTTTAATTTGCTGTTCCAGTACATGTTTAATTGATGTTTTGGAACAGCATTTGATATTAATTTCAAATGAATTAAATGTTTCGGGGAATGAGACTGACGATAGAATGATAATTTGCTAATGAGAAAGTTCAAGCGTCGAACAAAGCATTAATGCGGTTTCTGAAGAATTCCTAAACGGAGTTTATACTCTTAATAGCTATTGATTCGACAAAATTATGCTCTTTCCTTATACTCGGTTTTACAGGTCCTCTGATAAACCCTCGAATGAATTCACTCGACTTTTAAGCTAAATTCTTCCATAACGAATGGTTCCGAAACACGATGTCGAACCAATTATCACTATCGAATGGATAAACTCCGTTTTAAAAGCTCAGAAACCGGGCATTAGTCCACCTTTGTACAGTTTTATTACGTGTGCACAGAGTTTAAACATCGAATTGAATACTCCTTGGTCAGTCCAAAGTGTACTTTAACAGAAAAACAGTTCGGTATTTTATAGAATTATCTAAATCTGTGTCATAATAAAACTTTTAAATTTTATTTCAGTTGTACATGCATAAAGTCTGTCATTATGGTACTATTTTTGAATCAGAACTTTACAATAATGAGTGTAGATAAAATAGTAAATGTAACTAGTAGTCCTTGTATTTATGTATAAGTGTAGATAATGTATCTTACTTATAAGGTTACATAATTTAACTTCAGCATAATATTATAAACCCAATATAACCTTACATAATGTTAAACTGCTCAGTTTATCTTCAATAATGCACGGTCAACGAGCACATTCTAAATTTATTTACTGGCAAGACAACGGTCTACGAAAGGTCTACGTAATTTCTTAGCACGCTACGAAAGTGCTACGATACATCTACGTCGTAGATCGCTACCCGCACGAAGGTACTACTACGAAATAATTGAATGAATTGGAACAACTTGTCTTGTGAGACAAAACTTTTACCATTTTCCTTAATAAAAATACGAAGTTCAGAAAAACAATGACAAAGCGATCAGCCGATAAACAAACACATAAAGGAGTTAACACGGAATTCCGATGAATTCTCAATAAAGTTGAAAAAAAAGCATAGACTGGATGTTCGGGTAACAAAGATCTGGGGGATCACAAGACAGACTCGGTGGAACATGTTAACGGTTCATATGTGGCTCGAGTCATAGGCGGTAGAGGGGATGTCTCCTAATAACTGGCGAATCATTTTGACTTATTACTAGCTTTTATTTGATACTAATATTGTTGCAATTTATTTTGAAGAAAAACTTCCCCTCCTTTTTCTGGAAATACAAAAAAAAAGGGAGGGGAAGGTTTTTTTACAAATAGCATATACCGGATGACTTTTTTTACCGTCTCGAAAAAAATTGGGTATAGTAGGTGAACAGAGTAGAAGCCTATGGCATACCTACTTTTTTTTTAATAGCTGAGACAGGAAAAATTATCAAAGTACCAATAAATACTACAAATTCGATGTAAACTTTAAATTTTTGTAGCATAAAAACAGAAATTTTGAAAAATAATAATCAATCGTTTAAAAATATCGAAATTCAAATCCTAAGCAACCTGCATATGATTCGAATTTTTGATTTAAAAAAAAAAACAAGCTAGGTATGTCATAGGCTTCTATTCCATTCACCATTACCCAATTTTTTTCGAGACGGTAAAAAAAGTCATCCGGTATAAATAAAAAAATTGCATAGCCTATGTCCATCCTATATCACTCCCACAATTATGACGAATCTAACGACATCTCAGTATGTTAAAATCAATGAAGCCGTTTAGGCTACAGGATTTCACAATAAAACGGACATACACACATACGCGCGAAAAACATTACTCTCCTTCTGGGCCAGTCGGGTAAAAATACACATTTCGCCGACCCCGAATAATGGAGATAAAGACAAGAGAATGATGATTTAACTGATTAAATATTATTCTAAATTGATTTTGAATGGTTTTTCTGATAACCCGCTACCCGCTCATCCCTTACAACCGTCAAAGTTTTAAGAGTGTCATTTTATTAAGTCTTCGCACAGATCGAGATCGGATCGAGAGCTGACATATGTCGCGTGTTGGGGAGTCCTCTCACGACAGCCTCTAACGTCCCTCTTTTAAAGAACAATGCTTTGAAGAGTACTCTTCGTTCTTATGAGGTTGAGTGTTTTGAGTTGAAGTGGTTAATTATTTTGGTTTTTTTTTGTGTTTTTAGAGAAGTACTCCACTCTTGTTGTCCGGTATTAGGGTATTTGTTTCTTTCATTTGATTTGATTTTTTACTACAGTTTTTGGTATAGATTACAAAAAAAAAACCTTAGCATTAATAAGACGTGTTAATAGAAAATGTGATAGTTTGAAACAGAAAGCAGCAGAAAAAAAATTAACCACCTCAATAAAAAACCCCGACAAAAAGGCCACGTTTAAAATTTTATTTAAAAAAAAAATCAATGTTCACGTGAGGCGTTTATCGCCACTCACATGCATCCGGCAGATTGAGGGTTAAGATTCGCTCGTTTGTATTCAGCGCGCGCCTTCGAACGCGAGGTAACCCGCCCGTGCCGGCCGGTAAAAGTTTCCATCGCGGACGGGTCCTAAATACCGGGAGATTCTATTAGCGTATCGATGTTTTATGGCCGAATGAGGGTTTTCTGATATTCGACGGCGACATAAAATTATAATTTATGGTTGAAAATGGTTTTTTTTATTTTAATAAAAAATTGACCGTTTTTTCGGGTGTATATTTATTGGGGATTTTGGGTATGGGGTATTTTTGTCATTCTTTTGTCTTTGAATTTTAGTTATCGATGTATATGATGTTCTAAATGTTATTTTACAACAGAAGAATCCTGTTTTTTAAACCCCCTTCTTGCTTTATCCAGGCACGTGTAACAGAACCGTAAACCCAAAAGAAAACACATCAACAAAAGCGAAAACAACCATAACAAATATCAAAGCTCACCATTTAAAATTTAGAGAAAATGCTCACGAAATCCACGAAAATTATGTTAAAGAAATCATTACACTTTTATACATATAGCACATACAGCACACCATCCAAGTTTGCTCTCAACATGGCAAATAAAAAGAACTTTTTACATCAAAACTTTATTTCGCGTTCCCCCGCGCTGATTCGTACGTGAGACCGACTATATTTTGCGCTGATTACTGTGTCTTGGAAGTATATATGAACTTTTTGCCTCGAAGTGTATTTTTTCTCTTTCGTCTTGAGACGAGTCGGTTGCATTTCTGTTTGGCTGCGTCATTATAAAAAGCGGTTTACGATTTTTGTTGTTCTATACTTGTTTTGACGTTTGAATGTTTACGTTGAGCTTGTATGTTTGGTGCTGCTTTTTGTTTACCATTTTAAAGGCTTGTTTAAATAAGATATAATACATCAGCTGGGTTAAACATCTTACAAGGAGAAGCATAAGCATGGCACAAAGCGTCTATTAGCAGAATGGCATTATGCTTGGCATTATGTTTGTATTTAGTAGTGCACTGGTACCACTTGGCTTGGATTTGATATAATCTGCTACGATAGCAGATTCGATATAATCTACTACGATAGCAGATTTGATATAATATGCTACAGTAGCAGGTTATAGACACCATGCACGAAACAATAGAAAATCTATATCTCCGATAAACAAAACACAATCTTAAATCCGATCCTCATTGAGTACACTAAACTATGTTTTTCTCTCCATATGCACTATGCAACCCGTAATGAGGTGCAAGGAACCCGATACGCCGTCTAATACGTTCGACTTGTTTAGACTGGGTTCACACGATCCGAGTGTTTGCTTAAGAACCTCAGGTTTCTTGTGCTAATGAATTTTAAAGGATTGTAGTCATGTTGTTTGTTTGGTTGTTGAAAAAATTTTAAAGATAATGATAGATGATGTTTTAAGCGAAATTCATTGTGATTGAAATCTCTACAGAATATCAAGGTATTCTCGTACTTGCTGATCATGCATATTTCGGTGTATACTAGTATAAAGATTCATCATTCTTTTTAATTTTAATAAATAGTATAATTAAATTATAAATATAATATCCTAAACTAACTAAAACTATTAAAAAGGTGGCAACGATGCGGAGGAATTTTTCGACGCCATATTTTAGTTTTTAATAGTTTTAGTTAGTTTAGGATATTATATTTATAACTTAATTATACTATTTTTTAGTCCAATAAATCTCCAAATTTTAATGAATTGAAAAAAATGATTGTGTAAATCAGTTTGTAATGTCAATCTATCCTTCAGCTAAGAAAGAAACAGAACAAAATATTACTAAAATGGCAAATTAATATAATATTAATTTCTAAGAATCAGATTTAAGTGATACAAATGGAAGCCAAAAACTTAAAGCCTAGCTGATGAAACATAAATTAATTTCGACGCCGCAAAAAGCGTTTTATCTAAAAATTTAATTAGTCAATTTTGAACGCCCACCGCCATATTGTGGCGATATTAAAAGATGACGGCAATATTAGCTATATATTTACAGTATAAAAAAGATATTTTAGTCATTTTATATCGCCAATTTTGTGCACACATCAGAGAATATTAGCTTTATTTTAAATGGCGTAAAAGGGCTGCCTACACCTCGATATTTATACCAACTAGTTGCAAGATTTTAAGACGTCGAAAATTAATCTTTGAAGATTTAAATCAGATATGTTTTAGAATAAGAAGATACATCAATTGGAGGTATTAGTAGCAATGATTGCGTTAACCTCTGTTAAAAAATATCAATGAAAAAAGTGATGGAAGTGATGAATACCGAAAAATGCCTTCAACATCGATTTGGAATTTCAATGGACAATAACACTTCCAAAGCCGTATTTAGCTGATTACCATTGACAAACGACTGTCGATCCCCTTTCACCTTTATATCCCCTAAGCAGATTACCCCGATAGGCTCAGGATATCCACAATAGGTCTAAACTACAGTTGATATTACCGATGCACTAACAAAGCGAGTTTTCGGGTTTCGCCCGGCATCAGTGGGCCATTGTGTAAAAGTCGTATTGCTAATGGATTAGCGGTGGACATGGCGCACAATAGATATAGTGCATCTGGATGGAACGACACGCGGAAATTGGGCAAAATTGATGTTCTGTGGTCGGTTTCCAGTTTTGCATTGTCCGATATGTCACGCGAGATTGATGGATTTTTTTATGTTGGTCTGTGTGTCTGTGTTAGGTGTGAATTATACTAACTTTTACCAGCGGCTTCGCTTATTCCTTGTCTACATTATAAAAGGAACCTCTGTGCAAATTTTCAGCTTTCTAGGTCCAAGGTGTTGGGCAGGGCGTTGATGAGTTAGTCAATCAGTCAGTCTGGACTTCTCTTTTTATTTATAGGTATAGATAGATTAGTGGTATCCGAATACTAATGATTAATTTTTGTATAAACGTGACATGAAGTTGTGGTTTCAAGAAAAATCAATAAACTATTTTGTAGGAAAAATAATTAGATAATTATGTTCTGATAGATTTTGAAAAGAAATTAGTTGCTAATGATATTATTGGAGACGACTAATGCAAATGAGCCATTAGTGCCTTGGAATTAAAACTGAAAGAAGTGTTAGGGTCCACTTTTACTTCATTAACAGTTTTCACTATTCAAAGCCCCACAATTTGCCAAGTAGTGAAATATGTGAGCGAATTTATCCACACTTTTACCGCAATTATTCTCAAAATAATTATTCTCGGTACCTTCAAAGTAGCGCTTCCAGCATATACGGTGACATCCATGTAATCATTATACACGTATCCTACATCATTAGTGAAAAGCACTTCGTGTATTGTCGTGTCGACCGATACGGCTTAATAGCTTCGTTTTATTTTCGCCTTTTAATGAGCACTTTAACAAAAAGCTTTAAAATAGGCAATATTTTATGTTTGGCCTTTATTATTGATGATGGCTTGTTTAAATATGAGGTGGACCGCACATCCGTGTTTTATCTGTAATTTACAAACGGTAATGATTGTTATTCGCTGATTGTGTATAGTTGATGTGATGTGGTTAGGCTGAAAATGGATCACCGCATAATTTCTGTGGTGTTACAGGAGATGAGTCGTAAATTAGGTTGTGGTCTGAGTGCAGTTGTATTGTGTTGAGCTACTGATGTTTTGCTGTGTATGGGTTGAAGTCACCAATAACACAGAATTATGGTTAACAAGCTTTTACCTCTAGATTTGACAGTCAATTCGGGTCATAGTCTGCTTGTAATAATATAATTCAATCATGATTCGAAAGACACGTGGCGCCATCTATTATCATAAAAAAGTTTTTGTTGTTTTCTTCGGGAAAAGCATTTTTTTTCGAGATGACAGGTACCCTATGTCCGTTTCTGTACACCTGACAACGTATATGTAAAATTTCAGGATGATCGGTTCGGTGGTTTAGGCGTGAAAAGGTAACAAACAGACAAACAAACTTACTTTCGGATTTATAATATTAGTTAGGATTAGGGTAAGTGATCAGTTCTAATGACATTTATTTTTATGCGATTTATTTCGTTTATGCCTAGGCCGCACACATCGCGATAACCCGAAGATTCGCGTAATCGCGATGTATGTAGCCAAGTATTCGCGTATACTTCGGAGCTTCGTGCGTAGTCGCAAGGACTTCGCTCCGCTGTCGGTAAACTCTCGCAGATCAAAGCTTTTTATCGCGATGAACTTCGCTTGCGCGGCCACACTTCAGTCGGCCCCCACCCTTCGTGCGTAGTGGAAGTGTTAAGTTAAACTACAGTGCATAATATAGCTAATATAGTTCTTAATTTGTGAATAGTTATCATCCACTTCCTCCTTTTTCTTGCTTTTAATTTGTTTTTTACATGACATAAATGTAAAAAATAATTATTTGCTGCCATAAAATACAGAGCAACCGCGGCGTCCATTTTGTTTTATTCGTTTGTACATCGCTCGTACATCGCGATAAACTTGACAACACGCACTATGTGGCCGCGCAGCTTCGCTGTAGACCGAAGACGAAGTTTATCGCCCGAATGTCATCGCGATGTGTGCGGCCCAGGCATTACGAGTACTTGCAACTATCGAACGCCATCTTCGTCAAAATAGTTGTATCGTATTTATCATTTAACTAAGTACCTTGCAGTTGTTTTCAAGCATATCTACATAACAAGTACCTACATTTTATTATTTCAGAGACATGGTCTGGTAACATATTGTGGCCCAAATAAAGTAGGAAGTAACATGTCAAGTTGAAATAACTTAGAAACGAAGACGAACGGATTCCCTTTGGAGCGAAAGTTAAAATTACATTAATTGAATTTCAGTGTTCCTGCTGTTTCATTACTCAGTGATTTATGACAGCTGTCTAAACTTTACTAATTTACGCAATTCACATTTTAGTTTTTCACAATACAAATTAAATATTTTTGAGTTTCTTATGTGGCTGTTTGTTATTCAGTTTAAGATTAGAAGTTGGAGTTAAAGTTATTAAAATTGTTTATTTATAGTCTATTAGAAATTTACAAAAAAAAGTAACACGTAATGCTTTTGTCATTCTCATAATTTCTTTGGCAAAAACAAACAATAAGATAATACCAGCCGTGTCTAACTGAACCAAATCCGATACTCAATTTGTCTTTTTAACCGACGAAAAAAAAGAAGGAGGTTCTCATTATAATAATATTTTTTTATGTATGACCACGCATAACTTTTTACACAGTAAACCGATTTAAAAGATTCTTGTTTTGTTCGGGAGAATATACCTTGGTGTTGGTCCCATGTAAAATTAATTAACTTTACTTGGGTACTTTTTGAGTTAGCTTCAATAATACGTATTTTTTTCAATTTTTTTTGTGGATGATGTTCTATTTTCTTTTGCAGGTAGTGGTATTTGAATTTGTGTGACGTAATACCATAACTAAAAAGTGAAAAATGAAAACATTTTTACAAAAAATACAACTGACTTCCAAAAAAAAACACTACAAAGTGAAAAATAAATTTAATTTCTGAAGTCGGTGACAAAAAACGAAAATAAAAAGAAGCGGGTTGTATTCTTTCTAAAAAAGTTTTTTCACTATCATGATATTTGACAGACATGTAACTTGGAATCTAGACTGAAAAATTTTAAAAATATTCACACAAACGGAGTCAAGCCATTCCTAGTGTAAACATAATACCCGCCCTGACTGACACTAGCCGACCCAACTTGACTCTAGCGATTGACAAATCTTATCACAAGACATTTTCTACGTTTTTAATAAAAATATTCTCTCGACTCGAATGTTATTATAAAATACAACAACGTTTAATTTGTTTCCCTCGGAGCGCGGAGGTCGAAACTTAAGTACGTACTTAGCCATCGCAAGGCCTCGTCACATTGTGGAATGTTGCTATGGAAATAACTAACTCTAGGTAAAGATAACAATGTAGGCAGGCATGTAAGACTCTTTGAAAAAATAAAAATGACAGATATAAATGTCTATAATTGTTGTTGTTTATTTTTTTTATTATTTTTTTTAATATTGTGTTTATAATTGTCTATTTTTAAGAGTCTGCTTAGTTTATTCCCGGATTGCCACTTATGAAACTGTTAATTAAAAGCGTGGGCTCAGATATGTAGGCACTGCACTATAGGTATTCCTTAAGGCACTGTGCCTACATTATTTAACAAGCAGTCTTATGTAAATTGGTTCGCACAGCACTGCTACTAATAATATGCCCTTATAATCACTTGGTTGGTGGAAACTCGCAATGTTATTTCAAAAACTGGGTTCCGTGAATGCCTGTGTACTTTATGTTACATAAAGCTTCACTTTCTAATAAGAAAGTGAGCAACACATACAGAAATACGTTACAAACGCAAAAGAGATAATGTGTAGGCAGCCAAAATTTGTCTTATATATACGTCACAATTAGTTGACGAACAAAAGTCCCTGAGAAGTTGTGCCGCTGTGCCAGCCTCTTAATTGGCAAAAGTTTCTTGTCGACGAAAAACTGGGGGAGAGCGCCTCTGAATGAACGGATGAACGAGTGAACGATCACAGGAGCGGGAGACGCCGAGAGGTGTAATTAGTCAAAAATTCCCGCGAGGTATCCGTGCTAGCTGCCTCTGTAGGAATAGTAGTTAATGTGTTTCGTTGCCAAGGAAATTACGCTTCTTTGAGATCACTGCCAGTGTCAGCCCGAATTACTGGCACGGCGAGTGAAGTAGGTAAGTATGAAAATTCGAGAAAATAAAGCCGATAAAATCGTACCACAAAGTTCATATGTAGGCATACTACACATACTGAAAATTGACAAGGGAAAAAAAGCAATTGAGAATGTGTAAAGAATGTAGGGCGTCCGGGTACCTATATAAATTCACCTGATCAAACACAACGAACTCGCAGAAAGTAGATCCAAGACTGTTTACTATTTATTGGCAAGTCTTTGAAGAAGAACGTTATAATCAAAGTTCAAAGTGACTATTACACTCCATCGTTAGAACTCAGTAATGGAAAAAATATTCAGGTCAACACCCCAGTAAATTATGAAGTACTCGACAGTCAAAGAAGTTCATACATAACATCGTAATATGAAGCACAAAAACAAATATTAGTACATTCCCTCATGGTTACGATCAAAAAGTTAATGAGTTTTTTTTATAGCTACACAAGTATAAAAACTCGCGAACATTATGACGAGCAGTCGTCACGTAATAAAAGCGGAACGGTACAAAATATGCTCAGAAAAAAGAGCGTCACAGCGGGACAGAAAGACGTACAGTTGCTCTCATTAGCCTCTAATTACGGGGTCCGAGCCGAGCGCCACCGAGCGCCGCCGACCGCCGGCTGAAATTCAAATTTAAATTTCGTACGTTCTACTCTTGCAAATTGCGATTTTTCACCAATAAAAAAAAGCAATACCGAATCGAAATTTTAAACGGTTATTGTTTCCTTTTTATGTTAATGACTCGTATTGAAATTTTGTAACGGATGTTCGGACATCGGAATCGGTCGTTTAACTCCGGGAACGGTCGGGCAAGATTGAGTTCCTAACGTTTTTATTGTTGTTACTCGCTTTGTTCGCGTAACGGCCCTTAATTGTTTCTCTTTTTCGAGAACACTGCCCTATAAAAGTGAGGGCTCCTTTCGAAGAGATAGTACAATATAAATTTTCTCATCAACTCTCAGGCTCTTTTAATAAAAACATAATAATCTCTACGGAACACTTCATTAAGGCGCTCAAAGAGGCTACGCGGCGATTATCAGTCCCGATAGCGTTTAGCATGGCAGCACCATATTATATTAAAATATTTTTCACTGGCAAACTCATCTTTGACCGCGAGCGGTGGGCGAGCCCTCCCCTACTTTTCATAATTATCACTCCCCCCTGTCATGGCACCGGTTGAAATCGCGTACCTATCCTTAATTTCGCTCGTCGCGTCAGCCCCGAAAATTCCTTGCATTCGTAAGAATTAAAGCCGACGATAAAGGGAGCCCTGTTACTTCTTATTAGCGACGACACTAATAACCGTTCTCGCTGTCCTCGCGTGACAGTTTTATACTACACAAATTAGAAAGCAAAAACGTCCGAGTGGTTTTCTACAGCAATCCGTAACAAAAGAGAGCGGGAATGCGGGAGGACGACTTTGGATAAAGCGGGCTATTCGTGAGCCGTTTGAAAGGAGTTAGGCGTCGAGCATAGACGCTTACCGGGGCATGAGCGGGCTCGGGAACATTAAAACGTTCCGCGCGCTCGCCCGCCCCGCCAAGCGTGATGCAGAGCACCGGACCATCAGTTTAAAACTGAGTTTTGTTTATAGACGTCACGATGTCTGTTCTCTTTTATTTCGTACGGCTTTTGTTTTTATTTGGGCGCCTGTGCCGCACACTCGCCGCGTGTCGTTTACGTAAATCAGATGTGCCGTTAAAAATAATGGCGCGAAATTTAATGGATGTAAAATTTCAGCGTTTTGGTGGTATTGGGGAGCTCATTGCGTGTTACGTATTAAACTGACACGTGTTTACGACTCGCAATTATTGTTAACTTTCAATTATTGTCAGTTCGATTGTTTGACGGTTGTTTCGCATTGTGTCGGACTGTTCATGGTTTATTTGTAGGTTTATAAAACTGTTGTGAATGTGCTGAACATTTCATATAATAATGTGTAGTTAATTTTACTGCAATGCTTATGGATATGTTCTCGTCAATGTTATTGACATTACGAGTAATGAGAGATTAAATGAAAACGTGGTAAAATCCAAATCATTTCAAGAGCCACGCAAAATTAACTTTTATGGCTGTCGTACCGCTTCTTTCGTAATACCCAAATTACTAAACCAAATACCTGTAGACATTAGAGACGCAATGAATAATAAAAACATAAAACGTTAGATGAAAGAACATTGCATCAACTCGATTATAACTTAACTAGTTGAGTTGTGATCGGGTTGATGTAGAGCTGTTAATAGCGCGTTGATCAACCTCAGGCCATGGCATGCTAAGACAGAACCCAGAGGTCTAATTGTGAGCTTTGTTACTCCTATGTAAGGAACTTTTAATTTATAAAATAAAATAAATATCATCATCTGCCTAGCCATTTCCCAACTATGTTGGGTTCGGCTTCCAGTCTAGCCGGATGCAGCTGAATACCAGTATTTTACATGGAGCGACTGCCTGTCTGACCTCCTCAACCCAGTTACTGGGTAACAATATACCCCTTGGTAAGACTGGTTGTCAGACTTTCGACCCGTAACGACTGTCAAAGATACACGAATGACAGCCGGCACCAACGGCTTAACGTGCTTTCCGAAGCACGGAGGGGTCCCTGTATGTAATGGTCACCCATCCACGGACCAACCATGACAAGCGTAGCTTAACTTGAACGATCGACCCTTGCGGCTGTTATTACTTAGCCACGAGCCCGGCCTGCCTATAAAATAACATAAATAATAAATAATTAATCCTATGCTTGTGAAGTTTCACAATGCGTTACGAAATGGAATGTTTTTCACACTGACATTTAGGTATAGACAGGTACCTAAATGTCAGTGTAAACAAATTTTTTATCAAAGTGAAAATCAAAGAAAAAAATGTCAAATAACAAATCAAAGTAAAATGCTTACCCCGATGTCTAAGCCTGTAAAGGTAAGCAGAAAATAGAGCGATCTCCTTCAACTGTCATTGAACTACATTCACAATAACTTATCCTGTAGGGATCAGGGGATAAGCAGATAAGAAGCTTTGTGTACCGTTTTGTTGTTCGTACTTTGTAGGTAGGTAAATGTCGCAGCTGTGATCTGAGGAAAATGGTGAGGGTAGCTACCTGACGATAGATCTATCCAGGGTACCAAAAACATTTGGGAAAAAAATATAGTACAGTTTCATTTACGAGTTTGAAATACGTATGTACCTATTGGTATGTAGTGATGTCTGCCTGCCTACTTATACCGTTTCATTAATTTACTTAGTGATGTTTTAGCCTAGTACATATGAGGCTTTCATAAAAAAAAAATAATATAACTGTGAGTTGACCTTTATTTCAAGTTATCAAAAAATACTTTTTTTCAGGACCTAATTTCACATCCAGCAATTTACGTCTAACTATAGTAATTCAGCAGTGATAGGCCAGTAGTATCGGTCGCTACTTACGAGTTGTAAGTCATAGGTTCAAACCCAGACAGGCGTTTTACTTTGTGTAAATTATTTCATAACCACTGCTGGCTCTTAAAACGGTGAAGGAAAACATCGTGAGGAAACCGACATGTCCTAGAACCAAAAATTCAAAGACATGGTGACATGTATCAACCCGCACTGGGCCCACACCCTCTCGTAGAGAGACCTGTGTCCCAGCAGTGGGAACATTATAGGCTGATTATGATAAATGATATGATATAGTAAAGCAAGGTATCTTCGCTATTCTAATTAAATTCCCATCTTTCCCAAACATACACTCATAACATCCACCAATAAATATGCTCAGAACTCCTCATTTACTAAAATGAGTGTCCGTATAGTGAATTCCGGGCATGATTTCAGAAGCGGCCCCCGGGAGCGAATTAGTGGACCAACGTGACCTAACTGAAGATTTTTTGTCGTGATGAAATATTATGCTGCGTTCTAGCGCTGGAATTTTTGCGAGTGATTAGATTGATGCATTTGTTATCATTGAATGTAAATGAAGAAATTATTTTCAAGATATCAAAAAAAGTATAGTTTCTGCAACCAAGACCTTATTAGGTATAGTGTGTAAAGATTTTTTTTCAACTGAAAAATGTGTAAATTAATAGTATAATATAATTATGAAACACGTACACACAGCAGCAGGTCAAGTTACCACAAACAGTAAAATTTTCTCATTCGATTTTGAACTTAACTGTCAACATTTTAAGGTTTAAAGTCATTTGGAGAAATTTGACAGTTTGGTGTAATCTGATGTGCTGTTGTCTGTACAATTCGAATTTGCGGCACTGCTGTAATGATAAAAAACATTTATATTAGGCCAAACACTAATTGTTACACATTTTATAAACCTGCCAAACCGCGTGACAATTCGTCGGCAGGATTAGCGCTCGTCTTAAGTTAAAACATTCGGTATTTTAAACAATCTAAATTAAACATCTTTGCAGGTAATAGTATAAACTATTACCTGCAAAGATATTTAATTTAGATTGTTTAAAATACCGAATGTTTGGCATCTTTATAATTTTTTTTCATCTTGGCAGGTTTATAAAATGTGTAACAATTAGTGTTTGGTCTAATATAAATGTTTTTTTAACCGACGATAAAAAGGGAGGAGGTTCTCAATTCGACACGTATATTTTGTTTATTTTAACCTATACAAAGTGACTTTCTATCAGCGATAACGATGACGGAAAAGTTAAAATTGTAAGGATTGACATAAGCTACCGAAAACCTCATGTCAATCCTAAAAATCATTTTATAGCAATCATTGAAAGCGATTGCCAATTGTCTAGGCCAAAGTTGATGATGCCTGGGTAAAAAAAAGAAATTTTTGCTTTATCATATTAATAAAAAAATACTTGGATAAAACGCATCATCCCTATTGTACACGTGTAACCCTTTCAAGCGTATAAAGCGCACTTCATTACAGTGAATAATTTTATTAAAAGTTACTATCCTAAATGTAACGATGTGAACGAGGCACGATGCTGCGCGTCTCGTGTAACCCCGGCTTTATTTACTTTCTCAAGAGGCTTGTTTTTACAATGGCCCAAGTTGAATATTATCGACTTTTTGACTTTTAACGACTATTTTATACAACAATATGATAATTAAGGAAGCTTTGTTGCTTTTAAATGTTCTGTGACGAGGTACTGTAGAGGTAATGTCGAGTTCCAAATTATAAAGTGCCTTTTTTCTGTTTGTCTTGTACTTTTGTTTTAATTAGATGATGACTTAATGTAGTGCTTGATTCTGTTAGGGTGAAATGATTTATTTATTGGTTATTAGTGATTTAATTATTTAATTGGTGTTTTGATTAAATTATATTATATGATTAATTACCTATTCTTTTATGTTTAAGGGTCTTACACCTCCGCCGCAAAACCGCGAAACCGTGAAACTGCAGGAAAGGCCCTTAACTCTATTAAGGGCCTTTCCTGCAGTTTCACGGTTCTACAGTTAAAAAATAATTATTATCTTTCGTTTTTCATGGGAGAAGTCCATAGTAAACCATTTCATGAGATAACAAACATTTTCCATCTTTTTGATTATTGCATTTTTTTTACTAACCATAGTTGTCCCACTGCTGGGTAAATGCCTCCCTACTCTCTTTCCACCTCTCTCTGCCCAGAGCTGCCAAGGACCAAGCTTTATTAAAGGAGTCCAGCTCATCCCGTCATCTCCGTCTGGGCCTGATTATTGCATTAATATTTACTTTTGTATGTACACTTTTACACTTTTGTATGTACACACACACAGAGGAGCTCGTGGCCAAGTAATAACAGCCGCACGGGTCGATCCGTCAGGTTAAGCTACGCTTGCCGGGGTTGGTCCGTGGATGGGTGACCATCTTTACATACCGAGACTCCTCCGTGCCTCGGAAAGCACGTTAAGCCGTTGGTCCCGGCTGTCTTCCGTGGATCTTTGACAGTCGTTACGGGTCGTCAGAAGCCCGAAAGTCTGACAACCAGTCTTACCATGGGGTATCGTATTACCCAGTACTGGGTTGTGGAGGTCAGATAGGCAGTCGTTTCATGTAAAATACTGGTATTCAGCTGCATCCGGTTAGACTGGAAACAAACCCCAACATAGTTGGGAAAAGGCTAGGCAGATTGATTGTATGTACACTTTTGGTCATACGAGTAAACAACCTATTTGTTACAGAAATATGCGTCATAGTAATGATGTAGCGAAGATGACACATCGAGACCCGGGGGGGGGGGGGAGACGCGTCACTCGAGCTGAGTCTGTTGCAGATCATTAGTTATGTACTGCACAGTCACACACTAGTTTATAACACGAGTAGAGAATATGGTAATGAGTTTATTTAGTACTAGCTTTTGGCCGCGGGTTTGCCCGCATAAAGGTCGGAAATTATCCCACAGGAACATACTACCGGGATGTGCCAAAGGAGATGTCCGCTTTTTGTATAGAGGTTGGTTTTTTATTCCAAGAAAAATCTAACAAGCATCAAACTACACCTAAATAAAAACGACAAAAATATGGGACTTAGAACTACTAAAATAATATTTTTAGACGCCTCCATTTAAGAGAAAAATTATAAACTATTTAAATAACTTATTTATTGATGGTAACCCCAAGAAAACCTCCCACACAGTGACAATATCATGATTGACAATCAATCTGCCTAGCCTTTTCCCAACTATGTTGGGGTCGGCTTCCAGTCTAACCGGATGCAGCTGAATACCAGTATTTTACATGGAGCGACTGCCTATCTGACCTCCACAACCCAGTAACTGGGTAATACGATACCCCTTGGTAAGACTGGTTGTCAGACTTTTGGGCTTCTGACGACCCGTAACGACTGTCAAAGATCCACGAATAACAGCCGGGACCAACAGCTTAACGTGCTTTCCGAGGCACGGAGGAATATCGATATGTAAAGATGGTCACCCATCCACTGACCAACCCCGGCAAGCGTAGCTTAACCTGACGGATCGACCTGTGCGGCTGTTATTACTTAGCCACGAGCTCCTGATGATTCCCATGCTTGACAGATGATTGATTCTATTCGTCTGTCAAGTATGACATGAAGTGTTGACTGAAAGGCAACAGGCATAATGAGGCCTCATTGTATCATCATCATCATAAATCAAATATTGACTGACAGTAATATAATAATAATAAATAATAATAATATCCTTGGACATTTCACACAACGCCATCTAGTCCCAAGCTAAGCAACCTAATGCTTATATTATGGTAACGAGATGGCTGATAAACTACTTATATACATTTTTTTTTTGTAAATACATACATATTATAGATAGAAAAACACCCAGACTCGGAACAAATACTTACACAGTAATGACAGGACCTACCGTGTGTCAATTTTGACAAGTTTCAAGAGTTGTTGTCAAGTGTAATTATCTAGGATAATAAAGTGAACACATCGTGTTCACTTTATTATACTAGATAATTAGAAAGGTTTGTTCGTTTTAGGAGTAAATTCACAATAAAAATATTTTTTTCTCAAAATTGGAGAATAAAATATATGATTAGTTAGAACCACTAATTTTTGGCATGTCTATCCAAATATACAACTTATCCATGTTAGAATTATCGAATAATAAAAACCATTTTTGGACATGTCCTTTCATTCAAATATTTTTACCCGTTTTAGCGTGAAAGCGAAACAAACAAACAAAATGTAAAGCAAGGTCACAAACTCTGCTCAAAAAATGAAGATTGAATAACATGAAAAATATTAAAGAAAATTTTCGATAATTATTCATGAATATTCAGAATAATACGGGCGGTCACATGCCGATGGGCGGCATTGTATAGATTTCAAAATATTCAGCTGCATCCGATTAGAATCGAAGCCGACCCCAACAATGATGTGAAAAGGCTAGGCAGGTTGATTGATTGATGTGTATTTAAAAATAATCACACTCACGTCATGTATCGGGTAACCTTTTATATGCCATAAAAACCGGCCAAGTGCGTGACGGGCCACGCATAATAAAGGGTCCCGTACTTAAACAGAATGTATCTCAAAAACAAACAACAACAACAACATTAATTGTAATCCCAAAAAAAAAAAATTATGTGATAAAATTACAAATGAACAATTTTCGGACTTTTCCTTTACTTTGCTGTGAGACCTTGCTTCTTGCCAAACATGATTCTAGGTCAACGGGAAGTAACCTATAGGTTATGATTTACTTGCGAGTATCAAAATGTAATAATAATAAAAATAAAAATAATAAAAAATATAAAACAAGAACACATTGCACTGTACATTTTACATTTAACATTTGTCACTATATGCACAATTAATAGACTCTATCCCTTAAACTAGGTCTAGCCTGTATTTTAAGAGATAGGGTTCAGCCATATGGTTACAGTAAGTAATTGACATTCAATAACAAGTTAGACAGACAGTGTCGATGTTACGTAATCAAAAGTAAAATTCTATGAAATAAAAGTAGGTAGGTTTAATTGTGCTGTGTATGTGAGTGAGAGTTCGTGTACGTGCGTGTGTGTGTGTATGTGCATGGGTGTGGGGGTGCGTGCATGTGTGTGTATATGTGCGTTGATTTAGTGATTGTGTTTTTACGAGATGTATGCTAGAAGATTCTCCGTTGTTAAGTAGTCCTGTTGTAGTAGCCATTGAGTGATTATGTGTTTTAGTGAGTGTCTGTTTAAATCAAGTATGTTTAGTATTTTGTGTAGTTTCTTATATAAATAAGTACCTATGACGTAATATTGGTGTTGGGCAAACCTAGTTTTATGTGTTACACCAGATGGGACATTTGTGCGTTTATTTGGGTTGGATCTGGGCATGGCTCTATGAGTTCTGAGGACAGACTGCAAGATGAACAGCTGTCTCACTGTTAGTACCTTACATTCCTCATAAAGTTGTTTGGTTGGATGTAAGTACGGTTTCTTAGACATAACTTTAACTAACTAACTATAACTTTAACTTTAACTTTGTGTCGCATAAATGGCCGTATTTTTTTATTGCGTTGACTTAGAAGCTTGATTTTTTAGAAATCTAAGGGACCATAGATCTACGTATTTGATATTAATATAGATAATTCAAATTGCTTCTTCACGCGTTCCTGAGAAAAAGGGTCTTGACAGACTGACAGACAGACAGACGGACAACGAAGTGATCCTATAAGAGTTCCGTTTTAGGGTTCCGTACCAAAATGGTAAAAAAGGAACCCTTATGGTGTGACTCAGTCTGTCTGTCTGTCTGTCACAGCTGGATATCTCAAGAACTACACATGCTATCAACTTGAAATTTGGAACAGTTTTAGATGACGTTTACCCAACTATTTTGCAAATAAGAAAGAAATAAAAATATTTATATTTTTTTTGTAACAGGGACTGAAAGGGGGTCTTAAAAATTCAAAGTGGGACTACTATGGCATGTGGGGTATCATATGAAAGAACGCTGTTTGCAAATTCTCAAACATTTTTTTTTCTTTTTTTTAGGCCGCATAGTTTTCGACTTTTGATGAAAAATGTAAAAAAAAATACCGTTCCCCCCCTTATCTCCGAAGTTTGCAAAGCGAAAAATCTGAAATTATTCTATATGATAGAAGTCTATGTAAAGATTACAGGAAAAATAAAACGATGTCTCTAAATACCATACTTTTTTCCGAAATCGGAACGGAACCCTCGGTGCGCGAGTCCGACTCGCTCTTGACCGGTTTTTTATTAAAACTAACTGCATCGATGTGAATACTCCATTGTCTGTCAACGCCATATTAATTAGTGTCGCGCACGTCATTGTATCGGTCGGCACGTCACCATTGACGGAACGGTATTTTATTAAACAGCGCTTCATAACTCAATTATAAATGTAAGTAGAGATGATCGAGTGAGTGGAAGTGTATTTTTTTTTACTTTTTCGACTAACATTTTTGTAAGAGAAATGTTGGAGGATTTTAAACATAACGAACATTTCCCGCCTAACTTTTCGAAATGCACAACACATACTACCTCAGCTTTTTTCTCGCTCGCACGATACTCCTCGCGGACTGAGTGAGAGCGAGCCTGAGTGCGGTGCTGGGCGGCGATAGTTTAGGTAATTGCTTTTTACGATGTAAATAGTGGTAATTTGAATAAAAAAAAAAAATAAGACCTACTTTTATGTATGACATGATCTAATTTGAAGTATTTTTCGAATACCAGCGGTTTATTTGTTCGGTTTGAAGGTAACTTTGGATTTTAGGGTTCCGTACCTCAAAAGGAAAAAATGGAACCCTTATAGGATCACTCGTTTGTCCGTCTGTCTGTCTGTCTGTCTGTCTGTCAGTCTGTCAAGACCCTTTTTCTCAGGAACGCGTGGAGGTATCAAGTTGAAATTAATATCACATACGTAAGTCTGTGGTCCCTTTAAGTCCTAAAAAACTCAAGCTTCTAAGTCAATGCAATAAAAACATACGGCCATTTATGTGACATATTTTGATACTCGCAAGTAAATCAAAACCTATAGGGTACTTGCCGTTGTTCTAGAATCATGAAATTTGGCATGAAGCAAGGTTGTACAACACAAATAGTGGAAAAAGTCCGAAAATTGTTAATTTGTAATTGTATCACATAAAAAAAATGTTAATGTCTCTCAGTCTGTCAAGACCCTTTTTCTCAACGACGCGTGAAGATATCAAGTTGAAATTTATATTAAATTGGTAAGTCTATGGTCCCTTAGAGTTCTAAAAAAATCAAGCTTCTGAGTCAACGCAATAAAAAAATACGGCCATTTTGCGACACATTTTGATACTCGCAACTGTCGCAAGTAAATCAAAACCTAAAGCGTACTTCCCGTTGACCTAGAATAATGAAATTTGGCAAGAAGCAAGGTCTCCCAGCACAAGTGAAGGAAAAAGTCCGAAAATTGTTAATTTGTAATTTTATGACATAAAAATAATTTTTTTGGGATCCAATGTTGTTTGTTTTTGGCATAAATTCTTTTCAACTACGGAACCCTTCATTGTGCGTGGTCCGACACGCACTTGGCCGGTTTTTTTTCTATAGAGAAAATTTTATGGAATCGTGCTTTCGTCAAACATAATCCTCAACTTTACCATATATTTATTTCAAAATCTGCTGTGTTTTCGGGATAACGGAGGATCATGCCATTTGAGGTAGTATTCAATTTTACTTATTTACATACCTTCTATCGATAGTGGACAACATCCATACCTACAAAAAATACTAACTAAGAAACTATTATAGAAGAATAACTACATTATTAAGTGTATTAATAAATAGGTCCATTGAACACGTAAATAAATATAGAAACCATAAATAAACATACATGCAAGTGCGGAAAAACACATAACACCTATTGCACGTTTATCAAAAGGCCACACGCGTCCCCAACAATAGGCCGGCTACACAAAAAGGCTACAGTTAATCACTGGCCATGGGAAACAATACCATAGCCCGTGGGGTTCATAATAGACGACCCAATTAATATCATCCCTCTCACTGCGTTCTTCGACCTGAATAGTAATTATTTTATAGATAAGTTGTTTTAAATTAAGGTAATGTTGTCTACGCACCGTTTATGTTTCGATTTACATAATCTATTATATATATAAAAATTAATTGCCGTGCCTCTACAGGTTTACCAAAAATAAGTATTTTTAGGTGAGCAGGACAATTTTTTGAGGTTATCTGCACAGTCGACCACGTCCGTGGTCGCGGTGATCTTTTGGCTGGCCTAGGGTAGTACGAAGTTTCAATAGAATAATAGGCCGTGACGTGTAATATCAAAAACATGGTGACTTCAGGTAAGTAAGCCTATTTTTTGAGGTGAGAGGATCACAACCCAAAACCTTCATTGCTGGACCCAAGAACACAATGACCGTTGGCTTCAGCGAGGAAGATTTTAGTTAATGATCCCATTTAAGAGAACTGCTCCATGGTGAAAAAAAAGCTGGCTCAGCAGGGTTGGCAGAGAAGGTGACCATCAAGGATGAACCGGACTAAAAACTACTAAAATACTCAATACTCAATATTTTATTGCGTTCCATAATGTGTACAAAGTTGTTATGTTAAAACATTGAATCATCGAAAAAAAAAGTATTAGTACTTATAAGTGACATCCCCTAAGTTTAAAGAACCCTTTATGAACAGTTAGGGGTCTGTTAGAAAGTGGTTTCTGTTTCACCAACATTATAGGGTCAGTTAAACCTTAAAAGGCCCCCTAAATTTAGGTGGTCGAAATGTGGGCCCTAAGACTAATAATAATTCTTCATTGCCTGAAAAACAATCTTCCACATTTAATCATACATCTTGATTAGCTGAAACGGAAGACCCACAAAGAGTATAACAATTTAAAGTTAAAAGTTATTATGTTACAGATACAAACACCGTTATATAAAAAAACAGTGGAGCATCGTTGACTGCTAGCCTGAACTGAACTCAAAGGCAGGTTATTATTTCAGAACTTTAGTTCACCTTTATACAATGTTTATGTTTTAATATACTGCAAGTATTTTCTTAGAGACGGCGCGGTTTGGACGTGAAAGTAAACGCTGCACGTGGTCAAGAAATCGATGGTTGGCTGGTTGTTGTTGAAAGGCCTACATTATCATCCCATACCTATTAACACTGTTATTTGGAAATATTGTAAAAGCCAATTATTTTTATAAGAGTTACCACGGAGTTTCTTGCCGGCTCTCCTCCATAGGAAACGACCAATTTTGAACCGTGCACCTAGCTTCTGACGTTTCATAAGTGCCCATGTAGGTTTATGTGAAATAAAATATTTTGATTTTGATGATTTTAAGTGATTATTTGACTGGCTAAAATTATTTAGGTGTCTAAAAATAATATTAATGTGTTGATTTTGAGCGATGACGATATTGAGCGGGCGCGGAGGGCCTTGTCGGTTAGAGCGAACATGCTGGCTCGCAGGTTTGCTCGTTGTTCAGTAAGCGTTAAAATTACTCTTTTCAGAGCGTACTGCACTGCGTTTTACACGAGCAGCTTGTGGGCTAGGTATACTCAAAAATCGTACGGTGCCCTCCGCGTGCAATACAACAACGCATTCAGGGTACTGTTGAGGCTGCCCCGCTACTGTAGCGCATCAGGGATGTTCGCGGACGCACATGTGGATTGTTTCTTTGCCATAATGCGTAAGCGCTGTGCGTCCCTGGTGCGTGGGGTGTGGGGCAGTAGCAACAGTATCCTGTCTCTAATTTCAAGCAGGCTAGACTGTCCATACGTGAATCGCTGCTGCGCCATTTCCCATGGGATGGTGGAGCCGCGGTGAAGCGTCGCGTCGGACAGTACTGCTGACGTGTATATTTGTAAATTGTCTTAATTACTAACATAGGATAAGTTGTTTACTAACAAATGAGTCTTTGTTACTTTCGTTACTAAATTGAATTGAATTGAATTGATTTTAACATTTAATAGGTATCAATCAATCTGCCTAGCCTTTTCCCAACTATGTTGGGGTCGGCTTCCAGTCGACGAAATGCAGCTGAATACCAGTATTTTACATGGAGCGACTGCCTATCTGACCTACACAACCTATCTTGGTAATACGGTACTTACGGTACTTGGTAATACCCTTTGGTAAGACTGGTTGTCAGACTTTCGGGCTTCTGACGACCCGTAACGATTGTCAAAGATCCACAAATTGACAGCCGGGACCAACGGCCACGAGCTCTTCATTCTATTAAAAATATAACTACTGTTTTATTCATATCCATCTATGAGTTTAGTAGAAAAAAAATTGTAGTAATGTTTGATACAAGTTACATTTACAAGTTATTTCTGTTTCTCAAGCTATCAACATCGTTAAAGTTATTCTTTAAACAGTAGCTTCTTTGAAAATACCTGACACCAGAAACTTTTATTAAGTAGGTCACGGATATCGATGTAGGTGAACTGAAAGATAATAAGGTCCACCACTAGCAAGCCCAGTGTTCCATTTTGTCACGAAGAAGACCAACCACCGAGTTCCATTTCGTCACGAAGTGGACCAAGCATCGTGTTCCATTAATTTAGTTACGGAGAGGGACAAACCATCAATGTTTACGTGACCCTGCTTTATTAAAATTCTTGGCTCCAATCTCGTTCTTCCGATTTTTCTTTATTCAACACAGCTATGGGGGACTTAATTAATTTCCACTACGGTTCACTGGGGTCGTTCATTCAATATTCTTAGTCAAACAAGTGTATTGAATTTACTTTTTGAGGGTATATATTTCTTAACCTCCTTTTATGATGCGCCCGCCGTTTCGGTCAGGGGTTTTTGATTTTATTTGGACGTCTTATTTGCCATCTGGCTGTATTTGGGTTTTGGCTGTAATAACGATCGAATGAAGATTTTATTAGTTAATATATTTAGAGATAGACGAAAGAGAAGACAAATAAAAGTATGGGAGCAATTTGGGTATAATAGAATTTTTATTAAAGGGATTTTAATAAGGACCTCAACTGTTTTATAGTTGGCTATCTGTTCCAATATTTAGGTTTATGTAAAAATAATATAGCAGAGCTACCGGTCTTGCGTTTTATCAATATGAACAGCTTTAATAACAATCCGGAATTTAAAGTCCAGCAGAAATTTTTCGGATGACATATTGCAAAATCATAAACTTGTATCTGAACTCTATCGTATCAAAATAAATCACACTAATATTAAAAAAAAAGTTTGTAAATGTATTTTTGTTTGTATGTTTCTTACTTCTTCACGCTCAAACGGCTGGACCGATTTGGATGAAATTGGGTATGTAGATAGCTTATACCCTGAAATAACACATAGGCTACTTTTTATCCCGGTCTACGAGCGTGGAACCGCGGGGCGCAGCTAGTAACTACCAAACTTTGCAATATTCATTTACATTACAAACATTACAAAGCCTAAAATTTAATTTAAATCATTTATGATGTCCAATCCTTCCACTGCAACAGTCACCTGGCTCTTATTACCCTAACGTCCATTAACTTAATGTAAAACACGTGTTTCCTTATAAAACATTACTAAATGGCTTTCAATAATTAAGCGTGACACTCGGTTGGAACTCGCAAATTGTTCGTGCACGACACGTCATGATTTCGTCTCGTCGTCGACTTAATGAGCAGAAATGCCGTATTGCGAAGCGTATGATGCTAGGGTTGGGATTTACCGCATGCATAAAAGTAATGTAGGAGTTTTTTTTGGATGTCTAATTTGACATTTCCTGTAGTACTATAGACAAGGATTTTTGTTTGTGTTGTCATTGAATAAAAACCATTTGAAATGAATTCTTAAAAATTAGATTAAAAATCAAAGATAATTTCTTTGATTTTCAATCTAATTTCACAGGAATTCATTTCAAATGGTTTAGCTGTAGGTAAACCATGGACCATGGTGAACCATGGTGATGGTGGTGCTATGGTGGTGGTGGTTTGGTGGTATGGTGGTGGTGGTGATGCTAATGGTTTGGGTTTGTTAGAGCTCAGCTTTTTCCAAAGTGACATTGTGAGAAATGATGAAGAAAAAAAAGAAAGAATTTTGATATGACCGACAAAAAAATGAGGTATTTTTAATTTTTGTTTACATTTTGGTTCAACCCTACACAGGACCGTAATAAGGCGGTAAACTGAGAGGTGATCAAGTGAACGAGGCGCGTCGTGACGCCTCGCTGACGGCGACGCGACGTTTTTAAACGTTCGCTCGCGATTCCGTACGATTATCGCGAGTTAATGCGCTTTGTTTACAAGTGTACTTTTAGTTGTTATGAAGTTGAATTTTGTTTATGAATGAGATCTGACGTAGTGCATGTTTTTGTCTGAATTTTAAGCTTGCTTTTGCAATTAGAAGTAGTCTGGTCTAAGTAGATGGCAAGCAATTCCGTGAAAACTTTCACAAACTATTCAACAATCAGAACAGTTAATACTATATTAAACAGGTAGCGACCCGGCTTTGCTTGGACTTGTCAAAACATCGCGCTTTTTTTAATTATGTGTACGTTTCATATTAATGTATTATGCATATAAACCTTCCGGAATAAATTCTCTAAATGATAGTAGAAACTTTAATAAAATCCGTTGCGTTGTTTAAGCAGAACGCGATCACACAGACAGACTCGAAGAGTGACTTTAATTTTTAAATGTTTAGATGATACGGAAGTATTGTCTCAGCCTTAGGTAATAACTATACTAATTTTAGCTCAATTCAGCTTTCGTCCATAGAAAAAAAAAACAGTTACGCTTGCCGGGGTTGGTCTGTGGATCTTTACATACCGAGACTCCTTCGTGCCTCGGAAAGCACGTTAAGCCGTTGGTCCCGCTGTCATTCGTGGATCTTTGACAGTCGTTACTCGTCAGAAGCCCGAAAGTCTAACAACCAGTCTTACCAAAGGGTATCGTATTACCCAGTTACTGGGTTGTCAGATAGGCGTCCGCTCCATGTAAAATACTGGTATTCAGGTGCATCCGGTTAGACTGGAAGCCGACCCTAACATAGTTGGGAAAGGGCTAGGCAGATTGAGTGAAGTGTAGTTAGGGATTAACCACATTTGATGGACCAGGGTAATTATAGTGACGCCGATACAGTAATAGGTTGGAGTTTATTAGTTGTAAGATTTTCAATCGAGCCGGCAAGCGATGAGTTAAGTTAGTCCGCAGAGTTACTCAATTGTGAACTAAGTTCAAAATTGTTACTGTATTCGATATCGGGAGTTATTGAGGAGAACGAAGTTTCTGTCTGCATTAGAAGATAATGCCAGGACAAGTTTGTACTTTAATTTTTATGCACACATAGGTATAGCATGTATCAGAAAGATGTGATCATATTTAAGGGTGTGGTACAGACTATCGAATTGAACAACTTTCACCGTGGTACTTATATCTTAATCGCGAAAAAATATTCAGCTGTCCCATACAAAACTTCTATACCTACTCGATGCAAATGTATGGGATTTCAGATTATTTACTCGCGATTACGATGTTATGTTTTATAGAAAAAGCTGTTCAGTTTAATGCTCTGTTTAGTCAGCGTCAATAATATCGGGACGAACAGCCTGTTCGAAATGATCTAAACAAATGAAAATTAAATATTAACTCAGTGACACAAGGAATGTTTCAGAATAAAGACAGTGCACGACAACTGTCATTCTGACAAGAACTTTATCCGATTGAGATAAAGCTTAATGTTCTTAGTTGTTGAGATCATTTTGAACAGTCTGTTCGAGCCGATATTTTTGACGGTGACTGTTACACACCCTTAAATACGACTAGATATTTCTGATACACGCTGTATTAGACACTAAGGACGAGTTGCACCATCTTGCATTGCACCTTCAGTTCGATGTTTTGATATGGTTAGAGTAAGATGGTGCAACCCATGTTTGTTAAAGTTCCTGTTAGACAAAAAATGGGTTGTTCCATTTGACAATTTTTTAGCCGACGTCATAACTTTAACTGTACTTTACCTACACACTTCGCTGGTTAAAGTTATTGTTAAATATCTTTCACTTCTGGCAGACGCGTTGAATGTCATGTCCCTGCTCCGAACTTTATCTTTTACATTTGACATGACGGTACAACAGCAGGTAGTCGTTCTATGGTAATTTTAACTTTGATGGAAACTTTAACTAGACCTTGGTGCAACCCACCCGAAGTTATTTAATCAAATGAGGCTGCTAAGAAAATATTCTAAACGTGTTTCACAATATTCTCTTTTCCTACCCCGATTATTTAAATCGTCGCCTACTTAAAACAATGCAGCGCAATTTGACTCTAACAATCTCCATACAAGCGTGAATTTTTCGTTAAATATAACGTTCTTTACTAAAAAGACGCTCATTAAATTTAAAGGCGAGCATCCTCGGGTGAAATAATTACAATACATACATGGTTAGCGGGAAGGCGCCGTGTGACGTCACGAGAGCGTCTCACCGTGGAACGTAGTCACGATGAAGTTATTGTAAGTTTGCTGGTAAATTGTAGGTTGTGCGTTTTATGAGCTTGAAATATGATAAGTAGTAATGGGAACTTGTAAGCGTGAAATTATATATTTGCTAGGCGTTCAATGTGATTTTGACTGTGGTAATTCCTAACTGTGAAATTGGCAGAGTGTTCTTAGGCCTGCCTTTGAATATCAATCAATCTGCCTAGCCTTTTCCCAACTATGTTGGCTACCAGCTGAATACCAGTATTTTACATGCAGCGACTGCCTATCTGACCTCCGCAACCCAGTAACTGGGTAATACGATACCTCTTGGTAAGACTGGTTGTCAGACTTTCGGGCTTCTGACGACCAGTAACGACTGTCAAACACCCACGAATGACAATTGGGACCAACGGCTTAACGTGCTTTCCGGGGCACGGAATACCGTACTGCCCTGGAATACCGTAGGCTAGTAAAAATAAGAAACATTATTTACCTATTCTTGAATCCGAAAATGACGTCTTGCAAGAAGAAAATAAAATTAACTTATACATTTCCTCTACTACGAAACGACAATAAAATTATGTAAACATCATCAATAAATAATAATAATTCAATAAACACCAATATATCGGTATTTTGCGTCCATCAATTCAAATAGACGGTGACTTGGCTTATATAGTGACGTTTATTCGCGTCACCGTGACGCAGCGGAATCGCGCGCGCTCGGGCGTTCTCGGCCGTTTACGCCGAACACGCGCTGACGTGAATTAATCGGCAGACGTTTTTCGCGTGAAAGAGGCTTAAGGACCGGCAGTCGCGTTGTTTTGTGTTTTAAAGAGGGTACGATTAATGTGAATCATTTCTTTTGACGCGCTCATTGTTGGCGTTTCTTTTTAAATGAAGTGTATAATTGTCTTCGAGTGTACTCAAACCATTGGGGAGGCAATTGGATGTTGATTGAGGATACATCGCCTTTGAGAACAAAGACCTTGCATTTTATGATGAAATAAGGAAAAAAATTGTTTTTTGTTTGTAGCTTTATGGTAGGGACAAAGTTTACTTTCTGGAACAATCGCATTTAGCGAAATGACTTTACACATTCAGAATTGAAATTCAAAACAATGTTTATTACGCTTGATCGTGGTATTTTTTTCAAAATTTAAATCCGTGTTGTCTACGAATAAAACACAATACAAAACGAGGTTTATCTGGATAACCCGGCCTTAGTAGCTACACAAATATCAGAACACTAGTTATGTTATCGTCAAAATTATTCTACAAACCCTTTTCACACAGTCATTTATAGGACTCATTATTCAAAGACTTCAAAATAAATAGTGTATTTAAAGATTTTCAAAATAAATCGTGTATTTTTTCTCAAGTCCAAGATCGGTGTTAAAGGCCATTCTATTCTGGTCCCACCTCATTCCCCTGGCTCACCCCTGTAGCTCTATTACGGCCGCACTAGCTTACAGGGTCATCATTACCACGATATTGCTAGTAATGACAGATAATAAATCGCTATAGCCTATCCATTGGGACACGGGGTTTAATGAAATCGTTGTTTAATGTTTAAGATGTTTGTTTTCACGTATCGGGCTTTTGTTTGTTTATGTTTAAATGTAGGTATTTATTAAGGTATTGTTTATTATTATATTTTGTTAAGTTAATTTTAAAACTTGTAGGATTTAGTTAGATTACCAGGCCAGACGCACTACGCATTTTATGTATGAAGCTACAAGTACGCGGCGGTCTCGACCTGTCGGGCTAATTCAGTGTGGGCTGCCGCTCACCGGCCGGCTTGCACGTTAGTTCGACACCGTTGTAAAAGAAGACAACCATAACGTGTTAGACGGTATAAGAGTTACGCGATAGAGAGGCAACTTTTAGGTGAATATAACTTGGGGTAATTAACGCTGTGTGACCTGAATTACACTTTATTGTGTCGTAGCAAGAGTCGCTATTCATGCGGAGTGAATCTTCTGTACTTACTTGTACTGTTATGTATTCTGTGGTATTACTTCAAGACGTTGTGTTATAATCGTCGATTGGGTGTAACGTATGTCTTTATTGAATTGCTAAGACGCTATATTATATTTATTTATTTTTATATAATTTTAACACCATTTATGTACACACAAATATACAGACAAACAGAAAGGAACAGAAAAATACGTACAACTTACGTTATACGTACAAATACATTATACTTTTTGGAAGGCAATAATATTATAGCTACTGTCTAGCAATTTATGTTGAAATGATGATATTATCATTTACCAGACTTCTCATTTTACTCATCAAAAGCAAATCGCTTGAGCAATTAGGCAGGTAATTTAGATTTGAAATATTTTCCTGTAATATTTAAAGCAAAATCTCTAATAATTCTGCTTGAAACTGTATAATCTCTTTCAAATACTCCATCACTTTTGTAACTATTAATCCCTTGTAGTCTAAAGACTATACTTTGAGTAATTAATTCTGAAAACTACGCTTAATTTGAACGGTACAATTAGTGCCAGGAGGCTATATCATTGTCTGGTTCATTCGCTTTGGCCTATTGTTCTAACGGAGGCTTTTTCTATTAAGTGCCTAATTAAGCCATTTGTCATAGACTGTAGGAAGAAGGCTATTGGGTCGAAGTTGGAGATTTTTTCGTTTTAGGTGACAATTTTCTGAAAGCTGTAGTTAAGTAGATGAAAATGTTTTCAGGAATCATACAATGACTTAATCTAAGGGAAAGAAGATAGGATGAGTAACTTGGTACATATCATAAGATAATCACGCCTTGTTTCCCCAGAGATGTACAGTCAGCAACAAATCGTCAGTGAAGTTCTAACAGTCCGTAAGTCATTTTATGAGTGTTTTGAGATTTGAATGTCATTGGATACAGCTTAATGGCGCGCATCGTATCGACCAATCAAAACACAGTAAACTGACCAATACGAATGCGTTATTTGAAAAATAGTTACACTGCGTATCTCAGTTGTTGGCGCCAACACTGCATATGTCAGCCATTCACGTACAAATTCGTCGTGCATCAAGTGCTCCGATGTTGAAAAAACTCTATGAAATGAATGTAACTCACGCTTAAGGCCACATTATGTTCAATTATTAATACAAATTTGTTATTAATAATTAAACACAACATGGCCCCAAGCGCAAGCCCCATTAATCTCATACAGTTTTTTCACTCTCCTTTAAAGTAGATGGCTACTTTTTTGACTTCCGTACTGTTAGAACTTCACTGACAAAATGTTTTTTAAATCTCAATAATTGAGCAAGGCATTTAATTAAAATCGGAACAGAAGAAAAATTTAAAGATCTACTACACTCTTAGGTAATTTAGGAAAAAAGCCGGAAAAGGTATTTTTTTTAACATTTTTCATCAAAAGTCGAAAACTATGCGGCCTAAAAAAATAAAAAAAAAGTTTGAGAATGTGCAAACAGCGTTCTTTTATATGATACCCCAAATGACCTAGTAGCTCCACTTTAAATTTTTAAAACGCCATATCAGTCCCTGTTGCAAAAAAAATATAAATATTTTTATTTCTTTCTTACTTGCAAAATAGTTGGGTAAACGTCATCTAAAACTGTTCCAAATTTAGTTAAATTAAGTTGATAGCATTAGTAGTTCTAGAGATATGACAGACAGACAGACAGACTCGCACCATAAGGGTTCCTTTTAACCATTTTGGCACGGAACCCTAGCTTTGATATTATGAAACTCCTTTCTACATTTTATTTTCTCATCCAATCTCAGTCAGCAAGTTGACCGCGAAGTATCAAACCAACAGAGTATTCCGAATCCCCTGGTAGCCTTTCACTAATTTTATCATTCAATTTCGTCTCCCTATAATAAGCTTAATTAAATACGTATTTCATATCTGAGGATCTGGGGGTACAAAGCACAGAAATTCTTTTTTTCCACATAGTTGAGCATTTCCCCTGCCTCGGGCCAAATGTATCGTTACAAGCGGAGAGATATCCGTAGCAAATATGGCCAGAGAAATGATAAAAGCCCTTGGAAAATTTAATAATTTCTTCCTATCTTTTACATGTAATTGATATTTCCAACGTTTTTACGGAAGAAAGTCCTAATATTACTTTCCTATCGTTAAAGAAAAGTGATTGCGAAAATGAGTAACTGAAATATTGATTGATAGTCAATATTATCGCCGTTTTCTTAGAGCTAATGGAAAGGAAGATTTACCTAAGAGGCGTAGCTTACAGAATGGACCTAAGATGAGATGCTTATGAAGATAGATAGGCGGTGATATTTTAAGGCCTGTGCCAGTGAATCGTTGGCTTACTTTGATCAGGGATGGATAAAAATATGGTCAAAGAATATTGGTTTGTAGAAAACATTGTTTATACTATACATTTTTATTCTTTCTTTGGTAGTATAAATCAGAAAAGGGTCAAATTTTGTAATAATTTACGACCCAAACATAACAATATCATCAACAATACAGAACAACGTTTCCATCACAAAATTATATTAACAGAAACCATGACCCATTTCTCATAACGAAGGTCCGCCGCAGAAAGACGTCAAAGCGCTCATTAGTTGCAGGACGCAATTCCGTCGCTGTCACGTGACACGGCCGCAACACGTGCCCGTCACGCCGCGTGACGTTTGCGCTGCGGCCCCCGACCGCAGATCGACCGCACCGAAATAACATGCGGTGCGCCGTGCTCGGCCGCTCCGCGCCTACTGAACCTTTTTCAAAAGTGAGACTTTTCACCAGTCAAGTGATATAAAAAAGAAAACATTTTAATTTTAAAATACGAACGTTAATTTTGAATTGATTTATTTCTTTTTTACTTTGACATCAAACTTTTTTCTTAATTCATCTGATGGCTACGCGTAAAGATTTTACGCGTGAAGTTTTGATAGTAAATCTGTAGACTTTTTATAGATTCTGGGAATTGGCAGTAAATATTTATGATTTAACTGATACTAAATATATACGAGTAAAGAGAATATATTTATTTGATCTGTTGCAAAGTGTTACTTTATTAAATCAAAAATAACTATCCTGATAATATATAGAATGGCAAGGAAATATTTTTCTGATCTGATATAAGGTTATAATATTTTGGCTGCTTATTCCGTCTCGCAAATAATAAGAAACGATTGAGGGAAATGTTTTATTATGAGATCCATGGACGATGGATGTGTACTGCCATGGTCAGCACATTTGCAAATATGACGTCACGTGTGGTTCTGATTATCATAAGAGGAAGATGGAAGATAATAGTATTTGGCTCTTTGACTAAGCGAGATGTACTTTCGTTTGAGGTTTCAGTATCACAGAAATAGTTTAATTTTCTCCCAACTTCAGGCAAAGCCTTTTCAACAGCTAATTACAGTTCTATTCTCTTTCGCAGTAACAAATTTTCAAACATTATGGCCTAGTAAAAACTAAGGGGGACGGGCTGCAGATATCGAGTCCATTTTTATTCTGCAGAAACGAGCCATCAGAGCCATATATAATCTTCGCAGGCGCGATTCTCTAAGGGAACTGTTTAAGGATATTAACATCATGACGGTACCTTGTCAATATATCTATGAAAACATCATGTACGTAAGAAAAAATTTACATCTTTTTAATAAAAGAGGTGAAAGGCATAATTATAATACTAGAAATAAGGACCTATTAGCTCAACCAGGTTTCAGGCTGGCTAAAGTAGACTCATCGTTCATGGGGTACTGTTTAAAATGTTACAATAAAATACCTCCACACATACTTCAACTAAATGAGACGAAATTTAAAACTTCGAAGTATAAAACGCACACTATGCAGGCAGGCATATTATAAGTTGGGGGATTACATAAATGATAAAAATGCTTGGCTCCATGCTGGTCCTGCTCCACAACCTCAACTAATTAATTAACATTTGAAGATACTGTTGGAACTGCTGAAGATTGTAAGAATAGCTTTGCATTGTGTAGACTCAATCACCATTGTATTGTATAATTGCTTAGCACATGTGTGAGTACTATGTACCTACTCTAAAGCTACCATTTACTGGGTACGTCTTTATTTGACTTGGATGTGACCTGGCGGCTGAGAGTGTGTCATGCTCACTCTAATGCCTCGCTGATGGTGGCGCGTGTGTTGGATCATTTAACGAATCCATACGTCAGGTTCGTCAACGGGCGCTGTTGGTGGAGGCTGGTCATACCTTAGCTGCCACGGCTTATTTTAATTTTAATTTTGAATTGTTTTTTTTTTATTTTTTTAACACGGACGCTTTTAAGGTTCATCGTTCTCACATGTATAATTTCAACATGAATGATGTAACCAATATTTTGTAACCATATTTTGATTTAAAAGAGTGTCCGTGGAGTTTCTTGCCCGTTCTTCTCCATAGATCTACGTTTTGGAATGGGCAACTAGCTTCAACTTTCTGACTTACCTACTGACCGACTCTTTGACAATTCAAAAGTGCCTGTAATTGGTTTAATTGAAATAAATGCTTTGAGTTTGAGTTTGAGTTAAGTCAGTGCCCGCATTCGCAACACTTAAGCGGTCATTTTATAGTAAGGTTGTCGAAAATCACAACTTGTTGTCTCCTTCTAACTTGGGCGTTCTGAAATATGGACTCGTAAAGTATGGGAGATAAGGTGTCGGTAGTCAATACGGCGATCCGGTGCGTCACTGACCCGTGTCCAATGAGATTTCAATTCTGTTAGTCGGTTTTTGGCTTTCTGGATTTGCATGACGTGGAGTTTTTTGTAAGGGTTGAGCGGGTTCGGAGAAAATGCTTCATCTTGTTGAAGTATTTCGAAGAAGACATATCATTGTGATTTTGACAAGATTTCCATCTCTATAAAAAAAAATAAAAGAAGAAAACTAAAAAAACTTTTTAACAAAAAAAAAACCGACTTCCAAAAATCACTACAAGCGAAAAATAACTTTAATTTCGGAAGTCGGTGTCTTTTGATCTGTATTTTAGTTTTTTGCCACCGACTTCCGAAATTAAAGTTATTTTTCACTTGTAGTGATTTTTGGAAGTCGGTTTTTTTTTTGTTAAAAAGTTTTTATTTCTCGCTTTTTAGTGGGTCTGTTTCTAATTTGTATAAGTTACAATAGTCTAATGTCAATTGCTCATCACATGTTACAAAATATTGCTTTTCCCGATGCTGGGACGTTAATTGTTGAGGAGTTCTGCTGGTAAGAACCAGGAGAACTCCTCAACAACCACTCACCACACGCATTGTGTGATGAGCGGAAATTGCTTAGCAACCATATTAAAGTAATCGAATCGCAACTCGTGAAATATTTATCATTGAGTAGTTCCGGTAGCCATCTGTGGTCTTCATCATCAGTTCCACTTCACCAAGTGGTGTTTTCCGAGAGCAAATGCACGAGCTACTATAAAAAATTACCCAAATCGCTATAGGTGTGCCTATAATATTTGAAGAGTTCCTTCGATTTCTCCAGGATCCCATCATCAGAACTAGATTTTGACAAAAATGGGACCATTTCCAACAAAAAAATAATTTTGCAAATCGGCTGGCAAGCGACGGAGTTATGCGCGAACAACCATAAAAAAAAAATACAAACATCCGAATTGAGAACCTCCTCCTTTTTTAGAAGTCGGTTAAAAAAGAAGAAAAGAAGACAAAACTCTTGATTAAAAAGTTTTACGACAAAACCACAAGTTATAAGTTAGGTATTTAATTTTTAATTCTGTGACCCTACAGAAATTATATATTTTTAATCTTTGTTCGTTTTAATTGCATTGATATTTTATTTTTATTTGAAATCTCTGACCCTTTTCAATTTGTATTTGTTCATTTATTTCGTTTATTCTGATATCTTATGTGGCAGTATTGAATTTTTTTTTTAACTAATGGGTTTTAGCCTGAATTAAATGAATTTCATTTTATTTTATTTATTTATTCATATTGTTCATAAGTGAAAATTTAAGTTTTTTTACATATTACGCACCCATTTTTACTCACGCAAAAATGTCTACAAAAAAATCTCAATGTCTATCCAAGCGACATTTTCCATATACATATTTTCCGCGCGGAATATTTTGAAACGCTCATATTTCACTTTGGATATGAACTAGATGAGCCTGGTGAGCCACTACAGTGTTTTGCACTAAGCGAAGCCCTCTTCGGTGCGATAAAAAATAGCCGTGCCTTCAGTAACGCTGTACTGTGCTCCTACGCATATAATATATCATAGAGCCATTAGGTATGAAGGGCCTGTTTAGTACTTTTCAAGGTTAATTCAGTGTGGATTTATTAAATCTTTGGGTCATGTGAGACTCATCGCTTAGAATAGGCACTAAATATCTTACCTAAATCAATATGATTATTTTTAGTGGATATTGGACGCAGAAGCCAATATCTTCTATCCCTACTAATAAAAAACCTAAAGAGATTTGTTTGTTTAAAGCGCTAATCTCTGGAGCTACCAGTCGGATTTGATTTTTTTTTTTGCATTGGATAGCCCAATTCTTAGGGAAGACTATAGGCTAATATCACGCTAGGGCCCTTAGGAGTCGAACAAAAAGAAAAAAAAAGTCAGAAGCGTGGGTAGGCGATGCTTTGCGACGGGGAGGGTCGGGGGAACAAGAAATCTTATGAGGACGAAGTCGTGGGCAGAAGCTATTTGTAATAAAGATTCGTGGTTCTCTTAAACAGGCAAATTCAAATAGGTAAATTCAGGCAAGATGATCTAGCGAAGTAAGCTAAGAGGAAGGAACTAATAAAAGATAAGGTCAACTTTCGCAGTTATCGTCAATAACTTTCAAATCCAAGGAAAACTTAAAATTCCTCAATTTTATTCAGTCGTCGTATAGTATATTAATTTATTATTATGCAGTCGTATTAGTAGTCGTAAAACTTCATGTTAGTTAGAGATTTCGAACTATGAAATAAAAATACCATACTTGTAGTAAACTAATACTGGTATCCAGCTGCATCCGGTTAGACTGGAAGCCGACCCCAACATAGTTGGGAAAATGCTAGGCAGATTTATTGACTTGTGGTAAACTAAGTAATTAATAATAATACAGTGGGAAAAAAGCGCAAAGAAAGCGGGTCGGTTATAAAAAATGCGATAACTTTTAAAGCATTTGAGCAATCCTTTTAAAATACAAACTAAATTAAAGTTTATTTCATTACAAATATAGGAAGAAGTAAATCCTTTTTATTTCGGGTTTGGTGATTGTATTAAAAAACAAAAATAACTTTAAAACCATTTGTTTTTAAATTTTTTTTCGTTTTTAAATATGGCATTTCATGTGCAGACATTAATTATTCTGATCGAATTCCCTGAAGAGTGTACCAGAATTCTGACAACGCATGAAGACGGGCGCAGTCAGCGTTATGCAGCGAGAACTGTTGGTGTGTTGCTATCAACTGTTCAAAGAGTGCTCCGGCGATTTGAAGAGACTGGATCTAATATTCACAGACCAGGCCGAACAAGGTGCACGACCGCGCGGGAAGATCGATATGTGGTGTCAACAGGGTGTCAACAATGTTGAGAAATTGATTTAGAACGGCAGTTGAATTCAAAAATCACCTTCTACGTGCTGGAGGGAGCAATCCGAGCACGTGTACAGTGAGGCAGCGTCTTGCTGAAGCAAACTTGAAGCCATTTAGACCTGCAAATGGTCCAAAATTCGAAAGGTAGCATCGAAATTCAAGGTTGAGTTACGTTAGAGAACACAGGAATTGGACTCTGGATGACGGTCAAGAGTAATGTTTTCGGACGAGTCGAGGTTTATGCTATACACGCACGATGGGAGGCAGAGTCTACAGAAGACCAGGAGACCGCTATAACCAAGTTTGCATTGAAGAGAAAATGCCATACGGCGGAGGCTCCATACATGTGTGGGCTGGAATTTCTTCCAAAAGCCGCACCGTGCTGGTGGTGATAGAACTGCAGAAAGATACGTGAATGAAATCTTAAATGAGTATGTTGGCCCATTTTTAGTAAACATGGGCGAGAACGCCATCTTTATGCAAGATAACGCTCGTCCCCATACTACTCGGATAGTGATTGAAGATGACCTTGAAGATGTCAGTATCACACGCATGGAGTGGCCAGCACGCAGCACAGACTTGAACCCCATTGTTACGGACTTTTTTGGTTTTTTATATTTTTTCTTTACTTTTTCAAATTTAAAATCTTTTTTGTTCTTTTTCTACTTTCTGTCAGTTGCTCATAGTATTGTCTGTCAAGAAGTGCTCGTCCATTATTAAAATAAAATAATACAATATTTTCAAGGTAAATAATTCATTTCATTTACGGATAACAGCCCATTTCCTCATCTTTTTCATTGGTCCTTCGTCTAGTTTTCAGCGCCTATTTTTCAACAACATAATCACCCACTTACTTTCATTTCTTTCCATTAGCTTTCATCCACGTAGTTAGTTATGATTACCCGTTCCCAAAGCAAAACTATGTCTGCCAATCCCGAGCCCGGCACAGTTACTCCTCAGACTCATAGCTCCGGTTTGCCGACCAAAAGCGTACGCAGTGAACAAACCGCGCAAAGCCGCTCATCACATTCGTCGGCAACTGTGAGAGCACAAAAAGCATCGGCAGAAGCGCTCGTCCTACGTCGCCGCCTGGAGCGCGAGCAGGAGCTCGCCGCACATGAGCGCGACCGCGAGCAGGTACTCGCCGAACGTGAGCGCGACCGCGCCGAACGTGAGCGCGACCGCGAGCAGGTACTCGCGGAACGTGAGCGCGAACGCGAACGTGAACTCGCCGCGTTACAGCACCAGGTCGAGGAGTGCGAGCTGCAAGCCGAGCTGGCGGCTATCGATGCTGGCGCTACAAGCGCAGGAAGCCGCGCGAGCCATCGTAGCTCTACACGGGTGAGCGTAGATAGAACTAAAAAATGGATAGAAAATCACAACATTGACAGCTGTGTTGATAGAGAAGTCGCTGCAGTAGGATGTGATCAAGGTTCTCCTGGCACACCCCCCGGTCAATCGGTACACCGCCCGATGACCACGCGGACAACTGCACTCCCTATTAACCCTCTCATTAGACAAACGCAACTCTTACGAAATGTCACTAAAGCATCCGAGGCGGTTGGCTGTACGCCCCCGCTCATTTCCACGGAGCTTGACCAACCTGCCACACTTTTACAAGCTATAGCTGACACCGCGGCCGCCGCAAAGGCTCTCGCCTCTGCCTCCGGTGTAAAGAAACTGGAATTGCCTCAGTTTCACGGCAATACTTTGCATTGGCTACAGTTCAAACGTACTTACAATGTTACAAAAGCTAATTTTTCTCCGCTAGATAACATAAACCGACTTGACATTGCGCTGCGTGGGCCCGCGCGTGAGGCCGTGGCGGCGCTGTTGATGTCGACGGGTGACCCGGAGGAAGTCATGCGCGCCCTCGAAGATAACTTCGCGCGCCCCGAGCTCATCGTTTACAAGGAGGTTAATTCGTTAAAAAACCTTCCACGCCTAGGTAACGATCTCAAAGAACTCGGAATCCTTTCTAATCGGGTACGTAATTCCATATCGACAATAAAGTTATTGAACCACTTAGAATATCTGAGTTCACCTGAGTTGTTCCACGCTGTTCTTGGAAAACTTAACCCCACTATGAAAACTCGGTGGACAGATTTTGCGGCACAGGACACTACAGGACGCCCGAAACTCGAAATTCTGTCCGACTTTTTAAAGCGTGAGTTAGATCAACACATTCGTTTTGGTATGTCACCCGAGTTTAGTGCAACACAATTACAACCCAATATTTCTTTTGACAAACCATTAAAACGTGAAAATGTTCACAATGCTGTTACGAAGTCAAAACATACTCCTAAAGCCGAGTCTACAATAAAACGAGAGTGTGTATTTTGCAAAAAAGATCATAACATTAAGGAGTGTACACATTTTAAATCTTTGTCCATCGACGATAGATGGCAGTGGTTGCGTGAAGCGAAGGTTTGCTATAGGTGCTTAAAGGCTAGTTCACACCAGTGGAAAACGTGTAAAGTGAACCCGTGTGGCGTTGATGGCTGCCCTTTTCGGCATAACGCGCTTCTTCACCGGCAGCCCTCGCCGCCGCTCGTCAATACATTTAACGAGCAAACCACAGATACCGTTACACACCCCATAACTGTTGAACATAATACACACCCTACGTCAAATGCTGCTGAACTAACCGGCGAAAAAGTCATTGTGTCTACAACCTCGACAGGTGCACAAAAACCGAATACTATTTTAGCTCTTCGCCCTCGTGCTTATTTAAAAATAATACCAGTTACAGTCTCGGGCCCTGCTGGAACCTGCAACGTGTACGGCCTCCTTGACGACGGGAGCACCGCGACAATCATAGATTCCAGCATCGCCAAACTGATAGGGGCGACCGGGCCACAACAGACCATAACGGTAAATGGCATAGGTGGTCTCGAGCGAAATACCACAATATCATATGTAGACTTTCTCATTAAAGGTAGACACACACAGGAAACATTTTTAGTAAAAAATGCTCGATCTATGGAGTCTTTGTGTTTGCGCCCGCAGTCGGTCAAACGTGAAACGATTGAGTCCTTTTCACATTTGTCCGATCTGGTTGACGTTCTGACATACGTCGACGCAACTCCAACTATCCTCATTGGAGCTGAACATTGGCATTTGACAATCAACCGCGAAGTTCGAGTTGGTAGAAAAAACGAGCCCGTTGCCTGTTTGACAGCTTTGGGCTGGACTTTATACGGCGTTGCTTCTAGCAAAACGAAGTTGATTGAGTTCGTTAATCATACACACATGGATACAAACAATGATGACAATTTAGAATCATTGATTAAGGAACAGTATAAACTCGACTCAATAGGTATTACTAAAACGGAAACTCTGCATAGTAAACAAGACCAGCGCGCAGTAGACATTTTGGAAGCGACTTCCAAACGATTGCCCACTGGTCGGTTTGAAGTAGGCATGCCGTGGCGCGACGATATACAGCGTGTTCCAGACAGCTACCCACAGGCGATGTCACGTTTTTTAAGTTTAGAACGACGTATGGCTAAAGAATCCGAGTTTGCTAAAGCATACAATGCGTTTATAGACAACATGATCGCGAAGGGTTATGCAGAGGAATGTGCTCCAGATACATACTACACTCACTGTGTTAACAAACCTGACGGCTTATGTGATAGCAAATCTGGCGGCTTTCGTCTTTATTTACCACATTTTGGTGTGTACCACCCCCAAAAACGAAAAGTAAGGGCAGTTCACGATGCAGCAGCGAGGAATGAAGGAGTCAGCCTGAATTCTTTACTGCTCTCCGGTCCTGACCTACTCCAGCCGCTACTTAAGGTTCTATTTCGTTTCCGGGAGGGTCGCATCGGAATAACCGCGGATATCAAAGAGATGTTTCCTCAGATTCGGGTTAGAGAGCAGGACAGAGACGCTCTTCGGTATCTGTGGAGACCTGATAAATCATATGTCATAAAGGAGTTTAGGATGACATCGGTCATTTTCGGTGCTTGCTGTAGCCCCTTTATTGCACAGTTTATAAAAAACAAAAATGCTCAAGAGCACGCACATATGCATCCAAGAGCCGTGGACGCTATTTTGTTCAGTCATTATATGGACGACTACATCGACTCACAAGATAGCGTTGACGAAGCAGCCCAGTTAGCGGCAGATATTGTAACTGTGCACAATGCAGCTTGCTTTGAGATGCGAGGATGGATTTCCAATGAACCAGGGTCACTGAACCTTGTCGCTGAGGAGCTCAGGGCCGCTCAACCATTGGAAGTTGATCTTGGCGAATCTAATAACAGCATCCGAGCCCTAGGTATTGCATGGAACCCTACCGCCGATGTTTTGGGTTTTCGAACAGGCTTATTTGAAACAGTCCCTAGTTCACTGACAAAACGCAAGGTGCTGTCACACGTTATGCGCGTTTACGATCCTTTAGGTTTATTAGGACCAATAGTCGTCAAAGGACGGATACTTTTTCAACAAACCTGGAGATCTAATATCGACTGGGACACGGAGCTCCCACAAACAGAAGCATCAAGGTGGTTCGAATGGTTTCAAGACCTGACAAAAGTCTCTTTGCTGAAGATACCGCGTTGGTATGCAAGGGCGAAAGGCTACGAGCCTTCCCACAGAGAACTTCACGTCTTCGCAGATGCAAGTGAGCTTGCTTACGCCTGCGTTGCCTATTGGCGTTTGATATACCCTGACGGCAACATCAAGCTCACTCTCATCGCAAGCAAAGCCAGAGTCTCGCCCTTGAAACCAACGTCAATCCCACGTTTGGAACTTCAAGCTGCCTTGATAGCTTCTCGTTTGGCACTTGTTATTAAGGAGAGCCATCGAAAAAAGTCAGAGCGTACATTCTTCTGGACTGATTCGATGACTGTCCTCCAATGGTTGCGCAGTGATGCACGAGCGTTTAGACCTTTCGTTGCCCATCGGCTAGGTGAAATTTTAGAAAATTCTTCGGTCAAAGACTGGCGATGGGTACCGACAGATCTGAATGTCGCTGATGATGCAACCAGATTGCGCCCGATTAATTTAGAACCTTCACACAGATGGTTTTGCGGCACATCATTTCTTTTAAAGACCCCAGAGGACTGGCCCACGGAGCCACTTAGCGTCGCACCAGTTCGGGAAGAGCTTAAGTGTCAACGGAACGAGCTGGTGGGACTGACTTCACTAAGCACAGCTTTACCTACTCCTGTCACGGCGAATTTAGCTCGCTTCAGTGACTGGCTACGATTGTTGCGTGCCACAGCCCGGGTACACCAAGCTGCGGCTGTTTTTGGAAATATTTTGGCCACCATTCGAAATTTGAAATCAAACAGTGGGATAGCTCACCCCTGCTCCCACTCTTCACCAACGTCGACCACTCTAACACCCTTGAATGCCGACCTAATAAAAGCCGCTGAAAGGCACATATTGCAGCGGGTTCAACAAGACAGTTTTTTGCAAGAAATTCACTGCATTTTGAACAAGAAACCAATTCCTCCAAGCAGCCGCCTCATCAAACTATCGCCCTCTCTGGGAGAAGATAACCTTTTGCGTTTGGCTGGAAGGATAAAGGCCGTAGAAGGCATCGATCCCGACTCCCGTTTCCCGATCCTACTTGACGGTCGCCACCCAGTCGCACGGTTATTGGTAGAATATTACCATCGCCAAGCAGGTCACGCAAATCATGAGTCCGTGATAAACGAGATAAGGCAAAGATTCTGGTTGTTGAGACTTCGTGACACGGTCAGAGCTGTAGCAAACCAATGTCTCTTCTGCAGAATTCGCAAATCAAAACCACTTAATCCAACCACTGGAGATCTTCCACCACAAAGACTAGCTCATCACCAGCGAGCGTTTATCTTCACTGGCGTAGATTATTTCGGTCCTGTCAACATAACCATCGGACGCCGCCATGAAAAGCGCTATGTGGCCCTTTTTACGTGCCTTACGACCAGGGCCCTCCACTTGGAACTGGTTCACAGCCTATCCGCCGACTCTGCAATCATGGGTCTCAGGCGTTTCTTTGCCAGACGCGGGATTCCGCAGACTATATATTCGGATAATGGAACCGCATTCGTTGGCGCAAACAGGATCCTACGGGAATTTTACACAAATGACGTGCAAGATTTTGCCGCCACAAAGGGCATTAAGTGGAGTTTCATCCCAGCGGCGGCGCCTACTTTCGGAGGATGCTGGGAACGCCTCGTCAGGACGGTGAAAGTAGCGCTGAATGCTACACTGAAGGAAAGATGTCCCAAAGAGGAAACATTTTTGACTTTGTTAGCGGAAGCCGAGGCGATTGTAAATTCACGCCCACTCTCGCATGTGTCCACAGATCCAGATGACCCAACCACGTTGACACCGTTCCACTTTCTCATCGGGTCTTCATCGAACCAAACCCTACCAACGACATTGGAAGACCGTGACCTGAATGGACGCTCTGAATGGAAGAAAGCATTAAAGTTATCAGATCACTTTTGGAACCGCTGGGTGCGCGAAGTGCTGCCGACTATGCAAACACGAACCCAGGTTAAGGGAGATCCTGGTCAAGACCTCCTGATTGGAGACGTGGTTATTATCGTCGACGGAGCGCTACCACGAGGGACATGGCCACGAGGCCGTATAGTGAAGGTGTTCCCTGGAAAAGACGGCGTTAATAGGGTGGTGGACGTTGCGACGGCCGGAGGTACGTTACGCCGGCCCCTCAAAAAACTTGTAAAGCTTGCCACATAAGGCTTCTTTTACCCTTGACTGTTGGTGCAGTGCTGCACGAGGGGCAGGATGTTACGGACTTTTTTGGTTTTTTATATTTTTTCTTTACTTTTTCAAATTTAAAATCTTTTTTGTTCTTTTTCTACTTTCTGTCAGTTGCTCATAGTATTGTCTGTCAAGAAGTGCTCGTCCATTATTAAAATAAAATAATACAATATTTTCAAGGTAAATAATTCATTTCATTTACGGATAACAGCCCATTTCCTCATCTTTTTCACCCATCGAGCATGCGTGGGACGAACTGGGACGATGTAAACGCCAGCGAAATTCCCCTCCAATCACGCTTAAATTCGTGAACTGAAAGAAGCACTGATAGAGGAATGGGAAATCTGGTGGAAAGCATACCAAACCATTATATAACAGCTGTATTAACAGATCGTGGTGCCAATACAAAATACTAAAATGTGTAAAAAATCCATATTTTGATATCGTAGCACATTTTTCTAAATCCAGTGAAAATGGCCACTTTTACTTACTTTTATCTATATCTATCTATCTATTTATTTAGATAAAAGGAAAAAGTGATTGACTGATGTAACGACGCACAGACCAAACCGCTTGGTCTAGAGATTCCAAATTTGGCACGTCTAGGAGCTTGGGTTTTGGAGGTCTAGGGGTACACTAAGAAAGGATTTTTCAAAATTCACCCCTAAAGGCGTGAAACGGGGGTCCAAAGATTGTATGAAAAATCTTATTCCTTGAGTTAATAGACTTGAAACTTCCACGCGGTCTAGCTAGTTTCACAAACTTCATAATACTACACACACAACAATATACTACTATATAGTACTATATAGTACTTCATAATCTAAAGAACGAACTGTTATAACATTGATTTAAGCACTATAAAATTGTCTATAATTCAGTTTTTATTTCATAAAGCTCCAATATCTTGGAAGTTATTGAGGTTTTTGCTACCGACACGCTTTTTTTGCGACCCAGTGTTTATTATAATTTAATCACAGCGATAAATAATTCTGTTCCAAGTAGTTTATTTCTTGTTCAAAGGAATCTACCGACGTATACCGAACTTCTAATTCTAGTTTCCGTCGAAACCTAGGTAAGTACGTAAACATTGGATTTGTTCCTAACTGGGCCCAATAGGCTTATTCGTTTGCAGACAATTTTATTAGCAAAGGTTCGGCATTATCAGATTATGTTGTATTCCTTGTTAATAACGAATTCGTTCGATGGCGAAGAAGGATTACTCGCTTTGATAATAAAAATCTTACAAAGTAAGCCCCAAGCGGCTTAAATTGCAAATGTTTTTGTAAGTAGTTAAGTTTGTTTTTGTGTTGAAGAGATTGATCGGTATATAAAGGAGATGTTGGATCGGGAAGTGGGGGATCGGTTGGTAGGCTCGGTCGTGGTCTAAAGAGTTTATTGAATAGCTGGAATTATTGCGTGATAATGAACCTAGATTAACTGAAACGATGTTATTAATATTTACAGATTAAATAACAATAAAAAGTTAGCTAATTATTTTTATTATTTTACTAGCTGTTGCCTGCGAATTCGTCTGCGATCCAGGATGAAAAGTAGCCTATGTTCTTACCCAGGTCATGGTCTATCTGTGTGCTAAATTTCATTTAAATCCGTTCAGCCGTTTTAGTGTGAAAGCTAACAAATAAACAAACTCACTTTCGCATATATAATGTTAGTTAGGACTAGTGTGCCCCGGGACTATGTTCTTGGAAGTCGTAAGATACACAATATACTAAAATAAGATATAAATTATAAAAAAACTTCCTCGTCCCCCGACCCGCCTCGTTGCAACGCCCGCCCGTGCTATTTGTTCACAATTTCATATGTATTAATTTGTTTGCGCGGAACTATAGTTCTTTTTCTAAAATAAAAATAGCCTAAGTTACTCCTTATAACATCTGCTATCTGCCAGTGATAGTCCTGACAAAATTGATCGGGCCGTTTCGGAGGTTAGCTGGAACAAACAGACAGACAAACAAAAATTTAAAAAATTGTTTTTTTGTTATAAGTTCCGTATAAACCTTTGTATAAATTAGGATTGGTGGTAATCATGCAGATGGCCCCGTTTAACATGTAACTTTTAAATATAATTATAAATAGGTATATTCAATTTCTTTTACATATTTGTTTTAAGTTTAGTATCTGTTTCCTAAGATTAATGCTACTACCCTTGTTCCCATTAGTTAATCAGCCAACCAAACCCCTATTTTTCCAACCAATTTATAAACAACAAACCATCATTTACATACACCAGACTAACCAAACAATTCTTTCAAAATACGAAGAAAATACATGTGTGCTACCAACGAGAATATCTTCCTATACATGCGTATATTGATCTCTGGGTGGCAGTCGACGGGTTATTCGACTCATATACGATCGTAATGCGGTCGTTTGCAATGACGAGAATTGCTTGCTTTTTCTTACGGACCCCGATTTTATTATGTTTTTACAGTTAAGGCGCAAATTTTTCGTGTAATGGCTGGCGACCTCTATAAGCCGCGCAATATTAAGGAAATCGTTCGAAGGATCTACATTTGAATAGTTACATTTTGTTTCGTTATAGACTTGTCTGGGAATAAAATGGAACGGGGTTTCTAATGTTTGGGATGTGTGTTTTGTTGGTTGTTGGGATGTAAATTGTTGCGTTATACTATCTATACTAGAAAAGTTTAGGTAGTTAAATAAAGGTAAAAAATCTTGATGTGTCTTTTTATTTTTTAATTTATTTTTTAATTTAAAATCTCAGTTTAAAAATAAAATGCAACTAAAAACCAATGTAAATACAACAGTAATGATTCCTAAATCAATTGAACCATTAGTTTAAGCAGTAGTTTATTTGTTTAATATGTGTTTTTTTAAAAAGTCACGTCAAGATTGTTAACCTAAACCTTTCTAGTATAGGTAACTTAACTCATCATCATCTGCCTAGTCTTTTCCCAACTATAATAAGGTCGGCTTAACAGGATGCAGCTGGATACCAGTATTTTACATGGAGATACTGCCTATCTCACACCCATTGGTATACCCTTTGGTAAGACTGGTTGTCAGACTTTCGGGCTTTTGACGACCAACGAATGTCAAAGATCCACGAATGATTCCTTTCCGAAGCACGGAGGGGTCTTAGGTCCGTATTACAGAATGACACTCAATACTCAAGCATTACTTAAAACTAGATTCAAGCCGTTTGACTGGTTGAAACTAGTTTTAAACAAAATTTAAACAAAGATCATTGCTTGAGTTTCCTTCTGTAATACGGACGTTAGTGTGTAAAGATTGTCACCCATCCACGGACCAACCGTGGCACTACTATTTGTTTTTGTTTTTTGTTGCGTTTTCAAACAGGTGAACGGGTCACGTGGATCCAGAGTGACTACTACAGTACCAAATAACTGAAAATTGGCCAAAAGCCTCATATCTCAGTATGCATTAAAAATAAATATAGGTATGTAACATTGGAACAAATGAACACGTAGGTAGAAACTTGGTTTTTGGCTGACAAAACTACGTAAAACTTGCCACCGCTGTTGTCACAATAATGGACAAGTCGAAAATTACATTACAACCCCCTACAACTTCACAGGGTCGCGGGTTGTTCGAAAGAGATACCGTGGCCCTGGCACAGGCAACTGAAGGAATACGGCTGGGTTTTAGTCAGTAAAAGTCTGACACCACCGCTCCACCCAGAGCGGGAGAAGTCATTGATGATTTCCCATCCAAGAAAAATAAAAAGCTCCTCACAACTTTAGTATAATGTGAGGTGCGAGTTGTGAGCGGATGATTTTATAATTTAATAAAATTAGTTTACAAGAACTCAAAATAGGGCTGGTGCTGCGGCTGAAGCAGCGGAAGGCCTTAAGAGTCGCAAATATAGTACCCACGATAGCGGGTATATATTTGAGCCTTTTGGGGTCGAGACGCTAGGGCCGTGGGGACCAGGAGCCCATCGAATTTATAATGAATTATCTGGGCGTCTGGTTGACGCTACATGAGACCAAAATGCTGGCCTTTATTTTGGCCAAAGGCCAATATTTGAGCCTTTTGGGGTCGAGACGCTAGGGCCGTGGGGACCAGGAGCCCATCGAATTTATAATGAATTATCTGGGCGTCTGGTTGACGCTACATGAGACCAAAATGCTGGCCTTTATTTTGGCCAAAGGCCAATATTTGAGCCTTTTGGGGTCGAGACGCTAGGGCCGTGGGGACTAGGAGCCCATCGAATTTATAATGAATTATCTGGGCGTCTGGTCGACGCTACATGAGACCAAAATGCTGGCCTTTATTTTGGCCAAAGGCCAATATTTGAGCCTTTTGGGGTCGAGACGCTAGGGCCGTGGGGACCAGGAGCCCATCGAATTTATAATGAATTATCTGGGCGTCTGGTTGACGCTACATGAGACCAAAATGCTGGCCTTTATTTTGGCCAAAGGCCAATATTTGAGCCTTTTGGGGTCGAGACGCTAGGGCCGTGGGGACCAGGAGCCCATCGAATTTATAATGAATTATCTGGGCGTCTGGTTGACGCTACATGAGACCAAAATGCTGGCCTTTATTTTGGCCAAAGGCCAATATTTGAGCCTTTTGAGGTCGAGACGCTAGGGCCGTGGGGACTAGGAGCCCATCGAATTTATAATGAATTATCTGGGCGTCTGGTCGACGCTACATGAGACCAAAATGCTGGCCTTTATTTTGGCCAAAGGCCAGCATTGCCATACAACGTGGCAATGCTGCCAGCATTTTGGGAACATTGCCAACTGGTAGCGGTCTGTTAGACTAGTGTTAGTTTTATTTTAGATTAGTTTATGGTAATTGTTCTTACTCTGTATTTATTAAGATCAAAAATAAACATCCCATTACAACAAAAAAAAAAGTTTACAAGGCAGTAGTTTATAAAAATTAATTGCTAAAAATGAGTCTATGTATGTCAATCAAAACTTTAACTGTAGGTAACTGAATAGAAATAATCTTTAGGCAATCCCACTTAAATGGTTTTGATTAATTTGAAAATCGTTTCTTACTAACTATAAATTGTATTTCATGTGATTATTTATTTACACTTACATTTTATACATACTTAAGTTGGTGCAAACCAACTCATTAGAGTTATGGCTGTATTATATCTAAGTATTTAACTACTAATATACCAACTAGAATGTAGCAACATATTGTACAAATTATTCAAAAAACATTGTTTAGAGAATGATGTTAAAAATAACAAGTGACTGCGCGCCATTTTTCATTTCATCCTCGCGAACAGCTCATATTTTACTCATTGTATATTCCTACATGATATAATGTAATAGACCTCTTTTCTGTGAAGCTTGCATGTTTATGAAACTGCATGCTTTTCTACATCCTCGTCTAGCAATTTTGAGTAATGTATGATGCTATCCAATTTTGTGATTGTTTGTGTTTATTATATTACCAATTGTAATATAAATATGTATGTGTGTGTGTGTGTGTGTATGTGTTGTGTATTGTTGTATTGGTGTTGTTGTATTGTAATTGTATTGTATTGTATATTGTGTGTGTATTGTTGTGTGTTGTTGTTGTGTGTAATTTTATGATTGTTTTGTTTGTGAATATGGTGTAACCAAAAATTCAACTTATTTCTTTTTTTGGTCCTTGGCAGCTCTGGACAGATAGAGGTGGAAAGAGAGTAGGGAGGCCTTTGCCCAGCAGTGGGACAACTATGGCTGGTAAAAAAAATAACTTTAACATTTAAAAAAATATTAATTAAGCAGCGAGTATATTTTAATATTGTAAGGCTGTTTATTTATTTCCTTAGGCTTCAAAGTTGTTACAGTACGACAACTTTCAAAGGTCCCATCGTTTATCTTCGGAAAAACCGAAATATAGCGAATAAAATGTAACTATCGACCAATAAAAATTAATTTAGTATTCCTACCTAAATTGTTATAGATTGACGCACTAATTCCTTCACTTCCATGGACCAGTCACATTTTATTCGCTATACTTCGGTTTTTCCGAAGACAAACGATGAAACCGTTGTCGTACCTACTGTACCGCATCTGATTGGCATAAAACAGGAAGGAAAAGGCTTATACAGTAAGTTAAGAAAGACTCTAGATTAATGATGGTTAGTTTGATAACATAAGAATAACGGGGTGTCCTGCGTGAGCGACGAATACGACGCGACGCGACGCTGCGAACGCGACGAACGCGTGCAACTCAACGGCTACCCTGCTTGCGGCCTATGTGGCAGTCTGCGGCGAGACGTGACGTAACTCGTACTTGTTATGAGGGTGACCAGACGCGATACCACGAACTACGAAATGGTTGATTCAAAAGCGTTGTTCGCCGCAGTGCTAGAGCAAAGATTGTTGTGGGACAAAAAACATAAATATTATAGGAATCGTTTATTAATACAAAGAAGTTGGAAGCAATGAACTTACAAGCGAAATTGGACTGTACTTCTCCTTGATATGAGAAGTAATGACCAAAATCACGTAGAAAATTTGTCGCGTGTAGCATCGCGTCGTATTCGTCGCTCACGCAGGACACCCCGTAAGATTTTATGGTCCTTTATTGACAACATGGATTCCTAAATTGTTGCAGGCCATACCCTTGCAAAGTTTCCTAAAACTCTAGCAACATTCACAGACATTCAAACTACACGTTTCAGCATACATTAAAGTCCAAAATAAAAATCCCGGTATACCTCCGGTGTATCTAAGTGTGAACTAAATTGGTGATTTTTTACGACTCAGTCATTACCGGGATTGTAAAGAGTCGGGATGTTCCCGGGTTTACGACGGAATTCCCGTGACCCGGCGACCTTATTACGACAAGGCTAAACGACGGAGAGTAACGAGATCGTCCGAAGTTATGACGAATATCCGATTCAGTTCAGAGGTGGCTGCCCGAACGCCTTGGAGGATTGAGATGAATAAGGAGTTTGGTGGTCTTTAAATTGTGGTGCTGTTGTTGATAAGAAGTTTTTTATCAATAAACTTCCCGAAAACTGGTTCACAGCGCACTACGATTAGGTTCACAATGCAATGTATTTCACACGCGTGCGATTTTTCATGTTCCACCACGTGTGCAGGAATAAAGATTGCCACAGATAACTTATACCTATACTTAGTCCAAATTGGTTCAATGCCATTCACACTGTCTCGCGCCAGAGACGGTCCTCTCTATTCGGAAGTGATTTTTTTTTTAAATCTCGGCAAAGAGATATGCGTCTTTACGGCGTTAATATTTTTTGAATATTGAAATAACGTTTTTATATAGAATATCATCAAAAACCATGATTATCACAATAAAAAAAACGTTTATGAACAAATTAACATTTATTTGTGTTTTAAACTCAAAAATAGTTGAATTTTCTATTTTTCATATGAGGCTGTTTATCAGCTTTATACCTTTGCTTCTCCTTCAACCTGGCGAAAGCAAAGCGCGGAAAAAAAAGACAATTTAAATCATAGTTTCCTAATAATTCATGACAAAAATGTTTTTCGTTATTTTATTTATTTCTTCAAAACTGTACTGAAAAACGTCGTTTGATACACGTGGATATTTGTTATTGCAGTTATCGGCTCAAAAACAACCTTGCCTATGGCTCGGGTGTTAATTCCGCCTCGAATGCAATAAGAAACGTTCTCCACTTGTATCAAAATGTACTATTTCTTGTCTGTCTGTCATGCCAGACAGATTTTTTATGTTTTCAGTAATAATCGAGAAATTTTTGAATTCTAGTTACTTATTCCGTCGCATGCGAGATCTACTAAACAGGATTAAGAGGGCTGTAGCATTTTAGCACCTGTCTCGCTCACACGATATCAAATTTTTAAGATTGTTAAATGAAAAGATGCTTTTTTCAAAGATAAAATCAATTAGCGAACTAGTAAATAATATTAATTTAATAGGTACCTAATTTTAAAACCACATTTCTATTGTGTTATTTATCTAATAAATTCAGCTCAGAAAGTATAAAGTATATACAGAAAATATCTGTTTTTGAGATGAGTTAAATAAATGCCGCAATGTAAACGTATTTTTAATAATTATCTATTAAATTAATATTAATTACAAGTTTGCTAATTGTTTACATTTTTCTAAAAAGCATCTTTTCATTTACCATTCTTGAAAATTTGGTTCCGTGTGAGCAATAGAGGTGATAAAATGCGACAAGGCTCTTAACAAATTGTCGAAAATGCTATCATCTCACCATTTTCTGGGTGCTAAATATTGAGCAATGTTAATTTTATATTTTTCTGTGAAATTGATACGACTCAGAGTTATTCGTGTCAGTTTGGACGAGGTGTCAGTTTGGACGAGTTTAGTAAATCGTGAATTCAGTTAATAAGAGTTCAGATACTTTTAAACGTTTGGAGATACGATTTAACTACTATTGGTTGCTTCAAGAAATCAAAAGAACTCTTAAAAATGATAGCACACCAAAACTGCTACCGCTACAAAAATTTAACACAAGCATCTTCAAGAGTAACATAAAATCGCCCACTAAAAATTCTCTAGCGTCCCAATACGCGATAGTAAGCGGTCGCTAACGTTATTCGACATCGGCTATCGATAATAGCTTCACGTAATACGGCCCCCGACACCGCCTGACGTGAGCGGAGAAGATAACGCAACCAATTGCAAATTAAAATGACATTTATTGACCGTTAGTAGATTTTGTTGCTTCACCTAGAATGATTTGATTCCCTATTTAACTGGTGAACACGAAAATTGTGTTTTTTTGTTCACGAAATTAGATTTTTAGTTGCGTTCTTGTCGCGCAAACGCTTTATGTCACTTAAGGGACGGGAAATTTCATAAACGAGGTAGAGAGAGCGTGGCCTTATTAGGCACAGATTGTTTCTTTGGTGCGGTGGATGAGGAATGAGAGTTAAAAAGTTGAGGCAGTTAATATTAAGTTTTGTTTTCTTTGATACAGATGACCCTGTTTCGTACTTCGAGTGGCCTTAATTTGGCATCTTGGCGCTTTGCTCTGAATCTTTCATTTGGTTGTCATGGCTTTCTTAGATAATTTTTCAATGTTAAACTTGAAATAGGTACGTACACACTAAGTCTGTGGTATGTACACTCTGCGTCTGTAGAGTGCCGATGGAAGAAACAAAGATTTTTTTTAAAGATAACTTTGTGTTTTATAATTATTTAAAATGTGATTTAAAACAGGAAGAAGGCAAGAGTTTAAGTAGGTCACAAACATAGTGCGCTTGTTTATTATTTACTAGCTGCACCCCGCGGTTTCACACGCGTAGACCGTAGACCGAGATAAAAGTAGCCTATGTGTAAATTCAGGGTGTCAGCTACCTCCATACCAACAGCCGTTTGAGCGTGAAGAAGTAACAAAGATACAAACACACACACTCACAAACTTATGCCTTTATAATATTACTATGATTTAAACACATAAACAATGTTTAAAGCTACAATTTTTTCTTTTAGCGTCATAATTTAACATCATAGGTATACGAGCGAGATTTTCCCCGGCCGTACTCTCTACTTAATTACTGTATACAAAAACGAAGGCAAGTAATTAAGTCTCGTAATTAGCCAAGGATGTACGCTCTTTATAGTCTTTACAGACATACAACCTGTATCTACATAATTATGTATACGAAAACTGCTTACTAGGACTTGTATAAAGTGTCCAGAATAATTTTACCTACTGACTTTAAAATGGGTTTATTTTTGTCTGTGTTTTGTTTTTGGAACGAAGTACTTTATCGCGGCTTGCGGCAGGAGTTGACTGGTCAGTGAAATCGTCACGTAACGAAAAAGCGGTATGTCCCCCCTCCATACAACTTTCTCTCTCTCTCTCTGTGAAAGGAGAGAGAATTAATTTTTCATGATTCTAGATCAACGGGAAGTACCCTATACTTCCCGTTGACCTAGAATCATGAGATTTGTCAAGAAGTAAAGTCTCATTTGTAATTTTATCATATAAACAATTTTTTTTTGGGATCACAATGTTAAGTTGGTTTTTGCGATAAATTCTTTTCAACTACGGAACCCTTAATTGTGCGTGGCCAGTTTTTTTTAGAATATGATAACCATTTTCACTGTTTCTTTTCCAATAAGTTTTATGTAATATTCCTAACAAGATCATGCCAAAATTATACTTCTAAATATACGGAAGTGAGAACAAGAAGCGAGGTGTAATAAATAACATTTTTATCGCTCTCCGCTACGTAATGGTATCTTGATTCATTAATAGAATAGCATTATAGCTTCACATACGCTTATGTGTGGGAGTGAATGTTGGGTGTGGCAAAAGAAGCATATGAAAGTAGAAGAAATGCTGTGGAAATGCGTTCCTTGCGGAGCTTGTGTGGTGTGACTGTGAATGATAGGCTGAGGAATGATATGATGATAGAAGATGTAGTGACAAATATTGAAAAGAGTATGCTTGGATGGTTTGGTCATGATAAGAGGATGGATGAAAGGTATTTACAAGGCATATGTGAGTGGAAACACCGGGAGGGGACGCCCTAGGAAGACATGTAGTGACCTTATTGGTGATGTTCTTCAGAAAGGCGCGTAGTACTCGCAACCGGCGTGTGTGAATGACCAGATGTGTGGATATAAACATAGGAGCAGGTGGCGTTCTGTTGTTTCTGCCTACCCCCATTATGGGAGGAAGCCATGAGTTTATGTATGTATGTATAGCTTCAGATATGTGTGTGCTACCTTTATGTGAATTCACCACGAATATTACCTTCGAAAAGAATAACACATGCTTGATAATAGAAAATAAACTCGGGAGGTGGCAGACACCTGGTTGGAACGAAGTTCCTTTCGCTGTGTAGTATAGTATAAGTTTTTAGAAGCTAAAAACTTACACTTGATGGCTCTATATTAAAAAACAAAAACAATTTTTTTTCGGGCATAACGTTTTTCTTTAAATGACGATTTCTAAAAGTTTACTCCTACCAGAAGCCTTAAAGAACTTCGTTCCAATAAGGTTTTTTTGGTGAGAAAGTAAACCAAGTCCCCTTCTCAATAGAAAAATTACAGGCACTTAAAGTTAAAACCTGCCGATCGTCGACTATTCCATTACTCCTAAACTCAGTAATCTCCAAAGATTGAGGTCGAAACACCACTTAATTTATAACGGCAAAACATTAACGATAACGTTCGGACGATGCTCGTAAAAAATTACTTTATAGCTTCTCTGAGGCGTTCGTTATTAACTCGAATTAACAATTTGCAGCCCTATTCCGTACATCTGTACTTTGTAGTTAATAACTTTATCGTTCAATAATAACGTTCTTCGGGAGTAAAAAGCCTTAATGTGTATATAAAGATGGCGCTGTTTAGGCGACTAACAAACCGCTGCGTCGTACCCAAGTTTACTGTTGGAACTCAATTAAAATTCGGCAATTTTGTTGGTTGGGACGAAATTAAATCGGAGTAACATCGAGCCGGTCTGTCGCCCGTCCCAATATGACGTATAACGGGGTGTAGGTAGACTTATTACTACGATTTCAATGTTGACGATAAATAATTTGGTGTATATTGCTTTTGGGTTTGTTGATTCAGGGGGATTAGATTTTCGTGTAGCTGCTTAAAAGTGTTTACATAGTGACCTGTGTTGATAACACTTAACTTACACGCCACATTCAAATAACCAAAAATAAACTGATCATTCTTGTTTCTGTGGAGGCAAACATGTAACCATCTTACCTCCTAACGAACTACACAACAACATACTATTTAATTCAATCCAAAACAAATAATAGATGAGACACAAAAAAAAGGTAAAAGTAATTCATCAAAAAGATAGACCACTAACAAGGACAAGTAAAGTTTTCCGAGTCGTACTTAGCAGTTCCACGGGGCTGTTTATATGGGTGGTTCACTAAACCTTGGAAGGAGGGTAGGCTGCACGTAAATAATTCATTGACTACCCGCATTTGTTATGATGATAGTAAGTGCGTATATCGGCTGCCTTCGAGAGGCAGACTTAATAGTGGTGAGGTATTTTTAGCTGGTTTGGTGCTTTTCTGTATTTCTTTTAGTTATAAAATAGTTTTTTTTTTGTATTGCGGATCGATGTTCAATTCTAATTTGGGGAAGGGCGGAGCATCCTAACACAAGCAAACTATTTGCTTAAAAGGATTCTCCCGATTGTAACTAGAATAAGTTATTTAAGTTGACGCAAAAAACATTTTTATTTAAAAAAAAAAAAGTTGATTTAATAAACATTTTTATTTTTATTTATTTTTTATGTTGAAAAAGTTAAAATCAGAATATAACAAATTTTTTCATTATTAACTATAAACTTTTGTGGAATTCTATACAGGGTGTAAGGGACAGCCCTCCGCAAACTAACAGGGTGCATTCAGTTCCTCATTTTGAATCATATTCCACCGGAAATTTTCTCAGGAAAATTTTCATTTTTTCAAAAATTTTTTCAGTTACATTTTCATTATTTCAATGTAAAATTGCATTGTGTTTTCGCAGCACTCCATTTATGTAAAAAAAACTGCAAAAAAAAACAGCAAAAACAAAAAACCAGCAATGAATGTTGAAATACTCTAACCAACGACGCGTGAAATTTAGCTGTTCACTTTCTGCCTAGCTACACAGTTCATCGAACTCACCGCATACCTATTACCTACCCCTGCCAACCAGTAATAGACGCTCCGATTTGTGCACAAAAACACAAACAAATCAGGTTTATTGGATTCCCTTAACGTTCATGAAAAAATTACATGTACCGGTCATCTTAGTATGACATACTGAATTCACCCTATCAGTTTGCGGAGGGCTGTCCCTTACACCCTGTATTTGTAGAACTCTAAAAAGTTTGTAGAATGTTCCATTTCAATTGGAATATAAGTTAAATAAAATGAGTCGTAAAGTGGTTCCGAATTTAACTTTTAGTGTTGAAAAATTGCCTAAGATTTTATGTGGTCTAATTTAAAAAAAATAGAATGTTTACGAGTACACACCCTTAGCCAAGCTTACACTGAAGTCCTACCAAAAATTGTGCTAAGATAAACTTTTTAATAATGTTCAGTTGCCATAAGTATTCAAACTAAAATACACTTAATTTCCCTGTCTAGACGACTGAAAATGGGTTGTCTACATAAATGACTGTCCTTTACTCGCGCCGCTTGGCGTGCGAAGTATTAAACACTCTTGTATTGTTAATTCTTTAAGATGTTAACCTCATCTAACCTATCATACATCTTATTCCCCTGTTAATAGGACTGCAAATGGATTGTCAACATAATTGAGATTTTATTAAACGTTAGGTTTTTAAACTTGTTCAAACTATAACACTCCTAAAGTCCTGATCCCTACGTCTGAAAATGGGTTGTCTACATGAATGACTGACCTTTACTCGCACCGTCGGGCCCACGAAGTATGGAACACTCTTCTATTGTTCCGAACGGCGTGAAGAGTTGGCGGACATCCTCCTCAGTCTGCTGTTTGCTGAGCATGCCCACGAACAGCTTCCGATCTGTGACGAGAAACATACGGTTAGAGCCTTGATATTATACTGCTTAGTGGCGTTCCGTTGCTAGTGTATTTGTAGAAGTAATGCTGATAGTATTTGAGTTTTGAGTGTTGAAAGTCGATTGCATTTTGTTTACCAAAACAATTTTATTTTTGTTTTACAGTTCATATCAAACAATCATTCAGAGTTGTCGAAAACACTCTACGCAGTACAATTTACGATAACACAGTCAAAACTGACGTGATTGAATGATTCAAACATTTTTGCTACGCCGGTCTACGCAGCGCTACGGCGTAGGCGGTCCGCTACGCCGGGCCTACACTTTGCTACAACTCTCGACGCTCAAACTCAAACAGTTGATTCAGTTTAGACTTAGCAACTTTGCCGAAGTTGTAACTAGCAACAGAACGCAGTCAAACAAAGAGGCACACCACAGTAAGCCTAGCGGTGGTGCGTGGAGCGGCGGGCTTAAACTGGACTTCGGTGCCAATGGACCAGGTTCTCAAGTAGCGACCGGGCGAGTGCAGACGGCCTCAGACAGGGCGCTGAAGCGCATTACATTCGGATAATGGCGCGCGTACACAACGCCACACTTAGTGGCACCACAGTCGCGCGACAGTTTCCCGCTAGCACCACGGTACCTATTAATTTTGTGTAGAAAAACAGCTTATTAATTTTGGTTAATATTTTTTTTGCACAATTCAAAGTTAGAATAAGTTGTTTTTCGGTTTGATTACAATGCATTTAAAATCAATGAGTATGGGACGTAAATGCGCATACTTTGATTGCAGCCCACAGAGACAATAACAAAAAAAAAAAAAAAAACATTTAATAAATTTTTACACTCTTAAATTGAGTATCAACATATTATTGTTTTAGAAATGATTTAATTTTAACATGACGTCATGAATGTATGTGCATTTACGTGGCTGATTGTAGCGCCGTGTGCGCGCGCACTAAGTTGCTACTGTTGTCAATGTTAAGTCAAGGAAGAGACAGCCTACAGAGAGTTTACAATTTTGAGGTGCATCGAGAAATTTATTGAGATAATTACTAAAAAAGAAGTGTTCTGTTTCAAGGGCTGGATAGGTTATAAAAATGTTTAAAATTTAGTATAGTCTCAGACAAATTTTGGTACCAATTGAAATATATAAAATCACTACTAATTATGAATTTATGAGACCAAAATTATGATCCAACTGAATATGATTATAGGACACAAACAAAAACTCAAGACATTTGTGTGAACAAATGGCAAAATTTTGTGATGGCATCTGTAATTGCTCTAAGATGACTTACACATCACTTACTATTTTTTTTAAATGAATTTTTTTTTTTTAACTAATCTGCAATCAGTTGTTCACTATAAGCAGATAGTTTGTGAGGTCCAGTGCATCCTCCAGCGAGGACAGCTACTCTTTGTAAGTACAAAATATAAATGAATATAATATAAAATTAATTTCTGGATGCACATAGTAAAGATTTTCCAGTTTTCTTTCCAAATCAGCGCCCTATCACAGGGTGACGAGTGAGCCGCCACTACACGCGCCCGCTCCCATCACCTGTATCACCATGTGACGTCATCACACCTCACCATACCCTATCACATGTGATGGAACAACAACAGCTCTATGATAACACATAACACACAGTTTTAGTTAATGAAATACAACGAACAAAATTCAAATTCAGTCAACACAAAAATTAGCACATTACACTAAAACGTTGCAATGGTGAATCGACGAGGGTCCCGTAGATTATTAGGGGTCACACATCGATTAGGGCCTACGGAACCCTCTGGGGCTTTGTTACTTTAAGACTTCTGTGTGAGCTTGGAAGTTCGCGTCACCCAATTATTTTCTTCTTATTTTAAACGAGCGGCATCAATTTTGGGCGTCAAAATGCTCTTTACAGAAATCGGCGTTTAATATAATAAAACTTTTTAATAAAAATTAATGACATAATAACATAAATTCACACTAATTACGCATCGAAATGAATACGAAAACAGAAAAAATAAAATAGTTTTTACAGCACGACGATAACTAATGGTGCATAGTGAGGGTTTGCGATCCATGTCTAATCTTTTAGTTATCAGTCGAGTTTGCCTTGACACGAAAACAAATCATCCGAGCGCAAAAAGTTTATACTACAAACATTGTCAGTAAAATAAAAAAAAACAACATTCTATTTTTGAAAAGTGACAGATCAGAAACATGAAGCTACGAATGGAACAGAATAAAGTAGGCAAGGCGTACTCGGCAAGGTTAGACGTGGACATTCGCTCACTGCGCGCGCTATTTGACAGACAGTGACAACAGTACAGCCTAGGGCACGCACAACAAACGCTACCTGTGTCCGCCTATGCGCGCCGTCTCCCTTCGCCCCCTGGAACACAAGAACATGCTACACACGCGTACTCCACCGCTCCACATTACAACTCATTGTATTTGTGAGGAGTACGAGTAACCAACTCAATAAAATTGTTGTCGACATCGGTATTCCTGCCATACCATACGAAAATGATATACTATCTAATGTACTCCACATATTACAGATAAACAGGGGTTATGTAGGTTCAGATTAATAATACCTCATTTAAAAAATATCTTGACAGTAATTATATTTCTAAGGGTGGCCCCAATGTAGTACCAGTATGTCTTAACAGCTCAATGTTATACCGCTTACAAGCATAAGGACGCATTAAAAGTGGGTAGTCAATTTCACGTCGGTACATTTATTGAGAAACTGTACCTATTTAAAATTATATTTGTAGTTCAGAATCGTACCTTGCACATCTATCAACAATTCGGCCAAAAATATTTTAAGAATGCAAAGCATTTTATTTAAAAGTAATGATTTTACTACGACTTGTAATAGCGTCTTTAACCGTAAAACGTATTTAGTATATTTTTTAGTGTATAAAATAATTATCATAAACAAGATGTACATTAAATAAATCAATGTTTACAATTTCTGAAATTAATGAAGATTATTCAATATTCTTTAATTTTTTATTGTAGCTATCTGATTTTAGTTAACGATGCATAGGAAAATAATGTTGAACTTAATTATATTTAAAATCGTCTCCAAATATATCTTATAGCAAAACAACCAGACACATGACACTCACATGATCTATCAAAAAATCAATAAACACACAAAAAAACAATCACGCGTGCTGTTTCGTGCGAAACAAGCCGATTACTCAGTAACTACAAAACAGCAAATAAAATACATCAAGCTGGCATCATATGATAGTCATGTTTATAGAGAAGTTGTTTTGCTACCTGTTTTCATCATCATCATCTGTCCTTTCCCAACTATGTTAGGGTGAGTTTCCCGTCTAACCGTATTTCTAGTCTAAATACCAGTATTGTACATGGAGTGACTGCCTATCTGACCTCCACAACCTAGTAACTGGGTAACACGATACATAATGATAAGACTGGTTGTCAGACTTTCGGGCTTCTGACGACCCGTAGCAACTCCCCAAGATCCACGAATGACAGCCGGAACCAACGGCTTGACATGCTTTCCGAGGCACGGAGGAGGTCTTGGAAAATCGTCACCCATCTATGGACCAACCGCGGCAAGTGTACCTTAATCTGATTGATCGACCCTTGCAGCTGTTAATTAGCCACACCCCCTCAATACGTAATACCGTTTTTCAAAAAAACATTTTTAGAAAATGAAACAGCCGTTTTAACGCATACGTCCTTAAACACAATTACTCCACACTTCTGTGCAATAACAACAAAACAACAATTAGCTATCTTTAGCCTAACAAACAGGTACAAAACTAAAGGGCAAGGACTCCCGGAGTTTGCAAACAATGCACAGTTACACGTACAGTCGCGACCGTCTGTCCCTAAACATTGTTCGGAATATTAGTGCCGGTGGGGAACGGTCATTAAATTCAGATTTATAAGCGCCCAGCCGGATATCTCTCCCGTGCGACGCTGCTAATGACCACGTAAATTGAGATAATTTCACAGTGGACTTGATAATAAGGCTGCGGACATACGCACTAGGTGAGGAATGTGGCGGAGGGAAGATTAGGAAGTTTATGTATGAGGCCATGCCTTATTTTGGATAATTCTTATTTTATTTCTAGACCGTTTGCCAATGAGTGATTGAATATTAATAGCAACATTGATGTTTAAATTAGGAAGATAAGGTTCGCGCTTCTCGACGTGGACCGCATAAATTGTGTTAAACGCACACAATTGACCATAATCACAATCGAACTGGCGTTTGTGTAGCGCGTTAAGTAAAATTACCGTAATCGTCTCAATAAGCAGCAACAATGCCTTCATGTGTTTTCAAAATGTGCACAAATAGTTCACAAACCAAAAACAAGTTCCACAGGATTGCTTTTTACTCGTAAGTAAGTACGTCCAAAAATGTTAATTTGTTGAAAATTATATTAATATTTAATGTTTGCTTCACCATGTTTGTGAGAGCGAGATAGAAATTCAATGTCATTCATAATCGTAAGCATTCGGCGGCTGACGCGATTTCGCTTGCACGACAGCGCCGGCTCCTATCTCTGTCTTTGTCTATCGGTAACTGTAGGTTAGCGATTGTGATCACAGATGTGCGAGTTTCTGTGCATATAGTTGTGCGCCGAGTCCAGGTTTAGTGATTGCGACGTTAGCGCGTAACATATCTTCCTGTAATATATCAATGAATAGCAAGCAATTTTTTCACACTTTTCTAGAAAAATATGGGTAGGTAAATCTATTCGAAGATACTATTTTTTTTCCGGAAAAAGACTGACTTCTACTGTATGCTGCTTTATAAACTATGAGTAGGATTGTTATATTGTAATCTGATGTTATAAGTTGTGTATCTGCCCGGTTCATAAAACGTTGATCCACTCTTCTATTTAAATTTAAACAGCACCTTTACAAAGTATATAAAATTACACATAAATGAATAACCCTCAAATAACCTCACGATATACATACCACCTTTATACCCAAAGACTTAAGAGACTAAAATGACCCTCAGAATAAATCTCTCAAACATAATCCCCGAATTAATTTGGAAACATATTCATATGTCTCTAAGGATTAAGTTAGCCGAGATTCTTAAACACAGGTCAAAAGTATTAGATATTCGGTCCCTACCTGCTCCTCGAATAAATTATTACAAAAGGGATTAGATGGAATTTGGTTTTCATTATGATTTTATTAAAATTAAGAACAAAAATCTAATAATCAACCTATGAAAGATTTTTTTTTACATTTTATCATAGTAATTGAATTGTGTAACTAATCAAATTTACAATTAAAACAAATAAAAGTTGATTTTTTTTTTGCCAGAAATCTAATAGGAAGGTAGGTAAAGTTAATGTCATTAAAATGTCGGTTCCAAAATATCTCTCCTTTAATAGGCATATGAAACTTCTAAATTTCATTATTGTGTGCTCATTACCTGGGCCTTCATAAAATATAAGGAAAAATTTTCAACAAACCAATAGTAAGTAGACTACGTACTACATTCTACGTACTTACCAATTTAACAATCGAAATAAGTTTCAAGCATAAAATCCGTTGTAACACCGAAATTCCACCTAATTGGTGCACATCGGTTTCAAGTACCAAAGTAATCCCACTTCACTTTCAAGTGTTTGTATGAGCAAAAATAACGTTCAGCTTTCATTTGAATCACATGAACTACGTATGTACAGTGATGAACAAAAATAAGCATACCCTTTTCAAAAACAATTTTCTCTTGAAATTATGATTGCTACTTTGAAATACGACCATTCATTAACAGAGAAAAAAAAAGCAGGTTTAATTCGACTGCATTTTAAATTGACATACGTTTGAAAACACTTTTCCTAACGTTCTTAACATCATACTTCAATAGGTATTTTTGGTGAAAATAGCTTTGAATTTTGTTAAGTGTATACATATTTATGACACAGACTGTAGGTACGTACTGGGTTGGTATTTGCGAGCTGATTTGACAGAGAATTCTTTAAATCTGCTGCGAGTCTTTGCGAGGTTTGGGACCAAACTTCAAAGCATTACATTGTAATCTTGCTGGCTTGTATTGGGGGCTACACAATGAAAGGAATAAGTATTTTTGTTTGTTTTTTAGTAGATTTTATAATGATAGATTTGAGCAAAATGTCTTGCAATATTTTCAGCAATAAAGTTACAGGGATTTTTTTTAAATATGGACCTGTATGAGTAAGATACTAAGATCTAGTTTCGCCATATTATCATGTTTAACCTTCTGTTAAAATTTTAACGGAACATTAAGAGTAGCGAGTGTTTCACCATGCGCTAATCCATGAATAAATTATTAAAAGGCCGTACCTACACGAAATTTTGCCGATTTGGCCGATTTACGTGATTTTACAGTTATAATAGATACTGTATTTCTACAAGTTTTAATGCACAACAATTTCGCATTTAAAAATCTTTTAAAACAAACTAATTCTCTCATTATAAACCCGACACAAAATAAAAAGTAGATTAATAGAAATGATCTTGCATATTGGGCATTAAAATTTATAGAAATACAGTAATTTAACTGTAAAATTACGTCTGTAAAATCACGCAAATTAGCGAAATCGGCAAAATTTCATATACGATGTTTTACTTATGTCCGATGAAGAACAGTTTGGTGAAACTGGCCCTAAGTCGGACAAAATTTTAGATAGCCGCCTAAGGACAAAAAAAACAAATATTTAGGTATTGTCATAAAAATTCCTTACAATAGCTTAGCTTCATAAATGATAAATGATAAATGATAAATGATTTATTTTCTGTAAGTAGGTTTGTACAAACACTTTTACACGTCAAACATATTTTTTTTTAAACTAGATGAGTTCGACGTTTCCTATCTGACTACTCTGAGAAGAAACGCCGAAACAAACTCAGAGGTCACAGTCTCTTTTAAAGTCCAGACATAATCTTGGTCAGATCATGTGAAGACCATGTAGATTGCAGTCTGAAATGGTCTTTTGATGAAAGAACCACACAGATTGAGTGGACCTGTCCAGTCAGTGCACGCATTTGTCAGTAATCGTACAGCTCAACTCAAAACTTAAGGAGCTTAACGATTCGACGAACAATACCAAAGAAAAGACATTTGGGTAGGCCGCATAAATTACTCAAACTGTCAGACTGTAACTAAAACTGAGAAAAGGATAAAATAAATAAAAAACAATGATCCACGTAGTCTTCACATTCACAATAATTAAAAATAGTATAAGTAATACTTTACAAAGTAAATATTCATGTCATTGTATAGAATATGTAAAAAGGTATTTAAATCAACATTTATAGTGTAAATTTATTGGAGCAGCTCAATCTTCTTCAATGGTCACACCGCTTTTTTATTTAAAAAGCTACCTTAAAGCTCGTCGTGTTAGCCGTAGCCGTGTCGTAACCGTCCCGTTCCCGTGACGGGGGGCTTACTCCCTAAGTCCGTCCGTTCATCCGTCCGTCCGTTTATCCGTCCGTCTGACTTAATGATCCATCAAAACAAGTGTAAAAGTTATTTTTTTCGGACGGGCTAAAACACATCGGGAGTAGGGACAACTGTCGTATCGTGTTGCCATTCATACTTCGTTCGGGCCCCGAACCAATCATACGTCCGTAGGTGATACGGAGTAGGAAACGCCCGTAACAAAGTTCGTGCTTAGGGAGTAGACCCCCAGTACCGTGGTTCCGGCGATCCGGCAGCCGCAATCCTCCTCATTAAGCACTAATGCTGCACTATAGTTGAGGCCCTTAACGCCGCGATAAATAAACTAATTATACGCTCAATGGCCACCAATTTGTGCTGGGATTTGATTGGTTATTATATACCTACCTATTTACGTGTGTGGTTTGTTATGTAAGGCGGTTACGTTGTTCTGACTTTGTGGTATTAGTACCTAAGCGTAAATGTAGTAGATATGTTAAGTTTGCTCTAAGTTTCTAGCCCTATTCATATTAGCTACTTAATTTACGTATGTATTGCTTATTATGTAATTGTGGTTTAGAGATAAGCATATGCTATATGCTTCCAGTTTATGTTGTACATGTTATCAGATAGTTATGATTATGAAATACCTTTATCTCAATAGTTGGTGTGATATCGGAACGTAACATATTTCTGAACTGTTTGGTTTTGCTGTCTCGCTCTCTCGCTACTGCAGGCATGTTATAAAAACGCGTGTGCTATCGTGTGTGGAAAATAAATACAATTTTAATTAATAGAAGTGTTTATCTCAATACATAACATTTGGTATTTGCAGACAAATGATCTTTGATAACGCTTATGTAAAAAAAAACTTATTCCTCAATTCATCCTTATTATAAGTAAAGCCAGAGATATTAATTGTTTATAAAATTGACAATCAATCTGCCTAGCCTTTTCCCAACTATGTTGGGGTCGGCTTCCAGTCTAATCGGATGCAGCTGAATACCAGTATTTTACATGGAGCGACAGCCTATCTGACCTCCACAACCCAGTTACTGGGTAATACGATACCCCTTGGTAAGACTGGTTGTCAGACTTTCGGGCTTCTGACGACCCGTAACGACTGTCAAAGATCCACGAATAACAGCCGGGACCAACGGCTTAACGTGCTTCCGAGGCACGGAGGAGTCTCGGTATGTAAAGATTGTCACCCATCCACTGACCAACCCCGGCAAGCGTAGCTTAACCTGACGGATCGACCCGTGCGGCTGTTAATACTTAGCCACAAGCTCCTCCTTAGCCACAAGTTGATTAAATTGACGAGCAACTTAAATTGTCCTTATATACAAATTATACCAGACTGTTCTTCTTTGACAGTTGTATGAAATGGCTATGACACGGCAAATTGACCCGGTATATCTATCGTAGTAAGATGGGTGTAGGCGTACTTATATCCCTAATAAGATAGTTATATACCTAGAGTTATAGCTAAATCACGGCTACAACTATGTTAGTGCGACATAGTAAGTAATTAATTAATTAATTTATTTTACTATTTATGTAAACACAGAAAAATATATAGAGATACATCAATGTCATAGAACTAATTGAGTCGTACCTAGTCAACAGTAAACAAATCACTTAAATATCAAAAATATGTCATAGAACTAAAACAGAAAAAAAACTACTTATCAAAACAAAGAACTATAAATTTCGGTGTACCCCAGGGCAGTGTACTTGGTCCGTTGTTATTTCTATGTTATATAAACGATATACCCAGAACCATAGAACAATGACTGTACTACAATATTTATAGGAAAAAAAACATAGAAAAACATGAAAATGAAATAAATAATAGTTTAGATTTAATAATTCAATGGCTAATCGACAACAACTTAAAAATTAATTTAGGGAAAACCCATATCATGAATTTTGACCAGCGAATAAACTCTATTAATACAAATATTACATATAAAGATAATACGATTGCTAAAATTGATAACACGAAATTTCTAGGGCTTTGGTTAGATCAGCACATGACATGGAAAACACACATTGAACATGTAATAAAAAAGCTAAATCAATATTGCTATGCTTTACACAATTTAAACAAGGTCGCCAATCGTAGTACCGTTCTTACCGCATACCACGCATGTCTCCACCACACTGCGATACGGTTTAATATTCTGGGGTAAGCCCAAAAAAAGTGTCTTCGTGCAGTATGCATAATCCAAAACACTGATAGTTGCAAACCATTTTTTATTAATTTTAAATTATTAACACTCCCGTCTTTATATATTTATGAAGTTGTTATGTTTATTAAAAATAATCTTGACCAATTTGAAACTCTGTCCACTAAACGCCATCAAGGTGCAATTAAGTCAAAAACCCACCAAACCAAAAAAAGTGTTCTCAAAAAGTTTTCTAGGAATGGCTCCTAAAATATTTAATAAACTACCTAAACCTATAAAAGCTTCAAAAGATTTACATACCTTCAAAAAAACACTCCATAAGTTCCTAATTCAGAAAGCATATTATACCATAAATGAATATTTAGAAGAAAAATAAAAACCGGTATGCCCCATTCTCAGATATTATATTATTGTTACCTACTTATTTTAGTTAATTTAATTTAATAAGTTTAGCTAAATATTAAATTGTTTCCTTAATTTGTATTGTTTTGTTTATGATTATTTTATTACTAAATATTTAAGATGGTTACACAGCAGTATTTTATAATTTTATAGGCTATAAATACCTACTTACTACCTGTTTAACTATTACTGTGAACAACATTTGTACGCCTTGAAAGGCAGCGCATAGTGATACAGTATTTTTTATTTTATAACAGTACATATTACCTATGTGTCACAAATAAATAATTTTGAATTTGAATATTTATAATTTGGAGTACGAAGGTATTAAACTTTTTAAACTTTCGCGATTTGTACACAACGTCGGGAAACAAGTAGGTACCTGTTTACCTCGTTAAAAAGACTATCGCGATAAGACCCGTTTTCGATAGTGTTTTATAATACGAAGGTATTTATTTTTATTTTGTTTTGGTTGTATTTGTTATCAGTATAAATAGATATTTATTTAGATATAAATTATTGAAACGAATAATGAAATAAAAGAAGCCATATTAATTTCCTAGACTGTACAATTTATGCAAACTTGGAAGTGAGTAAAACAACAATCGTAAGATAAAACAGTCACCGAAATTGTCACAAGGATACTAAAATTAAGGTCAACAGACCAGACTCCAGGTTTATTGATAAATGCTTGAACTTCTGACACTCAGTCAATAACTTATTGGACCTAAACATTCCTGGAGTTCCCGAAGTCTGTGAATCTAAAGACTTAGGGATTATTGGTAAAGTCGCGTTCTTGAAATACCTATCTGGTCTTGATCTATTTATCTATCTATCTATCTATATATATATATATATATAAATGAATCCCCATTTCCCTTGGTCATCGCATCACTCGTGAACGGATGAAACAATTTCGCTAACTCTTTTTTGTTGTGTTTATTACTGTCAAAAGAATGTTCTTATGAAAGCAATAGTTAAGAAAATTTCGCAGAAAATTGGAAAATTTCAGAAAATTTAATGATTATTTTAAGTTCACGCGTTTATATTAGAATATTCATAGCTAAGACAGGACAACGTCTGTCAGCTAGTATATAAATAAAAAGAGAAGTCCTGAGTGACTGAAAAATTATTTTTATTACGGAAGACGGTGTTTGGTATTTTCGTTTTTTGCCACCGACTTTCGAAATTAAAGTTATTTTCACTTTGTAGTGTTGTTTTTGAAGTCGATTGTATTTTTTTGTAATTTTTATTTTAGATTTTAGCTGTGGTACCTACCCCACACAAATTCTAATACCATTAATTACCTGCAAAAGAAATTAGTGCATCTTCCACATAAAAAGTAGGGAAAAAATACGTGTTATTGAAGCTTACTCAAAAACTACCGTTAGATTGTTAATGATATGGGACCAATTTTGAGGTACTTATCGAATAAAACAATTTTTTTTCAAATCGGATTACTCTGTAAAAAGTTAAGCGTGGCCATACACAAAAAAAATATAGGTGTCGACTTGAGAACCTCCCCCTTTTTTTCGTCGGTTGAAAATATCACTTTAGCCAATTAGGTAACCAAGTAGTAGTTATATCGGATATAAAAAAAAATATAATTATGTTTATTTATCTCCACAAATACAACAAACACAAATAATCTGCCGAATAAACCAAAAAATCCTGACCCACACAAATCCCAACCGTAACACATTCCATACCATTCCTGTCCTTCCAACAATTTACCCAAACTGCACAAATCTAATATCATAACTACGTACGGAGCTTGTTCATAAAAACTCTCGTTGCCTCTTGCCTCACACCTTTTCTGCGTAATGCCTCGTCCCCAATCAATCATAACAACATATTGTTTGCTTGCAAGGGATAACGTTTCCGTTCTAACGTGGATTTATGAGGGGTAGCAATATTATTGATAGGTTTCATGCAACATTAGCGGCTTGATTGGTAGCCGCTCCTGTTTTATTTTTGGAGGCATGGAAATTGATCGGGGCTGCATAAAATGAGGAGGTTCGAGGTGTTTTCAACTGGGAATCCGAGGTACTCTTTGGTGTTTACATTGGTGTAACATTCTGCATTATTATACATCTTTAATCTTCTGAAATGACTTGACCATGTGTTTTTGTGCCCGTAGAAATAGTCTGAAATTAGTTTGCCTGCATGCACTTGATTCGTTGTTGAAAGATAGCTTTTGAATCTTTTATTATTCTTTATCTATAATATTTCTGAAAGCTACTAAATTAAAACTTTCAGGTGACGGTCCAAACCACTCCGTTTTTACGACCATCAAAAATTTTATGTGCCATAAAATATTTTATTAACCAAACCTATTGGAAGTCTACAAAAAATCCTTCATTTTATAATCTATGTGTATTCTGTATGGATCGACCTCTTCATGTAATACGGCAATTAAGAAGGACCCTTTACTTTCAGTTTCACATAAATTCGTTTCTAAATTAGCTGTAGGTAGCTTAAACCGTTGAAGTGAAAATTTCAATGTTCAGTTGATTCCATTAATTAGGCATGCTGTGCTCTCCCATGGAGGCAAGTTGAATAGCCAATTACATTGATAATTGGAGGTCGCGCAGGTATCTTCACGACAAAGATGGCGGGTGGTGTGGTGCGAGTGAGAAGATGGACGAGGGAGAGAAGGAGTATTCTTCAGACGATGCAGTAACGTTAAGTTCTGGCAACATATAGTTGCAGTCGGTGGACAGAGATAAGTTTCCACCTCACTAACGCTTGTCTTTCGTAAAATACGGCGAAACTAAGTAACTTTGTGTCCATCTTTTACAGTAACTATAGCATCTTTTTGATAGGAAAAAATACACAGTAATCTACAATACGTAAGAAGTGATTTCATTTGTCCTGAAATATATTTCAGTTTATAGAACTAAAGAAAAAAAATCTAAATCCAGGTCTATTTTTTATAGTTTTTACCATATTACTCCTACAATATAAATTTATACAGTTCTCAACAAAATAATAAGGAATGATTTCATTTCATTGCTTTTTTAGTACAGTCAATAGATTTTTTGTAGAGGCATGAGAAACAGGGTGTAGAGTTCACTCATACTCCATAGAAAAGGGAGGATCCTCCGCCCAGACGGGTGTTGTGTCTGGTGGGCAACTGCCCGACGGTTGATGTCGGGACGTTACATATATGCTACTCGCGCGGTAAGCTCTGATTGCGCGATGCAGGATTTTGCGTGACGTCAGTGTGATGCGTAGTTCACATATGGCGCCACAAATGATAATTGCTTCATATTTTGCAATAAATTACCAGCGTTATGTCATCGCGCTTCTCTTTCTTTTCTATGCAGTCCGATAGTGACTGCGCTTTTTACGGAGAACAAACCTAACTAATTGACTAAGCAAATTGGTGAATTATCTCTCTCCACTTGCTACCACATACAGCCTTTATGGGCCACTCAAAGTTCTGAGTAATAAGCATGAGGAATTAAAATGGGGTTCCAATTTGTTTTCGAAAACTTCAAATATCTAAGGTGTTCAACTGATAAGCTTTCGCTAAACGAAGAGAAAGAAATAAATACGTATGCCTTTATAGCCAAGTTACTCCAAAATAAAGATAAAACAAACGAAAATCGCTTGAAATTGGTAGTTCAAAATAAACATGAAATAAACGACAATCAATCAATCTGCCTAGCCTTTTCCCGGCCCTTTTCCCGTGCCGGCCTTTTTCCGGTGGCTTTGGTCGGCTTCCAGTCTAACCGGATGCAGCCACCAGTACCAGTATTTTATATGGAGCGACTGCCTATCTGACCTCCACAACCCAGTTACTGGGTAATACGATACCCCTTGGTAAGACTGGTTGTCAGACTTTCGGGCTTCTGACGACCCGTAACGACTGTCAAAGATCCACGAATGACAGCTGGGACCAACGGCTTAACGTGCTTTCCGAGGCACGGAGGAGTCTCGGTATGTAAAGATGGTCACCCATCCACTGACCAACCGTGGCAAGCGTAGCTTAACCTGATGGATCGACCCGTGCGGCTGTTATTACTTAGCCACGAGCTCCATGAAATAAACGACAATCGCTTGAAATAGTTCAAAATAAATACAGGGTGAAATTGAATAGATGCGACAAAATTTAAGGGGGTGTTCTACGCATCAATATGAACAACTTTTACTATGGGACCAAACCTGAAATCGCGAAAAAAAAATCAGCTGTTCAGTACATTTTGACGAATTATGCGAACATTAAATGTACTGAACAGCTGGTTTTTTTTTCGCGATTTCAGGTTTGGTCCCATAGTAAAAGTTGTTCATAATGATGAGTACTACACTCCGTTAAAGTATGTCCCTCGTTTAACCTAACACCCTGTATACATAGATAGTAAAAGTTGTTCATATTGATGCGTAGAACACCCCCTTAAATTTTGTCGCAACTATTCAATTTCACCCTGTATAAAACAAAAGAAACTCGCTTGAACCTCACAACTTAACACACCAATTGTAGTGTGACGAATTCCCGGAGTTTGATTCTATTTAGTTTATGTGAGAGTTATATAGCTTGTTTACTGCGAGGGGGCGCCACCGGAGTGCTGTTACTACGTGCTAAAACACTACACTTGAGACTATCTGGGTTAGTGCAGGCACCGGCGTGACAGCTATGAGCTAGTTCATCTTACGAGTTGTTAAAACTTGGGAAGTGGTTGAATTTTTGGCTGACTAGAATATTATCTATTGTACTATTTTGCATACTCTGTCGCGATCAAGTATACTATGTTCTTGTACTGGATGTAGACTATTGGGACATTGTCTGATTCATGTTTTCGAGGTTAAACAACATCATAAAATTAAGTTTGTTTTATTACAATTTATTTTAAAAGGTAAGTTCAATAAAATTTAAAATAAACTGTTAGTTCTTACTCAAACAACTAAGGTCCGTATTACAGAAAGAAACTCAAGCACTGATCTTTGTTTAAATCTAGTTTCCAACCAATCAAATGGCTTGAATCTAGTTTTAAGTAATGCTTGAGTATTGAGTGACGTTCTGTAATACGGACCTAAGACACAATTTAGAAGTACGGCTCAAAAAAAAAATCTAGATCAAATACTCAGGTGTTTTTATACCTAAGTGTATTATAGGTAAACCTCTTGTTCCCTGTATTCCTATCTGCCTTCGGGGAAGCGGGCTTGATTTTATAAGCACTTCGGTTACAATTCTTCTTGAAGCTTATAGGTACAGTCAGCAACAAAAGTCGATTAACACTTGTGTTTTCTAAATCTTGATTATTGAGAAAAATACATCATTAAAATCGGAACAGATGTAAATTTTAAAGAAAATTAACTCTTATCTAATAAATGATATGCTAAAAAGCAGGTTATCGTATCATTTTGTGTTAATTTAGATGATGTCAAAAAGTAGCAGTGTTAACCGACTTCTGTTGCCGACCGTACATTGTACTTCTAACGAAGTTATTAAATAATTTAAACTCTCAAACACAATATACACACAGTGAATAGCAATGTTAATCGGAACAGACTGGTTAGCTGCCAGGCCGGTGCGCGCCGGCCGTGTCAGCGACAGACATGTTCGACGCAGTAGCGTCATAGACAGGGACAATACACACGGAGGCAGGAGACCTCGGTAAAGAATGGAGAGCTTAGTATGGATTTTTGTAATACTCACGTGAAATGTAGTGGGTCTAAGGGAATAGCCACTACTTACCGAATAAATTAAAAATGGAACAAAATTTGTATGAAATTATCTGCCACGTAAGTTAATAGGAACTTAATCGTAGATGGTGAAATAGGCCCTAAGACCTAGTTTCACCATACCATGTTAGTTAGTTTAATCTTCTATTAAAATGTTAACGGAATATTAAGAGTAGCGAGTGTTTCATCAAGCGCTAATACATTTTAATATGTCTTATTCTGAACCAATCAATCTGCCTAGCCTTTTATGTTGGGGTCGGCTTCCAGACTAACCGGATGCAGCTATACCAGTATGTTACATGAAGCGACTGCCTATCTGACCTTCACAACCCTGTAACTGGGTAATTCGATACCCTTGGTAAGACTGGTTGTCAGACTTTCGGGCTTCTGACGACCCGTAACGACTGTCAAAGATCCACGAATGACAGCCGGGACCAACGGCTTAACGTGCTTTCCGAGGCACGGAGAAGTCTCGGTATGTAAAGATAGGTCACCCATCCACGGACCAACCCCGACAAGGGTAGCTTAACCTGATGGATCGACCCGTGCGTCTGTTATTACTTAGCCACGAGCTCCTCAATGTCTTATTATGAACCATTAAGGCAATAAGCGCCAGGGTAACCCAACCAAAATGTCTTACGTTTTTTGCAATTTGCAGGTCAGTGTCAGGTTGTATGTTGATTAAAATATTTATGATTCACGGCCGTATAAAATATTTATTTATAGAATTATGATCATAAAAATCATCAATACAACTCTCTATGCTCATATTACCCTATTGAATGACTATTTCATGAAATCATGAGGTTTGAGGAACTTATGGAGTTGTATTGCTGATTCTAATGATTATAATTCTGTAAAGCCATATTAGTTACGGCTGCGAGTCGTCATCCATCGCATCCCCCTTAACATCGATGTTTATTTTAATGGCTGATTTACTAAAGTCCGATTACAGTTTGGTGAGATTGGTCCTAAACCTACTAAACATTTCACCACGTGAAATGTTAATAGCACGCCGTGTTGTAAAAAATGCATTCAGCATTTTATCAATGAATACAGGATATTTTTAAGGCCTATAGAATTGAAAACAGATAAAATCCCTCTTCTTATGTCTTCTTGTTGAGTTCTTCATAACTATTTAAGATTGCAAAATTACGAAGACGGTTACCTACGGCTTTGCTTGCAGAATTTCCAGATCGTCAAATGATTGATATTGATCCTTCTCAATCAATTTATCACTTATGCCATTAACCACGCTAGGTGTCCTACTTAGCTTGGTGATAAATAAAAAAAAAAAAAAAAAAAATAATAACCCCACCGCAGTATCTCTACGTTGACGTCGTGGTGGGGCTTGCGTGCTCCGAATTCTAGGTCTGTGCCTGTAGAGTTACTCTGCCGGAACAGTTCTAGGATGAGGAGCCAGACTAAGAGAGATACAGAAACCCGCAGGGCAGCATGTGGCGAGCTGTTGGGCAGTAGCGACCCCACGGACCCTATCTCCCGGGAGAAGTCTTGTTCCTCACCTCTCGCTTGCCTTTATTGGCCGGCTGGAGTGAACAATGACGGGAACAGAGCTCCCACCTCATTCTTGCCTTTATTGGCTGGCTTGAGTGGAGATTCGTAAGAGCAAACGTGCTCGGAGGAAGGAAGTATCCCAGTAAGTGTTTGTAGGGATCTTGACCATCTTCCGGGCTCTGGGATTGTTCTGAGAACCGTGGAATACCTCTCCACTCCTCACAAGCACCTCAGGACATGTTGCTCCCTTGCCGCTACGACACTATGTACTAGCGACCGTTTTAGGGGGCCCATTATTGAGTGTGCAAGTCACCCCCTGCCATTTTTTTTCCGTGTATAATAAAACATTGATCAGGCAGGGGCCATAGTCCTTTCATAGTTCTAGGTAACCAGTCCACAGCCACCCCAACCCATAGCCCCAATATGTTTTGTTTCCATGTTCTGCAATAGTCCTGCACCAACCGGGGGTTGTCCTTGGGTGCACTTGCATAGTGTATATAGGGATAATCGTCGGTTGGTGTCTCCTCATAATTTAAAATTGTCTAAGGGGCCTCTGCGAGTTGGCTTCGGCCCCTCGTACACCTTCCAAAAGTCCGGGACCCCAGGGTCCCGAGATATGTCAAAGACACTTTAGAAATAATAATAATATTACGTGATAAATTCGCAGAATATTTCTACAACCTTTAATTTATGTTAAAGGTAGTACAAGAAACGGAAAAAGATTTCACGTCAGCATATAAATAAATGTCAGTGTTGTAACAACACAAAAAAATTGGGACAGTTTAGTGTTATTAGTAAATATTTTAAACAGCATACCCTGTTGTTATGACCTGAGCTTTTACGACTTACAGTGGATGTGTGCGCGGAAAAACGGTCATCAAAGTTTATTATTGCTCATATTCATAAAATGACGCAGATGTATAAATTTTCTTTGAAAAAAGGAAAAACAGACTTCAAAAACCTAAAACGAATAAATTAACTTTCTTAAAAAAAACGCCAAGCTATTGATGAACTGAAGACTACTTCAGAAGCTTTTTAAGAAAGTTATTTTATTTGTTTTAGGTTTTTAAAGTCGGTTTTACATTTTTAAAAGTAAATTTATTTTTAAAATCTCGAGAGTGAAGAATCCAACAGGTTTTGCTAAAACACCTGATTTAAAGCCAATTGTGGTGTACAATGCGTTTCAACTAAGAATAGGAAAGTCAATGACCTCCTACTGTCAACTGAAGCTAGAAATCTAAGGCTTGCAAAGTTTTGTAGTGTTATCCTTATCGATTTTAGTTCTGTTTTTGGAATTTGTTTTTGTTAAAACATGTCACTGACTTTGCAAATGTGTAAACGAGATGCTATTTTGCTAAATCTTCACAATATGGCGCAAGATCATTCCTATTCTTAGTTGAAACGCATTGTAGTTCCCATAATATCACTACTGAAACCACTAATAATATTCATACACCTAAAACCACGGCCCAACAAAAACTAAATCATAATTAACATTATCCTGTATCATAAACCGCATTACCATCCCATCTCCTGCCTGAAGTAAGCGCCGCTGGAGGTGGCTCGAAACTGGCTCGAGCCACTAATCTGATAAGCGGTGACGAAAATCGCTTTATAATAACTACAAAAAGGTGGCTCATTAGAGGTTTTAAGTTAACACGGCTCGTGTTAAGTTTCGTATTTATAGCGGGTGTGATTTCTGAGTTATGTTAGTTGTGAACTATGTTATATTTGATAGTAGCGACCCGGCCCTGCTTCGCACGGTTTTTATGACTTGACAAAACATGAAGGTACCGAACCGGTACTGAATACCGGGTGTAAAAAGACACTTGCCGAAGTCGAAATCCACATATTGTACCCATTATTTGGATCGTTTTTTTTCACTAGACTATACCTGGGAACCCACTTGTTCTGGAGATATTGAAGGTCAAAGTCGCATTTTTTTTTGTACTAAAACGTATTCCAAGTGTTATTACTAAACTTTTTCCAACAAGTACCTACGCGTACCGTAGAGCGAAGGGGCGGGGCTTAAGTAATAATTTTGATAATTTAAGTAATTGAAATCACTGTAATTCTAATAATTGTAATTTAAATGATTGTAATAATTGTAATTCAAATTTTCTTATAAATTGTAATAATTGAAATAGTTCTAATACTTAATTGTAATTTTATTCAAATAATTGTTGTACATTAACTATACATATTTTTGCATGCCTTTAATGAGGGTGAAATATGTCCTGTGCTATAATTTAATTTAACATCTTATGTACCCACCATATTTCAGGCAAATAAATGATTTATGATTATGATTAACTCCGTTTGCCTGGGTTCGCTTTACATTGCGCGTAATAAAAAAAATGTTTTTTTCTATACCTAAAAATAAAAGTCGTTTCCCAGCAATAATTTTTGCGCAAAGTTACTTATTTAGATGCATAATTGACGGCTTTGTGATGTGTCTTATTACACCCTGTATCATTAAGTTAATGTAATAAACATATAAATCTTCCGTAATAAATTCTCTAAATGATAGTGAAAACTGCATCAAAATCCGTTGCGTAGTTTAGAAGAACAACGCGGCCAGACAGACAGACACGAAAAGCGACTTTATTTGAATAATAAGTATAGATTATGCAGGCTGTAGTAAGTACATTTTTGTTAGTTTATAGAAATTGTGCACATTTTGTCTTTAGCAGGTTATCATTTCTCATGAAGGCAGAAATTCAGGTGTTTAATTTTAGATAACCACCTATAAAAACCAACCTTTTAATCTGATCTAACCTCCTATAAGTATATTTCCCATGCATAATTACATGCAAACCGCAGCACATTTTAATCGAATCAATAATTTCTAAACCATAACTTCCAACCACATTTTTGACCGTAACCACAGGTACATACTAACCCTACAGTAAAACATACCATTTCGCATGAAATTAATTGCATTGGCTCAATTTGGCTCGACCAGATCAAACCGGTGGAGACCGGCGGAAAGCGGACACCACCAATTATGACTATTAAACTTAACCACCGTATGCCTGTTTCCGACATTTGATGGCCGTCATGTTAATAAATTGCGTCGATAGTGTTTATGTCAGGATGTAGGTGTTGTGGAAAAAATTATGTTTTGGATGGAGGAAAAAAGTTTTTTAACTTTTTTACAAAAAAATACAACCGACTTCCAAAAATAACACTAAAAAGTGAAAACATTACTTTAATTTTGGAAGTCGGTGTCTGGTTAAATGTATTTTTGTTTTTTTGCCACTGACTTCCGAAATTATTTGGAAGTCGGTTGTATTTTTGTAAAAGTTTTTTTACTAACCAACATTTTTTTAACTTTTTAGTTGTGGTACCTACGCCACACAAATTCTATCTGCAAAAGAAACTAGAACATCATCCACATAAAAAGTGGGGAAAAAGTACATATTATTGAAGCTAACTCAAAAACTACCCCAGCAAAGTTAATAAATTTTATATGGGACTAACTATCCCTCTCGAATAAAACAATATTTTTTTCAAATCGGACGACTCTGTAAAAAGTTAAGCGTGGTCATACATAAAAAAATATACGTGTCAAATTGAGAACCTCCTCCTTTTTATAGTAGGTTAAAAAGGAAACAAGTACATTTGGCTATTCCCAGATCTACAGTTCAATTGAGTCGCTGATGCCTTGCCGTCCTTCTAATGGTTAGTAAAGATGGGTATTATAGATAATATTACTAATTTTTATTTTATTTTCAATCTTATCTTTTGTTCATGAAAAATAGGTATGTAATGGGAATGGCAAATGTCAAAATGGCGCTGTCGTAGCTAGTTCCCAACACTAGCTAAATAATACAAGGCGTGAGGTGGTTTTATTTTATTTTTGCGAAAATGATGCGTTATTGTGTTCCTAAATACTCCGAAATTGGAGTCTACTATTTACCGAGAGACCCTAAACTTAAAACATGGCTTACAAAGATTTAAATAAATTAAACGGAGTTCGAAACATTTAGAAAAAAAGTGATTACAAGGAAATATTTAAGGTTTTAAATTCCGACACTTTCCATGACAAATACTTAATTAATAAAAATATTGAAATAACCGAAAATAACGAAATAGTGAAGTAAAACCAAACTCATTAAGAACGAAATGTCAAATTTATTATAGGCCTTAGGGACCTACCTATGATCACGCCATCTACAATTTGCTTTGCCTGACCTTCCCCATTAACTAAAATCTTCAAACTGTATTGTAACCATTGTAATTGAACACTGCAATACCACTGTTCTTCAAGGTCAGGATTTTCCTAGTTTGAAGGGCCGGGGGTCTTAATTAGCCGCTGGGGTCGCGGGTAGTTTGAAAAAGATACCGTGGCCCTGGCATAGGCAACTGAAGGAACACGGGTGGGTTTTAGTCAGTAAAAGTCTGACACGCCCTTCCGCTCCACCCAGAGCGGGAGAAGTTATTTCATGATTTCCCATCCCCAAAAAAAAAAGGGTCTTAATTACTTATTTGTAAACCCATACCTTATTGAAACAACAGTACTGTTACCTAGGCTAAGTTTTTTTGTTAAATAATTGATTACTTACTTTACTTACACAGCTGAGCTCGAAGATACAAGCGAAGCTTAGCTGTTGTTTGTGGCTTACCAAATATGACACAATTTCTTTTATAATTTTTTTTACATATAAATTACATTTTTAAATATTAGAACATAAAAACATTTCAACATAAAAAATAGTAGCCCACAGGTATCGGGAACAGGGTCCAAGCTACCGGTGCGGCGGTCAGGGCGGTATTAGTATTATTTATTATCATAATTACGACAAACTTACTCAAAGCAAGCGCTTGTACCTAAGTATGTAGCATAAAATATTTTCAAAGTTACCCTTTATACACACAAGATGCTCCCCGCATCGCTCTAAAAATGGTTATCCATATGTATTTGAGGAGTCCCATTTTTGGCCGAAACGTTCTGAATCACTGGTCTCTTCCACTTCACTGAATTGAGTAATATCCTTTGAAGAACTATTAGTACAAGTATAAGACAGTGAACTCGTCCAAGGGATGGACAAACGTAACGTTTCGTCCTCTATTCGGATAATAAAAGGCTGAACCACTGACTCATTAGTTCAAGATGTTCCCAACTATTGGGACGAAACTTGAAAGTTAACAAGAATGTCGACCAAAGCCGGGGGGCGTGGCTAGAGTAGGATGTACTTAGACAAAGTTCGGTTTTGTCATTAAACCGTAGGTTTCAGGAAATCCCTTAGCATGTAACTTGGAAGTTCTGAACTTGAAGACAATGTGGCATTTTTAATGCCCGAAGTGATGTCATGCATCATTCATTACAGGCATTTTGTATGAATATTTTACTGTTTACTGTTAAATAAAATGTGTTTAGTTTTGCTAGATAGTTGTAAATAGAACTCTTATTTTGTGTCTCCATGTTTTATATTTGGACTCGTAGTTGAATGGAATGCTTCTTAAACATCGCGGTGGACAACACGTGACAATTTTACCAAAGCCTCCATATACATGATGTTAATTTACTGTAACCCTTTTTAAAAATTGTAATCGATTATTTTTACTCTGTGGCTTAAAATTCTTTTCTTTAGTGGTATTTTTAATTTCGAAATGATGGTAACACCGAATGGGGTTGTGAGTGTCATGGCGGCGGTGGCGATCACATTATTTTGATGCCATCGTCACGCGCTGCACAATTGGGTCTAAATGCAAGTATAAAAATTATTGTGATTTGACTTTATCAGTGATTTTAATCATTGTAATCATTATTTTTTATGGTTCAGTTTTGTTGCGATATTTGTGAGTAAATTATGTGTGTTATTATTTTGATATTGTTTTTCTTTCTTTCTTTATTTTGCGAGTATTATTTTTCAAATACTTACACGTAAATGCCCATGATGGAGGACCGAGGGGTGACGGATCAGCAGCGACACCTGGTGCCTCAGCCGCACGAACATCCGTCATACACTATCATACATACAGACATATATAAGTACATCATTATTTTGAAATAACGCCACAAAACCACGAACCAACCATTAACTTATCGACGACCCACTTCGAGCCACTCCGCTTAACACGCGCGCGGTTTAAACCAGTTTAAACCGATATTTTCTGGCGATGGTGATTAACTGTCATCGTTCCATTTTGTCGGGGCAATTTTCATTAAGCCATCATTAGGCAGGAAAGTTTTGGAGTGCAGCTCTTATCCCACTGGTGAACCGCTGTCCTTGTTGATTAATTTAGGAGACCCTTCCTGGTGCGGGGAAGAGTTATGAAATGGGGGATGAAAGATTTAATATTTTTTGGGGCGTTTAATGTTGTATACAATGTGTGCCGGTCTGATCGTGTAAACTAAGTAATTAGCGCATTTTTTACAAATGTAATGTAACTTAATCAGAGCACTACTGTATTAAGTTTGCACTGGTCACAAATTGCAATGACATCAATTCTTGATATCCTACGGCATTTGATTCTTTTTAAGTACTTGAAAACCTGTATTTCTGTTTATAAAGAAAATATTGCCAGATATGGTTCAACATGACAACTAAACTCTGCAATATCACAGCTTATGTACAGCAGGATATAATTCATAAGAAGAGATGGAAATTGTTTGATACTTATTTGACACTTTTCCGTAAGGTTCATTAGAAAACTAGCGACAGACAGCATTCTGTCTGGCATTAATGCTCAAATGGACCTTTTTGGCGCATTCTTAAAAGAATCCTTTTTATTTTTTGTTTCATGAACTGTTGCCAAATAAATGTACCTAATTCTATCTCGCCTTAAGAAGCTCACGGAGGGTATTCAAACGAACAGTAGTCGGAACAGGAGCCACGTGACGGGGCGTCGCTGCCAGGCGCGACCAAGCGTCAATGTAGCGCTGTCTGTTTGAGAACGCTTAATTTATAGCTTGTTTTGATACAACCCAAATAGAAACGATTTAAGTGGACTAGTAATTAAGGATGGGATTTGGATTCTAGCACAAGAAAGTGACAATCTGTAGATTCCATTGAAATAGTAAGTGGATGTACTAAGTACCTAATCGAATTTTTTCGACTCTTCGTCTATCACATCTTTAATAATAAAGGCAATTTCAGTAGTTATCTAGCTGATTAAGTAATTACCGGTTATGTGGGCATTTGTAAAGTAAAATATATATATATGACGGCGGGAACGTGGGCACAGAGATAGGTGGTTCATCTCTCCGACCCTGTGGTAAGGGTTCCATTGCGTGGGTTACTCAGGCAAACCAATATGATGCTGTGGCAAGACTATTACTGAAGAGTATACAAAAGTAATGACTAGGTATAGGTACTGTGAACTTGATAGGTTCGATGGTAGCGTGTGCCTCTTTCGAGCTCTCGATCCAGTCCCTCCACAGAGTATGCTCGCGCACACCTCCCAACGACCCCGTCCACATGCGGCGACCAAACGATACTGGCGCCACACAGCGTTCACCGTACGTACTAAACGAACAACCAATCAGAGCTAAGCTTGACTTGTACTAAGAAATCAACTGAGTGACGTACTATCGCTAAAGTATCGTTCGTGACGACATATATATATAAGTTACGTACCCCATTCCTAGCGTAGCTATTGCATAAACCTAAGGTATGCATTAGATGTGAGTTACGGTTTGTCGAATTTTTTTTTGCTATAAAAAATTAAGCGAAGACAAAATTAAGTGAAAACTTAATTTTGTTTTCCCTTAATTTGATTAAGTGAAAACTTTGAAACAGTTACAACTAGCTTTTGATTTTATATAAGTTTCAATGCTTTTTTTTAAGTTTCAAACTTATAGCTCATTCATAATTACTTAGAATCCAATTCTTTGAAGCCAGGTAAATTAAAACTATTCGTATGAAAACGTAACTTTTGTTTTGTTTATAAAAAAAATATTTTTTTAAATCCGCTGATGAAACGTCAGAACTTCGTCTGGAAGAATAGTTGCGTCATCTAAAAAAAAATGCCTTTAAATTAAGTCAAGCAGAAAATAACGCTTGAATGGTAAAAATCTGTGTTAATAAATATTATAGAAGAGGCTGTAGGATTGAAAATTGTTGTTACTGCTATCTGAAATGAAATAAAATGAAATCCTAATCTTAACTAATATTATAAATGCGAAAGTGAGTTTGTTGCTTGTCACGCTTTCACGCTAAAACGGCTGAACGGATTTAGGCGAAATTTGGCACATGGTTAGACCATTACCTGGAGAAGGACATAGGCTCATAGATCACAGACGACGTCGCGGGCTAAGCTAGTAAGTGATAATTACGAAAGCTCTTACGAAAGCTCTTTCATTAACCTATGTCAAAAGCATATATGTCAAAGACCAATAATTATTTACAATATGGGTTTGATAGCGAAGATGGAAACTAACATTCTTAGCTTGAAGCGCTGCTTACACAGATTTGTACTTGGAGCAATTTTTGAAGTGAAAACTTCTTTAGGCGCTTTGAGGTTGGCTTTGAGTGATTTTTGGTAGGGGAAATGTGACGCGTCACCGCGACACCGCCACACCTCGACATCTCGACAACACGCATGCTATGCATGGCTGTAAATACGTTTAAGTTTTCACTTCTGTTGGCGTCCCCATGGCTGCCTATTTTTAAAAAATTCTTATTAAAATTTAAGAAGTACTAGCTTCTGCCAGCGGCTTTGCCCGCGTGAATATCAGAAAATATCCTACGGGAACGAACTACCGGAAAATCCTTCCTTATTTCTTGTAATAAATTCAATCCATGTTTGAAAGGCACGTGGCGCCATCTATTATCATAAGAAAGTTATTGTTGTTTTACTCGGAAACAGTACTCTTTTTCGAGATGAAACGTACCCTATGTCCGTTCCCGTTCACCTGACAACGTATATGCAAAATTTCAGGATGGTCAGTTCAGTGGTATATGAGTCAAAAGGTAACAAACAAACTTACTTTCGCATTTACAATATTAGTGATAGTTAGAATTAGGATTTGTACGCCGTCTGCCCCAAATCCGACTCACACTTTAACACAGAAACAATAACAATCGAAATTTAATGACAAATCCGACACGACAAAGTTAATGGCGGTGTTGCCGCAAGCAGCCGCCGATAATGACCGGCCCGGGTTCGAACCCCGACTAATACGACCACTGATTGTTTAACGGCGCGACACTATCTCTATCTTCTGTTCTTAGCTTTTTAATTGCTCCATTTGTGACTGTGGCTAGTCCATTTGTAGGTGGGATTAGGTTTGGGATACTGTATGTAGGGATTGTGTGTTTGTTGTGACGGTTGTATTTTTAGATTGGAACAAGTTTCAGAGATCACCAACCTTTCAAACTGAGCAAGCTTCTGTGCGCCTAGTAACGCGCGGAGCAAATGTAACGTAAACTCCAACGATTTTAATAGTTATTTATGCAACTGACGTATAATAAGGGGTATTAAAACACGAATGTGATAATAGTATCACATGAGTATTTTAATACTTAATTATGTACAGTTGGATACAAGACTTTATCTACATCCATGTTATCAATCCTCTATAAAAGGTTCTGAAACAGTTTTTTGCAATACTAATACTCGTATCGAACATGGCGGCCGGCGTCATAGTATACGACGTGAATTCGAATAAGTTCTTTTTTAAAATTACGGCGCTGTTGTAGTGAAACGCGCGTGCATTACAATGTTCTTTTTTTGAAAACGAGTTGCATTATGAAATTCAGTACCACATTAAAACACCCGTTTGGATGCTATTATGGTTACCATGGTTACTATGACACTGGCTGTTTTAATGTTGGCAATAAGCTAACTGTTTCAGAAACTTTTATAGAGGATTTATAGCATGGGTGTAGATAAAATATAATACTTATTTCCCACCTAATACAGTGCGTGTCTTCATAATGTGCACAAACTTAAGGATGTGGCGCAGACCATCAAACCGAACAACTTTCTCCATGGCACCAACATCGTAGTTGCGAGAAAATAATCAGACGTCCCATACATTTGTCGAGTAGGTATTGAAGTTTTCTATGGGACAGTTAATTTTTTTTTAACCGACTTCCAAAAGGAGGAGGTTCTCAATTCGTCGGAACCTTTTTTTTTATTTTTTATTTTTTTTTATGTATGTTCCCCGATTACTCGAAAATGTCGAACAAAAAAATTTCTTTTTTTGTTCGAAAGGGTATACGTCCCAAGTGGTCCCATGATCATCAAGTCAGGATCTGATGATGGGATCCCATGGAAATCGAGGGAAACCCTCAAATTTTATGGGCACACCTATATCGATTTCGGTATTTTTTATAGTAACTCGTGCATTTGCTCTCGGAAACTACTATTCGGTGAGCTGGAACTGATGATGAAGACCACAGAGGGCCATCGGAAATACTCAATTATATCTAAGTATATAACAGGTTGCGATTCGATTACTTTAATATGGTTTATCCTCGTAAAAATAATGGTAATGGTGACTTCACCATGAGCTCCATTTCTCCTGGTTCTTACTAGGAGAACTCCTCAACAATTAACGGCCCTGCATCGGGAAAAGCAACATTTTGTAAAACGTGATGAGCAGCTGACATTGGGTTATTGTAACTTAGATAAATTACAAACTGAACCACTAAAAAGTGAAAAATAAAAACTTTTTTACAAAAACAAAAACCGACTTCCAAAAAAAACACTACAAAATGAAAAATAACTTTAATTTCGGAAGTCGGTGGCAAAAAACTAAAATACAGATCCAAAGACACCGACTTCCGAAATTAAAGTTATTTTTCACTTTGTAGTGTTTTTTTTGGAAGTCGGTTTTTGTTTTTGTAAAAAAGTTTTTATTCGCAATCACGATGTTGGTCCCATGGAGAAGGTTGTTCGGTTTGATGTTCTGTATCACACCCTGAAATTTGACGAGAATGTAAAACGACGTGTTGGTGTTTTTTTTTTGTTTTGTTTGCCTAGTACAACTAATTTTGTACGCCATAAATGGCAAAACATGTAGCTACCTCATATTAATTATAAGGCTTGTATACTTTTACTCTCATGTTTTACAAAATAAATAGGTATATCTTGTATACTGAAATAGCGGTCTTCGGACCACTTACCTGCCGTCTACCTCTTTGATCTTTAAGAGGAAAGGCGGGTGGCCAGACTTTTGAAAATTAGGTATTTTAAGAAGGTATTGCTGTCGCTCTGCGAGCGCTCCGCCCTCGAATTCGTGCGATAAGGACAACTGCAGATCCGACTAAATAGTCTATGTAAAAAGTCACATTTCAAGGTTTCGCTCTCGCCTATTTCCTCCTTCAATATTGGACCAATTTAAAAGATATTTCATAAACTGAATAAGAAGGATATATACTATGCCACTATGTTTTTCTTTTTTCGTTAATAGTTGTCAAATTGGTACACTAGGCGTCTGTTGACAGCTGTCTGAATAGGCAATTTTGAGCATTTTTGGAGGGTTCTAGTTCCTATAAAAATAATATATATCATCAAAAAGGAAAACATACGGGCATACAAGTAGCTGATATTTATATTTCTGTAAAAAATCATTGCTTTATGGTCATTAACCAGAAAGAAAACAGGCGAGAGCGTTTGTATCTTTTTGTATGGAGAAAAGAGCACCCACATTTCCTCTTAAGGCCCTGCATCCAAGCGTGTTTTAGCTAAGTGTGTAAGTGAAATGGCGTTATCGCTGTCTAGTTTGACGCAAGAGATAGAAGACTCTCACGCGCACCGAAATTATGTCGTAATTGTGCGAATAAAATCGTATCAAATTAGAAATTAACTATTTAATAATAAATAATCCATCACTGGATGTAGTTTGGCATTTGACATTTTATGGTATATTTTTAATTATAATTATAATTTTTAATGAAGGGATAAACAGCTTTTAAAGATTATTAAGGTGTATGTTTGAAGTTTTTTTGCAGCATGCGAAAAAGACTTGAAAATATCATATTTTTTTTATTTGTCAAAATTATTTACGGATTATGAGATACAAAGCTTTAAAAACCACTTTTTTGACCGTTTTCAAGAAATCTCCGCCTTAATATATAGTCTCACATGACAGTACCTTCCACCACACACCATATTACTTCAATCAATCATTCAAAAGTTTCAAATGCATCAAATCTTTCAAAAGTTATTTATAGTTCAAATTCCAGCCACTTACCGTCCAACTTTGATAAAGGTCATACAAGACGATCTATTATTAAGGGGCGGCGGCCATAGCTGATCGATTTCTCTTTGAATTAGTGATAAAAGTTTCGACTGATGAGGAGACGTGGGGTCATCGGTAATGGTTTAATTACACCATGTAACATGGCTGACCTAATGTGAATGTCTTTATTTTAGATTTTTTGGGGCGTTAGTGGGTTTAGGTTAAGGTTTAGCAAGAAAGGGGAGCTCGTAATTAAGTAATAATAGCCGCACGTGTCGATCGATCAGGTTAAGCTACCCTTGCCGCGGTTGGTCCGTGTATGGGTGACCATCTTTAAATACCAAGCACGCTAAGCCGTTGGTCCTGGCTGTTATTCGTGGATCTTTCACGGTCGATACGGGTCGTCAGAATCCTGAAATTCTTACAATCAGTCTCCAAGGGGTATCGTATTACCCAGTAACTGGGTTGTGGAGGTACCAGATAAGCAGTCGCTCCATGTGAAATACTGGTATTCAGATGCACCCGGTTTGACTGAGGCTGATCCCAACATAGTTGGTAAAGGCTAGCCAGATGATGATGTAAGGAAATATAAAACTTGGTGAAAAAGGAAGTAATTTAATTAAACTTTATGAAATAATGTACTGAGAGTAATACTCATACCCATGTACTTACTTAGGTATTTAAAGGTTTCATCAGCTGGTATTTGGCTGCCATTTTTATAATAATAAGTCCAAGTGTTAGATTATTTACATATTTTGAAGAAAGAGCGAACCATTCTACTTAGTTCCGATACAGACATACTTTCTTGGGTTGGTTGGTATGCAAAATATTGTAGGTATCATTAATTACTCCTAAGAGTATGGACCTATTTTTTTTTACATAGATAGCTAAATTTTTAAGCTAAGTAGGTATTCTTTCTATAGGGTACTAGCTGACTCAACAGACGTTGTCTTGTCTTACTAATTCATAAAAAATTCCCGTACAAAATGCTCAAATTTTCCCGAATTTTCCAATTTTTCCGGCAACTTATCCAATTTTTCTCTTTATAAGAACCATCCTCGGACTTCAACGAATATTTGAAAAAAAAATAGACAAATTTTTCGAGCCGTTCTCGAGTTTTGAGCTTAGAATTACATTTAGCCATTCATTTTTATTTATATAGATTAATCTTAACAATATCGTTAGGTAGGTACCCCAAAATTAATGGGACATGATAAATACCAAGAATATTGTAGAAATTACCGCGTAACCTAAAATTCCTTCGCAAATTGAATTATTTATCAAACAAGCAGATATTAAACGATTTTATTAGTCTATAAAGTTGGGAATTATTATTTTAATGTTAATAGCGTCAATAAATCCCGTTTGTGATGGGCGTGGACGTCACAATGTTGTGAACAAGCGAACACTTCTCAACGCACTATAATGTATGTAAAGGCTGAGATTGACGACTAGTGACGAATGTTTAGAAGAGGCAGTTAAAATCAAGGACATTGTAATAATGAGAATGTTTCAATTTCAAACGAAGACAATTTCTCATGTTGTCAGAATTATTGACTGTATTTAAAACGTAACTTATGTTATGACATAAGACAACAGAAGTGCCTGTTGTATCCTTGGGATCTTTAGATACATATCAACCCCGTTATTCATAAAAAAACTAAAACGCTCTATGACAAACCTATTTTAGTTATAATAGTGTTTTTCAAAACCTATACTAATAATAAAGCTAAAGATTTTGTTTGTTTTTTGTTTGTTTGTGTGTTTGAATTTTTAATCTTATTAATCTCTGGAACTGCCAGTCGGATTTGAAAAATTATTTTTATTTTTGACAGCCTAATTCTAGAAGAAGGATATAGGCTATTTGACATCACGCAAGTACTCTTAGGAGCCTTGCAAAAAGAAAAAAAAAATCAGAAGGAATGCTAAGCAAAAACGAAGTAATAGTACGGGCAGGCGATGCTATGCGACGGGTAGGGTGGGTCGGGGGAACAAGAAATTTCACGCGGACGAAGTCGCGTGCAGAAGCTAGTGGTTATATTATAACGTGTCTTACATTGAAAGTTCACCGTAAAATAAATGCGATGCCATCGAAACGACTGCAATCCATTACGCGGCCCGTTCGATGCATACATTATGAATTTAATAGTTATTACGTCATGTAATAATGCTTTATTCGAGCTTCGCGCTTAGCTGGCCTCCATATGAGACTGATGCGTCTCATATGGAGGCCAGCTAAGCTAAGTTATGTAATAAAGTAAGGCTTTTAAAGGATTCTGATATTGGAAGGACGTCGGCACTGCGATAGCTAAGAATTAAAATTATGCGTGCAAGAATATCTTCGTTTTACAAAAATAAGGGTTTTCATGAAAATCCACGGCACTAGTTGGCGCCACTTTGACAACAGGTCTTCCATTTCGACAATTAATATAAAATACTAACTTTCGATAGATGTCAATATTTTACTATTTGAATCGGATTTTGTTCACAATTTCATGGGTTTTCATTTTTTTGCGCGGAACCCTAATTCCTAAAAGAAAAGTAAGTAACTCCATAAAGCATCAGCTATCTGCCAGTGAAAGTCCCGTCAAAATCGGTCCAGCCATTTCGGAGATTAACCGGAACAAACAGACAGACAGACCGACAGACAGAGACAAAAATTTTAAAAATTGATTTTTGTTATCAATACCGCATATACTTTCATATGCATTTAGTAAAAACCTGTTATTTGACATTACAAACAGACACTTCAATTTTATTACTTATCTGTATAGATTTATTGACGTTTATCAGTCGTTAGATTCATTCGTTCATCATTCAGTCACGACTAAAGAAAATGCATGGACCTAATATACTATATAAACAGGACTGAGCTCTCCAAAAATCGTATCATACAAAAATTAACCTTAGGTATTGTACTTTAGGTTTACTTTTGATAGGATATCTTAGGCGAGGCAAAACGAGCCGATAGAGAGAGCCCAACTTGAGTAATTTGTCCCTTTTGCTCAATTGCCAACAGATAAAAATGATAAAGATGGTAGAAAAAATTCACCAGCTGCAAGTAGGTAAAATAAGTTACGTATATTTTTTTTTAGCATTTAGATTAGTTTTAAATAATTTTATTTATAGGTTTACAATCTGTATATCACAGTCAATAATTTTATAAGTAAGCTCCATGAGTAAAATAATCAAAATAATATCATTTTGATTATTGTTTGGTAGCTATCATATAATTACTCTGGTAACACTGAAATTTGACATCAATTGTTTCATGGCGGTTTTTTTTCAATTTAGATAGCGAAAATGGTGAGAAAGTTTTGCATCAAGAAATGTAAAAGTGAATGTTATGCTGGTTGTAGCATTTAATTTCACAGGTAAGGAACTTGTAAGGAATAACAAAGATTTAAATAAATCTCGAAATAAGACCTAAAATTGTTACTAAATAATAACAATTTTGAGTCTAAGTAGTGTAACCATGCTCTAAACGTTTTGTAGACAGAAGACTTAGCGTCTTCTGTCTACAAAAGCTACAAGTATTAGTGTATTTCTGATTAAAACTATTAATATTAGGTGCATAATAAATACTACAACTTAGAAATAGCATTATTTTTAAGTTGTTTACAGCTTTCCATCCAGCTCTGTAGAGTAAACGAAAAAAGAGCAAGAAAGTACCATGGTCCCAGAACCAGATTCTACATGCCTACTTCATCATAAGCCACGTATACCTACGTGATCAAATTTGATGATTCGCCACAAGACGAGTCTCACCAATATTGTAGTCCTTCCTTCTTGCCTCAAAACATGGGTAGGTACACGATTCAACACCGACATAGAACACAATAATGTTCAGTTTCATAAAGGAGCTTTCGAAAAAGGTCTATTTCTTTATATTATTTAATCACAATATGTTTGTAATACAAACAATAATTTGAAATCACTTATGGTCAACCGGACGCAAATTATCTCTGTATAAACGAATTTTCCTGTTTGTCATAAAAATGTTTGGTCACCCTATTAGAAGGAGATAAACTGCCTCAATGTGACATATCTCTCTCTGCTCGTGTTTTTGGTATGAGAGCTCAGTCCAGTTTGTATATTATGTCCATGAGAAAATGAGAAAATGTAAGCGCTTTGACACTTTTGACAGGTGCCCGGATCTGACGTCTCAGTGCAGCCAACTAGTGAATGTCATTTCAGAAAACCTTCATTGGTCCTTCACACCTCCGTGTTCACACACAACAAGGTTTCAAAAAATAACCTGAAAGCTATTCCTTAGAAACTCCTTCGTCAAACCGCTACAGAGAAAAACGTTGTAACACAATGATGGAAACTAGCAAAAAGTGTTTCCTCTTAAACTCCAAGCTGTAGTTGCGCGAATAACTCAGGAATTAGAGGCAAGAGCACTCGTACTACGCTTACCGATGCGAGAACTAACAGTCGAATAATCGAATGATCGAATACACCACTTGAAATGAAACACGATTTTTCATTCGATTAACAGACCAAATTGTTGTGAAACTATGCGGAGTGGTCTGTTATTAATAAAGTCATAATGAAAGCATGAAATTTAACACTAATTGAGTGAATATTGAAGTACGAAAGAATAAAGCATGTCTATTGGAGCGAAAATAAAATATTAAATTTTGTTACTTAATTTATTGGTTTAACAACGAAAATATTGAAATATTTTTGAAGTTCAAAAATATTCGTTCACTGAAAATATTAATATTAGAAATTCTTTTGCAAGGTACGATTTTCCAGTTCGAGTTAAAAACTACAAATAATTACTCAATTAAGAGATACTATGCTTTATTATTGGGCAACTAAACGGTCACTTTATGCCGATACTGTTAATCCATGTCAAACATCAGCTACCCGTACCTATACAAAGACAAATGACCAAAATAATTTCGTCCCAAATAAAATTGGCTGATCTTCAAATTAATGTAAGTAACATTCCTACAGGCCACATCTCTAGTGCTGACAGCTTGCACGTTTCGTGAGACGTTACCATCAGTGGGAAATTCTCACTTATAATTTATTAACAGGTCATAAGTGCTGAAATGTGTACATTCATAAGTCCAGAGGCACGTGCTGGCTCCTCGGATAAATAATTCAACGTATCTGGGTGCTCATGTCTACACCCATTCGATGCTATGCCTTTCACTTTTCCTTTTTTTCTGTACGAGGCAAAATAATTGAGGAAACTCTTTGGTAGCCTCGGAAATGCGTATTGATGAATTTTTGAGAGGTTGGAAAGGGCTTCTTTCTTGTTTTAGGTAAATTATATAGAGTCTTATGGTTCCAAACGTTAAAAGCAAGTCTTATTTTAATAAATCTATCCACTGCTGAAATTGAAGGAAAAAAATAGAATAAGGGTGGATGAAATTGAATAACGCTTACGTAAATTAATTTAACGAGGATTGGGCTAACCCTTTAATTAAACTAACATGATTACCTATCGTTTAAATACATAATGCAGCGGTGACACACGCACACGAACCACTCTAATAAAAGTTTCAGGCTTACGTCCCAAAAACGTTGAACTAAAAAGCATTAAGAACCCTACCAAATTGAATTGGTACGGAACCTTTCCTTGCTAAGCTATTTATGAGTGGATAACAAGCGGTCGGGTTGGCAGGCTGGCCCCTCCCGGACAAAATTATAATTGGGATATAATATGCGGAATATGGGACCCAGAGGATTTTGGACACGAAGGCTATATATTTTTCCGGGTCAATCATTTTGTCCTACCAAAGACTGTATACGTATAAATACGATACAAACTAACCTTGGTAAATGTAAATATTGTAGAAAGTAAGATTGGCAGTAATGTGATTTGTAATATGTAGAACCAGAAATAGTTGAGATGAGATCTGAGAGAAATGTATTTTTGTGAATAGAGACGAGCGTTTAACCTCTTGTGTGCCGGAACGGGGATCCACACGAGACACAATGGCTTTTTAATTGTGTCTGTATTTACGGCATTCAATTTGTAAAACAAAGCAAAAGTTAAAACAACTATCTTAAAGTTAGAAATACTATCAATCACTGATAGGCCGTATTTGCAATCTGAAAGCATGACAAAAAGGAAGCGAATCCGCGGCCGTCCCCAGAGGCAGTCTCGAGATGCATTTGAAAACAACACATTCGGAAAGTTTCAGTAGAAACTTTTATATTTCAAGTTCGGCAGTCTCTCAGTTTCGACAGGGTTATTTTGTCGATGGCCACCTCCAAAGTTTGCCGCAAAAGCGTCAACATTTGGTGTCACTTTTCCTTCGGAAGTTACTTTAAAATATTTACGACTCGAACTTGGGCGCTACAAGAAAAATTCGCCGAGTCGTATGGCGAATTTATAGTTTATCGATGGAGTACGGAAGTTTCGCATTAGGGTATAATCTATCTTTGCTCTCTTATTTTTGTCGTTGTGGATTTATTTGTGTTTAAAAGTGCGGTGATGTAAGATTTCGGGAAGTTCATTCGCTTGTTTTGTTTTATGGAGATCCGATACTGTGATGCCGAGTTTATTATAAACTTGTAAAATCTTGGAAACTTTATTACATATATTTCGAATTCTAACTTTTAATACTTACCTGACTTAATTTTCCATTTTATAATTATGCAATATTGAAAATATTTGTTGACTACAATTTGATATACTATCCACAAGCAGCCAGACTACAATAGCTAATTAGAAAATAGCATGATCAGAATATCAACTAGGTCCAAGTTAAGAGAGACTAAATGACATCCGGATATTGGACTAACAGCCTACTTTCTATCAGCTAAATATGTATGTATGCTTTAGCTAGATAAAACGCCGAAACTACTAAAACCCATTAATTTTAATAAAGTAATTTAAACACGAAGCTAAAAATTGGCATCAGATGACAGGACAAAATATATGGACCATAAAAAATAATGATTTACCTCGACGACATAATGATCTTCTCCCACAGGTGCAAGAGGTATATTAATGAAAATCACAAGGAAAACCAATCGCTATTAAAACCGTTGGAATCTCATTACTTCCGGCGGTGCGCAGTCGATTTATCTACGTCATGGCGACAGTCACTCCGGCTGACAGTCAACAAGGCTCGTAGATAATAAAACACGCCACGAACATCACTATCTATCACGGTGTTATTTATGAAACTCCTTTAAAATATGGCTGAGGTGAGTTAATAGAATTTTTAAGCAAGTAAACATCTAAGTAATGAACCACCAATAAATAATGAAGTAGAAACATGGGAAGAAATGAATGCTTTGCTTAGGCTATGTTAAATGTATAGCTAAACAGATATTAATTTAGATGCTAGTGGTACAAAAAAATAAGCTCAAATAGAAAAGGTTTAAGTGTAATTAAACCTTTTCTATTTGAGCTTATCTTTTTGTGTGGACTGAGATTTCAAGGCTAATACTTTTATTCTTATAAAAACGTCATTGAAGATATTGTACGAAAAAAGATAGAGGGCTTTACAGAAAACGTACATTTTATTAGAAATAAACGTCACTTAGAAAATGTAGAGACAAGATGTATAACCCTCAAAGGCAAAAAGACATTACCGAAGATAGATCTACGACACCTGAGTTTTTATCTAGACCTTAGGAAAAAAACGCAATACTCGTATATATCAATTTCATAGATTACCATAAGGCTTCATAAACTAAAAAAAACGACCAAGTGCTTGTTGTACCACGCACAATGAATTTGTCCCAAAAACAAACTTAACATTGTAGTTGAAAAGCATGTTCTCCCAGACATTGGTATACGTGGTCAATTCTCTAACTGCAAATTTAAGTTTGTAATCCTATTTTTTTTATGTGATAAAATTATTTTACATTTTTTTCAGACCTTGCTTCTTGTCAAATTTCATGATTCCAGGTCAAGGTAAATAAGTAGGTTTTGATTTAGTTGCGAGTATCAAACTATGTAGAAGAAGGAAGGTTAGAAGCAGGATGTTTTTAGAGTTCCAAGGGACCATAGACTTACCTATTTGAAATAAATTTCAACTTGATTTATCTCCACGCGTTTCTGATAAAAAGGGTCTTGACAGACTGACAGACACACAAACAACGAAGTGATCCTATATGGGTTCCGTTTTTTTCCTTTTGAGGTACGGAACACGGAACCCTAAAAAGTAATAAAAACGCAGGCATAATCGCATAACTCAAGTCTGTCCCACCTTGCTATCATTTACATTATAAGACTTTAAGGGGCTATAACTTTTTACTTAAAACGCGCCTTCATAATGATGCTGAGATTCATAAAGTGGCATTTAATGACAGCGAACACGCGAACAGACAAATAGTTGTCGTTATAACACACTTTGTTATGAGCACACCTTCATATTTTATTCAAGAGCACTTCCTCGATAAGTTTTAATAAAGTAGGGGGGTGAAGTAACATCGTTTTCGTGGGGAATTATCGACGTTAATGATTGTAGCTGTTTAATATTTAATGATGACGTCATTTACGTACCTCATTTACAAAGTTGTTTAGATGTGTTCGATTTTCGGTAGTTTTTGTTGTCCAATACTTAACTTGTTTTGTTTAGTTAGGTTGTAATCAAGTACTGTCATATAATACATATTACAACAAGTAAGTACCTACAGAAGATTCACTCCGCAAAATCCATACTATCCATACTAATATTATAAATTCGAAAGTAACTCTGTCTGTCTGTCTGTCTGTCTGTCTGTCTGTCTGTCTGTCTGTCTGTCTGTCTGTCTGTCTGTTACCTTTTCACGGCTAAACCACTGAACGGATTTCGATAAAATTTAGCAAGGCCATAGATGGTATCCTGGGGACGGACATAGGCTACTTTTTTTTTCAAAAATAATCCTACAGGGGGTGATTATAGGGGATGAAAGTTTGTATGGGAAACTCAGTATTTCTTAAGTTAGGGATGTGAAAATTAAAATGTATGCTTTTGATAGGAAATTAAGAAATATGCGGTTCAGCGTTTTTGAAAGATCATCCCCTAAGGGGGTAAAATAGGGGTTGATTTTAAAATTTACAAAACTGCATGGATTTCGACAAAATTTGGCAAGGCTTTATATAGCATCCTGGGGAAGGCCATAGGATACTATTTTTTCAAAAATAATACTACAGGGGGTGATATAGGGGATGAAAGTTTGTAAGGGAAACCCAGTATTTCTTAAGTTAGGGATAACAAATTTATGCTATTGGTAGGAAATTAAGAAATATGCTGTTCAGCGTTTTTGAAAAATCATCCCCTAAGGGGGTAAAATAGGGGTTGATTTTAAAATTTACAAAACTGCACGGATTTCGATAAAATTTGGCAATGCTTTATATAGCATCCTGGGGAAGGACACAGGCTGCTTTTGGTCTTAAAAAATAATCCTACAGGGGGTGATATAGGGGATGAAAGTTTGTATGGGAAACTCAGTATTTCTTAAGTTAGGGATGTGAAAATTAAAATGTAAGCTTTTGATAGGAAATAAAGAAATATGCGGTTCAGCGTTTTTGAAAAATCATCTCCTAAGGGGGTAAAATAGGGGTTGATTTTAAAATTTACAAAACTGCATGGATTTCGACAAAATTTGGCAAGGCTTTATATAGCATCCTGGGGAAGGCCATAGGATACTATTTTTTTCAAAAATAATACTACAGGGGGTGATATAGGTGATGAAAGTTTGTAAGGGAAACCCAGTATTTCTTAAGTTAGGGATAACAAATTTATGCTATTGGTAGGAAGTTAAGAAATATGCGGTTCAGCGTTTTTTAAAAATCATCCGCTAAGGGGGTAAAATAGGGGTTGATTTTAAAATTTACAAAACTGCACGGATTTCGATAAAATTTGGCAATGCTTTATATAGCATCCTGGGGAAGGACGCAGGCTGCTTTTGGTCTTAAAAAATAATCCTACAGGGGGTGATATAGGGGATGAAAGTTTGTATGGGAAACTCAGTATTTCTTAAGTTAGGGATGTGAAAATTAAAATGTATGCTTTTGATAGGAAATAAAGAAATATGCGGTTCAGCGTTTTTGAAAAATCATCCCCTAGGGGGGTAAAATAGGGGTTGATTTTAATTACAAAACTGCACGGATTTCGACAAAATTTGGCAAGGCTTTATATAGCATCCTGGGAAAGGACATATATGTCCTTTCCCAGGATGCTATATAAAGCCTTGCCAAAGGATATCCCCTAAGGGGGTAAAATCGGGGTTGATTTTAAAATTTACAAAACTGCACGGATTTCGACAAAATTTGGCAAGGCTTTATATAGCATCCTGGGAAAGGACATAGGATACTTTCAAAAACAATACTACAGGGGGTGATATAGGGGATGAAAGTTTGTAAGGGAAACCCAGTATTTCTTAAGTTAGGGATAACAAATTTATGCTATTGGTAAGAAGTTAAGAAATATGCGGGTCAGCGTTTTTTAAAAATCATCCCCTAAGTGGGTAAAATAGGGGTTGATTTTAAAATTTACAAAACTGCACGGATTTCGATAAAACTGGGAAAGGACATGGGCTACTTTTTGTCTTAAAACATAATCCTACAAGGAGTGATAAAAGGGATGAAAGTTTGTATGGGAAACCCAGCATTTCTTAAGTTAGGGATATGCCCTATGCTTTCCACATGAACGTTCCCATGGGTTATTTTCCGACATCCACGCGGGCGAAGCCGCGGGCAAAAGCTAGTAATTTAAATAAATATACGACACAATAAAGTGAAATTCAGATCGCACATCGTTAGTTACCTACAGTTATATTCACCTAGAAGTTGCCTCTCTTTCTATCGTGTAACTTTATACTTTCTGACTCGTTAGGGTTGTCTTCTTTTACGACGCGGCGCGTGAGTGAGCCGGCCGATGCGCGGCAGCCCTCACTGAATTAGCGTCGACAAGTCGAGCCCGCGCGTATTTGTAGCTTCATATCTAAAATGCACCTGGCCTAGTACTGTATTAGTTAAAGCCCTGGTTCCAAGCGTGGTTTAGCTCGGTGTGTAAGTGAAATGGCATTAAGGCTGTCTAGTTTGACGCACGAGATAGAAGATTCTCACGCGCACCGGAATTATGTCGTAAAAGTGCAAATAAAATCGTATAAAATTAGAAATTAACTATTTAATAAAAAGTAATCCATCACTGGATGCAGTTTGGAATTTGACATTTCATGGTATATTTTTAATGAAAATTATAATTGCTAATGAAGGGATAAACAGCTTTTAAAGATTATTAGGACGTATGTTTGAAGATTTTTTTGGTGCATTAAAGAATGTTTAATTATGTTTTGGCTTCCATCACTGTATGCGAAAAGAACTTGAAAATATCATATTTTTTTTACATGTCAAAAATATTTACGGTTTAAGAGATACACAGATTTAAAAAACCACCTTTTTGATCGTTTTCAGGAAATCTGCGCCTTAAAGTATAGCACTACTATTTAAATATGTTAAGATTTAGTAGGATTCCAACAAAGGTCACTTTCCCTATATTATAAACGATTTAATTAGGATTCTATTGACAAAGGTTAGTATGTAAATTATAATAAAACCCAAAAACTTCATTAAAAAAAACACAGTCAACCTTTATGTAGAAAATAATCATCCCGAAACAAAATGGACAAGCAGCAAGTTCACTGAAAAAAAATTAAATGTTGATCAAAACCCGTCTAACCTAACAAATATTCAAATATAAGTGGAATTAAATCAAATCATTCACAAAATGATTGATCACAACACACAATTTTGTGTGTGCCCACTTCGGTGGGTCGCTTCAAAGTGAATTTTGATTGATTACGTGGTACATTTTTAATAGGAACTTCAAAAAAAAGGTAAAATTAGTACCAACCGTAGGTAATGACTAGCGCTTCCCCCTTAAGTTTAATTCATGATTTAGGGAAATCGTGAACATCACAGGTTGTAGGTGATCAAACACGTAAGAGTAAAGCACTTTCAAAATAAATTCAAATACCTAAACATTTCGAGTATTCTTACAACGAAACAGTAAAATTTTTATGTTTTTCGTGTTTTTTTTTAAACTAATGTAATTACCACCTAAAAATGGTTAATTTATAACCTACAAGACATTTTTCGAAAATTTTCAAACTCGCATGTTTCAACAACAACAACAGAACAAAATCTATTAAAAATATAAACTTCAAACACTCCAAGCACCATAAAACCTAATTCCGAACAAATTAGGCCAATAAAAATAATCCAATATCCTGAATCCGCACAGAATTTTAAACAAGAAAAATCTGCGACCGCTTCCCCAAGATATACAAAATCACTTGGCGCCAATCCGGCACAAACTATTATCATTAAGACTGTACAGAGTTGAATTTAAATAACTATTTAACGGGGCAATAATGGCGAGGGCACGTACGTGCACCAGATGTTAATTGCTTGCAGCATTTAATAGGCACGCTCAGTTGAATACGGCTCTGGCGCCAGCACGGTTAGGTCTCAGCCACACTCACGTAATGGCTGCGATTTTACGACTAAACGTCAAGTCGACATTGATTTTGTGACTTTTGCATATGAGGATCGTTGAACCAGTTTCTTATTTTAGGAGGGTAGGTCAATGTGTAAGTAGGTTTGGGTTTTGCATTGTGATAATAGGTCTTTACCTATGAAATTACCGATTTTTGATACCGGCTAGTATGAAGATCAAAGTATCTTTCATTCTATTTATAGTTCCAAATTCAAATTATTTTATAATAGCATGATGTTTAAAAAAAATCTGTTGTTCATTTGTTTTCCCGCCGTTCGATTTTTCTTTTGAATTTATCGATGTTTATCGATGTTTCCGTAACCATGGAAAAATCGAAATAATGCGCTATTTTCGAATACGAGTTCCGTCAGGGCACCAACGCAGCACAGACAGCACGCAATATTAACGAAGTGTATGCACAAGGTACCGCAAGTGAACGCACGGTGCGTTTTTGGTTTGATCGCTTTCGTTCTGGAAATTTTGATCTCAACAATGAGCCCCGGGCAAAAATTTAAATTCCAATGAGGCGGCGAAAAACGCCTTAGAATAAATTTCATCGATTCCCGTCCCCAGGATTTCTATAGCAGAGGCATCAACGAACTTTCATTAAAATTACAATATTCGACAATATTTCTTAGAAAAAAAATTGTTTGGTTTTTTCTTTAAAGAACGGCAATTTCCTAAGTAACCTAATATTTTTGTGCTAACTCATACGTGAAAGGAATAGAGCCCATGGGGGCTAAAACGGCCACTTTGTCAGAATCATAATAGGATAATATTATGAATAATATTTGAAATCGTAAAACGGTCACAAACTAACAATTCATAATATATTGTCAGTTTGTGACCGTTTTACGATTTCAAATATTATCCTATTATGATTCTGCCAAAGTGGCCGTTTTAGCCCCCCGTTGTTTGTTTCTCAAATTTTATTATTCTTTGTAAGAATTTTGACAGTGCTTCATAAATATTTTTTTAAGATTCAGTTACACAAAGTCAAAATATTATAGTTTGCCCGAAAAAAAACTATACTTTATACCCTCTTCAATTAATCTAAAACATCTCTGTCTGAAATCTGTTTGAAATGTCTTACAATTCTCTGAAATGGAACCCTAAGAAATTCTGAGAATCCTTAATCCATGTTACTAACTCGTATCTTAGAATAGCAGCGAGCCACTTAGTGTAAAAACCACTTAGTATTCTGCTCAGCCGGTGAGCTAAAATGGCTTGAAAATAGCGTAATTGCAAAATCTGCAAATATTAAATCCAACGAATTTCATAGGTAGAAGTGAAATCGTAATAAAAAGACGCACGATTACAGTCCTCCAATCGGCGCTGACCTTAATTTTAAGGCCTTCTCAACCGCAACAGTCTTTCGAATGGAAACCGCACTGATTCCATACCGTGTCCGTCCGACATCTGTCTCTTTCCGTCCCACTACATCTGTATAGCTCTATCTAGCTCACTCTCGGTGCATTCATTTGAAATATATTTCGGTTTGTTTGCAATGTGCGAGAGTCGGTTTTACAAAGATTCGAGTCTCAAATTAATCATGTTTCGCTTTGTGTGATGTTAAACGAATATGAGAGAAAGTTTTTGGAGTGTAAAACGAAACGTTGAATGGAAAAGATGATTTTCACAGAAAGTTGAAGGGGAACTTTACAATTTCTACGACTTTGCAATCTGATAGTGAGGTCTGAGGATCTTGTTCGGAGTATTTTGCAAACATAAATCTTTATGGTTTATTTCATAAGTATTTGTAAATTAGGTACCTCGAAACGAAGTGAACTAGAGATAAGAGCAAAAATATTATCTTTTCTCTGAACTAGAATGAAATATACACCGCGGATGGCTATTTAATGCTTCGGATAAAACGTAGGAAGTTCTTTCAGAATTATCAATGTCTAACGATATTTATTCACATACAATTTTTTTTTTTTGTTTGCCACAATAAAACCAAGTTGCACAGACATCCTAAACCTTTTGGAATTGCAAATAAAAATAAGCTTTTCAAAGAGTGATTTTTTGATGTAAATGGTCTTCATTTAAGTACATAAAAAAATCACTCTTTGAAAACACGTTCTAATCCTCGCCACAATTTCACCCCAAAAATATTTAACCATTTCAGCAGTCCACAGGATCGTGTCGCGTGCGCCATATTAACAACATAATTCTAATGAGTGGCGACATCAATTAGTTATATTTGTCGTCAGCAATTCCCATACTGCTCGCTCACGTAAACGCCACAGTATAAGTAGGAACAGTAGGTCGACTTCTTACAACGAACGAAAATACACGCTTCACGTACTTACAGCGAGTGCAAGCGCCCTCGCGATTAGCATTCGTTTGAGATCTCTGTAGGCAATACGCGTCTATATTCTATTCAAATCCTTGTTTACAAATTGATGCTTTACTGAAACAAATATCATTTTTAAGTCCGTACCCGAAGAGTGTCCAACGGAACCCTAATACTAAGCCTCCGCTGTCCGTCCGTCCGCCCGTCTATCTGTCAGCGGGCTGTATCTCATGAACCGTAATAGGTACCTAGACAGGTGAAATTTTCACAGATTGTTTCTTCAATGCACCTTAGCTTAGCACCGACTTCAGAAGCTGTTACGTTTTTAGTGTTCCGTACCAAAACGGTAAAAAAGGAACCCTTATGGTGTGACTCAGTCTGTCTGTCTGTCACAGCTGGATATCTCAAGAACTACTAATGCTATCAACTTGAAATTTGGAACAATTTTAGACGATGTTTACCCAACAATTTTGCAAGTAATAAAGAAGTAAAAATATATTTTTTTTTTTTTGTAACAGGGACTGAAAGGGGGTCTTCAAAATTCAAAGTGGGGCTACTAGGGCATTTGGGGTATCATATGAAAGGGCGCTGTTTGCACATTCTCAAACATTTTTTTATTTTTTTTAGGTCCCATAGTTTTCGACTTTTGATGAAAAATGTTAAAAAAATGACCGTTCCTCCGGGGCCCTTAATTCCGAAGTTTGCAAAGATAAAAATCTTAAATTATTCTATGTGATAGTTATAAGTTTATAGTTATAAGTTTATTTATTTCGTAATCAACAGGTATAACAGATACATTTTAGAGGCCTTCTTTTAAGTATGTAGAAATACCTGTAACAGAAGACCTCCCTCTTCCTAAACTACATGTACACAAACAAAGCCTGTTAATCAATAACAAAATAAGTAGGATGAAAAACTAAAATTAAAGAATTTTAAAATAATAAAAATAATAATAAAAATATAAACTGACAGGTTGACTCATCGACATACGGTGAATTATTTCGAAATTAATTAATATCAACGTGGTTTCTTCTTAATTTAGGTGTAAGTACATCGTACACACTGAAGAGTGCAGTCTTCCGTAGCACTATTATCTGAAAAACCCTTCATTTTCCTGAAGATTAAGATACTATAATAAAGAAACCGTGCTGTCAAAAAAAAATATAAGTCACATTCGTCGAATCAAAGAAAAGTGACACATACCTTGCATGAAAATCATTCTAATGCAATATATTTAACTCATATTCTGAAGCATCGGCTCTGAATAACACAAAGTGAGAAAATATCAATAATAATAATAACAGGACGCGACGCCAGTCCGCCTGTCACCAGGCAACGGTTGCCAGGGCTGCGTTGAAATGTGTCGGCGGCGCGGCGCCCTAGGCCGCCAGCGCGACTGCGTCGCTACCGTCACATTTGTCATCTCATCGGTGTCACATAGACATTTTAGTGTGTATTATTGATAATTAGTTTTTATTGTTGTTATTTTTATTTAATTTAATTTATAAGTTTATACAAATACATGTTTAGTGGCAGCAGCGATGTGGTGGATGTTAGTGTTAGTGCTAGTCAACCTTCGACATCACTGAGCATCCTGGAGAGATGTCCGCTATGTACCCAGGCACGGTTTTTTAAAGGTAAGCGGGGTCTGAATGTGCATATTGGAAAGGTGCACAGACCACTTAATACGCTCACATCAGACCCTGTCTCAACAGCTACACCTACAACACCAGGTACTTCTGCTTTTGACCCGTTTTGGCAAACTCTTTCAAAATTCAAAAACTCTATTCCCGTTTTGAAGCGAGTTCCCCGGGGCGCTAGACCTCTAGTGGCACAACACTTAGCAGGTTGCGTTCGTCTTGCCGCCCGGGAAAACTCGCATAGTGCTTGGGAACAGCTGCTCACCTTCCCTTATAGAATTCTACATGTACAAAAGAATTTGGCAACCAAAAAGACTTTAACTGCTCAAATTAAAGAAAACTGTAATATTTCGGCCCATAATTTAGATTCAAAATTACTGACACAGAGTTATACCTCTTCAAGAGGTATATCCCATCTGGTAGAATCCAAGTTAGGGGAAGGTGATATTAGCGGAGCAGCCAGGATTCTTTTTAGTAGTGATGTGGTGGCACCGTGTACTCCAGAAGCACTCGCAGCTCTGGAGAGCAAACACCCTGCCCCAGCGGATGATCTTTCTTTTCCCGACCCCCCTGATCTGGATAATCACTCCCTCACCATTACAGGTCGAGAGTTGGTCACAGCCGTTTGCTCCTTCCGTAGTGGCTCCGCTGGTGGCCTCGACGGCCTGAGTCCTCAGCACCTTAAGGACCTTATCAGTCCAGGCGCCGGGGCAGCTGGTGAGTTGCTCTTGAAGGAGCTTACGGCTCTGATTAACCTTATGCTCTCCGGCAAGGTGAACGAGGCCGTCATCGACGTTCTATACGGGGCGAACCTATGCGCCCTGCGTAAAAGGGATGGCGGCATTCGTCCCATTGCCGTGGGAACTACTTACCGTCGTATGGCAGCCAAGATTTGCTGTAAATTTTTTGGTGAGGTTGTTTCGGAAAAATTGCAGCCCCTGCAGCTAGGTTACGGCTCAAAAGGGGGCTGTGAGGCTGCCGTACACGCTTTATCGACCTACCTAAATTCTGGCAAAGGTGAGGTCATCCTGAAGGTTGACATAAAAAATGCCTTCAACTCTGTTAATAGGGACACCTTGCTGGCAGAAACTAGAAAAGAAATACCCCAAATTTATAGTTTCCTTTGGCAATGTTACAGACACCCTTCTAAATTACTGTACCGGGACAACCTTCTGGAATCGGCTGTTGGCTGTCAGCAAGGTGATCCCCTCGGGCCAGTGATTTTTAGTTTAGCCATTCACCCAATCATTCGACAGCTAAATTCCAAATTTAACATTTGGTATCTTGATGATGGAACCTTGGGAGGCGATGTAGATACTGTTTTAAATGACCTACAATTCTTAAAAAATGAACTTCATTCCATTGGCCTTGATCTCAACCTTTCGAAATGTGAACTATTCTTAGCGGACGATACTGACAGACATCTAACACTTCCTAAATTTAACGCAATAGCCCCAGAAATCAAAATTATTGAAAAGAACACTCTTCGTCTCCTTGGGTCTCCAATCTATGAAAATTCTTTTCCTGTTTTTATTGAAGAAAAAATTCAAAATTTCAATGACGTTTCGGAAAGATTGTTCCAAATTAACATGCATTCGGCCATAACATTAATCCGTTACTGCTGTTTCGGCCCTAAATTAATATATTTCCTTCGCGCTTCCCATTTATGGCAGCACACTCACCTTTTAGACAAAATGGACAAAATTATCCGGCATACTTTAACTTCAATCTTAAATGTGGCCATGGACGACCGTGCATGGGCGCAAGCTACTCTTCCCATCCGTATGGGAGGCCTCGGCGTCCGCAAAATTTCTAGTATTAGTTTACCGGCATTCATATCCTCGGTCCACGGCACAGAGAAGTTAATCAGGAAAATCCTAGCCTCCACACTGGTTAATTTTGATGTGCCTTGTTTCGCCGAGGCTATGGATGCCTGGAAACTCGCTTGCCCGAATTCAGATCCACCCGATAATCCATCTTCCCAGAGACGGTGGGATGAGCCGCTCTGCAGAGTAGTACAGAACAATTTACTTGACACGTCTGCTACTACTGCGGAGCGTGCACGTCTGCTGGCTGTGGGTAAGTGGGAGTCGGGTCTGTGGCTTCACGCACTACCGTCGTCGAACATAGGCACTTTGTTCGACGACACTACTTTCCGCCTCGCTGCTTCACTGCGACTAGGAGCTCCATGTTGTTCTCCTCATCGCTGTCACTGTGGTGAAGTTGTCAACAGCCTCGGACACCACGGCCTGTCTTGCAGCCGAAGTGCGGGTCGCTTAGCACGGCACGCGAACATCAATGACATCATCCGACGAGCCCTTGTCACCGTCGGCGTTCCAGCTGTATTAGAACCCAATGGCTTGGCACGCGACGATGGCAAGAGACCGGACGGGATGTCTTTATTTCCATGGAAGGTGGGAAGGCCTTTAGTGTGGGACGCAACGTGTGTCGATACTCTTGCGCCATCCCATCTTCCTGGCTCGGCGTGCTGTGCTGGCACTGCTGCTGCGGCTGCGGAAAACCTCAAGCGGCGGAAATATAGTAACCTTATCGATAATTATATTTTCGAGCCGTTTGGGGTTGAAACCCTTGGGCCGTGGGGTCCAAGTGCTCTTGTTTTATTCAACGAAATCTCCAAACGGCTGGTTGACACTTCCCGTGACCCGAGGGCTGGCTTTTACTTTGGCCAGAGGCTTAGCATTGCCATACAACGTGGCAATGCCGCCAGTCTCTTGGGTACTCTACCAGTCGACAGCGATGCGGAGGAATTTTTCGACGCCATATTTTAGTTTTTTAATAGTTTAGTTAGGATAGTTATAATTTTGTTGTTTATAGGTTATGTATGAATAAATCACCTAATAAATTAAAATAATTAAATATTTTGGTACTTGAATTCGTAATCTCAGATAATTTACAAAAGATACTGAGAGAAAAAAAAAAAACAAAAAAAAAAAAATAATAAAATAAAGTAAAGTAAAAAATCCAATATTTTTGTTGATCATGTCGTGTGACATTGAGTTTGTCGTTCCATATTTGATAATTATCTCAGACTCCGATTTCAAGTATGGTGATGTGTAGAGTGGGAGTGTGTGAGTGTGGGGGTGTGTGTGTGAGAGGGTGTGTGAAGGTGTGTGTATGTGAGGATGTGAGGTGGGGTGTGTGTGTGTGTGTGAGTGAGTGAGGAAGAGAGAAAGGGAAACCAAAAGCATATTATTAGTGTGTAGGATGAGGTATACACTTGTATATGTATTTATTAATTAAATTATCCGCGTTTTAATTTATTCCTTATAAGTAAGCTTTTTATATTATTATACTACTGGATTAAGAAGTGCTTCAGTTTCTTCATAAGTGAGGTTTTTAAGCCATCCAGTCAAGGTTTTCTTGCATTCGTAATGTGTTTTTTGGTAAATAGGAAGTTTTTTACTAATGGCATTATAAAGAAGAGTAGTTTGGGCACCATACTGTCGCTTTGCGAATGCAGTACGAGCCCTAACCCCCGCTATACGACCATACCTTCTTCTTTTCCTGAGAACACTAGCATCAAATACCGTCGTTTTATGCAGGTGATGGAAGTTTATGTAAAAATTACAGGAAAAATAAAACGATGTCTCTAAATAGCACACTTTTTCAGAAATCGGGACGGAACCCTCGGTGCGCGAGTCCGACTCGCTCTTGACCGGTTTTTTAATCAAGAAAGTTATTTTATTCCTTTTAGGTTTATGAAGTCGGTTTTTACTTTTTTTTACACTTTAGTGTAAATTCGCTCTAGGTTGTAGCATAGATTGAGCTGTATATGTACTAGAGTAAGTTATTTTTCACAAAACACATGTTTGGAAATTAAACTATAATCGTGGGATATGTGTGCGGGCGACTGTTTTGGCTCATTGATTGCTTGGAGTCGGCCTTCTGCGCCCACCTATTTTGTGTTAATACGATGTTAGGTAAATTAAATTTCGTAGATACGAATCGGAAAATGTTACGTGGTGTTTACCTAATTGTTTTTACTTTTACTTTAGTGGATTATGTCATTTAGTGGTAAACTTATTATCGGTGTTAATTTATTAGTTCAGGTGTTGATGTGGATAGAGTAAGTGGGAAGTTGTTAGTAAGTAATCGACATTAAGAGGGTGATGATATATATGTGGGTGCATAGCATAATCTGCCTGTAGGTAATGTTCCCACTGCTGGACACAGGCTGTAATCCACCACGCGGGCCAAGTGCGGGTAGATGTCACATTGTCTTCGAATTTTTGGTTCTAGGACATGCTGGTTTCCTCACGATGTTTTCCTTCAAAGTTTTGAGAGCAGCGGTGATGAAATAAATTACAAAAAGTGCCTGTCTGAGTTCAAACCTACGACCTACAACTGTACCTACAATCGTAAAAGTTTGGCGAGTTTAGACTTAAGAAACACCGCTGTATTGTAATTTCAGTAAATAAATAAAAAACTCATTATAGTATAGTTAAAATCTCGCTGCAGACTTGGTCATAAATCATAATCGGAGTAGGGATGTGCGCTAGTTGCGCGCGCTCAAGGCCATTATCGATAACAGAATCATGGATGATGATGACGATGACTCAAGCGAAGAATTTTAATTTTCTATTTTTAGTTTTATATATACGTTCTTTTGTTTATATATTTAATATGCTTTGTAGTAAATTTGGTAATAAAATAAAAAAAAAATGTGTATTTATTTCTATCACCCATTTATAAATATATAAAACTATCGATATCACTCATCAACTGCAGTAATGCACAGGACTACGTGTGGGCGTGGCCTGCCCATAAGACCCGTGAGTGGGAAAGAGAGCGAAACACTCGAATGATTTATAACCGAGTCTGCAGCGAGATTTTAACTATACTATAGTTGCGGCCGTTACAACTGCTCCAATGCTCTATCAATATTTGGGTGTAAGTAAATGTCAAAAGAACTAATTACGTACGTATTATACAGATAAGAACCGTGAAGATTGTAACGATTTAGATACAACAGCTGAGTCTAATATTGAACGCCAAAAACTAAGACATTCATGATAGTAACACAAAGTAAATAAATAAAAAACTTTTTTACAAAAACAAAAACCGACTTCCAAAAAAAACTACAAAGTGAAAAATAACTTTAATTTCGGAAGTTGGTGTCTTTGGATCTGTACTTTAGTTTTTTGCCACCGACTTCCGAAATTAAAGTTATTTTTCACTTTGTAGTTTTTTTTGGAAGTCGGTTTTTGTTTTTGTAAAAAAGTTTTTATTTTTCACTTTGTAGTTTTTTTTGGAAGTCGGTTTTTGTTTTTGTAAAAAAGTTTTTATTTTTAACTTTTTAGTGGTTCAGTTTGTAATTTATCTAAGTTACAATAACCCAATGTCAGCTGCTCATCACGTTTTACAAAATGTTGCTTTTCCCGATGCAGGGCCGTTAATTGTTGAGGAGTTCTCCTAGTAAGAACCAGGAGAAATGGAGCTCATGGTGAAGTCACCATTACCATTATTTTGACGAGCATAAACCATATTAAAGTAATCGAATCGCAACCTGTTACATACTTAGATATAATTGAGTATTTCCGATGGCCCTCTGTGGTCTTCATCATCAGTTCCAGCTCACCGAATGATACTTTCCGAGAGCAAATGCACGAGTTACTATAAAAAATACTGAAATCGATATAGGTGTGCCCATAAAATTTGAGGGTTTCCCTCGATTTCCATGGGATCCCATCATCAGATCCTGACTTGATGATCATGGGACCACTTGGGACGTATACCCTTTCGAACAAAAAAAGAAAAATCCAAATCGGTCTAGCCATTTTCGAGTAATCGGGGAACATACATAAAAAAAAAAATAAAAAAAAAAAAAAAGGTTCCGACGAATTGAGAACCTCCTCCTTTTGGAAGTCGGTTAAAAATAAATAAATATCCTTGGACATTTCACACAACGCCATCTAGTCCCAAGCTAAGCAACCTAATGCTTGTGTTATGGTAACGAGATGGCTGATAAACTACTTAAATACATTTTTTTTTGTAAATACATACATATTATAGATAGAAAAACACCCAGACTCGGAACAAATACTTGTAGGTCGTACAAATATTTGTTCCGTGCGGGAATCGAACCCGCGACATGCTGCGCAGCAGTCAATCGCTCAACCACTGCGCCAACCGCCAAAATCACTTTAGAAAATAAATCGAGACAGGGCTTTCATGATAATCAAACAGAATCACATACATTTTCACATGGACCGATACCATTTCTCCAAGTAAGTCTCGTCTCAAAATTAGGTCTGATCCCAAAATCATAAAATTAGACACATCTGGGTTCTGTTAACAAATGGGGATGACCTAACATCCTAAGCAACGCAGACTTTTTTTTACTATTATTGGGTGAAATACTAGAGAGTAATATATGCTAGCAGAAAGGAACTCTGTGTGACTAATGAAAATGATTATTTGTCTGACAATGTTTGATTTGACAAAGAACAGAGCGGAATAGTAAACAAACAGACTCCAATACTCTTTTGAAGTAAAAGATAGGAACAGTTTAAAAAAATTTTACGAGAAAATATTGATTCATCACTACATATTATAAAATTTTTCATCAAAAGTCGAAAACTATGCGGCCTAAAAAATAGAAAAAATATGTTTGAGAATGTGCAAACAGCGTTCTTTCATATGATACCCCACATGCCCTATTAGCCCCACTTTTTAAGACCCCCTTTCAGTCAATGTTGCAAAAAAAATACATATATTTTTATTTCTTTCTTCTTTGCAAAATAGTTGGGTAAACGTCATCTAAAACTGTTCCAAATTTCAAGTTGATAGCATTAGTAGTTCTTGAGATATCCAGCTGTGACAGACAGACTGACAGACAGACAGACTGAGTCACACCATAAGGGTTCCTTTTTTACCATTTCGGTACGGAACCCTAAAAACAAAGTCCCCCGCCACGTGTGTCTGTCTATAGGTATGTACGTTCGCGATAATCTCAAAAACTCAACTAATGGACGGAGTGATTCATGAGGAAGGTTTAATTGTATAATTCCTTAAGGTTTTTTGTAAATTATAAAACACTGTCGAGAACGGGTCTTATCGCGAAAAGGAATATCGCGATAAGACCCGTTCTCGATAGTGTTTTATATATAATGTTTACAAATCGCGAAACTAATTTTTTTTTTTTTGAAAATTGTCTGAAATATGACGATGATTGTTGAAGATCGGAAAAAACATGCCGACTGGGAGCATTACTGATGCCGACTGGGAACATTACTGATGCCGACTGGGAGCATTACTGGCGTGCTCGTTACGGTAGTACGTTTCCGTGGGATTATTACCGATCTCCACGTGGGCGAAGCCACGGGCCAAAGCTACTTACTTATTTGATGAAGACATATAAGTAGATTAAGTCACTAACAGTCAGCTGCACATTCTAATCAACTCATCAACATACCTACCCCCTTAATTTCTGTCACACCCATTAACAAGTAATTAGTCCCCACACAAGCAGTTAACACATAATTATAAACACATAACAGTTTCGGATATGTCCGCATACATCACTATCTTCAGATATTATCCGAATCGATAGCATTCGAGTTGGAATCACTCAACCCGTTGCTAACTCATTCCGTGTTTAAGTTTCGATAATTTCCTGAGGGATTATAGTGTATTTGACGATGGCTACCGACTGTGAATTATTAACTGAACCCAACCTCTTCGGGTCATTTAGACCTACGGATTGAATTACTGGAGATGTCATTTCGTATTTCATGTCGCTTGTGATTATTTTGGTAGTTAGATGTGTGTGGTATGATAACTTAATTTAGGACTCTCAATCAATCTGCCTAGCCTTTTCCCAACTATGTTAGGTTGGCTTGCAGCTGAATACTATTATTTTACATGGAGTGACTGCCTATCTGACCTGCACAACCCGTAACTGCGTAATACGATACACCTTGGTAAAACTGGTTGTCAGACTATCGGGCTTCTGACGACCCCGTAACGACTGTCAAAGATCCACGAATGACAGCCGGGACCAACGGCTTAACGTGCTTTCCGAGACACGGAGGAGTCTCTGTATGTAAAGATGGTCACCCATCCACGGACCTAACCCGGCAAGCGTAGCATGACCTGACGGATCGACCCGTGCGGCTGTTATTACTTAGCCACGAGCTCCTCTAGAAACTTAATTTAGGACTCTATAGTACATTATAATAAAGTTGAAGAGTTTGTTTGAAGGCGCTAATCTCTGGAAGTACCCGTCTGATTTGAAAGAATATTTTTGGATTTGATAGCCAAATTCTTGGAGAAGGCTATAGGATATTTAACATCACGCCAGAACCCTTGAGAGCCTAGCAAAAAGAAAAAAAGTCAGAAAGAACGCTCGCGCGGTGAAAAATATGTTCCGGTAGATTTCACCCGGGCTTGCGCCGGCGCCGTGGCGGGACACGTGAGTGGATATTAAGAAGACGCTTCCATAGTTTCTCAGCCAAAAATTTACTTTAGATATGCACCCGATTATAATTGCGAAAAATATTTTCGTCAATCTATGTTCAGAAGCTATAAAATTAAGTCTACGTAATAATAAGCTTGAATCCATAAAATTAAATAAATAGTGCACTTTTAAATAATTAGAGGTTACTTCTCTATAGTGAGCGCGCAAGTGCTAGTTGAGTTGCCGCCTGAGGTATGTGAGTGGTGAGACGGGGGAGGTCGAGATTGACAAGATTGGCAGACTGAGTTAGCTTCACCTTTGTCTACCTCTCCCGTCTCTCTCTCTCTCTCTCTACTCACATTCCTCAGGCGGTGACCAACACTTGCGCACACACTAGAGTGAATGCATGTTTTGTTTCCAGGTATACAATAAAACATAGGTACAAAAAAATCAGTTTATGTGGTTCTTCCATCCTATACATTCACAACAGAAATAAATATGGCGACTAATGCCCATAAAGTTCGTCCTGAAAAATCCGGAATCCCAAAAAAGGAAAAAAATCGTAATTCGGCGTATTTCGTAAAGGAGCCGTCAATTTGGGCCCTAATTGTCCCGGGAAAAGGTGAAAGCATTATATCCATACATTTTTAAAGCCGACGACCGCCCGTCATCAGTGTAGCTGTCATTCATTTTGACGTGTCAAATAATAATTTCATGACGTAATACGGTCCCTTGGAATGTTAAGTGATTTGAATTTTGAATTATTCCGGAATTGATTTTGATGGTTTTCGATTTAAATGTACCTCGGATTTTAAGTGTGTCAAGATGTTTATTTTAAGAATTTTTTTTCGTGAATTATTAAGCATCTGAATGTATCTATTGCTTTTGCAGAACGTCATGATCAAAGACAAATTGAGACTACTGTTTCCTTTGAAAAAATCTAGTAAGAACAGTCACAGTTACAGCGCGTAAGTGTAAACAGTGGTAATCTTTTAAGGGGTCGTTGTACTCATCATTATGAACAACTTTTACTATGGGACCAAACCTGAAATCGCGAAAAAAAATCAGCTGTTCAGTACATTTATTTTCGCATAGTTCGTCAAAATGTAGGAAACAGCTGATTTATTTTTCGCGATTTCAGGTTTGGTCCCATAGTAAAAGTTGTTCATAATGATGAGTATAATGACTCCTTAAAATGTTGTCACTTACACCCTGTATAAAGTGTTAAAAAATTTACTTTAAAACATTTAAGGAGTGCTTTAGACCATCGAATTGAATAACTTTTACTATTGGACTAACTTTGAAATCTCAAAAAAAAAAAATCTGTTCCGTACATTTTTGACGAGGTATGTGAACATAAATGTAGGCACCAACTGAGGGTCAATTCTCGTATTTTTAACAACGTTCGCAATATCATCTCAAGACTCAATCTGTCAAAAATTGTATAGCGTTTACCTATATTTTTGACATTTGATTGACGCTGGCATGAGATTGTGAACGTTTTTAGGTACGAGAATTGCCCCTCTGATGTTTTTTCGCGATTTCAAAGTTGGTCCCACAGTAAAAGTTATTAGTAAAGCATTCCTTAAAGTTTTAATAGTTAACTTTTTAACACCTTAAGATCATTCAGACCATAAAAACTTCAAGACTAATAATTATTTTTATTGCAGTTGTCTACAAGCAGTTTGTACTTATCACTTTTCATTCAAGTAAAACCGGAAAAATATCAATTCAAATTTTCCGACAGACCCTGTCACACCAAAAATCTGACCACGCGGAGAACACACAATTATTTTTAAACACTGTTTCCATAGCAGATAATAACGGCCAGTCTTCATTAAAAGGCAAACAACGAAATTTAAAACAAAAAGCGGATTACTGAACTCGATAATGGCAAAGTCGCGATCAAAAAGCTTTACTTCATAAATTATTAGTTCGTATTTCATAAAGTTAATCGCTTGAAACGGATCCGGGATCGGCGCTGGCGTCGAATCGGAGACGGATCGGAGTGTCGCACGGTCTTTTATTTCAAAGCACTTGATACAAGTTTTTAAAACTAGTAAAGAATCTTTAGCCCTGTATTATATTACAATTATTTTAAAGTAGGTACCTAGCTAAGGTCTTACACCTTTATTCATAAAAGAACTAAAACGCTCTATAACCGTGTACCGGCAGGAGTCCTCAGGATCCTACAGTATTGGTATGGGAACCAAGAAAATATTGTAAAGTGGTCCAATGCACTTTCTGAGACATATAGGTTAGAATGTGGCGTGAGACAGGGTCGCTTGACATCCCCTAGGCTATTTAGTACATATATAGATATACATTGTCTTTAGGGCCGGCGGTGAATGCCCAGATACTATACCTAACATTACCCTTCACGGCTTGAACGTCAAAAGAGTGATTAAATTCAAATATCTAGGGCATTTCTTCACTGACGACCTTAAGGAAAATGTTGATATTGAAAGGGAGCGTAGGGCATTGGCGGTCCGAGGTAACATGTTGGCCCGAAGATTCGCTCGGTGTAGCAATCTAGTGAAAGTAACACTTTTTAAGGCATATTGCCAGTGCTTTACACGGGGAATCTTTGGGTCAACTATACCAAAAGAACGCTGGATGACCTACGCGTACTATATAATAATATTTTATTTGGGACTGCCACGATGGTGCAGCGCTTCTTCTATGTTTGCGCAAAGCCGAACTGACGGCTTCCACGCCGTCATTCGTAAGAAAACCGCGTCGCTGTTGTCAAGGTTGCGGGCGAGTGACAACAGCATTCTTAAAACTGTGGCGGAGAGTATCGACTCTCCGATTATTATAAGTTTTGTGAGAAGGACAATCACTAACCATTAAATGGGGGATGTCCTTTTCACAACACTATATATTTATTTATTCTGTCTTTTCTATTGTATTTGAGTTACTAACACTAGTATTAAGTTATAATATTGTTTACTAACACGCTGGATCATTGTTGTCCGAAAAATAAAGAATATAATATAAGCCTATTTTAGTTAAAGTAGTGTTTTGTCAATTTCTTTCGAATGAAGAATGAAAAAAAAATGAATAGAAGAAAACAAAACACTATTTTAACTAAAATATGTTTGTCGAGCGTGTTAGTTTTTTATGAATAAGGGGGATAGTTATTTATTGAGGTCCGTATTACAGAAGGAAACTCAATCATCTTTGTTTAAATTTAGTTTAAAACTATTTTCAACCAATCTTGAGTATTGAGTGACGTTCTGTAATACGAACCTTAGATTTTGTTTAATTTTGCTTTACATACCGCACTAACTCTTTGTTGAAGTTTATTGAAACAAGACAAATTGTGTAATTTTGTTTCATTTCAGCCTTACATAACGCACTCAGACTTTATTGAGGTTTGTTTAATCTAGATGGTATTGAAAACTAAAATTCAACTTATCTATCTATGTATACAGGGTGTTAGGTTAAACGAGGGACATACTTTAACGGAGTGTAGTACTCATCATTATGAACAACTTTTACTATAGGACCAAACCTGAAATCGCGAAAAAAAATCAGCTGTTCAGTACATTTATGTTCGCATAATTCGTCAAAATGTACTGAACAGCTGATTTTTTTTCGCGATTTCAGGTTTCGTCCCATAGTAAAAGTTGTTCATAATGATGAGTACTACACTCCGTTAAAGTATGTCCCTCGTTTAACCTAACACCCTGTAGGTATAAATAAAAAGAGAAGTCCTAACTGACTGATTGACTGACTCATCAACGCCCAGCCCAAACCCTTGAACCTAGAAAGCTGAAATTTTGCACAGAGGTTCCCTTTATAATGCAGACGAGGAATAAGGAAGGATTTCCCGGTAGCATGTTCCCGTGGGATATTTTCCGACATCCACGCGGGCGAAGCCGCGCGGGAAATGCTAGCCTATACTAATAATAATGCTGAAGAGGTTATTTTTTTGTTTGTTAGTAGGTACGCGCTAATCTCTGGAACCACCAGTTGGATTTTTTTTTTGCATTTGATAGCCCAGTTCTTGAGGAAGGATATAGGCTATTTAACATCACGCTATGATGTTTAGGAACCGAGCAAAAAGAAAAAAAGTCAGAAAAAACGATAAGCGAAAACGAAGTAATAGCGCGGGTAGATAATGCGATGCGACGGGGTGGATCGGGGGAACAAGAAAATTTACGCGGACGAAGTCGCGATCAGAAGCTAGTTTTTTGTATTTCCCCGTATTTTAGCTTGCAATAAGCAGCTTCGCCATGAGCTGCAAAGACACACCGGCTACCCTTAGCATAATGGCTGTACCCAATTTTGATTTCTAAATTCAGGGATGGCATAGTACCTAAAAAAATCACTAAGGAGCCATGATAATTTGTTGTGTAGAACACTTTATAAGTTAAGCAGAATCTGAGCGATAGTAAATGGTTGTAACTAACTTTTCTAGGTCTATAACCTTGCCTTTTAATGAGTATGTGGAGATCGTAACACAAAAGACATTGTAAATAATACTTTTCTTAATACTCGTACATCTGTCTTCATTAATAAAATGCATATTTGAAAAAGATTACATTACATAGCAAAACTACATATGTTAGAGATTAAAAATATGTAAGTTAATGAGAATAATATCTACCTCCTCTATTTTCGCTGTCCGCCGGTTTCACCTGTATTGCCCGGTTCATCTGGAACAAAAAAGAATAAATTAATATCTTGTCTAAACACGTAACAAATTGATGATGTGCAAAAGAGAATAATTTAATATCTTGTCTAGACACGTAACAAATTGATGATGTGCAAAAGAGAATAATTTAATATCTTGTCTAGACACGTAACAAATTGATGATGTGCAAAAGAGAATAATTTAACATCTTGTCTAGACACGTAACAAATTGATGATGTGCAAAAGAGAATAATTTAATATCTTGTCTAGACACGTAAAAAATTGATGAAGTGCAAAAGAGAATAATAAGCTAATTCCTGATAAAGTTGGAATAGTGGGTTAGAATAAGTGGCAGCATCTACATCGCCACATACGAACTACGCATCACAACGACATGACGTCACGCAACCTGCATCGCGCAATCAGAGTTTACTGCGCGACTAGCATATATAGTACAACGTCCCGACATCAACCGTTGGGCAGTTGCCCACCAGACACGACACTTGTCTGGTCGGAGGATCCTCCCTTTTCTATGGAGGATGAGTGAACTTTCCACCCTGTTCCTCATGCAATAGTATCCTTTTTTTCATACAATGTCCAATTTAGTTAGTTACAATTTTAGTTAACCTCTAGTGTTTCTATGTATAGACACAGGTTAATATACAACTAAAATTCAGAGACTTAAGGTGATTGTCCAGTAGTAGTCGCAAAATTAAAATTTTCTTCCGTATTTTGCAATTTGCAGGTTAGTATGGGTTTGGGTTTAAAAGATTCTTTATTTATTCTAAAAAGAACATACATTGTTCACTTAACGAATAAATACATAGTCGAGTAGCTAATATTGTTCATAATGGTGACTACAATGACCCCTTAAGAGGTTTTGCGCATTTAACGTTACACGTTGTATATATATTTTTAGATAGTTACGATATCGCATTTTATGTGTAAGATTAGCTTACGTAGTTAACTTGACAGTTTTGGGTTGTTAGTGACGTGCTGTTTGAGTTTAGTTCTATATAATTACTAGCTGACCCGACAGACGTTGTCCTGTCCCAATTTCAATAATTCAAAATTCTCATAGAAAATACACTTTCAGTTTTCCCGAATTTTCCAACTTTCCCGGCAATTTTTCCAATTTTTCTCCACATAAGAACCTTCTCCTGACAATAATAAACACAACAAAAAAAAATAGCGAAATTGTTCCATCCGTTCACGCGTGATGCGATGACCAAGGGAAACAGGGATTCATTTTTATATATACAGATATTAAAAGAAGATGTGCTCCTGATGTCAGCCGGTAAATTATTATAAAGTTGTACACCATATTTAATATTTTTCCTGCCATAATACGTCCGCAGTCAGGTTGTATGTTGATAAAAATAACAAACGCGGCTATAACAAATATCTATTTACATAATTTTAACCATAAGAATCATCAATACATCTTTCTAAGTTAGATTTGTTCCAAAATGTCAGGATTTCCGGGACCAACGGCTTAACGTGCTTTCCGAGGCACGGAGGGGTCCCGGTATGTAAAGATGGTCACCCATCTACTGACCGACCGTGGCAAGCGAAGCTACGCTTGATCTTGAACCGGATCGATCGACCCGTGTGGCTTTTATTATTTAGCCACGAGCCCCTCGATTTTTCTCGTGAGTCCTCACGAAAACAGATAAGTACAATAATACCAACAGACTCATGAAATAATAAATACATTTAATTAAGAACACAATCCATCAGTCAATCATCAACTAAGCACACAGCATTAGAAGCAGTCCACAATAGTCGCAGTTAGTGATAATTTCATCACCATTACCGCTCCTGCATTGTGTTTTATTCCAATAAATGTTAATTTTGCGTTAATGTATTCTAAAATAAACGGCCGTGTTGACGGGCTCGCATAATTAACTGGATCCTGAATGCAAGCTTACGGGGACTCTTAATTGCAACTGATTAAAATTTAGACGCGAATTTGATGCGTGTTTTTATCATTTTTTCGATTCTTCGATTCGATTTCTTTTTCGATTTTCTTCATAATCTAGCTCATTCAATCAATCTGGCTTTCCTTTTCCCAACTATGTTGGGGTCGGCTTCCAGTCTAACCGGATGCAGCTGAATACCAGTATTTTACATGGAGCGACTGCCTATCTTGCCTCCACAACCCAGTTACTGGGTAATACGATACCCCTTGGAGACTGGTTGTCAGACTTTCGGGCTTCTGACGACCCGTAACGACTGTCAAAGATCCACGAATGACAGCCGGGACCAACGGCTTAACGTGTTTTCCGAGGCACGGAGGAGTCTCGGTATGTAACTATGGTCACCCATCCACTGACCAACCCCGGCAAGCGTAGCTTAACCTGACGGATCGACCCGTGCGGCTGTTATTACTTAGCCACGAGCTCATTAATGAAGCTAATTATATTTTAATTGATATTGTAACAAGACTGCGTTCAATTTGTGTAACAAATAATTGATCACTGCGCTTGCTCAAGACTGGTTGGTGATTTCAGACTTATACAGCAGCTTAAAAAATGTGCTGTTCAGTACATTTATGTTCGCATAATTCGTCAAAATGAAGGGAACAGCTGTTTTGTTTTCGCGATGTCAGGTTTGGTCCTATAGTAAAAGTTGTTCATAATGATGAGTACAATGATCCCTTAAAAGATTGGTACATTTATATTCGCATAATTCGTGAAAATGTAGGGAACAGCTGATTTTTTTTTCGCGATGTCAGGTTTGGTCCCATAGTAAAAGTTGTTCATAATGATGAGTACAATGACTCCTTAAAAGAATGCCACTGTTTACTCTTATACCCTGTATTGATGGCCATACTTCCTATATACGAGGTAAACTATTTCTTCGTATATGGCAATTAATATTCCAGCTAAAATAATACAACTTAGTAATAATTTATAAATAATTTGTAATTTGTAAGCTGGTGTAAATGTGTATTCCTGAAATGAAAATGATTTGATTAACTATACCTCCAGGTTTCATCACGATGTTTTCCTTCGCCGATATGAGTAAAAATGCAGATCTAGACAAAAACAATAGGCTTTTGCTTAAATTAATCAAAATCTGTCCAAACACGCACTTTTAATTCGACATTTAAGGTTGATGCGCCACGGTAGCCCGCGAAATTCAAAATTTCTTACGTTTTCTGCAATTTGTAGGTCAGTGTGAGCTTGTATGTTGATTAAAATATGATTCGCGGCCAAAGCTAATATGGCTTTACAGAATTATAATCATTAGAATCAGCAATACAACTCCATAAGTTAGCATTTACCTCAAATCTAGCGATTTCATGAAATCATGAGGTTTGAGGTAAATGCTAACTTATGGAGCTGTATTGCTGATTCTAATGATTATAATTCTGTAAAGCCATATTAGCTACGGCCGCGAATCATATTTTAATCAACATACAAGCTCACACTAACCTACAAATTGCAAAAAACGTAAGAAATTTTGAATTTCGCGGGCTACCCTGGCGCTTTCGCCTTAATAACTCTTGCGTGTTAAAAACGTCATAATAACCAACATTCAAAAATTCTTTGCACAACAGCGCACACGCACCAATCTTTTTCACATAAACTTCTGTAGCGTACACCGCAGGACGCGCAAATGCACTCATCGAATATTCGGCGCTTGTATTCTGCGTTATTTGTAAGGCGCTAAGCATTGCAATACAGTGTAGCGGCAGGGTAGGACCGGCGAAAGTTTTGTTTTATATCTACAACACTCATAAATATTAATATAGTATACTATAGCTTTTCAGTCTTATTGCACTGTCATTTGGATTAGTTAGTCTTTATGTTAGTGGTTTTTGAGTCATAGTGGTGTATTGGTTTCAGGAGTTTTAGTTGAATTTAAAATCTTTAGAAGCCTACTTTAAACTTTATATTTATAGATGTATTGAGGAGCTCGTGGCTAAGTAATAACAGTCGCACGGGTCGATCTATCAGGTTCAGTCAGTGGATGGGTGACCACGTTTACATACCGAGACTCCTCCGTGCCTCGGAAAGCACGTTAAACCGTTGGTCCCGGCTGTCATTCGTGGATCTTTGACAGTCGTTACTGGTCGTCAGAAGCCCGAAAGTCTGACAACCAGTCTTACCAAGGGGTATATTTATAAGGGGTAATTTTTATAGTACCCAGTTACTGTGTTGTGGAGGTCAGATAGGCAGTCGCTACATGTAAAATTCTGGTATTCAGCTGCATCCGGTTAGACTGGAAGCCAACCGCAACATAGTTGGGAAAAGGTTAGGCAGATTGATTTATAACTGTATGATTTATTTGTCATCATCATTTTGACGAAACGATTTGATTTGATTTGATTTTCCTAGCCTTCTAGCGACTGCCTATCTAATCTGTAAGGGTGCTATACTACTTCCTACTACGATCTATTTTTAATACAAAAAAATAATATTTCTTCACAACTCTCTGCCTATTAATTACAATACAAAGCCCAGTCATCCGCCAACACTCTGTTCTCACCATTTATTTACATTTCATTCATTCGGGGAACTGTTTTTACGGCACTTACATTTATAACACTCGGCTCGCGTTCTGAATCTATAAGGCAAGTGGAGGATCTCTTGACATAATACGTATTACTTCTCCCTTTGTGACTCCGTTTTGAGTTTAAAGAGATTAATTATATTTTTCTTATGAGGATTCCGCTGAGTTACGATTTATTTTGATTAATTATTCTGACAATACTACACTGGTTCATATTTTGAGTTTTAATGTGGAGCCAAGAGTTAACGTAGATCTCTTTTCCAAACTATGTTGGAGTCGGCTTCCTGTCTAACCGGAAGCAGCTGAATACCAGTATTTTACATGGAGCGACTGCCTATATGACCTCCACGACCCATTATTGGGTAATACGATACTCCTTGTTAAGACTGGTTGTCTTCTGACGACCCGTAACGATTGTCAAAGATTCAGGAATGACAGCCGGGACCAACGGCTTAACATGGTTTCCGAGGCACGGAGGAGTCTCGGTATGTAAAGATGATTACCCATCCAAGGACCAAACGCTGCAGGCATAGCTTAACCACCAGCTCTTCTGCTCGTGTGGGTGTAGGCTGTAGCAATTTTTTATTAAAGAACGTGAGGATAATGCCGCTTATTCTCATCAAAAAATAAGTATAATAATTAAAAGAAATCATTTACGAAATTCAAAAGAAGATTGTAATGCCATGTATCATAATGACCTATTCGGGCACTATTTTTTAGAAGCATTCAGATTCTCAGCAAAGTAATTAAGTGGAATCCTAACTAGTAAGTATTCTAAATGTGAAGGTAAGTTTGTTTGTTACCTTTTCACGTCACTACTGAACCGATCATCCAGATTTTTTTTTGCATATACATACGTTGTCAGGTGTACAGATTTGACATAGGGTACCTTTTATCTCGAAAGAAAATACTATTTCCGAGGAAAACCACAATAACGCTCTTATGATAAAAGATGGCGCCACGTGTCTTTCGAATTCATGATTGAATTATTATTATTACAAGCAGAGTACAACCCGAATTGATTGTCAAATTCTAAATGAACGCGAGCGAAGCCGCGGGCAAAAGTTAGTGTTAAGATAAGTGTTAGGTAAAAGTAAGAAGCCTAGCATAGCTGCAGTATCTTCAAACACTCTTAGGTCTTGAAATATTATTGCCCGTTCGAAATTTTTCATTCAATCGCAGGCGCTAATGATTAGTTCATGACAAGGCAAGTTTCGAAGTAGCCATTCCATTATCTGTTTTGTCTGGAGGCAAGAGGCAAAAGACGTCTGTGTTGACTGGTCATCCGTCCAGTAACAGTCTGAGCTTCACAAGAACCAGTTTTCCATAACACGGACACACCTCCGAAAAGGGACGGGACAGGTTATTTTTAGCTGCCAACCAGACCACATACATTTTTAATTCTCGCTCTCACTTATATTAAATTTAACAACCCACTTTTAAATTATTGTCCCACTCCCAGTTACGGAACCAATAACTACCCAGAACCATAACTAGCTCTGGACTATAACTGAGTTACGACCATTCCAACATGCGTCGTAGAAAACGTATTACCCAAGTGGAGTACTCAAAAAGATTTTAAATTTCAAATGTAGTGGTATGTAAAACTATTCTAATGGCCTTTAGGTATATTAAAGTGAACGTTTATACTATGAATTAGCAAGTGGAACGTTGTGGGAAAGAGACGAAATTATATGCGCTATGCAGTGGGCGGGGCGTTGTACTCAACGCCTCTATAGCTTTAGGTATGGAATGCCTGACTGACTGCCTTATTTTTTAATTTGGGTTAAATTTTATTTTCTATCTTGTTTGAGAGTTGGAAGTAGGTTAAAATGTTGTGTAGAGGAAAGGTTTTAATTTAGGTCAGCGTGGCTCGTATTTGTGCTGATTTTTATGAGTATAAGTACTAATCTATATTTACAGTAAAACAGTAGAATCCTGTGAAGAAAAGCAAATAAAAAAAATTACTTTTACTTTTATACTGTTAGAAGTTACATAGTGAATAACAAATTCTAGCGTTGAAGGCCTAAAGATGTCACTAACGATTGTTTAATAGAAAAAAAAAAAAAAAAACAAGAAAACTTTGGTTAGAACAGTGCAAAGGCTTGCATGAATTCAAGATAATATTTCAATCGTTAGCATTATGCCACTAATAGGAATTAAGCTTAAGCTTTATAACCTGGATTAACAGAATTGTAATAAATAAGAAATTGGTTGAAATTATTGACTGGTTATGTGATCTACTGGAAGCTCTAATAAAATATTTCGTGGCAACGCTGCCAGTCTCCTGGGCACGTTTCCGGATGACATCGATGCGGACGAGTACTTCGACACCTAAGTGTCCTTTTGTTTTTGTATTTATTTGTATAGTTATAAAATATTTTGCATTAAATTGGCCGTAGCTTTTATTAAATATGTAAATGTGTAAATAAAGCAATTATTTAATTCTTTGAAAATACTTTTTCAAATAATTTACCAACAAACTTTTATCAAATAATCTTGATCACACATCACTATTATAATAAAAAAAACACTAATCAACATTCTGGCTGTAAACTTTACGATGTCCATTGTCTGTCCGTCCATCAGGTACTATAATTTAGGGTGCTCTACAGTAATAACTCTATGGATAACATCTATATTATCCAAACACAATGGAAGACGTAATAGCCTTCAAAGTTTATCGTGCCTTAACAGTATGGTCGTCATTAGGTCGAACGGTGTTCACTGCTGATGGCGCTGACGTGCATTCATGGGACAATGATGGCGAATGACATTTTAGTATGATTTATTTTAGCTGAGACAACACACCAAGGTCTAACTCAAATGAACTTTTCATTCGTCACAAACCCGAAATTCTAACAACTAATCTTACCAAGGAGTTGTGGAGGTCAGATAGCCAGTCGCTCCATGTAAAATATTGGTATTCAGCTGCATCTGGTTAGACTGGAAGCCGACTCAAACATTGGAAAAGGCTAGGCAGATGATGAACTCAACTCACTTTTACCTCTCTCAAGATTCATTGATTTACACTATAAAATTTAGTTACCTGTGGAATACCATGAGTTGAAGTAACAATAAAAGTTGCATCGTCTAAACAGCAGCGTTTAGACGATGCAAGTCATATTTTTTTGCTTCATTTTCATTGTATGGCACAGGCAAAAAACTTGAGTCGTGTAAATGTGCCTAAGTGTAAGTGTGTGTAAGTAAGCCTTTGGGTGTGTATCTAACGCAAATAAACTTTTAACTCTCCCGAGATTAATTATAAGCTTATAGAATAGAATAGAATAGAATAGAATAGAATAGTTTTTTATTTGCACAGAAAGTAGGTACAAGTTACAGGTGTTTTAGTTTAAAAAGTTCCTTATACTAACTACCTTAACTATATCTAAACTATAGCGAAGCATAATCAGCCTATAATGTTCCCACTGCTGGGACCCAGGCCTCCTCTCTTCGAGAGGGTGCGGGCTGTAATCCACCACGCGAGTCCAGTGCTAGTTGGTAGATGTCACATGTCTTCGATTTTTTGGTTCTAGGACATGCCGGTTTCCTCACGATTTCCTTCACCGTTTTGAGAGCAGTGGTGATGAAATTATTTACACAAAGTAAAGCGCTTGTCTGAACTCGATCCCACGACCTACAACTCGTAAGTCAAGGCCATTACCATTGGCTACCACTGCTCTCAATAAACAAAACAGTAATTAGTTATGTGTCGTGCAGTTTATATGACCACTTACTTCATTAGACTTGGTCTGCTAAAGCAAAGCTATAGGATCACTATATGTGCAGGTTTTCGTGCATTTACTTACATTTTCTACCTAAATCAGCCCCAAAATTTGCCCTAGTTAGGGCTCAAAACACGTGTAGTTACAAAAAGGGCGAAATAATTTATCTCCAGCCGTGTGATTCTGTAAGACCTCATTCTAAACTTCAAAACTGCAGTGCTATTCTCTAAATATCTCACCATGAAAACTTAGATGAAGTGAGATTAAAGTGAGCTGTTAATAGTGACAATCCCTAGCATCTGATGGAATGATAATTCATTTTATCTACACCCATGCCATAAATCCTCTATAAAAGTCTCTGAAACAGTTGGCTTATTGCCAACATTAAAAGCCAGTGTCATAGTAACCATGGTAACCATAATAGCATCTAAACGGGTGCTTTAATGTTGTACTGAATTTCATAATGCAACTCGTTTTCAAAAAAAGAACATTGTAATGCACGCGCGTTTCACTACAACAGCACCGTAATTTAAAAAAAGAACTTATTCGATTTCACGTCGTATACTATGACGCCGGCCACCATGTTCGATACGAGTATAAGTATTGCAAAAAACTGTTTCAGAACCTTTTATAGAGGATTTAACATGGATGTAGATAAAGTCTTGTATGCAACTGTATATAATTAGGTATTAAAACACTCATGTGATACTATTATCGCAGTCGGCTTCGCCTTCGCGTTTTAATACCCCTTATTATACGTCAGTTGCATAAATAACTATTAAGCTCACTTCACCCAAGTTTTCACGGTGAGATTTTTACAGAATAGACCGGCTGAATCCGCTGTGAGTTTCTTGATTGGCGTTCTAAATTCAAAGTGTCAAATAAAAAACAAGTGAGCAGAAGTGATGCGAAGTGAGAGTGAACAGGGAGTTGTTGTTTGAATTTTACAGAATCGACGTCAATAGGGATGATGCCTGGGTAAAAAAAAAGAAATTCTATTTAGTCCGTCAGTCAGATACTAAAAAAATATTAGACACGTATATTTTGCTTTATCATATTAATAAAAAAATACTTAGCTATCACGCATTAAAGTTGGGGAGTGGGGGCTAGCTACGTCACTTGTACGTATAAAACCTAGCTACGCGTGACGTCATGCCATATTTTAACTCAATGTATCGCCGTAATTTTTTGATTACGTAAAAAAAGAAAAAATACGTGTCCAATATTTTTTAATAATCTCTATGACGGACAAAAAATAATTTTTTAGTCATCATCCCTATTCCCATTCAAATTTGTGGCATGAAGGTTCACATATATCGAAAAGCCAAGTATTTGTCCGTCGTAGCGTGACCGCTCCCAGTTATGCATAGATAGGCGGTCACACGGCAAGCACAATTAGCCAGTAGTCACCAGCGTGTAGATGCCTATCTGTCCACGAATAATTTGCCACTGCTACAATAGGACGATAATTTGACGGTTTTAGTTCGTTTTGTTACTACAAATTCAAATTCAAATGTTTATTGCTCAACACAGTACATAATCATAAATTCTAGATGTCATGTGAACGTGCAGTCAACTGTGTTGCACCAATTCAGGCATGCAATTTTTTTATTATTATTAAAGTTACACAATGTCATAAATTCAATGAATACCATAAACAATGTCATTAATTCCAATCAATACCTCATAAAATGTCATAAATTACAATTAGTACCCTGTACAATGCCATAAAATCATTATTAATACCATAAACAATGTGATAAATTCAGATTAATATGTTATACAATTTCATAAATTCAAATTAATAAGTAAGAAATGTCAGAGTATATATAATATCATAATAATTAAGTAATGTCTAATACAGTCAACACATAATTAACAATACTCATAAAATAATTTTAATAACATAAATCGGACTCAAATATTCACCACAATTATAATTATGTAAGTATTATCATTACACACACAAATTTCTATCTGACAGGTATTCATTAATTGCATTGTATGTCTTGCCTATCAGTAGATTATTGAGCTGTTTCTTAATTACAAAATGTTACTGCAACGAATTATTTTTAAAACTGTTGATTTTTAGAATTCCGTACCTCAAACGGAAAAAACAGAACCCTTATCGCATAACTTCGTTGTCCGTCTGTCTGTCTGTCAGTCTGTCAAGACCCTTTTTCTCAAGAACGCGTTGAGGTATCAAGTTGAAAAATATGTAGGTCTCTAGGAGCTCTAAAAATCAAGTTACCAAGACAACGCAATAAAAAAATACGGCAATTTATGCGACATATTTGATGCTCACAAGTAAATCAAAACCTATAGGGACCTAGAATCATGAAATTTTTCAAAAAACGCAAGAAACGAGGTCTCACAGCACAAGTAAAGGAAAGAGTTTTCAACTACGGAACCCTTCATTGTGCGTGGTCCAACACGCACTTGGCCTTTTTTTAAATTTATGTCTTACTTGTATATCTGGAAATACATGTGGGTGATTTCCCTACAAAAGGTGCAGATGTTTTCATACGTAGGTAGTATCTTTTGAGTAACTCTATGTAGCACAAAACACTCACGCCTTCTACCCGTAAGAGAGTGGGCAGTAACTATAGAACGCCATCTGCTACGATCCTTACATACTCCCTTTGCTTCGTTCATTCATATATAAATGATTTTATCGACACCCATGCCATAAATCCTCTATAAAAGTCTCTGAAACAGTTAGCTTATTGCCAACATTAAAACAGCCAGTGCCATAGTAACCATGGTAACCATAATAGCATCTAAACGGGTGCTTTAATGTTGTACTGAATTTCATAATGCAACTCGTTTTCAAAAAAAGAACATTGTAATGCACGCGCGTTTCACTACAACAGCGCCGTAACTTAAAAAAAAAAGAACTTATTCGAATTCACGTCGTATACTATGACGCCGGCCGCCATGTTCGATACGAGTATTAGTATTGCAAAAAACTGTTTCAGAACCTTTTATAGAGGAATTAACATGGATATAGATAAAGTTTTGTATGCAACTGTTACATAATTAGGTATTAAAACACTCATGTGATACTATTATCACACTCGGCTTCGCCTCGTGTGATAAACCCACATTCGTGTTTTAATACCCCTTCTTATGCGTCAGTTGCATAAATAACTATTACTTCTGTGAGTTAGGTTTATACAAACACTTTTACTCGTCAAAGAAACTCAGAGGTAACAGTCTCTTTTAAAGTCCAGACATAGGTAATCTTGGTCAGATCATGTGAAAAGCATGTAGATTGGTGTCTGAAATGGTGTTTTGAGGAAGGAACCACTCAGATTGGGTGTAGCTGTCCAGTATAGCATGCATTTGTCAGTAAATCACACATCTGAAGGACACTTGTTGTGCTTTGCGTCATGTTTACCGCAAATAAACGTATTTTCTTTCTTTCTTTTCTTTCTTTCTAATTCTCGTAACTAAAAACATTCGAATTCAAGTCATAATCTCATGCCAGCGAGAATGAAATGTCAAAAATGTATTCTATTTTTCTCCACAATTCTCCCAATGTCAGAAGTGTACTCGGTCAAAAATGTAGGTAAACGCTATACAATTTTGGACAGATTAAGACTGAGATGAGATGGCAAATGTTGTTAAAAATACGGAAATGGTCATATAAGACTGTTTGACATTTTAAAGAGACCCGTAAAATAATTATCTGCAAGCAAATACTGCACCAGCAATAAATCAGAAACTAAATAAACACTTCACGCCACGAAAAATGATTAAATTAAACAAACATCAGTGACGTTCAATAATAATTTATCAACGAAATCCAACCGGCACAAAAAATACAACTCGAGTTCTCAAATAAAACTGTTCGGCACAAAATCGTTCTCAGGAAAACATTTCATTGTCAGTAAACGTCGGCTTGAATAAATTCAGTGGTCACGTGGGTAACTGTCAACCACACTGACATATTGTCACGATGACACCTTGTTGCTTAGCAACGAGGCGACAACAAACGCAAATGAAGCGAGAGATTATTTTCGACCATCTAATGGACGCGGCCATTAAGTGACAGTAAAAGAAAAGTCGTGTTTTATTCACGATGTCTCGTTAATAAAAGTGCGTAATAATGTTTTTGGAGCATTTGAATTATTTTGGGTCAACTATCGATGGGTGATTACTTAAAAATTGTTTTGATAGAGGCAGACGATAGTAAAAGTAATGAAATGAGTTGAGTAATTATATTGATATAATGAAGTATGACTGATTGTTATTAATTATTATTTGTTGGTGCCCGGCTTCGCCCGGGTGAATTTCATGTCTCTACCTCCAGTGGCTTAGGCTGTGTATTGGCTGTTTTCATACAAAAATACTAACCAAAGTTCCGACTTTTCCGGTTAATATAATAATAAATAGCCTTGGACATTTCACACAACGCCATCTAATCCCAAGCTAAGCAACCTAATGCTTGTGTTATGGTAACGAGATGGCTGATAAACTACTTATATACATTTTTTTTTTTGTAAATACATACATATTATAGATAGAAAACACCCAGACTCGGAACAAATACTTGTAGGTCGTACAAATATTTGTTCCGTGCGGGAATCGAACCCGCGACATGCTGTGCAGCAGTCAATTGCTCAACCACTGCGCCAACCGTCGTTTTATACAAACCTTGTCCTGATAATTACAAACAAAACAAAAAAGAATTAGCCAAATGGGTGCGACCGTTCTGAAAAATCAATAGCCCAATGTATGAAAGCGCATATTGATTTTTATTTATATAAGTAGATTAGTATTGGTTGTCTGTAAAAGATCGCTTTTAGCGATAAGACCAACCATTGTGTCACCCTATGTAAAATTTCAACATTTGTATCTGTAATGTTATGGTTTTATGGTATTCTATGTTTGTTTTTAGGGTTCCGTACCAAAATGGTAAAAAAGGAACCCTTATGGTGTCACTCAGTCTGTCTGTCTGTCTGTCACAGCGGGATATCTCAAGAACTACTAATGCCATCAACAATTCGAAGTGGGCTTACTAGGGCATGTCAGGTATCATATAAAAGAGCGCTGTTTTCACATTTTCAAACATTTATTGATTTTTTTTAGACCGAATAGTTATTTTAGACCGCATACTTTTGATGAAAAATGTTTAAAAAAAAATACCATTCCCCCTTAACTCCGAAGTGTGCATAGAGAAAAATCTGAAATTATTCTATGTGATAGAAGTTTATTTATAGATTACAGGAAAAATAAATGATGTCTCTAAATAGCACAGTTTTTCAGAAATTATCAACAAAAATTACGGATAAATGATGTACCCTCGGTGCGCGAGTCCGACTCGCTCTTAATCGGTTTTTGGAACGAAGTTCCTTATTTTTTTAAATTAAGGAGTAGGTATTCTATCTATCTTAATATTTTTTCTTTGGTTTTCCAACAGGCAAACGGAAATAATTATTTAAAAACAGAACTGAAATATTCACAAAATAAAATATTATAACCAAATTACCCCACATTGAATTACCTACTCAGTTTTCTTTAATAATAAGATGCGAACAGATTCCAAGCTTACTTTATGTTTTTCTTAAACATAATTATAACTCAAAGCCCGATAAAATAATTTCAAGTGAAAGAAACCCTAGCACACAATTCCAACGCATAATATTAAATTATCAAACTCCTATATACGAGTAGATGCGGTTAACACTAAGAAAACTCCAAAACGGTATTATTAGCTTTTGCGGTGGTACACAGTAAAACCGATCGTAAATTAACATTAGTTATCCAATCTGAGAACTTAAACAGAATTTGTTAAGTAGGTAATTTAATAAAATATCTGCTTCGGGTCGACGTAGGTACTTCATTTCAGAGGCCCCGCCAAAGGCACCTTTCAACAGAGTTAGGTATTTTCATTTTCGTGTAATCTTTTTGATGTATGATTGTGAAATTATAAACCTCTGTATTATAATTTCTCGTGAATGTTTGCTGATTAAAATTGACCTTTGTTACCTACTGACCGCTACAATTAAGGCGCTATAACCCGATAGAGACCACGCTTACTAGTTTTTTGAATCCATGGAAAATATAGAAAAACAGTGTTATAAAATTCTGAAAAAAATATTTATTTTATTTAAGGATCTGGCGGATAGCCAATCGCTTTTAATAACACGATTACATTTACTTTGCTGGATAGAAAAAAAAACACAAAGTTACACCTTTTCGTAATGTTTAATCAATCTCTTAGCTACAAAACAGACTTTTTTTTTATATATATAAATGAGATGGTTTAGCACACTTCATTGAGTTTGTCATGGATAAAATGATTAAAATAATTACTATGTATAAATACCTACCAAATGCGCGAAACAACCACTCGCGAGCCTACTTCAGTTCAGTACGCGGCTCGAGCGCCGGATCATAGGGCCTTAAATGTAGGGAATAATATTATCTATGCTCAGCTCATCTCCCAGCTTCACTTATATTCCGTTCACAGTAATTTTACTACCTCTGATTATGCATGGCTGTCAAAATCACACTGAACTTTACTGCCATTTACAAGTCTGTCAAAATAACAGTGATCTTTATTTTCGTTAAAATAAGGCTGCTATTAGGTTGCGAACGGAATGTGGTATACCCTTGACAGTAGACTACAAGTTGTCTGCTTCTATGAATGTAGCAAATCAGTCCTTTTCATTATTTCAGCATAAAGTAAAGCTAGTGCAAAGTGAAGTGTTACTAACATTAGTCATAAGGGATATTTATTTACACAAATTTTGTTTATATTCAAATAAGTATGTAGGTTAAGGTAGGTAGGGGTTATGGGCCTGTGTCACCTGAAATAAATGGTTTATATTATTATAACCACAGTCTCAGTCTGTCAAAAAGAACTCGTAATTTTCCTACATTTTTGACATTGTTTGTCGCCAAGATGATATTTTTTAAGCACGAGGATTGGCCTTCAGTTCTCTGATTTTACTTGCATGATCAATGTCAGGTCGTGGGTTCAAACCCAGGCAAACGCTTTACTTTGTGTAAATTATTTCATCACCATTGTTCTCAAAACGGTGAAGGAAAACATCGTGAGGAAACCGGCATGTTCCAGAACCAAAAATTCGAAGACACGTGCCATCTACCAACCTGCACTGTGCCCGCAAAGTGGACTACACCCCGCTCCCTCTCACACAGAGGAGGCCTGTGCCCCAGCAGTGGGAACATTATAGGCTGATGTTTATGCTATGTATTACATTCATAATGTATTTAAAAGGTGACAAAGTTTACTCAATTTGATGTGGATCCCGACGAAGAACAAAAACAAATCGTCCTCAAGCGAGTCGTAAAAGGACAACTTAGAAATAACGTTGATAGGTTAAGTTGCAGAGCCTGCTATGAATAGGTAACTGCAGTCACCAATCCTTCTACTTAGAGACAGAGAGTCATCCCAGCTGATTAGAGAGATGATTATAGCAATTTCCATTGAGTGTTGAAGATAAAGATTATAAGTTAGCGTTTGTATTTAGATAAAGAACTTAAGTATAGGTACCATAGGACACCGGGAATATATGGATATACGTGGATCTTTGACAGTTGATATAAGTTTTTAAACTTACACACAGTCACGCACACTCTTTGACAGTTGTTACGGATCGTCAGAAGCCCGAAAGTCAGTCTTACCAGTAGGTAACCCTACCCGGGTTACCACAGAACAGATAAAACCTCGTATCTGTTCTGTGAGAGTTACCCAGTAACTAGATTGTGGAGGTGAGATAGGCAGTCGCTTCATGTAAAATACTGGTACTCAGCTGCATCCGGTAAGACTGAAAACCGACCCCAACATAGTTGGCAAAAGACGAGGCAGATGTTGATGAGTTAGGTTACTTTATAACACTGCACGACACTGAGATCAAAACCAAGACCACGTCTCTAATAAGAAAGAAGGTTATATATACCTACCTAATCATGATAATTCTTGGAATATATCTAGTAAAAGAACTTTCCTAAACTTACTACAGCCTATCTCTAATAACCTAGACACATTGCTAAATGACACAATTCAATGACAACTGGACAAATCGTTAACCCGAAACTTGGGCAAAAAATGAAGCTTGCCCGACATAACGGAGCGAGGTAATGGGCCGTAGAAAGAATATATCTATATCTTTTACAAGTTTTCGGAGGCTACTACTCGGGCCTCTGATAAAAGTTTTTATGTTCTGCTTATGTGATATCGTACCGTTTGGAAACCATAACGCGTTGTTTGTACTAAGGCAGTATGAGAATATATGGAGTAGAGTTGGAGTTAAGTGGAGTTATGGCCTGCGAAGATGCTCCTGTGTTTTTGTTTTGGATCACTGTTCTTGTTGGTGCAAAGTTTATTATTGGTTTATTGATGTCATCTGTTGTGGTTTTAAGAAAAGTTTTGAGCATATTTTGTTCACTCATTTAGAAGGAGATGTAAAATTTAAACGGTAAATTTTAAGACGCTTTCAGTATTTGTTTTCACTGCTGACACTATACGGTGATAAAAATTGAATGAGTGAAAAGAGGTTAATTCCTCCTTTCACCTTGTCACATAAACCTAAAGGTGTTATTTACTATAATATGTAACTAAATTGTATAGAAAAAAAAAATATATTGATTCTGACAAAGATTTCACCTATCAGTTAGACACTATTTGGCTAAGCTGCAGCAAGTAAGACTTCAAAAGCACTATGTTTAAATGAAACTGTTAAAAGCTCATTTTGTTAACACTTTGTAAAATTGTAAACTGTTTATGAAAATATCTAAGAAACTACTAAAACAAAACACAACCACCAACACAATCTATTCAAAATCCCGCACGCAAATGAATATAATTCACACAGACATACAAAGATGAAACTCACATTCGAACCACATTTTCCTCAAAGCACCACATCCCACTACATTTGTTCCACAATACAAAATTAAGGACACGGTCAACACATAAGCCGTGCTGATAGAGCCTCCCAACTGCACGCATGAACTGAATATTAATTCAGTCAGCAAGAACAGTGTAAAATTGCATTAATTTGTCCTTGTTTACATCGTACACACATCACGTCTTATAATTCTTTGTAGAAGGGTAAAAGTTGTATAGCACTGATTAAATTCGAAAAACAACTGCGTTTTAAAATTGCTGTTGCATTTTTTTGAATTAAGGGTGTATTGTTTGGTACTGCATGCTCACAGACACTGAATAAATTGTTGTCACTGCAATGGTTTTTTTTAATTGTACAAAAATTGCACTTTTAAAGTTAAACGTTTTTTTTAAAGTAACAGAGTTTTAAAAAATCTGTTAATACCTACACGGAAAAGTAATATTTTGTTGTTACTAACATAGAAGGAAATAAAAGTACTTATTGAAGTAATAGGTAAGTTTATTAGGTACACGAAATACTTCCTTTTCGTGTACCTAATAAAATATTTAATAAGATGCCGAGAAGCGAGGAACATTCTTACGCTGTAATTTACACTAATCTATTCAGTAACTGCTTATTAAAGCTAACGGGTGGGATTTTAAACACTACTTCGTCATTTTTAACGAAAGAAAAACATTTTAAATAAATTTTTGTAAACGAATGCGACGTATATATTTTTGAAATTAGTTTTCATTAATTTCCACCTATTATGCAAAACAAAACAATCAAAAAATATATTCACTCGAATTTTAAATTTTACCTCAACTCTTTTCAACTGAACTCTTAATGTCAAAAAAGTTAATGAATTTTTATTCACTCACTTTTTGACTAACATTATTAAAGTTTTCGTTCCTTTTATATGCATCGTATTAAGCCCTCAATTTAAATCTTTTTGCAATAAAAGTAAAGTAGCCTATCAGGTCCCTAATGACGGAGCGACTTAAACGTTATCACTTCGATCTTTGAAGTAATAAAGATGAGAGCAGTGATAAGATGAGAGGCAATTGTTTTAACTCCAACTTGCACAAGTTTATTGATTAAAGAGATCACTTTGGAAAATAATGCGTTTAGAATTTGGAATCTGCCATTTTATTAATGAAATCAATTTCGTTTGCAAGAATATGATTAAAAATAATTAATGGACAAAAACAATTTTATTTCACCACTTTTATCAAAACTTGGCATTACTAGGTTATAGCACTTTTGATAAAACCAATTTTATTAAAATTGGTACAATTAATGTTTTTTAAAAATGTATTAAGTTTTCAAAAATAAAAATCCCAGACTTATTCAACATTTATATTTTTCTCCTCAGTTAAATAAATTATGGTTAGTATAATTTGTATTTTAGGTTAGTTTACAAAATATAGGTACCTACACCAATTGGCGTAAACATAACTTAAACAAAACAAACAACAAACATATGACTTGTGTTCAACCGCACAGAATAAGTTAAAAACTCAACTTTCAAACAGCTATAAAATAATGCCGCAAAACCTTAACCTGTAAAGAAAAATAAAAATAAATGAAAACAAACAAACCAAACAAAAAATTACACTTAAAAAACATTGTTATAATGCAAATTAGATGTTTACTCACAATAACAGGCGGCGGATATTCAACTTTCGCCGAACGAAATATATCTACGAGGTGAACCATATGGACAGATGAAATTGTCACAGTTGTAAATTAAACTTGGTGAAGGTAATTGATGGGAGGGAGCGGATGGACGCGCGGTCGCGGCTTTCGTACGTCACTTGTAACGCGGAGCGGCACGTCTGTCTCGCACTGAGTTCAGAAGAAGACTGAAACACGGGCGGGCGAAGGCATACGCACGCGGGGAGGTACGCACTCACGCAGGCTTGACAGCCAATCGCGTGCGTGCGCCGCGCGCACCCCCGCGCTCTCGTCCCCGCCCCGCACCCGCCCGTCACCTCACAATCGATGCCCTATATTGCATTAATTATTTAGGAAACACGCAATAAGATAACGCTAGGTGGCAGATAAGAGATCTTCGCGTTGCTTTAAATAAATCATCGTGTCTTCGTCCGTATCGGCCAGTTCGACCGGCGCGTGTGTACGATGCCTTCCGTGTGTACTGATAACGCATTATTTACGTTGTCAGTCCGCTGGACCTTTTGTTTTTATCTCGCTGTTATTTATAGAGTTTCTAAAAGAAATATAATAAGAAGTAAAGTTGATTCATTCTTGAGGAATTTTATTTATATGATTCAACCCGTGCCCCACCTTCAAGTAACGTAGCTTTTGTGTTTTGTTTGCGTAGTGTTCAACTTGGGAACGAAAACAAACGAATAATATATATTTTTTGGAAGGTTGTCATCTTGTCGTTTGCCAATATTAATATATACGGGGTTAACGGGGTTCTCACCGGCTTTATTCTATGTTATACTGAGGTTTTGTCCGAAATTATCGGGAAAGTTTATATGAAACAAAATACAAGATAAAAAGAAGCGGGAAAATATTTCCCAGATAAAATATTATTTCGATGAATTTGTAAAATGATAGTAGGTAATAATAGTTTTGACTCTTGACCTGTACCATCGTTAAATATTAACTCTAAGATTAACTCGATCAAACAATAATCCATTTAACGTTTACGATGCTGAAAATTTACTTCATAGATTTACAGAGGATGTATTTTCAGGAGTCATTTACGTAAACTACGAAACATTTGGACTAAAGTGCATTTTTTTATCTCTGAGACTAAATTGATCTTGTCAATTTAGTCTCAGAGATAAAAAAATGCAAATGTCAAACTGGTTTATATTACAATATCCTATAGGTACCTTCGTCTTTTTAGCATTTTTCACTTGTCAATTTGGTCTCCGAGACTAAAAACAGACCATAGATTTTAATATCGCTATAAAAGTTATTATGTTTTCTTTGTCACATAAAAAAGACAACATTTAAAAAATAACTAATGTTCCAAAAAGGCACACAAGCATCTTTTTTGTATAAATTTCAACAAAAAAGATCAATAAGAACCTGCATTTCTTTGCGAAGCGAAGAGGAAAACATAGTCATAAAGAGTGTCAGTTATGATCTTGCAAGGAGGAACGAACAAGAAATAGGTTACCGTGTTCCTATTTTTAACAAGTAATGAGAAAATGCATGGCAATATTACACGAAGTAAAAATGATACTTTCAGACTAAAATGCAAAAAAAGGGATCTAACTCCAACTTGTTGAAATAATTTTTAACATTTTAGAATGGGGAAAAAAATATGTAGGAAGACCTTTTGTCACATTCAATGATGATTTATGTGAATGTGCAGAAATTACAACAGCTTTTGTAAATCGTCAAAAACCGACTTAAACGGTGTATCACTTAACAAGTTTAGAAGATCAGTCTCTGAGGTACGGGAGTGCATAAACTAACCAATAAGTAATTATTTTTTGTAATTCATGTTGATATTAAAGCTCGTGGCTAAGTAATAACAGCCGCACGGGTCGATCCGTCAGGTTAAGCTACGCTTGCCGGGGTTGGTCAGTGGATGAGTGACCATCTTTACATAACGAGATTCCTCCGTGCCTCGGAAAGCACGTTAAGCCGTTGGTCCCGGCTGTTATTCGTGGATCTTTGACAATCGTTACGGGTCGTCAGAAGCCCGAAAGTCTGACAACCAGTGTTATCAAGGGGTATCGTATTACCCAGTAACTGGGTTGTGGAGGTCAGATAGGCAGTCGCTCAATGTAAAATACTGGTATTCAGCTGCATCCGGTTAGACTGGAAGCCGATCCCAACATAGTTGGGAAAAGGATAGTCAGATTGATTGATTTTGTTCATATTAAATCTTAGAATATCCCACACTCATACCCTTCCGCCTTTCGTGACAACATTATATATTTTTCTTTTTTTAATGCAAATATCCACTTTTTGAATTTTGAATTGTAATTGTATTTTATTTTATGTTTTTTTTTCAAGTTAATTACGTTGTTGTTTTGTGGTGAATGCTGTTTATACCAGTGGCATGTACATACTTTTATTACCATATTGCTCTGTTATAATTTTTTTGGTACCCGATAAACCATGCGGCTGATATTACTTAGCCACGAGCTGCTATATTACTTAGCCACGAGCTTTTATATTACTTAGCCACGAGCTGCTACATTACTTAGCCACGAGCTGCTACATTACTTAGCCACGAGCTGCTACATTACTTAGCCACGAGCTGCTATATTACTTTTGTTGTTGGAACAAATAATAACACAAAGTGACACCACCACCTCGGTGTAATCCGAGACACATGTTCCAAAGACAGAACATTTCTCCAGACATGTCTTGAGTTCATCAATCATTCCGGATGCAGATCGCAGCTCATTGCGATGCGGGGCGCGTCTAACAGGTGGCCACAGCTGCTGGCCAGCCGGACCTGAATGCTTGATGGTGTCTATGAAGATGTTTGGATATACTGTAATTCTATTTCTGTGGTATTAGCATAGTACATGGGACTCTCGGCGTTTGAACAGGGCGAGGCTGATACTATAGAATAAATTAGTGATATTATGATGTTGATAAATATCTTGTTGTGACTTCTACGTTAGATTTTTTTGGTATACTTATATACGGTCGAAGGAGCTCGTGGCTAAGTAATAACAGCCGCACGGGTCGATCCATCAGGTTAAGCTACGCTTGCCGGGGTTGGTCAGTGGATGGGTGACTATCTTTACATATCGAGACTCCTCCGTGCCTCGAAAAGCACGTTAAGCCGTTGGTCCTGGCTGTCCTGGAAAAGGACATAGGCTACTTTTCGTCGCGAGCAAAAGCTAGTTAGTAAATATTTATGAATACATCGCTTAGATAGGTATTTCGATTGTTCATAAGTTAATTTATGATACCTTTGACCATGAACGAATTAACCACTGGAGCTGACATATAAGCGAACATACCTTTACCGGCCTTGTCAGTAACCAGGAAATTCTAGCCTTGGTCGCTTGTTTTTGCGTCAGTCTCAAGCACTTCCTTGTCAACAAAACATCCCCAAAAATTACTAAAATGTTCAGTTAAATGGTGTAAAAACTATAGCGGCGGAAGCAGCACTATTTCTTTTCACTTGTAAGTACATTATTTTATTACATTTATTGTTATTTATCACAAAATTTAATCAAATGTAATGTGGTTGAACGAGATTTCATACATTTGTATTTTATGTCTGGTCCAGTGCTTAATTCGTTCATGCCTTTGACTTACAGATAAGGAAAATATTGTGGGAAAAACTAGTGTTAATGGAGTCAATTTACCAACACGCAGCGGGCTTGCGTGGGAGTGATGAATGCTCGTTACATATAACAGATCTTAGCATACTGAAAAGGTTATATGCTCTGTATAAATACAGGTCATGAATATTGGTTATCAAATTAAGAACGTATAAAGAGTGAAGGTCTATGTTAGATGAGATCTTATAACGGTCGATCCAATAACCTACAGTCAGTAAAAGACAGATCGCTATGTTAGACAATATAATCGATCCTAACGATCAATGCAATAAAAGTACAGGGTGTTTTTACAGATTTTAGGCGGTTCGATTCACGGGTGTGGCAAGCGAATTTTCGAAAATCTTTGAATGCAGTTCTCTTTCTATGCAAAAATAAAGAAATGTTTTCTTTGAGTATAATTTTCTATCTACAGTATTAAGAGTACTTTCCCTTCAGGGGCATTACAAAATTCCACCCTGTATAGATTGGTTTTTCTAACTCCACTATGCCAAAATTGGTGACAGATATACAGGGTTATTGGTAAAACACCAGCAACCTCATAAGGGGTCACTGTACTCATCATTATGAACAACTTTTACTATGGGACCAAACCTGAAATCGCGAAAAAAAAAAATCAGCTGTTCAGTACATTTCTCTACATCAAACTCGTCAAAATCCCCCCCAATGACCCCTTAAGAGGTTGCTGATGTTTTACCAATAACCCTGTCTAGATTTTTGGTTTCGGCCGTAAGACTTTAAGGTAATCTTTAGTAGTGAACCGTATACCTAGTCTATTCTGTATTATGTTGTAACAGTTCTATACTCTGTAGGAAAGACTATTAGTGCTCGTAAATACTAAATACCTATCTACTATGTTGATCTGGTTGGAAACCGGTCAAGACCGAGTTGGACTCGTGCACCGAGGGTTCTGTTCCGATTTGTGAAAAAGTGTGCTATTTAGAGACTTCGTTTTATTTTTTCTGTAATCTTTACATAAACTTCTATCACATATAATAATTTCAGATTTTTGTCTACGCAAAAGTCGAAAACTATGCGGCCCAAAAAAAAAACGTCTGAGAATGTGCAAACAGCACTCTTTCATATGATACCCCACATGCCCTAGTTGCCCCGCTTCTAATTTTTAAGAACCGTTTCAGACCCTGTAGCAAAAAAAAAATCTTTCTTATTTGCAAAATACATAGTTGGGCAAACGTCATCTAAAACTGTTCCAAATTTCCAATTGATAGCATTAGTAGTTCTTGAGATATCCAGCTGTGACAGACGGACAGACTGAGCCGCACCATAAGGGTTCCTTTTTACCATTTTGGTACGGAACCCTAAAAAAGGCCTTCCTTTATTGTCTCTCATAGTCAGTTGCACTATTGTGGTCGTCAAAACTTTTTTTCACTGTGGTGCATTTGAAACTCTTTTTGGGTCACCACTGCACGAACAATGACTTCACACTAACCCTAACACTAGCCCTTATCACAACAAAAAAAAAAAAATAACTGCCGTCTTCCCCTATGAATCTCAAACCCCATTCCCACATGCGATAAGCAGCCAACACTACAGAATTATGTTTATAAATTTTAATAAAACACATCCCCTCATAAAGAAAGAAGGTCTGGCAGAGTAATGGGCCGCATTACTCAGCGGCGAGGTTTATACAGAAACACGGCACACTCCCTCTTTAATATCGGTAAGGAAAAAACGTAACTCACTGGATCTAATTTAAGGTACGTTTAATTGACCCTTAGATCCTTGAGACCGATGTTTATAATGTAGGTATTATGTAAGGGATCCTAGCGGGGGATTGTGGACGTTGATTAGGGAATAAAAGAATCGTAAGCGAAGGCTATCAGAAGGTTATTCGGAGTCGTAAAGTGGGGTATGTTTGAGTTATTGGTAGTTATCTAATTGACTGAGCACTTTGCTATTAGATTTTATTGTTGTTGGGGATAAGTTTAGTGTTGTAGAAAATCGGCTTTACGCCTACGTAATACCACTAAATTTTTTGCTAGCTGTTGCCCACGTCTTGTTAAATACCTACTTCACTATTTGAATTGGATTTTGCTGTTATTATTTTTGGGTTTTTATTTGCGTGGAGCCCTAATTATTTTTCTAAAATAAAAGTAAGTCATAAGTCATAAGTCATTTATTCATAAACAATAAATTGTATCTGAAATAACACGGTATAAAAAAGTCAATTAAATGACATAAGAGAAAATTAAAAAAATAATAATAAAAAGAATGCATAATTATAGGAATTACACTACAGATCTTCAACAGCATAAAGACACTTAGTCTTTAGTAGCCTAGTTACTCTTTATAACATCAGCTACATGCCAGTGAAAGTTCCGTAAAATCAGTCCAGCCATTTCGGAGAGTAGCCGGAACAAACAGGCAGACAGACAGAGAAAAAAAATCAGTTTGTTTTATGTACTTTCATAATAATAATGCATTTAGTAAAAAGCTGTTATTTTGACATTAGCAACAGACACTTAATTTTTTTTTAAGTATGTATAGTATACATCTATACTACATACATGTATAGATATAGATGAAAGCTGTAGGTATATAGAGAAGATGGACCGCTGAATTACTGTCTATTAAAGGCATAGATTCTACATGTTTCTAAAAATATATAAAACAGATTGAGATTACTATCACTCGTACAAACACAAATATACCCTGAATATTTTCACAAAAAAAAGCCGAGAAGTGTCGTAAGACTCCCGGTCGGAACGCAGATCCTTTTGCTGTAGGTATATTACGTATTAATACACAGGCATCTAGTATGGTTTCAAGTTTCAAGTGTTAAAAGTTTTTGTTTAAATATGAGTTCGGGGAATTCCAAGTAAGATGTCATAATATTTTACTAACTTCGACTTATGACGTTTATGTTGATACCACGTATATCGACTTACAATGCGTTCCAACTAAGAATAGGAATGACCTTGCGCCATATTGTGAAGATTTAGCAAAACTGCGCCTTGTTTACACATTTGCAAAGTCAGTGACATATTTTAACAAAAACAAATTCCAAAAACAGAACTAAAATCGGTATGGATAATAACAGTACAAAACTTTACAAGCCTTAGATTTCTAGGTTCAGTTGACAGTTAGAGGTCATTGACGTTCCTATTCTTAGTTGAATCGCATTGTACAAGTTTACGACGTTTGAGTTATCGAGATTTTACTGAAGTACCTACTAGCACTTCCTGCGCGGCTGCGCCCGCGTTATTTTCGGAATATCTCATGGGAACAAAAATCCTTACATATTCCTTGTCTACATTATAAAGGAAACCTCGGTGCAAAATTTCAGCTTTCTAGGTCCAAGGGTTTGGGCTGGGCGTTGATGAGTCAGTCAGTCAGTCAGGACTTCTATTTTTATTTACCTAGATGAACGTTTTTAAAGTATGTACACGCGTGACAATTTCTGTTAATCAACTGCTATCGCAAGCCGCATTAAAGAACTCCGTTCCAAAAGATGGCGTATTTCCATAACACGATTTCTTTAGAAAAGAACATTCGTTACGTAAACTTCTACACCTTTATGTTTACAAATAAACATTTAAACATTTCTTTGATCGCGTTTGCCTATCTGCTGGCCATTAAAACTTTTCTGTCAGTTTAGGGCAAGTTTTAACAAGCTCTGATGATCGACGGTATAGATCTTTTTTCGCTTATCTTTCTCCTGTCAAGTTTGGAGCCTTGATGTGGCCAATCAGATCGAGACGTTCTTTTTTCTTTGTGAAATAAAAATAGAAGTTTTTTGTTTATGCTTCGCTTGTTATGTTCGTAAATGTTTAATGTGGAAATTAAATATATAGCGTACTTATAAGTGACTAGCTTTTGCTCGCGGCTTCGTCCCCATGCATTTCGGAAATTATCCTACGGGAACAAACTAATGCGATAAAAAGTAACCTATATTCTATTTCAGGTCATGGTCTACCAGTATACCGAATTTCATGCAAATCCATTCAGCCGTTTTAGCGTGGAAGCGTAACAAACAAACAAAAAAAAAATCAATAATATCTATTGGTTAGGATGTTGTGCGATGAAAGGAACGTTAAAAGCTATTCTATGTTTAGCTTTAAACGGTTAATAGATTCACATTCTGCAATATCACTGCATTAGGCGTGCTGTCACAACAACCGCTCGAACAAGACTGAGTGCGGCGCACCGCTCCACAATCCCTCCACCGCGCAACCCCTACCACAGAATCTTGTTAATTAAACGTCAAGTAAATAACAACAAAAAAGTACAAGACGACGACACGGTGCGGCTCACCTACTGAAATCAACTATGAATTTTCCAAGAGTGATAATGATTGTTTTGTAGTAAATTCATCATCAAGAGTGGACTCACTTGTCCTAATAAACATTATTATATAAATTATATAAGAAAACGATAACATAACTCAGTGTTGACACCATTTTTCCGTTGGCAAGCGTCCTGGTAATTATATTTTATAGTTGGTCTCTGGGCCATTCTGTAGCTCTTTATTGCTTTACGGTGGGCCGTTAAAATGTTTAATGTATCTACCTGTTTTCAGGAAGTTAACTTCTAAAGTACTACAAGCTTTGTTGTGCTTATCGATGTTTGCCACACGGTTGGCATTGGAGAGAGTTCATTATTCAAAGTAGACATTTATGTATTACGTTTTCGTTTAAATGTAATTATGAAAACACTTTATGATTTTTTCGTGTTATGAATTTCACATCATGATGTCAGCCGTTTGGCATCTACTGCTGGACCTTTGAGCTCCAATAATGATTGTCAGCGTTGTGTGCTATCTGAAATACTACTAATTGCCACTTGCGTTAAATACGGATTTATTAAATAACACTAGAATAGCCTGTACCTACATATAGGATTGGTCTCTATAGAAGATGCAAAAATGTGAGTTCTAACATCATTTCCAAGCAACACTCACCATCATTAGCATAGCCTTTTCCCAACTATGGTGGGGTTTGTTTCTAGTCTAACCGGCTGCAGCCGAATACCAGTATTTTACATGTAGCGACTGCCTATTTGACCTCCACAACCCAGTTACTAGATAATACGACACCCCTTGGTAAGACTAGTTGTCAGACTTTCGGGTTTCTGACGACCAGTAACGACTGTCGAGATCTACGAATAATAGAAGGCAGCAACGGCTTAGCGTGCTTTCCGAGGCACGGTCTTGGTATGTAAAGATGGTCACTCATGCACGGATGGTCGATCATACCGCGCGGCTATTACCTGTTACTTACCCACAAGAAGAACTCTTTTCCAAAAAGCTGAATATGACAAAGATTTTCAGTGACACCTAATAACAAAAACCTTCTTTATCAAACCTTCCATTACTAAAAAGACGTCCTCATTCAACGCAAACGAGATGATGAATGTCGTAGTTCTCTATCCAAGCTACTAAATAAGCTGAGTGCTAATGAGATTGAATCTGTTTTAATTTTATTCGCTCCGTGAAGGATTTCCAGTGAGCTTGAACTTTCTCTGTAAATGTTATTGGGGGATTTGTTTGTCGATAACTAGTTTGAAATTATTATTGTTTCGTGTCTAGAGATAAAAAAGTGGTTGTGCCTAGGTTCGAGTTGTTAAAGTAATTTCTGAAAGAGGTCAATGAGATTATTATTAAGTAAAGATTTATATTTCCGATATAATTGCACATCATCAAAGTATGTTAGGTCTATAGGTACCACCATTCAAAAAGTTATACAAAAAGCGTCCAATTCAATTAATAATAATTACTTTGTTAAAACTCTAAATAGAATCAAAATCTACTCCACAAGCATTAAAATATAACTGAATCAACATTTACAACGTAACCAAAACTCAAGACAAGATACTGTCGCCATATTTTATAACTGAAAAAGCAATTTCACATTGAAGTCGGTACTGTGCACACATGCTGAATGAGCGTTATATTAAAATAAAGATAAATTAATATGTCCACGAAACTGAGTCCCGCTCGCGAGTGTGTCGACGCCTTTATATGCCGCAAAACTTTCGTGATTTCATTAAAACTATTTAATTGACGAAATGGGCCGCATTGTAGTATTTTAGTGACGAACCGGGTTGGAACTCGTAAATCCGTATTTGTGCTTAGAAATCCGTGCGGGGACGGAATTTATGTGTTCAGTCACGGTTTTTGTAATGATGAGACTGATTATATTCTAAGTAGATTTCTTCATGGATTATTCATTATCATCGTCATGTGAGAAATCTTATAGTACTTCCCAATTGTTTGAGTATTGAATAGTTTTATAGAATTTGTCAATAATATATTTTCTTGGCAGATGGATTGGTGACTGCATTAAGCTTCGGCCAAACCTGAGCGACCATAGCGACTGCAAAGCGGGAGCGTCAGTCGCGCGGCGGACGCTGCCCGTGTTATCTCATGGTGCCTTGCACACCTGCGCGACCGCGAATCGAGTATCGTGTATTCTACCTATTCCAGTCTATTCATATTATGTAAAAATAAACCCAATTGAATGCACGTAAAATGTAATTTTAAATGGAAAAATGCTTCTTGATGATTGATCTCGGAATTACTAAGTTGTTTACTTGTGTGTACTTAGTACAAAAACAAAAATTAATTCATCACAAAATAGTTTGATGCGTGTTAGACACTTCATGACTCGCAATCAAAACGACGCAATCAGACGAACACAAAAATGTTGGTGTTAAACTAAGCTATATACTTCAGTGACTTTTCACTAAAAATGAGGTTCGCGGTTCGCGCTGCAGTCGCGCAAGTGTGCACGTAAAAGTTTCGCGTTGTAGACGCTCCCGGTTCGCGTCCCGCATCCCGCTACTTGACGCTCAGGTTTGGCCGTAGCATTATGTTGTTATATGCAGACAGAAACACGTTATACAATAGCTAGTGTGATTACGTACTGTCTAATTGTGTTTGTCTTACCCATCTCGAGTAGCATAATATTATTTATATGGATAAACAATAGCTTGCTTGGAACTACATTCGAATTCGAACGGTACTTTGAAAAACTATATAGGTGTATCAGGGAAACGGCTCAATAGTACCTATGAATTAAGAATAAGAATAATTTATTGGTCCATTGTTACAAAATAAATACTGTAACTAGAATAATTAACATATTTATTTGAACAGTGGTCCCCAACTGGTGGTTGCAGTCATGTAATCGTTTTCAATCATTTGTATGTCAATATTGGCAAAGCATAGCGCACTAATTAATTTTTTAAGATCTTTTTATGTATTACCTATGTTTAACAAATAAATTATTCTTATTCTTATTCTTATTCAAACTAGGCAGCGCCTGTATCTTGGGGCCTAAATTGAGACTTACGTATTTTGGTCCCGAACCGAGTTTTAGGTACAAAATATGCCTCGTCATCGCGACTATGTTAAGCCCAGTTAGGTCGTAGTTATAACATTTGAAAAGGTCTCAAGGGTAAGTGTTTTTATTTCAGTGCTATATAATTTAATTGTGACACTTTTTTCTCAGATTTCACTCAAGTCCTCTGCTATCAGACCGTAAAAATTTAACTATGTACCTACTTAGCGAAGTAGTTTTTTATTGAAATAGTTACATTTTATGCTCTCTAGTAAGAGCTGGCAAAGATGTATTTTTTATATTTCTCATACTTATTTTGGTGGCTCAAAATGGGGCCGCGACGTTTTTATTTCACATTCACTTTATACCTCTCCACATTGTTTGTATCATCTCCCTTGTGTGTGTTTTGGTGAACTCTAGGAGGTGAAAATCCAAAATGTTTATTCTAGAAAGCTTTAACATAATAATCTACTTATGCAGGTGCAGAGATACAGATGCAGTCATGCAGATACATTGTCTCCTAAAATATTAGCTTTTGTAAAATACTGGCAGCGCCCCGCGGTTTCACCTTAAAGTTTCGAACCCGTAAAAAGTATCCCATATGTTAATACAGGTTGTAAACTATCTGTGTGCCAAATTTAATCAAAATCCGCTCAGCCGTTTTTGCGTGATTGACTAAAAAACATCCAACTTACAAACTTTCACATTTATACAAGGCACTCATTCTCTGTTACCTAACCTCAACACAATTACAGATAAATATAACGATTAAGTTCCTGTTAACTTACTTGGCAGATACATTCATACAAATTCTGTTCAATTTTAGAATTTATTCGGTGAGTATTAGCTATTCGGAAATAGGCCCTAATTCTAAGATTCCGTTAAATCAAATTTCAAGATAACAAAACTTAATAATTTTGACAAAGGATTAAGTCCAATTATGTACAGCAATACAATTCATGCAAACGACCTAATCTGGCTCATTAAATATTCTGCACAAAACACATCGCATTTCTAGTTCCTGTTCATCCACTATTTTAATAGCTCCCAAGAACATCTAAATCCTACTCCAGTTCACATTCACTAAGCCCTCTTTCACTCCTCATTCACACCACAATACCTCTGCTAATTGGATTAGAAGTGAGTTTTGCAGATCAAAACCCATAGAGCAAGATAGTTGGTAAAGAGCGCTTAAACCAATCATTCGACCGCGCGTAGCATTAGCCGCTGTAGTGTATGGAAGGTTTATGACACAGTATTAAAGATACAGTAGTTTGTCTGGGCAGTGTCCTTGAAATAATTACCTACGGCCGCTCAGTAGATAAATACACGCGTCCGTCCGCCGCGCTGTGCCTAACTGCCCCGCACTCTAATTATTGCGTAGAACTTGCCCACTCTAAAGATATAACCGGTCAAGAGCGAGTCAGGCTCGCGCACCGAGGGTTCCGTTCCGATTTCTGAAAAAGTTTGCTGTTTAGAGACATTTTTATTGCGTTGACTTAGAAGCCTGTTTTTGTCACATCTCCAAGGAACCATAGACTTACGTATTTGATATTAATTTTAATTTGATACTAGAGGTATCGCGTTCCTGAGAAAAAGGGTCTTGAAAAAATGGCAGACAGACAGACAAACGGACAACGAAGTGAAAAAATGAACCCTTATAGGGTTTAATTTTTTCCTTTTTTGGTACGGAACTCTAAAAAAACTGTATGCAATCTATTTATCTATAAAAATAAAAAGAGAAGTCCTGACTGACTGACTGACTGACTGACGCATCAACGCCCGGCCCAAACCATTGGACCGGATTAGAAATTTGAAATTTTGCACAGAGGTTAGCTTTATAATTTAGACTAGGACTAAGGAAGCATTTTCGTTTCCGTGGAATATTTTCCGACATCCACGCGGGTGAAGCCACGCGGATAGTGCTAGTTGAAAATAATGTTCGACAGTTCTTATTATTGGTTTTAGAGCTATAAATTTTTTTGGGACCGAACCGAATCCATTCTTTACGATTGTTGTATTAAATGAAGAATCGATGCCAAAACTTTACACTCCCACAATCCGCCAAACAGTAGCCCAGTTCATTATCTCCTCAGCTAAGACACTTATAATCAAGCAGCCACATCTATCGTCTAATCATCGCGCTCGCTCCCACATAGTCACAAGCAGAGCCGCTAATTAAGTTCGACTCTACGCTCATACGGACGGATTAATTTCGGTTTACCGGGCGCCTGAGCGGTTGCCATAGTAACGCGTCAATGCGATTTATGTAATTTTACCTGTACGTCGTTAATAGTGTTTAGTGGGTGTGAGATGGAAGGAAAATGGGAATTTGTTGATGATATTGTGGAAGATATATATATGATATAGATATGTGGGTGATATTGTTGAGATGCTAGAAGAAATGTTGTTACTGAAGGCTATGTACAAGCATATTGTGACTACATGTAGCGATGCGCAAGGCACGCACGGCATGCAATGGATTTTGGTTTCTTTGTATGAAGAAATGAAAATGCAGTGGACGCAGTGCTATATGAATGCATACAAAGTAAAGCGAAATCCGTTGAGTGCCGTGCGTGTGTTGCGGCCGGGCGGCGCGGACCAGTGAACGTTCACCTTTATTATCATGAACAAAATGAACATTTTCAGAATATTCATTCTTTTATACAGGGTGAAATTGAATAGATGCGACAAAATTTAAGGGGGTGTTCTACGCATCAATATGAACAACTTTTACTATGGGACCAAACCTGAAATCGCGAAAAAAAAATCACCTGTTCAGTACATTTAATGTTCGCATAATTCGTCAAAATGTACTGAACAGCTGATTTTTTTTTCGCGATTTCAGGTTTGGTCCCATAGTAAAAGTTGTTCATATTGATGCGTAGAACACCCCCTTAAATTTTGTCGCATCTATTCAATTTCACCCTGTATTAAGAAATGCTCTATAATTGATTCAATTACATAACATTTTTATATTTACGTTTTAATTGTTAATCCAATATTATACATTACCTACACAACTTCCAATAATTACTTGATTGTGTTGTGACAGCTAGTCTTGGAAAATACTTTTCTAAGAACGTCACTCTGTTCAATAATATACTGGTTGTGTTGAAAGTATACAAGAATTTTATTCGGACAAACTCCTGCTGATTTTTTTTACCAATATATTTTAATTTACATAATTTCAAATCTAACAGTCTTAAAAAATAATAATATGTACACGTATAAAAAAAAACTGGACAAGTGCGTGGCGACCCACGTACAATGAAGGGTTCCGTAGTTGCAAAGAATTTAATCCAAAAACAAACTTAACATTGGATATCAAAAAAAAAAAAAAAAAATACGCACAATTTTCGGACTTTTTCCTTTACTTCTGCTGAGAGATCTTGCTTCTTGCCAAATTTCATTATTCTAGGTCAACGGGAAGTACCCTATAGGTTTTGATTTACTTGAGACAGTTGCGAGTGTCAAAATGTGTCGCAAAATGGCCGTATTTTTTTATTGCGTTGCCTTAGAAGCTTGAGTTTTTTAGGACTTCAAGAGACCATAGACTACGTATTTGATATTAATTTCAACTTGATACTTTTATGCGTTCCTCAGAAAAAGAGTCTTGACATACTGACAACTTTGAAAATATTTTTTTATGTGTTAGAATTACAAATTATCAATTTTCGGACTTTTTCCTATATCTGTGTTGTTAGACCTTGCTTCTTGCCAAATTTCATGATTCTATGACGACGGGAAGTACCCCATAGGTTTTGATTTACTTGGGCATTTTTTTTTAAATTGCTACCTACTTTGAAAACAGCTTACTAATATTGTTTTGGATATTTTAGCAAATTCTTGATTTAGTCGAATGATAAATTTTACGAATTTTGCTAGGTATGTACCTATTTATTTTTATTATATGGAGCTTATTTCAAATAATATATGTAAATAAATAGTAACTTAGATACGTTTTGGTCATGACCGTTACCAAATAATAAGGACAGTACTGCAAGACGTAAGATGCCACATTTCAGGATTTCATTTTGTTACTTTTTTTTTTAAATCTCAGTTGGCAATTTAAGTAAAAACGAAAACGAGTCTTTTGAAACTATTTAATAATTACTCGACACTTCTATGTTATAAAAATGTTAATTATTTGCAACTTGTATGTATGGGACATCCCATAAGTGGGTTGGTAGACATTTTGACGAAAATGCCCACTTGCGAGTATCAAAAAATGTAGCATAAATGGCCGTTTTTTTTATTGCGTTGACTTAGAAGTTTGATCTTTTAGAACTTCAAGGGACCATAGACCTACATATTTGATATTAATTTCAGCTGGATACCTTCATGCGTTCCTGAGAAAAACGGTCTTGACAGACTGACAGACGGACAAACAAGTGATCCTATAAGGGTTCCGTTTTTTCCTTTTGAGGTACGGAACCCTAAAAAATGAGGAGAAATAAACATAGGGCATCAAAAAAATCGTCCGCATCGCTGTCGACAGGAAAAGTGCCCAAAAGGCTGGCAAATTGCCACGTTGTATGGCAATGCTAATTCTTTGTCCAAAAAATAGGCCCGCCTTTTGGTCTTGTGAGAGTCGACCAACCACCAACTCCTGCTTCGTTACATATATCGTGTTATATATGTTAAGAAATCCCATCAACTGTTGGTGTATCTCACGAAATGAAAATACATCAAATATCTTCATATACATTACGAGACGCACCCATAGAAACGATCATTCGTTTCCCACAATTTTCAAAAGGAAAAATGCTGTAGGTGCCAGACGTCCTTTAAAATGCAGTAAGTGAAGGGAAGCTAAAGAAAATTAGCTCAATAGTAGACTGAAATGTACGAGTCTTATGCAACGCCGGACGTTTGGACTACCAGAATGTTTTTCTTCGCTCAAATTGTCGAGAAAGTTCGCCATTTTGTAAAAATGGGAGTCATTGGGAGACTCGTGTGAAGCAGATGTTGTTCAGGAACTGAAATTGCTTTGTGCATCAAGTAGCTTAATCAATTTAGTATTATTTTTTTTTTCATAAGTATGTTGTTTTAGTCGTATAATAATAATACTAGCCTATTACTGTCCCACTGATAATAATCACACTAAAATTATAAAGGCGAAAGTTTGTGAGTGTGTGTGTATGTTTGTTACTTCTTCACGCTCAAACGGCTGGACAGATTTGGATGAAATTTGGTATGTATATAGCTTATACCCTGGATTAACACATAGGCTACTTTTTATACCGGTATACGCGGGTGAAACCGCAGGGCGCAGCTAGTAGGTTGATAACAGAGCAGTGTTAGCTCAGTGACACATTTGTAGTCTTAACTCTGTTTAATAAAGTCCCAACTTCTAGTAATTTAAACAAAAAATGCTATTAGTAATGTCACCAGAACATAATTATGTGTTTAATCGAAGACTCGAAGGCAAACTAGTCAATTTAAGTGCCCCTATATTATGAAAACACACCTTAAACTTTCTCCTATTCTTGTCTGGAAAGTCTTTCCTTCGCAATACCTTGATTGACAGCCAAACCCAGCCATTATGAGAGTGCCCTTTCGTAAAAGCTAGGTGACTCTAGCGCAGCAAGGTGACCCTTGAAATTCATAAATCAAGAAAGTTACCGTTGCAAGGTTGCCTTCAACTACTAAGAGCGGATTTCACCAATTAAATTGAACGCAATCAGCACTTCTAAACTGCGTTCAATAATCCGTAACAATTTTGACACTGACAGCTCCGGAACGCGGTTTAGGTTTATTCTACCATAAGGTGACCAACACTCTGGTGCGAATTATCGCGCGAAAAAGAGACTGCGATTCCTTCTACAGTTGCGTCACCCATGTGCGTTGAGTAGCATATGACTTCATAAAACAAATAATATTGTATTGATTTAATATGAAATTATGTATGCATTTACATTTTATTTTATTCTAATTTATTGTGTTGCAATATTGTGAAATTTTATTTTATGTTATATAGCTATTACTTAGCTGAATTATATGTTTTTTTTTTAATATAAAAATGTACGAATGTGCCACGCAAAAAGTTGTATCTGTGCGTGAGAGCCTAAGGCTGGGTTGCACCATAATAGTAGTTAAAGTAAAGGTTTATGTCAAGTTGCACAGTAACTGTAACGGTGACTACTGCGAAATGTGTAGCACCGCCATATTTATCAGTTTAGTTAAAGTTATCAGGGCATGTACGCGTCTGACAGCAGTGACAGATATTTAACATTAACAATAACATTTTCTGTAGTTTCTGCCTATTCCATGGGAAGAAGGCGTGAGTTTATGTACTATGTATGTAATAACATTAATCAGTGAAAGGTGGACGGTTAAAGTTACAGTTAAAGTAATGACGTCAGCTAACAAATCGTCAAATGGAGGAACCCATTTTTTGTCTAACAAGTACTTTAACTGAAGGTGCGATGTTTGTTATTGTTAAATTAAGATGGTGCAACCGACCCTTATATGCAAAATTCTACTGCAAATGATTTTTTGTCTTGTCAAAATGTACTATCATTGATATTGACGGCAAAAGGCTTCATTTCAAATGACTGGCTTCTGTTTTTAATGATAACATTTGAGCTCCTTTGAAACTTAAAGCTTCAAAGACATTGTTTAGGTTCAATGCATTTTGATGAAAAGTAGAGGATTACAGGGGTATTAGTGAGGAATCTTGATTGGTTGAATAGCTGCAATTTGATTGGCGATACGTTTTGTGTAAAGAAATTAAACCTTAAGAGCGTTGGCTCCGTACGGCATTTCATACAAACTTTCAAGTCCTTTTTTATCGAAATGAATGATCCAATTTTAATGAAACTTCATACGCATAAGCAGGATACATAGATCTAAAAAGTTAGTTAAGAACATTTTCGAAAAATAGTGTTGAAAAATAGTGTTGCAGCTAAATTCGACCAATTTTAAATGTTCCATAGAAACAGAAATTTCCAATTATCTTTTTTTAAATAAGTCATTTCGAAAATGTTCTTAAACTTTTTAGACCTATTTATCCTGCTTATTTGTATGAAGTTTCATTCTCTGCTTATGCGTATGAACGCTCTTAAGATCAAAATGAATCTTTGTTTAAGACTACTTTATTTCAGAGGCACTAAACTTTCAAATGAATATAACAAATCATAATGTTACAAAAAAAATCTCTATTTAAGCACTCTAATTATGACAACTAATCTATACTCATTATAAAATAAGTCGCTTTTCGTGTCTGTCTGTGTGGCCGCGTTGTTCTTCTAAACTACGCAATGCATTTTGATGCGGTTTTCAATATGATTTAGAGAATTTACTCCGGAAGGTTTTTAAGTATAGTACATTAATATCCTTAATAATAAAAATAAATATCCTTGGACATTTCACACAACGCCATCTAGTCCCAAGCTAAGCAACCTAATGCTTGTGTTATGGTAACGAGATGGCTGATAAACTACTTATATACACTTTTTTTTTTAATACATACATATTATACATAGAAAAACACCCAGAATCGGAACAAATACTTGTAGGTCGTACAAATATTTATTCCGTGCGGGAATCGAACCCGCGATATGCGACATAGATATAATATAGAAAACTTCATGTTTTGTCAAGTCGTAAAAACCGTGCGAAACAGGGCCGGGTCGCAATATTAATAATAATCATAAAATATGCATTTTTAATGAACATTTTTTGAACCTATAAATAAAAAAAAAACGGTACCTACATTTCGACCTGTCTTACCAGGGGCCTCTGTAAATAAGACAAATAACAATTAAACCTAACTATTTGGCAAACTGGGTTAATGATAAGCCTCTTTAAGTGATAAATATGTTGTCCAGGTTACACTATATTAATATTGAAACTATCTTAGACTAATAAAGCGCCAAAACTAGATCATTATAATCGAATATAGTATTCGTAATAATCACACCTTTCACCTCCTTCCCAAAAATTTCGCCAAACAGCGAAAAAATCATACTAAACCTCATACGAGGTCGATTCATTTCTCGCGGGATCATTAACTTAAGCCCAGATAAGCCTTATTACAAGGGAATAAGGTCTATAATTGGCATTGATGGTGCTTGCAGTGTTAGAAGTCGGAAGTCCGCCGTGTCACGCCGGACCGGACCTGTTCACTCGAAAATGAAACCAATTAAGACTGTGGTCCAAGTTTCATGTGTCAGCGGTTTTAACATGACTAACATTTTGGAAAACTATGTCTACCTATGTTCAGTTATATCTTGTAGGGAAGGAAGTTTCTTGTCGTTTAAACCGTAAATAATTTCTAAAAACATAGAGTCCTCTAAAAGCAAAGCAGTTGTCATCGAAACTATCAAAAAGTTACATCTCTTTACCGATCTAAGTATTTTTTAAACATACAATTTCACACTAATATTATAAAGGTAAAAGTTTGCGAGTGTGTGTGGGGGTGTGTTTGTATCTGGGGGCACGGGAGTGCTCCCGCCAAGACGAGCCAAGCGAAGCGCAAGGGCACTACCTACCTTTTCTCGAAGCACTCCGTCGTATTTTTGAACCTTCCTAACTTGGGTTTGGATTATACCAGATAAATAAAATTTTCGGGAAATGATTTCAGTGGTTGACTTATTAAACATATAAAGTTTCAATTGCATAGCTCTTATACTTTAGATTTTATTGATATCTAAAATACCCCGATTTCGCCTACATATCATAAGCAACTTACAAAAAGAAATGAAATCCCACCAAAAACATTTTCATGTAAAATGTTGCCAAGACGAGACCACATATAGCTCGCACTGACAAAAAGCTATTAGATCTCATGTAGAGCCAAGCTTCTAACTCTACACGCCCTAACTCTCCAAGCCCTAACTTCACAAACTCTACACCTTAATCAAAATATGAGGCTTGGCCGTTTCGTTACTACAAGAACTATTGTATAACAGAAAAGTACCTAATGAACAGTGGATACATTTTTCACCTTGCGCCCACATGTGATAGTTTTTGGTGGGATGTTTGTTACTTCTTCACGCTCAAACGGCGTGACCAATTTGGATCAAATTTGGTATGTAGATAGCTTATACCCTGGATTAACACATAGGCTACTTTTTATCCCGGTCTACGCGGTTAAAACCGCGGGACGCAGCTAGTTATGCGATAAAAATACTACTTTGGCGTTTAAAATAATGTCATCAATACACAAGCTAAATTAAGAGAGTAACAGATTAATTCTGTTATTCTGTTGGATAAATAAATTTTAAAAAATCTGCATAAACGCTTTAAGTTTGTAGTTTATAGAACACTCTTTACCACTTACTTAAACTCGACGACGTCTGCTGTCGATTTCAGTATTGACCTCTTAGAAATTACACTTTGGGAATTGGAAACATTTTAGGCAATAACAAAAATTAAACCTTTGCACGTACTGTTGCTATTTCGTAGTTTCAATGTTAAAAAGTTTATGGATTCAATGCATTTGATTCAAACTTAGCTAAGAAGTCTTTGGCAATATGATTGTAGGTAGATGTTAAGAGGAAATGCGGGTGCTCTTTTCTCCATACAAACGCTATCGCCTGTTTTCTTTCTAATTAATGACCATAAAGCATTGCTGTGCCCTAGCAGGGTTCATGTTTGAAACAGAAACTATGTACCTAACATCTTGTAGACAACATGAATGCAATAAATAAATAAACCTGGCGAAAGCAAATCAATCTGCCTAGCCTTTTCCCAACTATGTTGGGGTCGGCTTCCAGTCTAACCGGATGCAGCTGAATACCAGTATTTTACATGGAGCGACTGCCTATCTGACCTCCACAACCCAGTAACTGGGTAATACGATACCTCTTGGTAAGACTGGTTGTCAGACTTTCGGGCTTCCGACGACCCGTAACGACTGTCAAAGATCCACGAATGACAGCCGGGACCAACGGCTGAACGTGCTTTCCGAGGCACGGAGGAGTCTCGCGGTATGTAAAAAATGGTCACCCATCCACTGACCAACCCCGGAAAGCGTAGCTTAACCTGATGGATCGACCCGTGCGGCTGTTATTACTTAGCCACGAGCTCCTATATAATATAAACCCGGGCGAAACAAAACGCGAAAAAAAAAAGAAAATTTAAATCTTAGTTTCTAAAAAAAATATTTTCATTGATATAAAAACTAAATATATAAGCAATGATTTTATACAGAAATATAAATATGAGCTACTTGTATGCTATGTTTTCTTTTTTGATAAGATATTATTTTATAAGAACTGGAACCCTCAAAAAATGCTCAAAATTGCCTATTCAGACCGCTATCAACAGAGGCCTAGTGTACAAATTTGACAATTATTAACGAAAAAAGAAAAACATAGGGCCATAGTATCCTTCTTATTGAGTTTATGAAATATCATTTAAACTGGTCCAATATTGGAGGAGGAAATAGGCAAGAGCCAAACTTCAAAATATGACTTTTTACATAGGCTATGCAGTCGGATCTGCAGTTGTCCTTATCGCACTAATTCGAGGGCGTAGCGCTCGCAGAGCGACAGCAATACTTTCTTCAAATACATTTCAAAAGTCTCACCATGCCCTAATAATAGGAATGAAAATGTGACGCAAAGTCTTTTCGTACCTATTCCACGTAATATTGGAAAGATTTGCTATTGTAAGTAAGATCATTGGATTTCCTTGAAATATGATTAGGTATAAATAAGGCATTGTAACGTAACTGCAACTTAACATAGAAATAACGTCATCTACTTTGTGTTTAATACAACAAAGACCTCGCTTTTCTATAAGTTACCTAAATACTAAACTAGATCTTTTTTTGTCAACTCCTTAAGAGGAAATGTGGGTGCTCTTTTCTCCATACAAAAAGATACAAACGCTCTCGCCTGTTTTCTTTCTGGTTAATGACCATAAAGCAATGATTTTTTACAGAAATATAAATATCAGCTACTTGTATGCCCCTATGTTTTCCTTTTTGATGATATTTTATTATTATAAGGACTAGAACCCTCAAAAAATACTCAAAATTGCCTATTCAGACCGCTGTCAACAGACGCCTAGTGTACCAATTTGACAACTATTAACGAAAAAAGAAAAACATAGGGGCATAGTATATATCCTTCTTATTCAGTTTCTGAAATATCTTTTAAATTGGTCCAATATTGGAGGAGGAAATAGGCGAGAGCCAAACCTCGAATTGTGACTTTTTACACAGGCGATTTAGTCGAATCTGCAGTTGTCCTTATCGCACGAATTCGAGGGCGGAGCGCTCGCAGAGCGACAGCAATACCTTCTTAAAATACCTAATTTTCAAAAGCCTGCCCCCATTTCCTCTTAAAGATTATCTTAAAGGAACCTCTTCTGATAACTCAAAAGGTAAGTTCAACCTTAAGTTGAATCAAACATTTAAGAGACAAGTTTCCGAACAATCATTCTTTTCTTACATTCAAAGCTAAGAAGTTCAGCAAGAATGAATTGTAATTCATTTGTTTTAATCAAGTCCCTTCCAAAGAGTCCACGTAAAGTTTTTTTTTTATTGTCAGTTAGAGGTACCATAAAACTTGAATTCAATTAACCTTTCTTCTAAAACACAGGACAAGCAGAATGCCTATAAAATGGGAAGATACGAGCAATTCGTTTAGACTCAGTGCTCGAGAAAGGACGATAGTGTCTAGGCAATAAAGTCCATTGTTATTATGTGAGTTTCGGAGATTTTTTCGAGGTTTATGCCTGGCCTCAGGATGTATGGAACTATAAAAGGATTATTGCCGGAATGAGCCGTACGTCATACGTCTAAATAATGTACGGCGTAAGTGCCATTGTATTTTTGCTTGTTTTTTTGTATTCTCAAAAGACTTGTGTTTAGGTACCGTTTACCGTAGTAGGATTACCACACGTATTCCGCTTAGTACAGCCAACTAAAAACAGATAAAAACCGTTTCAGCTCACCGCAATCATTAGTACCACAACACATTACCGACATCCTCTTCAAATAGAGAAAGAAAGAAAAAGAAGATAAAAGAGATTTGTGCTCACAAAAGCCGAAACTCCGTGTGGACACAACAAAGTCTATGAAAAAATATTCTTGATTCTCTTTTTATGTCTACGGTACAGTTTTTTAAAACATTACGTATGGGAACAGGATTTGCTCATGTTTAAAGCATTATCTTTTTCATTTCGAATAGACTAACAAGAGAATGAATGCAGAAGTTTTTATGATTTATTTGATTAGAGATGTATGTAATGGGAGACTTGTTAATTCCTGCGTTACCCTTAGGGTTAAATTTCTTAAAACATGTGTGCTTTGCGGCTCAATAAAATTTCAACCTTTAACACCACATATTATCATAAAATATTTACCTCGAAAAGAAGTTATTCCACCTTTTCGAGAACCCCACGAATGAATTTCTGATATTTAAATTGTTTTATCACTTTCTAGGAAAACTCACGTTATCCAGAATCCACACCACAATACATTGCATATTCGAAAAACCGATGATACGTGGAAATATGAATTCGTATAACGTATATGTACATGTAGTGAAATATTCGGCAGTATTGGTGCATTCGCTCACCATTCGAATAGGGGTTTTCATTTACATCTGAAAACATAGAGTCATCGATGTAAAAACGAATCCCAATAAACCGTATGGTAGCATGCAGTGTGGCCAAAGTTGTTTCAGTTATTTTTCTGTTTGTATTATTTTGGAAATTAATACTGGACGTTGGGATTTTTTCTTTGGCCTTATTTCCTGATATTCGATCTGAAATTCTGTTTATATTTGACTGTAAATATTGACTGACGATTACTGAAAGTACTTGCTTTCCAGCTATCACTACTCTGTTACTGTTTGACATTCGGAAATAAAACCATGTTTCGTTGTTCCAATAATTTTGTTACCAATTAAAAAAAAAAATTAAAATTTTCGTTTTAAAATTTAAAACTCACCAAAAATTTTCAGATTCTAATATTGGTTTACAACAAAAAATATAGTTGGCAACTGTAAACACGAGACTTTTTGACTGACATGCGAAATATTGGCTCTCTGTCGCTTTCCAAATATCAACAGACTTGCTATTTATTTATGAGTTTCGGCTCATGTTAAATATTACTTTTTCATTTGACGAACGCTGAACTGCGCTGTGTTAGAAACTTTCTGTTTCAAAGCGGATTTTAATTTTGATTTGTAAAACTGAAAATACTTTTTTTTATTTTTGTGTCAGGATAGGTTATTTTATTTTTGTATGTTTGTTTTTATGTTTATGTTATAGTTAATTAATAAAATAATATAATTTAAATCGTCAATCCGCATCGTTGACCAAACATAGTTGTACCAACAACGCCTGTTTCAAATACTCAAATAATAATTATATTGTAATAAATTTATCGTTGTAATTTAATAGTACCCATGCAGTCATGTAATCGTTTTCAATCATTTGTATGTAAATATTGGCAAAGCATAGCGCACTAATTAATTTTTTAAGATCTTTTTATGTATTACCTATGTTTAACAAATAAATTATTCTTATTCTTATTCTTATAGACAATCAATTATTAACTTTAACTTTTGAATTTCTCGTTTTCGCTTCATTTGTCGAATGGGTTGCCTAGTTTGTATTAGTAAGTAGTTTATTTTGAGTTTTATTTGTAAATAAACAATTTTTTATTTCTTTCAATGGACAGTATCTCTTGTGAAGCCTCTGGTAACAGAATTTACTGAAACTATGAAAAAGGCGGAAAGTTTAAATCATCTGGGGCTATTTATGAAAGCATTGTGATAAGTAATCATTTTTTAAAGATGACAAATTGGAGGAAGCCCTAAAAGGGTCCGTAACATAATTTAAAAAAAAGTGTACTTGTTTTTAAAAGTAATTTTTCGTAGTCTATTTTCTATGGTAGTTTTAGTAATCCATTTGTCTAATTTCTTTCTTGGTGATGGAATTAAAGGCTATATTATATTATTATTAGATGTTACATCAACCAAACTCAATTGAACCGAACTTAAATTAAATCAAATAAACATCAGTATCCAAGCCGCCAGTATCAATTAGTGATTATGCAAATTGGATAGTCCATCGGTATATAATCTGATTCACTTAGGTCGAGCCTACCCGTGGCACATAACACATGTTGAATCGTGAACCTGCTAACATACTACTTGTGGGATATGAAATATTACCTTAGAGACAGTAACGAAAATATTTATACTCCATTTGCAATAAGATTAGACATTTAAAAAACCTTTTTAACAGTCCGTTCAACCGATTTTGACTTTTATTCCGTAGGCTTTAGGATGGCATTAATGGTAAAAACATGCTTACAATACTAATTGTTTACTGCAGCTGCCATTTGTCATGCCACCAACTAGTGTCCGACCGAAACTGGTTTTTACGACCGAAACCGAAACCGAAACCGAATTTCGGCAACGGTCTCAGTTTCGGCCGAAACCGAAACCGAAACTTCCTTACAAGGATCATGTTTTGAGGGAAAAATAAATAAAACGTTATTATAATCAGTCAGTTTTATTTTTAGTTTTCCATAACTACTAAAATGGTAAAAAGGAACCCTTATGGTGTGACTCAGTCTGTCTGTCTGTCCGTATGTCACAGCTGGATATCTCATGAACTACTTATACTATCAACTTAAAATTTGGAACAGTTTTAGATGACGTTTGTCCAACTACACTCATGGACAAATTTAGAGGAACGCAAAAAAAAAGTGTTTTTAAAACACCATGAACACCAAATGTCATGGATATTTGTGACAATTAAGTTTATTAATTTGGATATTGCTTATTAGTCGTTAATTTAAAATTGCAAACGTCGAAAAACAAATGACCAAATGACAAAAATTAACCAAATTAGGAAAAAAATAAAATTTTACATGAAAGTAACATTTTTGTAACTCATTATTTTTATTATTTTTTTCATAAGGGCTTAGGAACGGCTATAACGTAGGCTAGAATCAGTACTTAATTTTGCCCCTTCTAACTCTTCGAACTGCTCCCAGTGGCCTTGGCATACTCCTAATCAAGTTATCAATAAAACCTTTAGAGGTTGCGTAACATTCTTCCTGTAATGCGTTTTTAAGAGCTCTCTAATTAGCGGGGGCAGGATGTCTTTTCTTAATTTGTCTTCCAAGCTTATCCCATGCATCCTCTATGGGGTTAAGTCGGGCGAGCGCGTTGGCCACTTGAAAACATTGATTTCAACGTCTCGAAGGTATTCGACATCTACGGGCGCAATATAGGGGAGTGCGTTATCATGCATAAAAACTAGTCTATCTCCTTTATAAGGGGCAAATGGCATTGCAATTTCTTCCAAAGTCTCAGTTACATATCGTGCCGCTATTAGTGACCCATTTTCAATGACGCGGAGTTCCGTACGTGGCCCCTTACAAATGCCCCCCTATACCATAGCTGACCCTCCACCATACGCCTCTTTTCCAATGATGTTGCACTGAGTGTACCTTACTCCCGCGCGTCTCCACACTTTAATCCTTCCAACATCTGGCTTCAGACAAAATCTGAACTCATCTGTGAATAGAACTTGACTCCAAGCTTCGTTATTCCAATTTTCGTAAATGCGAGCAAAATTAGCTCGAACTACTCGATGGTATGTGGCAAACAGGGGGTCACTGGCAGGCAAGTGTGAACTTATTCCGGACGATTTTAGTCTTCTTCTCACAGTTTTTGTGCTTATTGTAACCCCTCGAACTTCTTGGAGCTTCGTTCTTACCTCAGAAGAAGTTAAAGTCCGGTTTCTAAGCACGCTGCTAACGATGAACCGGTCATCTCTGGTCCCAGTTTTCCGTTTAAGTCCCTGTCCTGCGAGTCTCGTATCGGTTCATTTATTTCGATAAAAAAGGACTTGAAAGTTTGTATGAAATGCCGTACGGAGCCAACGCTCTTAAGAAAAAAATATTAATTGCGTCTTAAAAATACTTAAAATAGATGAGGTGTTTATTTGAGTAGGTACTACCTAAGGCCGTGCGCACGGCGCGGGCGCCCGCGTGGCGTACTGTTTTCATGTAATCTCATAGATCAGTGCAGCGCAGCACACATGGGATTACATGAAAACAGCACGCCACGCGGGCGCCCGCGCCGTGCGCACGCCTAACGCAGCGCACGGCCTAAAAGAAAAATCTACTTACTAGGTAGATTCTTCTTTTGAATATTATTCATGGTTTTAAAAAATATTAAACATAAAATTACTTATTTACGTTGTTCACAATAGGTCTATGTACTGGACACTACCACCAACGCAATAGAAGTCAAAATCGGCTGACGTTTCTTTCTCGTTGGTTAGATAAAAAGTACCAGAATATCCTTTTTTGTGCTACAAACTATTAGACATCAGTTTACAGTTTTATAATCATTAATATATTTTAAAAAATACATAGTAAATATAAAATATTGCAGGAAAAAAAACTTTAAACAAAAAATATACTAAATAGTAAAAAAACTTAAAAATTAAGATGATGTTTTTGAAGACTATGAGTACCTATGACTATACACCCCCATAGTCATAGGTACCCGTAGTCTTCAAAAACATCATCTTTCGTCATTTTTAGGGTTCCGTACCTCAAACCCCTTATAGGATCACTTCGTTGTCAGTCTGTCTATCTGTCAGTCTGTCAAGACAAGAATGTATTGAATGGTTCAAACTATTATTCATAACTAGCTGGCTTGCCCAACAAACGTCCTGTCCAAATTTCAATAGTTCATACAAAATTCCCATAGGAAACACACTTTCAGCTTTCCCGAATTTTCCAATTTTCCCGGCAACTTTCCAATTTTTCTTTCCTCAAACTTCAACGAATATTTGAAAAAAAATAATTTCCGAATCGGTCCAGATGTTCTCGAGTTTTGCACTTAGCAACACATTTAGCCATTCATTTTTATTTATGTAGATAATTCAATGCCTATTACTGGCAATTTTTATTAAAATAGTTTTTTTAAACTCCAACTTGCAGATCTTATATCTTGCGTTAAAATTTACCATCCACTCCAGATGTACGGTTCCGGGTTCGTACTTGAAAACGAATTGGATCTTTATCATCCCAATGCTTAATTAGATTAAATCTAGCCACGACATAATTCATTGCAATTCTAAGCCAATTTTAATTAATTCCCCAATAAGGCCAATACTTCCGCTATCAGGCCAGTCCGCATCGCATCGCCTATTCCGCGGCCTGAGCCTAAGACCGTGCAACATTGTTTCCTCAACGTGACTGCAGAGAGCCGACGAGGATTAAGTTCTATACTCCTATTGTGCTTCAGTTTAGTTCGCAGTGGGCGATGCTGCGTGAAATTCTTCTTCGTCCCTGTGTAAATCGAAGTAATGATTCGTCATCATCCGACCGACCGTGGGTGTTAAGAGAGACTTATCGATGAGTTATTGGATCTATCTTAATACGTTGTTTTGTTTTATTTCTTCGCAATTTGACCTTTATACGTGGGTGATAGAAATATTACATTATTTTAACTTAGTTTTGCCAGCGGCTTCGCTCGCGTGGAAAATATCTCACGGGAACGTACTACCGGGAATTCCTTCCTTATTCCTTGTCTGCATTATAAAGGAAACCTCTGTGTAAAATTTCTGGCCGGGCGTTGATGAGTCAGTCAATCAGTCAGTCAGGATTTCTTTTTTTATTGATATAGAAGATAGATAGATATTCCCATGAAATTTATAGACTACTCATTAATTTTACACCCCGCTCACGAGCCTTTGAATTTTCTGGGAAGCAAAATTATCAATGTATTTTCCAGGAATCAAGTTAACAATTTGTTAAGTCATCACGGAGTAAAGAAAGAAGAGTATCATCAACAGCTGATCAGAGTTTAAGTTACTACTACTGTACTGGTACTGGTTGCAGCAATTACAAAAACAACAAAATAACCCTCACTTCAACAAATTGCCTATTCGTTTTTTGAAAATTGTTGAAGTTTTTTTTTTCATTTTTGTCACAACCATGTTCGAAAATTGAAAACAGACGGAGATTTTGTAAATGCTCCACATGCACTATTAGTGCCCACAGTGGGCAAGGGATTATATCTTCAATGTGATGGTTCAGAACATTGAGCTACGTTGTTGCTAATGGACTGAGTGCATCTACCCTCTGACCCATACACTCGGCACTCAAATATAGGCGCGAAAAATTACGCTTCATTGGCATGAGCCTTTAGGAGAACCATGAGGTTCTGCCTTAAAGCCCTGGTTCCAAGCTTGGTTGAGCTCGGTGTGTAAGTGAAATGGCGTTATGGCTGTCTAGTTTGACGCACGAGATAAAATATTCTCACGCGCACCGGAATTATGTCGTAATAGTGCAAATAAAATCGTGTAAAATTAGAAATTAACTATTTAATAAAAAGTAATCCATCACTGGATGCAGTTTGGAATTTGACATTTCATGGTATATTTTTAATTATAATTATAATTGCTAATGAAGGGATAAACAGCTTTTAAAGATTATTAGGAGGTATGTTTAAAGATTTTTTTGGTGCATTAAAGTATGTTTAATTATGTTTTGGCTTCCATCACTGTATGCGAAAAGGACTTGAAAATATCATATTTTTTTTACATGTCAAAATTATTTACGGTTTATGAGATACACAGCTTTAAAAAACCACCTTTTTGATCGTTTTCAGGAAATCTGCACCTTAACCCTTTGGAACCTTGCCTACGAGTAAATGGTAGGTAAATATACAGGGTGTAAGGGACAGCCTCCGCAAACTAACAGGGTGCATATTTCTCAGGAAAATTTTCATTTGTTTATCGTTTTTTTAGTTACAATTCCTTTATTTCAATGTAAAATTACATTATCTCTATTTATGAAAATAAAACAGCAAAAAAAAAAAAAACCAGCAATGGATGTTGAAATACTCTAACGAACGACGCGTGAAATCAGCTGTTCACTTTCTGCCTAGCTACAGAGTTCATCGAACTCACAGCATAGCTATTACCTACCCCTCCCAACCAGTAGCAGACGCTCCGATTTGTGCACAAAATACAAACAAATCAGGTTTATTTGATTCCCATAACGTTCCTGAAATAATTTCATGTACCGGTCATCTTAGTATGATATACTGAATTCACTCCAACAGTCCGCGGAGGGCCGTCCCTTACACCCTGTATAGGCGGGTTGAATATTACAGGAGAATGTACAGCAGCATATTGCTTTGTTCCTTTTAGGTGAAGCTTCGATACACTTTCCAAGAACTCATAAAATGTGGCCATATTTCTATCACAACTATTTATTGCTCTAGTAAGAGATCATTATTCCAAAGGCTGGTACAACAAGTATCTGGTTACGTCGCAGTATTGATGCTCTGACCAAGTAAAGCAACGACTAGACACCAAAATCTCCGACGCTACAACAGTACCAAAAATCGTCACAAATAGAGGGAGATCGTCAAAAAGTTTAGTCGGTTGTGTCACATCACTCAGATATGAGCAAACGATTAAAAGGAGGAAGATGTCGCAGTACCTGGGTTAATTTATTCACCCGGCTTCACCCGGAAATTATCCCACGAGAATGTACTATCGGGATAGAAAGTATCTTATTTTCTAATTCAGGTCATGGTCTACCCGTGTGCAAAATTTAATCCAAATCTATTCAGCCGTTTTTGCATGAAAACGTAACAAATAAATAAATTCCCTTTTGCATTTATAGTATCAGTTAGGATTAGGATTAATTAAAGAGTAACAATGGTACTCTTTATTAGGTATTAGGTAGAGTAATATACATTTATCCTACTACTAAAAACACAGGCAAGATATCAAAAAAAATACCTAGCCAACTAGTTGATGCAAATCCAGCAATTTCTCGAGACACTTCAGGCAAAAGCAATGCTTCTAAAACGATGGTCGCACTGTATGGCGGGCGCGGCAGGCAATCAATTAACGGCACTCCCTGGTTACACTATATGTTTACAGTGCTCCCTCATTACTTACTGGACGAAGCTGCTCCTTCCCTATTTATGCCAAGGTTTCTTATTGACACGGTGGTAAAAATAGCTTCGAGGTATGAGCGGTTTTGAGGACAAGTTTCGAGTTTAAGTTGTTAAGGTAAATCATATTATGGAGCTTGGGATTGTGTCAGTTATTGATAGTGATATAATCGATTTCATTGTGTTCCTTTTTTTTCTTATTTTGGTAGTCTAGACATAATTTTCTTTGCCTTCCTTGAACCTTATACACATTCTAGCAAGATCAGACCCAGCTTCTCTAAAATGAATAGTTTTGTTTGTGATTAAAACTTAAAAATAAAATACAACCAAATTGAAAAATAACTTTATTTTCGGAAGTCGGTGTCTGGTTAAATACATGTATTTTCGATTTTTTTGCCACTGACTTCCGAAATTAAAGTTATTTTTCACTTTGGTTGTATTTTATTTTTAAGTTTTAAACTTTTTTAGCCGTGGTACCTAACTCACACAAATTCTAATACCACTATCTACAAAAAAAATAGAACATCATCCACATAAAAGTGGGGAAAAAATACGTATTATTGAAGCTAACTCAAAAACTTGTGTAGTAGTAGCCAAGGAAATAAATTTTATATGGGACTAACTATGAGGTATACTGTCCTTATTAAAACAAGAATCTTTCAAATCGGACTACTCTGTAAAAAGTTATGCGTATGCATAAAAAAAAAATGTACGGGAACCACCTCTTTTTTATTCGCTAGTTAAAAAGTAAGTTCCCTCAGTAATCATTCCATAAGTGGCCTAAACAGGGCTAAGTGAATTAATAAACAAAACATTTTAATCTGAACTTACACACCGTAACAAGCTCACACTACAACTCACAAAAGTTAATTTAAGCACTAACAACACATCTTAAAGCAAATTGCCTACAAGTAAAAAGCACATAGAATAGTGCATTACACCGCGCAACGAGCGACGAGCAACGCGGCGGTTGCAATGAATAAATTTCAAAGATTAAGACATTAATTTCATTATTTCATACGCTCGCTTCCGACGCGGATATGAATTTCTCTCTCTACCCCCATCTATGGAAATTATCCTGCTGAAATAGGAAGTAGAGTTTGAAGTGTTTACACTAATACTGGCAGTATATTTTCGGATTTACCTGCATAATAGTTATTTGGTTAAAGGATTTTATGAGGTTTTCACACGTTAGCAAAATCGCGTCGCTTGTTATATGTTACATTTTCAACTTTTGAAGTTATTTTATTAAGACACTGTTGATTTAGACTCGAATTTCTCAGTTCAAAAGGACAAGTACAACAAAAAACTTTTCAAAAAGACAACCTCGAAAAATTACTGGAAGTTATAATTGTTTCACTAACCAATCTCATCGCAGTCAAGTTGGTTCACCTACTTTCCATTCGCCCTTGGCACTCGTTCCCCTCTTTAATTACAAACCAGAATGCAAATAAGTTGCTTATACAATAAAAAAAACCGGGCAAGAGTGAGTCGGACTCGCGCACCGAGGGATCCGTACCATCATTTGTATGTAATGTTTATTGATGATTTCTGAAAAACTGTGCTATTTAGAGACATCGTTTTATATTAGGTCTTTATCTATGAAATTGCCGTTCTGCAGTACTGGCCATTTCAAATCAAAATAATTTTTGTTTGGCTAAGAATTCTAATTTCAAATTAATTTTATTTTAAAAACATGGATTTTTTTTCCAAAAGTAGTCATTTGTTTATGCCATTCCCCCTCTAAAAAGCTTATTTTATTCACTGAAAACAGTGAATAAAAAGCACTTTTACTCACTGTTTTGATGTTTGAAAATGGAACACACCAATGTATTCGACCACAGATTTAGTGTACCTAGGCTAGATACGGCATGTTATTAGATAGTATGAAAACCGAACGTGTCATCTTTTTTATAACTTCACCCTAGCCATTTAGTGATGTGCTCAAAGTAAACAGAATTGTTTCAATCACTAAGCGTCACTGCGCTAACAGACTTTTTTTAGTACGAACAGTCGAACATGCAGAGCACGCTTGGTCGTGGCTTGCCGTATCTAGTGTAAGTGTAATCTGTGTATTCGACCTATATTGATGAGTTCTAAATTCAATTTGATTGGTCGACATTTTCGACAAGGAGAATACAAACTGTTTTGTGTTCTTTGCTGTCCTTAATTAATTATTCCTTATTATTAATTATTTTTTATTTTGAATAAGTACTGTAAGTTGTATGAACACAAAATTACTTTAATCTTTAATTTTGTGTTTGTTTAGTGTTGTTCTAATCGATTAAAAATGCATTCTAGTGATGAAGATGTGTTAACACCTGAGTTTATGAAAGAGAGGGCGGCCGATACAGTGGAAAACTTGCTACCCAAAAAATTTCGGCTGGTTTACATCAAAGCCAATTTAACTTTCCTTTTTCTTCATTATATGTCTATTTTCACTTAAATCTTTCTTTTTCTCGTAGTCATGGTATAAAGTATAGTATGCAACTCTTGAATAAAACGGATTTATATCGAGGGCCATGAATCACTCGCGTCGCCCAGGATTCTAACACTTGAATCACTCGCTACGCTCGTGATTCAATCATCATGAATCACTCCCTACGGTCGTGATTCAATCGTTAGAATCCTTCACTAGCTCGTGATTCATCTATGGCCCTCGCTTTAAATCCGTCCTTTATTCACTAATTGCATAATATACTATTATTGATTAGTGTTACATTTTCATCGCATTTCAATCTTTTTCGTCATCATGGATACGTTAAAAATTCGAGTAATTATGGAATATGAGTACCGTCGTGGCAGCAACGCGGCACAAGCGGCACGCAACATCAACGACGTTTACGGAGCTAACACTACAAACCAACGCACCACCTGTTATTGGTTTGCTCGCTTCCGTTCTGGAAATTTCGACCTGAAAAATGAACCTCGCGGTCGTCCGAAGACTTTGGTCGACAATTACGAATTAAAGGCAATTGTGGAAGCTGATGATTCACAATCTACGGCTGAATTAGCAGCAGCTTTCGACGTTAGCGTCTAAACAATATTGGTCCATTTGCGTCAAATTGGCAAGGTAAAAAAGCTTGACAAATGGGTGCCCCACGAACTCAATGATCGCCAGCGCGAAGTATGCCTTGCACTGCTCAACAGACACACAAATGAAGGAATTTTGAACCGCATTGTTACCTGCGATGAAAAATGGATTCTGTTTGATAACCGCTAGCGCTCAGCAAGTTGGTTGGATCCAGGATCCAACCAACTTGCTGAGCGCTACCGCAACTTGTTCAGCACCTAAACAATGCCCTAAACGAAAACTTACCCCTAAGAAAGTGATGGTCACTGTTTGGTGGTCTAGCGCCGGTGTGATTCATCAGAGCTTCTTACCAAACGGGGTGAGCATTACTGCAGATGTGTACTGTGAAGAACTGAACACAATGATGGAGAAGCTGGCACATCTCCAACCAGCATTGGTCAATCGCTCGTCTCCGCTGCTCCTGCACGACAACGCGCGACCTCATACTGCACAGCAGACGGTCTCCAAGTTACAAGAACTGGGGTTGGAAGCTCTCCGTCATCCGCCCTACTCACCAGACCTTGCGCCTACAGACTACTACTTTTTCCAGAATTTGGATAACTTCTTGGCGGGAAAAAAATTCAATACCCGAGCGGCAGTACAAAATGCCTTTGAAGATTTTGTTGCCTCCCGACCAGCTGATTTCTTTAAGAAGGGCATCAATAAACTGCCACTGCGTTGGCAAAGATGCATTGATTGCATGGGTGATTACTTCGATTAATACAAATAAAAAATACATAAAAAAAATTCGTTTAAATTTTTTCATACAAAACGGCAATTTCATAGGTAAATACCTATTATTTCCTGTATAACTTCTATCACATCGGAGATAAGGGTTTTTTACATTTTTATCAAAAGTCGAAAACTACGCGGCCTAAAAACAAGAAAAAAAATGTTTGAGAATGTGCAAGCAGCGCTCTTTCATTATGATACCCCAACATGCCCTAGTAACCCCACTTCGAATGTTTAAGACCCCTTTCAGTGACTGTTGCAAAAAAAAAAAGTATTTTCATTTCTTTCTTATTTGCAAAATAGTTGGGCACACGTCATCTAAAACTGCTCCAAATTTCAAGTTGATAGCATTAGTAGTACTTGAGATATCCAGTTGTGACAGACATACAGACAGACTGAGTGACACCATAAGTGTTTTTTTACCATTTAGATACGGAACCCTAAAAAATAACTCCTCAGAATTTTAAATACACAATTCCCTACTTTCATCAAAGCAACAAAAAAACTGTTTTGCTCTAAGTTGAAAGGCATTTGTTATCTAAGTTCCGTGATTAAGAGTTTTCTTGGGGCCGTTGGCAAATGAAGCTGAAAAAAATGTTAACTTGCCCAACCTAACTTGCTAACGTAATTGTTTGAATAATTAGTACCTCATTCGTACAATTAGAAAGTTTTTTTTTCATCTCCTCTGGCACAACTTTTTAATGAATAAATTTTGTAAATCGGCTTCTTGTCATATTTTTTAGGGTTCCGTGACTCAAAAGGAAAAAAATGGAACCCTTATAGGATCACTCCGTTGTCCGTCTGTCTTTCAATCTGTCAAGACTCTTTTTCTAAGGAACGCGTGGAGGTATCAAGTCGAAATTAATATCAAATACGTAGGTGTTGGGTTTTTGTTTTGGCTTCTCACTATAAATCCCGCCAAACCGCCAATGGACATCTCGGAGCCAATCAACGCGCGCTATTTGAAAAAAAATAAGTTACATACGTGCTCACGCCCGCGCGCGTGGCGCTAACGTCAGTCGCACAAACGGTCGAAAAGAGCCTGCAACGCCGTCATTGCGTGCGCTCCAAGTTAACTAAATACAGCAAAACCTGAGTGCCTAAACCATATAACTTCCCACTAGCACGGCCTAAACCTTGTGAAACCCGTAAAACCACCAGCCCGTCCCGGGACGGATAGGAGCAGCAGCGTCTCATCGTCCAGGGCGCAGAGCGGTGGCCACGGCGGGTAAGTGAGGCCATTTTTCAAGTATATTCAATAATTCAATACATAGGTCTACGGTCCCTCGGAGCTCTAAAAAAGTCAAGCTTCAAGTCAATGCAATTAAAAATACGGCTATTTATGCGAAATATTTTGATGCTCGCAAATAAATCAAAACATACTTAAAGGTACTTCCCGTTGGTTTAGAATCATGAAATTTGGCAAGAAGCAAGGTCTCACAGCAAAAGTAAAGCCAAAAGTCCGAAAATTGTTAATTTGTAGTTTTATAAAAAAATATTTTTTGTGATTACAAACTTAAAGCAGTTGGAGAATTGACCGTGATGTAAATCTATGTATGTGAAAACTGTATTACAAACTTAAAGCAGTTGGAGAATTGACCGTGATGTAAATCTATGTATGTGAAAACTGTATTACAAACTTAAAGCAGTTGGAGAATTGACCGTGATGTAAATCTATGTATGTGAAAACTGTATTACAAACTTAAAGCAGTTGGAGCATTGACCGTGATGTAAATCTATGTATGTGAAAACTGTATTACAAACTTAAAGCAGTTGGAGAATTGACCGTGATGTAAATCTATGTATGTGAAAACTGTATTACAAACTTAAAGCAGTTGGAGAATTGACCGTGATGTAAATCTATGTATGTGAAAACTGTATATTTTTTGTGATTACAAACTTAAAGCAGTTGGAGAATTGACCGTGATGTAAATCTATGTATGTGAAAACTGTATATTTTTTGTGATTACAAACTTAAAGCAGTTGGAGAATTGACCGTGATGTAAATCTATGTATGTGAAAACTGTATATTTTTTGTGATTACAAACTTAAAGCAGTTGGAGAATTGACCGTGATGTAAATCTATGTATGTGAAAACTGTATTACAAACTTAAAGCAGTTGGAGAATTGACCGTGATGTAAATCTATGTATGTGAAAACTGTATTACAAACTTAAAGCAGTTGGAGAATTGACCGTGATGTAAATCTATGTATGTGAAAACTGTATTACAAACTTAAAGCAGTTGGAGAATTGACCGTGATGTAAATCTATGTATGTGAAAACTGTATATTTTTTGTGATTACAAACTTAAAGCAGTTGGAGAATTGACCGTGATGTAAATCTATGTATGTGAAAACTGTATATTTTTTGTGATTACAAACTTAAAGCAGTTGGAGAATTGACCGTGATGTAAATCTATGTATGTGAAAACTGTATATTTTTTGTGATTACAAACTTAAAGCAGTTGGAGAATTGACCGTGATGTAAATCTATGTATGTGAAAACTGTATATTTTTTGTGATTACAAACTTAAAGCAGTTGGAGAATTGACCGTGATGTAAATCTATGTATGTGAAAACTGTATATTTTTTGTGATTACAAACTTAAAGCAGTTGGAGAATTGACCGTGATGTAAATCTATGTATGTGAAAACTGTATATTTTTTGTGATTAAAAACTTAAAGCAGTTGGAGAATTGACCGTGATGTAAATCTATGTATGTGAAAACTGTATATTTTTTGTGATTACAAACTTAAAGCAGTTGGAGAATTGACCGTGATGTAAATCTATGTATGTGAAAACTGTATTACAAACTTAAAGCAGTTGGAGAATTGACCGTGATGTAAATCTATGTATGTGAAAACTGTATATTTTTTGTGATTACAAACTTAAAGCAGTTGGAGAATTGACCGTGATGTAAATCTATGTATGTGAAAACTGTATATTTTTTGTGATTACAAACTTAAAGCAGTTGGAGAATTGACCGTGATGTAAATCTATGTATGTGAAAACTGTATATTTTTTGTGATTACAAACTTAAAGCAGTTGGAGAATTGACCGTGATGTAAATCTATGTATGTGAAAACTGTATATTTTTCAACTAACGGGTGATTCATTTGGAGTTACTTTTTCCAAAACTAAAAAAAATATGAATAAAACAAATTTATCGGGTAATCTTTATTATAATACAAAAGAACCATTCCTTACATTTACTTTTTAAATATTATTTCTTTCAAATGTTGTCCGTAACTGCGATTAAGGTGGTACATTCTGGAGTTCCAGTTTTCGATGACCCGACCGAGCATTTCCAGTGGTATTTGGCGAATAACGCGAGTAATGTTGGCTTCCAGTTGATCAATCGTACGCGGCTTATCCATATAAACTTTGGACTTTACATAACCCCACAGAAAAAAGTCTAAGGGTGTGATATCCCAGGATCTAGGCGGCCAACTGACTGGTCCGAAACGGGAAATTAACTGTTCACCAAATTTTTCTCGCAACAAAGCCATGGTTTCACGTGCTGTGTGGCAAGTGGCGCCGTCTTGTTGGTACCAAAAGTTCTGAAGATCACGGGCTTCAATTTCAGGAAACAAATAGTCCGTTATCATGGTACGATAACGGTCACCATTGACAGTGACGGACCACTTTAATCGCAGTTACGGACAACATTTGAAAGAAATAATCTTTAAAAAGTAAATGTAAGGAATGGTTCTTTTGTATTATAATAAAGATTACCCGATAAATTTGTTTTATTCATATTTTTTTTAGTTTTGGAAAAAGTAACTCCGAATGAATCACCCATTACAATGTTGAGTTTGTTTTTGGGATAAATTCATCCCAACTACGGAACTCTTCATTGTGCGTGGTCTGACATGCACCTGACCGGTTTTTCAGTATGAAATTATCATTTATGTATTTTTTATCAATGGCCCTTTTCATCTTTTCTAACGTTTTGGTACACGTGGAGGAAATAAAGTTATATAAATACCTTTATGGATAAAAAATCTTTAAATTAGTTTTTTTCGTTTAAGTTCCGCGGCTGATGTTACGTTCCGACGTGTTCGGCTGATATGACACACCATAAGTGCCGAACTTACTTTTGAAACCCCCCCTCCCCGCCCTGGATCTTCTTCGGCAATCGAACCGAACTTCGGTCGCGTATAATGTGTGCTCTACAGAATACGTTGCCGCCGAATTGCAGCTGAACTTACGCCCGACCGAAGTTCGGCTGTACGCTAGAACGCAACGTAATTTCGGCATAGTGTGTCGTCAGTATTTCTAATAGCATTGCAGGCGTAATCATGCCGAACTTCGGCATAGTGTGTTTAGACACTAAAGGTATCTCTATTTAAAACTTTAAAAAATATAAGGATGCACACCATAATACATGGTCTACAATACGCGGTTATCTCAAAATATTTCACCATTTGCATCGTCACAATTGAATGGCATATCAAAATGGCCGGCGGAGGGTATTGCGCATAATAGCTGGTTATACCAGAGCTTAGCCAGGAAATAAAAACTTGCAGAAGTACCGGTTGTACCACGGATGGTGATAGAAAATATGGAGAGTAGAAAACCCTGGAGGTCGAAGACCAAAGTGGTGGTTGGACCAACTTCGACAACTCACAGTGAAATCTATACAAGTCACACTTTGCTAAAGTAATGAATAAAGCCAGTCCTAAAAAAATGTGAGCATGCGTCGGTGCCAATTAGCAGTTCTACTCGCCTTAAGATAAATTTCGGTCGAATAGTGGGTTTTAAACCTATTTATTTGTGCTATTGGCCTAAACTAACAGTTTATTTAAACCTACTTATTAGTGCTATTGGCTTAAACTAACAGTTTATTTAAACCTACTTATTTGTGCTATTGCCTTTAACTGACAGTTTATTTAAACCTACTTATTTGTGCTATTGGCTTAAACTAACAGTTTATTTAAAACTACTTATTTGTGCTATTGCCTTTAACGAACAGTTTATTTAAACCTACTTATTTGTGCTATTGCCTTTAACTAACAGTTTATTTAAACCTACTTATTTGTGCTATTGCCTTAAACTAACAGTTTCTTTAAACCTACTTATTTGTGCTATTGCCTTGAACTAACAGTTTATTTAAACCTACTTATTTGTGCTATTGCCTTAAACTAACAGTTTCTTTAAACCTACTTATTTGTGCTATTGCCTTTAACTAACAGTTTATTTAAACCTACTTATTTGTGCTATTGCCTTAAACTAACAGTTTCTTTAAACCTACTTATTTGTGCTATTGCCTTGAACTAACAGTTTATTTAAACCTACTTATTTGTGCTATTGCCTTAAACTAACAGTTTCTTTAAACCTACTTATTTGTGCTATTGGCTTAACTAACAGTTTATGGTGCACCGCTACCGCTATTACCGGTGCACCGCTACCGGTTTACCGGTTAAACCTACTTATTTGTTCTATTGGCCTTAACTAACAGTTTATTTAGCTTTATATATTTACCTAAACATTCTGTATTCATCTGTTCAGTGGTGTAGATCTACGAGCAAGGATCTGTTAGAGGGGCACTCCAACGATCCGAGCGTCATGCAAATCTTCTTAGAACTTAGCGTTCTGTAAGTTTCTGAGCTGTGGTGCATGTGTGCTTAATATTTAGTAAACGTCATTATTAAGTAGTGTTTAGTTTGGGTTGTATTTAGTGGGGTTTGAAGGCGTGTTGCTTTGCACTTCGTGGACGCAAAGTGTATTCGGACTATGTGGCTAAGTTCCGGCCGCACAGTCGATCGATCAGGTTAAGCTACGCTTACTGCAGTTGGTCCGTGGATAGGTGACCATCGTTACATACCAAGATCCCTCCGTGCCTCGGAAAGTATGTTAAGCCGTTGGTCTGGTCGTGATCTTTGACAGTCGTTACGGCTCGTCAGAAGCGCGAAAGTCTGACAGCCAGTCTTACCAAAGGGTTATCGTATTACCCAGTAACTGGGTTGTGGAGGTCAGATAGGCAGTCACTCCATGTAAAATACTGGTTTTCAGCAGCATTCAGTTAGACTGGAAGCTGATCCTAACATACGGGAAAAAGGCTAGGCAGATAATACAATCTGTTGCCAAAGAGTTTGATGGTAATATAAATTAAGTCACTGCAATAAAGCAACAAATACTTTACTTCCAAGTAAATTATAACTAATTAACAACACCCGAAAACACCAAATTAAAACAACAAAACAGAATTTAATTAAAATTCCAAACCAACTCACAGAATCAACAGAACTGAAAAACACGAAAAACTTACCTATACACACAGACATCAGAATTCTTGGGCACTTTCGGCCGTGTCTAAGTCAATAAATTCATCTTATTTAATCAGGCGAAAGCACTTCCAATAAAATAGGCGGAAATTTTACAAGTATCCTAATAAAACTTGGTTCGGAGTTAGGAGCCAGCGAAGTTGGTCGGAAAGAGCCGAAATATTCAACAAATTCAATACCTAAGCACACAATAGACACGGCTGTTACATCGCAATTTCAGTTTTAGTCTCTTTAGAAAAAATAAAATGGTTTTAGTGTTTTTTGAGGTGAGAGTAAGTTTGATAAGTCTATCTTTATTGAGGTGAGAGTAAGTTTGATAAGTCTATCTTTATTGAGGTGAGAGTAAGTTTGATAAGTCTATCTTTATTGGCACTGACAATGTACCACTTATCATTTGCCTAGCGTTTTCTACAACTATGTAAAGAGTGAAAAGTAAGTTGCTAATGCTGCCGCGCTAGCGATATCCGCAGTAAGTGCAATTTTTGACAAAATGAGTAAAATTTGATCCCGAATCAGCGCAATGAGCTCTACAAGATGTGCTGACAGCTGTTTTAATAGCTTATCGGGAACCGGTACATTTCGTTAAGGATAAAGGCAGTAAGTCCAATTAAAGAGAAATCTTCCCTAACAGAATAACAACAGTAAGTGTAGTTACCCCGGGATTTTCGTCATTTGAAACTATTCTAATACTATACAGGGTGGCCGGAACATTGACGTCCAAAAATAAAATTTCGGTCCCTCGTATCGTGGGGTATTCGAATCACCCCCATGTATGTTCCGCGACTTTTCATAGTTTTCGAGTTATGAATTTTTTTCTGAATGTTTGGAAATTTTCGACCTGACCAACCTAAAAAAATTCTAAAAAAAAAAGTAGAGGGTTTTATCGAGTTTCTTTTTTTGCAACTGAATTTTAATAAGTAGTACTTTTATGCATAAAATGTTGATCTAAAGTGAAAAATTTACGTTCGGTAAATTATGACTCAAATTTTCAACTTTAAATTAAAAATCTTAACAGGTGATTTCATAATTCCTAAGTAGGCTTCAAGAATGCGCCAGACTCTCAGCTTTCATAATCATAAAAAAAATGAAGTACTTAATAGGGCTACTTTGTTTAAAATCGGCCTTCAAAGACAGCGAGGTGGAAAAATTCTTAAAATTACCCATCTGAGTAATTATTTTTTTTTGGCTATTTTCTCGTTCCTAAGGTTAATTAATGATAAGAATACTGAAAACTAACCAACAAATAGTTTCAGAGTTGGGTAAGAAAAGTTTTACGTAAAAAGTGGTTTTGAATAAAACACAGATGATAATGTGAAAAAAGTACTTAATTTATTTTTAACATTTACAAAAGGTTTTCAAAGTGGCCACCACCAGCAGCAATACACATTCTACACCTACGTAAGAAATTGTCTGGCAATCGTCTAAAAGCGTCTCTGTTCTCTCTCACAACACGTTCAGCTTCTGCAATCAACTGCCTCAGCTCTTGTTCACTTGAACAGTCTCGGGCGTATGCTATTTCCTTGTAATAGCCCCAAATAAAGAAATCGATGGGGTTGAGATCAGGTGAGCGTGGAGGCCACCTAATTGGTCCGCTGCGTCCGATCCATCTGTTGGGGTATGTTTCATCTAAGTAATTTCGGACCTGGGTTGCATAGTGACACGGGCGCCGTCATTTTGCAACACCATGGTTCGTCTGAGTTCGAGATTCACATCTGCCAGCAACAATGGAAGTTCATTTTCCAAAAAGTTTTTGTATGTTTCTCCATCAAGTCTGGACGGCAGTTCAAACGGACCAATTAGTTCGCCATTGAGGATACCAGACCACAAGTTAACGCTGAAGCGATGTTGAAATGTCGAAGCTCTCACTTCGAGTGGATTTTCATTCGCCCACGTGTGGTAATTATGAATATTGAATATAATGTGGTTAGTTTTCAGTATTCTTATCATTAATTAACCTTAGGAACGAGAAAATAGCCAAAAAAAAATAATTACTCAGATGGGTAATTTTAAGAATTTTTCCACCTCGCTGTCTTTGAAGGCCGATTTTAAACAAAGTAGCCCTATTAAGTACTTCATTTTTTTTATGATTATGAAAGCTGAGAGTCTGGCGCATTCTTGAAGCCTACTTAGGAATTATGAAGTCACCTGTTAAGATTTTTAATTTAAAGTTGAAAATTTGAGTCATAATTTACCGAACGTAAATTTTTCACTTTAGATCAACATTTTCATAACTTTCATCACAGTTACGAAGCTGATTATTTTATGCATAAAAGTACTACTTATGAAAATTCAGTTGCAAAAAAAGAAACTCGATAAAACCCTCTACTTTTTTTTTTAGAATTTTTTTAGGTTGGTCAGGTCGAAAATTTTCAAACATTCAGAAAAAAATTCATAACTCGAAAACTATGAAAAGTCGCGGAACATACATGGGGGTGATTCGAATACCCCACGATACGAGGGACCGAAATTTTATTTTTGGACGTCAATGTTCCGGCCACCCTGTATACAATTTTATTGAGTGAAGAATATAAAAGCGCATTATTTGGGCTACACGTTTCAATCATCACAATTAATATAAGTCAGTAAAAGAAGTCCGGAAAAACAAAATTATAACAAAAACATTGCGCGCCAATTACTCACAACTATGCAAATCATACTTACTGCTCTTATCGCTAGCGCGGCAGAATGTAGATACCTTGACCTAGGCTAGATGCGGGTGAAACTTTCAATGTCAATTTTACTGACCGTTGTCTGACTTTCAAAACCCAATTAATTAAAAGATCCCGAGATTAAAAATACTGTTGTCAGACTTCAAAGTTTCTAAATCACCGCAACGAATGTCAAGGGAATCGGCTGAGAATAAACGCTTTCCCAAAAGCAGGAATTCACCCGTTACAGATCTTGGTGACCGTTAGCGCAACAGAACCAGCCAGATTATGACGACAATGGTGCCGATTCTCTTGTCACAAATGCCTCTAAACTAGACTTAAAATCACTAAAATTTAGTTTATTCCTGTCAAACGACGATTTCCCATTCTGAAATTGATTAAAGTGACACAACTTAACTAAATTTTAGTTTGACAGCACTAAGATTGTACTGCGATAATAGTTTAGTGAAAATGGCAATTTTGCTATTCTGGATTTGACGTTTTTTCACCTAAAATTTTGATTGTCAAACTAAATCAGACTATTTTTAATCGCGATTAAAAAGGTGTGGAATAAGATTAGTTGTCATGAGCTAAAATTCACACAAACACCTTGACTTCAAGTGCAAAAACAGTACTGTATTTTTTTTTTCTTTTCCACATATCTCGAAAACGGTATCGCAAAAATAATGAAAATTTTGCCCCCCTTTATAAAACCCTTAAACCCCTAACCCTCAACACGTAGGTAACAAAAAAAAATCCACAAAAACACGTTGAAGCTGCCCCCTCCCTGCCTAAAAAACATCTGACACGGTAACGGCGGCGATGTCGGATTGTCTGTAAACAAAATATGACAAGCCTTCTCAATTTTCATAGTGATTTCGTTAGTTCCAATTAAAGCCACCGTGTCAAATATACTCCGAGCACTATACCACGCGGAGTCACGATTGTCAAACTCGATTTTAGTTGTGTCAAAAATTTTCTAGAGGTTTTTTTTTGCAGAATAGCTCTAAGATTCTCATAGCCATAAGTAAGGAATTTTAGTGATAGTTTAGTTAGTTTAGTTCGGTGTAAAACAGAATCGGCACCAATGTCGATGTAAGAGTTCATTCAGATTGTTTCGATGGTGCATAACAAGAAAAGGGTTGTCTTCGTCTTTGTTTTGTATTTCTCCGAATAAAATCCAACCCAGACTGGTTCGTTGTGCGTATGGTGCGCAAGGTCCACCCTTTGATCAGCTCTGGTTGTAGAATGTCTGCATATTCTCTCACTCCTAGCAGAAGATCGATTGACCCTGGTAAATGGTAAGTCGAATCTGCCAGGAATGAGAGAATATGCAGACATGTAGAGAGAATATGCATACAATGTGAGTGTTTTTTTAACCGACAAAAAAAAAGGAGAAGGATCTCAAGTCGGCACGTGTTTTTTTTTTTTATGTATGATCATGCATAACTTTTTACAGAGTAGTACGATTTGAAAGATTATTGTTTTATTCAGGAGGGTATACCTCATAGTTAATCCAAGTTACTTTGCTTGGGTACTGTTTGAGTTAGCTTCAATAATACGTATTATTTTTTCCTACTTTTATGTCCATGATGTTCTCTTTTTTTTGCTGGTATTGGTATTCGATTATGGGTGGGGGGTAGGTACTGTGACGTTTAATAAACAAGTTATGCGTGCTGTGGTAGGGGTTGCGCAGTGGGGGGATTGTGGAGTGGTGCGCCACACTCAGTCTGGTCCGGGCGGCCGTTATGACCGCACGCCTAACGCAGTGATAATACAAACAGTGTTTTATTGTGATACCTAAACCTAACCAAAACCAAGACACCACAAGTGGCGACGAGGATTAAGGTATGTCGTGCATAAAATTTAAAATTAAAACAACCTAATGGTTGCGAGATATGTTGGCAAGTTAACGAATGAGGTTTCATGTAGTTTAAGTTTCCCCTGAATAATTTGTGGTAAAACATAGCATATATTCATAAAACTACCAATACCTAAGAGTGTACCTATTGCTCTTAAGAAAATACACATGAAATGACAGTAAATAATCGTGAAAACCGTGAATGTCATTTAATGCATCATCATCATTGTCAAATCAAATCAAATCGTCAATCATTCGTGAGTGGCATTTAATTTTCTTTGTTTATTTACCGTGACTGGGTAGTCACGAATAAAAAATAATGTTTACTTACCTACCTACATAAATAAAAAACAAAAGAATAATGACCTCATTTGTTGATATGTGTGCCAACTAAACTATAACAAAATTGCCAAAAGGGCAAATGAGTCGTGGAAAGTGCGAAACTGATAGATTATGTGGTTAATCGGTATCAAAACATTACACGTAATTTGGAAAGGTAAACTATTAAATGAATAGTGGGTACCTAAACTGATAGATTATTTGGTTAATCGATATCATAACATTACGAAGTAATTTGAAAAGGTAAACTATCAAATGAATAGTGGGTACCTGTAAGCTAAATAAGCTTAAATAAATCCAATGGGTATCTTACCTGGATACCTGGTACCTTAGTGGATAAAAAAGGAACTAGCTAAGTTGTTAGTGCTAGAAAAAACATATTGGTATGGATTAAATAGTGAACTGCTAAAATTAGTTAATACAAACAAAACTATTATAAGCAATGTCAAACAACAAACAAAAGACAATAGTAGCAGATAGCCCAAAGTAATCTTGAAAACATTCGGGCATAATTATCAAATACCTACCTACCTACACATTTTCACAATTTGCAATGTGAAAATAACAAGTGAGTTACCTATTTAATCACGCTATACCTGTGGTCGAAAAACCACGGACATTGGTAGATAATCATATAAACATTTTTGCAAATATAGACTACGAAATCCAAATACGTTATTAATCCCCAAGAACGAGATTTCAACAGAAATTCGGTCAGCGCTAGTGAAAATAAAAACCAACTAGGTTTTATCAAAACAATTATCTCGAAATTTAAACATTATTATAACACCTTTTAGTGTTACAAGAAACTTATAATTTGAATATAGTTTTTAAAGTTTCATATTTATAATAAACACTTTATAGATTGCAAAGTAAAGTATCCCTTCGAGTGAAAATAACAATGTTTCGTTTGGTCTACTTTCCAAGCAATATTATTTCATTGATCTTATAAGATTAATTATCAGTTATCTTATAAGATTAATTATCAGATAAATACAGACAATTTTAATGGTTTTCACTATAGTTACGCTATAATAATAATATCCTTCTTTATGACGAGTATACTATAAATTTTTTGTTCTGTTTGAAATGGAACAGTAGTTTTGAATGTCTTTCGTTGCATTTTAAATGAGTTATTATTAATGTGGTAATTCAGTTAAGTCTGAATGGTACCAGATAAATAGGAAAACATGTAAGTAGGTATACATGTAAGTAGCACAATTAATTCATGCAAATGTACAAGTTACTAAATTACTGAAACAAAACAAAAAGAATGTACTCTGGCTATGAAAACTAGTAACTTATATTGAATAATATAAAACCAATTTCAACATTTCTTCCTTACTAAACGTAGACCTTACTGAAGTTTCTATATAGAAAATTTAAACATAATAATAATAGTTATAAAGTAACTCAAAATAAAATGAAAAAATATGCAAAACTAAATAAAATCATAAAAAGATGCAATAAGGAATAAAAAAAATAAAAAAAACGCAGTTCAAATATAAGAAAAAACTTGTTTTGCTACTACTAAATAACTATCAAATTAAAGTAAGAACATTTATGAGATTGACATTCAACGCTTAGTCTGAAATTCAGGTATAAGAAGAGTCAATACAGTCACTTTATACTAGGTATGTGAGGTCTGGAAAAAAAACTAATTCAGAAGCATATCCTTGCTGCAAATGAGTTAGTGGACATGTGCAAATCTAATGCAGACAAGTGGACTCGCCAACTCTCAGCAGCTCTCACTGTTCTTGCCAAGTTGGCAAGTTTGGATTTGCTTAGCAAAGGCTAAGCAAATCCAAACTTGCCACTCTCCAAACTGAGGCAACGGAGAACCCGTCCCAGTTAGGAAGTGTTTGGGTCTGTATCCCCAATCAGGATACACCAGGCATTGAACAAGGTCCATTGCAAGTAGTTCAGTTAAAAACTAGTTCTCTTCCTTGTAAGTAGTAAAGTTTTTACTGCTCCATTATGTTTTCTGATACATATATTTTGGAAAAGGGGACTACATAATTTCATCAATTAGGAATACATTTATGACCCTAATGCCATTATTACTCTAATAGTTTTTAAATGAAAAAAGATGATATCAAAACAAAAAAGAAATAATGAAAGAATAAACTGTTTGGACACAGAACGTGAACATAAGGTCAAGTCATTATAGTGACACGAACCATTGCAGTTAAATTGCATGAAAATAATATTGTGTGTGCTGGTTCACTAATCCTAATCAAAAGTTGTATTCAATCAAAAACTCGTAAAGACAGTTGAATTATCTGTTGAACATACCTAGCTGTGAACTTTCTTGTGTTGTGCTAGTTAAGCACGTCATAATATACCATATGCGTTGACAGACCCCCAAATTATTAAAAATACTCTATAATTGAGTCAGTAATTAATGTTTTGGCAAAACTTGAAACTGAATGTTTTGGCAAAACTTGAAACTGTAAATAAAGAAGTAATTATGTGTGGTGACTTAAATATTAAAAAAAAAAAAAAAAAAAACGCTAAGGCGTTGGTCCCGGCTGTAATTTGTGAAACTTTGACAGTCGTTACGGGTCGTCAGAAGCCCGAAAGTCTGACAACCAGTCTAACCAAAGGGTATTGTATTACGCAGGGTGAGATAGCAGTCGCTTCATGTAAAATACTGGTGTTCGACTACATCCAGTTGGACTGGAAGTCGACCCCAACATGGTTGGGAGAAGGCTAGGCAGATTGGTATTACTTTGTTTAAATACTTCAAATTGTCAATGTTTTCACTTACCAATATAAAAAGTGCAGATACAATCAGACCACATCTGTTTATTTAAATAAAATTAAAAGCACTTTAATTTGTTAAGTAGGTAAGTGATCAAAATCTTGCAATGAACAATGTTAGTATTTTGTTTAATTAATTCTTTTGAGTTCAATAAAACTAAAAAAAAACTACCAAGTTATATTTAGTGTCTGGGTAACTAATGCTTGGTTCTTACAAACAAAACAGAATCGTTTTGCTTACCAGTGGCAGCATTTTTATTGCCAAACTGGGAATTTATGTAAATAGATTCGTAAGCTAATTTTATCTGTGATCAGGGCTGGGCAAAATATAATATGCTTTGCTTCGATTGAAATACAAAATATTTTGACTCTGTTTATTTAAAATACAAAATACATTCAGAACCTTATAACTGTCGTAAGTGCCCTTATGTAAGAACGATTTCAACTTGCACACTTGAAAGTGCTAATAATGCTTATATAATTTTGGAATACTTATGGTACAAGTGATAGGTAGTTATAGAGCCCTATAACTCAAATTTATACAAGCATACAAATATATAAAATTCATAACTATTTCAATGGAAAATTGAACAATTCAGTCAGTACACGTAGTGTTGCCAACTCTAAACATTAACACATATACTGATTCTAGTGCAGATTCTAGTGTATGTATGAGGCAGCTTAGTTTTCGTTTTCATTAATAAGATCACTAAATGTATTTATGGAAAATGTATCTTGAAGTCATAAGTGTTTGAAATACTAGCTACAAAACACTTCAGCGTCAGGTATTTTAAATATTAATTACAAATTACGTTTATAAGTAGTAGTTTGAAAACAAATACCAAATAGGTAGTTGTATATCAACTAACAAGAAATTCAGGTACTGCCCAAACCTGCCTATGATAGCTACTTCCTCGAGTAAGTAGTACTTTGATAACAAATACCAAACAAGTAGTTGCATTTCAAACACGTATTTCAAATAATAAGAAATTCAGGTACTGCCCAAACCTGCATATGATAGCTACTTCCTCGAGTATGTCTCAAAGAATTTGGGTTTGAGTCGCCTGACTCCTTATCTAAAGTTAAGCCAAGAAAAAAATATTAAAATTAGATGTGTGTCTAAAATATAATACTTAGAGGACATAGGATTCAAAGAGTCAAAGAACTCGGGACTTAAAAGACTCAGAGGAGTCGTGACTTTTGAGACTAATAGTCCCCAAGTCTTGTAAATCTATTTTGGCCTAGAAATAAAGCCTAAAGGATTTATGTCTTTCATAACACTAGCAGTATGACTAGCAAAAATTTTCAAATTACTTGAAAGTAAAATAACAAAGCTAGCTAATTTGAAATCTGAAATTTGAAATCTTTGCTAGACTAGCAAAAATGTGAAATTACTTGAAAGTAAAGTAACATAGCAATATTATGATCAAAGAAAACAACAAAAATGATTAAAGGAAATGTATTAACTTAACAATTTAATGAACAATCTCATTAAAAAAAAAGAGAAGAGTTGGTGATGAAGAACAAGATGATATTACAGAACAGACGTCACGTAGAAACATTATTCAATTAAAGAAATTAGAAAGTAAATGTCCATAAATCAGAAACTGGTGATTCCAGTAATGAATTTGATTCACAAACTAACTATTTACATATATTATACCGTAATTATTGTTTATTATGATATAAATTAAATATAGGTATATTATATTGCTAATGTGTTGAAATTGTATAATGCAATATTCAAGTTCTATTGTTGCTATTATTCTGAGTAATGGTCCAAGAGATAGAACTGTTTTGAAGTTAACGATAAGCTATGGAAATGTAAGAAATGTGTTGATAGAATACTTTAATACTATTTCCATGAAGTTTCTTGTACTTCTTCTCCATGAAGACCTAGATTTGTGAACGAACGACTAGCTTTCTGAATAATTACTGGCAAGATTAATTGAAATATTGTCAGCCATTTATTTTATAAGCAAATGATTTTATTATTGTTTTTTTACATTTTGTAAAGAAGAGATGTGACGTTTAATAAACAAGTTATGCGTGCTGTGGTAGGGGTTGCGCAGTGGGGGGATTGTGGAGTGGTGCGCCACACTCAGTCTGGTCCGGGCGGCCGTTATGACCGCACGCCTAACGCAGTGATAATACAAACAGTGTTTTATTGTGATACCTAAACCTAACCAAAACCAAGACACCACAGGTACCACAGCTAAAAAGTGAAATCTAAAAACTTTTTTGTAAAAAAAAAAAACAACCCACTTCCAAAAAAAACACTACAAAGTGAAAAATAACTTTAATTTCGGTACCAAAAAACGAAAATACAAAACCAAAGCCGACTTCCGAAATTAAAGTAATTTTTCTCTTTGTAGTGTTTTATTTATAAGTCGGTTGTTTTTTTCTTTTTGTGAAAAGTTTTTATTTTAATGCATGACCACTGTCGCAATTATTTTAAAAGCTTCCTTTTAGCCCTTGGTATATGTAGACAGGGGCTTAAAATCCAATTCATCCGATTGCCATTGGATGACCATCGGAGGCCTTTAATAAATTACAACTGGATAATGACTGAAGTACAAATCCTAGTCACTGTACTGGTCAATTAATATCAGGGCTGTGCAAATTGACCGGTGGCAAGACAGTTTCGACGGCCGGCCGTTGCACAGGGGCAGTTTACGGCCCGAGGCCATAATATAATGTGACAAATCAGCTCCCAACCCCTTGGATCTACTTTGATGTGCATTCAATACAGCGAATACCTCTTTATACAAACAGTCCCGCGTATATGGTATTTGCAATAATGTGCCTGTGATCCTTTACGGGTTAACGGATTTACAGTCAATATCGAGCTTGAAATCACATTTAGCATAGAGGTGGAGGGTCAAAAGCTGATTATACGGTGGTGTGTTGTGACTAGGATACTGGCTAGGTTTATATAATATGTATATTATTGCTGTTAGTAGCCCGCTTACGTATTTGTCCATGTGTCTTTATTAAGGTTCCGTACCAAAATGGTAAAAAGGAACCCTTATAGTGCGACTCAGTCTATATGTCTGTCCATCTGTCCGTCTGAGCTGGATATCTCAAGAACTACTAATGCTATCAACTTGAAATTTGGAACAGTTTTCGATGACGTTTGCCTAACTATTTTGTAAATAAGAAAGACATTTTTTTTTACATCTGGTACTGAAAGGGGGTCTTAAAAATTGTAGTGGAGCTAATAGGGCACATGCTACATATATGCTACTAGGGATATAATATGTGGGTTATCATATGAAAGAGCGCTGTTTAACTTGTTGTCAAACATTTTTTTTTTTTTTTTTGGCCCGCATATTTTTCGAATTTTGATGAAAAATGTAAGTAAAAATACCTTCCCCCTCCGAAGTTTGCATAGAAAAAAATCTGAAATTATTGTAATTATTACAGGAAAAATAAAACGATGTCTCTACATAGCACACTTTTTCAGACACCGGAACGGAACCCTCGGTGCGCGAGTCCGACTCGCTCTTGACCGGTTTTTTTTTCTTTAGTATTTGTTAGGAATTTGAAAATAATTGCTCATAATCCGTATATTGTTTTCTTTGAATCTCTGAACAGCGTAAAAGCTGTGGCAGAAGTATTATACTTAGTGTCACCTGCTTTTTATTCACAAGGTGTAAAACTGAATGGATAGTTGAAGTAAATGGGTTATTATGGTTATACGTGCCTGTTACCCGGCGTCGGCAGTTATGATGCAAATTCACATCTTTTAATCTAAAATTCTGCTATCGCCTTTGAAGCGATAAGAGTGGCCTTCTTGGTATATTCAAAAGGCTTTCTCGCCGTTCCTACACTTTGAGAATTCCGAAAATAAACCATCTCTCTTCAGCTATCAAATTCGGTGTTTGCCCGTCATGTATTAGGGTAGGTGCACACGTATCGAGAAACACTCGATGCTGTATCGCGCGGCGACGTGTTTGCTAAGCCCTCGTGCACACTCGCGCGAGGCGTGCGCGCGACACGTCTCTCCATGCCGTGAAATATCACACAATACACGTTCACGGTGCGACATTTTCACACTTTTATGTATTCCGATTTGATTCATGTATAATTTAATGTCGTCTGAATATAAATAAGTTGATTACAGGATGAAATTATTTTGACGTTGTTTGAGTATTCGGTTACGGGGATTATTGATGGAATTTTAGATTTCTAGGTATCTAACGGTGAAGTTCAATATTTGATCAAAATTCATGTAAACACTAGCACATGGAATCACAATTTATTATATATCCACGATGCTTTTTTTTAACAAAATATAAAGTAAAATCACCTAACAGTAAATTAAACATTAATAAACAAGAAACAATAGTAATAAAGCAGCAAAGAATTAATAACTCACTTCTATAATCCGCCGTTTACTGTTGATATTTTCCACTCAGTTTTGGAACATTAATCATCGCTTGTATCACAAAGCCCTTAAAAAAGGGATGACATAGACCTATCTGACGTCGGCCTATTGTAACCATTGTCACGCTGTCACCTCGAAGGTGCGGAGACATAATTTATTTTACGGTAAATAAATTATCATAATCTCTTGTTGATATTAGGTTAACCGGTGTAAAGGCTATAGAGCTAGTATGATGATTATGAGAAATGTATTGTAACTCGAATTTTATAATTATTTCAGCGTGACAGTTGCTAACTTTATAATATTTGAAGAGAGGGACAATAAAAGAAAAATGTTACAAAATTATATCAAAAAATATTCTAATTTTTTTTATAAAATTCTAAAAGCGCCCTAAGCCAATATTGTAATTTTAAATCCAATACAGAACCAAAAGAAAATTATGTAACGAAACATTCAACAGCAGCGAGATTAAAACAACTTTTAAAGTCAACAAATTGGAAAGTATCAAATGCAAAATAAAAAATATATTTGGTGTAATATTCTCATGACTTGTAAACAAGTTTGAGACGCAGTCGGCCAAAAATAATCCAGTCTAATTACCGAAAGACTGTACTCATAGCGAAGTTTGCTAATAAAGTGGATGGTTAAGTTCCGTACAGGCTCAACGTTTGAGTATAAAGCTGGGGCTACACTGTAGTGTAGCACGTCAAACTTGGTTCCAGGAGAGCGTGACAAGATTGGTTATCAAATTTAATTTTAATGTCATTATTTATAAAATATTTTATTAAAATAAAGGGCTACAATTTTTTTTTTTGTTAAATTTTCATTAAAATTATATTTAAGTTTAGTAGTGATTTAAACGTGTTATATTAAAGCATGTTTTTCAATTTTTAAAACAAAAACAAACATTAATGCTACTAGACAGGATTATAATTAAAATTTTAGTTTTCCAAATAGTGTATGCAAATGCAATAGAAAACATTTATTACAAAAACGATTTTCCAATAAAAGTTCATTGAAACTTGTTCAATTGAATTTATTTCATCGAGCTTATCTGAATAAGATCGGTTAGCTATTTCAGTAATTAAATTAATTAGGTCTGTATTCGTTTGGAAATTAAGTCTTTGTAGGCAGACTGTAATTTTGTCTAGACGTCCCGCTGAAATAGTAGGTTAAGTGCATTGTCACGTTTGCCCTGAACTAAATAGGTCAGAATGAGTCAGTATTAGTAGGTGTAAGCCTAACGTTACTAATTGGTTAGTTGATTCAGGTACATTTACCTTGTAGTGTTAAATTACGGTCAGTAAACTTTTCATGTGAACGTAGGTTTAGGATACTTTATTTATTGTGATATTGTTTGACTGTAGAATTTTATATTGCCAAGCTCTTTTCGAATTGTCGATGAGGCCTAATTACGTTTAAAATAAGCTTTATTAAAAACATATATTTTATCCTCATTTCAAATTAAATTACAAACATAATAATTATGTTAATAAAAAAATCCAAAATCAATATAAACATTATATCACGGTTCAATTCTCTGCTTCCGTAAATCGGAACAATTTCCCTACAGTGTACACATGCCCCACGAAAGTAAAGATCGAAGTAAAACTTTGGAAATTGATCCAAAGTGTACCGAGAGTTCGGTTCGTCTCTACCGAGTACATATCTACTTATAATAATGTCGTATAGATATGGAGCCTTGAATGCTGACAGGAGGTGGGGGTTGTGGATAATGTTAGTTCACAACGATCCGCATAACTTTACATTGTTGGTTTATAGGAAGATATTTTTTTTATATAGTGTAAACCTAGGTGACTTTAAAGAAGAATAAATTTAATGAATAATCAAGACCCAATTTATTACGGGTTTCAGTATTTAAACGCACATCAAAAATTACCAATTTTTCCCAACAAAATGCGTAGGTACATCAAAAATACTGTTTACACATCAAAATTTGCATGTCTAAATAAATTAAACTTAACGCCAGGTTGAAGGAGCCCCGCTGCGCGGAGCTTCTATTTCTGTCTGCAGGGTTTAAAGGAACCTAACCAAACCGAACTTTGGGGTGCCCAAAAATATAATTTGTATAAGTTTTGATATTCAATTAGTTAACTAGTAGTGCAATAATAAGTTTATTAGATGCGCATTTATCATTTTTGATGAACAGGTAGTATTTTTGATATATAATTTACCCATTTATTACTCTGTTTATAAATGTGTACCGGTTTCAGATAACGTCAGTCTAACGTTAGTTCTCGTATATCGTGATAGGTCATTAAACACTGACTTGAGCGTGGGTTTCACCTTTAAAATCATTTCTAAAATTGATTTAAAAATCTTCAATACCATTTCAATATTTTTTCTTTACTTTGAATTCACACAAACACATGTTTACTAACAATTATTTCGAAACATGTTCCAGTTCCACGATTTGTTCCTTTTTATCGACAAATTGGAAACAAAACTACATACGAATAGCAAAAGTATAGGAACCAGGAACACGATTAAAAATTGCACAGACTCTTTCGTGGAACAAAATTAATTCGTGAAAATTCGGAATGATTCGTGAAAACTCGGATTTCAGAGAACAGTACAGGTACCTAGTCGCAAAAGTGTTACATAGTGAATGGTTATAATTGAAAAACGTCATGCGCACTGTGCCGCCCTGCGGAGCGGGTCGGATTAGGGTCCGCTGTCAAAACACCATCCTACCAAGTGGGCTGGTGCAAGTTGTAATGGCTAGCGAGTTGTTAAAACTTTCGTTGGAATGGGTTGTGAAAATTGTTTATTTTTTGTACTTGTTTAAAAATAAGTTGTCAGGGGCCCGAATTAAAAAAAAAATCCGATTGTAAACTTGTCTCAATTCAGTGTTAGTTTAGTATACTTTTTGAGTTATTATCACCACTGCGCCGCCTATTAGTTATACGCATTAAAAAAAAAAGAAAACCTTGATTTGGTAGTCACAATTGTCAGAGGCCTTGGTGCAAATTTTTATACTTACTCAATCGCGTTTACGTTAACCTCAATTTATATGGAATTATTATGTTTCCCATTATTGTCATCAGATGGAGCTTATTCAATTTCAGTACAAATTGAAGTTTACGTTAACGTGATCGAGTAAGTATAAAAACTCGCACTAATACTCTTTGTTCATCGCACCGGGACCGTCAACCGCCGCTGAAGTAGGGACAGTACATTTACGTCACTGCGCCGTCATCTGCTTCCTGGTTGACGTCCCATTCCGTGTGCGGTGGACAATCAGTGTCAGGCCTCTGGTCAAAGTTAAACCACGTGTTCAGTATTTATCAATCTTAAACCTTGACAAATCGCGTCCGCTTTCGTCTACTACTTTGACCAACACACAAATAGGAAATTATTAGGCCGAGCTTGGCTTTTGCAACCTTTGGCGGCACTAGCTGATCACAAACTTATTTTTAATCATAAACGTCGTTTGCATAAAGCTGCCTTTACTGAGCCATAATGACATTGTCAGGACCAACCATTCTACCCATTTTATCAAAATGATTTTTAAAACGATACTCTGTTATTAATTTTATTGAAGGGTAGTTGATGGCTACTCGCTCACAAAGGTACTTTATTGTCTGTAGAGTTTAATATTTAAACTGTTAGATCTTTGGACGGAAATGAGTTCTTTAAATAAATAAATAAAATAATTATTATAACGTCAAACACATTTAAGTAAGCAAAAGGAAAATGGAACATCAAAAACGTTGTCAATTGAAATTGTCAGTTTTCTATCCGAAAATATAATTTTATATTATACTATTTGTGAATTATTTTATCACAAGGAAATATAATAAATAAAACGTATCAAATATGTAAATTAATTGTTGAGAAAATTTACTACAGGTATACAAAAAATGTTTTTAAGCAGTGCACAAATTTGCACGTGGTGGTCTACCCATGAATATGTACAACTTTCACTATTTATTTATTTATTTATTATGGAACTATGGAACCAACACTGAAATCACGAAAAACAAATCAGCTATTTCATACATTTTGGGCGAGAGGTAAGTATTGAATTTTTGTATGAAACAGCTGATTTGTTTTTCGTGATTTCAGAGTTGGTCCCCTGTTAAAATTTTGCGAATTGCTTAAAAACTTTTTCCTGTATATTCAAATGATAAAAGCGTTAACTGCTAATTCTTTGACAGTTGTATGAAATGGCTCTATCACTGCAAATTATGACATATGGTGTAAATTTCCTCAACAAATAATTTTCCATGTTATAACTGTGTCCAAAATTCCTTGTCTATCTCAACCGTTTTCATACCTAAAGGGCACTGGCCACATTTGTCAAACATTACCCTAAGTTCATACATTCACATTCAATTTTAATACCTTGCGAAAAACAATCGCTTTTATATGGTAGCAATAAAGCGATCGAGACGCTCGCGATAGTGAGCGAACAATTTCTTTATTATTTCCTGTACCTCGAGAGGATCTTTAACAAGCAATAATTGTTTCTCTCTTTATGAGGGGAGTTCTCCGTAATGATTTAGTATCGTTTTCCAGCATTCGCGGCTCCATTCAGCTGACTGAGGGGTTTTTATATTAGTGTACTTAATGGTCTTATTTAATGTGTTTTTATTCATGAATTACTAGGTTTGTTTAACATGTTTATTGGGTGCCAGAAATGCCTTTGAGAGTTAGCTAAAAATAAAAAAAACAGTCTCAGCTTTCTGAACTGATAATCACATAAAAATATAATAAAACAGGAGAAGTGGCAAACGGGCGCATCTGTGTCCGGGTGACATGCTCAGTATGAGCTGTTCATAGTACAAATTCCGTCGTGTTGTTCAGTGGTTTCTTGTATAAACCGAAGCCATGTAAATCAAGGAATCACTTTCCATATGTAAGTTCAAGTATTTTACCATATTAGTCTTTAAAATCATGAAAGTGACAAAGGGAAAAGTGGAGACACAGGGTTCCGATATATTTTAACATATTGGGCACATCTCCTTCTTTCTTGTATCTATGGAAAATCATTATAAAACACTTTATCATCTCTCTATCTATGCTTTTACAAACCCCAACACCTTTAAGTCAACTCAATATACTTCGTATTAATAAAATGATGCATACCTGAAACAAAACAAAACATTTTGTTAATAAAGTCACAGGAATTCCGCAACAGCGACATCAAAGGTGAATTAAATCAGCGTAAACATCGAACGCGGATGCAAATTAAAAATCACACTGCTAAAAGAGACATGAACTCTGTTCTTTAATTGAACAGTGGTGTGACCCGCACCGTTGAACAACACTGTGCACGGTGCGCGCTGTGTACACTAGTGGTTGTGGGCAGTGGGTGCGAGGTTGCACCCGTTTGCACCCGGCCGCAACGCATCGGACGCGTTGGTGCGGAACACGCACTCGTTAATGAAAGTCATTGTTTGTGACGCGGAAAAGGTGGGTGCTAATGATTTGGAAATTAATGGGGGATTGGCTAGATTTTAGAGAATGATTCCAATCAAAGCCTCACATAATTTACTAAAATCGATTGTAATAAAAAATGTTCCTTGGTTCAAAAGTAAAGTCAAGCCGACTTTTATAATTTTCTTATTATCATTTATCTCTAATAAAGCCAATAAAAGCTGTCAAACCAATTAAAATAAATTATTTATTGAAGAGCTATAAAGAAATCATACTATTATTATAAAGGCGAAAGTTTGTGAGTGTGTGCATGTGTTTGTATGTTTGTTACGTCTTCACGCTCAAACGGCTTGACCGATTTGGATAAAATTTGGTATGTAGATAGTTTATACCTTAGATTAACACATTGGCTACTTTTTATCCCGGTCTAAAACCGCGGGGCGCAGCTAGTAGATAATAAATTTTCCACTTCACTCTAGTACTACATTCTAGTAATCTTAGACAACAATCCCACTACACCAGCATAGTTCAGCACCAAACTTTTTGAACATAAAGTTATCTCCGACAATTAGCCAATCAAACGGCAGCATCCGGATCGTTTCAGCGCCGACAGATTTAATTGGGCGATCCCTTTTGTTGAACTTAACCGAGTCAATCAACATTACCAATAGTCGAGCGTTAGTTTATCCTGTTCAATATTTGAATAAAACTCAGTCTACAGATACGTTTCAAAGTAATGCTCAATTTCACTCGCATAATATCTGGGATGTAGGTCAGTCTATAGACACTGAAGTGGTGTAGCAGGAAATAGTAATTAGAACTCATTATTCGTAGGACGGTTGTGGCTAAGTATTAACAGCCGCACGGGTCGATCCATCAGGATAAGCTACGCTTGCCAGAGTTGGTCAGTGGATGGGTGATGCCCATCTTTACATACCGAGACTCCTCCGTGCCTTGGAAAGCACAGTAAGCCGTTGGTCCCGGCTGTCGTTCGTGGATCTTTGACAGTCGTTACGGGTCGTCAGAAGCCCGAAAGTCTGACAACCAGTCTTGTAACTGGGTTGTGCAGGTCAGATAGGCAGTCGCTCCATGTAAAATACTGGTATTCAGCTGCATCCGGTTAGAGTAGAAGCCGACCCCAACATAGTTGGGAAAAGGCTGGCAGATTCGTCGGACGGTCGCTCACTCGATGCACATCATACGAGGAGGTAAGTAATATGAATGCAGTAGGTTTAACTGTAACTGGACATAGTTTCACACATCGCTGTGAAATCCCGTTTTTTAATTGGATAAGCGAAATAAGTTTCCAAAATTTTAAAGTTACTTAAAAAAAAATGTCGTCACTGACCTTCCAAAATTCTCATTTTTGTGAACGGACATACCACTCAAACACATCGACACATCCGTCTCATATCAAACGAATATTACACAAACCTGTGGCACGTAATTAAGCTCCGAAGTCGGCATTCCGGTCCACTTTCATCCTGTTCACTGGACCCAAATAGTTGTCCCCCGACCACACGGAGCCACGATATTGCTGATCAAAAAAGGGTTGAAAAGGGCACCGAACGCACTTTACGCATCGCTTAATTGGCACAAGCATTTTGCCTGTGAAAGTCGAAACAGGCAAATTGGATTTGTGTGTCCATACCGGGCCTCTTTGACGCAGACTGATTCACAATTTGACATTACAGCGACAAAGTAACTAGATTACGCGCCAATTTTATACTATCTTCCGTTCTTTAAAAGCATGTGGAGGCGTGCGAACTTTCGGTGTGTTTTTTGACTGTGATCGATATTGTTGGTGAGAGCTCGTGGTGGAAGTGCTGCAGTTTTTAATGGAAGTCTGATAGAGTTTATTAATTGATTGATGATTGCGCGGGTTGGTCCGTGGATGGGTGACCATCTTTACGTACCGGGTTTTCTCCGTGCCTCGGAAAGCACGTTAAGCCGTTGGTCCCGGCTGTCATTCGTGGATCTTTGACAGTCGTTAAGGGTCGTCAGAAGCCCGAAAGTCAACCAGTCTTACCAAGGGGTATCGTATTACCCAGTTACTGGGTTGTGGGGGTCAGATAGGCAGTCGCTCCATGTAAAATACTGGTATTCAGCTGTATTCGGTTTAACTGGAAGCCGACCCCAACATAGTTGGGAAAAGGCTAGGCGGATTGATTGATTTGATGATAGCGCTAGTCTTGTAGGTTCGTCAGAAGAGCTATCATTGATACTGAGAGACTAAAAATATTAATGGTTGTGATTCAAATACAATAGGACATTGTAAAAGTGAAAAATATATTACCAAAGTATTGTGTTGTCACATAAACTGAGACTACTAAAACCAGAAACTCAAAGCATTTGTTTCAAATAAACCAATTACAGGTACTTTTGAATAGTCAAGAGGTCAGTCAGTCAGAAAGATGAAGCTAGTTGCCCATTCCAAAGCGTAGAAGGTACCTATGAAGAAGAACGGCCAATAAACTCTACGGACACTCTTTTAAATCCAAATATGGTTACAAAATATTGGTTACGTCATTTATGTTGAAATTATACATGTGAGACCGATGCAGAACATTAAAAGTGGTCGTAATAAAAATACTGGTTACGTCATTCAAGTTGAAATTATACATGTGAGACCGATGCAGAACATTAAAAGTGGTCGTAATAAAAATACTGGTTACGTCATTCATGTTGAAATTATACATGTGAGACCGATGCAGAACATTAAAAGTGGTCGTAATAAAAATATTAAAAAACCGGCCAAGTGCGTATCGGACAACGCACAATGAAGGGCTCCGTTAATTGAAAAGAATGTATCCCAAAAACAAACTTAACATTGTAGTTAATCCCAAAATATTTTTTTTTATGTGATAAAATTACAAATTAACAATTTTCGAACTTTTTCCTTACTTGTGCTTTGAGACCTTGCTTCTTGCCAAATTTCATTATTCTTGGCCAACGGGAAGTAATTAGGTTTTGATTTACTTGCGAGCATCAAAATATTATGTCGCATAAATGGCCTTTTTAGGGTTAGGGTACCAAAATGGTAAAAAAGGAACCCTTATGGTGTGACTCAGTCTGTCTGTCTGTCTGTCTGTCTGTTTGTCTGTCTGTCACAGCTGGATATCTCAAGAACTACTAATGCTATCAACTTGAAATTTGGAATAGTTTTAGGTTACATTTACCCAACTATTTTGCAAATAAGAAAGAAATAAAAATATTTATATTTTTTTTGCAACTGGAACCGAAAGGGGGTCTTAAGAATTCAAAGTGGAGCTACTAGGGCATGTGGGGTATCATATGAAAGAGCGCTCTTTGCACATTCTTAAACATTTATTTTCTTTTTTTTAGCCCGCATAGTTTCCGACTTTTGATGAAAAATGTAAAAAAAAATACCGTTCCCCCCCTCATCTCCGAAGTTTGCAAAGCGAAAAATCTGAAATTATTCTATGTGATAGAAGTTTATGTAAAGATTACAGGAAAAATAAAACGATGTCTCTAAATAGCACACTTTTTCAGAAATCATCAACAATAATTACATATAAATGATGGTACCGCACCCTCGGTGCGCGAGTCCGACTCGCTCTTGACCGGTTTTTTTTTATTGCATTGAGTTAGAGCTTGATTTTTTTAGTACTCCAAGGGACCATAAACTTAAGTATTTAATATTAATTTTTTCGATACCTCCACACGTTCCTAAGAAAAACTGTCTTGACCGACTGAGAGACAGACAGACATACGGACAACGAAGTGATTATAATAAATCAGAGATCATAATAAAATACGGAACCCTAAAAAACAATTCAAAAATTAAATGAAATTAAAATAAGCCGTGGCAGCTAAGATGTGACCAGCCTCCCCTGACAGCGCCCGTTCACGAACCTGACGCATGAATTACTTATGAATATTATAACTCAAAGTAGCAAGTCAAACGTTATGAGAAAACAACATAAGCGTCTCTAAACTCCAGTTTCTGACGGCCGGCATGACGCAACGTAACTCAAACTCTTCACTTCTCAGTATTACAGATTAATACAGATGGGACACTCCGCAGTTTAGGTATGAAGCTACAAGTACCCGGCAGGCCCATATCACTGGGTCAATTCAGTGTGGGCTGCCGCGCACCGGCCGGCTCGCACGTTAGTTCGATACTCACTCACCCGCCGCGTCGTAAAAGAAGGCAACCCTAACGAGTCAGAAGGTATAAGAATTACGCGATATAAAGAGAGGCAACTTATAGGTGAATATAACTGTAGGTAATAAGCGTTGTGCGACCTGAACTGCACTTTATTGTGTCGTAGCAAGAGTCGCTTTTTATTTAAATGAGTTTGCGGAGTGTCCCATCTGTATTAATTTAACCTTAAATTAAAATTTACTGAACAAACTTGCCGAACGAAGCGTGCACTAAAGAAATAATACACCAAGTATTCGTCAAACAGATCGGGGAGCCGTTAATGAAATCACTTTGTTCTCAAGTAAAACAAAATGGGAAACAATTATTAAATGTTAATAGGTTCGGTACTGCGCGGTAGGCACTTCATTAAATCGTGCCTTTTATTACATTTTAAGTGGCATTTTATTTACAATAAAATCAGTTTTCGGGTTCGCTGGGATTGCCGTGTCAATACGGTTCACTCGTGCATCTGTAATTTACGCTTTGGTCGGGTAAAAGAAAATCAAAGAGGGTTGTTTCATTAAAATTGTAAAGGTCAATTTAATAATATTACTTATTTAGGGATGCTTTTCGATTGTAATTATTACTTTGTTTGACATTCTGTGCTTGAGGGCTTAGTGTTAATTAAAAACAGATTTACCGCGATACATGTAGGACCATTACAAAGGATGAAAAATTATCTAAAAATCAATGACAGTTTTTAGGGTTCCGTACCTGAACGGTGCCAAACGGAACCCTATTACTAAGCCTCGGCTGTCCGTCTTTCAGCGGGCTGTATTTCATGAACCGTAATTAAGTTGAAATTTTGACAGATTACATATTTCTATTGCTGCTATAACAACAAATAATAAAAATAAAATAAAGTTAAAAATTAAAGGGGTTTGGAGTACCCCTTTAATTATAAACAAAAAAAAAACTAAATCAAAAGTTTATTGTGTTATACAAGAAACTTGTTTTTTTTAAACTGAAGTTTTTTAAAAATAATATGTATTGTTAAATATTCTACGTTAGTACGGAAACCTTCGTGTGCGAGTCCGACTCGCACTTCGGTTTTTTTCATCTTCAAAGCTCTAGCTACGCTAAACTACAAAATTCTGCCTATACCACTTTATAGCTTCTAGACAAAGGCCTTCTGAATACTCTGTTTTCCGTTTGTCCTTCACAATACCAGTCTATTAAGCTACTGTAGGACAAAGGGTCGGGAGAAAGTCAGCTCGATCGATAGCAGCTCACTGCATAATTACAATTGACAATCCTAGCAGTCTTTATAAGGCATGATGGAGTTGGCGTCATTGGGATAAAAACCCCAATGAAATAAATAAAGATTATTAAATAAAAAATAAAAAAACCGGTCAAGAGCGAGTCAGACTCACGCGCCGAGGGTTCCGTTCCGATTTCTGAAAAAGTGTGCTATTTAGAGACATCGTTTTATTTTTCCTGTAATTTTTACATAAACTTCTATCACATAGAATTATTTCAGATTTTTCCCTTTTACAAACTTCGCAGATAAGGGGGGGGGGGGGGGAAACGGTATTTTTTTTTTACATTTTTCAACGAAAATCGAAAACTATGCGGCCTAAAAAAAAAAAAAAAAAGTTTGAGAATGTGCAAACAGCGTTCTTTCATATGATACCCCACATGCCCTAGTAGCCCCACTTTGAATTTTTGAAGACCCCCTTTCAGCACCTGTTACAAAAAAAATATAAATATTTTTATTTCTTTCTTATTTGCAAAATAGTTGGGTAAACGTCATATAAAACTATTCCAAATTTCAAGTTGATAGCATTAGTAGTTCTTGAGATATTCTGCTGTGACAGACAGACAGACAGACAGACTGAGTGAGACCATAAGGGTTCCTTTTTTACCATTTTGGTACGGAACCCTAAAAAACAATTGACGATGTTTCCTGCATCGAAAATCCTTCGAAATCAAAAATACGAAACTGGATGAAAGATTCCACTAGCTCAAACTTAAGTGGGGATGGTGCAACCATCCACGTTCATCCATGTTGGTGTTGTAAAGAAAACCAGACGTGCGACTATATTGAATCACCCAATAATGGCTCGTACTTTGTCTCCATAGAGGATTTGCTCCCAATAATGCCGGGCACTACTTGGTTGAGAATTCGATACCTATCTATATCTATCAATACATATATAAAAATCAATCTATATAATTCTATATATATAAAATTCAATTGCTGTTCGTTTGTCTCGCTAAAACTCGCTAGAACGGCTGGGCCGATTTAGCTGATTTTAGTTTTGAAATGTTTGTCGTAGTCCAGGGAAGGTTTAAACAGTGAGAAGAATTGGAAAAGTTGCCGGGAAAATTGGAAAATTCGGGAAAACTGAGACTGGATTTTCTATGGGAATTTTGAATTATTGAAATTGGGACAGGACAACGTCTGTCGGGTCAGCTAGTATACTCATATTTGTAGAAGTAATGTACAGGCAGAACCAAAAGAAGAGAGGATGACTGGCTTCAAATAACAGTAGAATGGTTCAGGTAGAGGAAGATAATGGAGGGCCTATGCTCTGCAGCGCAACATTATAGACTTAATAATAAAATTTATAGCCAAGGAAATCATTGTTACGCAAATTAACATCTCAAACGTCAATTTCCCGTGTTATAATCATTTCATAAAACTGTCAAAAAATTACAGTTATGATTTGAGCGATTGTACGAGCGATTTCAGTTGGTCTGACTTGACATGTAGGTACCTAGTTGGCCTATTGAGTTGCCATACAATTAAATACCTAAATACCTACAAATGTATTTATCCCACAAATAGAAACAAGACCATTTCAAAGGTCCATTACGAAATAACATCAGTAATTACCAATGATGTTTGCTCCTGGGAATGTAATCGTCAATTTAAAGTTAACGGAGACTAAACTGTTGGATAGTGCTGCCCTCTGGGAGCGACAAATGACATGCCCGTATCATCTAATGGATGAATGAAGCCCTTGGATGAGATTAGATGTTATGTTCGTTAATGTCAAGGATTAGTGTAGTCTATGTTTTGAAAGTGGTTTTAAATGTTAAGTGCAGAATTATAATTTTGGGAATCGATTTGCCTAGCCTTTTCCCAACTATGTTGGTATCGGCTTCCAGTCTAACTGGATGCAGCTGAATACCAGTATTTTACATGGAGCGACTGCCTATCTGACCTCCACAACCCAGTAACTGGGTCAGTCTTTCGGGCTTCTGACGACCCGTAACGACTGTCAATTATTCACGAATGACAACCGGAACTAACGTTCCGAGGTACGGAGGAGTCTCGGTACGTGAAGATGGTCACCAATCCACGGACCAACCTCGGCAAGAGTAGCTTACCCTGATGGATCGACCCGTGCGGCTGTTATTACTTAGCCACGAGCTCCTCAATTATAATTTTGGGGACAAGAATCTTTAATGTGGGGTGTTTAACGTCTAGGTAAAATAAAATGAAAATTAGACACACATAATTAATTACACTTTATCGTTAAAGTTCAAAATATTACTAGGCCATTGGGCGTCTGTTGTCTGACATAATGTCAACTGAAAAACAGGTCACCTCTCTGAGAATTCCTTATTTCATGCTTTATACCGAAACATAGGCAACCATATCGAACAACAAATATCTAAATCAACTAACCTACAACCATCCAAGCTGGCGTCCATCAATTTATTGTTTTCGTTAGTATAACGAGTTACACAAATAAAATTGGAAATAAAAAGGTGTCACCCTGTCATCGACGAACAACTTGCTAACAACGTGACGGCAAATAACAAAGCGTTGACGAGGGGTAGAGGGGTGGACGAGGGGGAAAGAGGGGGAGTAGACGCCAAATAATGTACCTGGCATGTTATACACGTTGTTTTATCGGGAACAATTACTGCACTTAAGTTGTAGAGGAAAATATGGTGGGGATTTGGAAGCGGTTTCCAAGGTGTAGAGAGATGAGTCTACAGTAGGCAGAGTACGCGCCAGCCCTAACAGCATCCTGAAAACCTATAGCTGATAGGTGGAAAGCCCTATAATGGGACATTGGATACGCCTACATGCCTCGGTGGCGTAGCAATGAATAGTTTGTGTTATTTTTCTGGTAGATGTAAGTACTAGGTAACACTAGTTTCTAAGTCGTGCGTATACTAAGATAATGAACTTTAATTGGGTCCGAAATAAAAGTTTTTTATTTATATACAATCGTGCCGAAAAATGACCGAAACTGTCTACTACATATTAAAATCAGCTTTAAATTCAGATTATAAATAAAAATGTTTATTTCAACAACACAACATTTACATCCCCGCATCCAAAAAATTGCAGTCTATCATAGTCAAAAGAAACCAATTAATATTAAACCCCCAAAATTAAATTAACTAAATTCATTTATTTTCATCTTCAAACCTATGTACATATGGTAAAGTGATACATTATTTAAAAAAACCGGTCAAGAGCGAGTCGGACTCACATACCGAGGGTTCCGTTCCGATTTCTGAAAAAGTGTGCTACTTAGAGACATCGTTTTATTTTTCCTGTAATCTTTACATAAACTTCTACCACATAGAATAATTTCAGATTTTTCGCTTTGCAAACTTCGGAGATAAGGGGGGGGGAACGGTATTTTTTTTTACATTTTACATCAAAAGTCGAAAACTATGCCACGTAAAAAAAATAAAAAATAGTTTGAGAATGTGCAAACAGCACTCTTTCATATGATACCCCACATGCCCTAGTAGCTCCACTTTAAATTTTTAAGACCTTTCAGTCTCAGTTGCAAAAAAAATATAATTATTTTTCTTTCTTTCTTATTTGCAAAATAGTTGGGTAAACGTCATCTAAAACTATTCTAAATTTCAAGTTGGACACGTAATACACACTACCAAAGTATATCAAATGACCTAAAAATAACCTCCAAACGTCAATGTCACCTCTGTCGCAAACACAGAATCCAAACGTTATCCTCAAATGACTATAAAACTTCAACTTTTAATATATCGAGCATCAAACAAGCATCTTGGGATTACCCGCAGTTGTTGAAGGGGGCTTAACGCATATCTTTGAAAGAAACGGGCGCGTGATGTTTGCGCCCTCCCCATATAGGCTGAGCTTAGTTGAAAGTTGGCTAAATCCTTCGTACGTGACATAATTAAGATCGAGCCTCACAGGCATACCCGCCTTTATACCGCTACAGCGCTTCAAGCGACCCCGTAAAGAACTTCACAGCGGAAGCTAATTTATTAGTACCCGCTGAATGGCTGCCCGAAGCGCTTTTGTTGCTTGTAAGACATTGTTTTAAAATGAGCTGCGATGTAATCGAAATGCGCTGTATCTATTGAGGGATATATTTTAGGCTCCTTTAGTTAAGTAGAGACGTAAACAGTGTCTGTTTTGTTGCTTACTTACAATCTTCTTATGCATATTTATTGTTTTTAGGGTTCTGTACCTCAATAGGAAAATACGGAACCCTTATAGTATTTCGTTGTCCGTCTGTCTCTTTCTGTCTCTTTCTGTTTGTTAAGAACATTTTTCTCAGAATCGCCTGGAAGTATCAAGCTAAAATTAATATCAAATACGTAGCTCTATGGTCTCTTGGAGCTCTAAAAAAATCAAGCTTTGAAGTCAATGCAATAAAAAAAAAAAACCGGTCAAGAGCGAGTCAGACTCGCGCACCGAGGGTTCCGTTCCGATTTCTGAAAAAGTGTGATATTTAGAGACATCGTTTTATTTTTCATGTAATCTTTACATAAACTTCTATCATATAGAATAATTTCAGATTTTTCGCTTTGCAAATTTCGGAGATAATGGGGGGGGGGGAACGGTATTTTTTTTTACATTTTTCATCAAACGTCGAAAACTATGCGGCCTAAAAAAAGAAAAAAAATGTTTGAGAATGTGCAAACAGCGCTCTTTCATATGATACCCCACATATAGATAGCCCCACTTTGAATTTTTAAGACACCCTTTCAGTCAATGTTGCAAAAAAAAAAAAAAATTATTCCTTTCTTATTTGCAAAATAGTTGGGTAAACGTCATCTAAAACTGTTCCAAATTTCAAGTTGATAGCATTAGTAGTTCTTGAGATAGCCAGCTGTGACAGACAGACAGACAGACAGACATACAGACAGACGGACGGACGGACAGACGGACGGACGGACAGACAGACAGACAGACTGAGTCGCACCATAAGGGTTCCTTTTTTACCATTTTGGTACGGAACTCTATAAATACAGTCATTTATGCGACTTATTTTGATACTCGCAAGTAAATCGAAACCTATAGGGTACTTCCCGTTTGCCTAGAATCATGAAATTTAGCAAGAAGCAAGGTCTTACAGCAGAAGTAAAGGAAAAAGTCCAAAAATTATAATTAGCTTCTGCCCGCGACTTCGTCCGCGTGAAATTTCTTGCTCCCCCGACCCACCCCGTCGCATCGCATCGGCCGCCTGCGCTATTAATTTCTTTTCGCTTAGCGTTCTTGCTGACTTTTTTTCTTTTTGCTCGACTCCAAAAGGTCCTTCCTCGAGACGTCTATCAAATGCAAAAATATCCGACTGGTAGTTCCAAAGATTACCTCCTACATACAAACTTACAAACAAACAAATACCTTATAATACGAGTATTAGTAAACATGATGATTATTAACCTTAACCTGTATTCTACGTTTTCTCTAAAATACTCTACGACTCATTTTCTCTTTTTAAGTTCATCCTTTTTCTCTAACAAAATATTAAAACGCACCAACAATTTAATCAAATCTAAGACACCTTACTGTTTATACTTTTTACACCCCACAAACAACGCAGGCTACAGGAAAATAGTGCAAAACAAAATATCTAATCAGACGAAAGCTTTGCACCACAGAATATTACATACAGGGTGTTGGCACTGCGTTGTAAATTGTTTCAAGCACTACAAAGTGGGAATAATTTCTATTTAGACGAGTATTTGTGAAGCTAAAAGGCTGCTGTGTTCCTGTTTTCTTTAGATTTTATTTAAATTGCTAGCACTTTTCTGTTATTATTATGTGGAAAGATGAGTAAGAGGTGCTTCTAGGAAATAATATACAGGGTGGGTTTTGTGAGTTCTACAAGTGCAACCACAGAGCGCAGTTCTACAAGAACTGTACAAAATACTTTGGCTTCATTCTGTTTCAGATTTTCTACGTCACAGTATAAAATGTTCAAAATGATCTAAACAACTATGAAAATGAAATTAAAGAAAGAAATTAAAAAATGAAAAGAAAAACACTACAACTGTCATTCTGAACAAGAACTTTATTCAATTTAGATAAAGTTTAATTTTCTTAGTTGTTGAGATCATTTGGAACAGTCTGTTCGTCGTGATATTTTTGACGCGAACTGTACCACCAAAATCAAGGTACAAAATATGTTCCCAACTATTAATACGGCCACCTTGTGTAAGAAAATTCAAGCAACATATTACCAGTGTTAATCCATTTGTCTCTTACATGAAAAACAGCTCAACAGTTGAAATTTTTTGCATTCAACTCCTCGAATTCATTTATCTATTTAAGGAGAATATCCAATTAGTCTGTCTCGTAATCTGAAAGCAAACCTGGATACTCACATCAAGTTGTTAACTCCAGACGGATTTGGTTTATTGGCTCACAGATTCGGACCAGTCCATGTAATGGGTCCTAGTGTCCAGTACGCAGGTAATGGACAGACTAACAACCTCCAACAGCTGTCTCTCACTATTTATACGTTGGTGTATTAAAAACGGCACGTGCTTTATAGTTTTATGGTCTATTGAAATTGAAATGGGGCTTTCAACTGAATATGGGAATATGTGGTGACAGTGACAATATTATTGAGTATGGTACTGCGGTAATGGACGTGGTGATGAAAAGGAAGAGTTTGGAAAATCGGCTGCTCTACGGAAAAAGAACGTAACTGATATTTTTTTCAAAATCTAATGTTTTTACATTTTTGGCACTTTTAAATAGTAACGGATATTGCTACATTCTTAAAGCCAGCGCAGCCTTCCAGTTTAGAGGCATGAGGAACAGGGTGTAAAGTACACTCATCCTCCGTATAAAAGGGAGGATCCACCGACCAGACGAGTGTCGTGTCTGGTGGGCAACTGCCCGACGGCTTAACGTGCTTCCCAAGGCACGGATGAGTATCGGTATGTAAAGATGGTCACCTATCCATGGACCTACCCCAGCAAGCGAGCTTAATCTGATGTTATTACTTAGCCACGAGCTTAGAAAAGCAAAGCATAAGTAATAACAGCCGCACGGGTCGATCCATCAGGTTCAGCTACGCTTGCTGCATCTTTACATTTATTGTATCCCGGTCTGGGATAAAAAGTAGTCTATGTGTTAATCCGGGGTATAAGCTATCTACATATCCAAATTTCATCCAAATCGGTCTAGCCATTTGAGCGTGAAGAAGTAACAAACATACAAATACACAAACAACTCACAAACTGTCGCCTTTATAATATTAGTGTGATTAGCAGGACTAGAACTAGGATATTACGTATATACCTAACTTGTGTACCCGAAAATCAATGCGCATTTACTTGAATTTTGAGAAAGAAAAAACACACGTTCTCTAAAGAAAGAACCCACCGATAATACAATCACTTATCCATACCTGCACCAGGAATACATAATGCAGACCACCTTATCTCACACACTTCACAAACAAACAAAGGAGCGAACATTTAGAAAGTAATTCGGATCCTAAGCGTATCGTTTTAAAGCACCTTCAAAAAAATCATTAGGGTACGTTTCTCACGGCACTCCTGGCGATTTGAATAAAATATAGGGGTGGAATAAAGCGAGCCTTTTTATCTATTAAACGCATTTGCTGTTACAAATCTTCGCTCTCTCCGGCGGCGAGCGTGCATAAGTGCGTGCCCGCTTGGTGACGAGCGGAGCGGGGGCAGCAGCGAATGCTGTAGAGGATTTAGAATTGCAAGATTTGTATTGGATTTCGATAAGAATTATTCAGATCACCTATCATCCTAACTAATATTATATGCTTTCACGGTAAAACGGCTGAACGGATTTGGTTGAAATTTGGTTCAGGTGTAGACTATAAATGAAAATAAAAATAAAATAAAATTTATTGAAATAATAATATGTTTACAAAACCTATGACCTTTTTTTTTTGTGGATGGGAAATCATCAAATAACTTCTCCCGCTCTGGGTGGAGCGGAAGGGCATGTCAGACTTTTACTGACTAAAACCCACCCGTGTTCCTTCAGTTGCCTATGCCGGGGCCACGGTATCTTTTTTAAACAACCCGCGACCCCAGCAGCATCGGCCCTATTGGACTCCATCTTTTGCTGACATCTCTTTGAGGCGCGCGTGGAACACAACGCGCCGTCGACCCGGGCCTGGTCCTTACCGGACGGCGAGCTACCCACTACTCACCGTCCGCAAGCCCGCGCCTAGGGTGGCCAGAAATCCCCTCTCGATTCCCGCCGCCCAGGGCGTCTCCAGCGGCGACTGAGGGCGTGAGGCTCCCTCTCCCTCACGCGTTCCGCCTCCTCCTTTGCGAGCATTACTGCTTCGCAGAAGGAGGAACCTATGGCCTGGATAAGAACATAGGATACTTTTTATACGGGTAGTTCGTTGCCGTGGGATAGTTTCCGCGTAGAACGCTCGCGGCGAAGCCGCTGGCGAAAGCTAGCAGTAACTAAAGATGCCACAATAGGAAAGCCAATCTGATAATGATTGAACTTCGTAAGCTAAATAAGGAAATTATGTTTTTTGGCCAAATTGGGAGTAAACAATTAAGCTTAGAGGGAGTAGAATAAAAGGAGCGAACAGAAATATACAAGCAACAAAGAAAACGAAGTGTAGCTAAATATACCTACACAAAACATGACTGAATTTATTGCAACGATTTAATGTTTGGATTATGACCGAAAAATATGCTCATTTCACATAATTACGAGTATATGACTGCTATTTATGTAGTTTCGACTTAATAATACAATGTTTTCAGGCCAAGTTTACAATGTCTTAACACCTTAAGGCCTATAGTCCACTGCCACCGCCACGTCATAGTGGTGGCCTAGTGGAAACGGCCGCGATTTACGAGTTGTAGGTCGTAGGTTTAAAACCACTGCTCTCAAAACGGTGAAGGAAAACATCGTGAGGAAACCGGCCGGTTACGGTCCGCTCTCTCTCACCGAGAGGAGGACTGTGTCCCAGCAGTGGGAATAATTGACGTCCCGATGACATAACATAAATGGGCTGATTATGTTACGTCATCGGGACGTCAACGAGAATGAGCTGAAGTTGCGATACATACATTTACTATGGCCGTGTACACCGCCCGTCCGTCGACGGGACATCATGTTCGGTTCGAATAAGCTCATTTCTGATGACCCGTTGAAGGGTAGCGGTGGTCAAACAGTGTTGGAAAGAAAAATCCTCCATCATTTTTTTTTAACCGCTCGTACCACTATAACCTCTCTCATTCACAAACTCCACTACCTACCCCACTACAAACACAACTTAAAGGAAATGGCTGCCCCGTCTCTACCGGCTTGCATTTACGACATTACCCCACAAGCTTTATTTTGCACTCCTACTTCCAACTGTGTTGGTCTCACAATAGCTGTCACTGGTCATGATTGTTACCCAGACTTTGTTCAGGCTGACGTTAGAAAAGATTTTACGTCACTTTAAATGTCTGGTTATATCATACAAAGATCTTTTATGGGGTGGGAGTGTGCTGAGTTTCGTCCAAATCAGTGGTAAAGATTTTTGAGCATGAGAAAATAATTTGAGGTTTCCCCAACTGGAATAATTTTTCCTTGTACCTAAGTGAAAGATGTTTCTTGTTTGCAGGTAAATTAATGTTAACTCCACTAGTTTTGAGTAGGTGGCCCAGTGATAACAGCCTCAATTTACGAGTTGTAGGCCTTGGGTTCGAACCTAGGCAGGCGCTTTACTTTATGTAAATAATTTCATTACCACTGCTCACAAAACGGTGAAAGAAAACCTCGTCAGGAAACCGGTATGTCCTAGAACCAAAAGTTTGAAGACATGTGACGTCTACCAACCCGCACTGGGCGCGCGTGGTGGACTACAGCCCACTACCTCTCACAGAGAGGAGGCCTGTGTCCCGGCAGTGGGAAGTTTTGGTCTGACTATACTAAATGCTTGTAGTTTCCCTACGTGTTCGAATCAGAAATGAAGAGATCCGCAGGAGAACCAAAGTTACCGACATAGCCCCAAGAATAGGGATGATGACTAAAAATTTATTTTTTGTCCGTCATAGAGATTATTAAAAAATATTGGACACGATTTTTTCTTTTTTTACGTAATCGAAAAATTACGGTGATACAGTGAGTTAAACTATGGCATGACGTCATGCGTAGCTAGGTTTTATACGTACAAGTGACGTAGCGAGCCCCCACTCCCCAATTTTAATGCGTGATAGCTAAGTAATTTTTTATTAATATGATAAAGCAAAAAATACGTGTCTAATATTTTTTTATTATCTGACTGACGGACTAAATAGAATTTCTTTTTTTTTTACCCAGGCATCATCCCTATTGCCAAACTTATGTGGCAGTGGGCAGGGCACGTTGCTCGCGGAAAAGACAGGCGATGGGGCCGAAAGGTTTGGAGTGACGATGTAGCGTTGTAAAGGCCACAGGAATCTGCTGGATGCGAGAAGCACAGAACCGGTCGAAGTGGCGGTGCTTGGGGGAGGCCTATGTTCAGCAGTTGACGTTTTTCGGCTGAAATGATGATGATACTAAAAGCACTAGTTTTTGTTGAAGAAACCATGTTATAGGATGGTCAAAAAAACCGTGGTAATGTTCAACGATGGCGATTCTGGCCTATTTTCACCTGTGACAAACAATTAATAAATGAATTATGAATTAAGACTTTTCTCTATGAGGCAATACTTACAGTTAAAGAACCTGCAGGTCACATGAAATAAGACCACGCTTAAGAAACCATGCTTGCATTATTTGCTGTCCCAAAGCTGTCGCCACTTGAATATTTGTTTGCCTCACAAAAAAAGCCACGATTCTCTAAGATTTCTGTCTCCATACACCTATTACTGGCAACTTCGTAGGCGTTTCGTTTAAGTGTGTCGCTTTCCGGTGCCGTTTCCGTGCCTTGTGCAGATGCCGCTGAATTATAGATGCTAGATGAGGTATCAATGTGGTTTACAAAGAGGTAGTTGTAGAATCTTCAAGAAAGAAATTCGCTTTGTGAATTTGCAGTTCGCCTTGCAGGGAAAAACTTTATAAATCCGAGCACTATAAAGGTTATGATTAAAAAAAACCAAAACCACTGAAACAAATAAAGGTACATTCAGTAAAATATTAGTAAATTCTGTATGCGACGAATTGACTAATAATTCTAAATAGAATTGAATAAAAGTAAGTAATCCATACACCACTACAACTCTTCACACAAACTCCTACATATCCACCTACACCACATACTTTAACAAGCTTCTTTTTCTTTTTCTTTTAGACCACCCCAGTAAAGAGGAGAATAAAACAAACTTGACCAATTTGAAAAATATTCAAATTGGTCAAGCCGTGCTCAAGTTATGGCGTGATTAAAAATAGGGATTTTATGTAAAAAAACAATATCTATACCAGTCGTATATATACTGTAAATTGAATATCCTGCACCAACGTCATGATATCAATATAGTATTGCTGTATTTTATTCACTTCCAGTCACCCTCAAACCCACGTCACAGGTAAAAAGACTCATTCTTTTGACAAACGGCGCAGGAACGAGAAGCAGAGAGGATACAATTTGCGCAGAAGCAAGGAGCCTTTAACTTAGTGCGCATTTCTGATGCAAATCACTCAATAAATTTATGCAGAAGATCTGTTTCGTACGATATATTTTATTGTCTACCAAATTATTGTTAGAGTATGCGTATGGCCATTACGTACTTATCTATCAAAAATCTCCGAGTCTTTTTTATACATCGCTCCTTCACATAATTATGGAACTTGGGCATTCTTTGAAACTCTTTCTTTCTTTTTTTCTTTCTTTCTTTTTTCTTTCTTCTTTTTTCTTTCTTTTTCTTTTCTTTTTTTTTCTTTTTCTTCGCTGAGCAATTTTTTGTTGGTGAAAATTATTTGCATATCATGATCATGCATCACGCGTCACGCGACATGCTAATGTGACGTATTGTGCTGTCAAGTTTTCACTTCTGTCGACAGTCCCCAAAAGCAATTTAAAATAATATTAGATATTTACAATAAGATAAGACATTTAAACAAACCTTTTTTACAGTCCGTTTAACCGATTTTGACTTCTATTCCGTTGGTGGCATGACAAATGGTAGCTGCATTAAACAGTTGGTACTGTAACCACTTTTTTGCCTCTACGGAATAGAAGTCAAGATCAGTTTAACAGACTGTATTATTGCTAAAGCCACTACAATCTGCAACAGCAGTAGCGCAACTGTATTAATAATTGTCTGTGGTTTTACATATATAATCTTGTACCCACATACTTATAATTATATATACTCCTTCTTACCACACGTTAGAGGTGAGCCTTCTGTGCCACATTACATAGTGCGGTAACTCGGATACGTGGTTCATTATGTACTGATTTCAGAGCGTTTAGTGTTTGCGCCACGGATCTCAGCGACGTTATTTCTTTGAGCTTTGAGATGGAATTATAAATGTGTTTGTGTGTTTGTTGTTGCTTTGTCGTATCTAAGAGGGTGGTGACTTAAAGTGGTTTCAGTTTGAGATAAATATCTGGATTATCTTTGACGGTGTAGTAGAAAAATAAATATTTGTTGGTAGGTATTTGAATTGGCTGTAATGCCTAGGTCTACATCTTGCACATAGGAAATGATATGCAAGGCTTTTTAATTCCGACAGCATACTTATCTTTTGAAACGTAATAAGTATTCTCATAACGTTATGAATCCAATTAATGAATACCATTCCATAAGCTTTAAAGGAACTGAACTGAAGAAATGCAAAATACAAAAAGAAGAACTGGAACGAGGCCGAGAAAGACTAGCTGGCTGTAAATAAAAGCAAAAGCATTGCCTTTACCTCATCACATTTAAAAAAAGTTTATAAAAAAAAATATCTAATCTGTCTTCGGTAAACACGAATCAAAAGTGGCAATCGTAAGTACACGGAGAGATGAATTAAACTCACTATAGTGTGCGGTCTGCATTTTAATTAATTAAGAGAGGGGCTTCGGAAGGGGCGGGGGGGGTTAGGGGTATGTAGGGCTGCCTACCTTTGAAGAAGTCTTAAAAATTTTTTTGTCGGTTTATTTTTAGACTTTTATTTTATTTTTAGAATTTTATTCGTGTGACACTACTTGTTTTTGCTATACGTTATTAAAGATGGTCTAAAATTTCACTGACTAAGCTAACCTGGACATCTAGATGTCAATATTTTCAATGTTGAAGTAAGATGTTATCATCATCATCTGCCTAGCCTTTTTCCAACTATGTTGGGGTCAGCTTCCAGTCTAACAGGATGCAGCTGAATACCAGTATTTTACATGGAATGACTGCCAAACTAACAACTTAGTAAGATTTTATAAATACGTAAAATTAATTGTTAACATTGTTTTGCAAACACACAAAATGTGGCTCACTTTATAACATAGATCTGAGAAAACACAGTGTGATGGTGGATGTTTTATTAAATCATAGGGTGTTACCATAGTACGGTCACAGTACGGTAATAGTTATTTATGCAACTGACGTATAATAAGGGGTCTTAATACCTCATTATGTACAGTTGCATACAAGACTTTAGCTACACCCATGTTGTCAATTCTCTATAAAAGGTTCTGAAACAGTTTTTTGCAATACTAATACTCGTATCGAACATGGCGGCCGGCGTCATAGTATACGACGTGAATTCGAATAAGTTCTTTTATGCAACTGACGTATAATAAGGGGTGTTAAAACACGAATGTGGGTTTATCACATGAGTGTTTTAATACCTAATTATGTACAGTTGCATACAAGACTTTATATACACCCATGTTATGAATCCTCTATAAAAGGTTCTGAAACAGTTTTTTGCAATACTAATACTCGTATCGAACATGGCGGCCGGCGTCATAGTATACGACGAGAATTCGAATAAGTTCTTTGAAACGCGCGTGCATTACAATGTTCTTTTTTTGAAAACGAGTTGCATTATGAAATTCAGTACAACATTAAAGCATCCGTTTGGATGCTATTATGGTTACCATGGTTACTATGACACTGGCTGTTTTAATGTTGGCAGTAAGCTAACTGTTTCAGAAACTTTTATAGAGAATTTATAGCATGGGTGTAGATAAAATATTATTTTGATTAATTATCATATTCTATTTATAAATAATACAATAGTTGCGATTTCTAAATTATTCAAAAGTGCTCAGGCATTTTAGTACCATTGAGCAGTTCCTTTTTTTCCTTAAGTAGTCGGTAACCCTAAACAGCACAGTAGAGCAACAGTCAGTGTTTACGCACGGAGACACCTCGTGACTTTCCGCCGACATTCGTTTTCTGTCGCCGAGCTTACCGAGAGCCTTACTCCATTAAGAAAATTAATGTTTTGACTTACCCACCGACCACCTTGCGGTAAAAATGTATAGTGAAACAATTACCTATGTTGTATAAATATACTGTAGGTAGGTACCTACCTATACTACTGATTGTGTGTGTTGGTCTATTGATTTAATGGTCGGTAGGTAATAATAAAGGAAAGTATTCATCTGATGAATTATAAGGTTCGATTTTGTATGTAGGTTGATTGTATTGTTCGGTAGAGGCACGTGTAGTGTATGTGGGGTTGCACAGATGACGTCATGATGTATAGAGATCGCCCAACATGAGGTTAACGTGACTTGACACAGTATGGAAGAAATGCTTTTGTCTTTAGAGATACAAGAAACCCCAATACAAAACAATTACAATATCATCTAGCTATGACACAAATAACAGGTGGGGTAAAAGTAATGTCACAATATGAATGTGCCATAATTTTAACAAATGGCGTCATAATGTCATTGTGATTTGACACTTATGTTTTAGACTGATAGAAAATTAGTTGACAATGCAGTACAGCGATACACAAAGATCAGACAATGACGGAGATTTTGAAATACCCGTTTCCGGGCCGTGTAATCTCCCGTTTTGGCGATTTGAACTTGCCGGCCAGATCACCAGATCTGACGGCGCCAGATTTCTCATGTTTACCAATACAAAATTTGATGATTTCTTGTTCAATGTTAGCTTTCACAATATTGAACAAAAAATCACCAAACTGGAGCCTTAATTCAAAATGCCGTAAAACTAGCACAAAAATGTGCATCAACTCAGGAGGTGGTCATTTGATCGATATAATTTTTTCGACTTAATGTTATCAATTTTACATCTTTACGATACTGTGAAAAAATATGCCGCTGATATTTTTTTTATTTTCAACAAAATGTCAGCCAATCCAATATATGACATTACTGTTACTGTTGACATACTTTTACCCCACCTTGTGGTGCTTCTGGTTAGACTGGAAGTCAAACCCAAAATAGTTGGACAAGGCTAGGCTGATTGATTTTTTGCTCTGCAGGCCTTAACCTTCAAAAACCGCAACATAATTTACTGACAGAACATTTTTACTCATTGGCAACACTAGTGTCTGGCACGCGGCTTCACGCGACAGCAGCCGGCATTCGCTCCCGGATTCATTTCCTTTCAGTGATGGATGGCTCTGTATCTTCAATGAGATTTATAATGGTGTGTCACATTCCTGCGCGTGATGTGAGTCCGAATACAGATTGATGTAAAACTCCAGCAGTAGAGGGTTGAAGTTTAAAGTTTTGTAAAAGGATTAGTTATGACACGTGATATGTAGTTGGTTTTTAGAATTATATTCGGTAACTTATATATAGGAAACTAGCTTTTGCCTGCGGATTCGCTCGCATCAATCAATCTGTTTATTTGTGAAACCTATGTATTTACATATATAGGTGTTTACAAAAATTGGGGGTGTGCTATGTTTTGCCATAATTAATAGTTAATAAAAGACATAAAAATTTACAAGTGACACATTAGGTGTCATCTAAAAGTTATTTTTCTAACTTCGGGAATAGTACTGTTTTTCTGGATAAATGTACTATAAATCCTTTTCTGTACTCCTGACAACGTGTGTGCATAATTTTATGATGATCGGTAGAGTTGTTAAGTCTAGAAAGCGTAACAAACAAACAAAATCACTTTCGCATAATTATAATATTAGTTCAGATATCCTAGCTTCCACCGACAGCTTCACCCGCGTAGTATCTTAATGAAAATTAGCCTATGTGCTTCCCCAGGCTTCAAAGTATACACATACCTTTCATCAAAATCAGTTTACCCGTTTAACCGTGAAAGTGTAACAAACAAACAGTCAAACTCACATTCGCATTTGTAAAACCAACCTTGACTTCGACCTTGACCTTGTTTGACCTTGTGTATTTATAAAACAACATATTATAACACATAACATCACGCCTGTAGTCCCAGAAGGGTTAGGCAGAGCTGTACTTATAGTACGCCCACATTTCGGCAGATATGTTTTAGTCCCATGCAATAGGGGGCGAGCCTATTGCCATCAACATATTTGTTAAAGGTACAGAAAGAAAGAAAGAAAGAAAGAAAAGAAAAAGTATTTATTACAGCAGGTATTTCCAATGTGACATTGTCCGAACACAAATTGATGCTAAATTCTCGTTGTAAAGTGAAACTTTCGGGAGTTACTAAAAGGATTAGTGTGTGGTAGTATGTTGTTATTTATGCACAAGTGCGGTGGTTATACCTGACGTAGGTGTCAGGGAAAACACGTGGTGCTTTACCCCATTGAATATTTGAACTGATTTGGTAGAGAGTGAACCGTACTGAAATATCGGTACTTTCTCCTTTTATTGCTAAGGCCAGCTGTTCAACCTGATTTTGACTACCACTTGTACTATCATGTTTACTGTATGTATAAATAATGAAACACAGAAAAGGATATAGAGTACATTTTATACAGAAAAACAGTACTGTTCCCGAAGTTAGAAAAGTAACTTTTAGATGACACCTAATATGTCACTTATAAATTTGTATGCCTTTTATTAATTATGGAAAAACATAGCACACCCCCTATTTATGTAAACACCTATATATGTAAATACCTATGTTTCACAAATAAACAGATTGATTGATGCGAGCGAATCCGCAGGCAAAAGCTAGTTTCCTATATAGAAGTAACCGAATATGATTCTAAAAACCAACTACATGGCACGTGCCATTTTTACTGTATGTATAAATAAATAAATTTATGTGTTTCTCCTTGTACAACTATGTTGTACAATAAACTTATTATTTACTAGCTTTTGCCGCGGCTTTGCCTGCGTTTATTATACATATAAACCTTCCTCTTGAATCACTCTATCTATTAAAAAAAACCGCATCAAAATCTGTTGAGTAGTTTTAAAGATCTAAGCATACATAGGGACAGACAGACAGCGGGAAGCGACTTTTGTTTTATACTATGTAGTGATTTATTTATTTTATTTTATTGAATAACTAGCTTTTACCCGCGGCTTCGCTTGTGTTAATTTAGAATTTGACAATCAACTTGGGTTGTACTCTGCTTGTAATAATATAATTCAATCATGATTCGAAAGGCACGTGGCGCCATCTATTATCATAAGAACGTTATTGTTGTTTTCCTCGAGAACAGTCTCTGTCCGTTTCTGTAGACATGACAACGTATATGCAAAATTTCAGCAGGATCGGTTCAGTGGTTTAGGCGTGAAAAGGTAACAAACAAACTTACTTTCACATTTATAATATAGGATGATTATCTTGGGCTATTGTCTTATTAGCTTCCCATTAAGAGTTTCGGTCAGCTATAATCAGATAAATATAGCAATAGAGAAATACGAAGGGGCTGCACAGTAATTCCTAGTCTGCCAAATAAGAGACGCAAAAAAAACTAATCAGATATTTTTTGCTCCGTATTTTACCTTGCCTTCCTATTATTTTATTTTCTCTATCCATCCAAAATAAAACCCAATCACAAACTTTATCCATAACTGAAGCGTCCCACAAACGGGACATAATTACAAAACTTTCGGAAAAAAAACTAGACAATTCCGTAAGAGACCGACCGATCTATCATAATGTAATTGAACCACACGAAGAAAGCATTTATGGTCGAAACGAGACTTCAGCTAGGGGAAAATTTTCTTAAAAGGTTGCTCATAAGGTCTAGTTTACAGTAGGAAGTAAGTGTAGAACACACTGGCTGAAATTTAAGCAAAAAGTATCAAAGATCTGTTCTTCTTCTTATTATTATATACCAGGTGGAGACGACAATACGACACTAATTCTCTCATGATATCGACGTAACTAAGTAAGCTGAATTAATTTAAGTTAGTATTTAAGCACCGCCACCTATCTAATAACAATTATATTATGTTAACAACGAATTTTAGGTAACTGTACGTGTATACGACGAAAATGTAACTTGTTGTAGACGCCTTGGGTTGACCAGTTAAATCTACAAAATGTTTAATAAATAAATGAATAAAAAAAAATTAAATAATTAGCCATTTTTGGCCTGAATTAAAAAATATATATATAATTCATTTTAATCACTATAGCTAACCAAAGATTGGCAAAACCCAGAATCAACCCACAACTGCTATTAATTTAGTATGTTTGAAAAAATCACTTTTTATAATTTCGATGTTAGGATTTCGTTGATATTTTCAAAATACTCTGATGCATTAGTCTCATCTCCACATTTTATACGTTTTCAAAATACTTTCAGTCAGAAAATTATTCTCTTTTTAAAATTTAATTACGTGGAAGGCAAATTACTATATAGATCTATGGTCTGAAATAAAGAATTTGAATTTGGACTGGCCATTTACAAGAGCTTAGGTCCATTATTTGTTTTAGTAAAACCAACTCGACTAGTAAACAAACCACCATGGCATGACGCTCGCTACTCAGGAAGTTAAACTTCCTTAGTTCCTGTAACGAACTCAATTAGAAGAAAAATAATAGGTGCAGGAAGAGGAACTTCCTTTCAGCATAATAGGGAAATTGGAAATTTATAAGGCAAAGAGCCTCGATAATAATCTGATTAAAATGTCGATACATTGCTGTAACTTACCTTACGTAAGAGCAATAATAAAATTCCTGAAACTGATATGTATTTTTTTATTTTACGTTAAAGAATCCTAACTAATCATTATAATATTATTATTTTGTTTGTTTGTTATGCTTTCACGCTAAAACGCCTGATGAAATTTGGCACATGGATAGCTCATGATCTGGAAAAGGAAATAGACAAATTTTTATCTTGGACCTCAAATGAAGTCGTGGTCAACAACTAGTGTTTTATAAAATGAATTATGTAACAGCAAAGCAGCTAATATTAAATTAAATTACCCATAAGTTTTGTAAAGACACTCTTCTAAATTAAACGTTGAATCTATACAGTTACAGACGCATTCTTCGCATTTTGAAAAAAAAAACTTAAACCGCAACGGTATATTTAAAAGCTAATAATAAAAAAAAAGATAAGTAATTTACAAAAAAAAAAAAAATCTAATAAATTACTTATCTTTATGTCACAAAAAGACACACACTCTTCTAAATTCAAAGTTTTGACGCACGAATTTACACTATTCATTTTTTAAAAACAAAAGAATATAGGTACAGCAATCTGTATTTAAAAGCTAATTTAAAGGTAAATTACCCTTATTTTTTGTCACAAAAAGGCACACTCTTCTAAATTCAACGTTTTAACCTATGAATATTTACAGTACTGCATTCGAAACCTTTCCACTGTCCTAATGTACCCGAGGCCTAAGCCGGCACGCCACCATTACTTATGCATTAACCCTGGCTAGGCCAGTAAGCGGTCCCTCAGGCCCGGAGGAGCGTTCACATGATTTTATTCCACCACTCGTCTCCTATGAAACTCGTTCGTATCACGAGAGCAACTTTTGACAATCAATCTGTTACGTGCGAATTATTGTAATTGGGTTTTTCGCGTGTGTTTTGTGTATTGTTGGTGAGTTGAGTCGTGAGAATGAGATGTGTTTGTTGTGGTTGTAAAAGGAATAATTATAGTAATAAATATGTAGGCCCAAGCGAAGGAAGACGGTCATAGTATGACGTATGTCCATGTCGAAATAATTAGGCTGTATGAATAAAAATGCGCTTGGTTAAAAATAATGTCTAGTATTCAGATTGCTTTGAATTTCTCAAAAACTAATGAACCAATTTTGAGGATTCTTCACTAACGTGATCTACATACTATCAGGAAGGTTTTAGTATATACTCGTAATACATTAGGCAATTATTCTTATGTACGAAGTTATAAGCATACTTGTACTGTATCTCCGGCATTTCTAAGTGGATTTTGATGATTATTTTTTTCGTTCTTTTTGGAAAAATAAATGACTTAACTTTAAAAAAAGTAAAAACCGATTTCAAAAACCTAAACCGAATAAAATAACTTTCATAAAAAAAATTACAGCTTCTGAAGACTTTAGAAGCTGTTAAGTTTTTTATGAAAATTGTTTTATTCGTGTTATATTTTTGAAGTCGGTTTTAAATTTTTTTGAAGTTAGTTTTGTACTAACACTACAAAACTAGTCAGACTGCCAGCTTTTAATAGTACCACGATATCACATTTGCAACCTCAAACTAAAAATATTGTTTCACATCGCAATCAAAAATCCAATCTAGTTCTCTTTGATCCAAACAAAAAAAAAACCGCACTCAAACCAGCCAATTACCTAACCGATCCATCTCAAAGAAGATCCATCTAAAAATTACAAAAACAGAAGAGCAAAGAAAAATTATAACAAATCAAAAACAAACTGTATCTCCTTGTGCTTGAAAAGATGATTTCCTGTATGTCAAAGAAATCTGCGAGCTAGTTTCCGCCCTGGATTGGATATCGACTGCATCTGAAATGAAACGTTCTTCACTTCAGCGTATATTTTAAAGGTAAACCCGTTTTATTATGTCACATGTTGTCGGCGAACGATACGAAATGTATTTTTAAAGATGTCGTCTGTGAATTTCTGTGTTTTGCAATTATGGATGTTTGAGTTTTTAAGTGGCACGTTTAGTAGTGGTTTTAGGAAATTTATTGAGTGTAAAATCAAGAATATCAATATTAAAGAATCGTTATTTATGTAACACATCACTTGCCTATTAAACACCCAAATATTTGCGTGTCAAACGTAACGTTGAAATTAAAATAGTCATCGTTTAATTTTCCATCAATAAAGATAAAAATAAAACCACTTTAATCAAGCAATAATTTCTCGTAACGCTACGAACTCGTAGCATGCTACGCCGTAGCCGTAGAGCACTACGCCGTAGCTGTAGACCGCTACGAAGAAAAATCATAAGACGTTTGAAGGACTCTGTAAATGCAAAAATAAAAAGAAATATATCTTTAGTGGCGGACATCTGAATGTTTTCTTCCGGCGGAACAAATTGAAAAGCTGCTTTTTTACAAGACGGGAGGGAAAGGTAGACCGGGCACTGAATTACTCAGGAACTGGGCCGATCATTGCGGTCGACCCAGCCGGTATTCGGTAGACGATGTAATTCTTGTTAAGAAACTGAGTTATTATGATGTATATGGTAGATAGGTATGGTTTATGTTAGCTGAGGTTTGGCAAACGGTTTAAATATTTTGGAAGTACAGTGAAATCAGAGGGGCAATTCTCGTATTTTTAACAACGTTCGCAATCTCATCTCAGTCTCAATCTGTCAAAAATTGTATAGCGTTTACCTACATTTTTGACATTTGATTGACGCTGGCATGAGATTGTGAACGTTTTTAGGTACGAGAATTCGCCATCTGTTTATTATGACATCGCTATTATGAAGTAGGTAATTTCAATGCGACGTTTGGTTTCATATAAATTTCTTATAACAAAGTTCGGATAAAATGTTTCGCTTATAAGCGAAGACATTTACATGTCGCTTATTATGACCTATTTTTAAGAAATGGATCTTAATAAGTGGCATGTCAAACTAAGAAAAAAGAAAAAATATAATGTACTAGCATCCGCCCGCGTGGTATGTCAATATAATGTACTAGCATCCGCCCGCGTGGTATGTCAATATAATGTACTAGCATCCGCCCGCGTGGTATGTCAATAAAAATATAATGTACTAGCATCCGCCCGCGTGGTATGTCAATAAAAATATAATGTACTAGCATCCGCCCGCGTGGTATGTCAATAAAAATATAATGTACTAGCATCCGCCCGCGTGGTATGTCAATAAAAATATAATGTACTAGCATCCGCCCGCGTGGTATGTCAATAAAAATATAATGTACTAGCATCCGCCCGCGTGGTATGTCAATATAATGTACTAGCATCCGCCCGAGTGGTATGTCAATAAAAAGTAGCCTATGTTCTTTTCCAGGTAATGGTCTAACCATGTGCCAAATATAAAAGAAAGAAACTTCAAAATTCAATTATTCACAACAATGCAACACTGCACATTTTAACGAACCTTACCCGAATAGAAACCTACATACATGAAAACTGAAACTATCAAAATCCGCACAAACAATGCAACTGCAAAATAAGAGCACTCAGATATCAATAGAGACATATTTCAAACGACAGGAAACGTAATATATAAGTGCTTCCCGGGCGAGCCTTCGAATAAGAGGGAAAAAAACTAGTGCCTTCCGGCCTCTGATTGTGTTACTGTGAGTCTGTGAACGTGAGGACGTTTGTGCTGTTTGGATTCAAGGTATTGTGAAATTGTTGCTATATAGATGAGATGATGTGAAAGGGTAATTTTTTTGATGATGGTTCCACAGTCATCATCGAAGTCAAGATCATGTTACACTTACCCTCTTACAAATAAAACACGGAATAACTTTATTCTGTGTTTATTTATAATAGGGTTTAAACACATAATAAAGTTATTCCAAATTTATATCTATGAAAATGTATGGTTATTCCTTTGTTATTCCTGACATAACTTTATTCCGTGTTTTATTTGTAAGAGGGTTAGTGATTAATGTAAATAATCAGATAAGTTTGATAAGAGACATAACTTTATTCCGTGTTTTATTTGTAAGAGGGTTAGTGATTAATGTAAATAATCAGATAAGTTTGATAAGAGACATAACTTTATTCCGTGTTTTATTTGTAAGAGGGTTAGTGATTAATGTAAATAATCAGATAAGTTTGATAAGAGACATAACTTTATTCCGTGTTTTATTTGTAAGAGGGTTAGTGTTTAATGTAAATAATCAGATAAGTTTGATAAGTGGCGCTGCTACTTTAAATAACTACATCACATCGCACTAATATTATAAAGGTGAAAGTTTGTGAGTGTGTGTGTATCTTTGTTACTTCTTCACGCTCAAATGGCTGGACTGATTTAAATGAAATTCGTCATGTAGATAGCTTATACCCTGGATTAACACAAAGGTTACTTTTTATCCCGCTCTACGCGGAAGAAACCGCGGGGCGCAGCTAGTTAATTTTATAAATGCGAAAGCGAGTTTGTTACGCTTTCACGCTAAAACGGCTAAACCGATTTCTATGAAATTTGGCACATGAATAGACCGTGACCTAGATTAGGACATAGGATACTTTTTATCTCGGTAGTACGATCCCGATAATTACCGACCTCCACGCGGGCGATGACACGGATAAATGCCAGTTTTTGTTCTCAATCTTTAGGATACTGCTACAACATAACACAGAATCACGCCCCTTGTACCCAAAGGATAGGACAGAAGTGTATTCTATAGTACACCCATATTTATGCGCCAGTTATACAACGTGTCATTTTGCATCCTCGTCAAAATTTAAGGGTATGGTATAACATCAAACCGAACAACTTTTTCCATGGCACCAACATTGTAATCGCGAAAAAATAATCAGGCGTCCCAAAAATTTGTGGTATTGAAGTTTTCTATGGGACAGTTGAAAATTTTTTCGCGATCACGATGTTGGTCCCATGGAGAAAGTTGTTCGGTTTGATGTGTTCTGTATCACACCCTGAAATTTGACGAGGATGCAAAACGACACGTTGTATTTACCGATACACTAAGGCAAAAACAAAAATTGTGATAACAACACTATTTCCCTAGACTCACTCACGCATCATCTCACCCTAGCATATGAAAATCAAAATATCAGCATAGTGACAAGAATCATTTTCACTGTTGACTAGCTCCCTCAGAGGGGCATTAGCCCTCAGACGGGCGGTCATTTGCCCTGCGGAGGATTGCATATCACTGTCGCTCGGCTTATTACACCAATTATGGCCCGCTCCTGTTAGAATGTTTCTGAAGGATTGGCATTAGTCTTTGGACTTTGAAATTGTAGAAGTGTGAGAGATGTACTTTTGTGATATTGAAGTTGTCTGATTTGAATTGGGATAAATGTAAGGGTTAAATTTCGTTTCGTGCTCGTGCGGTTAACCCTTTCGCTGTGTTCGCTGTGTCGGCCATTTTGTCAAATCGATTATTTAAAATCAAATCATTTATTTGCATCACACGAGTTCAGAAGATGTTTGAACAGGTATAAAGGTATAAAGTATGTACACTGTATATAACCATGTGAGGTGTGCAATATGAGGAATATTATTTTCATCATTATTAAATTACTTACAGTGTCATTGAAAAATATACATAGTTTAGTCAATGCATAAATCAGAAATTACAATGTTTCTACAGTCATCAAATAAATAAATAAGTCTACATTAATTTATCATTCGGAAATTCATCAGACGTATAATAACATTATCCAATTAATAACTGTTTTTTTTTATTTTGTGTAACATTCAAATTGTTTATGACATCTGGTAATTTAATTTAGATGCGCGGTGCCATGCCGAAAACGCTTAAAGTAACTGAAATTTTAATTATGAATTCCTTCCGAATGGGTGTCTGTAGCATGAATATTTGTAAACTCTTCAACTTCACTTATGAAATCACTAGCTTTTGCCAGCGTCTTCGCCCGCGTGAATGTCGGAAATTATCCCACGGGAACCTTCTACCGGGATGCAAAGTATTCTATGTCTTAATCCAGGTTATAAACTATCTATATACCAAATTTCATCCAAATCCGTTCAGCCGTTTTTGCGTGATTGAGTAACAAACATCCGAACATCCAAACACACAAAGTTAGTAGGACATACCTACATACCTAACAAAATCTATTTATGACACTTAACTTACAGGCGGTAGCGAGGCATGATAACAACAACAGGAAATAATATGTTATTTTAAATGTAATTAATATTTTGTAATAAAACTTTTTCCAACGAAAACCAACAAGCTAGAAAATCAAGAAGCGCCACTTGGAAACTTGTATCATTGTTGCTCGCACAAGTTTGCGAAACATTTTGCAGCTAACTTAATTAGGAGTTAAAAACTTGTTTTAATTTTTTCTTGATAGTACTTGAAAGTTTGTGTTGCAAAACGACTTTTTGAGTGCCTTTTTGTACGTTTACGCTTTTTTTCGGACAATAACTCGTTTGAAAATTGTAAATATGCTTTGAAAGTTCTTTCGTTAGCTCAGAAGTGGCTTTCAAGTTATCTCTTAAAATGCAATGAATTCCTTTTTTTTTTCAAAACAAAATGTATTTCATTTTTCCTATTCCTCAAACAAATGAATACAGTTATATTACTCGTGTCTGATACACAGTTCATCCCAAAAAAGTAGGTAGCAAATAAAACTTTTTTGTCTGTCACATTTATATGACATCGCATATCAACTTCATTTTTATTTGACGCATATATCCGCCAGCGGCATTTGTGGGGTTAACCAATTCACCTTTTGCCGTACCTTTTCGTATAGACATAAATGGGTGCGCGCTCCCTACTCCTACTTTATAGTTCAGCATAGTGTAATAAAGGGATGTAGCGTAGTTTTGTGCGCAGGAAAAGTGGGGTAGTTGGGATAGTTTTGCTGACGGTACTTTCGTGAAGAGTTAATGTAATAAAATTGGTTAATAACTCGAGGAGTAATGTAAACGTTAGTGTAAACATCAGTCACTGTCGTAATTTTCAGGTGTATTACTGTTTACATTAAGATCGAACGAAAAATGTGGAAATTTTCAACTTACGTGCATAATTAGGGTTCCGTACCGAAATGGTAAAAAAGGAAGGATTCCTTTTTTTCCGTAAGTGCGACTCAGTCTGTCTGTCTGTCACAGCTGGATATCTCAACCACTACTAATGTTATCAACTTGAAATTTGGAACAGTTTTAGATGCAAAAACAAATTTTTGCAACAGGGAGTGAAAAGGGGTCTTGAAAAATCAAAGTGGGGTACTACGAGTAGCTCATGTGTGGTATAATATGAAAAAGCGCTGTTTGCACATTCTGAAACATTTTGTTATTTTTTTAGACCGCACAGTTTTCGACTTTTGATGAAAAATGTAAAAAAAATACCGTTCCTGTCTTCCGTTCTTATCTGAAATTATTCTATGACATAGAAGTTTATGTAAAAATTACAGGAAGAATAAAACGGTGTCTCTAAATTGCACACTTTTTCAGAAATTGGAAGTGAACCTGGCCGGTTTAAAAAAAAATTGAAATTAATACTATGTAACCAACCTGTTTGTTACTATAATTTTTAAGTAATTTTTTTGGCAAGTATTATTAAAGTGAAAAATTCTTTAGGCGCTTTGACCGAATTTTGATAGGGGGAAATCCTCACACACCGCATTACTGCAACACCTCGACACCACGAGCTATGCATAGTTTTACGTTTAAGTTAAAAAAAATTTTTAGAAAAAATATTGCACTTTGTTTTATTTATTATTATTTTAATTTCTATTGTATCATAATTGGACTACTACTACCAACGTACAAAAAGTACTCTATGTACAGTCATTAGACACACAATGCTGTTTCATGTACAAACTCTCAAAACTCGCAACATTATTTACAAAACTAAATATTTATGTTGTCACACAACTGTGTATCATTATAATAAATCCATGATGAAACAAAAACTTCTAAATTCAAGTCTAAACTAAAATATGCGTATATAAACATGTGTCACACCTCTGTGCAATGGTTCGTTGGTTAGATATCCCCAGTGGCACATTAGTGCAATTATATGAGGACATGACTTCTGGAGTGTGCACAGCAAATACACGAAAAATTAAATAGGAGGAATTGTTACTGGATAATTAAACTATTTGTTGTAGTTGTTGCAATTATATAAACGATATTTTTTTACTTTTTTTTATTTTTTTATTTATGCATAAGTACAGGTTTATTACAGATTCACGTTTGTATTGTACCATTAAACCAGAGATGGTTTGTATTGGTACTCACATTCGTTATAACAACATCAAAACAAATACACACTTTAACAAAGCAAATACAAGTAATTAAAATAATAATGTAGGTAGGGTAATATTTTTCACGCGCCGTAAACATCTATCAGTAACTAAGTGAGTCACATGTAGGTAATGTTTCAAATCTGAGCTGCTCACTATTCATATACAGGTTGCTCCGATTTTACTTGTTTTTGTTATTAATGCTTATTAAATTATTTTATTAAACTAAGTTATATAAATGTTTGTCTATTTTTGTCAGAATCCGGCACGATTAATATTTTTTGATCAAGTCAAAATCAGTATCGAAATAAACTTTACCTAAGCTCAGACACTAGTGCGTAAATAAAAATACAAGTGCCTGTATCCTACACTAGAATTATAAGACGCTTTAAAGTAATTATAAATTGACTAGCTTTTTCCCACTGATTCGCCCGCGTGTAGGTCTGAAATTATCACAAGGAAACGTACAGTTACCGAGATAAAAAGTATCTTATATCCTATTCCAGGTCATGGTCTACGCATGTGCAAAATTTCATGGAAATCCATTCAGCTGTTTTAGCGTGAAAGCGTAAGAAACAAACAACCAAACAAACTCACATTCGCATTTATAATATTACTAGCTGCGCCCCGCGGTTTACCCGCGTAAACCGGGATAAAAAGTAGCCTATGTGTTAATCCAGGGTCTAGGCCATCTGCGTACCAAATGTTATCAAAATTAGTCCAGCCGTTTGAGCGTGAAGAAGTAACAAACATATAAACAGACACACACACTCACAAACTTTCACCTGTATGGTATTAGTGTGATTAGTATGATAACTGTGACTATGGTAGTTAGGATTCTTCAAGATGTGTAAATTCACACTATGTCAACACCACTATAAGTATTGAGTAGGTACTCTCCAAAATACATGATATCCTTTCTATAAAACATCAGATAGTAAAATCATCACGAAAAACACTGCAATAAATAAAAAATACACAACAAAACAAAAAAAAAAAACTTCGCCACTTCATTATTCTGCCTCAAATCGTAGGTGTAACCGCGTGGAATTTTATCATGGATGCCATGTTGGTCGGTCCGAGCTCTCCGTGCCTCACATGGTTACAGAAAGATTTAATTGTTGCGATCGGACGTGACGACCGTACGTTACGTGGCCATCGGAAAAACTCGCTCGATTCCCTTTAGTTTGCCGTTCAGTCCGCTGTATTGTTTATAAGTTGTATTGAATTTTTCTATTTGATTTTAAAGTTGAACGTTAGTTTGGGATTGGTTTTAGGGGATCTAGGTATCGTTTTAAGTAGTTAAAATGATTTTATTTTAGTTTTCCGCTAGAATTAGTTTCAAAATAAATTTTCACTGTAATAAACGCAAATTTTGCTTTGGGCTTGGTTGTGACTAGACTTTAAACTCAATCGTATTTAAAGTGCTTAAAGTTTGTTTTAATTTTATTGATAACTAGCTGACCAAGCAGAAGTTGTCCTGTCAAAATTTCCATTTATTTTTTTTCTTTTTAACCTCCTCTGTAAATAGGAGATCAAAACAAAAAAAAAAAACAAATCGGACAAGCCATTTTTGAGTTTTTGCGAGACTAATGCATGGCAATTGTTATAGATATAGATTTTCAGGTGAAACAAGGTCATCTCTAAAATTATTCTTAAAAATACGTTGTAACAAAAATTAAAAATAAAAGCTTATACTCACACTTAACCTCACTTTTTTGTTATTTATTTCCAAGAAATTAACTAAGTGTTGACCCCTGAGAGTGTCGGAGGGCGAGAAGAAAAAACTTATGTCTTCATAAATTTGATTTAAGGGCAGAAATATAACGTGGGTCTTGAGTAATTCTTTATCTTGGGCTTCAGATACACGAAATAGAGTGAATTCGTACTACACTACTATTTATCTACATTACAGTATTACTTTTTTATGGAGTTAGTGTGTTCATGTCTTTACTCTTTGTCGGTGTTAGAAATACATCAGAATGTTCCTCAGTCATTTTGTTGTAAGCCAGGCTTTGGATATGTGTAGGTTCTTGATGGATAATAAGCTAGTTGCTTTTAAGAATATAAATTAGCTATTACTATTTCTATAAAATTTACTCTGCAAGAACAAGGACGTCGAATTAGTACTGTGCAGAGATATCCCAACAAATTGAGAATGATGGTTTTCAGTAACATGCTCGTAGATGACTAATTCATCAGTTTTGGATAAAGATTTTTTTTGAAAACCCATTTTGATTAACAAATCCTCCTTTTGGAGACATATTTATCGAATACCTAGATGAAATATACTAAAACCTTCATGAAATTATGTAAATCACTTTTTGAAAGAATCATCAAAATTAGTTAATTAGATTTTGAGAAAATCGCGGACAAACAAACATACATACTGGTCGAATACAGAATCTCCTTTTTGGAAGGCGGTTAAAAAGCAATACATATCTGAGACTGTGATGCTCTTCGTACAGAGTCGTTTTTTAGCTTGATAATCCAACAACAAAGGCGACGTGAAAAAAATCTCAGCAAAGAAAATCCCACACAACTAATTACAAACAAATCAATCTAAATTTTTTCACCATAGCAGCCACAAAGCCTTGTAACGCAATATAAACTAAAATAAAAGCCGTTTAGGGACGTGCGAAATGCTCCAAGTAGTGCTCAGGCGAATTTACGATTGCTTGTCTTACTTTGTCCGGTATAATTAAACCTACCCAAGTACATTAATATCAATTATGGTAATCCGGCCAGAGTGGATCCAACTGCCGACCTTATTCAGGGATCCTGGATCTTAGTTTGTGGTACAAGATTTCAATATAGCGATTTGATTGTGCGGGCTTGTGGGTTTGGGTTGATTTCATTTTGGGCTTTGAAGGTTGTTTAAATTGGCGGACGATGTCTTGAATGTGTCCCTAGTCATTGGTTTAGTATCCTGATTAAAAAATCTTAAAACTTATGCAAATGTCTCCGAATTTCCCAATTTCTATAAAATATTTAAATAGTACAAACGAGAAAAAAAAAATGTTGTTTTAAGTTTTCATGTTTTAAAAAAACTGGTTGGATTAAAACCCGCTTGGTATCAGGCCCTTTGTACACGGCTTTGTACGGCGCATAAACCGCGCCGCAGAAAAAACGTGTCTGTCAAGAAGCTTCCTTAGTGAACCCTAAAGCACTGAAGACCGTGCCTACACACGGCGAATAAACCGTAGTTTTTCACGGCAGTAAAAACGTGTGTGTACAAAGGGCCTAACAGTTGTTAAAATTACACTATTCAATCTTCTCCCAACTACATGTATGTTGGGGTTGGCTTTCAGTCTAACCAGATGCAGCTGAATACCAGTATTTTACATGGAGCTACTGCCTATCTAACCTCCACAACCCCGTAACTGGGTAATACGATTCCCCTTGGTAAGACTGGTTGACAGATTTTCGGACTTCTGACGACGCTAAACGACTGTCAAAGATCCACGAATGACAGCCGGGACCAACGGCTTAACGTGCTTTCCGAGGCACGGAGGAGTCTGGGTATGTAAAGTAGTAGCTTAACCTGATGGATCGACCCGTGCAGCTGTTTTTACTTAGCCACGAACTCCTTAAATTACGCTATTCAAATATCACTAAAGTTACGTTTATTTTTAACTAGAAATAACTACAACTCCACAACATACTAAGGTACGTAACAAACACATTATGCTGATAAACTAGAAAACTAAGTTCTGACCTCAAAGCAGGTGGAAGCCAGAGAACCGCCTCTCTCCAAGTCGTGCTCCATTTATGAGAAGCCTACAAACTTACGTTACGTTAAACAGGGAGTTGCTACTTATTGGAAATATTTTGCTACAATAAAATATCAATCTGCCTAGCCTTTTCCCAACTATGTTGGGGTCGGCTTCCAGCCTAACCGGATGCAGCTGAATGCCATTATTTTACATAGAGTGACTGCCTATCTGACCTCCACAACCCACTAACTGGGTAATACGATACCCCTTGGTAAGACTGGTTGTCAGACTTTCGGCCTTCTGACGACCCGTAACGACTGTCAAAGATCCACAAACGACAGCCGGGACCAACGGCTTAACGTGCTTTCCGAGGCACGGAGAGTCTCTGTATGTAAAGATGGTCACCCATCCACTGACCTACCCTGGCAAGCCTAGCTTAACCTGATGGATCGACCCGTGCGACTGTTATTACTTAGCCACGAGCTATAATAATATTTTGCTACAGTATTTTGCTTTAAATATTATTATTATTGCTTGCAATAATCGACATTTAAATGGGAATATAACATAACTAGTTACTAGCACGTTAAGCCGTTGGTCCCGGCTGTCATTCGTGGATCTTTGACAGTCGCTACGGGTCGTCAGAAGCCCGCAAGTCTGACAACCAGTCTTACCAAGGGGCATCGTATTACCCTGTTACTGGGTTGTGGAGGTCAGATAGGCAGTCGCTCCATGTAAAATACTGGTATTCAGCTCCATCCGGTTAGACTGGAAGCCGACCCCAACATAGTTGGGGAAAGGCGAGGCCAATAATGTAACTGGTATGTAATTTTGCACTGTGTGCTCTGTGGTGATGTATGGTATCGAGGAGTAGAGTGAATCCAAATGTGTCAATAATGTATCACGAATATTTTTCTATACCTTTGTTTTTCTTGCTTGCAAAACTGTGAAACGATTGCCTACAGCTGAATGAAAGCAATTCATAATTGTTGATCAATCTTCTGTAATACATTAATAAAACGAGCAGACTGACTGACTGACTCATCAACGCCCAGCCCAAACCCTTGAACCTAGAAAGCTGCACGCTTGCACTGAGATTCCTTTTATAATCTAGACAAGGAATAAGGAAGGATTTCCCGGTAGCACGTTACCGTGGGATATTTACCGACATTCACGCGGGCGAAGAAGCGGGCAAAAGCTAGTATCAATAAAAAAAATAAAAAAAAAACATTTAGGTACCAAAGTCACAAATTTATAATTTTGAATGCAATTAATGATCATAATTAAAATAGACTAAAGCAGTAAAGCTTCCTATTAATCTTTTAATTTTTTATGGTTCATTAGTGCTAAAACTAATCGCCTTTATCCCCGTCTTAGAAACAGCTACCATTTAAAACTGTACAAAGGTAGAGTCGTTTCGAAAATACTCATTCAAAGAAACGTTACCTTCAGGACTTTAGCGAGGCCTTTTATGTAGCAATCACAGGCGTTCGACAAACTTTACGTTCCTTTTGAATACGTACAATTACGGCCAATAACTCGTTGTGAAATTGATTTTGAGTAGTGCTGTCAAAGTATCGATTTGGTGTTAGTATCGATTTGCGAGTGCATCGATACTTTTTGGTCAAACAAAGAAACAGAAGTTTAGATGAGAATAACCTTTCGACGGAAATTAAGTGAAGAAGATAATTACAAAACCAACAATATGTAAATGCGTAAGTAATTTAGTCAATTAGACTAAATACAAACAGCCAAATGCACAATCAATTTTCCATACAAATATCCTATATTATGAAGAGTAAAGAAGTCTTTATGTGTGATAAAAAGTTTAATTTTGTTAAAGAACGAACGATACTAAACATGAGGTTTGTGAATATAATATTGAGCTCTAACCGATGTTTTTATTTTTATTGTATATCCATTATAAAATATATGACTAAGAGAAACTCAGCTTAATGACTATCAAACAAACATCAATATTTATACAAATATTATGAATCAAATAGCTTAGAAAAACAAAATGTCCTTTTAAACTTATGACCATTATTTCCAACTCGAAGTCTTTCATTTAGCTTAAAAAGATAATTATACCGTACCTATTTAAAAAAAACCTAAATTCAAAATTCATTTATCGAGTCGATTTTCCATGTCAACCAGACATCACTACTCATAGTCACTTCGCGGGAATAGACGTTAGTATTACAGTACCTTCGCGTTTTACGTAAAGGCTGCTACAAACAAGCACGACACGCGACGCAAATCGCATGCGACACAAAGGCACCGGGTGTCGCGAAACAAGCTTTTTAAGTTTTTTTAAACATTTTTTCTTTATTTCTTCTTTGTGTCACGTGCGATTCGCATCGCGTATCGTGCCTGTTTGAAGGAACCTTAAAGACTTTTATGAAGGTAATGAAAACGCCGCAAGATTTCAGAGTTATGGTTCATTTTGTGCTGCGTCCCGTCGCATTTGGCAAGGTACCGTCAGCAGTTCTTCAATGAAGATGATAATTTTAGGGCTTCGCTCGTTTTGTGGCATACTCTCACTTTTATTAAGGTGCGTTGAGGAAATCAGTGTTTTCGGTACTGTGATTTTAACAAGTTATTACTGGACAGTGGTATTTTATTTATGAGAATGTGATCAGAAGATCGGTGGCATAACTTTTAACTTGAACATTATATTCATCTTAAGCCACACCTACATTATCTCTCGAAATGTTGTAATTCCTACCTTATTGATTATTTGTTTTAGCGGCGCATCTCTAACTTTGAACTTGAATAACTTTCAGGGGTTCAGTGACAAAATAAAAGAAGTCGGGAGGTGTCGTGGGACTCCCGGTTGGAATGAAGTTCCTTTCGCTGTATATTATGTACAGAGCCAGCTAGATGGACTCAAGTTTCAAATGTCAGGTTTTTGGTTTTTAATACAGATCCATCTAGTATAGCTTTTAGCAAGCTAAATGCAACATCGCTTTTTCGTTTCGTCATAATTTCTGCCAGTTTACTCCTACCACAGCCGCGTTACCCTTTAACCGCTTACGTCGGATAAATCCAACAAATATTTTCATGTCCATTTCGCCATGGTCGTATATTTACGACCAAATATCACAGCTCCAGTAAGCTGTTTTTTTTATTTCATTATGCTGTATTCTATCAAAAAAAAAGATTTTTTAATTTACTGCATTACGCGTCTAAGATCCCTACCGCAGCTAACAAAAGAGTGGATAACTTTGAAACTGCTGAACCGATTTTGATAAAATATGTCTAAGAACCATTGCTGGAAAACCTACTTTAAAATAAAAAAACCGCATCCAAATCAGACCACCCATTTAAGAGCTACAGTGTCACAGACAGACACACACACATAGCGGTCAAACTTATAACACCCCTCTTTTTGCGTCGGGGGTTAAAAATAGGTGAAAGTTTCACCATTATTTTATATCATCGTCTGCCTTTTCCTAACTATGTTGGGGTTGGCTTCCAGTCTAACCGGATGCAGCTGAATACTAGTATTTAACATGGAGCGACTGCCTATCTGAACTCCACAACCCAGTTACTGGGTAATACGATGCCCCTGGTAAGACTGGTTGTCAGACTTTCGGGACGATCCACGAATGATAGCCGGGACCAACGGCTTAACGTGCTTTCCGAGGTACGGAGGGGTTAGATATTTAAAGATGGTCACCCATCCACGGACCAACAGCAGCAAGCGTAGCTTAACTTGATTGATCGACACGTGCGGCTGTTATTACTTAGCCACGAGCCCACAATTTATATAATAACCAAAAAACTGCAGGAATAAAAGAGCCGTTACAAAAATCTACGTCACGTGTATCTTGAAACTAAGTTGTTTCAAGCAATAGAATAAGTTACAAAACTCAAAATTGTTTCAAACCAGCCAGTTCAACGTATTCAAGAAAAGAACATCAGAATCTCAAACTGCAATCGTGTAAGTAGTGAAAAGTTACTTCGGGTACTTTAAAGTACCATTAGATAATCCGTTGTCAAACTAGGCTTTACAACTTGTGCAGTGCATAGGCAGTTGAGAAAACACGGATTTCTTTTAGTCAGATTAAGTTGAAAGTTTATTTTTAGTCTTCGTTTACTATTCAGTGATCAAAACGGTGCTATATTCAACTTGTGATTTTGAGGAGCTTGTGGCTAAGAAATAACACTACCACGGGTCGATCCATCAAGTTAAGATACGTTTGCCGGGGTTGGTCCGTGGAGGGGTGGCCATCTTTACATACCGAGATTTCTCCGCGCCTCGGATAGCACGTTAAGCCGTTGGTCCCGGTTGTCATTCCTGGATTTTCGTCGTTACGGGTCGTCAGAAGCCCGAAAATCTGACAACGAGTCTTAACCAAGGGGTATCGTATTATCCACTTACTGGGTTGTGGAGGTCAGATAGGCAGTCACTCCATGTAAAATACTGGTATTCAGCTGCATCCGGTTAGACTGGAAGCCGACCCTAACATAGTTAAGAAAAGGCTAGGCAGATTGATTGATTCGACTTGTGATTTTCAGATTTTGTTTAAATATTTTTAGTTTTAATCATTGAAAAATATCCAGTTATCATTTTTGAGTTTTAATTCATCAATTTTTAGGGTTCCGTACCAAAATGGTAAAAAAGGAACCCTTATGGTGTCACTCAGTCTATCTGTCTGTCTGTCTGTCTGTCTGTCTGTCACAGCTGGATATCTCAAGAACTACTAATGCTATCAACTTGAAAATTTAGAATAGTTTTAGATGACGTTGACCCAACTATTTCGCAAATAAGAAAGAAATTAAAATATTTATACTTTTTTGCAACAGGGACTGAAAGGGGTCTCAAAAAATGAAATTGGGGCTACTAGGGCATGTGGGGTATCATATGAAAGAGCGCTATTTGCACATTCTCAAACATTTTTTTTCTTTTTTTTAGGCCGCATAGTTTTCGATTTCTGATGAAAAATGTAAAAAAAAATACCGTTCCCCCCCTTATCTCCGAAGTTTGCAAAGAGAAAAATCTGAAATAATTCTATGTGATAGAAGTTTATGTAAAGATTAAAGGAAAAATAAAACGATGTCTCTAAATAGCACACTCTTTCAGAAATCGGAACGAAACCCTCGGTGCGCGAGTCCGACTCGCTCTTGACCGGTTGTTTTTGTTTACTAGCTGTACCAATTACTATCTGTAGTGGGTAATTGGGGATGACATCGACACAATGATATCAGTATTCGAGGACATTGCCTTTTAATTTGATATCCTTATGTTCCTTCTAGAGGCACCCCTTGCATTCTACCTATTAACATATAGGTACCTACCTTTTTTTTTTTTTTTTTTTTTTTTGAGGGTGGGAAATCATCAAATAACTTCTCCCGCTCTGGGTGGAGCGGAAGGGCGTGTCAGACTTTTACTGACTAAAACCCACCCGTGTTCCTTCCGTTGCCTATGCCGGGGCCGCGGTAACCTCTTCAGATATCCCGCGACCCCAGCGGCGTCGGCCCTATTGGACCCCGTCACTTGCTGACATCTCTTTGAGGCGCGCGTGGAACACAACGCGCCGTCGACTCGGGCCTGGTCCTTACCGGACGGCGAGCTACCCGCTGCTCACCGTCCGCAGGCCCGCGCCTACGGTGGGCGGAAATCGCCCCGCGATTCCCGCCGCCCAGGGCGTCTCCTGCGGCGACTGAGGGCGTGAGGCTGCCTCTCCCTCACGCGTTCGTGAGATTTCTCACACCTTGAAACAAGGCAAGCGAATATTTGGGAAAAGAGGAACTATTCACAATAATAGCGTCTGATAATGATGTTATGATGAAGGGACGAAGATGTTCCGTTTATAAGGGATTGATCAGTGTATTAATAAGTAGTTAAGGTCGGTCATAGTGACCTCTATAATAAAGTTTGTTTAGAATTTGAGTAGTTGATGCTTCTGTTAGAACATTTTCACTGAAAAATATCTTATTGTCCATGTTGAACACGTGTTTTAAAAACCGGTCAAGAGCGAGTCGGACTCGCGCACCGAGGGTTCCGTTCCGATTCCTGAAAAAGTGTGCTATTTAGAGACATCGTTTTATTTCTCCTGTAATCTTTACATAAACTTCTATCATATAGAATAATTTCAGATTTTTATCTTTGCAAACTTCGGAGATAAAGGGGGGGGGACGGTCTTTTTTTTACATTTTTCATCAAAAGTCGAAAACTATGCGACCTAAATAAAAATAAAAAATGTTTGAGAATGTGCAAGCAGCGTTCTTTCATATGATACCCCACATGCCCTAGTAGCCCCACTTTGAATTTTTAAGACCCCCTTTCAGTCCCCGTCACAAAAAAAATATAAATATTTTTACTTCTTTCTTATTTGAAAAATAGTTGGGTAAATGTCATCTAAAACCGTTCCAAATTTCAAGTTGATAGCATTAGTAGTTCTTGAGATATCCAGCTGTGACAGACAGACAGACTGAGTCACACCATAAGGGTTCCTTTTTTACCATTTTGGTGCGGAATCCTAAAAATGTATCCTAAATAATTGCTCTCGCCTTTAAAAAACTTTTCAAACCTCCCATCCAATAGCCTGCAGCACATAATTACGTCAAGCTTCCGAACGCAGCCGCATCTTTATTAACCCTAAAATGTTTACGTGGAAAATTATTTTACGTCGAGCGAGGTGTGTTTAAAAAAATATAGCAAAAACGCCGCCTGGGGACGAATAGCCGGAAATAAAAAGGTCGTCACTGTAAAGCTACGGATGTCTGCTAATAAAGGAAGCGGGAATCTGACTGTGTTGCACAGAAAGAACGGTTTTATTATTATGTCGCTAATGTTGGAGTTATATTACATTTTTTTTCACCGCGATACGCAAGGTGGGTTATTGTTTTTGTCGTGTGACAATGTAATTTTTATTATGACATGAAAGTGCTGTTTTATGGATGTACATGTTTTTGTGAAAGCCGTGACGGTTTTTTTTAAGGCGAAATGGGTCCCTAAGAAGATATTTTGACGCTCTGCTGCACGCAAAATCAATTTTTGTCCTAAAAAACTACAATTTTGCCTTATTCTTTTTCATGTTAATAAAAATTTCAGATTTTTTTAGTGAATTATGTGGGCCAAAACACGATTGACACAATTTGGCTCCTTAAAAAAGACTTGCAAAGTTTCCTCAAAATTAGCATTTTTTTTATGAAAAAACTGTTTTATTCCATTGTAATTATAGCAATTGCAATAAAATTTCGTCTAACTAGACGTTCACCATTAAACATGCTCCTTTTGGCCATACCAATGCTCCAGACACCATATAGCCTTGAGGGAGTTTTGTTTAATCTTTATTAGTATTAAAACTATAAGACGGGACAAAGTAAAACGTTATGATGGATGTTAACAGATGAAAGAAAAAGAAAGCAATAATCAACTACAGTAGTATGGTCAGCATCAGAAGTCGGTTAGCACTGCTTCTTTTTGACATACGTTAACCTGCTTTTAGCATTTTATTTATTAGATATGAGTTAATTTTCTCTAAAATTGACATCTGTTCCGATTTGAATGAAGTATTTTTCTCAATAATTAAGATTTAGAAAACTCAAGTGCTAATCGACTTTTGTTGCTGACTGTACCTACAACTACGTAACATTCACTGTAATCAACCTTTTACAACCCGTACAGCCCACTATCAAAACATCTGACCTAAAACATAGTTCCCAGAATATCTCTGACCAACGTTACCTATCAAATTATGAACAGTGACGTCACCCAACACCAAAATATGTGTCTTTAATCCACTAAACTCAACCCCGTGATGCTGTGGATTTCTGCTCGGGAATTTACGAATTTCAGTCCTCTCTGAAAATTTGCTTAGCGGGCCTTATAATAGAATCATGGCCGATCTTACTGCGTCCAGGCAAAATTGTTTTGACCTGACTGGCTTTAGCTTGTATCTGGGAGGATTTTGTGGGAGTACATTTAGAGGGTTTTACTTTTCTTGGTAGCTATGTCTAGTTTTGTTGTTTGTTTGTGCATGTGGCTACTGTGGTGGAAAAACGGTCGCTAGTTTGTTTTAATAAAATTTTGTTACTTGTTACGTTACCGTTTGTATTTTTCTTTTTAAGTTCTTTCTTTTATTCATTTTCTTTCTAAATTATTTACTTTCCATATAACAGAACAAACAAGAAGAACTCGTGGCTCAGTAATAACAGCCGCACGGGTCGTTCCATCAGGTTAAGCTACCCTTGCCGCGGTAGGTCCGTGGATTGGTGACCATCTTTACATACCGAGACTCCTCCATGCCTCGGAAAGCACGTTAAGCCGTTGGTCCCGGTTGTCATTCGTGGATCTTTGACAGTCGTAACGGGTCGTCAGAAGCCCGAAGGTCTGACAGCCAGTCTTATCAAGGGTAAGGCAGATTGATAACAGAACAAACATCACGCCTGTAATCCCAGAAGGGTTAAGCAGAGGTATACCTAGAGTATACCTACATTTCGCTTGTAATATGGGATGAGCCAGTACATATAATATGATAACAATAAACGACTAGAATAATACCTCTCACAAACAGCCTAGCCTTTTTCCAACTATATTGGGATCGACTTCTGGTCTAGCTGGATGCAGCTGAATACCAGTATTTTACATGGAGCGACTGCCTATCTGACCTCCACAACCCAGTAACTGGGTAATACGATACCCCTTGGTAAGACTGGTTGTCAGACTTTCAGGCTTCTGACGACCCGTAACGACTGTCAAAGATCCACGAATGACAGCCGGGACCAATGGCTTAACGTGCTTTCCGAGGCACGGAGGGGTCTCGGTAAGTAAAGATACGTCATCCATCCATGGACCAACCCCGGCAAGCGTTGTTTAACCTGATGGATCGACCCGTGTGGCTGTTATTACTTAGCCACAAGCTCCTCCTTGAGCCAGTTCATATAGTATGATAGCAATAAACGACTAAAAAATTCACGTCTTAACCCATTTTCCACTAAATTTCAAATTCCAACAGTTATTCCTACAATATTCTAAAAAGAATACACAAGAATATAGGTACCTAAAATTTCTCCACTTAATGCATTCTTCGAAACTTAGGTAGTAGCAGTATAGTAACCCGATAAAGTTAAAACGCTTGAGTGAGCGAACAAAATTGATTCCGCACGGGACCCCCGCAATCCGGTCGGATATATTGTGTTAAATCACATGTACTGGGGTACTGTTGGATGTAAATAAAATGGCCATACTGGATTTTTAAGTACACAATATTGTATGCAATACTGTCTTATTGACTGTTGAAGATGTTCCGATTTAGAATCGTATTGGGTTTACTGTTGCAGTTGGAGGTTTAATACCTATGCTTTTGATTATGTACTGTAAATATTGGTGAGTGTTTAATGTAGTTTTGAAATTTGCCTTTTTTAAACCAAAGTTTTTAGGGTTCCGTACCAAAATGGTAAAAAAGAAACCCTTATAGTGCTACTCGGTCCGTCTGTCTGTCTGTCACAGCTGGATATCTCAAGAACTACTAATGCTATCAACTTGAAATTTGGAACAGTTTTGATGACGTTTGCCCGACTATTTTACAAATAAGAAAGAAATAAAAGTTTTGCATCAGGGAATGAAAGGGGTCTTAAAAATTCGAAGTGGGGCTACTTGGGCATGTGGGTATCCTAAAAAATAGCGCCGTTTGCACATTCTCAAAACATGTTTGTCTTTTTTTTAGGCCGCACAGTTTTCGACTTTTGATGAAAAATGTAAAAAAAAATACCGTTCCCCTTCTTATCTCCCAAGTTTGCATAGAGAAAAATATGAAATGAGATATGATAGAAGTTTATGTAAAAATTACAGGAAAAATAAAACGATGTCTCCAAATAGCACACTCTTCTAAAAATCATCAACAAAAATTAAATATAAATGATGGTACGGTATCCTCGGTGCGCGAGTCCGACTCGCTCTTAACCGGTTTTTGCTGATTGCAAACGCAAATCTATTTTAATTTCTCTACTCGTGTCTGAGAGCTCATAATGAAAAATGATTTTTAATATAATTTAGTTGGAGACGTGTTCAATTTTGTGCTATGTATGTACGTATAAGAGTTAGATTTGAATGATAACATAAATATAAAAAATGGCTGACTGAATCACAGTAATGTATTTTCAATTTGAATTGAGTTTTTCAGAAAAAGCCTTTAAGAATATTTTTTTACATTTGCGACGATTTCGATTTACTGCAATAAATCTGTATGAGTATAACGAATTTAATCAAGTGATCGTGAATACTATAAAGCTCTTAAATCGGCTTTATTTCAATTTATTGACGATTTCATACATGATTGTGAACATAAAATACTCGATTTATCTCATTGAACGAAGCTTTAAATGTACAATTATTTTGAAAAGTGTATTAAGTCTGGGATACATTAATCCTCTTGTGTGACAAATAATCTGCAGTAACTAAGCACACTGTTCAGAAAGAAGTACAATGCAGACTTCATTAAAATTAAGCTCTCGATTCAAGAGGTCTACGTTTTACATTTACTAACGTTTTACATTTATCTATTTGTATTGATAATTATTTATGTATTTTTGTATATCTGCCCGTGACATCACAGCGGGCCCTACCAGAATACCAGCGCTGCGACACTTATTTTAAATGTCGCAACATCATGCTGAGATAGGGACCTGTTGGCCTCGTACAGGACTTTGTTTTTGTTTTTATTTAATTTTGTTTCTTTATTTTTGCTAACTTTGATCATTGTGTTTTTAGTTTTAGTTGATGATCTTCCTGTGCGAGATAAATAATTTTTCTTTCTTCCTCTTTCAAAGTCTACGAAAGAATTTTAAAAAATAAGTTGTTCCCTACATTTATGTTCGTATAAGTCGTCAAAATGTAGGAACAACAATTTTTTTTTCGCGATTTCTTGTTTGGTCGCTTAGTAAAAGTTGTTCATAATGATGAGTATAATGATCCCTTAAGTGGTGGTCCATTAATTACGGGACACCCTGTATATTTTTTCTGGAATTTTCTGTAGACTCATTTAAAAGCATTAGGCTCTCAAAAACGACCATTTCACGACTACACTAGCCTTAAAACAAGAACTTTCACGCGGATGAAGTCGCGAGCAGAACCTAGTTTTTAATAACCGGACAAAACCTTAAAATAAATAATAAAATAAATAATAAATTTATTGTAAAAAGAGAAACACATAGAACACATACACTAAACATGATAGTACAAGTGTCAGTCAGACAGGTTGAACAGCTGGCTCCTGAACTAAGTAAAAAGATACTTGTATCTCAGGAGCCAAATTATCGTACACTGCAGTGCAAGTAAACTATATAGCGGAGCGTATCATCTGGCGTATCGGTCGGTGCGAAGATGCAATTGTTCCGGCTGGCGTGCCCACTAACTAGGTTGGCCTTCATTACTACATGCCATGCTAACGTGCACCTATGTGTATCACATGTGACGTCTGTTTATTGACGTCGCGTTTCAGTGTAATTATATGCGGTGTGTTTTATTGCAATCGAGTGTAATGTACAATTAAGTGGGAATGTATGCCCGTTTAATTGTTTATACTTAAACGTGTGCATGAATACGATGCGTTTATTAAATTCTGATATTAAATTATTTTGATTTTGTATTAAAACGTTTTGATGAGTGTGTTTGTGGATGAGCTTAATATGTGTGTTTCATTACTTGTATGCATTCCACATAGGTTACAATATACTTGCGCAAAATTAGACTTGCACAAGTATACATTAACATGTGTGGGATGAATTAGCACAAGTATCCGAGCCATTCGGTGTCACGCAAACTTGTGCAAGTCTAATCTTGCGCAAGTATATTGTGTATGGCTACCAGTAGTTTGTTATAAAATGCTTTGAATAGACTTCTATAAGCCTTATTTACTGACACTCAGAATTAATCTGCCTAGCCTTTTCCCAACTACGTTGGGGTCGGCTTCCAGTCTAACCGGATGCAGCTGAATACCAGTATTAAACATGGAGCGACTACCTATCTAATCTCCACAACCCACTAACTGGGACTTTCGGGCTTCTGACGACCCGTAACGACTGTCAAAGATCCACGAATGACAGCCGGGACCAACGGCTTAACGTGCTTTCCGAGGCACGGATGAGTATCGGTATGTAAAAATGGTCACCTATCCACTGGGCAACCATGGCAAGCGTAGCTTAACCTGATGGATCGATCCGTGCGGCTGTTATTACTTAGCCATGAGCTCCTCACTGATACTCAGAATAACTGATAATATTACTTTATAAGTACAGTATAAAGATAATATTATTTTATATTTGACATCTGGGAACAAGTTTCCGTGGCCTATTTGGAAAACCTTAAATAGCCTTCGTACCCAAGGACCACCTCCACAAGTAGGGGTTCATGGATGGCTCAGATCCCCGGTGTTTATGTGGCGTCTATCCTCTCCACAGAAAAGGGCTCAACTCCTTTCCCATCTTGCACCGCATGCCCTGTCACCTGCACACGTGAGGATCTTAGGCTTCGTCAGAAAACGGTATTTCGCGTTGCTGAATTTTTGGGCCAAACAAATTTTAAAAAACTATATTTTATACAGGGTGTCCCTGGAAGCACGGATCTATTCGAACAGGGCCATATAGTGCTCGAAAAAAAAAAACAAAAAAAAACTATTAGGGCTATCAATTAAAGGAAATTGTAGAACAGTAGGCCTTTTTTGTGGTAGTACTATTACGCTGCTAGAAAACATGTGTTCAATAACAAAAAACATTTACTGCGAAAGGTTCGGTCTGGAAATAATTTTACTAAATTTTCGAGCGATTTTCAAAAAAAATGCACCTGACTATCCCAGGGTTAAAAAGTTTGAAAATGACCTTGCCCACGCCCCTATTCGATGTGATCCATACTTCCAGGGACACCCTGTATATTTTTTCCAGTTTTTTTTTGACATCGATACGCTAAAAAGAAAAAGAAGATAATATGATAAGTCTACGTAAAACTCAGTGATACACAAAAATAGTTACTTATTCTTCAATGGCTTCCTACCGATACCTCTAGTCAAGCATGAATATTGTCTCATGATCATCCATAAATCTATTCTTCTAATAGTGAAAATTACAGTTACAACAACGTAAATTCGTACGAAATAGACTCATCTACTTAAATGAACCATACTGATACTTAATTCAAGAAACACTAAAAGCATACCGGTGCTTATTTGCGAAAACAAACAGTAATATTCCATAGTACGCCATCGGATCGTAGGACCACGTTTCGGCACCACGTTTCTGAAACCACGGAACGCGATTAAGTCCACTCCAACACAACGCTATTACAACAAACTATAGAACCGACGCGAGCCGGCTTCGTCCGCTCTAAACCGGTTAAGACCGCTCTAGACCGGTTCCGTCCGGAAATGTTCTTTACTACTTGTTAATGTAATCGGGCGCCACAAATTCAATCGGCTCTCGTGCGGGGATTTTTTTAAATTAGATTTTTATGTCGCGCTAGATTTTAATGATGTTAATGGTGATCGGGATAATGATAATATCGGGATAAATGCAGCAGCATTTTATGGTGTTGCCGATTAAAAATATAATGGATAATATTTTGAGAAATTGCACAAACATTATTTTTACTACGGCAAGTATTCTTTATAATAAAAAAAAAAAAAAAAATATCCTTGGACATTTCACACAACGCCATCTAGTCCCAAGCTAAGCAACCTAATGCTTGTGTTATGGTAACGAGATGGCTGATAAACTACTTATATAATTTTTTTTTTTTTTTTTTGTAATACATACATATTATAGATAGAAAAACACCCAGACTCGGAACAAATACTTGTAGGTCGTACAAATATTTGTTCCGTGCGGGAATCGAACCCGCGACATGCTGCGCAGCAGTCAATCGCTCAACCACTGCGCCAACCGTGTCGTCAGAAATTAATGTTATAAGAAGCATTTTTAATGGAGTCAAAGTACGGTTATTGAAGTTAAAATCTGAAGATGTTACATTTCGAATTAGCTGTTGCCCGCAGCTTCGGCCGCGTGGATGTCAATACTTCCCTATTTGAATCGATTTTGTTCCCTTATTTTCTTTTTTCTTTCTTATAAGAGGCGACCCAGCCGTTTCGGAGATTAGTAGTTCCGTTTAGACTTTCATGTGCATTTAGCAAAAATCTGTTATTATGACATTACCAACAGACACTAATTCCTAAACAGCAAGTCCTTAATTTTTGACCACACTATTTTTAACCACAAGATCACAAAAAAAGAAACAATTTTAAACGATAATCCCCAACTACCCTGAACGTAACAATTCCACCAACAAAAGCGTCAGTAATTTCGTACGCTTCCACTTTTTCCTCAATGTCCATCAAAAAGGTCAACTCATTAGTCACGTCACTATTTTTCTTTATTCGATTCCTGATCCTTTTTAACCGAGCGTACATAATTATGTTTTTTGTTCTTACCTGTACCTACCTACGTGAGTGGTGAATAGAGGTGTGTCAACTTTCTTTATGAGAATATTTGGATTCAAGTTATTGGTCTATTAAATAGTACTTTTTCTGGATGATGTAGGAACGTATGGAGTCGTGAAACAATATATTGTCTTGTAGAAACTTTTTTTCACGATTTTGGGACCAAGGAATGTCGTCATAGACCCAAAGTCGCCATTGCTGATTTTGTTACAATAATAATGACATTGACACAGAAGCATCTTGATGAAATATCATAGTTTTCTTAAAAGATTTTGCAGGCTGGTTAAGGAACGCTTTTTATAGGTATCTACAGCCAATAGAAAAAAGAAATTCTAGTCCGTCAGCTATATAAGCTAGGCGAGACGTTATGTTATATTTTAACTCAATGTATCGCCGTAATCTTTTGATTATGTATAGAAAGAAAAAATACGTGTCCAATATTTTTTAATAATCGAAATGACAGACAAAAAAAAATTAGGTATCATACCTATTGCTGAAAAGTCGCAAAATTTACCACTTCATATCAAAACTTCGTGAAACCTTATAAAACTCCTCTAAATAATTCTAGTTAAACATTTTTTAATCAACTCTTTTCTCTTTAAATCAAAATTCTTTTACAAAGCCCGTTCCCTCTGAAATCCAAAGATTTAAACTTGACAGTATTATTCTTCTTAAAATTAAAAGTTAACGCCGTCTGGCGTCCAATGACTTAATGGTATTTCAGTGTTTGCGTTTCGTTTCCGTTTTCACTTTTAATCTGAGCCCAGCCCTCGGATTGAGTCATTTTACACTCACTCAATGGTGGAGTTCATTTCTTTTTGTGTAAAATGAGGCTTTAATAATTTTGAAAGCTCAGATCACAAGGGGGATCTAGGGGAGTTTAATAAGGTGTTGTGTTGTTGGATTTGTTTTCAATTGTGAGGTAAGTAGGTGATAAGAGAGATACTGGAGGTAGTTCATGTTTCATGTACGCAGGTGAGTATTTTTAGGAACGAATCTTGATGACGTTTATAGACTTTTTTCAATCGAGTTTTTGTGTTTTTACCCAAGCTCTGAAGCTTTGGGATCCCTTTCAAAAAAGATTACTGACTTTTTATTTACTCTATCTTAGTTAAACTTAGAAATTCATGATACTAATTTCTTTCACATGGACTCTACACTACCATCGGTAGCTTTATAGTATTCTGCTTAACCGCATTGCAAATATCCTGATCGTATTTGATTTCATTACCTTAATTCATGTACCTACCTACTTAAATTTCATGTCCACGTGCAAATAGTCCTCGGAGCAATACCAATTTAGATATTGATACCTGAAACATGGGGATTAAAAATGGCAATACGTACCGAGTCCCCGTGGCAAAGCAAAGTGTCAATCAAATTAAAAGGGTTACAATTCACGAATGAAAAAAGCAATTCATTTCGTATCAAAGCGAACAGAATTAAAAAAGAAAAGACTAAATTTTATCCAAACGCATTTTTTCAATTCAATTAGTGTATTACAAGCGATTTTGAATTGTCAAAGATATCTAGTCCGTTTGTTTTTAGTTGGTTTCATTGGTCTGGTACGTTTTTATTGTTTGTTATTTTATTTGAAAAATATGTTTTTCTCAAACATGCTTGTAAATTCGTTAGCGGATTCCTACGGCCTTCACTAGGTCATCGGTCCACCTTGTGAGGCCTTTCAATGCTATGTCTTAACATCTAGCCTATTTTTTTTATATATTTTTTTTAAATCTGATGTGTCAATGTGATTCCGATATCATAAACAGGGCGTAAGTGTAAGCAGGGTCATACACAAGGGGGGTATTTTAAGGGGTAATTGTACTCTTCATTATGAACAACTTTTACTATGGGACCAAACCCAAAAAATCAGCTGTTCAGTACATTTTGACGAATTATGCGAACATAAATGTACTGAACAGCTGATTTTTTTTCGCGATTTTTGGTTTCTTGCCTTTGTAAAAGTTGTTCATAATGATGAGTACAATGAACCCTTAAAAGATTGCCACTGTTTACACTTACACCCTGTATACAGAACAAATAATTTTATTTCATTTAATTTCAATTTCAGTTAAGTTTGTTTTTAGTAGTATTAGTATTCTTGTAGTTTGTGTGGGTTAGTGTACCTACCTAGCCTTTCACACTTGTATGATACCTCAATGATAGATTCCCTTTCTCCATTAGGTACACCGAGACTCCTACAGGAGCCACAAGATACCAACTCGAAGGAACGAAGCAACCTATTTTCCCAGCATCTAAAAATATCTGTCCTACTTGATCTTACTAGGTCAGCCTATGTCTTGTACTCTGCATTTTATTCACTGCTTACCATCTGAAACAAAATGATCCTATTCAAAATATTTTCAAGTTTATTTAAGCAAAACATACCTCGAAAACTCTTTCGATTTTTCTCCGTCACTCAAGCATAACTGTTAATTTTCATGTTAAAAGGATGCCTACAGGGAAAAAACAGCAACTGTTTACTTTTCATACGAACAGAGAGGGTGTTCTAAAAGCACAAAAAAAGTGCGTTAGGAGCATATGCGGACTTAGACAGATTGATTCATGTAGACCAGTTTTCAAAAGGTTGAAAATCTTAACCCTACCTTCTTTGTACATATTTGAAGCGGCAATGATGATAAAACGCGATATATAATAAGTATGAAACGTTGAAAAGTGCGAGACACAAAACTGAACTTAAAGGCAGAACAGAACAGTAAAATTTAAATCGAGTGTATTTGGTATTGGAGTTAAGATCTATAACAAACTCCCTAACTGTATTAAGAATATCTCAACATTAAATATTTTTAAATTAAAGCTAAAAGAATTTCTCATATGTAAAACCTATTATTCAATTAACGAATTTATTAATGACCGAATTATTGACTAAAATTGTTTTGACTTATTTAATGTAAATTATATTACCGTAATAGTTATGTCTAATAATGAATATGTAGTGCTTAAGAGGTTGACTAAAACTTGACATATTAAACTTATTTTTATTTTTCTGACATAACTAAGGTAAATTGCATGACCGTAATAATTATGTCTATTAGTGAATGTAAGATGAGGTCGACTAAAAATCGACATGTTATGCTTATTTTTATTTTATTTATTTTTTTTGCCTAATATAAACGTAAATTGAATGACCATAATGCTTATGTATAGTCATTAATGTAAAACAAGGTTGATTATAACAATGCAATGGATAATAACCACCAAACATTAAAAAAAATGTAATTGTATTTTTATAAAATTATTTTTAACATAACCAATAATATTGACATGCGTAATAAATATTATACACCCCACGGGTATGTTTCAGTGATACAAAAATGATAACTGTAAGAATTATTTTCACCTGTGACAAACAATTAATAAATGAATTATGAATTATGAACGTAACTGTATAACAGCTTGAAATATTTTGTTGTGTGGAAGAGGAAAACCAATCACAAAATGTCATCCACTTATTTATTACTAGCTTTTGCCCGCGGCTTCGCCCGCATGGATGTCAGAAAATATCCCACGGGAACGTGCTATCGGGAAATCCTTCCTTATTCCTTATCTATATTATAAAAGGAACCTCTGTGCAAAATTTTCAGGTTCAAGGGTTTGGGCTGGGCGTTGATGAGTCAGTCAGTCAATCAATCAGGACTTATCTTTTTAAACAATGTCAACCTTTTATGGTATCATTGTACTCATCATTATGAACAACTTTCACTATGGAACCAAACCTGAAATCACGACACAAAGAATTAGCTGTTCCCTACATTTTGACGAATTATGCGAACATAAAAATGTACTGAACAGCTGATTTTTTTTTCACGATTTCAGGTTTTAAATAGTACTACTATTTACCACTTACACCATGTATAGATACAAAATCTCACGCCTTTTTAGTGTTCCGTACCAAAATGGTAAAAAAGGAACCCTTATGGTGAGACTCAGTCTGTCTGTCTGTCTGTCACAGCTGGATATCTCAAGAACTACTAATGCTATCAACTTGAAATTTGGAACAGTTTTAGATAACGTTTACCCAACTATTTTGCAAATAAGAAAGAAAGAAAAATATATATGTTTTTTTTTGCAACAGGGACTGAAAGGGGTTCTCAAAAATTCAAAGTGGGGGTACTAGGGCATGTGGGGTATCATATGAAAGAACGCTGTTTGCACATTCTCAAATATTTTATTCTTTTTTTTTAGGCCGCGTAGTTTTCGATTTTTGATGAAAAATGTAAAAAAAAAAATACCGTTCCCCCCTTATCTCCGAAGTTTGCAAAGCGAAAAATCTGAAATTATTCTATGTGATAGAAGTTTATGTAAAGATTACAGGAAAAATAAAACGATGTCTCTAAATAGCACACTTTTTCAGAAATCGGAACGGAACCCTCGGTGCGCGAGTCCGACTCGCTCTTGACCGGTTATTTTCTATGAGTATAGGCAAAACTACAGAACACCTCCTTCTACGATCCTAACATACTTCATATGCTTCCTCATATGACGTCATATCAGAAAGCTTTCATCCATGATGAGAAGATGAAAATCTCTTGCAGTATTATTTAAAAAAATTAACCGAACAAAATACACCATACAAACTCGTTAATATTAATTCCAAAGGAGCGTGTAGATCGTCCGTACGATACAACAAGTCCTAAACATCAAGAGCTTTAATAAATTTGGACGCAACCCCTACACGAACACTCATCGAAAATTATGAAAACGTAATTAACGTTTCATCGCAATAGTGATTAATTAATTGATAACTTGTTACGCGTGTAATATTTATGGCTTCATTAGGTTCTTGAGTATGTAATTGTAATTTAGGTGGGGTAAGTGGCATGTTGAGTTGATGAGGCCATGACATTTAGTATGTTGTACTTATCGCAATTATTAGAGATTCTTGGCACAGCTAACTAGGTACATAAACAAACAAAATAAAAAATAACCTTATGCTATTTGCCCAGATTTCATATTTGAAGTGCATAATATATAGAACGTGGGCATGGAGAAGTTACCTTTTGCCCAGCTGTGGGACATGTTATTATGAAATAAAAAATATTTTAAAAAAATATTTCGGAACAATTAACACAAGACTAAGTGCAACAAGTAAAACGATGATAGCTGCAAAAGTATAAACTGTAGCGCAGCTAACAACGCCCTTCTCCAGATACAGAATGGAATAAATGTTCCATGCAAAAAGAGTCTAATTAGGTAATTTTAGTAATTTACATAACAATTGCTCCTAAAAACCATAGCCTGATTTGTACAACTTAGCACTACATTCCATTCACAAAAATGTGCTTATAACACTGTCTTTCCCAACCCAAGAAACAAAATTCAAGCATCTTCAACCAACCCTCCCCTATTTCACACACACTCAAAAAAAAAAAAATCACAATCATAATAAGAAAGAACACACTTCCCCCATTCAGGTCCAATATATTGGCGTGACGTAAGCCAAATCTGCGGCATATGGCCCGAGTCTCCCCACACATGCACATGGTTTGTTCTCTTTGTTCAAATATAATAATAGAATGACTCGCAACATTCGCGAATAAGATGTGTAGTAGAAATCTCATTCGTAATAGTGCCCTTCGCTCTAGTGTTGTGATTTTATCGATAGAGATATGAGATAAATAATATTATAGTTGAGCTTGGGATGTTGTTGGTGGCTACGTAGTTTTTAGAGTGGGCTTTTTCCCTTTCTTCGTAGATGTGGTAAAAGAGAAATAAGGGATTTAATTGAGAGGCAACCATAATTTAATACAACACCAAAATTGACACTTAGAATTCTGGCTCGAACACATCAAGATTTTGAAGTAAGGATAAAGAAAGCTGCGATAGCGGTATGAAGCAAGAAAGTAAAATGAAATACGACATTCTCACATTAATAAGTTACGATAAAATAAACTCACCTTCTCATTCCTTCCTAATAAATTAAAATAACACCCTCAATCAATAAATTCTACTAATTGCAAAATTCGCATTCTTAAAAGGAGCCTAAAAATCGCTTGCAAATCACGGCCTCGTTCGGATCGACCAATCAAACTTAACGATTCAATTAAAACGAGAGGTAACAGATAGAGGGTAGGACAATAAAATCCTTATATCACGGCCAAACGTGAGACATAAATAACGGGAATATTTGTAACTAGCTTTCGAAGGCGGATTCGTGCGCGTGAATTTCTGGTTTCGGAAAAATATGATGAATGGTGCAGAATTCGTGGGGTTTGTTCTTGTTCTTATTGTTTAGCTTGTGTCTACGTTTGTTTTTATTGTTTATGTCTCTTCTATGCCTGTTTATATTTATTGATATTTATTAGACAGTACTTTTAATGTATTTGATATCGTTGAGATCAATTTTAGTGTTAAGAATTTAATAAAAAAAATAGATAAACTTATTTTCATTATATCGTAGCATCGCTTAGGTAATAGGTAATAGCTGTCTAAATAACTTGTATTTTATTGGTTTACTCATTCATAATGACAGACACTTCGACTTCATATTCGATATCGAGATTCACCCACAAATTACCCTCACTAAAAATCGGTCACACGCCTTGGTACGAAGTGATACATTACAGGCGGATAAAAATATTTTTCTAACGTAAGAACCTGTTGCTCTGATACGAGACCATAAGCCTGGCAGCGTGTTTTCGTTGGCCAAACCGCTCAGCTATCTTGCCACGATCAATTTCGTTCACTCCACTGGTATATGAGTGGACAATTTTTTAGGGAAAGCGAGGAGGACTCTTGAAACAGTTTTCATGGTGACTTGTGGTTTTAATATTAGTGTATTTGGTGATGTAATCGTAGATGAAGATATTGGAGATTTGATTAAGATGGGAGTTGATGACATACCTGAAACAATACAAAAGTAAGAGTTAGATAAATGATAAATGATTTATTTTCTGTAAGTAGGTTTGTACAAACACTTTTACACGTCAAACATATTTTTTTTAAAACTAGATGAGATCGACGTTTCCTATCTGACTACTCTGAGAAGAAACGCCGAAACAAACTCAGAGGTCACAGTCTCTTTTAAAGTCCAGACATAATCTTGGTCAGATCATGTGAAGACCATGTAGAAGCTCATGCCGCCTGTGATACAGGTTTATCCTAGTACAGGCACCTAACATTATATTACCTTTGTAAATTATTTCTAAGATTTTATGTTAATATTTTACCAATTATTAATACTGAATAAATATTCTATTCTATTCTATTTTATTCTATTCTACCATGTAGATTGATGTCTGAAATGGTATTTTGAGGAAAGAACCACACAGATTGAGTGGACCTGTCCAGTCAGTGCACGCATTTGTTAGTAATCGTGCAGCTCAACTCAAAACTTAAGGAGCTTAACACAACAACAAGATAAAAATTATGAGTCACTGCTATGGATTACAAAAACATAGGCAAAGTGAGTGTCGGGCCACGCACGATGAAGGGTTCCGTAGTTGAAAAGAATTTATCCCCAAAACAAACTTAACATTGTAGTTGAAAAACATGTTCTCTCATACATTGAAATACGTCACGGTCAATTCTCCAACTGAAAAATAATCTGAGTTTGTAATCGCAAAAAAACATTTTTTTACGTGACAAAACTACAAATTAACGATTTTCGGACTTTTCATGATTCTAGGTCAACGGAAAGTAACCTATAGGTTTTGATTTACTTGCAAGTATCAAAATATGTCGCATAAAATGGCGTATTTTTTTATTGCGTTGACTTAGAAGCTTGATTTTTTTAGAGGTCCAAGAAACCATAGACCTACGTATTTGATATTTATTTCAACTTGATACCTCCACGCGTTCCTGAGAAAAAAGGTCTTAACAGACTGACAGACAGGCAGACGTACAACGAAGTGACCCTATAAGGGTTCCGTGTTTTCCTTTTGAGGTACGGAACCCAAAAACCATTAATAATGAAAGTATTTTTAGATTATTTAGATCAAATAACATTAACAGCTAACAAATAATCGAATTAGATAAACACTTAAAGTAGGTACTAAATTGTGAGTTTAGAAGCCATTCAGAAGTCCAGACCCTTTAGCAATCCAAAGTAAACGCAGACGTTATTCAAAACGAAAACGCTTCGCTCTCAGAGATTCGAAACAACGAAATGTACTTACTGAGAGAAAGCGCTTTCAAACCTACCAATTTTAAGGAGCAATTTAAAAGGTATGCCTAGTGGGGCTTTTTAGGTACTATTTTGCCTTATTACATGAAATAAATTAACATCCAGCGCGAAGGTATTTCAATGAGAGAAGTTGTTCTCATACATCACCGTTGAGTCACAACATTGCCCGGAGACTCCGCAAATTGCCGCTTCCACCGTTTCCATCCCGTTTCCGTTGCGATGCACTTCCTCTTTGCATTGGAAGGAATATGTGCCGTCTCTTTTACTCTTGCGGTGAGACCGTGTGATGGAACGGAATACTTTGATGAGCGTAATAAAGAATAATAATTTTGTTCCGGTGAAATATTGAATTGGATTTGCTTTGTGTACGTTCTCGTTTCTTATAAAGTTTAGTGAGAGAGCTCCGGAGAGGTTCTGTCATATACTGACTGATTTAGAACGGAAGGATGTTAAATTTTGCTTGTTTAGGACACCACATGATGTGGATATTGTGACGCGACGCATTACGTTGCTTGTTAGCGTAGAGTCATGAAGAATCTTTTAGATAGAATTTATGATAACTATGTGATAGTAGTTTTACAGTAAGTAAATGATAAATGATTTATTTTTGTAGGTAGGTTTGTACAAACACTTTTACACGTCAATCATATTTTTAATAAAAACTAGATGAGGTCCGCGTTTCCTATCTGACTACTCTGAGAAGAAAGGCCGGAATAAACTCAGAGCGTCACAGTCTCTTTTATAGTCCAGACATAATCTTGGTCTGATCATGTGAAGACCATGTAGATTGGTGTCTGAAATGATATTTTGAGGAAAGAAACACACAGATTGAGTGGACTTAAGAGGTAGATGCGTGGGTTTTTAGGTATAAAGTGAGCATACCAGCAGTCCAGCAAGTACCTTGTAAAAATATGATTTAGTTTATTTGTTTATAACCCCCCCCACCCCAAAAGTAAACAGTAAAATCTGTGTAACACTCGTACATGGCGTATTTCTCAAAAATTACCAATTGTTACGTTATTTTCAACAATCGATTTGTGTCAAACGAGTGTGGCAGGTAAAACTCGGTATGCTCGCGTCGCTAGGGGCGAGCCGTGCCGCCGGTAATCCTATCGCGTCGGGTGCCCCGCCATGCCACCGCAAACATTAAAAAAGGGCGAAAATGACATTTCCAATTTTCTACTGTTGCTCCGGGGCAAATTCATTTTATTTGTAGGCTCGGATTTTGCCCGTCATGCGCGCGAGAATTGGTCCCTGCCACCTAGTTGGCAATATTTCATTCGCATCAAAGGAATTCTCACCCCCAGCGCCTAGTACCGAGACTTTATTAACGAATGATTTGAACTTCCTCCAAAAAGGAATTTCTTAAGAAAATTAAAGAATTTACCCCGCTTTTTGATTCCACTCCTTTTTTCTAGGCAAAATAAAATATAAATGAGTCGAGTACGTTTTTTCTTTTGAAATTTTAATATTTCGCTCGGAATGCGAACGTTCCCTATAAAGTTTATTAAGAATTTATCCGGAATGTGGACTCTAAAAATATCTGTAGACAGTTATTTGATAAAAAATGGTCAGAGTAATTTGATTCGGCTCGTTAATTTTTAATTAGAGAGCAAACTTTTTGTAACTGCCAAATTTTTTGACGCCTTTGTTTAAAACTATTGCTGAGAAATTTTAAATTAAGTGAAACGAAATGAAATGGAGTGTTTACCTCTAAAGAAATTGTAGCTAGCTTTATAAAGTTCTTGACTTTATTTTAATTATATTTAAGCTCCATTTACACGATGCAATTTTATTGCCCGTGGCATACCATAAACTGGAAGGTCAATTAACTGGCACCGTCTAAACAACACGTACAATTGTTGCGCGATATGGGCAAGTTGCCGTTCAAACCTGGTATAGGTGTAAACAGCAGGTACTATCGCATTCGGTTCTAGCATGAAAATTTTCTTGAGCGAACGAAACAAGACATTCCATAAAATTGAATGAAATATTTGGCAGCGCAAATACTGGTAATACTTGAGTCAATTGTACAAGGATGTGCAACTCTGTGTACTTACGAGGCAAAACTTGCATGCAATAATCGCTTTGCAATTTTATTGCCGTGGTGTGCAATAAAATTGAACGTGCTTTATGGCATGCGATTATTGCTTTTGAACGTTCCAGAAACTTGCACCCTTTATATGGAGGTTTAGGTAAAATCAGTTTGCTCGTTGTGACGACTTGAACGAATAAACAACAGTCTATAGTAATTTCGTTCATCTTTTGTTTGGGATCCATGCGACTGCAATTTTTATAAAGTTCCTTTATAAAAACTGAGCGAGAATTTGAATGAGCTCCAAAGAAAGAATGAGTAATGTTGAATACTGGAAAATGCTTAAGTATCAACATAAATCATCTGTAACAAAGAAATCGAGTTGCAGGAAAAACTAAGAAGATCGTGTGAAATGGAATGCATAAGGTATTTACGGGTGTAAGAAAGATACCGGTATTACTCTTAAATATACTGGTACTTAAGGATCGAGAAAGAGATTTTTATTAAGAGAAATGCTTTCCAGACGAACTCGTCAGTCGTAAATAATTTCAAATGACGTTCTGATGCGTCGTCTAACTTAACATGTATAAACCTATTTATGATGAAGTTTTCTTTGGTTTAGCCCTGAGAGAATGAAATTATTTTCATGAAAATAATCAGAACAATTGTACCCATAAATTATCTCTAAGTAGGTATCATAGTCTTAAGCCTTATTTATTAACACAAGTTTGGTTTATATTCAAATATGTATGTTTAAGTTAATGTATTTTTTTAAGGGCCTATGTCGCCTGAAATAAATGGTTTATTTATTAAAGTAATAGAAATATCATACAAGAAAGAAAGAAAATATTTGGCCCAGGTTAAGGCACACAAAAAACTGCCCAAGTGCATGTCGGACCACGCACAATGGAGAGTTCCGTAGTTGAAATGAATTAATCCCAAGAACAATCATAACATATTATTATACCAACTGCAAATGTAAGTTGGTCCACTATTACTGGTTAACTTTTAAAGCCTATTTAGCTGTGATAGTTTTCCTTTACCCTAAAATATTTTTTTTGCAAGATTTTATTTTACCACTTCCTCGCCATGATTAATAATATGTATACCCATGCCAAATTACAGCTTTCTAGTACTAAGAGTCTCTGAGCTTAAGCCGTGAATAGACAGACGGACATGGCGAAACTATAAGGGTTCCTTGTTCACTACGGAACGGAACCTTATAAAACTGAAAAAACAAGTTTGGGTTCAAAAAATTAAGAAGCATCTCTACATAATCTGTTTTATTCCTACAAACACGCATAGCACTAAATCCTGCATCGTCTAAAACATGTTTGTCTCAGCTAAACAATCGGCTCACAAACAACATTTACCACCCCCAGAAAATGAATGACGAAGCTTGTCACACGGATAGATTCATGTAAAATTCATGGCAATGCCGTCTTCGCCCCGCCGCGCCGTGGTTCTCCGAGCGCGAATTTGCTATAAAATTACTCACAATCTAATCATGTTGACGCCTCGTTGGATTAGTGGCTTCGAAGTCTTGGCTTCCATTCATTGGAAGGAACATCCCGAGATTTTCTTGCTGATAAATCTAAACGGAGATAGTGGTCGATTGTTGATGCAGTTGGGATTTTTTGTGAGTTTATTCATGGTAGATTTAGGAGAATACTGTATGGTACATAATGTTTCTACAACCGTAGATGGCAATCAACACCATTGGTTTGTTAATGAAGAAATAACGATATCAGCGGAAGGCCTTAAGAGGCGTAAATGTAGTACCCTCATCGAATTTATAAAGAATTACCTGGGCGTCTGGTTGGCGCAACATGTGACCAAAATGCTGGCCTTTATTTTGGCCAAAGGCTAAGCATTGCCATACAACGTGGCAATGCTGCCAGCATTTTGGGAACATTGCCAACTAGTAGCGGTCTGTTAGACTAGTTTTAGTTTTATTTTTACTTTTAGATTAGTTTATAGAAATTGTTCTTCCTGCACTTAATTATTTCTATAATCGCAATAAAGTTTATGATAATAAAAAAAAGAGAGTTAACGTAGACAGATGTCGAAAGTAGATTCGGGACAAGCTATATAGCTTCAGATTTCAAAGTTATTACTTAGTGAAAACAGAAATACCAAATTCAATACTGCTTTGAATCTATTACCTTCTTCTTGTATTTCATACACTCGTAATGAATTGTGACTATTATATGTTTGTTTAATCTGAGTGTCCTTATACGTGGATATCTACCAACATTGGTCACTTATATTCTTTAAGCCCATCTCTTTCATATTATTTATTATTTTATCTACAACTTTTCTATTAATAGAAATATAAGCCTTGATATCCTTCATTACGTGATTGAACTGTTTGTAGAAACTTGGAACATTTTACTGTCACCTGTCACCATATTTTGATGTTGTCACTTGTGAGTGAAAATATATATATAGCGTCTCATGTCTCATCACAATCGGCGCTCATAAATTTTCATCCCCTTTAAGACTATTTTTGAGACAAAAAGTAGCCTATGTCTTTCCCCAGGATGCCATCTATCTCCATGACAAATTTTATCGAAATCCGTTCAATGGTTTAGTTTAGTTTTTCAAATAATCGTCTATGATCGCCGATTGTGAAGAAGCGCCATAATATTGCATATTCGTTGTTCGTTTCAGCAAATCACGTTTTTTTTTTAATTACGTAAAAACCTCTTCTTTCTATCGGCGAACAATCGGGAATCCAACAATTCCAACACTGTTTCATAAGTTAAGCGGGCTTTTCAATGTCCACATTTACAAATTCATCTTATGAATAAATTTTTACTTTGCAGTAAGCATGTTTACCTATGAAACGAATCGAAAACAGTCTAATAATTCCTTTAACAAAACACGTATGGAAATAAATAAATGAAAAAGACTTAAAACAAGACAAATGGACACACTGTCCGTTTCTCACGTTCGAACAATGTCCTCGTAACAAACATCGACTTATTGTGATGAAACCCAACGAACTGAGGCCGCTTATGTTCACCAAGTTTTTAATACCCAACACAGAATAATTCTATTCACAATTCCATCTCAGTTGTTTGTATGAATACGGTGAACGTATTAAAAACATACTTCGAGTTTACGAAACAAGTCGTGATGGGAGACGAGAACTGGGCCAAACTCGCAGAATAGTTGTTGTATGAGATCCTAAAATTAAGTTCGAGTTACTGCAGTACCGAGACTGTAGCTTATAAAGGTAAACTCGCTTTTAAGCAGTAATGAGTAAACAATATTGTGAAAAAGGAAATGTTACTCAGAATGGATGCTGACAAGCAAAAGTTTTTTACCATGTGTGATAATGGTAGTGTGTGTGAGCTCGTGGCTAAGTAATAACAGCCGCACAGGTCGATCCATCAGGTTAAGCTACGCTTGCCGGAGTTACCCAGTGGATGGGTATTTACATACCGAGACTCCTACGTGCCTCGGCAAGCACGTTAAGTCGTTGGTCCCGGCTGTCATTCGTGGATCTTTGACAGTCGTTACGGGTCGTCAGAAGCCCGAAAGTCTGACAACCAGTCTTATACCAAGAGTGTAGCCACTTACTGGGTTATGGAGGTCAGGTAGGTAGTCGTTCCATGTAAAATTCTGGTATTCAGCTGCATCAGGTTAGACTGGAAGCCGACCCCAACATAGTTGGGAAAAGGCTAGGCAGATTGATTGATATGATAGTGTGTGTGCAGAATACGAATCGGCTATTACAACTACTAAATTTCTGCTACATATACTTTGCTTAGATTAAATAAGTTAATACCACATGGATCAGTACAATTTAGAAGACTACTCAGCTTTCAAGAAAGGAACGTAACAATATGTAAAAGATCCAACACAAAAGTTCAACTTCTTTTCATGCGGTACAATTGTCATGCAAAAACCGCGTATTTCAATATGAACGTAATACGATATATTCTATCATTGTGTATCGTTGGAAAACGCGTCACGTGCTCCGAAATCGCCTTACAGTACTGGTTCAACTCATATGAAAGCACAAATTAAACACTGTACCAGTATCAATGAATAAAACCCATGCTTTCTATGGGATCCCCAACGTTTCGAACAATGACGAGTGCTGGATTATTTTCGAATCCAATTTCGAGGTGCGTAGTGAATGGAATTTGTACCTTTTATTGTAGGTTCGAATTCGATATAATAATGTTTAATATTTCCATACATGAACGTACAGTAAAATTCTGTGAACCTATGGACAATAGTCGGATACAAAAATATTACTCGGAATCCGATTTAAATGTATCTGTAAAACAATAGGAGGCTCAGGCAGTGATATTTTTGATGTACACGTCATATTTGCGAATATCGAATATTTTGTAAAGCTGGCGTGAAGGTTACTTTGATTTAACCGTTTTGTCAATATATGTGTGTTCATAGAGCAGTCATACCCTTTGAGTATTGCACTATTATGTGAGTTTGCGAGGCCAGTTACTCTTCAAAACTACATCATCTATATAAATAAAAAGAGAAGTCCTGACTGACTGACTGACTGATTGACTGACTCATCAACGCCCAGCCCAAACCCTTGGACCTACAAAATTGAAATTTTGCACAGAGGTTCCCTTTATTATGTAGACAAGGAATAAGGGAGGAATTCCTGGTAGTACGTTCCCGTGGGATATTATCAGACATCCACGCGGGCGAAGCCGCTGGCAAAAGCTAGTTATCTATAGTTGGACTGGGCACATATCATGGTTACTATAATTGGAAATTGCTGACATTTGTATACTCCCATGTCCCAAAATTGACGATAAATCATTTGAAAGATTTGAATTCCGATTCAACTCTTAAAAAAATATCATCAAACCGAATCCTAGAAAAACTCAAATTATTTTCAGATGACCAAACGACCCAATTTTTTTACTAACCCCTGGTTTTTGTAAGTAGGCAACCCTAAAACAATGTTGTTACAAATTCCAACGAAGATCCAACGGTTGATTGGATCCGGTAGGGTTGTCTAAATTAACCACTCGCCCGAGGTGTCTTGCACCTCACCAGTTGAGAAATTGGATTTGCATTCACGGAGTTACAATTAGCTGACGGAGTACTGGCCACCGAAGACATCCTGATATATAATTCAGACAGTAAAGTGATTGGTTCACAAAACGTTGTTTAGAGGCTGGTCGGATCAGGCTCGGTTTCCTGAATTATGAGTTTGGAATATCAGATTATTATTTAGGGATTGGAAGTGAAAGGTGCTCGTGAATTGTTTAGGAATGCTGATGTTCATATCTGATTGTGCCTTTAGGGAATGATTAGGGTCTTTGGAAATTTCAAAATGTAGACGGATTGAATTACTTTGTACAGTATTAATAAGCTCTTTACTGAAGTATTAGGTTTCAATATAAAATTTAAAACTATCACAAAATTCAAACCCATTATCGAAAAACGCCTTACAAATCTTTCAAAATCAACCTCTCCAAAATCTTCCATGTCATCGATATTTTTCTCTCTATTCATCAATATACATGTGCCTACGTAACCGTCGGCTGCCGGATGCCCTTGTCTAACATTACACGCTAATTAATTGGTAATCCACATACAAAGCAAATCAATTAAGGCCCAATAATTACAATCTACAGTATTGAAGGCCTCCATGTACACACTGTATATGTTTACTGCGTTATTAGTAGCAGGGGTGTTTTAAGATGTCTGAATAGATGTAGTTATACGGATTAGATGTTACGTAAAGTTCTACGTATAGGAATGTATTATATCCGTGTCGTATATTGACAGGTTGGCGCAGTGGTTGAGCGATTGACTGCTGCCCAGCATGTCGCGGGTTCGATTCCCGCACGGAACAAATATTTGTACGACCTACAAGTATTTGTTCCGAGTCTGGGTGTTTTTCTATCTATAATATGTATGTATTTACAAACAAAAAAAAATGTATATAAGTAGTTTATCAGCCATCTCGTTACCATAACACAAGCATTAAGTTACTTAGCTTGGGACTAGATGGCGTTGTGTGAAATGTCCAAGGATATTATGTTATTTTTATTTATTTATTACTTTCTTAATTAATACTATGTATGTGCATGTCATTACAATGTAGTAGGTATATTTTATTTCATTTTGTTTTATAAAGTGCTTTTGCATTTTTTTACTTTTGACACTATTAGATACCATAATGTACTCATGAAAAGTGTCATCATTTACAAAATCATTCAATTAGTGTATCGTATTCTTTTTTTGTAATTCTTTAATAATTAAGGGTTTTTACGTCACCCCCATTGTACGTTATACTCTATTTATACACAACTATACACTTGTAATAATAGTTTATATTATTACTCTATCCACCACCATCACTGCTATGAAAATAGAAAAGAGAATCACTACCTAAACTTCTGCATCGCTTTCTGATTTAGGGTATGCCAAAATATTTTGGATAAGTCCAACATCCCACATGTCCAGATTAAACTCCCTAGCTATCTTAGCACATTCCATCAGCAAATGTTGCACATCTTCAATTTTACTACATGTCTCACAATTAGGCGATGTAACCTTTCGCATTAAGAAAGCAAACTTTGCCGATGGAAAGTGGCAAGAACGAAGCGTTTATTGTATACTTAATTGTAGAAACATGATTCTATGAGGTTCCAAATTCTCAAAAATCTATAAGACTTTTTTACTGAATTTGTTTGCATTTTTAAATTTTTCGAACTTCTGACCTCGTTTCCAAGTTCTGTACAGTGCGTTCGAACTAAAACGTCCTAATTTGCCTTCGCTTAAAGGTCAGACATAATTGCCAATTAATTACAAGTCGTCATGTCCTATGCGTAGTGTTTCGTAGTTTGTAATAATGAAGCAGTCATCCACGTGATAATTGATGTAGTTAGCGCTTGCAGCGCATAATTACATGTCAGTTGGATTACGTAATTATTGTGTAGACTTTCTCGTACGTACGGTAGGGGCCCGGTGTCGTGTGCAGCTACACCAGTTGATTATTGCAAGTTGAGAAGTTGTTTGATCTGATTAGATTAATTGGTTTTGTAGTTTAGTTATTGAGATGTTACTTATGATTAGCATGACTAAATATGATTTAAATGGAGTTTTGCTAACGTATAATATGTTTAATTGTTTATCGAAGTTATCCATAATAAGAGAGTGTAAATGAGCTTCTTAAGTGGGAATTGACAAGATATCATACATACATACATACTCATGCCTCCTTCCAATGGGGGTAGGCAGAAACTACAGAACGCCACCTGATCCTTACATACTCCTTTTGCCTCGTTTACGTCATACATCTGGTCATACAAGCACGCCGGTTGGGTGTACTACGCACCTGATCTTTTTCAAGAACATCACCGATAAGGTCACTATATATGTCTTCCTAAGGCATCCCGGCGTTTCCACTCACACGAGCCTTGTAAATACCTTTAGTTAGTGGCCTTTCATTCATCCTCTCATCATGACTTAAACCATCTAAGCATACTATTATAAATTTTCAAAGGATCTTTATCCATCAGAGTCTTATCATCATCAATATCATACATAACATTACTCTTCTTCCCAATACAAACATCTGCACTATTTACACGTTTCCAGTCACAAAAATCTAAAATGAACTCAAGATTCAGTTCCGTAACTCCAGTTCTGTCGCATTTCTCGAAGCGGGGGCTTCTACTAAATTTATGTACATATACTAAGATACCCCTAAGATACCGTATAAAATTGTAGGTCAAGACACGCAAATAAATACAGAGAGTGGATGTAAGAAGGATTTGTATAATGTAGAGTAAGGGTCAAAAGACAAGCTGAATCGGGTCGCAAGCTTTGACTTGAGAGGCTGCGATGAAAGGTTTTACATACATTTAAACTCTCTAAAATAAATGACAATTTGTTTGGAGATTTTATGTTTATTTTGGTGGTTTTAAATTTGTGGTTTGAGGTGCGTTTGAATTTAAAGCTAAAGGGTCCCCTTAACTATAAATTGCAGTTGTAGTAATATTGTCAATCGCTTCAATTGAATTTGGTAGACGATCAATTAACGCATCAATGTGTATCAATCAAAAATTGACAATAAATTGCAATTGATCATCTTGGGGACTGTTTAGGTACTTATAGTGTATGTGTTTGTTTTGACTAGATCATCATCTTCCTGCCCTTATCCCATGTTACTTGGGGTCGGCGCAACACGTTTTCTTCTTCCATTCTTCCCTGTCAACCGTCACGCTATCATTCACTCCCTTCTCTTTCATATCATTCTTCACACAATCCATCCATCTTTTCTTTGGCCTCCGTCTGCCTCTCCATCCATCAACATGTATGTTCATAACTCTTTTTGTCACATGCGTTTCGTCTCTCCTCATCACATGCCCATACCAAGCCAAACGATTTCCCTTCAACTTTTCTGTCACTGCGTCACTTTCAAACTTCCTCTTACATACTCATTTCTTACTATCCATTCTCGTCACTCCACACATCCATCTCAACATTCTCATCGTATCATCGTTTTCATCCATCTTCTTCACTGCCCAGCATTCCGATCCATAAAGTACGACAGACCTTATCACGGAATTGTAAATGTTTGTACTAATGTTTGTAAAAGTTTGTTTTGACTAGATAAGAAACAATAATGTCACATTGCCAGACCTGATTGCAATAATTTCATAACAATGTAAGCGTTGGTAGAACCTGTTGGAAAATCTAACCAATAATATAAATAACTAGCTTTTGCCGGCGGCTTCGCCCGCGTGGATGTTGGGAAATATCCCAAGGGAACATACAACCGCGAAGTCCTTCCTTACTCCTTGTCTACATTATAAAGGGGACCTCTGTGCAAAATTTCAGCTTTCTAGGTCCAAGGGTTTGGGCTGGGCATTGCTTTCAGTCAGTCTGGACTCTCTTTTTAGGGTTCCGTACCAAAATGGTAAAAAAGGAACCCTTATGGTCTGACTCAGTCTGTCTGTCTGTCTGTCTGTCTGTCACAGCTGGATATCTCAAGAACTACTGATGCTATCAAGTTGAAATAGTTTTAGATGACGTTTACCCAACTTTTTTGCAAATAAGAAAGAAATAAAAATATTTATATTTTTTTTGCAACAGGGACTGAAAGGTGGTCTCAAAAATTTAAAGTGGGCTACTAGAGCATGTTAGGTAGGTATCATATGAAAGAGCGCTATTTGCACATTCTCAAACTATTTTTTATTTTTTTTTTAGGCCGCATAGTTTTCGACTTTTTATGAAAAATGTAAAAAAAAATACCGTTCCCCCCTTTATCTCCGAACTTTGCAAAGAGAAAAATCTGAAATTATTCTATGTTATAGAAGTTTATGTAAAGATTACAGGAAAAATAAAACGATGTCTCTAAGTCGCACACTTTTAGAAATCGGAACGGAACCTTCGGTGCGCGAGTCCGACTCGCACTTGGCCGGTTTTTATTTATATAGATTTCTCTGTTTTCCTAACTAATTTTATAAAATTAAATGCGAAAGTGAGTTTGTCTGTTACGCTTTCACCCTAAAACGGCTGAACTGATTTCAATGAAATTTGGCACATGGGTAGACCATGACTTGGATTAGGACAAAGGATACCTTTTATGCCGGTAGTATGTTCTCGTGGGATAATTTCCGACATCCACGCGGGCGAAGCCGCGGTCAAAAGCTAGTTCTAAAATTAAGTTTTCTGTCATACACTACACTACACTACAATGTTTTGTTTTGATGTCTGCTTACGAGTACCAGCTCAAAAATATTACGGATGCAACAAATAAATAATGAAGAAAACGACAAAAAAGGCTTTCTACAGACGAAAAACTGAACGGCAGTAGACGATGTTGGGAACAAAAACACGCTAATGTAAGGCGTATTATCATGAATAATAAAAAAAGTACAGTCGAGTATCATAAAGTGATGTTATAGAAGTAATGGGGGGGAAAAACGCCCCCGGGGCCGTAGGGTGCGTACTTGCGAATATTCTGTTGGTATAATTTTATCTAGATGTATCGAGTTTACAATTTTGACAATGTCGGGAAATTGCGATACAAAGTACTAACAATGTAATTATGGTAGGTTTCTTTTTTGAATGGAGGATCTAGGTATAAAAGAAATCACGTTTTGTATTTTTTGTAACAATGACAAAATTGTCCTACTACATAAAAACAAACTATTAGTGATATTTATTTTAGAAGTATGTATGTATTTAAGTATATGTTATATGTTTTATTTAATAAGTTATTTTTTTTTTTGATTTTATGTATTTTATTTTCTCTTCTACTCTTACACACGTTGTCTACATCTCTTTTGCTCCTCTGTCCTATCGCAGGTATGCTGGAAGAGATTTCTTTTGAAATAATCATCACCTTTGTACGTATTTTTCTGTTCCTTTCTTCGTGTGTGTACGTAAATCGTTAAATAAATGAATAAATCATTTACAAAAGTACGGTTTGACAAACTTTTATTTAAAAATCAAAGGGAAGCAACAAGAAATTACGGTTCAAATTATTGTTAGTGTTTATCATAAGATTGCTCCCGCTTCCATTTGATGATAAGCCATAATGTGGTCTAAACAGAAAAAAATAATGAAGTCATCGCTGTATTTTAAAGCGTATCCAGAAATTTTAGGATCCTCACCCTGAATGTATCCATCTCTCAAGGGCCGTAAGTAAATTCAATCTGGAGGCCGCACTCCCAAATCACCTGAACACTCCACAGCGCGTATTAGGCTCGCGTATAAATCTAATTTGGATATATTTTCTTACATTTCAAAAGTTTCCACGTTGGAAATGAAAAGAAGATGGAGTGCGTCAGCGCCTTGTCATCGCGAAAAGTTGGGAGTATCGTGAAACAAATGGGTTTGCTTTGGTTTATGTTGTCTAAAGATTTTTGTGTTGACGTATTGGTTGTTCTTTTTTTGTAATAAGCTACATTTTTAGGGTTCCGTAACTCAAAAGGAAAAAAACGGAACCCTTATAGGATCACTTCATTGTCCATCCGTCTGTCAGTCGTTCAAGACACTTTTTCTCAGGAATGCGTTGGGTTGGGTTTCTCGTTTCTCGTTGAATCAGGAAAAATTTCGAAAAAAAATTACATAACTCGAAAACTACAAAAAATCGTAGAAAATACATGGAACATACGTAGAACATACAATAAATCGATAGGTATTCTGCTATCAGCTCGCACTGGCTTGACACCTTAAAAGAAACACCATGTATATACAGATAAATAGGTACAATATAATTTTGATATTATGTCTATTTTGCTCTCCATGCTACCAACTAATTTAGCCGCTATTGGTTTCCTTATTGATATTATGACTAATCATCTCCAATTATCATAATAACTAATCACTGGTGCGTGATATGATGCGATGCGTGAGACCAAGAACGGCGCAAACGCAATTAAATTAATTAGCCCTGTTGTTTGGTCAGCAGAGCAATTGGCGAGAAACCTAAAACCTAGTTAATACTTGTGTCCATTTCCGATATCTGACATTTAATGTTCTAAATCCCTTTGTATAAAGTACCTGACTTAGCTGACGTTCGCACGGACGTAATAATATCGTGGCGATTTTTTTCGCGCACTGGATTTTCAGCGCTCTGCTTGGCCTCTGACCTCAAGGACAATGATGACATCGAGAGGGAACGGAGGGCGCTGGCAGTGAGGGCAAACATGGTAGCTCGCAGGTTTGCACGTTGTTCGACGGAAGTCAAAATTACACTTTTTAGGTCTTATTGTACAATGCGTTTCAAATAAGAATAGGAACGTCAATGACCTCTATCTGTCAAATGTTGATTGAAAAGTACGGTTTGCAAAGAAAACTTATTTGCGTATCAATAACGTTTTGTTTTGTCTTAGCTAAATCAAAGTGAAAACAGACATCAAAAAATTATTCATAATTAGTTTTTTATAAATTATGCTTCTTTCTTTCATATTTTCATTGTTGGTAACAATTTTTTTCATTTTTGTCAAATTCTTCATTCGTGATTCGTAAATAAATGTTAACTAAAAAATATCTTGTTTTGCTCACCCTACCCAATTCAGTCGATTTGACAGCTATGACGTCACAACATGGCGCTGAGTCGATCCTATTCTTATTTGAAACGCACTGTACATCATTCTACACATGCAGCCTGTGGGCTGACTATACTCATAAGTCTTACAGTGCCCTCCGTGTCCAATTTAATAATGCTTTCAGGATGCTGATGGGGCTGCGGCGATTCTGTAGTGCATCAGGGATGTTTGCTGAACATCGCGTAGACTGCTTTTACGCTACGATGCGTAAAAGATGCGCATCCCTGGTACGCAGAGTACGTGGCAGCACCAACAGTATTCTTAGCATGATCGCTAGTCGGCTTGACTGTAATTTTATCAGTCATTGCTGCGCCATTAGTCATATTATGGAATGGCGCGGTAGTGATGGTGGCATTATTTTTATGTTTGGTGTGGGTATAGTTTTAAGTATTACTAACACTAGTCTATAAGAACATTGTTAATAAAAAGTGGACATCATGGTCTGAAATAAAGTATAAAATTAAATTAAATTAAATTAGCGGTGAGAGTTGAAAATCCAACAGTGTGTCTTTTCAACGCGCTGGGATGCACTCTGTTGTTGTTAGGTTTAATTTTCAACGCGCTGGGATGCACTCTGTTGTTGTTAGGTTTAATTTTCAACGCGCTGGGATGCACTCTGTTGTTGTTAGGTTTAATTTTCAACGCGCTGGGATGCACTCTGTTGTTGTTAGGTTTAATTTTCAACGCGCTGGGATGCACTCTGTTGTTGTTAGGTTTAATTTTAGAAGCTCGGTTTAACACCGAGAGTTGAAAATCCAACAGTGTGTCTTTTCAACGCGCTGAGATGCACTCTGTTGTTGTTAGGTTTAATTTTCAACGCGCTGGGATGCACTCTGTTGTTGTTAGGTTTAATTTTCAACGCGCTGGGATGCACTCTGTTGTTGTTAGGTTTAATTTTAGAAGCTCGGTTTAACACCGAGAGTTGAAAATCCAGGCGCGAAAAAGTCCCGCCGCGATATTTTTTACGTCCGTACGAACGTCGGCTAATTGTATGCCTCATTTACCACTGTATTATATATATCCGAAGGTGACCACAATATCGTGTTTGTTTATGCTAGTAGAACCAAACTGTCAAAATTAATACAATTTTATTAGGGATATATTTAACTCAACCCCTAAAAACTTTTTGCTCTTCTAATTATGGACACTTTTTTAAATAATTGAGCCTCTTTTTAACATTTGCCTTTTTAGCATTGGGCTTTTCTCACATTTGGTCGCAATAACTAAGCTAGGACACCCCAACCAAATGGGTTAGGTTAGGTTAGAAATGTGACAAATCGCGAGCGAGCCGGGATATCAAAGCGAGCGGTTCGGCGGCAGCGGTCGGCGAACGCTACATCCAAGTTAGTCGTGGTTTGTTGGCTATTTAGGCCGTGCGCTGCGTTAGGCGTGCGCACGGCGCGGCCGCCCGCGTGGCGTGCTGTTTTCATGTAATCTCATGTGTGCTGCGCTGCGCTGATCTATGAGATTACATGAAAATAGCACGCCACGCGGGCGCCCGCGCCGAGCGCACGCCTAACGCAGCGCACGGCCTTAGTGTTTTTAGAACCCCAAAATAGGAATCATTTGAGGTTTACGAAAAGAGGCGCATTTATTATAATAGAGTGAACAATAATATTTTTAAGAAAATTGGAATTAATTGAGATTGAATTAAATAAAAGTAATTTTTATTAAATATTTACATTGGTCGGTAAAAAAACATTACAAAAAATTATATTACTTAGATACGCCCTATGTAAGAATATTAACGTTACACGTGCCAACTCGTGAATTTAGGATTCTTTTTGAGAATCACAGACAACCTTTACATTTTCGACTTTCTTTTTTTTAATTTGATCAAATGGAACTCCATAAATATTATAATTTTTAGCCTTTTGCTGGTTTTGGTGGCTCAATGGTTGAGGAGTGAAAGCTTATTTTGTACCCGACTACGGCGAAGCAAAAAGGAGGGTTATGATTTTGGCCGGTATGTATGTATGTAGGTATAGGTATGTATGTATAAAGGTATGTATGTATGTATGTATGTACGTATATATGTATGTTCATCTGTTGCCTCATAACTTCTCAACTACTTGTCATAATTAGACAATTGAGGTATCATCAGAAGTGTCTTGATCGTCCGCTGGTTATAGGCTATGTGACGTCACATTAAATTGGAAATGGCACCCTCTATAGGACATAAAGTCATGAATTAAAAAAAAAAAAAAATTATGCCGTATTGGGTATCAAATGAAAGGGCTTAATTAGCACATTTCAAAAATATATTGTTGGTTATTGATGCGCTTGCATGCAACCGATAATTGGGAATAATTTTTAAAATCACACCTCAGATGCGAGCTAAACATATTATTGTCTCTTCAAAAATACACAAAATACATATACTCGTATAATAATTATTCTTCTTTATGAATTTTAAATTGACTCTAGCCAAAACGAAATTAGAACTCCAAAATAATTTAAAAAGTAAGTTTAAAACTAAAACCAGACTACTGAAAAATCACGCTCTAAAAAGTAAGAAACGAGAAACACAAAGTCACACGTGATGTTAAATCGAACGGATTACGTGTGACTCCGGATTTTTAATTTGTCTGTCTTTTTTTAATTTGTCTGTCTTTTTCTAATTTTAGATGAGAATATTTTCTTGTTTCATACTTTTTAGAGCGTGATTTTACAGTAGTCGGGTTTTAGTTTTAAAACTTACTTTTTTTTTAAATCTATTTATTTATTTATTTATTTATTACAGCATGGAAGACTTACAGCTAAAAAAAAAAACTTAACAACAAAAAGGGAAACGATAGTCAACAGAAAGCCAATTACAAGTCTTCGCGTTTTAATCCGGTCAATTTAGACATTCGAGGTTACATAAAGTCCCAACAAGCTGAATTTCTGTGAAATTGTTCAAAACATAATTATAAACAATGTCTAGAAGTTCCCCATCATTCCCCTGTAAGGAAAAAAAATTATTCAAGGTCAAAGGTAAAAAAAATGAGTTTTTCACGATTTTCAGCAAAACGGTAAGTTTTATCATAAAAGTACCTCAGACAAAAATTGTAGATCATAAAATTATCAATAAAAAATGTATTAATACTTTTTTTCTTACGAGCCACCGTTTCTGAGATATAACGATTCAAAAAGTTATAAAAGTTGTTATCGTCATAATATGCACACGTTTCCACGCCACCTATGAGGTAGTGTACTTAGCGCGTTTTTTTAACGTGGTTTCCCCAGTGGCCTACTCCACGGGTCAGTTGTGATCCTGTTTAATGTAAAACTATTGCATAATAACGGAAATTTTCAAAGATTGGGAAAGATAAAAGCGATGTAAATTAAAAAAAAGTGTTGAAGTTTATTCGTCTTATTCGTAAATTTCAAATTCTTGTTCTTCTTCTTGTTCTTCTTCTCCTGCTTCTTCTTCATCTTCATTTTGGATGCAAGTAAATTGCGTCAATAGCGATGTATCGCATGATACTTCGTCGGAGTCAAACGAATCCTCCATTGTTTGTGATTAAATATTAGAGCACGACCGGCCTTGACAATTTGTGCATGCCAAAGAACAAGACAGTCCGACTTTTTTGCAACCACATTTAGCACTGCATCCCTTTTTGCAGTTGCAAAAAATAGTGTTCAGCAGTTTTTCCGGCGCAGGTGGAAGTAAAGTTTGAACTGGCTCTAATATGTTGTTGACCAACTTCCAACCCCAGTCTGTAGGGTCTAGCTGATAACCAAGCCACACTTGAACTTGGTAATATACTCGAAAAAGATGTTGGTGAGCAGCAACTGAGGTTGGAGGAAGACAAGCTAATTGAACTTGTTTTTTATTTTTAGTATTTTTAACGAAATATGCATATCGATGCTTATCTAAACAGGTAGTTTTTTAGGAGCTCCGTACATAGAAAGAAGAAAGCGGATGCCGTTGGTAATAACTTCTTGTTGAGTTGAATAACTCTTTTTAAAAACTTCAGCTTCTTTTTTTTTTTTTTTTTTTTTTTTTAATATAACAACTCTAGATGTATATACGTGGCGTACTCATGTATATTATGACGATAACAACTTTTATAACTTTATGAATCGTTATATCTCAGAAACAGTGGCTCGTAAGAAAAAAAGTATTGATATTTTTTATAGATAATTTTATGATCTACAATTTTTGTCTGAGGTACTTTTATGATAAAACTTACCGTTTTGCTGAAAATCGCGAAAAACTCATTTTTTTGACTTTTGACCTTGAATAAAATTTTTTCCTTACAGGGGAATGATGGGGAACTTCTAGACATTGTTTATAATTATATTTTGAACAATTTCACTGAAATTCAGCTTGTTGGGACTTTATGTAACCTCACTCTCATTTTTTGGTCTAAATTGACCGGACTATTTAGACTTCTACTAGTATTTATGTTGTGAGCACACAAGCAGAAACATATTACATAAATTATAATAATTAAAACTATTTAGATAACCGTTTGGTTTGACACTAATAAAAAGGAAAAAAAATATTAATAGGAAAACATAGATTAATCTGCTGTTATTTGAAAAATTGTCAAATATAAAACTTAAGTATTCATTTTTCATTAACAGTACAATTTACTAACCAAAACCCACTACTAACCACAAAAAAAGATTAATCTATAAAATCATAGGTAAAGAAAGCAAAAGGAGTATGTGGTGGTATTAGTGGTGTTCTGTAGTTTCTGCCTACCCCCATGGGAAGAAGGCGTGAGTTTATGTATGTACTAGCTTTTGACCGCGGCTTCGCCCGCGTGGATATCGGAACATATCTCACGGGAACTTGCTACTGGGAAATCCTTCCTTATTCCTTGTACATTATAAAGGGAATATCTTTGCAAAATTTCAGCTTTCTAGGTCCAAGGGTTTGAGCTGGGCGTTGATGAGTCAGTCAGTCAGTCAGGACTTCTCTTTTTATTTAAATAGATTATGTATCAGAGTTATCTGTCACTTGAGGGCCGATTTTTCATTCGCCTGTCATCTTTTATCTACGTATAGAAAAAAAATGGCGGTTTGACATATTTACCTCCGATAGAACTTATCTCATAATTGAAAAATCCGTCCCTAAATAATTAAACTATTTAACTCAATTATGACCCATCCTAAAATTGAAACGAACGCCAAAATTCCCATTTTAACCATCGATTTTTGCCAGAAACCTGGCATCGTAATGTGCTGCTCATATGTATCTACAATACATCTTGCTTTGTCCCATTCAATGTGTAGACGACGAAACGGGGCTGGCATACTGATGTGTTACTTTTAAAATTTATTGCTGCAACCCCTTACTTTGGGTTGTGGTGGTGTCGATAGAGATTTTGTACTTAGAGAATGTTATGAGATTAATTAGTTATGATTTATGGAGCAGCACCAATAATTTATGTACCATATGCGGTTTTTATAGAAAAAGCAACTTTGGCAATAGAAGTAGCTAAATAAAAAAACGTTTTCAAGTCTTTTTAGGGTTCCGTCCGTACCTGAAAAGGAAAAAACGGAACCCTTATAGGATCACTTCGTTGTCCGTTTGTAATATCAGTCTGTCAAGACAAGACCCTTTTTGCTCAAGAGATATCTAGTTGAAATTAATATCAAATTCGTAAATCTACGGTCCCTTAGAGCTCTAAAAAAATCAAGCTTTTAAGTCAACGCAATAAAAAAATGCGCCCATTTATGCGACATATTTTGATACTAGCAAGTAAATCAAAACCTATGTACTTCCCGTTAACCTAAAATCATAAAATTTGGCAAGGAGCAAGGCCTCACAGCACAAGTAAAGGAAAAAGTTTGAAAATTGATAATTTGTAGTATTATGACATAAATAAAACCGTTTTAGCGATAAAAAAAAATAAATTTGCAGTTGGAGATATAACCGTGACGTATATCGATGTATGAGAGAACATACTTTCAACTAAAACGTTGAGTTCGTTTTTGGGATAAATTATTTTATCCCAACTACGGAACCTTTCATCGTGGGTGGTCCGACACGCACTGTCCTGTTTTTTTACATACTTACCTACAGAGTAATCAGATTCAATTAAAATAAAAATATTCTTTAGTATCAGAACTTTATTTAATTTGAAGTGCCTGATGGCTGCTGAAGTTGTAAATGTTCATAGTTCTGAATGTTTAAAGTTCCATCTCAAGAATTAAAAGTGCCAAAGTAAAAACATTTTAGATTTTATAAATCGGAAATTCACAATAGAACTTGGCTATTTTTCATCGACTATCGACAAAGATATCGCATCAATACAAACACTATCCGACGTCGACGGTGAATAAGAAGTAATGAGTTTTCTTTTACATCGCACCTGACTTCTGGCCTCGCAGACGCCTCGCAGACTTCGCTAAACAGGATTAAAACCTTTTTTATTTTTACTATTGCTTTACCTCTATTCACTCTTATGTAGCTTTGATCTCCCTTCATTTTTTTTTAAATTTATTTGTATCTAATTTTTATTTTGTTTGATGTAAGTTTTAAATTAATACATACCGAGATTCCTCCGTGCCTCGGAAAGCACGTTAAGCCGTTGGTCCCGGCTGTTATTTGTGGATCTTTGACAGTCGTTACGGGTCGTCAGAAGCCCGAACGTCTGACAACCAGTCTTACCAAGGGGTATCGTATTACCCAGTAACTGGGTTGTGGAGGACAGATAGGCAGTCGCTCCGTGTAAAATACATGTAAAATATAATTCAGCTGCATCCGGTTAGACTGGAAGCCAACCCCAACATAGTTGGGAAAAGGCTAGGCAGATTGATTGATTGTAAGTTTTAAACTAATTTTTTCTTAACTTTATTTTTATTTTTTTATCAATCGTATTTGTTTTTCTATTTTTAAAATCTATAGGTGAATCTAGGTAAAAGATATAATATTTGTATTAAATAGATTAAAAACGAAAAGTTGTACAGACCTGATTCAACAGCTATAACATCAGCTAAACACAATATTTATGTACAGACGATGTGTCACTGTTGAAGTCGCAAGCTGGTTCAATACTCCCATACGTTACCTACTTAGTGTTGATAATTTAAAAATTCTCCGAGTTATCCCGACTAAACGCGACCAGCGCCGTCGCGTGCGCTGTCCTACAGGGTGTGAACAACGAGAAACTAGCGATTTAGATAATTCCTCTACTAAGTAGTAGAAACTAAGAAAGTAACAGGAGGTGTAATGAAGATGATAGATTTGAGGCTAGCAATGTCATAATGCATGAAGTAAAAGAACACATACAGAATCTTTATAAAAGAAGAGATAAAGAAAACAATGTATTTGCTAAAGAACCACTACTCAGTATCATTACTTATTTAAATGATAGTATTATTCCACGAAACAACAAATTAAATACAAAGAAACAAAATGAATCAGAATTCCCGCAATCCTCTCTACAATGAAACTTTATTGAGGGGTTAATCCAAAGCCATATCGTTTGTAACTTGCACTCACCAGTCGCGCAATGTCGCAGCCACGCCGCGGCGACACCGCACCGACAACATGCCATTTGTAAACTATTTGTATGCGGGCGAGTGTGCCGCCCTCACTTTTCTTACTTCCCAGTGACGAGCGACCGGCAACGCTACTATCTTAGCGCGCTTTCCAACTACAACAACTCACAAATTTAGTGTTAACTTCCCCAACACGGTGTCTTCATATAGTTCCGAAATACGAACACGGTGTCTCTAAACTTGGATGTTGGAAAACCTTAGTTTATTCAGTCACATTGGTATTTATGTGCCGTTCGAATATCGCGTGCATGCTCGCTGAATTAAATTTGTTCGTGCGATGTTCTCGCTTGTGCGCTTGATACGTTGATTGAAAGGTATTTACGTACGTGAGCGTTGCTTTGCAATGATCTATTTGTCTGCTGATCCTGAATTTTCGGGAATTGATTTGTTGGAAATTCTGTGCAGATAAATTATATTACTACTATTGCTGGCTGCATTGGGATTGATATTTGAATTTCTCGAATATATTCCGAGTTTAACGTGGTGTGCGTCATGGAGTTAGTCCATGCAAACATTGTTTAACAATGTGAAATACAGGCACCAATAACTTACTGGAAATTATAGTTTATATATATAAATTATTATATTATCTTTACATGTATAGATACATAGTTTGTTTGTTGCATTGTGTGAAATTTAGTATTGTGTGAAAAGTAGTAGTAAGCTATGTAAATTCAACTTTATTTGAATGAAACTTAAAAAATGAACACTGACTTTTACTAGGGTAGTCAGATAGGAAATGTCGACTTCATCTAGCTTATTTAAAAAAAAAAAAAATTATGACGTGTAAAAGTGATTTCGATATCCTATTTACAGAATAAACAATTTCATTTCATTTCATTTCATTTCATTTCATTTCATTTCATTTCATTTCATTTCATTTCACTATGTGAGTGTCAAGCAAGTAACCATTTATTTTCATGTACAATGACATGCCACGTATTCATAGCAGTAACGCTAAACTTATATATGAAATTGGCAGCGGTTCGTCATGTGATGAAGAATATAAACCACAGTAATACAAAACCGTTGCAACGTTCGATGCATTTTTATAGCTCAAGCAATAAACCGGAGCGGGTGAGACGAAAACGACAATAGTGCACTTAAGTCGCTCATAAACGGTATATCATATCCTACCGCACAATGTAATTTATTTTGCAGTATTGCTGAACATCATCTGATTTGAATAGATACGCTCAAAGCTTTAAGATGTATTGCACATTATGTATTCAATTTTTCCAATGAAATTAGTCATGCTGCAGATATTGGGGAAGTTGCAGTAGAGTAAGTGTACAATGTAGAAATAAAATATGAATAGTTTGTATTTTGATAGCGTACGATTGCTTTAGTATATTCTCCTTTTACTGATGCAGCATATAAATAAATTCAGGTATGAAGATGTGAATGTAAAGAGCAACAAAACTGTGAGATAGTAAGAGACCAAAGTAGACAACTTATTTTGTTACTGTTATAAGTTCACAGAACAAAAATATTTTCTCTTCAGTATATTCTTTCCTATTTTTGTTCTTTAAGTTTTGAATAATTTCAACAAATTCATTGAAAATGATTTTAACCGGGTCAAAGCGAGCAAACATCGGATCTTCCAGCTTCTATATCATATTTTTTATTGATACAAATAAAATTTTACTATCCTGTTTGTCATGTTTGTGATACGTAGTTTTACATACTTTAACGAGTGTATCCGAGATGTTTTGGCATCAGGAGGCCAATTCCGGCGGCATGGAAATGATCTCCATGGTCGAAATAACAGTCGAGAAACTGCTTATCTCCGTCGAAAACGAAAAAATGCTATTCTAACGATCTCCATTCATAAATTTTTCGATCGCAAACCAGCGAGATATCACGGCTGGTCCTAAGGTATGGAGATATGAAATCTCCGTTGGAACATCTGTCAAAATTTACATTCGTAAGTTTATATTCGAATTTTTTTTTGGTACCTACATGTAGAGGCTTAGGGGTTTATGGGTTTCATAAAGGGGGGCCAAATTTTCATTATTTTTGCGATAGGACACACCGTTTTCGAGATATAAGCAAAAGAAAAAAAATACAGTACTGTTTTTGCACTTGAAGTCAAGTCACTTGAAGTCATGAATTTTAGTTCATGACAACTAATTTTATTCCACACCTTTTTAATCGCGATTAAAAGTAGTCATATTTAATATGAAAATTAAAACCTACCTACGTCAGAAAAAGGACACAAATCATGCGAAACGCGTTTCTGATCACGCTACTTTGCAATTACTATTTTCAGTAAGTAATTATAAAAAAAAACACAAATAAAGAAACACAATATACTAAAATTGTCTTTTATAATGTGTTTGCTTGGATTTAATAAATTAAACATGTCATTAATACTAAAAAAAGAAAAACGTAGCATAATCGATTATAATCAAAGTGAATCGATAAAAATTAAATTAAAAATTTAAAAAACCCCCAACGCAAAAAAGAAAAGAGAACATTTAAAAAGTCAAAAATAATACCTATTGTTGAGCCATCAAATTCGATTGAGTAATACCTATATATATTTTAATTACAGAAATTGATGGATGGCACGATAAGGTTTGCTCATTGAATTGGCGCTATAATTTCGCGGCGGGGTACCGCATATGTACATAGTCAATCAAGTGAAGGGTCTGACTTACTTATGCGGTACCCCGCCGTGACATTATAGCGCCATTTCAATGAGCAAACCTTATCGTGCCATCCATCAATTTCTGTAATTAAAATATATATAGGTATTACTCAATCGAATTTGATGGCTCAACAATAGGTATTATTTTTGACTTTTTAAATGTTCTCTTTTCTTTTTTGCGTTGAAGGTTTTTTAAATTTTTAATTTAATTTTTATTTTAACCTTTTTAAACTTTTTAAACAATTTAACAATACAGAAATGCATTTTTATTACTGCAGAATGTTAAGTTTCTCTGCACATAACATTAACTTATAATGATGCCACCATCGTACTGCAAATAGAATTAAATACTGATAAAAAAACGAATACAAACACTACTATCTGCTATTTTTTTTTTCTAGAGTGTACTAGTGTGCTGGATATCCTGACTGCAACATCAGCTCATCGTGTAGCCACCATTGCATTGTATGTAGAATCAAATACTGATCAAAACGAACCCAAACACGACATATCTGCTATATTATTTTACCAAGAGTATTCTAGTGTGCTGGATATCCTGGCTGCAGCATCAGCTCATCGTGTAGCCACCATTGCATTGTATGTAGAATCAAATACTGATCAAAACGAACCCAAACACGACATATCTGCTATATTATTTTACCAAGAGTATTCTAGTGTGCTGGATATCCTGGCTGCAGCATCAGCTCATCGTGTTGCCACCATTGCATTGTATGTAGAATAAAATTCTGATCAAAACGAATCCAAACACGACATATCTGCTATTACTTTTTCAAGAGTCTTCTAGTGTGCTGGACATCCTGGCTGCAGCATCAGTTCATCGTTTTGCCACCATTGCATTGTATGTAGAATCAAATACTGATGTAAATGAATCCAAACACGACATATCTGCTATTACTTTTTCAAGAGTGTTCTAGTGTGCTGGACATCCTGGCTGCAGCATCAGCTCATCGTGTTGCCACCATTGCATTGTATGTAGAATCAAATACTGATGTAAATGAATCCAAACACGACATTTCTGCTATTAATTTTTCAAGAGTGTATCCAGCACACTAGTGCTGGATATCCTGGCTGCAGCATCAGACCAAGAATTCCATAATCTTGCATAGATAGATAGCATACATGGATGTTTCAAATTTTAGGTCACACTAAGGTTTGAAAGTAAAGTAAATACCCATTACGCGTCTAAGATCCCTACCGCAGCTAACAATAGAGCGAATAACTTTGAAACGGCTGAACCGATTTTGATAAAACATGTCTAAGAACCATCGCTGGAAAACCTGCTTTCAAATAAAAAAAACCGCATCCAAATCAGTCCACCCGTTTAAGCGCTACGGTGCCACAGACAGACACACAGACACACACACACACACACACACACACACACACACATAGCGGTCAAACTTATAACACCCCTCTTTTTGCGTCGGGGGTTAAAAAATGGAACGTCTTTTAGACGAGATTATTTTCTCCGTTGTAAATGTTTCTCCATGGTCAACCAGAATACGGTTTTTTGATAGTATCGAGATTTGAACCGGACATTGATGCGGAGATTTGAAACAGAGTTTTATCTCCATGGTCGTGATATCTAGCTCGAGCCCGGAATTGGGTCCCAGAACTGAAGGATTGCTGATCCAAAGAATAATTAATGACACTTCTACACTTTAATAAAAACTTTGCCTTTTCTGTCTTCCGTATCTATAAAAATAGTAGCGCCATGTTCTTCATTGTCATCAACGTTACTCACAACATAATCTAAATATCCAAGTAGCTTTTCATTCTAAGCTTTTATTCCAGTATCGTTATCTTCTTTTATAGTTTTAGATTCTAGCTTTCGGTTACCATTGCATCTCTAGCTTCGCATACATGGCTTAAAATTCTGCAAATGCACTTTTCGGGGCGCATTTATACCGTTTCAATACATTTTAGACCGTACTATAAAATCAAACTGTACTGGAGGTTTGAACTTGGATGATAATAAAATGGTTAAAGACGTAATCTAAAGAGAAATCGTCACTAACGAGAACTATTATTGTTGGCAATAAGAAAGATAATGGTTTGCTCTCATGATTGTTTTGTCGTTGTTACTATCTATATATATAAAATTCAAAGTCCTGACTGACTGATTGACTGACTGATATATCAACGCACAGCCTAAACCGCTGGACCTAGAGACTTGAAATTTTGCACATAGATACCTTGTACAGTGTAGGCATCCACTAAGGAAGGATTTTTGGAAATTCCATCCCTAAGAGGGACAAATAGGGGATGAAAATTTGTATGAAAATTCTTATTCCTTGAGTTAATAGACTTGAAACTTGGCATGAATATTTATCTAAGTAAATTATAAAGTTTGTCATTTTTAGTTTTCTTAAACTACCCCCTCAGGAGGAATTGGGGGGTGTCAAAGTTTGTATGGAGGAATTTTAACGCGCGTTCAGATTAACTCGAAACTCAGCATATATACTTGAGAACGAAAATGAAGAAGAAAATGAATCAGGGTTTTTCGAAAATCTACCCCTAAAGGAGTGAATAGGGGTAGTCAGTAGTCAATTGTACAGGGCAGGTTTTACTGCGTGGCTTGATTAAATCGAAAATTGGTGTAAATGATCTTTCAGTCAAGTTACGGAAATATCCCAAACGTTTTTTTAAAATTCCATCCCTGTGGGGGTGAAAACAGGGAATATAGTTTATATGAAAAATCTTATTCATTTGGTTAATTAACTTGAAACTTGGCACAAGTATTTGCCTAATCAAGTAATAAAGTTTGTAATCAATAGTTTTTCCCTTAGAGGGAAGGGTAGAGGGGAATGGGAGAATGGGAGTGGGTGGGGAAGAAGGTAAGGGGAAGGGGAGGGTGTACTACATCCCCTTCCCACTAACCTCCCACTCCCCCTCTTACCCTTTCTCACAACCCCTTCACCGCTTTCTGATCCCTCTCTACCCTCCCCAACTCCAGCTCCACTTAGCCTCTTCGTTTCTCCAAACCGGGTGGGTTTGGAGAGAGAGGGAGCGGAAAGTGGTGAAGGGGGTGTGAGAAGGGGTAAGAGGGGTAGGGGAGGTTAGTGGGAAGGGGATGTGGTGAGGGAAGGGTTTGGAGAAGAGAAGAGGGGGAGGGTAGGAGTTGGTGAGGGTAGAGAGGGAGCGGAAAGCGGTGAAGGGGTGTAAGAAGAGGTAAGAGGGGGAGGCGGAGGTTAGTGGGAAGGGGATGTGGTAGAGGAAGGGAAGGGTGGTGAGGAGGGAGAGGAGGAAGATGATGGAGGGAGGGGAGATAGATAAGAGGGTGTAGTGAGGAAAGAGGGTGTAGTGAGGGGGATGGTGTGGAGAAGGAAAAAGGGGGAGGGGTGGAGTTGGTGTGGGTAGAGGGAGTGGGGAAAGTGCTGATGGGAGTGTAAGAGAGGGTGAGACGGGGAGGGGGAGGTTAGCGGGAAAGGCGAAAGGAAGAGGAGTGTGAGAGGGAGAGGGGTTGGGAAGGGTGAGAGGGTAAGAGGGAGCAGTGGGGGGGATGATAGGGGAGGGTGAGAGAAGTGGGAAGGGTAGGAGGGTGATAGGGGGTTACAGTGAGTGGAGAAGGGTAAGAGGGAGACGGAGAGACGAGTACACCTTAAAGTTGCTATCTGTATAGCACTGATTCATTGAAGAAACCCAGGCTGACAGGAATGACCGAAAAATAGAAAGTTGGAAACTCGGAACGGCACAAAAACAGGTGTAGACAAGAAATAAGGAAGGGTTTTTGTTTCCGTGGGATATTTTCCGACATCCACGCGGGCGAAGCCGCGGGCAAAAGCTAGTTTAAATTAAAATACTAATCAATTTCTTGCAAAATATGTCTGTCTCTATAATACTCTCAATTAACACTACTAACTATGTGTATATTTGAAAGTTACCTAACCTACCTATTGAGCTTTCCTTCATCTATCTGGGGGTACGGGAGTGCCCCCGCCAAGACGAGCCAAGCGAAGCGCAAGGTCACTACCTACCTTTTCTCGAAGCACTTCGTCGTATTTTTGAACCTTCTTAACTTGGGTTTGGATTATACCAGATAAACAAAATTTTCGGGATATGACGTCAGGGGTTAACTTATTAAACCAATGAAAGTTCAATTGCATAGCTCTTAAACTTTAGATTTTATTGATATCTAAAATACCCCAATTTCGTCACTGACTCACTGATGATCATAAAAATTCTTAGGGTACTTCCTGAAGTCCTAGAAAGCTGAAATTTGGTATGTAAGCTAGTATTAGTACACAAATAACAAAATAATTCTAAAACTTGGACTTTTTACCCCCCCACCCCTTAAACTAGGGAATGGAAATTTGTATGAGACTTCCGCAAATAATAAGTACTTATACTTACGAATAATATTAATACACTTGTATATACTTCGATAAGTGTTTATTAATCTCCTACCTATCAACCTATACATATCATAAGCAACTTACAAAAAGAAATGAAATCCCATCAAAAACATTTTCATGTAAAATGTTGCCAAGACGAGACCACATATAAATAAATAAATAAATATTTTTGGACATTTCACACAACGCCATCTAGTCCCAAGCTAAGCAACCTAATGCTTGTGTTATGGTAACGAGATGGCTGATAAACTACTTATATACAATTTTTTTTTTGTAAATACATACATATTATAGATAGAAAAACACCCAGACGCGAAACAAATACTTGTAGGTCGTACAAATATTTGTTCCGTGCGGGAATCGAACCCGTGACATGCTGAGCAGCAGTCAATCGCTCAACCACTGCGCCAACCGTGTCAAAATATAGCTCGCACTGACAAAAAGCTATCAGATCTCATGTAGAGCCAAGCTTCTAACTCTACATGCCCTAATTCTCCAAGCCCTAACTTCACAAACTCTACACCTTAGTCAAAATATGTGGCTTGGCCGTTTCGCTACTATCACATGGGCGCAAGGTGAAAAATGTATTCACTGTTCATTACTTTTCTGTTATACAATAGTTCGTGTAGTAACGAAACTGCCAAGCCTCATATTTTGACTAAGGTGTAGAGTTTGTGAAGTTAGGGCTTGAAGAGTTAGGGCGTGTAGAGTTAGAAGCTTGGCTCTACATGAGATCTGATAGCTTTTTGTCAGTGCGAGCTATATGTGGTCTCGTCTTGGCAACATTTTACATGAAAATGTTTTTGGTGGGATATAAATATACACAATTGTATTTTTTTGCTAGCCAACGCTGTCCCACTCCTGGGCAAAGGTGTCCCTCCAATCCTACCATCTTTCACGAGCCCGCGCATCCTTCTTCCAGTTTTGACGGAACCTATCCAGCTCATCCCACCATTTCCTATGTGATCTGCCGTGATCCCGCCTCACTGTCAAATTATGTTTATTGATAAAAAATCAATCTGCTTAGCCTTTCCCAACTATATTGAGATTGGCTTCAAGTCTAACGAGATGCAGCCGAATAGTAGTATTTTACATGGAGCGATTGCCTATATGACCTCTACAACCCAGTTACTGTATCAAATCAAATCAAATCAAATTTATTCAAAAATATATAAGGACTAACGATAAATACAGTTTTCCTTAAATCTAGGGCAAGTTCACCCATGACTTGTGCCTGAACTAGGTAATCCTGTGTTTCAGGCGATTGGAGGTAACATTAATTGATTAAATAATCATACTTATCTTATTGTTGCATAAATGTAAAAAGGTGTATAAAAAATATAAAATGATATAATACTACTTAACAATATTGACTTAAGCACAAATAATAACTTCTCTGTATCTTCATAGGACATAGATTGAAGAGCTTCCATAAGGAATTTCTTGCAGTTACTATTATTTAAGGAGTAGATGTTTCCTTTTTCATTTAGCCTATTGTAGAGTAGTGGTCCGAGGTACATGTACCTCAACATGTACAACAAAACATGCTTTAACAGCTAAATTTTACATGTATGTAAAATTTAGCTGTGAAAGCATGTTTTGTACTTTTTTGAGGGCAAACTATATCTTTCCGTCTCCTTTTAGTTAAATCAGTGCTGTATGGAAGCGCTGCGTGTTGTTTTAGTACAGTGCTCATTATAAACAACTGTCGAACTGTTAGTACTTTACAAGCTTTATACAGGAGGTTAGTGGGGAAAAGAAAAGGGCGGCAAGTAGCCACCTTGAGAAAATGAAAGTATAACACGATTAAGATGATAAGACTGGTTGTCAGACTTCTGGGCGTCTGACTACCAGTAACGACTGTCAAAGATCTACGAATGACAGCCGGAACCAACGGTTTATGAGTGCTCTATGAGGCACGGAGGCACGGAGCGGTCTCGGTATGTAATGTATGTCCACCAATCCACGAACCAACCACTCTAAATTCTGTTTAATTAAATATTTATAATATATGATCAGTCATAAAATATGTATGACCAATACAACATCGAAATCCTCCCACCATATCATACTGAAATACTTTAAAATATGATTACAGAATTTAATATCGAATTATGAAAGCTCATTTCAATTAAGTTCAATTATGATAGAATTCGAATAATTTTTAGTGGGATGGTTCAAAATTTATTAAACGTGAAATTGATCAATGTTTATATATTGACGTTGGCGGCATTCCAACTGTTATTATTGTATGGTACTTATATAAGTATTGTGTGTTATGTTATGGATACTTAGGGAGATTATAGGAATGAGTGTTTTAAGTTTGACTGTATTGTTATTATCGGAATGACAGAAACACTTTGTGGAGAGGTACTTTTATTTTATTACTGACTTTGACATCATTGTTTGTCGTTTGTCTTCATTTCATTGAGTTATTTGCATAATATATACTTGTACTAGTCTAAATGTCGATTAGCTTTTATTTTATCTACACCATCGGTTCTCGATCTCGCTCAGTCTCGTTTTTAATTCCCGCATGGAGCAAATGTTTTCATAGCCTATAGATTGCTTACCGTAAAAAACAATGCTTTTGTTAACATCAATCTCACATGCACAACTGTGTATTGCCTATAAACAACCTTTTTTTGTTTTATATTGTTCTTTATAAAAGTATCCTGCGCTGTAATAAATAATGCACACTAAAATTCAGCGGTCAAAATTTTAATGTAAAATAAAATGTAGCGATGTTATAATTCGATTTGAACACAGCTTCAGGGCTCTCGATGATATGTCATGATGCTATGTGGCCTATGTTGTAGGTTAATACGGGATTTGGTGGTTAAACCCGTTAATTCCCTTAATTAGGCCAACAGTTTTCAAACACCTAATCGCTTTGAAACGGTAATTATTATGATGATTAGTTTCATTGATTTACAGCATGTATCACATCATATTTGTTGCAGGTATTTAGATTTAGACATTGAATCTGAATTTGTTTTTCGAGGAATTAACCCTGTTTTTTTTCAAGTTTCAAATTCAGCAGACAATTTGTAGTCCTAAAGTAATCATCTTCCCGCCAGGTTTCCGTAACTACTATAAAGCTCTTTAGTTGATGAGAGAGTTGCATATCAATTTAAAGGTGCTTATTTGGAACTTCTACCTCTCCCAAAAAAACATAACATTCCAATCACAATTACAGGTTTGTACTAGACCAAACTATTATACGAGTAAAGGTACAATATGTTATCAGTATACTGAATATTTAAAGTTGAGTGATTCTCCAAAAGTTTATGGGTTATTCACGCTGTTCACTCAAAACTTAGCACACGAGCGATCATAAGTGATTGCCGATATGTAGGATAGTAGAATATTTTTCGAGCTCAACTTATCGTGATACAAAACGGTTGAAATACATATATTTTAATAGTCAGATAAACTGTCGGATTGTTGTGAGCGCTCGCAGATATCATGATTTTTGGTTCTCATGTTTTATTTATTGAATTTTAAGAGCATGAGAGAGTAACAATTTAATATATCAGCTGGTTATCTTTACACGTGAGTGGAGTTGTGTTGAGTAGGTTAGTTTTTAGATAAGTGTAGCATACTATCGATGGCGATTTTATCGAATTGCGCTCGTTTATCTAGAAATTTCTAGCTTTTGCCAGCGGCTTCGTCCGCGTGGATGTCGGAAAATATTCCACGGGCACTTACTACTGCGAGTTCCTTCCTTAATCTTTGTCTAAATTATATAGGAAACCTCTGTGCAAAATTTCAGCTTTCTAGATACAAGGTTTTGGACTGGGCGTTGATGAGTCAGTTAGTCAGGAGTTCTCTTATTATTTACTAGCACTTGCCGCGCAGCTTCGCCCGCGTGGATGTCGAAAAATATCCCACGGGAACAAAAATCCTTACTAATTCCTTGTCTACATTATAAAGGGAACCTCTGTGCAAAATTTCAGTATTATAGGTCCAAGGGTTTTGGCTGGGTGTTGATGAGTCTTTCAATCAGTCAGGACTTCTCTTTTTATTTATATAGATGTTATGTACTATGTAGTAATACAGGTAGGTACCTAACTAAATAACATTTTCTTTTACAGTTATGATTGATTATTGACATGAAATAGTGCATAAAACTGAAAACTACCTACCATTTCTTCTAGACTCTTTCTAAGTATCCTGATTTATGGTATTCGTTATAGTAGGTACCTAGATGTTAAGGTTTTACGATACCCACAAGAAGTGACCGTGTCTAGGCTGGAGTTGTTCATGCATCTACTAGTCCTCACCGCGATTTTATTAGGTACTAACCTCCCACGAACTCCATAGAAATTCTTTCTGCTCAACTGCTTTTACGACTGGCAATAAAATTAAATATAAGTACTTCATGCACAATGTTTTACAGAAAAAAATAGATGTTTTATTGAAAACTCGTGGAGGAGCTCGTGGCGAAGTAATAACAGCCGCACGGGTTGATCCATTAGGTTAAGCTACGCTTGCCGGGGTTGTCCGTGGATGAGTGACCATAACGAGACTCCTCCGTGCCTCGTAAAACATACTAAGCCGTTGGTCCTGGCTGTCATTCGTGGATCTTTCATAGTCGTTTCGGGTCGTCAAAAGCCCGAAAGTCTGACAACCAGTCTTACCAAGGTCAGATAGGCAGTCGCTCCATGTAAAATACTGGTAGTGGGCTGCATCCGGTTGGTGATGTATTTTATAAAGTCTGGTTAAAGAATACCAAATGTTTTGCTTGAGAATTACCTACTAGGAAACTCTATCCAAGACTACCCGCATTTAAATATACTTTCAGTATCAGACCCTACAGCAGTTTAGTTCTCATTTAACTACTTACAGATGCACTCTAGGATTCTTTCGAGACCAGTGCCACAATTTATCGAACTCATGGAGGATAGAGCACATCAAATGCTTAGAAAGTTGGAGCGCTCCCTGGTCTTACGGTAATCAAACTGAGAGACAAGAGTATACAGTAGCTTTGTCGGTTTCTGAGGCTTGTCTGTGTGTCTGTATGTATGCTAGTTTGTATTGTTGAGAAAGCTATCGTGACAATGCTATTTTGGTGATAGAGTAAGCTAAAAGTGTCTGACTATACAAAACATGCGAAAATTTTGGAAAATCCAAAAGTGCACGCCTCACGCGTTTATCTTCTATCTTGTATAAATCTATTTAAATAAAATGAGAAGTTCTAACTGACTGACTGACTGACTCATCAACGCCCAGCTTAAACCCTTGGATCTAGGTTTCCTTTATAACATTATAAAGGGAGGAAGGACAAGGAATAAGGAAGGACTACCTGGTAGGACGTTCCCGTAGGATATTTTACGACATCCAAGCGGGAAGTGCTAGTTGTATTATAAATTGATATTAATTGACTAGAAGGAAAACTTATTGAAAAAATAAGTTTAAAAAAAAAAAAAAATAGTAAACGCCGCAAAACGTGTGTCAATTGGTTGATTCGTTCAAAAGATATCGCAGACAGAAAAAAATCCTATGGAGAAAAACGGGCAACAAACTCCACGGACACTCTTTTAAATCAAAATATTGTAACGAAATATTGGTTACACCATTCATGATGAAAATTTTGCATGTGAGTTGTGAGCACATTGTATAAAGACATGCACGTTAAAAGAGTCGGTAATAAAAAGATAAAAACTAAAAACAATTGCAAAATCAAACTTAATTAAAATAAGCCGTGGTAGCTAAGAGATGACCGTTCATGCCCGGTACATCGACCGACACTTGAATATTATGATACGTCGAGATTGACCTGTGAAATTCAAAAAGAACCCGTAATTTCTTTTGATACGGATGGGAATGGTATTTACGTCGGTCGGAAACAGTAGTGGAACATTTCAAAATATACTCTGATCTGAGTAATTGACGGTTAAAGTTTTGAAAATATTCATAAGTTAGTTTACTAGTTTACCGGAATAAGTAGTTTTCTGTTAATTAGAACCAAACCAACCAAACCAAACCGAACCAATTAAACTGTACTATTTTTAAGTTGTGGTGGAAAATATTTTTTTTTTTTTTTTAATATATATTTGAGTTAGTGATTTGGGAAAAATATTCAATTCCCTACCATTCTGCATATTTAACTCAAATTGTGTGATTTTGGAAACGTTCCGGTAATGAATCCGACCATCATATACAAATCTGTAAAACTCGAGTACAAAAACATTGCAATATTCACCACCAAACATGAAAAAACAAGAAAGAAACAAAACTAAACATTATTCGAAATATTTTCCATTCGAAATCACAAACTAAATTCACAGGTTTTGCATACAGTGAATATCTCGAATGGAGCGGCCGTTTATTGAACGGAATCGAACCAGCGTACCGATGAATCGACGGTAAATTAATAATCATATTACTTTTTCAGCGGAATGCAAATATTTGATGATTGCGCTGCGGCGAGTGCTGAATGTCGATACTGAGAGACGAGGATGCTGAAATTTGCTAGATGTGGTTCATCGCAGTGAGCATACTTGTGCGGTGTGGTTGAGCGTGGTTCTGATAGGGTGACGGTTATCTTTGAAAGCTGTTGTGTGATTCAATGGGGTTTCATTGATTCATCCTCGAGTTTTTTTGTTTACTCTTTTCTGCTCTCTTTTTTATAGAAAAATCAGCGTAAATCCTAATCTTAATCATAAGTAATATTCAATCAATCAGCCTACCCTTTTTCTAGTTGGGGTCGGCTTCCAGTCTAACTGGATGCAGCTGAATACCTGTGTTTTACATGGAGCGACTGCCTGTCTGACCTCCACAACCCAGTAACTGGGTAATACGATACCCCTGGGTAAGACTGGTTGTCAGACTTTCGGTCTTCTGACGACCCATAACGACTGTCAAAAATACACGAATGACAGCCGGGACCAACGGCTTAACATGCTTTCCGAGGCACGGAGGAGTCTCGGTATGTAAAGATGGTCATCCATCCACGGTCCAACCCTGGCAAGCGTAGCTTAAGCTGATGGATCGACCCGTGCGGCTGTTATTACTTAACCACGATCTCTCATAATTAATGTTATAAATGCGAAAGTGATTTTGTTTGTTTGTTACACTTTCACAGTAAAACGGCTGGACGGATTTGAACGGGTAAAACGTGACCTGGAAAAGGACATAATGCTACTTCTCATCCTGGATCGCAGACGCAGTCGCGGGAAAAGCTAGTAAATAAATTAAATAAATTATTTAATTAAAGAACGATTTAAAAAATAAATAAATGTATAAATGTAACATAATGTGACATAGTCTTCATATACAAAACACGACTCAAAGATAGTTTTTGTTTGATTAATCAGTTTTAAATTGTTCCGTTTTGACTTTTATTTTTATAAAAGTAACATCCAGCAATATTTTTTAAGTTTATGTTCTAGCATCTTTGTTGGAAGCTGTATTTGTGTACTATTGTGAAACATCCGTGATCGGTTTCTCTCGCGTTCGCTATGCAATCGACACATTTAGTTTATACAATTTTTTATTCCAAGTATAGGAAGAGCGAAATGCTAGAGGATTTTGTTATTGTATTTTTGTAGATGAAGGCTGTTTTTACCCGACTACGGCAAAGCCAAAAGGAAGGTTTATGATTTTAGCAGTCTATGCATGTATGTATGTATTTACGTGTGTTCCACCGTAGCGCCTAAATTACTGAACCGATTTTGATATATGAGGTATCGATAGATTCGTCATAATGGTCCGGGTGACATAGGCTGTACAAATTCTTCCTAAATTTAATATGGTGGACTTTACACGTAAATTTCTGACCTCGCAAAAAATTAAATTGAGATAATCATGACATGTTTGGTATCAAAAGAAAGGTCTTGACAAGCACATTACAAAAATGTATATTATGTCATTATTGTTTAAGTAAATAAATATTTTGTACTTTTAGATCACTTTTAGATTTCCGTAGTCGGGTTACAGTTTTTTACCCGACTGCGCCAGAAGGAGGGTTATGTTTTTCGAGAGTATGTCATGTATGTATGTATAATTGTTTGGCACGCTCTGCAGCCTGAACGGCTCGATAGATTTTAGCTTGAGAGGTGTCGTTAGATTTGTATTTACTGTGAGAATGACACTGGGTATATCAAAAACAAAATGGCGGATTTTTGGCACCAAATTATGTCTTAAAATTTTTTTTTTTCTCAAAACCTGTCGAATGGGGTATCAAAATAAAGGGTTTTAAAAGGTGATTACAAAAATATACACAACTTATATGGTTAAAAGTACCTAGAAGTGACAAATCGTAAAAAAACAAGTACAATAAAAACGTCTGCGAAAAAAACGTCACATTTGTAAACTAAAAAGCTGGAAATAAAAAAAAAAGTAATTAAAAAAATCAAAAACCCGACTGCGGTAAAAGACTTAAGTTTCAAAAAAAACTGAAAAGCTAAAAACAAGCCCAATTTAAATTAAATAAAAGTTTGATCAGGCGGGACCCATTCCATTTTTATTATATTTTCAAACTCAAATGGGTCCCGCCTGCTTCCAACTTTTATTTAATTTAAATTGGGCTTGTTTTAAGCTTTTCAGTTTTTTTTTAAACTTAAGTCTTTTACCGCAGTCGGGTTTTTTAATTTTTTTAATTACTTTTTTTTAAACTTAATTATCTTGTTTATGTTGGTTAAGTATTTAGACTTACCTTTATGAAACTTACTTATGTATTTTGTACCAAAATAATTTGCATTTTTTGTCTAAAAACATATTGTCTAAAATCACGATCTATAATAACGTCTTTCGATATAACGTAAAACTTCCTATAAAATAGAAATTAAAATAGAATTAGTCCAATACACTCTTAGAGCAACAACCATTCTCTATTACGAAGAAATACGTTCATTATTAATTAGATCTCAGTAAATATATTTTATCAGCATTACTGTTTACGTTACCAGTTTACAAAGGGCTCCGAATAAATCTTTGAGGTGCCAAAATTTCTTAGAAAGACACCTGAGGTCATAAAGCCACCTTGATTTTGTTACTGTTAATTATTATTGTCTAGAACACGTGCGACATTACTCTTGGATTGCATTTTCTTTAGGAATGTTGGCCCAGTTGCTAAACAGACTAGGCACCTCTCATATTATTATCAGTCGTAAAAAGTATTGTGATTAGTTAGATTTGGTTGTCCATTTCTTCACTCAACCTAACGAAAACTCTCTATAGCGAAAAAAAATGGTCGGTCCCTTGAGTTTTGTTATAAAGAGTTTACACTGTAATTATCTTCTTGTAAACTTATTAATACTTTCTTACTAATACTAATTCATCGCAAAATGAGTATCCTCCATACTATATTTTCTTTTCAAACATAGACTTATAGAGGCATGAGGAGCAGGGTGTAAAGTTCACTCATCCTCTATTGAAAAGGGAGGATCCTCCGACCAGACGGGTGTTATGTCTGGTGGGCTACTGCCCGACGGTTGAGGTCGGGACGTTGTATATATGCTAGTCGCGCGGTAAACTCTGATTGCGCGATGCAGGTTGCGTGACCTCATGTCATTGTGATGTGTAGTTCGTATGTGGCGATGTAGATGCCGCCACAGACTCAATGTTTGTTCAGTTTCAGTCGCTTTTTCTTCACAGATGTTTTGTTCCTCTAGTAGACTCCACATTTTTCTTTAAACCTTCACAATTTCTACCACCACAAAAGGAGTGAACCATAATTCAAGTCCACATCTAAATGTCGGTTAAAAAGCCCGTGGAACTGAGGTGTTGGGCCGTGTGGATTGCACTAAATTATTCTCCCCGGCTCGCGGCGAGTTAATGAATTTATAATCAAATTACAACAGTACTACGCCCCGTGAGAAATTTCACAGATAAATCTTTATAGCGTTATCGTTTTATTTGTTTCGTGGTGACCGTGGATTGGGTTCTGTGGGTTTTCTGTGAAGGTCGATTCAGTGCTCGCCATCTTGGAAAGGGGTAGGTAACCTTAATTCTTCTGATAGAGTGTCATTTCATGCCGAGTTCTAAAGAACGGACAAGCCTGAAGAGTATCTATACTCCATTTACATTTAGGACTAGATTTTAGAGAGATTAGACATTTTAGCAAACGTTTTTTACAGGCCGTTCAACCGATTTTGACTTCTATTCCATAGGCTTAAGGATGGCATTAAAGGCAAAAAAGTGGTTACGATACCAACTGTTTACTGCAGCTGCCATTTGTCATGCCACCAACGCAATAGAAGTCAAAATCGGTTGAACGGACTGTAAAAAAGGTTTGTTTAAATGTCCAATCTTATTGTAAATGGAGTATATGTACTTTCATGTATAAGAAAATAAATAGTATTCTTCTTGTTTCTTATGTTCGTCCAAACGTTGTCTGTCAAAGACCACAAGGGGCAGCGCAGACAACAGATTATCCGTTTTTAGTCTGTGAAAATAAAACCTAAGCAATTACTCGCTTGCCACAATTACACATACACAAACCACAGACTCGATCGCACAAAAAGTGTGTCGGCGCTGCACCTTAGTGATGAAACCGCCCGTTGCGATGTATGGAGGTAATAAAAAAAAAACTATAATCTTTAGTTAGTAGGTATCATAAGTAGAAAAGAGAGGCTTATGCCCACCCAGCACAGGGTGAAATCGGGTTATGCATGATGATGATGAGATACATACCTACCTATATACAATACGGACATAATAAGAACCATACAACACTATACATTATTCTGTCTGTGGTGTCTTGGTCTAGGTTAGGTTTTAAATTTATCAAATGAAACATAGTTTGCACTATCACTGCGTTAGGCGGGCAGCACGCCTAACGCATAGAGATGTCAGCAATGACGGGGTCCAATAGGACAGATGCCGCCGGGCTCGCGGGTTGTTCGAAAGAGATACCGTGGCCCTGGCATAGGCAACTGTAGGAACATGGGTGGGTTTTAGTCAGTAAAAGTCTGACACGCCCTCCCGCTCCGCCCAGAGCAAGAGGAATCATTTGATGATTTCCCATCCACAAAAAAAAAGGCGTGCTGCCATAACGACCGCTCGGACAAGACTGCGTGCGGCGCACCGCTCCAGAATACCCCCACTGCGCAACCCCTTTTTTTTTTTTTTTTACGCTGAGAAATGCGTTACGCATCTCCGCTCGTGGGGGACGAGACGGGATATGTGGGACTCCTGTCGGAATGACAGTATACCCACTAAAACTCAGCGGTGTTCCCACATCGCCGTGATGGGAGGGCCATGGGAAACCGGCTCAACCTTTACTTCCACAACCCTCCCGGCGTATGCCCGCCTAGCTGGCGGGCCCCGCATGCCCCCCAGGTTAGGGGGCCAGGTGTTCCCGGCCATTCCCGTCCGACACTGGTGGAGGCCTGTGCAATACAGGCAAGGGTGCCCACTGCGCAACCCCTACCACAGCACGCATAACTTGTTTATTAAACATCACACTGTCCGTAAACGAAAGCTGTAAGTATCATTCCTTACAGGGTAAACAAAAGCTGTAAGGATCATTCCTTACAGCGTTCGTTTCTTACAAATTGATACTACTTCTCATATCTGAGTGCCCGTTACCAGTTCTACGCACAACGCACCTAACTATCCTAAACAATTCCACCACACAATACTACCTAACAGAACCTACTAAATCTTGAACTGGAAGTGGCCAAGACGTATAAACGGCACATTATTTATTATCTAACATGCGAGCACCGAGTGAGCCCTTTCGTGAAAATATTAAGTAAATAAACGGAGTGAGCGCTCGGATGTTATGGCCAAGAGAAAGGCGATAACGATGTGTATCGCCGCTTTTATTGTTGATAGTGTGAGGGTATTACGTTAATATGGACGGAATGAGTCTCGTAGTAGGTTTTTTTTTGAGAAAAGAAAGTTAGCAATAATTTTTAGTTAAGTAGTTTTGATGAATGTTATGGAATGAGTGGTTTTTTTCTGTGAGTTATCAGCCATTGTAAAGACCATCAAACATAATTGTTCGTCATAGAAAGATAATTATTATGTACTAGCTTTTGCCCGCGGCTTCGCCCGCGTGGAGTTCGGGAATTACCCGGATAAAAAGTATCCTATATTCTATCCATGTCATGGTTTACCTGCCAGTGTTCGAAATTTCATCCAAATGCGTTCAGCCGTTTTAGCCTAAAACTTAAGTAAAAAAAGAAAAAAATACGTGTCCAATATTTTTTAATAACCTACAGGACAGACAAAAAAAATTTTAGTCATCATCTCTGTTGTTTTCATCTCAAAATAATAACCTCCAATTATTTAAGTACCGTTTCCTAAACTACTGGACTATAGAGAAAAAGAAAACCATTCATTATGATCACCATGCACATGACGTTGCTAAGTTGTTTTTCTCTTTTCAGCCATAATAACGACTAAAGAAGCAGATATTGTATAAACGTATTACCTACAGCCCTTCAAACGCCAACTGAGAGGCCACAACAAAGCACACTGAGCTAAAACAAACCTTGTCAGATTGAAATGTTTCGACAAACACTAAACGTGTAATGAGACCGTTCGCTCAAGATATTGCCAAGCATTTTGTTTCTATCATCTTATTTGATGGATTTCGACAGATCCAGAAATAAAGTATCCTTGTTCTTGAGTGGGCGATAAATCGATTTTGAGTTGGAAAATGTTTTATTAAGTGTTTTATTTCTGGCCAAAATTGAGGAGCTCGTGGCTAAGTAATAACAGCAGTACGGGTCGATCTATCAGGTTAAGCTACGCTTGCGTTGGTGCGTGGATGGGTGACCATTTTTACATACCGAGACTCCTCCGTGCCTCGGAAAGCACGTTAAGCCGTTGATACCGGCTGTCATTCCTGGATCTTTGATAGTCGTTACGGGTCGTCAGAAGCCCGAAAGTCTGACAACCAGTCTTCCAAAGGGGCAATTGCACTGCCAAATATTTCATTCAATTTTATTGTACTTACGTCTTATTTTGTTCGCTCATGTTTGAATGATAGAAAATTTTCATGCCAGGATCGAATGCGATTTTATTGTACTTACGTGCATTTTATTGTACGTGCTGTTTACACCTATACCAGTCTTGAACGGGCAATAACTTGCCCGTATCGTACAACAATATTGTACGTGTTGTTTAGACGGTGCAAGTTAACGGCCCTTCAATTTTTTGTCATGGCACAGGCAATAAACTTGCACCGTGTAAATGTAGCTTTACTTCATAAAACCTCCAACAGTACCTAATATGTGTGTGAGATCAACAACAAATTATTGCCCGATTATGTCTAACAATGATAATATAACCACACCCAAAACCGTCATCCCCAATGAACCCGGACAGCCCCAAAAAAATAAATCCAAAATTATAATTAATTTCTCAAACTTTATTGCTCACAGTAAGCCAGTAAGCCGAAAATATTGAAAAAAAGGAGAAGCGATCACCTTTTTACGACATCGTAAGCGGGACCATTATAGGGGTCACTTGATATGGGATTTCAATGTGAAACTCGTCATTGCACGGATAATATTTTCGGCCGTAACACTAAAATAAAAATGGTTGTAAAACTCTATGTACAAAATCATGACGTGGAAGGTTGTAAAAGGTTAGCTACGCTATATAGTTACATATGTTTAATCAAACTTTGGTCGGGAGTTAAAAGTTTTTGGTCGGGATATGAAACGTGTGAAGTGCCTGGTGACAAACGAATTTTCACGTTTGTATGGAACGCGGAGTGTTGCGTCGAATGGCGTGGTCGCTGGTCGCATACCAACGTACTTCGTGCATGTTTGCGGAGCTTAAGTGTTGTTCGTGCTTTTTGGAATCACGGATGCATTTTTGATTTCGACCTCTCTGTTTATTGACAAGTAAAATCATATCATACTCAGTACAATGTGATTCAACTAAGAATACGAACGTCAATGACCTCAACTGTCAACTGAAACTTGAAATATACGGCTTGCAAAGTTTTGTAGTGTTATCCTTATCCATTTTAGTTTTGTTTTTGGAATTTGTTTTTGTTAAAATATGTCAATGACTTTGAAAATGTGTAAACGAGGTGCTGTTTTGCTAAATCTTCACAATATGGCACAAGGTCATTCCTATTCTCAGTTGAAACGCATTGTAAGGTTCGCAATTTTCTCGGTATATATTATCCTTAAACCCTGAAAACTACTAAACTATCCCACTTGCACCTTCAACGTCAAAATTTCTTCAAGTTTTCGGCTAACCAAATGAAACTTTCTGTATACAACATTCTAATATAACACCCGGCAGTGACGAATAACTACAAATTTAAACTACAAGTAATACCAAGACGAAGTTTTGTGTAGGTGGGGAAGTTTGAACCACATACAAGTTATTACATAGTTGATAATTACAGATTTCAGCGCTCCTACAAAGTCGAGGAAAACGTAGCAAACTGGCTTGGCAACACGGATGTACTGTTCATTATTTAAGTTTTATGTTTGTGAGTTCATCATGGACGGACAGGCAATGCTATTCTGTAAACATCTCACCGTGAAAACTTAAGTGAAGTGAGCGTGGAGTGAACTGTCAGTGTCATTCCACCTGATGCTAGGGATGGACCAAGCACATTTTTAGTCATAATCGAAATTTTAATAATATTTTTACGCTATTCTAGTGATCATTTTATATTATTTCAAAGCTAGTATTTAAGTGTCTAAATATTACTACACCTTATAAGAGTTAGTCTAGGAAAAAAATTCAAATGAAAAAATTGAGTTTTGTCTGAATTTCTATTTGACTATTTTATTTTGAAACACCCTAAATAGTATACACCATACTTACTAGCTCCCAAATAATATAAAATCATTATGAATAGAATTCGTATAAAAATATAATTAAAATCTCGATTATTATTGTAAATGTAATTTGGTCAATCCCTAGTATCCGTGGGATGACACTGACAGCTCACTCCACGCAAGTTTTCACGGTGAGATTTTTATAGAATCGCCCAGAGGGAACAGGCAGGAGTTCTATTTTCGAAATATAACATTTTACTGATAACAAACACATATACTCTTTCCAACCTTTTATTTACATTTGACATAAACACGCTTAGCAAGTTCTTTATTTATTGGCAGCAACCATAGACGAAAAAATACAATACTTCATGGACGCTGTGTTTTCTTTACACTTTTCTTTAAAATGTGTTAAATCGATTAAAACTTTTTCATAAATAAAGTCGATTGTTATAAGAAATTGAATCGGTAACGCATTAGGCCATCACTAATTGAGTACTATCTACTCGACCTGTCAAAATTAAAATACAGTACAACTATTTTCTTAATATCCCTCGGCTTATCTGACGTGCCTTAAAAGAGTATTAATAACTATACAGGGTGAAATTGAATAGATGCGACAAAATTTAAGGGGGTGTTCTACGCATCAATATGAACAACTTTTACTATGGGACCAAACCTGAAATCGCGAAAAAAAAAATCAGCTGTTCAGTACATTTTGACGAATTATGCGAACATTAAATGTACTGAACAGCTGATTTTTTTTTCGCGATTTCAGGTTTGGTCCCATAGTAAAAGTTGTTCATATTGATGCGTAGAACACCCCCTTAAATTTTGTCGCATCTATTCAATTTCACCCTGTATACTTGGAAGTCGTCGAGAGCGTCCATTCTGCACCAAGTGCAAAGGGCAACTGATAGAAATCAGACGACTGACGAAACACGAAGTTCGCCGAGGGACATTAAGAAAATAGTTCTTATGTTACTAAATAATACGGACACCACTAGCGTGCGCTCTCGGCAGCCATCTTTATTTGAATGTCTCGTTCACTTTTCTCACGGGTCGCGACAGGTCGATACCGTACTCCTGCCTAATTGATTGATGGTGAATCAGTGATTGGTGAAAATATACCTCCTTATTTAGAAGAACTGGCTGATTCCTTTGCCACAAGTATATCCACTTCTACACAATCATGCCCACAATGGTTGCAAAGATTATAACTGCAATGATTATGATTATTACAATGCTAAGACCGTATCGTGCAGTGCATCGACATTATTAGTGTATCAGAGAAGGTAATTGCTGTGAACATCTATGTATATAAATAAAAAGAGAAGTCCTGACTGCCTGACTGACTGACTCATCAATGCCCAGCCCAAACCCTTGAACCTAGAAAACTGAAATGTTCCCTCTATAATGTAGACAAGGAATAAGGAAGGATTTCCTGGTAGCTAGTACATTTCCGTGGTATATTTTCCGAAATCCACGCGGTCGACCGCCGCGGGCAAAAGTTAGTCGTAAATAAAATGCCTAAAAACCCAAAAGAATCCCTTAAGGGCCAAACCACCTTTAATGCTGAATGCATTTTACTTAATACTTTCTAATTGAAACAATAAAAATTTATTACTATGTTTGGACACGTAATCTTTACACTGATTCCTATTTTTTTCATAGTCGATAGTCTTCCTTTAGTAAAATTATTGTACTCTTAACAAGGAAAAGGTAAGCTACAAAAATACCTAATGGAAACTCCAACATTAAAAAAAAATGGATGGGTAAAGAATCTGATGTAAATATAAAACCTTTTATATTTTTAGAATAGGTACCCAAAAAGTACGGGATTGAAAAATGTTTTTCCCTTCAAAATTTAACAAGCTGGTAGTTTTAAAAAAAGGAAGGGAGTATCAAAACCGAACATCTAACAAAAAACCGTTACTGTAAAAGTGTGTGCCCCATAAAATACTGTTCGTCGAGTAGGGTTGACACGAGCTTGGTATAAAGATTTTTTTTAAATTTTACTTCCGAATCCTTTCTGAAAACATTTTAACAATTAACCTAGTCTATACTTTTATGAAGTTATCCGGAAAAGAACCGGAGTAAACGACATAGCTTGCAGAGTAAGCAAACTGAAGTGGCAGTGGGCTGGCCATTTTTATCGAAGGACCGATGGCCGGTGGAGCAGACGAGTTCTGGAGTGGAGACCGTGTATCGATATGCGTAGTGTGGGACGCCGCCCAGCTAGATAGACCGACGACCTGAAGAAAGTGGCTGAGACAGACTGGATGCGGAAGGTGGAGGACAGGGTGTTGTGGCGCAGCCTGGGAGAGGCCTGTGTCCAGCAGTGGGCTGCGATAGGCTGAGTTGATTGATTGATTGATAAAACAAAATTTGTAAGCAACCGATGATATAATTAATTAATATAATCAGCATTGCGATTCAACGTGGCAAAGCTGCCAGCCTTTTAGGCACTTTTCCTGTTCGCGATGAGGACAAATTTATTGATTCCCTATAATTCCTTCCCCCTTTAAATAATACGTGTACATAATATTATGTTAAAACCAAATTATTATGTAAATATCTTGTTTGAAAATGAAATAGACATAACATAATTACTACCTCAGGCTTTTCATAGAACATGAATTCCTGGTATCAAAAAACACAGCTAAAATCCGTAACTCCAGCGTGGCAACCCTGTAGAGATCACACCCGCGAGCGATACGCAACGGCGCGTGACCTCGCATGAAACGAACGGATTTCAGACCGCCTGAAACGTTCCAATCCTAACGCAAACGTTTGCGCAAGTTTTGCACTCAAAAGAATATGCTATATTGGTGTTTGAGCGCGATATGGGCGTTTTTCCAATGTTTTGCCAGTGTTGATATCTTCAGGTTGTGTTATTGTTGTTTTGGGAAAGTTTTTATTGGTTTGCATGGTTATTGAGAATCAATAACAACTTTACGAAGTAACTGTAGGTATACCTAGTTAGTTCAAATTACAAAAAATCTGTAAAAAGTTTATAATATTTGGAGAGTTTAATATTAGTCATATTTAAATTGTCAGTATATTCAAATTACAACTGTCATTCTTTGAAAGTTGTATGAAATTTCTACAGAGCGACAAATTGGTGAACGGTGTATTTGCTAAATCAAGTAATTTCTTTGACTGTACCTAATGTGAGAAATAACACAGATTAGTATAATATTAATTAATTTAACATAGGCACATTATACTAAATGGTTAATGGGGCTCGTGGCTAATCACACTAATATTATAAAGGCGAAAGTTTGTGAGTGTGTGTATGTTTGTTACTTCTTCACGCTCAAACGGCTTGACCGATTTAGATGAAATTTCTTATGTAGATAGCTTATACCCTGGATTAACACATAGGCTACTTTCTATCCTGGTCCACGCGGGTGAAACCGCGGGGCGCAGCTAGTAAATAATAACGGCCGCACGGGTCAATCGAAGGTTACTTAAGCTACGCTTGCCATGTTAGGTCCGTGGATGGGTGACCATCTTTACATATCGAGACTCCTCCGTGCCTCGGAAAGCACGTTAAACCGTTGGTCCCGGCTGTCATTCGTGGATCTTTGACTGTCGTTACGGGTCGTCAGAAGCCCGAAAATCTGACAACCAGTCTTACCAAGGGGCATCGATTACCCACTAACTGGGTTGTGGAGGTCAGATAGGCAGTCGCTCCATGTAAAATACTGGTATTCAGCTGCGTCCAGTTAAGATAGAAGCCGACCTTAACATAGTTGGGAAAAGGCTATTTATTTAGGTAACTTTAATTAGCACGGTTAAAAACCAATTACAATAATTAAAGACACATATACACAGAAAACAAATTTTGTAAAAATAAAAAACAATAAAAAAATTTGCAATAGGTACTTTCATGAATCCCTCTCACAGTACTTCTGACATGCCAATAATATCTTCGTCCATTCATCCGCAAACAGATCGTTTGTTGGATTAGAATCCAAGAGATCATTAAGTGCGGCCAGAGGGCGAGGTACTGGGGACTGAGCACGCGCAACAGTGCGACATGGGGGCACAGCAAACAGCCGGTGTTTTCTGCCGCGGCAGTAATTGTCTGGGACGAAGAAGCGAGCCAGGACAGCATGCAGATAAGGTGCGTCAATAGTGCCACGGAGCGTCTTGCAGTGCATGCTATGATTATCAGTTATATTAAACTCTCGAAATATATACTTTTATTAGCCATATTAGCCATTTTTGGAACGAAGTTCCTTATCGCGCGTTGTGAACGGGGGCTAGACGGAAAAAAGTCTCACGAAAAGTTGTCACGACACTTTTTGCTATAGGTAGGTATTGTAAGCCGTGCGGCGTGCGCATGTTTCTCTGTATGTCTCTCTCTCTCTCTCTCTTATAGAAAGCAAGCCAGATATTTTCATTTCTATTTTGATGATGATGATGATGATGATGGTGATGATGATGATGATGATGATGATGATGATGATGATGATGATGATGATGATGGTGATGATGATGATGATGATGATGATGATGATGATGATGATGATGATGATGATGATGATGATGATGATAAGTATAAAAATAAAATTTTGTTACAATTCCTTCACTAATTAATCGAAAGGAACTTCGTTCCATCCGGGTGTCCCTTGACACCTCTCAAGTTTTTTATTACGAATATCAACATACAAAGTTTACATTTTTATGCAGAAAAGTATTAAATTAAAAACTATTTACCGATGGTTATGGATCCAGAATGAGGAATTATCATTAATTCAAATGTATGACAAAATTAACCATCACAATTTTAGTCCAAAATATCTCTAAACAAACCCTTACAAGTTACTGGCTAACGTTACGGAAAACAAAACATAATAATTATCGGAAACAGCAGCCGAAACGGTACGGTAACGGAAATAAAATTTACTTTGATACATCAAAGCAGTATCGTACAACATTGAGTTGACTGGAACATTTGTAAATGTTAAGTATCTTATGGAATTCGGAGTTCATATGTATTTGTTATAGCTGTGTTTTGATTTGAAGTGGTTTTGAAGCTTTTGCTTTGAGAGCAATGTTGCACATTGGAATAATTTAATAAACAGTATAATAATATTGTAAACGTATACAGTCTATTCCAAATGTATCTGACGAGAGACTAAACAAACCCTCATCATCTGCCTAGCCTTTTCCCAACTATGTTGGGGTCAGTTTCCAGTCGAACCAGATGCAGCTGGATACCAGTATTTTACAAGGAGTGACTACCTATCTAACCTCCACAATCCAGTAACTGGGTAACACGATACCCTGTGGTAAGACTGGTTGTCAGATTTCGGGCTTCTGACGACCGGTAACGACTGTCAAAGATCCACGAATGACAGCTGGGACCAACGGCTTAACGTTCTTTCCGAGGCACGGAGGAGTCTCGGTATGTAAAGAAGCTTACCCATCCACGGACTAACCTCAACAACTCTTACCATACTCATAATTAACCTTTGACAGCTGATATAAAGGCAAGTATGACAGGTTAACGAACAAAGTTTGGTCTGTTTGTTTTCTGCAGCTTATTCGCAAAAAACAGAATAATCAGAGGCAACAGCCAATGTGACTTTATCGAACACATTTTTTTTTTAATGGCTACTCACAGTTGACCATGGGGGTCGAGACTGTTTAACCGGACTTTCCTGTGGCTGCTTTAAGTGAACTTAAAGCCTCCGGCCAGGGCTTAAAACTGGGGATTTAAGCGACTGCATATCACTGGGGTGGGGAGAACAGCCTGAGGGTTCAGGCTGGATCGTGATAGGAGAAGAAGAGTTTAATGGGGAGTTTAAGGCTGCGCCACCAGCTGGCATAACCTCACCGAGTAGAGGGCAGGTGGGGAGGGGCGATTACGATTGCGAACACATTTATTTATGATTTTACAATATTTAAATAGCATATTATCCGAGCTTGAACTATTGTCATCTCGCCTAAGTAGATGTGTTGGTAAACGCAGTTTATGTTGCCAAGGCACTATATTATAAATCCTTTAGGCGTAATGCAAACAGAAGCGATGGGACGCGGATACGAATTTTGACGAAGCACGGTCGTTTGTCGTTTTTTTGTCCATTGCATGTTAATAAAATGGCGCAATACACACATTGCGCACAGAGGTGACAGGGCCTGCAACTACGCCCCATTCGAAGCTTATTTTTTTGCAGGGAGCTAACGAAATTGGTTTTTATTCCGAATATATTCAGTTACCTATGCCACGGTTTCCTAGGAGAGCGGTGGCCGACATATAATGGCTGTAGTGACGGTCGTTATAAAAAAGGTGGCACCGGGGTTTTACTTCCCGATATCAAGAAACGCTCTTAAGGAAAACACACCTACTTACTTTCATGTTAACGTTTAATTTAACGTGGCGGCCAGCGCAGCCTTAAAAAACCTTAGCTTTAGATCCAAATAAGGTAGCGTTACGTTAGTTTAGACTTCATCATCTCATCATCTGCCTAGCCCAATGACATTATACATCTAGACGTTGCCATGATTACAGTGTGAAGTGTGGAAGTGAGACACATAATATACGAAATAATTAGGAAAATTGAGACAAAGCATCGTACCTTCTGTCCCTTACGGCGTGCCGTATTTTTGCTTTAAAAATTTTGCCAAACAAAGTACTTTGCATGGCAAAATATAAAATGTTGCCAAACAAAGTACTTTCACTGTTAATATTGCTGTCTTATGACCGGCCACGCGGTGGCTCGATCTAGATGTATATTATCTAAGGCCTAGCCTTTTCCCAACAGCTGACACTTGTCATGCTACCAACGCAATAAACAAAAAAATCAAAAAAAGTCAAAATAAAAAAAAGTCAAAGTCAAAATCGGTTGAACGGTCTGTAAAAAGGTTTGTTTAAATGTCTTATCTTATTGTAATAGACTAAGTAATCTCATCTTGGTTCCGGATGATAATACCTATAAGAATTCATTACTATTAACACAAACGGGATATTTACTACAAAAACAGAAAAACAAAATACAAGAACAGTAAACATGCTAAATATCCCGTTTGTGTTAATAATAATGTTAGTGACCATGACAGTTTAAAAACTTATATAAGAATTCAATTGTAAAAATATTAGCTTATACAGTGCCCTCCAAAAGGTAGGTAATTGTCATTATCCAACTTCAGCTGTCCTGCCATTACGATTTAAAATTCTAGCTTCAAAAGTTTGAACTGTACACTAACGTTTTTATTGACTAATTCAACCTATGATTCTACCTATGACTTCATTAAAAATGATCAGGTAATCCCTGATTATCGGATTTTTTAAATTTGAAATCTTAATGTGGCATGACAGCTGAAGCTGGAAACATGTCAACTAACTTTTGGAGGCTATACATGAAGATGTTATTATTGCTGCATTAATTTTAAATCTTAATGTGGCATGACAGCTGAAGCTGGAAACATGTCAACTAACTTTTGGAGGCTATACATGAAGATGTTATTATTGCTGCATTAATTTTAAATCTTAATGTGGCATGACAGCTGAAGCTGGAAACATGTCAACTAACTTTTGGAGACTATACATGAAGATGTTATTATTGCTGCATTAATTTTAAATCTTAATGTGGCATGACAGCTGAAGCTGGAAACATGTCAACTAACTTTTGGAGACTATACATGAAGATGTTATTATTGCTGCATTAATTTTAAATCTTAATGTGGCATGACAGCTGAAGCTGGAAACATGTCAACTAACTTTTGGAGGCTATACATGAAGATGTTATTATTGCTGCATTAATTTTAAATCTTAATGTGGCATGACAGCTGAAGCTGGAAACATGTCAACTAACTTTTGGAGACTATACATGAAGATGTTATTATTGCTGCATTAATTTTAAATCTTAATGTGGCATGACAGCTGAAGCTGGAAACATGTCAACTAACTTTTGGAGACTATACATGAAGATGTTATTATTGCTGCATTAATTTTAAATCTTAATGTGGCATGACAGCTGAAGCTGGAAACATGTCAACTAACTTTTGGAGGCTATACATGAAGATGTTATTATTGCTGCATTAATTTTAAATCTTAATGTGGCATGACAGCTGAAGCTGGAAACATGTCAACTAACTTTTGGAGGCTATACATGAAGATGTTATTATTGCTGCATTAATTTCGTAAAAACCAATCGATTAGCTGTGTGAAAGCTTTGATTTGCAAGATGTTGTCCTGGTAGTTAATCCCAATTATTTTTTTAATACATTCGTAGGCCTAAAAGCAACTCTATATTTTTTCCAAATGATTCAATCAATCAATCTGCCCAGCCTTTTCCCAACTATGTTGGGGTCGGCTTCCAGTCTAACCGCATGCAGCTGAATACCTGTATTTTACATGGAGCGACTGCCTATCTGACCTCCACAAGTTCCACACCCCAGTAATTAGGTAATACGATACCCCTTGGTAAGACTGGTTGTCAGACTTTCGGGCTTCTGACGACCCGTAACGACTGTCAAAGATCCACGAATGACAGCCGGGACCAACGGCTTAACGTGCTTTCCGAGGCACGGAGGAGTCTCGGTATGTAAAGATGGTCACCCATCCACGGACCAACCCCGGCAAGCGTAGCTTAACCTGATAGATCGACCCGTGCGGCTGTTATTACTTAGCCACGAGCTCCTCTTCCAAATTTTTTCCAAATGATTCTCAGAGTAAAAAAAGGCTTATAATAAATCATAAAATAATATAGCAGAACAGACAACTACGAAGTTAAACACTCACCTGGGGTCTACTCCCTAAGCACGAAGCCCGTAGTTTCGGACATCGTTACGGGCGTTTCTTACTCCGTATCACCTACGGATGGATGATTGGTTCGGGGCCCGAACGAAGTATGAATGACAACATGATTTGCCAGTTGTCCCTACTCCCGATGTGTTTTTGCCCGTCCGAAAAATGTAACTTTTACACTTGTTTTGATGGATCGTAATGTCAGACGGACGGATAAACGGACGGACGGAAAGACGGACGGACTTAGGGGGTAGCGGGTGTTACAGACACGTGCGCAGAATTCATAGTCCTTATGATCAATGACGTCACTGACGGGGACGCCCTTTAACTTCCAACTAATCTTTTTATTTTATAGTCGCTAATAGTTTTATATACCTAGTGGTAATGTCAGGAAACTTAATTGTTAACAAAATTGTACGATAGTTGTACGAAATTGCTATTGATCGAGTAAGAGAGAGAGAGCAGTAAACAGTTGGTATCGTAACCACTTTTTTTGCCTTTAATTCTATCCTTAATCCTACGGAATAGAAGTCAAAATCGAATGAACGGACTCTAAGAAAGGTTTTTTTAAATATCTAATCTTATTGTAAATGGATTACAGATTGTTTAGAACCTATGCGACTTACAATAAATTAATACTCTATCCAAAATGTAGCCGATCACCATTCACAACACAACTCCCACGGGCCAGTTAACTATATACCCACCTACCTATGTACAATTGTACATAGCTATAAATAAATTGATCTATATGTTAAAAGCGACACGTACCGTCGGAGTGTTGACATAGGGCCTATTGCATCGATAGGTCGACCGTCCGCTTGCAACCGATATTAAATGTGTACATTTGAGCGTGCCCTAGGTAAACGTAAACAGTACTATACGCGGATTCCGGGCCAATATCTCCAATATATCCTAATCCGTAGGTATTTTCATGTTGGATATTCATGCGTCGGTAACATCAAAGGTTTAATTTGAATGAGTTTTACGTTTCAATGTGTTTCATTGGAATGAATTTTCATTGGGGTCGTCGAACGATTAGTGTTTTGTTTTTAGTTTTTGTCTCTGTTTTGAGTTTAGAGGATTGTCAGTAGTATTATAAGGTAATTTGAACGTTTATCGTGACCTCTTAATTGTCAGCATCAAAAGTTACTGGTCATTGCTATAACTTACTTTTTTTTAAATAAAAAATACTCTTAGGTCTTTTTAATGTGATGTACTATCGGCAAACCTTAAGCATGTTCCGTTTAGAAAATACTTCTGCAGAAGCGCAGCCAGTGACAGACCACACACCTTCCTGGTTTCGCCCAAAGTCAAATCGTTTATTTCAAATAGGCACATAAGACTTTGTGTCACACTTCTATTATACCACATCATCTACATCACATTATAATATTAACACTAACACAACTAAAATACGCTTCGTGTATCCTATTAGTCATTGTCAGTAGTATTATAAGGTAATTTGAACGATTATCGTGACCTCTTAGTTGTCAGTATCAAAAGTTACTGGTCATTGCTATAACTTACTTTTTTTTAAATAAAAAATACTCTTAGGTCTTTTTAATGTGATGTACTATCGGCAAACCTTAAGCATGTTCCGTTTAGAAAATACTTCTGCCGGAGCGCAGCCAGTGACAGACCACACACCTTCCTGGTTTCGCCCAAAGTCAAATCGTTTATTTCAAATAGGCACATAAGACTTTGTGTCACACTTCTATTATACCACATCATCTACATCACATTATAATATTAACACTAACACAACTAAAATACGCTTCGTGTATCCTATTAGTCAAAACACATGCATCGGGCAATCGAGTCGTGAGTCGTGCGTAGATTATCGTCTTAAAGGTGAGCATGCGGAAGTTTGACCGATAGTACTTATGTTCAGTAGGGATGTAAATTAATTCCTGGTTCTTAAAGCTATGCCCTACAAAATAATAATAATATCAACAATTTAATTTTCTTTTCTTTTCTTCACATAATTTTTTCCAGTAAAAGCAAAATCTTAAGAAACATTAAAAAGGTCACAGTCCCAAATCCCTTTTATCATTATTACTAAATTACCTTCAAGTCTCAAAATCAGAATAACATGTCTCATACATAACGTTGTTTTACTAATATGATTTCGGATAAACCTCTTTACCGTATTACATGTCCTCTGTAAACAATCTAATGGGCTTCACGTCAGCTATCATCGCAAAGTGTACTGTGCCTTTAATTGGGCTTGAGACCTCGGCTTATTACGTGTGAATAGGTACTAGTAGGTGTGAGTTCTGCTGTCCTAGTAGGAACGGTGGCCCCGACTTACGAGTGGTAGGTCGTGAGTTCGAACCATAGATAGAGAAAGAAGGAGATGTGCCCAGTATGTTAAAATGTATCGGAACCTTGTGTCTCCACTTTGTCCCTTTGTCACTCATGATTTTAAAGACAAACATGGTAAAATACTTGTACTTAAGGTTGATGCGCCACGGTAGCCCGCGAAATTCAAAATTTCTTACGTTTTTTGCAATTTGAACGTCAGTGTGAGCTTGTATGTTGATTAACCCCTCAAGTGTCTGAGTTTGGCTAATTTTAGACCCAAAACCGCAGCGAGTGGGGAGGGTTGGGGTTTAGTTAAGAACCCCATAGGTTCACAACTACTGATGATGATAATTATGTTTTCCATCGGATGATGTTTTTTTACGTTTATATATATGTGATCTAAGCTTATATACCTATTATGTAAAGTTTTGTTCTTTTGCACAGTTGGGGTGCATTTGACACGCGGGGGGGAAGGGGGTTAGCTGCGAACTCCATAGGTTCACAACTAATGATGATGATGGGTTTTCCATCGGATGATGTTTTTTTACATTTATATATAAGTATGTGATATAAGCTTATAAACCTAATAAAAAAAGGGTTTTTGTTATGCACACATGGGGTGCATTCGACACTTGAGGGGTTAAAATATGATTCGCGGCCGAAGCTAATATGGCTTTACAGAATTATAATCATTAGAATCAGCAATACAACTCCATAAGTTAGCATTTACCTCAAATCTAGCGATTTCATGAAATCATGAGTTTTGAGGTAAATGCTAACTTATGGAGTTGTATTGCTGATTCTAATGATTATAATTCTGTAAAGCCATATTAGCTACGGCCGCGAATCATATTTTAATCAACATACAAGCTCACACTGACCTACAAATTGCAAAAAACGTAAGAAATTTTGAATTTCGCGGGCTACCCTGGCGCTTTCGCCTTAAATTATGGAAAGTGATTCCATGATTTTGTTTTGGCTTCGGTTTTTACAAGAAACCACTGAACAACACGGCTTCTTATAAATTGTCAGGGTCGCAGTCAAAAGCGCACTAGTTCGCGGAGACCGCCATTTGACTATGAACGGCTCTTTGAGCATGTCACGCGGACACAGATTCGCCCCCTTGCCACGTCTCCTGTTTTTTATATTTCTATGGTTCGAACTCAGGCAGGTGCTTCACTTTGTGTAATTATTTTCATCACCACAGCTCTCAAAACGGTGAAAGAAAATATCGCGAAAAAACTGGCATGTCCTAGAAGGGTCAAAACCAAAATTTTGTACAATTTCATAACAATTTCATGTCCACCGACTTTTCCTTATTCCTCAAAAAATTCTGTAATGGTAATGCTATTTTAAAAAATGGATTTCATAGCGGAATACTACCTTAAATTCATATTTAATTTATTAGTTGGTGGTTCAGTTATACTTTACGAAATATTATGAAAATAATAAAACGGAATGGAAAATACCATATTATTCTCCCTCAAAAAACCTGTGTCCAACTATCGATTTCAATGTTTGAAACCGCAAAAACTTCGAAAAGGGTTTTATTTATTCAACATAGTATCCAGCATAACGAAGTGTGCGTAAATCACTCAATATCTAGGCAACTTATATGTACTAACAATTATATGTAATAATTAAAAAAAAATAAAAACAATGCGTCTCAAAAAGAGTTCATTTATGTTATTCCTTTATGTAACTCGTTATTTTCCAATAAAATACTTTTTTTTAAACTTACTACTGGGAACATTGACGGAAATGTCACGCCATTTACACCACCAATTTCTGCGCCGCAGTCATAATCTTGTGTCATGAAAGTCGAAAGGTGTTGTGCGTGTGGAGTGACAAATAAACATTTAGTGGTTTCTCTTGAAAATTCATAAAAAAATAACATGTAAGTATGTTTGATCTTAATCTTATTATCTGAAAACTATTTTGTTTGTGCTATTCAGTAGCTTAGGAGCTGTAATCATTAAGTGAATAGTGTGTCTTGAATTGAAATGAAACACTTCAAAAACATCGTCCATGTTTCCTTTATGTTACATTTTTATGTTACGTTATTTAAAAATTGCATTAAGGTGTATTCACAAACACAGGCATGTACTTTTTGTAAGAACGGTTAATAAATATTTTTATCTTTACAATATGTTTGGTTACCGGTTACCGATACTAACAACATTTATTTTATAATACTTAATGCATTTATTTTAAGAAAACCTCTGGCAAAGTGGCAACTAATGAAAACTTAGTGAAAATTAACTACAGGTCCGCGTCAGGTTGTGTCTTGATCAAAATATGATACGCGGCAATAAAACATAATTATGTATTTCCATAATTTTAACCATAAAAATCATCAATACATCTCTCTAAGTTAGATTTCGTGCAGATTCGTTAGATTTAGTTCGTTCGAGGAATCTGCACGGAATCAGTTAAGTTAATTAAGTAAAATTTGATTTTTATATAAAGATTTATATTCCCTACTTATGTTATCAATAATTGTTATGTTGTCATTATTTTGATATCATTTTGTAGACTGACTCAAATACTTTTGGTTAAACATAATTTCACATGCAAAATTGAAGGGTTGTTTTTGCGAAAAAGTAAACAATGTAAAAAAAAAAGTTTTTTTTTGTGTAAAGTTTCGTGTTTTTGTATGTTTTTTGACTATTTTTTTATTTTATTTAGTTTTTCCATAGCCTCAACGTCTACCTTTACAATTAAGTCATTTGGACGTCTGTAGGTTTTTTAGATTCAAAGATATTAGCATTTTATTGCACATTCCCTAATGCAGCCGTTAAAAATGTCCGCCATTAGCGGTGTGTTGGGTTAAGATTTTTTATAAAATTAGATTTGTCGATAAAAAATAGTATATAATATGCCCTTTTAGTATCGGTAACCGTAACCAAACACATTGTAAGTATATAAAACAAATTCGGTTCAGTTTCACATTTATAACTTAAGAACCGCTGGACCGATTGGATTTGTCTTGTTCGTCAGGTCAGCTAGTTTATCAGAAATATCGGATTTATCGAAACCTGCTAAACTCAAAGTGTTTGGTTTACAGATAATATAATATGCCTTTATCGGTTGCAGAAAGGCAGAAAATATATCTAGAGCGGCTAAAAAATAACGATCCCGAAAAATGGAATCGAATACAGGAGAAAAATTTTGACCAGAGCAAAAAATTCTACAAAAAAAAATATAGTAGAGCTATCAGACAAAGAGAAGGAGACCAGACGAAAATACTGGAGGAATTAAAAAAAAATACTGACAACAAGCAAGAAGTAGAAAGTGTGAACCTCGAAAAAATACCAAAGAAAATATCAGAAGAAATATAGAAAATTAACCAAAGAAAATGAAAAGATTAATCGGTACTACCATCGGTAGCCCACATTGAAGTGACTACCTACTATTTTAAAATTAAGATCATGTAAAAGCTTAGACCAAAAACTTAAATGTTTTTTTAACGGCATTGTAGTTATTCTTTTAGGCGTCGAAGTGAGACTTTTGTTATGTCAATCTTTCAGATTGTTACATTTTTATCATGAATAAAAATAATTATAAAATACTTGACTGTTTTTCTCTTACATCATGAACACAGCCCTTATTTTCCTTTATGTTACTTTTATGTTATTGTGACATAAAAATAACACAAATGAAATGATCCAAAATTTTGGTTTTGACCCAGAAATAAAAATTCTAAGATATGTGACATCTAATAACCCGCACTGGGCCCGTGTGGTAGAATATAGCCCACTCCCTCTCGAAGAGAGGAGGCCTGTGTCCCAGCAGTGGGATCACTAGAGGCTGATTTTGAGATACTAGTTTATATTGCGCATGGAAACTTTAAAGACTTAAAAACCACGTAAAAATAGCATTTAAGGCTGCTCCTTCCTAAAATACGGAGAAACTAAGTAACTTTGTAACCATCTTTTACAGTTACTATAGCATCTTTCTGATAGGAAAAATTACACAGTAATCTACAATACATAATAAGTGATTTCATGTGTTCTGAAATCTATTTTAGTTTGTAGAACTAAGGAAAAAAAAAAACCTAAATCCAGGTTTATTTCGGTCTATTTTTTCGAGTTGGTACCATATTACTCCTACAGTTTTCGTTAAAAGTGTTCATAAATTTATACAGTTCTGTACAAACTAAGAAGGAATGATTTCTTGTCATTACTTTTAATCAACAGATTTTTTGTAAATCGATAATTATTTCATATCTTGCAAGCGTTGTGTCATCTCGCTTCTCTTTCTTTTCTATGCAGTCCGACAGTGACCGCGCTTTTTACGACGGACAAGCCTTAAAAAAAGCAGCGTATGAATGTACAAAATAAAAAAAAACAAAAAAGTACCATGTACAAAAAAAAAATATTTCTTTTTCTTTTCATAAAAAAAAATTCTTTCTTTCATATACAGTCACGTGACTTGCACTAAAATTGTCCTTAAATTCAAATCAAAAACTTCATTCTTTGACAGTTGTATGAAACGGTTGTAAACAGCAAATTAAAGTAGAGTGTCCATTTGCATAACCATTCATTTCCCTGGCTTTTTATTTGTAACTAGCTTTTGCCAGCGGGTTCGCCCGCAAAATATCCCACCGGAACGCACTACCGGGAAATCCTTCCTTATTCCTAAGAATATTACGTACTTAGCTAAAATATTACGTGGTTGTTAATGATTACTAAATAAATAAACGGGTACCTACTTCATAAAACCCAATTTAACTAATAAACAGACATAGCTGCACATCACAGTTTAGTGCTGAAGCTTCAATAAGGTGTATGAGCTTTAATAACGCGCTGCGAGGAGCGTATTATTCGCGTCTGAGAAGCAAGCGAACAACCCCATCATGTATGCAATATTACGCCCTTAGAGCCAAACATATTAAGGCAATATTTACTCATATGAAGGTTACAATAAACAAAAAACGATCATCCTACCGAAAAGCTACCGACCTTTGTCTAACATGTTCAAAACAACTGAGGACTAGAACTCTGCAAATAATGATGTTAATCTGTTGTACAACACTCCTTATCGATAGAGACCGCGATTTTAAGCATCAATAAACATTGATAATTGACGGATCCTCTATTAATATTGACTAACCACGAGTACGGGACGCCTCGTCTTACAAAACGTCGGTTAGAATTAATGTTAGCGTGGAACTTTGTATAATTTTCCACCCTGTTCAATTAACCCCGGGCTTAGCGATATAACGCAAGCGAATGTTAACAGTAAAGTTACTTTTGCAATGTTAAATTGTGTGTGATTTAGACCGGTCACACACTACGACCGTTTCGTAGCCAACAATAAATTCTCTGTAGATTTTCAGTTGGCGAAACTGTGAGGTATAAATGTTGATGTTTTTAGGGTTCCGTACCAAAATGGTAAAAAAGGAACCCTTATGGTGTGACTCAGTCTGTCTGTCTGTCTGTCTGTCGGTCTGTCTGTCACTGCTTGATATCTCTAGAACTACTTATCCTATAAACTTGAAATTTTAAACAGTTTTAGATGACGTTTACCCAACTATTTTGCAAAGAAGAAAAAATAGTATATTATGCAATTAGTGAATAAAGGACGGATTTAAAGCGAGGGCCATAGATGAATCACGAGCTAGTGAATGATTCTAACGATTGAATTACGACCGTAGGGAGTGATTCATGATGATTGAATCACGAGCGTAGCGAGTGATTCAAGTGTTAGAATCCTGAGCGAAGCGAGCGATTCATGGCACTCGATATAAATCCGTTTTATTCAAGAGTTGCATACAATACTTTATACCATGACTACGAGAAAAAGAAAGATTTAAGTGAAAATATACATATAATGAAGAAAAAGTAAAGTTAAATTGGCTTTGATGTAAACCAGCCGTGATTTTTTGGGTAGCAAGCTTTCCACCTTTCCACTATATCGGCCGCCCTCTCTTTCACAAACTCAGGTGTTAACACATCTTCATCACTAGAATGCATTTTTAATCGATTAGAACAACACTAAAATTTTTATGATTTTGTGATTCTGTGTTTATGTTCTTTGTCATTATTTTATGATATGGAGTTTTTTTCTCTGATGTAAATAAATAAATTAAAAAAATTAAAATAAACAAACACAAAATTAAAGATTAAAGTAACACTAAACTTTGTGTTCGTACAACTTACAGTATTCAAAATAGCGCAAATTTACTAAGGACAGCAAAGAACACAAAACAGTTTTTATTCTAATGCTAAACTCCTTGTCGAAAATGTCGACCAATCAAATTGAATTTAGAACACATCAATATAGGTGGAATACACAGATTACACTTACACTAGATACGGCAAGCCACGACCAAGCGTGCCCTGCATGTTCGACTGTTCGTACTAAAAAAAGTCTGTTAGCTCAGTGACGCTTAGTGATTGAAACAATTCTGTTTACTCTGAGCACATCACTAAATGGCTGGGGTGAAGTTATCGTAGGTATAAAAAAGATGACACGTTCGGTTTTCATACAATCTAATAACGTGCCGCATCTAGCATAGGTTCTTTAAATCTGTGGTCGAATACATTGGTGTGTTCCATTTTCAAACATCAAAACAGTGAGTAAAAGTGCTTTTTATTCACTGTTTTCAGTGAATAAAATAAGCTTTTTAGAGGGGGAATGGTATAATAGTATATTATGCAATTAGTGACTATAGGACGGATTTAAAGCGAGGGCCATAGATGAATCACGAGCTAGTGAAGGATTCTAACGACTGAATCACGACCGTAACGAGTGATTCACAATGATTGAATCACGAGCGTAGTGAGTGATTCAAGTGTTAGAATCCTGAGCGACGCGAGTGATTCATGGCCCTCGATATAAATCCGTTTTATTCAAGAGTTGCATACTATACTTTATACCATGACTACGAGAAAAAGAAAGATTTAAGTGAAAATAGACATATAATGAAGAAAAAGGAAAGTTAAATTGGCTTTGATGTAAACCAGCCGTGATTTTTTGGGTAGCAAGTTTTCCACTGTATCGGCCGCCCTCTCTTTCATAAACTCAGGTGTTAACACATCTTCATCACTAGAATGCATTTTTAATCGATTAGAACAACACTAAACAAACACAAAAATAAAGATTAAAGTCACACTAACCTTTGTGTTCGTACAACTTACAGTAATCAAAATAGCGAAAATTAACTAAGGATAGCAAGGAACACAAAACAGTTTTTTTTCTAATGCTAAACTCCTTGTCGAAAATGTCGACCAATCAAATTTAATTTAGAACACATCAATATAGGTCGAATACACAGATTACACTTACACTAGATACGGCAAGCCATCCGACCAAGCGTGCCCTGCATGTTCGACTGTTCGTACTAAAAAAAGTCTGTTAGCTCAATGACGCTTAGCGATTGAAACAATTCTGTTTACGTTGAGCACATCACTAAATGGCTGGGGTGAAGTTATCGTAGGTATAAAAAAGATGACACGTTCGGTTTTCATACTATCTAATAACATGCCGTATCTAGCCTAGGTATTCTAAATCTGTGGTCGAATACATTGGTGTGTTCCATTTTCAAACATCAAAACAGTGAGTAAAAGTGCTTTTTATTCACTGTTTTCAGTGAATAAAATAAGCTTTTTAGAGGGGGAATGGTATAAAGAAAAATATTTATGTTTTTTTTGCAAAAGGGGTCTTAAAAATTCAAAGTGTAGCTACTAGGGCATGTGGGATATCATATGAAAGAGCGCTGTTTGCAGATTCTTAAACATTTTTTTTTCTTTTTTTTAGGCCGCATAGTTTTCGACTTTTGATGAAAAATGTAAAAAAACCGTACCGTTCCCCCCCCCCCCCCGTTATCTCCGAAGTTTGCAAAGAGAAAAATCTGAAATTATTCTATGATAGAAGTTTATGTAAAGATTACAGGGAAAATAAAACGATGTCTCTAAATAGCACAGTTTTTCAGAAATCATCAACAAAAATTACATATAAATAATGGTACGGAACCCTCGGTGCGCGAGTCCGACTCGCTCTTGACCGTTTTTTTTGTTTGCACCTCCAATACAGTTAGGTTGTGTGAATTGGTTTCGTGATAAATCTGTTACCAGGCGCGGGATATGCTATTTATCTTGGAAGACATACGGGCATTGGCTAGTTTCGGTCGGTAGCTATAATCTTTTTGTTTCAGAAACTTGAGACAGTGCAAAAAAAATTAAGGGCTCAAAGAGAAGCTCCCTTTGAATCTTTAATTCTTTTTAAAATTTTCAAGGTTCCGTACCTCAAAAGAGAAAAAATGGAACCCTTATAGGATCACTTCGTTGTGCGTCTGTCTGTCTCTCTGTTAGTCTGTCAAGACCCTTTTTCTCAGGATTGCGTGGAGGTATCAAGTTGAAATTAATATCGAATACGTAGGTTTATGGTCCTTTGGAGCTATAAAAAATCAAGCTTTCACGTCAGCGCAATAAAAAATACGGCTATTTATGCGACATATTTTGATACCCGCAAATAAATATAATAGGATACTTCCTGTTGACCAAGAATCACGAAATTTTGCAAGAAGCAAGGTTGATTACAAAATTAAATTTGCAGTTGGAGAATTGACGGTGACGTATTATTATATCGATGTGCAGGAGAACATGCTTTTCAACTACAATGTTAAGTTAGTTTTTGGGATAAATTCATCCCAACTACGGAACCCTTCCAATAATTCAAACTTTCTAAAAGAATTAATGAATTTGGAAGCACAAAAATCTTTCAAATTCATTAATTCCTTAACACCTCACACGTCAAGTGAACACACGGGTGTTCATAAGGAAAAACTTTTATATAATAGGTATATAAGCATACAACACATATATATAAGTGTAAAAAACATCATGCGATGGAAAACTAATCATCATCAGTAGTTGTGAACCTATGGGGTTCGCAACCCCATAGGTTCACAACTACTGAACTACTACTACTACTGTGGGGTGGGGTTCCATGGGGTTTTGGGTTTATAAATTAGTACATAGCGACGCGTGAAGTGTTAATAGTCAATTTTCCTCTATCACCCAATAATCAACAAGTTAGAGATTAAAATCCTACTTTAGAACTAACAAAAAATAATTATTTTAAGGGATAAACTAAAAATAACACTTCTAGATTATCTATCGATGAAGAGATTGCTTTTTTTTCCCCAAACTTAAGACAGATGATGTTGGCTCGAACGTTTATTTTTACAAACAACTTAATCGCGTTCTCCGCAATTGAGATTAATGTTAATCGATAGAGATTCTCAGTAATAAAGACAAAAAAAGGTTTATTTTAAAAACAGCTTTAATAAAATAAACTTCTCGAAGATTTGATTGTGTTTTAGAATAACATCTTTAATGAGTTTATGAAATCAGTTAGCCTATGGTTCTGAATCGCTTATCGCTTTTAAAGTTTAAAAAATAATCATTTTCTTATTATCCTTTTATTTCATTGCGTTCTAGAAGTTTTTAATTTAATTTATTTCTAGGTACTTCTAATTCTAATGAAGTTATTCGTATTTTAGTTCAGTCAACCTTTACTTTCCATATTAATTATAGTTAACAGGAAAAGGTTTGAGTTCTGTTGCTAGGCTTTTGGGATAAGTATTTTTAAATACATTATCTGACCCACCAAGCCTTTGTAAAATTTCAATTTTCGAGTTTTAGCGAGACTAAAGGACAGAAATTTATTGATATATTTTATAATATTTATACATAACTTAACATCACGTCTATATTCCTCAAAGGGTAAGGCAGAGGTGCACTTCCAATGTTTCGACATTTATGTTTTGTTTTTTAATACCTTTAAGTGAATTACCAATAACTATTACCATTCATATTATTTATAGGGCAATAAACGCATCATAATCATTTCCCCCAAAAAAGAACCGTGATACCCACCCCCACCACTAAGAACTCAATAACGAACACTAAACCAGCCAGTTCGTGTAATAAAGTAATACTACTACGGTTTCCTTTTTCAAATGTCTCTCTAATCCTGGTTGCAGTCGTTAATCGTTAGTGTTATGGCCGAAAACAAAGGAGTGTTGGTCCAAGGAGGATGGAGGATGGAGGGTGGGTAGAAGAGTCGTTGTACCCATTGACCTCAAGATGCTCTGCAGTTGCACAATCGTCGTAGGATTGAGGAGGTGGAAGTGAGGGCAGCGAGCGAGATTTGGAGTCCTCTACCTACCTTCATTTTAGAGGCTGACTTGTATCTCAAGTCACTATATGTACTTATGTTGTTTGATGTACTTATGATAATTATGGATATTATTTTTAATGACAAGTGTTCCATTCCGTTAATTTTTAAAAAAAATAATTATTATTACTATTTTTTATTTTTTTTTAAAGTTGACATTGAATAACATTGTATTTTTTTTTGTTTTATGTAATTGGTAATTTTTTAATTGTAATTGTATTTGTGTTTTTTATTTTTATTACCTATGTAAAATTATTTCAACATTGAAATTAAAATGCATGTAGTGCTAAACGAAATTAAAACATTGTTCTATTTGTCAATCGTTAGAAAATGATGACGTAATAAATCCGTTGACTACAGTTATGCTCGGTTTCTGAGGTTTTTAAACGGAGTTTATCCATTCGATAGTGATCATTGGTACAATATTGCGTTTCTGAATACTTTGTTAGTGAAGAATTTAGCTTAAAATTCGAGTGAATTACTATCGAGGATTTATCGGAGGACCTCAAAAACCGAACATAAAGAAGGAATTTGCTTAAATAGATAATATTTTAGAATCAATAGCTATTGAGAGTTTAAACTCCGTTTAAGAATTCTGCAGAAACCGTGCATTAATAATTTGTAGTGCAAGTGTGCCTATGTTGTTTTTTATCTTTTGTATCTTTTTGTCTATGTTGTTTTGTATCTTTTCGTCTATATTGTTTTGTATCTTTTTGTCTATGTTCTTTTGGGTTTGATAAACAGAGAAATGACAGAGTGAACTGACAGAAAGGCGCTATCAAATTTTTCATTTTCGAATTTCTTTTAGATGTCGATATCGCTTGAGGCGCTACCCCGACCAAAACTTTGCGTTAGTGATTCAGAGGCTATTACCTCATTAATGAAGAGTAAAAAAGTACACTAAGGACGTATTTTACGATGTTCGAATAGCCATCACTATACTTACCGAATAAATTCAAAAATGGAACAGAATTTGTATGAAATTATCTGACAAGGAAGTTAATAGGAACTTAATCGTAGGTGGTGAAACAGGCTCTAAAAGCACATTATTAATGTTCGACATCGTAACGTCACGTTGCACGTTTTTATTTGTTTTTAGGTGTTGTAAATACATTCAAACTGGAGGAGGGTATCTCGTGACAGACGACAATGGAAATTATTAGAGGTGGCCTATGCCATGAGGCACACCGAAATTAGGGACATTTTGTGATTTTTTTGTTAAATATTATTGTAAATTTAGCTTTATAGTTTCGGAATAAAAGGTTTTTTATTTTATTCATTTATTTAAATATATTCAAAATCTCCTTGTTAAAAAGTGACTAAATTTATTGATTGCATCCATCTTTTACTTAAAGGTGACGTTCTAATCATTTGAGGATTACACTAAAATCAATCAATCTGCCTAGCCTTTTCCCAACTATGTTGGGGTCGGCTTCCAGTCTAACCGGATGCAGCTGAATACCAGTATTTTACATGGAGCGACTGCCTATCTGACCTCCACAACCCAGTTACTGGGTAATACGATACCCCTTGGTAAGACTGGTTGTCAGACTTTCGGGCTTCTGACGACCCGTAACGACTGTCAAAGATCCACGAATAACAGCCGGGACCAACGGCTTAACGTGCTTTCCGAGGCACGGAGGAATCTCGGTATGTAAAGATGGTCACCCATCCACTGACCAACCCCGGCAAGCGTAGCTTAACCTGACGGATCGACCCGTGCGGCTGTTATTACTTAGCCACGACCTCCTCCTGAGGATTACACTAATGGATAGATAATTAAAAACTAAATAATTCACGTTTTATTTTATTTTAAAAGATTCTTTTTTTTTTTTAAATAATTCCAAAAGTTTTGTAAATTCTATGATAAAGGGGCGTACTGAGCGGTGCGGGACAAAGAAGGATCAAACAATCAAGGTCGTTTGGTCGGGGTAGCGCCTTAACACACTAAAATAGAAAAGCGGGTCGGATATTTAGTAATATTTATACAATTTTTGTAATGATTAGTAAAAATTTAGTGGGATCAACAATATTTAAATGAGCAGATATTCCATATTCAGGACCATAACGTGCTTCACAACAGCAAGGTGCTACTCGACCTTCCAAGACCTTCCTTCCTCGGCCAAGGTACTACTCGACCGACTACTCGACTCTACTCGCCACCACTTTCTAACTTAGTCCACAAAACACGCTACAATGTAATACTGCGTGTTGAAATTCGCCGGCTCTACTACAGACACAGAGTACAGACTCCAGACTTCAGTACAGAAAGCTATCCAGCGTGGAAACCTTTGAACTTGAAGCATTTAACTAATCGAATACCTACTTGTCTCGGAAATTTCTAATAAGCGTCCGCAAGGCCCATACTAACTTGCGTTTATCGAGTTCATCGGATGGTATTCGCTGAAATATTGAAGCGTGTCTTAAGCATAGTTTAAAGATGGCGGAGAAGACTTAGAAGTTTGTATTGAAGAGAGTGATGGTGAAAATATTTAACTATACAGGGTGTTTCTTTTAAGGTGTCAAGCCAGTGCGAGCTGATAGCAGAGTACAATACCTATAGATTTGTGACCCCCAAATGTTCAACAATTTTTTGTATTTTTCGAGTTATTTTGGATCCCTCATTTCATATCAGTGGTAGTAGTTAAGGATAGTAGTAGGTATAAAATTTATGTTTTTAGTATCAACTGAGCTCTGCTTAAACGTAGAGGAATAGTAAATATGTATATCAGGATTGACAAAAATATGCAGATACTTTTTTTTTTGATATAAAATATGAAAATCACAAGATTTCAGATACACCACTTTCAACGACCGATTTTAACAAATAATGCCCTATTTAGTACATTCTTGTTCAAAGTTGACCCAAAAAAAGATAACTTTATAAAGCCATCATCTCGTTGAATCAGGAATAATATCGAAAAAAATTATAACTCGAAAGCTACAAAAAATCGTAGAACATACATGGGGGTTAAATCGATAGGTATGGTACTCTGCTATCAGCTCGCACTGGCTTGACACCTTAAAAGAAACACCCTGTATAATCTTCAGTATGTGTTTGTATCTATAAAAATATGCCACGTTTACCTACAATGGTACTTTCAAGATACAACAATGTTATTATAATATGTAGGTATTTTGCGTACGTCTTTATTAGCTTCTAGCTTCTGGCCGCGATTTCGTCCGCGTCAAATTTCTTGTTCCCCCAACCCACCCCGTCGCATCGCATCGCCTACCTGCGCTATTACTGCTTTCGATTTTGCTTATCGTTCTTCCTCTCTTTGCTCAACTTCTAAGGGTTCTAGCGTGATGTCAAATAGCCTATAGTATTCCTCAAGAATTGGGCTATAAAATGCAAAATTTGTTTTTTCCAGAGATTAGCGCGTTCAAACATAGAATAGAATATAATACAATACTCTTTATTTTGCACACCATTAAAAACCAAAAAACATACTCTTCAGCTTTTAGTATTAGTGGGTACAGATATAGATTAAAAATATATATTATAGCGCTGAATAATAAAACAAACTTCATGCACATTTGGCGTTTTAATCCCCGTAAGATATAAAAAGCTTTCGCAAGTGACGATATATGGAAAACTTCTTCTTTTTAACACAACACACACATTTATCATCACGCCTGTATACCCCGAAGGGTTAGGCAGAGTTGCACTTAAATAGTACGCCCACATTTCGCCAGTTTTAATTAAGGCGCAGATTTCCTGAAAACGATCAAAAAGGTGGTTTTTTAAAGCTGTGTATCTCATCAACCGTAAATAATTTTGACATGTAAAAAAATATGATATTTTCAAGTCCTTTTCACATACAGCGATGGAAGCCAAAACATAATTAAACATACTTTAATGCACCAAAAAAATCTTTAAACATACCTCCTAATAATCTTTAAAAGCTGTTTATCACTTCATTTATATTATCTTTTAATTATAATTTTCATTAAAAATATACCATGAAATGTCAAATTCCAAACTACATCCAGTGATGGATTACTTTTTATTAAATAGTTAATTTCTAATTTTATACGATTTTATTTGCACTTTTACGACATAATTCCGGTGCGCGTGAGAATCTTCTGTCTCGTGCGTCTAACTAGACAGTCATAACGCCATTTCACTTACACACCGAGCTAAACCAAGCTTGGAACCAGCAGTGCGATTCTGTAACCATCTCACCGTGAAAACTTAGGTGAAGTGAGCTGTCAATAGTGTCAATTCCTAGCAAAAACAAACTCACTTCACCTAAGTTTTCACGGTGATATTTTTACAGAATCGACCGGCTGGGCCTTAAGTCCCGTGAATCAGGATTCAGGGGGCGAGGGGGGGCGGGCCTTCTTTTTAAATCACGATATGAGGTAGTTGTATCATTTATGTTGACAAGTGAAAAATTGTGAGTTGTAACAGAAAGTCCCGATCATTTTCATAATTTCTCCCCTTAAAGAGTGACTGAAACTCGCCAAACCGTGTAATGTAATAATACACCGTAAAAACAACAGAAATGTTAACGGAAGCTTAAATTAAAATAAAAACATAAAAAAATCGTGTCGAACAAAATAACTGTTATATTTTAATTTTCACAGTGGGAAAAACAAATAAAGGGAACTATAAAAACACGAAACGGTGTCAACTTCAATTAAAGCTATAAAAAACGGTGTTATAACTAATAACGAATTCGTGCTGAAGGCTTAATGCCGACCCTACGATGTATGGGCACGGATAGTGGAAAAACTAACAAACAAAAATAAACCCTGCTTTTAAAAGATTATGGTTTACTTTTATGTGTGGGTTGGTTGACAAATGTAATATCTGAAAGAGTACGTTTTGTAATTATTTATTCTGATATGAGTTCATTTGAAGTGTTTTTATGACCGGTTTTATTGGCTATAATAATTTTAAATAAAGAAATAAAAACCTTCTGTTTTATTTTACAGGAAATTAGAGAAATTGAATAGCGTACTCATGAATCGTTATACTTTATCAAGAATCTTTTAAACGCAGTATGCAGGTAATTATTACTTAAATACAAAAAAAAGTCTTTGAAATTCTAAGTCCAAATTTTTATCATCAAAAATTTTAACGAGATGTTGTCCATAATGCATGCAAGCTTTAATTATTAAAATTTAATAACATAGGAAATTAATGTTTACATTGAAACGCAATTTACGTGGCTTAATTAAAATTTTCTCTAATAACGATGTCAACGCACAGGTTTTTGTATACAGGCCGTAGTATTTTGTATTATACAGGGTGGACATTTTGTTCGTCACGTTGTCGCCCCCGGCCGTTCCGCCTTGTTTGTTCCGGCTTGACCGGCGGAGTGTCAGATTCACGTGTTTTTTGGCGAAAAAATAATAAAAATCTTTTTGCTATATTTTTAAAACTTTTTTTTCAGTCTCCAGGGCCTCTTTATGTAATTATTTATTTAGACTTTTTAATTTTCAACTTCAAAGTGTCTGTGAGTGACTTTGTACCTACTCTTTGATAAAATATCTAACTTAGAATAAAGAAGTTTTTAGGAAAGTAGATATTTGTGCCACGTGTAACTATAAAATCTTAACTGTGTAATAAAATCAGACTTTTCAAGTTGTGTAACTTACTTGTAGCTTCTAAACGTCAGATTTACTTCACAAAACTTCTTCACACTTGACTCGTGTAGTATGCTACACGCGTATCAAAATTAGCGCTCATCACCAATTTTTTTTTACATTTTTGTTGCGATCAATTAGGTCCTAACCCTCAACCGCCGATACCATCACCAGCAAAAATCCTAATCACCCATAAGGAAAAAATTAAATCACAGTTCAGTGCGCAACTTAATAACCCTGTTGTCGACGCGGCTTTTTGCGCGCACCGTTTGTGTCCCGCCGTCGGCCATTCGGCTACAACCTATTTCCAATTTACGCCTATCAATCAAGACCAATCTCACTGAGTGGATTACGGCCAAATGAAATTTGCATAGAAACCCGCTGTGCAGTACGTTTGTATCTGATATTTACTGTGTTGCTGTTTGATTCGATACAACGCCCACTTGTTTATTAAAATTAAGCGTAATTTCGTGCTCTGGTGTTGAGAATTGAGATCTGATTTGTTTGGTGATTATAGCTTTTATTTTTAATTTTTTTTCGAAAAATATCAAGATTTTTCGTTTTATTGCTTAAGGCTCGGTATTAGCTCAATATTCACACAAAATGGTTTCTTGGATTATCGAGTATGACGTAACGCAATGAAACTATCCAACGCAAAATATACAGTGGACAGTGAAGGGTTTAAAGAGGAGCTCGTGGCTAAGTAATAACAGCCGCACGGGTCGATCCGTCAGGTTAAGCTACGCTTGCCGGGGTTGGTCAGTGGATGGGTGACCATCTTTACATAACGAGATTCCTCCGTGCCTCGGAAAGCACGTTAAGCCGTTGGTCCCGGCTGTTATTCGTGAATCTTTGACAGTCGTTACGGGTCGTCAGAAGCCCGAAAGTCTGACAACCAGTCTTACCAAGGGGTATCGTATTACCCAGTTACTGGGTTGTGGAGGTCAGATAGGCAGTCGCTCTATGTAAAATACTGGTATTCAGCTGCATCCGGTTAGACTGGAAGCCGACCCCAACATAGTTGGGAAAAGGCTAGGCAGATTGATTGAGTGAAGGGTTTAAATAAAAATTTTAACCAAATAGAATAGAAAAAAATAGTTTGATATTCCCAATAAAAAATTTGGAAGTTGCTCCACAAAAATAAACTTTGGCGTCGAACATCTCTGTATTTTCAGCGATAACGACATCCTTTTTTTAAGAATTTAATAGAATTAGCATTTTTTTTAAACTTTAACCGGACAATCATTTAATTTATTGTGTATATTCTGAATAATCTAAAGAAAATACGGAAAATAAATGCACATTCGCTTAGTCACATCTCGGCAACACAAATATTATTTTCAACCTTATTTCAAGCCAGCTAATGGTGACAATAGATTACGCGGTTGTGTGCCGTTTAAAATCGTAGTCATTCCGCGCCTTAACTGCTTAACCCAACACTAGTGACAGTTGAAGGATAATAGTTTCATTAGAAACCAAACAGCAGCTGCAGGTCAAATTACTACAAACTGTCAAATTTTCTCATTCGATTTTTAACTTAAACTTCAACAGTTTAAGGTTTAAAATTGCAATTGGAGAAATTTGACAGTTTGGTATAACCTGATGTGTGTGTGTGGGTGGGGGTGTGTGGGTGTGTGTGACTAGGGTGTGTGTGTGTGATGTGTCTGTACATCATAACATGACATCACACCTGTAATCCCTAAAGGGTTAGGCAGAGGTATATCTATAAGACACCCACATTTCGCCAGTTAAGTTTTGTTAAGTCCCATTTAACTATATTACCATTTAATTATAATTAAAGCGACTGTTAGATTACTAAAACTATAAACTAAACTAATTTTCTTTCATCTTTATCAAGCATAAAACTGTTAACTAAAACTGACTGAAACAATTTAAACACACGAAAATTTCAAAAGTATTTTATGAGATTTGAGATTTCAACAAAATTCAACAAAACTCATTGAAGATACACACAAAACACTGAGATAATATTTAGGCAAGATTTAATAATGAAGAGTACCGAACTTTGGGTAGAGTAAGCAAAAACAGTTCAGTTAGTGATATCAAAGATTATTTGTACAGGTTTGTGTTAGGCGTTTGTACGCGCCTCTGCGGAGTTTCATGGAAACTGGTTGTAAGTAAATCAAAATAATTAAATAAGTACAGTCTGTATACACGCTGCTTTTTAGGGTTCCGTACCAAAATGGTAAAAAAGGAACCCTTATGGTGTGACTCAGTCTGTCTGTCTGTCTGTCACAGCTGGATATCTCAAGAACTAATAATGCTATCGACTTAAAATTTAGAATAGTTTTAGATGACGACGTTGACCCAACTATTTTGCAAATAAGAAAGAAGTAAAAATAATTATATTTTTTTTGCAAGTGGGACTGAAAGGGGGTCTTAAAAATTTAAAGTGGGGCTACTGGGGCATGTGGGGTATCATATGAAAGAAAGCTGTTTGCACATTCTCAAACTATTTTTTATTTTTTTTTAGGCCGCATAGTTTTCGACTTTTGATGTAAAATGTAAAAAAAAATACCGTCCCCCCCCCCCCTTAGCTCCGAAGTTTGCAAAGCGAAAAATCTGAAATTATTCTATGTGATAGAAGTTTATGTAAAGATTACAGGAAAAATAAAACGATGTCTCTAAGTAGCACACTTTTTCAGAAATCGGAACGGAACCCTCGGTGCGCGAGTCCGACTCGCTCTTGACCGGTTTTTATTTTCTAGGGAGCTGCCACGATAGTGTTGTACTCATATATCATTATGAACAACTGTTACTATAGGTAGAAACAAACCAAGTTTTGATAATTTTGCGAATTATGCCTTATTAGGGTTCCGTAGCAAAATGGTATAAGGGTTCCTTTTTACCATTTTGGTACGGAACTCTAATGGTTAAAAAACAGGAGTAGGAACAATCGTTACCTCATTCTACACGAAATCAATATCAATCTGCCTACCCTTTTCCCAAATATGTTGGGGTCTGCTTCCAGTCTAACCGGATGCAGCTGAATACCAGTATTTTACATAGAGCGACTGCCTGTCTGACGTCCGCAATCCAGTAATACGATACCCCTTGGTAAGACTGGTTGTCAGACTTTCGGGCTTCTGACGACCCGTAACGACTTTCAAAGATACACGAATGACAGCCGGGACCAACGGCTTAACTTAACTTAACGGAGGAGTCTCGGTATGTAAAGATGGTCACCCATCCACTGATCAACCCCGGTAAGCGTAGCTTAACCTGATGGATCGACCCGTGCGCCTGTAATTAATTAGCCACGAGCTCCTCTACACGAAATATGGACCTACAATTTGAGAACGCATCCTAGATGACAGAGTTAGCATACATAGTAACCTACACAAAAATCGAGAACCTTTTTCTTCTCGAAGCCGTAAAACGGATGAATAGGCACTAAAATATAAAGCAACAACAATAAAACAAGAAGCTATAATTAAAGTTACAATAATGACGACGAAGTTGTACGTCGTAGCTGTGCCAATGAAGTGGCAGCATAATGCTGTGTTGTTTAATATAGTTTGTAACCTAATTATTATTCTGTTCGCTAAGTAGGTGAAATCGCTTGCTAAAGTTTAAAGCTGACAAGTTAGCAACCTGTGACAACATAGCCTAAAGCTAAACATTACCTTTCATTCCTGTCGTCAACAACTGTTGAGTAATGAAAGGTGTATCACAGTTGAAATTGAAATTCCGAATGCACTTGATGATTTGAAGGAAGGGATTAAAGCGTTTGAGCGAAATCTAGCAGTGCTTAAAGCTACCAATCGCGCGTTTAATAATTAAACTTCAAGAATACAAGTGTCATTTCACTTTACAACTCCAGTGCCAACCCTCCCGACGCCCAAATACTCAATTATGTTTTTAATTGAGCGGCACCGTGCATTTGACACGAATGTCCGACGGGTTTCGCTTTACCCAGTAATCGCAATTTTAATTGTACAGCGATTTTTATTTGGACGAAGCTGCTGGAAATTCGTTCAAGATTAGGTGGGAAAATGCTTATTTTCATATTTCAAATGTTACATCAATTTGCTCAAATTGGGATGAGATTAGTTTCATCTTGGGTTTTCTGAGAACTGGCATAATTTTTCGCAAGGTTAATGTTTCCGTAATCCGATTAAACTTCAAATTGTCAAGTATTTCTTGAGACAGAAAACTACTAACAAACAAAACTTTGATGTCAGGAAGTGAAACAAAAACACTAGAATCACGAAGTCATCGCATCCCATAAAATTCCAAACAACTCTACTCCATGACTTTCTTTGAACTTTGAACTTAAAAGAAACTCGAACAATAAAACCTGCTTGCAGTCCACTAAAGGCCCAGATAACAATAAAAATAAAACGGTGAACATTCTCCGTACATTTCGATTCGGGAATATACAAATCGTTTGTATGGACGTGTCTTGTTACGGCTGGCTGGTTCCGTACACGGCTGACACCTGTTTCTGTCACTATCGAATTGGGGAAGACGTATGGACATGTCCGAACGTAGTGTGCATGCTGAGACAAGATTCTTAGAACTAAATATATGTTTCTTATTGTTAAGAATGGAATAATTGTTGTGTTCCTTTGTTTTTGTTTATATGGTAGGAGGACCAAATTCCACTTTCCAAAACTAGATAAAAAAAGGTAAATACCAGTGATAAGAGGATTATTTTTCTGTCAGAAATTTCGTATCAGCCAATTTACACCTATTAATAAGTGGAAAATATCTTACCAGTCGGTATTCCTAATATTCCTAAGTTGTAGATATCTTACACAGAAACCTTTTATTTCATCTAACTTATTCTAGATCACCTTACTTATACAACTATGTGGGATGATACTTTGCTTATATCTCAACAGTTTACTTTATCCTCAAATCGATAAAGAAAACTTTCTGCTATATTACCCTCGATAAGTGTCTGGAATGTGTGTTTCTTTCTAAATCGACCTAGACTTATGGAAAGAATAAAATAATAAAATTCTGAACGACAAAAAACGTAATCTCATTATAAAACAAATCAAAGTAAAGGAACATCAAAGCACAAACATTTTTAATCATCACCTGTTCGACAGGCTAGTTGACGAAATAGCTATCCTCGATATCATAAAACTTTCCTTTGATAAAAATATTACTCGTTATAACTTTTGCGTACACAAAACTCATGCTGATTCCCTGGAGAAGTACGAGTATCACATGAACGGATTTGGAATAGATGAGAAAGCAATTTCCTACCTTATTACCAACGTTAATTCGTTTTGCACCTGAGTTGACATCAAAACTTATAATCAGAAGGTAATTACCGGTTTAATTACAAGAAAATTTGATAGAAATTTTAAAGCAATCATTCGTACCGTATTTAATGAGAACGTTTGAAACACGATAAGTCGTATACTGTTAAATTGGACCCACTAGGAACAGGAGCTTTGGTAATTTTCATGTCAAAAGAGGGATTGCTACGTTTTCGTTATTGAATTTGGAGTTATCATTAAAGATGTATATTTAGATAAAGTAAATTGTAATTTGTGTAAAGTTATTTCAAATAAAGTGATCATTTTATCATCTTCAATACGATAGGGATCTAAATCTAATTTAACGTTAATATTTATTACTTGGAACTTATTTCTGAGATTTCTTTTATTTGGTAAAACATAAACCAAATATAAACTATTCCCAGAAAAGATAACAGCAGCTTCATAATTAATGAATTCCGCTGAAACATTAATCCAGTTATGAAAACAAAATTAATGAAAAAGCAAACAAAGCTGTTGGAATGAAAATAATAAAAACCAATAACAATATAGATGCCACAGAGTGAATTAATATCGAGTATTGCAGAATATTTTCTGCAGAAGGCTCGCGAACATCTGCAGAATGTTTTGTTTCTACATTCGCTAGTGAATGGTTGAGACCATCAATTGCAAGGGAGCAGACTTCTTTGTCTACTGATAAAGAGTGCTCGCGAAGGTCCATTTCGAATGCTTGTCACTCCTTTGTTGTATCCACGGTTTTTAATTTTGAAAAGAATTTCGTTCGTGTATGTGTGAGATGGTGAAGTGAATTTGATGGAACTTTAAGTCAATTTGTTTTGATGTGTTTAGCTATATTGGATTAGTTTTCAAAATGAACGTCGGTAAGAGAATTTTTAGAGGTTGTTCGTTTTTGAACGTGTTTTTAGAAATCTAGACTTACAACATTTGCAATGCAATTTCAAAGGCTGTGTGTGATGTCAACTTACCTGTAACAAAAAAAAGTAAACATAAGTAAAACAAGGAAACAGTGCCAATCAAATCATTCAGAAAATGTATAAACCCTTTATCTCGGGGCGACTATTAATATTACCTCCAAATCTATTACACTTCCTTGTAAAGCAGGCGAACAAAATCTTCCTTCAAAAACTTTATCATGTTAGAGAAAAAATATCTCGTTCGCAAGGCATTACGCAGACGCTCCGCCATCCAACTTTTCACAAATTTCCAAAACTTGTAAGACAAACGTTGCTCCTTTAACATTCGTACAATTACCTGTTACAACTTGGTGAATGCAAATTCCTGCCATATTTATTTTCGCCGCCCTTCTGTTCGGAACTTTCTTATACATAACTTAATCAGGGTCAATCCATCAAGCTGTCATTCTACACAAAAATACTTTTCTGTTGCGTTAGCACCTTTATTCAATAACAAATTTTCAATACAAAACAAAGGGAAGTTTTACGAATGGGTCTCCAGCTTACTATTACTCATTTGGACCTGCCAAAAACAAACTGACGCGACCCTGCTTACATGTAACGTACATATTTAGAACAAAAATGTACAAAGTTACGTTGGAAAGTTTTCAACATAATTTGCTGGTGATATTGGGAGCGGGATTTAGGTAAATCCTAGAAACTACTACGTAATGTATTTGTAATATTATTATCAAGTAATAGCTTTTGGTAACGGAGATAACAATGTTATTAAAAGAGAAAACTTGTTATTAGGTACTGTTGTGTATTTTATAGCTTCATTTTTGGACATACATTTTCTGAACTAAGTTTTTCATTCAAAATTAACACACGAAATGTTTAAATGTTGGTTTGAATAGGTTTATTTATATCTAAAGAGTATATATTGCAACTTAGGTTTTGCTATTACCTTAATCTTTTGATCAAAGAGATTTCATTACAGCTGCTGATCTTCTTTTATTGGTCATACCTTCCATTCTATAATAATTCATCAATTTATAAACTTATCCTATAAAATAAAGCGAAATACTTCACCTTAAGTCGAACGCACAAAAATGTTGCGTCAGCAGAAAATTCGCATAAACATGTTTGGACTTCGGGTCAGTATGCTAAGGCTGCGATCACGAACGATTTCACGGGAAACCTTTAAGAATATTCGTTCAAGTACGATAAGCCCGTTACAAATTCAAATACTCAAATGATAAAAGCATTTTTGATCTCGATTTTTGTTGAGATCTGTAAAATTTCATATTTCTGACTTTGTAGATAAGATTATGGATTTAGTTGATTCAATCAAGGAGCTTGCGAGGGCTGTAAGGGGTCTGAACTAACAACTGTTCTTAATCCACTCTATCTGAGTTCGAATGCCGCCCAAAAGGATTGGATTACCTTTATGTACTTTATCGGACTTTTTCTCCTCAATATTGGATATAAGCTCTCGAGATTCAACACCACTTTTGTTTTCTCCGTTTTTTGCAATGTCGTATTACTTTATCTTAGTCACAGTTGTAAACGTTCTTCTAGGTTTAAAATCAAACTTTTGTAACATAAAATCTTTTTTCACATTACCGAATTTTGTCACCCAACATCGAAAATATCCATTTCTCCTGAACTGTAAGTGGCAAAGTTCCATGCAATCGACGACAAATTTATAAGATCACGTGTTCCTATCCAATCTAAGAACAAAACGTTTAAAGAGAATAGTTTAGTTGCAGCAGCGGATATTGTGAGGAGGCACCAGTACCCTTTATGCCTTTTATATCCTCCCCGTCACAAACATTTAACACTGACTTCCAGACAGTAATATCGAGACTTGGACAGATAAAATCTTGTGAGTTTGAAAGAGTTTCCTTTATTTGCGAGGGCAAATGGACAATTGCATGAGAAGGTATAGGTGCAGGAATGAGGTTCTGTTCAAAAAGTTTTCGATCTAGATTTGTCTGTAATGAAGGTGGCAGAGGCGAATTTTCTTTTGTGAATTTCGTGAAAAGTTTGCTGCACTGAGTTAATTTGATATTTAGATTGGATTTTATAATGAAATTAGGTGTATAATTTAAGTTCATTCAGTAATTTATTGGATACCTAGTAGAGAGTTGTTGGTAAGACGTAGAAGTTTTTTTTTAATGTACGTATCTATATAATTATTTTAATTTTGTTTTTACATAGTTGTTGTCCCACTGCAGATCAAAGGCCTTTAATAATTTACTTATTCTTCAGTTTTCGTTGTCAATTCTGTCCTCAGACTCCTACATGATACTAACATTATCAAAATCATCACCCTAAATCAAATTATGCCTACCCTACACATAAATTGGCCTCAAAACTGCATCCTTATTCACTTTGAAGCTACCAGGAGCGCAATGGCAGGAGAAGACAGCCGTCATTCTGCTGTAATAGAGATAATTGCATTTAAGTACGGGACACGGGGAAGCGTGGTCTACGTGCATACGTAACTCACTTTGCACTGTTTAAAAGCGCTCGTTCGTAACAGTTCTGTGGTTATTTTTATGAGATTTTCTTGGATTTGCAGTTATTATTTTGTGCTGGAAAATAAAACGTTGTAAATGCAAGAAAGATTTTTGGAAATGTTTGATTTTTAGTTGGTTTGTTACAAAAATACAGAACAATTTTTTGGAATATATGTTTTCATAATAACTTTTGAAATGTTTTTGAGGGAACAGCAAAAAAACACAGTGAGACACATACGTGAACAACAAAAATGAGATTGAAGATTAGCAAGACCAAATATCGAACGCATATCAATGGAGCTCTACTGAAATTGGGAAAAAACAATTACTAGTTTGTAGTTAGTTTAATAGCATCTTTATCTTCAAAATACACAGTCCAGTTTAATTATCTACACAATAATCTAAAAAAATAAACTATATTTTAATTGTCAACACCATCAACATTCCACATCCTGGAGACAGGCAGCAACAATTACGTCTCGTTCATTTGAACTACGCCCTCCACAAAAGAAATTACTTCATTCTTTCTAAATTTCAACTCTCCAAGTTGTTCAGGGGCGTCTAACGGGAGGGAGTTATTTATCTTCGCTCTCAGTATAATAGAATTTAATTAAGTTAGGTGCGACATGCTTCACGCGGTAGGAATTTTGCGAACTTGCGCCAACTCGATACACGGGAGTTCTTGTCGTATATGGAAACAGCGGTTGTATTTATAAATAAATATTGTCATACAGATATGAAATTCGGTTTTGATGACCTACTTTTCATTTGAAAGTGAAACGCAGTAGAAAGTTTTTATATCCATGTTCAAACGCAAAGATTCTACTGGAAACATTTGGGCATCTGATCCCACTGCTCACGCAAATATAAAGAGAGATGATGCTAAAAAGATCTTATTAGTTGATCCCGATTCTGATGATGCGTAATTTAAAGTCACACATCTTTTATGTTCGCACACTTAATATAATATGGAGACCACGTTCATCACCACGCCAAGTAGATTCATCATGTGCACAAAATTTAATCAGGTTCGGACTCACAGAAACAATACCAAAATATCGAATAGTGAAATGAATTCAGTTTCAGAATTATCAGTCTACGAAGTTCCTTATTTCGACTCGATACGGATAAAAGAAATAAACAAAGCAGCAGCCAGTTCGAGAGACATCGCAAAAACAAAGATTCGAACTGGATCGCCGTGTATTGAACATTTTTGACACAATTTACCTGTTTCTCTGCTGCCATTACAAAAGGTATATTCGGAGTTCATTGGGAAGCCAGTGGAAATTACTGGTAATAAAAGGATAAAGAAAGATTTGTGTGTCTGAAGCATATTTTAAGAATTGTTTGGGAATCAAAAGAGAAAAATATGGTCTTCTCATTGATGAGTTTATCAGAGAGCTGTTCATAAATCATAATTTTTTTTTGGTTAAAACTTCAAAGGATAATTTTAAGATTTCAAAAAATATATCGAGAACTTAAGAAGTCTTACTATTAGTAATGAAAATGATGAGTTTTGGGATCTTACTCGATGCTGAGTTTCTTTATTGACTGTCACCATAAAAGAGACTCGAGAAAAAGAAAGTTACTGCTAATTTAGCCGTTAGTTTGCACTGATACTGCTTAGAATTTATAGGTCATATTAGTACACTAATATATTGTATCCGATTATTTGGCTCAGCTTACACCTTTGGGAGTCCAAAGTTGGAATTATATCCGCAACTATATTACATTACGAAACAGTCAACTAATCTATTTAGAGCTAACAATAGTATTAGGACAATTAGTATTAGTGAAGAAGACGAATGAAAAAGATTGCATGCAAAAAAAATCTTCCCTTAAGGAGGGAAAATATGTATGAAAGTTTGTAAGTAAAGAATTTTAGACATTGCGAATGATTTGTTTTGACGTTTATAGACAATCATCCCCTAGGGAGTTAAAAATCCTTACTAACTCATCATCGCTCAGCCCGACTTTCACCATTGCCAAAGACGCCTTAGACCTACAAGTACTATTTTTTTCGAAATTCCCACAGGATAAGGAATAAAGAGGATTTATATTTTCGCTTTAAAGTTCCCTTCAAAGGCATGCAAGTTGGTAATTTTCCTTTTATAAGCAGTTCGAGAAGACATTGATTACCTAGATTAACACTGTAAGTCTTATGGTACTTTTAATCCCGGTAGTACGTTTCCGTGAGTTATTTTCCGACATATAGGGGGGTGAAGCCGCGGGCAAAAGCATTTAGAAAATAATTCAACATTAATAATTTGTAGCAACAGTACAACCAACTATGCAAATGAAATTATCAGTACTTATACTAACTATTTAGAAATGAGTATATAAGAGGAAGTTTGAAAGTGGCGCCAGTGACAGAAAAAGAAATCGTTTGACTTGGTATGGGCATGTGATGAGGAGGGACGAAACGCATGTGACTAAAAGAGTGATGAATATATATGTTGAGGGATGGAGAGGCAGAAGAAGGCCAAAGAAAAGATGGATGGATTGTGTGAAGAATGATATAAAAGAGAAGGGAGTGAATGACAGCGTGACGGTTGACAGGGGAGAATGTAAGAAGAAAACGTGTTGGGCCGATCCCAAGTAACATGGGCAGGACGAAGATCATGATACTTACTATAGTAGCTTAAAGTCTACCATTAATCTTAAAGTACTCCATTAAAAATTCCTCACGCTATACCCAAGCAAAAAACAAAAAGTATCCTAACAAAATCTTCCCCACTTTAATCACAGCTTGATCGAATTTCCTCTCCGCAAAGTTTCAACAGGAAAGCGGAAACTATTACGCTTTACATAGCTGTTTACATAAGGTACTTTACACTTAGAGGACAGTGTTTGCTATGTGCAGCGAGCAATGTATATAGTTCCTGCCTTTTGATAGACTGCTCTTAATTAGAACATGGGGATTTTCTTACATGCTGATCAGGAGACTTGAACAATGGTGTCTGTTGCTTGTCACGAAAAGTTTTGATGTTGGGAAAGACAAGGATATTGTTATGAGAGAAGATAATTAAAATTATATAGTTTGGTTTCTATAAAAAGTACCTAATCGTTTGTAGTAATTATTATCTGTCTTATTTTTTTTGCAGGAGGAGAGGAGCTCGTGGCTAAGTAATAACAGCCGCACGGGTCGATCCGTCAGGTTAACCTACGCTTGCCGGGGTTGGTCAGTGGATGGGTGACCATCTTTACATATCGAGATTCCTCCGTGCCTCGGAAAGCACGTTAAGCCGTTGGTCCCGGCTGTTATTCGTGGATCTTTGACAGTCGTTACGGGTTGTCAGAAGCCCGAAAATCTGACAACCAGTCTTACCAAGGGGTATCGTATTACCCAGTTACTGGGTTGTGGAGGTTAGACAGGCAGTCGCTCCATGTAAAATACTGGTATTCAGCTGCATCCGGTTAGACTGGAAGCCGACCCCAACATAGTTGGGAAAAGCCTAGGCAGATTGTTTTTTTTTTTTTTTGCAGTCACACAGACTGCAAAAAAAAGTCACAAAGACATAATTCAAAACTAGCATTAATTCAAGATCCGGAAAAGAAATAAAGCAGAATCATATAAAAATTGATAGTAATGGAAAACATTTTATTCGTTGCATTTAAAGCTAAACTTCATCAATCCCTAATTTCAACTCACCTGAAATCCGTATATCGAAAACGCGCACTCTATATATCTATCGCCCTTCCATCTCACCAGAGACGACCTGATTACCCAATCGCAACCTAATTTCCAAAGCACGATTACAAGAGCATTCGTACAATCAAACAAGCGAATGAGCGAGTAATTATCTTCAACACTTTCACATCTGAACTGAAATGCAAGTCAAGCGTTGTATGTGCGACGGCGTAAACACGCGTACGTACTAACCCGATTAGATACCCCCGTACACCCCCACACAACTCACACCCCCAACGCACCCCGGACATGAAACCGCGCTAATAAGGAACACTTCACTTGTAATTTCCCATTTGTTTCTATTTACAACTTGTGAAGTGTTGCGCTGGATTATATTTTTTATGGATTAATTGTGGTAGGAAAGGGTTGAGATTTTGAGTTTGTGTACGGATTTATTAGGGTTCATTTTAAGGTTTTGTGTGTGGGCTGTGCAAGTTTTTAGTGTTTGTTAATTGAGTGCGTTCTATTTGGGACACGAAAGGACTACATTAATGTTATCGTTATTTTAGTACTTGTAGCTATGAGAGCTAGAAAAGATTTGGTGCCTGATGAATTGTAGCTCATATTTTAAATTTCTATAGTAAAAATAAAATACACCCTACCAAAAATTAACTCCATAACCATTTAAACCTCCACACACGATCAAAATTCATAAGAAAAACCATACATTTTCCAAAATGGGTGAAACCTTATAGGTACTGAAACGGACCGAAACGTCATAAACAAAGACAGCTATTGAAACACTAAACCGTTTTGGCAGTAAACGGAAGGCTTTGAAAGAGGTCTTGACAAAAGTCGATTCTCTCAAAGGCGCCATACGGAACCGCGTCACGTATATCGCGTACGCCGGTAACGTGGCGCCGATAAATGATTATTGCTATGGTGAACGGGCCGGTTTCTAAACCACTGAAACCTTATGAACCTATTTCGTGGACGCGAGTTGGGTTCAATTGGAATGGACGTCGAATTCTGGATGCGGTTTCAGCGTAGTTTCAGGGATCAATTTTATTTGCTTATCACTTAAATATGAATAATCATTTTAACAACTTAGTTTGACATTAAAATGTTATTGGTATAATGTTGTTGAAAATAATTAAACTACAAATCAAATAAATTATCTTAAGTGATATCTATAGTAATGATCGAACGACTTCAATAAACAAGATAGATAAACATAAACATATGAGTATGATTGTCCATTAACTTAATGGTAAAGAAACTTATGTAGCGGGTACCTACACTAATTTATTGGTTGTTAAAATCGAAACTATAAGTATATGGGAAAATACTGGGCTATCAAAAGTATCCAGGCAACAAAAAGGGCTGGAAACAAAGCCGTTTCCATTCACAGTATCAATGGCTTGCACAACATAGTCCAATATGAGGACAAAACAATCGTCACATCCCATACACCTTTATGTAAATAAGGCTCACTTTATGACCAACCAAATACAGCACATATTTTCCACATTTACTACGTTTCAACTTTTTTTTAAAGTAACAGAAAAGGAAAAATCTGAGTAAATTGAAAGAAAAAGGTCATGACAATGTTTCTTTGATTTGCATTTCGAGATTTTAAAAAGGGAATTTGTATTCGCTTGCAGTTTGATAAAAAGTGGTTGCTATGGAGACATGGAATTTAATGACCCACGTTTGCTGAGTAAGGCAATTTAATTTAATATACTCGAAAGTAAAGACCAAAGGGAGAGAGCAAACAAATAATAAGATGTATTGCTAACGTCTGAGTGGTCGCCTTACCTCTACAAATGTGGGTATTTTTAATGTGTTTGTCTAAAGTCTGAGAGTGGATGCAAATTCAATTAAGCTATGTGATAGTTTGAATACTAATTCATATTGCAACAAGCATATTATATGCTGAAATGGAAGTTATTCCATTCAAAATGTAGGACTAGATGATAATAATTTAGATGAAGATACCAAATAATTATAGAAACAATTTGAAAACCAATAACCTTTTTGTATTCAAAATACATGCGCTTGCAACATTTCTAAAAGTCTTACTTGATGTTTATCGTAATGATAGATATACTTAAGTTGTAATCAAAAACGTGAACGTGGGTGCTCTTTTCTCCATACAAGAAGATACAAACGCTCTCGCCTGTTTTCTTTCTGGTTAATGACCATAAAGCAATGATTTTTCACAGAAATATAAATATCAGCTACTTGTATGCCTCTATGTTTTCCTTTTTGATGATATATTATTTTTATAAGAACTAGAACCCTCCCAAAAAGCTCAAAATTGCCTATTCAGACCGCTGTCAACAGACGCCTAGTGTACCAATTTGACAAGTATTAACGAAAAAAGAAAAACATAGGGGCATAGTATATATCCTTCTTATTCAGTTTATGAAATATCTTTTAAATTGGTCCAATATTGGAGGTGGAAATAGGCGAGAGCCAAACCTCGAAATGTGACTTTTTACATAGGCTATTAAAGTTCGTCGGATCAGCAGTTGTCCTTATCGCACGAATTCGAGGGCGAAGCACTCGCAGAGCGACAGCAATACATTCTTAAAATACCTAATTTTCAAAAGTCTGGCCACCCGCCTTTCCTCTTAAGAATAACATTTTAAATTTTTAAACGAAAAACCTCCTAAAACTAATGAAACAAATTACACGGGACGACCTAAAAAAATAAACAAAAGCGCACAACAAATAAAACATCCGCTTATTACAGTGGCAAAACGTGGCCGTACTCAAGTTTTATCAGCTGTGAATTTCTCTCATAAATATTCGATTGGGCGCCGTGCCCCGGGGCTTGGGGCGACCCCCTTTGTAATATTGAGATTCATAATTTGACCCACAACTAACTTAGCGATCCGTTGAATTCCTGAAAGACTAATAAGGCAATATAAATAGAGTCTAGACCTAAGCATTGTGTTGTTTGAGAAGTTTTGAGGTGAGTCGACAGTTTTTCGGTAGATACTATTACTGCAGAGTTGTGGTATTGTAATTTATTATAGGTGCCTCGTCTTTACATTATAATTATATAATGAATGTATACAAAATATTGTAAAACATTTTAAAACCGTAACGGTAGAGTTTCTTGCACATTCTCCTCCATACAAAACTGGAAGGGGTGACTAGAATCAATTCCATTTTTTTGTAAATTTTGATATTCGAAATTGCCCTCTAAGTTCCTATTTGAAATGGACGTTTACTTATGGTTCACATTTAAATTGGTTAGTACAACGTTTAGGACAAAAATTATGTGGAAATAAAAATAATCAAAATGACGTGAAGACAACTGAACATAATATAAAATACAACTACAATGCAAAATTGCCTTGCCATGTAGTTTGATTTTGATTTTCGATACTGTGACCCGTCTGAAGCCGTTTTTATACAAAACCTTCGTTATCATGTTCCGGCGACTCCTTTAATTTTGATTCCTTTGCTTTCGCATCGCAGTCTTTTATTCCAGCCTCTGCTTTCAACTTTATTTCATTTAGTACCTATATTTTCTAGAAACCTACAAATGGTTTCTTTTCGTCGCTGCCGAGAATTAGGCCATTTTTTACCGTTTGATTGAAAGCGTCAAAGGAATCAATCTGTTTTGTGAATTCGTAAAATTAGAATGGATTCAAGATTTCTTTTGTTAATCGTCGTACAAAAGAATATTAACAATTAACTTTTATCCTTTTATGATTCTTCAGCTTCATCTTTGTGAATATCAGGTCTATTAATAACTAATAATAAGTTACTTTGGCGAAAGTGTTTGGGTTTTCTGCACGTGTTAACAAGTTTAAGACAAGGATTTATTTATTTATTTTTATTTTATTTTATTCTAGCAGCTTTATTCTAACTGGTATAGTATGTCTACTGGTATTGTAGTACTTCATTTAATTTTAGATTTTTCCGTTCAACTGTTTGGTTATGCTATTTTAATGCTCAATCTGTTTTTAACCCCTCAAGTGTCGAATGCACCCCATGTGTGCATAAGAAAAACCCTTTTTTTGTTCGGTACATAAGCTTATATCACATATATATAAATGTAAAAAAACATCATCCGATGGAAAACCAATCAAATCATTAGTTGTGAACTTATGGAGTTCACAGCTAACCTCCCCTCCCCCCCCGCGTGTCAAATGCACCCCAAGTGTGCAAAAGGACAAAACTTTACATAATATGTATATAAGCTTAGATCACGTATATATAAACGTAAAAAAAATCATCCGATGGAAAACATATCATTATCAGTAGTTGTCAACCTATGGGGTTCGCAACTAACCCCCAACCCTCCCCACTCGCGGGGGTTTTGGGTCTAAAATCAGCCAAACTCAGATACTTGAGGGGTTAACCGACGAAACAAAACAAAAAACCGGTCAAGAGCGAGACGGACTCGCGCACCGAGGGTTCCGTTCCGGTTTCTGAAAAAGTGTGCTATTTGGAGACATCGTTTTATTTTTCCTGTAATCTTTACATAAACTTCTATCACATAAATTTAAGATTTTTATCTTTGCAAACTTCGGAGATAAGGGGGGGAGGAACGGTATTTTTTTTTTACATTTTTCATCAAAAGCCGAAAACTGTGCGGCCTAAAAAAAAAATTAAAAAATGGTTGAGAATGTGCAAACTGCGCTCTTTCATATGATACCCCACATGCCCTAGTAACCCCACTTAAAATTTTTAAGACCCTCTTTCAGTCCCTTTAAAAAAAAATATATAAATATTTTTACTTCTTTCTTACTTGCAAAATAATTGGGTTGGGTCTTGAGATATCCAGCTGTGACAGACAGACAGACAGACTGAGTCACACCATAAGGGTTCCTTTTTTACCATTTTGGTAAGGAATCCTAAAAAGCAGGAGGTTCTCAAGTCGACACGTATTTATATTTTTTTTTTTTTTTTGGATGGACGCATAATTTTTTACAGAGTAGTCGGATTTGAAAAATTTTTGTTTTTTTCGATAGGGTGTACCTCACAGTTGGTCCCATATGAAAAAAATATTGACATTGCTTGGGTAGTTTTTGAGTTAGCTTCAATATTAAGTATTTTTTCACCACTTTTTATATGGATGATGTTCATGCAGGTAGTGGTATTAGAATTTGTGTGAAGTAGGTACCACAGCTAAAAAGAGAAAAATAAAAACTTTTTTTACAAAAAAATACAACCGACTTCCAAAAACAACACTACAAAGAGAAACATAACTTTAATTTCCACCAGACGCCGACTTCCGAAATTAAAGTTATTTTTCACTTTGTGTTGTTTTTGAAAGTCGGTTGTATTTTTTTTTGTAAAAAAAAGTGTTTTCGTGTTAATTTTCCGCCACATACACAAAAAATATTCATAGATATATCTATAATGAGATGCCATAACTCACCTGTCGTTTCTCCTGAACTCAATAAAATTCTGTCGTAAAATTGTACAGAGGAATGACGTATTCGTAATGCATGAGTTCCCGTCGCCTTGAGTTCAGTCAGAGGCGCTGTCACTCTAATACTTGAAGGCTTTTGAAATTAAATGTTGAGGGATGAGTGAGCATAAAGCAGTAAATTGGTTCAAGAGTAATGAGCAGATTAAAATTAACAAACAATGTAATTTTTATGAGCTGGATTTTTGCTTTGATTTAGTAATTAAAGATAATAGCTTCAAAGTAGCAGCTGCATTTTATATAGCTTCGTAATTAAATTGAGCTTCTAATGAAAGTAGGTATTTGCTTATTAAATTAGGGTTTAAACTCTATGAATAAGTTATTTTCTGCTCTTCACGGTACGGGGCAGGATTTAGACTCGAATTTTTCCTTCGGGCGCTTAATAAATTGTGATTATATCTATCGGTTGTCATGGTATTGGCATGTGATGCGGAGGAATGAGGAAAATGTCGTCAGGAAAGTTTTTGAGTATGAATGTCGAAGGCTATAAGAATAGGGGAAGACCAAAGAAACGATGGATGGACTGTGTGAAAGATGATATGGGGTGACTACCGAGTGACGACTAATAGAGAAGTATGGAAAAAAGGGACATGTTGCGCCGACCCCAAATAGATTGGGATAAGGGCAGGAGAATGATGATTTTGTATAACCTAGTTTCAAAGAGAATCAAAGCTGTGATAAAATATCGACGGTGAAAAAACAAATACTTTAACTTTGCCTAGTCTCATAGTTAAGAAAAAGTTATGCATTTAACAAAAACGTCCCAACCCTCGATCATGTTATATTTCCAGATATCAAAAAGGACATACAACCGCTACGCTATTAAAACTTTATTCGGCATAACTTCAATGTTTTACGAAACTGGCCTTCCAAAATTGCCTCTCAGACGAACGTAATAGGCGACATTCTGGGACCTGACAATCGGCAGAAGTACTTAACGAATAGTTTCGCGAGTCAAAAGCTTGTTGGGTGATGAACTCATACCTGCTCGAAACTGGCTTAGCTTGAGCGATGAGAGCTGAGCGAGCGAAGTTCAACTTGTTAGTAGAGATTTAAACGAATTTACGCTGATGGTGGAATGTTTCAGCTCTTTATGTGGAGCGTTTGGGACGACTGAAACGTTCTCGACTGTTAATGAAAGTTGGAACTTTCATATTGTCAGTACTCAAATGGCAGTGTCTAGTTCTCATTTTGAATGTTACTAATTAGGTGATTTTAACAATGTTTTAAACAATTTTAAACAATGGTGGTATTAGAACACTAATTTTAAACAACGGTGGTATTAGAAGACTAATTTTAAAACCTAGCAATAGGTATGATGACTAAAATTTTTTTGTCCGTCATGTTGATTATTAAAAAACATTGGACACGTATTTTTTCTTTTTTACGTAAATAAAAGATTACGGTGATACATTAAGTTACATATGGCATGACGTCACGTCTAGCTAGATTTTATACGTAGAAGTGACGTAGCAAGCCCCCACTCTCCAACTTTAATGCATTTAATGCGTCTTATCTAAGGATTTTTTCATTAATAAGATAAAGCAAAAAATACGTGTCTGATATTTTTTTATTGTCTGACTGACGGACTAAATAGAATTTCTTTTTTTTACCCAGGCATCATTCCCAATAATTTTTATTTTTATTCTAAACTAACGTGTCTGATATTTTTTTATTTCTATTCTGTCTCAAAAAGGTATCGTATTCCATCAAAACCACATTCATTAACAAAACGTCCAATGTCCACCTAAAAGTCTCCAAAAACGCATAATCATTACTCAAAACTCACACAATAAAGCATAACCACAACAGGCATTTGTCAAGCGATAAAAACAAAAAGTAAGCCATCGAGAGTGGCTCCGAAGCACCACCTAGGAGGCGTGACCGGCCAATTTGGCGGAGGAGTCTCGAGGGCCCAAGAGTAATGCCTCTGACGTCCACATAAGCACCATGAAATTTATCGACCTTACGTGCCGGACGACCAAAATAAAAACAAACTCGGCAAGTGTCAAAGTTCGTTTTGGAGTTGCCAGCGGTTTTTATATTCAATTACTGTGGGTGCTGGGAAATTTTTGGGAAGTGTACCGAACTCGTGCATTTGGGTAAGTACGCGTATTTACATATGGGATTTATAGTTGGTGATGTTGGTGGGCTGCATAAATTGTAATGTTTTTTTTTTTTTGGGTGTATAATGTGAACTGAACAATGTATATTTTATTTTATTTTTTTATTTTCTTTATTAGGGCAACCAACAGCGATACATGTAGTATGTAACAGATTATGTAAATTAAAGAATAGTATGACTAATAATAGGTTCCCTGTATAACTAGGATAAGTTTACAACATGTGAACGGACTCATAATAAATGTTTAAATTCAAAAGGTACAATTTTAGGTATATTACTTAAAGCTAAGTTTAAATTTTAAAGAGAAAAAAAAGTTTGAATATGAAGAGATTAGAAGTTTGTCATTTGTCTTCGTTTCTGGTTTTTACTAGTGTTGTGTGTTACTCCTAATACCTATACTAAACTACCAACCAGTACGTTTTACCTTTGGAAAGTTTAAGGTTGGAAGGATATTTTATGGTCATCTTTCACACAAAGAATGGCACCTATGTCATATTTTAGTTATAGTCAAAGAACTCATCATTATCTGCCTAGCCTTTTACCAACTATTTTGGGGTCAGCTTCCAGTCTTACCGGATGCAGCTGAATACCAGTATTTACATAGAGCGTCTGCCTATCTGACTTCCACATCCAGTTACTGGGTAATACGATATCCCATGGTAAGACTGGTTTTCAGAATTTCGGGCTTCTGACGACCTGTAATGACAGGAGGGACCTACGGCTTAACGTGCTTTCCGAGGCACGTAGGGGTCTTGGTATGTAAAAATGGTCACCCATTCACGGACCAACCACGGCAAGCATAGCTTAAATTGGTCGAATGACCCGTGCGGCTGCTATTACTTAGCCACAAGCCCCTCTGTAGTTACTGAACTATACCCAAAATTGTGAAAGATGACCATATCCGACATGCATCACAAGAAAGAATATCATCAAAACAAACAGGTCATCCATTTTCTTCAATGACTTTTATGACGACCACAGTTGATAGATTCGTGTTTTATACCGTCTCTAGATCAACAGAAGAATAACTTCTCTATCGGTACATAAAATTCATTGATAGATGCTTCTGTTTCAACTGATTCTGCAGTTTTGGTAAAACTATCTACCAAGTTTATGGATTCTTCCAGCACGTATTTCTATCTCTCTCATATATCGTCTTCATGAGAACTTAAATAATGTAACATTCAAAATGTGAGTGAGATGTATTGATAGAGTTCCAAGCAATCTATTTGTAACTGATATCATCCAGGGCTCAAAGTTTGAAACAGTGAACAATTTGAAACATACTGTCTTGGTAACGTTAAAAACCCAGTAACCTTAGGTTTGATTGATTCTGGCGTTCGAATTATTAAGGGGAATAAAGGAGCTAAACGTAACAAAACGCAAGCTTTTTAATGCTTAAAGTGTATTAGGACCTGCTGCAGTAAACAAAATCAGAAAAACATATGATATTTTTTAGAATATAATTATGCTAGTTAGATACTGTGTTGAAAACATAAGTAATGTGACACGATAGAAAATAATCACGAAGGAAACTATAAAAATTTCTTTTAAGGGTTGAAATCCATACTAATATTACATGCAATCATTCTGATTTTACTAATGTAATAGTGTTATACTTTTAGTCCAATGCATAGAATTTTTGTAAACGGTTAATTGCTTCATATTTTGAAATACCAGCGTTGCGTCATCGCGCTTCTCTTACTTTTCTGTGCAGTTCGACAGTGACTGCGCTTTAGGTCCTGTAGTCCTCTTAATAGGTACAGATAATATTTCTGTCAAAGATACTTTGATAGAACAAAATAAAAAAATAAATGATTAAAATAATAAAGGTAAATATACTAAGAATAAAAAGAGAACAATTTTTAATCATTGGATTTTAACGCACAAAAAATATAAGTAGTTGCAAAGAACCCCATAATTGTAGCACCAAATAAGAATGTAAGAGAATACGAATATTATAAAACAAAAGGCATTTGAAATATTCATTCATACATGCAAACTCATAAGCATAATGACTCCCAATTTCCATGTAGACCGTATGAAGAGTAATCCGGAATAATTCTAGCAATAAAAGTTCCATTATCACTCTTCTATCGAACCCTAAAAATTTTATATACACGCCTTCCATCGGCTTATTATTTACTAATGTGCATGAAACGTCGCTTTTTATACCAGCGATGTACAGTAAACGGGGCATTGCTACGGCTTATGAAAGTTTTCATATCGACTTTTATCGTGACATACAATTTTATATTGCAGACGTTTTACACATCTACTAATATGATGGTGGCTATCATATTTTGAGTCTTTATTCGTTGATTTTGGAGGAATGAATTTCTGTGTGTTACCAAACGTTTTAAGAATAAGGTTTTATTGGGATAGTAGATTTAGATATCCCAATATTGTCCAGTTCTTTATCTTATATTCAATCAAAACAGGGTGTTCCCATTGTCAAGGTCGTCTTTAATACAATACATTGCAATTCAAACAACAGAATGTAGTAACTTAATGAACATAAAACTACACAAAATTTAATACAAAAGCTCCAACCAACACTCACTAACTTACAAACTAATCATAAACAGTGCATAGAGAAAACTGAATTTCTCCAAGAAAGTTGAAATAATATCTATGATGGGAGTAAAATCGCAAAAATTCAAGTTCATGCGGCACGTCTCCGGTACGGACAGACCGCCCCTTGCCCGCCCTCGGCCACCCGCTAGTGTTGCCAGCGAACATATGCTGCGGGATTTACATGTTTTACGGGATAGAATAGAATATCTTGAAGATGGCGTCAGTTTGTGCTGCGAATTATTTGTGACCTTTAAAATGTAAAATTTGTTAACTCTTTTCGAATGTTAAGAAAATTTTGTGTAGATCGAAGAGTCATAAACATAATTGATAAAGCAGTAATTGAAAAAAGATTGTGAATTAGATTAAAACGATATAAATTATCTTCTGATATACAAATACACAGTGAAAAGTCAAAAATTCTAACGACAGCTGAATCATAAACCGATTATAAAAGTCATCCAAATAAATCACTATGAAAAAGTATATCGTATTAATATTTGTATCTAAAACCCGGGACAGCCTGGGGCATTCCGGGAACTTGGCATCACTACCGTCCGCCCCGCACTTTTATCGTCGGATAATTGAATTTCCGCACTCCGCTACAAACAGGAAGTTCCGCTGGTTTACGTTCAGCGTTGAATATTGCATCCAACGCTGATGGAGTTATTATTTTCAATATGGCCGATTAACCCTCTTGGTTGGTGCTTGAGATAATTGAACTGTGAACTTTGGTCAACAAGGTTTTCTAGAGGATATGTAAAGACGAAATCTTAGTATATCGTCAAAATAGAAATATGAAGCACAGTAAAAGCAGGGGCTCACCAACAAAAAAAGTTCAACATGTAATATTCTGTCAAAAATCAGCGCATAAATTTATTAACTGTAATTATTGTATATGTTACATATCTAATGTGTGAACCTTCTTTACCGGTTCTTCATGCAATGTGCACCTTTCAGTCAAGTTTGAGGTGCAATGTGATAATTTTAGTCGTTTGTGGATTATCATTACAATGAGCTGTTTTTATACTGTTCTGAATAAACCAAATGAAATAACGCATATAACGAATCGAATGGCATAGTTAGTAAGATTTTACGAAATATGTCGACGTCCCCTTTTTTTTCCTGTAGGTACTTGTACATAATTGCATAGTGATTTGATAATAGCCAGTCCTTAAATCTAAGCAACAATTTTACTTGTGCACTTATTAATAGAAGAAATCTTAATTTATATTATTGAGTCATTGACATCATTATTTAGTTCACATCACATGACATAAAGTGATTTAGATATTCCGTACAAGCTTTCACCGCAATGGCTTCTCTAGTAAATTACCGAATACACCCGTAGCCAAGCTATTCAAAATGGCCCACTCTCCATTATTGCTCTTCCTGTAAACATTCTCAGCAGGTGCATCCACTTAAAATACTGGTTTCCTGTATACATTCTAGAAATGTATAAGAACATTTTTGTGATTTCATAGATGTCTAGTGCCATCATTGAAGTCCCGTGCCAATTGCCTCCGAAGCCTCTTTAAATAGTTTTTGATGGCTTTATTCGCCGGGCTCTCTGCTCGCGACTGTTCCTCCCCCTCCAGCCTCCTCTGGCCTCCCAAGGCTTCCGCTCTTATTTACACAAGGAGAACCTTCAAAGTCCCAAGTTGTTCGGTACTTTCTGTGAAGCTCGTCTTTTCAATTTCAGAAGCGAGTAACGGAAAAATGGGAGTTTTTTTTTATGAAGTGAAGTTAGTTTAACCTCATCTTTGTGCAGTTTTTTGTAACACGGTTCGTGTACCGTCTCATACAAAGTAGCTACTGTGGTATGTTGTTCAGATGTTTACTTGTTTTTTATTTGAATAAAACGTAGGTATATAATTTTGGTAATAAATACTTCATAACGAAAAACTATCAGGTACAAAACCTATTATCTGGAGTTTAGACAATTTTTCTATATTTATCTACAAAATAAACTAACAATATACAGGGTGAAATTGATTTTATGGGCAATATTTTAAGAGGTCATTGTACTCATCATTATGAACAACTTTTACTATGGGAACAAACCTGAAATCGCGAAAAAAAAACAGCTGTTCCCTTCATTTTGACGAGTTATGCTGACATAAATGTAGGGAATAGATGAATTTTTTTTTCGCGATTTCAAGTTTGGTCCCATAGTAAAAGTTGTTCATAATGATGAGTACTATGTCCCTTTAAAATATTGCCCATGAATTCAATTTCACCCTTTAGTAGGCAAATGTAACATTACTATAAACCCGCCGAATTATATTCACCCCGGTCAGGACCGGTCAAAATTATACATATAACGACATGCATGTTGTAATTCTTTCCATTCAGATTCATTCATTCACATAAGCTGTCAAACTTTCACATAACCTGAAAATTTCGTTTACCTTGTTCCTCAGAAAGACAGCACCTACCCTTGTTCACTGCGTTCCGCTCCTCCGGGGAGGCTCTTCCAACTATTTGTGAAAAGCAGCAAGTAAAGCTTTGTCAGCGATAGGCGAAGTCGAGTGTTCGTGCTTGACAATACGCTCCTATTCATTTCCGCTAAAACCCACTTTGAGGGTAGTTCAGGTTTGTTAGAACAAACCGACTTTTAAAACGGTGTTCGGCTTTTGTTTAAATCTTACACGTTTCTTGGTTCCAATCTTCACTTTACGGATGCTCTTTTATTTTGTATTAAAGATGTTCGATGTAGTTTTAATCCGGAATAAAGTCTAGTAGAGCAAGATCCCAGGGCCGCCAGACCTTACTTATTTTCTGATTAACAAAATGTATAGGATAGAGTAGTGTTTACTATGTACTTTTACAGTAAATTGTGTCTGTCACACATCCCCCAGACACAATTAACTGTGTCTGGGGGATGTTTGACCGCTACGATTGATCTGGCTGCTTTTAGATAGTATTGAAATAGTTCCCCAGTATAATCACATCACACTATCACACTTCACACTAATATTATAAAGGCAAAAGTTTGTGAGTTTATGTGTGTGTGTGTGTGTGTGTATGTTTGTTACTTCTTCACGCTCAAACGGTTAGGCTGATTTGGATGGAATTTGGTATGTAGATAGCCTAAACCCTGGATTAACACATGGGCTACGTTTTATCTCGGTATTCGCGGGTGAAACAGCGGGGCGCAGCTAGTTATATAAAAATTAGGACTCAAACAAAAAGATGACGATGAAGATGACAACATTTTTTGCGAGATTTATAGCGTCTGGCGGAAAAAATCGCTAACAGGAAGTGTCTGACAGTATTGATTAATAATTATTAACAACATTGTATAAAACATACATAAAAATCAGCAGTCACACTTTAAGAAAAGTGAGTAATAATTTTAAGTAACGTTAGTACCTGATACCTGAAAATTGGCCGTCGGCCCAAGCTAGTATGGTATGGTATGGTAGGTAAGAATTTTGTAATTATTTTATGTTTTATTTATTATAGGTATATAAATAAAATACCTACACACACGTACACGTTGCAGTATAAAACTGATTTACGTCCGTTACCTCACACTTGGTCCAGTTGAAAACCAGCGTCAGGCACTAGTTGTCTGGCATTTTTGCTGAACTGGGCCTTTTTGGCACAGCCGTGAGGCACACATTCCTGCATTGTAATTTTAATGTTTTTGATATCGCAAATGTTGATTTTTAAATTTATTTACTTTTTATTGTTGCTTTTTAATATGCTGTTATTATTTTTTAAATAAATGTTTTTTCTTTCTTTCTTTATAATTCTATCGATTCGTATTCTAAAAAATCACAAGCATATATATGCCAGAGTGGGTCAGTTAATTGCTATAACTGACTGTTTGACGTCCAAAGTACATAATAGCACTACTCTATCCCATACATTTTGTTAATTCGAAAATAAGTTACGTCTGGCGGTCCTAGTATCTCGGACTATAGGTGCTGTTTTACAACCTTGCTTGTAAACCAGCCGCGTAAACAAAATCAACTGTTATATTAACAATGTTCAATCATTCATGAGATGATAATCTCTCTAGCTTATAATCAGCCTCTAACGTTCCCACTGCTGGAACACAGGCCTCCTCTCTGTGAGAGGGTGTGGACCGTAATCCACCACGCGGGCCAAACGCAGATTGGTGGATGTCACATGTCTTCGAATTTTTCAGTTGTAGGACATGCCGGTTTCCTCACGAGGTTTTCCTTCACCGTTTTGAGAGCAGCGGTGATGAAATAAAATATACAAACTAAAGTGTCTGCCTGAATTTGAACCCACGATCTACAACTCGTAAGACGGAACCGTTATCCACTAGGCCACCACTGTTCTAATCCTTGGTAATCCTATTATGTACTACCAAAAATGTATTCCACATGATTGAAACGCGACCCATTTCCCACATTAATGTAATTACGTCATCTATGTAATTAGATATATATATTTAGACGATAAAGCTGAGCTGTATCAAAGGGCCCCTTTGACTATTCAGTTGTGCCCTCCCGAATGAGAGGTACAATAATCTGACCGATGTCTGACTGCATTTACCGGCGGACCTATCAAAAAGTTCCAGTCGTGGCATTATTCGACTTTGACCAATGTCGCGTGCGAGCCTGGGTGGCCCTCCCCTCTGCCCCCTGCCTCCCTCCACGATACGTACAGATGGGCAGTAAGTGAACTGAAAATTGTAGCAATACTTCGTTTATCTGGATGACTTGGTACTTTCAAGGCGTGATGAACGGAAGAATGTTTTGTTTGCGCTCTTGTAAAATGCATAAAGCAGAGTGTTTATAATATTTCTAAGAACGTTACAAATAATATCATGTCTTGCACTTCATAGAGCTAGGCAAAGGAGCATTCTTAGAACATAACACATAACAATAAAAGACTACATTTCTGAGAATCTTTATCCTCGGCGTCTTGTTTTAAACGGTTACTGTGAAATATCTTTTACTAAACCCTTATAAAACAATGTTTTGGTTACTGATGTTTATTTTTTATTATAATTGAATGACCGTAACAATATTGTCTAGATTTTGTTTAGTTGAAAAATATTTGATCTAAAGTCAAATAAAGTTGACATACTGCATACTTTCCTGCCTAGTCCAGTGAATGCGACTCCCTGGCGGAATTAATCAATTTCACTCATAACTAACGATGTCACATATATTAACTTGTCTGTATTGAAGGAGAAATTAATGTTATAGCTTTATATTGCTCTGTAGTGAAGTGTCTGTGAGCTGATCGTTATTGTAGTCTCATGTTATTACTCGTATATAAATTGATACATCAAACTATCGTATATCAATAGCATTAATTGTAATTTCTACATATTTAAATAGTGTTTCTTATGTACATATTTTGGTATTGTGATTGCATCAACGTGTATCAATCTGCCTAGCGTTTTCCCAACTACGTTGGGGTCGATTTTCAGTCTGACTATATGCAGCTGAATACCAGTATTTTACATAGAGCGACTGCATCTGACCTCCACAACCTACTACAGTACCCCTTTGGTAAGACCGGTAGGTAGACTTTCGGGATTCGAATGACCTGTAACGACTGTCAAATATCGACTAATGACAGCCGGGACCAACGGCTTAACGTGCTTTCCGAGGCACGGAGGGGTCTCAATATGTAAAGATACGGACCACGGCTGATAATACGTAACCAGGAGCTCCTCGAATTACAACAAAGCGTAATCCAAAATCTATATAAGAAAGAAAGAAGAGAAAAAGTATTAATTGGGACTCTCACAGGAAAATAATTCCACAAACGAAATAGACACTTATGTAAACCAATACTAAAGATAAAGACACCAGGTATGCCAGATACGCCAAATAACCATCACATAAAATTAGCCTAACCAAAATGTTCTTACCAGCCAAACCGCGGGCAGACGCATCACCAGAATTTCAAAAGATATGTTCAAAATATATTCATTCAAAACGTTTCAATACTAACACGGTAAGCTCACCAAAGTTTCCTGTTTACCAATTAAAATTTCGACTTTCAACCTCCCCACACACCTGAAGGGTAAAGCCCGGGCTGTTTTCCAACTACTAGACACGGCAGTTAATAATTCCCTTTATAGTGAAGTAAGTTGCTTACAAGCTCTGCGGTGTCTAAGTAACTTCGGCACGGCACACATTACGTGGTCTCTTTAAATATTTGCTCGGTGGATTGAAATTATTTTAGCGTAAGGATGAACGGAATTTGTGTCGAAATTAGTTTGACGATGTTTAATGAGGAATTTAGAATCATGTTCATCAATTAATGCTGTATTTGATAGTATTGCAAGTATTCGATATGTGGTCGGATTTGAAATTGGAATTCGATATGGCAAAATATGTTGCGTGTGGTACAAATGATGCATATTTAAATATAGCTGCTTGTGCCGTATGAGCAGCTTTATTTAAATATGCAGTATGTTTAAAATACCGCGTCATGTAGTTGTTGATTATGAGTGCTTGATGCTTATGATAATTCTTGAATGTGTTGCATTTGTGGCTGCTGTTTTACAAATAGGTACTTAAATTATCATACAGTCGATTCACAGTGCTTCAAACCTTGTTTTTCTAACTGATGCTTAACGTCATAAACTTTTCATTCGTACTATCCTTAGATAATATACATCTAGATCGAGCCACCGAGTGGCCGGTCATGAGACAGCAATATAATATTTTTTCTAGGTTATGTGGTATGAGAAATGAAGTTTAACGTAAGAAATCTTCCATGTTTTTGATTGAAACCCATGTCAGTACAAACGCACAATGCAAAAACTGTCCAAAAAAGTTAAATTAATCGACGCAAGATAAATTTTGTAACAGAGAAAGCACTTTGTTTGGCTAACATTCAAAAGTTCGGCAAGCAAAAATACGGCACGCCGTAAGAGACAGAAGATACGATGCTTTGTCTCAATTTTCCTACTAATTTCCTATATATGTGTCTCACTTCCACACTTCACACTGTAATCATGGCAACGTCTAGAGGTTTAATGTCATTGGTACTATCTCTTTGACTGATTGATTAACCATCCCTAACAATGCAGATTCGGCAAATACTTTCATCATAATGCAAAGACAACAAATCAAAGAGAACTGTAATAAAAACTTCTTACAGAATGCAGCACAAATGGAAAAATGAGCGAGAGTAATCCACAATTACACAGCGACATCGGTAAGAGATTCAGGATAAAATACATAATCCTCCGCGCGGGAGGGTAAAGCCGACCGCTCACTGCAACCGCTATAAATAAATAAAATGTGGTTTCAAAAGATGGTTCTATTGTGTTATGTGTGTTAGTGATGGGGTTTTGTTAATATAAAGGCAATAAAGGAATAGGCGTGCATGCATTACTTAGAAAAAATTAAGAAAGGATTTAAGAATAATAAAATTCTAGGTGATAAAAAAATTGTAAAAATGATGTCGTCTGCATTGTGGTGGGGCTTTGTATTAGAGAATGAATGTTTACTTTCTGCTAGATTTGGTCAGAAACATAAATATTTCAAAAACATAGTTATCTGTTACAGCTACTTCACAATTATATACTTTACATAAAATTATAAATAGTAGTTCATGTGACAAACGTAGAGTGCATATGCCTTATTATTCACAAAGACTGGCGGAAACTACAGAACATCACGTACCTACTACAAACTGTGACCTCTGAGTTTGTTTCGCCCTTTCATCTTCATCTAGTTTTTATTAAAAATTTGATTGACGTGTAAAAGTGTTTGTACAAACTTACATAAAGAAATAAAATCATTTATCATTTATTTATCAAAACATGTGCTACATTCTTCTTTTGCTTCTATATGCCTACTAAATAAAATATTCTGAATACGACATCAGACTAATGAAAGTCTTGTTAACAATAAGGACGCCTCTTACAGATAATGTCTGCATTTTTAATGCACTAGTAAGTGGACATCCGTCGTTATTGGTGACGAAGGATACCGTGCCGTTTGTCGAAACTCGAGAGAAGACTCGCGGGAATTCGGCCGACTTCGGATTTACTCCGGTCGGGCCTCGCGGACCCTCGAATGTACTGTCACGCACTCAATTTGTATGGGCTATTGATTTATTATGTAATAGAATTGATGATTTGGAGTGTTATATGACTTTATTAATAGAAAAAATAAGCTTTGAAACTTTCGAATTATTCCTAAATGCTTCTGTCATTTAGAACAATTTAAGAATTTGAGATTCGGTGTAAAAATACTGAAATACGTTCAAGAGCGAGTCGCGGACTCGCGCACCGAGGGTTCCGTTCTTATTTCTGAAAAAGTGTGCTATTTAGAGACATCGTCTTATTTTTCCTGTAATCTTTACATAAACTTCTATCACATAGAATAATTTCAGATTTTTCTCTATGCAAAATTCGGGGATCATAAAAAAAATACCTTTCCCCCCGGAAAGGTATTTTTTTGTACATTTTTCATCAAGTCGAAAATTATGCGGCCTAATAAAAGAAAAATGTTTGTGAATGTGCGAACACCACTCTTTCATATGATACCCCACATGTCCTAGTAGTCCCACTTCGAATTTTTAAGATCCCCTTTCAGTCGCTGTTGCTAAAAAATTTTTTTTTTTCTTATTTGCAAAATAGTTGGGCAAACGTCATCTAAAACTGTTCCAAAGGGGAATGCCTGAAAAATGCTTGAAATAGACAGAAACTACTTACAGTCCTTAATTCTATTTAGAATAAATTAGGTATAATGAAATAATTCTCAAGTTTGTATACCTAGGGTGAAAATATAACGATCTTTAAAATATTTAACTTGATATCCGTCTAATTCCTTCTTATTTTATCATGGAGGTCAGTGTTTATTTGACATGAGTAACCGACATTCAGCCAAACAGGAATCGTCAAATAATCTTTAACGGACTATTTTATAGAATTATTGCACAGTTATCATTCATTTAATATAATTCGAGCTATTTATACCGTAAATCTAATTAAAATAATATATGCATGTCAATATTAATTAAAATCAAATTATTTTCAAAATAGAAAACGTATCGTAGGCTGTATGCATCATAATGTCCTTTGCCTTACTGACACTTTGACATTACTGCATTTAATTTTTTCGATTGTTGATTTGATCGATTCATGGTTTTGCGTTTGCGACTTGAGTTACTAGTATATTACTTTTTAGTATATTTAACGACGACTTTGGCCATTTTTTAAGGATTTTGATTTTAATTCTGTACACGTTACCCATTTTTGAACACGGGCTTAGATTGGACCCGCCGAAACTTCGACTCGGCTTTTTGACGACGGACCTGAACCTGCTTTATATTATACGACGCTGCTATTATTTCGGACTTGTGCCGTGTTTATTTAAAAATGGATAGAAACGTACACTGTATTAATTGCTATCCCGATATTGCATCGATGAGACGTAATCTCGTAATCAGTGCAAAATGATGAAGTAAGTCGTTTAATACAGGCATGGCCACAAGCTGTAAGTACTGAGATTCCCTAGGTGTCGTGCCTATTTATGTTGAACGCACTGACATACAACAATAAGTACATTATGTTTTGTTCTTTTTCACAGGTTGAACAAGACAGTGTTGTTTGTGATGCATGTCTAAGATTAGCAATTCAAACTATCACCGAGACACCAGGAACCAGTCGACCAGATAGTCGACAAGTAGGCATATATAGCATCGTTATTGTAACTGCCTAGTGGGACGGCGACTGTGCTCATACTATGTCAATAATATGGTACTTAGCTGGCCCCGGTACCAATCCAATATCTATCCTCCTGCACAGTTTCTTTATGATATATTAGTGGTTTTTAATGATGATTAAAACATTTAAATGCTGTTTTGTTGTATAATTATTGCCTATTAATTCTTAACCTTGACTTAACCTATATTTTAGAAAAAATGATTGGAACTGGCTTCTACCTAGTTTTTTGATAATTATTGAATTTGTAATGGATTCCCTACGATTTGTAGTGCCATTTGGCGTATATTTCATTGTTGTCCATTTCAAGCATTTTTTTGTGTGGCTGATGGGCAATTCCCTTTCAAGTTGATAGCATTAGTAGTTCTTGAGATATCCAGCTGTGGCAGACGGACGGACAGATAGACAGATAGACAGACAGACTGAGTCGCACCATAGGGGTTACTTTTTACCATTTTGGTACGGAACCCTAAAAAGTATTAATTTCATCTTATTGACTTACAATATAAACAATTTCGTAATTAGTGAGAAATATCTAATTAAAGTCTGCAAAGTTTAATTCTACTGAATTCCTTCTAATGATTCAGCAAGTTCGTTGTTACCAAAGTAAACGTAATATAGGTATTATAAAGTTTAATGTACCTATTGTTTTGTGCACTAGAATTTTATTTACAAAACTATTAAACGCATCGACAGACATGATATCGAAAAGCTATTACAAAGGGAACTTCTTCGTAGAATCACACGTCACCGTCCAGGCAACGAGTGGAGTAATAATATAAATTTTTATACGGAACATATCGCTTCCGTCCGCGACTGTACGACGACATTGTTACTGGCGACTCGAAGAACTAAAGATCCACTTCTATTTTCCGATAGGGCGGGCATAGTATCATTCAACTTTTTTATTATCTCCGAACAGGTCAGTGGACGGTACATTCTGTTTTTATCGATTTGTCCAGTCAAATAATACGGGTACATGTATCTGATCGGACGGCCACTTTTACTGTTGTTGCAAAAACAATGCTTGGATCTTTGCGGAGTGAGTTGCATGGGCCTATGTTTTGGATTGGTTTAAAAGTTTGTGGAAGAGCAACATCTTTGTCGTTCAAAGGATCATTATCTATTATAAAAATTAAGGATATATTCACAATATTAACACCAGAAATAAGGACAAATTACGTGCTCGATTTCATCGGCTTCATAAGGTTCATAACTCATTTGTTGGTCTTGGTATAACTTTTTATTTGCTAGAATTGCCTTTTAATGCGTTTAAAATTAAAGTAAAATCCAATCTTTGTTCAAAGGATACTATTCTATCAACGATTACTTAAACGATAAGAATAGTTGGTCGCTGTGATTACCTCAAGACAATGTTTATGTTATGTTCTTTCTCCAGAATCAGCTTACATAATGACAGGTTATATGAGTTAAGTACTAAAATTGTTTATTTTATTTGACAAAAATATAATTTAATATATTGTGTTGCGTAAATTATTTTGCATAGGTACTATTGTATAGAATCTAGTTCTTCTAACTGAACAGACAGCTGTGCTGCTGGGGAGTTTGTTCCGCTACTTCTTCTTCCCAGCTAAAGCACTAGGAAGTGGTGAAGGGCGGGCGTTTTGTGGGGACTGTCTAAAGCTGAGCGTCCACTGGTCCGCGCCGGCCGCACCGCCCGCACGGCACGCAACGGATTGAACGGATTTGCCGATGGCATGCGTCCACTGTCCACCTGGTCCGCCCCGGCCGGCCGGAACGGATTTGCCGGTGTCATGCGTCCACCATTTTTATTTATTCTGAGTGTTTTTGTTGTTGTCAGTAGACGTCGCGCGTTGTCATGGAGATTGACGAAGATTATCAGTGTTGCTTGTTCGCAAAAGATGACTGCAGTTGCCAGGGGGGTGAAACCATCATACATCTGACAGTAAATATTAAATGTATGGAAGGTGGCGACATCCATAGTTCACGTTTTGAAAACTTTTAATAAAAAGTATACTATTGCTTGATAGATGGAGCTTTTAATAATAATAACTTGCAATAACAAGATGACAGATTGGCACTTGACACAATTCAAATTTCAAAGTTTTTTGAAGTTTCCGTGCTGTCGTTCGTTCGTTACTGCTCATAACTATTTTCGGATTTCTCGAGAGATTTGCATTGATTGTTGGATTTTGTGAGACCTGGCTTTACTGTTAACTCTGTTTTCGACCCTGATACTTTGTTCACCGATTGACCCATAGGCTGCTTCCGTCCCTGGACTTCGTGATACTTTCCTACTGATTGACCCCGCTTTCTCAACCTGCGGTTGTGTACTCGATTTGGATATTGTTGGTTACATGCAGACTAAAAACATGCAGAAAAACGCTATTTTGGATGTGAAAAAAAAAAAAGAAAATATTGAAAAATAGTGGTTAAATCAATTTGTGACTTCTAACCTGCACGTTGCATAAAAATAATAAGCTAGATTTTATTGTTAATCGGGCTATTACAAGAATCATTCATAGTTGGTGCACAGGTGTAAACAGAATTTTATCTGGAAAATTAGCAATTTTCATCGGGGGATAACGTAAAAGTCAAAGCAGAACGCTATTTTAATGTATGTACACATAAACATAGTGTTTACAAAAATAAAAAGAAGTAAATATTATTAAGGGAATTGTTCTTTTATTTAAAATAAATTCCTACCTAAATACAAATAAATACATGGCACCTACCTAGTACCTATATCCATTTGCAATTAAGTATACTGCCATCTAGCGGATAATAGAATTAATTGTCTAGTTGGTATCAGTGCCATCTATTTTTCACGTAATTTACAACTTACATTCAAATGGGGAGCCACACGCAAAGCTGTTTGTAGATGGCGCTCTGAACGACTGTACATTGTTTTACAAACAAATCCATACAATTTGACAAACGTTCGTTATGTCAAATCAATGAAAAAAGGACAGTCGATCATGTGCCACCTAGCGTGATAAAAAGTTAGTTTTCCTCCCCATTCGTAGAGTTGCACATCTATTCCAGGTTATTATTAGTGTATAGTCTATGGCAGTTGCCTCTGCCGTTGACGCGTGCCGCTCATGTCTATGAGCACGAGTCTAAACATTATTATTATTTTTTAATTTTGATAATAAAGCACAACAGAAATGCAGTCAGAAACCAGAAACTCAATTTTGTTTTTAATTTGTTTATACAACATTAGTTTTTGTTTATACTAAACCCGAAAAGGGGTCATTGTACTCATCATTGAAAAAAAAAATCTGCTGTTCAGTACATTTATCTACATCAAACTCGTCAAAATGTACAGCAGATTTTTGTTTCACGATTTCAAGGTTGGTTCCGTAGAAAAAATTGTTCAAAATGATGAGTAGAATGACCCCTTTTCGGGTTTAGTATAAACAAAAACTAATGTTGTATAGACTAGTCTTTATGCATATAAGGTCTAGTCTAGATAAAAAAACATTGTAAATGTTATGCTTCGTCAATCCCTAGAATCAGTAGGATGACACTGACAGATACGATGAGTTCAAAAATGCGTTCCGTGCCGGTGACGTCACCGGCATTCCTTATGACGTCACCGGCACGCATGGCCTTTTTTGCTCATATATGCCGGCGTTTGGTGCGGCCGGTAGCGATAGTGGACGCAGTGCTATATGAATTCATATAGAGCAAACCAAAATCCGTTGCGTGCCGTGCGTGCGGTGCGGCCGGCGCGGACCAATGGACGCTCACCTTTACTGTAATTTCGACGTTCAAAAAGTACTGATTCACAGCCTAATTTGAATAAATGACTTTTGATTTTGATTTTGATTTTTATCATTACCAATTACACAAGGGCAATAAAATTGCAAGGTGATTATTAAACACAGAGTTACACGTCCTTGTACAATTGATTCAAATATTACCCGTATTTGCGCTGCCAAATATTTTATTTTATTTTATTGAACGTCTTGTTTCGTTCGCTCATGTTTGAATGATAGAACATTTTTATGCCAGAATTGAATGCGATTTTATTGTACGTGCAATTTTATAGTTTTGAATGGCAATTAATTTTCCCGTATCATGCAAAAATATTGTACCTACGTGTTGTTTAGACGGTGCCAGATATTTGCCCTTCAATTTTATGATATGCCACAGGCAATAAACATGCATCATGTAAAATTGTAAATGAAGGAACTCTGGGAGGATGGGCGTATGGAAACAAAATAAAAACTCCACCAACACCAAATAAATTGGTTCAAGAGCAGGATTGTGATGATGATGAAGACATTGATCACTAGAAGCTGTTGTGTCATAGTACAAAATCTTTTTTTTTTTTTTGTGGACGGGAAGTCATCAAATGGAGCGGAGCGGGAGTGTCAGACTTTTACTGACTAAAACCCACCCGTTCCTTCAGTTGCCTATGCCAGGGGCACGGTATCTCTTTCGAACAGCCCGCGACCCTGGCGGCAACCTGAACTACCTGAACTTTCAAATCATCACTACATAATTATTATAATAATACAAAGTCCTGCCGCGTCTGCCTGTCTGTCTGAACGCGATATAGGAATGGATTTTCATACGGTTTTCACCAACGCACGGGGTTATTCATGAGGAAGGTTTAAGTGTATAATATTGGCTGAAATATGACGATGACTGTTGAAGATGTCGAAACAAATCATGCTGGGGTATTCCTCAAAGCGCAACTATTTTTAAGCGCAACCAACTAAGCGCAACTAAATTATTCCTCAAAGCGCAACCATCAAATTCAAATTAAAAATATTATAACTTTTATTCCTCACAGCTCACAACTGATGTAGGAATATTATTATAGTAGGTATTTTATGGTACCCTTGCGAAGTCGGAGCGTATTGCTAGTAATTAATAATTAAAATCGAAAGTACCAAAAAACAGTTTCATTAATATAAAAAACGTAAGTAAAACCAACACAAATATCCCATTCCTTCCCACATCGGACTCCGAACGTAACATAGTATTTGACATCGAAATCCTCGCGTGGAAAGCACTATTTACCCTAACCTCATTGAGCACTAAGCCAATTACGGACCCAGAGTCTTTGACGTGAGTGAATCAAATTCAATTTGTCAACATTTCGCCACACTTAATCTGAATAATGAATCTGGGTAATCTTAATACTGTCCATTGGCAAGCCGCCGAACTAAATCTCGTGACATGACATTGGATTTTTTCTAATGAAAATTGAATTTTTAGTGATGTTATACAGTGTAAACAGTGGCAATCTTTTAAAGGGTCATTATACTCATCATTACGAACAACTTTTACTATGGGACCAAACCTGAAATCGCGAAAAAAAATCAGGTGTTCAGTACGTTTAGGTATGTTCGCATAATTCGTCAAAATGTAGAGAAAAGCCGATTTTTTTTTTGCGATTTCAGGTTTGGTTCCATAGTAAAAGTTGTTCATAAGGATGAGTAAAATGACCCCTTAAAATATTGCCACTGTTTACACTTACACCCTGTATAGTACGGTGGGGTAATATTAATTGTTGGCTGTAGGGACATTGTTGACAATTTCGTTTGTGCTTTGGAATTTTAATGTAAAAAATAGATTAGAAGATACTATTTTTAGATATTACTTAACTACTTACTATGATATTTACTTACTATGATATTTTGAAAAAGTTAAGTTTACCATATTATTTTTGTGAAAAATTTTAACGATGCACGGGTAGTGCTCATAAAGTCCCTTCACTAAAATTTTCGGGGAATTTTCGCTAGTTCAATCAGAATTTAAAGTTTTAAATTACCTACATTCCGAATTTAAGTTCTATCAATAACTTTTTCTTAAAACGAAAGTGAAACGGTAGAACGTTTTGGTAAGAAATGGTTGGAATATTTATTATTAAGCTGATCAATTCAATTCACAAACCATAAACACATCAGCAATTTCAGTCCAATATCGACTAATGCAACAAAGCATTTACATTGTCAGTTTACCTCCCATTTTCCATTACAGTTTTAGTCAGTACACTTGTCGTTATAGGTGCGAGTCTGCGTTTGATTGGACTTGATTAACATTTTGACTGTTTGCCGATCAGTAATACGATTGCTATGACGTCATGACGCGCATCAGTCTTTGATGTGATACATCCACGTCACGCTTACGGACAAGTGAGCATGCCAAAGCAGATTTGGAGTTCCTGTGTATGGATTGATCAAAATGGTGGTTTTGTCTGTTTTGCGACTGTTTTGTGAAACGCAGATCAAAGGGATTAATTAGTAGTGGCTATTGTGCTAGCGAATTTTGAAGCTAATATGTGAAGAGCTCAAAATTAAATTGAAGTGCATCATGTTAATTATGTCAATGATATCAATGCAAAATCAGTTAAACAATTCAACACAGCAAACATTACATTAATTACTTTTGCAGCTTTTAAATCAATCCTCATTAAAGACCGAATCGGACGAGACCAGACAAGACTTAATGAAACAGAAAAACAGATCCAGTAAAAGAGCAACGGATTACAGAAAAATCTCTTTTCATTTATTTCCCTACTAATAACTAACAGCACAGATTCGTTTGACAAGATATCCCCAGAACTTTTATGCCTTTGATAAAAAGTGGCAAGGGAGGAACTAGTGGCGTGCAATGTGCATCATACTCTGGATCAAATTAAAAAGCTGTTCGGCCATGGCCAGTGGCTACATAGGGGAGTCTTCATGTTCTCTAATTAGAGGGTAGGTCGCGTTTCTGGACGCTCTTTGCTGTTTGGTGCGAGTTACGAGAGAGTTTTGATGTGGTTATTAATATGTTAATTCGATGCATTTGGACGGATTGAGTTAGAGTTGTAAACTGTCTTGTAGTTTCGTATGTGTCGCGGGAGTTTGAATGTTTTGGATTTGATTTGTTGCTTAATTAATCGAATAAATTCAATACTGTCACTTTTTAGGGTTTCTTACCTCAAAAGGAAAAAACGTAACCCTTATTTATAGGATCACTTCGTTGTCCGTCTGTCTGTCTGTCTGTCTGTCTGTCCGTCTGTCTGTCTTTCTGTCAAAACCCTTTTTCTCAGGAATGCGTGAAGGTATCAAATTGAAATTAATATCATATACGTAGGTCTGTAGTCCCTTAGAGTTCTTAAAAAATCAAGCTTCTACGTCATCGCAATAAAAAAATACGGCCATTTATGCGACATATATTATATACTCGACAGTAAATCAAAACTTATAGGGTGCTTCCCGTTGATCTACAATCATGTTTGGCAAGAAGCATGGTATCAAAGCACAAGTAAGGTAAAAAGTCCAAAAATGATTAATATGTAATCCTAAAAAAAAAATTGTATGTGTTCAAAACACATAAAACATTTTTTTTTGGGATTACAATGTTAACTTTATTTTTGGCATAAATTCTTTTCAAGTACGGAACCCTTCATTGTGCGTGGTCCGACACGCTTTTGGCCAGTTTTTTACAAAGGTTGCTGAATTTGTTGATGTTTTGAATTAAGTTCAGTCATCAGTATTCAAAAAATTATTGATTTTAATAATATGTGTTAACTATGCTCTCAAGTTGCTATATAATTACTTGAAAGATAAAATTCAAACTTCATTTTTATTTTTCTAGTGCATCTACATAAAAAAATACTTGCTTTTACCAAAGCCAAGTCTAGTGTAACCTATATATAATGTTGGTGCCTGGCTGTATTCCGCCGCAGCGGCTTCCCCTACACCACACGGGTAGCCTCCGGGCTGACTGCCCCTACTGCCGCAGCAAAAGGATTACCAAAGTAAACAAAAGCTGTATAAACTTAATCCCAAGGTAGCCCACGTGGTTTATTATTTAATAAAATGCGTGATACTGTGCTTGGGTATCTTGAGGTTACTGAGGATGCATATTAAATTGTCGGAGAGATCTTTGTTATAATATTAGGCATAGATAATAAGGAATATTAGTTATGATTTTTTTGGAAGAATAAAGCTATGCAGAACAAAATACGATTGCAGAATTATCCATTTTTTTGAAATACGGATGATGGCAAATTTTTTTTTGTCGGTCATGTAGATTAAAAAAAAAACATTGGACACGGATTTTTTATTTCTTTACGTAACAAAAGATTACGACGATACATTGAGTTAAAATGTGGCATGACGTCACTCCTTGCTAGATTTTATACGTAGTTTGTTATAGTCGTGACGTAGCGAGCCCCCACTCCCCAATTTTAATGCGTTTTATCTAAGTATTTTTTATTATTAATAATGTTAAAGCAAAAAATATGTGTCTAATATTTTTTTAATTATCTGACTGATGGACTAAATAGAATTTCTTTTTTTTTACCCAGGCATCAACCCTATTGCTAATCCGCTGTAAATGTACTTTTAGCTTTAAATTATCATCTGGGAAGATAACATTTTTTCTGCCAGTAAAAACAATCAAACTTGGCTTTATCCACATGCCTATCATAGAACAGGAAAAATCTGTTCGTACCAGAATCCGCCCGCAAGCAATAATAATATAATAATACCGGAACATTTTGTAAATCTATATATGATTTTGTTATTACGCGTAGGTAACTAAAACAAAACTATTGACCCCTGGTTACATTATACGGACCCGCTGATCTATAATATTGTTTTCCCATCAATTTCGTACATAAACACGTCACGCTATTAATATTCATGACTACCCACAAGTCATTACTCGCCAATGTTCTCGTATTAACGATGCGATTATTTCTATGTTATAAATTGACAGATTTGGTGTTGAAATCGATCTGTTACGGATTAACTTGATGATGTTTCTTTTAGACGGGGAACTAAACTTCATGATACTGCTGTGGTAAGCGAGATGAAATTCAAGAAGAGGAAGAGAAATTAATTTATACAACTTTTATGAGCTTTTTAGGAGTAGTGGTGGCCTTCCTTGTGGTTACGGACGCGACTTAAGAGTTGTATGTCGTAGGTTCGAACCCAGACAGCCGCTTTACTTTGTGTAAATTATTTCATCACCACTGCTCTCATAACGGTGAAGGAAAACATCGTGAGGAAACCGGCATGTCCTAGAACGAAAAATTCGAAGACTTATTATATTATGACATCTACCAATTGGTACAATGTACTAAAATGGTACAAATCTATTGTATTTCAATTTGTAAAACACATATTTGTTCGCTTCGTTAGGCAAAGCATGTTTGTAAGCCCTAAATAATAATTTGAACATCCTGCATGCCTATTGTATGTAAACACATGTTTTGACGAATAAATCATCTTTATCTTTAACCAACACTGGGCCCGCGTGGTGGATTTCTCTCACCGAAAGGAGGCCCGTGTCCCAGGAGTGGGAACATTATAGGCTGAGTATGAGAAATTTTACACTGTTTATGACTGACAACCTTCTCTGTACTGGTAGTACCACAGTGAATAACATGTCTCTCGGATTGGGTACCATAGACGTTAATGAATGTTAACAGTCCAAACACCCGTTGGGACGAAATCTATTCTGGACCAAAACCACACTCTAGTACCATCCAACCTACTTCACCACTTTCATTAACCACTGTTCCATTTCTAAAAACGTAAATCCTAACTAACACCGTGGCGAACGCAATGAAAATCGTTTTAATTCACTTAAAACAACGCTCTGGTTCTTTTCCACGTTTAATTAGATCGGCTATTGGTGGCACCTGGGGCTGGTCTTTGTTCGTGCGATGCTCCCCGCGAATTGTGTCTTCTTCACTTAATGGAGGGCGCAGTTACACCGTAGTGTAATTAGCTGTTGTAATAAATCAGGTAGAACGTTATTTAAAACGTGAATAGATTGCCTTTTTATTTGCTGATTATTAAATAATAGTAGATTGTGTATTGTTTTAGTTCAAAATTATTTTATGCAGCTAGTAATTATTAATTATTTCATTAGTACTTATTTTTAGCATACTAATATCAACTAATATTATAAACTAATATTATAGATGCGAAAGTTTGAATGGGTGGATGTTTGTTTCTCAATCACGCCCAAACGGCTGAACGGATCAGGATAAAATTTGGCACAGATATAGATTACAGTCTGGAATAGCATAGCATATATGCTACTTTTTATCCGTGTAGTAATTTTTCGTGGGATAATTTCTGACATCCACGCGGGTGAAGCCGAGCTTTCGAAGAAGCTGGCCAAAGCTAATATTTATGTTCTTATTTATACCCATTGAATAAATAGAAGTAGATGTTTAATGATGAAGGTTTTATTTATTATTGTTAGGAAGTGATAAAATTAGGACTGGCCGACACTAGATTAGATTGGCTAGTTACTTTATATTAGATTGGATTGGAAGGTATTTCAGATCGGCGATAGATTGATTAAAAACAAGGTATCTGTAAATGCAAAAGTTCCCGTTGTAATAGAAATAAATAGAATTCGTCTGGCGTCTGTCAGTTTAAATGTAAATCATTTAGATGAACTTTATCTGAATGAATTATTCAGGGCAGAATTAGGAATCAATTTCAGAATATTAATTAATGAAATTGACTGCTGTTTTAATTTCATTGCCTATTGAATCCGTTCCATAATTTATTACAAGTAAATCTGTTATAATAAACATTACGATTATGATCAATCATCAACGATTTCATTTCACTCAGAAATTTAACTACGAGCATGATCTCACTATCACAAGTAGATAATAATATCATCTTCTTCCTGCCCTTATCCCATGTTACTTGGGGTCGGCGCAATACGTTATCTTCTTCCATTCTGCCCTGTCAACCATCACGCTATCATTCACTCCCTTCTCTTTCATATCATTCCTCACACAATCCATTCACCTTAACTTTGACCTTCTTCTCCCTCTCCATCCATCGACATGTATATTCATCGCTCTTTTAGTCACACGCGTTTCGTCCCTTCTCATCACATGCCCATACCAAGCCAAACGATTGAAGATATTACAATTTTATACGCCAGACCATGACCTCATTTTTCTAATCTCTTACCAACCTCAACATCTACGCCATAAAAAAACCTTTATCATTACTACCACATAAAATAATTGCCATATTCTCACATAACAATAAAGCTAATGTTCCACCTGATATCTAAAATCAGTAGCATTACGCTACTGTGTGACGTCACACCATTTTCACGGTTAATGGAAGTGCAGGGGGACTATTGCGGCCCGATGTTCCGCGAAATGCACTCGATGAAAGGAGACTTCTCGAATTACCCAACATAACTCGGTGTTTAGCCGAGCGGGGACGCTCGGTGTACGGTGTAATTGGCGCCTTAGTGGCAATTTGCTGAAGACAAGTAACATATTGCATGGTGATGTGCATATAATAGAATTTATTGGTTGGTCGTGTACCTGCATTAGAAGTAAAATGTAATTATTTGATGTAGTCTGCGTTTTATAGTTTTTTGAGTAAAGTGGTTTTGTTATTGGTAGCGTGACTGTCGACGGTAACATGTTGAGTTAATAAATTATGATTATGTTTACTTTTGCTTGAATTAGAAATACTAAAATAACCAATTTTGTGGCTCTGTATACATTTTTCTAATGAATTTTATTTTAAATTAAAAATATTAATACATTAATAAAAAAATTTTTGTCGATAACAGCCGCACGGGTCGACCCATCAGCTTATCAGCATCAGCCGTGCCTCGCAAAGCACGTTAAGCCGTTGGTCCCGGCTGTCATTCGTGGATCTTTGACAGTTGTTACAGGTCGTCAGAAGCCCGAAAGTCTGATAACCAGTATTACCCAGCTATTGGGTTGTGGAAGTCAAACAGGCAGTCGCTCCATGTAAAATACTAGTATTCAGCTGCATCCGGTTAGACTGGAAGCCAAACCCAACATAGTTGGGAAAAGGCTGGGCAGATTGATTGATAATAATTTATGTTTTCGACTATCAATATCAATAAAGTCAGTTTATACAACTAAGACACTTCAAACAAATATCAGAGACTTAGTTTTCATTTCCGTCAGATGGGAATTGGTACTAACATATCTAAAAGTTACACGCTTGGCCTTCGGGGTCACAGCGTCTGTCAACTCGCATCCACCCTCTTTACCTGGCGTCCATAGGGAGATGAGATTTCAAGCTAGAAATCAAAGTGTGAACAGCATTTCAATGTTCATTGCTAGGAACAAGTTGATATCAGTCATCATTAGCAGTTCATACTATTTAGAATAGCTTTTTATTTATTTTTTCTTGAAAAATTATTTAGTTTCATTGACGAAATTTACTCTGTGACTTTTATATTTTTGAACTCGATTTGTTTATTTATTTTTACTTTCCGTTCCGTACCTCAAAAGGAAAAAATGGAACTTTTTAGGGTCACTTCGTTGTCCATCTGTTTGTCAGTCTGACAAGACCCTTTTTCTCAAGAACGCGTGGAGGTATCATGTTGAAATTGATACCAAATACTTAAATTTACGGTCCCGTAGAGCTCTAAAAAAATCAAGATTCTAAGTCAACGCAATAAAAATATACGGCCACGTATACGACATGTACTACTTGTATTTTTTTTTGAGCGTTGAAATCCATTGATTAGAAATTGTTCTTTTTTTATTCTTAGTATTTTTATCACTATTTTTAAGGTTCCGTACCTCAAAAGGAAAAAACAGAACCCTTATAGGATCACTTCGTTGTCCGTCTGTCTGTCTGTCTGTCAGTCTGTCAAGACCCTTTTTCTCAGAAACGCGTGAAGGTATCAAGTTGAAATTAATATCAAATATGTAGATCTATGGTCCCTTGGAGTCCTAAAAACATCAACCTTCTAAGTCGACTCAATATAAAAATACGGCCGTTTATGCGACATATTTTGATACTCACAAATAAACCAAAACCTATAGGGTACTTCTTGTTGACCTAGAATTTTGGCAAGAAGCAAGTTCTCACAGCACAATTAAAGGAAAAAGTCCGAAAATCGTTAATTCGCAGTTTTATCACATAATTTTTTGTTTTCTTGCGATTACAAAGTTACATTTGCAGCTGGAAAATTGACCGTGACATATATTGATGTATGGTAGAACAAGTTATAAACTACAATGCTAAGTTTGTTTTTGGGATAAATTCATCCCAACTACGTAACTCTTCATCGTGCGTGGTCCAACACGAACTTGACCGGTGTTTTATGCAATCATTCAACATGAAAGAGAAAATCAATACCCACGTTTACTTATAATCCTTTAAACGTCGATTGCACACCCAGGTGTTCAGACAACAATAGAAAATCTATTGTGTCTGCTAATTGGCTTGCGATGGGTTAAACGTCAGACCGTCCTGATATTTTAGCCGTCAATTAAAAACAAGGCACAGCTGAACATAATCAACATCGGAGCAAGTCGAGTGGACGAAGCTCGTAAACAACTCGATCGCATTAACCATGCCATCAGCAAAAGCCTATTTAAATCTCAAGAGTAAAATGCACCGACTATTGTATGGGACAATGGCACGTACTAATGCTGCGAAACGAATTGAGAACGGGACAAGTTCATTGTGACTCGAACATAAATAAGCATTTGCTTGAAGCCTTACGCTACGGTGTGAGGGACGGCCGGGAGCGTGTGACGTAATTATTCAATTAGTAGATTAGTTTCTTTTTGTACTTACGTGGTGAAGTTGAAATGGATATTGCACGTGTAATTTAGTGTAGGCGTATGGAAATGTAGAGGTGGAAACTTACCTGAAACAAAAAAAATAATTCAATTAGGTTTATTGCAGAAAATAAAGTGCAAGTAGCAAGCATGTTAATGGAGCTTATTATATCTCAGGGCAATTTTTGACTGATGAATTATGAACAACTTTCACTATGGGACCAACTCCCATAGTGAAAGTTGTTCATATTCATGGGTATATCACCCTGCGAAAATTTAGCTAGTGATTTAAAAAAAGCCCTGTTTAGAATAGACTTCCCACATATTATTACAATCAAAAGTAGTGCAACTGTTGATACATGAGAATAATGAAGCATTTATAATGCATCACCAAAGACCACTAAAATGCAATTACTTGCGAAATATATTCTGTTCTAAGCCTCGTCCAAGAGTCAGTCAGTCTTTCACAAAGCTTTGCTATAGACCGGGTGTTAAAGTATTTGCATGCCATAGCTTAGGGTTAAGTTTAGTATCGATAAAGGAACAAAAAAATTATTAAGATCAACCTAATTTAGTACCTACTAACTTAAAATAACAATTTTTTAAAGTTAGTAGGTATTTATTTATTTATTTTATTTAATCGTTTAGAATTAAAATAATTTTATTTGTTTTAATGTTTTAATTACTTACCTACTATCGAACGCGTTGCCATTTTGGCCTTCACTTCTCGCGTCCGAATACTACAGGCCGGCGCATTATTTGCTACTGAAAACTGCTCGCGATAATTTTAGCTCGCGATTGCTATTTTAAGTTAGTAGGTACTAAATTAGGTTGATCTTGCCTTTCCTGGGTTCCTCTAACGATACTAAACCTACCTACCCTAAGCTATGGCACGAAATTACTTTAACAACCCTTATATATCAGTTTTTTTCGAAGTCCTAAACAAAGTTTATCGTTTTACACTAATAATCAGCCAAAAGCCCAGTCTATTCGCTTTACATGCTCCCTTGCACCATCTCCACAGGACACAGGAGGGCGTCCCAAGAATTAAGATCGCTGCGCCGGTGATATATTGAAAGTGGTGAATGGGAAATAAATCATAAGCAGTTTAACAAACAATACAGTCCGTAATGAGCTACGGTCGCTCTAGGACATTGTTTTTAGCGTATACAAGATATTAATTGGAATATATGTTTGGAGAAGGTGTTGTGTCATAATGTGTGCGGTGTAGTGATCGAGACTTCGCTGTCTTGGACTATAGAAGAACAATTAAGAAACAAACGAACGCTTGGAGTAAACGTAACGTAAATTCGTACGATTTTATGAGTAGCCGACATTCGATCAGAAGTAAAACTACCGCGGCAATTTTTTTTCGCGCACTGGATTTTCAACATTCTGCTTAGTGCCGAGAGTTGAAAATTCAACAGTGTCTTTTTCGTCGCGCTGGGATGCACTCTATTGTTGTTAGGTTGGATTCTCAATGCTCGGATCAACACCGAGAGTTGAAAATCCAGTGCGCGATAAAATCCAGCCGCGATATTTTTACGTCCGTGCGAACGTCGGCTTATTTCGCACATAATGTTTACCGGACCGCATGTCTTTATTTCCATGGAAGTTGGGTAGGCGTTTAGCGTGGGATGCAACGTGTGTCGATACTCTTGCGCCATCCCATCTTCCTGCTGGCTCTACGGCTGTGGAAAACCTCAAGCACCGAAAGTAAGCTTATCGTTAATTATATTTTCGTGACCTACTTATACCATCGGACCGAGTGCCCATGGTTTTTTCAACGAAATCTCCAAAAGGCAGGTTGACACATCCCGTGACCCAAGGGCTGGCTTTTACCTTAGTTGTACTACAATCCATAAAACGTGGCAATGCCGGCAGTCTCTTGGGTACATTAGCAGTGGACAGCGATGCTGAGGAATTTTTCTACGCATTACTTTAGTTTGTTAAGTAATAGTTTTAGTAAGGTTACGTTATAATATTTTTATATTTACTTCGTTTTAAGACTTTATTCATATCTATTTATCTATCCAAAGGTTTGCGTTAAAATGGAAAAAAAAACTATTGACATCTATATTGTTTTTTGATATTATATGGGTTCTCATGTGTAAAATTTTAAAACTTAAGTAAGGGGAAGATATATAAAACAATGGTTAGACCTCCTGTCTTGTATGGATCAGAATGTTGGGCTAAAAAAGGGATGGATGAAAATCAATTGCATGCAGCTGAAATGAGAATGCTAAGAGGTGTGGTGTTACACAAATGGATAGAATTAGAAATAAGTACAGGAAGTTTAAAAGTGGCATCGGTGACTGAATAGTTGTGCGGAAATCGGTTCATATGATGTGGAGGAATGAGGAACATGTCGTGAGGAAAGTTTTGAGTATGAATTTCGATGGCTATAAGAGTAGGGGAAGACCAAAGAAACGATGGATGGACTGTGTGAAAGATGACATGGCTAGAAAGGGGGTGACTACCGAGATGACGACTAATAGAGAAGTATGGAAGAAAGGGACATGTTGCGCCGACCCCAAATAAATTGGGATAGTGCGTTTGTACTTGTATCAAATCTCCACATATTTAGTACAGCAGTGTTAGTAAATTAACTCTGTAACAATAAACTGTTTAGAAGTTTCTTTCATACTAACCTTGTCCTGCATCCGTTCTGAAGTGGCAATTGATTTTTATTTTACAATACTACATAGCTGACCCGCCAGACGGTCTCCTGTCAAATTTGAATAAATCGAACGGCGGGAAAACAACTGATTATAAAATTTATTTGAATTTGGAATTCTAATAGAATGAAAGATCGGGAATCTTTCATTCTATTACAGCCCTGTTCAAATGTTTTGTGAAAATGAATTTTCTTCATATTTTTTTTTTACTTTTCCTATATTTTTAATAGTTATTCTGCTATTCGAGACGAAGAAAAATACAACAAATCAAAAACCATGAAAATCCATTAAGCCGTTCTCGAGTTATAAGTGTTCGAACAAACCCGACTTTGTTTTATATATTAAGAAGATATATTGAACATTACTTTTAAAGTTCACAAAAGAGTTGAGAAATCAGTGGAGCATCATGATTTATATGAACCTATCACAATACATCATATTAGTATACCGTTCAATACATCATATTAGTATTCTGGTTTAAAAAATGTTGGCACACAGCTGTTGTCGATACCTTTGCATCAGTATAGTTTTAAACATTCATGATAATTAATTGTCTGACTCTATCTATACTGAGCTACAAGAATTAATTAAGTTCGAAATTAATAATCACAAACAATTACTTGCACAATTTATAACTTTAGTTTCTAACTACGACTAAAGTTATGTATCAATTTTCAGACTATATTAAAGCAGTCTGTTGGACGCAGTAAATGATATTTTTAAAGTATAACTTTGTTTTTCAGATCTTTCATTTTACCAAGTAAAATTTATTGAAACATGCAAATTAAAACTTGTGAAGAATAAACTCTTTCACGTGTATGTTTTTACGTTCATCGTAACAGAAAAAAAAAAACTCGAATCATCTGAGGCAAAGAAAAAAGTGTAGAACAGAGATGTCAATAGTCTTTGTGAGTAGTCGTGAGTCCCAAATACCACGCGGGCTTGCAACATCGCATTTCTACAGGTTTTTAGGGTTCCCTACCTCAAAAGGAAAAAACAAACCCATATAGGATCACTCGTGTGTCTGTCTATCCGTCTGTCACAGCAAATTTTCTCCGAATCTAAAGGACCGATTAAGTTGCAATTTGGTACACATATGAATTTCTGTGACCCAAACACGGACTTGTAACGTAAATAAAGGAATTTTGAATATGGGGTCACTTTTGGGGGGCAAATAAGAAAATTTAAAAATAAAGTTTCGCAAACTGTACCGTTTGACATATCAGACGAGAGGGGTCTCAAATATGTTTTTTTAATAATTTTAAAATAAACTGTTTCAAAGTTATTTAAGAGAACAGACGAAAATTGACCATTCCCCCTTATCACCGAAACTACTGAGCCTAAAATTTTGAATAAAATACAGACAGTAGTTAATTACTTGTAGATTACAGGAAAACCTATAAGAAGTCTGTGGTCTTAAAATAACATGGTAAATCTCTTAATATTTCGTCCGAACTACGGAACCCTTCATTGTGCATGGTCTGACACGCATTTGTCCGGTTTTTTTTGCTATCAAAGTACTATTATTTTTTCGATCATGCACTAGTTCTTTGGTATTTGTAAGTATGTGTGCTATTTTTATATACTCATAAAAACTATTTTGACGACACGTTTGGCTCAGTGGTTGAGCGATTGACTGCTGCGCAGCATGTCGCGGGTTCGATTCCCGCACGGAACAAATATTTGTACGACCTACAAGTATTTGTTCCGAGTCTGGGTATTTTTCTATGTATAATATGTATGTATTTACAAAAAAAAAAAAATGTATATAAGCAGTTTATCAGCCATATCGTTACCATAACACAAGCATTCGGTTGCTTAGCTTGGGACTAGATGGCGTTGTGTGAAATGTCCAAGGATATATATATATATACTAGCTTTTGCCCGCGGCTTCGCACGCGTGGATGACGGAAAATATCCCATGGGAACGTTCATGTGGAAAACATAGGGCCGTCCAAGGGCCGTCCGATATAACTGTGCAAACTCAAATCGCTACGATATATCGTTACCGTGTATAGAAGACATAAAGCTACCAGTCGGCATGATTTTTCCGACATCTTCAACAGTCGTCGTCAAATTTCAGCCAATTTACACAAAACCATAATGAATTACACTGAATCACTCCGTTCATTGGAGAAAACCGTATGAAAAAAATCCGTTCGGTACTTTTTGACATTATCGCATTCAAACAGACAGACTTACGCGGCGGGGGGACTTTGTTAATTACTTAAAATTGATTATGCCAGTCACGCTCTAATAACAAATAACTTTTGTCCGAGTGTCCACTCGTTCAAATAATTTCCTCGTAAAAACGTCGAATGAAATAAAGACTAAATGTTACCTCAAGATTCGAACTATTATGACTACATTTCCAATCCCTTAAATCTCTTAAAAAGAGGTAGGTACACAAACATTTGTCAACCCCTATTGTACCCCCTCAAAAACGCTGTACCATATAGCTCTTTCTTTCCTACAAAAAGCATAAATTTGAATTTTCATATACCTAACTTAAGAAATGCTGGGTTTCGCATACAAACTTTCATCCCTTATATCACCCCTTGTAGGATTATGTTTTAAGACAAAAAGTAGCCCATGTCCTTTCCCAGGATGCTATAGCCTTGCCAAATTTTATCGAAATTCGTGCAGTTTTGTAAATTTTAAAATAAACCCCTATTTTACCCACTTGGGGATGATTTTTAAAAAACGCTTAACCGCATATTTCTTAATTTCCTACCAATAGCATAAATTTGTTATCCCTAACTTAAGAAATACTGAGTTTCCCTTACAAACTTTCATCCCCTATATCACCCCCTGTAGTATTGTTTTTGAAAGTATCCTATGTCCTTTCCCAGGATGCTATATAAAGCCTTGCCCAATTTTGTCGAAATCCGTGCAGTTTTGTAAATTTTAAAATCAACCCCTATTTTACCCCCCTAGGGGATGATTTTTCAAAAACGCTGAACCGCATATTTCTTTATTTCCTATCAAAAGCGTACATTTTAATTTTCACATCCCTAACTTAAGAAATGCTGAGTTTCCCATACAAACTTTCATCCCTTATATCACCCCCTGTAGGATTATTTTTGAAAAAAAAAGTAGCCTATGTCCGTCTCCTGGATATCATCTATAGCATTGCCAAATTTTATCGAAATCCGTTCAGTGGTTTAGTCGTGAAAAGGTAACAGACAGACAGACAGAGTTACTTTCGAATTTATAATATTAGTATGGATTTGTATTTACTCATAAAAAAAATATTATTGTCTTTAACGTCAAGAGTCTGGATTTGAACACGATTCACCTGACGGTACGATTTGAACACGATTCACCTGACGGTACGATTTGAACACGATTCACCTGACGGTACGATTTCAATCAACTTCATTCACTCACGAAACATATTTCAATAACTCATCACTTTTCATTGACACCACTCTGTTTGCCAAACAAACAATCAAACAAAAAGCAAAACATTTTTAATACCACTCCACCAGTTAAAGCCTAAAACACAGTTACACACGCAGAAGTGTAATTCCAATATACCATATGAATTTACAGAGATCTCCCGTGAGCACACAATAAATACATATTTCATGAAGTGGTATTGAATAACAATTGTTGGGGCCGACGCCGAAGCGGGGCCTAGGCCGGGGCCGACGGCCGAGGCGGAGGCCAAACGGAACGCCGTTTGTGACACATATTAAAATGGACTGCCGGCTTTAAGTGTATTAGATTTTTACGCGGCTTTCGGTGTCCCTTTTTGTTGTTTTTGAGTATTGAGTAGTGACAACTTTTTGTCTTATGGCAAGCAGCAGTACCTGCATAATCTTTGTTTATTGTTAAAGCATTGGCTATAAACGTGGCTATCATTCAAACGTGTAATCAAATATACTGTCATGATATTATAAGCCGGCAAAACACACTAAGAACAAACTTTTTAACAAAAAAAAAAAAAAACCGACTTCCAAAAATCACTATAAAGTGAAAAATAACTTTGATTTCGGAAGTCGGTGTCTTTCGTTTTTTATTTACTTTCTTTTTTTTTGTCACCGACTTCCGAAATCAAAGTCATTTTTCACTTTGTAGTGATTTTTGGAAGTCGGTTTTTTTTTTGTTAAAAAGTTTTTATTTCTCGCTTTTTAGTGGGTCTGTTTATAATTTGTATAAGTTACAATAGTCTAATGTCAATTGCTCATCACATGTTACAAAATATTGCTTTTCCCGATGCTGGGACGTTAATTGTTGATTGTTGTTCTGCTGGTAGGAACCAGGAGAACTCCTCAACAACCACTCACTACACGCATTGTGTGACGAGCGGAAATTTCTTAGCAACCATATTAAAGTAATCGAATCGCAACCCGTGAAATATTTATCATTGAGTAGTTCCGGTAGCCATCTGTGGTCTTCATCATCAGTTCCACTTCAACAAGTGGTGCTTTCCGAGAGCAAATGCACGAGCTACTATAAAAAATACCCAAATCGCTATAGGTGTGCCTATAATATTTGAAGAGTTCCTTCGATTTCTCCAGGATCCCATCATCAGAACTCGATTTTGACAAAAATGGGACCATTTGGGAAGTATACCCTTTCCAACAAAAAAATATTTTTTCAAATCGGTTGGCAAGCGACGGAGTTATGCGCGAACAAACATAAAAAAAAAAAATACAAACATCCGAATTGAGAACCTCCTCCTTTTTTAAAAGTCGGTTAATAAAATAAAAATCAAATCAAGAACAATCGTTGCCAATCAAAATAATCCTTCAACATAACTCCAAACATTCGATGTAGCATTAACCTTAAGAATCCTTAAATCCAGAAACATATCAATAAAAACGAATGTTGAAGTCCTCGACTTTCCAAAACAATACCGCGTTTCGGCGCAAAAAGTTTAGCACTTAAAGAAAAACAGAAGCGTTTTCATATATAAGGTAAGCTCTTCTGTTTTGAGTATGATACAAGGTGCTTCGAAGGAATTATACAAGTTTTTTTGTAGTTATGAAGTTGTAATTTGAAACAAACATGAGTTTAAATTGGAATGGTTTTTCGATGTCTTATTGAATAGTTATAAGAAAATCCGGCCAAATGCGTCTCGTACTACGAACAATGAAGGGTTTCATAGTTGGGATGAAATTAACCCAAGAACAAACTTAACAATTTAGTTGATAAACATATACATTCCAACAATAAATGTAAGTTGTTATTTTAAGACCACTATTTTTTTATAGGTTTTCCTGTAATTTAAAGGTATAGAACTAATTTCTGTATTTTTTTTTTTAATTTTAGACTCAGTAGTTTCGGAGATAAGGGGAATGGTCAATTGTCGTCTATTTTCTTAAATAACTTTAAAACGATTTATTTTAAAATTATAAAAAAAAAACTTATTTGAAATCCTCATAGTAAGCCCTTTCATTTGATATGTTACGCGGTACAGTTTGCAAAACTTTTGTTTTTAATTTTCCAGTTTGCCCCTTAAAAGTGACCCCCATATTCAAAATCGGTCTATTAGATTCGGAGCAAATTGGCTGTGACAGACGGATACACAGACACACGAGTGATCCTATAAGGGTTCCGTTTTTCCTTTTGACGTACAGAACCCAAAAAAACGGTAGGTTTATGACAAAAGTGTTACTTGGTCACAATGATCTGCCATTTTAACAACTGTCAATTTGTTTTGATTTTTATTCAAAAATTACCGCTAAAATATTCTTTGCAAACTTATGTACCATTAAACAAAACATATTGTTGTCATACTACTTTACCCTAACATCCACATAATTTACATCTGCATTCCACCACAGTTCTAGCAATATTTTAACCTCTAGCACACAATACGCTCTCGCGACCGCAATGGCCGGTTCTTATAGATATATTTCGATTACCTCTCTATAAACAGAAGTTATCGGCTGTGTATCATTGCAATATTGTCAGTTATTGTAGTCTATGTTTCGGTTTGCCTTTTCTGTGCTTATTTTCTCTATGGATTTGGCATAACTCTTAGTAACATCTGGAAGCCTTCTTGTAAAGTCATGACGTGTTGTTTTGTGCTCGTGATTATAATAATATATGTAACCATATATATGTCCAAACCTACCCAAAATACATACCCCTATAATAATTATTCTTCTTTAAAAAATGTTAAGCGACTCTGCAAATACTTTATCACGAAATTATAACTCCAAAATAATTTAAATAAAAAGTAAATTCAAAAACTAAACTAGACTAGGTACAAAAATTACGCTCTATGAAGTGTGAAACAAGAAAATGTTCTCATCTGAAATTTTAAAAAGACAGACAAATTCAAAATCCGGAGTCACACGTAATCTATTCGATTTATGATTTATTTAACATGGCGTTTGACTCCGGATTTTGAATTTGTCTGTCTCTTTCTTTCAGATGAGAATATTTTCTTGTTTAGTTCATGACATTATGTCCTCTAGAAGGCGTAATTTTCATTAATGTGACGTCACATACCCAGCGTACAATCAGGACGTTTCCAATGATACCTCATTTGCCAAATTATGACAATAAAATTATTTTAGAAGTTATGAGGGAACAGATGAACATACATACATACCCGTCAAAATCATAACCATCCTTTTTGCTTCACCGTAATCGGGTAAAAAAGAAGAAAATAACCTTTAAGATTTTTAAATTAAATTAAGTTTATTAGACAATCCATAAAATAAGACAGAGACTCGCAGATATCTAAATTCGTAGTTTTACCGGACATGTTATATTCCGACCGACCGAGGTTAATTTTTGAGTAATTCCCCATAAACTGAGCTAACTTATCGCCCACGGCTACACAGTCGATATTACTTATTGTGCTTTCTTTTAATGTCGCAATGAACGGGTTAGGTGTCCGCCATGGTGCACCCGGTTCTCGTTCTCATTAGAAACAGTTACTCTTGTTTCTTTTGTAAGGCTTTTCTTTTTCTGCTCGGAAAAAGACGCCACAGTACGTTTAAAGAAGTCAAAGCTAAGTTTACCTCTGTTTGTATATACAGGGAAGAGAAAACGAGGGACATACTTGAACGGAGTGTAGTGCTCATGAAAATGAACAACTTTTACCATGGAACTAACCCTGAATATGAAAAAGAAAATCAGCTGTTCTCTACAAAGTGCAAAACCTACACGATCAAAATGTCCGAGACTGCTGATTTTTTTTTCATATTTTAAGGTAAGTTCGAAAGTAAAAGTTGTTCATTTTCATGAGTACTACACACCGTTAAAGTATGTCCTCGTTTAACCTATAACTCCCTGTATAGATATTTTGTGTGGTAGTCTTTTAATGTCGGAACCCGTGGATCGGATCTCCGGGTTATAGGTGAATAGTGGAATAGTTTAATAGAGGCCTATGTCCAGCAGTGGACTGCGATAGGCTGAGTTGATTGATTGAGTGAAATAGTTAAAATAGATTGGAAGACTGTTAAAACATAGACAAGCCGTGTGCTCGATGGTTCCCATCGATAAAAATTATAAAGAAGAAGGGTCATCTGTGACCAAGCCCGGCGCAAACCAAACATATCTCATTTTTTTTTGTTATTTTATGTATTTAAATATATAGATTTTTTTTTTCTTTTCGATTTTAGTGGCTAACCTATTTAAATTGCCTTCGTAAGGCAAAATATTATTTTTTAACTAAACCCGCTTAAAATCTTTTTCAAAAATGTAAAATCAATTGAGACGAGTTATTACCTACCAATAACTACAGAATTCAATATAAGTAGCTACATTATACCTATAGCTAAGTTTTGGTTACAATAACAATGGAAAAAACCATTTAATGGTCGTAAAATGATCGGCGATTCTACTTATCTCGCTAGTGTGACACACAAAAGAACTCGTAAATGCTATCTCACTCCTGCACTCCCTAAAAGAGCGAGATGTCTATATTTGGGTTTTTTAACCCTAACCTAATCTAACTTGGTTTTTTCCATTGTAATTGTCTTTACCAAAACATAGCTATTTAATGTAAAGCTTCTTATTTTGAATTCTGTCGTTATTGGTAGGTTTGATAAAAATAATATTTTGCCTTGTGAAGGCAATTTAAATAGGTTAGCCACTGAAATCGAAAAAAGAAATACCTGATAATAATTGATGTACCTACTTAAAATAATGAAAAAACTAAAATATGTTCCGTTCGCGCCGGGCCTGGGTAAATTTTGTATGGAGCGTGACCTTTCTTCTTTCCAACACAAACTTTCGTCCCCTATTTAACCTTTAAATAGGTTGAATTTTTAAGTCACTCTGTAAACTCTATTTTTGTAAAATCTTTCTGTAGATAAAAAAAAGCATTGTTTCAAAATAAGTTTTGAATGTAATAACAGGGAGTTCTATAATTGGTATCAACAATTTTTTGCAGTTATGAAGGTAACTGTTCTTTAAACTTAGAAATAAAAACAACAACATCCAATTATCGAACCATCAGAAACGACGTTATATAAAATTCAATTAAGCCAAAATATAAAAATACGTAAATAAAAACGTGGAATCGATTTAAAATGGCAACACCACAACTAATCAGGATGCGGGCCGCGTGATTTATTTCGCGTCAAAGTTGAAAATTAATTCACAACACCGCTAGAGGCGGTCGCAGAGTGTGGCGGGTTATAAAGGTGGCGAGTTATAAAGGTGGTGAAGGTGTGATTATTAGTGCTTGCGGAATAAGATGTGGGTTTAGGTTATTGGATATTAAAGGGTCGCCCGGGTGTCACCATTGTGTGGATCGCCCGGAGGACACGGTGGAGCATACAGTGGAGGTCTGCCCGGCTTGGGCAGAGCACCGCCGTGTTCTCACGGAGGCGATCGGCGGCGGCGATCTCTCGCGTCCGAGCCTGGTCCAGGCCATGGTGCGGAGCGAGAGTGTATGGGAGGCCGTCACCTCCTTCTGCGAAGCAGTGATGCTCGCGAAGGAGGAGGCGGAACGCGTGAGGGAGAGGCAGCCTCACGGCCTCAATCGCCGCAGGAGACGCCCTGGGCGGCGGGAATCGCGGTGCGATTTCCGGCCACCGTAGGCGCGAGCCTGCGGACGGTGAGCAGTGGGTAGCTCGCCGTCCGGTAAGGACCAGGCCCGAGTCGACGGCGCGTTGTGTTCCACGCGCGCCTCAAAGAGATGTCAGCAAGTGATGGGGTCCAATAGGGCCGACGCCGCTGGGGTCGTGGGTTGTTTGAAGAAGATACCGCGGCTCTGGCATAGGCAACTGAAGGAACACGGGTGGGTTTTAGTCAGTAAAAGTCTGACACGCCCTTCCGCTCCACCCAGTGCGGGAGAAGTTATTTGATGATTTACCACCCCAAAAAAAAAAAAAAGAAAAAAAGGGTATTAAAGGGTAAATTATGAGGTTAAGACCGCTAATAGCCCGAGAATACTATCGGAGAGTTGTTTGTGTGTTATCGTCATAGTGTTTTGAAGTATAAATTACAAATCGAAAGCAATAAATAGCATAACTGGCATAACTGAATTAAAGATTAAATTTGAATTTGTTTTTGATTGAATTTAAGATTGTTATCAAATATTATTCTCAGTTCATGAACATGCACTGTATAACCACTGCTGAATCGGACAGCCAGACCACCATCACGATTAGAGCAGAAAAGTTGACTGTAAGCTGCTTATCATCTTTAGGAGGTCCTACCACCACACCACCACCCACTCCACTAGTTCATCCACTAGTTGCTACGACGTTGTCGTGACAACTCAAATTCAAACATTTTATTTAAAATAAACTGTCAAGGGGTAGGTCAGTCAGAATGATGAAGCTAGTTGCCCATTCCAAAACGTAGTAGGGTGGAGAAGAACAGGCAAAAAACTCCACGGACACTCTTTTAAATCAAAATAAAAGTAAAAATAAAAATAAAAAAGCGTCCGTAATAAAAATGTAAAAAAAAACAATTCAAAATTAAAATAATCATTAATAAAATAAATTAAAATAAGCCGTGGCAGCTTAGATATGACCAGCCAACACTGACAGCGCCGGTTCACGAACCTGACGCATGCAACCTTACCCAAGTTCAAATTATACCTACATAATCAATTTTTATAATTACGCTCGCCGATTTTATAACCCAACCGTCACACGCTGGTGACAGAAACTCCGGTCTTAGTAGCGAAGCCAACGACTGACAAGCGAAACAAAGCGGTAGCCACAAACCGCATTCAGGTAATTCAAATTCAAAAACATTCATTCAATTTAAACATGACGTATTTTGTTAAGAAATAAGATAATTTGGGAAGAATTGTGACGGCTTTAATAAGGTACTGGGTCGTGTTGTTTCAGCGTATTGGGTAAGAAGAGATTTTGATGGTAATGAAAATTGTGATGCAAGTTTTAAAGGATTGATTAATCTGGATCAGAAGAAACCTGAAGGTATGGTTGATTGGATTGTTTAGAGAAGATTGAAGCCTACGGCTTCAGCTAGGATTTAACTTCTGCAAAATTAAATGTTTGTTGTTAGTTTGGTCTAAGTAATAAATAAATAAAAGAAAACGGTCAAGAGCGAGTCGGACTCGCGCACCGAGGGTTCCGTACCATCATTTATATGTAAATTTTGTTGATGATTTCTGAAAAACTGTGCTATTTAAAGACAACATTTTATTTTTCCTGTAATTTTTACATAAACATATAGATTTTTCGCTTTGCAAACTTCGGAGATAGGGGGGGGGGGGACGGTATTTTTTTTTTTACATTTTTCATCAAAAGTCGAAAACTATGCGGGCTAAAAGTAAGAAAAAATATGTTTGAGAATGTGCAAACAGCGTTCTTTCATATGATATCCCGCATGCCCTAGTAGCCCCACTTTGAATTTTTAAGACGCCCTTTCAGTCCCTATTGCAAAAAAAAACAAATATTTTATTTCTTTCTTATTTGCAAAATAGTTGGGTAAACGTCATCTAAAACTATTCTAAATTTCAAGTTGATAGCATTAGTAGTTCTCGAGATATCCAGCTGTGACAAACAGACAGACAGACAGACTGAGTCACACCATAAGGGTTCCTTTTTTACCATTTTGGTACGGAACCCTAAAAATTATCCTCATTAGCTATATGTCGAAGAGCAGTGGTGGCCCAGTGGTAACGGCCGCGACTTACGAGTTGTAGGTCGTAGGTTCGAACCCGGACAGGCGCTTTACTTTGTGTAAATTATTTCATCACCACTGCTCTCAAAACGGTGAAGGAAAACATCGTGAGGAAACCGGCATGTCTTAGAACCAAAAATTCGAAGACATGTGACATCTAACAACCCGCAATGGGTCCGCGTGGTAGATTACAGCCCACTCTGTCTCGTAGAGCGAGGCCTGTGTCCCAGCGATGGGAAAATCATAGGCTGGTTAGGATATTCTAAGAATTTGATGTTGATTTTAATAAATGTGTACTTAATTTTTAGAATCGGTGTGCCACCTTTGTGGCTAATATTAGTTAGAAAATTATGCTCATTAGCTATGTGATGAAAGAAGCAAGAGAAAGATGAGGGCAAAAACTGTGAAAGCTAAATTATTGTTAGGTATGATTATAAAAAATAGCCCTGTTCTGCTTTTCTTTTTTTGTGTGGTTAATGACTAACCTGTTGACCGAGTTTTTATGCACGAAAATTATCTGTCAGGTATGTCGGTAGTAGTTCTTGAGATATCCAGCTGTGACAGGCAGACAGACAGACAGACTGAGTCACACCATAAGGGTTCCTTTTTACCAATTTGATACGGATCCCTAAAAACGTGTTAGACAACTTCCACGCTTTAAAGCACACATTATAATAATTGTCTTGCGTGCTGTGTAGTATTTAACAATCGTGACTCAACAAATTGCTGTAATATGTTGAAATTACTAAATCGCTCAAACAAAATGGTTACAACATCACACCTAGGATAAATGAATGGGCACATAACGCATGGTTTTTCATGGATTATTCGTGGATCCACGCGAGACACAATGCCTTTTTCCTTGTGTCTGTAATTACGGCATACAACTCGTGGAACATTGACCCATTAGTAGATAGGTCAGAAAAAATAGTTAGAACTTATTACAGGTTTTTTAGGGTTCCGTACCAAAATGGTAAAAAAGGAACCCTTATGGTGTGACTCAGTCTGTCTGTCTGTCTGTCTGTCTGACTGTCTGTCACAGCTGTATATCTCAAGAACTACTAATGCTATCAACTTGAAATTTGGAATAGTTTTAGATGACGTTTACCCAACTATTTTGCAAACAAGAAAGAAATAAAAATATTTCTATTTTTTTTTGCAACAGGTATTGAAAGGGGGTCTTAAAAATTTAAAGTGGGGCTACTAGGGCGTGTGGGGTATCATATGAAATAGCGCTGTTTGCACATTTTCAAACTATTTTTATTTTTTTTAGGCCGCATAGTTTTCGACTTTTGATGAAAAATGTAAAAAAAAATACCGTCCCCCCCCCCTATCTCTGAAGTTTGCAAAGAGAAAAATCAGAAATTATTCTATGTGATAGAAGTTTATGTAAAGATTACAGGAACAATAAAACGATGTCTTTAAATAGCACACTTTTTCAGAAATCGGAACGGAACCCTCGGTGCGCGAGTCCGACTCGCTCTTGATCGGTTTTTTTTTTAATTCAAATCTCATCAATAGTTAAGACGTTCAAAATACAAGCATTCATCTATATAAATAAAAGAGAAGTCCTGACTTACTGACTGACTGATTGACTGACTCGTCAACGCCCAGCCCAAACCCTTGGATAGGTCCAAGGGTTTTTTCCAAGGGGAAAGCTGAAATTTTTCACAGAGGTTCCCTTTATAATGTAGACAAGGAATTAGGAAGGAATTCCCGGTAGCAGGTTTCCTTGGGATATTTTCCAACATCCACGCGGGCGAAGCCGCGGGCAAAAGCTAGTGATTAATAAATAAGTTTTATTTATGCATCAACGAATAGGATATGTCCTCATCGCAAGATCTTCTTTAGCGATTACCCAAAAGTCGTCTTTTAGAGTTAAGAGGCCGTACACGAAATTTTGCCGATTTCGCTGATTTACGTGATTTTACAGACGCGATTTTACAGTTATATTATAGTATTTGTATAAGTTTTATTGCAGAACATGAAAGATCATTTCAATTATGATCTAATGTATGAGCTACTTTTTTATTTTTATTATTTAATTTTGATTAATCGACCTAAACCGGCGACTGTTTTGTGAATTTTTGCTGTAAGAGGTTTAGAATATCACATATTTACGAATCGTTTTGACGACTAAAAGGTTATGGAAAAATTACAATGTATTCTTGTGAACGTTGTATATACAATGTATGAATCACTTTTTACGACTTTCATATAAAATTTTTGAGTAAAAAATAAAATTGGTAAACAATTGCTTTTGATTTCAGCTACTTAGAACCCTAGTTCATAAAATTAAAACAACAGAAATAAACTTCAATTCAAAATCAATCCATTTCCTGAAAAAAAAATGCAAAAAATTTAAAACATTTGCCATTAAAAAATCTTTTAAAACAACCTAATTCTCGCACAACAAACTCGACGCAAAATAAAAATGAAGCTCATTCATTAGATTATAATCGAAATGATCTTTTATGTTGTGCATTAAAACTTATAGAGATGCAGTATTTTGACTGTAAAATTACGTCTTTAAAATCACGCAAATTAGCGAAATCGGCAAAATTTCGTATACGGCCCCTTAAGTCAGTATTCTATTAAGTATGTGATAATGTCTTTGATTAAGGTGAAAGCGCCAGGGTAGCCCGCGAAATTCAAAATTTCATACGTTTTTTGCAATTTGTAGGTCAGTGTAAGCTTGTATGTTGAATAAAGTATGATTCGCGGCCGTAGCTAATATGGCTTTATAGAATTATAATCATTAGAACCAGCAATTCAACTCCATAAGTTAGCATTTACCTCAAACCTCATGATTTCATGAAATCGCTAGATTTGAGATAAATGCTAACTTATGGAGTTGTATTGCTGATTCTAATTATTATAATTCTGTAAAGCCATATTAGTTACGGCCGTGAATCATATTTTAATCAACATACAAGCTCACACTGACCTACAAATTGTAAAAAATGTAAGAAATTTTGAATTTCGCGGGCTACCCTGGCGCATCAACCTTAATTAAAATTATTATTTGCCTATGTCATTGCCTTGTTGGTCTAGTGGTCGCTACCGCTACTGCTGAGCATGAGGTCCTAGGTTAAATTCCCAGGTCGGGCAAAGTGTTATTGGGTTTTCCATCTGGAATTTCTCAGTAGCAGCCCGGAGTCTGGAGTTGTGCCCGGTTGATGGTAATAGGCTCGCCACCTATTACATGGGGCTTAAATATAATTGGCGAAATGTGGGAGTACTATAGGTGTAGCTCTGCCTAACCCTTCGGAGATATCAGGCGTGATGTTATGTTAGTTTTGTGAAGAAATCATAAACCTCAGTAGGTATTCATAATGTTTATTCACTTTATTCCAATCAGGTTATTTAAAAATCACTTATTTGGCGCAGTGGTTGAGCGATTGACTGCTGCTCAGCATGTCGCGGCTTCGATTCCCGCACGGAACAAATATTTGTACGACCTACAAGTATTTGTTTCGAGTCTGGGTGTTTTTCTATCTATAATATGTATGTATTTACAAAAAAAAAAAAATTGTATATAAGTAGTTTATCAGCCATCTCGTTACCATAACACAAGCATTAGGTTGCTTAGCTTGGGACTAGATGGCGTTGTGTGAAATGTCCAAAAATATTTATTTATTTATTTATTTATTTATTAGTAGAAATATAATAAAAGTAACGGAGGAGCTCGTGGCTAAGTAATAACAGCCGCACGGGTCGATCCGTCAGGTTAAGCTACGCTTGTCGGCGTTGGTCAGTGGATGGGTGACCATCTTTACATACCGAGATTCCTCCGTGCCTCGGAAAGCACGTTAAGCCGTTGGTCCCGGCTGTTATTTGTGGATCTTTGACAGTCGTTACGGGTCGTCAGAAGCCCGAAAGTCTGAGAACCAGTCTTACCAAGGGGTATCGTATTACCCAGTTACTGGGTTGTGGAGGTCAGATAGGCAGTCGCTCCATGTAAATACTGGTATTCAGCTGCATCCGGTTAGACTGGAAGCCGACCCCAACATAGTTGGGAAAAGGCTGGGCAGATTGATTGATAATAAAAGTAACACGAAATAGTCTGACTCTGTCCTAGCAAATCAGTTGCCAACTAAATGTTCCCTACTTAACGGAAGTAAACACTCAGCCGGCTAACGACCAATCAGAGCAAAGTAAACAGTACATACAATCACTTCACTGACTAAAATAATTTCATGACTTATGAGTAGCTATAAATAAACTTTTATAAGTTAAACAATATTTTTTTTTGTTACCTGTACTAAAGAAATATACTGTAATAATAACATTCTACAAATGAATACCTAAAACGGATGTATAAAGTTAAAAAAGTCTTGGAAAAAGTCTTATTCATAATTATTATTTTACAAAATCATTACAGTTAGAACACTAAAATAAAGTGTTATTAAAAACTTCTCGTTATATCCCTGTTTATGTTTGTATATTACCAAAATTCAAATAAAATAAAACCAATTAACAGAACTGTATTGTCAAGATAAACAGTACAGCCACAAAGGCTGTTTAATTATAAAATTCAAATAGTAACGAATAGTATTTCTGACCTGTGCGAGGCTTCGTTGACCGACAACTTTTCCTATTAAATAAGCATCAACTATTCGACAAATTAAATAACAAGTTTAGATTGAAATGAGCCCTCCCAGGCCTTGCCTGTGTTTTCTAAAATATTTACTTTTATGTTTTCATGTTGAAATGCGAAATGATATTATGTGTCTAGAAGTATTTTAAATGTAGTTGTCTATTTTAATAAAGCAAGATCCCCGAGCCACCATGTTGCGGCTGAGTACCAGTATTTTACACGGAGTACCTGTCTATCTGACCTCTACAACCCAGTAACTGGGTAAAACGATACCCCTTGGTAAGACTGGTTGTCAGACTTTCGGGCATCTGATGACCCGTAACGACTGTCAAAGATCCACGAATGACGGCCAAGACCAACGGCTTGACGTGCTTTTCGAGGCACGGAGGAGTCTCGGCATGTAAAGATGGTTACCCACCTACGGACCAACCCTGGCAAGCGTAGCTTAACCTGATGGATCGACCCGTGCGGCTGATAGGACTTAGCCAGCAGCTCTTCTATAGAGATAGTTGTAATGTAGGTAAATAATGCAGTCAAAATAGGCAGGTGTTACCATTTAGTAATAACATTATTAATTTTTACTAATAACTGATGTTGTGCTCGTGGCTAAGTATAACAGCCGCACGGGTCGATCCATCGGGTTAAGCTACACTTGCCGGTGTTGGTCCATGGATGGGTGACCATCTTTACATACCGAGACTCCTCCGTGCCTCGGAAAGCACTTTAAGCCGTTGGTCTCGGCTGTCATTTGTGGATCTTTGACAGTCGTTACGGGTCGTCAGAAACTCGAAAGTCTGACAACCAGTCTTACCATGGGGTATCGTATTACCCAGTTACTGGGTTATGGAGTTCAGATAGGCAGTCGCTCCATGTAAAATACTGGTATTCAGCTGCATCCGGTTAGACTCGAAGCCGACCCCAACATAGTTGGGAAAAGGCTAGGCAGATTGATTGAACTGATGTTGGTGTAAGTAAACAGTTTGAGAAGCTAAGCAGGCAGCGCATGTTATCGGATTCTCAATAGGTATTGATAAAAATGAGACACTTTTTGTTTCTCTACTACTACTGTCAGCATTAACAGTATCGACAATCGAATCTAAGTATCGATCTTTCGACGCATTAAGGCCGAACTATACGCCAATGACCTTGAGTGGTTAGCTTGCGCATTCTGGCCTGAGCTCACGCAACGCGTCGTACGTCCAGCCAGTAATAGGACTCGCCCATCAAGGAGCGCTGTCCCAAATTAGACGCATTTTTAATTTATTATAATAAAAAATAAGTTTTTAAAAAGTAACAAAACCAAATCATTTTCGTTTGTATTGCAAAGTAGTAGATATTTTTTTTATATTCTTTTGATAAAAAATGAAGGAGTAAAATGGTTTCATCTTAACGATTTGGAGGAGATTTGGGGTTTTTTTTTCTTATTATGTGATACCGATAAGAAAATTATGGCTAAACCAAATTACGATTCATATCATGTAGATTACTAACAATTTTTTTCAGATGTTTTTCTCTGTAGGTTTCGGCGAAAAACTGCTTCATCTGCACGCTGTTTTCGCTCGCTCGAAAAAACAAAACTCGAAAAAAACAGCTCGCTCGTGAAAAAAACAGTGGAGATTCCACAGCGAATGTTAAATGCGATGCATTTAATATTGCAGCACTTAATGATGCAGTTCTTTCACTGCACCAGCAGCACTATCTGGCCTGCAATAATTAATCTTGCCTCTTCATCCCCGATGCCAGCTCACACCACAATATTTCCACTACATTTTGTGAATAACAAATCATCTTTTTGGCTTTTTTAATGTAAAAGCTGTGCAATTGTTCGGGCCATAAATAAAAATTGTTGCGAAAACACCTCAGCAGTTTTAATATTTTAATCCCCGGCGGGAGGGAACATAAATTTTGTTTGACTATTTGATCGCGAACGGTATTGTAGGAAACGGCTTCTGTTTGGATTCTGTTAAAGAATTTTCTCTTGTAACATCATAGTCGGGATAGCAAATCTTGTCACAGATAGTATCGATTTCAATCTTGTTATGTATAAAATCGCAATCCGGTAGATTTTTACACTTAACAAGATAGAGCGGTAAATCAACCGTAATATTAATTTTGATTATTTTTTTTGTCACGACTATTAGTAATTGCTTTTTGGCCATAGTTATTCAATACGCCACCGTTTTCAATAGCGAGTTTTTTCCTCAATCAACTTAAAAAGCACAGAAGTCAATTATAAACCAAAATCTACAAAAACTATCAAATTCAACTATTTCCCGAGCCGAAACAATTGGAGCTAATGGCAATAGAGTTCAACAATGCTTTGTTACTGAATCGCACGAGTCTCCAGCTCTCGATGTGAAATGCGGTGGTTTTATCCGGGCTGCCGATTCTGCCGTTGCTAATAAATCATGGCACTTTTGTCAGGTGTTACAATTTGTATCGCCCCGTGCTTCGCTGTGAGAAGATTTTCATTTTTTTTCGCCACCCTGTTCACAAATCATCAGAATTGCGGGTGAGTAATTGTTTTGCGGTATAGGCGGTGAGAGATTTATGCGATTGTGGGATGATCTTTAGAATACAGTTGTAGGTAAATGTATTTTTTAAGTAGATAATTATAGATATATTAATCACAGCAGCTGTAACAATAAGTAAGGACACACTTCCATATATTTGTTTTACTTTTCAGGAACTATAAAAAAATCCAGAACCACATTCATTTCCTTTCAAAAACATCCATATTTCCATCAAAATATCACAGAAAATTCACATCATCGAACGCAAACTACTCCCAGCCATCCCAAAAGATTGCAAACAACATTTGCCAGTAATAAAAATCAAGTAAATGAAACCAACCAAACAGCATGGAATAACATGACGAGGAAACGCGGCTCAGAGAGAGAGAGAGACTAACGCATTTATTTGAATAGTGGCACCCGACAGCAAATATTTAAAGTTACATAGAAAACGTATATTTGCACCCCTGCAGAGACATTTGTATGCAAACACTGTTAATGTGATCAAGGATACAGTACCGTTAATTGAATTAGATGGCTCTGTATAGTTTTTGAATGACTTCGGAGCTTATTGCAGGGCTTGTTCACAGTAATGGATGAAACACATTGTGCAAGTTTATTCAGGAATAAATGGATAACTAGAGTTCAGTTTGTGTTATAGTGATTACACTTTGCTCGTAAAATACTTTTAAAGTGAGAGAAATGAGTGTATTCACACTTTCAATAGTGCTCTCGTTGAAAAATATACTGTTGGAGAAGTATAATACCTATCTTTACTCACGATAGTTCATGAATATGCATTATGACGTGTATTGGGACTTATAGTTATCGGACTAGTCGAAGTAACAATATTTCCTTTTATCGTGAATCAGACGTGTCTTCGTTAAACTTAGACTTTATGAGTAAGTACTGTAACGAATGAGTTTAAAAAAGTCACGTCAAAATCTGGCGAGGGATGATGACAAATTTTTTCAACATCATGTAGATTATTAAAAAATATTGGACACGCATTTTTTATTTTTTTAAGTAATCAAAACATTACGGCGATAAATTGAGTAAAAATGTGGCATGACGTCACTCCTTGCTAGATTTTGTGTGTAGTTCTTATAGTTGTGACGTAGCGAGCTCCCCTCCACAACTATAATGATTGTGTTTTTTTTTGTTAATGTGATAAATAAAGCATAAAACACTTGTCTGATATTTTGTTTTTATCTTCCTGACGGAATAAATAGTTTTTTTTTTACCCAGACAATTTTTCCATTGGTCTTTGCCAGATTTTGACGTGAGTTTTTGATACTTCAGGCACATAATCTCCGGGTCATCACTATACTCCATATCGGAGCTTTTAGCATTTGGACTATAGCGTTATTTACAGTAATAAATAATCCTATACTAAACGAAAACAAACCCTCAACATTTGCAAACAAACGAACGACGCTTACAGGACTGGAAGAATATTTGTCACAGGAAACTGCCTTTATTTACCCCACAGGCGTAGGGTACATCCGGGGAAGGGCAGACCCATTGATTCCTACGAGGGTGGCCCCTAATACCATCCACTTGTAAATAGCTCGTATTTAATATTGAATTTGGATCTTTTAATATAATGGTAATGTTCAGATGTTGGTCAACTACCTATTTTTGGGTTTCATTTTTGGCAAACTTTTTTAATAATAAGTTAAGGTTTTGGTTGTGTTTCATTCTAATGGGATTATGTATATATGTTAAAAGAGTATCTTAGATGGTTTGGTCATGTTGAGAGGATGAATGAAAGGCGGCCTTATTAGTGATGTTCTTCAGAAAGGTCAGTTGCGAAGTACCCGCAACCAGCGTGCGTGATGACCAGATGTATGAATGTAAACGAGGCAAAAAGTTGACGAGGTAATGAAGTTCTGTAGTTTCTGCCGACCTCCATGGGAAGAAGCCGTGAAGTGTAAACAGTGGCAATAATTTAAAGGGTCATCGGACTCATCATTATACACACAACAACTTTTACTATGGGACCAAACCTGAAATCGCGAAAAAAAATCAACTGTTCATTACATTTATCTACACCAAACTCGTCAAACTGATTTTTTTTTGCGATTTCAGATTTGGTCCCATAGTAAAAGTTGTTCATAATGATGAGTACAATGACCCCCTAAAAGATTGCCACTGTTTACACTTACACCCTGTATGTTATTTTGTATAGTAAGTTATAAATAAAAAATAAAATAAAAATAAATAAAACTAATATTTGAGTCATCGACATCAAGAATAAGAAGAAAAATAAAGCTAATACAGCTGAATAACCATAACGTAGTAGTATATTATGGCTACTTCCCGACTCGCCATTAAAACAAAATACTTAAACGAAGTTGGTGTTTCGTAATTTAATAGCTAATCAATCAATCAACTCAGCCATTGTAGTCTTCTGCTGGACATAGGCCTCTCCCATGCTGTGCCACAACACCCTGTCCTCCGCCTTCCGCATCCAGTCCATCCAGTCTGTCCCAGCCACCTTTTCGAGGTCGTAAGTATGACGTTTACGATAAAATATTGTTAATATCCTATACAATAAATAGCCAACATGACCCTTTCAACAATACCTTCGTAATATCCAGAATGTCTACCAGCAAATATTCGAACAAAAAACAAAGTTATTTGAAAAGTAAAACAACGTACGCACCTCCTAAAAACGGAAATATTTAAAACATCCCTTGGCTAGTCCAATAGCCGTCTCTGGCTCAGGAATTCATTATGATGACAGAAATTTGTTTGCGATATGAAATTCCTAAGACTCCTCCGCCATTCTCAAACAATTCACGTCATACCAATGACCAGGTTTTTGTATGAACAGTTTTATTTGATTTTTATTATTATAGTATTTTAGGTTGGACAAGGTTTAATGTTGTAAAGAAATTAATTTAAAAGTGGTTGTTTGTGAGATCAGTGGTAACGGCTTACGAGTCGTGGGTTTAAATCCAGGCAGGCGCTTTACTTAATAATTTCATCACCACTGGTCTCAAAACGGTGAAGGAAAACATCGTGAGGAAACCGGCCATATCCTAGAACAAAAAATTCGAAGACATATGAAATCTACCAACCTGCACTGGGCCCGCGTGGTGAATTACAGCCCACTCCCTCTCACTGAGAAGATGCCTGTGTCCCAGCAGTGGGAACATTATACTATGCTGATTATATGATTTAAAAGTTGTTAGAAAATTAAAATATTTTAAATTCGTAATTACTGTAAAATGAACTACAATAATTTATGGTTTTTAATAAAAACTTTATGACAAAAGTTGACGATGACGAGTTCCCACTGCAACTGGGCTGGTTACGATATGAGGTCGTATAAGCTAGCGAACAAATATATCGCCAATAATCCAGGTAAGTAACAAGCCCATAATAATCAAAAGTATAACTGATTGGTTGTAAAGTCATAACGATTGTCACTTGTTTATCCTCATCATTCTTCACCCTTCCATCCAAAAAAGGTTCAGTAAAAATCAAACTCAAATGACCATTAATTTCAATTAATTTGGAAGGCTTCAGTCCAATTGAGCCGGTTCCTACCATTTTAAATTCCTTCCTCCAATTGTTGCTAGGTAAATTTAAATATTTTACACTTGAAAAGAGCTATCGAACGTTCCTACATTTTAATGGGCAACGCTTCGCTAAGCAATGTCTGAAATATGTCGATGTTTTTGTGTTCAATTTATCGATGAAAATTGAGTAAACATTTTAACGAGGAATCGGATGTTTCAATTAACTATTTTTACAAAAGGTAAAGTTGTATTGAAAACTGTATTACATCGCATTTTAAAAATTGAACTTTTCCGTGGCATGGTCGCACTGACATCGACCGTATTCTTGGTTAAAAGGTAATTTTCCAATATCACATACTATTTTAATCAGGAGACTTTTCAGCACACACGTACACCACTTGAAAAGATTAACAAGCACCTAGCAACTATTTAAACTGATATTAAAGATTAATTTCACGTACCTAAAACTCAGTTAGACACTAAGTTAGGATAGGTAAGAATATAGTCTACAAGTAAGCGCTCGTAAAGGAAAAAGCCTAGCTCAAAATTTTCTCTCTAACATCGATACTTTTAGACATCCCTACCCCCATTACTTGAACTTCAATTAGATGATATCTGACGTTTATAGTTCTTTATGCATTCAAGGAGTCAGATTATGCTTTCCAAGAGTGAGATAATGCCATTTAAACGTAGGTCCGATCATTATTCCCTTGGTAGAGGCGTAATGAAAATTTTGTAAAGGTTTTACGATCGCCAGGAGTGGTTTAATGAGCCATCTTCGAAGGTGCACCTTTTTTGGGAGAAATAAATTTTGTTATGTACGTATTTGATAAAGATTGAATGTCTTTTTTTGTAGGCTTGTAATTAGGCTTTCTTGCATGCAATTTAGGCGTTGGTTATCTTTTACGTATTATAACGTCGCTCCGCTCAAAGTGTTAAATTATCTTTTGTTCGAGTACCTACGACAGTGCCCACATCTACCTAAAACTATGTCGGATCATGAAGAAGACCCGATGTTTCGCAATTCAGCCACCCATGATGCGACATACCTATACAGGGTGGCCGGAACATTGACGTCCAAAAATAAAATTTCGGTCCCTCGTATCGTGGGGTATTCGAATCACCCCCATGTATGTTCCGCGACTTTTCATAGTTTTCGAGTTATGAATTTTTTTCTGAATGTTTGAAAATTTTCGACCTGACCAACCTAAAAAAATTCTAAAAAAAAAAGTAGAGGGTTTTATCGAGTTTCTTTTTTTGCAACTGAATTTTCATAAGTAGTACTTTTATGCATAAAATAATCAGCTTCGTAACTGTGATGAAAGTTATGAAAATGTTGATCTAAAGTGAAAAATTTACGTTCGGTAAATTATGACTCAAATTTTCAACTTTAAATTAAAAATCTTAACAGGTGACTTCATAATTCCTAAGTAGGCTTCAAGAATGCGCCAGACTCTCAGCTTTCATAATCATAAAAAAATGAAGTACTTAATAGGGCTACTTTGTTTAAAATCGGCCTTCAAAGACAGCGAGGTGGAAAAATTCTTAAAATTACCCATCTGAGTAATTATTTTTTTTTGGCTATTTTCTCGTTCCTAAGGTTAATTAATGATAAGAATACTGAAAACTAACCACATTATATTCAATATTCATAATTACCACACGTGGGCGAATGAAAATCCACTCGAAGTGAGAGCTTCGACATTTCAACATCGCTTCAGCGTTAACTTGTGGTCTGGTATCCTCAATGGCGAACTAATTGGTCCGTTTGAACTGCCGTCCAGACTTGATGGAGAAACATACAAAAACTTTTTGGAAAATGAACTTCCATTGTTGCTGGCAGATGTGAATCTCGAACTCAGACGAACCATGGTGTTGCAAAATGACGGCGCCCGTGTCACTATGCAACCCAGGTCCGAAATTACTTAGATGAAACATACCCCAACAGATGGATCGGACGCAGCGGACCAATTAGGTGGCCTCCACGCTCACCTGATCTCAACCCCATCGATTTCTTTATTTGGGGCTATTACAAGGAAATAGCATACGCCCGAGACTGTTCAAGTGAACAAGAGCTGAGGCAGTTGATTGCAGAAGCTGAACGTGTTGTGAGAGAGAACAGAGACGCTTTTAGACGATTGCCAGACAATTTCTTACGTAGGTGTAGAATGTGTATTGCTGCTGGTGGTGGCCACTTTGAAAACCTTTTGTAAATGTTAAAAATAAATTAAGTACTTTTTTCACATTATCATCTGTGTTTTATTCAAAACCACTTTTTACGTAAAACTTTTCTTACCCAACTCTGAAACTATTTGTTGGTTAGTTTTCAGTATTCTTATCATTAATTAACCTTAGGAACGAGAAAATAGCCAAAAAAAAATAATTACTCAGATGGGTAATTTTAAGAATTTTTCCACCTCGCTGTCTTTGAAGGCCGATTTTAAACAAAGTAGCCCTATTAAGTACTTCATTTTTTTTATGATTATGAAAGCTGAGAGTCTGGCGCATTCTTGAAGCCTACTTAGGAATTATGAAGTCACCTGTTAAGATTTTTAATTTAAAGTTGAAAATTTGAGTCATAATTTACCGAACGTAAATTTTTCACTTTAGATCAACATTTTCATAACTTTCATCACAGTTACGAAGCTGATTATTTTATGCATAAAAGTACTACTTATGAAAATTCAGTTGCAAAAAAAGAAACTCGATAAAACCCTCTACTTTTTTTTTTAGAATTTTTTTAGGTTGGTCAGGTCGAAAATTTTCAAACATTCAGAAAAAAATTCATAACTCGAAAACTATGAAAAGTCGCGGAACATACATGGGGGTGATTCGAATACCCCACGATACGAGGGACCGAAATTTTATTTTTGGACGTCAATGTTCCGGCCACCCTGTATATAGATAGATTACGTTACTTCAGAGTCTGTGTGAGTGTGTTCAGTGTCTGTGTGTCTGTATTACTAAGAGATTTGACTATCTTTGCTTTACCCCTAAAGCAAGGCGCCGTTGACGAGCGCGCTCCGCACTCTCAACCTCATTGCTGATGACGTCGACATATTCTGTTGCACTTTGGGTGAATTTGCGAGAATAGCTACGCATAGAATTTGTTATGATTCAAGCAGTGGAACTATTTAATTTGTATTGTGTGGTACAATATTGCATTGGGTCTAGCCTGTAAGGATATTTGTATGTTTGAAGTAAATAAATAAATATATAAAATTCATGTCTTAAACTCCCTTCATCTGCCACATAGACATCAAAGCCCAGATTTCCTCCACTAAAAGTTTTACGCTAATGAATTCGTCAACATTTATCAATCAATCTTAAATTACCGAAGGCAGATAGTTTGTTGCAAATTGCGCTGTAAGCTAAGAGCGTAAGACGCAAATTCGTCTGCTGGGAATACCTTATAAATTGCAAATACACCATTCCGCAGGTCGTAAACGTCGTAACTCGTCCGACACATAAACAATACTATTGGGAGGCTGGTGGCGTAAGGAATAAGAACAGAGCGATTTGTGGAATACCAAGCAAGTTTAAATTATCATGTAAAATAGTCAGAGTTAACTCCTGCAAACATCAAACAATGTTAGTGGAATGTCACGCATTTTAACAGACTTCAAAATGGAGGAGGTCATAATGTAGGTATTATTATTATTAATACAAACGGGATATTTACCATGTTTACTGCTATGTTCGAGTGTGTGATATGTGTTAATAATAATGTTAGTGACCATGAAAGAAAGAAAGAAAGAGAAAGAAAAACTATTTATTCCCGCGATGACGCAAATACATTCGTTTTTTACATAATCCTAAAAAATAAAAAACAATTGGGTAGCTAAATTTTAAACTTAAAAAGAAAAACAACAAATACTTAATTATGCGTCACTAACGCGCGAAACGGCTAACGCTCAGCATAATGCCGTGACCCGTGCACGAAGGCACGAGTCAAGGCGCTGGTTTTCAGCGTAAACCGGCGGCGTGTCGCCATCTCAGAACCCGCAAAGATTAGGTAAACATTGAACAAAGTATTATCTATGACCGAGGCCAGAACATATGTACTATTATTAATGTACTGTAATCATCGATATTTTTGTCAATTTTGAACCGATTATGAAAATTCACCGTCCAAATTTCCTATACCAAATATATTTTTTATTTGATAGAGGAAATTTGGACGGTGGTCCCATATACATTTTGTTAACTTTGCTTGGGTAGTTTTTGAGTTAGCCTTGATAATACGTCTTTAATCCACTTTGTTTATCTTGATGATGTTATACTTTCTGTCAGTGTTGCTTACATAGCAAGTAGTGGTAAGTATACGAATTAATACCTTAACGAAAAAGTGAATTATTGAAAAAAAAAAAAAACCTTCTTCCAAAAAAAAACACTACGAAGTAAAAAACAACTTTAATTTTGGAAGTCTGTGGCAAAAAACTAAAACACAGATCCAAAGACACCGACTTCCGATATTAAAGTAATTTTTCACTTCGTAGTGTTTTTTTTTTGGAAGTCGGTCGTTCTCTTTTGTAAAAAGTTTTTATATAACATAATTATACACCATTATAATAATAAGTTATCTATTTTTTATTAGAAAAAAAAAAAACCATTATGGTTTGTTAAAACCGCATTGAAATCAGACCATCCATTTGGGTTGCTACGATGCCACACACACACACATAACGATACAGGCCTCAACATTATAACAACCCTTTTGATATGTTAATTACAATCAAATAATGCAATTCACACAGACTACCTGACCCAGTTTTCGCTTGTAACTTATGACTTACACCATCCCCACATGAATCAATCAAGTATCCACTATCCCCTATCATTTACTTATTCAGATTTTATGTGTCTCCAGCACCGGACCGAAACTTTATGTACCATCAGCTGAGCGTTTATAGAACATCCACGGGAATGTGACCCGATTTTGAGACAAAACGCTGTATTCTTGGATATAAAAACTATGGAAACTTCGCGTCCATTTTGGTGTTTTACGATTTTCATCGCTGTGATTTTAGCACGTCACATGCATTGGCATATTTTTTATTAGGAGTGAACTGAATGTTTTTCTTCGGTTCAAGTTTTACGTACAGTCCGGCCGATGAGAGATTGCGTTCCTGACACTTATCAGTTGGACAATTTCTAGTTGTAATAAGGATCAAATTCACAAAACAAGAACGTATTCTCTTGACAGGTGGTATGTATTTCGTAAACTTTCTTTAGAATCCTCCTATCTCCTCAAATTAGAGCAATAGTACTACTAAAATATTTTCAAGTTTTTTAACACTAGGCAAACAAATTAAAAAAAAAATGTTTTATTGACATAAAATGGAGAAACATTCAACAACAACTCCTGAGCTAGGTGGTACCTGTGTTACATGAGTCAGTGTCTTCACCCGATTTTGGAACATTAACATTTTATGCAACAAATTAAAAAATATATTATCAAACGAAGCGAATTTAGTGCATGCATGCTCTTAATTGAGTGGTGTGTATATGTGTGTGGTTTGTGTGTATGAGTGAATGTGTGTTTGTATGAGTGGTTGTGCTTGCTGATCTTATTATAGGATTCAGTTTATCATTGTAGTATTGAACTACTTTAATAAAAAAATCAGCAACATTAACCGGCTTCTAAACTCAACTGATCCACCATATTGTCCAATTTTCCACAAAATTTCATACACAGTACAAGTCCAATGCCAAAAATGAGCATTGGCGGCAAAGGGGGCTAGCATGCCCTATTTATGATTAGGTGGCGAGTTCGCGACGCATACCGATGAGGGCACGTCACTCGTCATCCGTCATACGTGTTCCGACGATCATCGGGAATCAATGCGTAATGTGTTTGAAAAACATTTTACGGAAGAAACAGCTTCCTGTTTTGCTTAGGTGAGTTTTGTTGTTGAGAAAATATTAAAGCATAAGCAAAATCAGTCTATATTGTTCCCACTGCTGGGACACAGGCGATTGGGCTGTAAACTAACATGCGGGCCCAGTGCGGATTGGTAGATGTCCAATGTCTTCGAATTTTATTGAGAAAATGTTACTGATGATTCAAATTAATAAATGTTTTCGTGACTACTCAAAAACATGAGCTAGCGATAAGGAGAGTAAACTTTTTAAACTTAGAAATTAAATTAATAAAATGTCCCGTTATAACAATCATAATTAATTAGAAAATTCCAACAATTTTCATAAACGCTCGAATATTTTACAGCGTTCGAGAATTCACGTCGTAAAAACCATGGGACACTTCAGGGGGCGTTTAGTGTTTTATATGCCAAAGGGATTTATGTTATTACCGTCCATATTTCTGCGGACTGAAGCCGCTGAGAGGTCACGAAATCTTGCCGAAAGGTGTCGCCGTGTCTGTCGTATAGGGACGTCCCTCTCGCACCTCAGTGTTGCTTTAAAGCGATGAATATGAGAAGTTGTATTCGGATCACGTAGTGGGCGCGGCGTGCGCGGCGCTCATGAACTCCGATGCCAAACCTCGCCAGATATAACGTTAACAATGAAAAAATTCTCTTCCCCCACCAAGGTGGAAGAGTTGCGATGACAAGTCCCAACAAACTTGGTAATCAGTTGTAACAAATTTATGTGTCGTGCGTGAGAGAGTCGAGTTTCGCTTTCTCCTACAAATGTTATTTGTTGAGAGAACGCGGTGGACGTTAATTGTCTGTTGGTTGTTCTTGTTTTATCATAATTATGTATTAAAAGTTTTATTGCGACAAATCTTTTGAGATTAAAAAGGATTTAAGTTAAGCGCACAGGCCTGTTTAGGGGCGATTAGACGCTGCTGTTAAATCTTCATTTTAATTCGCCTTACGAAAAATTACATCGTAAACATTTTACTTAAGACCTTTGAACTCCGAACATGATTTCTTTATCGTCAGCCTCAGATAGAAAGGTACGTTTTGTTAATATGTTAAATTTCTTAATTTTGTTGTTTATCTGAACCCACGATAAAAATGTTGTAAAAATCTTAACAATCAAGCAATTCCCCTAATTCCGAATGCGCTAACACATTTTAACAGCTGCTAAAAGTTATGCAAATGGGAGGAAAGCATAAAACATTTTTATCGTCGCTAGTTGTAAGAGCAAGTTAAGGGAAATCGAGTAACTTAATAAGACATTTACTGGGGCATTGCTGAGAGTAAGTTTTTTGTAGACAATGGTTCAGCAATTTGTCACGTTTCATGCTTTATCACGATTTTAGATCCCTATTTGTGACGTATAAAATCTTTTCAAGAATTTCCCTACGTGAACGAATCAGAAATGAAGAGATGACGAAGAGAGACAAGAGAACTAAGGGAACAACATAGTCCGAAGAATTGCCAAACTTAAGCGACGGTGGGCAAAGTTTACCTCCTAAGATAGCCGATGGGGTGGAAAGGTTCAGGAGTGGCAATCGCGTACCAGGAGACGTAGCATTGGAAGGCTTTCTACAAGGTGGACCGATGACCTTTTGAAAGCCGCAAGAATCCGCTGGATGCGGGAAGCACAGAACCGGTCAAAATGGCGGTGCTTGGTGTCTGGACGAGATGGGTCGAGGAGCAGTCTTTCAGCTGAAATGATGATGTTGATGATGATGAAAATCTTTCTACGCTGTTTCTGAAATAAAAACAGTTTTTTCTACCCCTATAGAAAACACTGCTATGTTACGCTTGTTTTTAAACATTATACCAGCTGCAATATTCCCTAAACTTTAAATTTTATACAAAACCGTCAAAGCTATGAAAAGTGTGAAAACATACACGCACATTAGCCAAACTTTACTTCCACAAAAATATTCAGAAAATATTTTCAAACTATGCATTGTTTTCCTTCCGTCCGATAGACAGAATCTACAAACAAGTTAAATACTTTAATGCATTCAAGTCGCGAAAAGATTTTAAAACCGGCAAACGGGTAAACTCATGCAAAACAAAGTTGTGAAGTAGAACTCTTTAGAATGCCATTCTGCTTAGTTTTCGTATTTCTTAATACAACCTAATGCTTTGATTTCGGTGAGGAGAGGTGGCGGGAAATAGCAAACTGAGATTTTATATACAGGGTATCCCAGAAAGATGTGCACAAACTTAAGGATGTGGTACAGACCATCAAACTGAACAACTTTTTCCCGGGGACCAACATTGTAATCGTAATAAAAAAATCAGTCATCCCTTACATTTAGTCAAGGTTTTAGTAAGGTTTAGGTATTGAAATTTTGTATGGGATGACTTCCTTTTTTTCCTCGATTACGATGTTGGTCCCCGGGAAAAAGTTGTTCAGTTTGATGGTCTGTACCACATTCTTATCTTTGTGCACATCTTTCTGGGACACACTGTATGTAAACTACATATTACCGAAACACCAATAAATACCGGCGTCATTATTTCATCGATTACGCCTTCTTTCCATGGCGGTAAGCAGAATCTACAGACCCACTACGATCCTTACATACTCCTTTTGCTTCGTTTACTTTCATCAATATTTTACAAAGTACATTTTAGAAAATTTATTGGGATAACGGAAAATAACTGTGGCTTGCGAAATGTTTCGGTCGTGAAGCTTAAATTCGAAACGTAATCTACATAATATGTATCTACATGTTACCCTTAGGTAATTCAATTAGTATACGTCGCCCAAGTGCTCGAATGGCCAACCGAGCATTTTATTGGGAAAAAGATTTTTTAATGTATAAATGTAGTAAAAGGCTGTTTTTACAGTTGTACATATAAACTAATTTTCAAAAAAAAATGTCGATTGGCCATTCAAGCCCTAGGGCGACGTATAGTCACTGATATAAAACTGACCTTGCAAGCAAAGAAGGTCATATCATAAGTCCCCAAATCAACCCGCCCGCGCTTACAACTCCAGCCACAACAAAAACTGAGCTCGGATGAAAGAAACTGCACCTAAAGCGAATACGTGAAGTCAATTTGCGAATAAACTTTCTCAGTTGGTTTGGCACTGCGATACCAGCTAGACTACTTTACTAGATTTAACATTGTGCTTAATGTGTGTACGTGAACTAAGACAGCTTACCCGCTATCTCTTACAATGCAGTTTTGTTGTAAACGATTTTTGGATTTGCATGTTGTTGTGTTTAAGTTGTCGGCCATGCTCATTTTCTGTTGTGTCATCGTCTTAAGGTAGTGTTTGATGGAGATTGTGACTGTGCATTCCGTGGTTTTTTAAATACCTTAACTTGACTTGAAAATACTAGTTACACGAAATAATATTAGTCAACAAATTATTATTTCCAGAATTCTGTCTCTCATATTTTATGCGACCATTAATAAGAATACACCACGAAAAAATAATCTGCTGTTACCTACATTTTATAGAGATATGCGAACATAAATTTAAGGAACAACTGATTTTTTTTCGCGATTTCAAGTTTAGTCCCGTAGTAAAAGTTATTCATAATGATAAGTTAAATGACCCCTTAAGATGATAACGGTGATTAAAATTTCAACCAGTATATGAACCTAGCTTTTTACATAAACAATAAAAAAAAAAGTTATTATGTTGGTAATACCACTTGAAATTACAAAAGCAAGTAGAAATTACAAAAACAAGTAGAAAAGAATAACCTAACGCTCCTTTTTAAAATCAACTCCATCATCAAAATCTCGGCTGAAACAAATCCCATACAAAATTGTTTCCGTAACCCAGTTATGAGCATCACCGCGATACAGTAACGATGATGGATAAGTAATATTACCGAAAGTCTCAGTTCATTTATGTTGCTTCTTTATATTTCGTTATGAGTATATATTTTATCTTAGCAGCAACAGATTTCGATGTTTGCTAGAATATGATGATATCATCTACATATAAAATGTTTACTACTTGTTTGTGGTTATAGTGTGGTTTATTTTATCAGTAATAAAGTTATACTGACGAATATGAATTGAAATTGATTCTGTTTATCATTGTTACATAATTCATACGATCGCTAAAGAAAAAAAAAAGTTTTACTTGCACATAACCATTTGATTAAAGCCGTCATCTAAATCCAATTCAATTCATAATTCTTTATCGCATACTTCGTAAACATACCCTTCATTATAATGAAACAAATTCTCAAAATAATCCTAAATCCCGTGAAATCAGTCGCACTGTTGTGACGAACAGACACGTCGCCCGGTAATACAGTCATGAATATTAATGAACGTCACTTTATTTGCTTATTTATTAGCTACCACGCCGATAATAACTCGGCGAGGACGTGATGTGTTTTGTGCATGACAAAGGTTACTTCTAGCCGACATTTGATGAAAGGAGAGTTATGTTATTCATGTATTTTATGTAAGGTTAGAAGGTAAATTGAAGGTAGTCGATGGGTGGGTGTGAAGTACACGTAATTCAATTGATGCCATCGTCTAAGCTGAATTTTAAATTAAACCAATTAGGTTTTTTCAAATATTGGAACTGGAGATTGGATGGCCTTGTGGCTAAAGTAATAACAGCCACACGGGTCCATCGATCAGGTTCAGCTACGCTTACCGCAGTTGGTCCGTGGATTGGTGACCATCTTTACATACCAAGACTCCTCCGTGCCTCGGAAAGCACGTTAAGCCGTTGGTCCCGGCTCTCATTCATGGACCTTTGACAGTCATTACGGGTCGTCCGAAGCCCGAAAGTCTGACAACCACAGTCTTACCAACTATCGTGTTACCCAGTACCTGGGTTATGGAGATCAGATAGGCAGTCACTCCATGTAAACTACAGCTATTCAGATGCATCCGGTTAGACTGGAAGCCGACCTGAACATAGTTAGGAAGAAGCTAGGCAGATTTTGTTTTTTTTGAAATATTGAGCTAGTTGAGTTAATAATTTTCACATAAAAATGCTATAAGTAGATTTTAACGAAATTCAACAGTTTGTGTTTTTACGCAAATTGCACCTAAATACATTTCGAACACGTCAAACCAAAAGTAGAATACAAACACAGAAAAAAACAACCTTAAATAAATCATATTTAACAAATCCCTCTGCTTGAAGATTGCGAAAAAAACGTTGGCACATTTTAATAATATGTCACATAAAATCAGATAAAAACAACGTTGAAACTCCATACCCGTGACAAGATTAGTTTCAGTTGTCAAGACAAACATACGAAGTCCATAGCCAAGTTTATCTATTTCGGAAAGTTGACGAAAAAATATTATAAAGTACTTTGGAGGGTACGTGAGACCCTCAAGGTGACACAAGGATGTAAAACAACAGGAAAGAACGATGTTATGCAGTATTTTTGGAACGAAGTTCTTTATCGAGGCTTGGTAGGAGTAAACTGACAGAAATTGTGACGTTACGAAAAAGCGTTATGCCGTCAGTTTCAAGTGTTACAAAAATCTGTTTTTGAATTTTGTTTTTGTTTGCTCTGTATTAAAAAACAAAAACCAAAACTCTTAACACTTGACTTGACTTGAGACCATTCTAGATGGCTCTACGTTCATCGAAAGGAGCTTCGTTCCAACCAGTGCGATACGACACCTCCCGCCTTTTTAACTGCATTAGTTTTATTTCCAAAAAGAGGAAAGACATCTCCCGAATATAATTTAATTTGTAATGCATGATTGTAATTAAAATTTATTTTCTAGTCACATTATTTTTAAACAAAGTTAGGTACTCCATAAATCACTATAAAGTTCAAACAAAGTAAGACTTAATGCGTAAAACTATCTCACACTTTTAAAGCCTCCAAATAGACTGCTTCTAAATTGAAACTATTTCCTCTTAACCAAAGCCCAACTAGTGCCGCGCCCGAGTTCATATCCCGCTCCCTTTCATGAGAGGATTACAAGGCCTCATTATAAATCACGGACTATTCACATAACTATATAAAGTTACTATTTGCTAGACTTTGGCCTCTCGGGGCCCCGTCTATCTACGCAGAATGATTGTCATAGTGCTGTCTGATTTATTATTCTGTTAATCTGGGACCCATTTTATCTGGAAAATAGAGATCGACGCTGTTTTGTTTTGGAAAGTCATTTCATTTTACTTGGACTTTACGTTTATTAGATTTACAAAATAATTATTTTCAAGGCATTTATTTAGTAGGTTGGCTCGGATTTGTGGAAGTAAACGCTTCTGTTTTCGGCTTTTAGAAGTTGTTTCTGATTTAATAATAACTGTTTAGCATATTAATATTTATAAGTAGTTAGTGACCTCAAAATTAGTATCAACAAGACTACAGCTTCAAGATGTTATTCTCGAATTCAAATTGAAAGTTTGGACCACAATAGAAATATTTCGTGTGAGTGATATTTTTTAGCATTTTCACACTTTAGTGCTGATTCTATAAGATGTTATAACCAAAAATACTTTTTGCACATATGGGTTCAAGCAACAGAAGCATCTTACGGCAGTGAGAGCCTTTTCTCACCCTCCCTCCGTTAGGGAGAAGGCCATAAAAGTAAGTTAAGAACGTTAACATGTTTTGCGTTTCCAGTTGTTTTAAATCTCTGGTGGCCGTCAATAGGTATATTGACTCGATATCTCCCAAGCACCTGTGTCGTAAAACTTTGATAAAGAGGATTTTAGTATAATTCAGCGAAGTTTTTCATTTTTGAAGCTCGTCCTTCAACGAACTTGTCTTGATACAGTATCTTAGGATATAATTTACGATGATAGATTTTTTGGAACATTGAAAAATGAGTATTTTTTCCTCTATGCTTATCATCATTCATCTGCGCTTTTACATTTACTACTCACAGTTGAACTTATTTTTGTTAAGCTAAGTTATATTTTGATCAAAAAACTTTTTACAAAAAAAATGTCTTTGGTTTTTTTATTTACTTTTGTTTTTTTTTTTTGCCACCGACTTCCGAAATTAAAGTTATTTTTCACTTTGTAGTGTTTTTTTGGAAGTCGGTTGTTTTTTTTTTTTTTGTTTTTAATTTTCACTTTTTAGTGGTGCCTACCCCATACAAATCTGAATACCACTCTGCAATATAAATTAGAGGAGCATCATCCACATTGACTAAATGGGAAAAATACGTATTAAATTATTGAAGCTAACTCAAAAGCCACTCATCAGAACTTGAAGATATTTTTATACGACCATCTCAGGAGTACACTATTTCAAATCAGAACTTTGCAAAAAGGCAAATATGTCGCGCTAAGTCGTGTCAGAAGTTTGGTAGGCATAGTTTTAGTTGACGGAGATAACGAGGCTACGAAATCTGCCTTCTGACAAGCAAGGCCACACATAACATACAACTCAAGTAGCGCAATTTGAAGCGGCATATATACATAGTTACCATTAAATCATTTATAGCCAGAGTGCACCTCATGACAATGCCAATAAGCCCAAACACGGCTAGGTTACATTGGTTTATTACCTACTTAGTTCTGATGTCTACCTTCCGGCTTCTTCATCAGATCGGTTCGATGGTACCATTTTCATCAGAACCATTTATATAAAGCTTCGTCATAGTCGCTTAACTATTATATTCGAGATATCTTTTAGGTACCCGTGAAATACTTATTATCGTTGAGGAGTTCCCGTGGCCATCTGTGGTCTTCTTCATCAGTTCCACTTCAAAGATGATACTTTTTGAATGCAAACGCTTCATTTGTTGATGAAAATACCAAAATATTATAGGCATACATATAGCGATGTATGCCTATAATATTTGAGGAGTTCCCTCGATTCCTAATGGATGCCATCATCAGAACTCAATTTTGATAAAAATGGGACCAATCTGGAAGTATAATCTTTCAAATAAAAAAAGGATTTTCCGAATCGGTTCATAAATCACGGAGTACTGAGGTAACAAACATACAAAAAAAAAAATACAACCGAATTGATAACCTCCTCCTTTTTTGAAGTCGGTTAAAAATATGCATCAGAATTAATCATAATTTGCTGAATCTGACCTAGCCATTGCTGGTAACTGTACTACTGTGCACATTTTTAGTTTCGCCGAGCAAAAATTATATTCATTTACGAACTTGATTTTAATAATCGATCAGGACACACTTGCATCTTGAAAAAAACACAGGAAAACTCAAATACCAAACGATTTCATCATCTAGAACGCCCAAAACCACAGTCAACAGGGTAGAACTGAATCGAACAAGTACATCGCACAAACAACGTCGCAGAACTGAAACTGAAATGAAATGAAGTCCGCGGAATCAACTTTAAATACATACCGAAAAACAAACTGGCGGGGATGGCACGGAGGGGGCGGGGGGAGAGTTCAAACAGTGAACAACAAACGTAACAGTAAATTACACAGCGATCCAGTTCAAACCGGAACACGCCAGTTATTTGTTCAGATGCAATCTCTTCCCATTCCGAGTATATGATTAAAACAGTGCAGGACACCATTCCTGTGGGAAATCATCGGGGCGAACGCATTGCATAATTAGCAGTCGCAAAGGCGGTGGTATAGACGGCTCGTATTTTAGTGTCGTACGCTTCTGTTGGCGCAGGTTCTCCTAGCAGTACTGCTAATGTCAATAGGAACTGTGCATTCATGAGGATATGTGATTTAATTCATTATTTAAATCTCCAAATAAAATCCATCTAATGTGTCTACTCATACAATACTAGCTTTTGCCAGCGGCTTCGCCCGCGTGAATGTCGGAAAATATCCCACGGGAATGTACTACTGCGAATTCCTTCCTTATTCCTTGTCTACATTGTAAAGCACAGAGGTTCCTGTGCAAAATTTCAGCTTTCTAGGTCCAAGGTTTGGTCTGAGCGTTGATGAGCCAGTCAGTCAGTCAATCAGTCAGTCAGTTAGTTAGGACTTCTCTTTCTATTTATACAGATAATTATCTATCACATTTTATATTCATTTAGTACCTAATAAGTTTTCCAATTAGTTTCGAACGAAAAACATATCTAGAGAACTCCAATTTGAGGCATCGCAAATTTAACATTACCAGACACAGCTGCAAAGTCAAAAATAAAATTTAATCTAAGTAACAGTTCAAACACAGAACTTTCAATGTCATAATATCTCTCCATCTTAATCTTAAATATACTACGATAAGATATCGAAGACTTCACTAATACCGTTCACCCGGCGGGCTTGCAGAAGCGTTTGTGAAAATGTAGGTACCGAGTGGACATTCCACACAAATAAGTTCACTTGCAAAGGGAAACTGAAATAAAACTTTACATATTCCTTGTATGCGCAGTCTACTTCAATTATAGTAGCGAGTGTCCAGCATGAGATTTTTTTTATATTAATTTTTAAATACGAGACTTTTGTGTTTGTATTCAGTTTGTCGTTCGCGAGTTTCAGGTATTGTGTTTGAGAAAAGTCCTTTGCTTCAAAGTTAAATATTTGATGCTGTGCTTTTTTCCTTGTGTTTGTACACAGTGTTCCAGAAAATATTCCTGTCTAGTTATTCAACTTTATATTCTACCCGCATGCATGTCAGAAATTATACCACGGGAATGTACAACCGGGATAAATAGTATCCCATGTCCTAATACAGGTCATAGTCTACCCGTGTGCCAAATTTCATATAAATCCATTTAGGCGTTTTAGCGTGAAAACGTAACAAACAAACTCACTTTCGCAATAATATTACTAGTGGTCCCGACAGACGATGTCCTGTCTGAACGATCCCAGAACCCGACTGCAGCGCCGGCTACCGGGTCCAATTGTATTTTCAAACCATCCAGGAACCCATTCAAATATATACACAAATTTTCATCCAAATCGGTCCAGCCGTTTAGGAGGAGTTTGGTGACAAACACACGTACAGAAGAATTATTATATATATATAAAAGTATCCTATGTTCGTCTTCTAGTTCTAAACTACCTCCCCACCTATTTCCAGCTAAATTGGTTCAGCCGTTCTTGTGTTATAAATAGTATAACTAACACGACTTTCTTTTATAGATATACATAGATATATTTATGTATATGCCGCAGCCAACTAGCATAATTAGCCGTTTAGTTAACCGCCTAGCCTTTTAACTAAACGGCGGCCGTTCAACTAGTAACCTAAAGTATATTCAATTATAGGTTTGGTTGGAACTGTGACCAACCACGAGCGAGCCGAATTGGTTGCAGTAACTAAGCTAGGGCACCCCGACCAAGGGTTAGGTTAGAACTGTGACCGACCGCGTGCGAGCCGAGCAAGCGAAGCGGGCGGTGCCGCTGTAGCGGCTGGCGAGCACTACTTCCAAGGGCTAGGCTGTTAACTAAATGGCTAATTAAACCAGGTGGCTGCGACATATGTACAGTGGGCTGCATCAATTGGGTACCCCAGTTGTAATAAAAATTTAATACAACTGGGGTACCCAATTGATGTAGCCTACTGTACATTAGTTAGGATTTAAAGCAGTGAAAACGTACGAACATACCAAATAACAAGCCGTAATTCAAACCATTACTATAGTGTTAAAGACACATCAAAGCATTTACAGCCCTTCCTATAGAAAACAATAAGAAAACAATACAAGCCAAAACATATAATATCAACAATACACCTTGAAGGCTTCATTATCACAAATATTCTGGCTCATCCAAGCATAATAGAAATTGATGTGTCGAGACCACGCCCAGTCGAAGACGATGAAAGGGCCCCAAATTATCCCGATGTCAACCAGGATGATTAAAAACCTGAAGCTTATCACAATAACAATGCTATTAGTGGCAGTGGTTTAGCTTGAGACGTTTAGATGTTACGGGAAGAAATCATGAAGATGTCGTGTCGCCTCTGATTTGAAGTCTGAACAGAAACAATTGAACTCTCTAAGGTTAAAGTTCAGACTCTTCTTATGGGATCAGTTAGTTAGGAAAAAATCTGAAAAGAGTTCATTCTAAATGGTCTTTTAAATATGTAGCATACAGATTTTTAAAGACCAAATCCCGCAGTTGAAACACATTAATTAGTCATCGAGTAGCTCAACAAAAACATAGCTCAACACACAAACCTTGTTACTTTGTGTGTAAACAAATTTAATGACCAACAAGATACAACAAATATTAAAGTAACACAACACGTCGTCCTGCTAATTATAAAAACGCAAACTTGTACACGTCATCAAGTCCTATGATTGATGGGCTTCACCGACAATTTTTCCATTCATCATAGTTAATTTTATTGAAGCGTCGTGTGTGATGAATTAGCCTAACCGTCTAACTTGGCATACTAATGAATACACGTGGTTTGTTAGTCCATTAATGGACTTAATTCGTTAGCTGCATTTTATTCTCGTGTCATGAACGTCGTCGGTTGTAAATGGTGATAGTGATCAGGTGTTATTTTGTGGGTGTGTTGGTTTATAAAGAAATGGCTTTTGGGTGTGTAACTTATTGTTAGTACTTGCCTGAGTGATTAGTCTAGTTAGGGTTCCGTACGAAAATGGTAAACAGGAACCCTTATGGTGTGACACAGTCTGTCTGTCTGTCTGTCTGCCTGTCACAGCTGGATATCTCAAGAACTACTAATGCTATCAACTTGAAATTTGAAACAGTTTAAGATGACGTTTGCCCAACTATTTTGCAAATAAGAAAGAAATAAAAACATGTATGTTTTTTTTGCAACAGTGACCGAAAGGGGTCTTAAAAATTTGAAGTGGGGCTACTAGATAGGGGCATGTCGGGTATCATATGAAAAAGCGCTATTTGCATATTCTCAAACATTTTTTTCTTTTTTTTAAGGCGCATAGTTTTCGACTTTTGATGAAAAATGTAAAAAAAAAATACCGTTCCCAGACCCCCCCCCCCCCCTTATCTCCGAAGATTGCATGGGACGTTGAACTCTAATTGCGCGATGCAGGATTGCGTGACGTCATGTCATTGTGACGCGTAGTTCGTATGTGGCGATGTAGATGCCGCCACATATGAAAGGCAAGAATACCCTGACTATAGATAGTGAATAAAATATAAGGCCACCTGACCTTTCACTGTGATGATATTCATAAGTGGGTACATTGATAATGTTGGTGTGGGGTAAACAGTTTATTAAATATAGCAGTCATTACTAGAGCTTGTTGTTTGATTCACGTTCCACATAACTTAACATGGCGCAGCCGGTAATTATTAAAGTACAATAGAATCTAATTAGCAGTGAGTGAAACCAAGTTTAAGAGACTATTAAAAAGTATAAGTGCATAAATAGATTGCAATAATGGAAACAGTGTTAACACCGCCGTCACCGTTCCAATTTGACGAGAACGCGGTTGATGTGGCATCAGGCAAATTGAGTGATTGTTGGGAAAGATGGAAGAAGGGCTTCACGATATATTTTAATGCGTGTGAGTTGTCGACAAAAACACCAGTGATACAACTCAACATTTTTCTGCATATAGTAGGCGAGCAATGCCGCGAAATATTGGAACAAAGCAAGGAGACAACTTTAGACGGTGCGTGTAAAAAATTAGATGACCATTTTAAAACGAAAAAAAATTTAACTGTGGAACGGCACAAGTTCTTCACACGAGATCAGCTGCAAAATGAGTCAATAGATCAATATGTGTTTGACTTGCGTAAATTGTCCAAGAGTTGTGAGTTTGGAAATTTGAACGATGAACTCATAAAAGACCGACTTGTGTGTGGAGTAACAAGCTCAGCAATTAGAGAACGGTTACTACGCGAAGGGGATCTAACATTAAATAAAGCGTTGGAGATATGTCGAGCAGCGGTAGTATCAAGAATGTATTCAGAGAACATAAAGAAGGAGAATGAAGCAGTTCACAGTATTAAACAGGATAAACAAGAAGAAAAAAATGAGATATGGGCATTACGGCGTAGTAATAATGTAGAATATGGAGTGTCATCGTCTGCAAGATCATGCGACGGTAACATGAAAGGGGCAATGCGATCACGCGGTGGACACGAGCGAGGAGCCTGGCGCGGCGGGCGCGGCGGGCGCGGGGTCGCCGCAGACGCCGCTCGCCACATGCAGCAGCCGACAAACAGACCGCGCACGTCGTCCCAGTGTGGCAGATGTGGTAGTATGCACGGAAGGAATGCATGTCCGGCGTATGGTAAGAGGTGTTTACGCTGCTTGAAAATGAACCATTTCGCAAAAGTGTGCGGTGTGTACTTTGTGGAGGCATCAGACGAAAAGGTAATATTTGCATTAAATAAAGACTTGAGTGATTGGACTATAGATTTGAAAATTAATGAGCATAGAATAAACTTTAAGTTAGATACGGGCGCAGATGTTAATGTGCTACCGCTGCGTTTTTTGTCCAGATTAGGAATATCCGTTGATAAATTATTGCAAACGAATACTAAATTGAGCGGCTATTCAGGTGATTTAATTACTGTCTTAGGAAAAACAAATTTAAAAGTATATCATAAGAATACGTTGTATTTATTGGAGTTTAAAATAGCAGATGTAAATAGCACTCCTATATTGGGACGAAACGCATGTGTAGAAATGAACTTAATTAAGAGGGTTATGTCTGTGCAGCGGTCTGATATCAAATCCAAGATAAATATAGATTATAAAGATGTTTTTGAAGGTATAGGTTGCTTGCCGGGAGAATATAATATACAACTGAGGGACGACGTCGTTCCCGTAGTGCATGCGCCTCGTAAATTGCCATTTGCGATTAGTGAGGACGTTAAGAAAAAGTTATTGGAAATGGAGTCACAAGGTATTATAGCAAAAGTAGAGGGTCCATCAGATTGGGTTAGCAGTATAACTGTAGTTAAAAAATCGAACGGTGATTTAAGAATTTGCTTGGATCCGAAAGAATTAAATCAGGCTATCAGGAGAGAACAGTTCAAGCTACCAACTATAGATGAGATTGTTTCGAAATTGGCTGGGGCTAGGTATTTCAGCACATTAGATGCTTCTTCTGGATTTTGGAACGTGAAATTAGGAGAAAGCAGTAAATATTGTACATTTAATACACCTTTTGGTAGATTTAAATTTTTACGTATGCCATATGGCATATGCTCGGCCTCAGAGGTTTTTCACAAGAAGATATATGAAAACTTTGATGATATTGAAGGTGTATGTATGTATATCGACGATTTATTAATATATGCATCAGATCAAAATAAACATGATGAAATTTTGAAGAAAGTACTAGAAAGATGTAGAAAAATTAATTTAAAATTAAATATAAATAAGTGTAAGTTTGGTTTACAGGACATAAAATATTTAGGCCATCGTATTACAAAAGATGGATTGAGCCCGGATGATTCACATTTGTCAGCAATAAAAAACATGCAAGTACCAATGAATAGAAAAGATGTAGAACGATTTTTAGGATTGATTACGTACGTAGGCTCGTTTGTTCCGAATCTTTCAGATAAAACATTGCCACTAAGAGAGTTACTTAAAAAAGAAATAGAATGGCATTGGGATGACCGTCATGAGCAGTGTTTTACTTATTTAAAAACGTGTTTAACGAAACGGCCTGTTCTTCAATATTATAGTTTGGAAAAGCCAATAGTCATATCCGTGGATGCCAGTTCCACAGGGTTAGGTGCGTGCTTAATGCAAAATGGCCTTCCTGTATGTTATGCATCAAAAGCATTAACTATAACAGAACAAAGGTATGCACAGATAGAAAAAGAATTGTATGCTTCCGTCTTCGCTTGTGAGCGATTTTACGCATACATTTATGGTCGTTCGGATGTAACAATAGAAACGGACCATAAACCTTTAATTAGCATTATTAAAAAACCAATTGTAGATGCTCCGTCTCGCTTACAGAGGATGCTGTTGAGATTACAGCGCTATACATTCACATTAGTTTACAGACCGGGAAAACATTTGTATATTGCAGACGCCCTATCTCGTGCTTACGAAACGACGCCGCATGTGAGCGAAGGGTCGCCACAAACTGGTATAGGTAGCGGCAAGGATGAGATATGCGTATTGACCGATAGTGTGAAAAATAAATGCGAATATTTAACGGACGCACAATTCATAGATATTCAAAAACAACAAGAAACAGATGAAGAGATGATTGAATTAAATAAACATGTTTTACAAGGATGGCCAGAAAATAAAGATAGGATACAAGATAACATAAAACCATACTGGAAATTTAGGGAGGACATAACAATAGCCAATGGGTTAATATGGAAATCAGATAAAATAATTATACCTAAAGCAATGAGAAAAGAGATGTTAAAAAAGATTCATATTGGACATATGGGAATTGAAAAATGCAAATTACGAGCTAGAGAAATAATATTTTGGCCCGGCATTAACAATGACATAGAAAACATGATAAAAAGTTGTAATATTTGTTTAACGTATAGAAAAAATAATCAGAAAGAGGAGCTTAATTGTCACGAGGTCCCAGACAGACCATGGGCAAAGATTGGTGTAGACTTATTTCAATATAAAGATACGAACTACTTGTTGTTAATTGATTATTTTAGTAAATATTTCGAGTTAATCAAATTACGTAGTACAACTTCTAGGAGCATAATTAATCATTTAAAAAATATATTTAGCCGTCAAGGAATACCTAATACTATAATGTCAGACTGTGGTCCACAATTTTCATCATTTGAATTTAGGAAATTTGCACTAGATTGGAATTTTACTCATATGACGTCATCACCTTACTATCCCCAATCGAATGGGCAAATAGAGCGCACAGTTCAAACAGTAAAAAATATTATTAAAAAGTCAACAGAAGACAACACGGATTATCGACTAGCATTGTTAGAATGCTTGAATACACCGCTGGGTAGTGATCTAGCATCACCAGCTGAGATTTTACAAAGTCGAAAACTAAGAAGTATTGTTCCGACACCTATAAAATTATTGACACCAAAGGTGCATAATAACATAAAAGAAAAATTATTACATAGACAAAATAAACAAAAAGAATTTTATGATACAAGTAGTAAGAACTTAACTCCGTTACAAGTTCATCAAAATGTAAGATATTTCGATACAATTAAAAACTATTGGGTACCAGGCGTAGTTGAACGAGTTCTGAGAAATAGGTCATATGCTATTCGTTTACAAAATGGAAAAGTAGTTGTACGGAATAGAAAGCACATGATAGCAGATCACTCGCGCAGACACTGCCCTCCTCGAGATTATGAGTTTGATTATGATTGTGAAAATACATTGTGTCATAGAAATGAACATTGTGAGCTGTCATCTAATAATAATTATGTTACTCGTTCTGGCAGGACGGTGCGACCGCCGAATAGATGGGGGTATCCATGAAAATAAAAAAGAAATAAACACCACTAATAATCTTCATCCGTATTATCAACGGCAACGCAATATTGATTGATATTCACAATATATTTAAATGTATAATAAAATTCAATTATAAGATATAATATTGTAAGTAAATGTGTTTGTTTAGAAAATAAATAAATAAATAAAATACTTATATTAAATGGCGTAGGCACTAGGTACACATGTATTTCATTTTAACTAAGCAAAATAACAAAATAATAAAAGAAAAATAATACATGTATTGTTAAATAAGTAGCAACCTATTAGCAAGTTTAAGGTACAGTAATACCAATGTCACTGTTAACTGTAAGCATTGTAATTAATTGCTAAGTTTATGTTTTTAGATAGTTTTTGATTTTGGTTATATCAATGTCGTTCATTGTTTATTAGTTGAGTTTACGATTTATTGTTTTGTTAAGTATGTATGAGTGTCTACTACATGATTATAGTTACTTGAATTTGTTATGGATATATGCCTATTTATATTATTTTAATTTGTTACTAGATATTGGAATTAGTTTTTTTTTTATATTATTTTTTTTTTGTTGAGGGAGGAAGATGTGATGATATTCATAAGTGGGTACATTGATAATGTTGGTGTGGGGTAAACAGTTTATTAAATATAGCAGTCATTACTAGAGCTTGTTGTTTGATTCACGTTCCACATAACTTAACATTCACAATCTTTACAACATTTTAAAACTGTGTAGACAGCCACGTAATTTATTAAAGTTTGCATGTTAACAAATGTGCTATGAATAGATGCGGCCATGTTTATCGTATAGCGTTATTTGTAAGAGTCAATTAAGGGAAGGTGATATAACTATGGTCGCGTGCGGTGTACTAACAACATGTCAGTATGTGCAATATCGCAAATATTTTAAAGAAAGAAAAGAAAGAAAGAAAGAAAAACGTTTATTTGGACACAGCTCGTGATTCACATAAATACAAAAGAAAAAAACAATGTGAAAATAATATTTTAAAATATAATAAAATATTTTTTTGTGTGGCTCACGGCTGCGCCAAAAAGGTCCATTTTTATTGAAGTTGCTTATTTAGGTCAAAACTAGACAGACTTAAATGGAAGACTTTGATACTATGTAGAGATAATGGATGATAGGAAATCATGATGAAGATATTGTGGAAAGTTCATAAAAGCGATAAATAAACATTTTTATTGCTATTAGGGCGAGTTAATTATTGCTTTGAAAAAACATACCGTCCCAATATATTAAAATAACTTATTGACTTTCATAACGTAATTATTTTCAATAACAAAGACCTTTTAAATGTTTTCATTGCAAAGGTTTCGTAGAATATAAAAGGGCCACTAAAAAGGGTTTTTATGTAGGTAATTGACCGTAGAATATTTTGCGGAAGTTGTAATTATTAGTACATTTACTTTGAGTCTGTTATTAAAGTGCCATCATTGAATACAGTTTATTGTATGTGTATTATTTGGAAAATTAATTGCTGTACATAATGGATTACTTTCAAGTTTTTCCATTTTTACGTTGAAAAGGAATCAGAAGTAGTTTTTCAATTTATTATTCTGCATTATTTGTATAGTTTTGGTTGACAGACACTAAGTATAATTATGTTTTTAGTATTAATAAAAAAAAAAAAAAAACAATTGGCCCATAGTAGTAAGTATATTTTTTTTTTATATTTCAACATAATATACTATACCGTACCGTACCGGTCGTTTATGAACCTTTAAATTATGCGACCAGAGTGAACTGTATCAAGCACAAACACTGATAAAAGGTCCTATTAGTAGCTCTGTTTCTTGTCTTTCAAATGCTACTTTATACGTTAAGCCAATGTATAAGTTTTTATAATAAACTACCTAGCCACATTCAAGAACTAAGCCAAATCACACAAATATTATAAAGGCGAAAGTTTGTGAGTGTGTGTGTTTGTATATTTGTTACTTTTTCACGCTCAAACGGCTGGACCGATTTGGATGAAATTTGGTATGTAGATAGCTTTTACCCTGGATTAACACATAGGCTACTTTTTATCCCGGTCAACGCGGGTGAAACCGCGAGGCGCAGCTAGTATTTTATAAAGCGGAAACTTTGTCAGAAAGCCTTTAAAGAATATATTGAGGACAAAATAGGCTTGGGATTGAGCTGATCCAATAAATTTACACCACTAATGTAGATTTAATTATTTTACAAAAAAAAAAAAAATATTTGTTTTTTTTTCGCTTATTAAATACGTTTTAAGTAGGTAATAAAAATATTATAAACCTACTTACAGAAATAAATCATTTATCATTCATTTATCACGTTTCAAAAAAATACTTATGGATTTTAAACATCGTAACTTGTCGTTATTCTTATATTACAAAACACATAAGTACAGTACCCGGCGATAAATATTGCACATCGACCTTTGGAAGAGACAATCGGCTAATTTCGGCTTCGTAGGCCGTTATCTCTGTCGCACACTACATATGTGACGTTTTGTCAGTCGTTGCTCAAGTGCGATAGAGTGTTAGTTCAAAATATATATTTAGAGTTGTTAACACCCCCAAATTTAAATAATTTAAAGTTGTACTTTGGCATCTTTAGGAAAAAGAGGGAAACCTTTACGAGGTCAGTCACGCGAAATAATCTACAATGTTTATAAATATTTTGTAACCGAAGCTGACAGATTTAAAAACAGCTGTAATTTTCCAAAATAATTAAATACGTAAACATAACGTGAACATGTTTTTTTTATTTTATTTTACCCCAACCTAAAGCCATCACTTACAGAAAAAATGGTGTATTTAATACAAAGAATAAAATATCAAAAGAAGCAAATCATAATTGTTTTAACAGCTCCTAATAGATACCGGACTGTTTGTATTTCATGCGACAGAGATAACGCTCTACGAAGCCGAAATTAGCCGATTGTCTCTTTTCAAAGGTCGATGTGCAATATTTATCGCCGGGGACTGTACGTATTTTGTTATTTTTAATCCAGAAATTTAAATCTATTCATGTTGATTCGGTTGAAAAGCAAGGCAAACTGACTCCTATGACTAAAAATCATTCCACAAAGAAATGTACCAACTTTTCAAGCAAACGCAAATGACCCATCAAGTCCCCAAAATCCACAATCCTTGTAAGGAACCGCTTGCCAAATAATCCATAATATGTGTTGGATCATTTGGCAACGTTGACATACTGTAAACAATTTGCATATTCTCTGAGCGAACAAGACAAGCAAACAACTTCATTAAATCTGATCAAAGCATGGTCGACGAGCAAATCTGCTTGCTTAGGGGTGCCAAAACTGGTGGGGTCCTTAAATTCTCGATTGGTCTTCTGGGATGAGAAGGTATTTATTGTTAAATAAGTATTAATGGTTAAATTGTGACGTGTAATATCAGCTTTCTATGTTGATTATAACGTAAATACTTAAAACAATAGATATTTTAGAGTATCTATCAATACTGGTGCTATAAAAGACAGACTTGCCATGACTGGACTCTCATTTTTAGAGTTCCGTACTTCAAAAGGAAAAACGGAACCCTTATAAGATCACTTCGTTATCCTTCTGTCTGTTTGTCAGTCTGTCAAGACCCTTTTTCTCAGGAAAACGTGGAGGTATAAAGCTGAAATTAATATCGAATACGTACCTATATGGTTCCTTGGGAAATCGCGAAAAAAAAACAGCTGTTCAGTACATTCCGACGAGTTTGATGTAGATAAATGTACTGAACAGCTGATTTTTTTTTTCGTGATTTCAGGTTTGGTCCCATAGTAAAAGTTGTTCATAATGATGAGTACAATGACCCCTTAAGAGGTTACTGGTGTTTTAAAAATAACCCTGTATATGTATGGGAGAACATTTTTCAACTACAATGTTAAGTTTGATTTTGGGATAAATTATTTTCAACTACGGAACTTCCTTCACAGTGCGTGGTCCGACACGCACTTCGCCTGTTTTTTTTAAGTATATATTCTCAGATTAACTTACCGAGTTGATACTGGTAAAACTTGTAGATTTTTTTATCAATATCAGTTATCACCAAAGCTGTTTCGTAACAAAACTATTTCAGAGAAGTATAATTTGAATATCAAACCGTTTACCCTACTCTATTTCAAATCTTTTGCATCTTCACAAAGCAAAATACGATACAATTCTCTGTGCATTCTAAGTCTCAGAATCATGGTTTCGCTCCGGCATCCCTATTGCGAGTGCATACGTCACGAATAAATCAGGCAAGGTTTAGATAGATGCACCTTAAATCCGGCACTGATCCGGCATTAAACGGCAATTTCTGTACGTGAGAACTCCAAACTATACGCCAGAGAGAATTGCTTTGTGACGGCTGGTACTAAAATGTTTTTGGGATTTTGGTACAAAGTAACAATGTAATAAAAAAAAACCGGTCAAGAGCGAGTAGGACTTTCGCACCGAGGGTTCCGTTCCGATTTCTGAAAAAGTGTGCTATTTAGAAACATCGTTTTATTTTTCCTGTAATCTACATACATAAACTTCTATCGCATAGAATATTTTCAGATTTTTCTCTTGGCAAACTTCGGAGATAAGGGAATGGTATTTTTTTTTACATTTTTCATCAAAAGTCGAAAACTAAGCGGCTTAAAAAAAATAAAAAAATGTTTGAAAATGTTCAAACAGCGCTCTTCTATATGATACCCCACATGCTCTAGTAGAACCACTTTTAATTTTTAAGACCCCCTTTCAGCAGCTGTTGCAAAAAAAGTATAAATATTTTTATTTCTTTAATAATATATTTGCAAAATAGTTGGGTAAACGTCATCTAAAACTGTTCCAAATTTCAAGTTGATAGCATTAGTAGTTCTTGAGATATTCAGCTGTGACAGACAGATTGACAGACTGAGTCACACCATAACGGTTCCTTTTTTACCATTTTGGTACGCAACCCTAAAAAGCAAAAACATTTATTTATTTATTTATTTTACAATTTATGTACACACAGAAAAATAGATAAATATACATGATACTTATAATTAGGAGTACAAAGGTACTGCTTATTTCTATAGAAATATCTTCCAGCAGACCTGCGAAAGGAGAAATGAAAAGAAATGTAGACAATAGTGTGTGTGAGAACAAGAAGAGAAAAATATGACTAGTCGAAGTCTTAAACTAAAATATTAAATATACCTACACATATAACGGAATACAAAATTAACATATACTTATATAAATACATAAAGATAAAATATATAAACATACATAAACTATATATAAATACTCACATTTGAGAGGAAACATAATGCTCTTTTACTCGACATTTGAACAGCGACACAGTTTTTATATCGCGAATGCTAGGCGGTAGCGAGTTCCACAATCTTACAGCATGGACAGAGAAGGAATAAGAATAGTAGCTAGTTTTATGAGGATGAGATTTAAGGAGGGATCTAAGGTGTGATCTACACGGTGCGTCACTAGGGCGAGCGTAAGAAAAACGCTCGCGCAGGTAGGAAGGATAAGACGGGTTGTGTAAGATGTTGAAGAGGAGACATAAAATCCGAGTGTTCCTGCGAAGGCGGATTGGGAGCCACTTGAGTTCCTTGCGAAAGTGAGAAACATGGTCATACTTTCGAAGACCAAAAACAAAGCGAATGCACAAGTTTTACAAGCGCTCAAGCTTATTTAATAGCTCCTCAGTAGCATCCAGGTAGCATGCGTCGGCATAATCTATAATCGGCTGAATAAGCGTTTGTGCCAAAGAGATTTTAGTCTTCAAGGGCAGGAGACTTTGAAGGCTTTTCAGCGAATGAAAGGAGAAATGGACCTTTCGACTGACCTCATTGACTTGAGCACGCCACGAGAGATTGGAGTCAATAATTACGCCCAGATCTTCAGATCAGAACATTATTGTATTAACAAATTATTTTACAGTCTACTTGTTTTAATTACATATTAATGTAATGTATTAAGGTATCCCTGATTACAGAAATATAATTTGCGGTAGTTGCAGTGACAAAAACAGTTTGTCAAATCAACAAAGAAGAAATTGTGATTATTAGACTGGTAGAGCTACCTACTCAAAAACCTATTCAGCATATCCAAATAAGTCCAAAATCACTTGCACTTTTCACACAAGTCTAGAAAATATATCAAAGCAGATAGGGTACTTGAAACCACTCCTCGTTCGATACAGCCCCTGAATAACAGAGCCTTTACAAAACGCAATGTCTCAACGAATAACCTGAAGGCTTTGTTGCGCAAAATTACGCGAAATTCACAACACATGTGCACACATCTTTTCAAAAGCCAACCGAGTATCTGACTCGCTTGTAAGAAAGATTCCCTAATGAAGACGGGGTGGGACGTTCAACACCCTTTTGTTTTCAACTAAGCCTGTGTTTTAGAGCTCATTAAATTAAGGGATGAGATTTACACTCGTTAGGGTGGCAACGGTCGCGTTTTTGTTCCACTGAATGTACGTTTAGAGTTTTTTCGCAAAAGTTTTGTTAAAGAAAAAAATGTGTGGTAAACATTTTTGCAAATGAAAATTTTTCGTGCTATTTGCGATTTTTTTTTTGTGGTATGAATAGAGAGTGAACACATATATGAGGTTTGTTAATGATGTCACGAAATAATGTGATAATTAAGGCAGTTGTAAAATAACTTGCTTTTGCCTCTTTTAAAATTTTGAAGTCAAAAAGTAAGGAAAGTTAGAGTAATCCTCTTTAAAGTACTTAACAAATAAGTTGATTATTATCAGATAAATTAAAAGATACTGCAACACTTAAACATAATTTACTTGATGTTTCTAAGTAATGCTGAAATGCCTTCATCTGATTGCACCATTTTATCATAAACAAAAATTGTTTTATAAAACACTTACGTACTGGAAAACAAAATCCACCACGCTCATTGAAAGAAATCAATTGGTAGCTTACCTGTAAACAAAAAAAAAACGTAATTAGAATCGTCAATAAACTTTAGTAAGTATATTATATACATCGAAATCGGTGGCCGTGCATTAGTCTTACTCTCGAAAATGGCTCGACCGATTTGAATATTTTTTTTTGTTTTGTTCGCCCAAAAAAACCCAAAGGAATGGCCGAAAAATCGAAAATGAAAATTGAGGACAAACTCAAACTCAAACTCAAACTCACACTCAAACTCAAACTCTGAAACTCTCAAACTCAAGGTCAAACTCAAAGTATTTATTTCAATAAAACCAATTACAACAACGTCTGACGAGTCAGCTAGTTTATTAATATAATAGAATAACATTATAATTATGTTATATTATATACTAGCAACCTGCTTCGCATGGTTTTTTCGACTTGACATAACATCGAGACTTCATAATCTAAGGAAGTTTATTTTAAATACACTTACAAATAAAATCGCATCAAAATCCTTTGCATAATTTAGAAGAACAACACAGTCGTTTATAATATGTATAGATAATAATATCGCTGAACATACATATGCGTGAGCGTTTCTCTTACACTCGCCCTAGCGACGCACCGTGTAGATCACACCTTAGATCCCTCCTTAAATCTCATCCTCATAAAACTAGCTACTATTCTTATTCCTTCTCTGTCCATGCTGTAAGATTGTGGAACTCGCTTCCGCCTAGCATTCGCGATTTAAAAACTGTGTCGCTGTTCAAATATCGATTAAAAGAGCATTACCTTTCCTCTCAAATGTGAGTATTTATATATAGTATATGCATGTTTATATATTTTAGCTTTATGTATTTATTTAAGTATATGTAAATTTTTTGTTTTGCGTTATATGTGTAATATATGTTTTTTGTTATATTTAATATTTTAGTTTAAGACTTCGCATCATATTTTTCTCTTCTTGTTCTCACACACTATTTGTCTACATTTCTTTTTCATTTCTCCTTTCGCAGGTCTGCTGGAAGAATTTTTTAAAGAAATAAGCAGTACCTTTGTACTCCTAATTTTAAGTATTATGTATCTCTTTGCATTTTTCTGTGTGTACATAAATTGTAAAATAAATAAATAAATAAAATAAACGGAGACAATTACAAATACAAATATTTTTATTTTCTTGAACATAGATAGGATAAGTACAGATGTTGTAATTTTTAAAGAACGCTATGTCTAGCCGTCATCGGCGTGCAAATATTATCATGGTACAAACATGCTGATTATAATAAGTTATCGAACAATTATTGTATCAATTAAAAAAAAAAAACAATGTCACTGTATCAATTGTTTCATGTTAGTTTTTTATTAAATTATGTTTAAAATTAATCTACTTTTATGTTTCTACGTTAATTGACGTAATTGGTGTTGTACCGTTTTAATTAACTATCAATAAATAAGTCACACATTATTAAATAATTCTAATTGTAATTGTCAACACAATAATAAAAAAACATTCCAATAAATTAAATATAATATAATTATACAAGTAAAATATAATTATAATAAATTCTAGTGTAAATAAAATTGTCAAATCAATGAATAATAAAAAATGTAATTATAATGTGTCAGTTAGGTATTCGTTCACTTCGTTGAATTTACAGTTGACAGTAAAGCTGGTCCCTCTCCTTTTTGGAAACTGTTCAAAATCAGCAATCTTAGATCAAAATAGACGCTAGAATCCTTCAAGAACAACGTTGTACGTCGGTCACCGGTTACACCCTAACAATACATTATTTAGAGAGCCCAGTAATGCTCTTAACTCGCCCAAGTGCTGTAATAGCACCTCAGACGTCCCAACTTGTAATGCGATTATTTCATATTTTCACACGTATTGTGTCCTGGTCTTGAGGTACGGAAACGTAATAATGCGAGGGTACGATTTATGTAGTGGTTTGTAGGTTAGTATGTGTATGTTTTAAGCTGTTTGCTGCACATCTGTTTTGAGTAGTAAATGATACTTAGAAATTTAATAGCAGTAGCATCTACCTTAACATTGTTGCTAGATATATTCGAGTAAACCTATGAGGTATGATAAAATTAGTGAATACAATGACCAGCCGAGGAGCTTGTAGGTAAGTAATAACAGTCGCACGGGTCGATCCATCAGGTTAAACCACGGTTGCTGGGGTTGGTCCGTGCATGGGTGACCATCTTCACATACCGAGACTCCTCCGTGCCTCGGAAAGCACGTTAAGCCGTTGGTCCTGGCTGTCATTTGTGGATCTTTGACAGTCGTTACGGGTCGTCAGAAGCCCGAAAGTCTCAACCAGTCTTACCAAATGGTATCGTATTACCCAGTTACTTGGTTTTGGAGGTCAGATAGGCAGTCGCTCCATGTAAAATACTGGTATTCAGCTGCATTCAATTAGACTGGAAGTCGATCCCAACATAGTTGGGAAAAGGCTAAGCAGATATTGTCATCATCTGCTTAGCCTTTTCTCATTGTCATCAATTACCAGTCCATTTTTAGGGTTCCGTACCTCAAAAGGAAAAATCGGAACCCTTATAGGATCACTTGTTTGTCCGTCTGTCTGTCTGTCTGTCAATACCGTTTTCCTCAGGAACGCGTGAAGATATCCAGCTAAAATTAATATCAAATACGTAGGTAAAAGATCAAACTTCTAAGTCAAAGCAATAAAAAAATACGGCCATTTATGCGACATTTTTTGATATTCGCAAGTAAATCAAAACCTATAGCGTACTTCCCGTCGTCCTAGAATCATGAAATTTGGCAAGAAGCAAGGTCTCGCAACACAAATATAGGAAAAAGTCCGAAAATTGTTAATTTGTAAATCTGTTTAATATAAAAATATTTTAAACTTTGTCAATGTGTCAAGACCCTTTTTCTGAGGAACGCATAAAGGTATCATGTTGAAATTAATATCAAATAGTCTATGGTTTCTTGAAGTCCTAAAAAACTCAAGCTTCTAAGTCAACGCAATAAAAGAATACGGTCATTTTGCGACACTTTTTGATACTCGCAACTGTTGCAAGTAAATCAAAACGTATAGGGTACTTCCCGTTGACCTAGAATGATGGAATTCGGCAAGAAGCAAGGTCTCCTAGCACAAGTAAAGGAAAAAGTCCGAAAATTGTGAATTTGTAATTTTATGACATATTTTTTTAAATTTTTGACATCCAATGTGGAGTTTATTTTTGGGATAAATTCTTATCCACTACGGAACCCTTCATTGTGCGTGGACCGACAAGCACTTGGCCGGTTTTTTTTTTCTATGGCAATCTGCGATCGCTTTTTTACTTTTAGCTCATGAGTTGGAATTGACATTGGCGGGAGGAGCGTGACTCCGCAGCGAGCCATCTACAACTAAAGATGTCTTTCCTTTAAAGTATTTTCCCGTAACTTCTTGTTTTTAATGTGGAGCCAGATCGTTTGGGTGCCTTTTCAGTCTTTTCTGGTATTTTTTTGTTAAGTTTTTCATCTCTTCCATGATGGTATTCATAGATAGGTAGATTCATTTATTTGTCTGAAATATGGTATTTTTGTAGATTTTATAACACATACCTACACAATATTTCATCATATTTTGCTAGCTAAATTCAGCACGAAAATTAAACTAGAAACATAATTAAATTACAAATTGTCTAAATATCAACTTTCAAATGAAAACCAAAGTAATTAAATTACAAATGTCAATAACTCTTATGTATTTCAGCGTTCGTCACAAGCCTAGAAACGCCACGAATTGACCTCAAAATTGAATTTTGCATTTTCTCCAGACTAGCCAAATAAATAATAATTTTCAACCGAAACTGGTTTTATTTTACTGGTTTTACAACAAAAAAAAAAATGTTTATTGCATTTATACAAATTCTTAACACACGTATTGAAGATCACCTTTTAAGCAAGGAAATGCTTCTGTTAGGTGACTCCGCTCTTCTATTTAACATAATAACAGGTACGAAATCGAAAAACAAAAGATAAACCAAAATATTTTAAAAACAAAAATACAAACAAGGAGCGCATTTATTTGTATGTTGTATGTGAGTGAGTAACAAGAACATGTAAAAGGTACCTAATAAAACAATTTACTACCTAATATATTTTTAGACGCGCTATCACATCGCAGACATACTATCTACATTCTATACTATATTAGCATCCACGTAGACCATTTTAAAATAACGATTTAACTATTTTAGAATAGCGATAGAAGCGTAGCACCGCTACGACGTAGCAAGGTTAGCTACGCCGTAGCATATTCGTAGACTATTATATTGATAGTATTAATAATATCGTACTTTTACCAGTTTTCTATTTGTTTGTTAAGCATGTTTTTATGTATGTAATATGACTGTTTTACTGTACCCAGACGTCTTTTAATATTATCAAAATGTTATGAAAAGATTTAAAATCCATTTGCTGATTTAATAATAACATTAGAAAGGCTATTTATTTAAAATTCAAATCTCATCAGCTATTTTTGTAATATAATATAATTCAATGCAATTCAGCATCACAATAACGCGAAAACCTTTTGAAAATTTAATTTTCGTAGTGGAATTTTTTTATGAATTTATATATTATTTTCTTTTGTAATTTTCTAACGAAATATAAACAGAAGAAAAACAAATGATTCTGTTACGTGCTAACAAGGGCATGACAGCTTTGTGGTTTCCCACAGAACGCCAGCTGTTAGACCTTTATGACCTTTATATTCTAGGACCACATAAATAAAAAAAATAAATAAATAAATATCCTTGGACATTTCACACAACGCCATCTAGTCCCAAGCTAAGCAACCTAATGCTTGTGTTATGGTAACGAGATGGCTGATAAACTACTTATATATATTTTTTTTTTGTAAATACATACATATTATAGATAGAAAAACACCCAGACTCGGAACAAATACTTGTAGGTCGTACAAATATTTGTTCCGTGCGGGAATCGAACCCGCGACATGCTGCGCAGCAGTCAATCGCTCAACCACTGCGCCAACCGTGTCGTCATAATCCCAAGATTTATTCTATGTACTGCCATATACATAGTGTGTCAGAAAGGTGTGGTAAAATTTAAGGGTATGGTACAGACTATCAAACCGAACAACTTTATCCATGGGACCAACATCGTAATCGAGAAAAAATTATCAGATGGCCCGTACAAAACTTCAATATCTACTCGACCCAAAGGTATGGGACGGCTGATATTTTTTTCTGGATTACGATGTTGGTCCCATGAAGAAAGTTGTTCAGTATGATAGTCTCTGTAGTCTGATCACACCTTTATGATACATCCTGTAGATGTTTCCTCTGATACTTTGGGTGATAAACACCTACAAAAAAATATGAATTCAACATTGTTGATTGAACATTGGAGATTTTGTCAGTTAAACTGACAAAATCTCCTTCACGTTACTATTCAGAATGTATTATTATTATGCAGGTCAGTACAGCAATCAATAAGAGTACCATACACGGTCTGACCAACATTTTATACCCGAACCGTTACATGTGACATCTTGAAAGGACAAACTGGGAAGCGTTCGTTTCTCGACCAAAGCTGTGCTACGTCGTCCTTATTCAATTTACATGCAAATGGGGGGAGATTGGGGGAGCAGGCAGGGAGGGGGGGTGCGACCGTGCCAATAGTACGCTGATGTATCGCATCAGAACGTGTCCTGTGGAAAGTTGGCGTGTGGTGCAAGCTTCGGAAGTGTTCGGGTGTCCTCGGTTTGAGTTTGAAATTGTGTGTGATTGCGATGTGCAGGTTTAGTTGGTGGTAGCTTAGCAGGTGTGCTAAACACTAATGAGAATACTAAATTCAAATATGACTTAGAGCCCCCGCAGACTACAGACTTGCTATCGATCGAATATGCAGACATCTTCATACTGATTAAGAAACCAACCAAACTCTCGGCCAATAGAAAGTCTTGTCTTAAATTACTAGTTCAAAAATGCTATTACTCTTTAACAGATTTTCGGGAACTCAAATACAATAACAGTAAATATGGCAAATATCCCGTTTGTATTAATAATAATCTTGCAAATCAGTTGAATTGAACTGCAGCGGTTTCGTTGCTAGGGTTTTGCGGCGGAGGTGTGCTCAAACTATCAAGATTTTGTGGATTCGGCGCACAATGCTACATTCGCAAAATGACTGAATTGAATTTCGCAAAATGTCACATTCTCAAATTGTCATATTCTCAAAACGCCACATCACAAAACGTCACATTAGCAAAATGCCATTTTCGCAAAATGCCATTTTCGCAAAATACCATTTTCGCAAAATGCCTTTTCGCAAAATGCCTCGAAATTTCACTTCGGACACAGTATTTTTTTTTAATTTGAACGTTATCATTCACTGATGAATTATTAACATTTCAGTTTTCATTTTTAATTTATTTTATGGTAAAATAAATGGAAAATAATAAATAATGTGATTAAATAATGAAATAATTAAGTTAGTATTATTTTTTATTCATTAATCATCGGCCTACTGCAAGAAGTCACGGATTACCATATCTCAGGGTTTGTCCCGAGATCTCAGCCGCGCCGTCCGGCCACAATTTTGGAAATCTCAGGATTTTTAGAATTTTCAATAACGTAGAGTAGTACATTTTTTAGAAAGCGACTTTAACAATATTTTTATTGTCATTAAAGTAAATCGCACATTATTTGTTATGACTTTTTGAGAATGTGTAATTTTGCTAGTGTGGTATTTTGACAAAAGACATTTTGCGAATGTGTCATTTTGCTAGTGTGGCATATTGAGAAAAGACATTTTGAGAATGTGCCATTTTGCGTCAATATGTCATTTAGCGAATGTGTCATTGTGCTCCGAATCCGATACTGCCAAAAGCGTATTTTGATTCACCGATTAAAGTTCAGTAGGCCTAGACAAATGGCAATCGCTCTGGAGCAATTCTATTTCTATAATCGCTATCGACGTATCTCTATGCAAGTTATCGCTGGCGTTGACTTATGAACACGTGACATTTCGATAGCTTTTGTCAACCCCATACTTTTTTAACGTCATCGCTAATCGAATGTTACTTTGTGTATGCTCGGATTTAATGTAATTTTTACTGTCATTTCGTTAAAAAATGTTCCCATTTGATAGGGAAATGACAGTAAAAATGACATTAGAAGTGTCATTTACTGCGGCTAGTTAAAAGTCCAACCACAGACCCGCAGGTTACTATTTCTTTTGACAAATATAAGTTTTAAAAGTCTATTATTGATACCACAGATACCTACTTTTCAAGAGCTTGTTCCCAAATCTCTGATCTCCTCTAACTTGCACGTACATTGTAACGCGTGCGAAATATGACGCCACGGTAGGTGTCTCGATATTGATAGGTCACAGCGGACAGGTCAGCGGCTGCGACGGTTTTTAATAATGTCTCAGTTAGCCACCCACCAGATTTATTGTACAACGACAGATTGGGAACCGAGGGATTCAAAAAGACTTGACGTATTATAATATCTTGTTATGTTTAACTAAATATAACATAAGCTTCAAACGATATACGATTTTATATACAAGGTGTAAGTGTGAACAGTGGCAATATTTTAAGGCGTCATTGTACTCATCATTATGAACAACTTTTACTATGGGACCAAACTTGAAATCGTGAAAAAAAATCTGCTGGTCAGTAGGTCTGTACCTACTCACCAGCAGATTTTTTTTCGTTCCCTAGTAAAAGTTGTTCATAATGATGAGCACAATGACCCATAAAAGATTGCCACTGTACAACCTATATATATTTGTTTTGACAATTATAGCGTGTATTTAAATACATTTGGGTCGAGTGGGCATTGAAAGAAGGAAAGAAAAGAAAGAAAGAATCAACATTATTTATTTGACACAGTTCGTGAAACACAAAATACAAATAAAAAAAGTGAAAATAATAATATTATATGGAACAACTGATTATTTTTTCACGATTACGATATTGGTGTCATGGAGAATTTTTCTCATTTAAATGGTCTGTATGCGCACCCTTAAGAGGATATGTGGGTGCTCTTTTCTACATACAAAAAGATACAAACGCTCTCGCCTGTTTTCTTTCTGGTTAAGGCCCTGGTTCCAAGCTTGTTTTAGCTCGGTGTGTAAGTGAAATGGCTTTATGGCTGTCTAGTTTGACGCACGAGATAGAAGATTCTCACGCGCACCGGAATTATGTCGTAAAAGTGCAAATAAAATCGTATAAAATTAGAAATTAACTATTTAATAAAAAGTAATCCATCACTGGATGCAGTTTGGAATTTGACATTTCATGGTATACTTTTAATTATAATTATAATTGCTAATGACGGGATAAACAGCTTTTAAAGATTATTAGGAGGTATGTTTAAAGATTTTTTTGGTGGATTAAAGTATGTTTAATTATGTTTTGGCTTCCATCACTCTATGCGAAAAGGACTTGAAAATATCATATTTTTTTACATGTCAAAATTATTTACGGTTTATGAGATACACAGCTTTAAAAAACCACCTTTTTGATCGTTTGCAGGAAATCTGCGCCTTAATGACCATAAAGCAATGATTTTTTACAGAAATATAAATATCAGTTACTTGTATGCCCCTATGTTTTCCTTTTTGATGATATATTATTTTTATAGGAACTAGAACCCTCCAAAAATGCTCAAAATTGCCTATTCAGACCGCTGTCAACAGACGCCTAGTGTACCAATTTGACAACTATTAACGAAAAAAGAAAAACATAGGAGCATAGTATATATCCTTCTTATTCAGTTTAAGAAATATCTTTTAAATTGGTCCAATATTGGAGGAGGAAATAGGCGAGAGGCAAACCTCGAAATGTGACTTTTTACATAGGCTATTTAGTCGGATCTGCAGTTGTTCTTATCGCACGAATTCGAGGGCGGAGCGCTCGCAGAGCGACAGCAATACCTTCTTAAAATACCTAATTTTCAAAAGTCTGGCCACCCGCCTTTCCTCTTAAATACCGCCAATACACTTGTAAGTTGTCTTCAAATTGGCATTAGTCGCAGAGGCAGTATAAGATAATTTATTTATTGTTTTGTTGAGTAGAAGTATAAAAAGTCGATTTGTAACGATGAGGGTGCCATAATCTGTCTAAATTAAAACCCTCTATAAATAAATAAAGAAACAAAAAATAAAGCTGTCCTCACATTGTCCTTACGTAATTAACTTACAATAAATTTGCAAATGTAAACACTCCTGCAGCTAGCAAGCTAGCTCCAACCAGCTAGTTTTGTAGCTTTTCGTAATTTCTTCAAGTTACGTCAATACAGGGTGTAAGGGACAGCCCTCCGCAAACTGATAGGGTGAATTCAGTATATCATACTAAGATGACCGGTACATGAAATTATTTCAGGAACGTTATGGGAATCCAATAATCCTGATTTGTTTGTGTTTTTGTGCACAAATCGGAGTGTCTGTTACTGGTTGGGAGGGGTAGGTAATAGGTATGCGGTGAGTTCGATGAACTCTGTAGCTAGACAGAAAGCGAACAGCTGATGTCACGATTCGTTCGTTAGAATATTTCAACATCCATTGCTGGTTTTTTTTTTTCAGTTTTTTTTTTGCTGTTTTTTTTACATAAATGGAGTGCTGCGAACACACAATGTAATTGTACATTGAAAAAAAGAAAATGTAACTGAAAAAACTATTAAAAAAATGAAAAATTTCCGGGGAGAATTTCCCGTGGAATATGATTCAAAATGAGGAGCTGAAAGCATCCTGTTAGTTTGCGGAGGGCTGTCCCTTACACCCTGTATAAGTAAAAATAAGATTTAAAAAAAAAAAGTTTATTAGGAACAATTTTAGGTATTTAACATAACAATAGTCACGAAGATAGCTGCAAAAGTAAAATACTGTGGCACAGCTACCAACGCCCAACATAAAATACAAGGAAGACATTTTTGTTCCAGACTTTAACATCTATAAAGTCATAAAAAATTAAAAATTACAAAAGAAAAAAATGATTATAAGTTTTTAAGTTATAGGTACTTAAAAACTTATAATCATTTTTTTTGAACATCACTTCCACTCCAGTGAGGTGGAGTGGAAGTGATGTTGAGAGTGTTTGTGTGTGGGTGTGTGTGTGTGTGTGTTCTTTGTTTATTATTATGAGAGACCGCTAGCGTGACAATTTATTTATGATATCACAAGTTGTTCAGTTTCATCACACGAACATGGAGTTAAGTTACTTACATAAATTTTATGGAAGCAACTTACAAGTGTAATGGCGGCCTAAGACCAAACATTTCTAATACACACAGTATAATAATAAGCTAATATTTAATTAGACCGTTTCTTTGAGCAAGTTTGGTCTGTAAGTCAAATGGTCCAAGAAATCCCACGTCAAAGAAAAACCTTGAATGTTACCAAATACCTTGGTAATAAATAACTAGTACATATGAAAATGTCGGAATACCAATCGAACATAACGATAAAGATATTCATACTTACCATACAACGGATGTTATCTTACATCTACATTGATATAACCAACCAATACTATACATTATCGCCATCCAATCTCACGCGAATCTCAGCCAGGATATTTCCAAGGTACAGTCAGCAGCACTTTTAAAAGTGTTTTTTAGGGTTCCGTACCTCAAAAGGAGAAAACGGAACCCTTATAGGATCATTCGTGTGTCTGTCTGTCCGTCTGTCACAGCCAATTTGCTCCAAATGTAATGGTCCGATTAAGTTGAAATTTGGTACACTTATGGATTTCTGTGACCACAACACGTACGGGTAAAGTAAATAAATGAATTTAGAAAATAAAAAAAAATAAAAAAAAGTTTTGCAAACTGTACCGTGTGACATATCAAATGAAAGGGCTTACTATGAGGGTCTCAAATATATATTTTTTTTATAATTTTAAAATAAATTGTTTTAAAGTTATTTAAGAAAATAGACGAAAATTTGACTATTCCCCCCCTCCTTATCTCCGAAACTACTGAGCCTAAAATTTTGAAAGAAATTCATAAAATAGTTCTTTACCTGTAGATTACAGGAAAACCTATAAGAAGTTTGTGGTCTTAAAATAAGATAGTAAATCTCTCAATATTGTGAGTACAAACTTACATAGTGTTGCAATGTGTGGGAACATGTTTTTCAACTCTATCGTTAAGTTTGTTCTTGGTATAATTTAATCCCAACTACGGAACCCTTCATTGTGCGTAGTCCGACACGCACTTAGCCGGTTTTTTTTCCTACTGTATTCATTGTAATTTTATGTTACGTATTAACGAAGAGCTTGTGGCTAAGTAATAACAGCCTTACGGGTGGATCCATAAGGTTAAGCTACGCTTGTCGGGGTTGGTCCGTGGATGGGTGACCATCTTTAATACTGAGACTCCTCCGTGCCTCGAAAAACACGTTAATCCGTTGGTTCCGGATGTCATTCGTGGATCTTTGACAGTCGTTACGGGTCGTCAGAAGCCCGAAAGTCTGACAACCAGTGTCGTATTACCCAGTAACTGGGTTGTGGAGGTCAGATAGGCAATCGCTCCATATAAAATATTGGTATTCAGCTGCATTCGGTTAGACTGGAAGCCGACCACAACATAGTTGGGAAAAGGCTTGGCAGATTGTCTAACATAGTACCTATTTTAGGATTGAGGTGGTATTTCAAATCGTCGCCAATTTAACTAACTGACGTATCTGACATTTTGGACTAAGCCGTTAGTTAGCCGACCTAACTATAGTAATTTGATACATTTTCCAAGTCGAATCGATCTGTCTAATCGGCGTATCTGTACTATGCCTTACGGTCCCCATGATAATGCAAAAATCGAGACCGATATATCTACAGTTTACAAATAAAAAAGAAAAATGGCTTGCCCTGTAAAATATGCTTGGAATCAGTTACGTCACTTTGTTAGATTAGCGACGAAAGATGCAATCGTTATTCCCCGAGAAAATCGCTTTTGAATTTTGCTAAGCGTATGCACAGTGCTCGTGACTGTACCTACCTACATTCAATAACACGGTAGTATCCGTCGTCACCACAACATCATTAAGGACAAATTACGGGATAAAACAGTTGTGGTTGACCGTAAGCTTGTGGTCGAAGAAGGATTGCGTGCGGTTGTCACGGAAATGGCAAGTGGTTGACGCGCCATCAAACGGTTGGTTCTTGTGGTTGCCGTCATTGATTTGTTCTTGTGTGTGTTGGAGGAAATTGCATGCGGTTGGTGCAACCAACTAGTGTTTATGAGATTTCAAAGAACAATGTTGTTGGGTGAGGGAACAAGACTGCCTCTAAAGCCCGCTAGCATTACAAATCTCTCTTTTTGTCAGTCGTTTGAAGATGTCACCGCAGTCGTCGATAAAAGGTACGCTTGCCGATGTCGGTCCATGGATGGGTGACCATTCATTATATATCAAGACCCCTCCATGCCTCTGAAAGCATGTTAAGCCGTCGGTCGCGGCTGTCATTTGTAAATCTTTCATAGTTGTTACGGGTAGAGTCAGATCCCGAAAGTCTGACAACCAGTCTTACCAAGGGGTATCATGTTACCCCAGTTACTGGGTTGAGGTCAGATAGACAGTCGCTCCATTTAAAATACTGGTATTCAGCTGCACCCAGTTAGACTGGAATCTAACCCTAACATAGTTGGGAAGAGGCTAGGCAGATTGATTGATTTATTGTATATGTTCAATTTAATTGTTATCAGTTGCAGAATGTTGTTTAAACATGTTTACCGTGTGTGTTTGTTTGCGTTATTAATATTAGTGATTTTTTGTGCAAGCAGGCCTAAAAAACAAACGTTTGTTTATCAACTGCATGAAGGTCAAAATAAAAAACATTTGGCCAATAAAAAGCGTAATTGGTACTATTCTGGCAGAAAACGCGGCCAACATTTTAAGTCGACATCATTCGTAACTTGACAAGAAAAATCTGATCACAAGTTCCAAGTTCTCTGGACACAGTTAAATTACTCAATATCGATTACGAATTCAATACAACATAATATCAACTTCCAGATCTCCATCCAGCGTCATTCCCTATCCCTTCAGAGCAAACACTGTCCCCAATTTTAATTAGGGGACTTCGTACCAAGGTCGCATAGGTAAAAGAACAAACGATAAACTGTGTTACGGCACATTTAACGCGCGCAATGTACATTGGTTTAACGGCAAATGTCTTCATTTCGGGCGCAGATGCTGAACGAGACTTGGATATAAAATTTAAGGATTATGCCCGCTGCAATGTAATGTTTTCTGTTGATCTAATTGTTTTTTGGATATTTTTTTATTCTTTTTCTTTTAGAAGCGATGATATTTTACTGCAAATGGCATCGAATGTCGCAATGAATGCTTTCAATAACTTGACTTTAAATGCGTTGTTGTAACAACTTGTCTTTATTCTATGGTTAGGTACCTCCTTCCATTAACATAATATCAACTCATTATACCGTTTAGTGTCCCTTACATTTACTTTGTTGTTATATCTCACCTTCATCATAGTTGATTAATTGTTTACTGTAATAACTTCACCATGATTCCCCATACAAAGGTAACTAGATACTTCTCCTGAAACTCCAAGCAAACATGACCCAGTGTTCTCAATATTTATAAGAACATAAGGATCAATTTGGTCTGAACACGCAAACAAAGAAAGGTTTTTGCTAATGGTGTGTGAAGTGATTTAATCTAATTTATGTCTGTCTTTGCTCCGTTTGTCTTTATGGCCGTGGCTTTCGGGGAAATAGATACTTTTAAGTTGTTTAAGACCATTCCTAATATTTCAGGTTGGTTGCTCGGTAAATTGAAACTACGCATAACTTTGGCTTGAGTTCCGTGGTTGACAGAAATCGTTGCGGCCAACCTTTTTTATTAGATTTTTTTACAAAATTGCGGATCATCTCTGTAGCTAATAATCAAACATCTCAATTTTTTTTCCGAATATCTAAAATTTTCGACGTTTTCTTTTCTAAATTCGACTACTGAACGCTCCATATTTTATTTAAAGCTCAACATTTAAGACTCGGTCTATGAGTCGCAAAATTCCGGTCGGCTATTAGCTGCCGAGCGCTCCGTTATAATTGCGTTTCGCAACAAATTACAAGTTAGAATGAGGTAGAAACACGGGCCAAGTGGTTCGCAAGTCGCTGTACACCATACACGTTAAGTATCTTCAAGATTATATTCGCATAAAGGGCAAATATAATTAAAGGGTAGGAATATTTTGGTGACAAAGTATCGCTTAGTTAGAAATGGTCCCAAAGTACAGCCTTGTGGAAGAACTGAAATATTAACTATGATTTAGAGGCTCATGAATTACTTGTAAGGATATTTGTATTCGATGATCGAAATGTTATCCAGCAGCATTTAAAATGGCAAGCTATCATCATTTTGCCATTATTTAGCTAAACGTGCTTACTAAAATAAAAACAACACAGTATCAAATGCGCATGAACACGCTTTCGCAAAAAAGAATTAACCAAATAAATAAAATATTCATAATGTATTCGGTAAATCTGTTTGTATTTTGTCCCCTATCCGTCTTACAACGTCTGTTGGGCGTCGTGCAGCATAAACATGTTTGTTTGTTAGATGAAAAATCAACAGGACATTACACGTACACGTAGTATGTATATGAGATAGTACTGCTTATACCGAGTACAGCTTACTTGGTTTCATGAGCGTTACCAGCATTTTACTAAACAAAATGTTTTTAAAAGAATATTTTAAAATGACGAGAGTAGCAACTTTTATCTTTTGTTTTGTTTTGCTTTACTTTGTGTTGTGTGATGATAAGATTAATTTGCACAAGGTGTATGTGTAAAATGTTAATGAAAGGTTTAATGGAACAAATCACAGATGGTTTATTATTTCACATAATTATCCCATGAATTTGATAAAATCATCAACATGCGATTGCTTTTAGCTTTATATGTAAAAGATAATAGATGCTGGAACAAATCCAAATAGATTTCAAATACAAAACTCTAAAGCCACTTACTGGCCTTGTTTACAGATGTCAAGAGAAATACATATTTCAGCAACTCGCTACTACGCCCGGCAACATTTCTTACTCATGTCTGTCAATAACAGAATATATCGTGACTACTCCGGTCTGTCTTATATGCTTCTGAATAGGTCACATGTAACAGAGGTCAGAATAGATTTTAAAATGCTAAGTATTTGTCCCAGATTCATTGAAATATATATGGATCCTTTAGTTCATAAGGACATAAGGATGTGGTCAACGGGGTGAGAGTTTTTTTTACCTGAGTAGCAAAGACAGGATCTGTTTTCATTGCTGGCAATTCATTTAGTCAGCACCATAGAAATATAAAAAACAGGAGAAAGGCGAATCTGTGTCCGCGCGACATGCTCAGTATTAGCCGTTCATAGTACAAATTCCGCATCAGCGAACTACTGCGCTTTCGACTGTGACTGTGACAATTTATAAAAAAGCCGTGTTGTTCAGTGGTTTCTTGTAAAAACTGAAGCCATGTAAATCATGGAATCACTTCCCATATGTAAGTACAAGTATTTTACCGTATTTGTCTTCAAAATCATGAAAGTGACAAAGGGACAAAGTGGAGACACAGGGTTCCGATACATTTTAACATACTGGGCACATCTCCTTCTTTCTTATATCTATGGTCAGCAGTCCGCACCCTGTTGGTTATGTACCTACTATATTAATAGAAAATTACCATCTATTTAAACAGATCTATTTTTAAGTTTTGAAACCTATTAAAATCTATTTTAAACAAAAAATGGCACACTCATTAAATCCTTATTTTTGTAACTCCCCCGAATATTTGTACCCAAAATTTCATTTAATTCTGATACGGTTACGGGCCGTGTTACATCCGGCTCATCCGACACAACCGGTAACATATTACAGGTCAGGCGGGGCCCACTTGATCACTGCCCGCTATATATCACACGGTTCTTAGCGGATACTTAGAGCAAGCGGAAACTTAATACCTGCGGTTTTTTGTATTGATGTATTTGAGGAATCTCGGGTTTTTGAAATGAAGTTTACATGAATGTTTTGTTGTGACTTTTATGAGTTTATTGATAGCTCGTAACGTTTAGCAAATAAGTATAATGATATAGGCTGGGAATCATTATCATCATATGATGTTAGCTGCAGTAAGTTTGGAAGGGTTGGCTTCCACTCCAACCGGATGCAGCTGAGTACCAGTATTTTACATGGAGCGACTGCCTATCTGACCTCCACAACCCAGTAACTGGGTAATACGAAAGCCTTTGGTAAGACTGGTTGTCAGACTTTCGGGCTTCTGACGACTCATAACGACTGTCAAAGATCCACGAATGACAGCCGGGACCAACGGCTTAACGTGCTTTCCGAGGCACGGAGGAGTGTCGGTATGTAAACAAGGACACCCATCCACGAAACAACCCCGGCAAGCGTAGCTTAACGTGACGGATCGACGCGTACGGCTATTATTACTTAGCCACGAGATTCTCTACTTTTGTTTAGAAAGATAATTTACATTATCCTAACAAATCTGAAATTGGTCCTTATGGAAATGAAAAACGACCAAATTATTTCCTCAGGCGAAAAAATAAAAAATCTAGAGGACTGGTAAGCTTCCTGTCTCCTTACAAAGGTACTACCAACACCGCATCCTTAATTTAAAAATGGCCAGTTCAATTTAGAGGGCGTCCTAATTAATTGATCTGGAGATTCGCGGAAATTGCGCCCCCGCCCCTCACCGCCCCTCGCACCCCCCGCCAGTGTATCTTTGGCTTTAATTTAGAATTGTTAGCGCAAAGGGAATGCAATTTACGTAAAATAATTGTTTGATTTCGAATATTCGAGGCAACCCTTCCACTGTAATTTGGTTTATGAAAAAGGTTCTTACGATCAGTTTTGGGAGCAGGGTTCCTAATGTAATGAGATCAACCCTGGACATTTATAACGTACGACGTAATGTTATTAAATTATTCGGCTGGAACCCTGAAAAAGTATTTGAAATATTCTAAAAGGCTGTGGAATTTTAATGATGTAAACATGGAAAATAATTATAATTAGAACAAAAAAATGTATTGTAGACATACAATGTTATTACAACAACCTACATTACTTTAGGGCATTAAGAGGGCACGTGGCCTGCGAGGAATTTGAAAAATAGGTATTTGAAGAAACTGTAGCCGTTGCGCTGCGCCCGAAAAGTGATAAGAGAGTGCGATTGGGACAACTGCAGCTCAGACCGAGTTTATCACAATAATTTTGACAAAATCGACATTTTGTATTCCCCTTTTTTCTCCTAGAAAACTGAGCCGATTCAATTTATTTTTTTCATTAAAATTTAAAAAAAGAGTATGCTATCGTTTTCTTTTATGTTAAAAGCTGTTAGAATTTGTCTGGTAGTCCTCTAATCACGGCAGTAAAAATGGGTATTTTTTAAAAATAGATTGGAAGGACATATTTCCTTTACTAATTAGTTCCTGAAAAACAGGAAATGACAGGGACGTGTCTACAGCAGACTTAGATTTTATGAAAAAATAAAACCGGTCAAGAGTGAGTCGGACTCGCGCACCGAGGGTTCCGTTCCGATTTCTGAAAAAGTGTGCTATTTAGAGACATCGTTTTATTTTTCCTGTAATCTTTACATAAACTTCTATCACATAGAATAATTTCAGATTTTTCTCTTTGCAAACTTCGGAGATAAGGGGGGGGGGGGGGGGGAACGGTATTTTTTTTTACATTTTTCATCAAAAGTCGAAAACTGTGCGGCCTAAAAAAAAATTAAAAAGTGTTTGAGAATGTGCAAACAGCGTTCTTTCATATGATACCCCACTTTGAATTTTTAAGACCCCCTTTCATTCACTGTTGCAAAAAAAGTACATATATATTTTTTTTTTTCTTATTTGCAAAATAGTTGGGTAAACATCATCTAAAACTATTCTAAATTTCAAGTTGATAGCATTAGTAGTTCTTGAGATATCCAGCTGTGACAGACAGACAGACAGACAGACAGACAGACTGAGTCACACCATAAGGGTTCCTTTTTTACCATTTTGGTACGAAACCCTAAAAAATTACTGCTCTAGAGGCATTAGTCAGGAAGAAAAACGGGGAATACATTTGTATGGAGAATCGCAGGCAACCTTGCCTTTAAAAACTGGTTTCTTGTCTCTTTTTTTGTAGATGTATCCACCATATTATTATATTCAGAATGTAGGCTTAATTAATAAGTCATAATCTTCTCAATCCATCAAATATCGTATCTCTAAGTTACAATATTTTATCCTCCCCACCAAAATCTACAACGTGTAACGTTAAATGCGCAAAACCTCTTAAGGGGTAATTGTACTCATCATTATGAACAACTTTTACTATGGGACCAAACCTGAAATCGCGAAAAAAAAATCAGCTGTTCAGTACATTTTAACGAATTATGCGAACATAAATGTACTGAACAGCTGATTTTTTTTCGCGATTTCAGGTTTGGTCCCATAGTGAAAGTTGTTCATAATGATGAGTACAATGACCCCTTAAGAGGTTTTGCGCATTTAACGTTACACGTTGTATACAACTTACTATTTAGTTATGTACTACGCTCGCGCTTCTATCTGTGGAAGTCGCGTTGCCACTCGCATCAGTCGGAACACCTGAGATGATAATGTATGCAAATTAGCGCTAACTTGGGACGCAGTCTGCGAGCGCTGTATCAAACTTGTTATTTGTGTGTTTTAAGTTGGTACGATGATTTACGTGCGCCGGATTAAGAGTGGGATGTAGTGGTGAGAAGGAGTGCGAGCTTGTTGGGTGATTTGTTGCATTTCGATTGCTGCCAGTTGAAGGAATTGTTGACATAATTTCACAATAACTGAAAGTGACAGTTAAAAACGAGGTTCATGACTGGCTTGCTCATAGATACAGTAATGATTTTATTAAATAATAATTAAGAATAATAGTTTATTTATAGTTAATCATAAGCCATAATGTATTTTAGTAAGTCAAGTTATTGTATGTACTGCTTACCTTTGCTCTGATGGGTCGTTAGCCGGCTGAGTGTTTACTTCTGTTTAAAGTGGGGAATATTCAGTTGGCAACTGATTTGCTAGGACAGAGTCAGTCTATTTCGCGGCTACTTTTATTATATTCTTACTAATTAATAAGTGATTGTTAATAACCTAATTGTGTTGGAATAAATTGAATAAACATTATTATTATTAATACTGAACTTGAGGTGTATGAAATGCCCACACTACGTTTAAGAGAGCAATGTTACAATGATGACATAATTCCCTAGAATGTTCAGTGAATATGTACCTAAACTACAATGAGCTTAACTTTATACTCGTTATGCTAGACTTAATTAATAAAATAATGAACCAAAAAAAGTCCCTAAATTGTGAATTTTTAATTTGGTCAAACAATGTTACTCCAGAACCGTGTGTATTTTATTTATGTTGTTGTCTAATTTCGAGTTCGAAGTCAAATTGCATATTTTATTTGAGTAGGTACAAGGCACCACCAACCCAAAGTTGCCCCGAAGAGATCGCAGAAAGAGATAAGGTCGCCCTTTGTATGTTTTGTAGTGTATACTTTTTTTTTTTGCTATGTATTTATATACAGGGTGTTTCTTTTAAGGTGTGAAGCCAGTGCGAGCTGATAGTAGAGTACCATACCTATCGATTTAACCCCCATGTATGTTCTGCGATTTTTTGTAGTTTTTGAGTTATTTTTGATCCCTCATTTCATATCAATGGTAGTGGTTAAAGATAGTAGTAGGTATAAAATTTATGTTTTTATTATCAACTGAGCTCTGCATAAACGTAGGAGAATAGTAAATATCAGGGTTGAAAAAAATATGCAAAGATAGTAATAATTTATAAAATATGAAAATCACAAGTTTTCAGATACACCACTTTCAAGGACCAATTTCAGCAAATAATGCCCTATACAATAAGATATAATTTTTTAAAGCCCATCTCGTTGAATCAGGAAAAATGTCGAAAAAAAATTATAACTCGAAAACTACAAAAAATCGTAGAACATACATGGAGGTTAAATCGATAGGTATGGTACTCTGCTATCAGCTCGCACTGGCTTGACACCTTAAAAAAAACCCTGTATATAAATAAGCCTCCCAATAAATATTTCCCAACATCTGAGAAGAAAATGTTGTCTGAACGTCACCTCCGTGTGTCTCGCACGTTAGTAAAGCAATGTTACTGTAATTGGTTCTGACTGTAGCAGGTGTCGGGCCGTGACTTACAACGTTTTGTGCGGTGAGCAAAACTCGCGACTTGTTGTACTCGTAACGCAATTATGTCGCAGGTAGTTTTAGATTATTATCTAGACGAGCCTGTACTTGTGAGATTTATGATGAAAATTAATTTTACAGAAGCTTGGAGTATTCATGTAATGTTTGTTTTATTTATAATCGAGATTTGAGTACTTGACATTGTTTTGAAATTTAATGAGTATGATAAATGATAAATGATTTATTTTCTGTATGTAGGTTTGTACAAACACTTTTACACGTCAATCATTTTTTTTTAAACTAGATGAGGTCGACGTTTCCTTTCTGACTACTCTGAGAAGAAACGCCGAAACAAACTCAGAGGTCACAGTCTCTTTTAAAGTCCAGACATAATCTTGGTCAGATCATGTGAAGACCATGTAGATTGCTGTCTGAAATGGTCTTTTGAGGAAAGAACCACACAGATTGAGTGGACCTGTCCAGTCAGTGCACGCATTTGTCAGTAATCGTGCAGCTCAACTCAAATCTTAAGGAGCTTAACGATTCGACGAACAATACCAAAGAAAAGAAATTTGGGTAGGCCGCATAAATTACTCAAACTGCCAGACTATGACTAAAACTGAGAAAAGGATAAAATAAAATTAATAAAAAACAATGATCCACGTAGTCTTCACATTCACAATAAATAAAAATAATATAAGTAATACTTTACAAAGTAAATATTCATGTTTTGTATAAAATATGTAAAAAGGTATTAAAATCAACATTAATTGTGTAAATTAGTATGTGTAGCATATTAATCAGTCCCAGTTCCCACTGCTGGGACCTCGGGCCTCCTCTCGGTGAGAGAAAGTGGGCCATAATCCACCACGCGGGCCCAGTGCGGGTTGGTAGATGTCACATGTCTACAAATTTCTGGTTCTAGGATATGACGGTTTTCTCACGATGTTTTTTTCACCCACCGTTACGAGAGTAGAGGTGATGAAATAACTTACATAAATAAAGCGCCTGTCTGGATTCGAACCTACGACGCTACTAGCAACCGACCCACCGACCGAACCGGACTCATAAGTAGCGGCCGTGTTTTCTGTACAAATAATGATGCTAATTAAGCCTAAACTTATCCAAATTTGGTTAGGTTTAGTTAGCATAATAATTTTTACAAAGGAGATTTGTGATTTGTTTTTAAGACCTACAAATCGTAAGTCGTAGCCGTGTAGTAAAAACGATGATGAGCGTTAACGCCGACCGGCATTTCATACAAACTTTGAAGTCATTATTTTTCAAAATGAATGAACCGATTTTAATGAAACTTCATACGTATGAGCAGGATACATAGGTCTAAAAAGTTAGTTAAGAACATTTTTGAAAAATAGTGTTACAGCTAAATGCATCCGATTTTAAATATTCCGTAGAAACAGAGATTTCCAATTATCTTCTTTTAAATTAGACATTTTGAAAATGTTCTTAACTAACTTTTGAGACCTATGTATCTTGCATATACGTATGAAGTTTCATTAAACTCGGTTCATTCATTTCGAAAAAAAATTACTTGATAATTTGTATGAAATGCTGTAGGCGTTAACGCTCTTAAGCCTAACCATCCATCCATATTTGGTAAGGCTTAATAAAATTAACATCATGATTATGATAAAAAAAAGTATGTTATATTTTTACAAACTCCTTTGTAAAAATTATGATGCTTTGTAAAAATTACAAAAGCAGGAAACTACATTACATCGCAGCATTCGCTGTAAAGAAATGTTATAAAAAATAAAGCTATTAGACACCGCCCAAAATAAAATAATCACTTTGAAATCCCATAAAAACCAATTTACGAATAGAATTTAACAAAGCATACCAAACTAAAACAGATCCAACATTATAGATCAAACAGTTTTATTGAAAAAACTGAACCTATTTTTAGATAATCTGTGACTAAGCTAAGTTAGGACATATTTGAGAATTAAAATAGACATGAATTTATTTAATGATGCGTTTGAATGAATAGAGATACTATCTAGAATTTTATCATAAAATGTAGCGCTTTTCTAAGTTCTGGTTCAAACACGGTCAGTAAATGAATAGACAGATTATAATCTTATGTCAAAGAAGCACGTTTGAAGAAAAACGAGAAGATTAAGGTGCGTTTAGACAGAAGAGTGACGGTTTTCTCTACATTAAGTTAATATTTTCTATAGAAAAGTGTGGGAAAGTAGCAAATGAAGCTTCAAAGAAACAAAGATATATAGAAAATAAATAGATCTTTCCTTTACCCATGTTGAGTTAACAATTTAGTAAAAGTACAGAGATATTTAATATGATGTTCAATATTACAAATAAAGAATAATAATAAATCTATATCTATCTATATATAATGTAAATAAAATAAAGTCTCTTTCGTGTCTGTCTGTGTGGCCGCGTTGTTCTTCTAAACTACGCAACGGATTTTGATGCGGTTTTCACTATCATTTAGAGAATTTATTCCGAAATGTTTTTAATTATAATACATTAATATTTAACTTAGACATTATATAGAAACCTTCATGTTAGTCCAAGTCGTAAAAACCGTGCGAAGCAGGGCCGGGTCGCGTATATAGAAATGCTAATTCAGTACGTCCCCTCAGGCGGAGACGAATACCTAGAGTTAGCGCATTTTCAGGCGTTAAACACACGTAAATGCTAGTATTCAGTAGCATTTTCGCGGAATTAGCATTTACTAGCATTTATGTGTGTTTAACGCCTGGAAATGACTCTATCGTCTCCGCCTGAGGGGACGTACTGAAGTAGCATTTCTATATACGCGGCCGGGTCGCTAGTAATAAATAAAACGTTTATTTCCTAATACACAAAAAAAACATTGATGTTGTGGAGACTGGAGCCTGTACGAGGAATACCTGTGTTACAAGTCTCCAGGCCTCCAAACTACACGGTCAAGGCACAGTAATACAAATAGATGATAATGTTGAAATGGAAGATAAAAAAAAAACAATTTAAGACAAAAAGGTTACATATCTTAAAATCTAAAAAAAACTTTATGGGTAAATATATGAGAAAATGAAAAATCACATGGTAATAATGTAATAATTATGTATAGGTGTCGAATATAAAAAGGCAAAAAACCCAATAATAAATAGATACACGTAAGTATCTGATTAATGTAGTACCTACCTATCTTAATCGAAAATGACATGACATAGTAACAATACCAGAACATTTTAAGCACTCCATTATTCAAACACTTGCTGTGCCTTAACAAAATGGTCGTGCAAAGAAAAAATGTGACTATAATTTCATAAAGGAGAAATAACACTTAGCGGGAGTGAGTGCGGCATTAAGAGACACTTTATACATCTCACACAGACATCTAGTGATGGAAAGGAGATAATGCGTTTAATATTATTATAATATTTATTTATTTATTATTTAAAAAGGGCATTGAATATTTTCAACTTTGTCAAGATGTTTTCAGTTTTCCCGAGCGTTCCCAAGCAAATAATATTATTTAAAATTAACAAAGAGGTCCTTTTACACTTTCAATGTTAAAGACTAAATTAATCGATGAAAAAGAAAATTGTACGTAAATATTTTGTGACTAACTCTGTTATTACTATTCTCATCTGAAAAGCTACCACAACACATATAAGCCGATTAGAAATAATGCATTATAAATAACATTAAATACTAACCAAATTTTAACTACTAATTAGTCATGTCACTCATAGAATTAAAGAAGTAGATACTGTTTTTCCTGTAGGTACCATTACTGACATACGGCTCGGAACGCTAGATACTAGGAAAAAAAGACGAGAACTCTTTGTTGGTTTCGAACGGAAAATCCTCAGGCGTATATTCGTTGCAGTGCTGGAAAACGAGCAATGGCGAACGCGAGACGACGAGATGTACTATACCTAGGAGCCTAATCTTATTAAAACCATAAAAAATTAAAATAGGACGTCTTCGATTGGCAGGAAATGTCGCAAGAATGGACGAGACCAGCACCCAAACGTTTACTTGATAGTAAATCGGATGGCCGGAGAAGTCGAGAGCACCTAAGCTCAGATGGTTGGATGCGTAGACCAAGATTTAAGAACTGTTGGAGTGACAAATAAGAGACAAAAATCCAGAAGTAAGTTACGTTGGACAAAATATACTTGACCAGACTAAGGCCTACCTGCGGCTGTAAAAATTTAGATGGTAATGACTCTTAAAACCAACATCTCTTAATTAGGAACATTCATAAACAACATTGTTTTTCGTCAAATCCTTCAAATTCTCGGCAATCAAACGTAAACAGGTACTGTTTCTAAGATTATAAACAAGCGTCTTGTTTCAAAACACCTTCGACTTAATTAAAATTTGTTTATACAAACAAAGCAAACAAAACGAAGAAAGCCTGTTAATTTCCAACCTAAATATTTTTTGTAACTTGTTTCTTATTGGAGAGAGAACAAAAAATACTTAATTATAGCTCACTTTTAATGTAAAGAAATAGTCGCAAAGAAACATTTTATAATATAACGTATCCTAACATCATCTCTTTATACCCGAGGGTTAGGCAGACGTGCATCCACTATAGCACAGTCATAGAAAGATAGAATACTCTATAATATGGACACCATAAAAATTACAGATATAAATGTTTAAATTTTACATGGGGTGACACAATGGGCGTTCTTATCGCTAAAAGCGATCTTTTACAGACAACCTTTGGATGTATTATGGGGAGAAAACTGTAGGTAGTCAGTCATCCATAGTCAGCCATATTTCGCTAGTTACGTTTAAGTCTCATGTAATAAGGGGGGTGGGGGGCGAGCCCATTGCCATCAACTGGTAACAAATCCAGACTCCGGGCTGATAGTGAGAAATTCCAGATGGAAAAATCCAAAAACACTGCGAGACCCGCGAATGGAACCCAGGACTTAGCGCTTGCAACAATTAGACCAACGAAGGCGAAGACAGAGATAAAACAAAAAATGTTAAGATTATTTTGGCCTATAGATTTAGCTGCTTTAATTATCTTAGCAGCGACAAAGTAAAATTTTGTATTCGATAATGATGGGTAGGACAAACGAGAAACAAAAAAAAAGATACTACACTTTTTTTTCAATGGATGGTTTGGTTCAGAAAGTGCCTGTAGATATATATATATCTAAACATAGTTGTCATAGAAAATACAGTTATAACCATCGCAGTAAACAATGGTGATGATATTAAAAATTCTTTAATAGGCAGAACAATTCAAGCACATTACAAAATCATAATTAAATTCAGTCTAGTTACTAAACAAGGAAACATTCATTACAAAACATACCCTCCCTCCACCAAATCAACAAACACACAACAAAATAACGTAGGTACACTCAAAATCAGTGACAAAATTAATAACTACCCGCATTCTGTAGATAATTATGATAGGGTACCGGCTGACCACACTATAGCGAATTCTGCCGGCCTGACGGGTCTGACGTCAGTGTCAGCAGCCCGTGTCGAATTTAATGAATGCTTAGCGATAAATAATAGAGTTCGTTAGATGAATTAATCAGATTTTGGATGGTCATTGTGACATTGATTGCTGTGCTACAAGCTTCGTGTTGTGAACGAAAATAACTTTGCGCCCTGATTTATTTTGTGGTGAAAAATGTTGTTTGTGCTTGAAGGATTAACAATCCTTGCTTTTGGTCTTTGGGAGTTGAAGTAAACAGGAATTGTTTTTGGAATTCATTGAAGATTATTTTCTGATCTAGAACATAAATATTATAAGTATTAAAAAAAAATGTATTTTGGAACGAAATCATAACCATGGTTTATTCATATTTTCGTCTTTAAAAACTTTCTACTCATGCTGATTGGTCTTGAGTATTTTCAAAATCCTTCTTATGATATTCAAAATTCTATTATTTGCCTAAAATTTGTACAGAAGCAAATTTCACATTTACCTAACAAGAGCAGCGCGATTTTTGCAACTGTTCCTTACGAAAATTTCAGCTTACATAACGTTATTATCCCGAGAAAAGGGCGCTCCGCTTTGAGCGCCGTACAATGCTCGTTTCACTATACTACAGGTTTATACGTAGTGTAAGAAGCCTGCAATGCACTACATCCAACCGTCTGGAGTACGCTCCCCTTGACCGGTCTAACTTAATAATAAAACCTCTTCGGTGGCAGTGACGTCTCGTTTGTGGAGTTCAGTTTTGATTTCCTTAAAACGCTTTTTGGTTGTTTCGTTGTATAAAAATGCAAATGCAATATTTTTATGAAATTAAGTTTTTTTTACTGTATCACTCGCATTGAACCTCAACTTTTTATTGAGGATACAAATTAATATTTTGCATGGTTCAACTATTTTTGACATATTATTTTTTCTGTCTTGTTTCAATTTGAAAATGTAATAGTTTACTGTTTAACTGTATAAAATTTAATATATCCTTATGAAATGTAATGAATGAAAATGCACAAGTGCACACCACTCAGACTCACCCAAAATTTAATTCCAAAAACATAGAAAAACGTCCAAAACTACAGAACCAGTCTATTACGGAGAAAACATTCACCCATTTCTTCCCAACCGTCTCTCGGAACGGAAAATGTTCCTTCCTTCCTTATTTGTCTAAAAACTGACGTGGACTCCAGAGGGGTATCGGAGTAACTTTATTTAGTTTTCTATTCCAATGTGTACCTACATCGTGTAAATGAAAAAGGGACGAAACCGGTGCATTTGTCATGTGTACGGATATTTATTTTTGTGGTGGATTTATGGTCGTGAATACGTTATTCTGCCATCAATAAAGGTTGTTCGAGATTTATGTTGTGTTGCGTAAATACTTCCTTGATGTGTTCCTGGATATATTGAAGGTTTTTGAATGAAGTATGTTTAAGCACGGCTGCTTTTTAGGGTTCCGTAGCTCAAATGGAAAAAACGGAACCCTTATAGGATCACTTTGTTGTCCGTCTGTCTGTCTGTCTGTCAAGACCCTTTTTCTAAGGAACTCGTGGAGGTATCAGGTTGAAATAAATATCAAATACGAAGGTCTATTATCCCTTGGAACCCTAAAAAAAATCGAGCTTTTATGTCAGCGCAATAAAACAATATGGCCATATTATATATGCGACATATTTTGATACTCGCAAGTAAATCAAAACCTATAGGGTACTTTCCGTTGTCACAGACTAGAATAATGAAATTTGACAAGGAGCAAGGTCTCATAGTACAAGTAAAGGAAAAAGTCCAAAAATTGAAATTTTTTGTAAGTAATTCAAATAAGAAATTTTTTTTTTTGGATTATGTTAAGTTTGTTAATGGGATAAATTCTATTCAACTACGGAACCCCCGCGTGCGTGGTCCTCGATTTTTTATAGCATAATCAGCCTTTAACGTTCCCACTGCTGGATCACAGGCCTATTCGAGAGGGAGTGGTCTGTAATCTACCAGCCAGTGCGGGTTGGTAGATGTCACATGTCTTCGAATTTTTGGTTCTAGGACATGCTGATTTCCTCACGATGTTTTCCTTCACCGTTTTGAGAGCAGTGGTGATGAAATTATTTAAACAAAGTAAAGCGCCTGTCTGGGTTCGAACCCATGATCTACAATTTATAAGTAGGGGCCGTTACCACTGAGCTACCACTGCTGCTTGTGTATGGTGTTATTAAAACTCTAGTATTTACACGAACTTCTTTAGTTGCCCTTTTAGGATAAAGCGTTTTCAATAACAAAAATAAAAACAATTGAAAACCACAGCCACACGTAAAAAAATAAAAACAATTAAAAACAACACCACACGTTAAAAAAATCCGAAGTTAAAAAATCCATCCCACCTACATGCAAACACAAGAATTTACTCTCATCCATTTCACCATTGAATATACCAATAAATGGAATAATTAAAAGCACATCGGTATCCATTACGCTCGGAGCGTGTTTTTGTCAGTTGCAGTACACTACCGCTGTATACGGAAAAACTGTCAGTTCATCACATTGTTGGATACACAACCAGCCTTTGTAACATAGGGTGTTATGGATATTTTCATTTTTTATAATGGGTTCTTTGTTCCATTAATTAATTTGAGATCTTTGTTTGGCAGGTAGGTGAGTGACTTTTAAATAATTATTTTCAGTACCACAAAAAGGATTTGTGAAGCTAGTTTTAGTATATTTAATAAGTTATTCAGTACACACATAAAGTAAATGGGTGTGACTAAATCTTTTAATTATATAAAAAAGGGTAGACAGATGTGTATAAAGGGTGACTGGTAATTTAGTGACCGATACTTAAACACATGATTTTACTCATGATAACAACAACTTTTACCATGGGAAAAAATCTGAAATCCCAAAAAAAAACAGTTGTTCTCTACATGTCCGTATAATTCGTCAAAATGTAGAGAACATCTGATTTTTATTTCGTGATTTCTGGCTTGGTTCCTTAAAAGCTGTTTGTTATCATGAGTACAATCATGGTTTTAAGTATCGGTCACTAATTACCAGTTACCCCATATTATATAAATGTGTATATAATTATGGGACACCCACTTCAATTTATGTTATTTATTCACAGTTACTTTAACAAAACTACTTGATAATTTGCTCAACATTTTCAACTGAGTTCCGAACTTATCCACTAAGCTGCTTCCAAATATTGTTGAAAGGTAAACTACCCGAATCCGCCACGTAAGTAAAGTCAGAGGATCCAGATAGTTATACAAATATACACGGTATAATTAAATGCCCGTTTTAACTCAGATCTGTTACGTTGATTAAAATTTCACGTAGTTTCCCGCGCACTACGTAACGGTTTTTGACTGGTTTCGATTACAATTTTTAAAAGGATTCCTTTACGTACACAAACAGAAGTGATTTTTGGCTGAAATTCCCTTCTCATTTTCATTTTGATGAAACATATGTTAGGTAGTTAAGTTTTACATTAGCTACACGCTATTTATGTTACTGTACGGTGGAAAAAATCGTCATACTAAATATAAAATATACAATAACAAATTCAGTCAGTAAAGATTTGATCATAGAGTAAATATATGACGTGTCCACATCGCAATTCCTCCCGATCCCTGTAACATTTATAAAAGTGTATTCGGTGGAAAAACTCAATAACCGTCAAATGTTTCAATAGAAGCTGACGGCGACAACACTAGAAATCTTTCGAACAAAACGGAGCAGATTGTATGGCGGGCCCAGGACGCTGCCTTGCGGGAGCCCGGGCGTTTCTCCTACATCTGTCGCAGTCGACGCGTAATGCACATTTAATCTCCCAACCACTTCAAAATCTGCCAAAATGCTTTATTGCTCTTGAACAAGTTCTCAAGCTGGTTCTTGGTGCTCAAGATAAAACTTTACAGGCATAATGAATCTTAATCGCGCCGCCAATTCCCAAAATTGTTCGAGAGTTTTGTTTTAAATAAAACTTGAATTTATCTCGTTTGCTTGGAATTAATTTTGCCTTTTGTTGTTTCCTAATCGGTTACCTGTGACGGGTGTTCCGTTTTAATTTCGTTTCGTATAATTTTTTGATGGACGAATATTTGGTGAAGTGTCATTTATTAATGATTTGGCTTTCATATTAATATTACAATTTTGATTTCTAACGTAATTAAGTAAATCAAAGATTACAATTAAACTTTTGATATATATCTACATTTTTGTACCATTATTAAAACAAAATGGTTATTCTACTCACCAAACAAAGAATGAAAGTTATTTTTGCAGATGAGAAAGAAATCATTGACATAAAATCCAATGTTAGGATAGTACAGAACTATATAAAATGGAATACCTTGGATCTCTAGATCCCTAGATTTGGTTCTCTCTCCTCGCCCAGAAAACCAGCTGCCTCAATGGATTAGGGCTAGAAAACTTTTAATCCTTAATATCCTTTCCTAGGAAATGAAGTTTAAACTCCGTACATCCGTTGTGAATGAAATCGGACTTAAATCCTTTGGGGACAGCGTTTTTGTGCCAAAATAGAAAGTTCAGTTTGTACTTGACAAGCAGTTTCTTGTTTTGTTTTGTGTTAATAATGATGTTCGACCTTTGTGCAGATGTTGTATTTTGTGCTTTAATTTAAATTTTGGGTGTGTGATTAGGCTATCGCATTAGGTTAAGACCTGTAATTATAGTTTTAAGTCATTATAAATAAATACATGTTGGGAGAAATTAGTATTGGAAATGGTCTTCTGTTTAATAATAATTAGAAGACTCTTTTTGAGCTGATAGTTCGTATAAAGGCACAGTCACAGTCACACTGTTGTATTACTAAACAGTTATTTTTGGTACACAGTTATTTTATTGAATTACCCTGAACTAGTTCCTGGTCTGAATGCAAATTATTTCTGCAATTACTTAATTCCAGAAATAATTTATAATTTTTTTACTAACATTTTTCATTATTATACAGAACCAAGTTTGTTATAGCTGGTTTCATTTAATTTTTCATTCAGATTTCATTACTAACATGTAAAATGTAACTCAGCGCAGGTAATCCTAAATTGCCTATTACAATACCCTTAGGACCTAACTTAGCACTCGCGACATTACTGACAGCATTTGACATTAATAATGGCGTGTTAGGACTGCATTCCGCACTAAGGGGCGCCGATACAATTAATGATGGAACTATTCGAAATAAACTAAGTAATATTAATATCACATTAGGTTTAATTTAAAGTAATCCCTAATAGAGAAAGTGATATTAAAAATTTCATCACGAGAGTTAGGTACTTTTAAAAAGTATGAATTTATAAAATTAATATCATAAAATTATAACTTTAAAAATAGCTTTGTTGTACTCCAAGGAGTGATTATGTCAACTAAGTTTAGAAAGTTATGCACCGAACAATGTCTTTGATGCATAAATATTTTAAGTCCCATGAAAAATGAATAAACAACAAACATTTAGACAACTACAAGGAATAATAGAATTCAAGCTGCATTCTTCAAGATCAAGCAAACATTTTTGAGCATCTCCAATATCAAATTATCTCCCAAACCATATCATTAAAAATAATCACCATAATGAAACCCGTACACAACTATTTTGCAACTACCTTCTACTAGAGAGGGCTCCCGAAATTGTGCAAGTTTCGGGTCCCGGGTCCGTCAATAAGGCTCGAACAGGGATTAGGGCAGAACTCATCTCATTAGTTTGATTGCACGAATCTGCAGCCGTGTTGCGATCGTGACATAGTTGTGGGCCAAATTGATTTCCTTGCGAAAGCCTTCGGTAAGTCGGTAGTCGCACAAATCAAATTTCGGTCTGGAATCCATTAAGGAGCGGTTCGAATGTGTAACGAGATGTAGATGGTTGAATAATTTCGAGCTAAGGAACATTTAAAACCATTTCCTCAGAGATTTTTGAGGAGGAATAATTAAGCCAAAGCTGAGCAAGACTTTTACAAGGTATCATTAATGTTCAAATAATTAACTGCACAGCGAAATCGCACAAACAGCCAGCTTTCATGAATAGTTTTCGCACAAATTCCAAAAAGAAGAATTATTCAAGTGTTATTTTAAATAAAATAGAAACAAAACCCCATAATTTCAACCAGTAACACCTTTTATTGCGTCGTCGCCATCCAAAAATCCAAATGCCGCTTATAAATAAAAACTTTTTGATACCGACACGACGAACAATATACTAAAGTGCACAATACGTTTAAAAAAGTTCTAAAAGTACACAATAACATCCCATCCTCGGCACCGCTTTAAAGCAATAAGTCAGGCTGTATTTCACACCTAACATTTGCGTGCCATAGTACCTCTAAAGTGAGAATAAACAAGCTAACTTTTGCCATTCCACAATGTGAGGATGGGACCCGCTTTTATTCACACTCAAATTAAACTTGGCAGATTACATGGCTGCACCAATGCCGCTTCTGAACTATCCTGCCGAAGAGTTTCGACAAGCAGTCTACGAAGAAAGGAATAATGCATTGCAGTCAGATGGAGTGTGAGCTTTGGTTGATGTTTTAAACATAAGTGTTGAAGTTTAAAATACATACAAGAAACAAAACTCTACGTAAGAAAATACAGGTAAAACAAAAACAGAAAACAGGTACCTACATAGAAAACAGTTGCGTTTGTGGACACCATTGGAATGCTAATTAATTACGGATTATTTATGCAACACATCAGATATTTCAACAACACACATCGCTTATTGAAAAAGAAACTTATGTAATACCACACAAGAGATATAATTACAAACAAAATAATATGTCAAACTTACAGAAAACTCGTTATGTGACACTTCTAATGTTTAAAACAACAACAAAGATGGATTCCAGTAATTATAATCCAGAAACATAATACTCCGAACAGATTTCGTGTAACATTAATGTCTACCTCAACAAGTTTTAGTAAATCGATACAATTTGTGTTGTACTTTGTTACAGTCCCATTCAGATTTTAATTAATTGTCAGAAACTGCGGACCGTTTGATTGAAACACTTCGAAGAACTTGTTTGACATTGTTTAGACAGGTTTCTGAAACAATCCGTGTCTATTCAGATTACAGGCTTCTTATAAGCATTTTGGATTAATCAGAATACGATTTGTCATAAAAGTTAGGGTTGTCTTCTTCTAACGCGGCCTGCGCATTAATTTTGCTGGGAGTGTAATCAAATTCGCAAGTAGTGAAGCTCTTTGTTGGTGATATATTGAATTACCTAACGTTTCTTGTGTATCTTCTTTGTCATCTTATACTCTATCTGGCGTCTTGCCAAAGGTAGCTTTGCTTGGAGAGACTAATTTTCAGTTCATTAATTTAAGCATTATTTTTGTGTGTGCTTTTATTTTGTAGTTTGACTTACATACAACACAGTCTTAAAATATACTTAGACTTAATTGCAATAGATTTTTAATACAGAATCTACGTATTTTAATTTTGCTATGTTACTTTAACAAAATTATTTTTATACCTGGCTAAAGCGCTATAATAATCATAGACATTTGACAGCATCACGTATATCAATGTATAACTCAATTGTTTCATCTACCAGTGTATCAATGCATCTACATCCAACATTCTTCACATTTCAATCACAAAAACCATAAAAATCCTAAACACAAATAAATGCCTGTTATTTGGGTAGTAAATTTCAAAGGGATTATAATAGATGTAACAGCACTTTGAAGTTCCAACGCAATGAGAGAGGCGATTTATATGTGTCCGCAAACAGTCTAATTTGCATGTACAAGGCAGACGGATGGCGTAATTTTCTCTGTCTCATATTGTATAAGGAGCTTATACTGTTCTTATTAGGTGTTAGGTGATCGCCTTGAGGCGCTGCGTTGTGATGCTGTGTTTAGATGGAGCAGTAATGGGCTATTTGGGTTGTTTTGGCATTAATTTACAAAGTTTGAACGCTGAGAAAACCGGTTGATCATTATCACCTTTAGTTTAGGTACCTTTGCTCTATTTTTAAGTCATGTTCAGAAACTATTATTATTATTATTATAATTATTATATATACTTTATTGTACACCAAAAAAATACAAAACAAAAGAAAACATGTACACTTCAAAACATACAATGGGCGACCTTATCGCTTTCCGCGATCTCTTCCAGGCAACCTTAGGATGGACAGTGATTTATCAGGATATGATATGGGGCTGTTGTTGGTGCAAATAGTAAATACCAACCTAAACAATATTAAACTAAAATAGATACATACATATCCTAAATAATAGATACATAAATACATACATACTAAATATTTAAGCAACGAAAATTAATGAAGACTAAAGATGTTTAATTTAACAGTTATGAGAACAAGATCACAACGACAAGTAATGTTCCTTTACGAGCCTTTTAAACATAGGTAACGACTGCGCGCGTTTAATTTGAACGGGCAATGCATTCCACAAACGAGCAGCCTGGACAGTAAAGGATTTGTCGAGGAAAGTTGTGGAATGCGTAGGCATTTTGAGCTTCAAGTTATCTGATGACCTTAAAAATTTCGTGTGGGAGTCGCAAAGAAACTGGAAACGTTTCTTGAGATAGAGAGGGGTGGAAGGGGAAAAGAGCACATTATACAAAAGGGAAAGGATATGAGCATTCCGGCGAAGGCGAATTGGTAACCACTTGAGCTTGACACGATATTCAGAAACATGGTCATATTTGCGCAAACCGAATATGAACCTTATACACACATTTTGAAGCCGCTCAAGTTTATCGAGTTGGTCTTGTGTAAGGTCAAGATAGCTGGCGTCAGCAGAGTCAAGGATGGGAAGAAGAAGCGATTGTGCAAGCGCAATCTTGGTGGCAGTCGGTAGAAAATTACGCAATCTCTTCAAAGATGCAGCAGATGCAAATAGCCTGCGGCTAACTTCCTGTAGCTGGGCAGTCCAAGAGAAGTTCTTATCTATGAATATCCCCAAGTTTTTAACTTTCTCACTGAAAGGAACAACTGAGTTGTCAAAAGAAACTTGGGGGAGAGTCGTCCAGTCGATCCTTGAGACCGTCCTAGAACTGCCCACCACCACAACCTGCGTCTTTATGGGGTTGACCACAAGTCCATACCTCTTGCTCCACTCGCATATACGGGCCAGATCACTATTAACCGTTAGGATAGCCTCAGACAGATTTCCAAGAGGAGCTCGCGAGTAAATTTGTAAATCATCTGCATAAAGATGGTAGGACTATTTTATGTTGTAGAAAGAAAATTGCCCTCTTTAAACAGACTATTACTTAAAATTCTTGAGTAATTTTAAAGCAATCAACATTTCTAGCAAATAGGCAATTTGAATCCGATCAATTCAATATCGAATTTAAGTTGCCTTGCTAACCAGATAGATTTAATTAAACAAGGATTTATTACTGATTAACCAAATCATTACTTATGTAATTCTATTATTCAATGTTTCTAAAACAAAACTATTGGATTAACTATAGTACCAGTTATATCGATGTTTTAGCTAAATAACTCCTGATTAGAGCGTCTAGAGACTCCTAGCGCCACACCGTAGCGTTTTTCGGAACTAAACTTTCTTTTCACTCATCTTTCTTACAACGCTGTTGTGGAAAAGTACACGTTAGACGCACATGGTCATAGTTTTGTAAATAGATACGAAATAGTTTCTGAAAAATGGAGTATAGAATAAAATGGTTTAGATGAATGAAATAAATGGTACCTTCGAGATGAAGATGTCGTTTCTTTTCTGAATATTCTCAGAAAAGCGATTTTACGATAATTTAACACAAATAAATACAATTACCAACAAAAACAACGTTTTTTTTTTCCAAACGTCAATCCGATCACGGAATAAAATCCTCTGCTGCATTTAGACGGAAAAAAAATGGAAATGTATAGAGACAACATTTAACAAATCTCGTTACGCATCCCCGTTATTTCGTCGGGATTTTCATTTGAACATAATATCATTTAGATACCTGATGTCGCAGGCCTTCATGAACGCACGAGCGAGACGCAGGCACGTTGTCGAGTGAGAAGAAGCGAGACAGCCTGGTAAACTTCACGTACAAGTTTTAAAAGTTCAAGAGTAATAGCACAAAAATTGACTTTGATAATTTTTAAACCATACTTTTGTCATGTAACTTTGAGCCTTAATGGCGTTGATTTTAGTGTTAACGGGAATGATATTGTTTTGGATGTGGTACCATGAATGCTGAAAGGTAACTGGCGTCCGGCAGATACGGCAAGCAACAGGCTGTCGTAGGGGCGGAGTCTTAAAATGCCGCGACTGCGCATAGCACAGTGCGTTGCTATGACGACGCCTCTTTCAATGTTTGTGATTGCGCGAAACTCTAGGAGGTTTTTGAAGGAAACTTTTGGCTGTGATTGACGCGTAATGTTCGTAATTGTGTTCGCCTTGGCGGCTTTTTAGAGCTTTATCGAAGTATGGCTTCGGTTATGATTTGCTCTAGTTATACAATTTTATATTGTTTGAAATATAACTTTGTACAATGAACAATATTTTCTAACTTAATGATATTTTTCCTTAAAAATTCAAATAAAAAAAAAATATATGTATTTTTATCTCCTCAAATTACATATTAAGTTGATAGGTATTTAGACAACTTTTAATTTGTGTAAGATCTGGTTCTGGATTTTAGAACTCCAGGATACCCATTGTATCTCAAATGAATGAATGATGAAGGTTAAACTTAATCCCAGCATAAAAAGGACTCGGTCACAAGAAAACAATTTGCAAAACCTAACTAGGTTTTCCAAAACAACAAAAAGTATTATCAAAACGGTGATGAAAAAAAATAGAGAGAGTCTTTATAAGTGTATGTTAAAATAGAGAGGTTTGAGAAAAGTGGAGGCACTAGCCCAGCGGTGGGACACAGTTTAGGCTAAAAAAATGCTAATTAAATAAATGAATATCATTGAATAGTTACGCATCAACAGAAGTGGTAGTCGATGTCTTTTTTGGTCCCACTTTTCATCACTACTCATTCATTTATCGTCATTAACTAGTTAAAGGGCGCATGACGTGTATAGACGTCGAAATAATAAAACTTTTATTGTGTCTCGTTTATTTGTAAATGATCAGTCGTCCCATACATTTGGGTCGAGTAGGTATTGAAGCTTTGTACGGGACAGCTGATATTTTTTTTCACGATTACGATGTTGGTCCCATGGAGAAAGTTGTTCAATTTGATGGTCTGTATCACACCATTAAATTTGACCACACCTTTCTGATTGAATTAATTTCCAACAGAAGTGGTAGTGGATGTCTTTTTTGGTCCCACTTTTCAACACTACTCATTCATTCATCGTTATTAAAACCTATTCACTTACCCTACTTAATCGGTTTTAGGGTGCCGTACCAAAATGGTAAAAAAGGAACCCTTATGGTGTGACTCAGTCTGTCTGTCTTTCTGTCTGTCACAGCTGGATATCTCAAGAACTACTAGTGCTATCAATTTGAAATTTGGAACAGTTTTAGATGACGTTTACCCAACTATTTTGCAAATAAGAAAGAAATAAAAATATTTGTATTTTTTTTGCAACATGGGGTGAAAGGGGGTCTTAAAAAATCAAAGTAGAGCTACTAGGTCATGTGGTGTATCATATGAAAGAACGCTGTTTGCACATTCTCAAACATATTTTTATTTTTTTTTTTAGGCCGCACAGTGTTCGACTTTTGATGAAAAATGTAAAAAAAATACCGTTCCCCCCCAATTATCTCCGAAGTTTGCAAAGAGAAAAATCTGAAAATATTCTATGTGATAAAAGTTTATGTAAAGATTACAGGAAAAATAAAACGATGTCTCTAAATAGCACACTTTTTCAGAAATCGGAACGGAACCCTCGGTGCGCGAGTCCGACTCGCTCTTGCCCGGTTTTTTATTCCACAACTTTACTTTAAACATATGAGACTTCTTCAGAACTCCTATAGCTTTTTACCATGTTTTACCGTTTGAAGCAGGGTCAATGTCACGTTGAAAGACTGCGTTATCGCTTACTGGCCGCCCCGCTAAGAGCATAGTGCTATAAAGTTTTGTTCACTTTGAGTGGGAGCCTGTAGTATTATAGCAAGTAGTCTGTAGTGCATTCAACTTTGCAGGTAATGAGTGTGATTGGGAGGTGAGAGATTTTTTTCTGTAAAAATATATTCTACTTTGTATATAAAAGTTTTTCTCTATGATAATTTATAATCTACCAGTACAGAGACAGTGTGTTATGGTTATTTTTAAACATAAGAACCGGCCAAGTGCGTGTCGGACCACGCACAATGAAGTGTTCCGTAGTTGAAAAGAATTTTTATCCAAAAACAAACTTGACATTGTAATCCCAAAACAAGAATTTTTTATGTGATAAAATTACAAATTAACAATATTCAGACTGTCCTTTACTTGTTTTGTGAGACCTTACTCTTTGCCAAATTTCATGATTCTAGGACAGCGGGAAGTACCCTATTGGTTTTAATTTAGCTGCGAGCGTCAAAATATGTCGCATAAATGGGCGTATTTTTTTTAATGCGTTGACTTAGAAGCTTGATTTTTTTAGAACTCCAAGGGACGATAAATATACGTATTTGATATTAATTTCAACTTGATACCTCCACGCGTTCCTGAGAAAAAGGGTAAGGGTAAGGGGCATAAGGGTTCCGTTTTTTCCTTTTGAGGTAAGGAACCCTAAAAAAGCATGTTTAAGATAAAATAGCAAGAAACTATAAAATATAAAGGAAATTAAAATTATTCATCTATTTTCATTTCACAGACGTTTTAAGCGCAGCTATCAACTTATTGCCACAATAACTCACTAAACGTTAATAAAAAGGGTATTTCCAAAATTATCCTGCATTTTCCTTTAGAAAAAAAAGCACCCTTAAATCATCTGCTTATATCTGACCAGATCAAAAACCTTTTCCACCTTGAAAAGAAAACAACAATTAATTACCGTTTGTTTAAATCTGATACCAGCATGATAGCGTTTAATTAAATACGGTAATCCGCACTCTGGTTACAAAACAATGGCGGTGGCTGTAAGCCTGTTTTTTTACCCAATTTCCCCAGAAGGAGGGTAATTCTTCTCATTAAAGTCAGTGTCGCGTCGTCAAGGAGATGTTTAAGATACAAAGGGAAAGGAATTGTTTAAAAATATTAATTGTTGTTCTTTTTTGCTTTGCTTGTAACTTTTATAATTCTTAAAGTGTATTGTTTTGGTATATACCGTGGGTTTTTTTTTTAAATTAGTGTTTAGATTTCAAATTAATTTAATGTTAAGTATTTAATTTTAAAAATTTTAAAAAAGAGTAAGAACAATTATTTCAGTTTGTGTATAAATGTGTGCAACAAGAAGAAGTAGGCTGTGTGGAATTTCCTCAAGTGATTTTAAATAAAAAAAAAAAAATTACTTGACTTCGTGAACATGCACAAATACAAGACATTATCTTCTTCAAGCTTTCATAAAAACAAATAGCATAGATATGAAGATATCATGATACAAAAACACATTATTGTGAGTTGAATTCCATAACGTACTTGAATCTTTTATTGTTAAAGTGATATTGCGAGGAATACGCAATGGATTATAAAATGAAATCTTGATGTGTTTTGCGGAATAAACATGTTTGTAGCGAAAGTACAGTCAGAATAAAAGTATCACACAAAATAACTATATTACATGACTGAAAATATATAGGACCTTTTTTTATTTTTAGGGTTCCGTAACAAAATTGTAAAAAGGAACCCTTATAGTGCGACTCAGCCTGTCTGTCAGTCACAGCTAGAGATCTCAAGAACTACTAATGCTATCAACTTGAAATTTGGATCAGTTTTAGATGACGTTTGCCAAGTATTTTGCGAATATAAATTTTTTTTTTTTTGCAAGTGGGACTGAAAATCGAAGTGGGGCTACTAGAGCATGTGGGTATCATTATGAAAGAGCGCTGTTTGCACATTCTCGAACCATCTCATGTCACCATTTGGTTTCTAAAAACTGCGTAGCCTTCTTCACGAAGTTCAGGCTTGCCAAGATAATTCGGCCGTATTTTAACTAACGTGTTGGCTAGTTCATTAATAATCTTGATCTTTTGAAATAAAAAGAGAAGTCCTGACTAACTGACTGACTGACTCATCAACGCCCAGCTCAAACCCTTGTACGTAGAAAGCTGAAATTTTGCACAGAGGTTCCCTTTATAATGTAGACAAGGAATAAGAATTTCCGTTGGATATTTTCCGACATTCACGCGGGCGAAGCCGCTGCAAAAAGGTTGTAATTAATAATGATACAAATAAAATTAGATACTAGCCGATTAACTTCTAGAACATTCTGTGCAAGTGTACAAGCGATGTCCAACTTCTTAAATATTTAAACCAAACTTGAGCAACCACAACACACTGAATATCATTCCACAAAGATTGCAGTACAAACTTAGTACATCTTAGTACATCAAATGTTTAAGTTCATTAAGGTGTATAATAGTCCTACGCTGTACACTACTTATTGTGTACCGTGTTTTATAACATAGCTTAAACTGTTACCGTCAAGGTATATGGCGTAAGTAAAAATTGTCGCGTAAGTTACGAAGAATGAAGATGCAATTATTTGTATTTGTGTATTTTAGTATAGTCATAAAATTAAAAATGGAGAGCAACTCTCAGATGGTTGATGTTTTAGAACCTTTTTGAGTAGGTACCTAAGCTATAGATAATGGTGTTCGAAAGTATATTCTACTACAAATAAGTTGCTGAAAGTAACAGGATTATAGGAAAACACACATCATCATCATGATATAATGTTCCCACTGCTGGGACACAGGCCTCCTCTCAGTCAGAGGGAGTAGGCTGTAATCTACCACGCGGGCCCAGTACGGGTTGGTACGGTCAGCAACAGAAGTCGGTTAACACTGCTACTTTTTGACATCATCTAAATTAACACAAAATAATACGATAACCTGCTTTTTAACACATTATTTATTTAATAAGAGTTTTTTTTTTTAATTTACATCTGTTTCTATTTTAATGAAGTATTTTTCTCAATAATTAAGATTTAGAAAACACAAGTGTTAATTAATAGACTTTTGTTGCTGAATTTCTAGGACATGCACGCAAAACTAGTCAGTAATTTTTAATTAAATTTATAAAGTAAGTATGTATTTCAGAAACATTTAAACCACTAAGCTAATCATCTAATTGCGCCATTACCATTGCATCATTTCAATTTGTAAACAAAAATACAACAAACACTACGTGACTTGAAGCCATACAAAAGATCCAGCTAATCCCTCAGGACACATTCTCCTTGATGCCCTCCAACACGCAACCAAACGAAAAATAAACAAACAAAATCCCACAGGAACCTCAAGTAAAAAATCTTAAGTATAACTTCTAACTTGTTTTTAAGACGGTGTCATTAAACCGGTAACCTCGGAGTTGCTGTCCACGTAAGATTGCAGCACTACGAAACCTTTAGGAGAACTTTCTTCATTGCCGATAAATTACGGAGTCACTTTTACAGCTCAAGAGAACATACGGCGAAACTTCCACATGTGCTGTCCGAGTTATAACAAGATAGCGTTTGGACGTGTTAAAGAATTTGAATGGCTAAATTCTTTAGGAATTTGTAAAGTTGGCAGACTGGTGTTAGTTTAAGTATGTTGGAGATATTGAGCGGTAGGATGGACAGATTTTGGTGGTGTTTTAGTTGCTGGATAGTATTCGTAGATTGAGCTAAAATTATTGACTGAGTTAGTAAGAAAGATGATTGGCTAGAAAGAGAGTGACTACCGAGATGACGACTAATATTGGAAGTGTACTAACTGATATGGAAGAAAAAAACAATTGTTGCGCCAACCCCTAATACATTGGGAGAATGACAATTGATAATGAATGTAACATTGAAGTACCAACATACAAAGTTAGAGGCAGTACAGTTTTCATATTTTCTCGAATTTGCACAAATATCAAAGAATGAGTTGACAACAGACATCCTAACGTGAACGGGCGCCGTCAGTTGGGACTGGTCGTCTCTTAGCTGCCACGGCTTATTTTTAATTTCGTTGTTTTTAGTTTTTATCTTTTTCATTACGGACGCTTTTAACTTGCACGTCTTTTTACATTGTTCTCACATCTATATTTTCAATATGAACGATGTAACCAATATTATGTAAAATATTTGATTTAAAAGAGTGTCCGTGGAGTTTCTTGCCCGTTCTTCTCCAGGATCTACGCTTTGGAATGGGCAACTAGCTTCATTTTTCTGACTGACCGACCCAAGACCGACCCTTTGACAATTCAAAAGTGCCTGTAATTGGTTTATTTGAAATAAATGCTTTGAGTTTGAGTTTGAGTTAACTAATGCTATAATAAAATACGAAAGTGAGTTTTTTTATTTGTCACACTTCGACCCTAAAACGGCTGAACGGATATGGATGAAATTCGGCACATGGGTACACCATGACCTGGAGAAGGACATAGGCTTCTTTTTCATACTGGATTGCAGACGAAGTCGCAGGCAAGAACTAGTAGCTTATAACTTAGACATTAGCCCAGCTAATCTGTATTCTTTATACAAAAAATACTCATTTTATCCGAAAGCCATTCGACGATCACAATCATCATCTCCTGCTTTTATTCCATTTCATTTCATGTCGGCGCAACATGTCTTCGTTTTCCATACTTCTCTATTAGTCGTCATCTCAGTAGTCACCCCCCTCCTAGCCATATCATCTTTCAAACAGTCCAATTCCGAGCTTATTCGACGATCATAGTATTAAAACAAAATCATCGCCCAAATAATAATAAATAAATCATTTCTTTCAGATTCATCTTACGATTACAACTTGTTAGTACAATTGCGAGCTTACAAGGTACACTAGTGTTAGTAATAATTAATAATTGATTGACATAATAATAGTAGGTACTAATTTAATTAAATAATATATGTTATTATTAACAATTTTATTTTATCCTATTAAATTAAAAAAACATAAAGTGATAGAGGATCTACTCCCTAAGTCCGTCTGTCCGTCCATGCGTCCGTTCGTCCGTCCGTCTGACATAACGATCCATCAAAACTAAAAAAAAAAGAAAAGTTAAATTTTTCGGACACATCGGGAGTAGGTACAACTGTCAAATCGAGTTGGCATTCATACTTCGTTCGGGCCCCGAACCAATCGTACGTCCGTAGATGATACGTAGTAGGAAACGCCCGTAACGAAAGCCGAAACTACGGACTTCGTGCTTAGGGAGTAGACCCCCCGGTCCAGGTGGACTCCCCGATGATGGTGATAAATCACTATACGATTGCGTATAGCTATTTGATTGTTTGCTATAATATCGCATCCAAAAATCGATATCACCCGCGCGACACACCGCTACATCCCACCGCACACACCACCACATAAGCCCCGGTTGCATTAAGTGGATAATCCCTGAGTTCATACTTTCATCTGTTTAATGGATGCAGTGAAACCCATCTATTGCCGTTAGGCGCTTTTTATGCGCTCTCCTATGGCAGTATTGAGAGGAATTATAAGTGCTCTGTTATGGCAATCGTTTTGAGGATTAGCTTAGGTCTCGTGGTGAAGACTAAAGGGGTAATAAAGGAAAGTGGGTGCATTTTTGTTGTTTTATTTAGGGTTGTATTTTATAGAAAATGGATTGGTAAGAGAAGATTTCTTTAATTTTGTAGGTTAGTTTACATGTACTATCAACGATTTTTGTGCAGCACCCCCATAAGGTCGCTTTTCGCCTGCACGACCAGGGGCAGGCGGGTCCTGATTGATGATGATGATTGATGGCATTGTTTTCGTCAACCAATAGCGCTTCGGCGCATATTACAAAAGAAAGGGTTGTTCTACCCAAGTTAACAAAAAAAAGAAAGGGTTGTTCGAAGGCTCATTGTTTACAGATTTTTTTGTTAACTTGGGTAAAGTTAACAAAAAAAATCTGTAAACAATGAGCTAATAAAAATGTTATTTTTGCCTGCCGTAGCTTTCAAAACGGAACTTTATTTGATTGCTTTGAATGAAATAAGTAGGTATTTTATGAGCCTTGTTTGGTAATTTGAATAACCTGATTGATTTTAAGTATCCTAAACATTTTGAGATGACATTAATAGTCATGTTGTATTGTTGTGTTGTAAGGGCCGTGACTGAAATGCTTGGAACCATAAGGTAGGAAATAAAAAGTTTTAGACTTGTGCTGAAACTATACTAAAGTAAGTTTAGAAATTACGGAGAAGAAAAACCTTTTTGTATTTTCATAATATTTAAATATGAATATAGGTAAGTTTATTTTGTAGATAACTATAGTTATCTACAAAATAAACTATCGCGGAATGTTACATCGATATGTTACCGCTAATGTGCGTAAATCAGTTAGGGCCATAAGATCAATTGTAGTTTAAACCTCGGAAGAGAGTTTAATCACTGGGCATCGATTATTGCGTAAGATCAAGCAGGTAGTTGATCGATTATTGGCAGTTTAAACCATCGATTCGTTTAAACTAAGCCAAAGGGACAGTTAAACTCCTTTGGTTGGATTAAACTGACCGTGTGCGTACCAGATGGCATAAATAGACGCGACGACCTTTCAAAAAAATTGCTACAAACAAAACATTTCTACCTGACTGCTTTAAATTCTACGTAGTATCTATTCATTGAAGCTTTGTTTTTGGTTACATGACAGTGACTCGGATTCAGATATCGAAATAATACACAAGTTGAACGATCTAAATACATAGTTATTATAGTAGACCGTATGTAGTTAGATCAAGATACAATCATTGGAATCAATGGAATGACATAGAATTCATACGTTGTTTTCGTGTTTCCGGTTTCAGCAAGAGCTATTTCAAGCGAAATCGGAAGCGAATGTCATCCGGATAAGGTAAATTTTATTTAAATTAAGTAAGTACTCCTAATTAGTATCTAAAGAGTTTTTTCTAGAGATACGACCTACTCAACTGGGTCTTTTTGTTGCCATTATTTTAGTGAATGGATGAACTAACTTAGAATAAACTAGTGAATGTTGCCATGTGTAAAAGACTAATCGAAGTTTAACTAATCTGTTCATATTTTCCATTGGATCATATCACCATCGATTATATTGTATCGTAGATTCCGATATCCATAGTTTAAACTGCTTTTGATCTTACGGCCCTTAGAGTGCAGATTAACTTGTTAATCTCTTGTTAATCGGGTTGATTCCGTTAAAGTGGAAAACAATGTTTAATTTCTTATCCTATTAACTAGATAATCTGCAGACTTCCTAGGTAATCTGCAGACTAACGGCCGAGAATACTGTTAAGTTAATAAAACAGGTTCTTTGCTTGAATAAAACATTCGAATTCACGATAATTATTTAATTTTAATTTCTGTCGACGGCGATGCGGACGAATTTTTAATATCCTATGATTATTTCCCCTCCTTTTTTATATTTTTTTTAGGACTTAGACCTTAAATTATGTAACTGAAATAAATATCAACTTTCAAATAGATGTCCTTCTGCTCGGACAACACCATTTTAATTTATGTAACTGAAATAAATATCTTAAATTATGTAACTGAAATAAATATCAACTTTCAAATAGATGTCCTTCTGCTCGGACAACACCATTTTAATTTCTAATAATAATCTAAAGTTTGGTGACATTTAACACATAAATAAAAGTAATAAAACAAATCAATACAATAGTGTGTAGGTAGGTAATTAAAATTTTACTCGTATGTTACTCCACTGAATTAACCGATCAAATTAGACAATTTAACTAAAGGAACTTTACTTCAATAAAATAAAGTCTGTCTGTATGTCTGTCTGTCTGTCTGTCACAGCTGGATATCTCAAGAACTACTAATGCCATCAACTTGAAATTTGGAACAGGTTTAGATGACGTTTACCAAACTATTTTGAAAACAAGAAAGAAATAAAAAAAAAATTCTTTTGTTTGCAACAGGGTCATAAAAATTCAAAGTGATGCTAGGGCGTGTAGGGTATCTTATAATGAAAGAATGCTGTTTGCACATTCTCAAACATTTTTTTATTTTATTTTAGGCCGCATAGTTTTCGACTTTTGATGAAAAATTTAAAAATAAAAACCGTTTTTTTTGTTTTTTTAGTATCAACAAATACTAAAAACGGCGATTCACAAGGTATTTTGTTTAAATATGGGCGAATTTCTGCAACTGCAAAAAATACCCTTGTAATTCACAGTATCGTTATGAAATACATGGTTATCTTTGCGATAGTTAAACCTAATATGGTACGGAACCCTTTGTGTGCGAGTCCGTCTCGCACTTGACCGGTTTTTTTTTATATATATTTTTAAGACTTAGATTTTAAATTATGTAAATTAAATAAATACTGTTGAAACTTTATTACGATTTGTGTTTTCCTATCATAAATGTTTAAATACCAATTTCTAAGAAACTTATGGGGCCGATGCACATCTGGCGAGGCGCAGCACAGCGTGGTTTGTCAATGCCAAACCAAAATCAACATTGCGAGCCTTAAAATAAGGTTGAAAATAAATAACCTGAGACGCGCACCTTTTTCCGCTTAGATACAATCTCATCATTATTTAAAAAAAAAACAATTCAAATTTCGTTTGATGATAATTTCTACCCAACGCAGTGGCATCTATGCCACGGTACGGGTCTACGGTATGGAACTGGAACATGTGTAACAATAATAATCTAATCAAACTATAAAGTAATACTGTATATGTAATAAATATTAAATTAAAACCCATAAATTAAAAAAAATATTTTTTTCTAACAAAATAAATTCAGTAAAAGAAATCACTCTATCTAGACAACCGAGCTGCGGTGCGGGCCACCTGCGGTGCACCATAGTGCCCACAATCCATTGTCCACCGAAAATGGTTTTTTTTGTTTGCACACATGTTCAAGGATTCAAGTTCATTCACTCATTGACCTAGTGGTCCAATTCTACAGTGTTTAAATTTACTCAAAATGAAAACTCTCCTTTTTGACCTAATTACTGCACCATCATCAAACGGAATATTATACCCACATTACCATCGTACTAGAGGAGCTCGTGGCTAAGTAATAACAGCCGTACGGGTCAATCCATCGGGTTAAGCTACGATTGCCGAGGTTGGTCCGCGTATGGGTGACCATCTTTACATACCGAGACTCCTCCGTGCATCGGAAAGCACGTTAAGGCGTTGGTACCGGCTGTCATTCGTGGATCTTTGACAGTCGTTAAGGGTCGTCAGTAGCCCGAAAGTCTGACAATCAGTCTTACCAAGGGGTATCGTATTACCCAGTAATTGGATTGTGGAGGTCAGATAGATAGTTAGATCTGTTCAGCTTATAATTAAATCAACATTCTCGTCTGCAAAATGCGCTGATTAGTTTTTTCTAATTATCTTTCATTTTCTTCATTCGGATCATCAAAATGATCTGTTTTTATCTCTTAATAAACGGTTCGTTTCATATTAACAATGCATCGGATTTATGTAATAATTAGACTATTTTAATGCTAAGAGTTCATGAAAGCAAATACTATAAAAAAATGCACCTAAATCACCTTTCTCTAACAACAATAATAATCTCAAAATACCTACTTACAAAACTCTTTTTCTTAGCTTTTTTGAAATTATTTTTATTTTGAGATTTAAGTGCAATTTTTGTTTAGTATTAGCTTTATTGAACTCTTGTCATTTGTCATTAAAATAATTAAATTATTACCAAGGCACGATGCAATGTTATTATGAAATAGACCGTTCAAAAAACAGAGCATTTTGAGAAGATTGTGATCTCCGAATTAAGAAAATTAAAGAATAGAAAATACTAATCAGGTCATTTTGAAGAATAGAATATTGAGCTAATTATGCTCTGAACAGGTTTCGTAAAAGAATTCTTTATTGCCATAAAGTAAGCATATAAACATAACTCGAAATGTTGTTGGCGCGAGAGAGCTGTATTTAACGCTTGATTTACCTGACATAATCGACCTAGATGAATTTAAAAAAAATAACTAGCTATTACGTATATTATAATTATTTATGTGCCATAATAATATTTCATGTTATTTAATTACTTTTGTCTATAAAAATCTTTCTAAGTTAGATTTCCTGCCGATTCGTCTAAATTCCGAAATCAGACCAATGCGGAGGAAATCTAACTTAGAGATGAGTATTGATGATCTTTATGGTTAAAATTAAGTAAATACATAGTTCTTGCTGCCGCGAATCATATTTTGATTAAGATAGAACCTTACACTGCACTGCAAATTGCAAAAAACGCAAGAACATTTGAATTTCGCGTTCTACCACAGCGCAATCATCTTAAGTTGATTTTTGTGTTACCATTCGCTATTAAATCATCCTAAATACATTTTGGCTGCAATGGAATTTGAACTTAGTCACATAATTATATGACATTCAGTTTGTGTATCAAAAGCCGTGTCTCCTGCGCGTCTTTTTGCGAAACATTACACAAAAACCTTACTTACACATTTTTAAAATATTAACTTATTTAATAGTACAATCGGAAAGCTGGTCTGTGAAGCTAATTTATATTCCATCTAATAAAAGTCCACCGCTAATGTTTTCTGAGACACTCTTTTATATCATTATTTTCGTAAAAATGTTACATCTGGTGCCTGTTCGCTCATTGTGTTTTATTGGCTTCAAACCCTTGAAGCGGTGCGGAAGGTTCGTCAGCCCCATGGTTTTTTATTTAACAAAAGACACATGCAAAAGCATAAGATTATTAGAAAGAATGAGTGGCGCAGTTGAGAATGACCAAACCACTTTCATACAAATCAGGCTAAGGTCGGACCGTAAAAGACCATTGTTTTGGTTTCACATAACGAAAATATTATCGTTTCTCAACCATCTCGTCTCTGAAAATTTGAGTGGTCATTAAAACAAACCCCGAAAGGAGCTCGTGGCTGAGTAATAACAGCTGCACGGGTCGATCCATCAGGTTAAGCTACGCTTGCCGGGGTTGGTCCGTGGATGGGTGACCATATTTACATACCGAGACTCAACCGTGCCTCGGAAAACACGTAAAGCCGTTGGTCTTTTTTTAGGGTTCCGTACCAAAATGGTAAAAAGGAACCCTTATGACTCAGTCTGTCTGTCTGTCACTGCTGGATATCTCAAGAACTACTAATGCTATCAACTTGAAATTTGGAACAGTTTTAGATGACGTTTATTGGTTAAACGTCATCTAAAACTGTTCCAAATTTCGCAAATAAGAAATTTTTTTTTTTTTTTTTGCAACAGGGACTACTAGGGTATGTGGGGTATCATATGAAAGAGCGCTGTTTGCACATTTTCAAACCTTTTTTTAATTTTATTTAAAAAAAAATACCGTCCACCACCCCCGTTATCTCCGAAGTTTGCATAGAAATCTGAAATTATTTTATGTGATAGAAGTTTATGTAAAGATTACAGGAAAAATAAAACGATCTCTAAATAGCACTTTTTCAGAAATCATCAACAAAAATTAAATATAAATGAGTACGGAGTCCTTGGTGTGCGAGTCCGACTCGCTCTTGACCGGTTTTTTATACCTCTACCTAATTTTTTTTGTTGCTGAGCAGCCCAGCTCTGTTTTTTTTTTTACTGAAAAAAGGGTGCAAAAAATCTTTAGAAGTGCAAGTTGCAACTGAATACCAATACCAATTAAGGGGATGCGCTGTGGTAGCACGCGAAATTATTTTTTTTTGGGTTTTTTGCAATTTACAGGTATCGGGTTGTATCTTGATCAAAATATGATACGCGGAAATAAAACATATGTATTTACATAATTTTAACCATAAAAATCATCAACTCATCTCTCTATCAAAATTATCTATTAAAATTATGTAAATACATTATGTTTTATTTCAGCTTATCAAATTTTGATCAAGATACAATCTGACACGGACCTGCAAATTGCATAAAACGCAAGAAAATTTGAATTTCATGGGCTACACAGCGCATCCTCCTTAACGTTTAGTAAAAAAAATCCCATTGTTCATTTTAGGGTCATTCTTAGGCGATATTCTTCGCTCATTGGTCGAACAAAAACAATTAACTTTACAACAATATCCACATCCTTCATTCATTGGTCAAACTGAATAAGGGTGTTGCAATCTACTATTTCTACGTTCAAACGAAAAAGTTTTGAAAGTGATAATGCACAGCGCCAGCCCATAGTACAGTGGGCTGGGCTCCACTGTACTATAACACCCGCGCGTCCGAAACTTTACATTGGTGAATCAATTGGATTAGGTTAGAATAGTGACCATTACCTCTATTGCTGGTGAATCATTTGAGTTAGGTTAGGTTAGGTTAGAACAGTGACCCTTAACGCGCGACGGCGAGCGAGCGAAGCCAGCGGTGCCGCGGCAGCGGCCGCCGAGCGCCATGTCCCCTCTATTATTGGTGAATCATTTGGGTTAGGTGAGGCGGTGAATGTCTCGCATATTAGACGATGAAAGCCTCAGGGTCACTGACCTTGAGGTCAAGGTCAATGGTACTCGTACTGTATTTTTTTTTTCAGCGTCTATTACTTTGCGCACTTTGTTGTTTTGAGTAATACACTAAAAAGGGTCTATTGTACCCAAAAAAAAATAGCTAGTATATAAAATCGCCGGGTGCGTTTGTAAAGTGGTTCCGTGGGCTGCATCAATTGGGTACCCCAGTTGTATTTAAGTTTTATACAACTGGGGTACCCAATTGATGCAGCCCACTGTAACTGCTATGAAAATTTACTATTATAAGCTTGGTTCAGAAGGATGGATTAAGGGGAAAGCGTCAGGGTAACCCGCGAAATTCAATATTGTTTTGTCTTTTTTGCAGGTCAGTATTAGGTTGTATGTTGATCTAAATATGATCCACGGCCGTATCAAATATTTATTTGTAGAATTATATACATACTTTTTTATGCTATTATCATCAAAAATAGATATTTAATAAAATATGAACTTAGGAGTAGCCTAAGTTCATATTTTATTAAATATCTATTTTATGAAATCATGAGGCATATTCATACTTATGGATGACTCCATCATCAGTTATATTGCTTTTTCTAATTCTGTGTAAAGTATATTTATTATATACTAGCTGACCCGACAGACGTTGTCATGTTCCAATTTCAATAATTCAAAATTCCCACAGAAAATCCACTTTCAGTTTTCCTGAATTTTCCAATTTTTCTCTACGTAAAAAACCTTCTCCTGATAATAATAAACACAACAAAAAAAGAATAAGCGAAATTGTTCCATCCGTTCACGCGTGATGCGATGACCAAGGGAAACAGGGATTCATTTTTATTTATATAGATTTGTTATGATCGCGAACCATATTTTAATCAATAATCAACCTGACACTAGCCTTCAAATTACAAAAAAAACGTAAGCATTATTTGAATTTCGAGAACTACTTTAGCGCATTCGCCTTAAGTGGTCGGAAAAACATTGAATATACATTTTTTTTTAACAATCTGGCGTTTAAGTTATTATCAGAAGGATAGAAATAACACAGAATATCTACATGTAAACATTTACAAACTCTTACAATTCAGTTTTTAAACTGTACTACAATGCTATTCTGTAATCATCTCACCGTGAAAACTTAAGTGAAGTGAGCGTGGAGTGAGCTGTCAGTGTCCTTCCAACTATAGCTAGGGATGGACCAAGCACATTTTTACAGTCATAATCGAGATTTTAATAACATTTTTATGCTATTCTAGTGATCATTTTATATTATTTCAAAGCTAGTATTTAAGTGTCTAAACAATACTATCTAGGCGGTTTTTAAATAAAATTGCAAAACAGAAATTTAGTTTTGTCTGAATTTCTATTTGACTATTTTATTTTAAAACCCTCTAAATAGTAATGTTTAGACACCCTCTAGCTTAGAAATAATATAAAATGATTATGTTATAAAATTAGCATGAAAATTAAAGGTAGATAGAATCTCGATTATGATTGTCAATGTAATTTGGTCAAACCCTAGCATCCGTAGGATGACACTGACAGCTCACTCCACGCAAGTTTTCACGGTGAGATTTTTACAGAATCGACCAGCTGTTTATAGCCTTGGATATTTTAAATTTGTAATGTTGTTCACGTAAATTCAAAATAAAAATACAGTGTAGTTTAAGATTATACAGGTAAATTCATTGTAACGTTAGTGTAGTAAGCTTCTTACTTAGTAGATTTTAGTTATTGCTATTAAACTTGCAGTTTATTAAAACATCGTATCCACATTATACCTCATTAAGCTTCAGTTATGAACTCTTTCCTAAGTTCATATTAGTCACGCGGTGTGCCCCGTGTTCATTAATCAACCGTCAGTCTGCGACCGAATCATGGTGAAACTACGGTGGGTAAAGTGAAAATTTAATTTTTGATAAGAATGAGATTCACGTAGCATAACCATGAACGGACCCGAAATAAAATACAAATGTATGAAAACTCGTCCAACCACATTACATTTGATTAAAATTTGTGATAATTAAGAATAAATGTAATAAAATAATGTACATACTTACTAGTGAAAAGAAGGAGGAGCTCGTGGCTAAGTAATAACAGCCGCACGGGTCGATCCGTCAGGTTAAGCTACGCTTGCTGGGGTTGGTCAGTGGATCGGGATCTTTACATACCGAGACTCCTCCGTGCCTCGAAAAGCACGTTAAGTCGTTGGTCCCGGCTGTTATTCGTGGATCTTTGACAGTCGTTACGGGTCGTCAGAAGCCCGAAAGTCTGACAACCAGTCTTACCAAGGGGTATCGTATTACCCCGTAACTGGGTTGTGGAGGCCAGATAGACAATCGCTCCATGTAAAATACTGGTATTCAGCTGCATCCGGTTCAACTGGAAGCCGACCTTAATATAGTTGGGAAAAGGCAGGCAGATTGATTGAATATTGATTTAATAAAAAAAAACATGCATATTCCCTATTGATACGCTGTTAAGACCAACGGTAGTATGGAATGTAGGTGTTTAATTGTGTATTGATTCAAATATTTATTTATCTACACCCATGCTATAAATCCTCTATAAAAGTTTCTGAAACAGTTAGCTTATTGCCAACATTAAACAGCCAGTGTCATAGTAACCATGGTAACCATAATAGTATCTAAACGGGTGTTTTAATTTTGTACTGAATTTCATAATGCAACTCGTTTTCAAAAAAAGAACATTGTTAAGCACGCGCGTTTCACTAAAACAGCACCGTAATTAAAAAAGGAACTTATTCGAATTCACGTCGTATACTACGACGCCGGCCGCCATGTTCGATACGAGTATTAGTATTGCAAAAAACTGTTTCAGAACCTTTTATAGAGTATTGATGACATGGATGTAGATAAAGTCTTGTATGCAACTGTACATAATTAGGTATTAAAACACTCATGTGATACTATTAACACAATCGGCTTCGCCTCGTGTGATAAACCCACATTCGTGTTTTAATACCCCTTATTATACGTCAGTTGCATAAATAACTATTAGAACACTAACTCCCTTATTCATAAAGAATTAAAACGCTGTACAAACCTATTTTAATTAAAATAGTGTTTTGTCAATTCCTTTCGAATTTTGATTTGAGTTTGAAAGAAGAAGACAAAACACTATTTTAACTAAAATAGTTTTGTAGAGCGTTTTAGTTTTTTTTTTATGAATGAGGGGGTAAATATTACGTCAGGAAGCAAGTTTGTTATACAGCATATCAACTAAGTTATCCAATAAATATTCCGATCGATTCCCAAAGATTTGCGAACATTACCGCGCTCACGGTAGTGTTCGCAAATCACAATATACCGGGGCTGCAACCACAATATAGTTGCCGAAATGCACAGAAAACACATTTACCACAATCCATCATGGCGGATTTGTGGATTCCGTATGTCATACAAACGCCCGTTGCGTCCCTACTAATGCCGGCAGAACAACCTTGGATACGGAACCCTAAATATTAATCTACATAGTTTTGATTAATTAATGTTTTTGACTAGGTTTTGGAACTATGCAGTTGGGTCTTAACTTTAGTAAAATATTCAAAACACCAACAATCGTATATGGACACACATGCCCTAGTAGCCCCACTTCGAATTCTTCAGACGCCCTTTCAGTCCCTGTTGCAAAAACAAAATCTTTCTTATCTACATAGTTTTGACTAATGAAAGTTTTTGACTAGGTTTTGGAACTATGCAGTCGGAAAAAAATCTTTCTTATTTGCAAAATAGTTGGGCAAATCTCAACTAAAACAGTTCCAAAATTGAAGTTGATAGCATTAGTGGTTCTTGAGATATCCAGCCGTGACAGACAGACAGACAAACTGAGCCACACCATAAGGGTTCCTTTTTACCATTTTGTTACGGAACCCTAATACCTAGTACCTATCACCTACATTTCCCCCGAACATTTCCTAGTAACATCTGCAGACTTAAAATTTCATACAACCCGGAGGTGGGAGACTTCAAAGGGTTAGGTTAGCTGTCGCATGGATGCATCAAAGACGTTATTAGGTTTCGACGACACAAATCCTATAGATTCTGCTGGATACGCGTGCAAGCGTGTAAGATTAAGGGCCTGTTTCACTACCTACGATTAAGTTCCTATTAACTTACTATTGGCAGTTAATTTCATACAAAATCCGTTCCATTCTTGAATTTGTTCTGTGAGCCGTGGCTATTCGGACATCGTGAAATAGGCCCACAGGGTCACACAAATCTGTCTCAGTTACTGGGAATACCCCCCCAATATCCATTCAAATAATCTTAATGCGAAAGTAACTCTTTCTGTCAGTATGTCCGTCGAAACCTTTTTTAGGGTTCCGTACCAAAATGGTAAAAAGGAACCCTTATGGTGTGACTCAGTCTGTCTGTCTGTCTGTCACAGCTGGGTATTTCAAGAACTATTAATGCTATCAACTTGTTTAAAATAGTTTTAGAAGATGTTTGCCCAACTATTTTGGAAATAAGAAAGAAATAAAAATATATATGTTTTTTTTTGCAACAGGTACTGAAAGGGGGTCTTAAAAATTGGATGTTGAAATTCTACTAGGGCATGTGGGGTATCACATTCTCAAACATTTTTAGGGTTCCGTACCAAAATGGTAAAAAAGGATCCCTTATGGTGTCACTCAGTCTGTCTGTCTGTCTGTCACAGCTGGATGTCTCAAGAACTACTAATGCTATCAACTTGAAATTTAGAATAGATTTAGATGACGTTTGCCCAAGTATTTTGCGAATATAATTTTGCGAATATAATTTCTTTCTTATTTGCCAAATAGTTGGGTAAACCCCAACTATTTGGCAAATAAGAAAGAAATTACAATATTTATATTTTTTTTGCAACAGGGACTGAAAGGGGGTCTTAAAAAATAAAAGTGGGGCTACTAGGGCATGTGGGATATCATATGAAAGCTGTAAAAAAAAATAACGTCCCCCCCCCACCCTTATCTCCGAAGTTTGCAAAGAGAAAAATCTGAAATTATTCTATGTGATAGAAGTTTATGTAAAGATTACAGGAAAAATAAAACGATGTCTCTAAATAGCACACTTTTTCAGAAATCGGGACGGAACCCTCGGTGCGCGAGTCCGACTCGCTCTTGACCGGTTTTTTTTTTTTCTTTATTTTAGGCCACATAGTTTTCGATTTCTGATGAAAAATGTAAAAAAATTACCGTCCCCCCCACCCCCCCCCTCCTATCTCCGAAGTTTGCAAAGAGAAAAATCTAAAATTATTCTATGTGATAGAAGTTTATGTAAAGATTACAGGAAAAATAAAACAATGTCTCTAAACAGCACACTTTTTCAAAAATCATCAACAAAAATTACATTGTATGGAACCATAGGTGCGCGAGTCCGACTCGCTCTTGACCGGTTTTTTTTTTTTTCTTTATTTTAGGCCACATAGTTTTCGATTTCTGATGAAAAATGTAAAAAAATTACCGTTCCCCCCCCCCCCTCCTATCTCCGAAGTTTGCAAAGAGAAAAATCTAAAATTATTCTATGTGATAGAAGTTTATGTAAAGATTACAGGAAAAATAAAACGATGTCTCTAAACAGCACACTTTTTCAAAAATCATCAACAAAAATTACATTGTATGGAACCATAGGTGCGCGAGTCCGACTCGCTCTTGATCGGTTTTATTTTACACGAAACTTTTAAATAATAAGTACTAAATATTATGCGCGGGTTGTCGCGTGCATGAGCGACAATGCCGTGTCGTGCATTGTGCTTCCGATGCCATTTAAATTTATCCATTCCAAGCCGTGTAAAATGGTACCTATACAACGGTTGCTATCGAAAAATGCCGTTCTCAACCACGCTGTTGACAGCATTGTTAATCTGCATAACATCTTTAAACATATCATAACATTACGGCTATATTCCTCGAAGAGTTAAGCAGAGCTGCACCTTATAGTACACCCAAAGCTAAGCAGCTTCGCCATTACAAACAGTTTCACATTGCTAGTTGTTCGATGTTATTCGAACACCCTTTTGCTGATCTCATCAGTGCATATTCGGACAGCAACCGGGGGCATTCACCTGCAGTCATTTCTATCATTTTCTCATTTTAGCGATAGCTTAGCCTAAACGTTACTTTGTGAACTCTCTTACTCTCTCTTTTGTGAAATAACTTTCGAAGGTTTAATGCTGATAGCATTAAACCTTCGAAAGTTATTTGAGTGCTTAACTTAGCAGCGTAGCTTACACTAGTATTTAAACGAAAATACACCACCTTACCACACCGTACTTAGAATTCACAGAATAAGCCAACCACCTTTCCTAAGTAGTTCCTCTTGTTAACTCTCAATTTTGTGCACCGCCATTTTGAAAACGTCTGGCTTCCCGATAGGTAGGCAAGACTTAAGAACTAACCTTTTTATTCTTTTTTACAATGTTTTTGTAAGTTTTCACCAACTTTGAAAACAAACTCGCACAGCCATTGTTGATTTAGTCCATCTTACGTCAAACACGAACTTACCTGCAAAGAAAAAAGAAAAACATAAGTACGTAAGTAAGCCTTCTTAATTGTTGTGAAAAAATACATTGTTTTTTTTATGTCTCGTTTTTTTTTTTTCGTATTTTTGTCACCTTGTGATTTAAAAATGAGTCTTAAAAGGTTTCGTGATCAAAATTTAATTCTCTTTTATTTAATTTGTCTTGCAAATTTCTATGAAAATGGAAAATACGGGTTTATTAATGTAACAGGAAAAAAGTAAAATAATGTTTCTGACACTAAGTAATTTATAAAAAATAAACAAAGAGCATTTTCTGTGATTATTTTCAACTGAGAAAGAAAACAGAAAAATCAAAAAGTTTTGATATGGTTTCTTTGGTATTTATCGAACCTACAATGAAGTAGGTATGGTTTTTTTTCGCGTGTGTTATATGTTAAGATTTCATAAATATTATTTAATTTATGTTCCAAATAACTATTTTTCTGTATTTAACGAAATCATTATTAATTGGTGCCTCAAGTCTTAATTAAAGCACTTTGAAGAACCGTTATATTTTTTATTTATTTGTACTTTTCTTTAACCTGACTCCTGCCGGTCGATTCTGTAAAAATCTCACCGTGAAAACTCAGTTGAAGTGAGTTTGTTTTTGCTAGGGATTGACACTATTGACAGTTCACTCCGCGCTCACTTCACCTAAGTTTTCACGGTGAGATGGTTACAGAATCGCACTGCTGAACTATTCGTGAGACGAAGGTATTAACTATTGGGAGAAAATACTACCTTTCTCCGATTATCATTTTTACCTACAACTTATGACTATAAAGCAATATTTTTATGCCAAAAATCTCAAACCTATTTCGCTGTTTCGAGAAAAAATATACCCGTCCAGAACAAACAAAAACTTCCATTTGCGAAACAATACACTCAAAACAGTATTGTAATTTAAGCCAAACAAACAAACAATAATTATTCGTGTAGCTGGGATTGCAATAATTATAATTATAACAGTTGGCAGCACACATTGAATATTTTGTGCGAGTCGAGTCATTTATTACGAGCTTATTAGCACCGCCTGCCGGGAGAGTGCTCAAGATACGTTGTCTAGGGAATCATGGAAAATGTATGGAGGTAGGTACTGGATGTGCCAAGTACTACTGCGCATTATATTTTCTATTATTTAAGTACCTGATGATCGGCCTACACTGTCCTTCCATTTAAAAACATTATAAAAGCCCTTATTTTTAAAAGGGGACCGTGGAGTTTCTTGCCGGCTCTTTTCCATAGAGAACGACCAATTGGAACAGTGCATCTGGCTTCGTACGTTTCATATAAGTTAAAAAACTGCACTTTTCTAGTAAATATTGTAAAACTATTAATATCGATATCAAATTTAGTAATTTTTTACATAAATTGTTTTTTGAGTGTTTTAAATACTCAAGAGAAATCAGTCCATTTTAAACCTTTATAGTAGTTGTGTTTTCCATGTAACATTTGATTCAGTTTTGTTCTATTCTACAAAACCAAGGTAACTTTAGGGTAAGAAAATAATTATTTTAATTTTACCAACATCATAAATAACAATATTTTATTCCTCATGGATCCTATGTAGATAGATAGGTAATACATGAACTACAACCTACATAAAATATGACCTAATAATAACACTATATATTTTGCTAGTCATTCTCTAAGATGAATGAAAAAGTAATCATTAAAGAAGCATAATTTGAAACGATGGCAAACTGAAATAAAAATACTTATAAGTAGGTCATTAATATTTTGATGTAGTTAGTTGAATGAAGTTTAGTAACTGTAGCTCTGTGTTGAAGAAGGTAACAATTACAATGAAAATAGTAAATAAATAATATTGTCGGCAAAATATAGAATTATGAAAATCCAGGTTTTAAACCATCTAAGTGCCAAATTTCATCCAAATCTGTTTTGCCCTTTTTGCGTGATTGAGTAACAAACATCCAAACTTTCACATTTATAATATTAGTAGGATTAATTTAGGAGGAGCTCGTGGAGGACGAGGAGCTCGTGGCTAAGTAATAACAGCCACACGGGTCGATCCGTCAGGTTAAGCTACGCTTGCCGGGGTTGGTCAGTGGATGGGTGACCATCTTTACATATCGAGTTTCCTCCGTGCCTCGGAAAGCACGTTAAGCCGTTGGTCCCGGCTGTTATTCGTGGATCTTTGACAGTCGTTACGGGTCGTCAGAAGCCCGAAAGTCTGACAACCAGTCTTACCAAGGGGTATCGTATTACCCAGTTACTGGGTTGTGGAGGTCAGACAGGCAGTCGCTCCATGTAAAATACTGGTATTCAGCTGCATCCGGTTAGACTGGAAGCCGACCCCAACATAGTTGGGAAAAGGCTAGGCAGATTGAGTAGGATTAATTTATTCAAAATCTGTACTAATAATAACAAACTTAAAGTCTGCCAAACAGTTTTTAGGCAGTTGTTCTCGTCAAGCCATGTATTACAATTTTTTATTATTTTTATTATTGTGCTAAAACTTAATTAATATGCTAAATTAAACCATAAAATAATACAATATACCATAAACTTATAAAAAAAGATGGACTCCGCGCCACGCATATCGAAAGTGAAGCACCGTACCGATCTATGTGTGCGTGATTTGAGTACCTGCAAAGTCGCCGTCGCTCGTGTCACGTAATGGCGGCCGGTCGGCATACTATGATATAAATGTGTGCGCGAGGCGTGTTTGTACAAACGGACCCGGCATACTTACTGTGCTTCACTTTCGATATGCGCAGCGCGGAGTCCATCTTTTTTTATAAGTCTATGCAATATACCTATAGTTGAGATCAAAAATATTACATTATACACAAAGGCATTTTCGTCAAAATATGGTTTGTTACAAATATATCTATGTACACAATGAGAGACTTTTTGTAAGAAAATAAAGAATGTAGATGTATGATGTAGATTTTTTTTACCAACTTAAAAAAAATCTACAAATATACGTTTTCCTTAATCTTGACATGCGTTATCAGTTCTGGGGGTAGCTCATTCACTAATGTTGGTACTACAACCTTCTTGTGAGTTTACCAAAGTAGTTTGTTACTTTTGGAACAGCAAGTGTCTTCCGCCAGGGTCGCGGGTTGTTCGAAAGAGATACCATGGCCCTGGCACAGGCAACTGAAGGAACACGGGTAGGTTTTAGTCAGTAAAAGTCTGACACGCCCTGCCGCTCTGCCCAGAGCGGGAGAAGTCATTTGATGATTTCCCATCCACAAAAAAAAGTCTTCTTTTTTGATAAACGACTTGGGTACACTTTCACACAGTCCATCCATCGTTTCTTTGGTCTTCCCTTACTCTGATAAGCACCAACATTCATACTCAAAACTTTCCGCACGACATTTTCCTCATTCCTCCATACCACAACAACCGATTTTCGCACTTTTCAGTCACCGGTGCCACTTTTAAACTTCCTCTATTTTCCAAATTTAATGTAACGCCACAGCTCATTCCAGTAAAAACTAAGTATATCCATCGTTTCTTTGGTCTTCCCCTACTTTGATAGCCATCAACATTCATTTATATACAGGGTGTCCGGTAAAGAATGGATAACCTTGGAATAGCATATTACAGACATGATGGCCGTTCTTAAAAAAATACAAAAAAAAAATATTTTAAAAAAATATTTTTTGGAGACTCCAAAAAATCATAATGTACGCACGACAACTGAGGGGCAATTCTCGTATCTAAAAACGTTCACAATCTCATGTCAGCGTCAATCAAATGTCAAAAATTTAGGTAAACGCTATACAATTTTTGACAGATTGAGTCTTGAGATGATATTGCGAAGGTTGTTAAAAATACGAGAACAGAGGGGCAATTCTCGTACCTAAAAACGTTCACAATCTCATGCCAGCGTCAATCAAAATGTCAAAAATGAAGGTAAACGCTATACAATTTCTGTCAAATTGAGTCTTGAGATGATATTGCGAACGTTGTTAAAAATACGAGAATTGCCCCTCAGATCAAATTTCAGTATAAGCTGATCTCGCATTGTATAGGATTTCCTTACAATGAGAGGTCAGTCTAAACTAGAAATGTATAGCTTGATGTGTAGCCGTGTGTACCTACTAGTGGGGATATTTTTTTTTGTATTTTTTTAAGAACGGCCATCATGTCTGTAATATGCTATTCCAAGGTTATCCATTCTTTACCGGACACCCTGTATATACTCAAAACTATGCTCACGAAATTTTCCTCATTCCTCCGCATCACATGCCCATACAATGACAACCGATTTCCGCACTTTGCAGTCACCGGTGCCACTTTCAAACTTCCTTTATTTTCCTAACACAAGCAAATGATTTAATTTAACACCACAGCTCATTCCAGTAAAAACAATCTCGGAATCTTGGGTCTAGGTTTTAAATGACTCCGGGCGTGATTGTGAGCAGTTTGCATATCGCTGTAATTGTAATTGGTCGAGACGGATGCCCGCCACGCCAGCGAATTGGTCGGCTGGGTGTACTGCCTTGTTTATTATTATTATGGGATGTTCTGTTGTGGGTCGGGGTTAGGATAAAAGAAAATTATGTACAGCTACTCTTGCAGAATGAAAATGTTACGTCATTTTTTAAAATATTCCTGGTAAGTAGGAAGTAGCTGCCGTTAGGTAAGTAGCTAGGTTACCATTATTAGGTAAGTAGGTAGCCCCCTTTTCAGTTTTCATGGTTTTGGTAATTTTTTAGGGTTTCTTTTTCTATAGGTATCTAAAAGTGACAGATAATGTGCCTTTTATTTTAGTTTTGCTGTACTATGTTATCAGTTAGGTAGATGAAATCCAAAGTGAACATGCAAATATTATGGGCTAACTCAGTTTGCCATTACTGAAGCATCATAGGATGCCTCATCTTCTATATAGGTATTCTAGACATCTATAGGTACAAATAAATAGAAATGAAGTGATTGTTTAGTATCAAAATAACAGGTACCGGTGTAGGTATAATATACAGTACTTTTAACAAAAAAACATTTTTAAAATTTTTGTCTATGTGTCTTTTTGCACCGGCTAATCTTCGACCATTTCGAAGATTAGCCAGCAATTAAACAAGCTCGGTTATACTAAGGGGAACATATCCGAGCAAATTGTCCCGTCCCCGCAGCTCCTACCCGTAGCGCTGCCCAAACTACGCGACCATCTGACCCGTTGGTTACTGTGAACATTCCTACTGCTCCCCCGGCAGAGCCCGGGCCTTTATAGGAAACAGGCCGGGCTGATGATGACGGCTTCGTGACGGTGCGACAGAGTAGCTGTAAGAACAGCTGCGGCAAGGCTCCTACGTAGCCCAACGAAAAACTGCGTGCAGCGAAGCCAAATACTCCGGTGAATATTTCCCACCTCCACTACACCACTGATGCGGAGAACATCGTGACGTACGTGCGCCAAAGGCTGAAGTACGCGCCGAGAGTACAGCTGCTGGAGTCACATCGCAACGTCAACTTTAAGGCGTTTGTAGTGCGCATACCAACATGCTACCTGCACTTGGTGATGGATGAAAGCTTTTGGTCGCAGGATGTGGTATTCCACCGCTTCCGCGGACAAGTGCCACCGGAACGCACAAACACTTAGTACAAGTAAGTGAAACTAACATAGTTATTAAGTTTTATTTACTAACAAAATTGTTACTATGTTGTTATTTATGATAAGGTTAAGGTATGTATCTATGGGTCTTTGTTACCTGAAAATAAATGGCCTGTTTCCTATAAAGGCCCGGGCTCTGCCGGGGGAGCAGTAGGAATGTTCACAGTAACCAACGGGTCAGATGGTCGCGTAGTTTGGGCAGCGCTACGGGTAGGATAAATAAATAAATAATAATCTTTATTACATAAGGAAGTGGTTACAATTAATGTGAAGTCCCTGACACTTGTTCTAGGTGGTTAACCTGTGTTACAAGAGCCAGTGCCCTCTCCCGGGAGGAAATACTATTGAAAACTTATGCAATAAGATTAACAATGAAAAATAAAAAGACTAAAATAATACAACTTAAATAAATAAATGAAAATTGTTTAGAATGAGCCTGTAGTGGTGATTGTGTGTGTGCGTGTAATGTGTGTGGTGTGTGTGTGTGTGTGGGTGTGTGCTTGAAGTATGTGTGTGTGTGTGTGTATATGTAAATTGAATTGGAAGTACAGGAAAAATTGTTGGAGGGGAGGAGGATGCGGGGACGGGACAATTTGCTCGGATATGTTCCCCTTAGTATAACCGAGCTTGTTTAATTTGATAAATGTTCCCAAACAAAATACGGACTTATCTATCGTGACCATAGATATTTTATATTTCTACGATTGTGACAGTGACAGTGACATCTAGCTTTTTCAAATTACATTCAATGCAGCGCGTTCCTAATTACGTTGAATGCATTCTCAAGTATATCTGCTGCAAAGCACAAACATGTGGGTAGGTACACCTTGTTTTTCATTTTTATTTACTTTTCCTCATTAATTTTCTTTGCGTAACCATTCTTATGACTTTGATTACTAAAAATGTGTTTCATTACAACCATCCTCATAATTAATCATTAGCGCTGCGGTATGCATAGGAACGTAAAACATGGTGTTGCCAAAATCAACCTGTGTTGCATTGTGAACTTCAAAATCCTACCAAGCGTATTTTAAAAATGAAAATCTTTATTTTGCAGGATATTTACGTGACTAAGATATAATTTATCCCTACTATATTTTATCCCCTTCCGATTAATACCATATAACCTGTGGTTGCGTTCAATTTGAATAAAGTACCAGGCTCCATAGCATTTCAGTTTTCTCCTTTGTACAGATTGGGGTAGCTTGATGTGCTGGTCTCTGTATCTACGTCTTCATAGAAAACGGCTGAAACGACGCACTTTGAATGCCCGGCCGTTTCAACGACGACGCTACGGACGGACCCGGATTTATGTACCGAGCGGCCCTAGGTTATTTTAGAGGTATGAGGAACAGGGTGTAAAGTTCACTCAAAGTTAAGTTAACTCTAATTGCGCGATGCAGGATTGCGTGACGTCATGTCATTGTGATGCGTAGTTCGTATTTGGCGATGTAGATGCCGCCACAGTTATTAATTCAAGGTCATTGCCTACAAACTACTGTAACTTAATTATTCCATGGCAAGAATGCCCTTTTCGACCCCTTTTCCAGGAACAGATCTAATATTTTTCATTGTATTTTTCCATTATGAATTTCTTAGAAGCAGTCCGGAGATTGGATTTGTTCTCAATCTGAATAGACTGGTATTTGGGTACTTGTGGGTGAAATATACACCTCTGTGATCTCTCTGATCCCTTTGCGGAATGCATGTGAGATGTTACATGATGTTTTTTTCATCGTCTTTTTTTCGTCTTCCTTTCATGTCAATATTGAGTGCTGCATATGTTTTCACCTACCCGCACTGAGTCCGCGTGGCAAATTACGGCCAACTCCTTCTCCCGGGGAGGAGCCCTCTGTCCCAGCAGTGGGAACATTAAAGGCTGATTATGTGTATCTTTACATTATCACGTAAGTACTAATAAGTCCAGCTATACTGGATGACTTTTTTACCGGCTTGAAAAAAATGGGCTATAATAGGTGAACGGAGTAGAAGCCTATGGTATACCCAATGTTTTTATTAAAAAAATCAAATTCTATATTTTTAAACGATTTTTTTTTTCAAAATTTCTGTTTTTATTGTTCTATTATGAAAAGTTTACATCGAATTTGTAGTATTTATTGATACTTTGATAATTTTTACTGTCTAAGATATAAAAAAAAAACTAGGCTTCTACTCCGTTCACCAAATATACCCTATTCTTTTCAAGACGGTAAAAAAAGTCATCCGGTATGTATACACCTTTGAAACTATTTCCAATATCGCTTTTCCCGTTAAAACAAGTATCACTGTTCTAAGAATATTCACTCCATTCACACATCCAGAAATTCCATTACACCTTCCCAGAAGGTTCCATAAATAATATGAATATCGACAGAACATGTATTATTTTGTTAGTGCCAGATATATCGTTACTCGTGGTTCAATTCAGTTTGGCACCCGTTTTGATGATATACACAAGGAGTTATATTTGATCTATGTTTGTGTGTGTTTGTACTTAGTTCTACTGAATTTGTGACCGTGTGAGTCTGGTAACGTTTCGTATTTGGGTTGGGACACACGGATATCCAGAATGAGAAGCTAATTTGTAATCCTACGAACTGTGCATGTAAATGGAACCATTCAGTTTTTAGGGTTCCGTACCAAAATGGTAAAAAAGAAACCCTTATGGTGTGACTCAGTCTGTCTGTCTGTCTGTCTGTCACAGCTGGATATCTCAGGAACTACTGATGCTATCAACTTGAAATTTGGAATAGCTTTAGATGACGTTTACCCAACTATTTTGCAAATAAGAAATAAATAAAAATATTTTTATTTTTATTGCAACAGGGATTGAAAGGGGTCTTAAAAATTTAAAGTGGGGCTACTAGGGCATGTGGGGTATCATATGAAAGAGCGCTATTTGCACATTCTCAAACAATTTTTTTTTAGGCCGCATAGTTTTCGCCTTTTGATGAAACATGTAAAAAAAAATACCGTTCCCCCCCCTTATCTCCGAAGTTTGCAAAGAGAAAAATCTGAAATTATTCTATGTGATAGAAGTTTATGTAAAAATTACAGGAAAAATAAAACGATGTCTCTAAGTGGCACAATTTTTCAGAAATCGGAACGGAACCCTCGGTGCGCGAGTCCGACTCGCTCTTGACCGGTTTTTTTTTTTTTTAAACTGAGATGAAATTGTTTATTTTCTTGTATGCAAGTTGGATATTAGATGGACCACTATTTTGATGACATCTGGTTGGATGACATCAAAATAGTGGTGCATCTAATCTACTAATCGTCAACTTACACTCACTTTGAAAATATACCTCTTATTCATTTTTAGGGTTCCGTACCTCAAAAGTACAAAACGGAACCCCTATAGGATCACTCCGCCTGTCTGTCAGTCTGTCAATACCCTTTTTCTCAGGAACGCGTAGAGGTATCAAGTTGAAATTAATTTCAAATACTTAGGTCTATGGTTCCTTGGAGCTCTAAACCAACCAGGCTTCTAAGTCACAGCAATACTATAAAACTATACGGCCATTTATGCGATTTTAATATTCGCAAGAAAATCAAAACCTATAGGATACTTACAGCTGACCTAGAATCATGAAACTTGGCAAGAAGCAAGGTCTCACAGCTCAAGTAAAAGAAAAAGTCCGAAAATTGTTCATTTGTAACTTTATTACATATATTTTTTTTTTAATATTACATTCTCATATTTCGCATTTGAGACCGTGACGTATATGATGTATGGGAGAACGTGTTTTTCAACTACAATGTTATGTTATAAATTCTTTTCGACTACGGAAACCTTCATTGTGTGTGGTCCGACACGCACTTGACCGGTTTTTTGCTAGAATGGACGATATTGACGGCTAATATTATCACCTAACTATTTTGAAAAATGATCAAAATTGACGATATTAGCAGATAAAAACATTACAATATTCTGTTCGACTTCTTCTCAGCAGCCTTTTTCTCGCCTATTATCACCATTTTTCCTAAGACCTTTGCTGTAATAGGAGATACTTCAAAGTTCGCTGCTTTTCCTAACCGCGAATATGTCAGCACCGAATAGTAATACCTTGAGCATCGTTAGTGCGCTTTGAGTCGTCACTTATTATGTTAACCACGTATAAAGAACTTCATTAGACTGTAATATGGACCCCTGGGTAGGTACGATTGCGACATACAACTTCCATTTTGTCCTAACACATCTATGGGATTCAAATTATGAAAGAACTCAGTATGTATGTGATGAGTGGCTTTCATATGAATGGAAATTGTCAAGGAAATAACTGATGAGAGAGTATATTGATTATATTATTATCGTATTATCCAAATGAAATTAACCATAATTCTATTATAGAAGAAGGTAATAAAGATACGTGATTACTTCCTACCATTTAACCGTCTTAAAGTTTCAATCCGTTGTTTATTTTTTAGGGTTCGGTACCCAAATGGTAAAACAGGACCCTATTACTAAGACTCCGCTGTCCGTCTGTCTGTCTGTCCGTCTGAACAGACAGACAGACCAGACTGTATCGAATGAACCGTGATAGTTAGACAGTTGAAATTTTCACAGATGATGAATTTCTGTTTGTATATATAAATAAATAAATAAATTATCTAATCACTTTAAAAATAAATAATTAAATTATACATACAACAAAAGTGATTTTTTTGCCGTTTCTATAGATAATGGTACGGAACCCTTCGTGCGCGAGTGCGACTCGCACTTGGTCGGGTTTTTTAGTATAAAAACAAGAACCCTCTTTGACAATCTTAGGAAGAAGTAGATTTACAGAAACTATTTAGTTACCCTGACAAATTACAAAATTCATTGCATTGCCAATAAAATTTAAACAAGACCACCAAATCTAAATCTTTATACCCCACAAAGACCCTCTAAAATTCTGTATACTGTCTTAAAATTAACCGAAACGACGTGCACTAAAAATCTAAAACAGCAAATTTCTCAACTATTCAGAGTCGGAGACGTATCGCCCATTCCTTTCCCGCGTCTTTCAACTGAACTGTTTTATGGTATGAACGTGAGACCAAGGCTAGTACTTAGCCAGTCGTAAATCCAGTCAGACGATATACCTAGTTTATGTACATAAACTTTGTTATTTATATGTGTATGTATTAACGGTTGTAGTCGCTTTTATATAGGAAGGGATGTTTGTGATTTTATGGCAGAGAAAAACAAAGGGGATTTCAAATGGATTCTCGTAAACGTCACAACTATCCTTAATGTCCTGTAAAATGAGCCCTGAAGAAATTATTTGTAATAATTGGTTTGTTTATGTTAAAGGTTTAATTAATAGATCCCTCATGTTGTAATAAGTTAGTAGCCGTTATTATTGTATACTTATAAAGGTGCTCACTAGCCTGTAAAAGTGTTGTTATTAATATTAGTGTAACTGTAACCTTATTTTTAAGTTCTACAGCTATGTATATTTTTATGATAATAAAGAATTTTTCTAACTAAAAACTAACTAAAACTAATAATTGGTTGACAAGTGTATTATTTTAAGAAGTTATATTATGAGATGTGGTAAATAAATATGTGTGTGTCATAAAACAACTTTAATCAACAAAATACCCGATTTTTTTTCATTTTTTTGTTAGCCTATCATGTCCCACTCTTGGCCAAATGCCTCCATCCACTCCTTTTAAATACCCGATACTAACCCGATACTATTTAAATTCCACATAGCCTAAAGAATAAGGTCTTCAATCAGTACGTCCTGCCTGTTATGACTTAACCCCTCACGCGTCAAGCGAACACACGGGTGTGCATAAGGAAAAACCTTTACATAATAGGTATATAAGCTTATCTTTACTAATATTATAAAGAGGAAAGATTTTTTTGTTTGTTTGTTTGTTTGTTTGTGTGTTTGTTTGTTTGTGTGTTTGTTTGTTTGTTTGTTTGTACCGAATAGGCTCCGAAACTACTGGACCGATTTTAATCATTTTTTCACCAATAGAAAGTGAAATTATCAGGAAGTAACATAGGCCATAATTTATTTTCAAAAAACATTAGAGATCCTTAAGAAAATTGCAATAATGTAATGCAAAGTAGCAAAATCTTGCCTATAAAATTCAAAAACTAAGTAATAGCGTGGGCGATGCGACGGGGTGGGCCGTGAAACTGGTGAACAAGAAATTTCACGCGGACGAAGTCGCGGGCAGAAGCTAGTATCACATATATATAAACGTAAAAGAACATCATCCGATGGAAAACCAATCATCATCAGTAGTTGTGAACCTATGGGGTTCGCAGCTAACCCCACCCCCCACCCCTGGGGTTTTGGGTTTATAAATTAGACCTCATTCGACGTCCGAAGGGTTAAGGAGCCAAAATCTGGACACTCACGGTACGGTTGGTCCATAAATTGAAGGTCGCTCAGCGTGCTATGGAAAGGGCTATGCTTGGAGTCTCTCTGAGGGATCGAATCCGCAACGAGGTGATCCGACAGAAAACCAAAGTTGTCAACATAGCTCACAAGCAAGCTGAAGTGGCAAAGGGCCAGCCATATTAGCCGTAGAACCTTTGACCGTTGAGGTAGACGTGTTCATGAGTGGTTCACTGCTGGGGAAAGGCCTCCCTACTCTCTTTTCACCTCTCTCTGTCCAGGGGGGTTACTATGAGCTCTTAGAGTAGGGCAGAAGTTGAACGTTTTCAGTGAGAGTGAAAGACGGTGCTATATACGATCTATAGCACCGTCTCTCGCTCTCACTGGAAACGTTCAACTTCTGCCCTGTTATAAGAGCTCATAGTAAGCCCCCAGAGCTGCCAAGGACCAATCTTTATATAAGGAGTCCAGCTGATCCCGCCATCTCCGTCTGGGCCTGCCGTGATGTCGTTTGCCACTAAGCGGGGCCCACTGGGTCGTAAGTTTGGGCCATTGATCGTCTGACATGCGGCAGATGTGTCCAGCCCATTTAAGCGTGGCAGCTTTCCGAGTGACGTCAGTTATTTTGGTGATGGAACGGATTGATGGAACGGTTATTTTGGTGATGAACACGTAGTGCTAGCAAAAAATAAGATTTTTACAGCAAATAAAGCGAATTATAAATAACGAAACCAACAAGACTTATTAGAAACCCTGCCCTATACTCCTAGACTAACTAGATCTGGAATTTTGATTAGGTACTACACGTACGGTTATAAATACAAATTAATTCTTAATTAGAGCAATGAAATACCTGAATGTAGACGTAATACCAATGTAATCAGCGTTCAAGTTATGATCTATGTAATTAATACCTCGAATTATCGGATACCTTCATTTGACAAGATGCCTCTCAAATAGTGATGTTAGTGATAATATTGATCAAGTGTATGAAAGGGGTATTACCTATATTAATAGTGATTGGTGATAGAAACTTGATCTAAGTAAGTAGGCGCTTTCGTCAGACTTTCAGTATATTGATAAATGATAATTATTTTCTTTCTTTAAGTAGTTTTGTACAAACTCTTTAACATGTCAATCATATTTTTTTTTAAACTGCATGAGATCGGCGTTTCATAACCGACTACTCTGAGAAGAAAGGCCGAAACAAACTCAGAGGTCACAGTCTCTTTTAAAGTCCAGACATAATCTTGGTCAGATCATGTGAAGACCATGTCGATTTAATACCATGGGCTGAATGAGAAATGAAAATAGGAAGTGCAATATCATTTCAAGAAGATTGGTAGCAACGTCCTTTGAGTTTTTATAAACATTGTGATCACTATTACATGACTAAGTATTTATTTATTTGGGATCACCAACAAAGGATACACGACAGTATAAATTATAATAATAAAAAGGTTATTTTACGTGTGCTCCTTCAATTACAGGAGACCAGAGCATGCATATATAACTAAGACAAAAAAAAAACAGGAAACGGGGGGTACGGGGGGTATTGTGTAAACAGGATAAAAATAAAAATGGAGAAAATAATTAATGTTGAAATAAAAAAAAACATTTCAAGACTGAGTAAGTATTAAAAGTATAATGTTATTTAAGACTAGCTTTTGCCCGCGACTTCATCCGCGTTTCCGTCGTTTTTCGTAAAAAAGTACCATATGTCCTTCCTCACGGTTCAGTGGTTTTGATGTAACAGACAGATTAACTTTCGTATTTTAGTAGGGAAATATAATATGTCAATCCACAATACTGTTGAAAAATATCGCAATAAGGAACCGCAGAATATTATTATTAATAGCTGTGCCCACGACTCCGTCAGCGTGTAACTCCTTGTATGTTATTAAGTTAATGTATTGGACTGCTAAGCTATCGGGAGTTACACGTGTTATTGTGAGTCAACCATAAAAGATAGACATATGCTGTTGTGGAATATTTTTTAGATAATTTTATGTAGAACATTTCCGTCATAAATGATTTCTATGTAGCTTTAACCATTAAGGCTGCACACGCGACGGAAGCTTAAAAAATGGAGCAACTTCTCCCGTTTTCCCAACATTTCCCTTCACTGCTCTGCTCCTATTGATTGTAGCGTGATGAAAAGTATACTATAACCTCCCCAGGAGTATGAAGAATAATTGTACCAAGTTTCGTTAAAATCCGTCGAGTAGTTTTTGTTTCTATAAGGAACATACAGACAGACAGACAGACAGACAGACAAAAATTTTACTGATTGCATTTTTGGCATCAGTATCGATCACTAATTACCCCCTGATAGTTATTTTGAAAATATATATCATGTACAGAATTGACCTCTCTACAGATTTATTATAAGTATAGATGAAAAGCTATATGTGTCCACTTTCTGAGTTGCTGTTATATTATATTGATATATTATATTGTTTGCTTACTTCAATTATTTTCTTCTTTGCTTTTCATTAGGTAGTTTACACTAGTCTACAATTTTATATTCCAACAACTCCCTACGTCAAACCAAATAAAATCTCCACGAGTTCCAATAATGTTCACAAATATAAATTGACCTCCCTACGAATCGTTTTTAAAATTGCCAGATTCTGCCTACCCAGCACAGTTCGCGGTGTGAAACGAAAAAATCGCCGGTAAAGCCGACGGCTTCGATTTTATTCACCTTTTTGGATGGTTCCGAATCGACTGGAGCAGTTATTATTGTGTTTTGTAGAGGAAAAGTAATAATGCTGATGCGATGACTGGGCGATTTTGTTGGAGTATATTTTTTAGTTTTTTTTTTTCATGAGGCGTAGTGAATTTACTGGGTGGAAGTTATGAAAAAGTGTCGAGAATAAGTAACAATTGTTACGCGCTTTAGTAGAGAAGATTTAGTAGTCGCTTTTGTGTAGGTGGCTGTTAAAAATAAGTAGGACACGAGTTTATTAATCGACTTTACAAAGGATTGCCTACTTCTCGGGAAATGCGAAATAGAAAAAAAAATGGCTTCACACTAACTTGTGGAAAACCACTTTTTATGAACGTTCTGAACCTATATAGACTTACCGTATTTCAACTAAATTAATTCAAAAAATATGACGCGATAAGTTAAACTAATTAAAAACAATCTCATAACTACTTAACAGTAGTTCAAAAGCACTAAGTTAATTCACAAATTAAGAAAATGGACTAAAGACTAAACTGGCTAGCTCTCCGGCTAATTCGTCTCTAATCGTCCGAGTCCCATGAGACTAGGATCGCGATTTTATGGTTGAAGAGAAAAAAGGACAAAAAGGACATTGATATAAGTATGTGAATGTCCTTTAACTAAGATCTACTTTATATTGACGACACGGTTGGCGCAGTGGTTGAGCGATTGACTACTGCGCAGCATGTCGCGGGTTCGATTCCCGCACGGAACAAATATTTGTACGACCTACAAGTATTTGTTCCGAGTCTGGGTGTTTTTCTATCTATAATATGTATGTATTTACAAAAAAAAATTGTATATAAGTAGTTTATCAGCCATCTCGTTACCATAACAAAAGCATTAGGTTGCTTAGCTTGGGACTAGATGGCGTTGTGTGAAATGTCCAAGGATATTTATTATTTTATTTTTATTATTTATATTTATACTGCCTGGTTAGTCTAGTGATCACAACAGCAGGCGGCTTACTATGAGCTCATATAGCAGGGCAGAATTTGAACGTTTCCAGTGAGAGAGAGTAACGGAGCTATATACGACCTATAGCACCGTCACTCTCTCACTGGAAACGGTCAACTTCTGCCCTGCTATATGAGCTCATAGTAAGCCCCCTGATCATGAGGTCCTGGGTTCGATTCCCAGGTCGGGCAAGGAGTTATTGGATTGAGTCAACAAGGAACCCTTATAGTTTCGCTATGTCCGTCTATCTGACCGTCTGTCCGTCTGTCCGTCCGCGCATCTTAGCTCAGATACTCTTAGTACTAGAATGCTATCATTTGGCATGGATATACATATTCATCACGCCGACAAAGTGGTAAAATAATATCATGAAAAAAAATGTCCTAGAACCAAAAATTCGAAGGCATGTGACATCTACCAACCCGCACTGCCGTGCGTTAGATAAAAGCCCACTCCCTCTCACAGAGAGGAGGCCTGTGTCCCAGCAGTAGGAACATTTTAAGCTGATAATGCTTATGCATTAAATTAAGTCCTTCAATGTGAGAAGTCAAAGAGAAAATTGCCGTAATCATGCTTGGTAGACGAGATGGTGAAGGCAGTTAAAAACTAAGAGAGAGAGAAATAAACAGGAGAACATGCATCAGCTCCTTTATGTTATAAAACTTGATTTTCGTGACACGTTAGTTGGAAAAAGAGATAGTGGTCATTTGTATATTGTCCCAAATTAATTTGTATATGTTCTCACAAAGTATAAACTGCATTCACTATCTCAGGGTAATAACATGAAACACCAAGATATTTCACCAAGTCATTCATTTAATATTCTTATTTTCAACATAAAATTCAATAACTACACCATATTAGCATCACATCTCATAATCTCCACATAATATATATATTTTTATATATATTATGTGGATTTATATATATGATGCCCGTATAAGAAATACAATGTCTCAATGATCGACTAAGATAATTTAACAGTAGAATATCTTAATTATTCATTCGTGGTTTAATTACAGGACTAAAGCCAACGCAAGTTATTAACGCTGTTTATCACCAGAAAAACCACTACAACCTATTACAAACTTAACCAAACTTCAACCACGAAGGTTCATTGAAAACTCCACGGTATAAAAATTTTCATAATGCTGCCGGCAGCTGATGCAATATTAAATTTTAAATATCGAACGCTTGTGTCGCTCGACATTCAATTTGCCGCGAAATCTCTGTTCGAAGCCGCTGAACACACGACACTAAAAATAACGGTTTTGATGGCGACTGCAGGCGGGATTTATAAGATCGTAATGTACTTAATGGCGGTATACGGTTTTACTATTGTCTTGTATGACGGTTATTTGAGATTTAGGTGTGAAATACGTGCTTTAAATTCTCAGACGAGAATTATAGCGATTGTTTTTATAGATTATTAACATTAATTTGGTTATAACTTTGCGCAATTACAGAGGCTTTTCTGGTTATTTTACACTCGGATTCCACGCATAATACTGGTTTTAATGGCGCCTAGTAAGAGTTTCGCTCAAACATAGCCAGCAATTTCCTGAGTAAAATAAAAATCAAATAAAAATGGGCGCTGAAAGCAACAGTTAAGATAAGCATCTTTATTTTTCTGTCAACATCATTATGTACCTGAATATATTAAAACCTGTTGGGTATATTTTTAGGGTTCCGTACTAAAATTGTAAAAAAGGAACCCTTATGGTGTGACTCAGTCTGTCAGTCTGTCTGTCTGTCTGTCTGTCTGTCTGTCACAGCTGGATATCTCAAGAACTACTAATGCTATCAACTTGAAATTTGGAACAATTTTAGACGATGTTTATCCAACAATTTTGCAAGTAAGAAAGAAGTAAAAAATTTTTTTTTTTTTTTTTGTAACAGGGACTGAAGAGGGGTCTTCAAAATTCAAAGTGGGGCTACTAGGGCATGTGGGGTATCATATGAAAGGGCGCTGTTTGCACTATCTCAAACATTTTTTTATTTTTTTTAGGCCTCATAGTTTTCGACTTTTGATGAAAAATGTAAAAAAAAGACCGTTCCCCCCCTTAACTCCGAAGTTTGCAAAGATAAAAATCTGAAATTATTCTATATGATAGAAGTTCATGTAAAGATTACAGGAAAACTAAAACGATGTCTCTAAATAGCACACTTTTTCAGAAATCGAGACGGAACCCTCGGTGCGCGAGTCCGACTCGCTCTTGACCGGTTTTTTTACTCTGTTGGTTTTATAGATCTTACATTAATTGGTCAATACAATTTATACAAATAACTAGCTAGAGTACTAAATGCTCATATTAGAAAAGAAACTCTTGGAATACCCCGATCTTTCACAGATGTTCTTAATAGACCCAGAGATTTGATTAACTTCTGGAGGGAGGTGGGCTGGTTGGAATAACCCCCGAAGGCCGCCATGGCTCACGCACAATGGTCCACATGAAGGACTAAGTGCGGAAACCAAATCCTTAACATACAACATAGAAGTGCTCATACAAACGAGTGGCACGCGTCAACGACAGAGGCAACTGCAGACGGCCGCCGTGAACGCGTCGTCGTCGGTATGCATCGTGGACGCGTATAAACATGACGCTCGTGTGTATGAGCAATAAGTACTTACAAAACATCATAATAATATGCCTGGTTACCTCGAGGCTTCATTAAACATACCAGTACAATAAATTAGTGATGTTTTTTTAGTGGCAGTACCTACGTACAGTGGTACCCAACTGATAAAGGGCGTCGTGAATATTCGTTCGCACAGAAAAGAAAGTATGGCCCCGAAGATTAACGAGAATGCTTAAAACTTACAATCAACCTTATGTTATAAAATTCAGAAGTAAGGAGACGAAATAAAGCACAGTATTACTTTTCTTATTTCTTCGTTGTATTTTCTCAACAAATATACTTGCACTTGTTATTACTAAATAATGTTTTAGTTGCAACGGCTGGAGAAAGAATGAGGGGCGTTCAGCTCGAAACGGCAGCCACCTAAACTATTCCCGCCATTCCTTCCCGCCATATTGCTTTGCCGCCATTTCTATTTTATTTATTAAAAAGCGTTACTTCCGGAATCATCCATTTAACCAATATTTTAAATCAATTGATCAACTGATATTTAACTGACAGATAAAATATAACACTTTCAATCAATTGAGAAACTGATACTAAACGTAAAACAAATAAAATATAACACTTAGATCACTATTATAAGGTTCATAATACACTGCAGCTGTTAGTTCTGTCTCACTCGCAAGTATGGCGGCTGACTAACATGCCACGAGGCGCGTGCTAACATGGCGGCAGCTGCCGACCAATAGCGGTACAGGAAAAAGAAACGCGGTGCGTGGAGCGTGCCGATTGGTCAATAGCATTTCCCGCGTTTTGAAAATTCATCTTCTGCGCAGGTACCTCGGTAAGCCATATCAGTTGGGTACTACTGTACTATCAGTAACAAACATTTCAATAAAATAAAAACGTTTCATGGTTCCAGGTAATAGTGAAAGCAGTTTTTAAACGAGCTTGAAAGCTTTTTAAAAGGCATAATATGTGGGAAATTGTTTTAAAAAAGACAATGAATAAAGTGCCCTTTTTAAAGTTATAAAGCGGGTTTAAACCAGTCTACATACTTAAGCGAATTTCACCAGTGAAACTGAACGTTATCAGCCATTATCAGCACATAAACCGAGTTTAGGCTGTCAGTGTCATTATTTTCTGTGGAATATTGACACTGTAAGCTCTTGAATGGGGTTTAGACAAAGACATTGAATCTCTAGAAGTTGCCATGATTACAGTGTGAAGTGTGGAAGTGATACACATTTATACGAAATTAATAGGAAAATTGAGACAAAGCATCGTATCATCTGTCTCTTTACGGCGCGGCGTGCCGTATTTTTGCTTGGTGAACTTTTGAATGTTAGCCAAACAAAGTGCTTTCACTCTAACAAAAATTATCTTGCGTCGATTTTTCGGACAGTTTTTGCATTGTTCGTATGTGTTAACATGGGTTTCAGTCCAAATTAGGGAAGATATTTTATGGTTAATTGAACTTTACCTTAAGTGAACTTCAACCAAAATTATACGAAGTGTTGCATCCGAAGATGTAGTACAACGAGAAACGGACTACAATGTACGTTAAATCTTGAGGATGCAACACTGAAGTATAACTTACGTTAAACTTCATTTCTCATACCAAGTAACGTAATACACAATAACATAACCTAACCGTGGTGGCTCCATCTAGATGTATATTACCTAAGGGTTTAGATATGTTGATCGCGTTTAGTTTCATTGGTGAAATTCACACTTAATCCCTACCTGAAACTTATCTTGCGTTTAAACTTAGATAACAATACAGATGTTTTGTTAGTCAAAGTCAAAGTAATGTTCTACGAAAAGTAAGTTTTGATTTAACTGGCACTCGTAAGTAGAGAGTTTATTTTCAACAACTTATTAGATCAATCGGTCGATTTTTTGAGAATCCCTTTAAGTTTCTCAATACGAAAATAAAATCAAAGAGCATTTTTCTCGTGGCCCACATAAAAGAGAGTACTGATCAAAATTCAAAAGAATTTTCCTCCAATAGAGATATTGTGGAAATACCTCATATTAAAATGTAATAAAATTCTCTGTCGCTAATATAATTCTGTGGCGTGGATCGGGCCTAACGGTGGCAATACATACGCTTGTCAATTCGCATCCAAGGGAAATATTTATTAATCTAAGAATTCAGATTTGACTATGTTTGTCTCTCTTTGGCATATGAAACGATATGGGCTGTCAAAAGTGACCTATTATTTTGTCACTCGTATAAATGAAGTTTTGGGAAGTTTCCATCTGAGAAGCATCTTCGAAACCTTTTGAAAAACTCGAAGTATATATAAAACTGTGAGAAGAAGAGATTTCCTACAAAAAGGAGCGCGTTTTAATTGATGAAGTCATTTATTAAATAGGACAGCAAACAAATCCTAGTTACACGCCCTCAAAATTGATCCAATATTTACTAACCCGGCAATAACATCGATTAATATCTCCACCTTATTTTTAAAACACCATCATATTGCTCGAGTGCCCGCACTATTTATGTCAACAAATTAAACAGGGTCGGCGGGCACGTACGCAATAAAGCTCCCTATGTACACACAGCTCTCACAATACCCGCTGGCGGCGCCACTGTCGACCAATCGATAGGCGGCCGGTTGCCTAGCAACGATCATGTTGCAAAATAAACAATCAGAATCGGGCTCCCGTCTAGAACAAATTTACTTAGTTATTTTATTACTTGTGTCAACATTTTAGATCGATATTATAAGATTATTTACTCGTTGGAGTAGGCACCATGTTTTTGTGATATATTTTTTGTTGTTAAGTGAGTGAAAATGCGCGAGAGGGTGTTGTTACCGCCGTGCCTCCCCGAGCTTTGCGGGAAAGACTTTCGACAATCTTTGAAGAAACCAAGCCCCAACTATCCTCATGGACATAAGACAAAGAAACCCAGGACTGTCCCTGCGTTCACTATACAAGGTAACATTATTTTTGTTTTTTGGGTTCCGTAGCAATATGGTAAAAAGGAACCCTTATGCTGCGACTCAGACTGTCTGTTCTTTTTACAACAGGAACTACTAATGCTATCAACTAGAAATTTGGAACAGTTTTAGATGACATTTGCCCAAATATTTTGAAAATAAAAAAAATAAAAATATTTTTATTTTTTTTTGCAACAGGGACTGAAAGGGTGTCTTAAAAATTCAAAGTGGGGCTACTAGGGTATGTGGGGTATCATATGAAAGAACACCGTTTGCTCATTCTAAAACATTTTTTATTTTTTTTTAGACCGCATAGTTTTTGACTTTTGATGAAAAATGTATATAAATAATACCGTTGCCCCCCTTATCTCCGAAGTTTGCATATAGAAAAATCTGAAATTATTCTATGTGTAATATATATATGTGATAAAAGTTTATGTAAAGATATAGAAATATAAAAAATAAAACGATGTCTCTAAATAGCACACTTTTTTCAGAAATCGGAATGGAACCCCCGGTGGGCGAGTCCGACTCACTTTTGACCGGTTTTTTAATAAGTGCATGTTACTATACCACTTTTGCTTACCCATCCTTATACCTAAAATTATTTGGGTAGGCATTGCAAAGGTCTTGAGGGCAATAGGATTACCTGCTCTTCAAAGCCCCCAGTAAAATAATTTTGTTAAAAAATAACGCTAGAGCCACCGCAGCAGTGTGCTAATCAATCACCTACCCTAATCTATTGCTGAGCCATCCCTTCAGTTTTAAATTAAATAAAATAGCCAATAGAATTGATTCTTAGAAACGTACGAAGAATCTATTTAGGGTAGTAGGTCACTCAATCTACCTGGCCTTTTCCTAACTATGTTGGGGTCGGCTTCCAGTCTAACCGGATGCAGCTGAATATCTGTATTTTACATGGATCGACTGCCTATCTGACCCCCACAACCCAGTAACTGGGTAATACGATACCCTTGGTAAGACTGGGTGTCAGACTTTCGGGCTTCTGACGACCCGTAACGACTGTCAAAGATCCACGAATGACAGCCGGGACCAACGGCTTAACGTGCTTTCCGAGGCACAGAGGAGTCTCGGTATCTAAAGACGGTCACCCATCCACTGACCAACCCCGGCAAGCGTAGCTTAACCTGACGGATCGACCCGTGCGGCTGTTATTACTTAGCCACGAGCTCCTCCTAGTAGGTCACTATGATGTTTTTAACAGACTAGCAACCCAGCCACTGCTAGTCGTATCATCAGCCAGGACCATCTTGCTGCCCAAAACCCCTCTGACTCGAGCAATTCGCACCATCAATCATATTCAGGTCGAAATAGATGTATTTACGAGTACATGTCACTGCACTGGAGTGAATTCGCCAAAGTACTATTGTTTAGATTATGTTATAAACAATGTTTTTTAGACATATTTTGTACTTTAATTTTAATTTTGTGTGTACGACCTGTAATGGTGGTTTTATGGCATTTAAATAAATACATAAATCAAAATAAATCTTCACCTATAATTACCATAACATAAAAAACCGGCCAAGATGCGGCCTAAAAAAAATTAAAAAAAGTTTAAGAATGTGCAAAACAGTGTTCTTTCATATGATACCCCAAATGCTAGTAGCCCCACTTTGAATTTTGAAGACCCCCTTTCAGCACCTGTTACAAAAAATATATAAATATTTTTATGTCTTTCTTATTGGATGGTATTTAAAAGTACTTCAATTTATTCCCATTTCATTTACCTAATTTTGCCTGTGTTCCACCAAATATACTGAATGTGCACCAAAATATGTTCATTAAAATATGTCATAACGAGCATCTATTGGATATGGCGCTCGGCGGCCGCTGCCGCGGCACAGCTCGCTTCGCTCGCTCGCCGTCGCGCGTTAAGGGTCACTGTTCTAACCTAACCTAACCTAACCCAAATGATTCCCTAACCCAAATGATTCACCAATGTGAAGTTTCGGACGCGCGGGTGTTTTGTGTAACATTCAGGAATATTTGGTGCACGATCAGTATTTTGATGTACCTTTAAGATTTTTGGTGAACACAAAAATATTATCCTTTCTTATTTGCAAAATAGTTGGGTAAACGTCATATAAAACTATTCCAAATTTCAAGTTGATAGCATTGGTAGTTCTTGAGATATTCAGCTGTTACAGACAGACAGACAGACAGACAGACAGACTGAGTGAGACCATAAGGGTTCCTTTTTTACCATTTTGGTACGGAACCCTAAAAATGGTGTATAGTTGTTTAATCTCACGAAAGCGGGTGAGCCATACTTGTAGATGTAATGCGTATAGACACGCGCTCTTGTGTGCGTACCTGCAGGTAGCGCGCTCCCGAGCTTACGCACACAAAGACAATGTGCATGTAACATTTACACATATAAGTATGGCTCGTCCGCTTTCGTGAGATAAAACAACTGTAGGTGTGTCTATATGCAGTACAGGATATTGTTGCAACTGAAACATTTTATTCAGAAGCTGATTTTGACATTTGTTTCTAAATAAAATGTTTCTTTTCCTTTTTTTTGGCACGTGGTCTTCTTGGTGTAGACTTAGCTTCTCAGTGGCAAGCAGTGGGAACATTATAGGAAATATATACTTGACTACATTTTGAATTTGAACATTAAATAATATAAGTTTGTTTTTTTTTTCAGCCTTGCAAAAGAATACTAGAGTACAGCCGCCACCAAAATGCGGCGTGTTCGACCCCCTGCCCATTCGACCGACCATGTTCAGGAAGTGCTATCAACGGGGAGAGTTTCCAGTCTGCATCGAGTTCACCAACTTTGGCAAGCGGTTGGCTTGGAAGGTAACTTGACTTCTATTTTAAAGCAATAACTCTTGGTCGTTAAACCCAATCTCCTTGAATAAGGAAAAATATTGAAAAAAAATATAACTCAAAAACTACAAAAAATCGTAGAACATACATGGAGGTTAAATCGATAGGTATGGTACTCTGCTATCAGCTCGCACTGGCTTGACACTTTAAAAGAAACATCCTGTATAAACCCGAATGCGGGCTAACAACCATGTTTAATGTTATTGCGTTTTTATTTGTGTTTTGACGAAGGTCCTTTGATGCTCTACGCGCTCGTAGCTACGTTTTCTCAGATTGCTACGAAATCCGCTACGAAAGTTGCTACGGCCGGCCTACGAAATTACCATCCAATACCAAATAAGTTTTTTCTTAAGTATATTATAACTGTTTGCTTTTGAAACTATAGTCAAGTTTAATGTTCTCTGCGGAAGTGGTTATGTCAGTCAGGAACGATACCTGAGTGTTCCGGTACTTATCATAATTGCGCGTTGGTGGTCGCCTACGCAAGTATCGTACTACGTAAATTATAACCTATTTTTATGACACAAAAAATAGAAAAACAAGGTTACGATTGTTTGTTAAGTCGCGTGAACTGTTGGCTGGTATTAAAATAATATTCGTAGATAATATGAAAATAAAAAAACTGGTCAAGAGCGAGTCGGACTCGCGCACCGAGGGTTCCGTTCCGATTTCTGAAAAAGTGTGCTATTTAGAGACATTGTTTTATTTTTCCTGTAATCTTTACGTAAACTTCTATCACATAGAATAATTTCACATTTTTCCCTTTGCAATTTACATTTTTCATTAAAAGTCGAAAACTATGTGGCCTAAAAAAAAATAAAAAAAATGTTTAACAATGTGCAAATAGCGTTCTTTCATATGATACCCCACATACTCTAGTGGCCCCACTTTGAATTTAAAGACCCCCCCCTCAGCACCTGTTACAAAAAAATATTTTTATTTCTTTCTTATTTGCATAATAGTTGGGTAAACGTCATATAAAACTGTTCCAAATTTCAAGTTGATAACATTAGTAGTTCTTGAGATATCCAACTGTGACAGACAGACAGACAGACTGAGTGACACCATAAGGGTTCCTTTTTTACCATTTTAGTACGGAACCCTAAAAAGATAGTGTTACTTATACAACGTGTCGTTTTGCATCCTCGTCAAATTTCAGGGTGTGACACAGAACATCAAACCGAACAACTTTCTCCATGGGAGCAACATCGTAATCGCGAAGAAAATTTCAACTGTCCCATAGAAAACTTCAATACCTACTTGACGCAAATGTATGGGACGGCTGATTATTTTTTCGCGATTACGATGTTGCCATGGAAAAAGTTGTTCGGTTTGATGGTCTATACTATACCACACCCTTAAATTTGATGAGGATGCAAAACGAGACGTTGTATAAACACAAACATCAAAATAAAATATAGAAATATATTTGTTTAGCTTATACTTATCCTTTTAACCAATTCTGTAGATAAAATATTAAAACCATAATTTTCTAAGAATTCATATTTATCTGATAAGAAATTACCATTAGCTACCATCGCGGACATTTGCGGTGAACCGCTTTTCGTCCTTATTACTCAAACTCAAACTCAAACTCAAACTCAAAGCATTTATTTCAATTAAACCAATTACAGGCACTTTTGAATTGTCAAAGAGTCGGTCAGTAGGTAAGTCAGAAAGTTGAAGCTAGTTGCCTTATTACTAAGGTAATAAGGTTGAAAATTGGTTCACCATACTAGTATATTTCTGAGAATCAGAAATTAAAGGCTCAAAGAAGATGTCTTATTAAAAGCAGTAAAAAAATATATCTCGTGTTTACTCCGTTACTTCACAGAAGCTTGATGTACCATAAATATATCTGAGTACTCCGTTAGTTCATAGAAGCTTGATGTACCATCGCGGACATTTGCGGTGAACCACTTTTCAACCTTATTACCTTAGTATGAACCACTTTTCAACCTTATTACCTTAGTAATAAGGTCGAAAAGCGGTTCACCGCAAATTTCCGCGATGGTACATCAAGCTTCTATGAACTAACGGAGTACTCAGATATATTTTTAACTGCTTTTAATAAGACATCTTCTTTGAGCCTTTAATTTCTGATTCTCAGAAATATACTAGTACGGTGGATACGGAATATTTTCTAGTCTAAGGGATATGGAATTTAATCAATTTTACGCTCTATTTATGTGAGCGAATGAGAAAATGAAGTAATCCCTAGATTTATTGGATGATAATATATTCAGCTTGGTGGAAGTTACCCGGAATATCCATTTATAGGTAACCCTCTGGAAGTAATACAATTAAGTGATAAGTTATTATTAGAAGTCCTTGTTAGTAAATCGCTTTGAGACTCGCCTTGTTGGGCATTATTTAAACTCTTGGGACACTAGTGAGTTAGTTAAAATAATTATTTGTTGCGTCAAGTGTATGAGCCTTTAGCAGCAAATTTTTAATTTATTTATCAAATAAAATAAATAAATAAATTTCAATTTTATTTTTCCGTTTATTTTTAATTTTTTATATATTTTATTTTGTTTTTTTTTTGTAACTTTTATCATTGTGTTTTTAGTTTGAAATGAAATGAAATGAAATGAAATGAAATGAAATGAAATGAAATTGTTTATTCTGTAAATAGGACATCGAAATCACTTTTACACGTCATAATTTTTTTTTTTTAAATAAGCTAGATGAAGTCGACATTTCCTATCTGACTACCCTGAGAAGAAATGGCGAAACAAACTCAGGGGTCAAAGTCTCTTTTAAAGTACAGACATAATCTTGGTTTAGTTGGTGATCTTCCTGTGCGAGTCGCAATAAATACTTTTTCTGTATTTCTTTTCTCTCAATTAATTTCAGATATACTTTAAGATAAAAAGCCACCGGGCTTTATTACAAAACAAGGTTTGTCTTTAGACCCGGACCATCGAGCCATTTTTTAATTTCGAACTTAATATCGACAACGTTAAATTTCTAACGCCTTTTTCACCAATGCTGCGGTAAGCAAAAACCTGGCCATAGCTTGTCAAATTATGTTAAAAATAACGCGTTCCGCTATGTTATCAATGTTGTATTAAGAAATTTTTTTTTTTTTGGAATAAAGTTCAAAATACAATAACTGGCTCAAGGACCAACGATTAAAGTTGGAACTTAGAACTCGTTTTGTAATGAGAAGAATCAAGTTTAATTTTACAAAATTCTGTATAAAGTACAAAAACCTGAACCAAACTTATCTAAAACATAAAATTATTTTATTAACATGTATTTACTATTCTACACTAACTTACTCACGCCTTCTCCACACGGGGGTAGACAGAAACTACAGAACGCCGCCTGCTGCGATCGTTACATACTCTTTTTGCCTCGTTTACGTTCATACATCTGATCCATACACGCTCGCCGGTTGCGAGTATTACATGTATTTCTATTTTGTTTTCTTTTCTAGGTGCCGATAGAAAAGCTGGACTTCCACCACTACCTGCCGATGTTCTTCGACGGCCTGTCTGAGGTCGCCTACCCATACAACTTCATCGTGGAGACAGGCATTCACGACCTGATCACCAAGGGATCCTACAAGGTCCTGCCTGTCGTGCCTCAACTTATTATACCTATTAAAAGTAAGCTTGACAATAAATTATTTAATGATAGTTCAGGATTAACATTTCAAAAGTCGATAAATATATTTTACATGTTTTTACAGAAACTTAATAAAACTGGTGATAGAATATTCTCATAGATTTTCGAAAATTTTGGGCTTACGAAGCGGTTTCATTGGACATCGAACCTAAAAAAGAAAAGATCATAGAATATTCTCATCGATTTTCGAAAATTTTGGGCTTACGAAGCGGTTTCATTGGACATCGAACCTAAAAAAGAAAAGATCATTAACGGTATTTTTGTCTGTCGCTCCTTTCATTATCTTATGTAGAAAAATCAATGCTGCCCGTTAGTCTCGCTAAAACTCAAATACGGCTTGCATGTGACGGTATGCCATCCTTGTTTTTTTCCCTACACTTTGTGCAAGTGAGAGCAGTAAAGACACAGTTTATGAATACAAAAATAGTCAAAACAACATCGGAAGCCGATAGGACCACTGGGGTCCGATTCATAGACAGGAACAGGACAGGAGGTGACATCTGACCTTCGTGGACCACGAAGGTCAGATGTCAAAATCGTTCCTCTCGCAGAAAATCATTAAAAAAAAAATTACCTAGTACTTATAACGTTTTCAAAACAATAATAAGAATCGTTTAAAATTACCAAGATACTGTAAGCTCATATAAAAGAAGTGGTACTGCCCAGTACTTACAGCTACTCTTCTTTACCCGGTACAACCTTAGAAATATACTCCACCCAGATAATAACTTATAAGCATTTTCAGCGCCACAGAGCACTCCCGTTTGAGAGTAATTTCCAGTGCGTCTAAACGAAACTCCTTGTGCCCGACATTGCATTTTTTACTATGCATTTTCTAGTCTGAATTCATGCTTAATATTTACCTTCTAAGGCTTGCGTGATCAGGTTCACTTTAATAGGTTTAGTTCTTTGAGCAGTCTTTTGATGTAAGGATATTAAAATGCACGATGTTGTCTTCTAAGTAATGCAGAAAATCTGCTTTAAATTACGATGGCTTCATGTTTGAGTGACTGAAGATTTTGATCTAACTATTATGTGGCACATTAAGAGTGTTGGTCACGAGCGGGCTCGCAACGTCGCATTTCTAGAGGTTTTTCGTGATTATTTCATTAAATTTAAATCAAAAGACAATTTCCTCACACAAATTCTTAGATTGTTGGTATTTATAAGTATGTATGCTATTTTTTGACAGTTATTTTGGAGTTTACTCTTAAAAAATGAATTATTTTCTAAGACTAATTACCAAAATAACTGTTTTATCTATTAACATTACTCCACAACTTTACCATAAATATTTATTTCAAAATTAACGCTGCAGTATTTTCGACATAACGGAGGATCATACTAAGCCATTTGAGAGAGTATAGGCTCTTAAGAAAAAATTTGGTAGATTAATATTCCTACTGATACTATCAAACTGTGAAAAGCTTTTCATTATGAATATTGAGGTAGTTATGATAGCCAGAAGGTACTTCGTAGCTATGTGTTTTAATTAATTTCGTTTTCTTAGGTTGATCTCAGATAATATCAATCGCCAAAGTGCTGAGAAAGATCTATGTTAATATTTTTCTTTTTTATAAAAATGACGTTATTATAAATTAACCTTAAGTATAGCTTGTCCACTCTGAAATGATGCGCCTCATTACCGTATTTAGGCAGCTTTTCCACCAGAGATGTGCTATGCTACGTTTCTATGGATGCGTTTGATATCCACCAATCATATTCATTTGTCCACATAGCATAGCACTGGTGGAAACAGGTTCCACGAAGCTACGTTTTTAGGGTTTCTTACCAAAATGGTAAAAAAGGAACCCTTATGGTGTCACTCAGTCTGTCTGTCTGTCTGTCTGTCACAGCTGGATATCTCAAGAACTACTAATGCTATCAACTTGAAATTTAGAACAGTTTTAGATGACGTTGACCCAACTATTTTGCAAATAAGAAAGAAATTAAAATATTTATATTTTTTTTTGTAAGAGTGACTGAAAGGGGGTCTTAAAAAATCAAAGTGGGGCTACTAGAGCATGTGGGGCATTATATGAAAGAGCGCTGTTTGCACATTCTCAAACATTTTTTTTCTTTTTTTAGGCCGCATAGTTTTCGACTCTTGATGAAAAATGTAAAAAAAAAATACCGTTCCCCCCCCCCTTATCTCTGAAGTTTGCAAACAGAAAAATCTGAAATTCACTTCCGAGGTCAAAAAGTAAGTGATAATTAAAACAAATAGGTGACATATTTATATCACCGGATAGTTCGTTTAATGGTCTATCGAAATATGTAACTTGTTTCTAGAAATTCGAATATGAGTTTTATGGATTTATGACCTATGGCGGAACCACTGTGTGGCAGTGCATAGCACATCTTACTCGCTCCGCTACATAGCTTAGCATCAGTGGCAACGGTCACATAGTTTCTATTTTTAGCTTAGCTTTTACATTCTCGCAGCATAGTTGCATAGCACATCTCTGATGGAAAAGCACCCGTACCGTAGTGTACGTATACAAAATTAAGTAGTGGAACGCGTCATTTCATAGTGGACAAGCTATAATAGGTACAGTCAGCTTCACGATGTGGATACCCCCTTGGAAGTACCGGTGCTTCCGTATGGGGGGGTAAGGGGGTACCCACATCGTGAAGCTGACTGTACATTATTATCTCGTTCATTCACAGATGCCCTAGCAACAAAACGTCCTGCAGTGATGTGTCACGCCCTCACATGCATCAAAATGCTGGTATGTGGCTGTGAGAGAGTCGGTGAAGCCCTCGTGCCTTATTACCGGCAGATACTGCCCACACTCAACCTGTTCAAGGATAAGAACCGTAAGTGGAACCTTTGTTTTTGAATGGGTTTTCTTGGCATACTGTATTGCCCTCTTCCGTACCTCAAACTCAAACTCAAAGCATTTATTTCAATTAAACCAATTACAGGCACTTCTAAATTGTCAAAGAGTCGATCAGTTAGTCAGAAAGTTGACGCTATATAGTTGCCCATTCGAAAACGTAGATCTCTATGGAGAAGAACCGGCAAGAAACTCCACGAACACTCTTTTAAATCAAGATAAGTAATACAACATCCTGGGTACATTATTTTTGTTGCTTCTACATGTGAGAACAATGTAAAAAAAAATACTTAAAAACAAGTCAAAATATAAAATTAAAAATAAGGCCTGGCAGATAAGAGATGACCAGTCTCAACTGACAGCGCCCGTTCACGAACCTGACGCGTGGATCAGCACCATCCAGCTCAACCATTTTGTAGGGAACATTGTAGCAAAAATTGAGGAGCTCGTGGCTAAGTAATAACCACGAGCTCCTTAATAAACCTTAATAAACCTCATATATTTGTTAAAACGCAGGGGACGATGTTAATGACGGACAATTTACAAAGCGTTAGCTTCAGATGGGAGTGTGGGACGCAAAAACGAGGCGCCACAACTATTCGGAGTCGGGGGAAATGGCGTCTAGTTTTTTTCACGTTTACACACTAGAAAATAATTACCTACGTTTTTACAAACTTTTATTTAACTTGCAATGTTCAGTATATTTGTCTTCAAAATTTACAAGTTAAATTTGACCCACTTCCCGGTATTCAATTGAGTTGAAATTTGGTATACGTACGTAAAATTGGTGACGATGCAATATTTTGGTATCATCGAGCTGATTTGATGATGGAGCCGGAATGTGGCCACTAAGTAATAAAACGATGCAACCCTATTGAATTTGGTCTCGTTTGATTTGTCTTGGCAAGGACTCTGGTAGTAGATGATATTCAGAATAATGATATTGATTTTTGTTTTGTTATAATTCACTTGTTTGTTTAACTTAATCAAATATTGTAGTCGGTTATGATAGTTTTGTTGCTCGTCTTATGAATGTACCTTTAAACTGACGATGTTTTCATTTTCTGAAATGAACAGCTTGGTAAAAAGTAGTAATCGTTCTGCTTTTTGCACTTTCAAAAGAGCGAACTGAACTCAATTAATAAACACTGTACGTTATTTTGAAAATTAAGAATGAAGTATCTCAAATTCCTTCCCGTCATAACCCAACGCAGTAACAAACACCAAAATATCAAAACAGCAAGTTAGACAACAAAAACTGGAGACGTGGAACTCGGTAACAATGCGGCGTTGTCACCACCCGCCGCGCCGGTGAGAGGGCAAAGCCGACGGGCCAAACGCCCGAAACACCCCAAACGCCCCGAATTTCACAGCCACATGTAATTAATCTACCCCGGATGCCCCGACAAGTCTATTAGGCTGAAAACAATATCTTCTCGGCCCTCCACGTGTCAATTATGAGGTGAAAATGATTGATGACGTCATTGACGCAAATCGGGCGTAGTGACGTAATTAGGTTTTGAAATGCGAAGCTTGTGTGAAAAAGGTATTTTGTTTTTTTTTTTAACTTATGTGATGTTGCCATTTTGTTGGAACATTGGTCGATATTGTGTGTGATTTATGTTTTTTTTTTAGGGTTCTGTAGCCGAAAGATACCAAACGGAACCCTCCGCTGTCCGTCTGTCTATCAGCGGGCTGTATCTTAATGACCAGTAATAGGTAGACAGTTGAAATTTTCACAGATTTTGTATTTCTATTGCAGCTTTAACAGCAAAATATAATAAAAATAAAATACAGCTAAAAACTAGAGGGGTAACACGAAACGTGTTTTATAAACTGAAGTATTTTTTTTTAACAAGTATGTAGTGTTAAATATTGAACGGTGGTTCGGAACCCTTCATGTGCGAGCCCAACTTGCACTTGGTCGGTTTTTTCTGTTCAGTAATAGACCAGTGTCGATAATTTTTGAAACCAAAAAAAAAAAAAATCAAAAAATAAATAAATTACGGGTGACCTGAGGTCGGGAAGTGGATGGGGAGGAGTTTTTAAGGGTAGAAAACGGTTTATCTCGATTTCCGGCAAAACTACAAGTCCTATGGAAAAAAGTTAAAAGGCAAAGTTGGAGGTAATAAAAAGATCGACAACTTTTGCATTTACACTTTTTTCACATAACCTCAAAAATTAAGTGAAAAATTCAAATAACCAAGTTTTTTATTTAATTTTATCTTTTACAAAATATTTTATTTTCATGAAATTTGGTGAAAACTTACATTTTTATGTCCCAAACACACTGCATTTTTTTTTAATTTAAAATATATTATAATTTCACGTTATTTTGACTTAATATCGAAAATGCACCCTAATTTTCAATCGAAAATTCTCACGTCAAAATATCTGCTGTTTTAAAAAAGTTGGTGGGCATTTAGTTCGTTGAAATCTTTACTTTATGATGGTATAAAAAAAATATTAATTACTATGGTAAATGTTCAACAACATCCATTGAGTTATTTACGCTGTTGAACAGACAAATTTTTCCAACATATGAAGCAATGGGTTAGCAATAAGCTTCAAGATTCTTGATAGTGTGTTACTCAATTAGGGTGCAGGAGCTATTAGAAATTACGGCAATACAAATTGATCGTGATATACCTATGTCAATATTTATTCAAAAAATAGGTGTGTATAATTGCGGATTGCAATTTTATCTTGAATAAATATTGGTTTTGCTATAGGTATTCCCAATATATAGCTAACTAAATTAGATGGGTCGTCACCAAAAATACGATACAGAGCATCAACTTGAGTTGATAATTTTTATAAAAGCGGCCAAGTTCAGTTGGAAGTTGGAACTCGCACAGGAAGGGTTCTGTGTCACCGTACAATAATTATTTAACACAATTTGTTTTAAACATGTTTCCTGTTTGGGTAACCCCTTTAATTATTATTTTATTTTTTATTTTTGCTTTTTTATTGTACTTAGAGCGGCCATAGTAAATTAAAATAACGTAAATGAATTTTAATATCAATAAATTCGACTTATTAGTTGTGCAAATATTTCTAGTACCTACATGCATAATAATCATCAAAATCAACAACAACAATATCATTAGTCATACACGTCATACTTAATCATAATACTAGTGAACATTTCACGTGTCTACGCTGTATCTTTTGAACCGTAACAGGTTACGGTTCAAAAGATACAGCCCTGTGACAGACAGACGGACGGATGGACGGACAGCGGAGCCTTAGTAATAGAGTTCGGTTGGCACCCTTTGGGTACGGAACCCTAAAAAATAAAAACCTTTTCGAAGATTTTATTGACGCCCAACATATTGAAAAACAAATACTTAATTTTTCAATACCATTCAAAAGCGTCAAGAATGTGAAAAACCTTTTGTACACGTAATCAAATACGCAGATTTTAATAAAACGCGAATACGTTAGGTAAATTTATTTAATACGTCAATTTCAATTCTGAACAAAAAATAAATCCCACCATTTTGCGGTTAACTTCGCTTGTCGGAACTTTTTTCCGATATTTTAATTACTAGTGAGCTGTCACCGACTTTGCACGCGTTAAATTAATATACTTACCAAAACCTCGTTTCATGTTTTGGAGTGGTTTTCAATATGGGACATTATTAATCGCAAACTAGAAAAAAATTCTTACATCAAATACATCTAACAATACATATATTTATTGCACTACCTACTACTAAATTGAATATCAAAACTTCAATTTTTGTCCAGTCACAACAAAAATATTAATTATAAATAAAAAATACTAACTGTTCATCAAAAATAACAAAAACTCAAAAATAAAATAATTATTGCACTACTAGTTAACTAATTTAATATCAAAACTTGTACAAATTATAATTATTGGGTAGCCAAAGTTTGTTTTGGTTAGGTTCATTTAAATCCTGCAGACAGAAATAGGAGCGCCGCGCAGCGGGGCTCCGTCAACCTGACGTTAAGTTTAATTTATTTAGACATGCAAATTTTGATGTGCAAACAGTATTTTTGATGTACGTATTCCCTTTGAATATAGGCAATAATAATTCAGCCAGTATAAGTTCACGGACTGATTGAAATTGAGGTCTCTGGGCACGTGTTTCAGCTATGTTCATAAAACTAGATTATAATGAACGTGTTTAAGACTATAGTGACGGTCTATGTTTGCCGAGAAATACATACCATGTAACCAATTTGTACCAGCCGTCTTGCGCGATGACGTCGAAGTCAATCAAACCATTGAACGCAAAGCCTGTGTGTTCGAAATGTTTTGGCTATGAGAGTTGCACAAAGGCGTCGCCGGTCAGATTCTAAAATGGTCTACACGAAACAACGTTTCAACACGAAAAAAGTTTTGGACAACTTTACATGGTGTTATTTTGTGGAACTGAAATGTCTTGCTAACATTTTCCGATTCTAGAAAATTGTAAGTGTTAAGTAAGTAGGCATTATAAATAAGAAAAATATACGGAGCAACGGGTATAACCACGAGGTGACTGGCGAACTGACGAGGGTCGTGGGAATCTGCTGGATGTGAGACGCATAGAACCGATCTTCAGCAATGCTTGTCCAGGCCTATCCGCGTGGTTTATAAACTTTTCCAATACTTATTTATTTCTAATGTCTTGTTATTGTTTCCAAGGTAACATCGGTTCCGGCATAGACCACTCGACAACGCGAGGAGAGAATGTTGCAGATCTTATTGAAAGCACTCTTCAACTGTTGGAAAGATATGGAGGGCCAGACGCATTCATCAACATAAAGTACATGATACCAACATACGAATCGGCTGTTTTAAATTAACTTTCAAATCTAGTTTGCACTTATTTGATTTTCAAATCCAACATAGTTCAAAATAAGTTCAACATTAAATAAAAAATACAATCTTCATCCGTCGAGGTTTTTCTAAAGTATGTTGGGGTTGGCTTCTAGTCAAATCGGATGCAATGGAAAACCAGTATTCTATATAAATAAAAAGAGAAGTCCTGACTGACTGAAATTTTGCACAATTTTCAACCCTTTCTAATTTAGACAAGGAGTAAGGAAGGAATTCGCGGTAGTAGGTTCCCGTGGGATGTTTTTCAACATCCACGCGGGCGAAGCCGCGCGAAAAGTGCTAGTTTTAAATAAGGCGACTGCCTATCTAACCTTCAAAACTCAGTTACTGCTACGGGAATGTTGAACTTTATGTTGGATTTGAACTTATATTTAATTAATTATTTTTGGAGTTTTAATACTCAATTTGTAATGCACTCATTTTTATGTAGGTATATGGGTACTCAATGTATTAATCAAGTAGGTACTTAGATATTTAATGTAATTTTTATACTCTAGGCTTTTTATTGTGACTTTAAAATTCGTGTGCAATTGTAGCTTAAACAAAGTATGTTTGACTTAAAAAGTTGTATTGTTTTTAGAGGTAAGATAATTGTTTATGTGTGGTTTTAAGATAAAGGAGCGGCGTACCGTTACCAAACTCAAATACTACGCGTTTTCAATTAATGTTCAGCTTCAAATAAACATTTTTCAATTGTGTCAGTGTCTTTAGAAGTTTAGAATAAAAGCATTGTCTATTAAAATTAAGTGTTATTCTAATACTCACTATTGTGTTTATTATATTCTATTCAATTGTAAATTTTTGTAATTCATATTTATTGCGGTCTTCATAAGTCTCAGTTCGTTTTGTTCAAGTTTATATTATTTTGTTGTTACGTAATTTTAAGTTTTGATAAATAAATGTTGTGTAATATTTCTATGTTTATTTGCTCTTAGAAAGAGTAAGCCTGTATTATTATATCTTAGTTTTGTTTTAATAATGGCGAAGAGATGTAATGATTCATTCAATTAATATTGATCAGTCTTTTTTTTCCATCGTGTCTATAGTGTCTCTAAATAATTTATTTATATTTAGTTAAAATAGTGTTTTGTCGTCTTCTTTCAAACTCAAGTCATAATTCGAAAGAAATTGACAAAACACTACCTATTTAAACTTTTTAAACTTTCGCGATTTATACACATTATAAAACAATATCGAGAACGGGTCTCGGGTCTTATCGCGATATTCCTTTTTAATTACGAGATAAACAGGTACCTACTTGTTTTCCGACGTTTCGACCGCCGTAGGTACCTGTTTACCTCGTAAAAAGGAATATCACGATAAGACTTGTTCTCGATATTGTTTTATAATACAAGTGGAGAACGTTTGTTATTGCATTCGAAGTGGAATTAACACCCGAGCCGTAGGCGAGGTTGTGTTTGAGCCGAGAACTGCAATAACAAATGTCCACGAGTATCAAACGACGTTTTTCAATACACTTTTGAAGAAATAAATTATAATAATGGAAAATATTTCTGTCATGAATTATTAGGAAACTATGATTTAAATTTTCTATTTTTTTCCGCGCTTTGCTTTCGCCAGGTTGAAGGAGAAGCAAAGGTATAAAGCCGATATACAGCCTGTAATGTTCACTATAAGGATTGTGAGGTTGATATAAGGAAAGAACAAGTAACACTAAATACACGGATATCGGCTCTAAGCCAGCACGAGCACGTCTTCCCCCAGCGGCGGTCGGGAGGCCACACCCCTCCACATCCCGCTTGACACCGCGTGTGCGCTGCTTCGAGACGACAGATTATAAATGTATAAATGTCTATACACTACATCCCTCCCTTATTATTGTTTTTTTTTTTATATAAATATCTCTGCCTACTAAAAAATATTGATAATTCAATAATTGAAATTGTATGGGTAATTGTTCAATTTCCATAGAAACAGTTATGGATCCTGTCAAACTGTACGCTTGCAAAGTTCTGGGATATAGGGCTTTGCACCTACCCAGCACTTGTACCATTATGAATTGTATCCAACATTACTTTTAAAGCATTATGATTATGTGTGCAAGTTGAAATCGTTCTTATATTATGGCACCCACGACAATTACCTACAAGGCTCTGTATGCATTTTCCATTTCATTTAAAAAAACACCATTGTGAAACAACATCGAGACCGAGTCTTATCGCGATGTTCCCTTTCACGACGCGAACAGGCAACTAGTTGCCTCCCGACGCCTCGACAGCCCCGCAGCGATCGCGGCCACGGGAGGACCGACGACAGCCCAGCGACGTCCTCGCAAAGTGCGGGCATAGGCATCCACCCTCACTTGGTCTCCACAATTTCAAACCAGCATTGGTACCTAAGCAAATCGATTCTACTCTGTTTGTAAGAACCAAGCATCAGTAGTCCAGACACCAAACATAAACTTGACAGTCTAGCTTTATTGAACCTGGTTCGGACCACCCAAAAGAATTCATTAAACAAAATACCAACACTGTTTATTGTAAGATTTTGGTCACTTATTGGTTAGTTGAAACATATTGACAAACATCCGCCTGTCCTCCCTCAACCATGCCGGGGCCGGCTGCCAGAACCCCGGGCCCCCAACGCCCCGCAACCAAGGTCTCACGAAGCACAGCCGGGACCAACGGCTCTACTTCGTTATTACCAGTTTCAAGCCTTGCCAAAACATTAATTACTGTCAGAAATACTGAGTATTTATGGTAACTTGGAGGTCTGTCAACACACATGGCACACCATGACATGCTTATCTAGCTCGACACAAGAAAGTTCAAAGCTATGTTCAACAGATAACCTACCTTGTCCCATGTGTGACCAGACCCCACCGGCGTAGCCGCGAGGAACACACTCGCGTTCATGTTCTTTGTCCAAACAAAGTTCATTCCCTACTTATTTTCTCTTTTCTTTTGATATCTCATCCCGTTTCTCTTATCTTATTGACCACTAAAACTATTACTGTAATAATAGCATTAGGATTATATCCATACCTAGTTATTGATAAAATTATCTATTTGTAGGAAGTCTGTGGCATAGAACATTTTTGAGAAGAAGGACTCGGTTTGTTCCTATGCCATTTCCATAACCCTTTTCCAAAAATATCAGAAAACCACCCAAACAAAATAAAATAAAACACAATGGAGCAGTAACAAACCTTACCTACTACAAGGAAGAGTACAAATTTCTATCTGAACTACTTGCAATGGACCCTGTTCAACGCCTGACGCATCTCGACCGGGGGCACAGACTCAAACACCTCCCGACTAGGACGGGCCCTCCGCCGCCCCAGTCTGAAGAGCGCCAAGTCGGACTTCCCTAGCAAAGAACATTGAGAGCCGCTGAGTGTTAGTGAGTCCACTTGTCTGCATTAGATTTGCACATGCCCACTAACTTATTAGCAGCAAGGATATGCTCCTGAAGTGAATGCATTGACTCTTCTTATACCTGAATTTCAGACCAAGCATTGAGTGTCAATCTCATAAATGTTCTTTCTGTCTACTCATTTAATTTGATAGTAGTTTTATTTATTTATTAGCAAAACATGTTCTTTTGTTATAAGTATTTCAATTCAACTGCGTGGTTGGTTCCTAATTGCACTTATGATTTTATGTAGTTTTGCATATTTTTTCCTTTTATTTGATTTACTTTATAACTACTATTATTATGTTCCATTACAGAATCTTCAGTAAGGTCTATTTTTAGTAAGGAATAAATGTTGAAAATGGTATTCAATTATTAAATATAACTTACTAGTTTCCTTTAGCCTGAGTAAATTCTTTTTGTTTCAGTAACTTAGCAATTCGTACATTTGCATGAATTAATTCTGCTACTTACATGTATACCTACTTACATGTTTTCCTATTTATCTGGTACCATTCAGATACAACTGACTTACCACTATAACAATAACTCATTTATACGACTCGACTCGTCTTACTCACTCGACTCTTGTCTTGACTAGTTTTTACTCGTTTTCGTTTATTTTTTATTATTATTATTTTTAAGTGTCTTGACAATTCTCGGGACCCTGGGGGTCCCGGACCTTTAAAAGGCATACGAGGGGCCAAAGCCAACTCGCAGAGGCCCGTTAGACGCTTGCAATGAAATGAGGCACCAACCGACGATTATCCCTGTACGCACCATGCAAGTGCACCCAAGGACAACCCCCGGTTGGAGTAGGACTATTGCAGTATATGGAAACAAAGACATTGGACTATGGATTTGAGTGGCTAAAGTGGACTGGTTGCCTAGAACTATGAAAGGACTATGGCCCCTGCCGGATCAATGTTTTATAATACACGGATAAAATGGCAGGGGGTGACTTGCACACTCAATAATGGGCCCCCAAAAACGGTCGCTAGCACATAGTGTCGTAGCGGCAAGGGGGCAACATGTCCTGAGGCGCTTGCGAGGAGTGGAGAGGTATTCCACGGTTCTCAGAACAATCCCAGAGCCCGAAAGATGGTCAAGATCCCTACAAACACTTACTGGAATACTTCCTTCCTCCGAGCACGTTTGCTCTTGCGAATCTCCACTCAAGCCAGCCAATAAAGGCAAGAATGAGGTGGGAGCTCTGTTCCCGTCATTGTTCACTCCAGCCGGCCAATAAAGGCAAGCGAGAGGTGAGGAACAAGACTTCTCCCGGGAGATAGGGTCCGTGGGGTCGCTACTGCCCAACAGCTCGCCACATGCTGCCCTGCGGGTTTCTGTATCTCTCTTGGTCTGGCTCCTCATCCTAGACCTGTTCCGGCAGAGTAACTCTACAGGCACAGACCTAGAATTCGGAGCACGCAAGCCCCACCACGACGTCAACGTAGAGATACTGCGGTGGGGTTATTATTATTATTATTATTTTTTTTTTTTAACGAAAGATATTCAAAACCATTCTTCAATTTCAAACAGAACAACAAGATCACAGTATACTAGCATTAAAAAAGGTTATTATTATTATAGCGCAACCATAATGAAAATAATTAAAATTGTCTGTATTTAACAGATAATTGATGTTGTATAATTAACTACCAATGTCCGTGGTTTCTCGACCACAGCTTCGACGTGACTAAATAGGTAAGTCACCTCATAATTTTACATATGTTTGTATTTTACAATTACGCCCGAATGCCTTCAAAACACCTTGGGCTACCTGCTATTATCATCTTTGTTCGTTGTTCATACTACTTATAATAGTTTCGTTTGTACCCACCGATTCCAACAGTTTACTATTCAATCCATACCAAAATGTCCCCGCTACTATACAATTTAGGTACCCACTATTCATCCAATAGTTCATCTCTTCAAAGCACTTCGCAATGTTCATTAACAATAGTTAATTTTCCTTCTTTTTACTATCCGTGAGATATTCACGGTAAATAAACAAAGAAAATTAGTACCTAACCATAATATACAGTCATTTATTTTCGACTTGAATTGAGTTCAATAACTAACTCATCAACCGTTCGTCTACTAGAAGCCATTTCAATTTTAGCTCAACGGTTTTCACGCCAATTAAGCAAATCTAAACATTTTAGTATATATATTTTTTAGCAAGATTTTCATAATATAATGTTTGTAATTTATTCATTCGGATATTTTTGGTCTTTTGTCATCTCGATCGCGATGTTAAAAAGTTCGCCTTCAGTTGCATTAGATCCCGGGATGTTGTAGAAGACTTCTGCAATTCAGGACCACCAAAATATAAAGGAATAGTCCTATTTTTTGCCTCGATGTCTATGCCTGCCGCCTCGAGGTAAATGTTTATACTTCTTTTCTATTGTGGCCTCATCTACATCGCCACACACGAACCACGCATCACAGTGACATGACGACACGCAACCCGCATCGCGCAGCCAGAGTCCACCGCGCGTCCAGCATACACACAACGTCTCGACATCAACCGTCGGGCTGCAGCCCACCAGACACAACACCCGTCAGGTCGGAGGATCCTCCCCCCTCCATGGAGGACGCACGTAGTCGTCATGGCAAACACACCCTGTGTGCACAGGACGACACGTCGTCGTCATACTGTGCAGTACTGTGGCACTATCACGTGAGTATTCCCAGTGCGCGGCCGCCAAGCAGTATATGTAGCGGGCTATGTAGGTACGTCCGCAATTTAATGCTATACCAGTAACTCTCCGCAATTTAATGCTATGTTGGTACGTCCCCAATTTAATGCTATACCAGTAACTCTCCGCAATTTAATGCTATGTTGGTACGTCCGCAATTTAATGCTATACCAGTAACTCTCCGCAATTTAATGCTATGTTGGTATGTCCGCAACTTAATGCTATACCAGTTACTCTCCGCAATTTAATGCTATGTTGGTACGTCTGCAATTTAATGCTATACCATTTAATGCTATACCAGTTACTCTCCGCAATTTAATGCTATGATGGTACGTCCGCAATTTAATGCTATACCAGTAACTCTCCGCAATTTAATGCTATGTTGGTATGTCCCCAATTTAATGCTATACCAGTAACTCTCCGCAATTTAATGCTATGTAGTTATGTCCGCAATTAAATGCTATGTAGGTATGTCCGAAATTTAATGATATGTAGGTATGTCCGCAATTTAATGCTTTACCAGTAAATATCCAAAATTTAATGCACTTCGCAATTTAATGCTATGCTATGTAGGTATGATTTCACTCCCCTGATGTACACTCATAGAAACCAATTTAATGCTATGCTATGTAGGTATGATGTCACTCCCCTGATGTACACTTATAGAAACCAATTTAATGCTATGCTAAGTAGGTATGATGTCGCTCTCCTGATGTACACTCATAGAAACCATTTTAATGCTATGCTAAGTAGGTATGATGTCGCTCTCCTGATGTACACTCATAGAAACCAATTTAATGCTATGCTAAGTAGGTATGATGTCGCTCCCCTGATGTACACTCATAGAAACCAATTTAATGCTATGCTATGTAGGTATGATGTCGCTCTCCTGATGTACACTCATAGAAACCAATGTAATGCTATGCTATGTAGGTATGATGTCGCTCTCCTGATGTTCACTCATAGAAACCAATTTAATGCTATGCTAAGTAGGTATGATGTCGCTCTCCTGATGTACACTCATAGAAACCAATTTAATGCTATGCTATGTAGGTATGATGTCGCTCTCCTGATGTACACTCATAGAAACCAATTTAATGCTATGCTATGTAGGTATGATGTCGCTCTCCTGATGTACACTCATAGAAACCAATTTAATGCTATGCTATGTAGGTATGATGTCGCTCTCCTGATGTACACTCAGAAACCAATTTAATGCTATGCTATGTAGGTATGATGTCGCTCTCCTGATGTACACTCATAGAAACCAATTTAATGCTATGCTATGTAGGTATGATGTCGCTCTCCTGATGTACACTCATAGAAACCAATTTAATGCTATGCTATATAGATATGATGTCGCTCTCCTGATGTACACTCATAGAAACCAATATACCTAAAACGCGAACAAAAGAATACCTACGCAACTCACAGCCAAAGCCAAGTGTGTAGGTACCTAGTTACATACTCCACATCTTCCTCTACCTTTCCCCAGTCAAAACCGTTATATACAGTCATCATTAGTTGGTAACTATGATAACCGTACATACACACTTTGTTGTATAAGTAAGTAACTAATTAATACTGTGGACTAATTCATTAACTTTAGGATAGTAACTATTACCTACCAAAATTTATTAACGAAACTCGTGAGGCTCTGTGTTTCATTTTACCTATCAAAATTTCTTATACAGCTATTATAGGTAATAAATACTGAGGCTCGAACTCAAGTAGGTAGGTAACTTGTGGGCTACTCACCCACCACGGGCATAATCGAATAAAACAACATCAGATCTGTTAAGAAACCCAGCGGGTAACCTAGCTACCCACATAATAATAACTTTCATAAAGGCTTGGTAGTTTGTCATGCATGAATTTACAGCCAGTGCCTCGTGATCCGTATGTTCTATTTATTCAACGATTGTAGTCGGTTAATATTATTTGAAGTAAAGTAGTAGTGAGTAGTTAAAGTATTTTGTCCACGTATGTATTCTCTCTGTCCTTTTGTTATTACCTAATGTAAAAAGTTCTTAAAATACTCACCATTTACCTCGTCGCCACATGTAATGTTCACTATAAGGATTGTGAGGTTGATATAAGGAAAGAACAAGTAACACTAAATACACGGATATCGGCTCTAAGCCAGCACGAGCACGTCTTCCCCCAGCGGCGGTCGGGAGGCCACACCCCTCCACATCCCGCTTGACACCGCGTGTGCGCTGCTTCGAGACGACAGATTATAAATGTATAAATGTCTATACACTACACAGCCTAATATGAAAAAAAAAATCAAATATTTTTGAGTTTAGAACACAAATAAATGTTTAATTTGTTCATAAACGTTTTTTTTATTGTAATAATCATAGTTTCTGATGATATTCTAATAAACTTTATTTAAATATTCAAAAAATATAAACGCCGTAAAGACGCTTAACTCTTTGCCGAGAAAACATTCAATTCCGAATAGAGTTATCTCTGGCAATTTTTATTCCCGCACACGTGCGGGAAAATAAAAAATCGCACGCGTGTGAAATACATTGCATTGTGAACCTAATCTTAGTGCGATATGAACCAGTTTTCTAGGAAGTGTATTGAAAAACACTATTTTAACTACAATAGGTTTGTAGACCGTTTTGGTTTTTTAATAAAAAAAACATTCACAATGCGTGCAGTGATTGGACAACTACATTCAAATCGTTCCTAAAAATACCATTTCAGACACTAATCTGCATGGTTCTCATATTATTGTAGCCTGACCAAGATTATGTAAGAACTTTAAAAGAGACTGTGACCTCTGAGTTTGTTTCGGCTTTTCTTCTCAGAGTAGTCGCTTAAGAAGCGCAGAACTCATGTAGTTTTTAAACATGAATTATGTATGACGTGTGAAAGTGTTTGATAAATCATTTTACAGATAATTTATCAACAGTACAAACATGTTGTATATTTAACACAACACGATATTAAGCCGAAATATTTGACGTAGGTAGGTAACCAATAATTACACATCGATGAAGTTACACCCTCAGGGAGGTCACAGTCAATATTTAGATCAGCCGGGCAAAGCAATTTACAATCTGTGAACCCGAATATAGGGTGCTATGTATGCATGCAATTTGCATGCTCTGCCTCTGTTTGGCATAAACCGGACGCAACATATGCATGTAAGTGATGTCAGATCATATGTGTATGCCTTGATTTGAATTTGATGGGCCCTTGGTTTCTCGTGGAAGTTATGAAGGTGTTTGGGTGTTGATTGAGTAACTAACAAGAAAATGTATAGCACGTATATGCAATAAAGTTTCTTGAAGCGCTACTGCTGATAATGTATAGCACGTATATGCAATAAAGTTTCTTGAAGCGCTACTGCTGATTATGAGGTTGGGTTCCCGGGTCGGGCAAAGTGTTATTGGGTTTTTCTATCTGGAATTTTTCAGTAGCATTCGCAACCTAGAGTCTACATTTGTGAGCAGCTTATGGCAATATTCTCGCCCCCTTTTACATGAGACTTAAACATTCGTCGAGCGTAACCTGTGTTGTAAGTTTGTGAGTGTGTATGTTTGTTACTTCTTCATGCTCAAACGGCAGGACTGATTTGAATGAAATTCGGTATGTAGATAGCTTATGCCCTGGATTAACACATAGGCTACTTTTTATCCCTGTCTACGTGGGTGAAACCGCGGGGCGCAGCTAGTTAACAATAAAGCCACTGGCACATACTACTTAGCATGTGCAGTCTACAATATTGGTTATGCACGAGGGCTATTAATAATATTCTATAGCATGTCGTGGGTTTTTGTAATTATTTATTTGAAGTCTTTTTCATGTCACAATTTTCCGTCGTGAGGTTTTTAATTTTAATTTGTTTTATTTGTGGCTTTTTTAAATAAATTATTTTTAGCTAAGAACATGCTCAGGAATGACATTTATACAAAGTAAAAAACTGTTTCAAAATCGGTCTAGCTGTTTTTGAGAAAAATGGTAACAGACATACACCACCCCAAACGCATAATACCGGCTCCGTGGCTGTCGCGGGTAAAAATAATACTTTTCAGTTTTTAATATACAGTCTGAAAATAAATACACGTGGAAGTAACCGCCCGCTTCACAATATCGGGTAAGGCCTTATGAGATACGTGACGTCCGTATTACACTATTGGTGCTCCCACCCCACTTGCAGTGCGATATGACGAGAACTGGTGCTTTTACCTCTTGCTGTAACTTTGAAAACTCAGATTGTTACAATATTGTGAAACGGTCTTTATATGTTGGATATGTGAGATTAACAGTTTATTTTCTGTGGGGGGGGATGAAGGGAGGATGCTTAGATACTGAATGAAGAAAATGTAAAATTAATACTTCCCTCGACTTAACTGCTTCTTTGGTCTAGCGGGGATGAATGAATGATAGGGGGATGAATGGGATGATGGAAGATGAATGGGGTTGGGCCATCCTCAGTTTTAGCACTATGGCTGTAGGGCCAATAGTCATGGTAGAAGTATAAGATAGATGGGATAGGGCCATCATCCTATTAAAATAATCGTTCGAATTTACCAAATTTTTGAGTACTAAGTCCAATGTTCAATTGTCTTACTATAACCTCACAATGAGCATAACATTGGACTCAATTGATTGAAAGACTTCAAAGAAAGGTATGACATAAGAAAAACAAAGGCGAACGGCAGGCTTGTATGGGAATTTCGTACCGCTACTAAAATTTCGTATTTTGGGATATTTTTTGTTTTAATTGGTAGTTAATATGATAGGCTCAATCTCAGAATACCAGATTCTCAAAATACCAGATTCTCAATATAACAGATTCTCAAAATACCAGATTCGCAATATATCAGATTTCGTACAGTCGAAATCAAAATATTAATCTTAATAAGTAAGTACCCCTGGTCCTGGGGTACTGGACCTTTGGCAGGCTATGATTGTTTACGACGCGGCCGGCGACCACCCACCGCGCGGCGATGACGTAATCGGCCCAAGCAGTCCAAGTGGGTTTTTCCTAAGTGACGTGCTAGTAAGCGGCTATCTATATAAATAAAAAGAGAAGTCCTGACTGACTGACTTATCAACGCTCAGCCCAAACTCTTCAACCTAGAAAGCTGAAATTTTGCATAGAGGTTCCCTTTTTAATATAATAAGAAAGGATTTCCCGGTAGTTCGTTCCCGTGGGATATTTTCCGATATCCACGCGAGCGTAGCCGAGGGCAAAAGCTAGTTATTATTAAATCAAAAACTTTTGTGAGAACCGTTAGTTTATAATCTATCAGTATTATTCCCGTTACGAATTGGCGTTGTTTCAGACAAAAGGAATGCGATCCTTTTGGATGCGAATAACAAAATATTAAGGGGTGCCAGTCATACACATATGTAAACCTGATAGTATTCTAGTTGTAATAGACGGCTGCATCTTTACTGCTGCATGGACGAGGCATGAAACAAATACTTTTATTGCGAACATCTCGTGTGCAAATTCAAAGGACTTGAGATTGCCAGAACGCATCGTTAGTTTTTTTTTGGTTGACCACTATTTGTTTTGAATCAAATGACATCTTAACTTACTGTTTTTCACGATTTATTGTGTAAAATAAATACAGCTACACATAATTGATGTTTTATTTCTTTATTTTTAGTACCTATGTGATGTACATAATTGCCTGAAACAAATTTTGTGTTTAACTGTACTTCTGGTATATTGCGAATCTGGTATTTTGAGAATCTGTTATATTGAGAATCTGGTATTTTGAGAATCTGGTATTCTGAGATAGAGCCATATGATAGACAAGCTCTTTTTAAATTCTTAGATTTTTAGAACTTGGGACGTAAAAGTTATAACCAGTTTTATTTTTTAAGGTTATACCAATGTAGTAAAAGTAACAATCTACATTGGTATAACCTTAAAAAATAAAACTGGTTATAACTTTTACGTCCCAAGTTCTAAAAATCTAAGAATTTAAAAAGAGCTTGTCTATCATATTAACTACCAATTAAAACAAAAAATATCCCAAAATACGAAATTTTAGTAGCGGTACGAAATTCCCATACAAGCCTGCCGTTCGCCTTTGTTTTTCTTATGTCATACCTTTCTTTGAAGTCTTTCAATCAAATCAAATAATCTTTATTGCAATCCATAATGTGGTACAGGTGGTAAGTAATTAAATAAGGAGCTCGTGGCTAAGTAATAACAGCCGCACGGGTCGATCCGTCAGGTTAAGCTGCGCTTGCCGGGGTTGGTCAGTGGATGGGTGACCATCTTTACATATCGAGATTCCTCTGTGCCTCGGAAAGCACGTTAAGCCGTTGGTCCCGGCTGTTATTCGTGGATCTTTGCCAGTCGTTACGGGTCGTCAGAAGCCCGAAAGTCTGACAACCAGTCTTACCAAGGGGTATCGTATTACCCAGTTACTGGGTTGTGGAGGTCAGATAGGCAGTCGCTCCATGTAAAATATTGGTATTCAGCTGCATCCGGTTAGACTGGAAGCCGACCCCAACATAGTTGGGAAAAGGCTAGGCAGATTGATTGAGGTGGTAAGTAAATATTAATTTAGAATCAATTAGGTATGGACCTTGGACAGTATATTTTTATTGACATAGCATATGGGCTAGAAGAGTGTAGTTTAAGGTGGAAGGGCGGTGGATTTAATCTGGTTTTATGGCGCAATGAGTATTTTTTTTGTATGTCTTCCTGTGTGTTATAACTTCATAAGATACCTTTTACAGATTAGGGTTGTCATCCTTTACACACACACACACCACAACCATCATTCATCATAGATCATTGCTCCGAAACCATAGCTCATGAGTGACAACTCTCCCCATGAACAACCATACCCCTAAGAATACGTATATCCATCTATATCTTCTATCTATCTATACTACTAATAATAAATAAATAAATATTTTTGGACATTTCACACAACGCCATCTAGTCCCAAGCCAAGCAAACTAATGCTTGTATTATGGTAACGAGATGGCTGATAAACTACTTATATACATTTTTTTTTGTAAATACATACATATTATAGATAGAAAAACCGGCCAAGTGCGAGACGGACTCGCACACAAAGGGTTCCGTACCATATTATATGTTTAACAATCGCAAAGATAACTTTGTATTTCGTAATAATATTGTGAATTACAACGTTATTTTTTGCAGTTGCAGAAAATCGCCCATATTTAAACAAAATATCCTTACGAATCGCCGTTTTTAGTATTTCTTGATTAAGTACAGTATAAGGTACATTATTTATAATAGAGCTCGTACAAAAATGGTATAAAATTAACAACTTTTACGGCCCTATATTTCTTCATTTTAGAAGATAAAAAAAATAAAAATATCTTTGTACTCTACTCGACGAGTTCTACACAATAACATCCCCACACACAGGTTATTGTTTTTTTTTTTCAAAATGAATACTTTTCTGTATGGGGAAAAAAAAAAGTAAAGTTAAAATTAAAGGGGGCAGCCCCTTTAATTTTATTTTTACTTTATTTTTATTATTTTTTGTTAAAGTCGTAATAGAAATACACAATCTGTGAAAATTTCAACTCTCTACCTATTAAGGTTCATGAGATACAGCCCTGTGACAGACGGACGGACGGACGGACGGACAGCGGAGGCTTAGTAAGTTTGTACGCACAATATTGAGATACTAGCTATACTGCCCGTGGCTTTGCCCGGCGATGATGTCTGATTTCATGGGTTTTAATTTTCTTATTATTGTTTACTTTTCATCAAAATGATAAAATACTGAATACTGAGTTTCAAGTTAATCGGACTGCTTTTTAAAAATCTTCCATACAAACTTTAACATCCCTAAACACCCTTTGAGGGGTAGTTTTGAAAAACTAATATTTACAAACTTTATTACTTACATAAGCAAGTATTTATGCTAAGTTTCAAGTTCATTAACCAAAACAATAAGATTTTTCATATAAACTGTACCCCCTTTTTACTCCCACAGGGGTAGAATTTCGAAAATCGTCTGGGATGTTTCCATAACTTGGGTCAAACATTATTTACACCAATTTTCGAGTAAATCAATCCCCAATAAAATCCTCCGCTGTAAAATTTGCTACCCCTTTTCAACCCTTAGGGGTAGATTTTTGAAAAACCCTGATACTCGTTAGTTAGTCTCTATTTTTGGTCTCAAGTATAAAAACTGAGTTTTGAGTAAATCTGACCGCGTGTTAAAACTCCTCCAAACAAACTTTGACATCCACCTATCCCGTCTTCTGGGGTCGCGGGTTGTTCGAAAGAGATACCGTGGCCCTGCCATATAGGCAACTGAAGGAACACGGGTGGGTTTTAGTCAGTAAAGGTATGACACGCCCTTCCGCTCCACCAAGAGCGGGAGAAGTCATTTGATGATTTCCCTTCCACAAAAAAAGGGGGTAGTTTAGGAAAACTAAAAATGAATTATTAGATGAATATTCGTGCTAAGTTTCAAGTCTAATAACTCAAGAAATAAGATTTTTCATACTTTCATCCCCTATTTTATGTCGTTAGGGATGGAATTTTCAAAAATTCTTCGTTAATGGATGTTTACACTACATAAGGTATCTATGTGCAAAATTTCATGTCTCTAGGTCCAGTGGTTTGGACTGTGCGTTGATTATAATCAGTCAATGAGTCAGTCAGGACTTTGAATTTTTTATATATTGATTTACAAGACCACAAACTTCTGATAGGTTTTCCTGTAATCTATAGGTAAAGAACTATTTTCTGTATTTTTGTCAAAATTTTAAGCTCATTAGTTTCGGAGATAAAGGGGGGGAATGGTCAATTTTCGTCTATTTTCTTAAATAACATCAAAAATATTTATTTTAAAATTATAAAAAAAATATATTTGCGATCCTCACAGTAAGACCTTTCATTTGATATGTCACACGGTACAGTTTGCAAAACTTTTTTTTTAATTGTACTTATTTTCCCCCAAAATTCCACCCCCATATTCAAAATTCATTTATTTACGTTACATGTCCGTGTTTGGGTTACCAAAATACATATGTGTACCAAGTTTCAACTTAATCGGTTCATTAGATTCGGAGAAAATTGGCTGTGACAGACGGACAGACGGACAGACAGACAGACACGAGTGATCCTATAAGGGTTCCGTTTTTTCCTTTTGAGGTACGGAACCCTAAAAACACCCAGACTCGGAACAAATACTTGTAGGTCGTACAAATATTTGTTCCGTGCGGGAATCGAACCCGCGACATGCTGCGCAGCAGTCAATTTCTCAACCACTGCGCCAACCGTGTCATCAGATAATAAAGCTGAAGTGTTTTTTTTTTGTATGTTTGAACGCGCTAATCTCTGGAAATACCACTCGGACTTGAAAAAATCTTTTTGCATTTGAGAGCTAAATTGTTAAGAAAGGCTATAGGCTATATAACATCACTCTAGGCCTCTTAGGAGCCGAGCAAAAATATAAAAAAGTCCGAAAGAACGCTAAGCAAAAACGAACTAATATTAGCGCTGACAGGCAATACGATGCGACGGAGTGGATCTGGGCAACAAGAAATTACATGCGGACGACGTCGCAAGCAGAAGCTAGTTCATATTATAAATTGAGAAGGGACCGACCGTCTTACTGAGTATTTATCAGTTGACTGCAGCCGCGGTCTGGATTCAAGGCGACACCTTTTTAGCCCCTCAACATTTATAACTGGAGGACGAAGATGTATGGTGACTGGATCTGATAGTTACCTGAGATAAAGTATGTGTCGTTATACTTGAAGTGAAACCTGTATCAGTTATTAACGCTTTCTCCAAGTATTTTAATAGAGTTATCAGAGTTATCACAATCACACTAATATTTTTGTGAGTGTGTGTGTGTGTTTGTATATTTGTTACTTCTTCACGCTCAAATGACTGGACCTATTTAGATGAAATATGGTATGTAGATAGCTTATACCCTGGATTAACACATAGGCTACTTTTTGTCCCGGTCTAAGCGGGTGAAACCGCGGGGCGTAGCTAGTATTATTATAAAGACTGTAGAAAGATAACATGAAACGTTGACTGTTTGTGCTGTATTAATTCTTGGCAATTTCACTCTTCTTTAAAGAGGTATTTAGTTTTTAGCGCTACGCAAACCTTCAGCAAAATATGTTTGAGTCACATGTCCATTTTTTACCTTCTTAAACCAGTTTTCTATCGTTGCGTATATTACATCGCAACATGCTGCTGTTTGAAAACAATACTATCACAGCAACGATACGACGCCGACGTCCTCTTACCTACCTACTTTTTAGGGTTCCGTACCAAAATGGTAAAAAAGGAACCCTTATGGTGTGACTCAGTCTGTCTGTCACAGCTGGATATCTCAAGAACTACTAGTGCTATCAACTTGAAATTTTGAACAGTTTTAGATGACGTTTTTTTTTTTGCAACATGGGGTGAAAGGGTGTCTTAAAAATTCAAAGTGGAGCTACTAGGCCATTTGGGGTATCATATGAAAGAGCGCTGTTTGTACATTCTCAAACATATTTTTTTTTTAGGCCACACAGTGTTCGAATTTTGATGAAAAATGTAAAAAAAAATACCGTTCCCCCCCCTTATCTCCGAAGTTTGCAAAGAGAAAAATCTGAAAATATTCTATGTGATAGAAGTTTATGTAAAGATTACAGTCAAAATATAACGATGTCTCTAAATAGCACACTTTTTCAGAAATCGGAACGGAACCCTCGGTGCGCGAGTCCGACTCGCTCTTGCCCGGTTTTTTTTTTCATTCTAATGTGCAATCCAAACATTACATATTGAATCTACTTTTAATTCAGCCAAACTTTTGCTTCGTAAGTACTGTAGAGGTTTCATGCTTTAGTGGAACCTTAGCATGATGCTGGCTGACATTCTATCATTCAAACATTGAATTACTCTTGAAGAAAAGTGAACCTCGTTTTTCTTCAAGAGTTACAGACTGTTTTAGCTAGGTAATATATCATTGCTTGAAACTGTGTTTTTACAATATAATTATAACGGCGTAAACCTTTCGTCTTCCGGCCTTGCTCAGATAGGAAACGATGACCTCATCTAGTTTTTAAAAATATGATTGACGTGTAAAAGTGTTTGTACAAACCTAATTACAGAAATAAATCATTTATCATTTGCTCTACTTATTTCTGTAGTTACGAAACCCCCCAGGACCTGTGAAGTCCGGGTCTTCACAATACTTACACCTCCGTTTGACCACTTGACTCATCCAGCATAACCCCGCATCCTTGTCGCAAGCGTCTTCAGACACGAGTAATTTATCTTGGCAGCAATCAAGGGGGTAATTTTCGTGAAGACTGCGCTCCGAAACTATTTCACTAGTTTTCACTGTTTCATTATTGTAAGGGAAATGAGCTTTTTTATGTAATTTATGTTGCATAAGCCGTTGTTGTTTCAGCCTTCATAATGTTGTATGATCAGATCTTGTTCTGCTAGAACCAAAAACTCTTGTACGGCATCTTAGAGACAAAGGAAGGGTACTTAACAGTTAACAGAAGTTTTTAAATCAAACTTTTACCCAAAATTGAACTAATAATATTGGTGCTAAAACACCTGAAAGACTAAAACTAAGTGTACCTTTAATTAATTAATTGATTATTAGGTTCTTCAACAAAGAGTAGACTATTCATATTTTGTTACTAGCTGTGCCCCGCGATTTCACCCGCGTAGACCGGGATAAAAATTAGCCTATGTGTTAATTCAGGGTATAAGCTATATACATACCAAATTTTATCCAAATCGGTCCAGCCGATTGAGCGTGAAGAAGTAACAAACATACAAACACACACTCACTCACTTTCGCCTTTCTAATATAAGTGTGATTACATAACAATTTGTGCATTGCAAACTTAAGTCTTATTAATATTCTACCCCATTTGTAACTTACGTAGGTAGAGTTTGTCCACTCTGAAATGACGCGCCCCACTACCGCATTTACCTTAAAGTACTTGTACTTAGGTAGTGGGGCGCGACATTTCACAGTGGACAAGCTATACTAAAACTTCCACCATTCACCTTATTCATAAATTATAATTTCCTCACTACTTTACATCCCCAAAAAAAAAAACCTAATCAACTCTCCAACATAATCTTCCATTCAAAACACTCCGAACACAAAACAGATTGAATAAGCAACTAGACAGCCAGACAGAATTATCTTCCCTTTTTTCGTGATCCGATTTCCTGACGTTGCTTCGTTTAATGAGAACATAATGATGAAAAATATGATGCTGCAGTCTCCCTCCTGCCTGATATTAATCGGTGCGATTTTTCTGAAGGCGACTTATACCGTAGCGTCCACAGAGCACTGAATCTATACTAATATAATAATACTAATAAAATTCGTCGTATAACTTATATCACGGACTGCCTTCATAGCCAATCCGTCAGTTTCTATAAGTCTTAGGGCCTATTTTATCGCCTATATACGATTAAGTACTTGGCAGATAATTTCATACAAAATCTGTTTCATTTTTGAATTTATTCGGCAAGTAGTGGCCATTCAGACATCGTGAAATAGGCCCTTAGTGTCGTGGTTGCTAAGCCGTTGGTCCCGGCTGTCATTCGTAGATCTTTAGCAGTCGTTACGGGTCAACCAGTCTTACTTAGGGTATCGTGTTACCCAGTAATTGGGTTGTAGGGGCTAAATAGACAGTCGCTTCATGTAAAACACTATGGTATTCAGCTGCAACATAGTTGGGAAAAGGCTAGGCCAGATTGATTTTGTTGGAGTCGGCTTCCAGTCTAATCGGATACAGCTGAATACCAATAGTTTACATGGAGCGATTGCCTATCTGACCTCCACAACCCAGTAACGGGGTAAATCGATACCCTATGGTAAGACTGGTTGTCAGACTTTCGGGCTTCTGACGAGGGTGTAACGACAGTCAAAGATCCACGAATGACAGCCAGGACCAACAGCTTAACGAGCTTTCCGAGACACGGAGGAGTCGGTATGTAAAGATGGTCACTCATCCACAGACCAAACCCGGCAAGCGTAGCTTAACCTAATGGATCGACCTGTGCGGCTATTACTTCCGTGCCACGAGCGGAAGCCGGCTTCAAAATAGTTGGGAAAAGGCTAGGCAGATGATTAGTGTCGTGGTGCGATTAAACAGTGACACACTTGGTTTGTATGAAAAAAGTCACCAATTTTAAAATCATTATAAGTCGGTTAACGTCGCCTTAAAAGACTAAAAAAAAACGACGTAATAATCATAATCTGTTTACAACAATATTACAAACGCACTTTCTACGTCACAACACCACAATACACTAGGAGGCTCTAGCAGCGAAGAGGCATCTCCGCGCTCTGTGGTAGCGTCTTAGTGCTTTGTACTGTCGGAGTTCTTGCTTTAGTTTTTGATTGTATTGTTACGGGAATTGTTATGAATATGAATGTTTTTATGTGATGTCGTGTGTGTTGTGGTTTGTTTCTTTTGGGAATAAAGGCGTTTGTCCACCGCTACGTCAACGGTACGTCAACGAGAACGAGGTGACGGCGCCGAAGTAGCGATAGATTCAGGGATCCCTTTTTTTGCATGTTTTTTTGTTCTTAATGTTCTTTGGCATATCTATTTTGGTATATTTTTTTTGGCATACTTTGCCATAATGCAAAGGTTAGCGTAACTATCTAGGTCTATTTTTTTTTTCATAATTTGGAATTGCATAAATTTTAAGGCATAATATTTATTCGTCTAATAATCATGAGCCCTCATAAATATAAAAAAATCATGCAGTTAACTATCTCTTATCATTTTACAATAGGTAGTAGTCGTTAGGAGACCCATAATCAACCGTCGATTTCAAATTGTGAGACATTCTGATTTGATTAAAAAGTAAAAAAAAAAACTATTATGCAGGTCTACACTGTTAGGTACCAAAAATTCTGAAACTGCAACATTTCCGATAATAACTATGATTTCACTCAACCAAACATCAGATTTAAAACTCCGAATAAATTCATGGAAAAATCAGAATGTAACAAAATAAAGAGCATTGAAAATAAAAAGCGAATAAAGCACGGCAGCGAATTCATACAAACATTTTACATTGTAGGGACTTTGATTGCGAACCATCCCAAATAAAATGCGGGCAAAAATTCCAATACGAATTAGTTCCTAAAAATAAAACAGAATTTGACCTTAAACACTGTGCAATCAAATTATGATACTCGAATTCATCGTTTTATTTCATTCAATTGGACGTGTTGTCGATAAAATAAACATTGGAATGTATTTTTTGTTTGCTTTTAAGGCTCATGGGGTGGATAGAATAACAATAAGTAGTGAAACTTTACCAACCCTTCAATACACTACTCAATGTTACCAGACATCATGAAATCTTACTAGTGAAAAACACAAGTTACTTTGAAATGTATTATGGCAAACTGAAAAGATTTAAATAAAATTGGGATTGAAAAGAAAATTATGAGAGGTCTTTTTTTTCAGAATAAAGAGAAAGCTTTCAAATACAAATACAAAATCTTTATTGCAACAACAAGTATTTACATTTCATGTGCAAGCCCTGCCGGTCGATTCTGTAAAAATCTCACCGTGAAAACTTAGGTGAAGTGAGTTTGTTTTTGCTAGGAATTGACACTATTGACAGCTCACTCCACGCTCACTTCACCTAAGTTTTCACGGTGAGATGGTTACAGAATCGCACTGCTGTTTCCCAAACTAGCGTGAGCTGTATGTTGGGAATCAGATCCTTCCAGATAAATATGTCGAGCTAAAGTGTTACAATCATAACTTATAATAATTTATCTATTAATTAAGTTTATAACCAAAAGTTTACAATCTGCGAACAAAAATAGTGTGTGTGTGTGTGTGTGTGTGTGTGTGTGTGTGTGTGTGTGTGGGTGAGTGTGTGTGTGTGCATGTGCATGTTTGTGGGTTTCGGAGTGCGTGTGTGTATGTGGCAATGTGAGAGTGGGTTTTGTGTTTTACTGCTTTATTTTTATTTTAAAATTAGGAATAGATTTTCTATTTCGTCGTAATTTAATGGTTTCAGCCATAATTTTATTTTATTTTTAAACTGATAGTTACAAATACACATTTCAGCTGGATTGAATGTTATACTAATATATGTTGTGTAATTAATATTTTTGCACAAACGACAATCCAGGCAAATCACTGACCATTCCAAGGTTGCATGGAAGAGATCGCAGAAAGCCGCCCATTGTATATTTTGTAGTTTGTTTTTTTTTTGGTTGTATAGGTAATAAAGTATCAATCTGCCTAGCCTTTTCCCAACTATGTTGGGGTCAAAATCAAAATCAAAATTGCTTTTTTTTATTTCACATATACCTACATGGGCACTTATGAAATGTCAGAAGCTAGGTGCACGGTTTCAAATTGGTCCACTCAGAAAAAAAACAGCCAACAAAGTCACAATAAAAGCTTTGTTGGAAATTTCTTGTCGCAGTAACTAAACGTATTGCCACCACCACAAAAGTAACTTGTTCGCATTAGCAACTTTTTTATTGTTCGACGTTTATTGATCTAGGAACAATTTTAACTTTGTCTCCTCATCAAAATTAAAAAAAAAATTGCTACAGTGACAATGAAACATTGTAGATGTATTAAAGTATAAATTTTTAGTATGAAACGCTGTTTTCTTAACAAATTAACTATAGCTGTAGTGTTCAAATACCTTTTGTCAAGTGAACAACGCAATCATTTAGCAAGAAAAAGTTGTCAAGATGGCAACGTTACGTTTAATGTGGTAACAATGGAAAGCGCGCGCGGGGAACGCGGGGAAGGGAGTGGGCACAGCACTGCGCGGCCGCCGGGCGGTGGCCGGCCATTTCTTTTGTTGCGTCGGCGTCGCGGGCGTGTCGTGCGGATTTTTTAGGAATATTGTAGTGTGATGGAGTAGACTAGTTATCGCCAACAGTGTATTATTTAAAACCACGCGGTAAGCCAACAATTTTGACTGTTTGTGTGCATGGTTGTGTTGTGGTCAGTGGCACAGAAAACTTGTGAAACGCTAAGTTGTGGTGCAAAAGTTCGTTATTCTCTCCCCACTGTCGTGGTAAATTCCTGGAGCTGGAGACGCTGAGCGCCCCTTGCGAGCGCATCTTTGCGTCGAGCGGGCGCCGCGCGAACCTGGACCACTGGGTACGTGGCGCTGGCTGGCGCCATGATGCACGCCGAGCACCCGCGCACGCCACGCGCCGTCCTGCACATGGAGAACTACCACCGGTTGCACGCCCGCCTTGCTATCGGCGCTGCGCGTGCTACTGGAGGCGCTGCGGCGCGAGTGCCGGGCGCGCGACTCGGACGCGCTGCGCGCCTACGTCACGCAAAACTTCGGCCGCTCGCTCCAGAAGGTCACGTTGTTCTTCGAGGACGTGCGTATCGGAGGCGGTGGTGCAGGGCGTGCGTGAGTACGAGGTGTGCTACCGCGCTGGCTTCAGCAAGCACGAGCTGCGCCGCGTGCTAGCCATGTACCCCGCGCAGGAAGTGTGCAAGTTGTAAATCGATGTATTCTAACTTTGATAGATATTTACTGAATGTTGATTTATATTTTTCGGCGTACTTGGATTGTTATTTTTATATTCCTTTTTCTTTTATGTTGATATTCTGCTGACTAAAACACTAGATTTGACTATAACACATAGCTGATTTAATTGATTCGAATCCTGTTATTTGAAGCGAGTTTTCAATAACTTAATTTGTTAATTATAAGTTATTTTATAAAACTTTACATGTACAGTCAGCTTCACGACACAGTCAGGATCACATCGTGAAGCTGACTGTACACAAACATAACAATGGCGCTCAATCTTGGATAATAATAAGATTATGTGTACTATTAACTTATTAAAGTTTGCTCAGTTAAAGTTAAAGGCCATTCCAAAGTTCCCCACGGTAAAGTAGGATTTTAAAAATATTTTTAATTTTTTGACTATTTTTATTTTTTTGTTGTTTTTTTTGTTAAAGCAGTGTAAATATTTTTACTTTTAAGAATCTATGTACAACTATCTATACTCCATTTATTTATGAGAAATTTTTATGAGGTACCAATTAAATGTTTAAAAATTATTATGGTTTTTTTTTAATGTAAATTACACTTATTTCATTTTGGTACCCTAGCAAAGATAGTTAGTCTCTCTCAATTTGTTGTTGCTTAGGTATAGTCTAGCGATAATTAAGGCGCATGTGACTCTTGAAAATGAACTAATTTTTATGTAACCAAATTTGAAATGTGAAAAAATAACAGCTATTTCAAAAAGACTGACTACATATCTACCAAATCAATGAAACAGCTGCTTTTTTTTTAACAAAATCAGATTTGATTCCATTTAGTAAAATTAGTTCATTTTCAAGAGTCACATGCTCCTTAATTATCGCTAGACTATACCTAAGCAACAAAATTTGAGAGAGACAAACTATCTTTGTTAGGCTAGCAAAGACAGACTTTGTTAGAGCAACAAAGTGACAGTTAACACTATGACAAAGCTACTTTGCTGTAAAAGCAAAATAAGAGCAGTTAATTTGGCAAAATAAAGTTGTTAAATTAACAACACATAATGTTACTACAACAAAGTAACAGTTAATGTCATTAGTTCCACTGACAATGTTACATTGTTGTAGTATCAAGGCATGCTGTTATTAAAAACGTTGTTGTGCAGACAACTTACCGCGTAACAATAAAAACGTTGTCTTACTGACTATGCTCTATGGTGGGCTCCCTACTAACAAAGTTTTTTTGTCCCCCCAACAATATTTTTTTCTCAGTTCGTTTCTTATAGAGAAGAGCCGGTAAGAAACTCCATACCATATTTGGTCGGCTTCCAGTCTAACCGGATGCAGCAGATCGATAGTCGTTATGGGTCGTCAGAAGCTCGAAAATCTGACAACGTCTTACCATAGGGTATCGTATTACTCAGTTACTGGGTTGGGGAGGTCAGATAGGCAGTCGCTCCATGTAAAATACTGGCATTCAGCTGCATCCGGTTAGACTTGAACCCAACTCCAACATAGTTGGGAAAAGGCTAGGGAGATGATGATTCGATTTTTAGTAGGAGTTGATAGACCATGAAGTCCCGATTTTCAATTGTCGTTATTCAAGGAACCACACATTTTAACCCCTCACATGTCTGAGTTTGGGCTATTTTTAGTCCCAAAAACTGCAGCGGTGGGGCGGGTTGGGGATTAGTTGCGAACCCTACAGTACTGATGAGGATATGTTTTCCATCGGGTGATGTTTTTTTACGTTTATATATATGTGATATAAGCTTATATACCTACTATGTAAAGTTTTGTCCTTATGCACACATCGAGTGCATTTGACACGCGGGGGGGGGGGGGGGAAGGGGGGTTAGTTGCGAACTCCATAGGTGCACAACTACTGATGATGATTGGTTTTCCATCGGATGATGTTTTTTTACGTTTATATGCGATTTAAGCTTATATACTACTATGTAAACGTTTTTTCTTATGCACACATGGGGTGCATTCGACACTTGAGGGGTTAATACAAAGCCTGTTCCCACAAATCCATTAGCAATGCGTTAGTTTCTAAACGAAACATCCAACAAGGTTCTTTGTATTTTTATTATTATGAGAGCCAAGCTTAACTGGGCGGGTCACTAATTGAAGTGCAATGGGAATGCACAATTTTATTTCATAATTAATCTTTGGAGCGTGCGCATTGAGAATTTGTTTCTTAGACAGGAGAGGGTGCGGTCACAATTTATTGGTTCCGTTGTTAGAATGGTAAAGGTTATTAACGATTATTTTTTGGTTAATTAAGTTGTCTTCTTTACAAATCAATCTACCTAGCCTTTTCCCAACTTTGTTGGGGTCGGTTGCCAGTCTAACCGGATGCAGCTGAATACCAGTATTTTACATGGAGTGACTACCTATCTGACCTCCACAACCCAGTTACTGGGTAATACGATACCCCTTGGTAAGACTGGTTGTCAGACTTTCGGGCTTCTGACGACCCGTAACGACTGTCAAAGATCCACGAATAACAGCCGGGACCAACGGCTTAACGTGCTTTCCGAGGCACGGAGGAATCTCGCTATGTAAAGATGGGCACCCATCCACTGACCAACCCCGGCAAGCGTAGCTTAACCTGACGGATCGACCCGTGCGGCTGTTATTACTTAGCCACGAGCTCCTCGTTTGTTGTGTTCTTTACAGAACCTTCATAAATACACTATAGTTTTTGGTATTTAATTGCAGTTGAAACTGCTGTTCAATTTCGTGTAATCATTCTAGATACCTACTACGGCAAAGCTCATGTCAGTGGTCACAATTTGACATTGACAACCTTTATCTACTTCTTTATCTTAATCTGCCAAGCCTTTTTCCAACTATGTTGGGGTACCGGCTACCAGTCTAATCGGTTTCAGATGAATACTATTAGTATTTTGACAACTCCTTTATGTCGTACCTGTAAGGATGATTTTCGTAGAGCAAAGGGTACCACTGATATGCAGTAGACTATTAACATTATTTTGATTACAACTTGCATCCGCACTTAAAATTTTGATGAAGGTGGTAATTTTTCATGGATTTCATCCTCTCTTCTTCGTTTTTCCCTCAATGCTGAGGATTGCAACTACATACGACGCGTCTCCAAGTTAAGCGGTCTTCTGCGGTGTGGACCGTTCGGTAAATGCTGGCGTTCGGTAGATGAAAAAAAATTTAAGCACGGCTCAGTCGTATTTTAGTATTTCATCGAATGCCAAGGTTCTTCCAGAAATCTCCTAGACTTGTCATTGCATTTTAGCCATACCAATACGACGGCGGATTGCCTCAAGGCAGCTACCCTCATTCGTGACCATTTGTTTGTTGACCATCGTGACATTCGTCCAAGATACACAACTCGCTGACTTTCTCATAGCCGTCGAGTAAATTTGAGCTCGGAAGAAGATGAGCACGGTCTACCATCACTAGTTTGGTCTTAGTATGGTTATTGTGAGTAGGTATTCTAGAAACCACTTGACTTTGTCTAAACAAAAATCCTTTCCAAATTACCCGACCACAAAGCCATCCAACTTAAACCTTTTTTTATCGAGATTCTCATTAGTTAAAAATAAAAATAAAATAAATATAAAACAGTGAGACGTTTTTAACAAGCACAGCAATAAAGGCTCGCTGCAACTCGCCTCAAATAAATCGTGGCAGAGCCCGTAGGTGTCTGCCACTTAAACTGACCGCAATTACAATGTAGCACACATTCGACATTGTGAGCACTTTGCAGTAATGAGAATGTTTTAGTAGAATGGCTTTGTGGAGTTATAAAACTTTCGTGGCTTATTGTATTGAAATACGGTGAATATAGCAACTATGTTGCGTTTGACGGATAGTAGCGTCCTGTTTTACGCTTTGGGTACGGAACTTTAAAAAACTTTTTTACAAAAACAAAAACCGACTTCCAAAAAAAACACTACAAAGTGAAAAATAACTTTTATTTCGGAAGTCGGTGTCTTTGGATCTGTATTTTAGTTTTTTGCCACCGACTTCCGAAATTAAAGTTATTTTTCACTTTGTAGTGTTTTTTTTGGAAGTCGTTTTTTGTTTTTGTAAAAAAGTTTTTATTTTTCACTTTTTAGTGGTTCAGTTTGTAATTTATCTAAGTTACAATAACCCAATGTCAGCTGCTCATCACGTTTTACAAAATGTTGCTTTTCCCGATGCAGGGCCGTTAATTTTTGAGGAGTTCTCCTAGTAAGAACCAGGAGAAATGGAGCTCATGGTGAAGTCACCATTACCATTATTTTGACGAGCATAAACCATATTAAAGTAATCGAATCGCAACCTGTTATATACTTAGATATAATTGAGTATTTCCGATGGCCCTCTGTGGTCTTCATCATCAGTTCCAGCTCACCGAATGGTACTTTCCGAGAGCAAATGCACGAGTTACTATAAAAAAAACCGAAATCGATATAGGTATGCCCATAAAATTTGAGGGTTTCCCTCGATTTCCATGGGATCCCATCATCAGATCCTGACTTGATTATCATGGGACCACTTGGGACGTATACACTTTCGAACAAAAAAAGAAAACTCCCAATCGGTCTAGCCATTTTCGAGTAATCGGGGAACATACATAAAAAAAAAAGAAAAAAAAAGAAAAAAAAAAAAAAAAAGGTTCCGACGAATTGAGAACCTCCTCCTTTTGGAAGTCGGTTAAAAAGAAATATTATTAAATTATTATTATTTATTGTAGCAATAATGGTGGTCCAGTGGTAATGGACCCAATTTGCGAGTTTTAGGTCGTGGGTTGGAACCCAGGCAGGCGCTTTACTTTGTGTAATTTATTTCATCACCACTACTCTCAAAACAGTGAAGGAAAACATCGTCGAAACTCAATGTCTCGGTGTCTGGATGTCTTAAAACCAAAAATTCGAAGACATGGGACATCTACCATCTAATCTTTTTTTACCTTCGAATCTTTTTTTTTTCTTGTATGGGAAATCATCTAATGACTTTTCCCGCTCGGGGCGGAGCGGGACGGCGGCGTGTCAGACTTTTACTGACTAAACCCACCCGTGTTCCTTCAGATGCCTGTGCCAGGGCCACGGTATCTCTTTCGAACAGCCCGCGACCCCGGCGGCATCGGAGTTCGAACCTACGACCTACAACTCGTGAGTCGCGGCCGTTACCATACGGCCGCCACTGCTCTAAAGAAAAATTACCTTTCGAAAACGAACACCAAACTTATGTCAACTTGTTACACTACGGTGTAACAGTCAGCCACTTTTAGACTATTTTACAGCATCGCCTAGACAAATTTTGCAGTGAGATAAGAAAGAAACAGGACAAAAGGGGCATTACTGCGGCTTGTGGCTCTTAATGTGGATTATGGGAGAACGAATGACGGGGTCGAAACCACCCCGCTTAGTTTTACGCCGCGATAATCGAGATTAAACGAATTTCGTGGCTCCGGCTACGGTGTGACTGAGATTTTACAGTTTTACGGTGCGGAGCCGGGCTGATTATATTTATGCTGTGTTTTCTTTTGGAGTTTTTGAAATTGTTACCTAAGATTTTCGTGGCTCGGTTTGGAAACTTTTTAACACTTTCAGCTGAGCATCTGGGTATTCAAATGTTTATTGCGCAGCACACTATTTTCTCATACAAAATATATGACGATTAGTGACGTTCTGGTTTTTCATACAAGCAAAGATAATATGAAATGTGACACAACCGTTACTACACCTCGACGTTGCGAATGTACGCGTAATTATAATTTATGTGTGTGAGTACACTTAAAAAGTGTACAACAAAACTAACGTGGAGTGGCGCTAGCAGTCCGAAAATTTAAAGTGATACGGCGCGATGACGTAGCTTGAAGGAATTGGTATAGGCCGTAGCCGTTCATACACGTTCTTTAAAGAAAGACATATTTTTTGCTGACGTGATTAAACGTTGTGTCAAATAGCGTTTATCAAATTTTATGTATTATAACGTCGCTCCGCTCAAAGTGTTAAACATAGGTTTCACCATCTGTCTAGCCTTTCCCAAATATGTTGGAGTTGGCTTCCAGTCCAACCGGATGCAGCTGAATACCAATATTTTACTTGGAGCGACCACCTACATGCCCTCCATAACCCAGTAACTTGGTAATATGATAGCCCTTGGTAAGACAGGTTGTCAGACTTTTGGGCATCTGACGAACCGTAACGACGACTGTCAAAGTTCCACTAATGACAGCCGGGACCAAATGTTAACGTGCTTTCCGAGGCACGCAGGAGTCTCCGTATGTAAAGATGGTCACCCATCCACGGATCAACCCCGGCTGATGGATCGACCCGTGCGGTTGGCTATTTGGACATCTTGAAATAGGGCCTTAATGTTAAACATCTGTCAGACGCGTACCCTGATAACTTTAACTAAGCTAATAAATACGCCGCGCTGGTACAATACATTTTGCAGTAACCTTTGAACACATACCCTTACTTTAAATACTATTATGGTGCAAACCAGCCTTAGGCTTTTTTGACGAGTTATTTCCACTCTACCCCAACAAAACAACCGTCAAATTGACACTCAAAACCAATTTTGTACAAAAAAACATATAAAAGTAGGTTCACGTGTTAACAGAAAAAAGAAAATACTCAAAAAGAAAAACCTAAGCAGGTGTGGGATTACGTCACAGCAATGTTTTCCACTTGATATGAATAGTGTGGGATTGGTTCGGCCCGTCGGCCCGTCGGCCTCGGCCTGTCTTGAGGCCCGGGCCAACGGCGCGGAAACGTAGCCGGGACATGTGTACGGATTCCCATTCAGATGGGAATGGGAATAAACAAGGTGGAAATGAGAGACGTTTTTTATTGAGAGAATATTTTGTGTTTTGTTTTTTGAAATTGTGTGGGCGCTTATTTGAGGTACCTATATTAGGTTGTATTGGTAATTCGATCGATTTCATGTTATAAAGTTAAGCTCGCATTAACATTTTTTATGCTGTAAAATAATTTAGGGTACAAGAACACGTTGTTGTTATCGTGAGTTTTTTTTTAGAACAATTTAGTATCGGTTTATGTAGTCAAACTTTTGGATGTAGTTTCAAAACGCATTTTATACTAATGAATAAGTTAACAATTAGCACAAAAGAACTAGTAGGTAAGCATGTAGCATATACTCATAGGTAGGTACTTTCAGTGACTGAACTAACCAACCCAAAAGGCTCACCACCCATCAATAACCACTAACCACGTCACTACAGACACACGCACTAGCACACAATACCGATGCAATTATTAGAGGATTACAACGACACGTGCACAAAGCGCCGAAACAATTAATATGGACAAGGTAAGTACACAAAATAGATGGGTACAGAAGGCCGGCTCCATACAAACTGCGAAAAAGCAAGCTGACTCGCAATTGCTATTTCTTTGACATAGTTTGAGATCGCTTGAGGCCAATCGAGTCTAATTTCGGTCGCGTAAAATGAGACGCGTAAAAAATAATCAATCTGCCTTGCCTATTCCCAACTCTGTTGAGTTAGGCTCCCAGTTTAACTAGATGAACACCAGTATTTTATAAAGATCGACGCTATTCTGACTTCCATAACCCATTTACTAGGTTACACGATACGCCTTGGTAAGACTGATTGTCCGAGTTTTGGGCATCTGACTACCCGTAACGACTAAGATCTACAAAAGACAACCGGGACCAACGGCTTAACGTGCTTTCCGAGGCACGGAGGAGTACTTTCGATATGTAACGGATTGTCACCCATCCACGAATCGGCTGAGTTAAGCAAAGCTTAACATTCAATCCACCCGTGCGGCTGTTATTATTTTTTATTTTATTATTAGCCACAAGCCCCTAAAATGAGTCGCGTAAATTTTCCGAGGCATGGAGAGGTCTCGATAGTTAGCGGATGGTCACCCATCCACGAATCGGCTGCGTCAAGCGAAGCTTAACATTCAATCCACCCGTGCGGCTGTTATTATTTTTAATTTTATCATTAGCCACCAACAAGCCCCTAAAATGAGTCGCGTATATTGTGTAAAAATTAAGTTCAACAGACACACAACTCATTTTTGCGTCGTTGTGTGGCGCAAACCGTATTTTGATATGAATTGGAATGTAGCGTCAATAACGCGACTCAAAAAACGTGACTCACATCTTATAAAATCTCGTTTGGCCTCTCCTTACGTATATTATTTATTTTTATTGTATTTATTTGGCTCACCAACAATTGAATACACTGATACAAAGATATGTGATACATCCAATATACTTATAGACTAGTGTACAAATTTACTATAGGTAAGCACAGCATAATATGCATTACTTGTTTGATTTGCGACCTTCTGTACGAATTTATTTTGTGGTGACAGCCATAGACGCCAGGGCAACCGATCATGCAGGTGACAGGAAATCAATGGACAACTCATAATGATGCGCGCTGCACGTTAATTAAACGTGGACGATAACTGGTGAACTTACCTTACGAACAGCGGACGTTTTTAATTATCATTTTCATATTCGACGTCAAATAAACGTTTTGGTAGTTGTGAATTTCAATGCTTTTTCCGGGTGAAATTTAATTTTACTTTGACCACTGCAGCCTAAGTGGAAAGTTAAAAAAGGCTGGAATGAAAAAAGAAACGGGAATATAATGTGTAATATAAATAACATTAAAAGTGGGATAGTTTAGAGTCTTCAGTGATCCTAAATAATATGAAACTCATACTTTATAGCAAAAAAAAAAAAAGTAAATAAAAATAAATAAAAACTTTATTGTGCAAGAATTAAGCATTCAATATTTCCAGCAAAACAATAATGTCTCGTAACCCTTTAAACATCGATTGACACCCCGGTCTTTACTGTGCCCAGGTGTTCAGATAACAATAAAAAATCTATTGTGTCTGCTAATTGGCGTGCGACGGGTTAAAACACTGCAATGATAGACAAATACCCGTTTTCAATAACACTAGGAAACACCTAAACGAAGGCCTAAATATTAGATTTAATTTTGGATTTTCAACTCTATGCGCTGAAACGAGCGTTGATAATAGGACATTTAGGAATTCATTTAAGTGGAACCTAATTTTAGTGCCAAGCAACGGGCAAAAGTTTATACTTAAAACAAATAAATTCCTTTAATCACATCTTAAAACAACATCTCAAGTTTCACAACAAAATAAAATGCACAGACGAATAAATTCAATCGCTGAGCAATTATAGAAATGTCAACAAAAGGTCAGAGTTTACAGTAAGTACCTATATTTATTTTTACAATCGTTAGCTGATATCGAGAACTGATATTTTCTTGTAGAATTGTAGTAAGTGAATCGTTCAGTCGAAGGAAATAATGAAATGTTAGAAATATTATAACCAGTAGTTTGATAAATAGTTACTACCAATGGACTACGGTATGTATATCTTAACAATATGATGAAGAATTTGTTAATTTCGCCTTTAATTTTAATATTCTACACCGGCCATGGTAGCATTTATGTAAAGCAGTTTAATATTAGGCCACCATATTATATTTGTACCATTTACTCAGAAATAAATTGGTTGATCCGTGGATGAGTTTCCTTGAGACATACTAAATGATTATTATAGACAGTAACGACTTCAAGATCTATTTAAAGTGGCTGTTCTGAAGTAAGGGTATACCCTTTCCTTACACATAATTTGTTTACCATTCTAAGACACTACACATAAGTCAAAGTGCAACCAACTATTCTACGTTCAGAGAAAGATTCCTAGAATATTCCTCAAAGTCATTCTCAGCGACTTCCATTCTAGAATGTATAGTAAGGTGGGTAGATAACAAGCCGTCTACTTCCACGTGAATGCACACACTAACTACATCTAAACGCCTCGCTGTGCCTGCTTGTAGTACCTACAATACACATCGACGCAACGTCGTTATAACTTCCAAGAATATCTGAGTTCTGAGACGTTCTTATAATATGCTGTACTATAGAATGTTTGTTGTATATGATGCTGCACTATCTTTGATGATAGGTAGAGAAGTTTTCATTTGTAAAGAAATAAAAATGCAGTCAGGAGGCACTTATATTCCTGTACATTTTTTTTTATGAATGTCGTCGTATGGTTATGAACTTCGTTAGTTTATAATGTATCTCGCTAGATTATAAACTATCAAAAAATTGTGGACTGCAACAAAGCATTTACAATTTAACGTATCATTTCTCGATAGTTTATAATCTATCCATGGCAAACCTCAAATTATGAACTACTAACAAACTTGCATGCGACGAACGCACCTTGCGCTACTACTAAATAACCAAGTAACTGCGACCAACTTAGAAAAAGCGCTCGCCAGACGCCTGCAGCGGCACCGCTCGCTTCACTTGATCGGCTTGCGTGCGGACCAACCGCACAGTTATAACCTAACCCATTTGGTCGGGGTGCCTTGATTTTGTTACTGTGATCAATTCAGCTACCGCCAAGACTCAAGAATCAAAAACGATTCAAAATTTTACGAATGATAAAATCTGACAGATTATGAACCCTATCGGTAAGTGCAAGTTCGTTCACAATTTGACGGTTTGACAAGGATAGATTATAAACTATCGAAAAATTAATACGAATAAAAAATAAACATAAGTATGTATATTGTAAGCAGTATGGTTCACAATTTATCGCCAGTTTGCAATCTTGCGAGATAGGTTATAAACTTACTAACGGTGTTCAATACCGTTTTTATTATCTAAATACTTACAGTACGATACAACTTAGATGTAGCATCGGCAAAATTCGTAAAACCGATCACGATCCAAATTGAGTGCGCCTTCCACATCACCAATCTTTATTACTGCTTTAGGCGAAAATGATATTTACGCATACGCAATAACTTACTCAATACTCACTTAACTTAACTTGTAAAGTCATTATAACCAAATAAATTCATAAAATAGAAATGAATGAAGGCTAATTTTCAAATGCTACATCTAAGTTGCATGCTACTCCGAAATCCACGCACACCTAAATATGACCACTATAAAGGAGGAAATTCGGGCCTCATGAAATCAATGTCAAAAGCGGCTGGAAAAGCATCCGATCGTACTTGCGGCGAGTCTAACTACGCGCAGCTATCCAAAATGTCTTAAGAGAAAAGACATACTCGAGCGAAAATTACCGATTGTTATCGTGTAAATACCTATAAACAGTAGCTTTCCTCACTGGAGGATGCACTGGACCTGCGTAAACCTCACAAACTACCTGCTTATAGTGGACAACTGATTGCAGATTAGCTCAAAAAAAAAACATCTAAATTGTGTCGTACTGCCTTCTTTGTGGTAAATAAGATGACCGTCTGATTTGTGTCATCTTTCTAATATTAGGCATTTTTTTTTCACAAAATAGTAAAAGAAATAAAATCTATTCAAACTACATGCATCTATTATAAGTCTTCTTAAAAACTTTCCTTTAAGTTACAAAACTTCGTTCATGCGGCCTTATTGTGAATCACTGTCTGCCGTACCCTTTCAACTATTGTCGAAAGATATCAATCATGCCCCGAATAATATGAAGCCTTCCAAGACATAGTGCACACTACTGCAAGATATTTAACGCTACCGTCAATACAACACGGAGATAATTGATTTCAGATTCCAATTAGTACCGATCGAAACACAGACTAATAATTCTATACATATTTGTTTGTCATATTAACGCGCCTTTGAATTATTTGCGTCTGTGACTTTGTTGAACTCGCCTGGATATTGTTTTATTTGATAAAGAGAAGTGTATTTTGAGAAGTTTATTTTGAGTTCTAAAATAATAATTCTTGTTTAGAAAACAAACTGGGTAGTAATGGATTTATTTCATTAATGAACGGGTAGAATTCGAACCCATCAATATTTTCTTGATCGCAGTTAGAAGCGATGATAATATTATTTTTAGCTCAGTGCTCATTGTAATAACTTCAATAATTCCCAGTTATTCTGTGCCACTAAAAATGCCGTAGTCGAATAAAAAAAAACGGGCAAATGCGTGTCGGACTACGCTTAATGAAGGGTTCCGTAGTTAAGATGAATTTATTCCAAAAATAAACTGAACATTGTAATTGAAAAACATGTTCTCCCATACATCGGTCAATTCCCCGGAAAGTTAATGTAAGTTTGTAATCTCAAAAAAATATTTATGATGTGATAAAACTACAAACTAACGATTTTCGAACTTTTTCCTTTACTTGTGCTGCGAGACCTTACTTCTTACCAAATTGCATAATTCTAGGTCAACGGAAAGTTAAATTTTGAAGTTTGGTTTTGATTTATTTGCTAGTCGCATAAATGGAGGCATTTTTTTATTGCGTTGACTTAGAAGCGTGATTTTTTTAGAGCTCTAAGGGACCGTAGACTTATGTATTTGATATTAATTTCAAGTTTCCGTGTTCCTCAAAAAAAAAGGTCTTGACAGACCGATCCTATAAGACCAATAGAACCTATAGATCCAATACACCGATTACGTCAAAAACACTTCACTACATCGTAAAATCATAAATTCCAACGGCAATAAATTCATACCTTGCCTAGGTACTGGCGAACTGATAACAGTTGCTATCTCGTGCAGGTCAGGCCGGAATTAGGTCACCAGGCCATTCATACGACACGGATTACCGGGCTTTCAACGTTCATACAATACTGTGACGCTTCAAATGCATTAATCGATTCGGAGATGAAGGGATTGCGGTGTACAGTAGTACCCAACTAATAAGGCGCGTCGTGAATCTTCATTCGCACAGAAAAGAAAGTATGGCCCCGAAGATTAACGAGAATGCTTAAAACTTACAATCAACCTTAGATCACTACTATAAGGTTCATAATACACTGCAGCTGTTAGTTCCGTCTCACTCGCAAGTATGGCGGCTGTCAAGCGGCGCGCGCTAACATGGCGGCAGCTACCGACCAATAGCGGTACAGGAAAAAGCGTGGAGCGTGCCGATTGGTCAATAGCATTTCCTGCGCTTTGAAAATTCATCTTCTGCGCAGGTACATCGATAAGCCATATTAGTTGGGTACTACTGTACTTGGAGGTATAGCTTCGATTATAACCTTGAAAGGAAACTATATGATATCGAATTTTGGTTTGAGTTTGTTTCTAGGAAAATCTCGAAAATTTTCTCCTCTCGTATCGTTATAAATTTTGTGGGAATAGCATAAGGTCTAGTAAAAAAAGTAAGTAGGTGTTGTTGTTGCTACAAGCTAGGCAGATTACCCACAGTACAATGCGTTTCAACTAAGAATAGGAATGACCTTGCGCCATATTGTGAAGATTTAGCAAAACTGCGCCTTGTTTACATATTTGCAAAGTCAGTGACATATTTTAACAAAAACATGTTCCAAAAACAGAACTTTAATGGGTAAGGATAACACTACAAAACTTTGCAAGCCGTATATTTCAAGTTTCAGTTCGAGGTTATTGACGTTCCTATTCTTAGTTGAATCGCATTGTACACCGGAAAACATTGTCGATTTTTTTAAATGCAATGCCACATACACGCGATGCCGCTATGTCAGACTTACCTTATTCATAGGAGACGAATTGTTGATGATAACCTTCCAATATAGGTACAGTCAGCAAAAGCAAAAGTCGATTAACACTTCAGTTTTATAAATCTTAATTATTGAGAAAAATACTTCATTAAAATCGGAACTGATGTAAATTTTAAAGAAAATTAACTCTTATCTAATAAATGAAATGCTAAAAAGCAGGTTGTCGTATAATTTTTTGTTAATTTAGATGAAGAAAAAAAGTTGCAGTGTTAACCGACTTCTGTTGCTGACCGTACATACATATACAGGGTGATTTTTTAATGACCAGCCAAATTTTCACAGGGTGTTCTACCCATGAATATGAACAACTTTCACTATGGGACCAACTTTGAAATCGCAAAAAATATATCAGCTGTTTCATACATTTTGATCGAGTAGGTATTGAACTTTTGTAGGAAACCGCTGGTTTTTTTTTCGTGATTTCAAAGTTGGTCCCATAGTGAAAGTTGTTCATATTCATGGGTAGAACACCCTGTGAAAATTTGGCTGGTCATTAAAAAATCACCCTGTATATACTGATTTTACATAATACATAATTGGCGAAATGTGGGAGTACTAAGGTACACCTCTGCTCAACCCTTCAGGGAAACAAGCGTGATTATATGTCATGTTATATATAGATACTGGTTTACCAAGCTTACAAAGTGTGAGCTACAGTTTAAGCCTAGTCGTCGATGCATATGACACGGCCGTCACGTGCCGGCTTTTGGTGGAAGCGGGAATAGGGATGATGCCTGGGCAAAAAAAATAAATTCTATTTAGTCCGTCAGTCAGATAATAAAAAAATATTAGACACGTATTTTTTGCTTTATCATATTAATAAAAAATATTAGACACGTATTTTTTGCTTTATCATATTAATAAAAAATATTAGACACGTATTTTTTGCTTTATCATATTAATAAAAAATATTAGACACGCATTTTTTGCTTTATCATATTAATAAAAAATATTAGACACGTATTTTTTGCTTAGTGACTTAAAATTGGGTGGGGGCTCGCTACGTCACTTCTACGTATAAAATCTAGCTAAAATATTTTGATGACGTAAAAATAATAGGTTTTCAATATTTTTTAATAATAATGGACCACAAAAAAAAAATAGTTATCATCTCAAATCGACTTCCCTACAGTACTGCAGTGCGATTCTGTAACCATCTCACCGTGAAAACTTAGGTGAAACGAGCGTGGAGTGATCTGTCAATAGTGTCAATTCCTAGCAAAAACAAACTCACTTCACCTAAGTTTTCACGGTGAGATTTTTACAGAATCGACCGGCCGCTTGTTCCTTTGCTAAAATTGCTGTGTTGTTTCTAAGAGATTTATTAAAAGTAATGTGTAGCTGGATTTGTGTATGGGAAATGCCAGTCGGAATTAGTGGAATAACCCCTGTTGATCAGCGAGTAATTTTTTTAGACTATTAACTTAAAATTACAATTTCTTTTGATGAGTATTTCATAAGTGAATGACAAGTGATTTGAGGAAATTGAGGTATAACATTTTTGCGGAGACGATTGCAGAGAGAGAGATATGTCATAGTATTGACTTTTTAAGGTCTACCTCGTCATGATATTTGATAGACATAATGTTTTCTATTAAAGAGTTTTGATGTGTCTGAATGCCTTAAAGCTCACACTTCTGTTCATTCCTTAAAGCAAACATGGGTAAAAATACGAAATAGTACCAATAAAATGCAAATACTAACATACACATCATAGTTTCGCCGCCACTGACCCCCCGCGTATCGCAAACAATTTTTAAACCTCCCGCCACCCGGTGACCTAATTTCACACAGGTGACCTGCATGTATCAACCAATAGCATCCAAGTGCTTGTCAATTGGTTAAGTATATTAACCAATGGTGAGTGCTAGGCGTGGCGTGGCAGGATGCCAGCCATCTCGTTGCATCTTTACGCCTACGGTTCATACTATAAGAAAAGAAAGAAGGCCTACTCTTGATAACGCTACTAAGAAACCCACACATGGAAACTCGCTACGCTATTGGTCAGCCTGAACGGTGTCAAACTCACACAGAGACAGAATCAACTTGATGTTTTGTTGTGGTTAGCTTATATGTATGTGTGGGTATATACGATGCCACGATACTTCTGCTAGTTATATTTATATTGCACTTGTTGATATTGCGGAAAATTTTCACTTGCCGACGGCTGGGCGGTTCTGCCGAATGGTTGGCATTGTCTTATATGTTTAAGGCTACGAATGGCAGTCTCTAACGCCTTATCAAAACGATTATAGGCTATAATATAGAGAAGTATGGCTATTGGTTGCGGCTGGAATAAAGCTGGCTTGGTCTGCGCATGCAAGGAATGCCGCAGGCCGTCGGTAGAGACTATTAAATTTTTATTGGTGGTAAGGAATTTTTATTTTTCTTTCAGACCTTTTAAAAGACGAATAGTTTTAATACTAGCTCACTAGTAGGTACAATTGCGTTATTTTTTAAGATGTTAATATACTGTCTTTTGATATACAAGTTACCAAGACAATTACAATACAATACAATATGCAATATACATAAGAAAAAAAAAATTGGAAAAAAAAATGTTAAGCAAAACTACCAACTTTAATTGTCCGTATATTCAAATCACAACTATTATTCTTTAAAAGTTAATATGAAATGTGAGTTACATGAAATTCGGCAAATTGACACCTCAGTTAGTGTCTCTGATTGTACCTACAATCAATCTGCCTAGCCTTTTCCCAACTATGTTGGGGTCGGCTTCCAGTCTAACCGGATGCAGCTGAATACCAGTATTTTACATGGAGCGACTGCCTGTCTGACCTCCACAACCCAGTAACTGGGTAATACGATACCCCTTGGTAAGACTGGTTGTCAGACTTTCGGGCTTCTGACGACCCGTAACGACTGTCAAAGATCCACGAATAACAGCCGGGACCAACGGCTTAACGTGCTTTCCGAGGCACGGAGGAATCTCGATATGTAAAGATGGTCACCCATCCACTGACCAACCCCGGCAAGCGGCAACCTGACGGATCGACCCGTGCGGCTGTTATTACTTAGCCACGAGCTCCTCTGGATAATGTACCTACATTATCCAGTAAAAAATACTTTTATTTTCTCCATGAGAATATTTTTATCCCATCCTATCACTTCTCCATGATACTTCTATCCCTATCTACATCTCCCAGTCTCCGTACATCGTTCTACATAACTTCCATAAATGTAATTACCATTATTAATTATTACGCTCACTCGTCCCTCTAAAGATTTCGCTTGGCTCATAACGAGGCCTTTTCGCCCTCTTAAGAACCTATTATCAGATTCATATTTAATAAATACTGGGATGCCTTCAGTTTACTGTGTTACATTTTTAGCTTAGGGGTGAATTTGGAAGAGGTAGTTAAGTACTTTTTGGCACTTACTGGTACTATCTGGGAGTACCACTTTGCCATTTGTTTTTGTGTGTTTTTTTCAAACTCAAACTCAAAGCATCATCATTATTTAGTATTGAAAAAGGATGCTGTAAAGATTTTAGAGATTAAACTGCAATGACGTTCTCATAATATTATTTAAAGTCACAATTTCATACAATCGAATGAAATCAAAGGAAGTTATTAGTGACTAGCTTTTGCCCGCGACTTCGTGCGCGTTTCCGTCGTTTTTCGTAAAAAAGTACCATATGTCCTTCCTCACGGTTCAGTGGTTTTGATGTAACAGACAAATTAACTTTCGTATTTTAGTAGGGAAATATAATATGTCAATCCACAATACTGTTGAAAAATATCGCAATAAGGAACCGCAGAATATTATTATTAATAGCTGTGCCCGCGACTCCGTCAGCGTGTAACTCCTTGTATGTTATTAAGTTAATGTATTGGACTGCTAAGCTATCGGGAGTTACACGTGTTATTGTGAGTCAACCATAAAAGATAGACATATGCTGTTGTGGGATATTTTTTAGATAATTTTATGTAGAACGTTTCCGTCATAAATGATTTCTATGTAGCTTTAACGATTAAGGCTGCACGCGCGACGGAAGCTTAAAAAATTGAGCAACTTCTCCCGTTTTTCCAACATTTTCCTTCACTGCTCTGCTCCTATTGATTGTAGCGTGATGAAAAGTATACTTTAACCTCCCCAGGAGTATGAAGAATAATTGTACCAAGTTTCGTTAAAATCCATCAAGTAGTTTTTGTTTCTATAAGGAACATACAGACAGACAGACAGACAGACAAAAATTTTACTGATTGCATTTTTGGCATCAGTATCGATCACTAATTACCTCCTGATAGTTATTTTGAAAATATATATCATGTACAGAATTGACCTCTCTACAGATTTATTATAAGTATAGATTAACCTCTAGTAATCCATCGAGCTAAGTCAAATAATCATCAACAAATTATAATATTTGGATGAAAGCAAACTTCCTACGATCATCATCATCAGCCGAGCCTTTTCCCAACTAAACTCTCCAACCATTTATTTCGGTTTTGACATAAGCACGCCTATAAAGTTTCTTATTTATTTACAGGCAATATTAGAGCAAAAAACCGGTAAAGAGCGAGTCGGACTCGCGCACCGAGGGTTCCGTTCCGATTTCTGAAAAAGTGTTCTATTTAGAGACATCGTTTTATTTTTCCTTTAATCATTACATAAACTTCTATCACATAGAATAATTTCAGATTTTTCTCTTTGCAAACTTCGGGGATACGGTACGGTATTTTTTTTACATTTTTCATCAGAAGTCGAAAACTATGCGGCCTAAAAAAATAAAAAAAAATGTTTGAGAATGTGCAAACAGCCTTCTTTCATATAATATCCCACATGCCCTAGCAGCCCCACTTTGATTTTTTAAAGACCCCCCTTTCAGTCCCCGTTGCAAAAAAAAATATAAATATTTTAATTTCATTCTTGTTTGCAAAATAGTTGGATCAACGTCATCTAAAACTATTCTAAATTTCAAGTTGATAGCATTAGTAGTTCTTGAGATCACCATTAGGGTTCCTTTTTTACCATTTTGGTACGGAACCCTAAAAATGCAATACTTCATGGACGCAGTATTTTCTCTTTACATTTTTCTTTAATTGTCAATGTGTTAAATCGATTAAAAATTCTTCATAGATAAAGTCGATTGTTATAAGAAATCTAATCGGTAACGCATTAGGATATCACTATATCAGATTAGTAGGTACTCGAGCTGGCAAAAGTAAAATAAATAATTTGAAAGATTACAATAATACTAGCTGCGCCCCGCGGTTTCACACTCCTAAACTGGGATAAAAAGTAGCCTATGTGTTAATCCAGGATATAAACTATCTATTTACCAAATTTCATCCAAACCGGTCCAGCCGTTTGGGCGTGAAGATGTAACAAACACACACACACACACCCACAAACTTTCGCCTTTATAATATTAGTGTGATATGTTGGGGTCGGTGTCCAGTCTAACTGGATGTTGCTAGATACCTCAAACTTCCTACAATCAATAGGGACATTGCCATACAACACCGCTGACGTCACACTCACTAGTACACTGACTTCTAAGTTATCATACTACATCAAAACGAAATACAAATTAATCTACACAACCAACAACAGAGAAAACAAAAACTAATTCAGAACACAGAACAGAAAGCCAAACAGAGTCACATCACAAACATAACTACGTTTAATTTCAAAAGTAAAGAGAACCCGATGCCTCTCAAACTCTCGTTCAAGCTAAATTAAAACTCAACTTATAGGTGCTCAAGTTGTACTCAACATTTATATGACATCTCTCGACTGCGTTATATGATACCGTTTGTCTATTGGCGGAGAGATTTTCTTTAAATGCGATTAAAGTTAAGATGTCTGTGATTTTTTTTCTGAGAGTTCTGAAAAAACTTTGCCTTTTTTCTTTTGTTGAAGTAGGTACAGATCTGGTTTCGTCTGCAAGAGTTTTAATGAAGAAAACTGATAAATAACTTTGTAAATCCCAAGCCTGATATTTATTCATTACAAACTGGCTGCGCTCCGCGGTTTCACCCACGTAGACCAGGATAAAAGTAGACTATGTGTTAATCCAGGGTATAAGTTATCTGTATGTAGATAACTTATACCCTGGATTAACACATAGTCTCAAATTTCATCCAAATCGGTCCAGCCGTTTGAGCGTGAAGAAGTAACAAACATACTCACACACACTCACAAACTTTCGCCTTTATAATATTAGTGTGAGTGAGATAGTGTGATTACAAACTTTAACCGCGTAGTTTGTATTCGTATGCCAGGGTCAGATTTGCAGGGCATATCTAGTTATGTATGTCTGACATAAATGTGTAAGCTAATTTCAAACCGGGGCGCAGTATTTGGGCATTACGAATACGGACTGACAAAAGACTATCTAGCTATGGATGAGTTAGCATTATAACGCTCCAATTTAATAAAACGTAACATAACAATCCAAACTACTAGACCATGAACGAAATAACCACTGGACCCGATAAGCGGACTTACCTTTAGCGGTCTTGTCAGTAACCAGGAAATTCTAGCCTTGGTCGCTTGTTTTTGCGTCAGTCTTAAGCACTACTTGTCAACAAAACATCTCCCAAAAATGACTAATAAATGTTCAGTTATACGGTGTAAAAACTATGGCGGCGGAAGCAGCACTATTTCTTTTCACTTGTAAGTACATTATTTTATTACATTTATTGTTATTTATCACAAAATTTAATCAAATGTAATGTGCTTAAACGAGTTTTCATACATTTGTATTTTATGTCAGGTCCACAGACGTATCAAAAACAACGTAAGCACCAATAAAAAGACGATGACATTAAACAATCTTGCTCAGACGCTAGATGAAGACACATAACGAACGTGGTTTGGCGCTTTGCCTGGATACTATGACACAAGAAGTGCAATCTACCGCGACATTCTTTTACATAAACGTTGCATGGCTGGAACAAGGCATGAGAGGAGCGGGAGCGAGTATTGAAGCGGACTGAATCGCTGAATATGCTTCACTGTAAAAAAAACCGGCCGAGTGCGTGTCGCACCACGCACAATAAAGGCTTCCGTAGTTGAAAAGAATTTATACCAAAACTAAACTTGACATTGTAATCCCAAAAAAACTTTTTATGTGATAAAATTACAAATTAACAATTTTTGGGCTTTTTCCTTTACTTGTGTAGTGAGATCTTTCTTCTTGCCAAATTTCATGATTCAAGGTCAAGGGGAAGTACCGATTTACTAGCGAGTATCAAAATATGTCACATAAATGGCCGTATTTAACATTGCGTTGACACTTGACATAGATGCTTGATTTTTGTAGAACTCTAAGAGAACATACATTTAATATTAATTTCAACTTGATACCTCCAAGCGATCCTGAGAAAAAGAGTCTTGACAGACTGACAGAGACAGACAGACGGATAATGAAGGGTTCAGTTTTTCCTTTTGAAGCACGGAACCCTAAAAAGTGTTTATTCACAGGCATAATAATTTTAAAATACATAATTATCTCCCTGACATAGCTCCATTATGAGTCTAATCACACATTTTTACCTATGAACATAAAATAAAGATCAGGATTATTATATAAGTAATGCCTGTCTTTAACTGCGTTATCTTTGAATTTTTTTATTACCTTTGCGTGTAAAAGAACAAAAATCTATTTACCAATCTTGTTACCTGACAGCCGTAATATAATAGAATAGTTTTTATTCGGACACACAATATCCATATAGTAATAACTTCAGGCTCAAGAAACTCTTTTACCATTTTTAGAAAGAGTCACTGGGATAAATTTACTATTAAAAGTGAACCGTTGTAACTTTTCTACATTTCGAAATTGGAAGATTATCGTTTCAGATCTTGATGTAAGTATAATGAAAAAAAAATGGACTGAAGCAAGCTTCCTTTTACAAACTTAAACCGCTTGTAACTTGCACCACACAAAGAGATCACATGCAAGCCATTTGTTGAGGAAAAGCTATGGGGTTGCAGTTTTTATTATGAAGCTTGAGTTTCGCCTGCAACGTTCTAACAGATGCTTTTTTCTTATTTAATACCACGCCTCAGAGCATTCGCAATGTAAGGGATGGGAATAGACTCCCGGACGACTGGGAGATATACAAAGAGACCCAATACATATACAAAAAACAAATCAGAACTGCCAGAAGAACCGCATGGCGGAAATTCTGTGAATCAATTGAGTCAAACAATGAAGCCGCAAGGGTAAGGAAGATCCTGTCAACCGATCAGGACCGGACTCTTGGCGCGCTGAAAAGACCTGACAACTCATACACAATGACTGACCAGGAAACCAGTAAGGTCCTTCTTGAGACTCACTTTCCAGACTGTCGACTTCTAGAGGACAGGACGTGGGAGGATGAACCAGAATGGACCCCAACGGATCAAGACTGGTCTAGAGCACATAAGATAGTAACAAAAGACCGGATAAAGTGGGCTATTGACTCCTTTCAGCCATATAAGTCCGCAGGACTGGATGACATCTTCCCGGCCCTGCTACAATGGGGAGGGGAGCTTTTGATACCGTGGCTGTTGGAGATCTATCGAGCCTGCATAGCACTAAGATACACACCACTTGCTTGGCGGGAAGTCAAAGTCATTTTCATACCCAAACCTGGAAAACCTGATTATACACAACCTAAAGCTTATAGACCTATAAGCCTCACATCATTTTTACTGAAAACCCTCGAGAGACTCTGCGATAGATATATCCGTGACGGACCTCTTCGAGCAAAACCACTTCATAAGCAACAGCATGCATACTCCACTGGCAGATCGACTGAATCTGCACTGCACAGTGTAGTTTCCAAAATTGAATGCGCAGTGGACTACAAATGCTCATCACTGGCGGCCTTCATTGATATAGAGGGCGCCTTTGACAAAACCATGTTCGACAGCATCAACATGGCCCTCGACAGACATAATATAGACTCGACTCTGAGAGGTTGGATCACCAACATGCTCAAATTAAGAGCTGTGCAGGTGACAGTGAACGATAACACAAGGGCCATAGTGGCAAAGGGCTGCCCACAAGGGGGAGTCCTTTCTCCGCTATTATGGAACCTGGTGGTAGACAGCCTCATTAGAACCCTCAACGACAAAGGATATTACACCGTAGGCTACGCTGATGATTTAACTATAATAATTAACGGCACCCACGAAAATACTTTATGTAACCTCATGCGCCAAGCTTTGAAAATAGTAGAGGACTGGTGCAGTAAACACCAACTATCAGTAAACCCCACAAAAACTGAGCTGATCCTCTTTACAAAAAAGAGGAAGCTGACAACACTACAACTACCACGTTTCTTTGGTACTACCCTAAGCCTATCAACTGAAACCAAATATCTGGGCATTTTCTTGGACAAACAGCTGAACTGGGCGAAACATACTAACTACGTCACCACAAAGGCCAGTATATCCCTGTGGCAATGCAAGCGATTGCTTGGCAGGAACTGGGGGATTAGCCCTAGGGTTACCTACTGGCTTTACACCACAGTTATCAGACCAATCATAACATACGGCTCACTAGTCTGGTGGCCCAGGACAGACTTGAGCACAGCCCGAAGAGATCTTGAAAAACTGCAGCGGTTCGCATGTGTAGCAATCACTAGTTCCATGAGAACTGCGCCCACGGCCGCTCTACAGGCAATGCTTGGGCTGCCGCCACTACACCTTATTGTGCGAGAGGAGGCGGCCCTGGCTGCCTTTAGGCTTAATATTGCAGGGACCCTGAGCAAAGATTCTAGAATCAAGCACACACGCATAATGGAGGATGCGATTAAGCGACAACCATTGATGGCATCACCATGCGATAGATCACCCAAACAACACTTCTTTCAAAAACATTATGACATAATACTCACAGAAGAATGGTGTGACTACTCAGGCCCGAAAGAGTTGAGAGTATACACCGATGGATCAAAAACCGACTCCGGAACCGGAGCCGGTGTTTTCTCATGCGACCTAAATATAAACATATCCAGCCCGCTGGGAATGTTCAACACTGTCTACCAGGCAGAATGTGTGGGCATCATACAAGCGGCTTACGCCATAGAAGCCAGGAAAGTCACGGATACCCGAATACGTATACTCTCAGATAGCGCCTCCGTACTCCAATCCCTACAGAGAAAACATATTTCCTCGAGTTTAACACTAGAATGTCACATTGCACTAGAACGTATAACGGTATCAAACCGCAATACAGTGACACTACCATGGATAAAAGGACATAGCGAATCACTGGGCAACGACGCAGCTGACGAACTAGCTAGGAAAGCATCTAGCATGTCAGCTTGCGGACCTGAACCTATCGTACCGATCCCCTTCAACCAATTACGCAGGTGGCTACAGGAGGCCACTCATACACAAGCGGAGATGTGGTGGTCCTCGACACCGGGATGCAGGCAGGCCAAGGAGGCTATGCCATCTCTTGATGGTAGGTTAACCAGACGTTTGCTACGCCTGGACAGGAATGGCCTGCGCCTAGTGACGGTGACTATCACAGGGCACTGCTCATTAAATAAACATTTCCATACAATAGGAATAACGGACAGTCCCCTGTGCAGGGCTTGCCTGGAGGCTGAGGAAACCGTTAAGCACGTGCTCTTTGAATGCACAGGCGTCGCACAGATTAGGATAAAAACTCTTGGTACACCCGGATCCTTCACAGATGTTCTGAACAGATTGGGAGACTTGATTGACTTCTGGAGTGAGGTGGGCTGGTTGGAGTAGGCCCCGATGGTCCAAATAAAGGACTAAGTGCGGAAACCATACCCTCTAACATAAGGGATGGGAACCACTTTACAAATATGCACAATTATTAGTTTTAAGGTTTGGCTTCACTAAAAATTTGTATACAGAAAAAGTGGGGAAAGAATTACCATTATCTAGAAGTGAGGTCAGTGACCGTATGCTTTCTTATTAATAGAACTTGATTGAGATTGCGGGTGAGTTCAAGTGGACTGACCGTACCTAGAAGAATACTCTGATGTATTTAACAATTTAACAATTTATGTAGGTACATACAAATAAACAGACAAAGGAACAGAAAAATACGTACAAAGGTGATGCTTATTTCTAAAGAAATCTCTTCCAGCATACCTGCGATAGGATAGAGGATAAAAAGGGATGTAGACAAAGTGTGTAAGAGTAGAAGAGAAAATAAAATACACAAAATCCTAAATAAAACATATAATATATACTTAAATACATACATACTTCTAAAATAAATATCACTAAAATAACTAATAACTATGACGAAGTGGAAAGATAGTGTGCTTTCACTCTTCTTCTAAATACTGCAATAGTTTGGCAGTCCCTAATGTCAGGCGTATGTAATAGTGGTATTAAAACAAAACAGAAGGGTTCCGTTCTGATTTCTGAAAAAGTGTGCTATTTAGAGACTACATCGTTTTATTTTCTGTCACAAAGAATAATTTCAGATTTTTCTGTATGCAAACTTCGGAGATAAGGGGGAGGGGGATTCTTTTTTTACATTTTTTTATCAAAAGTCGAAAACTATGCGGCTTTCAAAAAAAAATTTTGAGAATGTGCAAACAGCGCTCTTTCATAATATGATACCCGACATGCCATAGTATTCTTCGAATTTTTAAGTTTCTGTTCTCAAGTTGATAGGATTAGTAGTTCTTGAGATATTCACCTGTTACAGACGGACAGACAGACTGAAACGCACCATAAGGGTTCCTTTTTATTACCATTTTGGTACGGAACCCTAAAAATAGATAACGAATTATATTTATAAGAGAAAAATAATAATAAAATATTAGCAAATAGAAAACTCATTAAGTACAAATGAACTAGACTTGAGGGCAGCTAAAATGGCGTCATCGGTATCAATAGCAGTAAGGTAGCTGTATACAGGTCTTCGAACTACCTCTATCAAGTGGTTTATTGATTGATGCTCCTCAAACAAGGCATCGCGGCTTCCGAAGATATGCTTGATGGAGCAGGCAATCAATATAGGTACCTAGGTGAGGATTGAGATCTCCAGAGATGTTCTCAGATAGCAACTATTATTTCAGTCTGTCGGGCCGGCAGACTGCAATATTACAAGCTAGAGGTGTTTTGCCTGTAGTCGTGTTATTCGTCTTGCGTCGCTGTTAGTCGAATATTCGGAGCAAAGATAATTGGGTTGTCAATTATTGGAAGATATTTGAGAAGGGTGAAAATGCTTTGTTAGAGACCGTTGCTTGCAACAAAATACTGCAGTGGATAAAATTACCTACTACGGTACTTGAGACGCAAAAGCTGACTAGCAAGGTTGTATTGTTTTATTGCTTGTTTGCACCCAAACTGCTTCATTATTGACGTACTATCGACAAACGACCAGGCCTTTCCAATTTCGAAACAATTTTGCTTGCAAGCTGCAATTGTAGGACATACAAAGGACCATGCTGCAAGGTGAATCAGTGTATACAGAAAGCAACTTTAAGGTGTAAAGGCGTCCATTTTGACGATAGTAGCTACCTCAACTTCTACCCTTATATATAGTAAAAAAACGAAGTCAAAACTGTACACTTAATATTGAAAAAAAATATTGCTGCGAGGAGTGGGATCAAGTCTGATGCCGTAAATATAGTTTTTAAAATCTTTGTCCGTTTGTGTTTGTCTAGATATATTACATTATGTTCTGGATTGTCGCAAAACCGGCTGAACGGATTTGGATTTGGATAAAATTTGGGATACAGATAGTTTCTAACCTGGATTAACAGATAGGTTACTTTCAAATCCGGTAATTTGTACGTTCCCGTGGGATATTTTTTGACATAAATGGATGAAGCTGCTAACTAAATCTGTTACAGAATGAGGTCTGTATCTAAAAATATATTCCCCAACAAAAATCCGCTCTAACGCTTTTTATTCGTTTCCGAAAATCCTCAAACGATAGAATATCCTGACCTATTTGTTCAGAATTACTGTACATAAAATCAACCACCAATTTGTCAATCCGCTGCACACAAATTCAATCAAGCTACACACATTTTTATTTCCACACGATTTCCTTTGTAAGTTGATTTGTAAAATATTCAATCGTGTCGTCTCAAGTGGCGGCTTTATTGTAAAATACTTCGAATAATATGAGGATTATTGGGCACTAGACGACCCACGGGAGTCCCGTCTCGCTATATTAAATACTCTCTCTTTATATATGGTATTCAAGAAAGAAAATCTTTAGTAAACATGTAGGTTGCGATATTTTTAAATTTTTGATTCTTGCTTATTGGGGCAGACAGCTAAAAATAAACTTTACGAAGTGTACAGTGAACACAAATCTGTACTTATGCCACGAGCGTAATGATTATAAAAATTATCTGAGACAAATTCATACTTGCGAAATTTATTCAAATTCAATTCAAATAATCAATAATTTAATCTATAATGTACAGGGACAAGTGGTAAGTAAATAAATATAGAAACAATTCGGGCACAACAAACTGTTAAATAAGTAGGAAAGGGGAAGAGCGCTTTAATGATTTTCCTTATTACTTAAGATTTATATTATTTCCTATATGTTTTTTTTACTACAGCATTAATTAGTTATTATCACTCATTAATTAATTAATGAAAAGGCTTATTGTTTTGCATTGTTGGACGAACGCGCATTGATTCTTACACATGCATAATAATATTATGATAACATTGTAGATACTTTAAACATTTTTAAATAAAATTATTATCTTTACATACCGAGACTCCTGCGTGCCTCGGAAAGCACGCTAAGCCATTGGTCCCGGCTGTCATTCGTGGATCTTTGACAGTCGTTACGGGTCGTTAGAACCCCGAAAGTCTGACAACCAGTCTTACCAAGGGGTATCATATTACCCAGTTACTGGGTTGTGGAGATCAGATAGGCAGTCGCTCCATGTAAAATACCTACTGGTATTCAGCTGCATCCGGTTAGACTGGAAGCCGACCCCAACTTAGTTGGGAAAAGGCTAGGCAGATTGATTGGTACGAAAATATGTAAGTAAATTCTTACTGATTCAATATAGTATAATAGATTGAATCAGTTAGAATAAATATTGCTTAGGTACTTACAAAGGGTTATTATAATACTCCTTTGTAATTACCTAAGCAATATTTATTAGAACGCTACAAAACCTGAATTGTTTAGGCACAATATTTCGCTAACAATATTCGTTTTAATTAACTATAGAGTCGAATGTTCGGACAAAAGACAGTCGGATGTCCGCTCTGGGGTGGAGAGAGATATTCAGTAGTCACGACTGCGTGACGACAACGATTCTGTGAACATTTAGGTACGTTTTTCAAACAGTTTTTAAGATGACTGGATATTTAGGCTTGAGAGCATAAATAATTGTGGTATGATCTATGATTCGCAATGAATCTTTACTTCTCCTTTTTTTTATTTTTTATAAAAAATATCTAGTTTTTTTTTAATTCACGACAGGTAATTTTACTGTTTGCGGGGCAATCGGTATAATCACGCAACACTTGTTTATTTGTTTTCAACGTAACTTGTATGAAAAAATACAAAAAAAAAAGAAAAGAAAAACCAATAACCGGAATAAAATATTAAAGAAATTATTTATTGGAAGTCGATTTGTCGAATTGGTTTTGTTTTTCGGTCAAAAGTTTAAATATACTCAAAATGTGTAAAACATTTATTTTACTCTTTGAATGAAATACAAATGAGTTACAAATGGAAATCATCCAAAAACCCTCTTCTATTCTGTACTCTAACATCGTACAATATAAACAGCTTTCGGGTTAAATAATTCGGGATCTGGTAGCCGGGCGTCAGAGGCATTGACAAAGGTCATTCATATTGTACTTCACGCTTCGCCGGCCACACTAATTCCGATTATGTCTATTTGTGTCTATAGCCGGTCAGTGTCTATACGTGAAACGTGACTATAGATACGGTTGTACGCAGTCTTATGTACAGTACCCGGCGATAAATATTGCACATCGACTTTTGGAAAGAGACAATCGGCTAATTTCGGCTTCGTAGAGCGTTATCTCTGTCGCATGAAATACAAACAGTCTGGTATCTATTAGGAGCTGTTAAAACAATTATGATTTGCTTCTTTTGAGAGTAGAGTAGGAGAAGACCAAAGAAACGATGGATAGACTGTGTGAAAGATGACATGGTTAGAAAGGGCGTGAATACCGAGATGACAAATAATAGAGAAGTATGGAAAAAAAGGACATGTTGCGCCGACCGCAAATAAATTGTGATAAGGGCAGGAGAATGATGATGATCTGCCTAATAGTATCTTGATTTAAGCTTAAAATATCTCATAGCTTTGAGTCAAGTATATAAGATGTGTCTGGCATCTTTTTGACAACCTAACTAATGAAGTCACTCATTATGGATGTTTTGAATTATACATTTTTTTTATTTCTTTTAAAAAAATCATACATACCTACCTATTTAAATAGGTTAAATTTTGAGGGTACTTTAAGAAAATTCGCATGCCAATCTCAGTCTCAATCTGTCAAAAAACTTCTAATTTACCCACATTTTGACAAGTTATTGACATTGATTGACGCTTAGATGAGATTGCGACTTTGAATTTGAACATTTTTAGGTAGGGGAATAGGCCTTTCGATTGTGTATAACCTTGGTGGCTTGGTAGCAATGCAGTCTTGTTACTATAGACGTGTTTGTTTCGAGAAAGTGAACCGGAATATTGAGGTTCTGGTACGAAGTTCCGTTGATTGGAGCTTTACCTACGGGGCTACGGTTATATTGATGTCATTCAATATTACAGGACGATTTGGAAACCATTGTTTTTCATTTGCTCGTCCAAGTCAGTTCTTCAAAAGATGATCATCAAAATGGTACTTAGAATCTTGTTCAGCCAGAAAATAGATAAATAAAATAAATAATAAATATCCTTTACACAACGCCATCTAGTCCCAAGCTAAGCAACCTAATGCTTGTGTTATGGTAACGAAATGGCTGATAAACTACTTATATACATTCTTTTTTTGTAAATACATACATATTATAGATAGAAAGAGAGAGATAAGAAGATAGAGCATAGAAACATTTAGGGTATGGGTTGCACCATCTTACATTAACAATAACAAACAACGCACCTTCAGTTAAAGTATCTGTTAGACATTAATGGGTTCCTCCATTTGACAAGACAATTTGTTAACTGACATCATAACTTTAACTGTAACCAACTGCCCACGCTTCGCTGCTTAATGTTATTGTTAATGTTAAATATCTGTCACTTCTGTGTTTCAGCTGCTGAATGTGAAAGTGCAACACATTTCGCAGTAACGGTTAAAGTCAGCGTTACAGTTGCTGTCAAATTTGACATAACCCTTTAGTTTAAGTAACTATTAGTATGGTGCAACCCAGCCTAAACATTCGTGCCAAGTCCTCTAATCCCAATAACCAAAGCAAGCCACGTCAGCAGCTAATTATCAAAATATTTGACATGAATAAATCAAAGACATATTCTTGTCATATTACATCACACTAATCGCATTACCTGACACTCGTGTGAACACAGCGTCATCTGCAACAGTGTGGGTGTGTGGTGTGTATGTGTGGGTGTGATGACGTTGATGACACGGCATTGTGGTGGCTTAATCATATCAAGGGCTCATTAATTATTCCCGTGGGGTGTGCGATGCCGATTCAATGCTGATGAATAGGATGTTGTTATTTATGCGTTTGTGGACCTCAGAGGTGGTATTATCGGCTATTGTTTTTGGCGTCTTGGTTTGGACGACGTGTTTTGGTGTTGTGTGGAATTTAAAATTGGAGTCCGGCTATGATAATCAAATTATTGGGAAATCAAAGTTCCAGACGCAGTAATCACAAATATTTTTTTTTCTTTCTTTCTTTCTTTTTTTAAATCTACGTATCTATATTGGTTGCTCAGTCACTGGCGAGACCGGTCAACAACTAAACTAAATAAATACCTTACATACTAACATACATAAAAATATACAAAATAACACAGATTTTTTTTATGCAAGCGGTACCTACCTGACTTGCCCAAACGTCAAACAATCGGATTTGTCGGCCAACTAGTGTATAAATGACACGAACGCGCGACAGAGCGAACATGTCGTTCCATACAAAGCGCATGCTCCCCGCCGTACAATGGTGTTTGTTACCTGGACTGATCGCACGATTCGTTGACCTATAAGTGCGGCGACAAGTCCATGTTGACAGTAAAGTCACCCCACGCACACAAGTAAAATTTCCTCTCACACATTGAAATAATCACGTTTTGTGGAGGGGCGTTTTATACTGGTTCATTTCTATTATCTGACCCGCGTCAGACGTTGTTCTATTATAATTTCAATTTCGACTTTTCGGCAGTTCCTTTGGGTATTTCCTATTTTTTTTTTCCTTAAACTACCAGTATACAACGTGTAATGCTAAATGCGCAAAACCTCTTAAGGGGTCATTGTACTAATCATTATGAACAACTTTTACTATGGGACCAAACCTGAAATCGCGAAAAAAAAATCAGCTGTTCAGTACATTTTGACGAATTATGCGAACATAAATGTACTGAACAGCTGATTTTTTTTTCGCGATTTCAGCTTTGGTCCCATAGTAAAAGTTGTTCATAATGATGAGTACAATGACCCCTTAAGAGGTTTTGCGCATTTAACGTTACACGTTGTATAGAGGCAAACAAAACAAAAAAATATATATTCAAAATTATTAATTAGTAATTAGTCTTGCAAAAACTCGAAAATAGCTCAACCAAATTCAACATTATTATATATTCTTTTGTTTTGTTCGCTGCAATACTGGAGAATGGTAGAAATTTAAATTTTTACAGGAAAATGTCTGACGGGTCAGCTATTTAGGTAGTAAAATTAATAGTAGCTTATTTATACCCTGAAGACGTTTGTAGCAGCAGCAGCGAAAACGTCAGACTTACCTGTAACAAAGAAACATAACAATATTAGAAATTGTTATAATAGTTGGTAAATTGTCACTAAAATAACAATTTTATAAGACGACACAAGATTAGACTAGGATTAATCAGAATTTCAAAAACACGAGACGAGAGCCACTCTAATTTCTGCAACAACTAATTAAAGCTGTTCGCAGTAAACAAATCATCGTTCTAATCAAAACATTCACCAGAAAATTGAGACATATGTTATTAAGTCCTCTCGTATGTTGCACACCTATTAACCCACACACACAACCCTGTAACGTTAGTCTCAAAGAGATGGTAACCCGAGAGTTCCTAATTAACGAGACTCGTATCAACGTATATAACCGCAATAATACTTGACTTGTAATTAGCAACGTCTTACATTACCCTCATAACATAACATACACTACCTATGATGTATTTGAGAAGTATTCTGAACATTATGTTGAGACTCTTCAAAAGGATAATGTTGAAAATAATAATATTATTTCTCGTCTGCAAAACAGATTTTAAGCTGTTGGTGGTACACAGTGTAATAATTTACGGGGAGTTTCTACATAATAAGTCCTATGAATTGGAAGCTTAATACTGCTTCTGGTTCTACTTGAATTGCTGGCAGAAGCAAGAAAATATATTATATTGGTATCCTAGAAAATGTCAGTCAATTCATCACCATCCGGTCTCACGTATGCTGTCGTACGTATTATTTGAAATAGCAATACTCAATATTTTATTTCATTTTTTAGCTTTAACCAGTAGCTTATATGTTGACGCCAGGAAAGGCAGCTACTCATATTTTTGGTTTTCTTTGATAAACTATTCCAAAATCATTCTTAAAAATTGCATACTCACTAACTTTTTTAATATCAGGGGGTCTAAAACGGCCACATTATGCAATTCCTCTAAAAGCGATTAATCACCTGAATTCCCAGTAATTTATTTTGATAGTGCTATTTGACGTATTTGACTTTAAACTTCAATAAAGCAATTCATAATTTGTGGACCATTTTACGAATCGCCATACAAAACTGTCAAACAGATGAATTGCGTGCTATGAAATTGTACGCAGATAAATTATGAATTGTCAGTTTGTGACCGTTTTACGATTTTAAATGTGATTCATAATACCTATTATCCTATTATGATTCTGCCAAAGTGGCCGTTTTAGCCCCCAGTAAAGAAACAAGAATTAAAAACTATAAGGGGCATATGGAAAATACCTAACGAAGTCCCTGGTCTCTAATGAGTAATGAAACTCATCTCTTTGTATCCAACCTGTGTTGACGTCAATGATAAAAATATCCCATTGATGCGGTCCATTATCGAGGGGATAAAAACATGGTATCACATTGTGAGATCTCCCATGTATGTAGGTACGTACCTATTGAACACCGCTAATGAGCACTTCCAATACCCCCTTATCATATTACGTGTTGAAATGGAGTGTTGCTATTGCTATGACTTGTTATGCGTTTATACAATGAGCCAGGTCAAAGTAACATGGTTTGTAAGTACAGAGGTAAACCGTAAAGAAAGTGGTGGATTATTTTGTAGAAAGAAATGGTAATAGGTAACTTTGCTACGGCTTATGATTGGGGAAATAATTTGTATTCTTTCATTTCATTCTTTGTCTATAGTAGATTTGATAATTATGAACAATACTCAATAGGTTGATAAAATCAGCATTTCTATGCTCCGTACGTTATAAATAATTTGATGATTTGAGCTCAAATCATTTTCCAATCTATAGGTGTGAGATAACATTGACCTATGGAAAATATGTCCAAGTTCATAACTTCATTTTCAATTATTAAGAATGTTTCTGGAACAATTCGTATTGTATACAACTGAAGCCCACTCACTCGTTAAGGGGCAACCTACGCCCTGATATAATCGCCTAACCTTGTTTCTACCTGTTCGCACCCATTACAAGAAAACAGAAGGCCTACTTCGAAACAAGCGTGATATTTTGGCCAAAACTTACAACAATCAGCTTTTCTATACCTAACTTAACTTTAAAACGATTGTTTGGCCAGAAGTCACTTTGCTAGATTACTTTGTAAGAAGTATATATGCTAGATGGTACTTATTTTCTAGGTCATAATCTTAAAGTAGAAACTGTGGTCACTTCGTCACTAAAAGTAGGAAAGGGCCGAGAGGTGACCCTTGAAGCACTCCTCTATTTTACTAGACTTTACCAAACAACAGTAGTTTTTGCTTTACAAAAATTCGTATCTTGGATTTATACGCAAAACCTCAAACTCATGTGTTTCTCACTATTTTAGTCTTCAACATTACTTGTATATTACTACCTATCTGTATTGAACCTTCTACCCAAAATCTTCTTCGTACTGTTTGTGCCTGCTCCTTGAATATCTTGTACAAACATGTCAATACACGCCTATTTATGTGCCCTTGCTACGTAAAGTAGGGCATTGTTGCTAATATTTTCTTATACAAAAAGGCTTGGGTTCGAGAGAAATTTCGAGAGATCGTATTGTGTAATAGTGACAAAGGCGAAATTATGTTTGTCCTAATTAGGTATTGCTGTTGACAAAGGTGAGAGGAGCTTGTGGCTAAGTAATAACAGCCGCATGGTCGATCCATCAGGTTAAGCTACGCTTGCCGGGGTTTGTCGTAGATGGGTGACCATTTTTACATACCGAAACTCCTCCGTACCTCGAAAAGTACGTTAAGCCGTTGGTCTTGGTTGTCATTCGTGGATCTTTGACACTCATTACGGGTCGTCAGAAGCCCGAAAGTCTGACAACTAGTCTTAACCAAAAGGTATCGTTATCAACCCAGTTATTGGGTAGTGGAGGTTAGAAAGGCAGTCGCTCCATGTAAAATAGTGGTATGCGGTTAGACTGGAAGCCAACCCCGACATAGTTGGGAAAAGGCTAGATATGTGAAATGTCCAAGGATATTTATTTATTTATATTTATGTTGACAAAGGCGGTGTCACTTAGCGAAGAAAAACAGTATGAAAGATAATCGAGATATTAAAGAATTTATTTTCTTTAAAAATAAATAAATAAATAAAAAACTTTATTCAGTTCAGAAAAAAACACGGTACAAAAATTAAAAAAAAAAAGAAATCTAGTATCAGATAAATAAATCAATATCAAATGTCCTTAGGTGTTAGATTTTTACAAATTCTCTGGACCCCACACTAGGATTCCCTGTGTCGTGGGGTCCAGTCTCTTCCCAAGTAAAACAAACATTTTTTTTAAATTAAATAACTTAAATTAAATTTTGACAAAAATCAATCAGTGGGGTGTGTGTGATGTGTGGGGTGTATGTGGTGTGTTGGGTGTATGTAGTGAAAATGGGTGGGTTGGTGAGTCAATATTACGACTGTACGTGCAAAAGGTCTTCCGTTTCGTCATAATTTTTGGGGTGCAGCCATTTAAATATTGCATTTTTGCAGCTGGTGTATGTTAAGGTGAGTATAGATCTATTGTGGGAGTAGAATTTTGAGTAGAGATATGACCCAAGAAATGCAAAAGATCTGCGTGCAAAAGAAGAATTTACTCTTGGCTTGTTTATGATGTTATTGACTGAATCATGTTGCAAGTACAGTTGTTAATTAATATTGTTTAACTTCTTTTACTTTTCTTAGGAATATTTACAAAGTTGTTCGTTTATTTAGATAAGCCTCAATTTGTTATAAGATCTTTCTAGGAGTATACAAATAATTCCTTTGTGTATTTGCTATTGAAAAGAAAACGTGTACTCACCTAAACATAGAAAGTCACAACAATCAATCTACGACAGTTATTATTTCTTAACTCACAAAAAAACCTAAAACATCTTCTTCAAGCAGAAGCAATTCAATAAAAACTAACATTCACCAAACAAAAACTAACAAAGAAAGTTAAAATCCGATATTATTTTCATTTTCCACAATGAAGTAGAACTGAGTACGGGGTGAAACGACGCATTTGACTTTAACAAATGATATTATAGCAAAAATGCAATGTCTGAAAGTTACACAAATCGCCAAGAGAAAATATAGCGCCGACTTGCTCTAGAACCTTTTTGGTGATAAATTACGTTACTATTTTCTTTAAGTTCAATCGCTTTTAGAAATAGTTTAAAATCTTTGGTGAATTCGGGTTCTGGGAATTCGTAAGTGCATTAAAGTTAAGTCAATTTCGTCTAGTCCCAGTTTTAGTCCGTGTAGGTTTTCAAATAAACTGTAAAAAGAAGGTGTTTTACTACTAGGATTAGTTGTCTCTGCATTGTAATTATTAATTACTAGCTGCGTCCCGCAGTTTCACCCACGTAGACCGGAACAAAAAGTAGCTTATGTGTTAATGCAGGGTATAAGCTATCTACATACCAATTTTCATCCAAATCAGTTCAGCCGTTTGAGCGTGAAGAAGTAACAAACACACAGACACACACTCTCAAACTTTCGCCTTTATAATATTAGTGTGATAATATATCATCAGCAAATATGATTCACATGCCAAGAAGACCAAACTTAATTTTAAACTCAGCATATCTTCAAAAAACAACATCAATGACAAACGTAGGAAGGGGCTTAGGTAGGGGTTGGGGAGGTAGCACGGGTAATAGAGTGTCATCTTGGCATTATAAATGATCACACTCAACCCTTGACTGCAGGTAGAACCGTCTACACTGTTTTTACATTTACCACATCGGATTAGGTTACCCCTTTTCAGGCCACCTTAATAAGAATGGAACGGTTAAACCTGATTTTGGTCCATTTATTTTGTTGTTTGTATGGATTTTTATAGTGTCGTCTGTGCACAAAGGTAAAGTAAGTACTTGCTAAATAAGATGGAGTTGTAGAGAGAATGTGGCATGTTTTGTGATGGTTTTGTTACGTTGAAGGTGAAAAATTGTTTGTCAATATTGTAAGTCTTGAAGAATAACTGTTAAAAAACGGAACCCTTATAGGATCACTTCGTTGTCCATCTGTCAGTCTGTCAAGATCCTTTTTTTCAGGAACGCGTGAAGGTCAAGTTGAAATTAATATCAAATACGTAGGTTGGGGTGGGGTAATTAGTGACCGATATATATTATGGTCCCTTCGAGCTCTAAATAACTCAGCTTCTAAGTCAACACAATAAAAAATACGGCAATTTATGTCACGTTATTTTGATACTCGCAAATTAATAAAACCCATTATTAGGGTACCTACGTCGATACCAACATTAGGTAAAGACTTAAAAATAAATGTGCAAGATTTTAGAACCTTAATAAACACGACATTAAATGACACAACATTAATTTAACCAGCAATTTTCATCCATAGCCAAAAGCAATATCGGCTTTACAAACCGAAACACATAATTTTATCATAAACCGAAATAACTCAACCCGACCTTTACAAAACAAACGCAGGGAGACATCAAAAACATACAGCGAAATGTTTAAATCTGTTCGAAATATGCGCACAGAAGGATAGAGGAAGCTTTGTACAAAGAGGAGGAAATTGCCTATCAAGAGTTGGCAGTAATCAAACCTGCGCCAATCTAAGTTCACTGCGGACGGTATATTCTACTTAATGAGATATTTCCACAAAGTTATAATGTCCGAGTTTACACCGGTCAGTTTTGCTTTTATTGTTAAAATGCTTTAGCTTATTTAGACTTGGTTAAAAAATCTTCTGCCGCAGTCATCAGCTATCTTTTTAATAATCTGTGTGATGATAGCAGGTACACCATGGCTTAGTTATTTTTTTAGAATTCGTCTTTGTTTTTTTATATTTCTTTATGTAGATGACAAATGGTCATGTATTCAAAAATTTGTATTCATGTATAAAATCTATATTCGTCATTACAATATAAATTACAACTGATTAGTCTTAAGAAGAATCACTAAAGGAAATTAATCTACAAAAAGTCGAGAGGTCTAGTGGGATACCCGGTTGGAACGCAGTTCCTTTCGCTGTATATTATGTACTAGCTGCACCTCGCGGTTTCACCCGCGTAGACCGGGATAAAAAGTAGCGTATGTGTTAATCCAGAGTATAAGCTATCTACATACTAAATTTCATGCAAATCGGTCAAGCCGTTTGAGCGTGAAGAAGTAACAAACATACACACACACACACTCACAAACTTTGGCCTTTATAATATTAGTGTGATGTGATTAATACAGAGCCATCTAGTATTATGGACTCAAGTTTCTGAGTCAAGAAACTGACGGCATAAATAAATAAATAATATTAAAGCTTTTATGTTACGTCACAATACCTGCCAGTTTCTACCACTTATACAACGTGTAACGTTAAATGCGCAAAACCTGTTAAGGGATCATTGTAATCATCATTATGAACAACTTTTACTATGGGACCAAACCTGAAATCACGAAAAAAAAATCAACTGTTCAGTACATTTATGTTCGCATAATTCGTCAAAATGTACCTACTGAACAGCTGATTTTTTTTTCGCGATTTCAGCATAGTTAAAGTTGTTCATAATGATAAGTACAATGACCCCTTAAGAGGTTTTGCGCATTTAACGTTACACGTTGTATACTAGCCCTGTATTAAAAAAAAACAAAAACCAAAACATTTGACACTTTGAATCTGACGTCATAACGCTTTTGATTACGTCACAATTTCTGCTAGTTAACTGCTACCAGAAGCCGCGTTAAAGAACTTCGTTTCAATAAAGTTTATTCTGTATGAGTATAGTATTGCCTATCAAAGATTCAGTAATAAAACTTGTACTTCAATCTAACTTTGGTTTGGACGGTATATTCAGCTTAATGAGATATTTTCAGAAAGTGACATTATATGGAATAGAAGAGTTATGAAGTAGCTGACTGGAAGAGGTCACTTTGTTTGCATTGTAATTGATTTCACACAAATCTTAAACATTGATAAATGAGGAAGCTTTAAAGTATTGATTACATCTATTGAATTCCAGAGGCAGACGATTCCAGTATTAAAAAATCAAAATCAAATCAAAATCAAAAGTCCTTTATTCAAATTAGGCTGAGAATCAGCACTTTTTGAACGTCAAAATTACAGTAAGACAGTCCCCACAAAACGCCCGCCCTTCACCACTTCCTAGTGCTTTAGCTGGGAAGAAGAAGTAGCGGAACAAACTCCCCAGCAGCACAGCTGTCTGTTCAGTTAGAAGAACTAGATTCTATACAATAGTACCTATGCAAAATAATTTACGCAACACAATACATTAAATTATATTTTTGTCAAATAAAATAAAATAAACAATTTTAGTACTTAACTCATGTAACCTGTCATTATGTAAGCTGATCCTGGAGAAAGAACATAACATAAACATTGTCTTGAGTTAATCACAGCGACCAACTATTCTTATCGTTTAAGTAATCGTTGATAGAATAGTATGCCTTTGAACAAAGATTGGATTTAACTTTAATTTTAAACGCATTAAAAGGCAAATCTAGCAAAGAAGAAGGTAGCTTGTTATAAAAAGTTATACCAAGACCAACAAATGAGTTATGAACCTTATGAAGCCGATGAAATGGAGCACGTAATTTGTCCTTATTTCTGGTGTTAATATTGTGAATATCACTGTTTTTACTGTACAAATGTATATTTTGCCTAATGTATAAGATGTTGGCGAAGATGAACTGTGATGCCACTGTGAGAATACCAATATCCTTAAAAAATTCCCTCAGAGAAACTCTAGCACCTAGCTGGTGAATTGCTCGAACAGCTCGTTTTTGAAGAACAAAAATATTTTGAATATCAGCCGCTTTGCAAAATTAAAATTAAAAATATAATCTAAGGGCACCTGCAGTCATATACTTAAGTTAAAAGGTTATATTTCGCACTTTTAAACCCTTGTAAACTCATCACACACACATTACATTACACAACAAACACCCTCACATCCTACACACACACACACACACACCCACCCACCCGCTCACTCACTTTCACATATATTAGCTTTATTTTTGCATGCTCAATTGCTCATCCAAAAACTTAATTATTCTCTTTTTTATTTTTGTTCATTTAAAATCTAAATTGTACTTTTTGCCATAAAAATTAGTGTAATGAAAATCGGAGAAGGCGCTGATTCATGACATACAGGTTTTTACCTAGTTTGGTATTCAGAGGCTTCATATGTTTCTGTATCCTCATAATATGTCAACAAAGATTATTTATTTACCTATTTAATATCACACTCACCATAATCAAAACTGTTCGTATTTACCTAAACATCTAAGTCTCATCCAGTATCATCCTTCTAAATCATCGTCTCTTTCAAATATTGACAAACTTTCCTGAAGTGAAGCGGTGATCATCGCCTAACTTTTAAGTGTCTCAGATAAATTAAGATTTCGGTTTAGTGTGTCTTATAATACTTCGCTGGTCGATAACAGATTACTTGTTTAGGATTTATCGTTTCGTCTTGATGACCTGGCTGAGCAGTTTTGGAAAAGTTATCTATCTTAAATCTTATCAAGAATATTTTGGCTTTTGAATCAGATGATACCTAATATTTTAGATATTTTCCAAGGGTTTGGGCTGGGCTTGGATAAGTCAATCAGTCAGTCAGGACTTCTCTTTTTATTTATATAGATAATCGCCAACGGCCTTGAGTGCATAGTTTGCTTGTTCTGTCTCAGCACTTCCAGCCAGTAATAGGACACGCCCATCAAGGAGCACCGTCCCAAATTAGATGCATTATTAATTCGTTATACATGAAACAAAAGTTATGATATTAAAACACACTAAAAGATAAATAATAACATACTAAAAGATAAATAATTAAATTACTTTTAAAATGGTGAAGGTTTCATAAAAATACGCTTAATAGTTTTTGCGTGATTTTCAGTTTTAAGGGTTCCGTACCCGCAGGGTCCAAACGGAGCCCTATTGCTGTCACTCACGTGTCCGTCGTCTATCAGTCTGTCTGTCATCTGTCACGGCTTTACAGTCTAACGGTTAGAGCTATAGCCTTCTTCACAGTATAACTACGCAGTATAAGCATCTTGTTGACTATGTTGTTGACCCAAAGCCATACAAATTGTCAAAAAATATTTTTAAATGTTTTTAAGGTTAATACCAAATTTTTCCGGCCTCCCACAAGATGGACCGATGACCTTGTGAAGGCCACAGGAATCCGCTGGATGCGGGAAGCACAGAACCGGTCGAAGTGGCGGTGCTTGGGGGAGGCCTATGTCCCACAGTGGACGTCTTTCGGCTGAAATTATCATGGGCTTGTCCGTCGCAAAAAGCGCGGTCACTGTCGGACTGCATAGAAAAGAAAGAGAAGTGCGATGACACAACGCTTGCAAAATATGAAGTAATTATCGATTTACAAAAAATCTGTTGATTAAACTAAAAAAGTAATGGCAAGAAATCATTCCTTATTAGTTGGTAAAGAACTTTATAAATTTATGAACACTTTTAATGAAAACTGTAGGAGTAATATGGTAACAACTCGAAAAAACCTAAATCCAGGTCTACTTGACCTGGATTTAGGTTTTTTTTCCTTAGTTCTACAAATTAAAATAGATTTTAGGACACATGAAATCACTTCTTATGTATTGTAGATTGCTGTGTATTTTTTCCTATCAGAAAGATGCTACCTATAGTAGTTACTGTAAAAGATGGTTACAAAGTTACTTAGTTCCGCCGTATTTTAGGAAGGAGCAGCCTTAATGATTATGTTATTGTGTTTTCAATCTGGAATTTCTCGGCAGACGTCTTTTTTTTTTGTGTATGGGAAATCATCAAATAACTTATCCCGCTCTGGGTGGAGCGGCAGGGCGTGTCAGACTTTTACTGACTAAAACCCACCCGTGTTCCTTCAGTTGCCTATGCCAGCCCGCGACCCCAGCGGCGTCGGCCCTATTGGACCCCATCATTTGCTGACATCTCTTTGAGGCGCGCGTGGAACACACCGCCCCGTCGACTCGGGCCTGGTCCTTACCGGACGGCGAGCTACCCGCTACTCACCGTCCGCAGGCCCGCGCTTACGGTGGCCGGAAATCGCCTCGCGATTCCCGCCGCCCAGGGCGCCTCCAGGGCGACTGAGGGCGTGAGGCTGCCTCTCCCTCACGCGTTCCGCCTCCTCCTTCGCGAGCATCACTGCTTCGCAGAAGGAGGTGACGGCCTCCCATGCACTCTCGCTCCGCACCATGGCCTGCACCAGGCTCGGACGCGAGAGATCGCCGCCGCCGATCGCCTCCGTGAGAACATGGCGGTGCTCTGCCCAAGCCGGGCAGACCTCCACTGTATGCTCCACCGTGTCCTCCGGGCGATTCACCCAATGCGTCAGGCGGAAGGTGAGGACGCCGTGGCGCCTCTCTAACCACTCCTCAAAGAGGGGACTTATCGCCGCAATTGTAACATTAAGCTTAATTAAATTAATTAGAATTGCATAAACGAAAAATTAACTCAATCAATTCTAAAATTAACTCAATCAATTCTAAAATGTAAACGCAATCTATTTGATATTTCATCAACTACACATTATTACACTGCTCATAGACAGTTACAACGCGAATAAAAACACGCTTCCATAATTTTTGCATGTTCAAAAATATAGCAAAATAGTTTCGCCGAATATTACCGGTCCTATAATGGTGAAGAATGCTTTTGTCCCCATGGCTGGGGCCTCGCGATGACATATTGGTGAACATATAGCTGGATCATGTGGACTCATATAGAGTAGTAGGGGTATACTATTATCTCGTAGTAGAATGTTGTGTCGATTGAAAGTTGCTTGGGTGAGATTTAGAGTGGAAATAAAGAGACTGACTTCCTTTACAGGAAATTAAATTATAATAAGTGACTTTTATCAGTTTCACGCGTGGTAAACGAGACACAATAGAAGTTTTATTGTCAAGACGGCTATAGCCGTATAGTGTCCTTGAAAGTGTTAAGGATAGGCAAAAAAAAAAACTGGACAGTTTAGGGTTACACATATTTACGACTATACAGTAGGTATATACATAGTTTGGCAAATTGGATAACACAATATATTCAACAATTTGCTTTGATTTCACCCGTACTTTCTTCTTATTTGGAAACTTATTATTCACTCTAAAGTAAACCCTATCATTTCCTTTCGAGTTACAATCGAAAACCCTGAGTAGTATCCGGGTCGGAATATTCAAATACTTTGCCATATCCGATAATACCTCTCTCATACAAAATGCATACAATATCATTCTTTACTTCATACTCGAATGCTTCCCCTGCGTAATTCATGTAAAACTGGCTTTATTTGAATTTTATGCGACCAAATTTTTGGTTTATTTTTGCCCCTATGTGATATTGATCAGGTTTATTTGAAGTTTCCCCTGCCTAATATATTTTTATTAGTTCCGATTGTATTTGGGGAAAATGTTGGAAATCAGAGCCAGTTTCTTAGGTGCCTATACAGTACATGAATATTGTTTAATTTCTATTCAAGTGACCACATTCAAGCCAATAATTATGAACTAGATAATAAGCTGTCAATGGACGATTAAAAAAAAACCAGACAAGTGTGTGTCGGACCACGCACAATGAAGAGTTCCGTAGTTAAAAAGAATTTATCCCAAAAACAAACATAACATAATAATAATTGGTGACAAGACACGACACGACGATACGGTTGGCGCAGTGGTTGAGCGATTGACTGCTGCGCAGCATGTCGCGGGTTCGATTCCCGCACGAAACAAATATTTGTGCGGCCTACAAGTATTTGTTCCGAGTCTGGGTGTTTTTCTATCAGTATGTATTTACAAAAAAAAAAGTATATAAGTAGTTTATCAGCCATCTCGTTACCATAACACAAGCATTAGGTTGCTTAGCTTGGGACTAGATGGCGTTATGTGAAATGTCCAAGGATATTTATTTATTCATTTATTATTTATTATAATTGACTTCATGTTTCTTATTTTAGTATATTTATTGTTTTATGTAAAGCTGTTGGTTTTCTACATGGTAAATAAATAAATAACATTGTAATCCGAAGCAAAAAATTACTTATGTGATAAGTTAACAGATTAACAACATTGTCAGAATTTTTCCTTTACTTGTGCTGTAAGATCTTGCTTCTTGCCAAATTTCATGATTCTAGATCAACAGGAAGTACTTTACAGGTTTTTATTTACTTGCGAGTATCAAAATATGTCGCATAAATAGACCAACGTATTTTATATTAATTTCAACTTTATACCTCCACGCGTTCCTGAGAAAAATGGTCTTGACAGACTGGTAGACGGACAACGAAGTAATCATATAAGGGTTCCGTTATTTTCCTTTTGAGGTACGGAACCCTAAAAAAAAATATGACTGCCTCGATGGTCTATTCGTTGCAGTGCTACTGCTGAGCATGATGAGGTCCAATTCACAGGGTTATTGGTTATTGGGCTTTTCCATCATTGATTTCTCAGTCCGGGGCTGGATTAGTGCCCGGTTGATGGCACCCTCTATTACATGGGACATAAACATATCTGGCGAAATACAGTGTGAGTCTTCATAAAGTGCACAAACTTAAGGATGTGATGCAGACGATCAAACTGAACAACTTTTTCCCGGGGACCAACATCGTAATCGTAAAAAAAAAACAGTCGTCCCATACATTTGGTCCAGTAGACATTGAAATTTAGTAAGGGACGACTGTTTTGTTTTCACGATTACGATGTTGGTCCCCGGGAAAAAATTGTTCAGTTTGATGGTCTGCATCACATCCTTAAGTTTGTGCACTTTATGAAGACTCACACTGTATGTGTGTACTATAGGTATACTTACCTCTGCTTAAAAAAAAAATCAAAAGTCATTTATTCAAATTAGGCTGAGAATCAACACTTTTTGAACGTCGAAATTACAGAAAGACAGTCCCCACAAAACGCCCGCCCTTCACCACTTCCTAGTGCTTTAGCTGGGAAGAAGAAGTAGCGGAACAAACTCCCCAGCAGCACAGCTGTCTGTTCAGTTAGAAGAACTAGATTCTATACAATAGTACCTATGCAAAATAATTTACGCAATACAATACATTCAATTATATTTTTGTCAAATAAAATAAACAATTTTAGTACTTAACTCATATAACCTGTCATTATGTAAGCTGATTCTGGAAACCTTTTCGGGAGTACAGTCGTAATGTTATGTTTTAACAATGATTGCTTACTTAAATATCACCGCATACAATAAAATTCAAATCACAACTCACCCAATAGAAAGTTATTTAAGGCGCGGACTGACTACGGTTTTAAACGGCACACAACCACGTAATCTATTGTCACAATTATATGGCTTGAAATAAGGTTGAAAATTGAAAATAATATTAATGTTGCCGATATATGACTAAGCTGCGATTAGATTATTCAGAATATACGCAATTGTCCGGTTAAAGTTAAAAAAAAATGAAATTCTATTAAATTCTTAAAAATACAGATAATATTCGACGTCAAAGTTTATTTTAGTGGAGCAACTTCCAAAATTTTTATTGGGAATATCAAACTGTTTACAAACAAAAATTTTAACTGAATAGAATAGTATCTATTCAGTTAAAATTTTTCTTTAAACCCTTCTCTGTCCACTGCATTTTTGCGTCGGATAGTTTTATTGCGTTATGTCATACTCGACAATCCTAGAAACCAATTTTTGTGAATGTTGAGCTAAATACCGCGCCTTAAAGGTACACTGTAACATCCCTAAAATACCCTGTAGCCCAAAATAATAATGACAAAATAATATTTACAACTCAATTATGAAAAGTTTCGCTCGAAAAGGGGTGCGTGTTTCATTTTCAATTTTATTAGGGCGCGCTAAACTACATCGGATTACTCAAATGGGTTCGTAATGGATGTTTCTAAATGCCTGAGCCCCTTAGCAAAGCTCTTCGATTTGAGTGTATCCGTTGAAGTGCAGGATTTGTTGAAAAGAACTGGCTGTATTCCACGGCTGCTGAGTTTTCCTTTAGAGTAAAATACTTAAAGAAAATGTAGGTTTGAGAGCATTTTACATAGTGTTTTTGTAACTGAAACATTACTTTGTGGTATTTTTTCCAAGAAACAATGTTTAATAAGGCCATGTTTAACAGCCAAACGCGATTTATCAGTAAAAAAAACCGGTCAAGAGCGAGTCGGACTCGCGCACCGAGGGTTCCGTTCCGATTTCTGAAAAATTGTGCTATTTAAAGACATCGTTTTATTTTTCCTGTAATCTTTACATAAACTTCTATCACATACAATAATTTCAGACTTTTATCTTTGCAAACTTCGGAGATAAGGGGGGAACGGTATTTTTTTTACATTTTTCATCAAAATTCTAAAAATATGCGGTCTAAAAAATAAAAAAAATGTTTGAGAATGTGCAAAAAACGCTCTTTTTAGACCCCCTTTCAATCCCTGTTGCAAAAAAAAACAAAAAAATATTTTTATTTCTTTCTTATTTGCAAAATAGTTGACCAAACGTCATTTAAAATTGTTTCTTTCAAGTTGATAGCATTATTAGGTCTTGAGATAACCAGCTGTGACAGACGGACAGACACACTGAGTCGCACCATAAGGGTTCCTTTTTACCATTTTGGTACGGAACGATTAAACGATGTATAAAGAAATTTTAACGAGGAGCTTATTTTTACCATTGCTGGTTCTTAAAACCTAGCCACTCATAATTAATTCACGAAAACAACGTCCAAATTAAATTCATAATTCTACCTCACAAAAATAACTGCACCGTCCACCTATTTCATAAACAAAACAACAAGCTAACCTACTAAACTCTCTCATTGAAAGGTTCAAACTTTACAATTAATACTAACTATCTACAGGTTTCATGGTTCAATAGTTCTCTCAAATTTACAACATAGTTGCCTTCCGCCTGTTATTAAATTTATTCGTTGTATGGCCGCGAGCTTCATAAAGACTTGAAGTGGGGGGAGTTACCATAGATACTAGGGGGAGGCTGTTGCCATTGGTGATCCCAGTTGCCTTGGTTGCCGGCGAGGTACGGGGGATGTGGTCCAAGTTTTGAAGGTAAAAGCTGTTTTTTTTTCGAGGGATTTTTTATAAGAGGCTTATTTAGAGATGAAGGGAAATTATTTTGATGTTTTGCTGTTTATATTTTGGTAAATATCATACAAACATTTTTGTGACACATAATGTCCAAAAATATTGGAAGATGCCTCTTCGAGCAAGATCCCAGAGTCGCCAGAATTTACTTAATTTCTGACTAACAAATTGTATGGGATAGAGTAGTGTTAGTATGAAGTTTGAACGTACGCATACCTGAGGGGCAATTCTCGTATTTTTAACAACGTTCGCAATATCATCTCAAGACTCAATCTGACAGAAATTGTATAGCGTTTACCTTCATTTTTGACATTTTGATTGACGCTGGCATGAGATTGTGAACGTTTTTAGGTACGAGAATTACCCCTCTGCTTGCTTGGACCGACAGCCAATTTTCAAGTATCAAAGTTACGTAAAAATATTACTCACTTTTCTTAAAGTCTGATTGCTGATTTTTATGTATGTTTTACAGAATATTGCTAGAGGAGGAGGAGCTTGTGGCTAAGTAATAACAGCCGCACGGGTCGATCCGTCAGGTTAAGCTACGCTTGCCGGGGTTGGTCAGTGGATGGGTGACCATCTTTACACACCGAGATTCCTCCGTGCCTCGGAAAGCACGTTAAGCCGTTGGTCCCGGCTGTCATTCGTGGATCTTTGACAGTCGTTACGGGTGGTCAGAAGCCCGAAAGTCTGACAACCAGTCTTACCAAGGGGTATCGTATTACCCAGTAACTGGGTTGTGGAGGTCAGATAGGCAGTCGCTCCATGTAAAATACTGGTATTCAGCTGCATCCGGTTAGACTGGAAGCCGACCCCAACATAGTTGGGAAAAGGCTAGGCAGATTGATTGTCAGACACTTCCCGTCGGCGGTTTTTTCTGCCAGACGCTTTAAAGCTCGCAAAATATAACGTCATCTGACTTATAGTTGGAGTCTTAATTTTTATGTAATGACATTCCGGAACTATTTCAATACTATTTGTAACCAGCCATATTAATCGTAGGAGTCAAACATCCCCCAGACACAGTTGATTGTGCCTGCCAGACACAATTAAAGCAGTTTGTTGGCAGACGTAGCTCCTTTTTTAGGGTTCCGTACCAAAATGGTAAAAAAGGAACCCTTATGGTGTGACTCAGTCTGTCTGTCTGTCTGTCCATCTGTCTATCTGTCTGTCTGTCTGTCACAGCTGGATATCTCAAGAACTACTAATGCTAGCACCTTGAAATTTGGAACATTTTTAGACGATGTTTACTCAACTATTTTGCAAATAAGAAAGAAGTAAAAATATTTATGTTTTTTTTTTTGTAACAGGGACTGAAAGGGGGTATTAAAAATTCAAAGTGGGGCTACTAGGGCATGTGGGGTATCATATGAAAGAGCGCTGTTTGCACATTCTCAAACATTTTTTTATTTTTTTTAGTCCGCATAGTTTTCGACTTTTGATGAAAAATGTAAAAAAAAATACCGTTCCCCCCCTTATCTCCGAAGTTTGCAAAGATAAAAATCTGAAATTATTGTATGTGATAGAAGTTTATGTAAAGATTACAGGAAAAATAAAACGATGTCTCTAAATAGCACACTTTTTCAGAAATCGGAACGGAACCCTCAGTGCGCGAGTCCGACTCGCTCTTGCCCGGTTTTTTTACATATATACATAATTTACACTTTTTCACCTATAGGTATACTAAACTATCTATACATTCCTTAAATTTTATCCAGCAGATTTCAAAACAGACAAGTTTTTTAAATATTCTCTACAGTGAAGTTTTGACAAAACATATTTTAGCCACTCACCAAGTGGACCAATGTCGATACTTTTGTTATGTAATAAATGAAAAAGATTATGATCTTTTTTCAACTTAAATTTATTATCCTCTACCTTGTACCACGGCCCTCGATCTCAAAGTCCTCATTACGAGTTGAACAACAAATAAACATTGCTATCGCTGTTTATTGGACATTATTTATCGAGATCTCTTTGCCGTAGGATCCTGTTTCGTTTTATAACAGTCCTCCTGAATGATAGCTACATAGTAGGTAGGTACGTGTTTCTGTTCGGTATTTTATGTTTCGCTTTTCAAATTTAACGGTGTAGTTGAATTTAGATGGGTATCGGTTTACGTGTAAAATAGGACAGTTTTAATGTTCTGTCTGCACAAAGAAATAAATATGTTCTGCCTTTGTTTCGTACTTTTGGTTATCACTAAAGCATTTTTAATATTCACAAGTTTAACTAAAATGAAGAAGAAACTATGAGTAGCTGTTATTATCAAAATCAAAATTGGCATCTTTCATAATTATCTTTGGAGAATTAAAAATTGGAACGTAGAAATCTATCTATCTATACACACATAATATAATGACTTGTCCTGACTGACCGACTGATTCATCAACGCAGAGCCTACACCGCTGGGGTTACAAACTTGAAATTTTGGAAGTTGATGCATTTTATGTTGCAAGTAGGTATCCACTAAGGAAGGATTTTAGGAAAGTCGACCTTTAAAGGGATAAAAAGGGAGGATTTTGCTTGTATGAAAAATCCTATTACTTGAGTTAATAAACTTGAAACTTGGCACGAATACTTACTTACATAGTAAATTATCAGGTTCGTCATTATTATTTTTTTCTAAACTAGCCTACATTGTGTTCTTAAAGAAACTTACAATTCAAGAAATTAGATAAAATCATTAAATTATAACTTCAAATGTTACATACCTATAAAATTATGTAGACATCATGTTAATTAACAAGTGACAAGGATCATGACGCCATCTAGGTATTGAACAAGTAATTTCAAGCTAGAAACCTAGAAATACTAAACCCTCAGTCACTTTCATTCTTCGAGCAATAGGGATGATGCGTGGGCAAAAAAAAATCTATTTAGTCCGTCAGTCAGATAATAAAAAAAATATTAGACGCGTATTTTTTGCTTTATCATATTAATAAAAAAATTAAATGCATTAAAGTTGGGGAGTGGGGGCTCGCTACGTCACAACTAATAAAATGTAGCAAGCAGTAACGTCGTGCCTTATATTAACTCAATGTATCACCGTAATCTTTTGATTACCTACGTAAAAAAAGAAAAAAAATACGAGTCCAGTATTTTTTGGGTTCCGTACCAAAATGGTAAAAAAGGAACCCTTATGGTGTGACTCAGTCTGTCTGTCTGTCTGTCGGTCTGTCTGTCACAGCTGGATATCTCAAGAACTACTAATGCTATCAACTTGAAATTTGGAACAGTTTTAGATAACGTTTACCCAACTATTTTGCAAATAAGAAAGAAATAAAAATATTTATATTTTTTTTGCAACAGGTACTAGGCTACTAGGGCATGTGGGGTTTCATATGAAAGAGCGCTGTTTGCACATTCTCAAATTTTTTTTTTCTTTTTTTTAGGCAACATAGTTTTTGACTTTTGATGAAAAATGTAAAAAAAAATACCGTTCCCCCCCCCCTCCTTTATCTCCGAAGTTTGCAAAGCGAAAAATCTGAAATTATTCTATGTGATAGAAGTTTATGTAAAGTTTACAGGAAAAATAAAACGATGTCTCTAAATAGCATACTTTTAGAAATCGGAACGGAACCCTCGGTGCTCGAGTCCAACTCGCTCTTGACCGGTTTTTTTAATATAGAAATGACGGACAAAAAAAATTTTTAGTCCTCATCGCTATTCAATAACAACTCCGAAAAAGGTTAAAAAAAGCAATGTGTTTTTATTTTAGTCTCATTTTATATTAAAAAAGAGGCAAATATAGAGAAAAGCTAAAATCCATGTAATTAACAATGAAAGGACTACTTGTAATTGTTTCTTTGTCAAACTATTCCAATAACTCTCACTAACGATTGTTACGAAAAAATATCAAATAGAATGTAAACTGCAAAAAACATCAATACCTACAACATCAATAAACACCTTTATTTTTATTCAAAAATTCCCAACGCCATCTATCGGCAATACAGCGCACTACCAAGCTTGGGCGGCTCTCGTAGGGCGGCCGGGCTCCGTAATTCCACAAACGTTGGTAGATGTCACCACAGTCGCGGTGAAACTTCTAGCTAACTTGTTTCATCCCCGTAGACACAGTTTTCGAAGAGATGGCGCCATAAAGAGGATTGGAAAAGGGGGTATTTTACAGAATTTCGTATGATTTTAGTCCATACAGTAATTATTTTTTATATTTACTATAACTACAAAGGCTATAACTACTATAACTACAAATAATCTATTTTACGTTAGTGGGCTTATCTTCGAGACAGTTTTTTTTTTAAATTATTTTTAAAGGAATAAGAAGCCATACTAAACGATAGAAGAGAAAATTGACAATTAGCATTAAATTTACTAGTCGATAGATTTATTTGCTCAGTTTGTTCGTAGTCCTTGGAGCTTATGAGTTATCCATTCACCCTGGGGAAACAGAGGCTTACATCGGACTCCATCCGATTAAAAACACATACGCTTTCTTCCACGTAATGTTGGATCTTAAGCCTCATAAAATAAAGTCCAAAACTAAACGCTGTTCCATTATTATCATCAAAAAACGTAGAATTAATTAAATTATTTATTATTTTGTTACAAAGTAATTCCAGATATACTCGTAGCTTACAGGCATATCATATTTTTCTTTTTTTTTTGTTAGAAAAAAATGCGTAGGACATCATTATCAAAGTAGCTAAGGCTTCAAAAGAGGACATTATTTTACCCGCTTTTGAAATACATTCCTGAACGCCATTTTTTCTTGAAAAAAAAAAGCCTTAACGAGTTTCCTTTCTAAGGTTTTCTTTTTCGAGACGTAGATAATATTACAAAGTAAAATCTGAATACATTATACTCGTTAGGGCGCTCTTTTGAGCATGATATTTATATTGTTTTCATAATTTTAATTATGAAAAACATCGTTTTATTTCTTGATGGTTTGGGGGCATATGATGTTTTGCGTGTAACAAAATGCTTTATAAGAGCATTCTACCAAAAAACTGTGTGTTAGCGATCATGAAGATCATCAATTACTTAGCTTGGTAATTAGATTCGTAATAGCAGGGTAAAAAGTTAGTGCTGCTTATCATTAATTAAATACAATCTAACACTAAATAAATTTACTATGTACAATTATACGGGAAAAAAAGGAAAGAGCTCATTGGGCATCAAAAAATTAGTCCGTACCGCTGTCAGTAGGAAAAGTGCCCAAAAGGTTGGCAGCCTTGCCACGTTGGATGCTGGTAATGCTGATTCTTTGGCAGATCTTGGGGCTCAATACTCGATGAGCACTGCACTAATCGCACGGCCCTAACGTTTCAACTCCAAACGGCTCAAACATAGCAACTTTCCATGAAACACAAATGAATTATTCCCCTTCCATTTTGTGAAGATTAGGATTTGTATTCTTATTTACAGTTGGAGGATTAACAGGAGTAATTTTATCAAATTCATCAATTGACATTATTGCTCCCAATAAAGTTGTTATTTGCGCCGTTTGAGGTAACACGACACTGCCCGTCGTACTAGGAAGATAGGTTGGCACAATGGTATCGACACAGGTTGCATCCCACAACAAAGGCCTATCCATCTTCCAAGGCATTATGGTCATTCCGTCTGGCTTCTTCCCATCATCACGTGCCAAACCATTGGGTTCTAAAATAGCTGGCATCCCGGCGGTGAGAAGTCCTCGACGGCTGATGTCATTAAGGCCCTGGTTCCAAGCTTGGTTTAGCTCGGTGTGTAAGTGAAATGGTGTTATGGCTGTCTAGTTTGACGCACGAGATAGAAGATTCTCACGCGCACTGGAATTATGTCGTAAAATTGCAAATAAAATCGTATAAAATTAGAAATTAACTATTTAATAAATCGTAATCCATCACTGGATGCAGTTTGGAATTTGACATTTCATGGTATATTTTTACACTTATAATTGCTAATGATTATTATTATAATTGCTAATGAAGGGATAAACAGCTTTTAAAGATTATTAGGAGGTATGTTTAAAGATTTTTTTGGTGCATTAAAGTATGTTTAATTATGTTTTGGCTTCCATCAGTGTATGCGAAAAAGACTTGAAAATATCATATTTTTTTTACATGTCAAAATTATTTACGGTTTATGAGATACACAGCTTTTAAAAACCACCTTTTTGATCGTTTTCAGGAAATCTGCGCCTTAATGCTACCGGGCTGTCGATGCATCACCGCACTGATAGCGATGTGGAGGAGGAGCGCCCAGACGCAAACAGTGCCTATTTTGGGTGACGGTAGCGCCTGAAGCCAGAAACCCGACTCCCACTCTCCCAGAGCCAGCAGGTGGGCACGCGCTGCAGTATTGAGACGTAATAATAAAGTAATTCCTTTATCATTAATTGAATCAGACAACACCCAATGCAAAAGAAAATATGAATTATTTTATGTAAAACTAGCTGCGCCCCGCGGTTTCACCCGCGTATACCGGGATAAAAAGTGTTAATCCAGGGTATAAGCTATCTAAATACCAAATTTCATCCAAATCGGTCCAGCCGTTTGAACGTGAAGAAGTAACAAACATACACACACACACTCACAAACTTTTGCCTTTATAATATTAGTGTGATTAGCTTCTGTCTGCGACTTCGTCCGCGTGAAATTTCTTGTTCCCCCGACACATTCCTTCGCATCGCATTGCCTGCCCACGCTATTACTTCGTTTTTACTTAGCGTTCTTTCTGACTTTTTTCTTTTTGGTTAGCTCCTAAAGGTCTTAGCGTGATGTTAAATAGCCTAGAGAATTGGGAGAGTTGTGCTATCAAATGATAAGAGAAGAAGATTTTTCAAATCCAACTGTGTAGTTCCAGAGATTAGCGCGTTCAAACAGACTACCCAGTGCCCATAGTAGTGGCTAGATGCATTTTGATACTACAAAGAAACTGGTTAAGAAATTTCTTGCTTGAAAATTTCTTGGCAACTTCTGTAGTTTTGCAGATAAAAACTAACAATGTCTCAAAATAAGTTTAAGCGATACAAAATTAATGTCCCGCAAAACACATTACCGAAAACAAACACATACAAAACACACGAATAAATTACACTAGGCACGTGCCGCGGGGTTGCTTGCAATTTGTGCAGGTGTCCCGTCTGCGGTGTCAGACACTATCAGTGTCGCGACACGGTTGCCGAGAGCGCTCCCACCGGCGGCTACGATTTCACAGCCCACGAACGGTGTCCAACACTATTTTGCGACACTTTAGTGTTGTTTATTTTCCCTCTGTGTTATTGGGTTTCGAATTTTCGTGTCGTGTTGAATGTAAATTTGTACGAGTTTCACGTACTGCGGCTACCTTTGTGAAAATAAAAGGTTTGAATTTTAAAAGGTTGGTGGTTGCGCCGCGGTGACGAGTATCAAATACAGACGTTGATTCAGATTTGAGTTTGTTTGGGGACTGAGTGAAGCTAGCACATGGATTATGTACACTGCGCCCTTAGTCCATTTCATACCTTGGGATGTAATCCTTGAATATTTACGTGGATAATAAATACATTTTACCTAAAAATCGATCGATTTAACGATTTTACATTGTCAAACAGCTAGATAATTATCAAATGCATCTGGAAAACTTTGAGGTCTCTAAGTTCTACTCAGTAATGGACTAATTTAATAAATAAAAGCTTCTTCTTGTAGTTCCAAATGTATATTCCGACAAAAAAAAATACGTTGCGCTATTCCATTGTAATATTTTAATTAATTATTATTAACTTTGACATTATTTATTTATTACTGACATTATTTATTAGACATTAATTATTACATATTTAATCAGTTTTTATTTTGAATTGTGTTTTTGTGTTTAATATGGGTCAATGACCTGAAATAAATGAATTTTATTTTTTTTTTTATTATATTGTAAAGTCAATGATGATATATGTAGGTTTCATAGAAATATAAAAAACAGGAGAAGTGGCAAGCGGGCGAATCTGCTGTGTCCGCGCGACATGCTCAGTATGAGCCGTTCACAGTACAAATTCCGTCTCCGCGAACTAGTGCGCTTTCGACTGTGACCGTGGCAATTTATAAGAATGCCGTGTTGTTCAGTGGTTTCTTGTAAAAACCGAAGCCATGTAAATCATGGGATCACTTTCCATATGTAAGTACAGGTATTTTACCGTATTTGTCTTTAAAATCATGAAAGTGACAAAGGGAGAAAGTGGAGACACATCGTTCCGATACATTTTAACATACTGGGCACATCTCCTTCTTTCTTATATCTATGGTAGGTTTATAAAGGATTATTGTCAAATATAGGTGCAGAAATCAATGTAAAAAAATCTTTCATTGGCACAAACTTAGAGAGTAAAGAATATTTCATTGTACCCAAGTCTTTACCTCAATATAAACAACAATATCGACTGCAGACATCTGACATCACGACGCGACACTTTTCACCTCTGCTATAACATAGGTCAAAGCTCGAAATATCGGATTTCTGATTACGTCCTCCGATTGCATGAGCAAACAATGTAACGTTCGAGAAAAAAGTAAAAGTAAGAATTCTATGAAGGGTTACTCACTGTTTCTGGGAAAAACCAGGGTTCCTAACGGTTTCTGGGAAACACCAAGGTTCCTGAGACACTGTTTGAATAAAGGCGCCGAATTGATGTCTACCCCAAATTAGGTACTTCGAAACTTAGGAAACTTAATGTAAAACCGATTTTCCGGAAGCGTTTTTAAAACGGGAATGCAATTTTGTGGGGATATTCGATTATCGGAGCATTTTTTATAACTTTTGGAAGACGGAGGAGGATAATGGGTAATTTTCTCTTTTAGATGTGGGAAGATAGATAATATTAGTTCAATTTTGCACGTCGTGATGATGCTTTTGATTTTATTTTACACCTTCATTCCCAAGAAATCACGTCCAAAATTTATTATTTCACCAGTCACTTCCGAAACACACATCGTATATAATAAAATTCAATCTCTCCTGACAGTAACCCATAAACAGTGCCAAAAAACCTTATGCAAAATAGTGTCGGGTTCCGCACTTATCGCTAGACGTTTTTCGTCCCTGTCCGTTTCGCCCAAATTCCAAGCGTGTTTCGTCGACATAAATCCGAGTCCGCATGCGGTCGCCCAGGCATTAGTGCTGTTGTTTCGGCGATTCGTTTTTTCGTGTGTCCACGGCTTAATTTTTCGTATTCGACCGTTTGATTGTTGAGTAATTAGGGTTACGGTGATTTGTGGTTACTGCGACTTTCTTTGTACAATTACTGAGAAGTCGTTTTCTAGTGGTTGAGTGAAGATTGCTTCGAAGCATCGCAGTATTGTCCACAGCAAAATTTAATCAAATTATCCCGAAAACAGCTTTTAATTCTCAAAGATTTTCACAACTTAAAATATAATTCAAACTCACTTACATTTAACGACTACACGCGACCTTTAAAAGCCCGTCTGTCTATCTTATCAGGGATCGCCAACATTTCGAGAAAGAGTTATTTCTTACAAATAAAACCCCTCTATAACTGCCAGTCAAACCCAATTTTTTACCTCTATTAATAAAAATTCAAGCTTAAACTATTACTAAACCAACACAGTATATTTACCTAAATTATGGATTAGCAAAACCATCGGTTACCTTCCAACACCTCTAGTGTGAACCGATCCAAGACAAAGGGCGAGTCATTGGTAATTAACGCTTGGCATTTACAGCTATTGTCGCGGCCCTATTTAAACAAAGTTCATATTGACAACACGCCATTTTAGGATTGAATGTCAGTTGAAGGTATATGGGTGGGTCGTTCGTTTTGGTGAAATATGTTAGACATAGTGTATTGTTTCTAATTACCCTTATGGGAGAAAAGCGTGAGTTCATGTCGTCGCTAATTTAACTAACTGACGTATCTGACATTTCGTTGTTGAAAATTTAAAATCTCCTATGTGACATTTTTGTCGAAAATGAGTTTTACAGATATTTGAAAAGCGATTTCAAATACCCATACGTAGCAAAAATTTCGATGTGAATATCTTAATAAACCGCTAAAGCACGTATCTTTTAAAAAATGTCTCACGTATTAGCCTACATTAAATTGTAAACTAAAATGTCTCGTTCTCGAAAACTTACTTTATACACAAAGGAGATTTTAAATTTGCGACGACGATTTGGAGTAAGCCGATAGCCGACCTAACTATAGTAATTTGATACATTTTCCAAGTCGAATCGATCTGTCTAATCGGCGTATCTGTACCTATGCCTTATGGTCCCCATTATAATGCAAATATCGAGACCGATGTACCTACAGTTTATCATTGAATCAGTTACGTCACTTAGTTAGATTAGCAACGATGCGTCTGTATGTTAGGAATAGGTGCTTTAGAATATTGCAGAGAAACCTAAAAATCTGAGAATTTTTCTGTGTTTTTTTTTAATTCTACGTCTTTGAGAATTCTTGAATCTCAGTTAAACTATTTGGCCAGACAATGGGTATTAACAGATAACTTGACGGGACGGCGTTTAAAATTAAAGTAAAATTCAATCTTTGTTCAAAGGCATACTATTCTATCAACGATTACTTAAACGATAAGAATAGTTGGTCGTTGTGATTAACTCAAGACAATGTTTATGTCATGTTCTTTCTCCAAGCTTCTATGAGTTACTAAAATTGTTGAAAAATAATATAATTTAATGTACTGTATTGCGTTAATTATTTTGCATAAGTACTATTGTTTAGAATCTAGTTCTTCTAACTGAACAGACAGCTGTGCTGCTGGGGAGTTTGTTCCGCTACTTCTTCTTCCCAGCTAAAGCACTAAGGAAGTGGTGAAGGGCGGGCGTTTTGTGGGGACTGTCTTATGTAATTTCGACGTTAAAAAAGTGCTGATTCTTAGCCTAATTTGAATAAATGACTTTTGATTTTGATTTTGGGATATGGCCATGAAATTTCAAGAAAAAAAACTGAATTCTTGATTTTTTTTTCTTGATTTTTGAATCGTTCATCGAGATCTATAGGTACCTATTGATTTCGATGAACGATTTAAATAATATGCCACGCGGAGGCACGCGATAAATAAAAGCCTCAAAACATCAAGGTCTAAAAAATCAGCCGACTTAGGACAGCTCTGACAGCCGACGCAATCTGAATTTAAAAATAAAACTCTATTAGAAGCTTTAATTAAAACTTCAACTTTCAACAATTTAAAACATCAATTATCTCTGTGTCCTGAAACTCAGTAATCCCGAACGGTCCCAGAGACCTTTTATATTCATATTCAAAAAGAATTTAACCTAAATACCCTCTTAATAACCCATATATCATATCGTAATTGATATTTTACATTGAAAATTTCCATAAGAAATTCCTTACGGTAATATCTACGCAATATGGGGTGCCATTGTGCCCCGAATTCTGTGCGAACGGGGCATTTGAAGGCTCCACTTGAGGGTGCTATCCGAGGCACTGAACCAATTCGCTATCGTCGACCTTGTGATTATTACTTTTTGTTTTAGAATTGTAAATGCGAGTTCGGTGCGAGTTTTTACCCCTTTTACCCTCTGTAACCGTAATGCTGATATTTTATTGAACATACAAAGTTTATGTTGCATTTTGCAAGCTAATTGTTGGTTACTTCATATCAACTGCTACCATAATAATGTTACATAATCTTCATCAGCCGCACGGGTCGATCGATCAAGTTAAGCTACGTTTGCCGCGGTTGGTCCGTGGATAGGAGACCATCTTTACATACTAAGACCTCTCCATGCCTCGGAAAGCACGTTAAGCCGTTGGTCCCAGCTGTTATTCGTGGATCTTTGACAGTCATTACGAGTCGTCAGAAGCCCGAAAGTCTGAAAACCAGTCTTGCCAAGGGGTATCGTATTAACCAGTACTTAACTGGGTTGCGGAGGTCAGATAGTCAGTCGCTCCATGTAAAATACTGGTATTCAGCTACATCACAAAATAGTTGGGAAAGGCTAGGCAGAGATTCAATTGTGCGTTAACCTAAACATTTTTCAGAATTAAATTAAAAATAGAAATACCAACTTTTATAGTACAAGAGCTAGTTTTCTAGACCACAGTAACTATCTAACCTAATAACAAAATACCAAACAACTATCGTACGTGCACCAATCGTAGGGAAATGCCAAAAGCCAGTTAGAAAATGCCAAACGCTAGACACAGGGGCAAACATTTGTTCGTTCCCATACCTCTTTTGTTGCCCATTGTCGAAGGTGGCAAGGCTGACTCGGCAATTTTCTTTATTCAATCAGGGAATACCTCCTCCTACAATGGTCGCTTTTGAATAGTTTGCGTTACGTAATTCGTGTTTTCTTAGTAATTGAGGTAAAGTTTGCGTTTGTTTGGCTGATTTCGGTGGCAGCTGATTATAATGTTGTTAGAAACGGCTTCAAGGGCTGCGTTTTCATTTTTTTTTCAACGTGGCGTGGGTCGGCTAATTTGATGACAATCTGCTTTGTAAGAACCAGAAGAGAATATTGCTCATTTTCACCCGCATCCCCTAAGTTTAAGGGATCCCAGAATTCTTAGGGGGCTGTTAGAGGGTGGTTTCTGTTTCACAAACAGTAAGGGCTCATTTAAACGTTATAAGGTCACCCTTAGGTGGTCGAAATGTGGGCCTAATGCCCGTTTTCACCAACCCTAAGTGACACTTAAATGGATCCCTAAATGAAAGTAAGTGTCGCAGCGCTGGTATTTTGATGTGAATGAAATGCACGTTTTCATTCTTTTCCTTTAGCAATTCAAAATGTAATTCAGAAATATTCCTGGCACAGATAAATCCGTTTCTACCACCATAACCCATAGAAACTGCTTCGTCAGGTAAAACCCTTATCAGACCAATCCAGCGAACGTAACACAGTATAACTAAATAGCTTATTTACGCGTCAAAACATAGTTTTATGATCCCTTTTACGATCCGATTTACTTACAAATCGGAACAGTTTATGGTTTATAAAACGGGACGCGTAAAATACTGTTTTAAGAGGGTAAGGGTCTTACTGTGTTTTCAGGGTTTTATTTGAATACTGATTGAAGAGAAAAGTATTTTTTAACATTATTAATTTCAACGTTTTATCTACTTACTACTAGGAAGAGAAGTTGTTGAAATATCTGCTCGAGTCCTTAAGAGCCATTTCACCAAATTTTAACGAAATTTTAATATTGCAGTCGTAGTAAAATAATGCGTTCACGATACGTGAGCTCGAACATCAGGAGGCGGGAAAAAATGACACAGGTCCTTCCTCGATGGGCGCTCGCGCTGTAATAATCGGTGCCCGCTTATGCAACGTAATTTATTCTAATTTAGAGTGATGTTAATAACGTTATTATGTCTAAATAAATGAAGGGATTTTAATAAAACTTTAGAATTAGTTTTGTTAAAGAATATAGTTTATTTTGACATGTTTTATTAAATTTAATTACGCGTTATTCAAACCAAGAAATCGCGATTAAATAGCGGTATAAAACGTAAAAATTGCCCCGAGACTTTATTTTTTTTACTAATTAATGTTATTAATAATCGATATTCTAGTACATTAAAAGTCAACAAAATTATATGTCTGATGCTTTATGTATTTAAACGAGTCTGAAATTGACTCTGCGATGATTTTTCTGCAAACTAGTTGTGGGAGAATAATCGCCACAAAGTAAACAAATAAGTTTTTGTAAATTTGTTACATTAAAATTCAATACGAAAGATTGGTCTTTCTTTAAATGTATTCAACAATGTCAGAGTTTTACCTAAGATGGTAAATTAGGCGACTAAAATCTTAGATATTCGCCCGAAAACGTGAAATGGCTCTCAAATATTGGTGTTAATCTACACAATTTATCTTGTATAATCAAATCGTCACTAGTTGTTACTAGCGACCATGCCACGAACATTTAGTAGGCATTATTTGCGTTGTTCATCGTTCAACTCTGTCAACGTTCTACTTTGGTCAGAAAATTCTTCTAATTTATGACCATTGCTATGAAATTCATGTTTCCCTAATCACTAAATTGATTCATGAATGCAATAGATATTGACATCGCCATAATTGATACTGACGTTCTTGATGAATGATACTTTGGTATGATTTATGTTTGAAACCCTATCTCTCCGACTATTTCGATTAATTTCAAATTGAGAGCATCACTCAGAACAGTTGCAGAGCAGTTGCATTGAGGCGTTTAAACAAAAGAAAAACGCGATAGTATTTTATTTACTAGTCATAGCATTATTACTAAACTAACCATATTTCGTAAATAAGTAGCTGTAAAAAAAATACAAAAAGATAAAATAAACCGGGCACAAAATGCCAAAGGAAAGGTGGAAAGGCAAAAGAGCTTTTATGGAGCAACTTCGGCGTACTGTGTCGTAGTGAGAGCGTTTACTAGGTATATTTGGGGTACGGAATCAGTGGCAGCGACTGCAGGGTTGAATTACGGGTTGAATAGGTTTTTTAGGGTTAAATTAGACTTTGGCCACGAATTTTCGAGTATTAGCTGGAAGATGAAGGCTGATTTTTTTGAAGTAAATGTGAAAATTCGAGCTCAAAGAAATGGGAAACCTAAATCTGGATTAGAAAAATCCAGTCCTGAATAATTTGTAGACATACAGCAGTAACCTCAGATACATTGAGTTGATTGCAAATAGCTCTATTATCAAGATATTACCAAAGTTTAAATAGCAAGTAATTTTGATTGATTTGTTGATTTCTGTGAGGATAGCCACAGAGTGCATTATTATAATCAAATCATCAAGTCATGCAAAATAATTCTGTCATTTCATGCGTGACTCCTGTTTACATACGTGCGTAGATGAACCCTCGTTATGAATCCCTCTCCCCTTAGAACGCCCTCCTGAGGGGACGACACTACACGACACACAAATGTACTAACATTAGCATCTTTGAATCTCCTGTTACTAGTTACGGAAATACGGGAAGAGGGAACTATTTTCTAGCCTTTTAAGTAAGTTAAGTCTTGTGTGTGTAGCTAGAGTAATTTTAGTGAATTTTTTTTTTGCGTTTGCCACACAGTTCACCCACGGATTTAAAAAAGATAATTATAATATCAAACAGAAGATGTAGAGGTACAGTTATACAAAAATTCTAGAGATCTTCATCATCCATATCACCTTTGTATTGTACCTATATTTTGTCCTTGTATTTGTGTTTTATGTGAACAATGAAGAATAAGAATCCATTTCTATAATGCCCAATCGTTACCACGTGGTCATGTTGTGTATGACCATAGATTAATACAGATGGGACACTCCGCCAAATCATTTAAATAAAAAGTGACTCTTGATACGACACAATAAAGTGCAATTCAGGTCGCAAAACTCTTATTACCTACAGTTCTATCCACCTACAAGTTGCCTCTCTTTCTATTGCGTAACTCTTATACCTTCTGACCTACTGAATTAGCCCCGCGGACGGGGCCCGCCGCGTACTTGTAGCTTCATACCTAAACTTTGGAGTGTCCCATCTGTATTAATCTGTGGTATGACTCGCAAACAAAAAACATTTATTCAAATTATATAAGCCGGTTAGTAAATACCACAAAAAAAACCGGTCAAGAGCGACTCGCACTCGCGCACCGAGGGTTCCGTTCCGATTTCTGAAAAAGTGTGCTATTTAGAGACATCGTTTTATTTTTCCTGTATTTTTTACATAAACTTCTATCACATAGAATAATTTCAGATTTTTATCTTTGCAAACTTCGGAGATAAGGAGGGGGAACGGTATTTTTTTTACATTTTTCATCAAAAGTCAAAAACTGTGCGACGTAAAAAAAAATAAAAAAATGTTTGAGAATGTGCAAATAGCGTTCTTTCATATAATACCCTATATGACCTAGTAGCCCCACTTTGAATTTTTAAGACCCCCTTTCAGTCCCTGTTGCAAAAAAAATACATATATTTTGATTTCCTTCTTATTTGAAAAATAGTTGGGTAAACGTCATCTAAAACTGTTACAAATTTCAAGTTGATAGCATTATTAGTTCTTGAGATATCCAGCTGTGACAGACAGACAGACAGACTGAGTCACACCATAAGGGTTCCTTTTTTACCATGTTGGTACGGAACCCTAAAAACTAGCTTAAGGCAAGTACAAGTCAAAACCAACACCGCGAAGACTGCAACCACAAAACAAAAACGCGAAAAAAACCGTCCAGAGGAAAACATTGTACGACAAACACCGTCTCCTCCAACGATCTCCGCAGATATGCAAAACACAGTCCTTTGTAACATGATCTTATTGTGTTCGCGAATCCCGTCGCCACACTGAATACGGAACGACTTATGTCGATTTAGAAATTTATTAGAATGCCACGAGGTTTTGTCATGCGAAACGCGAGTTGCCAGCGTGCGCCAAGGAGTTATTGTTGCATTATGGGCTGCATTCTGAACTATTGTTGCGGGCTTGATGGATATGAATTGCTGGTAAGCTTAGAGGTGGGTTTTGATTGTGTTCGGGAGTTGCATAAGTTGTGGGGTAGGTGTCAGGGTTATTTGGATGATGCATCGGAAAGCAAAATAGGTATTTACTAACTTACGTACGTTTTAGAGCACTGATGAAGCTTTAGTTTTCTTATAAGTACCTACCTACCTAAGTGTATTGGGTATATTAAGACAGAGATTAACATAAGAGGTCTCAGATAGTTTATTGACATTGCTTTTTTCAAACAGAAGCATTAGTGCGAGTTTTTATACGTCAACGCGATCGAGTCGGTATAAAAACTCGCACTAAGGCCACTAGTCTCTTCAAAAACTACATTATAGGGTTAAAAAATTTACTCTAAAAACTTTAAGGAGTGCTTTAGACCATTGAACTGAATAACTTTTACTAGGGGACCAACTTTGAAGTCGCGAAAATAAAATCTACTGTTCCGTACATTTTGACGAATTATGCGAACATAACTGTAGGCAACAGCTGATTTTTTTTCGTGATAATGTTTTCAGAGTTATTTTTTTAAAACCTTATATTCGTCCTCACTCAATCAATACCTGAAGTCTAGTTTGCGACTGTAAATTTCAAATGAATCATCATGTTCTTTGATGACATCATAAGCGACTAAGAAGGCATCAGCAACCAAATGTACGTCGGTAAACATAGAAGATACTTTAGACTTTACTTATTTACTACCCAAGACTATACCTATACATATAACCAATGATCACACACTCTTCCTTCCAGACACTTCCAAAATGAAAGGGTGCTACCCCAAATAACAGGGTATAGGAACCGCAGACTAGATAGCGATTTCCATGTCAATCCCGCGGACCTCAAGCGTGACAATGACAAGTCGAAGATTGCTGCGCTTGCAAATCCCTGGGGCAGAGCACAGAAATTGATCGGAGTAATTTGCTAACGTTCGGACTGCCACGGCGAGACGATTCGTCTTGGCCGTGGGTTAAGATGGGAGGGAATGGCGTTCAATGGAGTCTATGGTTTGGAAATTTGTGAAGTTCAACATATTATTAGAAAAATCAGAAGTCATTTGACTCCTAAGTCACAGGATTACCTTATTTAGAGTCACAATTTACCTTATCCGTATGACCTTTGTTAGCCAGGTTTTGTATCTTAGTCTTAAGTAATTTCAAGGGTTTTTGTATGCTTAAACATTTTTATTTTATTTATTTATTCTATTCAAACTAGGCTCAGAATCAACACTTTTCGAACGTCAAAATTACATCAGACAGTCCCCCAAAACGCCTGCCCTTCACCACTTCCTAGTGCTTTAGCTGGGAAGAAAAAGTGACGTAACAAACTCGAAAGCAGCACAGCTGTCTGTTCAGTTAGAAAAACTTGATTCTATACTGTACGCAAAATAATTTACATTACGCAACACAAAACATTAAATTAAATTGCCTTATGTCAGCTAGCATACGCCAATATCGCCGTAAAAGCGGTATGACAAGAAATTCGGCTTTTGGGAATATGAGCAACTACTAGAACGAAAGATAACGAAAGATAGATAGATAGATAGAATACTCTTTATTATGCACACCATAAAAATTACAAAGAACATACATTAAGTTACTATATTTGTCATTACTGGCAGACGAGTAGCAATTTCTACACATATTTTGTGCTTTACAGTTCAAACAAGCAATTAGGAACATTCATGAATAAAATATTGTAGAAAATGACCCTTAGCACTTTTGTATTGGAGAATTTTGTTTCTCACATCTTGCACCATAAATCCCGCCAATTGCGTATTATTCACTAAACGTGCCACATAGTAATGGCTACGATGAAAATTTATAGGTAACCAAAAGAAGTAAAGTGAAGAAGGTAATTCGATCATAATGAGGATATATCGTCGCTAATTTAACTAAATGACGTATCTGACATTTGGACTAAGCCCATAGCCGACCTAACTATAATAATTTGATACATTTTCCAAGTCGAATCGGCGTATCTGTACCTATGCTTTACGGTGCCCATGATAATGCAAAAATCGAGACCGAAATTCTATAGTTAGGTCGGCTTAGTTCAAAATGTCAAAATCAGATACGTCAGTTAGTTAGATTAGCGACAATATATTTCTATTTTTTGTTTGTTTCAGTCCTGTACTAACCCAGCAAGTTGTATCAACTGGATCAACTAAATATTTTTTTTTTTTTATTTATCATGCACACTTGTATATCTAGCTCACTTTAGACATTGGCAGAATAGTCGACATCGGCTTTGCTTGCCATTTTTTAAAAATAGAATAGAATAGACAATATTACGGAAACACCTTTTGAACACAACTTTGCGACCATAATACGCCACATGTACCAATGTGACGTTTTCAATATCTAAAAGTCTTTCTAAGATAATTTTGTGACTGGTTCAGGAAATATCGCAAGAAAACCTAGACTGGACTGGAGACAGCATTTTGTCACAAGACTTTTTCTCCGCCATGATTTATTTCAGCTTCAACGTTTAAGATTAACTTTTAAAAGTAAATTCGTTCCTGTAATAACCAAATCCCATCCCGCCTCCATCATAGCTAAAAAAATACAAAACCAACGAAAAACCCATTAACAGTTTTAACGAAATTCAAAAACTAAAAAACGCCTACGGCATCACCCTTTATAAAAGCAAGGGGTGTTTTTAAATTTTCTATTAAGCGACGTAGCTGTGTGATGCTAGGAGAGACTTGAGACTTGAAACGTCAATTTTACGGAAGATTTCGCATAATACAGCCGCTATGCCGCTTGATACATGCTTGCAGCTCGAATTCGCTCGCGTCTGGATGTGATTTTTGTGTGGGCTGAATTGTAGTGATCGTTATGGTGAATGATTGGCGAGCTTTGAGTGACAAAAATTGTTTCTTGTATGGATGCCAGCTTTATTCGTTAATTTTGCTCTTGTTTATATTACAGACAGTTAAACGGGAAACAATAAACTATAAAAGTCATAACAAGCACTAAGCTTTTATTACCTTCCAGAAATTGACATCGCTATATGGCATAACTAAACCCCATTCAAATAACATGCACAATAGACCCCGGATTAAATAAAACCGCACTGAGGGTTCTGTTCCGATTTCTGAAAAAGTGTACTATTTAGAGACATCGTTTTATTTTTTCTGTAATTTTTACATAAATTTCTGTCACTTAGAATAATTTCAGATTTTTTTGTATACAAACTTCCTCCGAAGTTTGTTTGTTTGTGAGTGTGCTTGTGTTTGTTTGTGTTTGTGCGTGTGTTTTTTGGGTTTGTGTTTGTTTGTTGTTTGATATACCGTCCATAAAGGAGGGGGTGACGTTATATCTTAACATTTTTCATCAAAAGTCGAAAACAATGCGGCCTAAAAAAAAGAAAACAAAATATTTGAGAATTTGCAAACTGTTTTCCCTGCTGCAAAAAAAGATACTTACATGTTTTTATTTTTTTCTTATTTTCAAAATAGTTGGGCAAACGTCATCTGAAACTGTTCCAAATTTCAAGTTGATAACTTTAGCTGTTCTTGAGATATCCAGCTGTGAAAGACGGACAGACAGACAGACTAAGTCGCACCATAAGGGTTCCTTTTACCATTTTGGTACGGAACCCTAAAAATTGTTCATTCCAACAGACAGACAACTCTATCATACAGCTGTTATCGTAGTATATTCGTAAAAGCGCTTCCACGCTGGCGTTTAAACGCTAAAAGATTTTATATCTAGCGCGAAAAATTGGAGTAAATTGCCGCCACTGGATAAGATAGGATGTTTTTTTTTCTTCTTTTTAGACTGCCGTATGGCTGTGTAAGAGTGTCTGGGAAATTATAGAAAAGGATCTTAATGCTTTTTTCGTATTTGTTTTGTTCATGTATGGGCGGGGGCTCGGACGGGACTGTGAGGGGTCGAACCTAACAGGGGGCTGCAGCAACTCTATAACGAAAGAGGGATCTGCTTATTGAAATCTGATGTAATACTAAATTATCAAGACATATTTAAACAATCATCCCATCGGCCCGTAGCTGACTGATATCTCTCACTCTTACAAAATCATCGTTTGTCTCCTTTTCTGTTTAAACATCCACGTAGGTTACGAGCATCCACTGGGCTGTAGGGGGTTGTGCAGATATTTTAATGGGAACATAAGTAAGGCTTTGGTTTGTCAATGCGTTGGTAGAGTTTATCAAACTATTTCATTTTGAAATGTTAAAACTATAGTAGATTAGATTACTGCTTTTGGTTACATTTTATCATTAAAAAATAAAAAATAAATAATAAATATCCTTGGACATTTCACACAACGCCATCTAGTCCCAAGCTAAGCAACCTAATGCTTGTGTTATGGTAACGAGATGGCGGATAAACTACTTATATCATCATCTTACTTATCATTATTTCTGTTCTGATTTTGTTGCTTAAGTTGCGTATATTTTTAGGGTTTTTTATTTTCCACAATCAAAATGCATAGCCTTTTCTCAACTATGTTGGGGTCAGCTTCCAATCTAACTGGATGCAGCTGGATGCCAGTATTTTACATGCAGCGACTGCCTGTCTGACCTCCACAACCCAGTAACTTGGTAATACGATACGCCTTGATCTGCCTTTCGGGTGTTTTATTAGACGTTCGACCTCATTGTTGGATTTTTACCATTTATTCAGTTATCTTTAATAAAAATAAGGTATACTTTTCTAAATCCCTACACTTCTTGAATATTTTAGATGGAAGGAAAAGAAGTTGGGTTGGTAAATCTGCATAACCAAAAACTTATTAGTACTTAAAACTATGTTTTCCAATACCTAAAAAAAGTATTCAGTACAAAATATTCAAAATGTCGTCAAATAGTGGTGGTTTGGCACTGCGTCGAAGACTAACACAATATTACCTCTATCTGTCTTGCGAGACTCTCTGATTGGTCGGAGAGATAAGCATTTTATAGAGTGCCTCTCCAATTCATGTGGCACCTACATTCTTCACATTATCTCTAGGAGAGATATTCTACATATTACTTATAGTCTTGATAAAGGAGTGTAGGTATCTTGTTTTATTTGAAAAGTGTCTGCCCGCGACTGACTGACTTTTAGGCCCGTCAAAAATACAAAACACGGGAAATAAATTAGAAATATTCCTTTACCAAGCTGTTGTAAAGTGTGGGATTTAATTATATTGTTTAATTGATAATATTTTATTTAATAATAACGGCCACGACTTACGAGTTGAAGGTCATAGGTTCGAACCCAGCCAGGCGCTTTACTTTGTGTAAATTATTTCATCACCACTACCGACTTTCAAAACGGTGAAGGAAAACACGTGAGGAAATCGGGATGTCCTAGAATCAAAAATTCGATGACATGTGACATCTCCAACCCGTACTGGGCCCGCGTGGTGCTGGTGCTCTCCCACAGAGAGGAGGCCTCTGCCCGAGCAGTGGGAACATTATAGGCTGATTATATATAATTATGTGGTGTGACTATGAATGATAGGTGGAGGAATGATGTGATAAGGCAACGGTGCGGTTTAAAAGCAGATATCAATCTGCCTAGCCTTTTCCCAACTATGTTGGGGTCGGCTTCCAGTCTAACCGGATGCAGCTGAATACCAGTATTTTACATGGAGCGACTGCCTATCTGACCTCCACAACCCAGTAACTGGGTAATACGATACCCCTTGGTAAGACTGGTTGTCAGACTTTCGGGCTTCTGACGAACCGTAACGACTGTCAAAGATCCACGAATGACAGCCGGGACCAACGGCTTAACGTGCTTTCCGAGGCACGGAGGAGTCTTGGTATCTAAAGATGGTCACCCATCCACGGACCAACCCCGGCAAGCGTAGCTTAACCTGATGGATCGACCCGTGCGGCTATTATTACTTAGCCACGAGCTCCTCAGAGTAAAAAGTGGTTTAACCCCTCAAGTGTCGAATGCACCCCATGTGTGCATAAGAAAAACCCTTTTTTTATTAGGTATATAAGCTTATATCACATATATGTAAATGTAAAAAAACATCATCCGATGGAAAACCAATCCAAATTATCATTAGTTGTGAACCTATGGAGTTCTCAGCTAACCCCCCCTCCCCCCCGGAGTGTCAAATGCACCCCAAGTGTGCAAAAGGACAAAACTTTACATAATAGATATACAAGCTTAGATCACATATATATAAACGTAAAAAAACATCATCCAATGGAAAACATATCATCATCAGTAGTAGTGAACCTATGGGGTTCGTAACTAACCCCCAACCCTCCCCACTCGCTGGGGTTTTGGGTCTAAAATTAGCCAAACTCAGACACTTGAGGGGTTAAAAGCAGATGTAGTGACAAAAATTGAAAGGAGTATGAGAAGAATGAGTATGTATAAAAGGTGACAAACAAAGGGTATTTACAAGTCAGATTTGAGTAGAAACGCCGGCAGGAGACGCCCTAGTAACGCCCATATAGTGAACTTATTGGTGATGTTCTTCAGAAAGGTCAGGTGCGTAGTACTCGCTACCGGCGTGCGTGATGACCAGATGCATGAACGTAAACGAGGCAAAAGGAGTATGTAAGGATCACAGCAGGTGGCGTTCTGTAGTTTCTGCCTACTCTCATGAGAATGAGACGTGAGTTTATGTATGTATATTTTATTGACGACACGTTTGGCGCAGTGGTTGAGCAATTGACTGCTGCGCAGCATGTCGCGGGTCCGATTCCCTCACGGAACAAATATTTGTACGACCTACAAGTATTTGTTCCGAGTCTGGGTGTTTTTCTATCTATAATATGTATGTATTTACAAAAAAAATGTATATAAGTAGTTTATCAGCCATCTCGTTACCATAACACAAGCATTAGGTTGCTTAGCTTGGGACTAGATGGCGTTGTGTGAAATGTCCAAGGATATTTATTTATTATTTATTTAAAAATAATAGCATCATCCCTATAAATTAATATTTAACGAATAATTAATCAACGATGTTAAATTTTAGTGTCAACCACTTCAAATGCCTGTATTTAAAAATAACCATTTAAATACAAAATCACCACCACACACACAGACAGAGTTACCTAATTCCCCACAAAAACGCATGAACAACGTGAACGCACCTAGATAAAGAAAACATAGTGAACAACATTAATTAACGTTATAGCCAAGTTACTAGGGCGCGCCTAGCAAACATTTTATCATAAAAGATATAATCCTGGCTGGTAATCCCTCTCGCCGCTTCACAGATAGCGATACCATACGATATGTATAAGCCGACAATGATACTAGGGGTATAGAAGCGATTTGGGCTCTAAGTTAGTTGGGAAAAAGTGCTAGATGCCAGCGACCTGACACGGTTTAGTTGGAGAAAAGAAAGAAAATTATACGATTGACCAGACCATTCTATAATATACAAGAAAAAAGATAATCCTTCTAAATAATCTTCATCGAATGAAATCAGGTACATCTCGTACCCTGTGTTCTAATAACCGAAAGTGAAATACGCAAACTTACGCAATATTTGTTTGAGATGAGTTTATGATGAAATTTGCTTCTGCCCGCGACTTTGTTCGCATGTTACTCACTGAAAATTTTTTTCGCTTTCTATAAGTGAAAAAATTATTTAAATCGCTTAAGTATTTAACCATAGACTTATAAAAAAGGAGGACTCCGCGCAACGCATATCAAAAGCGAAGCACAGTAAGTATGCTGACCGTTTGTACAAACACGCCTTACGCACACATTTACATAATAGTATGCCGACCGGCCGCCATTACGTGACACGAGCGACGGCGTCTTTGCAGGTACTCAAATCACGCACACATAGATCGGTACGGTGCTTCACTTTCGATAGGTATGCGTGGCGCGGAGTCCTCCTTTTTTTATAAGTATTAACATACAAAAAATATGTTCTCTTTATAATATTAGTTTAGACAAACGCGACTTGATTCATCGCGCGATAAATCAAACAAATCCATTATTATAAACCCCATTTGATTTAGAAATCGGAAAAGCTGCGGTTGTTCACGTGACAATTTAAATGATAATCATAAATAAATCATCATTGTTCTGCCATCACTACATACTAAACGATTATGTACGTTGTTCCTCCGCCAACTTCAACAAAACTCAGTAAGACACGTTTGTCCCACTCTGAAACAACAGCCACTTCGCACGTTCCTCCGCCCGGCACAGACACATCTAGCAAATAGCATTTAAATCCACGCGGGCCCCTATCAAACGCTCGTTTGCACAAAGTATATACTCCAAGTATATCTGGAATGGTTGCGAACACCGAACCGAACGGTTTTCGGAACACTTTTTCCCTATTTCCACGGAATAAAAAGGAGTCAAAGAGAACTTCATGACTTTTGTTATACCGTATAGCTTTTTACATCGGAAAACGCGGCGCGGCAAATTTTCTAAAATCTTTTGTTGGCAATCGCCCTCTGCAAGTGTTGCATTGACTGCATAATGAATATGTGTGTTTTGAGGGACATTTTTGAGATGTTTGGGTGCCGACAGAGTATTTACATACTTAAAGTATGATGAAATTAAGTACGGACTCAGACTTTTCAATTTTAAGTTTTTGGGGAAGACCAAAGAAACGATGGATGGACTGTTTCAAAGATGATATCACTAGAAAGGGCGTGACTACCGAGATGTACGACTAATAGAGCAGGAGAAGTATGGAAATAAAAAGAAAGTTCAAAAACTAAAACCCGACTAGGTACTGATAAATCACGCTCTAAGTACCCAATACACTGTTTATTCTTAGTATACTACTGTTTGTTTTCCCAAATGTAATAAATAAATAAATAAATACGGCATCATAATTTTTTTTTTAAATTTTTAGTTCGTTATTTTATGTCCTCTACAACGTGTAACGTTAAATGCGCAAAACCTCTTATTGGGTCATTGTACTCATCATTATGAACAACTTTTACTATGGAACCAAACATGAAATCGCGAAAAAAAAATCAGCTGTTCAGTACATTTTGACGAATTATGCGAACATAAATGTACTGAACAGCTGATTTTTTTTTCGCGATTTCAGGTTTGGTCCCATAGTAAAAGTTGTTCACAATGATGAGTACAATGACCCCTTAAGAGGTTTTGCGCATTTAGCGTTACACGTTGTAGAAGGCACTTATAACCAGCGGACGCTCAAGACGCTTCCGACATCGTCATTTGTCAAATTATGATAAGTAGTTTAAAGTTATGAGGGAATAAATGAACATACATACACACCGGTCAAACTCATAACCCTCCTTTTTGCTTCGCCATAGTCGAGTAAAAAGGGACATGGTGCGCCGTCTCAAATATATTGTGATAAGGTCAGGAAAATGGTGATGATGATGAAGACTGAAAGGGTGCAATACAATGACCTACGTATACGTAGGACACAAAAAAAAAAAAAAAAAAGAAAAAAAAAAAAAAAAAAAAAAAAGGGGCACAGGTAACCTACGCGGTATTACAGTCAAAGTAAGTAGAGAGTATAGCATAACGGCTGGTGGCTTTGAGAAGTACAGTCACATACCCATAAAAAGTTAATTTTCATTTCATTGTCGTTAAAGCTTTGCTTAACAATCCCCGCTGACTACGGGGCATAAGATGTTTTAGGGTTCCGTACTAAAATGGTAAAAAGGAAGGTGCGACTCACTCTGTCTGTCTGTCCGTCTGTCACAGCAAGAACTACTAATGAAACTAACTTGAAAAAAAAAGTTCTTAGAATTATTCTCATTGAAATGAAATGAAATGAAATTGTTTATTCTGTAAATAGGATATCGAAATCACTTTTTCACGTCATAATTTTTTTTTTTTTTAAATAAGCTAGATGAAGTCGACATTTCCTATCTGACTACCCTGAGAAGAAATGGCGAAACAAACTCAGGGGTCAAAGTCTCTTTTAAAGTCCAGACATAATCTTGGTCAGATCATGTGAGGACCATGTAGATCCAGTCTGAAATGGTCTTTTGAGGAAAGAACCATAAAAATTTGAGTGGACCTGTCCAGTCAGTGCAAGCATTTGTCAACAATCGTGTAGCTCAACTCAGGATTTCAGGAGCTCAATAACTCGACTCGACATTAAAGAAATAAGGAACAGTTTTAGATGGCGTTTGCCCAACTATTTTGCAACAGGGACTGAAAAATTCGATGGCTATTAGGTCATGTTGGGTATCATATGAAAAAGCGCTGTTGGTACATTCTCAAATTTTTTTTTTCTTTTTTTAGGCCGCATAGTTTTCGACTTTTGATGAAAAATGTAAAAAAAAAAATTGTACGCCCCTTCTCCGAAGTTTGCATAGACAAAAATCTGAAATTATTTTATGATGATGATAGAAGTTTATGTAACCGTCACAGGAAAAATAAAATGATGTCTCTAAATAGCAGACTTTTTCGAAACACATCAACAAAAATACATGTATGATGGTACGGAACCCTCGGTGCGCGAGCACGACTCGCTCTTGACCGGATTTTTTTAAAGAGGGCTCCACATTGCAGTGGACTGTAATACTGTATTTAACTATTGTCGCTTAAAAAGGAAAAACGGAACCTTTATTGTTATGTCCGCCTGTCACAAAAGTTTTTATCGAAATCTAGAGATTTTATCGAAATCTCTAGATTTGAATAGAATTTGAATATTGGCATGATGACCAGTCAACTTACATTACTTTTAGAGTTATTTAATTATTGATTTTATTTATTTACTGCAAACAAACAAAGGAATAAAAACAACAAAGGAATTAAATACAACATCGTGGTATCTAGAATAAACACACACTAACATCACGCCTGTAATCGTCAAAGGGATAGGCAGAAGTGTGCTTATAGTACACCCACATTTCGCGAATAAAAAACCAATAAAAAAAAAACCAATAAATAATATCTACCACTTACTTATCTTTCGAGCCAGGATTGAGCTTCATACTCTCATATCTACTGAAGTATAGGCAATAATATAGACTGGGAACTGTGAGACGTACTAATCCGTACTTAGCGCGGTGGCGTATGAACACAACAATCGTTCGTATTGGATACCATTAACGGTTAGAGGTATAGAAATGGGAGCGATAAAATCTCTATTGCTGTACGTATCATGGTATTCTTTTTAGAGGCAAGAATAAGAGACTGCCAGTATCGTGAAACACTACTGAAGAATATTTCTTTGTATTCCGTATGGGTTGATTCATAATTATTATGCTATACACGTCCGATAATTAATATACAGGATGTAAGTGTAAACAGTGGCAACCTTTTAAGGGGTCATTGTACTCATCATTATGAACAACTTTTAATATGGGACCAAACCTGAAATCGCAAAAAAAATCAGCTGCTAAGTACATTTATGTTTGCATAATTAGTCAAAATGTTGGGAACAGCTGATTTTTTTTCAGGTTTGGTCCCATAGTAAAAGTAGTTAATAATGATGAGTACAATGATTCCTTAATAGATTGACACTGTTTACACTTACACCCTTTATACATAGACTACTAAAATATGATAAATACATAAATTACTTTATCTACACCCATGCTATATATTCTCTATAGTTTCTGAAACAGTTAGCTTATTGCCAACATTAAAACAGCCAGTGTCATAGTAACCATGGTAACCATAATAGCATCCAAACGGGTGCTTTAATGTTGTACTGAATTTCATAATGCAACTCGTTTTCAAAAAAAGAACATTGTAATGCACGCGCGTTTCACTACAAAAGCGTCATAATTTTAAAAAAGAACTTATTCGAATTCACGTCGTATACTATGACGCCGGCCGCCATGTTCGATACGAGTATTAGTATTGCAAAAAACTGTTTCAGAACCTTTTATACAGGATTGATAACATGGATGTAGATAAAGTCTTGTATGCAACTGTACATAATTAGGTATTAAAACACTCGTGTGATACTACACCCACATTCGTGTTTTAATGCCCCTTATTATACGTCAGCTGCATAAATAACTATTAATCGCCATGACAATCGAACAGTTTTCTTTGTTATTTTTAGAAGACTGAAGAATGCTGATATTCCTCTTGACGTATAACCATTGAAGTCGCCGTATCGTTTGACGTAATCCCTTAGTTAGTGTACGCGTAGGTGCGTCTGTCATGGATGCGGAACAAAATGGGCCCAAAACCAATAAAAATAATAAAATAAAATCTTAGCGTATCGAGACTAAAGCTATATCGCCATTTTCTTTTGCATCCCCTTTCAATGTCGATCTATCAGTGCTCCCAAAAGCACAGTTTCTGTTAAAATATAGCTGTCTTGTGTACGAGTACTTAGTAAAGGATTACTTTCTTCGCGAGGGCGGGAGGAGTGACCTTGAGCTTGCCCTTAGACGCAATGCAGGTTCTATACGTGGTGTGAAATAAGCGTGTGAAAGAATCTAGGTTTAGTAACCTTTAGACCTGATTTTGGATAACCTATTCTATAATATTAATAGTCACACACTTTTTTCCATGAGGGGTCAAACAGAAGTCAGTTTTTGTTTATGGTTTTCTTTTGGCAATAGTTGTAAAGGTCAAGGTTATTTAATGAATACATGAAAGTTTATTTTGTTTTGTCTCGGTAAAAATGATCAGGATTATGGCTCTATAATACAGCATGAGTAAAAGAAATAGTCCGAAAATCGTTAATTTGTAATTTTAAATTGAAATTACAAACTTAAATTTGCAGTTGGAAAATTTACCGTGACATATTAATGCATGGGAGAACATGTTTTTCAACTACAATGTTAAGTCTCTTTTAGGATAAATTCTTTTCAACTACGGACCCCTTCATTGTGCGTGCGCCGACACGCAATTAGCCGGTTTTTTTTTTTGTTTCTAAGAAAGAAAGTTCCAGATAACTTGATCAGCCAATCTCCTTCTAGATTTACTAGCCGGTTGAACCTGGCGTACGCAGTAATCAAGTCAAGGGAATCAAATTATAGACTCGGTAGGTATTGTAACTTTGATTACAGTGGTCGGACACAAATATGTGGCTGTGTTAGAAATAATAGTCCTTACTTGAGTAATTTTAGTGTCTCACTAATGAGGGTTGGGTTAGGTCACAAGGCGACCTTGGTAAGCTTTGAAGATAATTGGAAGTAGGTTTCTACTTGGAGGTAGATTTTGGCTAACTATCTATACTCTCCACCAGATAACCGTGCAATAAAAGTCGTCGACGCCTTCTACCAATAAATAAATAAATAATAAATAAATATAAATATCCTTGGACATTTCACACAACGCCATCTAGTCCCAAGCTAAGCAACCTAATGCCTGTGTTATGGTAACGAGATGGCTGATAAACTACTTACATACATTTTTTTTTTGTAAATACATACATATTATATATAGAAAAACACCCAGACTCGGAACAAATACTTGTAGGTCGTACAAATATTTGTTCCGTGCGGGAATCGAACCCGCGACATGATGCGTATGATTGTATTCGAATATTTCAAAACGATACGAAAAAATCGGCCAAGTGCGTGTCGGACCACGAAGAATAAAGGGTTCCGTAGTTAAAAAAGAATTTATCGCAAAAACAAACTGAACATTGTAAGCCCAAAAAGATATAATTATGTGATACAATTACAAATTAACAATTTTCGAACTTTTTCCTTTACTTGAGCTGTGAGACCTTGTTGCTTACCAAATTTCATGATTTTAGGATAACGGTAAAACCGTATAGGTTTTGATTTACTAACAAGTATCAAAATATGACACATAAATGGCCGTATTTTTTTATTGCGTTGAGGTAGAAGCTTGATTTTTTTAGAACTCCAAGGAACTATAGACCTACGTATTTAATATTAATTTCATTTTGATACTTCCTCAATCTAGGCATAATCAATCTCTATCATAAAGCATTTTAGTTATAAAACCTAACTATGCAAAACATCCCTCGTCTGCAAAACCGGCAAGCGATTAAGCGCTTAATCAAGCAGTTGATGAGGCACTTACTTTGAAATCGATCCTCTTATCTGAAGTAATAAGTTCTCCATCATCAGTGTCATACTATGGAAAAAGCAGCGCGCACGTTTTTGAGCTGATTTAACTTTATTATTTTTAATTTTTTAACTCAGGCATCTAGTATAGACCTAAGAAAAAGGAGGAGCTCGTGGCTAAGTAATAACAGCCGCACGGGTCGATCCATCAGGTTAAGCTACGCTTGCCGGGGTTGGTTCGTGGATGGGTGACCATCTTTACATACCAAGATTCCTCCGTGCCGTGAAAGCACGTTAAGCCATTGGTCCCGGCTGTCATTTATTGATCTTTGACAGTCGTTACGGGTCGTCAGAAGACCGAAAGTCTGACAAACCAAAAAACCCCCGCAAAAAGAAAGAAACCCGAAGCCCGAAAGTCTTACCAAGGGGTATCGCATTACCCAGTTACTGGGTTAAGGAGGTCAGATAGGCAGTCGCTCCATGTAAAATACTGGTGTTCACCGTGTTCAGCTGCATCCGGTTAGATTGGAATCTAACCCCAACATAGTTGGGAAAAGGCTAGGCAGATGATAATTTTTAATGTTTTAAATTAACTTTTTGGCATATGGTGTGGATGATTTCTTAAATATATAGTAATATATTTACACGCTTAGCATGACCACTGACTGTAGAAACAAAAGAAATGAAAGACAAAATAACACATTTCAGAAACATATTTACGGCACGATGTCAAAAATGAAGAAAAGAAATGTCACTCAGTCTTCGTGGAGTTGAGATACTTTTAGAAGACGTCACCTCCTTATTTATTTATTTATATAATATTGTACCTACACCAGAAAATACATAGCAAAATAATAAAGTTAACACAAAACATACAAAGGGCAGCCTTATCGCTTTCTGCTATCTCTTCTAGGAAACCCTTGGAATGGATAGTGATTGCGCGGTCATAAAAATGGGGTTGTCACGATGTATCACAAATGCCTGTTTGCCAAAAAAATAACCGATAGTGTAGCTATAGCTTAAAAACTAAGACAACCATGTAAGTACTGTTACATAGACGCTTACGCCATCTGTTATCGAGTAGCAGAACTGCACGATACGTCGATTCGTGACAGATTTTTCTAGAACATTCTAAACTCTGCCAGAGTGTTCTAGATAGTTAAATGTCGTTTTGCAGCATTCTAGATCATTCCTGTAAGTACTAGAATGTTCTCGAATTATGTCCTCAAAGTTTCTAGAGCTTGCACTCGGCATATAAATAGAGGGTTGCCAGTGGGGTGAGGCAGTTCAGCTAGGAATGCGAAACAGTGAACAACAGTGAACATCAGTGAACCAACAGTGAGCTACAAGTGATTCTGCTTATAATTTCTGATTCTGCTTATAATTTGTGATTATTTAAATATAATGTGTTTTTGGTGTAAACTGCCATAAATTTATTTATCCTGAACCCCGGCTCGTAACAGTACATTACTTTCCCAAGCATGGCCAAGTCCATTATTCTTTTCTCACAAAAAAGAACATACTCTAAGCAAACCAGCTATTTCTCAAAAGCGATTAACCAGTTTATCGGTACCACCTGACGAGATAATTTAGTTAATATCGATCGCCTGGGGATTAGTCGACGACAAATTGTCCAATCAGCAGACAGGTAATTGATTTCAAGCACCTAATATCGGACGCTAAGCTTTTGTTAAGGCTACGTAAGTCTTAACTTAGCTTAAAATGTTAGCCTTTAAAATAGGAGGTAGAACGTGGTGACATGTTTTATACAGTGTATTTAGGGGTTTATCTTTTAAAGGTGAGCTGAGATTTAGAGGAAACTGGGCGATGAAAATGTAGTATGTATGTGGTACAGGTAGGTATACATTTAATTTTGTTGCGTCCATAAATATAAGAAAGAAGGAGATAAGCCCCGTATGTTAATGTATCGGAACCCTGTGCCTCCACTTTGTCCCTTTGTCACTTTCATGATTTTAAAGACAAATTCGGTAAAATACTTGTACTTACATAATACGGAAAGCGATTCCATGATTTACATGGCTTCGGCTAAATTTTGATTATGTTGGTATTGCATTTTTGTATGACACTTTTTTCAGTATTCAGTCTTGATTTAATAACAAAACTTTATCATAAGTATTCCTCGTTCATAACAAAAATTTATGTCCCCCGATTTCATAACAAAAATTTATCATAGGTATTCATGGGTATACTTTAAAAAATATTACACTGTTTTGTAGTACGCAGTATAACGCGTATTTGGATAGGTGTAAACATGATGGTGTGCAATTGTGTACTTAATGCAACTGAATTAGATACACACAACTACACATCAAGCTATACATTTCCAATATAAGCTGACTTCTCATTTCACGGAAATCCTATACAATGCGAGATCAGCTTATATTGGAAATGTTTAGCTTGATTGTGTGTAGGTACCTAATATAAACGGTTTAATGATCGTAGAATGTAAAGCTAAAAGTTTTTACTGCTATTTGAAGAGTTGTCCAGTTTAATGCCATGATGCAATTTCGTGCAACACCTGCGACTATTTAGGTACATTACATTGTCCTTATTTACTTGTGTGTACTGATCATCACGTATTTATTTTGAGGCCAATGTAAAAGCTAAACAATAACTTACCATCTTTTTAATTAAAGACAACGACCAAAAAGCACTCTTTGGTTTTTAATACTTTCATGGATTTCACATTCACAGCATTATGAATAGAAGTCGTAATATATTACCATGCAGCCACATTTCATTTTCTACCGATTGAGAAGAAAATTATAGCTGTGAGAGTTTGAATAAAATTCCAGTTCTTTCACCCATATGTTATCGCGACTAATAAGAAGTTGTGTTCAATCAGGTTTTGTTTGTTTTAACTAGCGAAATGTGGGTTTAGAGGTATGAGGAACAGTGTGTAAAGTTCACTCATCCTCCATAGAAAAGGGACGATCCTCCTACCAGACGGGTGTCGTATCTGGTGGGCAATTGCCCGACGGCTTATGTCGGGACGTTGTATACAACGTGCCACTGCAATGGCGACATTAATTCAACACGCGTATACGGTTCCGCGTTTTGGTTTTCTAAAGATATTTTGATTTTATTAAACGTTTTTTTATTAAATAATTTTATTAATTTATTTATTTATTTTCAATTTTCTAAAATAGCATCTTGGAGTAAGTAACCTGTAGCGCAGAGATGAAATTGACACGAACGAGAAAAAAAAGGCCATGCCACTCGAGTTTTTTAGAGTTCCGTGCCTCAAAAGGAAAAAACGGAACCCTTATAGGATCACTTCGTTGTCCGTCTGTCTGTCTGTCTGTCAGTCTGTCAAGACCCTTTTTCTCAAGAACGCGTAAAGGTATCAAGTTGAAATTAAGATCAAATACGTAGATCTATGGTCCCTTGGAGTCCTGAAAAAATCAATCTTCTAAGTCAACGCAATAAAAAAATTCGGGCATTTATGTGACATATTTTGATACTCGCAAGTAAATCAAAACCTATAGGGTACTTCTCGTTGTCCTAGAAACATGAAATTTGGCAACAAGCGAGGTCTCATAGCACAAGTAAAGGAAAAAGTCCAAAAATTGTTAATTTGTCATTTTATCACATGAAAAAATACTTTCAAGTATGTCAGTCTGTCAAGACTCTTTTTCTCAAGAACGCCTGGAGGTATCAAGTTAAAAGTAATATCAAATACGTAGATCTATAGTTCCTTAGAGTCCTGAAAAAATCAATCTTCTATGTCAACGCAATAAAAAAATACGACCATTTATGTAACATATTTTGATACTCGCAAGTAAATCAAAACCTAATAGGCTACTTCCCGTTGTCCTAGAAACATTAAATTTGACAACAAGCAAGTTCTTTTTATCACAAATAAAGGGAAACGTCCGAAAATCGTTAATTTGTCATTTTAATCACATAAAAAATATTTTCAAGTCTGTCAGTGTGTCAAGACCCTTTTTCTCAAGAACGCGTGGAGATATCAAGTTGAAATTACTATCAAATACGTAGGTTTATCGTCCCTTATAGTCCTAAAAAAATCAAGCGGCTAAGACAACGCAATAAAAAATACGGCCATTTATGCGACAGATTTTTATACTCGCAAGTAAATCAAAACCAATAGGGTACTTCCCGTTGACCTAGAATCATGAAATTTGGCAAGAAGCAAGATCTCACAGTAAAAGTAAAGTAAAAAGTCCGAAAATAGCTGATTTGTAATTTGATCATATAATTTTTTTTTTGTGGTTACAATAACTTTGTTTTTGAGATAAATTCTTTTCAACTACGGAACCCTTTATTGTGCGTGGTCCGACACGCACTTGGCCGGTTTTTTTTTCCATGTGTTCAGAACAACAGACAAACGATGAACATAAAAAAATTACCGTGGTGGTCAATGACCTTTTACCAGATGACATAGAACAATAGCTTCATGAATGAGTCTTTTGCATAGTGATCCTAATATTGGTTATTATTAATTGTACTATTTAGTTTGTTTGAAATTATTTTTTTTTCCAATTTACGAATTATTTTATCTTATTATAATTTTTATTATGATTACTGGCTACTAGCCCTACCCGCGTGTTGAAGGAACGTCGCGATTGCGACTGTCAAAGATCTACGAATAATTAACAACTTAACGTACTTTTCAAAGCATGGAGGGGTCTAGGTATGTTAAGATGGTCACCCATCCATGGACTGACCCCGGCAAGCGTAGCTTAACTTGATCGATCGCCCTGTGCGGCTGTTATTACTTAGCCATGAGCCCCTACGTTGTTGACCACACTAGCAACTTTTCTAATCAGTTTATCTACTTCTTAAAATTGAAAACTATAGATACTATAGGCCCAATCTATAGGCTCAAACTGTCGAACTATACCTAATCACAATTAAAAGTATAAGTTGGAGGGTCAGTAGTTAAGGTCACCATTTATGTACGACCTTGCTAACCTACTCGACCTGTGCAAAGGTGACCTCTTTCACCCCGATAAAATCTCCAAGAACTTTACATCCATTCAAATATTTTGACGTAATTTTCGTTCTTCACTTTGATTACGCTTGAGCAATTTATTTAATTGGCACTTTGATTTGGGTTCATTTGAATTTACATTGTTCTCATTTGGGACTCAAGAAATGCGGAATATAGTTGGTGTCGTGATTATCTTGATCTTTGTTAATTGAACTTGTAATTAGATTAATGTCATGTAGGACATAGTAGGGACACTGTTCTTGTAAATTAAAAAAAAAATACAAAAGTCATTGCAAAAGTGGAGGTAATTGTTTCTTTTTAACGTGTTACTTTACACAACACATAACACTTCAAAACGTAATTATGTAACATGTTTGTTGTCATAAAAGGTCCTATTAAAATAGAGGACACACTTTTACAGGGTTTTCTAAATATGAACAACTTTCACTATGGGACTATCTCTGAAATCGCGAAAAAAATTCAGCTGTTCAGTACATTTATCTACGCCAAACTCGTCAAGATGTAGGGAGCTGCTGATTTTTTTTTTCACGATTTCAGGTTTGGTCCCATAGTAAAAGTTGTTCATATTCATGGGTAGAACTCCCTGTGAAAATTTGTGCATCTATTTTAATGGGACCTTGTTTATTATATAATATAATCACTAAATGCACAACTCGCAGGTTACCATGTTACAACTCTTAAAAGATTCAAATTAGAGCCCATCTCCATACTCCGACGCTCACAATCATAAACCAACCACTCACAGACTAAAAATAAATCCATACAAGATGGATACATCGCCACTCGATCCATATCAATCAGTTCTCTATATGTTCAGCTATAAATGTTTAAACTTGCAGACTGATATGAACTAGCTCAGCTTATGTAGCTCACCAGTCAGGGAATAATCTATTTTTCACTTGTAGCGAGACATTTCAAGACAAGATTCGATTGCGAAATTCTAAGTTTGGTTCTATGAAAGTTTTTTGGTATAGCGTTAGTTGGAAAGTTTAATGCGAGTAGGAAAAATCTGGATAAGCTCACACATTTTCGTATAGAAAGTTTTTTAATCTGTATTTTTCTTTATGGAGACCCCTCCAAGCCTCGGAAGGCACGTTATTTAAGCGTTGGTCATTTGTAGATCTTTGACAGTCGTTACGCGTAGTCAGAAGCCCGGAAATGTGGCAACCAGTCTTACTAATGGGTATCGTATTACCTAGTAACTGGGTTTTGGAGGTATAGGCAGTTGTTCGATGTAAAATACTGGTATTCAGCTGAATCGGTTTAGACGTAGCCGACCCCAACAAAGTTGGGAAAAGGTTAGACAGATGATGATGACCGAGACATTTGAAGACTAGATTCAATTGCCATGTAAGTCTGGTTCCAGGAAACTTGTTTGGAGATGTTAGTTGGAAAGTTTAGAACGCGACGGAAAAAATCCCGATAAGTTCACACTCTTTTGTGTAGGAGTTTTTTAATCTGTATTTTTTGGAAAGTACTATGAGTGCCTGTCATGCTCATGATTTAAAAATGATTTCGCGATTCATTGCCACCATTAGTAGGGCCAAAATTCATTCCGGATACATGCTTATTTAACTATCGAATGTACAAATATAAAATACTTCTGCCCAGCTCTTACATAAAACAGGAAACGTCTCAATAAATCAATATTCAGAACGTAATAACCCAAATAAAAACACACTTAAGAAAATAAGATACCTATAGCATATTTGGAGCCATCAATTTTATGGGACCATAAAAAAGCAAATTTGTTTTGACCGTGGAAAATCCTGAAGGTAACTTGGAACCCTTATAAAACCCAAATAATCTACTGGCAGTAGATTTTCGTCGGCGTACTGAACTCGCCTAAGTAAACTCAGGGGATAAAACAATTTGTGCACCCTAATCAAATAAGTGTAAAAGGAAAATTTAAAATTCCCACCCTGAATTTACATAATGGCCGACGCGTTGAAATAACGGCTCAATCTGGAGGCACGGGTATTATTGTACTTTATGAAACGTACAGTCGAGAGCAGTGTTAGCCCAGGGAAAGTAGTGGTAGCCCAGTGAAAACAGTGGTTGCCCTGTGGTAACGACCGCGACTTCAGAGCTTTTAACCGACTTCTAAAAAAGGAGGAGGTTCTCAATTCGGATGTTTGTATTTTTTTTTTTTATGTTTGTTCGCGCATAACTCCGTCGCTTGCCAACCGATTTGAAAAATATTTTTTTTTTTGGAAAGGGTACACTTCCCAAATGGTCCCATTTTTGCCAAAATCCAGTTCTGATGATGGGATCCTGGAGAAATCGAAGGAACTCTTCAAATATTATAGGCACACGTATAGCGATTTGGGTATTTTTTATAGTAGCTCATGCATTTGCTCTCGAAAAGCACCACTTGGTGAAGTGGAACTGATGATGAATACCACAGATTGCTACCGGAACTACTCAATGATAAATTAATATTTCACGGGTTGCGATTCGATTCGTGTGGTGAGTGGTTGTTGAGGAGTTCTCCTGGTTCTTACCAGCAGAACTCCTCAACAATTAACGTCCCAGCATCGGGAAAAGCAATATTTTGTAACATGTGATGAGCAATTGACATTAGACTATTGTAACTTATACAAATTATAAACAGACCCACTAAAAAGCGAGAAATAAAAACTTTTTAACAAAAAAAAAAAACGACTTCCAAAAATCACTGCAAAGTGAAAAATAACTTTGATTTCGGAAGTCGGTGGCAAAAAAAAGAAAGTAAATAAAAATCGAAAGACACCGACTTCCGAAATCAAAGTTATTTTTCACTTTGTAGTGATTTTTGGAAGTCGGTTTTTTTTTTTGTTAAAAAGTTTTTAGGTCGTATGTTCTAACCCGGACAGACGCTTTACTTTTTGTAAATTATTTCTTCACCGCTGCTCGCAAAACGGTGAAGGAAAACATCGTGAGGAAACCGGCATGTCCTAGACAAAAATTCAAAGACATGTGTCATCTACCAACCCGCACTGGGCCCGCGTGGTGGATTACGGCCCACTCCCTCTCACCGAAACGAGGCCTGTGTCCCCGCAGTGGGATCATTATAGGCTGATTATTTTTATGCTATGTGAGCGTACAGACACTAGCAAAAGTGACAGAACTGAAAATTCCGTCGCACTTCGTGGTTCAATTAGTACAATTTCATGGATGCATAATTCCAGGAGATTAGTCGGTGTTATCACTTGTACATGTGACTGTACTCGTAAGTTGAAATGAAATTTCAGGTGAATAATAAGTAGCATTCAGTCATACGAGCGGAGTGTGGTAATAAACTTGTTAATGTGACATTACTAGGCGAAACCGTGTCTGGATGAAGTCACAGTTTTACTGAGTTCGTGTAGTAAGTTTTAAGATTATTAACCGACTTCTAAAAAAGTAGGAGGTTCTCAATTCGGATGTTTGTATTTTTTTTTTTTTTTTTTATGTTTGTTCGCGCATAACTCCGTCGCTTGCCAACCGATTTCAAAAATTATTTTTTTGTTGAAAAGGGTATACTTCCCAGATGGTCCCATTTTTGTCAAAATCCAGTTCTGATGATGGGATCCTGGAGAAATCGAAGGAACTCTTCAAATATTATAGGCACACCTATAGCGATTTGGGTACTTTTTATAGTAGCTCGTGCATTTGCTCTCGGAAAGCACCACTTGGTGAAGTGGAACTGATGATGAAGACCGCAGATGGCTACCGGAACTACTCAATGATAAATATTTCTCGGGTTGCGATTCGATTACTTTAATATGGTTGCTAAGCAATTTCCGCTCGTCACACAATGCGTGTGGTGAGTGGTTGTTGAGGAGTTCTCCTGGTTCTTACCAGCAGAACTCCTCAACAATTAACGTCCCAGCATCGGGAAAAGCAATATTTTATAACATGTGATGAGCAATTGACATTAGACTATTGTAACTTATACAAATTATAAACAGACCCACTAAAAAGCGAGAAATAAAAACTTTTTAACAAAAAAAAAAAACCGACTTCCAAAAATCACTACAAAGTGAAAAATAACTTTGATTTCGGAAGTCGGTGGCAAAAAAAAGAAAGTAAATAATAAAACGAAAGACACCGACTTCCGAAATCAAAGTTATTTTTCACTTTGTAGTGATTTTTGGAAGTTGTTTTTTTTTTTTGTTATTTTCGTAGTATGATGAGAGAGAGTCTAAGATTTTCAGAAATATCTACTGGCATTTTTACTGAGTAGGTAATAATATATTGATTTGATTGTAATGCATGCATAACGGCGGTTTTTAGATTTTAAAAATCTACTTAGACCGCTCCAGGAGGAGCGAGTCAGACTCATGCACCGAGGGTTCCGTTCCGATTTCTGAAAAAGTGTGCTATTTAGAGACATCGTTTTATTTTTCTTGTAATCTTTACATAAACTTCTATCACATAGAATAATTTCAGATTTTTCTCTGTGCAAACTTCAACAGAGATAAGACGGGGGGGGGGGGGGGGGAGACGGTATTTTCTTTACATTTTTCATTAAAAGTCGAAAACTATGCGGCCTAAAAAAAGGAAAAAAAAATGAGAATGTGCAAACAGCGCTCTTTTATATGCTACCCCACATGCCCTAGTAGCCTCACTTTGAATTTTTAAGAAGCACTGTCAGTCCTTGTTGCAAAAAAAAAAAATCTTTCTTATTAGCAAAATAGTTGGGCAAACGTCATCTAAAATAGGTTTTTTCAAGTTGATAGCCATAGACTTATAAAAAAAGATGGACTCCGCGCCACGCATATCGAAAGTGAAGCACAGTAAGTATGCCGGACCGATTGTACAAACACGCCTCGCGCACACATTTACATCATAGTATGCCGACCGGCCGCCATTACGTGACACGAGCGACGCCGTCTTTGCAGGTACTCAAATCATGCACACATAGATCGGTACGGTGCTTCACTTTCGATAATCGTGGCGCGGAGTCCATCTTTTTTTATAAGTCTATGTTGATAGCATTAGTATTTCTTGAGATATCCAGCTGTGACAGACAGACAGACTGAGTCGCACCATAAGGGTTCCTTTTTCCCATTTTGGTACGGAACCCTAAAAAGACAAGAAAAAAACATCATTGGTACTTTTTGTGAGAAATAGTAAACCTTTATATTAATATCGGCCATTAGACAATTGAGTGTATACTAAATAAATATCAAGGCTTTAAGTTTACTATTATTTTATTTATCTAATTACCACTTTTAAATAATTCAAAAACCAATACATAACCAATATCAAAATGACGTCGACAACATTATCATGAACCCTTCCGCGCCATCAATAATCAACAATAATTATTATAAAAATGTAAATTCTGTATATTAATTCACAAAGTGTCCAATGAACCGTCCTTTTTATTCGGTTATGAGTTATTTACGGATGCGTAACATACATTTGAATGGAAATCAATTCCCGTGGAACACAGCTGACTGGGCAAATGATGAAAATTATAAATCAATTTGACGGTAATACGTTGGTGGTCGCGGGTACCCGACGCGGGCCGTGGCGGGCTGGATGCAGTCATGTACGGCGTTCCGTATGGTTTGGTGTAATTATTTTGAAATTTGGTGGCTCGTCTGAAGATGTATTGAAGATAGAAAAATGAGATTATGTGATTAATAAAATTCTGAATACATTGAGACATTCAACTTGATAGGTACCGTATTCACAATGAGACGTTGAAACAAACCTTTTTTACAGTCCGTTCAACCGATTTTGACTTCTACTGCGTAGGCTTAAGGATAGCATTAAAGGCAAAAAAGTGGTTACAATAACCAACTGTTTACTGCAACTGTCATTTGTCATGCCGTCAACGTAATAGAAGTCAAAATCGGTTGAACGGACTGTAAAAATTGATTGATTGATATCTCTCTATCTAAGGACAAACCCTCTTATTCATAAAACACTCTATAAACCTATTTTAGTTATAGAAGTGTTTTGTTTTCTTCTTCCAAACTCATATCATAATTCGAAAGAAATTGACAAAACACTTCCCATAACTAAAATAAGTTTATAGAGCGTTTCAGTTTTTTATGAATAAGGGGGAAAGTGTTTTGTCCTTTATGGGTCCTATATGGGTGACCATCTTTACATACCGAGACTCCTCCGTGCCTCGGAAAGCACGTTAAGCCGCTGGTGCGGTTGTCATTCGTGGATCTTTGACAGTCGTTACGGATCGTCAGAAGCTCGAAAGTCTGACAACCAAGGGGTATCGTGTAACCCAGTTACTGGGTTGTGGAGGTCAGATAGGCAGTCGCTCCATGTAAAATACTGATATTCAGCTGCATCCGATTAGACTGGAAGCCAACCTCAACATAGTTGGGAAAAGGCAGATTGATTTTTATTTTGTCCTCTATCAGAATACTAAGACTGCGGATTCACAAAGGAGTAAATTTAGTTATGATTATATATATTACTCAGAAACCAATAAAATACATCTAAAACAGCTGTAGGTACCATACAATAACCAGGTTCTTTATTATTTGGTGCTTCTGAACCGTAGACTATCATTACTTCCACTAACTCAGCCATTTCAAAATGAATATTTGATGTAATTACTTTGAAATGGTAAAAAATGTTCTCAGAAATAGTGAGGCGTGAGGTGACCTAAATTTTAGATGGATCTTAAAAAACTTATCTTGAAAAGAAGCCTTGAGAGGCAGCTTTCAAATTCAACCATCTTAGAGAAACTTTAGGTTTCAATATTCGCAGAAAGATATTTTAATTTAAAATGTCAGGTATGGTTTTCTTATTTCATAAATTAAAAATGTAAACCATTCTTAATTTAAACCTAAATTAACTTTTGGTAAAAGTTATCTCATATAATTTGCTCAGCAAAGGAACCTAATATTACAAGGAATTTTCATTAGTACTTTCGCTTTAAAGAATCACAAATGTACCAGACTAATAATAACGGACTACAAACTAAAATAAAATATTTCTCTCCGAAAAAGAAAACTTAAATCCCTGAAACAATTCAAGTACATTTTGAAACAACTTTGTACATGTTTCCCCATCTTGGTAAAAGCAAAGAAAATATGCAGAGTACTCTAAAGAGAAAACTTGTTTTATTTCTCTTTTAATCTAGAGTTTTCCAACCCTTTGCGCATGAACATTTGAATATAAATACAAAAATATATTATTTTTGTGAACCCTTTTATTTATTTAATAGCACTCTCTTTCAAAAGGGATATAAAGTAGAAGCGTCAGGTAAAATTTACAAATTTATTGTCCCCACAGAATTTTAACCTTATACTCAGTCCATGTTGAGTAAGTCGTAAAGGAAAGTTTTGTACTGCGCGAGTTGCTTAGTTAGATGTGGGTCCCGTAGCTACATTGCCAAATTAAAAGATTTTTCGTTAAGTTTGAATTAGTAAGTGAGTTTCGACTTGAAGATTACTATGAGTCTTCTTGACTGAGGTCGATTTCAGGGGAGAAAATTGAGGTGAGAATTTAGTGAGTTCGTAAAAAGTTTGATTCTGCCTTTTTAAACCAAATGAAACCTTACGTATATAGATTATCTGTGTTTATAGGTTTATTATCTTTCATACCTACAAAGTGTAAAATAAATAGCAAAAGTGGCCATAGATAAATTGTAATGATCATCTGAGAAGTCCCAATTACACAATGCAAATTTTTTGGCTGTAGCATACAACAAAATTGAAGCAATATATGACCTCCATCATCAAACAATGTTCAGAGTTTCGGTGCAATTTTTGTGGTTGCTTCCGCCTAAAAGCTCTTACAGACAGAGGCGATATCGCGTCGCTCCGATGTGTATGGTTGTGCGCGATTCCATAGAAATTGTTCTATGGATATAATATCGCAATATCGCGTCGCGACGCGATATTGCCTCTGTCTGTATGTGCCTTTATGCAATTAAACCGTACAGTGTAAATCAAAGTCAAAGTAAAATAATTTATTTCAAATTGGCACATAAAAGGCACTTTTGAACGTCAAATCAGGCTTTACTCCAGCTCCCAATAAAAATTACTTGTTGATTTCTAATAACAGACTCTTTTGTTTACAAGACTGTTATGACTATTAATTACCAGATAATTACATTATCACTACAAACTCACCTTAATTTCCCCAAGATGACAAACCCGTGACGCCTTCCAATAGTACTTGACAAACACTCGCCGGAGTTATTACCGCTCGCAAAGTTTGCTTCGGTTTTAAGTTTAAATAATTTTGTGGACCACTTTAAGTAAATATACTCCGAGGTACAGAGCCCACCTATATAACTTTGGAAATTACGAGGCCCACAATATTTTTGTTTAAGAGAAACGGGACAAAATATTATATTAGTTGAAGAGAATTTACGGGCAGAGAAAGTTGTGGGAAAAGTTTTTTTTTTATTGATACTTACTGAGATGGTTTGTGGCAGTGTTGTTTGATTAAGTGGGGCTTATCTTAAGATGGCGCCAGCGGTTACTTACCTGAAAATAAAGAAAGATTATGATTAGTATGATTAATTAATTATATTAACTTTAACGTAGTGTATTTCTCAATTTCCTGATTGTAATTCAATTATATATTTATATGATTAAATAATGGGTTATTATAAGACTGTAATACGGCGAGTTTATTTAAAAAAAAAACACTTCTTAGGACATAAATTGAAATATGAGTCAGTTACTTGTCCAAAACTATTATTGTAAATTTTATTACACTATATTAAAACTGAATTAAAAAAAAATTGTAAACCTTAAAATCTCAGCTTACAACTCTTCCATTAGCCAAGACGATTTTAAATATTCACCAGTCTGAAAACCCAGGTACAGTCAGCAACAAAAGTCGATTAACATTTGAGTTTTCTAAATCTTAATTATTGAGAAAAATACTTCATTAAAATCGGAACAGATGTAAATTTTAAAGAAAATTAACTCTTATCTAATAAATCAAATGCTAAAAAGCAGGTTATCGTATCATTGTGTGTTCATTTAGATGATGTCAAAAAGTAGCAGTGTTAACCGACTTCTGTTGCTGACCCTACCTACATAAATACAAAAGCAGTAAACAACTGCAGTGCATTAAGAAATAAACTGTACCTACCCATTATTATAGAATAGAGTTAATGGTAGGGAACTGTCATGAAGTGTCATTCGACCGCCATTAAAATATAAATAAAAAAACCTGTAATGTCGGTTGTAATCGCACTAAATTGCTCAGTACATATTATTTCGTTCTGTCACGCAATTTTTTTCAAGAGTTACAAGTTAGTCTACTACTGGAAGTGGTTGCATAAAATGCTGTGGTAGTCTGAAATATTGTTGCAAATGTAAGAAAGAAAAGAAAGAAAGAAAGAAAATACATTTATTTAGCACAGACTAAAAGGCACACAACATAATAGGTATAACAATAGGTACCTACTTAATAAAAAATAAAAAATAATAAAAAAATAAAACAAAATAACAGAGCGATGAGTGTGTGCCCGACGGTTTATGTTTACTGTAAAGAAAATCTAGTTTGTAAACAAAATCCTGCTGTGGGAGGTCTTTAGCGTGCTTGATCACTTAATAAGGTTTATGTGTTCTAAATAAATTGTAAATTTTACTTTTATTTTTTACGCAGCTTCTGTCCAATGCTTTATTTTAATGTAATGTACACCTATATTTTTTGTATACATTAGCAGTATACAGGGTGAAATTTTAATCGTTTTAATCCTCTTAAGGGGTCATTGTACTCATCGTTATGAACAACTTTTACTATGGGACCAAACCTGAAATCGCGAAAAAAAAATCAGCTGCTCCCTACATTTTGACGAGTTTGATGTAGATAAATGTACTGAACAGCTGATTTTTTTTTCGTGATTTCAGGTTTGGTCCCATAGTAAAAGTTGTTCATAATGATGAGTACAATGACCCCTTAAGAGGATTAAAACGATTAAAATTTTACCCTGCATAATACCTTTCCTAAATACTTTTGTGAACCAATATTGAATAATATGCTGTTGGTGTTCTTTAGTAATTAAATAAATAAACTAAAAAGCTTAGCTTAGAGAGCCGAGAGAAAGGGTAACGGGGATGCCAGAAGAGGGAGAAGAGAATCGAAGCAATTGGCTTTCTCTTTCAGCCTGTCCTCATGGAAAGTTCTAAGTACTCACAGTTTAAGAAAGTCTGACATAATCCAATAAACAATGATATAAAATTACGTAAGTAACAATGCCCCAAAATGGCAGATTGTTAGACCGATGCTACTGTCAGACGAACCGCCTATTATACAGTGGAAAACAAATGCAATTTACGTTCGACGAAGTAAATTGCCGGGTACCGACGTTATTACAGCTTTAGCCACAATTACGGTGTAATTGAAAACGGAGTGGTCGTTACAGTTCGGTGTGACGGGCGGTGTTATGCGACTGTGTGGAATAAAATGGGATTTTTTGGAGTTAGATGGTGATTCTTCGCTGTATAACTTCGGCTTATCTGGGAAAATTGCCTGCGTACTATGTAGGTAGTAGGACAAGAATGTGAGGAGCTCGTGGCTAAGTAATAACAGCCGCACGGGTCGATCCATCAGGTTAAGCTACGCTTGCCGGGGTTGGTCCGTGGATGGGACCATCTTTACATAACGAGACGCCTCCGTCCCTCGGAAAGCACGTTAAGCCGTTGGTCCCGGCTGTCATTCGTGGATCTTTGACAGTCGTTACGGGTCGTTAGAAGCCCGAAAGTCTGACAACCAGTCTTACCAAGAGGTATCGTATTACCTAGTTACTGGGTTGTGGAAGTCAGATAGGCAGTCTCTCCATGCTGATATTCAGCTGCATCCGGTTAGACTGGAAACCGACCCCTACATAGTTGGGAAAAGGCTAGGCAGATTGATAGATTGATGAATGTTGTCATCTGGTTTTCAGCTGGGTAGTATAGGTAGAGATCTTTTAATGTAAAAAGAAAACTTCACGCCCCTCAAAAATCTGAAAAGTGTATGCAATTCAAGCTGTGGAGGGTCCTACGAAATTTTCACCCGGTAACTGTCAACATGCAAGTTGGGCAGTCGACGTACTATTCCTTTACCTACTTGTGCTGTGAGACCTTACTTCTTGCCAGATTTCATCATTCTAGGTCAACGGAAAGTACCGTATAGGTTTTGATTTATTTGCGAGTATCAAAATACGTCGCTTATTAAGGCCGTATTTTTTATTGCGTTGACTTAGAAGATTAATTTTAAAGCTCTAAGGAACCATAGACCTACATATTTGATATTAATTTAAACTTGATACCTCCACGCATTCCTGAAAAAAAGGGTCTTGACAGACAGATGGATAAAGAAGTGATCTATCGTTTTTTCCTTTTGAGGTATGGAACCCTAAAACTGAATTATTTTTTTCCCTATACTGACGTTTTAGCTGTCAATCATCTGAGTTTCATCCCAGCCAAGGTTAGTTCTGTTCATAATTGAGACATAACAACATGGTAGGTATATTCTAAAGATCATGCTGCCAATCAAAAACCTCATATTCCCATAATATGAAGGGTTAAGCATGTAGTGACAAGTTGATAACTTGCGGCTCCCGCCTACCGACCCCTAATGACCCCATTTGCCTTTGTTGCATGTCATAATATTATATAAAAATAAGCTGGTGTTGGTCTATGCTTTCCTTCGAAGTCTAGACTGTAATAGCGTTGTTTAGGTGGCGAAGTTTTGAGATGTAAAGTTAAGAATGGAGATCTAAAGCGAACAATTACATTATGAGTTTATAACACGAACCCCAATAAATTATGAGTAATTTTATATTAAAGAAACGTCGATTATCTGCCAAGTTATTCAACAATCATAGGGCATCCAAAAATTCGTCCACATTGCTGTCAACAGGAAAAGTGCCCAAAAGGTTGGCAGCATTGCCACGTTGTATGGCAGTAATACCTATGCTTGTCCCATACTTTTTATATGTTTTTAAATGATGTAAATATTACATAATTATTATTAAGGACTATATCTAAATTGTAATAATTAAATTGTAAAAATGTATATGTAATTTTTAATAAACTGTATTGTCCCACACTTCTAGACATAGTTTACGCATAGCTTTCCACTGTTCCCTAGATGCGACAATTTTAAACAAAAATATACCTATTTACAAAAAAATATTGCCCCGTTAACAAAAGTTAATACTACTTTACAAAAGACAAATTAAAATCAAAACTCACTATCTAAAATAAGTTATAAGTAATCAAAAATATTAGGGAGCTAACTCGAAAATCTGTACGTAACAGTTGGTGCTCAACTTATGAGCGCTCCACACTGACTCGAGACGAGTTGGAAGAGCTGTATTTAGCGAATGTTCACCGCGAACGCTTCTTGTCTCTGTCATGGCCTGATTTAGAAGCGAACAATGGAATATATTTTATTTTAAAAAGATTTGCTTAGAAAAAAATATTTCTCCACGTTATATCAATTTTTTTTTATTTTTTTTATATTTACCCTGATATTGTCATGTACACGTTTATCGTCCATGTTTATTTTTGAAGAGTATTGAGGCGCCATTTAATAAAAACAAAGCAAAAGAAACACTTGTCAAATAAAAATAAAGGAAAATAATTATTCTGTTTCAATTTGAGCGCAGGTACCTACATGGTAGATTTTTTTCTAATACCTATTTTTTTTTTGGAAAATTAATTCCACCTTAATGGTCACTTCAAAAAATATTTTGCAGTAACTAAAACACGTCAGAATTTATTAAGAAAAAGAGGCTTAAACTCTTGCTACTTTAGAAGGACGTGGCATGGCATAATGTAGATTTATCAAGTGCCAAGCACTCGCCACAAATTGGCACCGGCTCAAAATTTTTACAAGCAGAGACACTTCGACGCTTCTTATTTTTTCAAGTTGTACTGAGGAATATCTAAAACAAAATGATACCTTCATTGAATAAAATATGACGAAGATAATGAGTCAAAAAATAAATAGATAATTATGAATGGTCCTAAAGAAACAACTCTGTGACATAGAGACAAACAGACCCCGTAGGGTCTCGCTAGCACCCCCTAGATACTGAACCCTAAAAATATTTTGGAGTTAAAGAGTAAGTGAAAGAAACGCCAACATTTTCCTTAAAAAATTCCAGGTTAATAATTAAGGAACAACAAAAATAAAATTCGCCTCCCTCCAAAAATTCTTTTCAATATTTTCCCAATATATCAATACCGCTGCCTCCTATCCCTCAGATCGCCCACTTTAGATACAAAGGAGACGGATGCTGCAGTTCCCCCACAAACTTTCCCTCGAACAAGCGAAGGGTTTAATTGTTTTCCTGCACCACGAGAAGCTGAGAAAACGCGACTAAAACGCGTTTCAAACGTGGAGTGAGCTCGTTCCACTTTCCCCGAGCCCCTTTGTTTAAAGTACTCTAATTTTTAATTGAATGTACAGGTCGGGAATTGCTTAAAAACTACGAACTCTGGGGAGTTGTGAGTGGATTATGTTGGAGGTGTGGTTCGGCTCGAAATGCTAGGTGTGTATTCTTATTGTTTTGTGGATGGAGGGAGTGTACTTGAATGGTATAAGCGTCGGAATTTCGATTAAAACAAAAGAACAAACCATACACAAAATAAGAACAGAAAAACAACAATAACAGAAACAAAAAACAATTGCCCTGTAATTTTCTCACTTCATAAGTTTCACATGGAGGAAATGAGCATTTATCAAAATTATAATTGCGCGATATAATGTTGAAGACTTTCAGGTAGGCTGAAACAAAGAAAACCTGTCCAGGAGGAAATTCACAGATAACTACGCGCTTGAGTGTATAAATGTGACGCTGTTCCACAAAAAATGGGCACTTGACACTTAATATCGTGTCCAGCGAGTCCTGTTGCGTGTTCGTTACAGGAACTGATGGATGCTACTAAAAGTGACAAACTTGTACCCAAATTCTGGTCTGACTCTTTTTAAATTGCCATCGGTACACTAAGTAGAAGAATGAAATTGTGACAAGCCAATTCAAAGCTGTTAACCAATGTAACAGCTTGCCCTATAAAGGTTAAAGTGCAATCGATACATGAATCTTATACCGTCACGCTTCTAATAGAGCAAGCAGTGTAATACCCCCAAGCACACGCGAGCATGCAAGCCCCAAAGATTGCTTTAATACATTAAGGCGTGGTGTTAGCTCAATAATCACAAAAATTGGCTTCTTGGATTGTCGAGTACGACGTAACGCAATGAAACTATCCGATGCAAAAAATACAGTAGACAGAGAAGCGTTTAAAGAAAAATGTTAACCGAATAAACTAGTAAACAATAGTTTGATATTCCCAATAAAAAAATTGGAAGTTGCTCCGCAAACACAAACTTTGGCGTCGAACATATTTGTATTTTCAGCGATAGCAACGTTCTTTTATTAAGAATTTAATAGAATTATCATTTCTTTAAAACTTTAATCGGACAATTATTTAATTTATTGTGTCTATTCTGAATAATATAAAGTAAATAAATGCACATTCGCAGCTTAGTCACATCTCGGAAACACAAATATTACTTTCAATTTTTAACCTTATTTCAAGTCAGCTAATGGTGGCAATAGATTACGCGGTTGTCTGCCGTTTAAAATCGTAGTCAGTCCGCGCCTTAACAGAATATTTTGTTAGCAGAGTGCACTAAACGTAGGTATATAATAATTATGCATGAGTTTGTTGAGAGTTTCAAATTGTTTCGTTGTTGGAAACATATCAACTGTAATACGTGAGGTATGTTTTTAGTTTAAGATTTTAGATCTTGGTTGATAGTTTATGAAGCTAAAAGTCCATTAAGCAAGAAAGGTGCGAAATATGTAAAACATTTAAATAGATTATACCAACTGTTGCCCACGGCTGCGTCTGCGATCCAGGATGAACGGTTGCCTATGTCCTTCTACAGATCATGGTCTACCCATGTTCCAATTTATACAAATTCGTTCAGCCGTATAGCGGTAAAGCGTGACAAATAAACAAACAAACTCACTTTTGCATTTTTTTTTAATTTTCTTTTTTAGTTAGGATAATTTTATGATAATGTTGCAGACAGTTTACATATAGCTCTCTGAAAATATTTTTTAAAACGTGCCGTCTTTGTTTGGCCTTAAAATCCTTTTGCTCAGACGCTCCATGCATAAAAGCACTCAATAAGTCTAAATAAGAATTATCTCATAATACATGTAGGTCTATCCCCCAAAACCGGCCAAGTGCGTGTCGGACCACGCACAATGAAGGGTTCCGTAATTGAAAAGAATTTATCCCAAAAACAAACATCCCAAAAAATATTTGTTTATGCCATAAATACAAATTAACAATTTTCGGACTTTTTCTTTTTCTTATGCTGAGAGACCTTGCTTCTTGACAAATTTCATTATTCTAGGTCAACGTACCCTATAGTGTTTGATTTACTTGCGACAGTTGCGAGTATCAAAATATGTCGCAAAATGGCTGTATTTTTTATTGAGTTGACTTAGAAGCTTGAATTTTTTAGAACTCTAAGGGACCAAAGACTTACACGTATTTGATATTAATTTCAACTTGATATTTTTATGCGTTCCTGAGAAAAAGGGTCTTGACTGACTTGATTTTTTTTTTATGTGATAGAATGACAAATTAACATTTTTCGTACTTTTTCCCTTACTTGTGCTGTAAGATCTTGCTACTTGCCAAATTTCATGATTCTGGGACAACAGGAAGTACCTTATAGGTTTTGATTTACTTGCGAGTATCAAAATATGTAGCATAAATGGTCGTAATTTTTATTGTGTTGAGATAGAAGCTTAATTTTTTTAGAACTCCAAGGAACCATAGACTTACGTGTTTGATATTAATTTCAACTTGATACCTCTACGCGTTCCTGAGAAAAAGGGTCTTGACAGACTGACAGACACACAGACAGACAGACGGACAAACAAGTGATCTATAAGGGTTCAGTTTTTTCCTTTTAAGCTACGGAACCCTAAAAACCTTAAAATCAACACAGCATCTATCGTTCATTAAAGTTTTGGCACCAACATTTTGGGCCCATCGAATTTATTATTATAAAAAAAAGAAAAACATCCCAAGTTATACCACCCCGGGATTCTTGTACGTAAAAAGTGAGTGACTCTTTGAGACAGCGCCATAAATTGTAGCAGGCGACGTATCTTGAAATTGTGTTGGCGAAAGTGACTTTTAACGGGCAACGAACCCTACTAGTATGGCGGTAGCGTTGACGCCCGCTAAGCTCCTTTTTGTTACCAGATTAATGCTCTGGTCCCCTAGTAGATATTTTCAGGACCGCTGCAATATTCAGCTTAATTTACAGCGCTCTTTTTTTTAAACAATTTTGTGGTTATTTTAATATGTTTTTTGAGATTCAATATAGTTTCATTTTAAGGTTTGGTAAATCGTCACCCTAATGCTTTAATGGCCAACCGACTATTTCTTTGGGAAAATTACTTTGTAATGTATATCTGTATAAACAGTATTTTTCTACAGTTATACATTAAAAAGTAATTTTCCCAAAAAATGGTCGGTTTGCCAATCAAGCAGGGCAACGAATTAGCTAATGGTTTTATAATTAATAGGCTAGCGAAATGTGGGTATACTTACTATAGGTACAGCTCTGCCTAACATTTCAGGGAGTGCAGGCGTGATGTTATGTATGTATGTTTGTTTGTTTGTATAATAAATGTCTTCTAAAAGAATGAGGTCACGTTTGAGTATATAGCAGAGAAAGACTTGAATTTCGATCTTTATTTACGTGCAGGTCAAACCAAGCGCGGAAATGGATGTAAATGTAAACAGTATAAATCCGATATTTATCGAGACAATAGCGGTAAAGCCATAGTAGATGTTAGTAGAAACTACAGTATTTGTAGACGATCACAATTTATATGTTACTGTTTCATATATTTCTGATTCTGTAGTAGGAAAATAATGCAGCGGTAGGTAAAATGTAAGTTACGACCTTTAAACATCTATGTAGTTATATTGCTCGATGAATGAAGTTACTGCTTCTCATCTCCAATTTGCGGATAACGATATTGATACCCTTCTAATAGGGACCAACATATTGTTCTATCTTCATTGTTATGATTGTAATCTGTTATTAGTATCTTCCGTATTCAACTCAGCTTATCAAATCAGCTTTTTCTTGCTGTAGAAATTTTATTAATAGCCAAGGTATAAAACGTTAACTTTTTCATTTCTCTTTACAAGAATATCTCCAGTACCTTAAACACTACTTGCATCATCTTGCTTCTCACATCTAACTATAAAACGAGCATTTACAATACACACATCACTAGTGCCACTCCAAGATCTTAGCTCTACGTAGTATTTGAAGAACGGTATTGAAATAGCTCTCAACTCCACTCGATTCTGTATCAATACCGCATAGAGCCCTCAAGGAAAAGATTGAGCAATACGTCTATCTTTAGAGAATATATTCATAGTCCCCGACGTTTTAAAGAGGTAAACAGAGATGGAAATTGAAAATCTTTTGTATCCATCATAGGTATCCATCACGATATAAATGCCTTTCAATATTACCTACTATATAGTTTTTCTATGTGAAATAAGGTGTGACGTAACTTATGAAATCAGATCATCAATCAACATTGGGTTTTGCATAAAAGCCTTGTCTTTAAATTGAAAGATCCTGGTTATTTCTCTTTTATAACAAAACATATGAAAAAATGCAATTCTTTCACATATTTAAAAATTTTAACTGCAAATGCATAAATTACAAAAGATGATCTTCTACAAAATTTAAGATATGACAAACTCGTAACTACTCCCAGTTACCATTAAACATATAGCAAGACCAAGTAACAAGCGGAACAGATTATAATTAATAAAGTTCAACAATAAATCATGTTTGTAAGAGCGCCGTTGTAATATGAACTGTTCCAACAGTAATTTACTTAGTAAAGATGTTATCTTTGTATGGGTTCATTCAATTTATGTATGATGCTTTTATTAATCAGTAGGATCCCCAATATCGTATTTATTTACTTTGATCACTTTAATTTTAATTTTAATAGCTTTTAACGTTTTATCTTTCAGATTTAAATTGGTACCTATTTTTATTGAGTTCATATATCCCTTATTTTAAATTCATAAAAGTTTCATTACTGAAAATAATAACTGTTAACAGATATACAATAAAATAAAATTATCCTCGTAACAAAATTAAATATATCCTTCAAAAAGTTTCAACTTTAAACAAAAACAAAATACATTATTAAAAAACATAACGCTGACAATGACAAAATTGTAGCAAAAAATATAATATGAAATATTCTAGAAACAGAGGTTTCTGATTTAAGTGGTGATTAAATTGAAATGTCTGGTGGAGGGCCATCGATCAACGTAGACGAAGCCTGCAGTGCTGGGGACACGATGCCGGTCATCAATTTAGCTGTTGCTAATAAAACTACAAAGAAGGACAAAAACAATTTTGTACAAATACACGTGATGAATCGGGTACGTGGATTTTGTGATGCTGGATGTGGACTTTTTCGAGTTCAAGATCAAATATTTTGAGGTCCAATCAGTGAAATGATGTGAAGTTATGGTTTCTGATATAAACGAATCTTACTTTAAGTTGTTTTGGAACGTGGTTTATTTATGAAGCTCAAGATATTCAACAGAAACAATTATGATTGGTATACTTACATTAAAATGTTAAGTAAGACGTATGTTTAGCTATAGAAATGTAAAGTTATACAAAAATTTATTCATCTAACTAAAATGAGTCCGCTTTATGGACCTATGCCTTTGAAACTTACATTTTTGCTGTTATTTTAAATAAGAACCTAGTAACTACTACTGTAGATAAGACTAGTACTAGTATTATTTCTTTCTTTCGTGTTATTATAGTCATTATCGCATTCTTATAAAATTTTTGTTCTATTCTAGAGACGCAAGCTAAAACGTACGTGTCTTCTAGGAGGCAAGACATCCCAAGTACCGCATCTGTCAACTCTATATCTTTATCATACGACACACAAAGCGTTCTACTCCACTGTGCCCGTGCCAACAAATGAAATTTTCGATCGAGACTTATGACTGTGCATTACTCTTTTTGTATGCCCCAACAACAATGCCCCTCTTGAACAACGAGCATTGAGATAAAATTGGAAGAATTAACGGGTACGTTAGAATGAGCTTTATAGAAGGAGTTATTGATTTGTCCATTAAGATATTCAATCGAATCACAAAAGCTTTAAAGTGTTTTAAGAACAAATCACTTTTCTTTAAAAAAAATGTATTCGTAATGTCATTATTTAAATAGTGGTCTGTTGTAAAAACAATGAAAACAAAGATTCACGACTTTTCACATTTCGCTGCGTTCGCTGTTTCCACGCTGTTATCGAAATTAAAAATGGAAAGGCGAAGTAAATATTTTTTCGCGTCCGTCGGTTAAATATATCTGTGAATAGGAATGGATCGAAATGATGCTTGCTATCGATTTTAAAATTATTTGTTACAATATTTCTTATGGAAGCTATTTATAGATCACTCATAATAAAAAGTCATAGTTATTTTTGCAGATAGATAGTTCAGAACAAAAACGAGAATATCAAAATGATAAGATTGATGAAGCAGACAAAGACACTACGTGTGATAAAACTAAAACTACTCAGTAAATATTTCCCGAGCAAGTTTACAACAAAAACGGACACATTTTACTTATCAACGAAGAATTTCATTAAAGTTTCACACAGGGACTTACACTGTACGCGAAGAATTTCTAAGATAAGCTTAGTTTTTTAGACGTCTTTTAGTTTTTCGTCCTTATTTACTCCTTCTTAAATATAAAGAGTACGATTTTCTTGCTCGACTTAGTTAAGAAGTTTATTACTAGATTTGTATGCATCTCTTACAATGATTATAGTACTTCATCATTTCATATAGCTGGTGTATTATTGTCAGTATCTTGATCATCATACTTGTCTTCGTACTACCGAGAATATTCTTCCATGAACAAACCTTTTTTATTGATTTTCATATTTTTACCACAAGATATAATATCAAATACTAATATATCACACCAAAAAATGTATGGAAACTTACAACGGTGTCATATTAGCATAGAGATGGAATCCTAGACGGATGAAATTTCACAGACATCGGATTGAGTCGCGAATATTTTCCGACCGAATTGATTTAGGTAGGGTGGTTGCGGCAAATCTAGGCGGAGCTGTGAATGCCGAGGCCTGTCATTTGCAGGGTACGCAGTATTCAAACATTTCTTAGAACTTTGAACATACGTCACAACATTAAGTTATGTTGATGTTGTAGTTTTTATCACACACTGAACTATTTATTTATTTTACTAGCTTTTGCCTGCGACTTCACCCGCGTGGATGTCGGAAATTATCCCACGGGAACCTACTACCAGGATAAAAAGTATCCTATGTGTTAATACGGGTTTTAAACTATCTGTTTGCCAAATTTCATACAAATTCGTTCAGTTGTTTTTGCGTGATTGAGTAACAAACTAAACATACAAACTTTCACATTTTTAAAGGATAAATTTAGTAGGATTAATTTCACTAACAATTGATTACACTGGTATAAACACATAAAATACATTTTTAAAAGTAAAGTTCAACAGTTACTTAAAAGGTAAACACAATTAGCAAACTTATTATCATACAAATCATCTCTGATTGCTGTTTGTTTGAAAATTGCTCAGAACAGACGTTTTTTATATAATAAACCAACCGATTTTGATCTATAAACCGTCCACAAGCAAAAATAAAACTGTTTCATGAGCACAAAGACAACAAATAACGTATTGTCTTAGGATTTCTTTAACACAACGTAAGTCTAGTAAATATATAACTAATATTTCTACCTAATGATGAAAAAAAAGTAGGTACGTAGTTACTCCTAGTTAAAAAGAAAAAAAAGTAAAATATGTTGATGTCGTTCACAGGTTAATTGCTTTTAATGACCTCAGTTGGCGCGCTGCAACGAATGCCGGCCATTTACACGTATTGACGTTCTGGAAAATATAACAAATGGTTCTGCTAAATACACAAGTAAATTATATTCGATAGGCTTTCCTTTAATTGGTTCAAGAAGACATTTGAAAAAGTTTTTTTTATTCAATGTTCGTAACATCGTTTTATATTTTGGAACCCTCAAAATCCAGATTTGGAATTATTCTTGTCGTCTTTCGTTAACACAATCTATAAGAGAATAGCTCACACTTGGGAGAAAAGATTACCAAGACGGTAATGCTTCGTAGCGAGTCTATCCGCCCAGAGTGTGCCAGACGGACATAGATATCGTCACTTGTGGAGACTAATAATAATAATTTAATAATTCATAATGTAAGATTATTATGGATGGTATTCCCAGGTTTTGCGAATTTTCATAACTCACAAAATTTATACCTCAGATAAAACAAAATTATGTACAAAACTGTCTTTTTGAACTTATAAGTCTTCGTAAATTGTATGTTAATTTACTCAGCCAAGACTGTAAGATATTCAGAAGGGACAATGTTGTCTGAATATTCTCGGTCCGTAGCGACATCTTGGACGTACAACTCGCAAACGTGATTATTAAGGGGGGTTAAAGGGGTAAGGGGGAAAGGGGTTAGATGAAATGCATCGAGTTTTATTATATAGCGGATTAAGTTTTGTACATAACGCGCTTTGATGCTTTCATAGAGAAGTTTTGATTTTAGTTTAGGAGTCTTGTTTGAGGTAGCATTTTTGCTAGTATTTTAGCCCCATAGGGAAACAAGAAAAGATATTGCTTACAAAGGGTTTTTTTTTTAGGAAATAGTTTCAGTATAAGACACGTGTATGATGTAAAAACAGACTGAAGGAAGATTGGGACAAATTATCGTTCCAAGAGTATGAATATTGGATATCTGATAAAAATGAGAACACGATAATTTTTAGTTTTTCAGTTTGGCAAGGTACAAAGCAAAAATGATTTTACAGAATAGCAACATAAAGCTGAAGATTATTTGAAGTGTTAACTACCTAAACCAAAAGCGAAAATATTCTCAAACAACTTCAACCATAAACAATTTTCTTTGAACAACATACAAGTTAAGGTTTGATGTTACCACGCTAATTAGCATCCAGCTGAAAAAAAAGAAGAAAATACAGAACAAAGAAGAGTAATACATTAATACAAAAACAACTTTATCTAACTCCGCATTTCTGCGACATGAGTTAATGTAAAACTTTTACTAAGAGAAAAAACCTTGTGCATTAATATTATGAGGGTTTTTTTTAAAGAAAAAAAAAAGCCCAGTTGACATTTTGTCTACGGCCGACGCCCGGGCACTTCACTAATGAATGCAAATTTCATCAAGCCGTAACACACGCTTCTCATAATAAAAAGTTTAATTTAAAAAATATATAGCAGCTAAAGAACAACGCTACATTATTAAATCAGTGAGTTACGCTTATTAAATATGGAGTTTATGAACGTATTATGGGATGGGTATTAGGTATGAAAGAACAACCGGATTAACCCCGTCGGGGACTGAAGCTTCTTATTATTATGACGTCAGCTTAATGCTGACGTCATAATCGTAAAATTAATATAATTTGAATTACTTTACCGCTAGGCGCTGACTTGGTAAAATATTTTACCTATGATGATATTGATTTCTCATGGTTTCATTATAATTACCACAATTAAATAGGGATATTTCCTGGAAAAAAAAAGAAATTTAGTCCGTCAGTCATATAATAAAAAAATATTAGACACGTATTTTTTTAAAGACGCATTAAAGTTGGGTAGTGGGGGCTCGCTACATCATAACTACAACAAACTATCTATATCTATATATAAAATCTAGCAATGAGTGACGTCATGCCACATTTTAACTAAATGTATCGCCGTAATCTTTTGATTACGTAAAAAAATCAAAAATACGTGTCCAATATTTTTAAATAACTTACATGACGGACAAAAATAAATTTTTAGTCAACATCTATATTATATTAAACTATCTAACATACCAGAGAATGAGATTATAGTGAAGACAATAATTAACAGCGACGTAACTTTCACTAAATGCGACAAAACTTTACATTCCCAACTCCTGCACTTAAAACCTTACTAAAACGCTCCCCACGAATGTGCCATAACAGCTATTACTCCAAAACGCGAGAAAATATACATTAGCGCGACATAATTCTAAAAGCACCTACACTACTAATTATTTTAAGTAACAATTTGATACAAAACTGGCACTAAGTGCAATAGGACGTAGTGTTAAAGTGGAATGCAGCTCGCAAGTTGGAGCAGGTGGTGACGTGACGGCAAGTCTGTTAATTAGTACAAGTTTATCTTGCAGCTGATGATGGAGTCACGGCTTACGGGGAGCATACTGGCTGGGAAATTGTGTGACTTACTTATTATGACGGACTTAGAAGTAAAATCACGAGACTGCCTGTGATGTCCCAATGACTCCTACAGCAGGGCAAATATCTTACTTTGAATTTTACTACTTCTCTTAATTATGAGGTGATATAGAATAAATTTGTCTGTAGGTAAGTGTCCATTTTAGCCTATTTTCTTAATTCTTGGGCCTGATGCGATTCGTTGAAAATTTTTAGATTTTACCACAATTACTAGTAGATTGTAGATGATCATTCTGTTACATGCTTTAAATCTTTCTTTACTTTTATTAAAAAACCTTTACTTTGTGTCCCTATTAGCATCACCTTCATCAAATGTAACATTACCAACGATCGTTACCCTTTACCTTTTTGCCTTTTTTATCACCAACTTTTTCCCGAAGCAAGATCATCCAACAAAAATACTCAACATCCATCCCAACACTGTATCACCCGACTTAGCAACACCATCCGAGCTAAACCCTCGCAAGAAGACGAAAGCTGATTCGGATTAAACTTTGAATATGTACGAGAGACTTTAGTTCAGTACATTGTCATGTGTCGTCGTGTTCAGAAAGTGTTGGCTATCGGCTGAGTCGACTGATTCCGATTGTTTCGACTTTATATTCGATGAGAGATAAACTGACTTGAATATTTAGGGAGGGAAAATTCGTTTCGATTCTTTTTGCTGTTCTGTCGTTGCGAAAATCTTTTCAATGTTGATCTTTTTGTTGGAAATAATAGATGATTGTTATTGCTATAGAGATTGATTTAAAATAATACATTTAATTTCTTTTAAATATGTGTTCATGAAAAGAAGAGATCATGGCTAAGTAATAACAGCCGCACGGGTCGATCCATCAGGTTAAACTACGCTTGCAGGGGTTGGTCAGTGGTTGGGTGACCATCTTTACAAACCGAGACTCCTCCGTGCCTTGGAAAGCACGTTAAGCCGTTGGTCCCCGCAGTCATTCGTGGATCTTTGACAGTCGTTACGGGTCGTGAGAAGCCCGACAGTCTGACAACCAGTTTTACCAAGGGGTATCGTATTACCCAGTTACTGGGTTGTGGAGGTCAGATAGGCAGTCGCTCCATTTAAAATACTGGTATTCAGCTGCATCCGGTTAGAGTGGAAGCCGACCCCAACATGGTTAGGAAAAGGCTAGGCAGATTGAAAATGTGTTCATTTAAAAAAAATAAAACGATAAACAATGACATAAATAAGCAACTGACTCAGTGTCTTTTATTATAATTTTCAATCTCTACCTTTATTTGTTTTAAGCAATAAGTCAAACTCATACATTTCCTTCACATTCCAACACAGTGTCATCGTATATATCAGTTGAAAAACGTCCGTGTTGCCCCGCGGCTACCGTGTACCGTCGCAGCCGAATAATGCCTTTTGTAAAACTTTCAACTCATGTAATACTCGGTTTATTAAAGTGTCTCACTTCTGTATCCTCGGCATCGCAGACAGTTCTGTTTAATATATTATTATGAGTATGTGCGTCAAGATTGTGAGGCTTTCGGTTCTTCATAAGATGGGTTATTGTCTTTCCTACTTTAAAATTATTAAATGCTGAATTGGGTTTTTTGTAAAGAACTGCAAAAGACTTTTTAAATCGTACCGCAGATTGATGGAATTATTCCGATCTGTCACCCTGCTTTGTCCCCTTAGGGGGACAGATCGGAAAAAAAGTTTGATCTGTCCCCCTGTTAGCAACGAGGGGACAGTTCGAAGTTTATTCTGTTATTATCGCTGATAGGGGTACAGATAGATGAAACGTTTTATTCCTATTTTTCCCGCATAGAATTTAATATATTCATTCTTAAAAGTAATGAAGACTAGTGGTATGAGTTTATAATCTGTACTTACTTAAATAAATTACAAATATTTTTTTTGTTTTTCTATCAATCAGCCACACTCCCATATATCACAGTAGATATTGCGGGTACAATTAAATCAGTCTTCTGATTTAACTTAATTCAAATTAGTTACAATAAAAAAAATACTAACACGTACTACATACTAAATTAGGCTATTGATTTATTTAGGGTGACAGATACTTCGGAATAATTCGATTTATGTCTCATTAGAATATTCAGAAAGCTTAGTCAAGGATTAGCATAATATTTTATTCGCATGAGATAGAGAGTAACTGGAAACTTATCAAAGGCTAAAAAACGAGCAGACAGACACAAATCGAGAACGAGTCTAATAAATTATATCCGTGAACAGTTCAAACTCCCGAAGGCAATAGCAACGTTCCATTTTATACACACAGGTTTGAAATATGAAGAGCTAGCGCTCAAATTCCACTAAACCCACATGTTTAAAGTAAGAACCGTTAAGAATAACGAGTGTGAAGATTGAAACTCGAAAACAAAATGAAAATTTAAAACGAACACTCTTTTAGCGAGTATTTACTGCCGTTTTACGTTGGTCCGGCAGAGAAAGGAAAATATGGAGTAGGAACACTGGGACCATCTGCTTTTCTTGCACATGCCGAAGTCAATTGAGGCAAATAGGTCAATGTGGAGTTTGTGCCGATGGGAGCTGACTGATTATGCATTATTGCAACCTTCACACGCAATGTTAGAGCTGTTGTATTTATTGTTGATTTATTACGTACAAGGGAAATGAATTCTGTCGGCGAAATTGTGACAGAATTATTGAATGCAAAATGTGTTTGGCACCCACTGACATCGGGTTTAAATGTGATCTATACGTTACATTTATCAATATTATTTTTTAATGTTTCAATGAATATTATTTGTTTATTTGTTTGCTCTCTTGTACATCTCAGCTTTTAAAATAGATAAATTATTGTTGATTTTAATACGAGTATATGAACCCTGTTAGGCCACTGCACTTTACAATGTTGATTTTCTATTGAGTTTGTCTAAATAAGTTAGATAACAACAAGATCATTAATGAAACTTGCATAAGGTTTAAAGTTGTTTTAACCGAATTATAAAAAACGAGGAGGTTCTCAATTCGGATGTTTGTATTTTTTTTTTCTAAGTTTGTTCGCGCATAACTCCGTCGCTTGCCAACCGATTTGAAAAATTATTTTTTTGTTGGAAAGGGTATATTCCCAAATGGTCCCATTTTTGTCAAAATCCAGTTCTGATGATGGGATCCTGGAGAAATCGAAGCAATTGACATTAGACTATTGTAACTCATACAAATTATAAATAGACTCACTAAAAAGCGAGAAATAACAACTATTTAACAAAAAAAAAACCGACTTCCAAAAATCACTACAAAGTGAAAAATAACTTTGATTTCGGAAAATCACTACAAAGTGAAAAATAACTTTGATTAAATAAAATATTTTGATTTTGAATATTACCACATATACATGTTCTTTTGCCACACCTAGGGAGAGATGTATAGACAATTACAAAAGGATATAGATACGAAATAACCTTACTAATTCTGAGAAAAGAAGACTGTAAACCTTTGGCCTATACACCAAATAGTCCTAGGTAGTGTCGATATATTCATAAACACGTTCACTCACTCATTTCCTGGAACCTGAAGCAAAGGTTAAGCCATCAGTTTAAAATAAACGCGTCTCAGAACCACGACTTGCAAAAATTCTGTGAACCTTGCTAGAAATTTATACACTTCTCCACATTTAGAATTCTAAAAATTTTTATAGCCCGAAAATATGCAGTAGGTTTGTTGAACCCATTTGTCAAGTGACGGCATAACGCCTCTGTACTACACGTAAATGGTGACCTTTGGTTTTCAGATATACCTGTAAAGATATAGTACTTTACGGTCAATAAAGGATATGGCATGAGCGTGAAATGTTCTTCATATAGCCTCAAGAAAACAAAGAGTTTCAAGGAACCAACCCGTACCTTTTGCTGAACATGACAAAAAAAAAACCGGCCAAGTGCGTGTTGGACCACGCACAGTGAAGGGTTCCGTAGTTGAAAAGAATTTCAAACAAACAAACAAAAGAGGCCGTACACGAAAATTTGCCGATTTCAGTGATTTACGTTTTTTCGTATGTTGTTTAAAAAAACTAAGCTGAAGGTAAAGTTTAATTAATAGACGCATTAATTATTACAACAATCGCGTTGAATCCCACGCAAATAGTAAAGGTCAACCCGGGTGAATTAGTCGCTTTGTTTTACTGCAGTTCTTGTTGGCGGTTGAGCGTGAGCTGCTATTAATTAGAAAATAGCAAACCTTAGAATAAGTAACTAGGTATATAAAACTAATCGACTTAATTCATGATACGTGACTACTAATCAATCTGCCTAGCCTTATCCCAACTATGTTGGGGTCGGCTTCCAATCTAACCGGATGCAGCGACTGCCTCCACAACCGAGTAACTGGGTAATACGATACCCCTTGGTAACACTGGTTGGTAGACATTCAAAGATCCACGAATGACAGCCGTGACCAACGGCTTAAAATGCTTTCTGAGTCTCGGTATGTAAAGATGGTCACCCATCCACGGACCAGCTGCGGCAAGCGTAGCTTAACCTGATAAATCGACCCTTGAGGCTGTTATTACTTAGCCACGAGCTCCTCGTGATGATGATGCGTGACTACCGTATTTAAGTAAAAAATATGAATCTCTGAATTATTTTGTTCAAATCTTCACCTACCTATTCCTTTTCCTTATTTAAAGGAATTAGTAACTAAAGCAGTTTACAACAATGGTTATTCCAAATTTACAATAGTATCCCACAAATTACAGCGATCGTTATTTAGTGATAAACAGGATCATACAAAAGGCAATCTGACTTCTTGATCTTTGTTGATCAGAAAAAACATTTAATTTAAAAAATAATAGCTAGTAGTTCTTTGGTGAGATAAACCCTAAAGCGAAGGCCACACTGAACGAAGCGAAACGACCCTAAGTTCGTTTCGCTTTCTTCCGCGTCTTTTCACACCTCGGTTCAAACCGCGTATTAAGCGAAACGAAAACAGAAGTATGCAACTTATCTTTGTTTCATTTCGCTCGCTCGAGTGGTCTGGGGGCTTACTATGAGCTCTTATAGCAGGTCAGAAGTTGAACGTTTCCAGTGAGAGAGAGTGACGATGCTATAGGTCGTATATAGCTCCATCTCTCGCTCTGACTGGAAACGTTCAACTTCTGCCCTGCTCTATGAGGTCATAGTAAGCCCGCTGCGTTTATTTCTTCAGAAAAAAACATAAACCAAAACATCACCACAACCAAAATCAATAACAATTATTGCAAATACATCTCCTTCGCTTCTTCCCCTTCACAGTATTGTACCAGCTGTGGCTGCAAACATCGAAACTGTATCGCTAAGCAACCACAATAAATAATTCCAACGCATTTTGTGCCCCTCATTGTGACTGGCAACTTGGCAAATTTCCTGTGGGGACTATCAGCCATCTTTAAAATTAATTGAAACGTTTTGCCTGTAATCTGTTGTAATAATTATATCGTAAAGGGGCCCGTCTTGAAGATTAGCTCATATAAATAAATAATAAGTTCTTAATGGCTTTGGCAGTTGTTAAATAACGAAGGCAATGTTGAATAGTGAATGATTGGAAGGTACGGGATAAGGCTGTTGTTCGTGTTTTGATTAAATAGGTTGTAAATAATAATAATAATAACGCTTAGTGGGCTGATGGCTGAAAGCCTCGATTAACATCTCCCGAGGCTCTCGTTAGGCGGTTGGATCAAGGGACAGATTCAGAAGGCAGTACTCCAGTACTCAGTAGTAGTGATAAGGTTCGCGTCGTGAGGAGGTTCCTATCTCTGGCTTGGACCCTGCTCGCGACATGGGGTGACCAAATTTTTTTTATAATTTTAAGTATTCTTTGTGTTTTTTAATTTATTGAACTTTGAAAAAAAAACGGAACAGACAAAATATTATTATTAAATATTTTGTATCAATTTTGTTCTAGAAGCTTCTTAAGTTTTATCAGTCATAGTACAATACTGATATTATAGAAAACTGTATTGGTACCTAGTTAAAATCTGGTATCGTAGCTTTTCCGTACATCAACAACAAGCATTTGTTTCAGATTTTAATCACCTCAATAATGCATTCGATTTTAACATTACACACAATAGCGTTCATTTTAATCTCGCAAAATTAAAAGCGCCTGGCTTCCCACCAAAAAGCAATACCTCTATCATGCCCATACGCTCACAACGGCTGCAACATTCCAAATCGACAAAGAAAATACGGGATATTACATGAAAGCCATTTTCACGGCATTTAGCTGGCAATTCTATTACGTCATTACATATTCACACAGTCATGCTACCATGGAATGTAGGGTGGTATTACATCAAAGAGAGTATTCGATCAACGCCGCTTGTGTATTTTTTTTTTTTGGTTCATTTGCCACGATCCATACGCTCGCTTCGCCTTGTTATTTTTATGGCTCAAAGTGTGGGGACTAGCGGTTTGTAAAGCCAGCATAATGCTAATAAACTGTAAATTCTTGGACGATGAATATTTTATAGTAATACATACTGAAGCTCACACCTTCTTTTCATGGGGATAGGCAGAAACTTCAGAACGCCACGTTTTAAGATCCTTACATACTCCTGTTGCCTCGTTTATAGTAATACTAGCTCTTGCTCGCGGCTTCAATCGCGTTAATTTAGAATTTAGAAGACACGTGGCGCCATACATTATCATAAGAACGTTATTGTTGTTTTCCTCGGGAACTGTACTTTTTTTCGCGATGAAAGGTACCCTATGTCCGTTTCTGTACACCTGACAACGTCTGTGTAAAATTTCAGGATGATCGGTTCGGTGGTTTAGGCGTGAAAAGGTAACAAACAAACTTACTTTCGCATTTATAATATTAGTTAGGATCTTATAAATTTACATGTGTGCACTAAACCACTGAGCCATTAATGAAAGCTGACTCGTCTGATTAATAATAGTAGACTTCCCCTATTATTAATCAGACGAGTCAGCGTACCTTATTGTTGAAAATGTACAGCCTGTACTTAGTTTGATTCATTCATTCATAACTTAAAACTGATACATAATGTCATCTACATATCACTAAATCGGTAACAAAGAATCACTGTAATTTATTTTTCAATTTTAAAACCATTTGGAAACACTCCTAATGACTGTAAAAATTTGTAATTTAAAACTTTTGTAACATAAAAACAATTTGGTTACTATTTAAATCCATACACGCCAAACTTCCTCCATCATTATAATTTGATGAAACGCCGAGGATCAATCCTCCCGCTACAGCCTCCACCTCAAGGCACTCCGCTAATGTTCTGTTTATGTAAATATTACGAGACTTTAACTATTCACTTATTCATTTAGCGTCAGCTCTCGGCCTGTCATTGTATATCGGAATACCTCCCCTTTTACTTTCTTCCGAGTTAAAATTGTTTTTTGTCGTGCCATCCAACTTTTCTAAGTCGATTTAAAATGTACTTAAAACGATTAATTTGAATGGAGTTAGGAGTTTCGTGTGACACTGGCAGTCAAATTTATTCCGGAGTGGATATTTTTGTTTCTTAATTTTGTTGAAAATGCTGTTTGTCTTTCATATCTTTTTGTTTGTTGCTGAATAATAAAGGTAAGGAATGAGAATAACAAAGAAAGAAAAGAGGGATTGAGTTGAAAGTAACTTTTAAATCGGATGAAGTTTTTGTATTATGTTTTCAACAAAATTTGAATACAATTTTTTGCCATAATCTGACAATGAAAATAAAAGTTAGATCATAATTAATTACTGTTTATAAAATGGCCTGTAGTTCAACACATGGTAACAGAAGAACATGCAACTTAAACAATGAACTCTTTCTCATACAAGATAAAGATCTTAAACAAAACCAAACTAAATATTCATTCGCGAGTAATTCTTTAACTTAATCTTCTTAAACAAACTCTATTATTTATATACTCAAGAAGGTACATAAAGAACATTTTGTAAGTGCAACAAACAAAAAAATGTTCTAAAATCCAAAACAACGCGTTAAGGACACAGCTTCCAGACTAGGTAGAACGAATTAAGTTTGACTAAATTCGCGGCCATTAAACTGGCTGAAGTAAAAAGTAAAAGCATTTGAGCAAATTAGATTGCATGAAGTCGACCGGTGTACTAAAATGGTGTTCGAGTTGTTTAAGCTGAGAGCTACATTAATTTAGCTATACAAAAAAATTTGCTTACACGTTAAGATAAATCACAAATTAAGCATAACTTTAATTACACTAGCTTTTGCCCGCGGCTTCGCCCACGTGAATGTCAGAAAATATTCCACGGGAAATCCTTCCTTACTCCTTGTCTGCATTATAAAGGGAACCTCTGTGCTAAATTTCAGCTTTCTAGGTCCAAGGGTTTAGGCTGGATGTTGATGAGTCAGTTAGTCAGGACTTCTCTGAGTGCTTGCATAAATAAATTGTTTATATTGGTTGCTAGAATTGGAAATAGTAAAAGGTATCTCTTAGTAATTTCATGATGATACTGCCAAGAAATACAGGAAAACTGATAAGCCTACACATCTCAAAATGGTAAGCAGTACCATAGTCGCTTGACTTGCTACACCTCCCAGTTTACCACACAAACCCCCAATTCCAAAAAAGCCCGCTGCAGCGCTTCAAAGCGCTTACTTTCTGCCCTCATCCCGCTAAAATTCAACACACGTCCGTCCACATAGTGTGTCCACCTTGCGACGCCCGCTTTCTTACCCGGATTAACTCGAATTAAGATCGTACGTATCTTTGTGTTTGCCAGACGTTGCAACAGATCTTCTTAGGAAACGCTGCTGGAATTTCAATGGTGTAAAATCTTGGTGCATCGGAATTAACCATTTAATTTATTATATTGAAGAGGTACTGAATAGTTTGTGAGAGATGGTCCTAATGTATGAGGATGAGTATCCATGGTGATGTTCACTAATGAATTTACTACATGTTTATTCTCGTTGCTCATTATACATCTATTAGTTTATGAATTCAGATTTTTTGTTGACTTGACAACAGAAAAACTTTCAATAATTATAAAACTGACCATTTAATTATTATTATGCTCTCAAATCATCACAGACCATCTCCACCACCATTCCACCATCAAAATCTTGCGATAGAAACTAATTAACGTCTACAAAAACGGTACTGAATGCTACGAAACTATTTTGTAATTCCTAAACTCACAATACATAGCTCCATTGCCTCGACATTTTAGTCAGACGGAAGCTGAAACCAAAGTGGCTCAAACAAAAACCACTTTGAAAAAGAATACTTTTTGCAACCACATATTGAGTCTAAAGATTGCAATAGTGCCTGCAGTGACAGGTAATTTGTTAGAGAAAACCAAGGAAAAAAGTTAATTGTGGTGTTTGTAGACTCCGTCGACTATGAACGGCACAATAACCCTTTTTCTTTTGTTTAACTTTAGATTGCTTGGGATTATCAACGTCTGGTTCTGTTTGAGCTTCAGTCTCATAATCAGCATGTTTGTTGTTGTTTCTTCTTATATTTTCCTATTACCTAGGGGTATCTTTCTTTGTAGAGTAACGATTTGGAATTCTCTGCATATGACATGGATATCTCTTTATTCGAAAACGTTTTTCTAAATTAGTTTTATTGAGTCTTGTTTGTACCTGTTATCTGTTTCTTCATTGATGTAAAAATCAGGAAGATATGATTCGCGCTCGTCGACGTGGACCGCATAAATTATGTTAACGCACACAATTGACCTTAGTTATAATTGAACTGGCGTTTGTGCAGCATATGTATAGCAAGTTAAGTAAAATTACCGTAATCGTTTAAATAAGCAGCAACAATGCCTTCCTGTGTATTCAAAATATGCAAAAATAGTTGAAAACTAAAAACTAGTTCCACAGGATTACTTTTCACTCGTAAGTATGGCCAAAAATGTTAATTTGTTGAAAATTATAATAATATTTAATGTTTGCTTCGCCATGTTTGTGAGAGCGAGATAGACATGCAATGTCATTCATAATCGTAAACATTCGGCGGCTAATGCGATTTCGCTTGCACGACAGGCTCCCATTGCTGTCGTTGTCTATCAGTAACTGTAGGTTTGTGATTGTGATCACAGATGTGCGAGTTTCGGTGCATGTAGTCGTGCGCCGAGTCCAGGTTTAGTGATTGCAATGTTAGCGCGTAACATATCTTCCTCTAATATATCAATGTGTTTCTTAATTCTATCTCAAGCTCTAGCATTCTGCATCATTAATGTGTTCATTTACGACGTATTAATCTTACTTATAATCAATTTTACTTCACCAGTCTTTTCGATTAATACCGTCAATCATTTTTCATTCCCGCTGTCCCGGTTATTGGCTGTCATATCAGTTTCCACAACATATAGCTCAGAATAAAACAATACGTATTTAAAACGATCATTACAGTTGCGACTGACGCGTCCCGCTACATAATTCAGTTGGCTGTCAGCTGCAGACCGCTTCGCACGAGTTTCATGCGTAGTGTTGCTACATCGGGGCTACTAAATTGAAGGGGAAATATTGTTGGATAACAAAAGGCTTAGTTTGGAATTTAGAAGAGTTATACATAAAGGAGATGTTTTAGCTTTAAATTGGTATGATTTAGAAAATTCTGCTCATTCCTTCACACTTAAAAAAAAAGTTACGTAGAAGAAAGTAGTTATCATATTCAAAAATATATATAAAATTCCAAAATTGAAAACAAGTGACCAATATAACTATACAAAGTAAAAGCATTTATAATAAACAATTAATTAATGTAATGGCTTTCATATAAATTGTTCCACATAGTCCACTTGAACATTTTAGCTTCTATACAAGAGATCCATCAAAGTTAATAATCCATCAAAGGAGGACAACGTCCAAGTGCGGCTAGGTTCAGAGCGCTTGCCTGAAGATCCCTATTCACTTTATTGCCAATTACTGCTCGATATCTTCAATACCAACATGCTTGCTATAGAAAATTTGAGCTGCGCTTTCAAGATCTTGAAGTTAGTTTATGTATAGTGTAAGTTAATTTGCTAAGTAATCATTGTTTACGATGTATATATTTATGAGATCGTCTACAGAGGCCTTAGTGCGAGTTTTATTCTTACTCGATCGCGTTCACGTTAACGTCAACACATGTCAATTTGTATAGAATTATTGTGTTTCCCATTATAGTCACCAGACGGCGCTTGTTCAGTTTCAGTACAAATTGAATTTTACTTGCAATAACGTCTCGGTTCAAGGATTAGCTGGTGCTGTTTTATTTTGAATGCAAAAGCCATTTTCATCCAAGACGAAAAATAATGTAACATATTTTCTTTAATAACTAATTTGATGCGAATGAAACCAGGATCATCATCATCTGCTTAGCCTTTTCCCAACTATGTTTGGATCGGCTCCCAGTCTAATAGGATGCAGCTAAATTACATGGAGCAACTGCATAGCTGACCGGCACAACCCTCTTGGTAAGACTGGTTGTCAGACTTTCGGGCTACTGACGACCCGTAACGACTGTCAAAGATCCACGAATGACAGCCGGGACCAACGGCTTAACGAGCTTACCAAGGCATGGAGAAGTCTTGGTCTGTAAAGATAGTCACCCATCCCATCCACGGACCATACACGGCAAGCCTCTCCTTAGCCGCAAGCCAATCTATCTATATAAATAAATAAAAAGAGAAACCTGATTGACTGACTGACTGACTGAGTTACTCATCAACGCCCAGGCCAAACTCTTGAAAGAGAAAGGTTTGCCCGGGAAGTACGTAGAGTTAATTCGTGCTATGTACAGTCAATCTCGTACCTACGTCCGGTTGGCTGCTGGCAATACTGACGAGTTCAATGTGGCTGTTGGCTTGCACCAAGGGTCTGCTTTAAGTCCTTACCTCTTCCTGTTGATTATGGATGATCTGACGTCGAATCTACAGGAAGAGGCACCCTGGTGCATGCTGTTTGCCGATGACATTGTTCTTGTCGGTGAAGATGTACCTGAGATTCGGAGCAGATTGGAGAAATGGCAACAGAAGCTGGAGAATGTTGGCTTGAAAATCAGCAGAACCAAAACCGAATACATGTTCTGCGATTTCGGCGGTATCTCCAGTGCTGAAGCCATAGCGCTTGATGGCGCGCTTCTCCTAGTCTGCTCCGACTTTCGGTATCTCGGTTCACTCGTCCAAAGCGATGGCGAAGTAGATCGGACGGTTAGGCACAGAATTAACACTGGATGGGTGAAATGGCGGCAGGTCACGGGAACAATCTGCGACTCCCGCATTCCCCTTAAAATTAAGGGGAAGATATATAAAACAATGGTTAGACCTGCTGTCTTGTATGGATCAGAATGTTGGGCCACAAAAGGAATGAATGAAAAGCAACTGCATGTAGCTGAGATGAGAATGCTAAGAGGAATGTGTGGTGTTACACGAATGGATAGAATAAGAAATGAGTACATAAGAGGAAGTTTGAAAGTGGCATCGGTGACTGAAAAGTTGTGCGGAAACCGGTTGTCATGGTATGGGCATGTGATGCGGAGGAATGAGGAAAATGTGGTGAGGAAAGTTTTGAGAATGAAAGTCGATGGCTATAAGAGTAGGGGAAGACCAAAGAAACGATGGATGGACTGTGTGAAAGATGACATGGCTAGAAAGGGTGTGACTAACGAGATGACGACTAATAGAGAAGTATGGAAAAAAGGACATGTTGCGCCGACCCCAAATAAATTGGGATAAGGGCAGGAGAATGATGATACCCAGGCCAAACTCTTGAACCTAGAAAGCTGAAATTTTGACAGAGGTTCCCTTTATAATGTAGGCAAGGAATAAGGAAGGAATTCCTGGTAGTACGTTCCCGTGGAATATTTTCCGACATCCACGCGGGCGAAGACGTGGGCAAACCCTTGGCAAAACCTAGTCATGAATAAAACCAGGATCTTAACCGGATATATCTCTAACACAAGTCGAAAACAACTCCTAAAAAAGTAAAAATCCTAAACTAAGCCCCAGTTTTAGTAACGCAGTAGACAGCACTAGTCGCTTCAATAATTCGCTAGCAAACATTTTGCGTGATGGTCCAGCACTGTTTATACTGTAATAATGTATTCCTGCTGTATTCTGCTGATTATGATGATTATATTGTTGGAACGCTTTGCCGACTCCCTGCGTGGTTCAATGAAGTGAATGGAAATGAGATTTGAATGAACTTTTACTGTAGTATGTATTGGGTGATTAACCGGTGATTTTATGGAGCAAATATCGGTGTGACGTATTTAGTTTACCGACACAATGTTAAATAAAGATTCAAGTTATTTTGTGGTATTATTTTTTATTTTCGTTCATCAAAAGGAAAAAACGGAACCCTTATAGAATCACTTCGTTGTCCGTCTGTCTGTCTGTCAGTCTATCAAGACACTTTTTCTCAGGAACACGTGGATGTATCCAGTTGAAATTAATATGAAATACGTAAGTCTATGGTACCTTGGAGCCCTAAAAAAATCAAGTTTCTCAGTCAACGCAATAAAAAAATACGGCCATATGCGACATATATTGATACTTGGCGAACAAATGAAAACCTATATGGGGTACTTCCCGTTGACCTAGAATCATGAAATTTGGCAAGAAGCAAGGTCTCATAACATAAGTAAAGGGAAAAGTCCGAAAATTGTTAATTTGTAATTTCATCGCATAATAATATTTTTTTTTGGGTTTACAATGATAACTTTTCTTTTGGGATAAATTCTGCGTCTGTCATTCTGCGACACGTTTTTGGCCGGTTTTTTTAAGTTACAGAAGTAATCCAGGCTAGGCTACATTCAAAAAGATCGTTCTTGAACATAATTTTAGATTGCAGTGCCTTTCAACCACTAAGAACTACAAATCCATTCAATAAAACAGCGATCTCTAAAAAAAGAAAGAAAAACTACCTCAAAAACCAAAAATCACTACCTACCAAATAACACTTGTTATAACGAGATCATTACTAAAACTCCGCGCTTCCGAAATCTGTATTCGACGGAAAACCTCGAAAAAAAATTCACTAAAAACAGGGCGTTGCTTTGAGAAATGCGGTTGGTCGGTGGTGGAAGAAAAAAAGAAAATCGTGTTGCAAACACCTGTAGGGATGTGGTAAGTTTCCCACGATATTTTCTTGCGAGCTGCAGACGAGTATTCGTAACACCCTCTACAGCCTTCTATATGAGTATGTCCTCCGTGTCTGAAGGTGTAGAGTTTACGTAAGATTCGCGTATTTACTTTGGGATTTTGGCGTTTATATAAAGTAGTTTTTGTGATACCTGAAGTGTTTATTCACCTGATATTTTGTGTCTGCTTTTTCACAGCGCATAAAGCTTTTCATTGTAGGTACTGTCAAGCTTAGTTAGTAATTTCGTAATAATACGAAATAGACTCACATCTACAGATATAGTTTTACTTCATTAAGCATTTTAAATTAAAAGAACGCAGTTTTAGTCTCGCAACTATTACACCAGTTGTGATGGAAAATACTGAAAAAATTTTATGGACTGAAAACTGAGCATGTCGCATCTGCCCAGCCTTTCCCAACTATATTGAGGTCGGCTTCCAGTCTAACTGGGTTCAGGTGAATATCAGAATTTTACATGGAGCAACTGCCTATCTGAACTGCATAATCCAGCAACTGGGGTAGTACAATACACTTTGATATACTGGTTATAAGAAAACAAGCATGATGATTAATCCTTTTTCTTTCTGAATATGTCTTTGCTCTGCAATATGAAAAATTTTAGGCTTCTGGTAAGCTAAGCAAGCTAATAAGTTAATAAACTTAAATAACGCATAAAACAGCAAATAAACATAACGAACATAAACTTTTAAATGAACTCTTCTCTAAACGAACCAAATAAATACAACACACTTCCAGATGTTAGCACCTCAGGTAATTCAGCACATATTACTGCCAATCTCAGTTCAAACAGACAAATTGCCCACACAGTTTTAATTCGTCCAATAAATGTCATCATAAATCCGGTCGTCTCCGGCTGAGACGTGTCCACCGCGTGTACGGCAGACGACGATAAATCTGGAGCTCCGTACGGCGCATAAGTGACTGGTGGTTGTTAGTTACACCGTTGTGTAACTGTGTGAGTTTGTTGTTGTGCTGTGATCGTGGGGTGTGAGATTTTCGGCGTGAGACGTGGTGGGACTTGGTATATTTTTTAAAAAATTGGCAGTCATGGGGACTGCCGACAGAAGTGAAAACTGAAACCTAAAATTCATATAATATACCATAACACACACCCAACATACCACACACGCACACCACACTACACTACACTACACTAGACTACACCACACACACCACACTACATTACACCGTCCACTTTACACCACACCACACTCCACACAGAACAACAAGAAATTGTGTTATCTATTTTTAGTAACTTCATGTATCAATTACTTTTTTTTAATATTTAATTCATCAATTATTATAAAGTAGCTCACAGTTAGTATAAGCATAATACTGCAATACACACACGCACACCACACTACACTAGACTACACCACACACACCACACTATTACACCGTCCACTTTACACCACACCACACTCCACGCAGAATAATAAGAAATTGTGTTATCTATTTTTAGTAACTTCATGTATCAATTACTTTTTTTTTAATATTTAATTCATCAATTATTATAAAGTAACTCACAGTTAGTATAAGCATAATACTGCAATATTATGGAAGAGCGGAGTCTCCTAATACAGGCATTGTTTGCTTAAAGGGAGGCTCCAAACACATAATGTATAAATATGCTAATTCTGAGACGATACGGTTGATTTGACTGATACGGTTTGATTTGATTTGAAAACTATGCGTAGCATGTACCTTAATTATTATTAATCTCTGAACACGCCTAAAGAAGTTTTCACTTCAGAAATGTTGCTCGGGAAATATTGGAGGCAGTAAAGAGGAACCCTAAGTTATAAAAGACTGAGTATGTTGAAGATGAAAACCGTATTGAAAATAAGGACGAATGTTTAAAAGAAAATGTTGCATGAAGTTGTCCATAAACTGTAAAATATTTAGATCACGACAAAGATCATATGACATCTAATGAAACAGTGCTTGATCTATTTAAAACACTACATAATCATATATTATGTCTCTTAGATTATCTTTACGATAAAGTCAACAATAACAGCAAAACATAAGTTCGAAAACAACACGGAGGACTGGTAACGGATTATCGAAATCTAGCCTCACAAATGTTGTTACGCCATGTGGTGCATTCACTTGTACAAGCTGTCACACCAACACGTAACATTATAGATCTCCAAGCGATATGCCCTTGGGCGGGGTAATCGAGTGTCGAGCGGTGCTCAATATAATATCATGCGACCCTGTGGGCTTGTAGAATAGTCTCTATTAATTGTACCTAAATTGTCTTAGTTATTGGTGCCGATTCTGTTGTGCAGAAACTAAACTTAATTTAGGCTATTCCTAACTTTTTCTTTCTAATAAAACAAGAAAGAGACGGACATATTTGGTTGAACTAATATTTCCATACAGATTTAGGGCGAGCGCGCACTGCGGTGCGTTTCCGTTAGTTCTGCCGTACTGGGCGGGGCCTACAGTAACAAAACGCATGACCGCAGTGCGCGCACTTCAAAGACATTCCATACTTCACAGATTTTGCGTTAGAAAAACGCACCGCAGTGCGCGCTTGCCCTTAGACGACACGTAAAAACAAGTCGACTAAAAACACGGTGAAGCGCAAGGCGTAAACTACATAGTTTGACATCTCTAACTTAGTGAAAGCTATAGCCGTCCTTCTTTTCTCGCGCTGCCTGTTAGTAAAAGATAGCGATTCTCTAATTTTGGTTTCACATAATATACATAACTTCACGCCTGTATTCTTCTAAGGGTTAGGCAGAGGTGTACCTATAGTACATTCACATTTAGCCAGTTATTTTTTAGTAACGAGGCAGAGAGAAGGAGACTATTCTTTTTATTATTTTGTCAACTAAATGGAAAGAGGGAAGGGAGGCGTCCTTTCCCTCTTTCTATTTGGTCTACTAAATAAGTAAAGTAAAATCATTTTATTATCAACTAAAGAACCATAAATTCAGCAGTCGCAACAGCATCCTAAAAACATTTACCATTTACTAATAACATTATTAATTTTTACCAATAACTGATGTTGTGCTCGTGGCTAAGTAATAACAGCCGTACGGGTCGATCCATCAGGTTAAGCTACGCTTGCCGGGGTTGGTCAGTGGATGGGTGACCATCTTTACATACCGAGACTCCTCCGTGCCTCGGAAAGCACGTTAAGCCGTTGGTCCCGTCTGTCATTCGTGGATCTTTGACAGTCGTTACCGGTCGTCAGAAGCCCGAAATCTGACAACCAGTCTTACCAAGGGGTGTCGTATTACCCAGTAACTGGGTTGTGGAGGTCAGACAGGCAGTCGCTCCATGTAAAATACTGGTATTCAGCTGCATCCGGTTAGACTGGAAGCCGACCCCAACATAGTTGAGAAAAGGCTAGGCAGATTGATTTTTGACGCGTAAGGACATCCAGCGACCTTTTCGAATAGTTGACCCAAAGATTACCGGTGTAAAAACTCTGACAATAAGTTTTAAAAAGCGTAATCTTTACTTGGTCAGTACACCGAGCAAATCTTCGTGCCAACATATTAACCCTGACCGCCTGCAGTGGGACATTATAGGCTTATGATAAAAAATGTCAAACAAGGACGGCCCGCGTGATGGTACTTACCACACGGTCAGCCACCAGTGTAGATCTGATAAGCTTTAAAAAGCGTAATCTTTACTTGGTCAGTACACCGAGCAAATCTTCGTGCCAAGATATTAACCCTGACCGCCTGCAGTGGGACATTATAGGCTTATGATAAAAAATGTCAAACAAGGACGGCCCGCGTGATGGTACTTACCACACGGTCAGCCACCAGTGTAGATCTGATAAGCTTTAAAAAGCGTAATCTTTACTTGGTCAGTACACCGAGCAAATCTTCGTGCCAACATATTAACCCTGACCGCCTGCAGTGGGACATTATAGGCTTATGATAAAAAATGTCAAACAAGGACGGCCCGCGTGATGGTACTTACCACACGGTCAGCCACCAGTGTAGATCTGATAAGCTTTAAAAAGCGTAATCTTTACTTGGTCAGTACACCGAGCAAATCTTCGTGCCAAGATATTAACCCTGACCGCCTGCAGTGGGACATTATAGGCTTATGATAAAAAATGTCAAACAAGGACGGCCCGCGTGATGGTACTTACCACACGGTCAGCCACCAGTGTAGATCTGATAAGCTTTAAAAAGCGTAATCTTTACTTGGTCAGTACACCGAGCAAATCTTCGTGCCAACATATTAACCCTGACCGCCTGCAGTGGGACATTATAGGCTTATGATAAAAAATGTCAAACAAGGACGGCCCGCGTGATGGTACTTACCACACGGTCAGCCACCAGTGTAGATCTGATAAGCTTTAAAATGCGTAATCTTTACTTGGTCAGTACACCGAGCAAATCTTCGTGCCAACATATTAACCCTGACCGCCTGCAGTGGGACATTATAGGCTTATGATAAAAAATGTCAAACAAGGACGGCCCGCGTAATGGTACTTACCACCACACGGTCAGCCACCAATGTAGGTCTGCTGTGCCAAAGACTTAGATGCTGCCTTGCTATCGCAGAAACATAGCTGAAGCCTCGTGCCTTAAGGCGATACCAAAATAAATTGGGGGCTTTTTAATAACCATTTATTTCACTATTACATCTCGTATGGATTTAATTTTTGGATATATGTTTATTGACTATTTGATTAATACTCTGACTGAAGAAAAACGCAGGTGAGTTAAATTTCCTCGATAGAATTTAATTCTGAAAAGACTTCTCATCTTTTTTATATCTTTTTCTGTGTTTCTAAAATCCCACTCTGATTTAAAAGAATTTTGATAGATAGCTTAATTTATTTTTAAACAATTTTTATTCGGTTTGGCGCTTTTATTTTGGTTCCAGTGCATTGTTGCGCTCTCTCTTTTTCGCATGTGGAAGTAATTGTCTCTGACACTTTCTTATTCGCTTTTTACATATCACTTTAAATTGCACCGGCACCCTTCAAACCAGAACAGCAACGCTGATGCTTGGCAGCAAGTTCTTTGTGAATTACTCTTCACAAAGAACTTTACCACTACAAAAATACAACTGAAAATTCAACGGAACAGCCCATCAAACAATAATTACAAAGTTACTTCCCCTCATTTTATTTAACGATTAATACACGAACAGGAGCAGTTTCAAACAAAATATAACAAGATACAGTATCAGCTGGTGTATTAGCAACTTTCTCCTACACGGGTTGAGACACGGCCGCAGCAGACGCAATAAATCTTGCGGGCCACGTGCAGCGCGGAGGGGGGGGGGGGCCGTCACGTGAGGAGGAACATGATATTATTTAGGGTGCATCAGGTTAAAATTACTTTAATTTGAACTTGAGAAGGAATAGCAAATAAAGGTGGTTAGTGGTGATAAGATTCATTGAGTTTTACAGGGAGTAAGTGTAAACAGTGACAATCTTTTAAGGGGTCATTGTACATATCATTGTGATGAGGAGCTCGTGGCTAAGTAATTACAGCCGTACGGGTCGATCCATCAGGTTAAGCTACGCTTGCCGGGGTTGGTCAGTGGATGGGTGACCATCTTTTCATACCGAGACTCCTCCGTGCCTCGGAAAGCACGTTAAGCCGTTGGTCCCGGCTGTCATTCGTGGATCTTTGACAGTCGTTACGGATCGTCAGAAGCCCGAAAGTCTGACAACCAGTCTTACCAACGGGTATCGTATTACCCAGTTACTGGGTTGTGGAGGTCAGACAGGCAGTCGCTCCATGTAAAATACTGGTATTCAGCTGCATCCGGTTAGACTGGAAGCCGACCCCAACATAGTTGGGAAAAGGCTAGGCAGATTGATTGTACATATCATTATGAACAAATTTTAGTAAGGGACCAAACTGTAATCGTGAAAAAAATTCAGCTGTTCAGTACATTTATGTTCGCATAATTTGTATAAGCAATTATGATTAAGTGCTAAGAAGTTTGCTTTCTGGAAACCCTTTCAATTAAATCTGCAGTCAAATATGATTGGTCGTCATTATTTTGAAACAATAACCACAGATTGGGCAATCTGTGACGACAACAAACATAAAATGTTATAGCACCTATAATTTTCGGCTTCCAGAAACGAAGATAAATTTTTGAAAATTATTTCACTTTTGTATTCAAAATTTTCATAGCATATGAAATAAATAGCGTGCACGAGGATGCTATACATTTCTTGCACTATGTTTTCTTATCGATATTATCAACAGATTTGTTACATCTATTCGTCTCGGTGTAACGCAAGGCCCGTCCGTACATGGTGGTGTCCGCTGAAGGCGTCTACTGTGACATGACAAACGACTCGATGCGTGCATGGACTCAAGTAGCCTCTCGCTGTGAAATATTGCTAGCTGCTGATTCTGCCTATGACAGCTGCACTAGGATTTGTGTTACTGTCGTGCATGTTAACAACAGCATGAATTGGATGATTAATATTCGATTTAATGGTGGTTTAGTCGAGTTTACAGTAACGTGGGATTGTTTGCACATATAGGCAATCAATATCAGTACAATTTTCTAATATATTATCTATATTGTAACGTCAAAATAACAGCTTTTTACTAAATGCATATGAAAGTATACGCGGTACTTACAACCAAAAATCGATTTTTATTGTCTGTCTGTCTGTTTGTTTCGGATAATCTCCGAAATGGCTGGACCGATTTTGACGCGGTTTTCACTGGCAGATAGCTGATGTTATAAGGAGTAACTTAGGTTAGTTTTTTTTTTTTAGATTTTCGCGCAAAAAAATTAAAACCCATTAAATTGTGAACAAAGTCTGATTCAAATAGAGAAGTTTGGACATCCACGCCGGCGAAGCCGTGGGTAACAGCTAGTGATACAATATACGGCTGCAAACAGGCCATGCTAAAGTCTTTCCTATGCATGGATGATACGGACATTGCAATGGTCTCTCCAATGTGAATTTTTGACAGTATTTTTGTCTGTCAAAAACTCACAATGACGAGACTATTGCAACATTTTGTAAAGTAGTAGACTTAGACCCCAGGTAGGTCAAAATAATCCTAACTAATATAAAAATGCGAAAGATTGTTTGTTTGTTTGTTACGCTTTCACGTTAAAACGGCTGAACGGGTTTGGATGAAATTTGGCACACGCATAGACCATGACCTGGATTAGGCCATAGTTTACTTTTTGTGCCGGTAGTACGTTCCCTGGGATAATTCCCGACAACCACACGGGCGATGCCACGGGCAAATACTAGTAATATAATATGTGGAGGGATTTCCTGACGACAAATTTATACAAATAGATATAATTGATGTCTGTGAAGGATACTCTACAAGACCTCTAAAAGTTAATCGACAACAAATTCACATCCAACCAATCACTGCAACTTAATGAGGTGTATCCCACATCTCCCATTCTGTACAGGACACTCATTCCCTTGGTTTTATTTCCAAATTAACATGAAAATTAATCCCAGACTTAATCACAGCCTGTCTATATCCATTTCCTTTGCCGTTCCCAATTTATTTCCTGCAGTAAACACAGGAATACCACTCAAGAAAAGCCTATAAATGTTAGTGGGCACTTTACTAGCATCCTGTCTTAGTAGCAGCAATCTATATTCAGGGTTATGCAGTGTTTCATTAGCATACATAAGCATATGCCTATGTGTGTGTCTAAGGGTATGTTCATGGAGTGGATGGAGATGTGGTGCATTCGTATGCACATTTCAGGATTACAATTCAAGCTGCAAGGAGTTTTCTTTCTAACGTTTTCATCATTGCCAGAATCTTCTCCAATTTGCTCTAAAATATATCCTAAGCAGTCAATAATATTATAAATGATCACCTTTTCGAACCTTTGCAGGCAAATTGTTATTGTTGAGGTGGTTGAGGTGTTTCACAAAACTTCCATATTCTTATCAGTAGTCAACCCAGACTGTTGAAACATATAGCATGTCTATTATTATTCTGTATACACCTAGTTGTACCTTTTTGTATATTGTACATGTGTATCCTTTGTTGGAGATATCAAATAACAATTATGAACCTTCGGCTTTCTGGTTTATGCTTAAATAAAATCTACGTTGCTTGACCACTGCAATGATACCAATAAATGCAATATTTTGCCAATATAGCCCAGAAACACCTAAAATTTAATCTGCCTAGGTACTACATTGCACCAGCCATACAACGACCATACCTCAAATGTAACGCGTTAAGCGACAGGGTGTGGCCAATTACCTCTCCGACCAACCGTCTGATTGAAATTATAGAATGCTTGATTGATAAGCTGATGAGGTATCAATTGCCTGATTCAGTTAACTACAAGTAAGTAGTGCTGCTATGACGTCATGTACGTATGTGTACGGGATTATTGTAATTGATTTGATTGCGGATTGGAACATCTTGAGATGTTGCTGCGTCTTAAGTTTGACTATGTTTTGAATTGTTTGTCTCCCATATTTCAGTGTTTCTGACACTTCTTGCCTTTCTCTTTGCCGTGGCTGATTTATACCGTGGTAAATTAGAACTTTGGCAAGGCATACGTGAATGCCCGATGTTAATTAAGTTTTAGTCTTGACGGGCAGGTTATGGAAAACACAAAACCTTAACGCATTCACAATGTCTTACTAAAGAAATTATAACCAACTCTTCTCCAGAAAGAAAAACCCAGACAATTAACTAAGACAAATCCAACCAAAAAACTTATAAAGACACATTCCGCGGATTTTACTAAAAAGACTTCGAACCCTTGAAGCCGTCATCGGAAAACAAAAACGACACGCTGATAAAGCAAAAGGTGGCTAATGCGAAATCGATGGCAACCCAAATGGGGACGCGAGTGCCCGGGGTCTGACGGGCACGTGACGAGAGCGTGACGAGGCCGTGACGGCAACGTGACGAGTATACTTGACAGCTACTTGATAAATGCGCTAGTGCCCGTAAATATGCCAGTTATCAATTACTGTTGTGATGGGTGTTGGATGCGAATTAATATGATTGTGGAATTGATGGGTTGGTGTTATGACGTGGTTAAATTAAAGAGAATTGCTGTTTCTTGAACATGATTTATGTGACATATAAACCAATAAAAACAAAAATAAAAACAAAAGTTTTAGTATGTTGTTTTATTGTGTTGTTGTTTTATTTGTGTGTTTTGTTGTTGTTTGTGTTGTTGTATTTTTTTTTTTTATGTTTTTTTTTGTATTAGTTATGCCAGGAATTGAATTATAATTTGTATGATGTAATTAATTTATTATAATTTTTTTATTAGGTCTATTACCTATCTAGTGGCACTCATTATCATATTTTCTTTTATTAATATGCGGATAATGTAATGGACTGCAATATTGTTAATATTTAATTGTTAATTATTAGTTTTATTGTATTTTATTCAGGGACAATAAACAGCTATCTATTTTAAGCTAACAGATAATAAGATAGCTGTTTATTGTCCCTGATTAAAATAAAATAAAAGTAATAATTAACAATGAAAAGTTTTTAAGATTAGTGATTGTAAAAACATAAACAATACGGGAAAAATAATAGTGCGAGGAGACTAAAATTACGCAATCACTTCCGATTTCCCTTTTGGTTTCATTTGAGTTGATAATCAAGATTTTGTGAGTTCAAATCCTACAACGGACTCAGAGCATCAGGGTGAACGTGTTTCCCGTAGCGGGAATTTTAGCCCGCTTGTCGCCTAAACGAAAACGCGCACACTTACGCTAATAGCGCCACATTAGGATTCCCTGTGTTTTCAGTGCTATTTTGCACACAAACTTCTATACCACGCCCAGAAGCCATTTTTGGCACATCAGTGTTATGCGACTCTGCAACACACTAACACCATTGCACATCGGGAGCCCAAAATGTCCCCAGTGTTAGCAACGTAAAAGTAGACACTTCTTTGCCTAACAAAATAATACTTTGATTTTCATAGTTTTGTATGTCCCCTCTGATTTTCCAAACGAACTAAGTTTTAGCAGTTTAGGTACAGTTGCAATTTTGAGATTCATGGTTCAAATTCCTAGGGGCTCATGGTTATATAATAAGAGCCGCATGGGTCGATCGTTCAGGTTAAGCAACGCTTGCCGAAGTCGGTCCGTGAGATGAGTGACCATCCATTACATAAAGAGACCCCTCCGTGCCTCGGAAAGCACGTTAAGCCGTTGGTCCCGGCTGTCATTCGAAGACTGTTGACAGTCGTTACGGGTAGTCAGAAGTCCGAAAGTCTTACAACCAGTCATACCAAGGGATATCGTGTTAATACCCAGTAACTGGGTTGTGGAGGTCGGATAATCAGTCTTTAGCTCCATATAAAATACTGGCTGACCCCAACATAGTTGGGAAAAGGCGAGGCAGAAGAAGGTTCGAATTCCAAGTCAGGAAAAGTGTAATGTTAGGAAATACTGACCTGCGAGCTGCAAGTCCATACAAAGGTTACTCAGGTGCAAGGTGTCCATAGATTTCACGCTTCACTTATGTCCACCTCTATAAAACAAGCATAATCTACCTAATTGTCTTACCGAAGCTACTGAGCCCTTCCGAAACTGAACTATGGACCCCAACAATCCACAGCTGTCAGCGTGTAACTGCAAATCAATAGGCGCGTGACAAATGACGCGGCCGCCATTTGTGACGTGACGTGCGTGGCACGCCCGCGTGACGGATACGACACGAGATTACGCAGGCAATGGATTTAAAGTTATGTTTTGATGTTGTTGTGAAAATCGTGGGTTTATGTGCTTGTTGTTAAGTGGATAACGCTTTTTAGAGACCAGTAAAATAATCCATCCATCCCCATATTCCCTATACACTGCAATGTGATATCCAGGAATCTATAAAAATCAATGCCACTTTTCGTTGTAATTTTATAACTCAAGAACGGCTGGGCCGATTTAGCTGATTTTGGTTTTGAAATGTTTGACGTAGTTCAGGGAAGGTTTAAACGATGAGAAAAATTGGAAAAGTTGCCGGGAAAATTGGAAAATTCTGGAAAACTGAAAGTGGATTTTATATGGGAATATTGAAATTGGGACAGTACTACGTCTGTCGGGTCAGCTAGTGAATTCATAAGTTTACATATGTACAATGAGATTTCCAACTATGGCAATGACGACTATAAAAACTTTTCACGCTTTGTAAAGATGAAAATATATAAGTAAACTAGCTGCGCCCTGCGGTTTGACCTGCGTAGACCGGGATAAAAAGTAGCCTATGTGGTAATCTAGGGTATAAGCTACCTCCATACAAAATTTCATGCAAATCAGTCCAGCCGTTTGAGCATGAAGAAGTAACAAACATACAAAATCACACACACATACTCACAAACTTTCGCCTTTATAATATTAGTGTGAAGTGTGATATTACGTTGATTGTAACTGGCTAAAACTAAACTAATGCCTACGTAGATAGATTAGCTATGTAAGTAGACACTGGATATAAGAATATCACTCGCTTAGGTTCCTTAATTCACCCCAAATATCTAGGGTATACCTAGGTTATGTCAATACTTAACAACCTAAAACAATAATCTATCAAGCCACTACTTACCGAATAAATTCAAAAATGAAATTATCTGCCAAGTAAGTTAATAGGAACTTAATCGTAGGTGGTGAAACAGGCTCTAAGTGTCTAAACACACTATGCAGAAGATCCGCGACGGAAGTTCGGCATGATTACGCCTGCAATGAATGCTATTTGAATTACTGACGACACATTACGACCGAAATTACGTTGCCAAATTACGTTGTTGTTGAATCAGCCGCGGAACATCCGCATAGTGTGTTTAGACACTAAAATGACATACACAAAACATGGAGCAATAAAGTTGAGGCACCAACTACTCTCAGGTCTCGTGTTCTGGCGTGAAATAGACACAAACGCTTCCTGTAGTCACGGAGCTAGGGTTATGCTTTATTGTCTTGTTAGTCAACTTTGTGGCCGTGACGTCACTTCTGGCAGACGTTGGGCCTTTAGCAAGGAGGGTAGAAGAGTTTTTAGCAGCCTAAAAAGTATATGTACTTCTTCACACACAAGTCGCAGTTGATGGATACGGTGGTAAATACGAAATTACAGTGGTATTTTTGCTGATAAGTAAGCTAGGTACTTAGCTAAGAATAAAAGAGACAGTTAGTTAATTTCAAGCATACCGGGGCCTTTAGTGATAAATATCTGAATGTCATGTTTAAGTCTACTTTATTGGGATGTAAAGATTAGCCTATTTGTAATCCCGCTGTTTCATAAATTTACATTGTCTGACGAAACTAAAAATGTTAAAAGTATGAAACTTTTATAAAAGTTCTTTTTAAATATTTTCCTTACCTCTTTTAATTATAAACCTACTAGCAGGGCCCCTCGCTGTTTAGGAATATCGACTCTTAGGAATATCGTGATAAAATTTATCAAAATCCGTTCGGTAGTTTTTGCATGAAATAGTAACAAACATCCATTCATCCATCCTCACAAACTTTCGCGTTTATAATATTAGTAGAATAAGTCTACAGCAAATTACGAGAGAGAGAGAGATACAGATAAACAGAGAAAATAAATCGAAGCAGGCAAGTTACATCACTAAAGCCATATCATATAATATAACAAAAAAACCGTTGGTTTCGGGGTCCCGCTCGTTTGGTTTCCAGTGGGCGAGCAAGCGGCCCTCTATATCATCTCCACAAGCCTTGCACAGGAGATTGTTATAACTTAAACTTTTGATATGCTTCCCTACTCTGGTATTAGTTTCGTTTGAGGATGGAGATTATGATTGCGATGGTAAGGATTTGGTGGTGCATTCAGACAAAATGATTTGTTCAAAATACCAATTATTGTGCTTAGTACAGGGCTTAGATGATCATGGTATAATTATCATCCCGTAAACATCCAATGTTTACCTATGGTGTCAAGGTAAAAACTGCAAACTTTACTTAACTTTACTTTAGTTATGACTCTTCCGAGGCACGGAGGAATCTCGGTATGTAAAGATGGTCACCCATCCACGGACCAATCCCGTCAAGCGTAGCTTAATCTGATGGATCGACCCGTGTGGCTGTTATTACTTAGCCCCCAGATTACAAACTATTATAACATGAAGTTCAAAAGTGATCACTTTGGGCACACAATGTACAGAGAGATATAATAAAAACATAGAGGTTGATATCTAGATTTTTTAACACACTGTACATCACGTTTTTTCATTAGGAAAATAAACAGATTTCACAAAAAAATGCGAAATAAGTTACCACAAACAATATGATTCTTTGTTATACACAGGCATACTAAAAATTAGGTTATTTCTGAATAAACATGTTGCGGGAAATGGGATTTTAGCAACAAAAATATATATATTTTTTAAATGGTTTATCAAGCTTTTTTGGTTTAATCGTGAAAACTAGGGCACATGGGCACAAGTGGGGTATCATATGAAAGAATGTTGTTGCACATTCTCAAACATGTGATAGAAGTTTGTGTAAAGATTACAGGAAAAATAAAACGATGTCTCTAAATGGCCCACTTTTTCATCATCATTTAAAGTAATCATCAACAAAAATTACATATTATTACATTATGGTACAGGACCTTCGGTGTGCGAGTCCGACTCGCTCTAGATCGGTTTTTTCACACTAGGTAGGACCTTGTCCCACTGCCTCTTGTCATACAGACAAGTCACGACCATTGATCACCAGTCACCACACTTGCTCAAGACGGGTTGTCGATTTCAGTCTCAAATGCTGCGGAGCCCGAAGTTACCCTGCGTGCCGCAAAGTTACCCTGCGTGCCGCAAAGCCGAACACACCGGTGTACATCTTCTGCCTACACTACACCACTAAGGCGGAGTACGTGCGCCAGAAGACGAGGTACACGCCGAGGGTGCAGTTATTGGAGCCGCGCCGCAAAGTCAACTTCAAGGCGTTCGTGGTGCGTGTACCCAACTGATAACTGCCCCTCGTCATGGAGGAAGACAAGTTCCACATAACAGCACAAAGTCAAACTAGTGCAAAGTAAAGTGTTACTAACATAGTCTTAAGCTGTATTTATTTACACAAGTTTTGTCTATATACAAATTGTATGTTTAGGTTAAGGTTGTCTATGGGCCTGTATCGCCTGAAATAAATGGTTTACTATTATTATTATGTAAAATGTTGTACTGTTTACTTCCTAATTGGCGTCATAATAAAGTGTAATCTACTCGTATCAACCCGATACTTGCCTCGATTTGCAAACCTCTCTCAATGATACGTTGTCAACAGTGCTTATACCGAAGTCCGTGCTAAACCAGCGGAATTTGGTCAGCTGCCCTATTTAAAGCAGAGCCGTAAAACAGATAGGTTAACTGGTTGATCTAATAAGTTTATACAACAATGTTTGAGCTTTGTATTGAAACTAAAGTTTAGTGGATGAACGGGGGATCGAACTGTTGTATTCAATCGGTCGGATGAGTTAAATTGCTGTAGGTAATTGGTTCATGAATCTCGCAAAGTACCCAATGAGGACTTCTTCGATTTCAGCGACAGAACAGAAAAAGAATCAAGCCTTTTTTACAGTTGCCAACAGACTCAGTGCAGCCCTTTATAAAAGAAAAACTATGAATGTATCGTTGCGCTGTTGCAGCTCTAAAACTATGAATGTATCGTTGCGCTGTTGCAGCTCTAAAAACTATGAATGTATCGTTGCGCTGTTGCAGCTCTAAAAACTATGAATGTATCGTTGCGCTGTTGCAGCTCTAAAAACTATGAATGTATCGTTGCGCTGTTGCAGCTCTAAAAACTATGAATGTATCGTTGCGCTGTTGCAGCTCTAAAAACTATGAATGTATCGTTGCGCTGTTGCAGCTCTAAAAACTATGAATGTATCGTTGCGCTGTTGCAGCTCTAAACACTATGAATGTATCGTTGCGCTGTTGCAGCTCTAAAAACTATGAATGTATCGTTGCGCTGTTGCAGCTCTAAAAACTATGAATGTATCGTTGCGCTGTTGCAGCTCTAAAAACTATGAATGTATCGTTGCACTGTTGCAGCTCTAAAAACTATGAATGTATCGTTGCGCTGTTGCAGCTCTAAAAACTATGAATGTATCGTTGCGCTGTTGCAGCTCTAAAAACTATGAATGTATCGTTGCGCTGTTGCAGCTCTAAAAACTATGAATGTATCGTTGCGCTGTTGCAGCTCTAAAACTATGAATGTATCGTTGCGCTGTTGCAGCTCTAAAAAAATCAATCTTTTAAGTCAACGCAATAAAAAAACGGCCACTTATGCGACATATTTTGATACTCGCAACTAAATCGAAACCTTATAGGGTGGACCTGGAATCATGAAATTTGGCAAGAAGCAAGGTCTCACAGCATACCTAAAGGAAATAGTCCAGAAATTGTTAATTTATAATATTGTATCACATAAAAAAATTGTTTTTGGGATTACTAACTTAAATTTACAGTTGGAGAATTGGTCGGACCCTGAATGAATGGATGAGGAGCTCATGGCTAAGTGATTACAGCCACACGGGTCGATTCATCAGGTACGCTTGCCGAGGTTTTTCCGTGGGAGGGTGACCATCTTTACATACCGAGACTCCTAACTTGCCTCGGAAAGCACCCGTTGGTCCCGGCTGTCATTCGTGGATCTTGGACAGTTACTTCGGGTCGTCAGAAGCCCGAAAGTCTGACAACCAGTCTTACCAAGGGGTATCGTATTACGCAGTTACTGGTTGTGTAGGTCAGATATGCAGTTGCTCCATGTAGAATACTGGTATTGACTGGAAGCTGATCCCAGCATAGTTGAGTAAAGGCTAGGCAGACTTACTGACTGTGTCGTTGCGCTGTAGCGTTCTTCATTAAACTAGACCATCAAACTGTCAGTCAGGGAGACAGGGTTATGCTTTATTGTCAACTTTGTGATGGCGATGTCATTTCTGGCACATGTTGGACCTTTAAAATAGAGAGCAGTTGAATTGTGACTCTTTATAACCACGGATAGACGACCTACTAAAGAGCGAAATCGAAACGATAGTTCAGTTTGTTATTTTTAAACTACGAAAGTTAGGTATTGTTATGATACGATTGTTTCCTTTGCCCTTCCATAAGTTATGACTGTGATTTCATGTTCAACAGTACAAGAAAAGTACCACTATAAACATTAGTGAGCTCAAAAATTGGATACCGAATTTACAAGAGTCGGTGACCGATTAAAATCGTTCGGCTGTGTGAGGCTTTATGTAACATCAGAACGCTCCGTTGTTTAGTTACACAACTCAAATCTGTGTTGAATCTAAAATCGATACGGATTTGGATTCGGAAAAACTTGCTTTGATGAACGCCTCGAAAAATATCTGAAAAATCTACCACAGCTAAAATTTTTAGCTGCGAAAATAGATCGTAGTGTTTTTAGAATCGGTTTTGTACCTACTATAATTAGATATTATTTTGAAAAGAGGTATAACTGGAAAGCATGGCAATTAATTCCAACTAAGCTTAATGCCATAGAGCTATGGAACGGAGTATTCTGGGTACCAAACTTGTGGACCGGGTTAAGAATACAAAAATACTTTCCATCACTAAAATAACTGCTGTCCTCGGAAAGCTGCCACACTTCGATGGAATTGGGCTGGACACATCTGCCGCATGTCAGACGATCAATGGGCCAAACTTACGACCCAGTGGGCCCCGCTTAATGGCAAACGACATCGCGGCAGGTCCAGACGGAGATGGCGGGATGAGCTGGACTCCTTTAATAAAGATTGTTTATTATTAGCTCTGGACAGAGAGAGGTGGAAAGAGACTAGGGAAGCCTTTGCCCTGCTGTGGGCTGACAAAAAAAAGCTTAATGCCTGCAAACTTAACGCAGTCATTTATAATAGGTAATGATCACGATTATAATCAAAGTGTATGGCTGTTATGAAGTCCTTAAGTTCTCCATCATCTACATTTTACTGACACTGTGTTTCATGACTGGCCATGTAAAGAAAATTGTACCTTATCCAAATAAACCAAGGTACATTTTTGTGTTAAAGAATTTTTATGGAAATCTTTATGAACACTAGCAAGCATGCGATTATATTACTTCAACATTGTACAACATCCTGTCACAACGTGTTCAAAAATTATGGCATAGATCATTACCATAACAACCCCACTTTATTACAAGTCCTTATTACTAAATTTCACAAAACCACATTCAAAACACGAGTCCGTGTTTATAATTCCACTTTTTGAACTGTCATATTGTATTGTTTTTCGGTCGTATATTATGGAGAAGTGTTCCTGTGAACGGCGTGCGATGTTTTTACAAAGTCACGAAATACATCAGTTCAGAAGGTCGGCTCCACACAACGAGCGGAAACAGGCGCACGCGCGCACTTAAACGCGTACGTACCGCGATCTCACTCGCTATACGTGAACCATATACAATATGATGCCTGGGTAAAAAAAAAAGAAAATCTATTTAGTCTGTCAGTCAGATAATAAAAAAATATTACACACAATTGACACGTATATGTATACAGGGTGGAATTTTGTAATGCTACCTGAAGGGAAAGTACTCTTAATACTGTAGATAGAAGATTTTACTCAAAGGAAACATTCCTTTATTTTTGAATACAAAGAAAACTGCATTCAAAGATGTTCGAAAATTCGCTTGCCACACCCGGGAATCGAACCGGCTAAAATCTGTAAAAATGACACACTGTACTTTCATTGCATTGATCGTTAGGATCAATTATAAGGATGAAATCTCTCTAACAAACTTAATAAATTAAATGATAGGAAAACCATGAAATCTTAAATTATTTTAATTATTTACAAAAAATGGTGAACTAAATAATTAGTTGCTCGAAATGGGCTCCATTTTCTTGGATACACAAATGTATTCTTCTAACGAATTCATTCTGTCTTTCTTTATTCTTTTCTAACCTTTGATAACGTGTTGTGGTGAGTATTATAAATCGTATTCTGAACTTCAACTTTTAACTCGTTTTCATTTGCATAAGATTTAATGTAAATTAGATTTTTCACATATCCCCACAAAACAAAAAATCTAAAGGGGTGAGGTCTGGTGATCTCGCAGGCCATCTGATTGTGCCGTTATTACTAATCCAGGTATTAAAATGGCTATTAATGTAGGCAGTATAGTGATTCTGCTGTTATGGGCTAAAGAGCTTTGAGTTAAAGAGCTTTAACTTGACTCATTGAATTTATAAGTCCAGATTTCATGGTTTTCCTTTCATTTAATTTATCAAGTTTGTTAGAGAGATTTCATCCTTATATTTGATCCTAACGATCGATGCAATTAAAGGACAGGTTGTAATTTTTACGGATTTTAGTCGGTTCGATTCCCGGGTGTGGCAAGCGAATTTTCGAAAATTTTTGAATGCAGTTTTTCTTCTATCCATACTAATATTATAAATTCGAAAGTAACTCTGTCTGTCTGTCTATCTGTCTGTCTGTCTGTCTGTCTGTCTGTCTGTCTGTCTGTCTGTCTGTCTGTTACCTTTTCACGCCTAAACCACTGAACGGATTTCGATAAAATTTGGCTAAGTTATAGATGGTATCCTGGGGACGGACATAGGCTACTTTTTTTTTCAAAAATAATCCTACAGGGGGTGATATAGGGGATGAAAATTTGTATGGGAAACTCAGTATTTCTTAAGTTAGGGATGTGAAAATTAAAATGTATGCTTTTGATAGGAAATAAAGAAATATGCAGTTCAGCGTTTTTGAAAAATCATCCCCTAAGGGGGTAAAATAGGGGTTGATTATAAAATTTACAAAACTGCACGGATTTCGACATAATTTGGCAAGGCTTTATATAGCATCCTGGGGATGGACATAGGCTACTTTTTGTCTTAAAAAATAATCCTTCAGGGGGTGATATAGGGGATGAAAGTTTGTATGGGAAACTCAGTATTTCTTAAGGATGTGAAAATTAAAATGTATGCTTTTGATAGGAAATAAAGAAATATGCAGTTCAGCGTTTTTGAAAAATCATCCCCTAAGGGGGTAAAATAGGGGTTGATTTTAAAATTTACAAAACTGCACGGATTTCGACATAATTTGGCAAGGCATCCTGGGGAAGGACATAGGATACTATTTTTTTTCAAAAATAATCCTACAGGGGGTGATATAGGGGATGAAAGTTTGTATGGGAAACTCAGTATTTCTTAAGTTAAGGATGTGAAAATTAAAATGTATGCTTTTGATAGGAAATAAATAAATATGCGGTTCAGCGTTTTTGAAAAATCATGCCCTAAGGGGTAAAATAGGGGTTGATTTTAAAATTTACAAAACTGCACGGATTTCGACAAAATTTGGCAAGGCTCTATATAACATCCTGGGGAAGGACATAGGCTACTTTTAGTCTTAAAAAATAATCCTACAGGGGGTGATATAGGGGATGAAAGTTTGTATGGGAAACTCAGTATTTCTTAAGTTAGGGATGTGAATATTAAAATGTATTCTTTTGATAGGAAATAAAGAAATATGCGGTTCAGCGTTTTTGAAAAATCATCCCCTAAGGGGGTAAAATAGGGGTTGATTTTAAAATTTACAAAACTGCACGGATTTCGACAAAATTTGGCAAGGCTTTATATAGCATCCTGGGAAAGGACATAGGATACTTTCAAAAACAATACTACAGGGTGTGATATAGGGGATGAAAGTTTGTAAGGGAAACCCAGTATTTCTTAAGTTAGGGATAACAAATTTATGGTATTGGTAGGAACTTAAGAAATATGCGGTTCAGCGTTTTTGAAAAATCATCTCCTAAGGGGGTAAAATAGGGGTTGATTTTAAAATTTACAAAACTGCACGGATTTAGATAAAATTTGGCAAGGCTAGATAGCATCCTGGGAAAGGACATGGGCTACTTTTTGTCTTAAAACATAATCCTACAAGGGGTGATATAAGGGATGAAAGTTTATATGGGAAACCCAGCATTTCTTAAGTTAGGGATATGAAAATTCAGATTTATGCTTTTGGTAGGAAATAAAGAAATATATGGTACAGCGTTTTTGAAAAATCGTCCCCTAAGGGGTACAATAGGGGTTGACAAATATTTGTGTACCTACCTCTTTTTAAGAGATTTAAGGGATTGGAAATGTAGTCATAGTTCGAATCTTGAGGTAACATTTAGTCTTTATTTTATTCGACGTTTTTACGAGGAAATTATTTGAACGAGTGGACACTCGGACAAAAGTTATTTGTTATTAGAGCGTGACTGGCATAATAAATTTTAAGTAATTAACAAAGTCCCCCCGCCGCGTAAGTTTGTCTGTTTGAATGCGATAATGTCAAAAAGTACCGAACGGATTTTCATACGGTTTCCTCCAATGAACGGAGTGATTCAATGTAATTAATTATTTTTTGGTTTAAATTGGCTGAAATATGACGACGACTGTTGAAGATGTCGGAAAAAATGATGCCGACTGGTAGCTTTATGCCAGTATATACACGGTAACGATATATCGTAGCGATTTGAGTTTGCACAGTTATATCGGACCGCCCTATATTTTCCACATAAACGTTCCCATGGGATATTTTCCGACATCCACGCGGGCGAAGCCGCGGGCAAAAGCTAGTTTAAAAATAAAAGAATGTTCTCTTTGACTAAAATTTTCTATCTACAGTATTAAGAGTACTTTCCCTTCAGGTGGCATTACAAAATTCCACCCTGTATATGTACACTCCTTTGCAAAAAAAACTGGCGGTTTGGATTTTACTACATTATTGGTAATCATTTAGTTCTAAAGAGGTTTTAATAGCCAAACTATGTTACTAGCACTTAATAAAGAGTCTGGGTATGAAAAAAAAGTTAATTTCAAATACGAAACTGTTGTTTTTAAAAATAATAATCCCTTTTTCAGTTTATGACTTTTTACTTGCTATTCGCGGGTTTGCAGTTAAAAGGTTATCAGGCAACTAAAACTAACTTTTCGTTATTTTTATTAGAATAATTTATGTTTGTCGCATAATCCTGCCTTATTGTGACTTAAAACAGATATCTTTGTGTCGATTGTAATGGCAGAAAAAGCAATAAGAGCTAGTAAAATTATAGCGCTGTGGGAAGTGGGGTGTAGCCAATGTTACGGCTCACAGCGGTTAAACGTGGGTCGTGCCACCGTCCAAAGAACCTGGACTCGATACCAAGAGACAGGTTCCGTTCAAAGAAGTCAAGGTTCTGGGAGAAAACGTTGCACACAACCACGAGACGACCGCTTTTTAGTGACTCAGGCGCTGAGGAACCGCAAATGCAGTTACATAGACCTCAAAAGAAACCTTGAAGAGGTACGAGGAGCACAAGTTAGCCTATGGACAGTGAGGAGGAGGCTTTTAGCGGCTGATATACGCAGTCGACGACCAGCGCGGGCCCCCAAGTTACTCCGTGATCACCGGATTGCTCGACTGAGGTTCACTAGAAATTGTCTATCTTGGACACTAGGTAACTGGAGTAGCGTACTCTTCTCCGATGAGGCTCGAATTTGTCTGAATGGTGAGGACCGACGTCGGTGAGTGTTACGAAGACCAGGGGAACGCTATGCCGACGTGTGTTTTGAAGAAATCACCCCTTATGGTGGAAGGTCCGTTATGTTTTGGGCGGGCGTAACTTCCAGCTATCGTACCGAGATAGTGTTCATTGAAAATGGCTCACTAAATGCTCAAAGGTACATAACAGGAATAATTTGTCAACATGCACAGCCCGCACTGACTGTAATTGGTGAAGATGCCATTTACATGGACGATAATGCTCGGGACCACCGTTCTGGCGACGTAGATGCTTATATGCAAGAGGTCGGTATTCGTCGCCTGGATTGGCTAGCGCGGAGCCCCGACCTTAACCCCATTGAGCACGTCTGGGACCTCCTAAAAAGGCGAGTACGATCTGTCCAACCCCTTCCACAAAACATCAGGGAGCTTAAACGTTCGTTTCGGCGGAGTGGGAACATATTCCACAGGACACCATCAAAAGCCCGGTGGAAAGTATGCCAAGACGATTATATGCCGTAATCGCTGCAAGGGGAGGTCATACTCGTTATTAATTTTTATTTTTTAATGTCTTTTTTTTATTAAAATACCAGGAAAATACTCGTAGTCATAATTTAATTATACCCTAAAAATTTCCATTTTAACACTACTCTCTGTTTACATTGACTAAAACACCGATTCCAGGATCTAAGGCTTACAAACTATATTCTCAATGATAGTAAGAAATTTCTAGTCATTTATGCTAATGACATACTAAAAATATAAATATTATCCAAAGAAAAGCCTATGACTGTAAGGTGCCCGTTTTTTTTGCAAAGGAGTTTATATACGTATATATGCTTAATCATATTACTAAAAAAATACTTCCATAAAACGCATTAAAGTTGAGGAGTGGGGGATTCGCTACGTTACAATCACACTAATATTGTAAAGGCGAAAGTTTGCGATTGTGTGTGTGAGGGTGAGAGGGTGTGTGTGTGTATGTGTGAGGGTGTGTTCGTATGTTTGTTGCTACTTCACGGTCAAACGGCTATACCGATTTGGATGCAATTTGGTATATAGATAGCGTAGGTCCCGGATTAACACAAAGCCTACTTTTTATCCCGGTCTACGCGGGTGAAACCGCGGGGCCCAGCTAGTTCAGTATAAAATCTAGCAATGTCATGCTACATTTTAACTTATTGTATCGCCGTTATCTTTTGATTACGTAAAAAAAGAAAAAAATACGTGTCCAATATTTTTTAATAATCTACCTGAAGGACAAAAAAAAATTTAGTCTTCATCCCTATTCTACAAAATGTATGCGTGAATTTTAGCTCGTTGTATGAAAGCCTTCTGTATCTATCTATTCTGTGACAGTGTGCAGGATGTCCCTTTTATCATAATGTTGTTGGAAAAAAAATCGTGGAAATATTTTGTTGAAGTTAAGAGTTGGTGGCGTGTGTAGCGCAGTTTATTTTAATGTGCAGTTTTGTTTTTGAGTCTGTAATGAGATGGTGTAGCTAGATGTGTGATGTGCGGGCTTGTGCGGTTTGCGGTAAATATGTGGGTAAGTTAAATGGCAGTAGTTACATGAATACTAAAAGGCGTTTATGAAAAGAAAAATAGTGTCGAAAGATGTTCTTTTGTTTGTGTTACTCATCAGATGGCCAATTCTCGTACTTAAAAACGTTCACAATCTCATGCCAGCGTCAATCAAATGTCAAAAATGTAGGTAAAGGCTATACAATTTTTGACAGATTGAGTCTTGAGATGATATTGCGAACGTTGTTAAAAATACGGGAATTGCCCCTCTGATTTATTGCAAGGGAGATGTTGGCAACCATGTTTTTAGTTAGTATGAATGAGTCACCGATTGGTACAATGTTGTGAGTGATAATGACTCAACAGCTAAGAGTGACTCTCTCTTTTTATTGTCTTGAAGTTTATGTTTAGTTTTGATAAAACTAACATATACTAGCATTCTCTTCTACTTAGGAACGATAGCACATAATATCTTTAACTTTTTAAACGTCGATGGAAATGCTTTCAAGAAAACTATCCATATTTTCTCTAAATTATATTATCTTGTGTTTTTTATTCGTTTATTTTTCTATGGGGATTTTAAAACACAATTATTTCCTATAGTTTTCTATCAACTGTAGGTACAGTCAGCAACAAAAGTCGATTAACACTTGCAGATTTTTAATATTATTTTTTAAGCGAAATATTTAATTGAAATCGGAACAAAAGTACTTAAAATTTTAAAAACATTAACTCATAACAGTTAAACGAAAAAAAAAGCAGTTTATCGAATCATTTTGTGTTAATATGATGTCATATGATGTCATTTTGTGTTATGTGTTTGTTGTGTGTGTGTGTTTTGTGTAAAGTGTGTATGTATGGTGTGATGTGATTTTGTGTTTTGTGTTGTTACGATGTTTGTGTGTTGTATGTGTTGTGTGTTTTGTGTGGTGTGTGTGATGATGTTGTGTGTTAACTGACTTCTGTTGCTGACCGTACCTTTCTTCTGCAATCCTCAGATCAATAAAAAAAAGGAAGATGTGCGCTACATCTTTCGTAAACATCAAAAGTGAAGCCACAACAAGTAAAATAGATGCACGTAAAGTAGACGCCCACGCACACACATAGAAATAAAATCACAATTTAATAAATGGCAGCTCTTCGACGCACACATAGATAAAAAAGATGGCTTCACTTTTGATGTTCGCGGCGCTCCATCTTTCTTTTTTTGTTGATCTGAGCTGCAATCTAAGTACTGTAGAGGTTTTGTTGTACTCAAGTCTTAGCATGGTTAACTGGCTGACATTCCGATCATTCAAACATCGAATATGCTTATAAAAAAGTGATGTTCGCTTTTTTATAAGGATTGACAGATAGCTTTTATAGCTAGCGCAGTGTGTGAATTATAATTTTATTCTGTTTTAATATAGCGGGCTTCAGCCCCATTTCTTCTGAGTGCCTCTCGTATCATTTAGTAGTTAGTTACGAAAACCCCTGTGAGGACCTGAGAGTACCGGATCTTCATAGTACCTACTTTCGATCTTACAAATCCCAACAATTAGGTATCCTCCAAACATTACATACAAAGATCTCTCAACTAATCCGATTAATAACCTAATTAATACGTTAATCTGCTTCATTAATACTAAACCAGTTAGCTGGTAATTATCTAATGAAGGTAGCTCATCAGGCAGTGTGATGAGCCGAGATTAAGCTTATAAGCTGATATTAAACTAACTGTTTGATCATTGGTTCGTCACTTACAAGCTTTGATCAGGAGGCTGAGAGTGTCAGGTTGAGTGTAAACTTACTTAGGTATTGCGTATTACGAGTAGATAACAGAGGTAACAGTGGTATTCAGATGTGTCTTGACCACATATCCCATTTTAATTTTGTGACAAAAAAAACCCGCCCAAGTGTTGTTCCGTAGTTGAAAAGAATGTATCCCAAAAACAAACTTAACATTTTAATTCCAAAAAACATTTTTTTTAAGTGATAAACTTAGAAAAAAAAAAAAAAAAAAAATTTGAAAATAAAAATTGGAGGAGCTCGTGGCTAAGTTTTTACAGCCACACGGGTCGATCCAACGGGTTAAGCTATGCTTGCCGGGTTTGGTCAGTGGATGCGTGGCCATCTTTACATACCGAGACTCCTCCATGCCTCGGAAAGCATGTTAAGCCGTTGGTCCCGGCTGTTACTTGTGGATCTTTGACAGTCGTTACGGGTCGTCAGAAGCCCGAAAGTCTGACAACCAGTCTTACCAAGGGGTATCGTATTACCCAGTCACTGGGATGTGGAGGTCAGACAGGCAGTCGCTCCATGTAAAATACTGGTATTCAGCTGCATCCGGTTAGAATGGAAGCCGACCCCAACATAGTTCGGAAAAGGCTAGGCAGATTGATTGATTGATGATTTAAAAGCTTGATTTTTTTAGACCTCCAAGGGACTATAAATCTACGTATTTGATATTAATTTCAACTTGATTCCTCCACGCGTTCCTGAGAAAAAGGGTCTTGACAGACAGACAGATAGATATACGGACAACGAAATTTTGTCCTTTTGAGGTACGGAACCATAAAAATGACCGTAGCACCGTATCCAAAGCTAGTTATTTATTCCTGGAATAATTTGTTACATTTTCAGTCACCTTAGATCTGGCATTATTTTTTTAATTTATGCTGGTCTGTATTAAATCTGATAAGAAGAAATATTTTAACGGATAAAATCTTCTTTCAAATTCAAATCTCCATTATCCTTGCTCCACAAAAAATAATAAAGATCGCCATTTAAAAATCCCGTTAAGAAAAGCAAGTCGGCTATAATACATAATGAGGCTGTATGTTACTCGTTTAGCGGTAGTAGCTTCTTTTAACGGTAATACTGTTACTGTTATAGCCTTACTGGAAGCAAGTGTATGAAGTTCAGAACTAATATAGCACTCTACTGCAGATGGTAATGGTTGAACAATAGCCATTTAGTTTTTTAGGTTAAAAGGCTATAGTTATGAAGTTGTGGGACAGTTTCGAAGTTACACAGTTATGATATGGGGCGTTTAAGACCTCTTTATACACGAAAGCTGCAAATTTGCTGAACAATTTGCAGCTTTCATGCATTGCAGGTTTAAAGGATGACGGGAAGAATGGAAGGAGGAAGGCTGGCAAAATAATTTTGTCAGAAAGCCTTTTGTTAACCGACTTCCAAAAGGAGGAGGTTCTCAATTCGTCGGAACCTTTTTTTTTTTTTTTTTAATTTTTTTTTTATGTATGTTCCCCGATTACTCGAAAATGGCTGGACCGATTTGGATTTTTCTTTTTTTGTTTGAAAGGGTATACTTCCCAAGTGGTCCCATGATCATCAAGTCAGGATCTGATGATGGGATCCCATGGAAATCGAGGGAAACCCTCAAATTTTATGGGCACACCTATATCGATTTCGGTATTTTTTTTATAGTAACTCGTGCATTTGCTCTCGGAAAGTACCATTCGGTGAACTGGAACTGATGATGAAGACCACAGAGGGCCATCGGAAATACTCAATTATATCTAAGTATATCACAGGTTGCGTATCGATTACTTTAATATGGTTTATGCTCGTCAAAATGCATAATGGTAATGGTGACTTCACCATGAGCTCCATTTCTCCTGGTTCTTACTAGGAGAACTCCTCAACAATTAACGTCCCTGCATCGGGAAAAGCAATATTTTGTAAAACGCGATGAGCAGTTGACATTGGGTTATTGTAACTTAGATAAATAACAAACTGAACCACTAAAAAGTGAAAAATAAAAACTTTTTTACAAAAAACAAAACCGACTTCCAAAAAAAGCACTACAAAGTGAAAAATAACTTTAATTTCGGAAGTCGGGGGCAAAAACCTAAAATACAGATCCAATGACACCGACTTCCGAAATTAAAGTTATTTTTCACTTTGTAGTGCTTTTTTTGGAAGTCGGTTTTGTTTTTTGTAAAAAAGTTTTTATTCTGTCAAAGACTATATTGAGGACAAAAAGGCTTGGGATTGAGCTGCTCCAATAAATTTACACAATTAATGTTGATTTAAATACCTTTTTACATATTCTATACAATGACATGAATATTTACTTTGTAAAGTATTACTTATACTATTTTTAATTATTGTGAATGTGAAGACTACGTGGATCATTGTTTTTATTTATTTTATCCTTTTCTTAGTTTTAGTCATAGTCTGACAGTTTGAGTAATTTATGCGGCCTACCCAAATGTCTTTTCTTTGGTATTGTTCGTCGAATCGTTAAGCTCCTTAAGTTTTGAGTTAAGCTGCACGATTACTGACAAATGCGTCCACTGACTGGACAGGTCCACTCAATCTGTGTGGTTCTTTCCTCAAAACACCATTTCAGACCATGGTCTTCACATGATCTGACCAAGATTATGTCTGGACTTTAAAAGAGACAGTGACCTCTGAGTTTGTTTCGGCGTTTCTTCTCAGAGTAGTCAGATAGGAAACGTCGAAATCATCTAGTTTTAAAAAAAATATGCTTGACGTGTAAAAGTGTTTGTTTTGTACAAACACTTTTACACGTCAAGCATATTTTTTTTACCTACATATTTTTTTTACCTACTTACAGAAATTTATCATTTATCATTAATGACAGAATTTACACAGGTACGAACTGTAGAGGCTTTAATCTGACATAGTATTTGCATATGACCTCCACGAATCTATTATTATAAATACGAAATTAGTTCATTTAATTTGAATTAAAAATAGGAAAAGTTTTGGGAGTCAGTTTAGCTGATACGATATACACATAGTAAAAAATATAATACTTAAAGAAAAAACGTGAAACGATTCCGTAAATAAGTATTGTTTTAAGCACAAATTAAGTGTTTGTTGTAGTACCACCCCTACAGTACCAACATTAGAAATTGTTTTGGACATAATTCCATTCACCATAAATATTCTAACAAATAACTAGTGTCCGATCGAAACTAATTTTACGACCGAAACCGAAATCCAAACAAGTTTCGGCTACGGTCTCAGTTACGGCCGAAACCGAAACCGAAACTTTCTTATAAGGATCATGTTTTGAGGGAAAAATAAAGTAAACGAAATTCAATCAGTTTTGGTTTTAGGGTTCCGTACCAAAATGGTAAAAAGGAACCCTGATTGTGTGACTCAGTCTGTCTGTCTGTCTGTCTGTTACAGATGATATGTCAAGAACTACTTATGCTACCAACTTGAAATTTGGAACAGTTTTAGATAGCGTTTGCCCAACTATTTTGCAAATAAAAATGAAATAAATATATACATTACAATTTTTTTTTTCCTATTCATATTCAAATTCTTTTTTTTACGCCGCATAGTTTTCGACTTTTGATGACAAATGTAAAAAAAATACCGTTCCCCCCCCCCATATCTCCGAAGTTTGCATAGAGAAAAATTTGAAATTATTTTATGTGATAGAAGTTTATGTAAAGATTACAGGAAAAATAAAACGATGTCTCTAAATAGCACACTTTTTCAGAAACCGGAATGGAACCCTCGGTGCACGATTCGCTCTTGACCGGTTTTTTTATCTTTAAATCACATAGTTATGCAGTCTTCGACATTTTCACTTATTAATAATCAACATAACAACCCCTCATTTAAGAAAAAAATATTAATTGCGCCTTAAAAATACTTAAAATAGGTGAGGTCTTTATTTGAGTAGATACTACCTAAAAGAAGAATCTACCTACTAGTATTTACCATGACCGAGCACAGCGCGAGAACTCCCGAATGCAGTTTCGGTTTCGGTCGTAGTTTCGGCAGGTTTGCCGCCGAAACCGAAACTAAACCGAAACCCGTGTTTTTGCCGAAACTAGACCGAAACCGAAACCGAACTTTCGGTCAGACACTACAATAACTATTATAATTATTATGATAAGTAATAATTATATCTAATTTGCGCAGAAGCAGTCTTTTTTATTTAACCTCTTTTTAGAAAAATACATAAAATAAAATTAAAACCACGTCTTGATATTACCAACCAAAAACTACCATTGTCATCAGAATCTACCACCCGCTATAATCGTTAGAGTAACGCGTTAAAAATCCACCAAGACTTTTAGTCGGTTAAGTAACCGCGAGCATTTAATTACTCGCTAATTAGTTTTGTCTTAATTTCATTTATTTTAAGTGCAAGTTGAAAGTTTAAAGCGAGAATTTGTCCACTTATAACAGGATTTTTAAAAGAACTTTCTTCTTTTTATGCAAATCTAGATTATTTGATGAAAGAAAAATAAAGTGGTTCTAGTGGCGGAGAGAAAGTAAAAGTGATAAAAGATATTGGAGAATTAAAGTTTGTTCTAAATTATGAAAAATAAAATTTGATTGAAAAACTTGGTCGGTCTTAATGGTATCTTCTAGAGATAGAATCTTAGAAGACCACTAAAAGCCAAAGTTTCAAATGTAAACTACTAACGGCCGGTTTATTGAACCGTAGTTAACTCAACCAATGATTAAACATTTAATGAATGGTGATGGTTGAACTTTAGTTAAATTTGAAGGAGTAACAATGACGAATTTTGTAACTCATTCATGTTAAAAAATAGTAACTTATGGCATTTTGGCAAACATATTTAGCCAAAATTCAACCATAAGTTAAACCATTGGTTAACTACGGATCAAAAAACTGGCTCTAAGCCTTCATCGCGAAAACATTGTTATTCTAAATTGAATACTCATTTTTCTCTCATTGTTAATCTAAGATTTCTGTTAAATATTTATGCAGGTTCCACATTCATATAATCAGTCTACCGTATTAAAAAATAAATAATAAGCAGTGACATCCAATAAAAATCGCGCCTCGAAGGACCAATTTTTCATCCACTCCGATCTCATAAAACCGATCTTCACAAACAAAGGAAAAATATAACTCATATCGATACCTATCTACATTGTATTGCACATAAATTCTCCGCAAGTGCAAAATCGATGAATTTCATACAACTTTAGTACTGCGAGTTAATGACGTGTAAACTTCGCAAACTGACATTAATATTGAACGCTCACATTGGAATGTACCTATGTTATAGTACACATAGGTATAAAGCGATTAGTGCTATGTTCTAGTTATGTGTTTTTAGGTATTAATATGTGTTGCGAATTATGCTTTGAGTACCTACTATTACTTTTAATTACGACCTTGTTAGTTTAAATTTTGGTCTTTTGAAATTACACGATTCATACTTATATAGGTGAAATCATGTCTGGTATTTCACACGTTGGGAATTTATCGAATACTAGCTTTTTCCGCGACTTCGCCCACGTCAGAAATTATCCCACGAGTTCTCGTGGGATAATTTCTGACGTGGGCGAAGTCGAACGTACTACCGGGGTAAGAAGTCCTAATAAAATTGTGCGCGCAACTGCTAGTCACCGCCTGAGGTATGTGAGCGGTGAGACGGGGGAGGGCGCGATTGACAATATTGCCATCCTGAGTAAGCTTGGCCTTTGTCTACCTCCCCCATCTTACCACAGGTGGTGACTAGCACTTGCTGTCTGCCAAATTTCATCGAAATCCGTCCAGTCGTTAAGGCGTGAAAAGGAAGCAGACAGACATGTGTCTCTTTTCTAGTAATATTAAGTAATTAAATAGGTATTAAGAATGGATTGTAGGGTCTAAAATACATGCAACTCGGTCGGTTCTCTCTTTCGCATCACAAATCCTCCAAAATTAAAGGTAACCCATTTCGCGAGGTCACCTTAACTCAACTTCATTAATAATGCAGACCAACACAACCACATAAAATTATTCCCCCATGTCTTATCACACCATGCCATCAAATTTTTCAATTTGAATCCCAAAACCAAGATCGAAATGGTGAGTACGAGGTCCATTTGGCCCCATAAAAGTCAATCGATCCGTCGTCGGCTACAGGCGATTCTATTTTGATCCGAGCACAGTAGGACACAGATTGAAACCTTATCTTCTATCGTATTGACTTTTGAAGGCTTTCTGACCGGTACGGGCATGATATGGGTTAGGTTTAAGATTGGGTTCTGAGGATTAATTTATAAAGCTATGATTTGAGATTGGGAAAATAATTTTAAGTTGATTTTAATTATTTTTGAAGCAGATCTTTGGCGGCTGGTGCTCGTAGGTGAAGTTAATTTTCTTTTCAGCTTTTTCAAGATTTTTCGAAGCAATTTAAAAAAATGCACAGTATCCTTTTATTTGTTTTACCGCAAGTTTTCTTGTCTATTTGTATTTGATATCCGCGGAAAAAGTAATGGCCATTTGTTCGTTCGTTTTATTCAGCTCTTGTGTGTAGGTACATCATTAGAAAAATCATGGTAGTTATCATGGTTCGGGATAAAAAAGAGCATCAATGTTTCCAATCTCAATATCCAAACATTTATCCCCCATCTTCTCCTAAACTCCAAATACTGCAAAGCAAACAAACAAATATTTACTAACCTCAATTCATCAGTCATAGTTTTACGACGGATACAGTCGTACCAACTTATCTGAGGTTTAATAATAACTGGCGTTTGCCGATGTATGACGGGCGAGATACGGACAGGCCGGCCCCGCCAATAAAAGTGCCCAATCGGACTCGTAAAAGTTTATACACTCACGATGTTTAATCAGACGGTATAAACGTATACATATTGAGACGTTTTTAAATTGGTCTTTCGGTATTATACTTTGGTGAGATTTTACTTGAACACATACACTCGTATTTATAGTCAAGTAAAAGTAATTACTTCAACAAAAGTAATTGCTAAAGTAATGATTTTCATTCTATAGTTTAGTAATTGCTTGAAGTTAGAACTGTCAAAGCTTAGAATTCTTAGCCAAGTAACAGTCAATATTTTCTTTACTTAAGAATTCTACCCTCAAGTAAGAAATTACTTAGTAGCAAATAATTGAGTAATTACTCAAGTAATTACTTTGATTATAAATACGAGCCTTAGGTTTTTTGTGGCTGCCATTTATGGATTTTTGACGGTCGTTACGGGTCGTCAGAAGCCCGAAAGTCTGACAACCAGTCTTACTTACCAAGGAGTATCGTATTACCCAGTTACTGGGTTGTGGAGGTCAGATATGCAGTCGCTCCATGTAAAAAACTGGTATTCAGCTGCATCCGGTTATACTAGAAGTCAACCCCGACATAGTTGGGAAAAGGCTAGGCAGATGATGATGAGTTTGTTTCGGTGTTTCAGAGAGTTTTTGACGTGTGAAAGTTTTTTGAACCAATGTACAAAATATAATTTTCTAGCTGCGCCCCGCAGTTTCACCAGCGTAGACCGGGATAAAAGGTAGCCTTTGTGTTAATCCAAGGTGTCAGCTACCTCCATACCAAATTTTATCAAAATTAATCCAGCCGTTTGAGCGTGAAGAAGTAACAAACATACAAAAACACACACACACTCACAAACTTTCGCCTTTATAATATTAGTGTGAAGTGTGATAATTTTTAAATAGTAAAATGTGTATGGTTACCCAACCAAAATAAAGATGAGTATTTTTTGGCTAGCAGTTGATAGTAGCAAAGCAAAATGATAATGCCATATACATAAAAAATGTGAGGTTTATTATATCGCCTATGATAATCACAAATGTTTTACGAGATCCCACCTGGAAAATTATCCCACTAACCCACAAAAATCCAATTCAAAACCCACCTTCAACGTTTTAAATCCAACCTCATCGCATCTCTCAAATCCCATCCCAGTGATTAATATATAAAGGATAAAGTTAACTGAATCGAAGTGGGCCACTCGACTCTATTCATTACGACTATGGAGTCCGCAACTAAATCCGTTCGGATATCAGGTTTGATTCCCCGTTTAAAGTCGAATAGGCCGGAAATCGATTGCTTTGGAAGCTTTACGTCCGAATTGTTGGCGAAAATTGCGAGGATGCTCGTTCGCTAGATGGGGCTTGTTAGGAATAGTACGTGAATGTATTGGACACGTTTTTAAATTGATTATGAAGCTGAGTAGTTTTAAGGTTCATCAATCTGCCTGGGTTTTTCCCAACTATGCTGGAGTCAGCTTCCAGTGTAACCGGATGCAGCTGAATACCAGTATTTTATATGGAGCGACTGCCTATCTGACCTCCACAACCTAGTAATTGGGTAACGATACCCCTTGGTAAGACTGTTTGTCAGACTTTCGGGCTTCTGACGACCTGTAACGACTGTCAAACATCCACGAATGACAGCCGGGACCAACGGCTTAACGTGCTTTCCGAGGCACGGAGGAGTCTCAGTATGTAAAGATGGTCACCCATCCACTGACCAACCCCGGCAAGCGTAGCTTAACCAGTTGGATTGACCTGTGCGGCTGTTTTTACCCAACCACGAACTCCTCGAGTAGTTTTAAGGTTCATACTACAGGTATTTGAGTGATAAGGCCTGTCATACTTTATGGATCAGAACGGAATGCTGGGCAGTAAAGAACACGGATGAAAAAAGATTGCATGCAGCGGAGATGAGAATGTTGAAATGGATGTGTGAAGTGACGAGAATGGATAAAGTAAGAAATGTGTATATAAGAGGAAGTTTGAAAGTGGCGCCAGTGACAGAAAAGTTGAAAGGAAATCGTTTGGCTTGGTATGGGCATGTGATGAGGAGGGACGAAACGCATGTGACTAAAAGAGTGATGAATATATATGTTGAGAGATGGAGAGGCAGACGGAGGCCAAAGAAAAGATGGATGGATTATGTGAGGATGATATGAAAGAGAAGGGAGTGAATGATGGCGTGTCGGTTGACAGAGGAGAATAGAAGAAGAAAACGTGCTGCGCCGACCCCAAGTAACATGGGCTAAGGGCAGGAAGATGATGACTACAGGTATTTGAGAATATAATACTAGAAAATATCGTAGTTTATGTAACTAAAATAATTAGTGTTCTTAAACAAATTTTGCCAAAATACTTAGTAGTAATGCTTAGCAAATTGTTGATTTTCATTATTAAGTTTATATAGTACTTCTTCTTCTTAGCGTGCCGATAGCAAAAATAAAACGAAACAAAAAAAAATATGTAGTTTTTTTCATTTGTTTGGCTCAAAATTCAGCAACGCGAATACCGTTTGCTGACGCAGCCATTAGGTCCTCACGTATACAGGTGACCGGGCATGCGGTGCAAGATGGGAGGTGAGCCATTGTCTGCGGAGAGACACCGAATACACACCGGAGATCTGAGCCTTCCATGAACCCCCACTTGTGGAGGTTGTCCTTGTTGCGGCCTACTTAGGTACGAAGTCTATAGGTATAAGGTTTTCCAAGTAGGCCACGGTAACTTGTGCCCAAATAGGAGGCTCTTTGTTGGTCCAATAAAGAAATCAGAAGGATTAAGCAGTTCTTGCCAAAGACCAAATCTTTCTGATTAGGGGTTGCCATCGGCTGGACTCACGCACCCTAGAAAATTTCCACGCTTAAAATAATTATTCACTACTAAATATGAACCAACGCATCCTGATTATTACTAGTATAGAGGCATGAGGAACAGGGTGTAAAGTTCACTCATCCTCCATAGAAAACGGAGGATCCTCCGACCAGACGGGTGTCGTGTCTGGTGGGCTACTGCCCGACGGTTGATGTCGGGACGTTGTATATATGCTAGACGCGCGGCAAATTCTGATTGCGCGATGCAGGATTTTGCGTGACGTCAGAGTGATGCATATTTCGCATGTGGCGATGTAGACACTAGCAACCACACAGTGGACTTTATTATGGATGCACTAAATTAACTATCAACAATAAACCACAGAAAATTCCATGCACAAACAAAGCTTCCATTTCCCAACAAAAACAAAACAAGACCTACATTTTCACACACGATCCAATTCGCCGTCACATCCAGTCGTGTACATCCGCGCTCGGACTGTGCGAACGGAAATAACGCGCTTAATAGATTCGCTTCGGCTCACAACTACGCTGACAACTGTATAATCTATTTATGAGGAAAACTGCCCGACGCCACTGTTTCGACGCTATGTGTATGTGTATAAATTGTGCACGAGTATAAGAGTGTTAAGTTATTTAAGGCCCGTATTAAACGTTGTTGTATTTTGTCCTTTGAAACGTTTCATTGCTAGGAGGCTGCAGTTGCAGGATTTCTGTCTAAAGGGCATCAATTTACCTAGCCTTTTCCCAACTATGTTGGGGTCGGCTTCCAGTCTAACCGGATGCAGCTGAATACCAGTATTTTACATGGAGCGACTGCCTATCTGACCTTCACAACCCAGTAACTGGGTAATACGATACCCCTTGGTAAGAATGGTTGTCAGACTTTCGGGATTTTGACGACCCGTAACGACTGTCAAAGATCCACGAATTACAGCCGGGACCAACAGCCTAACGTGCTTTTCGAGGCACAGAGGAGTCTCGGTGTGTAAAGATGGTCATCCATCCACTGACCAACCCCACGAAGCGTAGCTTAACCTGATGGATCGACCCGTACGGCTGTTATTACTTAACCACGAGCTCCTTCTTTGTCTAAAGGGCATATAGAACCAAAGTGTCATAGCAATTTTGATTTTTTCTTCAAAGTTTTGTGCGTGATGAAACTGGTATAATATCTGGGTAGAAGACACTTACATGAACGAAAAATGTCAGGTTTATTATACTTATATTCCAAGGTAAATATCGCTATTTATGAGATCTTGACATCCAAACATCACGCCAATGTGTCACTTTTATGTTTAGAGCACCATTTTTCGGATTTTTTTGGAACGTAGTTCTTCATCGCAGCTTGCGGTAGAATTAAACTGGTAGAACTCGTCACGTAACGAAAAAACATTATGTCCACTACATGCGACTTTCTCTATTTCTATTAAGTACTTATAATAGAAAGAGACAGAGATAGACAGAAATTGTGAATTTGGTCAAATGTTAATCCAAGATGGCGACTGTGAAAATGTTGAGAAGGAACTTCGGTGCTCACGGGGGTCCCCCGACCGCACAGGTTTTTTTTTGTTTGTGTGTGTCCTCTACCAGATTCATCGCAACCCACAACTTTTCAATATCAAAATGGAGACGGAATATCTACATATGCCAACATCCACTGAAAAAAAATCAAACCCCTTTATTTTAGGCTAAAGCTCACACTTGCAACAGATATTATACGTTTTGCGTTTTGAATATCTCGTTTCTAAAAACCTGGAGACCCTCAGTGTGTCCAGCATGTGGCCATCAGCTACAATCAGTTGCATTTTTTTTTTTGTGCGGATTCTGACTTAAGGCTTGTCCGCCGTAAAAAGCGCGGTCACTGTCGGACTGCATAGAAAAGAAAGAGAAGTGCGATGACACAACCCTTGCCAAATATGAAGAAATTATCGATTTACAAAAAATCTATTCATTGGACTAAAAAAGTAATGACATGAAATCATTCCTTATTATTTTGTAGAGAACTGTATAAATTTATGAACACTTTTAATGAAAACTGTAGGAGTAATATGGTAAAAACTAGAAAAAATAGACCGAAATAGACCGGGATTTAGATTTTTTTCCCCTTACTTTTACAAACTAAAACAGATTTCAGGACAAATGAAATCACTTCTTATATGTTGTAGATTGCTGCGTTTTTTTTCCTATCAAAAAGATGTTATAGTTACTGTAAACGATGGTCACAAAGTTACTTAGTTTCGCCGTATTTTAGGAAGGAGCCTCACCGTACCTAGCTCTGCTACTAAATGACAGCTCGTAAATGGAACGCCTTGACCGTATAAGTGCCACGTAAAGTACCAACATTGTAGCATTTTTAGCTGAATTTAAAAATTAAGCGAGTGCTCCTTAACTTTCATAATTATTAGAAGTTTTACTTCGTTTTTAATTCAAGAGTCCCTTCACATCATTTCATTAATTTCGGTGACAATAAACCAAAAAAAAATATTTCTGCTTTTATAGGAACAATAACTATTGAAATACAACTTTAAGATTAAAATTTGATAAACGCTATTTGACACAACGTTTAATCACGTCAGAAAAAAATATGTCTTTCTTTAAAGAACGTGTATAAACGGCTGCGGCCTATACCAATTCCTTCAAGCTACGTCATCGCGCCGTATCACTTTAAATTTTCGGACTGCTAGCGCCACTCCACGTTAGTTTTGTTGTACACTTTTTAAGGCTAGTCACACACATACATTATAATTACGCATACATTCGCAACGTCGACGTGTAGTAACGGTTGTGTCACATTTCATAGTATCTTTGCTTGTATGAAAAACCAGAACGTCACTAATCGTCATATATTTTGTATGAGAAAACAGTGTGCCGCGCAACAAACATTTGAATACCCAGATGCTCAGCTGAAAGTGACATTCACACATCCGTGGGATTCCCCGACGTTGCGGAGGTGGATGAAGCTCCACGTTGAATTTTATTTTAGTTGTTGTTAATCTGTGCACAGATTAACAACAACTAAAATACTAAAACAACTTAAAAAAAATTAAAAAAATTAAAGAAAAATAAAAAAAAATTACTAACCCTATGGACTCTGTCCGAAATAAAAGTACTGTAATGTATCGTACTTGTATTAATATAATCCAGTCATCTATACTAATAATAAAGCTGAAAAATTTGTTTGTATGTTTCAACGCGCTAATCTCTGTAACTACCTACCAATCGGAATTGAAAAATTATTTTTGCATATAGCCCAATTCTTGAGGAAGGCTTTTTAACATCACGCTAAGACCCATAAGAGCCAAGCAAAAAGAAAAAAAAATGGTTAAACAACACACCTATTAATACAACTTCTGTTTATAGTTTTTACGGTCAATACAGCCACGCATTATTACCTAGATACTGTTTGTATAATACCTGCCTATTATTAGCCCAACTGCCTAATGTTAGTCTAACTGCCTAGCGTTAGTATTGGCACACATTAACGTTTAAAATTATCGTTATTTCAAATATAATTTATGTAAGTACGGTCATTGATATTCAATGCGTTTAGTCTGATAATGCGTTTAGCTGTTCAAATGCATAACTTTTAGTCCGTTTGTTAGAGATCATTTTGTATGTTTATTTGTGCTATTAATTAATTCATGTTATTGTTAGTTGAGTTTGTAAATAATTGAGTTAGAATTTGATTATTAAATTAGTAGTGTTAGCTATGTATTTAATTAAAATAACGGCCATTGCATCGCCCAAACATTGCTTAAAACAGACTAAATTGTACTTAGTTTAATAGTTATTGATGTTATGTTCACGCCTTTGCTTTTAAAGCGCCATACTATGAAATTATGATACTGTGTTATAATAATGACCCAGAACCTCAAAGAAAGTTCATATTATTTAGGAAATCCTATACTAAAATGAGCAATATTAATATACACGGTTCACGGTAGCGAATAATCGATCTAGCTAGGTGTTATTTCGGGGAAAATTCATTTTCTTTAATTGCACACGAGCAGAGCTTGGTCGACCAGGTACTACACTATAATACCACCAATCTGAGTTACAGGCAGTCCAAAGTCAAAGTCAAAGATTTATTTGCAGATAAATATGGTTACAAAAGTTCTTACAACAGTAGTATAGTAGCTTAACATATATAAGCATAACATAATTACGTGCAAATTTTTGGTAAATAAACCATTAGATTACGTATTTAAATTTAAACTCAAGGAATTCTTATGAAGTATAGAAGGAATTTTCTATTAACCACCTTCGTAAAGCCCTTCTAAATTAGTTATAGATACATACTTAAACATTAGTCACCTGGGGATGTATTGCAAAGATTATTAACTCGTCGCACGCCAATTAGCAGACACAATAGATTTTCTAATGTTATCTGAACACCTGGGTGTGCTATCGACGTTTAAAGAGTTAAAGAGAAAAGGCTAGACAGGTGATGATTAATTCCATATTTTTTCCAGTGCGACAGAGTCAGATCTATACACATGACTTTCCGCCGCCTACCCGCTATCGCAAAACGGAGCCATGATGGCATTTTCCTTTCCAATTAAAACTTAAAACAAACAAACAATAAAAAAAACAACTTACATATACATCGCGATGATTAATAAAACACTTGAAACTCCAAATGTACAGGTGAAAGCACTTACCTGAAAAAAAACGAGACGTAAATTAAAACCTCGCTCAGTCATAGATCAGTTAATGGTGTGCCGGAATTACACTGGCTGTATTATGATGATTTATATCAGCCCCGTAATGGGTTCATTTGGATATTTCGGTCCACTGTTTTCCAACTACAAACACTGTGTTACTATTCTCTCGTAATCTGTTAGTGTGGGAAGCTGAAATGCAGTTCTGTGTCGTTGTGTGTGCCGCTTTGAGTTGTGTGTTGATCCTTTTTTTTGTTGCATCTGTGTAATTTATAGAAGTGACACTATTCAAGTGTGGATGTGTTTGTGTTTTTAGTGGGAGTAGCCGGAGATTACTTTACGATGTACGACTAGGTATGTGCATAGGTATGTGTATGTGTTTATAATTAAGTATGTGTAGTTTTAGTTACGTATCAGTTTACAGAACGTATAGCAAAAAATATATGTTAACGAAATTATTTGTATGCTTGAAACCTTAGGACTTTATTGGTATTTATCTTTTCTTCTACATAAGACAAATTAGGACTAAAATCAAAAGACTAAAACATACTTATGTATAGTATAAATGCTTCGTGTCGCAACGGACCATAATACTGCTTACAATTTATAAAAAATGAAAAAGTGTTTATTCACAGAAATATTTTTTATCATATTTACGTCTGCCAAACTACAAAGCAGTTTGTTGGCAGACGTACTACCATTTTTACATTTATACATAACTAGCTGCTCCCCGCGGTTTTACCCGCGTATACCGGGATAAAAAGTAACCCATGTGTTAATCCAGAGTATCAGCTACCTCCATACCGAATAAAATAGTAAAAAATTAAATTTTATCAAAATTGGTCCAGCCATTTAAGCGTAAAGAAGTAACACATAGACAAACACACCCCCGCACATACACACACATACATACTCACAAACTTTCGCTTTTATAATATTACTGTGATTTATAATTTTTCACCATACGCTAAACTATCATTAGTCATTAGTAATTTATTCATTAACAATAATTTGTACTGTTTATACAAACAAACACATTTGGTTGTTAATTTGTTTTGTTTCTTTGTTGTTATTTGTATTGTCTTGTGTCTATGTATGCATTCCTTAAATTTCATCCTACAGGTTTTAAAACAGACATACAAGTTTTTAAATATTCTCTACAGTAAGTCTTTGACAAAACATATCAAAGATATCTCCATATTCTTCATACTCATAACTCTTCTAATTAGAATAGGTGTTGTCTAACACAAATATCTTTATCAGTAACCAAAAAAAGAATTTGCAACAAAATCGCAAAACACAACTAAATTCAACACGAACAAAATTTCAAACAATAATCCCCTAAATTCAAAACCACTAAAAGTGTGAAGTCATAACTCGAAACGCCACCACCTCAACCACACCAATCATATTGCCTAAACAATGGCAACACTACAAATTCGTAATGAAAGCCGACGACCAAAGAATTGCGTGCGGAGCCCTGATTGAGCCGAATTATGTTTTGAGGAATGCTATTGCATTAGTTAATGCACAGGGAGGTATGAAAACCGAGACGTGGATGTAGAGAGACTAGATGTGGTCGTAAAAAAAATATTTATCGGTTGTTGTAAAAACTATTAGGTGTTTTGGTTCACAGGCATCGTGTTAAATGTCATTGTGAACGACAGTTGAAATGTCATTTTCTTGAAAAAAAAAGTTCTCTTTGATAAATCCAGTATCTGATAATCGCGTAAAATATCAATAGATTCAAAAGATCTTCAATTTGTTGGATAGTTTATTAAGTTATTAAACACACATCAAAAAAAGTTTTTGATCACTAGCAAAAGCTGATATATTTTTTAAATTTAACTTTATCAAGAAAAAGTGTTAACGTTATATCTTTTTAGGGTTCCGTACCTCAAAAGGAAAAAACGGAACCCTTATAGGATCACTTCGTTGTCCGTCTGTCTGTCAAGACCCTTTTTCTCAGAAACACGTGGAAGTATCAAGTTGAAATTAATATCAAATACGTAACTCTATGGTCCCTTGGAGTTCTAAAAAAATCAAGCTTCTAAGTCAACGCATTAAAAAAATACGCCCATTTATGCAACATATTTTGATACTAGGAAGTAAATTAAAACCTATAGGGTACTTCCCGTTGACCTAGAATCTTGAAATTTGGCAAGAACCAAGGTCTCACAGCACAAGTAAAGGAAAAACTCTGAAAATTGATTATTTGCAGTTTTATCACATAAAAAATAGTTTTTAGTTTTCTTTTTCTGTCAAAATGTGGGTGTACTATAATAGGTACACCTATGCCCAACCCTTCGAGGAAACAAGGCGTGATGTTATGTTTAAGAATAGTTTTTTGCGAATACAAACTTAAATATGCAGTTAGAGAATTGTCCGTGACGTATATTAATGGATGGGAGAACATGTTTTTCAACTCAATGTTATGTTTGTCTTTGGAATAAATTCATAGCAACTACGGAACCCTCATTGTGCGTGGTCCGACACGCACTTGGCCGGTTTTTTAAAATATAAATACACAGTATATTATATTGTATGTGGCATGAATACTTTTTCATGATAAAGTTAAATTTTAAAAATATATCAGCTATTGCTAGTGACCGCAAACTTTTTTTGATGTGTGTATAATTTAAGTTATCGCAAAAAACCACTTTATAATTTTCTCTGGTGTTTAGGTACCTATGTAAAACAGTATTATCATTACATAACTCTGCTGTCACTTAACAGCTTTCCCAGGCTTCGTCTAGGTTCCAGTATCATAGGTACCAAAACTAAGCGAGGCTGAATTTGCATAACAACCTTTATGTACTTTTCATACTAGAAATTAAAACAATCGCTTCCAGTATGAATCTAGATCTTCTTCCAGCGCATTAGCCGCGCGCTGAATAATGTTCCGTTTGGTCGAAAATTTTCAGATTCCGTGTAATTGTGATTTAGTGCGGCATTAGAGTTTGATACGCGATAAACTTATCGGCCGAAATACTGGCTTTAGAGGTGCGCTCACAACGTGTTTTAGGAATCCAATAATATTATATTGCTCAATTGTTTATTCTATTGTTGAAAAATTTCAACATTTTGCAAATGATTTTAGATTTTATTTGAAACTAGCTGATCTGACTGATGTTGTCTTATCACAATAATAAATTCCAAAATGAAGAAGGGAATCTGTAAGAATAATACTTGCTATTCAACGTATATCTACTAAAATACCCCTACGGAAAACCATGAACGTACACAGTGCCAAGTACCCGCCACAGCACTCAATTAAATATCTCCGCTTACTAACGGACATAAAGTAGTGCTTCGTACTACAGTATCCATTACTGGAACATCGTCTCATGCTGTGTCAGTAATAAGGAAAAAATGTGGCAACTGAAAGAACGGAAGGCCAATTCTCGTACCTTAAAATGTTCAAAATCTCATGCCAGCGACAATCAAATGTCAAAAATGTAGGTAAATGCTATACAATTTTTGACACAATGAGACTGAGGCACAGATTAATACAGATGGTACACTCCGCAGTTCAGGTAATGAAGCTACAAGTACGCGGCGGGCCCCTCTCACGGGGCTAATTCAGTAGGTCAGAAGGTATAAGAGTTACGCGATAGAAAGAGAGGCAACTTGTAGTTGAATATAACTGTAGGTAATAAGCGTAGTGCGACCTGAATTGCACTTTATTGTGCCGTAGTAAGAGTCGCTTTTTAGTTAAATGATTTTGCGGAGTGTCCCATCTGTATTTTTCTGTTTCATTTAAAATTCCGAAATGTAACCGTTTGAGACCAAATAAACAATTTTTTTTTTTTTTTGTATTAATCTGTGACTGAGGTGAGAATGAGATTGCGAACGTTGTTAAAAATACGGGAATTGATCACCTTGAAGAACTTGATAATATCTGTCTCAAATATTGCGGGCAGTACAACTAAAATTATGCGGGGTTTAGTGCTCAGTCTAACTGAACTAGGAATAAACCTGTATCTCAGGTTCTCACTCAAGGTATACATAAAAAATATTTATAATTCGTTAAACTATACTTATAGTAAGTAATTTATCACACTAATATTATAAAGGCGAAAGTTTTTAAGTGTCTGTGTTTGTATGTTTGTTACTTCTTCACGCTCAAACGGCTGGATTAATTTTGATAACATTTAATATGGAGGTAGCTGACACCCTAGATTACACATAGGCTACTTTTTATCCCGGTCTACGTGGATAAAACCGTATTTTTTTTACCCATTACTTGTGTCTGTAAGCTTTCATAAAATTGTAAAAAACAAAAAAAAAATGGTTTTATTAAAATAAACTAGTATGCTTAGTCAACAACTTTTTTGTATCATCGTAGGCCTACCAAAGACATAAGTTCTATTTTGCAACCATCCTAACTAATATTCTATATGCGAAAGTGAGTTTGTTTGTTGGTTTGTTTATTTGTGCTTTACAAATATATTATCACGCTAAAACGGCTTTCACGCTAAATTCTGTTCAACCAGAACAATAATATAATATTACAATATTCAATTTTAATATAATAATATTAATTAATTCTTTATGCTTTTTCTCGACCATAGATATAATATGTACGAGTATCAATCAAGCAAACCATATCCAAGATAACTGAATGAATGGTACCTAATTATTGTCATTATTTTCTCAGGCCTGCTTCTTATATATTTTAGTTTACATAGAAAGCTTTAGTTTCGTACATTAAAATACTGTTTTATTAAACTTCGCGTGAGCTCATATCTCATTATGGGCTCAAACATACAATAAATCATATTTAATGCGTCAGGCGTCGACTGAACACCATATTAACTAACGCTTATCATTTAGCTGTGAAAAGTAATTACATTAAAATTTTTACACGTTATTATGAAAATGGCCTCTATTACTTTTCGGACTAATTCGAGTATGCGAGGAAATTAATGAACAATTATTTCGACTTCGTTAAATAGGTTTAATTATAAATTTGAAGAGATAAATGTTGTTGTTGGATACCTACCTACCTACATGTTGTTGTTGGTTAGAGATAAATGTTTTCATTAATCTCTGACCAAGAACCCCTCCCCCCTTCTCCTCCTCCCGTCTCTCTGTTTTTTTTTTCTTTATTTTTCTGTTTCTTTTGATCTTTTTTTTTTTTTTATTTTGGGCACATCTCGGCCGCGAAACCGCGAAACAACGAAAACGCATGATATTTCGCTGATGTTCCACTACTCGAGTAGCGGAACTTCATGCGAGTCAGTTGAAATAAACTACTGCGGTTTCGCTGCTATGGTTCCGCGGCGGTGTGGTGTGCTAAGGTCCTCGAAGCCTGAAAAGCAGGCCTTTAAGGTTACTGTGAGCGGCATGAGGTTCTGGGTTCGATTCCAGGTCAGGCAAAGTGTTATTGGGATTTTCCATATTAAATTTCTCAGTAGCAGCCCGGAGTCTGGAGTTGTGCCCGGTTGATAGCAATAGGCTCGCCCCCTGTTACCTGGTTGATAGCAATAGGCTCGCCCCCTGTTACCTGGTTGATAGCAATAGGCTCGCCCCCTGTTTTCTGGTTGATAGCAATAGGCTCGCCCCCCCCTACCTGGTTGATAGCAGTAGGCTCGCCCCCTGTTACCTGGTTGATAGCAATAGGCTCGCCCCCTGTTACCTGGTTGATAGCAATAGGCTCGCCCCCTGTTACCTGGTTGATAGCAATAGGCTCGCCCCCTGTTACCTGGGACTTTTAAACACTAGAATTTCTGAGAACAGTAGACCTCGCGAACAACTTTTTTTGCAACAATTAATATACTTACCACTAAAGTTATTGAAAACGAGATATTTACCATGTTTTTTATTTTTTTGATGCCACCGCTTAGCCAAAAAAATCATGGCAAGTGGCAAGACGATAATTAAACAGAAATAAACTAAGCTAAAATAGTTAACATTTTAGTTTTGTGATGAGAAGGTGGTCTCAGGTTCTCCATCAATCTTTACCTAGTAGTTAGAGGGTTGATTCCACTGGTAGAAATCTAAAAGTGAGAAATTTACTGCACTTTAAGATGAAGATAACCAGTAGCCCCCTTTTTGCCCCTTTTTGGAGGAAGTATCCCTCTTATCAAAAATCCCCGACAGTAAAAAAACTCTAAAAATTCATAAAAACCTGTAAGTATACCAAGTTTCTTCCAGATCGGTTGTAAAATACGACCTGTAGAGGAGTAGCAACAATCAGACAGAAGACGAAAGAAAATTTTGCCAGACTGGTAGCAGAGACGTTTCACTCGCTGCGCTCGATAGGTCAATAATTGGCGAAAGGTGGGTGTACTAGGTACACCTCTGCCTAACCCTTCGGGGAATACAGGTCAGATGTTATGTTATGTGTTAATTAATTATTCATCTGAAGAAAAGTGTGTAAAAGCATCAACAACATGCTCCTGCCAATATTATTTCTCACAAAAATCAAAATATTCCCTTTAATAAAAACAACCATTTCATGTTTCAAACGTTCAGAAACTCAACAATATTATTCTTCACTTCGAAACCAAAAACGAAACACAATATTCCTTTAATATTAATTTGCTTAAAGCAGACAAAAACATTGAAACATTGCTGGTAAATATAATATTATTAAATGTTAAACGTTCCGTAATTGCATTCACAAACAAAATGGCCACCGCGTGTATTGTACTGGCCTCAGAAATGTATATTTAATGACAATTATGGGGAGAATTAAAATAATAAAGACCGTTGATCTGAAATACGCGAAAAATCCCGCGCGCATCGCACGTATGTGGAAGTTTATTTCAAAATATTGCCAATTAGGTACTGTGTCTGCGTTTCTGAAATCTGAAATTGTTACTCAATGTTTAACTGTAGATATATCGTATCAATAAAATATTAAGTTGATAATCTATGGGTCAAATAACAGGAGTGAAAAGAGTTTTTATCTTTTTTAAGTCATCGACCTTCTCATTAAGTTCCAAAATCAATGCAACTTTTACAATATAATTCATCCTACTAATATCCTACTCCCTACTAGTATTTTATATGCGAATGTTTGGATGGATGGGTTGTTAGTTACTCAATCACGACCGAACGGCTGAACGGATCTGAATGAAATTTGGCACAGAAATAGATTATAGTCTGGAGTAGCATATAGGCTACTTTTTTATATCCCGGTATTACTTGCCCGTGGGATAATTTCCGACCACCGCGTGGGCGAAGCTTAGAGAGCTACTTTTAAATAAAAATAGGAATTCATGGGATATTCATTGAATGTTGCAAACCCGATACATAGCTCAACGGAACGCAAATAAATTCTATTAATAACAACAGAATGTAATGTAAAGTAAAGAAAAATGAGATCACGACCGCATTTCAACGGTCAGTCAAACTTTTATGATTTCTTATGTATGTAGCACGTTTCCACTGTAAAACGTTGTTTCTAGGCGATCTGAGAAGAAGTCCAGAGTCATATAAAATTTCTTTGTATGTCTTCAACTGTCAAAATAATAAAAAAAAAAATTCTTTATTGCCTTAAAAAAAGGTGCACAAGTAAATTAAAGCCCTGACTCCTGTGCTAGGTAGCAACACCTGTGTTACAGGAGCCAGTGTCTTCTCACAATCAGTAGGTAGGTTATGGATTTTATGCCTTATAGTTATTAATCTTATTAAACATTGCTTAAATTTATATTAAAATAGAAAATTAATATAACAATTTTTACATTAGTGTGAGTGTGAAGTGTGAAGAGCGTGTGTGTGGTGTGTTCATGTGTGGAGTGTGGTGGTGTGGTGTATGGATGAACGTTAGTGAGAAGATGTGCTCACGGGTGATATGCATTGTATTAGACAACCCCCAAATTAGCCATCCACTGCTCCGAATATTCGTAACTGGTAACAATAGTTATAGAAGCAATACATTTATAGTACCGGTTTAATTAAACACAGTAAACAATTTGGAGTGTCAGGTGGTATTGATACTATTAATGGTCGCCTCGAGAAGTTCAAAATTATCTCTGAGGTTTGAATCATCATCAGATGCAGCTGAATTCCAGTATTTTACATGAAGCGACTGCCTATCTGACCTTCACAACCCAGTTACTGAGTAATACGATACCGCTAGTCGACTGGTTGTCAGACTTTCGGGCTTCTGACGACCCGTAACGACTGTCAAAGATCCACGAATGACATCTGGGACCAGCGGCTTTCCGAGGAACGGACGGGTCCTGGTATATAAAGTGGTAAGCGTAGCTTAACCTGATCGATCGACCCTTGTGGCTGTTATAACTTAGCCACGAACTCCTCTCTCTGAGATTTCCATATACACGAAATTTTCAAACCAAAATGTGTAATTGAAAAACCTGTCTTTCAGACATCTCCATCGTTTGCAATGCACCATGTACTCATCGGCCATATAATATTCTAGCCACATCTCCACTATTACTTCAAAATATATCCCTTAAACTGCCGTGCATCACAGTAAACTCATATTAATACACTATAACGTCATACGATGGGCACCAGCACGCCGTCTCATCGCGTTATATTGCAGTAAAATGTAAAATATTCACTGGAGGTCATCTCAAACGGGTTATGACGAGGTCAGAAGACTGTTTTGCAAGTAATTGCTTGATGTAATATGGACGGACGGCAATGCGGTGACATTAAAAGTATCATCGTTATGGCAATTTTATTGGAGCAGAACTTTTTGTTGGCGAGTTTTATTTTTTGAAATTTTAGAGACTGGACGTCTGGGTGATTATGTTTTAGTGTTTTGTGTCTCCTCCGTAAAGGATCAAAGACTTGAAAAATTTTAATTACTAGCTTTTGCCAGCGGCTTCGCCCGCGTGGATGTCAAAAAACATCCCATGGGAACGTACTACCGGGAATTCCTTCCTTATTCCTTGTCTACATTATAAATGGAACCTTTGTGCAAAATTTCAGATTTCTAGATCCAAGGGTTTGATGCTGGCTGGGCGTTGATGAGTCAGTCAATCAGTCAGTCAGTCAGGACTTCTCTTTTTATTTATATAGATTATTCTAGTAGTAGGATATTATTGGGCACGCTAATCCACATTCGCTTCGCTCGTGGAGTTGCGTGCTCCAATAATATAAATGAAAGGGACTGAGCATGAAATCCTACATAATGCAGTAAAATACTGGTTCGGCGCGTATTCCACACGGTGAAACAGAAATATTTTTCAGTGTGGTTTGGGCGCTACTCCGCATTTTGAATCTTGTATAAATGAAATCTTACATAGTACAGTAAAATACTGGTTTAGCGCCTATTCCACCGATCGGAAGGTGAAATATGAAATCCTGCATCATATGGAGGTAAAATAATGGAACGGCGCCTACTCCACTTCGGCCTATTCCTCGCGATGAAACAGAAATATTTTTCAGTGTGGTTTGCATGTAATACATTAATTGACTCATTATTATTAGCAGGGAAGGTGTTATAAATAATTGATCGCAGTAATTTAACGCTACATTCGATCTTTACTACTGTAGTGAGAAGGTTGAATTATCACGAAACTAAATACACCTGTCATAACTAAGTTAACTACAATGCATGACTCAGTGAATTCTGATTTAGAAGATATTTGTAATAAACTTATTATCAAGAATTCTAGTGGCGAGGTTATATTTATTCAAGATTTGCAAATTGGTCAGAAAAATACAGATAACTGTTCTTCAAAACACCAGAACAGCTATACAGCCCAAACAGAAGATTTGTTCCACCGACAGATACAAGATTCGGTTAAATCTAATTTAGAAAACACTCACTATCTTATATTGAAGGACAACCGTGGTAAGGTTGTTCGTACATTTGCTCGAGTTAGCGACAATGAGTTATAAATGTCAACGTAATACAATAATTAACTCATTATTAATATAACCGTTCAAGCAGTCGTCATGAAATTTGTAAAACAACCACAATCGTTACACGTAAATAAGCTTTGTGTTCATTCTCAGGAGACTGGTTTACGTCATGGAGAATTATTACCTAAATCGGTACGATGCATCATTTGTGGACCGTCAAATTGTGGAAAAACTAATTTATTAATTGGTCTTCTTATACACGAGAATGGCTTAAGATTTCAAAATGTTTATGTTTATTCGAAAACCTTGCAACAACCCAAGTACGTTTTTTTAGAAAAAGTCTTGCAACGAGTACCAGGCATTTCATTTCATAAATATCATGAAAATGAGCAAGTACTGAGTGTTCAGACCGCAAAACCGAATTCAGTAATTGTATTTGATGATGTTGCTTGTGAAAATCAAAGTAGTATGCGTGATTATTTTGCTATGGGGAGACACAAGTTCATCGATTGTTTTTATCTAAATCAGACGTATAGTAAAATCCCTAAGCAGTTAATAAGAGACAACGCAAATCTAATCGTACTGTTTAAGCAAGATGAAAGAAATATGAGACATGTTTATGAAGAACATGTCAACACTGACATGACATGGATTGAATTTCGTGAAATGTGTTCTAAAATATGGAGTATACCTTTCAATTATGTTGTAATTAATAAAGATTGTTCCAAAAACAAAGGATGTTACAGAAGTAAATTTGACACGTTTGTAGTCTTTGACTAAGAACACGAATACATATAAAAGGCTGTTACCTGCTTGACATTATTATTCAACTTACGACACTACATCAATAACACACAACCACAATCATTACAACCTATTTTACCAATATGGAAAAATCCTTGAAACGACAAATTGTTGATGCGGCAAAAGCTGTAAAGATAAAAGTACGAAAAATGAGAGATGCTGAGATTAACAATAAACAAGCACTGGAGTCTGTTTTCAAACCTGTAACAGAACCTCTAAATCTAATTGCTAATGCTAGTAAGCAAACTCCTCTACTGCGTGCTAGTGATGATTTTGCTGATGTTCCGTTTATTAACGAAACTGTGCAGAAAGAAGGAACCGGTAGCGCAGAAAGTAACGATAATAATGGTGATGAAGACAAATATGAATCCGATATCAGCAGTGCCTCTTCTTATGAATCAGTAGTTGACAGGAATCAAGATTGTGATACGTCATCCTGGTCATTATCTTCAGAAGCGTTGGTAGATATTCCATTTGGGGTTAGAGCAGAGCGCGGGAAACTGATGTTAGGTTCTGCTTTCATAACGATCAACGATCAATACATCACCGTGGCTGGATGTAAATACCGAAATACACCTGGTTTAAAACAGTTATTGCTTAAGAAAGATGTAGACTTAAGTTTGGTTACAGATAGTGATATGCAAAATTATAAGTCGATGCTAATTGATACAAATGCACATCGTCGAGACTATGAGCCAAGTAAGCCAATAAAAAGTAATAAAGGTCAAAAATATTTGCAAGTTATTAAACCTCTTTTTCAATTGAAGAATGCAGTTCAGGGAAAGGGTCTACCGTTACTAAAAAAGTGGAGAAAAAACGTTGATTTAGTGTACTGGGATGATCCTAATGAATTAGTGGAAAGGTTGAAATTATTAATTGCATCTAGAGATGCTGGCAACACAGGATTAGATAATGAAATTATATCTATCATTGAAGAATTGCGTGAAAGTAAAGTTATAAATAAATAAAAAAATAAAAAATGTGTTTATTTTACTATCAGCCTCTCGATACAATACACCTTAAACATGAACGTAGACAAATTCGGACACTACATTCACAAAAGACTGCGTTTATCAGAGATATTTGAGTTTAATGAGAATGCATTGTTAAAATCCGAAAATGGAGATTTTGATTTAAAAACATCAAGACTGAGAGGAATTAGATCTCCAGTAGAAGCAGACGATGCTGTGAACAAGGATTATGTAGATCGAATGATTGCTAACACGTTAAAAGAATTTAATAATCTGGCTGTGAGCAAGGATTATGTAGATCGATTGAATGCTAATACGATTAAAGAACGTAATAATCTGATTGGTGCATTGCGTTCTCAAATCATAAAAGATGCAAAGACGACAGTTCAAGCTACTTTAAAAGATAAGATACCTGAGGTTTTAACTCATTTGCAAGATAAGTTTTATACTAAAGCAGAGTTACATAAATTACCTCAAAAAACCCCGTAATGGTAAAACAGCAAATTGTAAATGAAATACACAAAGCTGCACGAAGAAATTTCTTTCGACGTTCTGTTATTCTGAAAGGAATCCACGACTTATGGCAAGCAGATTTGATGGATATGCAAAACCTGAAAAAGTATAACAAAGGTTACAGTTTCATCTTAGTTGTGATTGACTGCTTCTCAAAATATGCCTGGGCTGAACCGTTAAAATCAAAAAATAAATTTGATGTTACTCGTGCATTCAAACATATACTGCTTAGTAGTCGTAATAATCCTGTTAACTTACAAACTGATATGGGGACAGAATTTTATAACATCACTTTTCAAACACTTATGAAAAAGCACAACATTAACCATTACTCGACGTTTTCTACTAAAAAAGCGTCAATTGTAGAGAGACTTATTAGAACGGTAAAAAATAAATTATATAAACATTTTAGTCTCATTGGAAACTATAAGTGGTTAGGTCTACCATTGAAAGATACATTGAAGAGATATAACAACACAAAACATCGTACTATTCAATTTAAACCGGTTGATGTGAATAAATGTAATGAACAAGTAATCAAAGAAAATATAAAAAAAATAAAAAAACATGATTTAGTACAGTGGAAGCCTAAATTCAAAGTTGGTGATTGTGTTCGTATAAGTAAATACAAACATAGTTTTGAGAAAGGTTACACTCCTAATTGGTCAACTGAATTATTTATTATAAAAAAAGTAAATAAAACTATACCAGTAACATATCACATAGAAGATCAACGAAAACAAATCATATTAGGAGCTTTTTACGAACAAGAACTGCAAAGATCTAACTATCCTGATGTTTATTTGATAGAAAAGGTTTTGAAAAAGAAAGGAAATAAATTGTATGTCAAATGGTTAGGTCTAAACAGTGCAGAAAACAGTTGGATTGAAAAAACTGCAATAATGGACTAAGATATTATATAACCATTTTTCATTTGAAATGCTATCATTATAATTTGAATTATGCAAGGAGGTGGACTAGTTAACAGCATAATTAATAATCTACCATTCGAAGTTCATTTGCCAGGATACAATTATTGCGGACCGGGAACCAAACTTCACAAACGCTTAGCGCGAGGTGATCCAGGTGTAAATAAGCTAGACGAAGCTTGCAAGCAACACGACATTGCGTATACAAACCATACAGACTTAGCAAATCGTCACAAAGCCGATTTACAACTACTTAACATGGCTAAACAAAGACTTAAATCAAAAGATGCCGGGAAAGGTGAAAAACTAAGCTCTTGGCTAGTGAACAAAGTTATGAAAGCGAAACTAAAGTCTGGATTAGGCATCAAAACATTTAAAACCTTAGTTTCAAAAATAAAATCAAAAATTAAGAAACTCAAACGCAAAGATAATAAGACTTTAATAAAAGCAGCTTATTTAACCGCAAAAAAGTTATTTTCAAACACTCATCATCGAATCCGAGTACCCCGAGTAATACCCCTACCAAAGACTGGAGGAATTCTACCTTTAATTCCAATTTTCGCTGGTTTATCGGCTTTAGGAACTTTAGCTGGTGGTGCAGCTGGCATTGCAAAAACCGTCAATGATTACAAAGCAAGCAAACAAAATTTGCAAGAAACAGAACGACATAATAAAGCTATGGAGGCTTTAGTGTTGGGCAAGGGTTTATACATTAAGCCATATAAAAGTGGTAAAGGATTGTTTATAACATCTTCAAAAAACTGAATAATATGCTACCCAATCGCCCTCTAACTAATATAGACATCCGAAAGTATTCAAGAGACATCCCATATTTTCGTGGGGTCTACATGAAGGATCAACTACCTCGGAAGCCGAAATGTATTGAATGTGGTATCGTTAACTTAGACGATTCTAAGAACGAAGGAACGCATTGGGTAGCTTATGCTAAAGTTTACAATCACTGTGAATACTTTGATAGCTATGGAAATTTAAAACCTCCAATGGAATTGATGCAATATTTCAAAAATTGTAATGTGTTTTATAACTACACAAGATATCAAAAATTTAACGCAATCAATTGTGGTCATTTATGTTTAAATTATTTGTCAACTTTTTGGAATAAAAATGTATTATAAAATATATGATTTTCTTTAATTTCAATCATTTGCAAGATGTCGCTCACTTTGTCTATAACTGGAGACTCGTCAGTGTTAACTACATACTATCCTAATACGTTGCAACTAGATGGAGAGTATGAGTGTGCTTTATTGCACTTTTCAACTTTTAATTCTATTCCAAACATTGATAAAAGTAATAATAAGTTCTATTATGGTTTTAATGAAGTTATTGAAATACCGGAAGGCACTTATGAATTGCAAGATATCAGCGATTATTTAAAATCCGAAATAAAAGATGCAGCGATCAAACTACGGTGCAATAATAATACTTTAAAAACTACAATATTCTGTACAAAAGACATTAATTTTATCAAAGAAGACTCTTTTAGAAGACTATTAGGATTTAACAAACAAATCTTGAAAGCAAATAAATGGCATGTGTCACAGTCTCCAGTCAACATTCTACCTACGACCGTAGTCAGGATTGAATGTGATATTGTAAGCGGTTCATATGTAAACGGTGAACCAAGTCATATTATTCACGAATTTGCACTTAATGTACCACCTGGATACAGGATCATAGAAATTCCGAAGAACGCAATATACTTTCCAATCAATCAAAAAAACATAAGCTGCATACACATCAGGCTGATAGATATAAACAACAGATTAATTAATTTACGTGGTGAAGAAGTGCAGGTATATCTGCATCTCAGAAGAAAAAAATGATTGATTTCAATAAAAATGTGTCTCAACAAGTAAAGAATATCAGTTCTGTTCGAGCTACTTATCAAATAAGACCTGCCTCTAAGAAGAAAATAAAATTAACTAAAGACAATAAAGCATTCCTTAGAGCGATCGGATTGTTAAAATGAATATCTTAGACGTTTTATCCGCTCCGAATTACGATAATACTATAGAAGGAATCGAATTTCATTCCTACAAGCCCTATATAACGAGTTTCAACAGGAACGATGAAATCCGCATACCTATCAATCAACAGGACTTGTACATATTACCATCAGCTAGCACCCTATATCTGGAAGGAACTGTTATCGTTAGCAAAAAAGATTCGAAGGACCCAGCTACTAGTGTCAATTTCACGAACAATGCTCTACTCTACTTGTTCCAAGACATTAGGTATGAGCTAAATGGAGTGGAGATTGATAAAATAAAAAATGCAGGTATAACAACAACCATGAAATCACTAATTTCAATGACCGAAAGTGAATCAAAAATGTCTAATGCCTGGGGTTGGAATATTGATGGCATAAAAAATATCCATGGAGGAAGATTTTCTGTCTCTATACCACTTCGTAACCTCCTCGGTTTTGCAGAAGATTTTAAAAAAGTTGTGATAAATAGTAGACATGAACTGATATTATTACGAAGTAACACTAATTTGAACGCTGTAAAACTTAATACTGGCGAAGTAGTGGATGATGTTCAGATCAACAAAATCATATGGCGCGTACCGCATGTTAAAGTATCAGACAAAGAAAAAATTGGTTTGTTAAAAGTATTAGAGAAAGATCGCCCACTTCAAATGATATACAGAAATTGGGATCTGTACGAATATCCAGCCTTGCCTAAAACTACAAAACATACCTGGTCTATCAAAACTTCATCTCAAATAGAAAAACCAAGATACATTATTATTGGTCTACAGACAAATAGAAAAAACAATGCAAGTTCTGACATGTCTCAATTCGATCACTGTTATATTCGAGACGTTAGAGTGTATCTCAATTCAACCTATTTTCCTTATGAAAACTTAAATGTGAGTTTTGCTAATAACAGAATCGCTTTATTATACGAGCAATACACCAGATTTCAACAGTCGTATTACGGACGTCGCTCGGAGCCCATACTAAGCGAGAAACAATTTAGGGATTTAGCACCGCTGTTTGTAGTCGATTGCTCTAGACAAGCTGATAATCTAAAGACTGGACCTGTTGTGGATGTGAGGGTAGAAATTGAGAGTGATTCAGAGATACCAGATCAAACTTCAGCATACTGTCTCATTCTGAACGATTGCATTGTTGAATACAAACCATTAAGTAACATTGTGAAGAAGATATCATGAACGCGGACCTCATCATTGTCGAACTCCAAGGATTCAAAGATTTAGACAATAATTTTATCGTCAAGGAAGTGGCCATAGTAAGTAATGAGCACACACAGACGTTCTTGGTTAAACCACCGCATTCGTTTTATTATTTAACTCAAGAAGAAAAGAAGCAAGTGCGATGGTTGGAAAGAAATCGTGGAATTTTCTGGAGTGAGGGCTATATAGACTACAGAGAGTTCCAACACGTCATCGTACCGTATTTAAAAAATAAAAAAATTATTACAAAGGGTTTGGAAAAAATAAAGTGGATTAAAGACATGTGTGCAAACTGTGAAGTGATCGACATAGGTGAGAAGGGATGTCCTAATTTTGCAACATTAAAGAAAAAGTTCTGTAGAAATAAAAGTGATTTTAACTGTGTGAACCATAAAATGAATTGTGCATTAAATAATGCGGTGTGTATTAGAAAATGGTATGTTGATAATAATATGTCTGTATTTAATCTATTTTAATGTATTTTGTCATACCTATGCAGTTAATAAAAGTGATTAATTAATTTACTTATGGTTGTTTTATTTAAATGTTTTCAGGGTAACTTAATCATCAAACTTTAAATTAGCTGCAGCAAAATGATATTACTTACAAAATTTGAAATACCTACATCATGATTTAAAACGATTTATTGTAATAAAAAAACTGTTAGCAAATAAACACTTATCATTAGACTAGAGCTAATTTAGAGTTCGAGTATAAATAAGTACCTAATACAAAATAAAACATAATTTAAATTATAAAAGAATATAATTTTATTTACTTTTTCATATTATTTACAATTATTAGAAACTAATTATAACTACCTACCCATTAATAATAACAACTGCCACTACATAGTTTATTTAATGTTCGCTTTGTGTATACCTACCTACATTCTTAACTTACAAACTTGTGATGTATGAACATTATTCCGATTGTATAAAAGAAATTAATAGTATCTACATACAAAAGTTAATTACGATAAAACTTAAATATTTGATATTTTAATAATTTATACATTTAAAACCTAAGATGAATAAACACTAAATTAACTACAATAAAACTTACATATTTGATATTTTAATAATTTATACATTCAAAACTTACTCAACATAAAAACCTAATATGTATAAACACTAAAGAATAAGAAAGCAAATAAATGTTACATACCTAATAATATTACTACAAATCTTACACATTATCTTATGAAGTAGGTACTTACAAAATAATGACACATGTTAATAATAACAACTGTCCCCACAAAGTTTTCTCGATATTTTGTTAATTAACGATTGCGTTTCCTCCATTACATGGTCCACCAATTCAGTCACTACATACTGCGCACTTAACATTACCACACCCTGATTGTCACTTGCAGGTTCTTGCTGTTCACTGATATCCAACACTTGTACCTGGATCAGTCGTAAACCTTTTTTCTTCTCATTGTTTATAACGTATGATTCACATGTAGGCGGTGTAAGAGATGACTTCTGTTTTAGACACTCCCTTCTGGCTCTAGGTCTCTTGTTGGCGGGTCCGTAGTCTCGTCTTCTAGGTTCCATATTAGCAGGTGTTTGTTGTTCTGGCAAATCTGGGATATGCCAGCTTAAACTCGGAGTCGGAAAACCTTGAGCGTATTGTGAGAAGTCGATAATATCTGGAGAATCACACATTATCAATGATCTGAAACAAATGAAATAATAATTAATTATAATTACATAATCAACATGATGCAATAATGTTATAAATACATGGGTACTTGTACAATACTTACAATTCGTTTCGTTTTTATTCAACGTGATATGACTGCTCCGGCTAACTGCCTTGTGATGTATGATCAAGTAGTTATATTAATAAGAAATGCAAACTCCTAACATTGCACTGTAATCAATTTCATGTTTTATCACGTTCAACCTGATGGGCAACATGAAGCGACAAGTGTGCGAACGGTATTGTATTACACAAACCAGTCATCGCAATGCGCTTTGTCAGCGGGAGTGGAAATGAAACAGATTTATGAACTAAAATATTATATTTATTTAAGTACATGTTTAGTAGGTACATACATTTTTTACAGTTCGTTCAAGCGATTTTGACTTGTATTGCGTTGGTTGCGTGAAAAATTACAGCTGCAGTGAACGGTAACCACGTTTTTTGCTTTTAATACCATCCTTATGCCTACTGAATAGAAGTCAAAATCGGTTGAACAGACTGTAAAAAGTTTAAATTAATTTATGTCTAATCATATTTCAAATAGAATATACACTTAAAATTATGGTAATGCATTACATAAATATATTTGCATTACCCCAAGCTAAAGTAGATACTTTATCAAATGATAGCAACCGTTTGTCATCATTGCTTGAAAGTGCAATTTTATTTACGTCCTGAGTGAATATTTCATGTTTTATTGACCTAAACAATACATTTTTTTTGCGAATAACATTGCAATTATTGTACAAAACATTTTTATAATCTAACATATTAAAATTTTTGGTTATACATTTTTTTGTACCTTTTGCCTTTTTAATAGTTTTGTTTAACGTTTTAATACAATAAAGCTTTGAGCGCAGTCCTACGAATTCTTTGATAATGTTACCACCCATTTCATCCTTAAACAGTCCTGGAACCTTCTTATTAATAATTGGTAAGTTATAGTCATTGTTACAGTCATAATTACTGGTATCAAAATATTTTAGAAAATGGAGCTTGAAGTCTTTATAAACGTCATTGCTCTGTACATCATATACTAGACTATCTGTGTCAGTATAGCACAATTCAATTCGGTTACCATAAAAAGGTTTTATGATAGAGTAGTGAAAGTCATACATGTGAGTCTTAGATAATTCTAATACTGCAAACCCTATGTATATTGGTTTATTAAGTATAATACGCACAGGTTTCATTTGGATTGCCACTAGATCATCAGAAAATACAGAGGCGCTATGAAAATATGGGCTGGCTATCAATTTTTCAGCACAAGTAGTCTTTTTTGTTTTATTGGTCGAGTCACACCACTTGTTTACTAACTTAACGTCTATTCGATGTTCATTATTTTCCAGCGTCTTTCCAAAAATACTATTGTTCAATAATTTGAAAAAGTCTTGTTCAAACGTTGACTCTGCTTTTTGCCGTAACTGAGTGTTAATATCAATATATTGCTTTAAAAAACAACTTTGCTTAAATGTAATAGCGCGATGGATCCTTCTCAATACTAAACCGTGCTGTAAACATTTTTTTAAATGTATGTAATGAATAACATAGTGATATTTATCGTACAAATTTGGTATTAACTTTTTATTCTTACCACCAGGTGGCAAGCATTTTTCTGGACAAAAAGGAAAGTCATTGTGTTCCATGTGTAAATTCTCCGGATATATTAAATCAACTTCAAGAATGTATCCGTTTTCTGCAGTATCACTGATATCTGCTAAGTTCAATTGTAAAAAATCAATTTCTTGTCTATTCATAAATCTAAAATCGGAATAAGGTAGGGATTGACACATGCTATAACCATATAAATTGTTACAATCTAAATAAATGATGAATGAATTTGGACGAGTTGGATCGTAAGTATCTAAATATTTATGATTGGCTTTGACATGTCTTTTGGAACACATACAAACTCCTCCTCGAATACCTTTTTGTATCATTCTAAAAATTTCAACATCACTAATCAATTCTAATTGAACTCCTGTTTTTAAAAGCATTGCATCAAAAGATAGACTTGGTGCTGTAAGATAGAACGCGGGATCGAGATTGTAATGCAGTTTACAAGTTTTTCGAAAATTTTCAAATACATCTGTTAGCAACAGAACATCTGTTGTGAGATATAAATCTGTGTACATACCCATGTTTTGAATATTAAACACTGACCAAACAGACCGAGCGTGCTCATAGTCTTCGTCGGTAATTGTCTCATTAGTTAAGGAGTTGAAAAAATATTTTTTAGAGGGTAAACACGTATCTTCATAACGTTCCCATTGAGACATATAGTCATATGGATACACTCCTTTACGAGTGAGTAGGTTAAATTGTTTTTTATTAGGAAAATGAGATTTCAATTGCTTAAAGTCTTGGTTTTTCATTGTACTAGCCAACTTTTCTAAGCTAGTTCCTAAAAACTTGAAAGAGTCTACAAACCGAACCTGAATGCTTTCCCCAGTAGAAATCGGAATAAACTTAGTGAATGAAATATAGTTTTCTTTTGTTTTAGGTATCACTTTAATAGATCCAGGAGCTTCACCTAATTCTTTTATGAAAAGGTGGCAATCGTAACCGGACAAATTATGAAAAAATACTGGCAAAAATGTTGGTATTTTGTATTGTAAGTTACAGTAACTATGAGCTGCGCCACGATATTTACCAGTCAAGTGACAATGATCGCGAACCCTGTCGCCGAACAAGAAGTGTTCACAAATATGACATGTTATCGCGTTTTCAAAGTCACGAGCATTATCATTTGAATAAATCATAGGAACACTATTTTGTAAAATATCGTAAATTTTTTGTGCATCTTTATAGATAGACTTTACAAAATTTGATACACAATCCGAACCGCGATAAGAAAAGTAACGATTGTGGCATTCATCTAGCGTACACGTTATATGATAAGCGTAAGCTACAGGCACATGTCGCTGTCGTGTTACAGTACTCGCCTTAGTGGGGTCAGGGTCACAAGATTCATACCGTTCTAGCATTGTTTCAAAATCTGCGTATATAACAAATGGTACGAATTGCTTTCTATTATAATTTTTAAACTGTATGAAAGAACCCTTTGGAGGTAGTTCAGTGGCGACACCTCCACAACTATGTGAATTAAGATTATCACATGAATTAAAAAACATTAAACAAACGTCACAAAAGTACAGTTTACTGTGGTGTTTTGTTATTTGATTCTTAACAAGTCGCGACAGGTCTTTAATGAGACAGTAATGTGACAAATCATTTCTTTCTAAATAAAGTAAATGAATCACCTTTCCGTTCAAAGCTTTTGGTTTGTAAAGCGGTCCTATGATAGTATTGTTTTTTAAACCATAAATGTAAATGCAAATTTCGGGGTTATTCACTTCGAACCGCGCAATATCTGAGAAATTCACTGGAAATGACATGCCCTTTACATTTAACACGTTACGAAAATCAGGGTAAGAAGATACTCTTTCAGAATGAGTCTTAGCTGGATATAAAGCAGCTACAACAGACCATAAAAAACAATAGTCATCATTATTGCGGATATTAACACATGCTTTTTTAGATTTTATTGCAGAAGGCAATTCGATAAAGCCTGAACCACGCAAAGGTTGATATTTGTTAACATTGACTTCCAAATGAGAACTGCTCAAGAACGTCCATCCACTGTCTCGATCCTGAAATTCTTCTATCTTTTTTTTAAAAGTATTTTTGACTTGAGACAATAGTGAATCAAATTCATAATTCTGATGTAGAGTTACGTTTTTTGTGGCAAATGATTTCATCTCCTGAGAATCATTTTTAAACATTAAAAACAAAGCAAAATATTCAAAATTAACTTTTATACAAGTATGTTCTTTAAGAGACATGTCAATTAAAGTTTTAATTCTGTCCAAATTATTATTAAGAAATGGTTCCAGAGAACAATTCTCAGACGGATCGGTAATTCTATAAGAAGCTATACGATTACGAAATGCAGAATGTATTATTTCAACACCTTCACAAAAATGCGAAATGTTTTTGTTTTTATGATTAGTACTACGTAAATGACCTATCCAGTGACTGCGCTCAACTGATGTGTTACAAACGGTACAGAAAGGCATTTTAGATTATAATTACGTCAACTAATTTTGTACGCTTAATTAGGATTAGATTAACAATACTAGTAGATTCTGCAATAATCAATACAATTAATTTGGTGTCCCCAGCAATTTAAAGCCAACTTATTTTAAATTCACACTATCCCTATAAAAGACAGGCTCGGAATTGTCAAATAATTCGTGAGTTCGTCTCATAAACCTTTGCAGCCCGTCCCACTGGGGAGTGTTGCGATCTAGTTGTACTTTTAACGCGACCTGGGCTTTCTTCCATCGTTCTTCCATGGGGGTAGAGACAACTTCGTCTTTCGAAAATACCTTGATTTCCACGTAGAACTCTCCTGTAAGGTCTGCCGCTCGCCGTACTTTGCCGTTGGCAACACGGGTGATGAGCGATGAACCGAAGTCCCCGCTTGAGGTCTTCGTCTTTTGATCGTCCTCCAAACCAAAGAGGTCCGTGCTCAAGATGCGTCTTTTACTGTAAACAATTACACATTTTATTTATAATAATTTGCATTTATTTCTTAAATAACGAAATTAAGGAGTATTATACACCTCTGTTGAATTCTATGGGGAATTAATAGCGTAATACATATTGGGATATAATAATTTCATGTAACTGTCATCATTCCTGCATTGAATATGATCGGAAATTGATTTACAGTTCTAAATTCACTAACCATCATGTACCAGTGCGTATATCATTTTAAATTACCACAAACACCTAAACATAGAAGCAGCAATATAAATTACCTTGACTTAGAGTCTGATGAGTAGTCGGCGCTTTCAGGTGCTTGGCGCTTCACCACATTTTTCTTAGGCTGTTTTTTCGTCACCTTGGCTACTGCAGCAGTAGGCCTTTGTGATTGGTATTCTGATTCCGTGTCAGACCTTAAATAGAACACACTAAGATTAATTTTTTAACTGTAACCAACCTCAATAATTATGGAGAGGAGAATGTTAATGGGATATAGATTACTAGAAGATGGCATGGATGGTATGATGGGGATAGTTACGTCAGCCAGCAGGTAAGAACCAGGTCCGTAGCTGACTAGCGATTAATCACATTATCAAATTAATTTGATGATAGTTAGACCAGCCGGCAGGCAAGAACCAGGTCCGTAGCTGACTAGCGATTAATCATATTATCAAATTAATTTGATGATAGTTAGACCAGCCGGCAGGCAAGAACCAGGTCCGTAGCTGACTAGCGATTAATCACATTATCAAATTAGTTTGATGATAGTTAGACCAGCCGGCAGGCAAGAACCAGGTCCGTAGCTGACAACTATGTTAAACTTAGTAGGTAGTACTTACTCACATTTTATAGTTGTAGGATGATGTAGATCACTGGAAGATACTGGAGCGAATGTAATTTTATGATTAAAATTCGTTGGTTTTATACATAAAAAATACCATTTCAGCAATATTTACCTCATAACAAAATTAAACCTTAACTACAATATTCACGGTTGTATGAGTAATTTATGATACTTACGTCTAATTAATCCGTAGTGATTGAAAACCTTTCTGTCAAATTGCAATTTTCGTGAGAAATGAAATACAAAACTAGCTTCTTACCTCGCCGACAAAGGTGAAGCCGATACCATGCTGTTACAATAGGTATTATTATAAAGTATGTATGTTTGTTTAATTAACCTTGATATAAAATTTTGAATGACATCACACTCATGAAAATAATAAAATGGCATTTTTGAGAGCCAGAAATCAGGATATACATAAGTATGTAAAATCCTTACAAAATTTGTTGTATGCAGAACAATCAACGTGAGCAAACTCGCGTTAAAAACTTAGTTAATTTTATGTTGCAGTTAAACTCAAAGCGAGTGTAAAATCGTCATACTACTAAAACTAACAAACTTTAATAAATCCTTTCATGCAAAGGATGTCGGTTTCTAAATTCAGCAATGGGAATGGGATGGGCTTTCAAAGATTTCCTAGACTATAACCAGCTAATTACAAAAAAAAAAAAAAAATATATAATAAAAAAATAAAAAAAAATAAGGAAAGAATCACTCATTTATAATAAGCTAGCGGAATTGGTAATATTCTTATTTAAGAAACACCCCCAGTTTGACGAAAATCATTAGGTATAGGAAGTTCGCGCAAACTCGAATTTTAATTACGGACTACAACATGTACAGCGATCGTCTTACAATACAATAAAGTTCGACTAAGCAAATTAATGCATGATGCAATGTTGCTGACTTCGACATTGTAAATGATAATGTATACACACACAACGGCTGCCTGATACGTTTATCGTCAGGCGGTTCACGAATGAGTACAGTGCAGCGGCGAACCGTTGAACGGCGCAACACCGTTTTGACATTGGCTATACGGCAGTTTAGACGGGAAACGGCAAGTGTATAAGTATGCGAAGCCAGCAGTATGCTCCGACAGCAGAATGTGAGAGAACTACTCAATACATTATTTGTATGTACGGGTTAGGTTGTATCGTCTGTTTGAATTTAATTTTAAATTAAAATTTGGATGTCCTCGAGCCAATCTGGTCACTAAAATAGAATGTGCGCTATTTCTTACTTTCGTGGAGAGACGTGAGACAAACTGTCCCATATTTTAGTTTAATGTTTACGGTATCCTAAAGTTCAGATATCCTTGGTACCCCAATCTGGGGTCATAGAAATAGAATGTGTGTATGCCTGTAGGTGTATGCTTATTCTTGCTTTATGAAGAGACAAGAGGCAATCTGTCCTGAATTTTAGCTTACTATTTTCATATAGTTCGATTAGTTAACAAACTGTGTGTGAAACTTCTTGTTATAAAACTTGACAACCAAAGTAGTGGCTTAGTGGTCAATCCGAGAATCTGCTGTAGTTGATCGAGGTAAAACATCGGTATTCATTAGTCACTATAAACAAATAGTTCACTTTATTAAACTTTCAGACCAACAGCTAAAAGAGTTTAACTTTTAGTTACATAACGGTAAACGGTAGATTCGCAGGGATCGACCTAATGCAACCAAATAAGATTTTAAAAGTGGAATAGGGCTTAAACCGCAAAGTTTGTAGATCCATCATTTATGTTATTAGCTATTTCTAAACCACTTTCGTTCCATTCGCAACCAAAAGTGATTCAAAAAGTGGAGTAGCGCCCAAACCACACTGACAAATGTTTCTGTTTCATCGCGACGAATAGGCCGAAGTGGAGTAGGCGCCGTTCCATTATTTTACCTCCATATGATGCAGGATTTCATATTTCACCTTCCGATCGGTGGAATAGGCGCTAAACCACATTAGGATTTCATTTATATTAGTGGGCATTCTAATCCCACCGAGAGTGACGAGGCGAACAGAGTGAGCCGATGGAACGGCAGGTGTGGATTAGCGTGCCCAATAATATCCTACTTCTAGTTACAAATAAGCACACAATATATTATTATTATTTTTGATATTTATTTTGTAACAATGGACCAATAAATTATCCTTATTCTTATTCTGGTTACTGGGTAATACGATACCCCTTGGTAAGACTGGTTGTCAGACTTTCCGGCTTCTGACGACCCGTAACGACTGTCAATGATCCACGATTGACAGCCGGGACCAACGGCTTAACGTGCTTTCCGAGATACGGAGGAGTCTCGGTATGACAAAAAGATGGTCGCTCATCCACGGCAAGCGTAGCCCTCGCGGCTGTTATTACTTAGTCACGAGCTCCTCCCAATTTATTTCCCTTACAAACACTTTAAAATTACTAACAAACAACCTGCTATTATACAACGTCATCTACCAACCAAAACATTGCCTAAACCAGTAACGTGAAATCTCAAAACACATTGCCGTAGCAAGCCCCCGCTCCTACACGACGTGCAACGTGATCACGGCACGCTGTTGACCCACACTAACGAAGGATTACGGTACACAAGTCCTAACTTGAGACATTTGCAACATAAATGAGATCGGAAGCTCTTCTTTGAAAGCCGAACGACGTCGACTAAGATGAAGTTGAATCCTCTTGAGCTACGAATAGAAATAACGTGTTAAAGAGAACTGGGGTGCAAGGAGTGCCGCATGGCCGGGTGTAGTGCGCTGCAAAACGTAATACGGATATCTTTGACGATTCGTTTTAATTATGATTAAGTTTAGGTTATTATTACTGAATTTAGTGTTCGACGTATTATGTTGCTTGATATGCATTAAACAAATGTACTAAATCAATCTGCCTAGCCTTTTCCCAACTATGTTGGGGTCGGCTTCCAGTCTAACCGGATGCAGCTGAATACCAGTATTTTACATGGAGCGTCTACCTGTCTGACCTCCACAACCCAGTAACTGGGTAATGATACCCCTTGGACTGGTTGTCAGACTTTCGGGTTTCGGACGACCCGTAACGACTGTCAAAGATCCACGAATGACAGCCGGGACCAACGGCTTAACATGTTTTCCGAGGCATGGAGGAATCTCGGTATGTAAAAATGGTCACCCATCCACTGACCAACCCCGGCAAGCGTACCTTAACCTGATGGATCAACCCGTGCGGCTGTAATTACTCAGCCACGAGCTCCTCAAAGAAAAAAATATAGTGATAACTAGGTACTTATCCTAACTTTTTTTTTGTGGATGGTAAATCATCAAACCCCACTCTGGGCGGAGCAGGAAGGCGTGTCAGACTTTTACTGACTAAAGCCCACCCGTGTTCCTTCAGTTGCCAGGGCCAAGGTATCTCTTTCGAACAACTCGTGACCATGGCGGCTACTTATCCTAACTTACAATATTATAAATGCGAAAGTGTGTTTGTTTGTCCGGTACGCTTTCACGCTAAAACAGCTGAATAGATTTGCATGAAATTTGGCACTAGGACATTAGATACTTTTATCCCGGTAGTATATTCCAGTGACTTCGTCTGTCTGTCCTTTTCACGCCTTAATGCACGGATTTAGCTGAATTTGGGGTTGGGACATAGGATATTCTATCCCGGTAGTATACGATCTCGTGGTATAATTTCCAACCTCCGCGCGGGCAAAGCTGCGGACAAATGCTAATCAACTCTAAAAGCTTGAAACTATACATTTATTTCGACTTTTAAGACCCATTTCTCTAAGTTCAAAGCTCTTAAAACTCAGAACAATAACTGTCAATTTCCAAGTAGAGCCGTAATGCTTGCTATTCCCGGAAGATTGAGGAGGCAGAGGTAGCTAGGTACCTGCTCGTCCTTACCTCCCTTATCTATGACAGTATTAAATAGTAAATAAATAATAATATACCATTTATTTCAGGTGACACAGGATAACCCGGGACCTTAACCGAAACATTATATCATTTATTTAATACTTTATACAAAACTGCAATAAAGTGCAAATAAAATCGTATAAAATTAGAAATTAACTATTTAATAAAAAGTAATCCATCACTGGATGCAGTTTGGAATTTGACATTTCATGGTATATTTTTAATTATAATTATAATTGCTAATGAAGGGATAAACAGCTTTTAAAGATTATTAGGAGGTATGTTTAAAGATTTTTTTGGTTCATTAAAGTATGTTTAATTATGTTTTGGCTTCCATCACTGTATGCGAAAAGGACTTGAAAATATCATATTTTTTTACATGTCAAAATTATTTACGGTTTATGAGATACACAGCTTTAAAAAACCACCTTTTTGATTGTTTTCAGGAAATCTGCGCCTTAATAAAAAATAAGGCTTCAGCAATTGCAAAAGGACGGTATCTTATACGGTGATCTGCAGAATGCGTGTTAGCCGCAATGAAATATTGAAGACTTTTTTTGAAGCTGATAGGATTTCATCCGCTTTAGAGGTACTTTATTAAATCAGTCAGGTCCTTTATTAAATCAGTCATTTGATATTAATTTACATAATTTTCATGTTAATTTCAATTTCAGTTTCAATTTTAATTTCCATTTTAATTTCATTTTCCATTTTAATTTTATGATTTATCTGAAATAGAATATTTTTATTTTATATATTTTTTTTTTTTTATTTTAAGACTATGATAGTAGCACTTCACTTTGCACTAGCTTGACTTCGTGGTGTCCTGTAGAACTTGTCCGCGGAAGCGACGGAACAGTCCTGCGGCCAAAAGTCGTTGTCAAGGGGCAGCTAGGAGGGGACTAGGTTCCACATGCTGTGAGGAAAGCAGCTATAATCCTGCCTAAAAGAGAACATTCTCGTTTCCACTATGGGTTTTGGTTTTGGCGATAATAGGAAGATAAGAACGTCAGTTATTGTACGTGAAACATTACATATACAGGGTGTCCGGTAAAGAATGGATAACCTTGGAATAGCATATTACAGACATGATGGCCGTTCTTAAAAAAATACAAAAAAAAAATATCCCCACTAGTAGGTACACACGGCTACACATCAAGCTATACATTTCTAGTTTAGACTGACCTCTCATTGTAAGGAAATCCTATACAATGCGAGATCAGCTTATACTGAAAATTTGATCTGTTGTCGTGCGTACATTATGATTTTTTGGAGTCTCCATAAAATATTTTTTTTTAAATATATTTTTTTTTGTATTTTTTTAAGAACGGCCATCATGTCTGTAATATGCTATTCCAAGGTTATCCATTCTTTACCGGACACCCTGTATACATAATCAGTAACTTTCCCACTGCTGGGACACAGGCCTCCTCTCTTCGAGAGGGAGTGGGCCCATCATTCTCACTTAAATGTCTCGCTGATGGTGGCGTGTGTGTTGGATCATTCAGTTCCCTACAAAATGTTTGAGCTGGATGGTGCTGATCCACGCGTCATGTTCGTGAACGGGCGCCGTCAGTTGAGACTGGTCATCTCTTATCTGCCAGGCCTTATTTTTAATTTTATATTTTAACTTGGTTTTAAGTATTTTTTATTTTTTTACATTGTTCTCACATGTAGAAGCAACAAATATAAAGTACCTATGATGTTGTAATACTTATCTTGATTTAAAAAAGTGTCCGTGGAGTTTCTTGCCCGTTCTTCTCCATAGAGATCTACGTTTTGGAATGGGCAACTAACTTTCTGACTAACTGACCGACTCTTTGACTATTCAAAAGTGCCAGTAATTGGTTTAATTGAAATAAATGCTTTGAGTTTTTTTTTTGCTTACTGCGGGTTGGTGGATTTCTCATGACTTCGAATTTAATTCCAGATGGAAAAACCCAACAACATTTTACCCGACCTGGGAATCGAACACAAGACCTTATGCTCAGCAGGTAGAGCTTGCAACCACTAGAGTAACGAAGCATTTAAATTAGATGGTAGGTAAAAAATCAGCTGTTCCCTACATTTCGACGAATTATGAGAACATAAACGTACTGAACAGCTGATTTTTTTCGCAATTTCAGGTTTGGTCCCATAGTAAAAGTTGTTCATAATGATGAGTAGGTACAATGACCCCTTTAAATATTGCCACTGTTTACACTTTTACATCATGTATATTCACACAAATAAAAATATACTAACAATTTCATTTAAGTTCCAATTTGCCCCTTTCGCGATTCGAATTGCATTTTTATCGAGTGAATAAAGAATTCTTTAATGCGTCTATATTTCAAACAATGTACCTATTTCATTTTAAATCTGTAAACGATTTCGTAGATACGGCATTCGCACGGACGCCAGATGGATATTATGAATGTACCAATCATTTTTATTCGTACGAAAAACGTTCGAAAATGTACCAATGAACTATTGATATCGGTTTGATTTCTTATATTTATAGTGGGAATATGTTGATTGCTGGCTAACATAAATGTTGTGTTATTGTAAGTAAGTACCTAAATAAAATTAGTATGGGAAATATTCTGACCATCTAATTAAACTTATTGACTTTCTATTGGTGCACACTTTATAAACAATGGAGCATCTTTTTTTTAGCCTTTTCTCACAGTTGGTCGCAGTATATAAGCAGGGCAACCCGACCACATTTTTATGTATATAATAATAAAATAAATTTCTCAATTTAATTTTTTGCTGATTATTGACTATAACAATACCTAACTAAATACTTACTTTTATCTATAAACCCAAATGTTTGCATGTCGCACTATTAAGACTAAGTGTTATTTATTTTAAGACCGAAATCTGTACCAACACTTATGTCGAATAAATTGATTTGATTTGGTTTGATTTGCAGCAGCGGCCGGCGAGCGCTACATCCAAGTTGTTCGGCGTTAATTGTCTATTTTGTAGTTTTAAGACCGAAAAATAGGAATTATTAGAGGTTCACAAAAAGAAGGGCAATTATTATATAAGTGTGTTCAATAATCTTTAGTGATACCTACACAAAATGTTGTTTTTACAGCGTAAATCATCCTCAAAACTCATATCGATCTCAACTACCAACAGTTTAATGAACGCTTGAATAGCTGAGTACAGAGGAACTAAGATAACCCATCGTTTTGCATTTAAATGACAATTGCATCGTCAAACAGTTTACTCGATTACTGGCGTGGCTCCATTCACTATTCCAATTTCGAATTCGCATTTATAAATGGACCTGGCCCTATTGGAACACTTCTATCAAAAAGGAAACGCGTTAAATTCCAGTTTCTAAATGAAAACCTCAAAAGCTGCATTGGTGCTGAACTAATGTTGTCCTGGATTCGCTTGCCGGAAAGCGCAAAGTATTATTGGGTTTTTCCATCAATCGTACTAACTTGGCTATGAAAAGGTTAGGTTAGGTCAAAGCTACAAAGACTTACAGCAGTTGCATTCATTTTCAATCCCAGTTCAAGTGGGAGTAGTCTTCGTGTGAAACTTGTTTGAAAATGCCTATAATTATCCACAAACGTCCAGGGATGGAGATGGAGATTATGTACCTAATCGTTAACTCAAATTCAGCCATATAGGTAGGTACCTACAACTCTTAATTAATGTTGTACGAGAACATATCAATTGTATAAATTTTATGCTAACATCGACGCAAAGCGAATTAATAAAATATTATATAATACTAGCGGACGCGACAGACGTTGTCCTGTTTGCACGATCCTAGAACCTGACTGCAGCGCCACCTACAGGGTCCAATTGTATTTTCAAACCATCCAGGAACCTATTGAAATATACACACAAAATTTCGTCTAAATCGGTTCAGCCGTTTAGGAGGAGTTAGGTGATAAACACAGGTACAGAAGACTTATATAAATTAAGATATTTGAGTTTTTTTTTAGTAATCAGTAGTCGCATAGCATCGTTAGGGTAAAAGTAAAAGTACTCATTCGCCGTGAGTCGATTATCATTAAAATGTGCAGTCTGCCGCAACAAAAAGTTCAGTTGAATCCTTCTCCTTTCCCCATTTTTCCGCGCAACTGCATCCCCATAAAACAACACCCAATGATATATGCGATCGAAAAACGCCATATTCATTATATCTTGCTTACGGAAACAATTATAGGTAGCAGCTGGCTCTCCTATAATTCATCGGATTTAAACCGCTTGCGACTTGCATGCGTTTCTTTTTGTGTCTGGCTTTAAAGTGGATATTTGCATGTAGATTATAGAATACTCGTTTAGTGTGTGATTTACATCGTTTATTGTTTGGGTTCTAGGAAGGTGTTTATGGTTACTTGGAGACATTAAAAAAAGATCGAGTCGGACTCGCGCACCGAGGGTTCCGTTCCGATTTCTGAAAAAATGTGCTATTTAGAGACATAGTTTTATTTTTTCTGTAATCTCTACATAAACTTCTATCACATAGAATAATTTCAGATTTTTCTCTATGCAAACTTCGGAGATAAGGGCGGGATAACGATATTTTTTTTACATTTTTCATCAAAAGTCGAAAACTACGCGGTCTAAAAAAAAAATTAAAAATGTTTGAGAATGTGCAAACAGTGTTCTTTCATATGATACCCTAATTGCCCTAGTAGCCCCACTTTGAATTTTTAAGAACCCCTTTCCTTTCCTTTTTGAAGAAGTAAAAATTTAGGTATATATTTATTTTTGCAACTGGGACTGTTGCAAAAAAAAATATATAAATTTTTATTTCTTTCTTATTTTCAAAATTAAGTAAACGTTATCTAAAACTCTCCCAAATTTCAAGTTGATAGCATTAGTAGTTCTTGAAATATCCAGCTGTGACAGACAGACAGACTGAGTCGCACCATAAGGGTTCCTTTTTACCATTTTGGTACGGAACCCTAATAAGCCACTTCGAGGCATTTTATAACCTGTTACAGTCAAACCTGCCTTGGTGAAGTGTTACTGGAGGTGGTTGTTTGTCTGTGCGGAGGTCACAGTCTCATTTAAAGTCCAGACATAGTCTTGGTCAGTTCATGAGAAAACCATTTATATTGTCGCTGATCTAACTAAGTGACGTAAAGGATTTGAAGAAAATTTTACAGGGCAAGCTATTTTTTTTTTTTTGTAAATTGTAGAGTTATCGGTCTCGATTTTGCATTATCATGGGGACCGTAAGGCATAGGTACAGATACGCCGATTAGACGGATCGATTCGACTTGGAAAATGTATCAAATTACTATAGTTAGGTCGGCTATCGGCTTAGTCCAAAATGTCAGATACGTCAGTTAGTTATATTAGCGACGATATTAGCGTCTGAAATGGTCTTTATAAGAAATAACCACACAAATTTGAGTGGACCTGTCCAGTCAGTGTAAGCATTTCTCAACCATTTTATTAACAAAATCATTAAATATACCTAATCTTCGCAACACCATCTTATCCCACGCTTAGTAACAATTACGTACCTAAACGTAAACGCATACCTACTCCTGCATGGTTAAACGGGTACTTATGTACTGATCCAACCCTCAGGAAAGTTCCAAGGGATCGCGCCCAACTTCATTATGAATTTATATTCACTCAATAACTCTTACTTTTGGGACTGAGCAGTACTTTGTCAATCTCCGAAATGTTTCGAAACAAGAGAAAGTTGTGGGTTCCGCAGGATTTGGAGTTACAAGTTTTTTGGAGGATAGTTCGTGTGTTAAGTACCTACAAATCTAAATGATGCTAAATAATGTGTGTCTACGACACAATTGCCCAATAGTCTTCATTCATTTTAACTTTCATATGGGGGGGCTAAAACGGCCACTTGGGCAGAATCATAATAGGATAATCTAGGTATTATGAATCATATTTGAAATCGTAAAACGGTTACAAACTGACAATTCATAATTTATCTGCGTACAATTCATAACACGCAATTCATCGGTTTGACAGTTTTGTATGGAGATTCGTAAAATGGTCCACAAATTATGAATTGCTTTAATGTCAAATACGTCAATCATAATAAATTGCTGGGAATTCAGGAAATGAATCGCTTTTAGAGGAATTGCTTAATGTGGCCGTTTTAGTCCCGCAGATGTTCGTTTTCTGCTTTCATTCCTTCACTCATTCAAAATCAATCATTTTGCAAACTCTCTATGCGTTATTTATTTTAAAAAAGTTATTAAAAATTCTAAAGACCTTTAATAAACGCATCTGTTTACAAGAAATCTTTGTTTAATTTATCATAAACAATGTGTTTGTTACAAGATAAATTTTCATACTTTCGGCTATAGTTGAATGTGGAAATAACCGAATTCATGTACTTTATTTTATAAATAGATCATAACTTTAAAATCAATAGGTAATTCTTTGCAAACATGGGTGTCGGTACATAAACATTTCTCTATGAGTCTTAGTTTTCCATGTTCTCATCACAAGATAAATCTTTGTCGAAGCTGAGTTGCAAAGCTTAAAACATAAATACAATATCCCGATCTCTTTTCAGTCGAGCAAATCCGTAAAACAAAACGTCTTAAATTATAAATGATATTAATACAAAGAGTCTTTGAAAAAAATATCCGTAATTCCATTTACGTCTGAGATACGGTACGCAAAAAAACCGCCCCGAACAATTTAACAATAATAACGTATTTTCTCAAAAATTCTTATTATTTGCTTTTGATGTAAATTTTACAAGTGTTGTACTTTTTTCTGTATTGTCTTAATGGCTTTGAGATGTTTACAAACCGAAAAATTAAAGGAAAAATGTTGTAGCTCTTGTATTTTATTTCTCTTTGATTCTGAGATCTGTATGCCTTTAGGCGGTTTCTTTTCAGAAGACTTTTTTGCTTGAGTATAATTACAGCCTGTATCTATAATTATTATTCGTGAACGGTCGCCGTCAGTTGGGACTGGTCGTCTCTTAGCTGCCACGGCTTATTTTTAATTTAGTTGTTTTTAGTTTTTATCTTTCTCATTACGGACGCTTTTAACGTGCACGTCTTTCTACATTGTTCTCACATCTATATTTTCAATATGAACGATGTAACCAATATTATGTAAAATATTTGATTTAAAAGAGTGTCCGTGGAGTTTCTTGCCCGTTCTTCTCCAGGATCTACGCTTTGGAATGGGCAACTAGCTTCATTTTTCTGACTGACCGACCCAAGACCGACCCTTTGACAATTCAAAAGTGCCTGTAATTAGTTTATTTGAAATAAATGCTTCGAGTTTGAATTACTCAAGCAACTAACCTTTTAAAATAATTATTGTATGTAGGAATTAATTTGGTCTATAAAATGGCTGTTCTGTTATAGGTACTTTGAAAACATAATTTGTTGTATATAGTATTTGTTCCGAGTCTGGGTGTTCTTCTATCTATAATATGTATGTATTTACAAAAAAAAAATGTATACAAGTAAGTAGTTTATCAGCCATCTCGTTAACATAACACAAGCATTAGGTTGCTTAGCTTGGGACTAGATGGCGTTGTGTGAAATGTCCAAGGATATTTATTATTATTATTTATTATTATTTATAATTAAGTTATTATATTTTCAAAACATAACAGAAAAAATCTGTGTAATTTTTTTTTCACATCGGCTGGTCTGGATCTTCCTATAGATGTATAGATACAAAATAAATAAATAAAACCTTCATTGTCAAACCACAGTAACAAAGTGACACAGTGTTACTGAGTGACGTCACAAAGTCAATGTAACGGTTATTTTTGTTTCTTCACAATTTTAGCTGTTGCTTTTATTGTTACTTTTGCCTCTAACTTTTACTGATTACTTTAGTTGTTATTGAAGAAACTGACTGTTAGTAAACAAAACCTTAAACTCAAGTATCCTAATCATAATCTTATGCTAAAGCCTGGAGTCGGACCTCACACTATCCACGTAGTATGTAGTACATATTTAAAAATAAAATATAAAAAACATTGTTTATTGTCACAAATCAGCAAATAGTTACAAATTTGCATTCGAAGTCTCCTTTTAGGCAGATAATGCCTGTGTTAGAAGGCTCCGCTCTTCCATAACAATGGTATAGGTATTTAATTTAAGCGTGACGTGTAGCGTGAGGTGAAGTGGTGTGTGTGAAGTTACAGTATGTGTGTTGTGATATGAATGTGGTGTTTGTGATTTGACGTGATATGATAATATATAGAATGAGGTGTATGAATAATGTGTGATATGTCTGATTACTCAATCTGTTGTAACAGAGCCTCCGTTTTATCATAGGAAAGTGTAGACGCATGAAGTGCGACCCAGTGACGCAGCATCGGACAGTCCCACCAACCACACAACGAGCTCAGGATGCTGTGGGAGCTGGTACGCATTCTGTGAAGGATCGAGGCAGACCGTTTTCGGATGATGGCATGAAAGCCATCAATCCTCGCCTCTGCAAATTTATCCCCGAAGCGCTACAAAAACGCGGGAGCCCCGCCAGCATCCTGAACGCATTGTTATACTACAGACGCAGGGCGTTGTATGACCTTTAATCAATTTCTTTCCAATTCACGTTATTTGCTCAATTCGAGAATAAAACTTGCAAGACAGCAAAGTCCTTTCCATAAGCAAAAGAAAATTTTCAAATTGAAAAACACATTAATAATGTAAAATTGAGTGTAAAGTTCCACTAAGGAGTCTTATAAACTTGTCAACTAACCCTTCGACTGCCGCATCACGCTAAGAACTTGCAATGCCACCAAGTAGTGCTTTCCGAGAGCAAATGCACGAGCTACTATAAAAAATACCCAAATCGCTATAGGTGTGCCTATAATATTTGAAGAGTTCCTTCGATTTCCCCAGGATCCCATCATCAGAACTGGATTTTAACAAAAATGGGACCATTTGGGAAGTATACCCTTTCCAAAAAAAAAAATATTTTTCAAATCGGTTGGCAAGCGACGGAGTTATGCGCGAACAAACAAAAAAAAAAAAAAATACAAACATCCGAATTGAGAACCTCCTCCTTTTTTAGAAGTCGGTTAAAAATTCCCAAAAACTTTTTTCCCCAAATTAATATTTCGTAAGCAAATCAAAATGGTGCCTTTAAATGGCCGCTCGAGGTTACACTGAATAAATGAACATCTGTTAAATAAGTTTTTTCTCAAACTAATGAAAATTTGATATTTCGCTGTCGCAGTCTGGACCGGTGACAGAGTTGTTATCGGTGACACACGGTTGGTTATGTTTGATAAACAAATAATAATAATATCCTTGGACATTTCACACAACGCCATCTAGTCCCAAGCTAAGCAACCTAATGCTTGTGTTATGGTAACGAGATGGCTGATAAACTACTTATATACATTTTTTTTGTATGTACATACATATATAGATAGAAAAACACCCAGACCCGGAACAAATACTTGTAGGTCGTGGAAATATTTGTTCCGTGCGGGAATCGAACCCGCGACATGCTGCGCAGCAGTCAATCGCTCAACCACTGCGCCAACCGTGTCGTCAAATGAAATTGCCATCAATCAAAATGGGCTTTTCGTTACAAAACTCGTATATGCTTATAATACTAAAATATTAGTAAATTTAAAATATGTAATTCACATTTTATTATGTTTGCCAAAATAATATTTCCATTAACAAACAAGTAAAATAAAATTACAATAATAATCCACTTAACTATGAATCGAAAATTAAAATCCAAATGGATCATCCCATACTTTAAGCTCATAAATTGATTTAAATATTTTGATTTATTGAAACATTATGTTTTAATTCGACATTTATTTGTGTAATGGTCGAGTGGTATTTACTTAAATTATGCAAGCATTTGACCGCAATAAAACAATTAAAAACATTATTAAACAATTAAACAATAGACATTCATGAAATCACGCTCCATATTGTTTTTGAATGACAACATGCAATACCTACACTAAAATTGCTGTTCCTTAATTGTCACGTTACAATCTACATCTAGTAATTAAGTAAAATCCTGCGGCTCTTTCACCAAGTTTGACAAAAAAAAAAAACCGGCCAAGTGCGAGTCGGACTCGCGCACGAAGGGTTCCGTGGTTGGGATGAAATTATCCCCAGAACAAACTTAACATTATAGTTGAAAAACATGTGCTCCCATACATTCCAATAGTAAATGTAAGTTTGTACTCATAATATTGAGAGATTTACCATGTTATTTTAAGACCACAAACTTCTTGTAGGTTTTCCGGTAATCTACAGGTATTGAACTATTCTCTGTATTTTTTTCAACATTTTAAGCTCAGTAGTTTCGGAGATAAGGGGGGGAAATGGTCAATATTCGTCTATTTTCTTAAATAACTTTAAAACGATTTATTTAAAAATTATTTAAAAAATATATTTGAGACTCTCATAGAAAGCCGTTTCATTTGATATATCACACGGTATAGTTTGCAAAACTTTTTTTTTTAATTTTCTTATTTGCTCCCTAAAAGTGACCCCATATTCAAAATTCATTTATTTACTTTAGCCGTACGTGTTTAGGTCACAGAAATCCATATGTGTACCAAATTTCAACTCAATCGGTCCATTAAATTCGGAGCAAATTGACTGTGACAGATGGACAGACAGACAGACAGATACACGAGTGATCCTATAAGGGTTCCTTTTTTCCTTTTGAGGTACGGAACCCTAAAAACAATAACCGTAGTAGTTAGAAAATAAAACTACGACTTCCCCAAACAGAACGGAACCACTCTAAAATCCGATCATCACTCCAAATTATAGAAACAAATAGGCAACTGAACCCTTCATTTAGTTGTCCATATTTCGCACCTGTCTATCACAGTGGTTAGCCGAGCGCCCTGTTTCTAACGCTAAATTATTCATAGCCTTGAAGGCTTCGCTAAGTACCAACCGTCCCGCCAGAAAGCCCCGGGTTGGATCTCACCTTGTTACAGAACGTTGTTTTCTTATTACTATCATTAAAATAGTGTGAAAATTGGCCCTTTGATAGTAGATATTGGATATTTTGAGAGTCATTTTTCTTGTTATAACGTCGCCTAAAAGATTTTTTGCGTACTACCTACCTATCTTTTTTTTTGTGGATGGGAAATCATCAAATGATGAGCGGAAGGGCGTATCAGACTTTTACTGACTAAAACCCACCCGTGTTCCTTCAGTTGCCTATGCCAGGGCCGCGGTATCTTCTTCATACAACCCTCGACCCCGGCGGCTACATATCCTAATTTTTTACATTAGTTTGTTACACTTTCACGCTAAAACAGCTGAATGGATTTGGATAAAATTTGGCACATGTGTAGACCATAATCAGGATTAGGACATCAGATACTTTTTATCCCGGTAGTAAGTTCTGGCTGTTCTCGCCATCACTTGATATACAGTCTTAGTCGTTCAAATAAATACAAAAACTTATCACATTGAGTTTTCAGCCAAACAGGAAAATATGAAAACATAGGCATGGAAATTTTTTCATTATCATTTCATCTCAACCGGTAGGATTTAGCCGTTAACGTAAATATCGCGACGGGATTTTATCGCGCACTAGATTTTCAACTCTCGTTGTTGAGCCGAGCATTGAGAATCCAACCTAACAACAACATAGTGCATTCTAGCGCGACGAAAAACACACTATTGGATTTTCAACTCTCGGCGCTAAGCAGAGCGCTGAAAGTCCAGTGCGCGAAATAAAATCAATGCGATATTTTTACGTCCGTGCGAATGTGGACTTAGAATCTTATCAAATCCAAGAGATTTTATACGATGTGAGTAGGTACGTTCAAGGTAAAATTAGGTATACATAATACAGTGCGCATGACGGGAACAGAACAATTAATTTGTCTTCTGGGCATCTTGGATCAATCAAATAATTTCATTTTCAAAAGTTTCAAAGATATTTGTCCGCTGGATATTAAAACTGACGTCAATTGGCGTCAGTTTTCAGTCTAACTGGATGCAGCTGAATACCAGTATTTTACATGGGTCGACTGCCTATTTGACCTCCACAACCCAGTAATACGATACCCCTTGGTAAGACTGGTTGTCAGACTGTCGGGCTTCTGACGACCCGTAACGACTATCAGCCATACTGTAACCAACGGATTAACGTGCTTTCTGAGGCACGGTGACTATCTTTGTATACCAAGACCTCTTCATGGTATATAAAGATAGTCACCCATCCATGGATTAACCACGGCAAGCCTGGCTTACCCACAAACCCCTGACGTTGGCCTTCTATCGTTTCTAAACAGTAAAGCCAAGAACTAACGTTCGGATATAAAACCGCATGTGGTTAAACTCAACAACTGAGGCCAAGGCATTTTGAGGTTGGCTGTTGGTGATGCTCGCAAACATTCCAACAGCAAACATTGCATTGGTGATAAGCTGGCAAACATTGCAATAAACACGTTCTTGCTGTATGTTGTTCTAAGTACTGTTGGGACAGTTCTTGGTTTTGTTTGGAAGTGAATATCCATGTTGGGTTGTATTAGTTTCATCGTAAGCGTGAGAATAATGCCATAAATCCACGGTGGGTGAGGGGTTTAGTGACCGCTGTAACTTGTATGGTTATAATATGATGTGTTGCCCAACTGTATGATATGTTAATGTAATCTCTGAGTTAGTTTAAAATGGGATTAAATATAATGACTACCAAAAAAATAAATGCTCACGAAATCTGCGTCGACCTGATGACAAAAACCCTAACCCTAGATGGTTGACATCAGGGGCACCCCGAGGTTTGGTTGGTTAGGTTCCTTTAAAAACCCTGTAGCCTGCTGCCTGTCAGTTTTCTAAAGTTATAATTTCACAATAAAATGGTTTTAATTTTGGTGAGCATTTATCCATTCTGGGATTCTGGCAGATATTTCGAATTATTTAGTTCTAAAATAGGTACTTTTCTGGTGGCGTCACAAGCCGTTTAAAATTATGTATACCTTGATGGTGCCAAAAACATTGTTGTTAAGATCAGGAGTGGTGATAATGACCATTTGTAGGGACCGTACCTCAAAAGGAAAAAACGGAACCTTTATAGGATCACTTCGTTGTCTGTCTGTCAGTCTGTCAAGACCCTTTTTCTCAGGAACGCGTGAAGGTATCAAGTTGATATGAATATCATATAGGTAGGTCTACGGTTCCTTGGATTGCTAAACAAATCAAGCATCTAAGTCAAAGCGATAAAAAAAATACAGCCATCTATGCGACCTAATTTGATACTCGCAAGTAAATCAAAACCACGTTCCCGTTGCCCCAAAATCATGAAATTTGGCAAGAAGCAAGGTCTTACAGCACAATAGATAAATAGAGGAAAAGTCCGAAAATTGTTAATTCGTAATTTTCTCATATAATTTTTTTTTTGGGTATTACAATTTTAACTTTGTTGTTGGGATACATTCTTTTCAATTACGGAACCCTTCATTGTGCGTGGTCCGACGCGCACTTAGGCGATTATTTGGAAGATGAGAAACTGAACAAGTATGTGGGTATAATACTCTACTTAAAATTATTTATATTAATATTAATTATTACAAATTATTGTAATAATTGACCGCGTTTATGTAGGATACATTTAAAGCATGGTCTATCCTTACAACAATCTATTTTAATTTACTTTAAGTTGGCAGCAAACAGATGCACGGACAAACCTAAGAATACAATTATGAAGCTAGAACAGAATCCAGACACAATTTCTTCAGATTAATATACAACTAAGTACCTATATTATAAAAACAGCCAGAAAACATTTCAATTAAATCAATGAAAATAAGTAGGAGCTCGTGGCTAAGTAATAATAGCCGCACGGGTCAATCCATCAGGTTAAGCTACGCTTGCTGGGGTTAGTCCTTGTATGGGTGACCATCTTTACATACCGAGACTCCTCCGTGCCTCAGAAAGCACGTTGGTCGTTGGTCCCGGCTGTCATTCGTGGATGTTTGACAGTCTTTACGGGTCTTCAGAAGCCCGAAAGTCTGACAACCAGTCTTACCAAGGGGTATCGTATTACTCAGTAACTGGGTTGTGGAGGTCAGATAGGCAGTCACTTCTAGTAAACTGGTATTCAGCTGCATCCGGTTAGACTGGATGCCGACCCCAAAAATAGTTGGGAAAACGCTAGGCAGATGATGATTCAAATCTCAAACATAATCTTGAACTTCTCGAGGTCGTCAGAAGCCCGAAAGTCTGACAACCAGTCTTACCAAGGGGTAACCAGTATTACCCAGATACTGGGTTGTGGAGGTCAGATAGGCAGTCGCTCCATGTAACGCAACATAGTTGGGAAAAGGCTAGGCAGATGATGATATTTCAAGTAGGTACAGATTGTATTCATGCATAGAAACGAGTTATAAAGGCTCACAAAGACGAGTTACTATCCCAAAACAAAACTAATAAAAATACTCTAACTAGTGATGAAACTCGTATCACAATCCACTCAATAGTTTACAAACTGTTCGAGCTTGAAACAGATACACGTGATTGGGAACTTCGCTTCATAATATGTAGTGATTACAGCGAAGAGGAAATTGCTTCTCAAACACGTCAGGTGAGTGTGTTAGCAACTACACATACTTTAGTTCGTTCTTCTCATGTATCGCTAAGAAGATCTAGATAACTAGAGAATATAGAACAGTAATCTAAGCTATGTAATGTGCTTTTAGTGTTCCGTACCAAAATGGTAAAAAGGAACCCTTATGGTGCGACTCAGTCTGTCGGTCTGTCTGTCACAGCTGGATATCTCAAGAGCTAAGTACTAAATAATTATATCAACTTGAAATTTCGAACAGTTTTAAATGACGTTTGCCCAACTATTTTTGGGCTATTAGGACATGTGGGGTATCATATGAAACTGTCGATGATTGTTTTTAATATTTCAAGTATTACCCTAGCTTTTGTATTCGCTCATAACTAGATTTTTTAGGCTTAGTGTGTTTCTGATGATGTAAACTTGCTTTAACTGTCGTTTTTTTTACAATTTTGAGCAGATTTATGGCCGACTAGCTAATGAGTTGCAATGCCTATTTTTTTTTTTTTTTTTTTCGAAACCTTTGCCATGCCAAAGTGTCATCACTCGGTCGAGCCATTTTCGAGTTTTTGCGGGATGGCAAATGACTCTTATAATATAAGTGTATCTATTCATACACAAAATCTTTTAAGGGGTCATCATTATGAACAACTTTTACTATGGGACCAAACCTGAAATCGGGAAAAAAAGATCAACAGCTCCCTACATTTTGACGAGTTTGCTATAGATAAATGTACTGAACAGCTGATTTCTTTTTCGCGATTTCAGGTTTGGTCTATAGTAAATGTTGTTCATAATGATGAGTAACCTCTTAAGAGATTTCATGTATGAATAGATACACCTTATATATTTATATAGATAGATAATCCAACAAATGCCTGTATAAATCAAATCTCTGTTATCACTAACAAACTGCATGGTCATATATTATCAGACACTGTTTTTCCAATTTTCAGTCTCCATGGAAATAACAAAACACATTAGAACTCTGACCTTTAAAACATGACCTTTATGTAGACCAAACAATACGAAATGATAATCAGAATACCCAATACACACCCACTGCATAGAATAGTAGCTACAGAAGTACAACTCTATACATATACTATTTAATCACTGGTTCCGTAAAAATCCTTAAAGTGAAAAAGACTAAATTATTCGTGTAATATCGTTTGTGGACTTATTTTAATAAGTTTTTATAAGTTTTTTATTTTTTTAATAAGTTTATTATTTTAATAAGTTTATTATTTTAATAAGTTTATTTATTATTTTAATAAGTTTTTTACACGAATAATTTAGTCCGTTTCACTTTAAGGGCGAATTTCACCAATGAAACTGAACACGATCAGATCATCTAAACCACGTTCAAGAATATTCCATAGCAATAAAGGCACTGACACACACTTCTCGTCATTTAAAATTGTCTAATGGGCCTCTGCTAGTTGGCTTTGTTACCCCCCGTACGTCTTCCAAAGATCCGGGATCGAGATTATTATGTCAAAGACAAACACACTGACAGCAATTGAACGCTGTTTATATGTCCTGATCGCCTTCAGCTGAATAGATTAATAACTATAATATTTTCTTTGTTAATGTAATATCTAATTATAACAGTATACGTTTACAGTGTATAGTTTGGTGATAATCATAACATTAAAAGTTACTGTTAGCATTGGCATTACCTACTTTAAAGAAAAATCTATTGGTATTACACGACTCGAACCAGTGTGTGCTTTTTTCTGTGTTCATGTTCATTTATTATGTTCAGGTATTCTGTGGAGGACAGTGGTAGCTCAGTGGTGACTTACGAGTTGCAGGTCGTGGGTTCGAACCCATTTATGCACTTTACTTTGTGTAATTAATTTAGCACTGCTCTCAAAACGGTTAAGAAAATCATCGTGAAGAAACCGGCAAGTCCTAGAACCATAAATCGCAAGACATATGACATCTACCAAACCACACTGGGCCCGCGTGGATTACGGCCCTCTCCCTCTCATCGAGAGGAGGCCTGTGTCCTAGCAGTTGGAACATTATAGGCTGATTATTATTTTATTCTGTTGTAACAGTTTCTTTACCTTGCAAATTCGTTTATGTGTGATTGTAGCTGGCTAATGCAAAATAACTAGCTATATGTTATAACAATTTAATCAAAAATGAAACAGACAAATGTCAAATTGAAGTCGCAATCTCATCTAAGCGACAATCAATCTCAAAATCTTGTCAATAATGTATGAAAATTAGAAGTTTTATTGACAGATTGAGACTGATATTAGAATGTGAACGTTATTAAAAATACGGGAATTGTCCCTCAAGTCGTAACGAGGGTTTTCTGAAATCACGTCCAATAGGTGGCAGCACTGATTCAATAGGCGCATGCAAACAGACGATGCGTCTGTTTGCATGCGCCTACTTTCGTTGACTATTTATTTACAACGTGTTGATGAGAGTTTTCTTGAAAATTTACGCTACAAGTTGGCGCCACTTTGATATTTTTGACAGGTGCCCGGACCTGACATCTCAGTGCTGCCACCTATTGAACGTGATTTCAGAAAACCCTCGTTACGACTTGAGGGACAATTCCCGTATTTTTAATACGGACGGCATACGGAGATTTCAAACAATAGCCAGTCGCGAGTGCAATTGCACTCGCTGTAAGTACGTGAAGCGTGTCTATGTGTCCGTGCATTCTAGCTCGTTGTATGGAGCTGACCTTCTGCACTATTTTGTGCTCAGTGGAATAAAGATTTGTTTGAATAAATAATGAGAATCTAATTCAATTTTCTGGTCCATACTCTCGTTTTTGGATTTAGGACGCGTGATATAATGTTTAGGTACTAGAGTTTCTTGATAATGCCTTTGTTAAGTTAATTGATGTTTGTTCAGTTTAATGGAGAGGATAATTTCCAATGTGTTAATAATAAATGCTTGTATAAGGGGTGTGTATTTATTGTCCTTAGTAAAATTAGAAAAAAATCGAAGGATTTAAAATTTACAAATAATAAGAGCTGCTTGTTTTATATGTGACGGCGCTACGTCATCGTACTGTTGTAAACGGCACGTGCAGCGGACCGATCGGACGATGTCGCCATCCCCACCTCCCCACTACTCGACTAGTTTGTGCGCGGGTATAAAACGAGCGCGGTCGGAGCGCTCGGGTGATTCTAGTCTTGACTTCGGTCCGGTGCACATGTTGTCATAACGCCTAGAGTTGCTATTTACTGTGTTAAAATCTTTTAATTAACAGTTATTATAATTAATTAATTAAGTGAAGTGAATCAAATAAAAGTGATTAATAAGTAAAACTACCTACTTTCTATTTAAAATGTCCGATCCTGACAACACGCCTACATCAGAAGTGGGATCCACGTCCACATGAAACAGAACCACATAGAACTTCGGCGAGTGTGGAAAACAATTTCTTCACAATGTTCTCCAATGGAATGGAAGCAATTCTTCAAAAAATTGCTGAAAGCATGGGTTCCCGTCCATCTCCGGGAAATACGCAAATACAGTTGATGCCTTTTGATCCTGATGCACCAGAATCTGATATAGTAAACTGGTGTTCGCTCAGCGATATTATAATTAAAAAAAAGGAAGTAGATGGAGTCGATTTAATTTTGGCTCTTTCTCATGCTCTGAAGGGCCGTGCTGGCCTCTGTCTCAGCAAGATACAACCAGACAATATCACCTGGAGCTCTATTAGGGAAATTCTGATTTCCAGATTTAGCAAGCCTATGATGATGCAAGATTATTTTGATCAAGTTATTAAGTTTCAGATTAATAACACAGAGAGCCCTGCAGAAGCGGGTTTGCGTCTATGGCAATTAATAGAAAAAATTCCTGAAGCAAAAATGACAGACAAAGTCGTGACAGGTTTTGTCATATCTGTTTTGTCTCAATGCGATGACAAGATTCGTCGAGAACTTAACTCTGTCGTAATTAACGATAAACATCAACTTTTTCGTACCTTGCGAAGCTTCACATTGAAGAGAAGAATTGACGAGCCAGCTACATCTGACAATGATGCAAAAAGGTTTCGTCCTTCAACAGATTTCCATGGAAATTGCCATTTCTGCAAGAAACGAGGACACCGAGGTCAAGACTGTAGAGATAAACAGCGGTACCTGCTTAAAAAATCTAATGTTTCAGACAACAGTATGGATTCAACCAAGTCTAATGTCATCTGCTACATATGCCGCGAGCGTGGACATGCTGCTACTACATGTCCTAAGCGGTGGCCGAAAAAAGAAGATGCAGCATCAAGCAGCAAGAGCAGCAGCGGTGGCAACAGCAGCAAGCTGGTGAACCTATGCTCCAAAGTGACGCGAGGTATGTTACAGATAAATAATTTACAACTACCTTTTATTTTCGACTCTGGTTCCGAATGTAGTCTTATAAGACAAAGTAATTGTGAAATTCTCAATGGTGAAAAGTTTCATGAACAAGTGGTTCTAAAGGGTGTAGGGCCTAATAGCGTAAATTGTTCGTTACAAGTAAAATGTCCAACCATGGTACAAGGTTGTTTGTTTGATGTTATTTACCACGTTTTACCCGATGACTGTCTGAGCGAAAAAATTTTACTGGGTCGTGATATTTTGCAGCAAGGAATTTCCGTTAAAATTAGTAGTGACAGTTTAACTTTTTCTAAAACAAAGGCTTTCAATGCCTGTTTAAGAGTCGAGGAGACCTTTGATATGGCTTCAATTGATACAGACCTTGAAGGGAAAAATAAGGAACAACTAATTGAGATCCTTAAAAAATACTCTTCAAATTTCATACAAAAGCTTCCCACTTCTCGTGTATCTACCGGTGAACTTAAAATTAACTTGATTGATACTAATAAAACCGTACACAGACGCCCATATAGGTTATCCCCCACAGAATCCGATATCGTGAGTAAAATCGTTCAGGAATTATTAGATGCTAATATAATTCGGGAAAGCTCTTCACCTTTTGCAAGTCCAATTTTATTAGTTAAAAAAAAAGATGGTTCTGATCGTATGTGCGTGGATTACAGAGAGCTGAATAGTAACACTAAACCGGATAGCTACCCTCTTCCACTGATAAACGATCAAATAGATAAATTATATGGAGCTCACTTCTTTTCTAGTATAGATATGGCCTCTGGGTTTCACCAAATTAAAGTAAATGAGGAATCAGTTGAAAAAACTGCATTCGTTACACCAACAGGTCAGTTTGAATGGTTAACTATGCCATTCGGTCTTAGAAATGCTCCTCAAGTATTTCAAAGAGCTATAAATACAGCACTAAAGCCTCTTAATGACAGCCAAATTTTAGTCTATATGGATGACGTACTCTCTGCATCAGAATCTATAGAAGAGGGGTTGGTACGTCTAAACAAATTGTTGGATACTTTGTCAAAGGCTGGATTTTCATTTAACTTTAAAAAATGTTCTTTTATGAAGAAACAGATCGAATATTTGGGTTTTGTAATATCAGCTGGCGAAGTCAGACCAAACCCTTGTAAAGTTGAAGCTCTGAAAAATGTCCCCACACCAAAAACTGTTAAACAAGTTCGACAATTCATCGGTCTAGCTACCTATTTCCGGCAATTTATCCCCAATTTTTCAAAAATTATGAAACCCTTATATCCCTTGACAGCTGGGAAGGGTAATATTTGTTGGACCCCAGAACACGATAAAATTCACGCAGATATTGTCAATCGTCTCGTCACAGAACCCGTTCTAAAAATTTTTGATCCTAATTTAACCATAGAACTCCATACTGACGCGAGTAGTGATGGGTATGGAGCAGTCCTAATTCAGAGGAGGAACAACCTTCCCCATGTCGTTGCCTATTTCAGCCACAAAACAACTGATGCGGAGAGTCGCTATCACTCCTATGAATTAGAGACGCTAGCGGTAGTAAAATCTGTAGAGCATTTTAGACATTATCTCTTCGGGCGTAAATTTAAAGTTTTCACCGATTGTAATGCATTAAAAGCATCTCATTCTAAAAAAGATTTAACTCCAAGAGTTCATAGATGGTGGGCTATTTTGCAGTCCTATGATTTTGACATAGTGTATAAAGAGGGTAAAACAATGGCTCATGCAGATTTTCTTTCTCGAAATCCGTTGACTATTAAAGATAGTGAGGTATGTGCTTTAAAACAAAGACATACAAGAATAGTCAATTTATCTGAATTGGAAAGAGGATGGTTGCAAGTTGAACAATCACGAGACTCTGAAATAGCAGAAATTATTTTGAAAATACGATCAAATGAATTACCTACTGATGTGGAACGCACTTACGATATTAGACAAGGCATTCTGTATCGAAAGATTGAGCGAAGCAAAATCACAAAATGGCTTCCTATTTTACCCAAATCATTAATTTGGTCTTTAATAAACCTCGTGCACAATGAAATAAAACACCTTGGATTTGAGAAAACGCTTGATAAATTATATGACCTCTATTGGTTTCAAAATATGTCAAAATTTGTGAAAAAATTCGTTGATTCTTGTGTCACATGTAAGGCTTCTAAAGGTTCATCGGGTGCTCAGCAAGTTCGTTTGCATCCTATCCCAAAATTGGCTATTCCACGGCACACCATCCACCTAGATTTAACGGGCAAACTTAGTGGAAAAAGCGAACGTAAAGAATACTGTTCCGTCATTATAGACGCATTCACAAAATTTGTTCTCCTGGAACATACTATAAATTTAAATTCAATAAATGCCATTAAAGCGGTTAAAAACGCAGTAGCTTTATTTGGCGCTCCAAAGCGAATAATAGCTGACCGAGGTCGTTCCTATGATAACAGCGATTTTAAACAATTTTGTACCGATAATCATATTGAACTTCATCTTATTGCGACTGGTACTAGTAGGGCAAATGGTCAAGTAGAACGAGTCATGCGAACTTTAAAAAGTTTACTTACCATTGTTGAAAGTGACCCAGTTACTGTATGGCAAGACCAATTGGGAGATATTCAACTTGCCCTTAACAGTACACGCTGTAGAGTAACAGGGTTCTCACCATTGGAACTGATGTTTGGAATTCAGGGAAATTCATTACAATTATCAAGAATTTCTGTGAGCTCTCACGACACTAATAGACTTGATCTTGAATCAGCTAGGTCCAACGCATCTGACAATGTTCAAAGACTGTCTCAATCTGATGTCGAACGGTTCAATAAGGGAAAAGCCAGGGTACGTCCTTTTTCCATAGGTGATTTTGTTTTCATAAAAAACGAAGAAAGACACCAAACCAAATTAGATCGCAAGTATAAGGGCCCATTTAAAATCATTTCTGTTTTAGAAAATGACCGTTATGAATTGAAACATATTAATGGATCTAATAGAATTTACAAGTATTCTCACGAAAATTTACGGGAAGTGCCTCATGGACAATCTGGTTTAATAGAAATCACAGAAAATATCAGTGATGATGACGTGACGGCGAATAATAATGATGAGCTTGTTCATGAAACTACCCACGAAAATGATGATTTAAATGATACTATTTTAGGGAGCAGTGACACCGTGTCTGTTAATAGTGAAACAATGACTGCCGACTCTTGTACTTTAACAGCCAGTAGCAATAATCAATTTAGTAGATCACGTACATCATCGGTAGAGTCTTTGGAGCCTGAATCAATTGACGTTGTGACTAGTGCCTTAATACATAGAGAAAATTAATGAAGTAGAACAAGGACAAATTACGAGATAACTGATTATATAAGCTACAGGGACCATTTTAGTCCGGACTAGCAAATTCAGGACCAGTATAAACTGAAGTGATCTTGAAGGGTCGTCTATGACCGGACCAAGCAGTAATAATCCTGAAGGGTTAGTTATAACCGGACCAGGGGATTATAACTCTGAAGGGTCATTAGACCGGACCAGGGGATTATAATTCTGGAGGGTCTTTAGACCGGACCAAGGGATTATAAATCTGGAGGGTCATTAGACCGGACCAGACCATAAGATATGATTTTAATATCAGGATGAACGAACACTAAGTTGTGGTTCTCTTTTCCAGATACCTAGGAACTTCTAGTGCGCGTGCGAGGACGTACGCACGACAGCATGGCCGTGACGGCGCTACGTCATCGTACTGTTGTAAACGGCACGTGCAGCGGACCGATCGGACGATGTCGCCATCCCCACCTCCCCACTACTCGACTTGTTTGTGCGCGGGTATAAAACGAGCGCGGTCGGAGCGCTCGGGTGATTCTAGTCTTGACTTCGGTCCGGTGCACATGTTGTCATAACGCCTAGAGTTGCTATTTACTGTGTTAAAATCTTTTAATTAACAGTTATTATAATTAATTAATTAAGTGAAGTGAATCAAATAAAAGTGATTAATAAGTAAAACTACCTACTTTCTATTTAAAATGTCCGATCCTGACAACACGCCTACATATGTTTATTTTTGTATTCATTGTGATTAGGGTGTTGTCATAAGAGTAAGTTTCAGACATGAATCCTGCATGAAAAGCGTTAGATCAACCAAGTCAGAAATTGAGCCAAAAATACTGCTAAGATTTGCAGACTTGTTGCCAATTAAACCGAATAGCTCTCTTGTTATTCCTTAGTACTAATTAACAGATAGGTTTACCGAAGTCTAACGAGCGGTCTCACCTTTGGATAGCGGTATTTCTAAGCAAATAAGCTCTGGAGATAGCAGTCACTTCTTGTGAAGTACTAACAATATTTAGGTGCATCTTGATAAATTTAAAGTCGACCCTAGAGACAAAATATGTTGACTTCAGGGCGACATGATAATTAGTTAGTATTTTGTTTGTTTGGTTGGTTTTCTTTTATTTATCTGTTTATATTTTTGTGGACTTATGACTTGTGTCTTGCTGCGTTCTCCTTTTTTTTTATAAATGGGACAGTTTTTGTAGATGTTTGTAACGCGACCAAGCATAAACGGCTGAATGAGTTTGAGTTAAATTCGGTACACCGCGCACCGGGTGGACCAAAAAGGTGTACACAAGCAACAGCTAGTAATAATAAAAAAATCAATCTGCCTAGCCTTTTCCCAACTATGTTGGGGTCGGCTTCCAGTCTAACCGGATGCAGCTGCATACCAGTATTTTACATGGAGCGACTGCCTATCTGACCTCCACAACCCAGTAACTGGGAAATACGATACCCCTTGGTAATACTGGTTGTCAGACTTTCGGACTTCTGACGACCCGTAACGACTGTCAAAGATCCACGAATGACAGCCGGGACCAACGGCTTTCCGAGGCATGGATGAGTCCCGGTAAGTAATAATAAATACCAATAAAACAATTTTTTTAAACTTTTAAACATTGCGATAAATAATTTAACCGTACAGAGACGTGTTGTTTCTCTACTCAGAATGGGTACTTCGCTCATAAAGGGTGCCCGATACCGAGTACGAGCGTACTTAAGCCTATTTAACATAAATAAATAATACTGGAAGCAGTTACGCCTGATTTATGTGTCCCGCAGTAATTTTTGTAGAACCTTAATTGAATAAAGAAGTTGGTTCTGAGGCGGTTGAGCCTTACCAAGCCTATCTGTGCTGTGTTTTCTACTGGTTTTTTTTTGCTGTAATATACGTACAGAAAACTTTGAGTGAAATGTCGTAAGTGCTTTTGGAAGAGAAAATAATCGTACAACTTTCATTTGGATTCTAAAAGAGCGTTATATAATTATGCTTAGTTTTTAAAAACACTATTATAATTATAAGAAGAATGTAAATGTTACTAACACTAGTTTATATGTTTACATTGTTACTATCAAATATGGAAGTGATTCTGAATTAAATGCTTATTTATTTATTTATTTTATTATATACTAGCTTTTGCGCGCGGCTTCGCCCGCGTGGATGTCGGAAAATATCCCAAGGGAACCTGCTACCACGAATTCCTTCCTTATTCCTTGTCTACATTATAAAGATAACCGCTGTGCAAAATATCAGCTTTCTAGGTCCAAGGGTTTGGGCTGGGCGTTGATGAGTCAGTCAGGACTTCTCTTTTTATTTATATAGATTGCTTGTTGCTTGTTGTAACTCAATCAATCTGCCTAGCCTTTTCCCAACTATGTTGGGGTCGGCTTCCAGTCTAACCGGATGCAGCTGAATACCAGTATTTTACATGGAGTGACTGCCTATCTGACCTCCACAACCAAGTAACTGGGTAATACCCCTTGGTAAGACTGGTTGTCAGACTTTCGGACGACTGGACCAACAGTTTAACGTGCTTTCCGAGCCACGGAGGACTCTCGATATGTAAAGATGGTGGGACCCAGACATGGACCAACTCCGGCAAGCGTAGCTTAACCTAATGGATCGACCCGTGCGGCTATTATTACGTAGCTACGAGCTCTATTGCTTTTTAGGGTTCCGCACCTCAAAAGGAAAAAAGGAACCCTTATAGGATCACTCGTGTGTCTGTCTGTCTGTCCGTCTGTCACAGCCAATTTGCTCCGAATCTAATGGACCGATTAAGTTGAAATTTGGTACACATATGGATTTCTGTGACCCAAACACGTACGGTTAAAGTAAATAAATGAATTTTGAATATGGGTATCACTTTTAGGGGGCAAATAAGAAAATTAAAAAAAAAAGTTTTGCAAACTGTACCGTGTGACCTATCAAATAAAAAGGCTTACTATGAAGGTCTTAAATATATTTTTTTATAATTTTAAAATAAATAGTTTTAGAGTCATTTAAGAAAATAGACGAAAATTGACCATTCCCCCTTTATCTCCGAAATTACTGAGCCTAAAATTTTGAAAAAAATACAGAAAATAGGTCTATACCTGTAGATTACAGGAAAACCTATACGAAGTTTGTGGTCTTAAAATGGCATGGTAAATCTCTCAATATTGTGAGTACAAACTTACATTTACTGTTAGAATGTATGGAAGAGCATGTTTTTCAACTATAATGTTAAGTTTGTTCTTGTAATAATTTCATACCAACTACGGAACCCTTCATTGTGCGTAGTCCGACACGCACTTGGCCGGTTTTTGTAACTGTTGTCATTTAAATTATAATTTCCAAAATGGTAGAAAAATTACTCGCTTTATTAACAGTTAAAGTCAATTTTGCAAAAGTGCCATTTATGTAATTTTACAGAAAATTACATAAATATGACTGCTGTAAGTGAAGTTACATAGAATAGTCAGACAGCGGCAGTTTCCCGCTAACAATTGGAGCACCCTATCAATTCCCCGGAGCCTCATAAAGGCAGTGTCCACTCAGAAACTCATAACATGACGATTAGTATGCAACTATGCACGCCGCGTCTGTGACTTGAATTGATTACAGTACATTGTACAGTCAAATTTCAATAATTGCCAAGGAAGCTTTGAATAGGACAACGGAAATTCTTATTAAAGCTCCTTAAGGTTGATGCGCCAGGGTAACCCGCGAAATTCAAAATTTCTTAGGTTTTTTGCAATTTGTAGGTCAGTGTGAGCTTGTATGTTGATTAAAATATCGATTCGCGGCCGTAGCTAATATGGCTTTACAGAATTATAATCATTAGAATCAGCAATACAACTCCATAAGTTAGCATTATGTGCGTATGGACTAAGGGCCCGTTTTTTGAACCGTTGCGAAACGAAATAAGACTTATAGGGGATTTAGTTAAAAATAGTAAAAACTTAAAGCAAAGGTCCATAAATTTCTTAAACGTGAATTAAAACTTTTACGATTAAATAACTTGGGCCCTCAGTCCAGACGCTTGCATAAAGTGGCATAGTCTGAATCTCAGTAAGTACTATATCTGGGTTAATAATTTTTATTTAGGAATTTAGTTAAGAATTTCTTAAATATTTTAAGAAATTCCCAAGTCTGTAGACTATGACATTACAGATTTATGGCGATATATCTAGGGCCCTCAATTCATTATTGTTTGAACTGAGGAATCTGCAAAACATGAATTTATCTGAAGAAATACATAAATACGACTTTAACATATTTTACTTAGACATATCGGTGAATTAGTTAAAAAGAAATAATGACACAAAAGTTAATTGTTATGAAGTAAATGAAAATTGAATTTTACTAAAATGTCTGAACTGAGAGCCCAATCTTTTCGGATTTATTGACTAGGCTCGACCTCATAGATGAACACAAATTAGAATAATATTTTTAACTATTTCTTAACTAAATTGTAACATATCGTCCGTCCTTCTAAATATTATACTAAGAAAATTGATTTTTAACTTTTTATATGAGAAAAATTAGTAGGGTGACCATAATGTTCATAGTAAGTACCTGTACATTTTGTAAAGCGGGGTAGGAAAGTCATAATATTTGCAGCTAAAAGTGTTATAAACGTGCCGCTGCTTTGACGACATTAATTTGACGTATACGGTTTCGCGTCTTCGTTTTGTAAAGATATTTTAATTTAATTAAACTTTATTATTTATTGATTTATTTACAATTTTCTAAAATAGCATCTTGGAGCAACCTGTAGCGCAGAGATGAAATTAAAACGAACGGGAAAGAAAAGGTCACGCCACTCGAATTTTGTAATCAGACCACATAAACAACCAGATCATAGAAATTGGAAGAAGCTAATGTAAAAAGATCCACCTCTTACTATTCTATAATCTCTCTATAGTTCTATTAGGTCGGGGAAAAAGTTCCTTCGTATTTTATATACAAATTTAAAACATTTTTTTTTCATAGTTTATTATTTAGTTCTGTGTCATTTGCCAAATGGGCCAAAACTGTTTTGTGGTCAATTCCCAGTTCTTCAGCTACGTCGTTACTACTGATATGCCGATTTTGCTCCACTTTTTCAAAAATGGCATCCATTTTATCCGTAATAGGGCGACCAGAGCGACGTGCATCTTTGACATCAAAATTTCCGGATTGAAAACGCTTAAACCAAATGTGTGCTACTCTCACAGACACTGCACTAGGTCCATTATAAACATCGCAAATTTTTTTCGCGGCTTGCCTTGCATTTTTACCTTTTTTGCAGTAAAATTTTATAATGTATCGAATTTCTTCATTAAATTCACTCATCTTGACAGTACGAAAAAGAAATTAAAATCACACATTTTCAAGTTAATACATACTATAATACAAAAGAACTTTTTCCCCGATCTATTATAATTACTTTATTATTTTATTCAAGCAATTCCATATCACTCGAAAATTATAGAATGACCATAAGTTGACCATAGAACGTCACACCCCGCCGACAAGCCACAGCGGTGGCTAATGCACTTCGCTACTTCAAAGTTTTAACGATCTTTACTTAGAGCTAGGGTTGGTTGATTTTAATCATGATCTAAATCAAATTAATGATTTTTAATTAAAATCAAAATTACCAAAAGCAAAGAAAAAAAATATAATATGACGAACATGGTTTTTATTAGAACAATTAAGAAAATTAAACTTTGTAAACTTTCGCGATTTTTAAACATTATAAAATATTATCGAGAACGGGTCTTATCGCGATATTCCTTTTTACGAGGTAAACAGGTAACTACTTGTTTCCCGACGTTTCGACCGCCTTGCAGCGATCGTGGTCACGGGAGGCAGGAGAACAAGTAGGTACCTGCTTACCTCGTAAAAAGGAATATCGCGATAAGATCCGTTCTCGATAACATTTTATAATTATGAAAATGCAAAGTATTAGCAAAATACATACCTTTTTTGTTCACGTGTCTCAAAATCAATATTATGTTTTTGAGAAACATGGGAATCAATGGTCCACATGGACAGTTTTAGTTGCATATTGCTAATTTTACTACTAAAACATGTCTTGGATAACAAAATAATTACAACTTTTAAAGAAAAAACGTCATGACGAAAACAAAAATAGATAATAAATTTAAAAAAAAGTAACAGATTTCGCACATCCCTACTTAGAACGAATGCTGCTTTACAAAATGTTCACTTCCAAATGGTTCGTACGTTAAACTTGAAGCAAAAACAGCATTAAACTGAAAAAAAGTTGCGAAAGCATTACTTGGTAACATGGTGTACTTGTAGAATGCATTAGACTGGGTGTAGGTTGTCGCCTTAAGTGATATGTTGTAAGTGTTAATTTGTCTAGACTTTGTGAGCACAGTTTTTTTGAAGTAGTTGTTAAGAAGTGGAGTATTTTTATGAAGATATTTGGCTATTTAGACTTCTTTATTCATCAAGCCACACGGTGCTTCCAAAACTGTCCTCTTATCGCCGATCATGATATCAAGCATTGTCATTAACGCAGTAATTTCCATCACCTGCAACTATATTTTGACCATCTTCTAAAACGGCTTGGCTATAGTGCTGAGTAGCTTTTATAGAATGGACAACGATTATAAAGATAATTATAATCGCGATCTAAGGATCATAATGATCAATATTATCATTATTTTGCTAATTCATTGTGTACTTGAAGCTTGAAAGTAAATAAATTAGTAGGATTTTACATGGAGCGACTGCCTATCTGACCTCCACAACCCAGTAACTGGGAAATACTCCCCCCTTTGGTAAGACTGGTTGTCAGATTTTCGGGCTTCTGACGACCCGGAACGACTGTCATAGATCCACGAACGACAGCCGGGACCAACGGCTTAACGTGCTATCCGAGGCACGGAGGAGTCTCGGTATATAAAGATGGTTACCCATCCACTGACCAACACCGGCAAGCGTATCTTAACCTGGTGGATCGACCCGTGCGGCTGTTATTACTTAGCCACGAGCTCCTCCTCCACTTCAAGTTCAAGCACCTTATGCAAAAATACAATATCATTCACAAGTGCCAAAAAGTATGAACAACTCAATTTCTCAACAGCATACACAGACACTCTAAAAATAAACCCGAATTTTAAACCTTCGAACAAGAATCCCGAAGAATTCAGGAAGAATGTTCGAAGTCACGTGTTCGCAAGTAATTCAGTAGGCGCAGGAATACTTGGAAACTTTCCTGTCTCTTTAGATAGGCAAACTTCGATTAGAAACTAAGCCTGGTGCTTCGGAGTTTGACAAGTGTAGTCCGACTTCATGTTGTAAAGAGTAATTGCATGTGACTTTTTTATAGTTGGCAACTTTGAAGCTGTTGCCAAAGTTTGTGCCGAAGGTGATACTTTTGGGAATTTGATCGATGCGGTTATTGGAAAAAGTTTGAGAAGAGGTGAGTTGAGTGCCTTACCTATTTTTAGAGGCTTTGGACATTTTAAGAAAGTTTTTATGTAGGAGAATATGATAAGTTAGTGAAATATACAGCTACATTGTGTCCAATGTTATGGTGATAGAAAAGGCTAGACATTATTACATTACATTATATTTCCAGGATCAAGTCTAATGTACTTACCGAAAATTAGATAATAGTCCAAGATCTCAGAGCCGCCAGACCTTACTTATTTTGTGATTAACAAAATGTATGGGATACAGTAGTGTTAGTATGTACTTTGAGCGTACGCATACGTGCTTGCTTGGACCGACGGCCAATTTTCAGGTATTATTGTACGTGTTTTTTACGATTTGTCATTTCGAAGTAATTTTAATAATATAAGGTGAGTATATTTTTGTAATCACCTTTTAAAACCCTTTGTTTTGATACCCCAATCGACAGGTTTTGAGAAAAAAAAAAAACGATCAAGAGCGAGTCGGACTCGCGCACCGAGGGTTCCGTTCCGATTTCTGAAAAAGTGTGCTATTTAGAGAAATCTTTTTATTTTTCCTGTAATCTTTACATAAACTTTTATCGCATAGAATAATTTCAGATTTTTCCCTTTGTAAACTTCGGAGATAGGGGGGGGGGGGGGGGGAACGGTATTTTTTTTTACATTTTTCATCAAAAATCGAAAACTATGCGGCCTAAAAAAAATTAAAAAATGTTTAACAATGTGCAAACAGTGCTCTTTCATATGATACCCCACATGCCCGAGTAGCCCCACTTTGAATTTTGAAGAGCCCCTTTCAGCACCTGTTACAAAAAAAATATAAATATTTTTATTTCTTTCTTATTTGCAAAATTGTTGGGTAAACGTCATATAAAACTATTCCAAATTTCAAGTTGATAGCATTAGTAGTTCTTGAGATATTCAGCTGTAACAGACAGACAGACAGACAGAGACTGAGTGAGACCATAAGGGTTCCTTTTTTACCATTTTGGTACGGAACCCTAAAAAAAATTAAGACATAATTTGGCGCCAAAAATCCGCCATTTTGTTTTTTTTTTATTTTGATATACCCAGTGTCACTTTCACAGTAAATACGAATCTAACGACAACTCTCAAGTTAAAATCCATCGAGCCGTTCAGGCTGCAGAGCATGCCAAACAATTATACATACATACATACTCTCGAAAAACATAACCCTCCTTCTGGCGCAGTCGGGTAAAAATTAGGACTCTAACTATAAGTACCTATGCGTTATTTTTTGCGAGCTATAACCGTCTGGCGGAAAAACCACCAACGGGAAGTGTCTGACGGTATTTATTATTAATTATTAACAATATTCTGTAAAACACACATAAAAACCAGCAGAGAAAAGTGAGTAATATTTTAACGTAACTTTGGTATCTGATACCTGAAAATTGGCTGTCGTCTGCCCAAGCTAGCAGTACGTTTAACACTACTCTATGCCATACATTTTCTTAATCAGAAAGTAAAGGAAGGGCCTTTTTTGTCTTTTTTTTTTTTGAGGGTGGGTAATCATCAAATAACTTCTCTCTGGGTGGAGCGGAAGGGCGTGTCAGACTTTTACTGACTAAAACCCACCCGTGTTCCTTCAGTTGCCTATGCCAAGGCCGCGGTATCTTCTTCAAACTACCCGCGACCCCCTGATCCCCTGGAGGCCCTGGGATCTCGCTCTGTAAACCGTTGTTTCTTAGATCGAAATCATGACAATATTTTAAATAAATATGTATTTCTAAAGTACAATATATATTTTAGACTTTTATATATTGTTTGTATCCAAATGCTAGTAATACAATTCATGTTAAAATTACTTCTATTCTATATCCAATAACAGAAAACACGAGACGATAACATTCATAAATACTCTAACACAAGCATATTGAATCCATTCCAAAGTACTAACTTTACCAGTTTATGCTAGCAAAATACAGAATCCAGTACAAAGTGATAGGTATTCATGTAATAAATTACATTAGAATATACAAGCTTCTCGTGGACTGAAACCAAACAGTACAGCTGATTAACTACCCAGCTCGCCTTGCGCTAAAATAAAAAGATGTATAAACAAATTCAGCTTGGTACTATCGATCTCCTTCCTTTCATTTATTCTAGAATGTTTCTTCATTTTGACTTTGTTAATGAGTTAGATGTTAAGAACATTACATTTTAGCACTTTAATACCATCTAGGTGTATTTTTTCCAGCTTCTCTCAAGATTTGCGTTAACCCTATTTCACAATTTCATAGAGAGACGCCATGCATTTGCTAATGAGCACACAAACAGTTTCTTTAAGCAAACAGACCACAGCAAAATCCGGCCAAAGGCTACAAAGGCGAAGAAGATCAAAGTAATCTTTTGAGCCAACATACTGGTACATTATCTACAGTGTAAACCTATTGAACATCAGAAGAGATACAATACGAGTAATAAACACCTTCGAAGATTCTAATCCATTTGGCTATTAACAATCCCAATTTATATGTCCTCAATCCTTCACCCCCGAAAGTAAATAATGTACTCTTACAAAGGCATAACGAAATAGTAATCGAATGTTATATCGATTTCGTATAAATAAACTTGGTAGGTACATCGCAAATCTCAATAAAGTCTTTGGGAAGCTCTTTCATGCCAGAACATTAGTACGGAATACAACCAGACTCTGGTTTTAGCCTTGAACTGAGAATCGATTTCTTAGGACAATATAGTCATCATAGATAAGGATTTTCGATTGCTTGATTTCAAAGGGGACGATGTTGTTAATATTTGTAGATAACTAGAAAATAATAGGAATCAAATTCACTGAAAATATACGAAAAACGTGAACGTGAAATCAGCCATTTGTAACTTGCTCGACATATTCTAAAATCTTCTAAACTCAATGAATAAATAAGAAGGTATGCTAGTTGCCGTTGATTTACAGCGAATCCCAAAAGCAGATAAGAAGGGATTTAACGAAATTTGACGTCCAAAAGGTGAAAAGGGAACCGAAAGTTTGAAGGTTCTGCATAATGTAGGTAAGTGTATAATATAAAAGGCAAATGACATTCAAAACTGAGATCTAAACTAAGGGTGTTAAGAACGTAAATGGAGTAAATGTTACAGTTTATAATGTCATTGCTCGCAGTCAGAACACATTATGCTATATTCAACCTAAACATAATAATAACCCGGTTTGTAGTTTTTCTGTTGTTCTTTAGCTTGAAACTATACAAATGTAAGCAAATATGTTATTAAAAAACTATTCATACTGATATAAATTTTTAAAAGAAGAATTTGAATTATTTTTGTTGAAGAATATAAATTCATCTCTTCAGAAGCATCGTTCCAAGATCCAGCTATCACAATGGTGCTTTGTCACCCGATATCTTTACGACTTTAGTCACCTTTCGATTCAAAGTTCATTCACTCTCATGCAGTGGCGTTTATTATGACGTCGTCAATGTAGAACATTGAACCACCCCGATGGTACTTGAGATAAAATTAAAAATGGACGTTTCAGCGTTTCATAATCGGTACATCTCGAGACTCGTTCGGGTGGAATTTATAATGACACTTGGCATAAATTGAGGGCACCACTCGAACCCTAGGCTGTTTATGTGAGATAAAAGTATATGACAGTATCCGAGACCCAAAGCGACTAGGAGAAATATGGAATATTTTGGGTTGCATCCCTATTTCTTGGGGAATCGGGTTACATAGATATCGGTAGACGAGGAGCTAGTAAACTATGACAATTTATGCACGAATATGGACCTTTTGCCCCCATATATTAGGCCCAACTATGCCTTCAAAGACCGTTTATGAATCTCGTGTTGATATCACTTGAGAAGTTGGCTTTATGATACCTTCATCAAGGAGAGCTCAGAATTTATTATAACGATTTGTTGTTATGTTTATATCACATTTTCAATGAGGATTTTTTATGTTAGTGCTAAATTTGTACATATATTATAGCTACTCGCATGTATAGTCCTACTCTTACGCCATTAACGAGTATCAAATGTCTAAATACGAGAACATTTATTTTTTCTTGACGCCTTTGTTTAAGTTGCTTTTATGTTCTTTTCTATTTTCTAAGTAGAGTTACGTTACTACCAGTAATGTTAGGATTTTTAAGCCGCGCGCATTAGATGAAATTTAAATGGTGTCATTTACTTATTCCGTTGTAATAATGGTATTTTCTGTATGTATAAATCCTAGCACAGCCATTATTTTGAACAATATTCATTTACATTTTCATAACAGCTCAAATTCAATAACTAATTATCAAAATAAATGAACGATCTATCAAGTGGGCATAGAAACAGAGAGAGCAATGCATTCATCATAATGACACTTAATTAATGCCCATTAATCACCCGTGAAACATTAGCATGATAATACAATATCTACTATTTCATCCAAGTTATTAACACGTACAAACTGCCGACTGCAAAAAAGCCGATGGCACCCGAATATCCCCGAGCATGTAAACACAGACGATGCCAGCAAAACACAAACAGAGACCGGCCAATTTTACTTAGTAGTTAATCTGTAATTCGTGATTCAAATCCCTGGCGCGGTCGATGCGACACCGCGCCTATCCGTTTAAATGGACAGAAAAAGACGAGGTGTGGCCGATTCGACCGTCGGGAATCGGTTATGTAGTGAGCGGTCAGCGTGCCTCAGTAAGTAATGGTTGACTCGACTAACGAGGGAAAAGTAAAACTACTGTGAGTAAATGCGTACTGCTAAAAGGGATGGAAGCGAAGCTAGTATAATTAAATAAAAGCGATTAGCTTTTATAGATTTTGTTCTAATAACACAAAAAAACAACACAAATACAAAAATAATAACAAGTGGGGGAAAGTATGCGTCACATCCACGCAAAACAGCCATCTCTCAGCTTAATTCTGCGACCCTATGTGAGACTAAACAGCATGCACTATTGCAGCATGACTATTCAGCATGGCACTAAACAGATTTCAAATCCAAAACAACAGTAAGTTTGCCGCCTATCTACTCTCTCTTTGTCTATATCCTTCTTTATCCTTCAATGAGATGACTCATTATTACAAGTCACTACTGCTAGACTACTAAATCCTCTTCCAAATAACAGAAGAGCACATAAACCGTGACAATATTCATCACTTGCCCGCACTCCCATTTGATCGACACCACACAAAAGCCGCAACAATTTGTCGCTCCATATCACACCAGGCCTTTACATGTACATTCAGACTGCACTTTGCGGGGTTAGAAGGACAGAACACGCCATTGGGAATCCGCAAAGCTAAATTGGACTTGGGGACCGGTCACTAGCCTCGTTCCAATCGACTTGCTTCTTTAACACAAGAAAATGTTTTAGATTATATCTATATGCCAATAAAGAGATAACAAAGCACAATAGGGCAATTTAACAAAACATTGTATTCTATAGTATCATCGTGAACGTTTGTTTCGGCGATTACTTTGGATGTGTTTATGGAAATGAGGGGGTATTTGTTATGGCAGCGTTCCTGCAAGTATTGGATGTTTCTAAATTGAAATTCTGCGTGTGTAATTGAAAATTCTCAACGTTATTGCTGTTTACGTCATTGTGAGAGGATGTTAGTTTTATTGCTACGAACTCTGTTATACAGTAATTAAATTACAGAATATATCTTCATTTAAATGGTCTACAATTTCTGTTTTTATCTAATAAAACAACATTTGAGTAAAATAGTCATTAAATTTCACGGTTTCAGTCAGCCAAATGACTCATTATTAACAATCATCTACTAACTAAGCAAAACTAATATTAATGAGCCATCCTCAACAAACATTTCATTTGACTCCTTTAAAACCTATTTCAAAATTCCAACTCCACTACAATTCCTTTTTCATAATTGAAAACGGAACTGTTTGACAAGTTTTCGATACAATTCTCGGGAACATGCGCTATACAGACACACTCTGGGGGTTCGACAACGTAACTCTATACTTTGAAACGACTTGCAGATACAAATGTTTCGCCGGCACCTCTACAATACACTTTTCCTGTTTTACTATCCTATGCTGTCCGATTCTCGATCTCCGTGCCCTCCTCACTGAGAATCTTATTTCTATTTGCTTGCAATATCTTTTATTGAAATTTTGGTTTGAATGATTCTGTTCTGCTCGTTGAATGAATTATTGGCGTTCAATCGTCGTGAATTTATGAAATATTGTTAATGCTTCATATTTTTGTATTCTGTTGCACCTACCATGTTTTGTCTCTGCGTCATCCTAAGTTAGACTGGAAGAAAATGCCTAAGGCATTCCGTTTTTACTTGTGCATAAAGCATTAAATAAGGAAATAACATTTATTTTGTTTCATCGTCTGGTTTTTCTACGGATATATTAAATGATCACGTATTTTGATTTAGTGAGCACAAAAGCAGAACTGGTGCTGCGTGGGCATATCATACTGTTACAATCAAATTGGCATTGCTCGCTGGGCAAGCAAATATGCAAATCGAGAATAACCTACCATGATGACGTTTTACATACATGTGACTTTTGTTTATTTTAAATCATTTTGATAGACTTAATACATTGATATACAAAAAACCCACTGAATATGATTATAAATGTATTATGAATGTTTGGCTCACACATAAAGATAGGTGATGTAAAACTATAAGAGATATATAGCCTTAGGCATACAATATTCTAAATAATATAAATGATGAGGTCCAATAGGGAAATGATAGGGTCCAATAGGGCCGACGCCGCTGGGGTCGCGGGTAGTTTTAAGAAGATACCACGGCCCTGGCATAGGCAACTGAAGGAACACGGGTGGGTTTTAGTCAGTAAAAGTCTGACACGCCCTTCCGCTCCACCCAGAGCGGGAGAAGTTATTTGATAATTTCCCATCCTCAAAAAAATACCCCTCAATACAATATTCTGATAAACATTCCAGCCCACAAACTCCTTCAACTTGAAAGATAAGCAGTTCTATTTCCAACAAACAAAACAAAAACTAAAGAATATTCAAGTATATACAATCCGCGATAGATAAGTTCGAACAAAAAAATGATGCCTCTTGTAAGGCGGTCCTTCCATCTGTAGTTTCCTAACATCTGGGACCGTGGCGGTAAATTGCACCCTAGGGATGTGTCGATTCAGTTATACTACATTTGTTGCTTACCCAGTTGCGGCACCGAGATAAATAGGAAATGGCTTTTTACCCAGCTTTCACGGCATATCTATTGTGATATATAAAAGCATCGGGTGGTATAAATTGGCGCATTTTTCTCTAGAATCCAGCTTTGTTGGTCTTAAAATTCTTACGTATTGGTCATTATTATTTATGTCTGTTTTTCAGATGTTGACAGTAAAATTGTTTTTAAGCTGAATAAGATTTTTAAAGAAACCAGCAATTTCTAAAGGCGTATAAACTATATCTATTTAAAACTCACCCGCTTTGCTAATTAATTTTTTCGTGGTTAAAGATACTACAATAGTCCAGTATAATGGTAGCTGTTTGATCTTTTAACATCTACAATTTGCAGTCAATTTCTGAATCCCTGGAATATTCCGCCTCTAGCTTCATTTTGCAATATTACAGATGATTGAAGTCTCTTTTGTAAGATGTTCATGTTTCAATGCAATGATGTCACTATTGTGCACTATTGCATTCTTCGATCCCAATAAGTATTGGTAAAAGGTTGGAAAAGAGTCTATAGCTATTTCTTTTTCTAAGCCAGGTACCTCTTTCTATATAGGTACCTCATTCAAAAGTTATGTAATAATACTAAATGTAAAGACTTAACCATTTAGTATTATTTTCTATTCCTATTCGCGCACTATAGGAGCTCGTGGCTTAGTAATAACAGCCGCATGGGCCGATCCAATAGATTCAGCTATGCTTGCCGGGGTTGGTCTGTGGATGGGTGACCATGTTTACATACCAAGACTCCTCCGTGCCTCGAGAAGTACTTTAAGCCCTTGATCCTGGCTGTCATTCGTGGATCTTTGAAAGTCGTTACGGCTAGTCAACAGCCTGAAAGTCTGACAACCAGTCTTATATTACCCAGTATTGTATTACTCAGTCACTGGGTTGTGGAGGTCAGATAGGCAGTCACTCCCTGTAAAATACTAATATTCAGCTACGTCAGACTGATATACATATAATATTCGCGCTATTTTAGAAATAATATCGCCAATCAGTTTTGTACACCATTTTCTCGTTCTTAGACTCATATAACATCAACCAAAGACGTGTAAACACACGCAAAAAAAATAAAACTTCCAAGGACAAATTACCTAAATAAATGGTAATACTAACATTTAAATAAAAATAACCCAATAATTCCTCTATTAAAGCAATAAAGATAGCACCACAATATTTTATGGCATTTTTACGTTCATCCCCGCAGTTATAATATTTACATTTCATTTTATGGTATCGTCCAAGTTCGTAGACGGAACGTGTTTTTATATTTCCCCTCTAAACACCAGTTTTATATATTTGGACTTGCGAGAATAACGACATGGTGCACAGCAGTGGACTTAAAGTTTAGGTCTGTGAGGACCTAAAATATTGCCTTGTGGCATAAAATATGTATGCTGCAGCTACATAGTACCTAGTTTTCTTAAGTTTTTCAAACCTACCTACTTTTCTCGATGAAAACACGATTGCGGAGTGCGCTGCGTATTGTATTAAACTACGTTACTACGCAAACGCCAAAAAAAAAATTTTAAGCTAAGTTAATTCTGTTTTTCCCATGACGCTTTGATCAAAACAGTTCACAAGTCAAGAACACTTTAATAGAATCTTGTAAACACAGTTTTACGTAAGGCGATGCTACTCAAAATATAAAGGAAAAACTGAAAAGTGGTTTCTTACAGGAACTTAACTTAAGGTGGATCCGCAAAATTCTGTGATTTAATTTCCGAAATCAGACAAAAGAGAACAAATCGAACTTAGAGAGATATATGGATGTGTGGATTCAGAGGGTTATAAATGTAAGTATTATTTTGATCAATAAACAACCTGCAAATTGCAAATAACGCAAGAAAAAAATAATTTTGTGGGCTTCCACTACGGATCCACCTTAAGGTTTTATGTATCTGCGAAGCGCGATAGATATTTATCGCTGCTCTTAGATAGCGTATCAACTTGTCACTGTTTTTTATAATTTTAAAACAAGAAAAGGAAAGTAAATGGAAACTTTATAAAATAAAACAAAACAAACATTCTTCCATTGTTGTGATATCAATCTGCCCAGCCTTTTCCCAACTATGATGGGGTCAGCTTTCAGTCTAACCGGATGCAGCTGAATAGCAGTATTTTACATGGAGCGACTGCCTATCTGACCTCCACTGGTTGTTAGACTATCGGGCTTATGACGACCCGTAACGACTGTCAAAGATCCACAAATGACAGTCGGGACCAACAGCTTAACGTGCTTTCCGAGGCACGGAGGAGTCTCGGTATGTAAAGATGGTCACCCATCCACTGACCAACCCCGGCAAGCATAGCTTAACCTGATGGATCGACTAGTGCGGCTGTTAGTACTTAGCCACGATCTCCTCTTATGAAATTACTACTACTAAGTACTGAAATACTGTACCTGCTGTCGATTAACAAGAATATTAATTAAAACTATAGGCCGACCGTTTAACTCTGAAAGGGGTGCGCGGAGCAGCTCTCTGCTCCGCGCACCCCTTTCACCCATCCGCTAACATCTCCCCTCGCTCCCTTCTTACCGCGCAGGCGATACGCGAGTTAAACGGTCGGCCTATAGTTGTACCCGAGCTTTGCTCTATCAACTGTGTATTATATTGGCATAAATAAAATAAATATCCTTGGAAATTTCACACAACGCCATCTAGTCCCAAGCTAAGCAACCTAATGCTTGTGTTATGGTAACGAGATGGCTGATAAACTACTTATATACATTTTTTTTTTTTTTGTAAATACATACATATTACAGATAGAAAAACACCCAGACTCGGAACAAATACTTGTAGGTCGTACAAATATTTGTTCCGTGCGGGAATCGAACCCGCGACATGCTGCGCAGCAGTCAATCGCTCAACCACTGCATAAGTAGTACTCGTAACTACATTCGTGAGGAAATTATCCGCACCACTGTAAATTTTGTTATTGATGTGTAACATCTTTTGTCTCACTTTCCTGCAATCTGTGGGAGCAATGACATTAAACATCTAGACGTTGCCATGATTACAGTGTGAAGTGTGGAAGTGAGACACATATATACGAAATTAGTAGGAAAATTGAGACAAAGCATCGTATCTTCTGTCTCTTACGGCGTACCGTATTTTTGCTTGGCGAACTTCCAAATGTTAGCCAAACAAAGAGCTTTCACTGTTACAAAATTTATCTTGCGTCAATTAATTTAACTTTTTTGGACAGTTTTTGCATTGTGCGAATGTATTGACATGGGTTTCAGTCCAAAATATGGAAGATTTCTTACGTTAAACCTCATTTCTAATACCACTTAACCTAGAAAAAGTATTTATTATATTGCTGTCTCATGACCGGCCACGCGGTGGCTCGATCTAGATGTATATTATCTAAGTGTGGGAGTGATTTCGTAAAAAGAGACGGCAGTATGCAACAGGAAGTGAAAATATTTTTCTAAAAGTTTTGAGTGACGGATTGAAATGTTGTTTGGAAATGTTGGTATGGAACTAGAAACTACTTTTACCAAGGTGAGATGTCAGAGGGGCAATTCCCGTAATTTTAACAACGTTCGCAATATCGTCTCAAGACTCATCTGTCAAAAATTGTATTAAACGCTATACAATTTTTGACAGATTGATTCTTGACATGATATTGCGAACGCTGTTAAAATTACGGGAATTGCCCCTCAGATGTTATACATCTTAAGCGGCTAATTGTAAGGCTCACTAATTTTATTTTAAAACCAAACTTGTTCAAAATAATTAGTAAATTATGATCCACAATTTTCCTATTCCAAGAAGAATTCACTAGAATAATATTACATTAGAACGAAACTGAAAAACCGGACAAGTGCGTGTCGGACCACGCACAATGAAGGGTTCCGCAGTTGAAAATAATTTATCCCAAAAAAAACTTAACATTGGACGTTAAGTTTTTTTTTGGGATAAATATTTTTTTTTTTTTTTAATTACAAATTCACAATTTTCGGACTTTTTCCTTTACTTGTCCTGGGTGACCTTGCTTCTTGGCAAATTTCATTATTCTAGGTCAACGGCAAGTACCCTATAGCTTTTGATTTACTTGCGACAGTTGCGAGTATCAAAATGTGTTGCAAAATGGCCGTATTTTTTTATTTCATTGACTTAAGGCTCTTACAGACAGAGGCGATATCGCGGTCGCGACGCGATATTTCGATATTATATCCGTAGAAAAATATCGCGTCGCGACGCGATATCGCCTCTGTCTGTAAGAGCCTTTAGACGCTTGATTTTTTTAGAACTCTAAGGGACAATAGACTTACTATTTAATATTAATTTCAACTTGATATCTCCTCGCGTCCTTGAGAAAAAGGGTCTTGACAGACTGACAGATTGGATTTTTTTAATGTGATAGAATTACAAATTAACAATTTTCGGACTTTTTCCTTTATTTGTGTTGTATGACCCTGCTTCTTACTAAATTTCATGATTCTAGAACAACGGCAAGTATCCTATAGGTTTTGATTTACTTGCGAGTATCAAAATATGTCGCATAAATGGCCGTATGTTTTTATTACATTGACTTAGAAGCTTGAGTTTTTTAGTACTTCAAGAGACTATAGCCCTACGTATCTGATATTAATTTCATTTGAATAACTGTATGCGTTCCTTAGAAAAGGGTCAACTTGATACCTCCACGCGTTCTTGAGAAAAACGGTCTTGACTGACAGACAGACAGACAAACAAGTGATCCTATAAGGGTTCCGTTTTTTTCTTTTGAGGTACGGAACCCTAAAAACTGACGAAACATTTAGCAACAAAAAACCACCCAACATAAAGGCCTCTGTAGGTACACGACCACGAGACACTGCAACTTTTAACACCAACCATAAAACGCTGTGAGCACTGTGGCCCACTTCACGCGATCCGTTCAGACCTTGATGCGGCCGTAAACATTAGACCGAAATAAGCGAGCCAATATCAATCAGCCGAGCGATCAAGGTGCGGACTGTTTCTGATATTGAAAATGTAGGGGAATCGGCAGAAATAAAGGTTGATTCTGGGTGTTTTTCTATCTATAATATGTATGTATTTACAAAAAAAAAAAATATATAAGTAGTTTATCAGCCATCTCGTTACCATAACACAAGCATTAGGTTGCTTAGCTTGGGACTAGATGGCGTTGTGTGAAATGTCCAAGGATATTTATTTATTTATTTATTTTATTTATTCCTTCGAGGGATAATTATGCATTTTTTCTATATACAAGGTGACTTTGAAAACATGCGACAAAATTTAGGGGGGTGTTCTACCATCAATATGAACAACTTTTACTATGTGAACAATTTCGAATTCGCAAAAAAAAATCCGACCTTCTTTTACAAAAGGGCCAATCAATACCTTTAACTATAATATGGGAAGGTAATTTTTTTTTTGCGAATTCGATGTTGGTCCCTTAGTAAAAGTTGTTCATATTGATGCGTAGAACACCCCCTTAAATTTTGTCTCACGTTTTCAAAGTCACCCTGTAAAATGTTTTATTTGAAAGTATGTTGCAATCGTTTCTTGGTTATTTATTTAGGTTTGTAAATTGTAAATCTATATAAATAAAAAAATTAAATTAAAAATTTAAAAAACCCCCAACGCAAAAAAGAAAAGAGAACATTTAAAAAGTCAAAAATAATACCTATCGTTGAGCTATCAAATTCGATTGAGTAATACCTATATATATTTTAATTACAGAAATTGATGGATGGCACGATAAGGTTTGCTCATTGAATTGGCGCTATAATTTCGCGGCGGGGTACCGCATATGTACATAGTCAATCAAGTGAAGGGTCTGAATTACTTATACGGTACGCCGCCGTGACATTATAACGCCAATTCAATGAGCAAACCTTATCGTGCCATCCATCAATTTCTGTAATTAAAATATATATAGGTATTACTCAATCGAATTTGATAGCTCAACGATAGGTATTATTTTTGACTTTTTAAATGTTCTCTTTTCTTTTTTGCGTTGGGGGTTTTTTAAATTTTTAATTTAATTTTTATTTTAAACTTTTTAAACAATTTAACAATACAGAAATGCATTTTTATTACTGCAGAATGTTAAGTTTCTCTGCACATAACATTAACTTATAATGATGGCACCATCGTACTGCAAATAGAATTAAATACTGATAAAAAAACGAATACAAACACTACTATCTGCTATTTTTTTTTCAAGAGTGTACTAGTGTGCTGGATATCCTGACTGCAACATCAGCTCATCGTGTAGCCACCATTGCATTGTATGTAGAATCAAATACTGATCAAAACGAACCCAAACACGACATATCTGCTATATTATTTTACCAAGAGTATTCTAGTGTGCTGGATATCCTGGCTGCAGCATCAGCTCATCGTGTTGCCACCATTGCATTGTATGAAGAATAAAATTTTGATCAAAACGAATCCAAACACGACATATCTGCTATTACTTTTTCAAGAGTCTTCTAGTGTGCTGGACATCCTGGCTGCAGCATCAGTTCATCGTGTTACCGCCATTGCATTGTATGTAGAATCAAATACTGATGTAAATGAATCCAAACACGACATATCTGCTATTACTTTTTCAAGAGTGTTCTAGTGTGCTGGACATCCTGGCTGCAGCATCAGCTCATCCTGTTGCCACCATTGCATTGTATATAGAATCAAATACTGATGTAAATGAATCCAAACACGACATTTCTGCTATTATTTTTTCAAGAGTGTATCCAGAACACTATTGCTGGATATCCTGGCTGCAGCATCAGACCAAGAATTCCATAATCTTGCATAGATAGATAGCATACATGGATGTTTCAAATTTTAGGTAACACTAAGGTTTGAAAGTAAAGTAAATTCCCATTACGCGTCTAAGATCCCTACCGCAGCTAACAAAAGAGCGAATAACTTTGAAACGGCTGAACCGATTTTGATAAAACATATCTAAGAACCATCGCTGGAAAACCTGCTTTCAAATAAAAAAAACCGCATCCAAATCAGTCCACCCGTTTAAGCGCTACGGTGCCACAGACAGACACACACACACACACACACACACACACACACACCCCTCTTTTTGCGTCGGGGGTTAAAAAGAGAAGTCCTGACTAACTGACCGACTATGACTGACTGACTCATCAACGCCCAGCCCATACCTTTGAACCCAGAAAGCTGAAATTTAGCACAGAGGTTCCCTTTATAATGTTGACAAGGAATAAGGAAGGAATTTCCAGTAGTACGTTCCCGTGGAATATTTTACGACATCCACGCGGGCAAAGCCACAGGCAAAAGCTAGTCGTAGATAAATGATTAATTCGTTTTTCAACTACATATTCTTTTGATGGTTTTTGTTGTAATGTAAAGTCACCTTACAAACTTCATTCACTCTTCCTTCTTCGTTCAGTCTATCTATCTGTGTAATACGCTACCGCTGACAATCAGGATGGCAACCAAATGATCCTTTAAAGTTAAAATTCACGAGAACATTCGTAAGAAGCTGGCAATACATCACAACGTTAATTCTTTCCCATTGTTTGTCTTATTTGTTTTAGTATATTTATGTATGACCGACCGACCGAGGAGCTCGTGGCTAAGTAATAACAGCCGCACGGGTCGATCCATCAGGTTAAGCTACGCTTGCCGGGGTTGGTCCGTGGATGGGTGACCATCTTTAGATACCGAGACTCCTCCGTGCCTCGGAAAGCACGTTAAGCCGTTGGTCCCGGCTGTCATTCGTGGATCTTTGGCAGTCGTTACGGTTCGTCAGAGGCCCGAAAGTCTGACAACCAGTCTTACCAAAGGGTATCGTATTACCCAGTTACTGGGTTGTGGAGGTCAGATAGGCAGTCGCTCCATGTAAAATACTGGTATTCAGCTGCATCCGGTTAGACTGGAAGCCGACCCGAACATAGTTGGGAAAAGGCTAGGCAGATTGATTGATGTATGACCGACCACGGCTTGGGTGATCGAGTTCTACTCGGGTCAAAATAGAGAAAACGAATTTTTCCAGGTATGAGACCTAGCTAGATCGATATGTCGCCCCCGTAAACCCCTATATTGTAACTTTCATCGAAATCGTTACAGGTGTTATCGAGAACGCGATTACAAATATATACAGGGTGTTCGGCGCATGGACCGACACAATTTTTTGGGGGATTGGGGGGGTCATTTGCTAGGTTTCACCTAAAGACCTCCATGTCCTAATTTTGACGGTAATTGAGATATGTTTTTTTTTGTTCTTTCTTTGAATTACCCAAAATCTCGCCTTTGAATCGATATTTTTTTTTTGTTTATGGTTGCAATAGAACAAAATAAATTTTATAAAATAAATTTTATAATAGTCTGCAATGTATTTTTATTCTAAATAAATTATTATTTGATGTAATTGATCAGTAGAAAATGACTTATGTGCTTCCAAAGTCTTAAAAATGTTTAAATATATGAAAAATTACTACTCTTAAATTCATTTTTTTTTTAAATAAAGCCATTTTGACCTTGTTTTTATCTCAAAAAGTTGTTTAGCTTGTACCCTTTCTAAGGGTGTGCAACACGCTATGAAAAACAATTCAAATGTATTCAAAATACTAGTTAGAGAGTCAGTTATGGAGTGTTTTAAGAAAAGACTTATTACGGTAATTATATTTTTTTATTTTATTTCGAATAAGAATACATTGTAGACTATAATAAAAATTATTTTGTTCTTTTACAACCATAAACAAAAAAAATATATCGATTCAAAGGCGAGATTTTGGGTAATTCAAAGAAAGAACAAAAAAAAACATCTCAATTACCGTCACACTTAGGACATGGAGGTCTTTAGGTGAAACCTAGCAAATGACCAATCCTCCAAAAAATGGTGTCGGTCCATGCGCCAAACACCCTGTATACGAGTATAAAAACAAATATTAATAATAGAATAGGATTCATTTTTTATTTATAGTTATAAATGTAATAAGGTATATTATATTTATAGTTTTTAATAGGCATAATTATGAATGTGTATCTTTATATTTAAATACATTTTTATTCAATTTTTTTTCGTAATTACACCCACCGATGTTTGTCCCTGCATCACCCAAAGGCTGAATGGTAGAAAATTCCTATGGCATTAAGTCCGCCTCTGTACATTTCTGGGCCTAAAGTATTAAGCAAATAAATCAATTTATAACAACATACTTATTTATCTACTCTTACGAAGTCTCCAGTACTGACAAAGTAGAATTCATCAAAACCTACATTTTTAATAACCGAAAAGCTTCCAACACCTTTCAATCAGTTGAAAGCTGCTTGAAATTCCGCTCAGTTTTCCACAAACAAGTTAATCGCCAATATAGAATTTTGGTGTAACATCTAAACCTTCATGTCCGGCCAAGCAATCTATATTTCCACTTACAGCTACAGCTTCTGTATATATAAGCTACTAGGTAATTTGCAAATTGATTCTAGCTCTTGGCAGTGTTCGGACGAAGCTTCGGTATATTTACATAAACCGAACTACACATACGTTGCGCACACGATCAACGGTTATCCTAGGCTGTTATCTATCCTGTAATTGATAACGTCTACAGTGTAATTTGGTTAGCCAAATTGTATAGTACTAACGAAATAAGGAGGGTACAATTGAATATTGAAGTAGATGGTAATTTTCAGTTTGGTTGGTAAACTGAAGATTAGGTTAATGTCGGGTTTTGGCTAAGGATAAGCAAATTTCTTCAGGTTGGAGCTCCATAAATTTAACTTTATTGCAAACCAAAAATTGAACTAACCTTTTCCTAACTATGTTGGGGTCGGCTTCCAGTCTAACCGGATGCAGCTGAATACCAGTATTTTATATGGAGCGTCTGCCTATCTGACCTCCACAACCCAGTAACTGGGAAATACGATATCCCTTGGTAATACTGGTTGTCAGACTTTCGGACTTCTGACGACCCGTAACGACTCTCAAAGATTCACGAATAACAGCCGGAACTAACTGCTTAACGTGCTTTCCGAGGCACGTAGGAGTCTCGGTATGTAAAGATGGTCACCCATCCACAAACCTCCCCGGCAAGCGTAGCGTAACCTGATGTATCGACCTGCACGGCTGTTATTACTTAGCCACGAGCTCCTCGTTTCTTTCTCGATTATCCACTTATATTGTTATCTAAAACTACTGAGCATTCATTCTCCAAAACAAAAATGTAAGTACCGCAAAAAAATAATACACAACCAATGAATTTAATACACAACAAGGGAACATCACAAACATCTTGCTTACTCCACCAACGACCTCACAAAACCCACAAAGCTTAAAAATAATATGAAATAACTCAAGCGCAGCCTTCGTTAAGATTGAGACTCATTTTCTCGAAAACCAATACTATAGCAATATCAATAATCAATTGGTGCATTCTTGGCATCCGTTCAAGTCTATTATAGAGGCGATATAAGCAATGCATACGCAAATGTATTGAGATCCTTTTTGTGAGTCTTGTATCTGGGTTGTATTCTACTTTTATATTTTATGTTTGAATTGGATTGTTTGGATATAAATTGTATCGATAGCGGATGTTGAGGCGAAGTGTTTCGGATTCGGTCAGTTTTGTATTAGTTCCGTTTGTTTCTCTTTTGTTTTGTGTCAAGGCTTGTGAGTGTTGCAGATGGTAATATGTTAGGAGTTGAGTTGGGATTTTGTATTACAGAATTAGCTTGTTATGATGATGTTGATGATAAAGGGGTTTGTGACTAAGTAATAACAGCCGCTCGGGTCGATCGATCAGGTTAAGCTACGATTGCCGCGGTTGGTCCGTGAATGGGTGACCATCTTCACATACCAAGACCCCTCTCCCCTTTAAAATTATTTAGTGTTTTATTAGACGTTCGACCTCGTTGTTGGTATTTTACGCTTTATTCTATTAACTTTAATAAAAAGAAGGTACTTATTCATTTATAAATCACTACACTTCTTTAATATTTGATCATCACATTTAGATGGAAGAAAAGATATGCTTGCGGCGCGGTTGGACCGTGGATGGGTGACTATCTTCACATACCAAGACTCCTCCGTGCCTCGGAAAGCACTTTAAGCCGTTGGTCTCGGCTGTCATTGGTGGATCTTTGACAGTCGTTATGGGTTGTCAGAAGCCCGAAAATCTCACAACCAGTCTTGCCAAGGGGTATCGTATTACTCAGTTACTGGGAGGCACTCGCTCCATGTAAAATATTGATGTTCAGCTGCATTCGGTTAGACTGGAAGCCGACCCCAACACATTTGGGAAAAGGCTAGGCAGATGATGAATGATGTTGATGAAAATTCAGAAGCTGATGATGATTCATATGAGATTGATGGCAAGGACATTAGAACTATTATATAATAACTTTAAATAAACAATCTTGCAATCCAAAATAAATAACGATCCTGTTACTACAAACTATATATTTTACCACACATTACTAAATTGTCTATAACTTTCCTCACAGCTAACAATTCCTAAGCAACTCAACAGAAAACCACAATCCCTCTAAATATTTGAACAACGTAATACCGTGTCAATACAATTTGTCCCACAAATTCACTATCAATCAAATAGCGACATAATTCCAGACATTCTTGAGCTCGTCGCGTCAGTTGACAAAGTTTAGTAAATTTCATGTAAAATAATGGACAGTTCATGACCTTCCAGCATTAGTCACCATGACTCACATAATTTGCTCGTCAAAACTTCGCCATGCAAATTGGAAGTTTGGTACCCTTTCTTGCGTTCATAATGGAGATACAACGGTTTAATGTACTGTTTAGGAAAATTGTAAGAATGGTTTGTGAAGGATTCTGAAATGTTAGTTCTGTTGACGATCAAAAAACCGGTCAAGAGCGAGTCGGACTCGTGCACCAAGGGTTCCGTTCCGATTTCTGAAGAAGTGTGCTATTTAGAGACATCATTTTATTTTCCCTGTAATCTTTACATAAACTTCTATCATGTGATAATAATTTCAGATTTTTCTCTTTGCAAACTTTGGAGATAAGGAATGGTATTTTTTTTTTTCATTAAAAGTCGACAACTATGTGGCCTAAAAAAAATAAAAAATGTTTGAGAAAGTGCAAACAGCGTTCTTTCATATGATCTCCCACATGTCCTAATAGCCCCACTTTGAATTTTTAAGACCCCCTTTCAGTCCCTGTTGCAAAAAAAATAAAATATTTTTATTTCTTTCTTATTTGAATAATAGTTGGGTAAACGTCATCTAAAATTGTTCTAAATTTCAGGTTGATAGCATTTTAGTAGTTCTTGAGATATCCAGCTGTGATAGACAGATGACAGACAGACTGAGTCGCACCATAACGGTTACTTTTTATCATTTTGGTACGGAACCCTAAAAACAGAAAATATTTATACTCCATTTAACAAAAGATTTGACATTTATACTAACCTTTTTAATAGTCCGTTCAACCGATTTTGACTTCTATTGCGTTGGTGGCATGACAAATGGCAACTGCAGTAAACAGATGGTGTTTTAACCACTTTTTTGCCTTTGATGCCATCCTTAAGCCTACGGAATAGAAGTCAAAATCGGTTGAACGGACTGTAAAAAAGGTTTGTATAAATGTCTAATCTTAATATAAGCTAACACTAAAATATATACAATATTATGTACAAAGTATATAATAAAAAATAAAAAAAGGGAGAGCTCATAGGGCATCCAAAGATTCGTCCACATCGCTGTCAACGGGAAAAGAGCCCAAAGGCTGGCAGCACATTGCCACGGTGGGAGGCAACGCTAAGGGCTTTATCACACTAGCGAGTTGCGAGCGAGTGGAAAGCGGGGCGAGTGCGCAGCGAGCTCGCCGCGAATTCTTAACGTGTGCGCGGCGACCACGCCGCGGGTGCGCAGCGACCTCGTCGCGTTTGCGTAACGAGACCAATTGACGCGAATGTATAAGAGAGAGCGAGACAAGCGAGGGTACAATGTTATGAAAACGCGACGAACACGTTGCTCACTCGTGGCGTGCTCGCTACGCGCTCGCGGCGAGTTCGTTCACAATTCGCTTCGCTGGAAACACGCTCGCAAATCGTCAGTGTGAATAAGGCCCTAATTCTTTGGGCTAAAAATAGGCTAGCCCTTTGTTATTTTCTATTGTTCTTTCAAACAAAAATACAATAATAGAGTGTTTAATTCCACCTACAAGTGACTATTTCACAATAGTGTAGACAATTTAAGAGTCAAGACGTAATTTATCATTCTATACTGTATCGTGTTACGTTTTCAAGATAAAAGAAATTTAAATTATACAGAAATAGCTTCTTTGTTTGAAGATACAGTTTTGATGATTTCAGTTTCTTTTAGAGCTTTTAAAAGAAAGTAAGTTAAGTATTAATTAATGGATAATATTCTGTGTTTACCAAAAATCTAAAGGTACATCAAAATACTGATCGTGCACCAAATATTCCTGAATGTTACACAACACACCCGCGCGTCCGAAACTTCACATTGGTGAATCATTTGGGTTAGAATCATTTGGGTTAGGTTAGGTTAGGTTGGGGGTAGGGGGTTCCCCCACAGCGCATACTTCCACGTAGTTTCCCCCGGGCAACGCCGTGTCTGACCACCGTAACGGAGTGGCAGACCGGCGGCTAAAGTGCGCTGTGATTCGCAGACATAAGCGCGGTCGTCTGCGAATATGAAGAAAAAATCTAGCCGTGACGCCTCTGGGCGCTTTTTATCTAATCGCTCCTCCCAGGGCGATTCCAACGGCCCTTCTCAGGGCCAATCTAACGGCCCTTCTCAGGGCCACGCCGGCGGCGCTTTGGCGTCGGAAGCTGACCGCGCATCGTCTGCGGCCAGCTTGTTCCGCAGGCCAGACGAGTTGTCGGACTCCGACGACTCCAATGTCGACACGTCAGCGGCCGAAAACGACCGCCGCAAGCGGAAGTTGGGCGTGAGGCGCGAGTCCGAGGTCTCCTCGGAGTCGGTCGGAGGTGGGACCAAGAAGAAGAAATCAAAAAAGGCTTCGACTTCTTCTTCGGCTTTTGTTCACGATGTGGGCTTGTTGGACGCCAAGCGCCAGCTGAACCTGGTGCAAAAGGAGCAACTCCAACTAGACCTGGAGGAGAGGGTTGCCGCCAAGGAGAAGCAGGCGCAAGCCGCCCGGTCGAGGGCTGGCTATGGTGCATCTAATGTGCTGTATGCTGACCACTCCCTGGCGGAACTGGAGCGCATGGCACAGGAGGACAAGGAGGAGGTCCTGGAGGTTGCCTCAAAGTCCTCCAACTTGAAGGGGACCTTCCAGAAGGCCCTCAAATGCCGGGCCGCCAGCATGCATGGCATTGTCATGGAGCTGGCGAAGCGGACTGCCACGAACGAGACGCGGCAGCTGCAAGCGAAGGTGGATCGCCTGCAGGCGGAGGTCAGCCAGCTACACCAGAAGCTGGCTGAGGCCACGGCCCAGCCTGTCCAATCTGCCCCAGGTCCGGTGGTTGGAGGCTCGTCCTCCCCCGCTGGCCTTGAGGCACTAATCCGCGGGATTGTCATGGAGGAGAGGGCCTTCATAAGAAGCTGCCTTGCCGGCATCGAGGACCGGCTCTTGCCGGAAAGGCGGCTCCGCCCGCCGCTAGCGGCGGATAAGAGCCCACCACCGACGGAGCCGGCACCTGCGCCTCTGGGAGGCCCGGCATCGGGTGCGCTGCCCCAGGCCTCGAAGCCCTCCAAGGGCAAAGGCAAGGGCAAGAGGACCACGGTGGCCGCTCAAACGCCCACCACGAGCGCGGAGGCACCATCTGGGTCGTCTGCCACTCCAGCAGCCCCCCGGAACCCGCAGGGGGAAGACGCCCTTCTTCCCTCCACCACCCCGTCCAACCAGTCGTGGACGGAAGTGGTCAGGGGGGGAAAGGGGAAAAAGTCGACCCCCAAGCCCGCTGCGACTGCTCCTGCAGCCAAAAAGGCTCCAGCCGGCGGGAGGAAGCTGGTTCCTCCCACAACCGCGGCCGTCGTGGTGACCATCACCCCGGAGGCCGTGGAGCGGGGCGAGACGTATGAGTCCGTCCTTAGACGGGCTCGTACCAACGCGGATCCCTGTCGGCTGGGGATCGGCGGCATCACGTGCCGCCGAACCCTAACCGGGGCTCGAATTTTCGAGTTCTCGGGGGAGCAGCGCGGCACAAACGCGGACCTCTTCGCAACAAAGTTGCAAGAGGTCATCGCGGATGTGGCAACGGTCGTCAGGCCTGTAAAGACCGCGTCCTTGGAGGTGATCGATCTTGATGATTCGGTCACCAAACAGGATGTGGTGGCGGCCGTTGCGGCGGTTGGGGGCTGCCTCCCTGACGCGGTGAAGGGTGGAGCCATCAGGCTCGGTCGCCGCGGCATGGGCACCATCCGCGTCGAGTGCCCAGTCATTGCGGCTGGGGCCGTCCTTTCTGCAACTAAGGGACGGCTGCTTGTGGGGCTCAGCTCGGCTGTGGTCCGGCCACTTGAAGACCAGCCTATGCGCTGCTTCAAGTGCTTCGCGTTCGGCCACACCCGAGCCACGTGTCCCTCCAAATTCGATTGGGGAGACTCCTGTTTCCAATGCGGGCAGGAGGGACACAGGAGTGCCGCTTGCCACGTCGCCACGCCACACTGCGCTGCGTGTGCCGCCAGTGGCCGCCCCGCGGACCACAGGATGACAGGCAGGAGCTGCAAGCCTCCCGCGAGGAAGGGCATAGTGCCAGCACAGGTTCGCCCTGTTGCTACCACCGCCACCGCCGTCGTCGCCGCTGTAACTCCAGCAGCGGTAACTGAGGAGGGAAATGCGATGTTGGAATAATGGTTTCCGACTACCGCATCCTCCAGGCGAACACCAACCACTGCAGAGCGGCCCAGGACCTGGTGGTGCAGGTCATGGCCGAGTGGCTGGTGAACGTGGCGGTGGTCGCCGAGCCCTACTCAATCCCCGGCAGCTGGCTGGGTGACGAGGACGGCTTGGTGGCACTAGCGGCGCGGTCTTCCACAGACTCCCCTCCCCTCTCGCTATTAGAGAAGGGACCGGGATACGTGGCCGCCGCGTGGGGAGAATTAGCCCTTGTGGGCGTCTATTTCTCCCCAAACCGCCCTCTTCAGGATTTTGAGAACTATCTCGCAATCCTGGCCGCCGTGGTCGGCAGGGCGGCGCCGCGTCAGGTCTCCGTACTGGGAGACCTGAATGCCAAGTCGGTGACCTGAGGCAACCCGGCCACCGACGCACGCGGGCGGGCAGTGGAGATGTGGGCAGCCTCCTCTGGGCTCTCCCTCTTGAACAGAGGAAGCGTCCAGACATGCGTGCGGCGGCAGGGTGGCTCAATAGTGGACGTCACTTTCGCCACGCCTGCTTTGGCCGCGCGCGTGTTGAACTGGCGGGTGGAGCTGGTGGAGTCTATGTCGGACCACCGCTACGTGCGGTTCGACATCTCCACCGGTGGCCCTAGGGAGACGCGGCCCCTCTCGGTGCGATCACCGTTCCCGCGGTGGGCTCTCACCCGCCTGGACAGGGAGGCAGCGGTGGAGGCGGCGTTCATCCAGGACTGACTTTCGCCGCCTTCCGCTGGCCTGGATGTGGACACCGTGGCGGGGCACCTGAGGGAGTCTCTGACCGAGGTATGCAACTCTAGCATGCCTCGGTCTTGTCGACCACTACCCAAACGCGCCGTATACTGGTGGTCGGTGGAGCTGGCGGAGCTTCGAACAGCGTGTGTGGAGGCAAGGAGGGAATACACGCGGAGCCGGCGGCGGCGTCGACGAGACCTCCCCGCCGAGGACCACCTCTATGAGGTATACATAGAGGCAAAAATGGTCCTCGATAGGGCCATCGCCGCCGCCAGAGACTCGGCGAGAGCGGAGGTGCTGGAGGGTCTCGACAACGACCCTTACGGAAGACCATATAAGGCGGCGCGCAACAAATTGCGCCCCTTTGGTCCCCCGGTGGCCGAGACCTTGGAGCCCTCGTTTCTGGATGGGGTGGTTCAGTCCCTGTTCCCGTGCAGGGACAACTTCACCCCACCAGTGATGAGCCCGCCGCTGGGGATAGCTCCGCCAGCTGAGGAAGACGAGGAGGCCCCTCCTGTCACGGAGGCGGAACTTGGCGCGGCGATTCTTCATATCCGCGCCAAGAAGACGGCTCCGGGCCCCGACGGTGTTCCGGCAAGAGTGGTGGCGATAGCTGCTATTCAAATGGAGGAGAGGTTTCGCTACACAAGACCGAGGCCGTGTTCTTCCACGGACCTCGGCAGCGCCCCCCACCTGACGCCCACATCTTCGTGGAGGACGTCAGAATTGAGGTGAAGGCCCAGATGAAATATCTGGGCCTTGTACTCGACAGCAGGTGGCGCTTCAGTCCGCATTTTGGCAGGCTGTCGTCGCGCCTGCTGAAGACCGCGGGTGCCCTCTCGTGGCTGCTTCCCAACTCGGGGGGGCCCAGCGCGCGATGCCGGCAACTTTACGCCGGCATCTTGAGGAGCATAACCCTTTACGGGGCTCCTATCTGGGAGGACTTCCTCCACAGGAGGGAGAACGCTGCCGCGTTGCGGGCACCCCAAAGGGCCATAGCCCAGCGTGTGGCGCGGGCCTACCGCACGGTGGCCTTCGCGGCCTCATGTATTCTGGCCAGCAACCCTCCTTGGGAACTCGAACCCTCGACGCGATTAGGCCAGTCCTGCGAGACTGGCTCGAGCGTTCGCATGGGTTCCTCTCCTTCCGTCTGGTGCAGGTGCTGTCCGGACACGGTTGTTTCGGATCATACCTGCACCGGATCGGACGGGAGGAGACGCCGTCGTGTCACGAGTGTGGCGCGGTAGAGGACACGGCGCAGCACACCCTGGAGGTGTGCCCGTCGTGGTTTGAGGCGCGACGCAGTCTCATGGCTGTGATCGGACCGGACCTCTCACTTCCCGGCTTGGTTAACGCCATGCTGGGGGATGAGAGGTCATGGGCAGCAGTCGCCTCCTTCTGCGAACACGTCATGTCCCAGAAGGAGGCGGCGGAGCGCGCGCGGGAGGACAATCCTCACGCAGCACCGCTCCGAAGGCGGAGGAGGGGTCGAAGAAGACGTCAGTATGATACTCATCTTCGACTCCTCCCAGGTGGAGGCCAGCAAGCAACAGGTGTGGGGGCACCCTTGCCTGTATTGCACAGGCCTCCACCAGTACCGGACGGGAATGGCCAGGTGTTCCCGGCCATTCCCGTAGCCCCCCAACCTGGGGGGCATGCGGGGCCCACCAGCTAGGTGGGCATGCGCCGGGAGGGTTGTGGAAGTAAAGGTTGAGCCGGTTTCCCATGGCCCTCCCATCACGGCGATGTGGGAACACCGCTGAGTTTTAGTGGGTATACTTTCATTCCGACAGGAGTCCCACATATCCCGTCTCGTCCCCCACGAGCGGAGATGCGTATCGCATTTCTCAGCGCCAAAAAAAAAAAAAAAAAAAAGGTTAGGTTAGGTTAGAACAGTGACCCTTAACGCGCGACGGCGAGCGAGCGAAGCGAGCGGTGCCGCGGCAGCGGCCGCCGAGCGCCATATCCAATAGATGCTCGTTATGACATATTTTAATGAACATATTTTGGTGCACATTCAGTATATTTGGTGGAACACAGGCAAAATTAGGTAAATGAAATGGGAATAAATTGAAGTACTTTTAAATACCATCCTTAATTAATTCGTATAAAGGGTAAGCTGGTTATAAAAAGTTTTTTTTAATAAGTTGATAGCTTTCACGCCATTGCATTCTACAAAACCAAATAATAAACAATAACGTCACCCACCATTATTAAATTTAAAAAAAATTGTAAACAGAATTTAACCGAAATAACGATATTTTAACCGCAATATTCCCTCGGGCTATGACTTAATAATTTAGGTGTGTGATCGCTAATATTAAAATGGATACGTGCGTGCCCGCCCTTCGGGGAAAAGGCCTATTAAGAATCGAAATAGCTATCGTGACACACAACCACAAAGGTTGATAAACAGTTATTGTTAATTCCCGAAGCTACTTTCTCTAATATTAATATAAATTCAAATTTTATTTCGGCCTATCTCGGTGAAGGCAAATAGTAATAAAATGGTAAAGTAAATGCGACAAATGTTTATGTAAAAGAAAATTGTGGTCAAATAAATGAGATTGGAATAAAATATCGTCTTCAGTTTAATGTGACAATAATAATTTATCATCAACTGAATTCAATCAATCTGCCTAGCCTTTTCCCAACTATGTTGGGATCGGCTTCCAGTCTAACCGGATGCAGCTGAATACCAGTATTTTACATGGAGCGACTGCCTATCTGACCTTCACAACGTTACTGGGTAATACGATACCCCTTGGTAAGACTGGTTGTCAGACTTACGGGCTTCTGACGACCCGTAATGACTGTCAAAGATCCACGAATAACAGCCGGGACCAACGGCTTAACGTGCTTTCCGAGGCACCGAGGAATCTCTGTATGTAAAGATGGTCCCCCATCCACTGACCAACCCCGGCAAGCGTAGCTTAACCTGACGGATCGACCCGTGCGGCTGTTACTTAACCACGAGCTCCTCCTATCATCAACTGAAATATAAACTCAAATTAAATGCCAAATACACACATAAAGCCTATTTATTTGCCAATGATGGCTGGTACAGACAACAGCACATCAGGTTATACCAAATTGTCAAATGATTTTAAACCTTAAAATGTTGGTGGTTAAGTTCCAAATGAAATGAGAAAATTTGACTGTTTGTAGTAGCTTGATTTGCTGCTGTATGTACATAATCCCATGCGAGACTAGTAATCGGGCACAATTCCAATTTCAGTCCGTATCTACCTGAAATTTCTGTGAAAAGAAAATCCAATCATAGTTTTTGGCTAACTAACTAAAGATTTGTAGATCTGCACCGTGGTCAGACTAATTAGGCCAACGTTTGTTTATAAAATGACAGTTGGAATGGCGTAAATGCTAAGGCTGGGTTGCACCATAGTATTAGTTAAAGTAAAGGTTTGTGTCAAATTTGACAGTAACTGTAACGCTGACTTTAAAATGACAGTTGTAATGGCGTAAATGACAGTTGTAATGACGTAAATGCTAAGGCTGGGCTGCACCATAATATTAGTTAAAGTAAAGGTTTGTGTCAAATTTGACAGTAACTGTAACGCTGACTTTAAAATGACAGTTGTAATGGCGTAAATGACAGTTGTAATGACGTAAATGCTAAGGCTGGGCTGCACCATAATATTAGTTAAAGTAAAGGTTTGTGTCAAATTTGACAGTAACTGTAACGCTGACTTTAACAGTTAATGCGAAATGTGTTGCACTGGCGTATTCATCAGCTTAGGGTGGTATCCCATGCCGCTGGGTTCGCGGGTAGTAAGAAGATACCGCGGCCCTGGCATAGGCAACTGAAGGAACACGGGTGGGTTTTAGTCAGTAAAAGTGTGACACGCCCTTCCGCTCCACCCAGAGTGGGAGAAGTTATTTGATGATTTCCCACCCCCAAAAAAAAAAAAAAAAAAGGTGGTATCCCATTAGTCAAAGATCTTTGTCCAATGTACATTTGATCAAAGAAATTGGATGACTTCATCCAATTTACAAAATGACATCCATCTTTCTTTGGTCAAATGTACATTGGACAAAGATTTTTGGCTAATGGAATACCACCCTTAGTTAAAGTTTACAGGTAGGTACGCGTCTGACAGAAGTGATAGATATTTATTACACCCAGGTGTTCCGTTGACGTCTTGACCACGGACTCTTATGCACACCCATGTGTGCAAACGACGTTTGAAAGGTCAAGAAAATAACACAGGTTTGTGAAGAATGTGGATATATCTATTCTAGACACTCAATTTTCGTATATATTCCTCAATCAATCAATCAACTCAGCCTATCGCAGGCCACTGCTGGACATAGGCCTCTCCCAGTCTGCGCCACAACACCCTGTCCTCCGCCTTCCGCATCCAGTCTGTCTCAGCCACTTTCTTCAGGTCGTCGGTCCATCCATACCACACTACTCTAGCCAATACGCGGTCTCCACTCCAGGACCCGTCTGCTCCACCGGCCGTCGGTCCTTCGACAGACATGACCAGACCACTGCCACTTCAGTTTGCTTAATCTGCAAAGCTATGTCAGTAGCTCCGGTTCTTTTCCGTGTAATTTCATTTCTAATTTTATCCTTCAAAGAAACTCCGAGCATAGCCAGCTCTATAGCTCGCTGAGCGACCTTGAATTTGTGGCACTGTCAGTGTCCACATTTCGGGACCGTATGTCATAAAGGACAGGACGCACTGTGCTCGAAGACCATAATATTCAAATATTGCGGGGATTTATTTTATTTTTTATTTTTTATTCGTTACCATAACACAAGCATTAGGTTGCTTAGCTTGGGACTAGATGGCGGTGTGTGAAATGTCCAAGGATATTTATTTATTTATTTATTATTATTTATTTGCGTATAAATACTACCTAAGATTATCTTGGTTCTTCACCTGTAGGGTGAAGAAAATAAATATCGTAAGGTGAACTTATTATGCTCCTACAATAGTCGCCAAAATGAAATAAGTGCGCAAGCGTAGTTATTAATGCTCGTTCCGTTTCTTTGTGCGAAGACGTTTTTTTCTGCAGTTGGATTTCAGAGGACTGTTGCGCTTTGTCACCTCTCTCGATCACACGGGACCAACATTTTTAAGAATGAAATGAAAAGATGCTTTTTGAAAATATAATCAATTATCGAACTATTAAATAATATTAATTTAATAGGTAATTATTAAAAAATACTGGTATTCAGCTGCATCCGGTTAGACTGGAAGCCGAGGCCGACCCCAACGTAGTTGGGAAAAGGCTAGACAGATTGATTAATTGATATTAAAAACACATTTTTATTGTGGCATTTATCTATCTCATCTCAAAAATAATACATAATAATTTTAAGCTGAGTTTATTGACAACACAATAAAAATGTGGTTTTATAAAGTAGGTGGGTAAATTAATATTATTTACTAAGTCGCTAATTGATTATTATGTTTCAAAAAAGCATTTTTTCATTTACTAATCTTAAAAATTTGGTCCCGTGTGAGCGAGAGAGGTGATAAAACGCGACAACCCTCTTAATACAGGCCAGTATTGTTATTCTTAAATACATAATTATTTATACTAATTTCTACCACTGCTATAACAAGTAGCACTGTTACAAGACTAGTGTTATTCTCGAAACATTTTAAACAGCATTACTGGCAGTTCCGTCGGCCAGCACAGTTAACGCGACAGGTGACGATTGCCGCTGACACACCCGACGTAATCGACGCTAATAAGTCACGAAAGCTATATTATTAGAGCACGTTTTAGCAGAACTTTCTAACATTTTAACTACGGTTCAAACACGTAAATAATTGATTTAAAAAAAAAAAATACTTTTCCAGTATTTATATTTTTGTAAGCCATATAATTTTGCTTTTCAAATTGTATTGTAATTAATTTTTAGGGTTCCGCACCAGAAAGAAAGCCTCCACTATCCATCTGTCTATCAGCGGGCTATACCGTAATAGGTAACAAAAAATTAAAATAAAGTTAAAAAATAAAGGAACGTGTTTTTTTTAAACTGAAATATTTGTTTAATATGTACTGTTAAAAAATATTGTACTGTGGTACGGCACCCTTCGTGTGTGAGCCCGACTCACACATGGCCTGTTTTTAATGTCATAAATTGACAAAAAGGTGTTATTTCCGTAGGGTAAAGATCTCTTCGATATGTACATAACAGGTATTCATAACCACGCTCCTCAATGCGTGCTAGAAATATGTCATTTAGTTGAGGCATCCTTGTGAATCAGAAGTGAGATAGATTGAATTAGGAAGTACATGTTATGTAAGGCTTTATTCAGACCACACGTATCCACCATACCCGACATATAAGCGGACGTACCTTTACCGGTGTTGTCAGTAGCCAGGAAATTCTAGCCTTGGTCGCTTGTTTTTGCGACAGTCTCAAGCACTTACCAGTCAACAAAACATGCCCAAAAATGACTAAATGTTCAGTTAAATGGTGTAAAAACTATAGCGGCGGTAGTAGCACTATTTCTTTTCATTTGTAAGTACAGTATTTTATTACATTTATTGTTATTTTTCACTAAATTTAATCAAATGTAATGTGGTTGAACGAGTTTTTATACATTTGTAGTTTATGTCGGGTCCAGTGTACCCACCTATAGTAGATGAAATTTTTTCGTACGTACAGCACGTTTACAATCGGTGACCGAGCAAACGCTTCGGTGTGAACGCAACCCTAAACGTGACATTGGTACATGTCAAGTCTTGCGAACTTTGCTTTAGAAGTAAGTACAAACACATTATTACTGCCATGTTTATATTATCTTTAAAAAAAATGCATAATAAACTTAAATATAATAGCAAAATAATGTGTTGAAACATTTGCAAACGAACATGCGACTAACAATTAAATATTATTAGTCAGCAAATGGTATGAAGTAATTTTTCTAAGTGCATAATTTGGGGTTGAATATGAATTTCCCCATTTGTTTCCAGTACAAACTAGAGTCATTATAGGCGGGGAAAAGAGTAATAACTCTGGGACTAAATATATGGGAGGAGTATAAAGGAAATGAGTTTTTATATTATACAATGGTGTGATAATAACTGAACGACCAAAGCGTTGCTTTTTATAAGCACCAAAATAATCAGAGACTAATAAATGTGATTCAAAAATAGTAAATATTTCTACTTTATTGCAAGCAAAGGACTTATACAACGTGTCTTTTTGCATCCTCGTCAAATTAAAGTGTGTGGTATAGACCATCAAACCGAACAACTTTTTCCATGGCACCAACATCGTAATCGCGAAAAAATAAGCAGCCGTCCCATACATTTGCATCGAGTAGGTATTGAAGTTTTCTATGGGACAGTTGAAAATTTTTTCGCGATTACGATGTTGGTCCCATGGAGAAAGTTGTTCGGTTTGATATTCTGTATCACACACTGAAATTTGATGAGGATGCCAAAATGACACGTTGTATAGTTATACTAGCTTTCTGCCCGCGGCTTCGCCCGCGTGGGATTCGGTTATATCGCGCCTCCATAGCCTTTTTTCGCGATAAAATTTAGCCTATGTCCTTTCTCAGGGTCTGTTCTATCTCTGTACCAAATTTCGTCAAAATCGGTTCAGCCGTTTTTACGTGAAAGCGTAACTGACAGACAGACAGAGTTACTTTCGCATTTATAATATTAGTATGGATTGAAATGCAAAACATTTTTTAACCCTAAACATTTCTACAAAATAAAACATCCCACCACACGTTCATATCTCAAACGCCACTCCCCTGATCGCAAACGGACTCAGTAACCCTGCACTCAGGATACATATAATTATTATAATATTACTGCGCGATATCTTCGTCACCGAGTCCCGGATTGTTCCCGGATCTCCACGGACTTTTGTTCGCAGCGAGGTCCTTTGTCGATGCCTCACAATAAAATTTTATCCCGGAAACCTATTCGCAGTTACCTTTTATTATAATGTTGCAGCGAGTATCCGGGGTACTTTTCAGTCCGGGGCCATTGTTGTCCGCATAATAGGGGCCAACCTTTTTATTCCGCTACAGATTTTTGAATGTACCGCCGGTATTAACGCTTCTATGAGATCCGATCGATTGGATGTCTGAAGTGGTTCTTTATTCCGAAGTTTGGAGTCGAGTTCGTTGTTTGTATGAAATGGTCGACGTTGTTTGTTATGTTTTTCTTTAGCTTCGAGTTTCTTCGAGTCTTCTGGTAAGAATAAAATTGGTCTGAATCTGACTCGTAAATGTTAAGAGATAATTACTTTGGTATCTAGTGGTTTTATGACGGGCAATAATTTAATTATGTAACGATAATCATTTTGTTATTTTGGAAGTTTCTGTAGGTCACTCCAATTTATATTGTTCCTATTTGATACTTCGACATCCTGATTGAATAAATTGTAATGTTTGATATTTTGACATATTACTCTTCTCTCTTCTTCTTCTTTCTATCTTACTCTGACATTTTGACATCCTAAGTAAATTGTGTGTTTATGATATTATTTTTAATTTCAAACTGTAATTTTAATTCGTAACTATGCAATCAATTAATGTTAATACTTACTAACCTAATATTCTCTGTCCTGTTATAAATGTATGTACCAAATATTTGCACGCCACTCCTGGCAGAATGTGGTGATACCATTGGCTAATCTTAAGAAATCTCTCACAAAATTGAGTTTCGACAGATTAAGCAGTATGTAGGAACCAGCTGATTTTTTTTTTGCGATTTCAGGTTTGTAAAATAGTAAAAGTTGTTCATAATGATGAGTACAATGACCCCTTAAAATATTGCCCATGAATTCAATTTCACCCTGTATAACAATTTGGCAGTTGTAATTACATTTACATTGAGTCTTATTATATTTTTTACTTTATATTATTTATTATTGTCCTACTATGAAAAACATACTTTTGAAGACAAACAAAGAATCTCAGAGCAAAAACTTACTAGAGGGGTATCAAGGAAGAAAAAAGTTTTGCATGCATAAGTTATGTGCATATTGCTTTAGGCCAGAAAAACTCAAGGATAAAACAGAACTAAAGTAAGGAATTCATATAAATAAAGACTATAATGGTGAAGAAGACACAGAAACAGACTTGGCTAGTTTAAATATTACATTGTAGTTAAATATTGACAGGCTGCATCGTGCACGAGCTAAGGCTCGTCAAGCCAATGAGCCTCAAACTAATATTTTATCAGGAAACCTTCACGAATCACACGAATGTCACGAATGTCGTATGCATGATCATGAGGAAGTAAAGGATGAGGTTAAAATGCTGAAGACAGTTAGAATGGGTGCTTAGAGATTATTAATATTGGAGAATGAACAGTTGTGTGAGCACAATAATAAATAATAATAAAATTTATTCAAAAATATAAGGACTAGCGTTAAATACAGTTTTCAATCAGTTTTCAGTTTGATGGTGTTTTACCACCATAAACGATTACGATAAACTGCTTTTTTTTCGTTTAACTGTTAAGTTAAACGAAAAAAAAGCAGTTTATCGAATCATTTTTTGTTAATTTAGATGATGTCAAAAAGTAGCAGTGTTAACCACCTTCTGTTGCTGCCCGTACCTAACCGAGCCCACACTGTTAAGTAAACACCATTATCGTTTTCAAACAAGAATAAAGTTTAAAAAACTGTAACAAATAAAAATGAAAAAATAAAAATAAAATTATATTAAAATATTATATTAAAATTAAAATATTATATATAAAAAATAAAAAAAATATTATTATTAAAATATTATTATATTAAAATTAAATTAAATTATTATTATTAGTATGGAAAAATAAAATTGATCTAAAAAGTTCTAATTATTTATTTACTCTAAACAATAATGACATAAGTATATACATATTTGTAATGTGCTCGTCAAGACCTTTATTTTAATACCAAACATGTCATGATTATCTCAATTTATTTTTTTTCGAGGTCAGAAATTTACGTGTTAAGTCCACTATATTAAATTTAGGGAGAATTCATATAGCCTATGTCACCCGGACTATTATTTCAAATCTACTGATACCTCATTCATCAAAATAGATTCAGTAATTTAGGCGCTACGGTGGAACACACGTAAATACATACTTATATACATACATACACAAGTAGACTGCTAAAATCATAACCCTTCCTTGTTTTGCCGTAATCGGGTAAAAATACATACTTATATACATACTTACATACATAAATACATACATACATAGACTGCTAAAATCATAACCCTTCCTTTTGGCTTTGCCGTAGTCGGGTAAAAAATGATATCAAAAGTGTATACCACGTGACCAGATATTTATCAAAACTGATGAAGTAGGTAGGTACCTCATTAACGCGATACGTAATCATTTGCATCATTCCACAGATATTTGGAAACGTTGTACGTAATGACCCAAATATGTGTCTTTAGTACTTGCACGTTGAGTTAGCAACCAGTTTGGAATTTTGAAACAGATATAGGTAAACTACAATGTACTCTAATTGGAATGTAAGTCAGTAATGATAGGATTTCGAATTTGGATTGAGTAAATAAGTTTAGGGCGAGTAGTGCCGCGAACTAGCGACACCATTGAGAAAAATCATTATCTGTGACATACCTAATGTGCAAATGAATGTCCAAATATTTATTTATTTATTTATCTACTTACATTTACCATTACAGGACAACCCCATGCGGTACATGCGCTTAATCTAAGCTAACATCTATAACTAATTATAAATAATGCATTCGTTGTGAATTAACTCAGAAAACAACATAATAAATCCGTCTCATTCACTATGAGGTTGAGCGTGCGGAATATATGGTGATACAATCAATGATACAATACCTAAATTCTCAATATCAACAACAGTGCAAGACATAATAGGTCAGCCAAAAGCTACGTATGAAGAAGAAGAAATAAACACATAGGCCCATGGGACTCGTACCGTACCACCGTCCGTCTTTTGTACGGATGACGTAATGAATGGGCTGGACATGAACTTCAGCGAAGGGATAATGGGTTTATTTTGTTAGCTCAAATGTATGGGTTTGTGGGATGAATGGTAAAAATAAAAAGGGGATATATACGCTGGATATATTTCCTAAGCTTGAAAGGGTAGTTAAGTTGGAGATTTAAATGATCACTTGAGAATCCTGAAAACATCATTTCATTCTCCCTTTCCAATCGATAAAAAAAAACTAAAAACCGACTTTAAAACCTAAAATGAATAGAATAACTTTCACAAAAAACTTTACAGCTTCTGAAGTCGCTGCTTTGAAGAATTGAAGACAGACAAGGTTTTTACTTTTTTTAAAGAAAATTTATTTTTCCATTTTTAATTGAATAAACAATTACCTACATAAGCCCAAGACGAACGAAAATAATCACCAAAATTGGTTAATTATGAGAAAATTGCGAATATACAAACATACATAAGTACATACGTATTACGTACATACATACGACTTCAAAAAGGAGGTTCTGTTTTCGACCCATATGTACACCTACATATGGGTCGAAAACAGAACATCCTTTTTGAGAAACGATATATCTACGCCGGCGGTGTCATAAGTTGACACCGCCAGCGTGGGTATATCGTTTCTGCTTTAATTGATGTAGTCTATTCCGCTCAAGATACAAGCATCATCATCGTCTTTGCAGCCAAAAGACGTCCACTGCTGGACATAGGCCTACCCCAAGCTACAATCATTGTTTTCTTGCAGGTACTGAGCCTAACTCGCGTCAAAACCTAGCAAAAATTTTTAGCAAGTTCTAACAACATTTACAAGCTGTATCTCCAAAGCCTTAGGAAAGCTTTGCTTCCCCTTGACATCGCGGCATCGTCGCCGTCGTGCCGAACAAAATTTTAAAAGCTATCGCGCTGTGCTGCCGACGACTCGTCGCCGCTATAAGCCGAAATAGCAAAATATAATACAGTCCAAATTTCCCGAACTTCTCTCTAGCACTTATATGAGAGTCGAATTTTTGAACACCTCTGAGAACGCGAGTACTATGTCCTTTTAAGTCTATGTATCTGTATTTATTTGTTCATCAAGTCTATTGTTTAAAATTTGTTTTTTTTTAAACAAGCTTTTATTGGTCTGGATATCATATAGAACCAGAGTCCTTGTCAAGGCGAATCAAACGAGTCAAACAAAGAACGCGTCGCGCTCTATGTCGGACGTCACACCTACACTATCTATGTGCACTCACACAAATGCAAAGCTCATCTTACGCCTCGCGCATTGTACCCAGTTATTAAGCAACTTGATAAAGTAATCATGAAAATAAACGATTAAGAACGAAGATTAAGAAATTCACACCTACGTTCGACCATACAGGGCGTTCTACCAGTACAACCAATTCCTTCATAATCACGCTATTTCCCCTTCTGAAATAGTTTTCCCTTTATTTCCTTAATAGGTGAGGAAAACTCCTACCAAAAACCATTCCATCAATTAACACAGCTGAAAGTTGAGTGCTTTTTATACAAAAAATCCAATTTCCAGGGTTGGTATTGAGCAAGTGTGGATCTAAACAAAACATCGGGGGCAACCCGTTGGACGTATCAATCAATTACAGAGGCCGACGCCTCCGATATACGGTGTAGATAGGCGGGCCACACCCGCACCAACTGTGCTGCTGCGGTACAAATTAGTAAAAATAGCGAGCGAGTTATTCTCTTGTGGTTAGCTTAATAGTCGTAGAAAGATGGTGGTATTTTGAGCCAAATTGACAAGTAAACAATCTGCCTAGCCTTTCCCCAACTATGTTGGACTGCCTATCTGCCTCCACAACCCAATTACTGGGTAATACGATAGCCCTTGGTAAGTCTTACCGGTTTCTGACAACCCGTAACGACTGTCAAAGATCCACGAATGACAGCCGGCCAACATTTCCTATCCAGTAACACTTCAATAAGATTTTGGTAATTTATTTAAGTCGTAAATGCGTATAAAAGAAGACAAAGGTACTTGTCTTCTTTTTATTGCAATGCCTCTTTAGAGGCATGAGGAACATGGTGTAAAGTTCATTCATCCTCTATTGAAAAGGGAGGATCCTCCGACCAGACGGGTGTTGTGTCTGGTGAGCAACTGCCCGACGGTTGATGTCGGGACGTTGTATATATGCTAGTCGCGTGGTAAACTATAATTGCGCGATGCAGGATTGCGTGACGTCATTTCATTTTGATGCGTAGTTCGTATGTGGCGAAATAGATGCCGTCACACCTCCATGCACGTGGACCAAAGCATTTATTAAGAACAAGCTTTTGCCCGCGGCTTCACCCCATGTGGAGGTCGGAATTTATCCCACAGGAACGTACTATCGCAATAAAAAGTATTGTATCTGTTAATTCCGGTAGACTATCTGAGTGCCAAATTTCATGCAAACCCATTTAGCCGTTTTTGCGTGATTAAGTAACAAACATCCAGTAGGATAATCCATTATTTAGGTTAGGCATTGGACAAATTCTTGTAAATAACGGCAGACATTTATCACAGCTTACACAATTTATCCCAAAACTATTACTAAACTATCAAATACCCGCTGTAGCCCCTCCCTTGTAGCACACTAAGATCTATTGCTCACTACCCTAATCAATATCCACGCGTTATTTGCCAACATGACGTTTTTATTAAATAAACGCCGAACAAGCTGTACTCGAAGACGATTGGATGTTACGACATATATAGAAAATTGTGACGGATTGACGGATAAACAACGCTACGGACGCCAGATGATCGAATATAATGTTCTGTTGTGTCGTGAGGGAAAGTTGTCGGTTGAGGTTAAATAATATTTAGGAGAGAGATTGGAAGAGACAAAGAACCAATATTGTTTTGTAGCTATAATAGTTATTTATGCAACTGACGTATAATAAGGGGTATTAAAACACGAATGTGGGTAGTGTGATAATAGTATCACATGAGTGTTTTAATACCTAATTATGTACAGTTGCATACAAGACTTTATCTACATCCATGTTATCAATCCTCTATAAAAGGTTCTGAAACAGTTTTTTGCAATACTAATACTCGTATCGAACATGGCGGCCGGCGTCATAGTATACGACGTGAATTCGAATAAGTTCTTTTTTTAAAATTACGGCGCTGTTGTAGTGAAACGCGCGTGCATTACAATGTTCTTTTTTTGAAAACGAGTTACATTATGAAATTCAGTACAACATTAAAGCACCCGTTTGGATGCTATTATGGTTACCATGGTTACTATGACACTGGCTGTTTTAATGTTGGCAATAAGCTAACTGTTTCAGAAACTTTTATAGAGAATTTATAGCAGGGGTGTAGATAAATAGTTATACATACGAGATACGAGTACGATTAATCACAGTTCAAAATTACGGCTCCTGAAGAACAGACAAAACCTGTTTGAAAGACCAAATGGAACTTGTAGATAGGTTATTTGAGTGATAAGAATGACTGTAAAATGATAATGCAGCGCTGTTAAACAGAGGAAGTTAAATGGCAGCCCAAAGAGCTTATGTAAGCATTATTATTTATTATTGTAGTTGACAACTTCACGGTTCCCTGAAGGTGACTATAACCAACTTTAAATGATTTTAAACTGAAGATTACGTTTGAGTGTAAATGATTTGAAAAAATTATATGTTACATTAGAGCATTTTAAAAATAACGTAATATGTTAATATTTTAGATTGTTTATAATTATTACATAAGTATTGTGATTAATTTGTAAAGTTATGTATAACGCGGATAAAAACTGAGAATCACGAAAAAACGTATCAGATCAAGCGTATTTTTATGAAAATTTCACCATTTTAAAGAATTTAATTATTTATCTTTGAGTATACTTGTTTTAATATTTTTGATCTATGTGTAATTAATTAATAATGAGTCTAATTTGTGTCAGCGCTCCTTGATGAGCGAGTCCTATTACTAGCTGGACGGACGACACCTTCTGTGAGCTCAGCACGGAACAAGCAAGCTAACCACTCAAGGCCATTGTCATCTTATGAAACCATAATAATTACCTACCACTTTTCTGCACCTACTTTCCTCAAACTATCAATTCATACGTTTTAAAACTGCAATATCGAAAACATCACTACTGTTTTATATTTTGGGCTATAAAACTTTATTTACGATCTGTTTGCCAAGCAGTTTTGGAATTAAAGCTTAACAATAATAAGCATCGAGCGATAAACGTGGAATTTTAGCTATTTGAAGAAGTCGGCCTTGTTTGTAGAAAAAACAAAAGATTGTGTTAGTCATCTTTGGTGAGCTGTGAGGAATCAACTTAAGAGGGACAGGGCCTGCGAGGAATTTGAAAAATAGGTATTTGAAGAAACTATTGCCGTCGCGCTGCGCCCGAACAGTGATAAGAGAGTGCGATATACAGTTGCAGCTCAGACCGATTATACCACAAAAATTTTGATGAGATCGGCGTTGCGTGTTCCTCTTTTTCTCCTCGAAAACTGAGCCGATTCAATTATTTTTTTATTCAAATATTAAGAAATAGTATGTCTAGCTTCTTATAATTTTTTTATGTTAAAAACTTATAGAATTTGTCTGGTAGACCTCTAATCACGGCGGTAAAAATGGTGGCATTTTTTGTAATTTTTGGAGGGTCATGTTTTCTTTACTAATTAATTTCTAAAAAAAAGGAAATGCCAGGGACGTGTCTACAGCAGACTTTAATTTTATCAAAAAAAAAAAATGATTGCTTTAGAGGCATTATTCAGGAAGAAAAACGGGGAATACATTTGTATGGAGAATCGCAGGCCATCTTCCCTCTTAAGGGAATGCCCTGTGTGACTCATTGTTTACGCTATACGGTTTGGATAAGTCATTGTTTCCTCTCTTCTTATAACATAACATCACGCCTGTAGTCCCCAAAGAGTTAGGCAGAGGTGTACCTATAGTACACCCACATTTCACCAGATATGTTCAAGCCCCATGTAATAGGGGGTGAGCCTATTGCCAACAACCGGGCACTAATCTAGGCTCCAGGCTGCTACGAAAATGAATAAAAAAATGTTTTAAAATTACATACTTAATAATTTCGTGCAAAGTTTCAAGTCTATTAACTCAAGAAATAAGATTTTTCATACAAACTTTCATCCCATATTTGACCCCTTAGGGATGGAATTTCCAAAAACCCTTCCTTATTCCTTGTCTATATTGTGAAGGGAACCTCTGTGCAAAATTTCAGCTTTCTAAGTTCAAGGGTTTGGGCTGGGCGTTGATGAGTCAGTCAGTCAGGACTTCTCTTTTTATTTATACTTGTACTGAGATATTCCAGATGGAAAATCCCAAAAACACTTTGCCTCATCCAGGAATTGAACCCAGGATATGATGTGTAGCAGTAAAGGAGAAAGGGTACAGTCTCTCTTTTCTTCTTATAGGCTTTTATTATGAGTTGTATCTTCAACTAGCTTTTCCCCGCGTCTGCGCCCGCGTGGATATATGAAAATATCGAACGTCCTACCGGGAAATCCTTCCTTATTCCTTGTCTGCATTATAAAGGAAACCTCTGTGCAAAATTTCAGCTTTCTAGGTCCAAGGGGTTGGGCTGGGCGTTGATGAGTCAGTCAGTCAGTCAGGACTTCTCTTTTTATTTATACTTGTACTGAGATATTCCAGATGGAAAATCCCAAAAACACTTTGCCTCATCCAGGAATTGAACCCAGGATCTGATGTGCAGCAGTAAAGGAGAAAGGGTACAGTCTCTCCTTTCTTCTTATAGGCCTTTATTATGAGTTGTATCTTCAACTAGCTTTTCTTCGCGGCTGTGCCCGCGTGGATATCAGAAAATATCGAACGTCCTACCGGGAAATCCTTCCTTATTCCTTGTCTGCATTATAAAGGAAACCTCTGTGCAAAATTTCAGCTTTCTAGGTCCAAGGGTTTGGGCTGGGCGTTGATGAGTCAGTCAGCAGTCAGTCAGTCAGAACTTCTTTTTTTATTTATCTTCAATAACAACTTGTAGATATAGCAATAGAAGCAGTGGTGGCCCAGTGGTAACGGTCGCAACTTACGAGTTGTAGGTCGTAGGTTCGAACCCCGACAGGCGCTTTACTTTGTGTAAATTATTTCATCACCACTGCTCTCAAAACGGTGAAGGAAAACATCGTGAGGAAACCGGCATGTCCTACCAACACTCACTGGGCCCGCGTGGTAGAGTACGGCCCACTCCCTCTCACCGAGAGGAGGCCTGTGTCCCAGCAGTGGGAATGTTATAGGCTGATTATGTAGATATAGCAATGATTTTAACACTGAACGGGAGATTTTGTTACTCATATTGCGTTAGCTCTGAGGAATCAATTTAAGGGAATGTCCAATGACTCATCGGCTATAAGCTAACTAAAAGATAAGTTATTGTACTTCTCCCTCGAAAGTCTTTTAGGCGGTAAGGTCTTAAAGTGGATCCCCAGTGGCAGCCACCGAAAGACCACTGCACATCCACCTTAAACAATGTCGGTACAGGGTCAAATTGAATAAGACAGCGAAACTCAGCAGACTTTACGGATATCGATATTTAAACACGATAAAACAAAAAACTTTTTACAAAAAAAAAACAACCGACTCCCAAAAAAACACTACAAAGTGAAAAATAACTTTAATTTCGGAAGTCGGTGTCTTTGGTTTTTTATTTAATTTCTTTTTTTTTGCCACCGACTTCCGAAATTAAAGTTATTTTTCACTTTGTAGTGTTTTTTTGGGAGTCGGTTGTTTTTTTTTTGTAAAAAGTTTTTATTTTTCACTTTTTAGTGGTGCCTACTTACCCCACACAAATCTGAATACCACTCTGCAAAATAAATTAGAGCATCATCCACATAGACTAAAGGCTCTTACAGACAGAGGCGATGTCGCGAGCGATATTGCGATATTATCGCGTCGAAACACCGCTACGCGACACGTCCCGACACGTCGCGACGCGATATCGCCTCTGTCTGTAAGTGCCTTAAATGGGAAAAATACGTATTAAATTATTGAAGCTAACTCAAAAGCCACTCATAAGAACTTGAAGATATTTTTATGCCACCATCTCAGGAGTATACCATTTCAAATAAAAACTTTGCAAAAAGGCAAATACGTCGCGCTAAGTCGTTTCAGAAGTTTGGTAGGCGTAGTTTTAGCTGACGGAGATATAACGAGGCTATGAAATCTGCCTTCTGACAATCAAGGCCACACATAACATACAACTCAAGTAGTGCAATTTGAAGCGGCATATAATTACCATTAAATCATTTAAAGCCAGAGTGCACCTCATGACAACTCTAATAATCCCAAACACGGCTAAGATACATTGTTTTATTACTGAGTTCCGATGCCTACCTTCCGGCTTCTTCATCAGATCGGTTCGATGGTACGATTTTGCACTCTGGCTACAGAGTGCAGCTCATGACCATTCCAATAAGCCCAAACACGGCTAGGATACATTGTTTTATTACTGAGTTCCGATGCCTACCTTCCGGCTTCTTCATCAGATCGGTTCGATGGTACGATTTTGCACTCTGGCTACAGAGTGCAGCTCATGACAATTCCAATAAGCCCAAACACGGCTAAGATACATTGTTTTATTACTGAGTTCCGATGCCTACCTTCCGGCTTCTTCATCAGATCGGTTCGATGGTACGATTTTGCACTCTGGCTACAGAGTGCAGCTCATGACAATTCCAATAAGCCCAAACACGGCTAGGATACATTGTTTTATTACTGAGTTCCGATGCCTACCTTCCGGCTTCTTCATCAGATCGGTTCGATGGTACCATTTTCATCGGAACCATTTATTTAAAGCTTCGTCATAGTCGCTTAACTATTTTAATCTTATCGCTATCCGTGAAATACTTTTCATCGTTGAGGAGTTTCCGTGGCCATCTGTGGTCTTCTTCATCAGTTCCACTTCACCAGATGATACTTTCTGAATGCAAACGCTTGATTTGTTGATGAAAATACTATAATCGCTATATGTATGCCTATAATATTTGAGGAGTTCCCTCGATTCCTCATGGATCCCATCATCAGAACTGGATTTTGATAAAAATGGGACCAATCTGGAAGTATACCCTTTCAAATAAAAAAAGAATTTTCCGAATCGGTTCATAAATGACGGAGTACTGAGGTAACAAACATACAAAAAAAAAAAAAAAAAAAAAAAAAAAAACATACAACCGAATTGAGAACCTCCTCCTTTTTTGGAAGTCGGTTAAAAAATAAAAAGATTTGATGACCTTTTCTTTTGGTTCACCGACCGCAGGTAGTGTCGTCACTTGAAATATCAGTTTAGAAAACCATTTTTTTTTTTGTGTAAACTTCACAGTCGTTACGAGTATCAGTATTTAAACACGATAAAACAAAGAAACACTGAGTTTCTCAACTCATTCATCAAGTAACAAGCGGTCGCTGAATCAAAAAAAAAACAATAAATTCTTTTATTTTTTTTACTTTGTCGTGTTCAGATATCGATACCATTACGTCTGCGGTACACGTTATGATAATAATATTTTTATTGAATTATCTGCCTAGACCTTTTCCAACTATGTTGGCGACGGCTTTCAGTCTAACAGGATGCAGCTGAATACCTGTATTTTACATGGAACGACTGCCTATCTGACCTCCACAACCCAGTTACTGGGCAACACGATATACGACCCTTGGTGACACTGGTTGTTAGACTTTCAGGCTTCTGACAACCCGTAACGACTTTCTAAAGTTCACGAATGACAGAAATCGAATTAGTACCTCAAAAATCACGTTATTTCCGACTAACAACATAGATAGTTGTAGACTCTTTATTATGTACACCATAAAATAGATATAAATATTGAAATTTTACATAAGGTGACTGGGCGGTCAATATACAAACAATATACCTACTACAAATCAACAGAACAACAACCAAAAAAATTATCTCCAATTTATTTTCACTAGACGCTCCAAATACAGCCATATTTTCCTACATATCCACACTTATACAAATATATAGGAATATTAATAAAGCCGCTATTGCTTGCCTCGGTATGCCAATGTAAAGAATGGGAGCGCATACCAAAGTCACGCCATTACGCTCGACTGTCATATTAATAATTTTCCTCAATGCTCGAGAATTATTGTCCTAACGCAATTATGTGGAAATGTGATGAATTATTTGTTCGTATATTAGAGAAGACGTGATGAATGGATTTTTTTATGTTAGTATTTAGTTGTACAATGGTCTAATACAGGCTTTTTGGTGGTAAATAGATTTGTTGGGTACGAAATTTTGAACTGGACTGGCAGTTTTTTCTGTTGTTGATTTTTGAAATTGTCTAATAGTTACAAAATTAGTATAAATTACCCTTATTTTTTATTGAGATGTTTGTTTTTAGGGTTTCGTACCTCAAAAGGAAAAAACGGAACCCTTATAGGATCACTTGTTTGTCCGTCTGTCTGTCTGCCAGTCTGTCAAGACCCTTTTTCTCAGGAACGCGTGGAGGTATCAATTTGAAATTAATATCAAATACGTAAGTCTATTGTCCCTTGGAGTTCTAAAGAAATTAAGCTTATGCGTCAACGCAATAAAAAATACGGCCATTTATGTGACATATTTTGATACTCGCAAGGAAATCAAAACCTATAGGGTACTTTCCGTTTGTCCTAGAATTATGAAATTTGGCAAGAAGCAAGGTCTTACAAAACAAATAAAGGAAAAAGTCCGAAAATGGTTATTTTGTAATTCTGTCACATAAAAAAATATTTTCAAGGTTGTCAGTCTGTCAAGACCCTGTTTCTCAGGAACACGTATGTTATGTACGGTATTATTGTATCGCATAGGTAATAAGTACACTTGTGAGGGTATGCAGAAATACTTTTATAATAAAGCAGTCTGCTTTGAATCTCCGTGTTTCATTGTCACGAACATAACATTGGCGACGAGAAAATTACTAATTAAACATTGCAACGCGTGTGTTTAAAGTTTTAATATGCCGATCGGAAAAGTCGAAGGTTTTCAAGTCGGAACCCAAAATTGGGACACTTATGTTCGTCGAATTAAGCAGTTTATAATGTTGAACGACATCGATAGTAATTTACACGTGGCGACGCTGGTGACGTTGGTCGGTTCGGAGTGTTACGACTTAATGTGCGATTTATGTTCACCGGAACAGCCAGAGGATAAGACTTTCGATGTGCTCGTTAAACTGGTGAAAGATCATTTGGAACCCGAGAGGTCAGAAATAGCCGAGAGGCATATTTTCAGGCAGAGGAAGCAGCAGCAGGGTGAAAGCGTTCGTTCGTACCTACAAGGTTTGAAACATCTGGCTAAAACCTGCAATTTCGGTGCCTCACTGGAGGTAAATCTGCGTGACCAGTTCGTATCAGGTCTGTACAGCGAGGAGATGCGATCCAGGTTATTCGCCGAAAAGAATGTGGACTACAAGCGCGGTGTGGAGTTGGCGATGGCTCTCGAAGCGGCGGAGCGGCACGCAAGCGTGGCGAGCGCCCCGGCCGCGGAGGCCGCGAGCGCGGGCTCCAGCGCCGGCGCTAGCTACGGCCTGCATCGAGTTGGCGGCGGAGGCGCGCACCCGCGCAGCGCCCGCGCGGCTTCGGCGGCGGCGTCCGCGCCGGCGGCGGCAGCCGAGCGGCGCCCGTGCGCGAGATGCGGCAAGGCCGGTCACTTGGAGGGCAGGTGTCGTTACAAGCATTATTCGTGTGATAAGTGTGGTGTAAAAGGACATTTAAAATCAGTGTGCACTCGTAGTGCGAAGGATGATAATTCCGCTAAGAAGACAAACAAAGGTCAGTTTTATCTTGACAATTCTGTTACCGACTCCGATACTGATAACGATTGTAATTTCTTTAACATGGGTCACACCAATCATAGTAGAAATTTAAATGAGTGCGAGGATGACGGTCCTTATTACATTAAGTTGAATGTCGAAGGTATATTTGTAATGTTTGAAGTAGATACGGGAAGTAAGATATCGGCTATATCAAAAAAGTTTTACGATAAAATGTTTTCTAAGCTACCGATAATTAATAAAATATTAACTTTTAAGTCATATACTGGAGACGTCATTCAAACACTCGGATATATACTGGTGACAATTACATACAACAAAAAACAACTTTCATTAAAATTATACGTTATTACTAATGGGGGGCCTCCGTTAATGGGACGTACATGGATAAAACAGTTAAAATTGTCAAGTTTCGATGCACTTAATAGCCACCATTATGTATCAGATGAGAATTCGTTGGCGAAAACACTCAAGCATGAATATCCTGAAGTGTTCGCTGAGGGTCTGGGTACATTCAAGTCGCAAATACGACTTCACTTAAATGATACGACTCCAGTGTTTGTGAAGGCGCGGCCGTTGCCTATGGCTCTGCGCGCACGTGTCGAACGGGAACTCGGTCGGTTACAGGGGGAAGGAGTTATATACAAAGTTGATAGGTCAGATTATGGTACGCCAATAGTGCCTGTAGTCAAATCAAACGGTGATATCCGTATTTGCGGAGACTACAAAGTGACAATTAATCCGCGATTGAAAGACTTTCATTACCCGCTGCCACGGATCGAGGACCTGTTCGCAACATTGGGTGGAGGTGAATTGTTCACTAAGCTGGATTTATCGAATGCTTTTCAACAATGTTTACTCGATGAAGCTTCAAGGCCGATGACGGCAATCACCACTCATGTCGGTACTTTTGTTTATAATCGTGTGCCGTTTGGTATTAAGTGCATTCCCGAAAATTTTCAGAAAATAATGGAAGAGACTTTGAGTGGCTTGCCGTTTACGGCTGTGTTTGCGGACGATATTTGTATTAGCGGTAAATGTAGGTCATCACATTTGTCAAATTTAAAAGCCGTATTGCAGAGATTGAAGGAGAATGGCTTAAGGATTAATTATGGTAAATGCCAATTTTTTAAAGAATCAGTAACATATTTAGGTTATAGAATTGATAAACAAGGTCTACATACTGATGATAAAAAAATTAAGGCGATTGTAGCTGCTCCATCACCTTGTAATATTACGCAGTTAAGGAGTTTTTTAGGACTTGTTAATTTTTATTCGAAGTTTTGCGTAAATATGAGCGATGTTTTGAAACCCTTATATGATTTGTTAAAAAAAAATGTTAAATGGAATTGGGACAATAAATGTGAAAATGCTTTTATTAAAATTAAAAACGTCTTAAGTAGCTCTCCGGTGCTCGCACATTACAATCCAAATTTGCAACTTATATTGGCAGTAGACAGCAGCCCGTACGGGTTGGGTGCAGTGTTGCTACAACGTTACGATGACGGCAGCGAGCGGCCGCTTTGTTGTGCCTCGCGTACCTTGAATTCTGCAGAGTCCAACTATTCACAGTTGGATAAGGAGGCTTTAGCGATCGTTTTCGGCGTAACTAAACATCACCAGTATTTATATGGTCGACATTTTATTCTTAGGAGTGATCATCGTGCCCTAAGTTACATATTAGGTGACAGTAAAGGCATACCTGGCAGGTGACAGTAAAGGCATTAATAGGAGAGATTCATTGCACTTAGATCACGGATGTTTAGTGTGGGGTTACAGGATTGTTATACCTAAAGTGTTACGACAGACAATATTGCAAGAAATTCACGAGGGTCATCCCGGTATAGTTAAAATGAAACAGATAGCCCGCAACTATGTGTGGTGGGAGACATTAGATAGTGATATTGAGCGCATTAGTAGTGAGTGCGCGGCGTGCGTGTCGCAGCGCGCTCAGCCTGCGCCAGCGCCGCTGCACTCATGGCCGTGGCCCGCGGAGCCGTGGTCACGATTAAACGTTGATTTTTTAGGTCCCCTACAAAATCGATATTATTTAGTAATAGTCGATGCTCACTCTAAGTGGATTGAGGTGGAGCGAGTGAGCACCACTTCAGCCGCTGTCGTTATTGATAGTTTTAGAAGGCTTTTTGCTCGTTTTGGTATTCCTAAAAAAAATAATAAGCGATAATGGACCGCCGTTTTCATCTGCGGAATTAGGTATGTATTTTAAGCGTAACGGCATAAAACATTTGCCCGTCGCACCATATCATCCCGCTAGTAATGGAGCCGCCGAGAACGCAGTACGCACTATAAAACGGGTTTTAAAGAAGGCATCACTAGAAAACGTTAATGACAACACTGCTTTAAGTAAGTTCTTGTTTACGTATCGTAATACGGAGCATAGCACCACGGGGCGCGAGCCGGCAGTGGCGATGTTCGGGCGCCGACTGCGCGGCCGACTAGACCTGCTGCGGCCGGACACGGGCGAGCTGGTGCGCGGCGCGCAGCTGGCGCACGAGCAGCGCGCGGCTGCGGCGCGTCCGCCGCTGCGGCAAGCAGACATCGGGGACGCCGTAATCATGCGGGATTATTCGAAACATAGGCCAAAATGGGCAGAGGGTGTAGTGGTGCGACGGTCGGGGCCGGTTACGTACGCGAGTAAAACCAATGACGGACATCTTCATAAACGTCATATTGATCAGTTGTTGACAAAAGACGTCACGAAGTCTAGAGCTAGACGTTCTATCACGGGTCCGAGTCCTAGTGCGAATACGGAGTCTGTCGAACTAGAAGCCAATGCATCCATTGAACAAACACAAAACACTTCATCGGTAGACTCCCCTCTTAATACATCTTACGAGAGTAAAGGGAAATGCTCGAGGGATGAGCCTACCGAACAAGTAGTCACGGCAGCTAAAAGTACGCCGCCGCGTACGTCATCGCCGGTCATTAATACTCGTTCACGCCGGAGAGCTGCCATAGATTGTGCTAAGAAGTTAAAGACTTCAAAATAAAAGACTATGTAAAATATCAATTAGTTTGATAGCAATTTTATAATCTGTTATAATAAAAGGGAACCCTAAGTACCTAGTATTTCTGTTATTACATAAGTTATAAGTGCATTTCCATTTTGATATTCTTCTTATTAGTAACTAACATTGCCTTTGCGTATGATGTAATTATGTATGTATACACATCACATTATTTTATAATATTATGTAGGAAGGATTTAAATGTTTAAGAATAAGAACATAGTTAGGATATATACATATCTAAGGATTAAGAGGAGACAGTGTTATGTACGGTATTATTGTATCGCATAGGTAATAAGTACACTTGTGAGGGTATGCAGAAATACTTTTATAATAAAGCAGTCTGCTTTGAATCTCCGTGTTTCATTGTCACGAACATAACAACGTAGAGGTATCAAGTTGAAATTAATATCAAATACGTAGGTCCATGATCCTTAAGGAGTTCTAAAAAAATCAAGCTTCTAAGCAATAAAAAAATACGGCTATTTATCGACTTATTTTGATACTTGCAAGTAAATCAAAACCTATAGGGTACTTTGTTTTAGAATAATGAAAGTTGGCAAGAGCAAGGTCTCACAGCACAACTAAAGAAAAAAGTCCGAAAAATGTTAATTTCTAATTTTATCATTTTTTTTTTTGGGATTACATATTAAGTTAGTTTTTGGGATAAATTCTTTTGAACTACGGAACCCTTCATCGTATGTGGTCCGACACGCACTTGGCCGGTTTTTTTTTTCTTCTTATAATTAACAAATATGATCAATTATTTTTGAATTCACTCTGGCAGTAAAAAGTAGAAAAACTAATTTATTTAATTATAGACTAGGGAATACCTTTTGATCTCATCTAAGCATTGTTGTTTCTTCAGTTGCTTTCATGGTTCATAACAACTATAACTAGGCATACATTTTATCTAGGGATACATCAATATGACTTTTTGCCGATACTCTACCGATACCGATACTCTTATAAAAATATCACTTCACACACGGAGTGTGTATGAACTTCACACACACTCCGTGTGTGAAGTGTTGTAGTGGTGTATGGATTACTTACATTCAATTTTATTTAGAAATATTAGTCAAATCGTCGCATACAGAAGTTACCAATAATTTTCTCAATGCAACATTATAGGCTGATTATGCTATACATTTTATTCCTCAAAGAATTCAAAGTCCTAATTAAAAATTGTATGGACAGTAACAGCATAAAACTCTGAAATGTTTTAATTTCATACGATTTGTTTTATTTATATTCTTTTCAGCGGTGTGCAACCAACGTGTCCCGAGCAATCATTTTATTTTTGAGAACGGGTACAGCCTACCAAAAGAATCGTACAGCCTACCAAAATTGCAATTAAACTCAAAGGGGCAAGTCTTAGAGAGGCAATGTACCGTGATCTGGGGCATGTAAACGTATTATCAAGTCGTTTGTGATAGGAGGTAGCGGGGTGAAGAATAAATAATATTATAATCTATACATATAATAAAACTGTAGACGAGGCGTTTCTGTACGTTGCAAATATTTAAAAAAAAATAGTTGGGGTGTTAAAGAATCACCAACAGATGCCATTTCTACCATTTTTGTAATTTTTAGGGTTCCGTACCTCAAAAGGAAAAAACGGAACCCTTATAGGATCACTTGTTTGTCCGTCTGTCTGTCTGTCAGACTGTCAAGACCGTTTTTTCTTAGGAACGCGTGAAGGTATCCAGCTGAAATTAATATCAAATACGTAGGTCTATGGTCCCTGGGAGTTCTAAAAAGATCAAACTTCTATGTCAACGCAATAAAAAAATACGGCCATTTATGCGACATTTATTGATACTCGCAAGTAAATCAAAACCTATAGGGTACTTCCCGTCGTCCTAGAATCATAAAATTTGGCAAAAAGCAAGGTCTCACAACACAAATATAGGAAAAAGTCCGAAAATTGTTAATTTGTAATTCTATCACATAAAAAAATATTTTCAAAGTCAGTATCTCAAGACCCTTTTCTGAGGAACGCATACAGGTATTAAATTGAAATTAATATCAGATACGTAGGTCTATAGTCTCTTGAAGTACTAAAAAACTCAAGCTTCTAAGTCAACGCAATCAAAAATACGACCATTTTGCGACACATTTTGATACTCGCAACTGTCGCAAGTAAGTCAAAACCTATAGGGTACTTGCCGTTGACCTAGAATAATGAAATTTGCCAAGAAGCAAGGTCTCCCAGCACAAGTAAAGGAAAAAGTCCGAAAATTGTGAATTTGTAATTTTATGACATACTTACTTTTTTTTTGATATCCAAAGTTACTTTTGTTTTTGGGATAAATTCTTTTCAACTACGGAACCCTTCATTGTGCGTGGTCCGACATGCACTTGACCGGTTTTGTTAATGTTTGTCTGTGAGAGGTTTGATTGTCCAAGTATCACGTAAAACGTACAAAACCAATATGGTTAAATTTTATACTCAAATATTGTGTGTAACTCAGAAATAAATGTATTTTTTTTTTCATCGCAATCGCTTCAATCTATCGAAAGGTATGCATAATTTAATACTGTATTGTTATTTTACACGAGTTTAAAGAGTCATTGAAAACTAGCGTATTACATCGATATATGAATTATCGATGTAATACGCTAGTTTTCAATGACTCTTTAAACTCGTGTAAAAGAACAATACAGTATTAAATTATGCATACCTTTACACAACAACTGAGAAATAGCCAGCTTGCATTAGGTACATTTAATATTAACTAAGTAATCTAAGTAGGAATACCGACCTAATAATGAAAACATTAAGCTCATTCACGTCCATTTCGTGTTACATTTTAACTAAAAACAATAACATTGAAACCGATGACTATATCAAATGAAGTGGAAAACCATTTTTGTTTCATTTCACCAACAAAATGTTTAAACGATTGTTTATTTTGTGGCGCTCACTGTAAATGGCCGTTAAAAAGTTGAAAACTTTCATAAAACCAGTTTAATTTACTGAAGCGGAATAGGTTAGCCATAATTATATTTAACGGTTAACTGTAGGAGCACTGCAATTAAGTCAATTGCCTTTTATTGCATTGATAACGGCGTGCGATACAAAACTCTTTAATATAATTATTGTGTTTGAACGAGAAAGGGTGATTTTACAAAAACGGTAGATATTATCGAACAGTATTCCTGAAAACGCTACAGCAATTATGTATTATTGTGAAAATACTATGATTATCTGGGTGAACAGATAATACAGTAAACGATGAAACATTTATTGGACTCTTTCTCTGAAATTTTTTGTAGAAGTACCTATTGTGAATGCGATAAAGCCTTCAAGAGAAATTGGTCGTGAGAGCCAAGAAAGCAAAAGCAAAAGCTTATTTTAAGATCCTGTGGCGGCATCTAAATCGTCACATGTGAACTAAGGCATCATACTGACGTCACGCAAAATCCTGCATCGCGCAATCAGAGTTTACCGCGCGACTTTCATATATACATCATCCCGACATCAACCATCGGGCAGTGTAGCCCACCAGACACGACACCCATCTAGTCCGAGGATTCTCCCTTTTCTTTCCTTTCCTCATATCTCTATAATCCTTTTGACCACTAAGACTTCAAAGAATACTTTAGTTTTTCAAGCGCTCTGGATCGCTATCGCCTTAAACTTGACCCATACACCAAAATAGCAAGGTTATAATAATACCTAAATACCTCATACTGTATACATCGCAAGGGTATTGCGAACCAAACATCTTCGCTTCTGTAAAGCTAAGCGAGGAATGAACGAGTTGAGATGGACGAGAAAGAATGAGTGTTAGTAAAGCTGACGTTACGGAAATGAGAAGCTGAGAGGAAAATGCAAGAAATGTAGGACAAGCATAAAATGCTTAGATGGCATTACATAAAAGATTTATAGTCTAGTTTTCGTCATCTGAACGACTTTTCAAGCTAGTTCCAGTTGGAAAGCTGTCCATTCTTTAATTTTATACATTGTAAGTTACTTGCCTAGCACTTACAACAGGCAAAGCAAAATATATGGCACGGAATACTTTGTAGTCTTCATCATCAAAACAGTCAAATCTCACAACACACACCTCATTTTCGGTGCAGTCATTACAAATTTTTCAGCATGTTTTCTCGCCCCTATTTTGCAGCTAACCCACTTTCGTTCCCCAAAGTTTGTAGTCAAAAACTTAAGGGTTCTGTCCCAAATAAATAGGAATGACTGCAGATAGTCCACGTACGGCACTGCCCCTCTCAGCGCTACCCTAGTAACGCCTACGTAGATTGGCCACTGGGGGAATTTAGTTTCTTCACGCCACCTAACTTCGTGGCTACTAATGGATAGTGGGCTTGTTTACGTTAAATTCTTATTGTGTGCTTTTCTGGAAATTTTCGTGCTTACTAGTTTTTTTGCTCTGAATATTTTTTTAAGTTACATAAATATTTTAAACTTTTTGGATTCATTTAGTACAAAAGAAACAGGCCAAGTGTGTATCGGACTACGCACAATGAAGGGTTCCGTAGTTGAAAAAAATGTATCCCAAAAACAAACATAACATCTCAATAAAATCTCAATCTCAATTTTTTTTTTATGTGATAAAATTACAAATTAAGAATAGTTGGACTTTTTCCTTTACTTGTGCTGTGAGACGTTGCTTCTTGCCAAATTTCGTGATTCTAGGTCAACGGGAAGTACCTTAAAGGTTTTGATTTACTTGGGAGTATCAAAATATGTCGCTTAGATGGCCGTATTTTTTTATTGCGTTGACTTACGGTGAGTTACATAAAAGAACTTTAGTTTAATGGGGACTTTAAATTATTGATGATACATAAAAAGAAGCTAAAATAACTTAAAAATATAATATCTTAAACTAAAACTAATAAAAAACTAAAATATGGCGTCGAAAAATTCCTCCGCATCGCTGTCGACTGGTAAAGTGGCCAAGAGACTGGCGGCATTGCCACGTTGTATGGCAATGCTAAGCCTCTGGACTTTAAATTGATGCTGTCACTTTTGTTTTTGATACATAATATAAGGGATGGCATGGATTTAAATTCTCCATTAAACTAAAGTTCGTTTCTGCAACTGGCTGTTAGAAGCTTGATTTTTTAGGACTCTAAGAAATAATAAACTTATTTATTTAATATTAATTTCAACTTGATACCTCTATGGGTTCCTGAGTAAAAAGGTCTTTACAGACTGACAGACAGACAGACGGACAACGAAGTGATCCTATAAGGGTTCCGTTTTTTCCTTCTGAGGTAACCCTAAAAATAGTTAAAGAATCAGAACTCTTCTTGTTTCATAATCATTTAAAACTTAAATTGTAACTGGAATACATGCTTGTTTAATGCAAGCTTATTATTAAATGAGAAAATATTCTAAGTGACTATTATTAAATGACTAGCTTTTGCCCGCGGCTTCGCCCGCGTGGATGTCGGAAAATATCCCATGGGAACGTTTATGTGGAAAACATAGGGCCGTCCGATATAACTGTGCAAACTCAAATCGCTACGATATATCGTTACCGTGTACAGTAGGCATAAAGCTACCAGTCGGCATGATTTTTTCCGACATCTTCAACAGTCTTCGTCACATTTCAGCCAATTTAAACCAAAAAATAATTAATTACATTGAATCACTCCGTTCATTGGAGAAAACCGTATGAAAATCCGTTCGGTACTTTTTGACATTATCGCATTCAAACAGACAGACTTACGCGGCGGGGGGACTTTGTTAATTACTTAAAATTTAGTATGCCAGTCACGCTCTAATAACAAATAACTTTTGTCCGAGTGTCCACTCGTTCAAATAATTTCCTCGTAAAAACGTCGAATGAAATAAAGACTAAATGTTACCTCAAAATTCGAAGTATGACTACATTTCCAATCCCTTAAATCTCTTAAAAAGAGGTAGGTACACAAATATTTGTCAAACACTATTGTACCCTTTAGGGGACGATTTTTCAAAAACGCTGTACCACATATTTCTTTATTTCCTACCAAAAGCATAAATTTGAATTTTCATATCCCTAACTTGAGAAATGCGGGGTTTCCCATACAAACTTGCATCACTTATATCACCCCTTGTAGGATTATGTTTTAAGACAAAAAGTATCCTATGTCCTTTCCCAGGATGCTATAAAAAGCCTTGCCAAATTTTGTTGAAATCCGTGCCGTTTAGTAAATTTTAAAATCAACCCCTATTTTACGCCCTTAGGGGATGATTTTGCAAAAACGCTGAACCGCATATTTCTGTATTTCCTATCAAAAGAATACATTTTAATTTTCACATCCCTAACTTAAGAAATACTGAGTTTCCCATACAAACTTTCATCCCCTATATCACCCCCTGTTGGATTATTTTTGAAAAAAAAAGTAGCCTATGTCCGTCCCCAGGATACCTTGCCAAATTTTATCGAAATCCGTTCAGTGGTTCTGGGTTTCCCATAAAAACTTTCATCCCCTATATCACCCCCTGTAGGATTATTTTTTTCAGACAAAAAGTAGCCTTTATCCTTTCCCAGGATGCTATATAAAGCCTTGCCAAATTTTGTCGAAATCCGTGCAGTTTTTAAAATTTTAAATTCAATCCCTATTTTACCCCCTTAGGGGATGATTTTTCAAAAACGCTGAACCGCATATTTCTTAATTTCCTACCAATAGAATAAATTTGTTATCCCTAACATAAAAAATACTGGGTTCCCCTTACAAACTTTCATCCCCTATATCACCCTGTAGTATTGTTTTTGAAAGTATCCTATGTCCTTTCCCAGGATGCTATATAAAGCCTTGCCAAATTTTGTCGAAATCCGTGCAGTTATTTAAATTTTAAAATCAACCCCTATTTTACCCCCTTAGGGGATGATTTTTTAAAAACGCTGAACCGCATATTTCTTAATTTCCTACCAATAAAATAAATTTGTTATCCCTAACTTAAGAAATACTGGGTTTCCCTTGCAAACTTTCATCCCCTATATCACCCCCTGTAGGATTATTTTTGAAAAAAAAAGTAGCCTATGTCCTTCCCCAGGATGCTATATAAAGCCTTGCCAAATTATGTCGAAATCCGTGCAGTTTTGTAAATTTTAAACTCAACCCCTATTTTACCCCCTTAGGGGATGATTTTTCAAAAACGCTGAACCAAATATTTCTTTATTTCCTATCAAAAGCATACATTTTAATTTTGACTTCCCTAACTTAAGAAATACTGAATTTCCCATAGAAACTTTCATCCCCTATATCACCCCCTGTAGTAATATTTATGGAAAAAATAGTATCCTATGTCCTTTACCAGGATGCTATATAAAGCCTTGCCAAATTTTGTCGCAATCCGTGCAGTTTTGTAAATTTTATAATCAACCCCTATTTTACCCCCTTAGGGGATGATTTTTCAAAAACGCTGAACCGCATATTTCTTTATTTCCTATCAAAAGCATACATTTTAATTTTCACATCCCTAACTTAAGAAATAATGAGTTTCCCATACAAACTTTCATCCCCTATACCACCCCCTGTAGGATTATTTTTGAAAAAAAAAGTAGCCTATGTCCGTCCCCAGGATACCATCTATAGCCTTGCCAAATTTTATCGAAATCGGTTAAGTGGTTTAGGCGTGAAAAGGTAACAGACAGACAGACAGACAGACAGACAGACAGACAGACAGACAGACAGACAGACAGACAGACAGACAGACAGACAGAGTTACTTTCGAATTTATAATATTAGTATGGATTGAACCCGTCTTGAGCAAGCGTGTGTCAATCAATGCTCGTGCCTTCTCTGTGTAAGAAGATGTCTTTACCCTACAATGGGATAATAATAGGTTAGTATTATTATTTTTATATGTATTATTTACATATCTAGAGATTCTAGAGTCCCGGACTTTTGGCCAGACTACCGGCCAACTCGCAGAGGCCCGTTAGCCACTTTCAATGAAATGAGGCATCAACCGACGAATATCCCTGTACGCACTATGCAAGTGCACCCAAGGACAACCCCTGGTTGGTGCAGGTCTTTTGCAGGACATAAAAACAAAGATATTGTAGGTACTATGGATTTGCGTGGCTAAAGTGGACTGGTTACCTAGAACTATGAAAGGACATGTCCCCTGCCTGATCAATGTTTTATTATACATGGAAAAAAATCCAGTAATTATTCGTCTACTTACTGATTGGTTAAAAGGTACAGTCAGCGTCAAAAATATTCTCTAAGAAAATTAAACTTTATCTCAATTGACAGTTGTCGTGTAATGTCTTCATTCTGAAACATCCCTTGTGTCATTCAGTTAGTATTTCATTTCTATAGTTGTTTAGATCATTTTGAACAGTTTGTTCGTCCCGATATTATTGACGGTGACTAGGTACGTACTCTTTTCAAAGAGTTACTTCAACACGGTAATTCCCCTGTTACAAGCACTAGTAATTCATTTACCGGTGCTAATGTACCCACTAAGTGCATGACCGCTAGCTGAAGCTTTGTAAACCACCTACTTGGTTACAGCCGGCCATTTTGATTTTGGTCTTTATGTCCTAAAATAGTGATTGTAAATGAGATTAAACTAATTAAAAACTAAAACTAAAAATAGTGATGTAAACAAAAATCTAGAATTTCCACATACTTTTATAGAAAAAGAGCTCTGAATTAATTAGGTACCTACTATGAATAAAGCATCAATAAATTATATTTTTCTCTTCTTGTTCATAACCACTATAATAGTCATAAACACTATAATTTTCTACATTTCTTTTTCACTTCTCCTTTTGCAGGTCTGCTGAAAGTAATTTCTTAAGAAACAATTTATTTTATTTATTTATTTATTTTTCAGAAATCTTACAAGCAAATATCTAGATAAATAATGTAGAATATAATAGAGAAGTTGGCATTTACAAACATTTACAAATTAAAACTTGTATTATTATTATTACATTAAAACTCGGGCCGACTTTTCAATCTTCAGATAATTTTAATCTGGAGAATATGTTTGACGCAATGACAGCTTTTGTATAGAAAATATGTCAAATCGCCCTAATTATTCCTTAGTTTAATGGTATCTGATGATTGAAAAATCGGCCCTTAAACAAATAAAACAAAACAAATTCTTCTAAATGACAATTTTAAATAGGAAGCTCATCCATGTTCTATGTTAAGAGGAAAGGCGGGTGGCCAGACTTTTGAAAATTAGATATTTTAAGAAGGTATTGTTGTCGCTCTGCGAGCGCTCCGCCCTCGAATTCGTGCGATAAGGACAACTGCAAATCCGACTAAATAGCCTATGTAAAAAGTCTCATTTCGAGGTTTGGCTCTCGCCTATTTCCTCCTCCAATATTGGACCAATTTAAAAGATATTTCATAAACTGAATAAGAAGGATATATACTATGCCCCTATGTTTTTCTTTTTTCGTTAATAGTTGTCAAATTGGTACACTAGGCGTCTGTTGACAGCGGTCTGAATAGGCAATTTTGAGCATTTTTGGAGGGTTCTAGTTCCTATAAAAATAATATATCATCAAAAAGGAAAACATAGGGGCATACAATTAACTGATATTTATATTTCTGTAAAAAATTATTGCTTTATGGTCATTAACCAGAAAGAAAACAGGCGAGAGCGTTTGTATCTTTTTGTATGGAGAAAAGAGCACCCACGTTTCCTCTTAAGGATTTGGTTTCCGCACTTAGTCCTTCATGTGGACCATTGTGCGTGTTAGGAAGCTCATTCTTCATATTATAATAACAATTGACACAGCATCAGCAGTATCTTTGTACTCAAATGTAATATGTTTTAACCTTTATCTATTTTACTGTGTGTACATACATATTAAAATAATACATTAAAAACTACCAATTGTCTTTTTACTGAATACCTAATTACCCTTAAGCAGCAGTTCCAATGAAACCGATACCCAACTATGTACTTAAAGCTTTATGATAAAGGTTTTTAAAGTCGCGTCGTGATCATTGAGTACGACTTTATTTCTACGGGAGTTTTTCAATTGGACTTAATTAAAAGAAAACAAACGTACGTGGTCTAGCTTGGAGATAGCGAATGCAACGTGGCCATACGAGCTATTTAATTGGTGAGCGAAAGCGATTTTTGTATCCGAAAAATTCCGGAGGTTGTCAAGACGCGAATTCAATGGCAGTAGGCCGCAGTTTTGTTGAAACTCTCTCTCTCTCTCTCTGTGTACACGCTAGGCCAGCCTAAGGTAAAAATGTTACCATACACGAGTGGTTGACTATCATAATCAGCCTATAATGTTCCCACTGCTGGGACTCAGGCTTCCTCTCTGTGAGAGGGAGTGGGCTGTAATCCACCATGCGGGCCCAGTACAGCAGGTATGTAACGAAGGTAGTTTTATCGGAACCGAAGGCGGAGTCGGAGTTTTTAAATTTGCTTTATGGGAGTTGGAATCTGAGTCGGAATCGGAGACCGAGGCAGGATCAGAAGTGTGGCACGAGAGAGAATTTTTATTTAAGGACAAATAATTTAAATTACAATTAAAATGGAATGGAATTTTTATTTACTCAAATTTTTTTCATTTCAATTTTCAATTATAAAATAAAACACAAACAATGAAAAAAACCTCCTATTTAAGCTGAGCGTCCACTGGTCCGCGCCGGCCGCAACGCACGCACGGCACGCAACGGATTTTCGTTTGTTTGTATGAAGTAATGAAAATGCGGGTGGCACCGGTACTGGACGCACTGCTATAGGAATTCGTACAAAGCAAACCAAAATCCGTTGCGTGCCTTGCGTGCGGTGCGGCCCGCGCGGACCAGTGGACGTTCACCTTAAAACGTTCGATTTAAAAGTGTCGGAGCCGAAGTCGGAACCGAAGGTGTAATAATAATCGGAAGTTCCGACTTAACGGAACCGGAGTCGAAGCTCCGTAACATCCCTGCAGTGCAGGTTGGTAGATGTCATATGTATTCGAATGTTTGGTTCTAGGACATGCCGGTTTCCTCACGATGTTTTCTTTCACCGTTTTGAGAGCAGTGATGATTAAATAATTTACACAAAGTAAAGCGCCTGTCTGGGTTTGAACCTACGACTTACGAGTGTAAGTCGCGACCGATAACAACGGGCCACCACTACTCCTCTTGAAATAAAAAACTATCTTTATAATTTTTGTTGTAATAAACCAGCTTTCTATTCGCTTATAACTTGAGCTCTATTTATCTGATCTTCATGTGTTTTTCAAACTACATTATTTAGTTTCATCTTACACTGGTCCCGGATTAAAATGTTTGTTTGCCAGAGTAATGGGATTTTTTTCCACACAGGCGGATATTATCATGTTTACCATCAAGGGATTTATGGTAATTGTAATATGGACTATTTTAAAATAGAAATAATGGTTTCTATTGAGCGTTATGTTGAAGATGTCGATGACCTGATTGAAGTATGGAATATTCTGGCTTTATTCTGTCTTAAGAATACATTATAGGTAATAAAGAAAGCTAATTATTATTTATATAGATCTGTGTGTGTGATCAGTCTAACTGGATGCAGCTGAATACAAGTAATTTACATGGAGCGACTGCCTGTCTGACGACCACCTACCAGTTACTGGGTATTTATACCCCTTGACTGGTTGTCAGACTTTAGGGCTTCTGATGACCCGTAACGACTATCAAAGATCCACGATGACAGCCGGGACCAACGGCTTAACGTGCTTTCCGAGGCATGGAGTGGTTTTGATATGTAAAGATCACTCACTAATTGTTACAAAAGTTTTGCTTCAAACTTTACTAAGCTTATTTCGATTCCGTCAACTAAAAGTAAAATCAAAAAAAAATATTTCACACTCGCTGGATTTCGGAAAATATCCCACGGGAACGTACTACCGGGAGTTATTTCATTATTTCTTGTCTACATTATATAAGGAACCTCTGTGCAAAATTTCAGCTTTCTAGGTTGGCCAAGGGTTTGGGCTGGGCGTTGATGAGTCAGTCAGCCAGTCAGGAGGATAAAAATACATGGGCACTTATGAAACGTCAGAAGCTAGGTGCACAGTCCCCATTGATGGTTTCATAGGAAGAAGAGCCGGCAAGAAACTCCACAGTTAATCTTTTAAATAACGTTACACTATAAGACTTGTCCGTCGTAAAAAGCGCGGTCACTGTCGGACTGCATAGAAAGAAAGAAAGAAAGAAAAACGTTTATTTGGACACAGTTCGTGAAACACAAAAATACAAAAGAATAAAACAATGCGAAAATAATATTATAACCACAATAGTGTGTGCCTCACGGCTGCGCCAAAAAGGAAATAGAAAAGAAAAGAAATGCATAGAAAAGAAAGAGAAGCGCGATGACACAACACTTGCAAAATATGAAGTAATTATCGATTTTCAAAAAATCTGTTGATTAAACTAAAAAAGTAATGACAAGAAATCATTCCTTATTAGTTTGTTAAGAACTGTATTTTATGAACACTTTTAATGAAAACTGTAGGACTAATATGGTAACAACTCGAAAAAATAGACCGAAATAGACCTGGATTTAGGTTTTTTTTTCCTTAGTTCTACAAACTAAAATAGATTTCAGAACACATGAAATCACTTCTTATGTATTGTAGATTACTGTGTATTTTTTCCTATCAGAAAGATGCTATAGTTATTGTAAAAGATGGTTACAAATTTACTTAGTTTCGCCGTATTTTAGGAAGGAGCAGCCTTAAGTAAACCATACAGTAAACTATGTTTCTCGTTCTAACATTCTAACAACACTCCCCAACAATTCGCGCCACGAGCTAGCATTCTTGCACCTAACACCGAACACACATTAACTTATTTTTAGCGTTAACACTAACAACAGTGCACGTTCGATTCTGCCGAGGGATTATTTACGACTTACTCTATGTGCCGTGATTAAAATAGAAATAGTGGCCATCGGTAGCCGGCTTTGCGCGTATTACCGACGATCCGACGGTATTACTGACATGAGTAACGCTGCACCGTGCATGTGTAAATACTGGGCGGTGACGTCATCATTTCTAACTTGTTAAGTGGTTTGTGTAACTGTTAGTTTAAAGGGAGGCGTCAGTTGGCAATTACGAGTAGAAACTCAATAAAAAATAAAATCGCTTTTCATGTCTGTTTGTGTGGCCGCGTTGTTCTTTTAAACGACGCTACAGATTTTTATGCGGTTTTCACTATCATTTAGGAAATTTATTCCGGCAGGTTTATATGTATAATACATTAATATGTAACTCGTATACTTTTACTATTTATTTGACAACACGGTTGGCGCAGTGGTTGAGCGATTGACTGCTGCGCAGCATGTCGCGGGTTCGATTCCCGCACGGAACAAATATTTGTACGAGCTACAAGTATTTGTTCCGGGTCTGGGTGTTTTTCTATCTATAATATGTATGTTTTTAGGACAGATAGGCAGTCGCTCCATGTAAAATACTGGTATTCAGCTGCATCCGGTTAGACAGGAAGCCGATCACAATATAGTTGGGAAAAGGTTAGGCTAGGCTAGGATTGATTGAATATGTATGTATTTAAAAAAAAAAACTGTTTCAAATTTCAAGTTGATAGCATTAGTAGTTCTTGAGATATCCAGCTGTGACAGACAGACAGACAGACAGACTGAGTTGTGACTCAGTCTGTCTGTCTGTCTGTCTGTCCCCTTATGGTGTGCCATAAGGGTTCCTTTTTTACCATTTTGGTACGGAACCCTAAAAATGTATTTAAGTAGTATCCATAACACAAGCATTAGGTTGCTTAGCTTAGGACTATATGGCGTTGTGTGGATATTTATTTATTTATATATTTATATACGCGATGAAAACATGTTCCAAATTTTTTAAAGCCATCTCGTTGAATCAAGAAAAATATCTAAAAAAAAAATATAACTCGAAAACTACAAAAAATACAACAATAATTAGATGGGGGTTAGGGCCCTCGCCCACGGCGACTTTTTGTAGCTAACTTTTTCTACTAACGCGCGTTAGTCGCATTTGCAACGCGCTACAGAAGCGATGCCAACGCGCTACTAACGCGCTACAGTATCGCGACTGTATCGATGGAAACGCGCGACCGTGTCGGACGACATCGGGGAGAGAACAGAGGGAGTGTGGCGCGTGAGTGGAGAACCGAGCTTTCGTTGCCTACGCTTCGGCTGCTTCCGTAAAAGCAGCACCAAAGACAACGTGACGAATGTTGCCTCAACGGAGTCCATCTTGCAACTGTAGCTATCGCAGGTATTTTTGTGCCGTTACTAAATCGCGTTTGCATCGCGACTGAATCTGGGCCCGTGGGCGAGGGCACACAGCTAGCGACCGCTTCGCGACTGTATCGATGCGGACGCGTGACAGCATCGCTACTGCATCGCTACAAAAAGTCGCCGTGAGCGAGGGCCCTTAAATCGATAGGTATAGTATTCTCCTATCAGCTCGCACTGGCTTGACACATTAAAAGAAACACCTTGTATATATAGAAACCTTCATGTTTTGGCAAATTGTAAAAACCGTGAGAAGCAGGGCCGGGTCGCCTGTTCCTAATGAAGCTAAACTTCATTTTGCAAAAACTAGACTGGTGTTTTGAAATGAAAAGCTTCCTAGTCTGTTTTGATTTTAAGTTCAATATCGATCTACATGGCATCCTTTTAATTCTTATGCCAAAAGTATAATGCTATGAGAGATGACTGATGATGTGAACTTTTGGTTTTGCATGTTTTATCGACGAGCCGACGGTATAACTGACATGAGTAACGCTACAACATGCATGTGTAAATACTGGGCGGTGACGTCATCATTATAACTTGTGAAGTGGTGTATGTATTGTTTATTTGAAGTGCGTTTGTTAGCAATTATGAGGAATTCCTAATGTAATTAAACCTTATTTTGGGCCTAGAAGTCTTGGACAAAACAAGAGTCGGTGTTTTCAACAGAAAAGCTTCACTATATTTTTGTTCATTTCAATTTCAATAAAATGTGGCATCATTTTAAGTCTTGACCAGGTTTTAATGATCATTAATGATGATTTAAATAGTGGCCATCGGTAGTCAGTTTTGCGCGTATTACCGACGATCCGACGGTATTACTGATATGAGTAAAAAATCATGCGTTACTGTTGTATATGCACGCGTAAATACAGACTGATTACGTCATGATTTCTTATGAGGTATGGAATTGGTGCGGTTGTTACTTACGTAAATAGTTTCTGCATTAGCACGTCGTAGCCCTAGAAACTCAGATCATAACAAAAAAAAAAAACTTGAGAGGTGTCAAGGGACACCCGGATGGAACGAAGTTCCTTTCGATTAATTAGTGAAGGAATTGTAATAAAATTTTATTTATACCATTCCCCCTCTAAAAAGCTTATTTTATTCACTGAAAACAGTGAATAAAAAGCACTTTTACTCACTGTTTTGATGTTTGAAAATGGAACACACCAATGTATTCGACCACAGATTTAGAGTACCTAGGCTAGATACGGCATGTTATTAGATAGTATGTAAACCGAACGTGTCATCTTTTTTATACCTACGATAACTTCACCCCAGCCATTTAGTGATGTGCTCAAAGTAAACAGAATTGTTTCAATCGCTAAGCGTCACTGAGCTAACAGACTTTTTTTTAGTACGAACAGTCGAACATGCAGGGCACGCTTGGTCGTGGCTTGCCGTATCTAGTGTAACTGTAATCTATGTATTGATGTATTCTAAATTCAATTTGATTGGTCGACATTTTCGACAAGGAGTTTAGCATTACAATAAAAACTATTTTGTGTTCTTTGCTGTCATTAGTAAATTGGCGCTATTTTGAATGCTGTAAGTTGTACGATGTTGGAAATCTAGGTTCTAACACTTCAATAAAACGAGTTGTGGGCTTTTTAAAATATAAAGATTATTATTAGCCAATTATAAGTCACTAGGAAGGTTATACGTCCGTCTATAGCAAAGCTCAAACATGAAGTAAGGTAATAATAATGGTGGGTAGTATTTATATAATAAGTAAGTACCTACGATATATCGATTATTGCAGAATCGACTAAAGATTGATTTTTGTAAGTAAGTAAATCAATTATATCAACACGCCCCCTCAAAAATTGATCTATCTAATTATACAAACAAAATAAATCAAAGTAATACCTAAATGACCGGAACATATTCACTTCCTAGTGTTTGCTGGGAAATATATCTCATGGTCCAACATTTGCTGCCAAGGATTAAGGAAAACCCAGAAAACCTTAATCAAACCATTTCATTAAATTATTCTTAGTAATAATTAAATTAATCATAAATCATATTATTATGTAGAATCACAAAACATTAAATCAGTATCTTATTCTAAGCCCATTTTACTTCTCATCTCTTGAAAAGTGATAGCGGGTCAGAACATCTGCCAACTGCTGAACTGTTGGAATGTAATTTTATTTTATTACATTTTTTTTTTTAATCTGTTCCTTAGATAAATGATACTTTATATCTATGTTTTGTGATTGGTTGGATTATTTGCAATGCGTATACAGCCATTGTTATCCTCATAGATTATGATAGGTTTACAAATAGTGCATATTAAATTTATTTAATACTGTTTTTGTGTATGCACTTTGATCTAATGTTATTTCATTACATGCTTGTAATTTTTATACCAAGATACATTTTTTCCTTTCTTTTATATCTGTCTAAAAAAGTTATTTTGAATTTACTCATTAAATACCTTTTAAAATTATTAATTGTTTCAATATCAGCACATACTGTTAGGTTAAAACACCTTCAAATAAAATGTCATATATGCTTAGGTATGTATATCTCCATTGTCTAGCAAATATTTGAATGAAGAATTTTGAAAACCTTTTTCTTTAAGTGATCTCTCAAAGACTTCAAACCAACACCTAGCTGCCTGTTTCAGCCCGTAAAGTGTTTTATTTAATTTCCACACAAAATTATCTGGACCAGAGATACCCTCAGGGACTTTCATATAAATATCTTCCTTTAATTCGTCATTTAAGAAGGCAGTTTTGACATCCCTAAGATGAACTAGAAAATTAAATTGATTCACAAAAGCAAGATACATCTGAAACTGCTATCGCTACTCATGCTACTGGTGCGAAAGTTTTATTATAGCCCGTGAGGTATTCTTGACTGAAACCCCTTGCAACAAGTAGTGTTTTTTTTTTTATCTTATAGGTTTTCCAAATTCATCATGTTTTATAGGAAATATCCATTTACAGTAAATTGACAATGTTTTTATTTTCAGCTCTTGGTACTAAAGCCAAGTATTATTTAGAGAATTTATTTCGTCCCTAATTGCACTTCCTCACTCAGATCTGTTTTGATCTCTTCTAATGAATTTGTTATTTTACATAGAATAGACTGAGCACACAAAATGGCAATCATCATCATAGTCTTCACTAAAGGAAATACGCGGACGATTTTTGGCATGTTGTTTTTTTTTTTTTTTTTTTTTTTTTTAACGTCAGGATTTTATTTGTGTTTTCTTTTGGTGAAGACGGGTTATCAGAAAGAATTCACATCAATTATTTGCTCCGATTCAATTAAATTATCATGGTTTAATTTGCGAATTTTACACTCGTGTTCATCAGATTTAGTCCATAGACGTATCCGATTTACAACTGTCAGAGTCATTAGACTTGACCGGCACTGACTTGGATATTATTACATCATGAGTTTTGCCGTGAGAATGTTTAATATTCCCTTCAGTACCCATCAGATTTAGCCCATAGACGTATCTGATTTCGAACTGTCAGAGTTATGAGACTTGACCGGCACTGACTTGGATATTACATCATCAGTTTTGCCGTGAGAATTTTTAATATTCCCTTCAGACTTGAGGATTGACCTGGATTTAAAAAATCCAGTCTCATCAACAATAACATCCCTGACTACTATGTAATTTTTCGCACTCTGGGTTCCAAACTTTACAGCGTTTGGTTCATAACCCACAAGTATCACTTTCCATGATTTTTGATCAAACTTGGTCTTACTGCTTTTATTATTGAACGTAAACAGTTGAACCTTCAATTTTTTTTTAAATTTAATTTGAAGTTTTGTATCATGCCACATTTCGAATGGTGTTTTTGAAAGTTTCAAAGTTTTAGTTTTACACTTTGTTTAATATTGAGCGAGCTTTTTCAGTAATGATTCTGACCATACATTCAGAAACGCCATTCGACTGTGGTGTTCTCGGAACTATTAAATGACATGATATTTTTTTTTCTGATATCCCTCTCTCTACACAATAAATATCCTTTCATTTCAGTCGATAAATGCTTGCCTCGCTTTTAGCCACGAAATCTTTAAAAACAGCAAACACGTCTGATTTTTATAGGTTAAATAGGTACGTAACAAAGTATTGCGTATACTCATCAACAAAAATTACAAGGTAGTTTTTAGTTGGGGGTAGGTATAAACAGTAACAATAGTCCACAAACATCTGAGTGCACAATAAATAATAGCTGTTTAACATGACTTTTATTTTTGACCTCATATGAACGGAAGTCGACTTTGTTTCCTATTTATACAGCATTGCAGTTTCGATTTGGCTGGTGTCATCAACCATTTTATTTTTAATTTTTTTTTTTTTTTAATTTCGATGAATTAATTTTTTTTCTTATTATGACCAAAAACATAGTTTGTACATATTTTTATTACTGCATACTTGAGAAACAGATTGACACTTATTTACAGATGCCATTAAGTCTACAGCAATTAAATTATTTTTCAACATACCTTGCATGATAGTTTTATTAACCTTACGTATTGTGCTCCTTGCTGGTCGAAAATGACTGTCAACCCAGCACGTTGCATTTTCGTTAAGAACCGCAGGTGGTACCGCAGCACAGAAGAGCACGTCCTCCAAAACTTCTTGAACGCTCATGTTGCTGGTCACATACATCGTTCCCTGAAATAAATTCACCATTTTAAGCAATAGAAATTTTAATGGCGTTTGCAAGACGGTGCGACTAATGAAAAGATCTTCCCTGATTATAATATGGTCTGATGCTCCAGAAAAGTAACTTTGCTTCCATCATGATCCGCTTGATAGTCTGCCATCACAAAAACAAAGCCAGAAAAATTGCTCGACGTGGATGTTTCACTGATCTCAACTGCCTGGACCGTCCTTCTCATATCCGTATTTTCTGCTGCTGTCGTTTTTCACATGCTCCTTGCGGCCACAATGACAACACTTCATGAACGAGACTTATTCTTCTGTTTATTAACCTTCTGGTTGAAGCTATTTTTCCCTTTATTATTTTGAGAATTATCGAATTTTATTTTTCGAAATGCCTGTCCATTTTTCCTCTCAACTTGCAAAACTTTGACGCTGGTATCACTGTACTCATTTCTAAACATGACTTCATGATCCAAAAGCCTTGGTTTAACGAATGCTAGCATTAAACTATCCTCCGTTAAAGTTTCGATCGCAATTATCACACCATCATATTTTGCGGGTAGGGTTAGCAACAAATGAGCTACCTCGCGTGGCGTGGTTTGGCGGCGGCGTGCTGGCTAACAATTCGATGATCAAATCATCAAAAATTGTTAAATTTTTTTTATGAGTATGCCGTCACCTACTCGACGATAACACTTTTTTTTTTTATCACGTCCATTTCACTTAACAATGCCCGTATTTTTTTATTTAAATTTTAACCACTTATATTGCAGTAAAAACGTAACCTGGTCCCATAACCTGTTGGAAATCTAGGTTCTAACACTTCAATAAAACGAGTTGTGGGCTTTTTAAAATATAAAGATTATTATTAGCCAATTATAAGTCACTAGGAAGGTTATACGTCCGTCTATAGCAAAGCTCAAACATGAAGTAAGGTAATAATAATGGTGGGTAGTATTTATATAATAAGTACCTACGATATATCGATTATTGCAGAATCGACTAAAGATTGATTTTTGTAAGTAAGTAAATCAATTATATCAACATACGAACACAAAGTTTAGTGTTACTTTAATCTTTAATGTTGTGTTTCTTTAGTGTTGTTCTAATCGATTAAAAATGCATTCTAGTGATGAAGATGGGTTAACACCTGAGTTTATGAAAAAGAGGGCGGCCGATATAGTGGAAAACTTGCTACCCAAAAAATCACGGCTGGTTTATATCAAAGCCAATTTAACTTGCCTTTTTCTTCATTATATGTCTATTTTCACTTAAATCTTTCTTTTTCTCGTAGTCATGGTATAAAGCATAGTATGCAACTCTTGAATAAAACGGATTTATATCGAGGACCATGAATCACTCGCGTCGCTCAGGATTCTAACACTTGAATCACTCGCTACGCTCGTGATTCAATCATCATGAATCACTCCCTACGGTCGTGATTCAATCGCTAGAATCCTTCACTAGCTCGTGATTCATCTATGGCCCTCGCTTTAAATCCGTCCTTTATTCACTAATTGCATAATATACTATTTTCTTAAGTTATAATAATGCTTGCTTTCTATAAGAGAGAGAGAGACAGACAGACAGACAGAGAAACATGCGACGCCGCACAGCTTACAATAGCTTACTATAGCAAAAAGTGTCGTGACAACTTTTCGTAAGAATTTTTTCCGTCTAAGCCCCCTTTCACAACGCGCGATAAGGAACTTTGCTCCAAAAGAAAAATATTGACATAAAAAGTAGAGTATGATGGCCCGATTTTATGCATCAAAGTTTAAATTCGTTCATAACAGATACAGCAAGGTCTGCAGCTTTTACAACTTAGTTTTATACCATTCCCCCTCTAAAAAGCTTATTTTATTCACTGAAAACAGTGAATAAAAAGCACTTTTACTCACTGTTTTGATGTTTGAAAATGGAACACACCAATGTATTCGACCACAGTTTTAGAATACCTAGGCTAGATACGGCATGTTATTAGATAGTATGAAAACCAAACGTGTCATCTTTTTTATACTTACGTTAACTTCACCCCAGCCATTTAGTGATGTGCTCAAAGTAAACAGAATTGTTTCAATCGCTAAGCGTCACTGAGCTAACAGATTTTTTTAGTACGAACAGTCGAACATGCAGGGCACGCTTGGTCGTGGCTTGCCGTATCTAGTGTAAGTGTAATCTGTGTATTCAACCTATATTGATGTTCTAAATTCAATTTGATTGGTCGACATTTTCGACAAGAAGTTTAGCATTAGAATAAAAACTGTTTTGTGTTCTTTGCTGTCCTTAGTAAATTGGCGCTATTTTGAATACTGTAAGTTGTACGAACACAAAGTTTAGTGTTACTTCAATCTTTAATTTTGTGTTTGTTTAGTGTTGTTCTAATCGATTAAAAAAGCATTCTAGTGATAAAGATGTGTTAACACCTGAGTTTATGAACGAGAGGGCGGCCGATATAGTGGAAAACTTGCTACGCAAAAAATCACGGCTGGTTTACATCAAGGCCAATTTAACTTTCCTTTTTCTTCATTATATGTCCATTTTCACTTAAATCTTTCTTTTTCTCGTAGTCATGGTATAAAGTATAGTATGCAACTCTTGAATAAAACGGATTTATATCGAGGTCCATGAATCACTCGCGTCGCTCAGGATTCTAACACTTGAATCACTCGCTACGCTCGTGATTCAATCATCATGAATCACTCCCTACGGTCGTGATTCTATCGTTAGAATCCTTCACTAGCTTGTGATTCATCTATGGCCCTCGCTTTAAAGCCGTCCTTTATTCACTAATTGCATAATATACTATTTGATGATGTTATCATTCAAAGTCTTTGGAAAAGTGAATAATGGTATTTTTTTAAGCCAATGCTTTTTGGCCTTTGAAAGTGTGCTTTTCTTTTTGTAATGTATTTTCCGGTGTTGCAATAAAGTATAATTTTACAAATAAATAAAGTGATACGTGCTAATGATTTATACTAATCCCACTAATATTAAAAACGCCGAAAGTTTGTGAGTGTGTGTGTTTGTATGTTTGTTACTTCTTCACGCTCAAACGGCGTGACCGATTTTGATAAAATTTGGTATGGATGTAGCTGACACCCTGTATTAACACATAAGCTACTTTTTATCCCGGTCTACACGGGTGAAACCGCGAGACGCAGCTAGTACAAAATAAAAGTGGCCACTAGATACACTAGCCGTGGTACACTGTCCGTCAATTAAAGGACAAATGTCAAGCAAAAACTACTCTTTCCGATTTCCCAACAATTTCCCTGGACACCGAGTCATCTTCCTATTCACTAGCAGACATCTTACAAGACCTTCATTGCCAAAAACTGAGCAACAAAATTGATAACATTCCCATCCACGACTACTACAGCAATAAAACCATACAGTGTACAATCTGCTTATCTTCAATTAAAGAGCAAATGTTAAGCAAAAAATATTCTTTCTGATTTCCCAACAATTTCCCTGGACACCGAGTCATCTTCCCATTCACTAGCAGACATCTTACAAGACCTTCATTGCCAAAAACTGAGCAACAAAATTAATAACATTCCCATCCACGAATACCACAGCAATAATAAAACCATACAGTGTACAATCTGCTTATCTTCCCCGTCTGGTAATAAAAGTCTGGTGTAGGAAATGGCGTCTAATGGACTTCTTAGGTCGTCGCTCGTCAGTAACCCATTTCTGGGTGTATTTATAAATGGTTTACGAGCCTGGAACCTGTCACTACTTAGAACATTAATATCTATTGGGTTATAGCCACTGATTTATTATTTGTCTGTTGCGTGAAATTATACAGGTTGCTGTTAAGTCTGGAATAGTTTGTTTTCGTGTCGTATGATTGCTGAGGCGGGCGAAACAGTGTTATCTAGGGGGATCGTTTTACCTATTTTTAGTTACTGGGTTGTGGAGGTTAGAGGCTGTGGCTCCATGTAAAGTACTGGTATTCCACTGCTTGCGATTGGACCTTGGACTGGAAGTCGACCCCGTGGAACTTGTTTTTGATTTTTGAACTATGTATTTGTGCACATTTGAAAACACAGGAAGGCATAGTTGCTGTAATTTTAATTAAAGTGCTACACTGTTTGAGGAGCTCGTGGCTGAGTAATAACGGCCGCACGGGTCGATCCATCAGGTTAAGCTACGCTTGCCAGGGCTGGTCCGTGGACGGGTGACCATCTTTACATACCGAGACTCCGCCGTGCCTCGGAAAGCACGCTAAGCCGTTGGTCCCGGCTGTCATTGGTGGATCTTTGACAGTCGTTACGGGTTGTCAGAAGGCCGAAAGTCTGACAACCATTCTTACCAAGGGATATCGTATTAACGAGTTACTGGGATTGTGGAGGTCAGATAGGCAGTCGCTCCATGTAAAATACTGGTATTCAGCTGCATCCCGTTAGACTGGAAGCCAACCCCAACATAGTTGGGAAAAGCCTAGGCAGATTGATTGTGCTACACATGTGCTAAACAAACGCAAATTTGATTGTGACTAAGCTCAATTGTGTCCGTGAGCACAATATTTATGCGGTCCACGTCGAAGATAGGGAATCATATCTTCCTAATTTATACATCAACGGCATCTCACTATCTTTTAGAGATCTGCAATTTCCCAGAAGCAAAAAGCATACAAATGAGTAAATAAGTAAACACGTATCAAGCCTCATTAGTCTGGAAGTAGCAAAGTTAGTACGTTTTCACACTTATTGGCTGTAACGAGGTCACGGCGCTACTGCTCAGAGTACCTACGTAAATTCATATTAGTGATTTGGTCCAAGGTAATGTAGGTATTTTGTAGCTATAAACGTTAGCAAATCAGGCACTAGTTACAAAGTTAGCTCCTTGTTCGTCCACTATTGTCAAATATTGCCATTAAGGCGCGGAGTGACTACGATTTTAATCGGCACACAACCGTGTAATCTATTGTCACCATTAGCTGCCTTGAAATAAGGTTGAAAATTGAAAATAACATTTGTGTTGCCGAGATGTGACTAAGCTGCGAATGTGCATTTATTTTCCGGATTTTCTTTAGATTTTTCAGAATATACAGGGTGACTTTGAAAACATGCGACAAAATTTAAAGGGGTGTTCTACCCATCATTATGAACAACTTTTACTATGGGACCAAACCTGAAATCGCGAAAAAAGAATCAGCTGTTCAGTACATTTATGTTCACATAATTCGTCAAAATGTACTGAACAGCTGATTTTTTTTCGCGATTTCAGGTTTGGTCCCATAGTAAAAGTTGTTCATAATGATGGGTAGAACACCCCTTGAAATTTTGTCGCATGTTTTCAAAGTCACCCTGTATACAATAAATTAAATAATTGTCCGGTTAAATAAAAAAAAAATGCTAATTGTATTAAATTCTTAAAAAAATAATGTCGTTATTGCTGAAAATACAGAGATGCTCGACGCCAATGTTTATTTTTGTGGAGTAACTTCCAAATTTTTATTTTGAATATCAATATTTATTGGGAATATTTTTTACTATTCTATTCAGTTAAAATTTTTCTTTATACCCTTTTCTGTCTACTGTATTTTTTCCGTCGGATAGTTTCATTGTATTTTCGTCATACTGGACAATCCAAGAAATCAATTTTTGTGAATATTGAGCTAATACCGAGCCTTAAGTAGAGTCAGCGTCAATAATATGGGGACGAACAGACTGTTCAAAATGATCCAATTGAGATAAAGTTTAATTTTATTAGTTGTTGAGATCTTTTTGAACAGTGTGTTCGTCCCGATAATTTTGAAGCTGACTGTACATAACTTGTGTAGAGAAACAACACAGCTAACTTGTGTACAGAACAAAAGTGTCGTGACGGTCAAAATGTCACACTTTATTCAGTCTAGCCCTCATTTTCCAAGTGTGCAGAATATAACGTGCGTTAGGGAACTTCGTTCCAAATAACAAGGTCCAAAATATTTCTCTTCACATGGATAATACTGATTATAACAATGACATTCCGTAATTCATGAATGCAGCATTGTATTTGTCCTGTCCTCACATTTGACCCGCCATCGCCGCCATGTTTTAACATCGCAATTACCAGGTTGATTGCAAGCCTCCTTTCAATAATAAACTCATTTTAATTTCCAATCAACATTATACAGCGATAATCAGATTTGTGTGAAGATAATACGATATCGGCCGATAATTGGGCAAACAAAACTGTTTGTTTTTAATTAAAAAACATTATTATAATTTTGATGGAATTATTAGTTTGTTGGGTGAAACGGTGAAAGTTTGTGTTTGAGTTTTTGTTAAGTTAAATTAGAAAAAAAAATAATTTGTACCTAGTAGAACAATGTTGGTTTTGTAATTTAATAGACGGGTATTTACTAATTATTTTAATATTATGTGCTGGAGGTTTTGCGTATGCCTAGGCAAATAACTTCGGGCTTAAAATTATTATTTTTTTTGCATCATTTCGTCTTCAATAAGATTTAATCAAGAATAGGCTTCACATTTTTGTATAATAACCGTTTTAAGACAATTTTGCTGGACTGAAGCAGAGACGCTTCGCTCGCTCGCTCAATAATAAATTGTACAACCAGATATTTTAACCGAGCAAGCATTCAACAATATTCAAAAAATATCTTTCATCATCCAACCACGCCACGCACAATCGCATTCAGTTTTCTATAAATATAACAAACGGAATCAAAACTATAAAAAGATTAATAGCGAAGCCACGTGGCACATCACTTCAATTTGTTTATGACTGACTGTAAAAATTCACGAGCATAAATACCTTACCCCTAAGCAAGAGTCAAAACCAATTTTCTTATAAAGATAGATAGATATTTTATAGTATTTATATATGTATATACATCGAAACCATGAAATAGGTCTTTTCTCAAAGTTGCAATTAACGAGAAAAATGCTTTACTTTTATTTTTTTTTAGAGTTCCGTACCTCAAAAGGAAAAACGGAACCCTTATAGGATCACTTCGTTGACCGTCTGTCTGTCTGTCTGTCTGTCTGTCAAGACCCTTTTTCTCAGGAACGCGTAGAGGTATCAAGTTGAAATTAACATCAAATACGTAAGTCTATGGTCTCTCGAAGTCCTAAAAAACTCAAGCTTCTAAATCAATCCAATAAAAACATACTACCATTTAGGCTACATATTTTGATACTCGCAAGTAAATCAAAACCTATAGGGTACTTCCCGTTGTTCTAGAATCATAAAATTTGGCAAGAAGCAAGGTCTCACAGCACAAATAAAGGAAAAAGTCCAAAAATCGGTAATTTGTAATTTTGTCACATAAAAAAATACTTTCAAGTATGTCATCTGTTAAGGCAATTTTTCTCAGGAACGCGTGGAGGTATCAAGTTGAAATTAATACCAAATACGTAAGTCTATGGTCTCTTAGAGATCTAAAAAAATCAAGCTTCTAAATCAACGCAATAAAAAATACAGCCATTTATGCGACATATTTTGATACTCGGAAGTAAATCAAATTCTATAGGGTACTTCCCGTTGACCTAGAACCATGAAATTTGGCAAGAAGCAAGGTCTTACAGCACAAGTAATGGAAAAAGTCCACAAATTAGTAATTTGTAATTTTATCACATAAGAAAATACTTTCAAGTATGTCATCTGTCAAGGCAGTTTTTCTCAGGTTCGCGTGGAGGTATCAAGTTGAAATTAATACCAAATACCTACGTCTATGGTCCTTTAGAGCTCTAAAAAAATCAACCTTCTAAATCAACGCAATAAAAAATACAGCCATTTATGTGACATATTTTGATACTCGGAAGTAAATTAAAACATATAGGGTACTTCCCGTTGACCTAGAACCATGAAATTTGGCAAGAAGCAAGGTCTTACAGCACAAGTAATGGAAAAAGTCCGAAAATGGGTAATTTGTAATTTTATCACATAAAAAAATACTTTCAAGTATGTCATCTGTCAAGGCAGTTTTTCTCAGGTTCGCGTGGAGGTATCAAGTTGAAATTAATACCAAATACCCTATGTCTATGGTCCTTTAGAGCTCTAAAAAAATCAAGCTTCTAAATCAACGCAATAAAAAATACAGCCATTTATGCGACATATTTTGATACTCGGAAGTAAATCAAAACCTATAGGGTACTTCCCGTTGACCTAGAACCATGAAATTTGGCAAGAAGCAAGGTCTTACAGCACAAGTAATGGAAAAAGTCCGAAAATGGGTAATTTGTAATTTTATCACATAAAAAAATACTTTCAAGTATGTCATCTGTCAAGGCAGTTTTTCTCAGGTTCGCGTGGAGGTATCAAGTTGAAATTAATACCAAATACCTATGTCTATGGTCCTTTAGAGCTCTAAAAAAATCAAGCTTGCATCAATGCAATAAAAAATACGGCCATTTATGCGACATATTTTGATACTCGCAAGTAAATCAAAACCTATAGGGTACTTCTCGTTGACCTAGAACCATGAAATTTGGTAAGAAGCAAGGTCTTACAGCACAAATAAAGGAAAAAAGTCCAAAAATTTATTATTTGTAGTTTTATTAGGTACATAAAAAAATATTTTTTAGTTTTTTTTTCTGGTTAAATGTGGGTGTATAGTTACACCTCTGCCCAACCCTTCGGGGAAACAAGGCGTGATGTTATTTTTATGAATAGTTTTTTGCGAATACAAACTTAAATATGCAGTTGGAGAATTGTCCATGACGTATATGTATATGGGAGAACATGTTTTTCAACACAATGTTAAGTTTGTCTTTGGGATAAATTCTTTTCAACTACGGAACCCTCATTGTGCGTGGTCCGACACGCACTTGGCCGGTTTTTTATTACTAGAGTTAATTACCTTTTGTATACACGTTGGGAAATAAACCTATTTTTCTTTAAAATTTCAATTTCATACAGTACGGAATTTGTAGTCGTGAGTGTACCTGTGTAGAGGCCCGTTCAGACTACACCGCGGTACGCCCTGTACTTACCGCTAATTAAAGAATAACGAACGTTCAACTCAGAGTGTAAATAATGTTGCGTCAGTGTTTCTGGGTTAACTTTTTGTTTAAAGTTGGTAGTTTTGAGTGTTCAGTTCATAAAGTTTTGAATGAGAAAAATGTTGAGGTTTACCTGGTAATTTGGATATCGTAGAGATCATGACTAATAGGAACGATGACTAAAATTTTTTTTTGGTTGGTCAAATGGTCATTTATAATAGTAAAATTTATTAGACAAGTATTTTTTCTTTTTTTACGTAATCAAAAGATTAAGGCAATACATTGATTTAAAATATGGCATGACGTCACGCCTAGCTAGATTTTATAAAACAATATCGAGAACGGGTCTTATCGCGATATTCTTTTTTACGAGATAAACAGGTACCTACTTGTGACCACGATCGCTGCAAGGCGGTCGAAACGTCGGGAAACAATTAGGTACCTGTTAACCTCGTAAAAAAGAATATCGCGATAAGACCCGTTCTCGATATTGTTTTATAATGTGTGCAAATCGCGAAAGTTTAAAAAGTTTAGCTAGATTTTATACGTAGAAGTGACGTTGCAAACCCCTAGTCCCCAACTTGAATGCGTGTTATCTAAGTATTTATTGATATGATAAAGCAAAAAAATACGTGTCTAATATTTTTTTATTATCTGACCGTCGGACTTAATAGAATTTATTTTTTGTTACTCAGGCATCTTCCCTATTAAAATAAACTAAGAAGACGTTTTGAATAGTGCTGGATACACTTGTTTTTTCTTGTTTTTTTTTAACTTAAAACCGACCATGATTTTAAAAGCACTCAAAACTAGGTACAAAACAGTTACAAACTAATTACTATATTTATTTTATCCAACATTTAACACCATTTACATGAGAGATTTCTTTTAGTTCAGTTACAAATCGCAGCATCAGTTAACCCCGTTATGTAAACATTCTTACATTGATAAGTACAGTTTATATTTAGCATCACGGTTGCCGACCGACGAAAGAGTACAAGCACGAATCTAGCACACAAACGTAAGTGCTTTTAATAAGATATGTATATTGCATTACATTTGGGGTTTAATAACCCGTTTCGAATTTAGGGTACCGGAAATCAGTAAATGCATTTCAAGGAAAAGTTATTTTAGCTAAAGCGAGTATGTTGTTTTTATTAATACAGTGTAGTGATCATCGCCCATACGTCATATGAAAAAAAAAAGGATGAAAAAAGAAATAAGAAAGAAAGAAAAGAAAGAAAGAAAAAAGAAAGAAAGAAAAGAAAAAGAGAAGGTTATAGAGAGTAAGAAATGTCAACATTTGGAATATCGCCCCGTCCCAACTGCCTGCTGCAACCGTCTGCACGATTGCTTTGCGAAAAACGCTTGCGTTGACCAACTGAAAGAAGTCATTACTGGTAACCTCTGGTGTTGTTTCCCTTTCAATTAAAGTCTGTGCTGTCAAATGATGCCAAATAAAATTTATAAAAATAATCATAACACAAAAATACTCTTCACACTATTTAAGAAGTCGGTGTCGGTCGGTCGGAATTACTCAGCTTTAAGAATATCAAACTCAAAGAATTTAATTTCAATTAAACCAATTACAGACACTTTTGAATATTGTCAAAGAGTCGGTCAGTTAGTTAGAAAGTTGAAGCTAGTAACCTAGTTGCAAAACGTAGCTCTTTATGGAGAAGTACGGGCAAGAAACTCCACGGACACTCTTTTAAATCAAGATAAGTATTACAAAATTCTAGGTACATTATTCTTGTTGCTCTAATGTTATTTTTACATTGTTCTCACATGTAGAAACATGTGAGAACCGACGGCGTCCGTTCTGCTGTGTTCGGCTGTGTTTAAAAGTTAAAATGGGTGTTCCACAAGGCTCGATATTGGGTCCTTTCCTCTTTTTAGTGTATATTAATGATTTACTCCATTTATTAAAAAATCAACCACAAATGGTGCTATTTGCTGATGATACTTCATTAATTTTTAAGGTAGATAGACGTGCTACAAATTTTGACGACGTCAATAACGCCCTACTGCAGATCCAAAATTGGTTCACTGCTAATAATTTAGTATTAAATGGGAAAAAAACTAAGTGCATCAGATTTTCTTTACCAAATGTCAAAAGTAGTGATTGTGAGATAGTATTGAATCAAGAGAAACTAGAATTCGTCGATAAAACCGTTTTCCTGGGGATTACGCTCGACTCAAGGCTACAATGGGGTCCTCATTTAATATCACTTGCAGGACGGCTAAGTTCAGCAGCTTATGCTGTCAGAAAAATCCGTCAATTTACTGATGTAGATACCGCGAGGCTAGTCTATTTTAGTTACTTTCACAGTATCATGTCTTACGGTATTTTACTTTGGGGACGGGCTGCAGATATCGAGTCCATTTTTATTCTGCAAAAACGAGCCATCAGAGCCATATATAATCTTCGCAGGCGCGATTCTCTAAGGGAACTGTTTAAGGATATTAACATCATGACGGTACCTTGTCAATATATCTACGAAAACATCATGTACGTAAGAAAAAATTTACATCTTTTTAATAAAAGAGGTGAAAGGCATAATTATAATACTAGAAATAAGGACCTATTAGCTCAACCAGGTTTCAGGCTGGCTAAAGTAGACTCATCGTTCATGGGGTACTGTTTAAAATGTTACAATAAAATACCTCCACACATACTTCAACTAAATGAGACGAAATTTAAAACTTGTATAAAACGCACACTATGCAGGCAGGCATATTATAAGTTGGGGGATTACATAAATGATAAAAATGCTTGGCTCCATGCTGGTCCTGCTCCACAACCTCAACTATTTAATTAACATTTGAAGATACTGTTAAGCAACTGCTGAAGATTGTAAGAATAGCTTTGCATTGTGTAGACTCAATCACCTTTGTATTGTATAATTGCTTAGTACATGTGTGAGTACTATGTACCTACTCTAAAGCTACCATTTACTGGGTACGTCTTTATTTGACTTGGATGTGCCCTGGCGGCTGAGAGTGTGTCATGCTCACTCTAATGCCTCGCTGATGGTGGCGCGTGTGTTGGATCATTTAACGAATCCATACATCAGGTTTGTGAACGGGCGCTGTTGGTGGAGGCTGGTCATACCTTAGCTGCCACGGCTTATTTTAATTTTAATTTTGAATTGTTTTTTTTTATTTTTTTATTACGGACGCTTTTAACGTTCATCGTTCTCACATGTATAATTTCAACATGAATGATGTAACCAATATTTTGTAACTATATTTTGATTTAAAAGAGTGTCCGTGGAGTTTCTTGCCCGTTCTTCTCCATAGATCTACGTTTTGGAATGGGCAACTAGCTTCAACTTTCTGACTTACCTACTGACCGACTCTTTGACAATTCAAAAGTGCCTGTAATTGGTTTAATTGAAATAAATGCTTTGAGTTTGAGTTTGAGTTTGAGTTCACGAACATTACACTATCAGTTATGAAAGTATTATTTGTAACAGTTGTAACCACACATCATAACTTGCTTTAAATCAGTTATGACAAACTACATAAAAGACAATGCCGAGGGGCAGTACCAACTTGCGGGGGAGAGTGTCACAACTAAATTTAGTTCATAAAATTACTCCTATTTTTTTAATCTGGTTTACGTTTTTGTTATGAGGAAGATTCCCGGATTTCGGACATCAAAATTAAAAGTATTTTTTAATTTGTACTTTTGTATTTTCCACGTATAATTATGTCAATGTCACTGCCATTGCACTTTTTAAATATTTTTTATTCATGACCATAGACACAAGTCTTTCAGTCGGATACATAGATGGATTATAACAAACGTAATATTACAATACACTTTTCCCAATGTTGCTACTACGTAAAAAAATATAGCAATATACACCACCCAACAACGAACCACCACCATCAACCAACAAACATTTAAACGAAGAAGATAATTTATGTACCATACCGATTTGCTTTTTAGTACCTACGTGATATTAGGTATTGTATGTTATGTGTGATAAAAATAAAATCTTTAGGTCACTCGTTGCGTCAATCAATCTGCCTAGCCTTTTCCCAACTATGTTGGGGTCGGCTTCCAGTCTAACCGGATGCAGCTGAATATCAGTATTTTACATGGAGCGACTGCCTGTCTGACCTCCACAACCCAGTAACTGGGTAATACGATACCCCTTGGTAAGACTGGTTGTCAGACTTTCGGGCTTCTGACGACCCGTAACGACTGCCAAAGATCCACGAATGACAGCCGGGACCAACGGCTTAACGTGCTTTCTGAGGCACGGAGGAGTCTCGGTATGTAAAGATGGTCACCCATCCACTGACCAACCCCGGAAAGCATAGCTTAACCTGATAGATCGACCTGTGTGGCTGTTATTACTTAGCCACGAGCTCATGCACTCGTTGCGTCATAATAATTTAAATTATTATTTTGGAATACAGTTTATGCATTTCATCAAAAGAGGACCGATTCAAAAAGAGAACATGACGTATTTATTGTGACGGATTGCATTTGTTTTTTGCCTGCTTTATATTATTATCTGTAATTCTTTGACGCCGTTACGAATGACATTACTTTCAATGTTTAGTTTCATTTATGAACTATTTGAATATACGAAAACGGGGGTTCAAGTGCTTTTTCTTAACGTAGTCTAGCAGGCGACGGCGAAGTAATAACAATATTTGTTTAGGGCGGATATAGTTTCAATTGTACATTTTTAATTGTGGTAATGAATTAACCACATCTACGTTTTTCATTTCTAATATCCTACCTTATTATTACTAACATTTCAAGTTCAAAATGAAGGTTTAGGTACTATCATAATATGTAAATACACCTCTGCCTAACTCTTCGGGTAAAATAAGCCTAATGTTATGTTATGTTCAAGTCCTTATGAAGCAAGGAATCAGTAAACACAGTCAAAATCGATTGTTGGCTTAGCCAGCACCTACTGCAAGTACCTACGCACTTGATTCATTAATTACATTAAAAAAACTGACAACAAGAATATTATTATTGACTATGAGTGTATTGTTTATTCACCCATCAGGAAAAACTAGCACAAAATCAAGAATAAAAAACATGACCGATATTACTACCCTATTTCTCACTAACTCCACTATTTCAAATCAGTCATTTTCACGTACCTAACCTCAAAATATTAAGTATGTAAATGGCAAATAAACACAAACTGCGGGAATCCACGTAAAAAACAGTTAACATTATAGGAAGAACATTAAATTCTCCTCCAAATACACTGGGTTTGGTTGTGACACCGGACTTTTCGTTTGGTACAGGGCGCCCTATATTTGAGAACATTCTCCTTTAAGAAAATGTTAGTAAAAGTATTTAATACAATATCATATTTAAATCCCTACACATAAATTACTTCAACACATACAAATAGCACTAGATATAAAGATCACAACATTTCTCCCACATCGACAGGTCGCCGCGCTGTGTCGCGTATAGTACTTTAGAACCATTAATTATATCATTTCCTTCAGTTGACGCGGTGACTATTACAAAGTAGTGTGTTCATTACTATGATGGCTCACTTTAGCTTTGGTTTAGTTTACAAATAGGCTTGAACGTGTTGTGTATGTCACTGTCATGGTAGTTAAGATATTAAGTACTTATACTGTGTGTTTTCGTATAGTTTCAGCCAGATTTACGTGAACTGAACTACTAAAAGACATGTCCGAAAATGGATTTTTATTATTCAATAATTCTAACATGGATAAGTTAAATATATTTGGATAAACATCCCAATAATAGTAGTTCTAACTTTAGGTCCCCAAGGAATTTTGAGAAAAATAGTTTTTATTTTAGTGTGAATTTATTCCTAAAACTAACAAATCTTTCTAGGTAATTATATTATAAGATGATAAAGTGAACACGCCATGTAAATAAATACTTGGTTATGGTCGCACATCATATGTATTGTGATCAACATACAAACCCGATACTGGCCTGCAAATTGCAAAAAAAAATATGAACAATTTAATTTCACGGGCTACCCGTCTAACAAATTATTTTTGACAGTTATCATTAGGTATGACAGGGTTATATTATAACACGACTAAGTATTTAACAAATACTTGGTCAATTATGCTAGATAAATAAAGGTTTGTTTTTAGGGTTCCGTACCTCAAAAGGAAAAAAATGGAACTCTTATAGGATCACTTCGTTGTCCGTCTGTCTGTCAGTCTGTCAAGACCCTTTTTCTCAGGAACTTCAACCTAATACCTCGTTTCAACTTGATACGTCCATGTGGAGGTATCAAGTTGAAATTAATATTAACTATAGTAGGTCTATAGTCAATTGGAGTTCTAAAAAAATCAAGCTTCTAAGTTAATGCAATAAAAAAATATGGCCATTTATGCGACATATTTTGATACTTGCAAGTAAATCAAAACCTATAGTGTACTTCCCGCTGACCTAGAGTCATTTCATGGCTCTAGCACTAGTAAAGGAAAAAATCCAAAAATTGTTAATTTGTAATTCTATCACATAAAAAAATATTTTGGGATTTCTAGTTTTTCTACAACAATGTTAAGTTTGTTTTGGGGATACATTATTTTCAACTACGGAACCCTTCATTGTGCGTGACCCGACACGAACTTGGCCGGTTTTTTTTTTGTTAACTTCCTAACTTTTATCCTAACAATAAAATTTTGAGTTATTCAAAATTACAACCTCAAATATTTCAAAAGCCTACATAAACATACTAGACTACATCATAGTGTTAACCGGTCCCTATCGAACCTTTCACAATGCTACAATTAGTGCACAATCAGCCTGCCGCGAGTTAGTGATCGGTTCCAATAACAATTAGAGAGTAGCTCGGAGCGGAGGCGTCGAAACAATGACTCACGGCCATAAACAATAGAACTCTGTTGCTTAGAAAATGCGCATAGATATTATTTTAGGCTGTGGTTTGAAATTAGATTGGATTTTCTTTGTTGCTTTTTGAAGGTAGTAAAGGGTTAGGCTGTGGTAGGGACCGTACGTTGGGTAAACGTTAAATTTAATTATATTTGATGAAAATTTTTGAATTTATAATTTTTTAACTTGTATTATTTTTTTTTTCCTACTCAATCTATAACTTTCTGAATACTGGAACACAGACCTCCTTACTGTGAGAGGAAGTAGGCCACAATCTACCATGCAGGTTTAGCCTGGGGTGGTGAATGTCAGAAATTGAGTATTTTGGATTAAATTCTCGATTAAAAGCCAACATCAGCTCAATTTAAAAAATGCAGCAGACGTAACAAATGACAACCCTATACGCTAGGATTTGTCGTCATGGTTGAGACGTTAATAAACATAATAAAACAGCATATCAATAACAGAAAAATACATGTCCAGGTATACAAATCCTAGACCACAAAACTTTACTACCCCAGCTACATCAACAAATGCCGACAAATGCAGACGCGGTAACTGTTCAAACCTTCAAGCTTGATATAAAAACGTTACGAGCTGAGAGTTCTAAACGATAACACTACTAAGTGTATTGGCAACAGGCGAAGACACGTGCATAGGTAATGGGTTTAGTTCAAGGATGTAGGAAGGTACTGGATAGATAGAATCTGAATACTTCTATCCCATAAATCCTAATAGGTTGGGAAAAATTTGGACAACTGTGTAAGCTAATCCAGGGTACCCAATACTGGTAATCGAAGAAGTTAAAGGACCATGAAGATCGTTTTGTTCACGAATAAAATGGGTAGGTAATAATATTATTAAAAACAACATCCTAAAGTAAATCAATCAACGCTTCACATTATTGTATATTAATAGTTATAATTATTTTTAAAAGAGTAACCATAGAGTTTCTTGCCGGCTCTTCTTCATAGGAAACGACCAATAGGAATCGTGCACCTAGCTTCTGACGTTTTATAAGTGCCCATGTAGGTTTATGTGAAATAAAATATTTTTATTTTGTCTAAGCTCCATTGCATTATGAGCTATGGCCATCTTAGTGAATGTATCAATAAACATTTACTTACAAGTATGTGGCCACCTATCTAAATTAACAATAGTTTAGACTTATTTTCATTCGCTCTATTTCGGTTTTTCCGATGATAAACGAGTCCTGTCGTACTTTATGAGCTGTTCTTTATTGTAAAATCTATAAAAGAAAGTCGTGTTAGTGACACTATTTATAACTCAAGAACGGCTGAACCGATTTGGCTGAAAATTGTTGGGGAGGTAGCTTAGAACCAGGAGAAAACGTTTAAAACGTGGTATAACAACTGCTGGACATAATTATATGAAATTTTGTGTGTATATTTGAATGGGTTCCTGGATGGTTTAAAACACAATTGGACCTGGTAGATGGCGCCGCAGTCGGGTTCTAGGATCGTACAGACAGGACAACGTCTGTCAGGTCCGCTAGTAAGATATAAAAGGTTTAGCTTAGACAACCACCATAATCAATTATTTGAATCAATTGTTTTTCACAATTTATTCGGAATCCGAAGTTTTGTTTACTTATTCCCAAACCAACATCGCACATAATAAATGACTAAACAAACTTCATACCCATGTACAAGGAAATCAAAAGATTGAAGATATTATAAACATGCAGACGGTACCTACTTTGCTTCGATATTGCTAGCCTAAATGAATTTAGCACAGTGTTCTGGAAACTGTGCTATTATAACATCAACGATTCTAAAATTACTAAGCAAAATTCGATACTCGATATTTTCCGCATGAAAGGATGTACCGAGGCCTATTATTTTATATTTATAGTTTTGAGTTTAGCGCAATGTTTCAGTTAGGAAAAACATGGATGTTCACAGGTTGGTACTTTGAGGCTCAACACAAATTCAAAGTTAAAGTCAAATTATTGATCTCAAATTTGCACATTATAACAGGCACTTCTGACCGTCAAAATGTACAAAAAAAGAATTGATTCTACAAAATAGAGAAGATGCATAGGTACATTTGTCTCAGTAGGTATCAATTAAATTTTCTATTAAATAAAATGGAATCATTGTAGACTCTTTAACACGTTGACTATACTGAGTTGAGTATACTGTTACTACGAGTATACTCGTATGGCAGGCAACGTGTTAAGTACTGTTTTATTAATCCTCAAGAAAATAGCCGGTACAAAAGTAAGTGAAGGCATTTTAACGTTGTCAAATTCTACGTCACTCGTCAAGTGTATGTAGTAAATAAAAAGTAATTTGGTTTGTCAGAAATTATCGCGTAATAAGTTGCAACCGAGAATCTTATTACAGTTTTTGTTTCCTAATATAATTAATACTGTATTTAAATTAAGCCATTATTTGCTTAATTTATTGTGTTGTTTCTATAAGTACTTGCATGTCACATAATACTTGTATCCCATTATATCTGGAGGAACATTGGCTCCTTTAACACAGGCTTGTGGCCTAGTTTAGGAGGCATCAGTTCGACCTATAATGTGACTCTATTGTACAACATTTTTTTATCCGAGTGAACTTATGTATATTTTTCTAAGTGTACAAATAAACATTTTACTAATCAAAAAAATAAATAAATTTGAAGGCTTTTGTAAGCGACAAAAGCCTTCAAATTTATTTATTTTTTGCACGCAAATGAAGAGGTGGAGTTATCAGCGACACGCTGAAACTTTAGCCATCATGGAGGCTTAAATGAAAACATGCCTGATTAGAGTAGATTTTTAGGGTTCCGTACCTCAAAAGAAAAAAAACGGAACCCTTATTACCGACAGACAGACAGACGGACAGCGAAGTGATCCTCACTTCGCTGTCCGTCTGTCTGTCTGTCTGTCATAACCCTTTTTCTGAGGAACGCGTGGAGTTATAAAGTTGATATTAATATCAAGTTATGTAGGTCTATGATCCTTTAGAGTTCTAAAAAATCAATCTAAGTCCACGCAATAAAAAATAAGGCCATTTATTCGACATATTTTGATACACACAAGTAAATCAAAACCTATATAGGGTACTTTCCGTTGACCTAGAATAATGAAATTTTGCAAGAAGCAAGGTCTCCCAGCAAAAGAAACAGTCCGAAAATTGTTAATTTTTACCTTTATCACATAACAAAATATGTTTTTGAGATTACAATGTTAAGTTTGTTTTAGGGATAAATTCTTTTCTACTACGGAACCCTTCATTGTGCGTGGTCCGATACGCACATGGCCGGTTTTTTTCGAGTAATATCTATTGCTAACTGCTACTTGAAGTCTTACAATATTATTATTCATACAAATATCCTTGATCATCATTTGCCTAGCCTTTTCCCAACGATGTTGGGGTCGGCTTCCAATCTAACCGGATATACCTGAATACCAGTATTTTACATGGAGCGACTGCCTATCTGACCTCTACAACCCAGTTACTGGGTTATACGTTACCCCTTGGTACGTCTGGTTGTCAGACCTTCGGGCTTCTGACGAGCTGTAAAGACAGGGACTGTCCAAGATCCACAAATGACAGCCAGAACCAACGACTTAACGTGCTGAGCACGGAGGGGTTGTGATATGTACATATGGTCACCCATCCACGGTCCAACCGCAGCAACCGTAGCTTAGCTCGTATCGACCTGTGCGTCTGTTATTATTTAGACATAAGCCCGTCCTATATCATTGATACGGAATGCCAATTTGTTTTGAGTTTTGTGGCCTCAATAAAAACTAATGCTCAAGATACATACATTTCTCATCACAAAAATAGTTATTACTACATCTAACTAAGAATGTTTTGACTAACATCTGGTTTATGAACAATTAGCAAAACCATTTATTTTTTTAATACAGCATATTCGTAGTGGAAATATATTATAAAATAACAGAAGTTGAAAATCTAAATTCTTAACTATGAAGGTCGGATGTCAGTCGTTTTGAAGGATATCATAACCTAGCTGATTCATTCCAAGAGAAAAACAAATGAGTGACGCTTCGCATAAACTCATAATTTTTTCCAAATCATGTTTGAAAACCCGGCCAAGTGCGAGTCGAACCTCGGACAAGAATTGAAAAGAATTTATCCCAAAAACAAACTTAAAATTGTATTTCCAACAAAAAATATTTTTTATGTCATAAAATTACAAATTAACAATTTTTGGACTTTTCTTTTTCTTGTCCTGTGAGACCTTGCTTCTTACCAAATTTCATGATTCTAAAACGAAGATTGAACGGGAAGTACCTACGCTATAAGTTATGATTTACTTGCGATTATCAATATTATGTAGCATAAACTGCCGTATTTTTTTTTATTGTGTTGATCGGAAGCTTGATTTTTTTAGAAGTCTAAGGGATCACAGACCTACGTATTTGATATTAATTTCATCTTGATACCTCCACGCGTTCCAGAGAAAAAGGGTTTTGACAGACTAACAGACAGACGAATAACGAAGTGATCCTGTTAGGGGTTCCGTTTTTTCCTTTTGAGGTACGGAAGCCTAAAACAGTTTTAACTGATCTTACGAATACTGAAGAATTAAAGGTAAAGTGACTTAGAACCATATCATTTTTTTTTTTGTAAGTAGGTTTGTAGGTGCAAACACTTTTACATGACATTCATATTTTAAAAAATTAGATGAAGTCAGCTTTTCCTATCTGAATACTCTGAGAAGAAAGGCCGAAAAAACTCTTTAAAAGTGACTGTGACTCACTTTTAAAGTCCACACAAAATCTTGATCAGATCATGTGGAATTAAGTGGAAGACCAAACACTGGTAAACTATGGGAGAGAGTTTACGAGTATGACTGGGTTTTCCCGCCCAAGACTTATAAGCTGATTTTGTCAGACTGGACAAAGAGTTAATAATTTTATGCCATCGTAAAATATATCAGCGCTTAACACAACATGATACAGTAAAATTGTGTTTACATAAATCGTATAAAACAATACTTTTCTTTTCAGTTTAAATATTCGTCTTTTTCAATTGGCTCTCATATTATGCCCAACATCATGTACGCAAATATTGTGCGGAAATCCGGCTTGCACAACATTTCTCCCATTTATAATCTGTTCTTCGAAAACAATGAGTAATAATTTTGTATCAAGGTACATTTTCAGGACTAGTTCCTGATAACTTAAATGCTAAGGACTCACCAGCTCATCGTAGTAATTCGCAATATGCGAATATATCAGCGAATCGTAATCCATTGTCTCCTCTACACTTGCACTCACACACTCACGAGAAACAAAACTTTCAATGAACGACCACAGCACAAGTTATCACTGTATTTTTCTATTGAGGTTTTCCAATGAAGGTGAATGGTTGAATGGTTGAAATTGCGTATGTTCCCCGTGCGTTCCGTCGATATAAGACGCATTGGCCGACCCAACTGACGTACAAACGCCTGTAAAGCTAAATTAAGACCAAATTTTAAACACAAATCTTTGATGTTGGAGCGTATGTATAGAGATGTTGTTACCGCGTATGACTTGGGCGTATTGTTCGGAGATGCGATGTGATTGGAAGATGAATGGTAGGTAAAAATAAATGTATGTTGTATTACTCGTATAACGTGAGTTTGTCTTTGATATACAGATGCGATGTTTTTATGAAGTATTCTGACGTGTTGTGACGCTCGTTTGGAACAGTTGGTGATGTTTATGTTTGGCATCATAAAATATTTTTTCGTTTACTCATCAGTGCCAAATTATAATTTTAGTGGCTATAAATAAATGATCTAAGAAATGAATCAATTTTACATTCTGAAATATAAAAAGCTCAATGCCACACTACATCCAACTAACATCTTTTAAAATTCTAATAATTTTAGAGGCAATTCCACTTTAATCATCTACCAACATGGCAATCTGCAACTCAAAATTCGTGTGTATAAACTCACACATCTTTTAAAAGTCTATAAATTTCAGCAGCATTTCTACATAAACCACCAAAATTTCCTAAATTGACACACCAAAACTTCCCTTGTCACACTTCAACAACTCCACTAAATCCCACTCGAGGAGGAAGCGAGTTATAGCGTGTGCCCGACTCATGAGTTACTTCAAACATGTTGGTCTGTTTTATAATTTCTACGGAAATTTTTATTCCGATTCGTATTGTTAGGACTCAAGTGCAACATACTTTGCCCGCTCTTAGTGGCTTTATTTATTTTTTAATTTACGTTCGTATGGAAAAGTTGCGGCACGATTTATTCAGGAGTAAAGCGGAAATAGAAAATGTCTTTTTAAAAATAAATTGTTTGTTTTGATTTGAGTTTGTAGTGAAATATGGGTTGAGGAGCGTGTTAATGAAATGAGTACCTAGTGGCAGTGCGTTCTAGAAACGACAATTGGTGCCTATAGCAGCTTTTGATTGGTTACAATATTTTATGTTGTGTACTGGATTTCTAGGCACAGTGTGTATGTAGTGTGCCTTTATATTTTCTGTGAGACTTAAAGTTTAAGGAACAGTTATGTACCTTTGTTGAATGATAAATGAATTATCATTTATCAGTTTTGTTCTTCTTCTTTTCGTGTCACTGATAATCTGTTTTTATAATGTTGGAGCCCAGTAGGTGACCTATGTTAAGATGATAGTCATTGGACAATTTATTGTAAATCCATTTGGCATCATCATCTGCCTCGCCTTTTCCCAACTATGTTGGTGTCGGCTTCAGTCTAACCGGATGCAGCTGAATACCAGTATTTTACATGGAGCGACTGACTCTGACTTCCTCAACTTAATTACTGGGTAATACGATACCCCCTGGTAAGACTGGTTGTCAGAATTTCGGGCTTGTGACTACCTTATCGAATATCAAAAAACTATGAATGACAGCCGGGACCAATGGCTTAACGTGCTTTCCAAGGCACGGAGGAGTCTCGGTATGAAAAGATGGTCAACTATCCACGGACCAACCACGGGTAACGTAGCTTAACTTAAAAGCTTCGATATGGAAGAATTTAGCTTAAGTGAATTACTATTATTTCTAAGATTTATACTGTATTTTATTTTACCAATTTTTATTTTTGAATAAATTTTATTATTATTTTGGTAAACAAGTTTTGTTTCTTAGCTCTTTGGCTAGTTTAAGCTACATTAACGGGCCCAAGCCAAGTCAATGTAGCGTATGTGGTGAATTTTTTATGAGGATGAATTAATATTATGAGGAGAGATTTCGTTTTCCTCAATTTGCATGAACTTCCTCACTATTCTGGCTTTTTGAAGTGTAATATAAATTGAGTCTTTTTTGAAGTGTAATATAAATTGAGTCTTTTAAGTCTATTAGTTTAAGGCTATGGTGGAGGTGATTGGGTATAACACCCGTCGTGGAGACAACGATGGGTACTATGTACACTTTTTCCTGTCTCCAAATTCTGGTAACTTCTTCCTTCAGTTCAGCGTATTTACTGATTTTCTCACCTATTGTTTTTTGTAAATTATGTGTATTAGGGACTGCAATATCTATAAGGTATGTGACTTTATTAACTTTATCTTTAAGGGTTATATCTGGTCTATTGTAATGAACGGTCCTGTCGGTTAGTATGGCGCGATCGTAGTAGAGTTTGTGTGTGGTACTTTCTAGAACTGTTTGTGGTATGTACTTGTAATAAGGAGTGTTTGTGTCTTGTATGAGATTATATTTAAGTGCTAGTTTTTGATGGATTAATTATTATTATTTCGTTTATTTATATTTTTTCCATATAAAATACATTTTTAAATATTTCTTAAAAAATAAATAAAAAACATTTAAAAATATAAAAAATAGTGGTCCGCCGGTGTCGGGAGCAGGGTCCAAGCTACCGGTGGTTAGGGCTGCAGAGATAGGAACCTCCTCACAATACGAGCCGTATCGAGGAGTACTGCCTTCTGAATCTGGCCCTTGATCCAACCGCCTAACGAGAGCCTCGAAAGATGTTGGTCGAGGCTATCGGCTATCAGGCCGTTGGCCGTTACTACTATCGGCACAATGACAGCCGAGTCCACATTCCACATGTCAACAACCTCGTGAGCTAAGTCGAGATATTTTATTTGTTTCTCTTTCTCAGCTTTCACGAGGTTCCCGTCATGCGGAATGGTAACATCAACAATCATTGCGCGGCGCGCTAATCGATCTATCACCACTATATCAGGCTTATTGGCTACAATAGTCCTGTCAGTAATGATAGATCGATCCCAGTACAACGTGACATGGTCATTTTCGAGAACTGGGTCGGGCACATACTTGTAATACGGTACCTCAGAGTCCACAAGCTTATATTTCAAAGCAAGTTGCTGGTGAATAATCCTGGCCACTTGGTTATGTCTGTGCAAGTACTCGCCGTTAGCCAGACGAGAACAACCCGATATAATATGTCTGATGGACTCACCCGGACGGTGGCATGCCCGACATACGTCAACCGTCCCGTCCTTCATAATATATCTCCGGTAGTTATTCGTCAAGATAACTTCGTCCATAATTGCACAAACGAAACCTTCAGTTTCCCCGAAAAGGTCACTGAAACGTAGCCAGGATACGGACGCTAAGAAATCTACACCGGGCTCATGAAGAGCCCGATAGAAGCGTCCGTGAAGCTCCTTGCTTTGCCATACCTTCCTGCGGTCATCGGTAGTAAGTAGTACAGGTTTGCGCCAGTTCTCTTTAGCCATGGAGAGCGGGGTGAGTCCCTTGTCCACTGCGACCACATCACGGTGCATACCCACATCGGCTTTTAAAAAATATTCTCTGAGGCTGCACACCTCGCGGTTGTGGAGGGTCTTCGCATTTAAAAAGCCTCGACCCCCGCACTTCCGCGGGATGTACAGTCTCATCACCGATGATCGTGGGTGATGCATCCGGTTTGCGGTCAGCAGTGTACGGACCCTCCTATCCAGGGCATCAAGTTCAGTCTGAGTCCATTTGAGTATGCCGAAAGAGTACATCAAGACCGGCATGACCCAACCGTTGAAGGCGCGCACCTTGTTCCCGCCCGAAAGAAGACTGATTAATACCTTCTTCAGGCGGCCAAAGAAGCGCTCCTTCAACGATTGCTTCACGTCAGCAACGTTGATACCTAACGCTTCCGACATACCCAAATATTTGTAGGTTTCGGATGAGGAGAGGGATCTAAGGTATATGGAATCCGTGAGTTGAATTCCCTCGGATTCCATAATCTCCCCTCGCTTTACATGCATGACTGCACATTTGTCCACACCAAATTCCATCCTGATGGCGCCACTGAAAGTTTCAGTTACCTTCAGTAGCTCCATCAGTCGCAATTCGTTGGGGGCAAAGAGTTTCAAATCATCCATGTAGAGGAGGTGAGATATGACCTGTCCACCTCTCCTCAGCAGATAGCCTAGACCTGAATCCTCCAGCAGTGTGCTTAGCGGATTCAGGGCTAAGCAGAACCAGAGTGGACTCAAACTGTCGCCCTGAAATATTCCCCGTTTAATCCATACAGGTTCATCACTCCCCCGAATCTGTTGACACCCTGGATAGCGAAGGACCGTCCTCCATTGCCCCATACACGACTCAAGGAAGGTGCGTAGAGTTGCATCAATCTTGTACAACTCCAACACCTTTAAGAGCCATGTATGTGGCACCGAGTCGTAGGCCTTCTTATAATCTATCCAGCATGTCGACAGATCCTTGCGGGATCGACGAACCTGTTGGCTAATGGCCATGTCGATGAGGAGTAGCTCCTTAGTACCGCGGGACCCGGTCCTACATCCATTTTGAGAGGCAGAGATAATTGAGTTACTCGCAATGTGCGTATTAATTTTCGCTCTCAAAATGGATGTAAGAAGTTTATAGACCGTCGATAAACATGTGATCGGTCTGTAATTTTTGGGTTCCACGGGACTACCTGACTTATGGAGCAGGTGGGTAACGCCTGTTGTTAGAAACTGCGGTAGCGACCCGGACTCTAAGGATGACTGAAACTTAGATGCCAGGCAAGTGTGTGAACTGATTAGCCATTTCAACCAAAAGTTGTGCAGTCCGTCCGGTCCCGGGGATTTCCAATTCGGGAACGGTCGGACCGCTCTGGCAACGTCTAATGGCGTAATTAAGACTGTTTCCATTTCTGGTATAGTTTCACACACTCGCTCGACATCCTGCATCCAGCCAGCCTCAGCGTGACAGACGGGCACCGACCATATGCTGCGCCAGAATGCACTCGTGGCAGCATCATCCGGGCGGCACACGTCCGTCACATTTTGTTCAGGTCGCTCCCAAGCTCTATATACCCACCTCTCGTCGCTCTGGAACATGCGATTCTGCGTGTACCGATCAACTCGCCGCTTATACCGCCGAATACGGCTCGCCCATGCACAAACTTTCTGCTTCAGGAAGTCGATGCGCTCTGTGACACGGGACATGTATTCTGGAGGACTGATTCCAGTCCCCGAGAATGCCCTCCATAATATTATTATTATTATTATCGAGGGTGTATCTGAGGACCTCAAAAACCGAACATAAGGAAGGAATTTGTTTAAATAGATAATTTTATCGAATCAATAACTATAAGGTCTGCGTGTAGGCTTTATCTAAAGTGAGTAAACTCTAAATAAGCTAATAGTGCACATAATCTTATTGTAATGCAAGATTGAGCGCTGTTTTTATGTATAACGTCACGTCAATTTTTCAGGAAATAAATAGTTTTAAATTTAATTTTAATTTTAATTTATTTATTTTTAAAATGGACCAAATCACACTTTGTCGGTCCAGGTTCGGCTAGATTGATAAGGCGATGAATATAACAAACTCTTTGCTCTTATAATAGTTATTTATGCAACTGACGTATAAGAAGGGATGTGATACTATAAACCCACATTCTTGTTTTAATACCTAATTATGTACAGTTGCATACAAGACTTTATATACATCCATGTTATCAATCCTCTATAGAAGGTTCTGAAACAGTTTTTTGCAATACTAGTACTCGTATCAAACATGGCGGCCGGCGTCATAGTATACGACGTGAATTCGAATAAGTTCTTTTTTAAATTACGGCGCTGTTGTAGTGAAACGCGCGTGCATTACAATGTTTTTTTTTTGAAAACGAGTAGCATTATGAAATTCAGTACAACATTAAAACAGCCGTTTGGATGCTATTATGGTTACCATGGTTACTATGACACTGGCTGTTTTAATGTTGGCAATAAGCTAACTGTTTCATAAACTTTTATAGAGGATTTATAGCATGGGTGTAGATAAAAAAACTTTTAAATTCTGACCTAAAAACCTACCACTATGGGTACCAGACTTTTATTTATTATGGTATTCGGTACTTTTTCTCGTTATCTGTAATTACCTGTCCAGATTTATTACCTGTTTCTGTATAAACGTTTACACACCGACTATGAAAAACTCTGTAACGCAAGAACCGCATACGCAATAAAAATAAATAGCCTTAGTTCGCGTTGAATGCTATTCTAATAGATAACATCTGAACAACTAAGTTTTGAATTTACGCAGCCAGTATTTTTCCTGGTTTGTTTCAGAATTTAGGATTGATAGCTTGTTTAGTAATTATGAAAGGATATATAGTCTGGATATTTTAGAACTACGATTCAGTAGCTCTGTCTGTGTTTATGTTAATTGTAACATTTTTGACAGCAAAGTTATTTCACGGATGACTTGAAACATCAAACAACTTCAAAATGTTTCTAATGTGTAATGTCACTAACTTTGTTCAAAAATTTAATTTTAACCATGATTGAAGGACACCATATGAAAATTTTGTTCAATTATCAAACAACATAAGAACTACGTTCTGAAATACAATAATACAATCGTCGTTTCCACACGAAACCATGCAAAAAGATATCACAATTTCTCGGCCAGCTTAATAATACTAAAAGAATTATCACCCCCATTTTCACGACCGCATTCTAGAAAAAATCTCAACCGAAACGCTGCGATATTATGTATCCCAGATGCGGCGACAAATGTATTATAACGATCACAAATAAAATAAGTACAGAAGGTTTAGTCTTACAGTAAGTAACAAGAAGAAAACGCACGATTTTCTGACATGGTTGTTTTGTGCTCGCCCAACAACTTTTGGTCTCGAACCCAGCTCTTACTGTTTTGCTTGTCAACCGAGACTTGTCGAGCGATGCCGAAACAAACGCACGAAAGTGTATCACGAAATGCACACACACATTGTGCAGTTTCTAAAGAAATAAAAAAAAATGCTAACCAAGTATAAACTTCTTCAAGAAAATCCTATTTTCCCTTAGCAACTTTAAATTAAGTGACGAAATTTGGCAGGTAGCCCTGCCAAAGTTTATTTTATTTAAGGTACTGTTTTAGTTTGAAAAAGACAGTGGAATTAGGAATGAAACGCTGAAGAGAACGAGAACTGGAAAAATTCATGAAAAAAAGCGTGAAAAGTACAAAAAATTCATGACAAAATACTAGTTTCTGTGGATTATATTAAAACAATAATCAATTGCCATGCATTAGTCTCACAAAAACTCGAAAATGGCTCAACCGATTTGAATTTTTTTTTCGGCTCATTACTGGGTGGGTTTAGGAAAAGTTAAAATTAGGAAAATGGAAAGGCCACGTGGTATGAAGTTCACTGGGTCAGAGAAGACCAGAGATGAACTACAGATGATGAGTTTTTTTTTTATATGAACAGATGATGAATTTGATTTGTAACTATCGTTACAAATAAAACTGTGTTCTCTAACTTTACAAACAACTTTACTTTTCTCAGAAATAAACGTTCAACAAAGATTATTTTAAACGTTTACTTGTGTGAATACAATTTTTTTTTTCAAACGCTGGTATTATTATTGCCAAAACAAAATAAAGGTCATAAGATCAGAGGGGCAATTCCCGTATTTTTAACAACGTTCGCAATATCATCTCAAGACTCAATCTGTCAAAAATTGTATAGCGTTTACCTACATTTTTGACATTTGATTGACGCTGGCATGAGATTGTGAACGTTTTTAAGTACGAGACTTGGCCATCTGATATGTTTTCAACAGATAGGCCTTCTGCAAACATTTCTCCGTATATGCCTATGCAACAAGCAAGACATTCGCAATATAAAACGCCCCGCTAAGCCGACGCTACATACCGCATCGTGGCAATTTATTGCACCGTGATCGCTGTATGCGGTCTGGCAACGCAACGTCCGACCACGCGGCGGCTTAGGAAGTTGTGGATGTGCGATTTTGTAATCGTTGGATTTAATCGGGAGTGTGTAACGGTCTTTATAGGATGTGGTTTGGCAGTTTAGAGGAAGCAAGATGGTAGAAAATATTTTCTGTTTTTTTTTTGTTCTATGGTTGAAAACAGTGATGGTTATAGATACCTAGATAACTAGTACATTTTCTCTTTCGTTGAAATTTTTTGTTCATCATACGAGTCTACGAACTATGTTTTTTTGTATAGAAAAACCTAACTGAAAATAGTGGTGAGATTTGAGTAACGAGAAACGATGATAACGTTTTGAAACTATTGATTACTAGCTTTTGTCCGCGGCTTCGCTCGCGTGAATCTCGTTAAACTGTCTGTGTGCCAAATTTCATCTAAATCCGTTCAGCCGTTTTTACGCCACTCATACATCCAGACAAACGGACAAAAATTCTAAACTACTATTTTAATTACATGTGTGATCATAGGTCCATCAGTATTCAATCTTCACAAGTCCGAAGAAGCGTTAACACTATCTGATAAAATATTGTGAAAATCTCATCTTTCGTTTCCAGATGCTATCTTAGAACTCACACGTGAGTCTAAACGTCCGACATCCGCTGTAAATGCGTGGATGTCGATAATAGTTATTTATGCAACTGACGTATAATAAGGGATATTAAAACACGAATTTGGGTTTATCATATATATGTGATAATAGTATTACATGAGTGTTTTAATACCTAATTATGTACAGTTGCATACAAGACTTTATCTACATCCATGTTATGAATCCTCTATAAAAGGTTCTGAAACAGTTTTTTGCAATACTAATACTCGTATCGAACATGGTGGCCGGCGTCATAGTATACGACGTGAATTCGAATAAGTTCATTTTTTAAATTACGCCGCTGTTGCAGTGAAACGCGCGTGCATTACAATGTTCTTTTTTTGAAAAAGAGTTGCATTATGAAATTCAGTACAACATTATAACACCCGTTTGGATGATATTATGGTTACTATGACACTGGCTGTTTTAATGTTGGCAATAAGCTGTTTCAGAAACTTTTATAGAGGATATTTATAGCATGGGTGTAGATAAAGAGTATTTATACACTCATTAAGGAAATGTTACATGACGATATCTTATGTGCTAATCATTTAATTTTACTACGATGGCGTAATTTCTTGCATCCGTTTGGAAATTTGTGGGTGAATGAATGGAAGTGTCACAATAGCGATGCTAATAAATTATTATAGTGTTATCATTTATCATATGTAAGTATGCCTACGATGGCGAATATCGACAAGAGGGAAGATGGAATCAAGATGAGATTTCCTCTACAACAAACAAAAATGTGTAGTAGGTTCGTGAGGCAGTATTATGACACAGTTATAAGTTACCGGAACATTTTGAGACGTTTTAACTTAGGTACCTAATCCTTAGTGACAAAGGTCACTTAGGTGTGCAAACACTTAGGTTTCCATACCCCGTGGTATGGACACCTAAGCGTTTGCCCACCTCAAATCTGCCTAGCCTTTTCCCAACTATGTTGGGGTCGGCTTCCAGTATTACCGGATGCAGCTGAATACCAGTATTGTACATGGAGTGACTGCCTATCTGACTTCCACAAGCCAGTAACTGGTTAATATGATACCCCTTGGTAAGACTGGTTGTCAGACTTACGGGCTTCTGACGACCCGTAACGACTGACAAAGATCCACGAAAGACAGCCAGGACCAATGGCTTAACGTGCTTTCCGAGGCACGTAGGATATCTAAAGATGGTCACCCATCAACAGACCAACCTCGACAACCTGATGGATCAATCCGTGCGGCTGTTATTACTTAGCCACGAGCTCCTCAAGCGTACAAACGCTCTAACTTCACGAAACCAATCAACAACCAATCCAAAATACCACCTTCATTGTTTCCTAAATCCGGTCACACGCATGACCTGTTGCAGAAACAACTGGATCCATTCCAGTGTTTAAGTGAAATATACTCAAATAAAACCATTGTAGTTATCATTTACATTTTTCAATTCGCAACCATTCAGTGCCAAGTGTGCGTAGGAACTGAATTGAATTCTTAAAGCGGTTTTTAAACAAGGATATTACGTGGTTCTGTGTTGTTGTGGTGAGAAATAGCGTTTGGGGCTTTAAGTTATGTTTTCTTTGTATGAGAATGTGGGTGATTTTTGTTGCTTGTTTAACGAAATTGTTTAGACCCTTTTTTTAAGTTTGATTTGAGGGGTTTTGTGTTTCAAGTACTTGATTACAAGAGAAGAGCGTCAGTATTTTCCAATTCAAAACATTTAAGATTCAAGTTGCCAACTAACCAAAAAACTTGGTGGCTTTCTTATTTCTGACTAAAGTGATTGCTTTATATACACCAGTTTTGCTTTCTAATAGCTTCTTGCAGAATCACATCTTTGTCTCATTTCAGTCAAAACACGTCAACGGGGGGCCTCAAAAATCTCCGATAAGTACAAGTGTAGCAAGACGGGGCCCCGACTTACGAGTTGTACTTCGTGTGTTCATCAAAGAAAACATCGTGAGAAAATAAAAAAAATAATAGTATATTATGCAATTAGTGAATAAAGGATGGATTTAAAGCGAAGGCCATAGATGAATCACGAGCTAGTGAAGGATTCTAACGATTGAATCACGACCGTAGGGAGTGATTCATGTTGATTGTTAGAATTGAATTTAGTGTTAGAATCCTGAGCGACGCGAGTGATTCATGGCCCTCGATATAAATCCGTTTTATTCAAGAGTTGCATACTATACTTTATACCATGACTACGAGAAAAAGAAAGATTTAAGTGAAAATAGACATATAATGAAGAAAAAGGAAAGTTAAATTGGCTTTGATATAAACCAGCCGTCATTTTTTGGGTAGCAAGTTTTCCACTATATCGGCCGCCCTCTCTTTCATAAACTCAGGTGTTAACACATCTTCATCACTAGAATGCATTTTTAATCGATTAGAACACTAAACAAACACAAAATTAAAGATTAACACTAAACTTTGACAACTTACAGTACCTATTCAAAATACCGCCAATTTACTAAGGACAGCAAAGAACACAAAACAGTTTTTATTCTATAATGCTAAACTCCTTGTCGAAAATGTCGACAAATCAAATTGAATTTAGAACACATCAATATAGGTAGAATACACAGATTACACTTACACGAGATACGGCAAGCCATCCGATCAAGCGTGCCCTGCATGTTCGACTGTTCGTACTAAAAAAAGTCTGTTAGCTCAGTGACGCTAAGCGATTGAAACAATTCTGTTTACTTTGAGCACATCACTAAATGGCTGGGGTGAAGTTATCGTAGGTAATAAAAAAGATGACACGTTCGGTTTTCATACTATCTAATAACATGCCGTATCTAGCCAAGGTACTCTAAATCTGTGGTCGAATACATTGGTGTGTTCCATTTTCAAACATCAAAACAGTGAGTAAAAGTGCTTTTTATTCACTGTTTTCAGTGAATAAAATAAGATTTTTAGAGGTGGAATGGTATAAAAATAGTTTGGAGCAAACATTTGTACACATTTTATAAACCTGCCAAACTGTGAGACAGCAAAAAAATGCAAAAAAATGACAAATGCGTGTCCTCCAAACAAAAATTTGACGACATTTGTGACATCTACCAACCCGCATTAGGCCCGCGTGGTAGATTACAGCCGGATTGCAGCAGGTGATCTGTGTCCCAGCAGCGGGAATATTATTATTATTATTATTATTATATTTATTTATTCAGATAACATAGATCCATTGGGTTAGTAACAATAGCCTTAACCTATGTTAGTACTTAATTGATAACACAGACAGTGTACAAGCGACCAGTGACCTCACCAACGGGCTGTCATGTCTCCCGGCTACAGCGCGCAGAATGCTGCTGGGGCTGCCACGGAGTCTGTTTAGCAGCGAGGCCGCTCTCTTACGCCGTACAGCATTGAAGCAGTCGGTACGTGCCTCAGCGAACATAGATGACGCGCTACAGAACCGAGGCAGACGCAACAGCACTCTAAATGCGTTGTTATACTGGATCCGCAGAGCATTGTAGGCCTTTTGGGTGTAGCTGAACCACAGGCTCCCCGAGTACAGCGACATGCAATATGCTTTGAAAAGTGTTATTTTGACCGCGGCTGCACATCGGAAGAACCGGCGGGCCAGCATATTAGCCCGAACCGACAATGCTCTGCGCTCCCTCTCCATATCTGCATCGTCTTTCAAATCATCCGTCACCACGTGACCCAGGTATTTAAAAGAGTACACCCTGTGCAACTCTACACCGTTCAGTAACACAGGCGGGACGGTGGAGGGACACTTGGTATCGGACTTGAAGACCATGTATTTTGACTTGCCTTCATTGTATAAAAGGCCATGAGAAGCTGCATACGACTCGCAAATATCGAGAAGCTTACGGAGCGCACAGATCGAGGGGGCCAGCAGCACCATGTCGTCTGCATAGCTTAAATTATTGAAACAGACTCCATCAATAAAGCAACCGACACGTGTGCTGCTGAGCTGCTCGATCAGTGCATTCACGTACAGACTAAACAACAAAGTTGAGGTCAGACCACCCTGTCTGACGCCACACTCTGGCCTACTTGGCTCCGAGAGCTCTCCTGCCCAGCGCACCCGACTCTCTTGCTTCATATACCAGAACCGTAGAAGTGAGACGAGCTCCGGCGGCACCGCGGTATCAGACAATTTCTTCCAGAGAACGTCAAAAGAGACAAGATCAAAGGCCCTGGACAGGTCTAGGAAACATGCATAGACAGGTGTTTTCCTGTCTGTGTAATACCTGACAGCGTGCTTTAAACTAAGAATAGCGGTTTCTGTTGACAGCCCTGGCCGAAACCCAAACTGGGCATCATGCAGTTTGATGTGGGTATTCAGGTGTGAATTAAGCACACTGTCAAGTATCTTTGCCACGACAGTAGCCAAGGAAATCGGCCTATAGTTTGACCTGTCCGAGATGTCTCCGGTCCTACTCTTGACCACTGGTACCACCAGAGCCCGCAACATATCAGGAGGAAGGTACGAATGACCCAGGCACAGATTAAACAGAAGAGCTAACACGCGAGGTAAATGCTTCCCACCATGCTGCAAGTGCTCGATGCTGAGCCCATCGTGCCCTGGGGATTTGCCCCTCTTCATGTTTTTAATTTTTGTCTTGATATCTTTTGCTAGAATGAGTGTAGTTATTTCTATAGCACTGTCCCCAGCATCAACCTCCTTGCACGGTGGACTCAATCGCGACTTCACATCGAAATGCATACTAAATAAATCAGCAACATCTTTCGAGTTGGAGACACCATCAATACTCACAGGAACGCCAGGTCTAGGATTAAGCTGTTTAGTGCTTTTCCAAAATCCCCCAAAATCTGAACTCGAATGGCGTTTAGCTAACAAATCCATTCGAATCTGATCCTGGTTGTTCTGGCACCATTTTAGCTTCCCTTTGAAGATTTTACGAGATTCTATCATTGCGTCAAATATGGCGCCGCAAGCAGGTCTACCATACCATAGCCAAGTATTAAATTCTATCTTAGCGTTCCTGTGAGCCTCGCTTACAAATTTATTCCACCCAGCCAATGGTTTCTTACACTTAATTGACTTACACACATACGTATTGCTTGCACTATTGCATAAAATGCTAACAATGTCGCAATACATGTCATTTATAAAGCTACTATGACTAGCATCCCTACAATACCTACCACAACATTTTTGTAGCTCGACAGGCAAGTCAATATGTTTTAGCTGTTGATTACATATATTTTCATAGGAACGACATTGTTCTACGCTTCTCTCTCCCCACTGTATTTTACTACGTAAAGGGATTTTAACATTCGTTTTTTGTCTTATAACATTAAAGTCACATGTAAGAACCAATGGTAAATGGTCAGACCAGAAAACATCGTACTTTACGTGTACGTTCAGAACACTGGCCAGGGCTGCTTCTGTCGTGAGACAGTGGTCTAGCCAACGCTTGCAGCCATGGGCCTCACTGATGAACGTGAACGTATCTGACGTTAATTGCAACATATTAGTGTCCACACAAGTCCAGTCCTGTTCCTTTGAAAACACCACAAGTTCATGATAAAATCGCTCACCTGGATGGGCATTGAAATCGCCCAGTATGAACACTGACTCGATACCACTCTCGTCAATGATAGCACTGATTGAACTGAGACAATCCGTGAACTCAGGCACATTTTCCACTATGTCTATTGGCATGTATACGCAAATCACAAGCACTGGACGATCTTCCGTAGTGATACGTATTGCGGCAATACGTGGATTATCGCACGGTATTATTGACACGCACTTAAAAACCGACTTACGCCATAGCAGCGCCACACCACCAAACGGCCGGCCACGGAGAATGCCCGCAGACGTATCCACAGCAGACGTACCCGTGCTCGCGAAGTCGTCGTGAACATTCTCCAAGAGAGACAGTTCACCCGGCAGCAGCCACGTTTCTTGTAAAGCGATAATGTCCGCAAAACAACACAGCTGTTTTACCGCGTGTATGGAACGCTTGACGCTCTTGCAGTTGTATGTTACAAGGGTTGCACTACACAAGTTCATTTAGCAGATTTCTCGCTCTCTTCTTCATCACCCAGTTGCGGGTTTTTATATGGTCTAAACCGCCTACAAGTTACACCGGCCGGCCATAGTTCCTCAGTCATAAACATATCCAGCCTATCAGAACACACCGATAGTTTGTAAGCATTATATTCCTTTTCATTTTTCATTTTAATTTTTTGTAGATGCACTTTATCACTCGTTTTAGCCATAATAAACTCCGCTATATCATTCGCCGACGTTTCCTTGTGAACGTTTGATAAGAATAAGTATGTCTTATTCGAACTAGCAGGCTTGAATCTCTCTCCAGGTCCGTAGGCGGCTTTACCTCGTATGACTCGCTTTGACTGATTCGATTCTAAATACTTGTTTTTGTATCTCTTTTTCTGTACAGTTATCCATTCTTCATTGGGGCATTGGGATTTCCACTCACCCTCACAAACTATATCCGCAAGAGACTTATCTTTATTTACAGTGTTGTTGTGATCATTAGCACCTACATCGCACTTGTTGAAGCCGCACTCGTTCGCGACAACCGGCTGGTTTGTATGACTCAACGCGGGCGAACAGCTGACCGGCCGCGTCAAGTTATCGGCGACCGCGCCGGCATCGGCAGGGGGCGCGGGCGCATCGGTGCTATAATCAATTGTGCTTCTAGTAGTTTTAGCGGCATTTCCTGGGTTTTTGCAAACACTTTTCGGTTGTTGAATGCATAGAGGGGAACGCCAGTTTGCTAGGTCCGGTGTTTTTTCATCAAGGAGCAGCAGCTATATTATAGGCTGATTATGATGACAGGTTTAGCTAGGTAGTACATTTAACTGTCCAGTCTGTGGGACATTAGCTCCCTTAAAATCCCACGAATAATGAACGTTGCGTGTTAAACATCACTCAAAAACTTCTCACACTATTACAAGGATTGAATTCAACAACATTTTTAAACAGTAGTAATTCATGTAGCTTTGCGGTGTGAAAATTGTTGCCTTTTTATTTGACGGTTTACGAGTGGAGTAAGCACGAATATTAAGGTTTTGTAAGTGAAAATTTTATTGTTAGGCTGTGTCGTTATTTCGCGGAATTCAGTGATGGTCGTTTGTGGTTTTTATGCTGTTTAATATAAAAGATGGAAAACGAAAGCCACATGGAGAAAATTAACGATTTTTTGGACAGATTTTTTATATTAGACATTGTGTCTAATATAAAAAATCTGTTTACTGGATTGATTTGGTCGCACATTCTAACAATCAGAGGTGGCAAACAAATTGAAAAAATAAACTCTTGAGTGTTAAACAAAATGAGTATTTTTTGGAGTTTACTCCATAACATTTTACAGACGTAATTTCACAGTTATAATACAGTATGTCTATAAATAGAAAAAAATATGTGTCCAACATTTTTAAATAATCTGCATGACGGACAAAAAAAAAAATTGTCAACATCGCTATGGTATACTATTATTTTATTTTTGTGTGTCATCAATTTCTATAAATAGCTTTGTGTTTGGATGGCACTCCTTTGAGTTCAATTCTCATGACGAATGGTGGCGAATGAATATTAAGGAAAGTGTTTCATGATACTGAAATAGAAGCAGTTATTAATGGGCTACAGATTGTTTGAGATGGTGAAAGTGAAGAATGGGTTAGATTCGTTGTGGTTCGTGACTTTCGACTCATGTTTTTTTTTTTGTAAGATTTTGTTTGATTATAGAATAGAATACTCGAAATCTTCATCATAAACGAGTCTGTGGTTCTACGGTTTCATCTGTTCTTTTATAACTGCCTGTCGTCAAATGTGATGATTACATCTTATTATACATGTAGATATTGAGAAGCAAGAAGCGAATGTTGAAATATGTATAACTAAACGTTCAAATACATACATGTCTCTACAAGGCGTACTAGAAAGATGTGGTCATATAAGGGTGTGGTACACACGGCTACATATCAAGCTATACATTTCCAGTATAAGCTGGCCTCTCACTCTACGGAAATCCCATGCAATGCGAGATCAGCGTTTACTGGAAATGTATAGCTTGATATGTAGTCGTGTGTACATACCAACAAACTGAACAACTTTCTTCATGGGGTCAACATCGTAATCGCGAGAAAATAATCAGCCGTCCCGTACATGTACGTCGAGTTGGTATTGAAATATTCTAGGGGACAGTTGATTATTTTTTCACGATGACGATGTTGGTCCCATGGGGAATGTTGTTCAATTTGACGGTCTGTACCACACGCTTAAATTTGACCACACCTTTCTGGCATATTCTGTATACTAAACATGACCTTTGAATGTCCATCAAAACCTTCCAGAATCTTCTACGACACAAATAGACATTATCAAACCATCCACGTATGTATTTGTATGTTTTTACAAAACTCCTCGTACGCAAATAGCATATCTACGCCTGACTATGTTCTCGAGACAATCCCTTAGAGATGGCTCCGAGCTACCGACTTAAATTTACCTATGAAAATATTATACGGCATTTTCTATGTGCTGGTAAAATAGATTTTGTGTTTACGAGTGATAGACGGAGTTTGGTTAGTGGGGATGGAAGAAAAATATTGGTAGGTGAGAGAGAGTAAAATGGTACTTATATATTGCCAGATTTGTCCATAACTAGCCGTTGCCCGCGACTACGTCTGTGATCTAGGATGAAAAGTTGCTTGTGTCCTTGTCCAGGCCATGGTCTATCTATGTGCTAAATTTCAACCAAATTCGTTTAGCCGTTTTAGCGTGAAAGCGTAACAAACAAAACACTTTCGCATTTATAATATTACTGCTGTACCCCGCTGTTTCACCCGCATAAGTCTCGATCCCGTGGTAATGTCGAGATAAAAAGTAGCCTATGTCCTAACCCAAGTCATGGTCTACCCATGTGCCAAATTTCAACCAAATTTGTATAGCCGTTTTAGCTTGAAAACGTAACAAACAAAATCACTTTTGCATTTATAATATTAATGGCTGCACCCCGCTGTTTCACCCGTATAAGTCTCGATCCTGTGGAAATGTCGAGATAAAAAATACCCTATGTCCTAACCCAAGTCATGGTCTACTCATGTGCCAAATCTCATCCAATTCCAATGCGATATTGAGAATAAGACAGTCACAAAAATGAGTTAATGTATAGCTCGACAGTCAATGTTAATGACTCGTTATTATCCACTAACGCGACCGCCCCCCCGGCGCGCGGCGTTACGTCATTACGAATGTTCGAGACTTTTTTATCGGCGCGCAACGGGGTGCCTAGCACTTATACACAGCTTATACACAAAACATTTGTATGAATGGATGTGAAACCAATTACTGTTTCTTAAAGTGGATAGACTAGGCTAGATTACGAATTTTGTTTTAGAACTTAGATTACTTCGTTTTTTTGTAATATAAAACAATTAAAATATTAATTTATTCAAACCCTATTATTTACTTTCAAACAACACATTATAAATGTCGTTTCTTCTACTTTAAAAAGATTAACAAAACTATAGCTATGATATATTTAGCCCTACAATCCCCAATATAACTAATGAGAGCTAATAACTATAAATTCTGTACTATTTTTGGAGAAACCCGAAGAAAGTATAAATAAATGTCTACTGGAATCGTCGAGGAGGAGCTTCCAGTTTTGGGGTCGCGGGTTCCCGTTTTGGGATTTTTGTAAGGTCATGTTTCTAATCTAGATGTTTGTTTATGTAATTTGTGTCTGAAAAAATCATAGTCATCAGTTAGTGAGTAGATACAAAATAATTACAGATTTTTTTTTATTCGTTCTTTATTTTCTGCATAATTGCATGGGAAGAAACCGTGATTGGCGTGCGTGCGTGCGTGTATGTACGTATATATATTTTTATTAAGTACCTAATAGAAAATCTTAAAAGAAAAATGCTTATCAATTTTTACTACTTTATTATAGAAATACTGGGTTTCCCATACAAACTTTCATACCTTAAATCACCCCCTGTAGGATTATTTTCAAGACAAAAAGTAGCCTATGTCCTTCCTCAGGATGCCATCTATAGCCTTGCCAAATTTTATCGAAATCCGTTCAGTGGAAAAGGTAACAGAAAGACAGACAGAGTTACTTTCGAATTTATGATATTAGTATGGATTGATTTAAAATCATCGCTACAAGAAAATACATAATGTATACGCTTGTTGCAAGTTTTGCAGAACCATGAAATGGTTACCTAAATTTTAATATAACGCTTTGACATTAATTTTATTATAACTCTACTTCAAAAGATTTTGTGGTCGTTAACTAAATAGTGTCGAATTTTAATTGGCTCATAAATTATTTCCTATGAAACGTCAAAAATATATCTGTATTTTATACTAAATCTCGGCTTCTTTAAGTACAATAACATTCAAAATAATAATAATAATATGTTCTTTCTGGTCCGTCTATCGTAACCGCGAAAATGGTCCAAAAGCTTGTTGTTTCATCCAGCGCAAGTGAGAACTACTAACACGCAAGTGAGAACGCGTTAACATGAACGAAAAATAGTGTGCGGAAATTTCTTAAAACTTGTTCCAGGAAATACGTGTTTTTGAGTAAGCCTTACAAGTTTGTGAAATAAGGTGTCTGTCATTTGGAATCTCCATTACATGCGCGAGGTTTCTATGAAGATGTTTTCTTTACTTTTAGAATAATTATTTATAGTATAACTAGTAAGTAAATTATGAATAGCCAAAGTTCAGGTAAAATTTGTGCAAAAAAGTAGATTTTCAGATGCTGTCGGGAAAATTGGAAAATTCGGGAAAACTGAAAGTGCATTTTATTTTGTATAAATTATTGAAATTTGGACGTCTGTCAGGTCAGCTAGTTATACATAAGTCTGCTCAGTGCCTCAGCTTCAAAAGATATTATGTGTCTTGACTAGCTAAAGGAAACAATTTGAAAACAAACTGACTAAGATACAAAAAACTTTACTGTACCGACTTAACACCCACATATATATACACTCTTGTACGTACCGAAATAGGTACATATTCAAAATCTCCAACATAAAACAGACAAACTATTTTAACACAAAAAAAAACGGTCAATTGCGAGTCGGACTCAAACACGAAGCGTTCCGTACCACCGAACAATATTTAACACTACATAATTATGTATTTAAAAAGATAATTTCGTTGAAAATAACACGTTTCTTGTACGGGCCTTTCTTAACTTTTTAACTTTATTTGTTTTTTTTTTTGTATTTGTTGTAGAAATAAACAAGCTCAGAAAATTTCAACGGTCTATACATCACAGTTCATGAGCTATAGCCCGCTGACAGACAGATGGGCGGACGCACGGACGGACAGTGGATAGATAGATAGATAGATGTATTCATTTATTTGCCTGAAATATTGTATTTTACAGATTTCATAACACATACACAATAGTTCATCATAGGAGGCTTCGTAATAGGGTTCTGTTTGACACCCTTCGGGTACGGAACCCTAAAAAGATACGGAACGAACAGCACACCGTGTTCGTGGCCATATTATAAACAGACGGGAAAAGTTAAACAAAAAATGTTCATCCCGAAATTTTCTCCATAAATCATTGGCTGCGGTAAAATTTTATCTCAACGATTTATTCTACCTACTTTCGGGTATAGGGAATATTTTACGCGACAAAAGATATACAGTAGTACGGGAATGGATTGGTGTCCGTCCATTTTGTGATGCGCATTATAATAAATACTACAAGCTATAAAATTCTGTCCGTTTGTGTGTTTGTTCGCTAGAATTTGTTTGACATCTAGAATTGAGATGCTAAAAAAAGAGCAGCAGATATTATAACTAACCAATGGGGTTTTTTTTTATTCGAAGGTTTTATACAGGGTGTAAGTGTAAACAGTGACTATCTTTTAATGGGTCATTGTACTCATTATTATGAACAACTTTTGGGACCTAACCTGAAATCGCGAAATAAAAATCAGCTGTTCAGTAAAATCTTCGCATAATTCGTCAAAACGTATGGGAACAGCTGATTTTTTTCGCGATTTCAGGTTTGTTCCTATTTTAAAGTTGTTCAAAATGATAAGTACAATGACCCCTTCAAATATTGCCACTGTTTACACTTAGGTACACCCTGTATAAGTTCCCATTAAAATAGATGGACAAATTTTAAAACAGCGTTCACCACCAAACCAACCAAACCAAACCACCAAGGTTTTGGTTCTAACCAAAGATATCCAAGCAACAAAAACCTGATTAAAGTGATTTTATTTTGATCTAAAATAATAAAAAAACGCAAAACGCGGGCGGTGACATGGCCACGTGCGCCTGCACATTTGTAGTATCAGAATTATGAGATACCAAAGACATGGATGTGTTTATGCATTGGGTAACCAAATTTTTTAGTATACTTTCGTTAGCTGATTTTTTTTCTTTTAAGTATCTAATGCGTTTTTGTTATTATTATTTTTACTATTGTCCTTATTTTGGTGGTGTGAAATATTTCTAAAAGTTTGTCCATCTATTTTAATGGGACCTTATATAGATAGTAATTTCAGATTGGAAGATGTACCTACTTACCTACATAATGTTAGTATCACAACACAATACAACACACACACAACACACACACACAACAACACTCACACCACACTCACACAACACAACCACAATACACTCACTCCACTCCACTCACACAACACCCACACACGCACACACGCACTCTCTTCAGTCATTACAATATTACGTAAAAGTCGAAAAAATGCTTCGAAATTGCTAAAAGCTCTCTAAACACTAAAGAAAATGTAATGTAGATGCAATTGTGTGAAACCACGTAAAAGGAGTGCCAAAACTGTGCGCAATAAGCACGCCTTACTTGTACTACTTTGCATTTAGTATGCACTACTCTTAATATTCTCGACTTCGATCAGTTTTTAACCGACTTCTGAACTGCAATATTTTGTAAAAGGTGGTGAGCAGTTAACATTGGGCTATTGTAACTTAGATAAATTACAAACTGACCCACTAAAAAGTGAAAAATAAAAACTTTTTTACAAAAAAAAAAAAAACAAAACCGACTTCCAAAAAAACACTACAAAGTGAAAAATAACTTTAATTTTGGAAGTCGGTGGCAAAAAACTAAAATACAGATCCAAAGACACCGACTTCCAAAATTAAAGTTATTTTTCACTTTGTAGTGTTTTTTTTTGGAAGTCGTTTTTTTTTTTTTTTTTAAACTGAATTTTCTTTTAGAAGATCCAAAGACAACTTTATCATGTTATGTAGGCACTTAGGCAGGCCTTTAACAGACTGACTGAATTGAATTTTCTTCTATAGCCTAGCATACCATGGCATGATATGGTTACAATCACCATTACTTCCTCATACTCTCAAATACGGAGCACATTTATTTTTTACAAAAATTCGCGAGCGTAGCCGCGTACGCCAACATGCTTACACTACGCGGCATAATACGAAAATGGCCGCACGCGCCCAATGTGTTAACCTCATTATTTATGAATACTGTTATGGGCTCAAAATTTCTTACGCTTGAATTATTTAATCTGCTTTTCCATTACGGTTTCGCTAAAATGACACAATTTATATTCAGAGAGGACGCTCAGAACTCAGGAATATAACTTTATGGAAAGATTAAGGATGAGATCAAAAATTAAAATACGTTACGTTTGCGTATCGTTTGCGTTTCGTCTCGGGTTATGACGATCGTTCGAGAGCGTGTATACATCATTGCATTACGTGTGCTAATCATAAAAACAAAATTGGAATGAGTCTGATATTAGCGGATAACGAGTTTTCGTCTGAACCTAAATTCAATTCAAGATTGTGTGGAAGAGATCGTCCTGTGGGATATGATCGTCCATTGTTCAAAATTAATCTAAACTTAGTCCTACTCTCTAGTACGAGTATCACATGTGGTACACATACAAAGAAGAGTAAAATAAATAAATATTGCACTTTAGCAATAAAAAAACATTTGATATTTGTCATAATATCCAAGCAAAAAATCAGAGTTCAAAAACGATTTATTATTATGTGCACCTAATTGCTTAGGTGATAATTAAATAGGCAACCCTCACCCATAAACCTCAACCGTAAAAAAATCATAACCCAACACTAAGAAATTGGGTGTGGTATAGACCATCAAACCGGACTACTACTAAAAGGTAACAGAAAGACAGACAGAGTTACTTTCGAATTTATGATATTAGTATGGATTGATTTAAAATCATCGCTACAAGAAAATACATAATGTATACGCTTGTTGCAAGTTTTGCAGAACCATGAAATGGTTACCTAAATTTTAATATAACGCTTTGACATTAATTTTATTATAACTCTACTTCAAAAGATTTTGTGGTCGTTAACTAAATAGTGTCGAATTTTAATTGGCTCATAAATTATTTCCTATGAAACGTCAAAAATATATCTGTATTTTATACTAAATCTCGGCTTCTTTAAGTACAATAACATTCAAAATAATAATAATAATATGTTCTTTCTGGTCCGTCTATCGTAACCGCGAAAATGGTCCAAAAGCTTGTTGTTTCATCCAGCGCAAGTGAGAACTACTAACACGCAAGTGAGAACGCGTTAACATGAACGAAAAATAGTGTGCGGAAATTTCTTAAAACTTGTTCCAGGAAATACGTGTTTTTGAGTAAGCCTTACAAGTTTGTGAAATAAGGTGTCTGTCATTTGGAATCTCCATTACATGCGCGAGGTTTCTATGAAGATGTTTTCTTTACTTTTAGAATAATTATTTATAGTATAACTAGTAAGTAAATTATGAATAGCCAAAGTTCAGGTAAAATTTGTGCAAAAAAGTAGATTTTCAGATGCTGTCGGGAAAATTGGAAAATTCGGGAAAACTGAAAGTGCATTTTATTTTGTATAAATTATTGAAATTTGGACGTCTGTCAGGTCAGCTAGTTATACATAAGTCTGCTCAGTGCCTCAGCTTCAAAAGATATTATGTGTCTTGACTAGCTAAAGGAAACAATTTGAAAACAAACTGACTAAGATACAAAAAACTTTACTGTACCGACTTAACACCCACATATATATACACTCTTGTACGTACCGAAATAGGTACATATTCAAAATCTCCAACATAAAACAGACAAACTATTTTAACACAAAAAAAAACGGTCAATTGCGAGTCGGACTCAAACACGAAGCGTTCCGTACCACCGAACAATATTTAACACTACATAATTATGTATTTAAAAAGATAATTTCGTTGAAAATAACACGTTTCTTGTACGGGCCTTTCTTAACTTTTTAACTTTATTTGTTTTTTTTTTTTGTATTTGTTGTAGAAATAAACAAGCTCAGAAAATTTCAACGGTCTATACATCACAGTTCATGAGCTATAGCCCGCTGACAGACAGATGGGCGGACGCACGGACGGACAGTGGATAGATAGATAGATAGATGTATTCATTTATTTGCCTGAAATATTGTATTTTACAGATTTCATAACACATACACAATAGTTCATCATAGGAGGCTTCGTAATAGGGTTCTGTTTGACACCCTTCGGGTACGGAACCCTAAAAAGATACGGAACGAACAGCACACCGTGTTCGTGGCCATATTATAAACAGACGGGAAAAGTTAAACAAAAAATGTTCATCCCGAAATTTTCTCCATAAATCATTGGCTGCGGTAAAATTTTATCTCAACGATTTATTCTACCTACTTTCGGGTATAGGGAATATTTTACGCGACAAAAGATATACAGTAGTACGGGAATGGATTGGTGTCCGTCCATTTTGTGATGCGCATTATAATAAATACTACAAGCTATAAAATTCTGTCCGTTTGTGTGTTTGTTCGCTAGAATTTGTTTGACATCTAGAATTGAGATGCTAAAAAAAGAGCAGCAGATATTATAACTAACCAATGGGGTTTTTTTTTATTCGAAGGTTTTATACAGGGTGTAAGTGTAAACAGTGACTATCTTTTAATGGGTCATTGTACTCATTATTATGAACAACTTTTGGGACCTAACCTGAAATCGCGAAATAAAAATCAGCTGTTCAGTAAAATCTTCGCATAATTCGTCAAAACGTATGGGAACAGCTGATTTTTTTCGCGATTTCAGGTTTGTTCCTATTTTAAAGTTGTTCAAAATGATAAGTACAATGACCCCTTCAAATATTGCCACTGTTTACACTTAGGTACACCCTGTATAAGTTCCCATTAAAATAGATGGACAAATTTTAAAACAGCGTTCACCACCAAACCAACCAAACCAAACCACCAAGGTTTTGGTTCTAACCAAAGATATCCAAGCAACAAAAACCTGATTAAAGTGATTTTATTTTGATCTAAAATAATAAAAAAACGCAAAACGCGGGCGGTGACATGGCCACGTGCGCCTGCACATTTGTAGTATCAGAATTATGAGATACCAAAGACATGGATGTGTTTATGCATTGGGTAACCAAATTTTTTAGTATACTTTCGTTAGCTGATTTTTTTTCTTTTAAGTATCTAATGCGTTTTTGTTATTATTATTTTTACTATTGTCCTTATTTTGGTGGTGTGAAATATTTCTAAAAGTTTGTCCATCTATTTTAATGGGACCTTATATAGATAGTAATTTCAGATTGGAAGATGTACCTACTTACCTACATAATGTTAGTATCACAACACAATACAACACACACACAACACACACACACAACAACACTCACACCACACTCACACAACACAACCACAATACACTCACTCCACTCCACTCACACAACACCCACACACGCACACACGCACTCTCTTCAGTCATTACAATATTACGTAAAAGTCGAAAAAATGCTTCGAAATTGCTAAAAGCTCTCTAAACACTAAAGAAAATGTAATGTAGATGCAATTGTGTGAAACCACGTAAAAGGAGTGCCAAAACTGTGCGCAATAAGCACGCCTTACTTGTACTACTTTGCATTTAGTATGCACTACTCTTAATATTCTCGACTTCGATCAGTTTTTAACCGACTTCTGAACTGCAATATTTTGTAAAAGGTGGTGAGCAGTTAACATTGGGCTATTGTAACTTAGATAAATTACAAACTGACCCACTAAAAAGTGAAAAATAAAAACTTTTTTACAAAAAAAAAAAAAACAAAACCGACTTCCAAAAAAACACTACAAAGTGAAAAATAACTTTAATTTTGGAAGTCGGTGGCAAAAAACTAAAATACAGATCCAAAGACACCGACTTCCAAAATTAAAGTTATTTTTCACTTTGTAGTGTTTTTTTTTGGAAGTCGTTTTTTTTTTTTTTTTTAAACTGAATTTTCTTTTAGAAGATCCAAAGACAACTTTATCATGTTATGTAGGCACTTAGGCAGGCCTTTAACAGACTGACTGAATTGAATTTTCTTCTATAGCCTAGCATACCATGGCATGATATGGTTACAATCACCATTACTTCCTCATACTCTCAAATACGGAGCACATTTATTTTTTACAAAAATTCGCGAGCGTAGCCGCGTACGCCAACATGCTTACACTACGCGGCATAATACGAAAATGGCCGCACGCGCCCAATGTGTTAACCTCATTATTTATGAATACTGTTATGGGCTCAAAATTTCTTACGCTTGAATTATTTAATCTGCTTTTCCATTACGGTTTCGCTAAAATGACACAATTTATATTCAGAGAGGACGCTCAGAACTCAGGAATATAACTTTATGGAAAGATTAAGGATGAGATCAAAAATTAAAATACGTTACGTTTGCGTATCGTTTGCGTTTCGTCTCGGGTTATGACGATCGTTCGAGAGCGTGTATACATCATTGCATTACGTGTGCTAATCATAAAAACAAAATTGGAATGAGTCTGATATTAGCGGATAACGAGTTTTCGTCTGAACCTAAATTCAATTCAAGATTGTGTGGAAGAGATCGTCCTGTGGGATATGATCGTCCATTGTTCAAAATTAATCTAAACTTAGTCCTACTCTCTAGTACGAGTATCACATGTGGTACACATACAAAGAAGAGTAAAATAAATAAATATTGCACTTTAGCAATAAAAAAACATTTGATATTTGTCATAATATCCAAGCAAAAAATCAGAGTTCAAAAACGATTTATTATTATGTGCACCTAATTGCTTAGGTGATAATTAAATAGGCAACCCTCACCCATAAACCTCAACCGTAAAAAAATCATAACCCAACACTAAGAAATTGGGTGTGGTATAGACCATCAAACCGGACTACTGTTTCCATAGCACCAACACTAAGAAATTGGGTGTGGTATAGACCATCAAACCGGACTACTGTTTCCATAGCACCAACACTAAGAAATTGGGTGTGGTATAGACCATCAAACCGGACTACTGTTTCTATAGCACCAACACTAAGAAATTGGGTGTGGTATAGACCATCAAACCGGACTACTGTTTCCATAACACCAACACTAAGAAATTGGGTGTGGTATAGACCATCAAACCGGACTACTGTTTCTATAGCACCAACACTAAGAAATTGGGTGTGGTATAGACCATCAAACCGGACTACTGTTTCCATAGCACCAACACTAAGAAATTGAGTGTGGTATAGACCATCAAACCGGACTACTGTTTCCATAGCACCAACACTAAGAAATTGGGTGTGGTATAGACCATCAAACCGGACTACTGTTTCTATAGCACCAACACTAAGAAATTGGGTGTGGTATAGACCATCAAACCGGACTACTGTTTCCATAGCACCAACACTAAGAAATTGGGTGTGGTATAGACCATCAAACCGGACTACTGTTTCCATAGCACCAACACTAAGAAATTGGGTGTGGTATAGACCATCAAACCGGACTACTGTTTCCATAGCACCAACACTAAGAAATTGGGTGTGGTATAGACCATCAAACCGGACTACTGTTTCCATAGCACCAACACTAAGAAATTGGGTGTGGTATAGACCATCAAACCGGACTACTGTTTCCATAGCACCAACACTAAGAAATTGGGTGTGGTATAGACCATCAAACCGGACTACTGTTTCCATAGCACCAACATCGTAATCGCGAAAAAGTAATCAGCCGTTCCATACATTTGCGTCGAATAGGTAGCTATTGAAGTTTTCTATAGGACAGTTAAATTTTTTTTCGCGATTACGATGTTGGTCCCATGGAGAAAGTTGTTCGGTTTGATGTTTTGTATCACACCCTGAAATTTGACGAGGATGGAAAACAACACATATCCGAAACAGCTCAAAAACATCTATTATAAAGTGCACTGTAATACCAGTAAACGGGCCACTTCACGCGTTCACAGTTCATATCAAAACAGCTGAGATATGACGTCACAACACAGCTCAAAGCATCAGCAGCGCATTGTTGGTTAAAAGCACAAAAGCACGTATACCGTACAATAGAATTTACTGTTAATTAGCATTTTCGACGAAAGAACAAAGATTTTTGTAGTTAAATTAACATGTTCTATGAAAACTTCACCCCTCTTCTTTTTTATTTTGAGCTTTTCGCATGGCAGAAACAATGGATCCTGAAGGTCTTTTAGTAATGTTACATCTTGTTACATCCCTGTATATTAACATAATCAGGCTATAGGTAATTTTCCCACTGCTGGGAAACAGGCCTCCTCTATGTGAGAGGGAGTGGGCCGTAATCCACCACGCGAGCCCAGTGCGGACTGGTAGATGTCACATGTCTTCGAATTTTTGGTTCTAGGACATGCCAGTTTCCTCACGATGTTTTCCTTCACCGCTTTGAGAGCAGTGATGATGAAATAATTTACACAAAGTAAAGCGGCTGTCAGCGTTCTAAACCTACGACCTACAACTCGTAAGTCGCGGCCACTGGGCGACCACTGCTCCTTGTTACATCCCTATACGTAGCGACAATTTATTGATCAATATTGATAAATAAATCTCTTAAACATTCAATTCTCCGCTAATACCCACCAATAAATTAGGTACTGGCTTTTCAATAAAATTGTCATTTTATTAATTATTTTATCCGGTTCGACCTCAGCTTATAAAAGACTAACCTACAGAGCCTAAAGTAATTTTTTTCAACATCTATTTTTCATATTTTTTAATCCATTAACACGACAGCCTGTCAAAATTGTGCATGCATAATATCATAAAGGTTTTACGTCATAGCGAGGGTAGGTGTGATATTAACATCTCGCTCGCCGCGGCTCGGGTCGGTTAGGGCACATGTGCGCCCTGCCACCTTTTTATAAGCATGCATATTTTAGGGTTAAGGAGAATAGGGGATCTATTGGTTGTGTATAGAATATTGGGAGCGTTAACAGGTTATTCTGAAGATGTATGGGGTGCTAGACAGGCCCGTCGGCTCCGCCTGCCTGTTTGTATGTTTTTTAGCTTACTTGAATGTTAAGTATTTTAATATGCTTTCCTTGCCTTCTGTAAACTAAATGATTTATTTTCTGTAAGTAGGTTTGTACAAATACTTTTACACGTCAATCATATTTTTAAAAACTAGATGAGGTCGACGTTTCCTATCTGACTACTCTGAGAAGAAAAGCCGGAACAGACTCAGAGGTCACAGTCTCTTTTATAGACCAGACATAATCTTGGTTAGATCATGTGAAGATCATGTAGATTGGAGTGTAAAATGGTCTTTTGAGGACGCATTTGTTAGTAATCGTGCAGCTCAACTCAAAACTTAAGGACTGAGGCTAATCCAGTATCAACAATAATACCCGCAATTGTACCTACTAAGAAAATTAAGGATTTAGAATACATTGTCATCGAGTTGTGAGCTACCCTGAAAATTTCAGCCGGGTAGCTAATCGGGAAGTGCTCGAAATTTGAGTTGCAAGATTCCACCCGGATGACAGAAAGACAAACAAAGTAAATAATAAAAAAAAACGTGGTTAAAACTGTAATTCAAAATTAATGCCTGCTTTGTACAAATTCACAGTTTATGCAATTTATGAGAAAGTATTAAGTAAGCACGTCGATCTATCACTAAAAAGTATTGACATGATTTTTTCAGTGGCAAAACCTTTCTAGCGATGTAATCTACAAACACATAAGGATTCAAGGCATTTGATCATAATATATTCTAGCTATTGTTAACCCCAAGTGTTTATTTTAACATAGGTATCCGTTTTAATTGCGAAACTTAGAGTAATTTGACCTAACTCACGTTTGTACTAAACTCATTATACATAATATAATTTATTTCCTTAAATAAAATTTACTTAGACGAGGGCTGAATGCTGAGTAGTGGTTAATTTAACATTTCGGCTTAAATATAACACGGAACAATTGCTTTTGCTTCAATATGAATATTACACCTTTGTTGTTTTAGCTAAATAGGAAAATATACATTTACATAGGAAGTACGGTTTCGGAAGACTTTGTTTTTTTTTTACTAGCTTCAACTTTCTGACTTACCTACTGACCGACTCTTTGACAATTCAAAAGTGCCTGTAATTGGTTTAATTGAAATAAATGCTTTGAGTTTGAGTTTGAGTTTTTTGGTATGGCCAGATGTATGAAGCAAAAGGAGTTTAAAAGGATCGTACAAGTGGCGTTTCGTAGTTAGAAGCCTACCCCCATGAGGAGAAGGCGTGATATACTCACGCGGGTCTTAAACCATAAGCTAAAAAATTAAATTTAAAATTTCAAAAACCCCCAACGCAAAAAAGAAAAGCGAACATTTAAAAAGTCAAAAATAATACCTATCGTTGAGCCGAATTCGATTGAGTAATACCTTATATTTTAATTACAGAAATTGATGGATGGCATGATAAGGTTTGCTCATTGAAATGGCGCTATAATGTCGCGGCGTGGTACCGCATATGTAGATAGTCAATCAAGTCAAGGGTCTGACTTACTTATGCGGTACCCCGCCGAGACATTATAGCGCCATTTCAATGAGCAAACCTTATCATGGCATCCATCAATTTCTGTAATTAAAATATAAGGTATTACTCAATCGAATTCGGCTCAACGATAGGTATTATTTTTGACTTTTTAAATGTTCGCTTTTCTTTTTTGCGTTGGGGGTTTTTTAAATTTTAAATTTAATTTTTATTTTAACATTTTTAAACTTTTTGAACAATTTAACAATGTAGAAATGCATTGTTATTACTGCAGAATGTTAAGTTTCTCTGCACATAACATTAACTTATCTTGATGCCACCATCGTACTGCAAATAGAATTAAATACTAATAAAAAAACGAATACAAACACTACTATCTGCTATTTTTTTTTCAAGAGTGTACCAGTGTGCTGGATATCCTGACTGCAGCATCAGCTCATCGTGTAGCCACCATTGCATTATATGTAGAATCAAATACTGATCAAAACGAATCCAAACACGACATATCTGCTATATTATTTTACCAAGAGTATTCTAGTGTGCTGGATATCCTGGCTGCAGCATCAGCTCATCGTGTAGCCACCATTGCATTATATGTAGAATCAAATACTGATCAAAACGAATCCAAACACGACATATCTGCTATATTATTTTACCAAGAGTATTCTAGTGTGCTGGATATCCTGGCTGCAGCATCAGCTCATCGTGTAGCCACCATTGCATTATATGTAGAATCAAATACTGATCAAAACGAATCCAAACACGACATATCTGCTATATTATTTTACCAAGAGTATTCTAGTGTGCTGGATATCCTGGCTGCAGCATCAGCTCATCGTGTAGCCACCATTGCATTATATGTAGAATCAAATACTGATCAAAACGAATCCAAACACGACATAATTATCTGCTATTACTTTTTCAAGAGTGTTCTAGTGTGCTGGACATCCTGGCTGCAGCATCAGCTCATCGTGTTGCCACCATTGCATTGTATGTAGAATTAAATACTGATCAAAACGAATCCAAACACGACATATCTGCTATTACTTTTTCAAGAGTGCTCTAGTGTGCTGGACATCCTGGCTGCAGCATCAGCTCATCCTGTTGCCACCATTACATTGTATGTGGAATCAAATACTGATCAACCCGAATCCAAACACGACATATCTGCTATTACTTTTTCAAGAGTGCTCTAGTGTGCTGGACATCCTGGCTGCAGCATCAGCTCATCGTGTTGCCACCATTGCATTGTATGTAGAATCAAATACTGATGTAAATGAATCCAAACACGACATTTCTGCTATTATTTTTTCAAGAGTATAGGTAATAGTGTGCTGGATATCCTGGCTGCAGCATCAGACCAAGAATTCCATAATCTTGCATAGATAGATAGCATACATGGATGTTTCAAATTTTTGGTCAAACTAAGGTTTGAAAGTAAAGTAAACACCCATTACGCGTCTACGATCCCTACCGCAGCTAACAAAAGAGCGGATAACTTTGAAACGGCTGAACCGATTTTGATAAAACATGTCTAAGAACCATCGCTGGAAAACCTGCTTTCAAATAAAAAAACCGCATCCAAATCAGTCCACTCGTTTAAGCGCTACGGTGCCACAGACAGACACACAGACACACACACACACACATAGCGGTCAAACTTATAACACCCCTCTTTTTGCGTCGGGGGTTAAAAATACAATGTCTAACAAAACCATGTAACTATTTTGTATTTGAATTGTCTAAAAGTCGGGTTGTACCTAGTATTGCGTATAGTTTTTATTTGACCCATCTAGGTCGACGATTTTTGTTTATTTTTACTCTCTCTGAAAAGTGAGTATATAAGTGATGTGGGTTTACATGTCCTCGGTTTGTCTCATCCAAGTAAGAAATGAAATATATAGGTACTTGTAAGGATAGGAACAAATATACAACATTAGTTTTTGTTTTCTCTAAACCCGAAAAGGGGTCATTGAACTCATCAAGGTGAACAATTTTTTCTATGGGACCAACTACTACTATCAACATCAAACTCGTCAAAATGTACTGAACAGCTGATTTTTTTTTTCGCGATTTGAAGGTTGGTCCCATAGAAAAAATGTTTAAAATGATGAGTACAATGACCCCTTTTTAAAATTTATTCTATAATTATTACATTTATATAGGTAGTACTTTTTTTTTTCTTTAAGTATATTTTATTATTTTTATTTTAAATTATTGTATTGTACCTGATAAGTGTGCAAAATTTCGAATTAATCTGACCATTTAAAGTGGGTAAAAATCGAGTTCAAAGATTCCGTTACATACAAACATACAGGTGAAGCTAATAAGAGCGTGTTAAAAAGGGCTTGAGTTCATGTATGTTTGTATGTATACAATAGTATTGTTAAATACACTATTACTTACCCCTGGTAGTGTCCGTTTCTCATGTAGAGCCGTTTGAGCGCTGGATGCGCTCTCCGGATTAAAGTATGTTAGAAATGCACACCCTGTAACAAAAAAAAATATTTGTTAGTTTTGTAAAATATTTAAAAAAAACCGGCCAAGTGCGAGTCGGGCTAGAGCACGAAGGGTTCCGTAGCCTTATCTATAAAAACGGCGTTAAATATTTATTTTATTCTGTTTTTTTGTATTTGTTGTTTTAGCGGCAACAGAAATACATCATCTGTGAAAATTTCACTTGTCTAACTATCACGGTTCATGCGATACACCCTGGTGACAGACGGACGGATGGACAGCAGAGTCTTAGTAATAGGGTCCCGTCCGTCCTTTGGGTACGGAACCCTAAAAACGAGCGAGGCTTACAGTAGTCGCATATGATGTGTAACATCTCACATCTCACCTTGGTAAAAGTACTTTCTAGTTCCGTACCAACATTTCAACCAACATTTCAATTCGTCACTCAAAACTTTTAGAAAAATATTTTCGCTTCCTGTTACACACTTCCGTCCCTTTTCACGAAATCAAGACGAAAGCGAGAGGAAAGATGTTACACATCAAAAACGTGATTGTGCGACAACCACTATGTAAAGTCAGTAACATTAATTGTTAACAAATTGACACCTCACGTCAATTTGCCGTGTTATAGACATTTCATACAACTGCCAAAGAATGACAGCTGTGAATGCAATAATGACAATTTAAGTTGTTAGTCAATTAGATTAACAATTATTTTCCCTGATTTTAGATCTACCTAGAAGTAATGAGTAATAAGTTCGTTAATGACAAACAAATAGAACAACAACAAACAATAGAACAGAATAGAATAGAATAGAATGCAGTAGAACTACTTGTAAGTGAGTTTATTCAATAAAAGTAGCCTATGTGTTAATCCAGGGCATAAGCTTCTACCGGGTGTAAGTGTAAATAAACAGTGGCAACATTTTAAGGGGTCATTGTACTCATCATTATGAACAACTTTTACCATGGGAGTGGGACCAAACCTGAAATCGCGAAAAAAAAATCAGCTGTTTAGTAGGTACAATCAACGATTTTTGTGCAGCACCCCCATAAGGTCGCTTTTCGCCTGCACGACCAGGGGCAGGCGGGTCCTGATTGATGATGATGATTGATGGCATTGTTTTCGTCAACCAATAGCGCTTCGGCGCATATTACAAAAGAAAGGGTTGTTCTACCCAAGTTAACAAAAAAAAGAAAGGGTCGTTCGAAGGCTCATTGTTTACAGATTTTTTTTGTTAACTTGGGTAAAGTTAACAAAAAAAATCTGTAAACAATGAGCTAATAAAAATGTTATTTTTGCCTGCCGTACCTTTCAAAATGGAACTTTATTTGATTGCTTTGAATGAAATAAGTAGGTATTTTATGAGCCTTGTTTGGTAATTTGAATAACCTGATTGATTTTAAGTATCCTAAACATTTTGAGATGACATTAATAGTCATGTTGTATTGTTGTGTTGTAAGGGCCGTGACTGAAATGCTTGGAACCATAAGGTAGGAAATAAAAAGTTTTAGACTTGTGCTGAAACTATACTAAAGTAAGTTTAGAAATTACGGAGAAGAAAAACCTTTTTGTATTTTCATAATATTTAAATATGAATATAGGTAAGTTTATTTTGTAGATAACTATAGTTATCTACAAAATAAACTATCGCGGAATGTTACATCGATATGTTACCGCTAATGTGCGTAAATCAGTTAGGGCCATAAGATCAATTGTAGTTTAAACCTCGGAAGAGAGTTTAATCACTGGGCATCGATTATTGCGTAAGATCAAGCAGGTAGTTGATCGATTATTGGGAGTTTAAACCATCGATTCGTTTAAACTAAGCCAAAGGGACAGTTAAACTCCTTTGGTTGGATTAAACTGACCGTGTGCGTACCAGATGGCATAAATAGACGCGACGACCTTTCAAAAAAATTGCTACAAACAAAACATTTCTACCTGACTGCTTTAAATTCTACGTAGTATCTATTCATTGAAGCTTTGTTTTTGGTTACATGACAGTGACTCGGATTCAGATATCGAAATAATACACAAGTTGAACGATCTAAATACATAGTTATTATAGTAGACCGTATGTCGTTAGATCAAGATACAATCATTGGAATCAATGGAATGACATATTCATACGTTGTTTTCGTGTTTCCGGTTTCAGCAAGAGCTATTTCAAGCGAAATCGGAAGCGAATGTCATCCGGATAAGGTAAATTTTATTTAAATTAAGTAAGTACTCCTAATTAGTATCTAAAGAGTTTTTTCTAGAGATACGACCTACTCAACGGGGTCTTTTTGTTGCCATATTAACTTCGAATAAACTAGAGAATGTTGCCATGTGTAAAAGACTAATCGAAGTTTAACTAATCTGTTCATATTTTCCATTGGATCATATCACCATCGATTATATTGTATCGTAGATTCCGATATCCATAGTTTAAACTGCTTTTGATCTTACGGCCCTTAGAGTGCAGATTAACTTGTTAAGTTGTTAATCTCTTGTTAATCGGGTTGATTCAGTTAAAGTGGAAAACAATGTTTAATTTCTTATCCTATTAACTAGATAATCTGCAGACTTCCTAGGTAATCTGCAGACTAACGGCCAAGAATACTGTTAAGTTAATAAAACAGGTTCTTTGCTTGAATAAAACATTCGAATTCACGATAATTATTTAATTTTAATTTCTGTCGACGGCGATGCGGACGAATTTTTAATATCCTATGATTATTTCCCCTCCTTTTTTATTTTTTTTTTAGGACTTAGACCTTAAATTATGTAACTGAAATAAATATCAACTTTCAAATAGATGTCCTTCTGCTCGGACAACACCATTTTAATTTATGTAACTGAAATAAATATCTTAAATTATGTAACTGAAATAAATATCAACTTTCAAATAGATGTCCTTCTGCTCGGACAACACCATTTTAATTTCTAATAATAATCTAAAGTTTGGTGACATTTAACACATAAATAAAAGTAATAAAACAAATCAATACAATAGTGTGTAGGTAGGTAATTAAAATTTTACTCGTATGTTACTCCACTGAATTAACCGATCAAATTAGACAATTTAACTAAAGGAACTTTACTTCAATAAAATAAAGTCTGTCTGTATGTCTGTCTGTCTGTCTGTCACAGCTGGATATCTCAAGAACTACTAATGCCATCAACTTGAAATTTGGAACAGGTTTAGATGACGTTTACCAAACTATTTTGAAAACAAGAAAGAAATAAAAAAAAAATTCTTTTGTTTGCAACAGGGTCATAAAAATTCAAAGTGATGCTAGGGCGTGTAGGGTATCTTATAATGAAAGAATGCTGTTTGCACATTCTCAAACATTTTTTTATTTTATTTTAGGCCGCATAGTTTTCGACTTTTGATGAAAAATTTAAAAATAAAAACCGTTTTTTTTGTTTTTTTAGTATCAACAAATACTAAAAACGGCGATTCACAAGGTATTTTGTTTAAATATGGGCGAATTTCTGCAACTGCAAAAAATACCCTTGTAATTCACAGTATCGTTATGAAATACATGGTTATCTTTGCGATAGTTAAACATAATATGGTACGGAACCCTTTGTGTGCGAGTCCGTCTCGCACTTGACTGGTTTTTTTTTATATATATATTTAAGACTTAGATTTTAAATTATGTAAATTAAATAAATACTGTTGAAACTTTATTACGATTTGTGTTTTCCTATCATAAATGTTTAAATACCAATTTCTAAGAAACTTATGGGGCCGATGCACATCTGGCGAGGCGCAGCACAGCGTGGTTTGTCAATGCCAAACCAAAATCAACATTGCGAGCCTTAAAATAAGGTTGAAAATAAATAACCTGAGACGCGCACCTTTTTCCGCTTAGATACAATCTCATCATTATTTAAAAAAAAAACAATTTAAATTTCGTTTGATGATAATTTCTACCCAACGCAGTGGCATCTATGCCACGGTACGGGTCTACGGTATGGAACTGGAACATGTGTAACAATAATAATCTAATCAAACTATAAAGTAATACTGTATATGTAATAAATATTAAATTAAAACCCATAAATTAAAAAAAATATTTTTTTCTAACAAAATAAATTCAGTAAAAGAAATCACTCTATCTAGACAACCGAGCTGCGGTGCGGGCCACCTGCGGTGCACCATAGTGCCCACAATCCATTGTCCACCGAAAATGTTTTTTTTTGTTTGCACACATGTTCAAGGATTCAAGTTCATTCACTCATTGACCTAGTGGTCCAATTCTACAGTGTTTAAATTTACTCAAAATGAAAACTCTCCTTTTTGACCTAATTACTGCACCATCATCAAACGGAATATTATACCCACATTACCATCGTACTAGAGGAGCTCGTGGCTAAGTAATAACAGCCGTACGGGTCAATCCATCGGGTTAAGCTACGATTGCCGAGGTTGGTCCGCGTATGGGTGACCATCTTTACATACCGAGACTCCTCCGTGCATCGGAAAGCACGTTAAGCCGTTGGTACCGGCTGTCATTCGTGGATCTTTGACAGTCGTTAAGGGTCGTCAGTAGCCCGAAAGTCTGACAATCAGTCTTACCAAGGGGTATCGTATTACCCAGTAATTGGATTGTGGAGGTCAGATAGATAGTTAGATCTGTTCAGCTTATAATTAAATCAACATTCTCGTCTGCAAAATGCGCTGATTAGTTTTTTCTATCATTCATTCGGATCATCAAAATGATCTGTTTTTATCTCTTAATAAACGGTTCGTTTTATATTAACAATGCATCGGATTTATGTAATAATTAGACTATTTTAATGCTAAGAGTTCATGAAAGCAAATACTATAAAAAAATGCACCTAAATCACCTTTCTCTAACAACAATAATAATCTCAAAATACCTACTTACAAAACTCTTTTACTTAGCTTTTTTGAAATTATTTTTATTTTGAGATTTAAGTGCAATTTTTGTTTAGTATTAGCTTTATTGAACTCTTGTCATTTGTCATTAAAATAATTAAATTATTACCAAGGCACGATGCAATGTTATTATGAAATAGACCGTTCAAAAAACAGAGCATTTTGAGAAGATTGTGATCTCCGAATTAAGAAAATTAAAGAATAGAAAATACTAATCAGGTCATTTTGAAGAATAGAATATTGAGCTAATTATGCTCTGAACAGGTTTCGTAAAAGAATTCTTTATTGCCATAAAGTAAGCATATAAACATAACTCGAAATGTTGTTGGTGCGAGAGAGCTGTATTTAACGCTTGATTTACCTGACATAATCGACCTAGATGAATTAAAAAAAAATAACTAGCTATTACGTATATTATAATTATTTCTGTGCCATAATAATATTTCATGTTATTTAATTACTTTTGTCTATAAAAATCTTTCTAAGTTAGATTTCCTGCCGATTCGTCTAAATTCCGAAATCAGACCAATGCGGAGGAAATCTAACTTAGAGATGAGTATTGATGATCTTTATGGTTAAAATTAAGTAAATACATAGTTCTTGCTGCCGCGAATCATATTTTGATTAAGATAGAACCTTACACTGCACTGCAAATTGCAAAAAACGCAAGAACATTTGAATTTCGCGTTCTACCACAGCGCAATCATCTTAAGTTGATTTTTGTGTTACCATTCGCTATTAAATCATCCTAAATACATTTTGGCTGCAATGGAATTTGAACTTAGTCACATAATTATATGACATTCAGTTTGTGTATCAAAAGCCGTGTCTCCTGCGCGTCTTTTTGCGAAACATTACACAAAAACCTTACTTACACATTTTTAAAATATTAACTTATTTAATAGTACAATCGGAAAGCTGGTCTGTGAAGCTAATTTATATTCCATCTAATAAAAGTCCACCGCTAATGTTTTCTGAGACACTCTTTTATATCAATATTTTCGTAAAAATGTTACATCTGGTGCCTGTTCGCTCATTGTGTTTTATTGGCTTCAAACCCTTGAAGCGGTGCGGAAGGTTCGTCAGCCCCATGGTTTTTTATTTAACAAAAGACACATGCAAAAGCATAAGATTATTAGAAAGAATGAGTGGCGCAGTTGAGAATGACCAAACCACTTTCATACAAATCAGGCTAAGGTCGGACCGTAAAAGACCATTGTTTTGGTTTCACATAACGAAAATATTATCGTTTCTGAACCATCTCGTCTCTGAAAATTTGAGTGGTCATTAAAACAAACCCCGAAAGGAGCTCGTGGCTGAGTAATAACAGCTGCACGGGTCGATCCATCAGGTTAAGCTACGCTTGCCGGGGTTGGTCCGTGGATGGGTGACCATATTTACATACCGAGACTCAACCGTGCCTCGGAAAACACGTTAAGCCGTTGGTCTTTTTTTAGGGTTCCGTACCAAAATGGTAAAAAGAAACCCTTATGACTCAGTCTGTCTGTCTGTCACTGCTGGATATCTCAAGAACTACTAATGCTATCAACTTGAAATTTGGAACAGTTTTAGATGACGTTTATTGGTTAAACGTCATCTAAAACTGTTCCAAATTTCGCAAATAAGAAATATTTTTTTTTTTTTTTTGCAACAGGGACTACTAGGGTATGTGGGGTATCATATGAAAGAGCGCTGTTTGCACATTTTCAAACCTTTTTTTAATTTTATTTAAAAAAAAATACCGTCCACCACCCCCGTTATCTCCGAAGTTTGCATAGAAATCTGAAATTATTTTATGTGATAGAAGTTTATGTAAAGATTACAGGAAAAATAAAACGATCTCTAAATAGCACTTTTTCAGAAATCATCAACAAAAATTAAATATAAATGAGTACGGAGTCCTTGGTGTGCGAGTCCGACTCGCTCTTGACCGGTTTTTTATACCTCTACCTAATTTTTTTTGTTGCTGAGCAGCCCAGCTCTGTTTTTTTTTTTACTGAAAAAAGGGTGCAAAAAATCTTTAGAAGTGCAAGTTGCAACTGAATACCAAGACCAATTAAGGGGATGCGCTGTGGTAGCACGCGAAATTATTTTTTTTTGGGTTTTTTGCAATTTACAGGTATCGGGTTGTATCTTGATCAAAATATGATACGCGGAAATAAAACATATGTATTTACATAATTTTAACCATAAAAATCATCAACTCATCTCTCTATCAAAATTATCTATTAAAATTATGTAAATACATTATGTTTTATTTCAGCTTATCAAATTTTGATCAAGATACAATCTGACACGGACCTGCAAATTGCATAAAACGCAAGAAAATTTGAATTTCATGGGCTACACAGCGCATCCTCCTTAACTTTTAGTAAAAAAAAGCCCATTGTTCATTTTAGGGTCATTCTTAGGCGATATTCTTCGCTCATTGGTCGAACAAAAACAATTAACTTTACAACAATATCCACATCCTTCATTCATTGGTCAAACTGAATAAGGGTGTTGCAATCTACGATTTCTACGTTCAAACGAAAAAGTTTTGAAAGTGATAATGCACAGCGCCAGCCCATAGTACATTTATGTTCGCATAATTCGTCAAAATGTAGGGAGCAGCTGTTTTTTTTTTCACGATTTCAGGTTTGGTCTCATAGTAAAAGTTGTTCATAATGATCAGTACAATGACCCCTTAAAATATTGCCACTGTTTACACTTACACACTGTATACAACGTGTAACGCTAAATGCGCAAAACCTCTTAAGGGGTCATTGTACTCATCATTATGAACAATTTTTACTATGGGACCAACCTGAAATCGCGAAAAAAAAATCAACTGTTCGGTACATTTATGTTCGCATAATTCGTCAAAATGTACTGAACAGCTGATTTTTTTTCGCGTTTTTAAGTTTGGTCCCATAGTAAAAGTTGTTCATAATGATGAGTACAATGACTCCTTAAAATATTGCCACTGTTTACATTTACACCCTGTATATACCAAACATACATAAATCGGTCCAGCCGTTTGAGCGTGAAAAAGTAACAAATATACAAACACACACTTTAAACTATTAGTGTGCTAATTTGAATTCACAGCGAATACAATTCTTTTATTATCTTAACCTTGTAGGTACTGTAAGTACAATATATTCTCCGACGTAAGCTAACACACGTGCCAGTAATCAAGCCTACATCATCACCGAATTAGCAATAATTTAGTATCCTGACAGTTAATTATAATTGCCTGTGTTCATTATATTGTTGACACACTGTGTACGGATCGGAGGTAAGGTAATGCCACAGAAAAGCTGTATTCAGTAGGACAATCTAACCGTTTACGTACGTAGGGCAATCGTGCAGAAGTTGCAGTGTGGTAACTTAACACGCGGGTAATTCGAGGCTGTGGCTGGGTGAAACGGAATTGATAGCCGATTCCCGGCCACGCGAGCAATGGGTAGCTCGCCGTCCTGTAAGGCCCAGGGGGTCTACTCGCTAAGCACGAAGCCCGTAGTTTCGGCCTTCGTTACGGGCGTTTCCTACTCCGTATCACGTACGGACAGATGATTGGTTCGGGGCCCGAACGAAGTATGAATGACAACATGATTTGACAGTTGTCCATACTCCCGATGTGTTTTTGCCCATCCGAAAAAAATAACTTTTACACTTGTTTTGATGGATCGTTATGTCAGACGGATGGATGAACCGACGGACGGACGGACGGACTTAGAGAGTAGGCCCCCAGGCCTCAAAGAGATGTCAGCAGTGATGAGGTCCGATAGGGCCGATGCATGCCAGGGTCACGGGTTGTTCGAAAGAGATACCGTGGCCCTGGCACAGGCAACTGAAAGAACACGGGTAGGTTTTAGTCAGTAAATGTCTGACACGCCCTTCCACTCCACCCAGAGCGGGAGAAGTCATTGATAATTTCACATCCAAAATAAAGGCTGGGTGAAACTGTCTTAAAAATATGAACTTAAAGAAAATCAGTCATCATGCTGTATTTTGCTTAGTTGTAAGTTATTAGTACATTGTAGAAATTAAAAGATTTGTTTTGCGATGCGATGCTTTCGTTTGCAAGATAAATACTTATATTTATCTTGCAAACGAAAGCAATGTTGTAACTTAGTTGATTGAATCCCGTCAAATCGTATAATTTAGTTTTCTTCAAAGGCAGATTCGGCGTTTCTCGATGCTGGGGGAAGTCTGTATCCAGAAGTCGACAACTTTTGGCAGATAAGATGAATGAATGAATTGCACCGATCCCAGCGTGGTTTACCCAGACTCCAGAACCCAGAGATTCACACTAGACACTGTTGCCTCGTAATACATGGTGCAACAGAGACCATTGTATATCAGTGAGTAGACCGGGGGCGCGGTAATGGTAGGGAAGACATGCCCTTAAGATATGGAGGGGATAAAGAGCCATACCCAGTATGCACCGTAAAGTAGGCATTGGAATAACCTTTTGGCAGATAAGATGAAGATAAAAATGCAGAAATATCCCTCTGAACCAATGAATCCTTCATGTAAGATTTATCTGCAAGGCGACTGCCACATTTATACGACACCAGATACCCAGCTTAACGTTATCTCCGTTAACAAACAAACACAATAAAAAATTAAAATTCCGCTGCAGTTTGTCGCGTCGAAAATGGCAGCTGATATGTGTTCGGATTACAGTCGGAGCGTAGCTTTATTTGTAGGCGACGATGTTGGTCGAATAGGAATGAACCGATCGTATTATTGACGGCCTGTTAGGCGTAAGTGCATCGTGCTGATGTATTGGAAGCTGAGGTGTTTGAGTGGTGGGAACTGATAGAATTATTAAATGTTGGGTGTCGGTAGTTTGTGTTTCTTGACGTGTGATAATAGGACACAGTGAAATTATATGAGTTTGTGGAGTTTATGGAATCTGTAAAAAATCACGGAACTGACACAGACATATGTTTCAAGTCAATCTGCCTATCCTTTTCCCAACTGTGTTGAGGTCGGTTTACTAGTATTTTACATGGAGCGACTGCCTATCTGACATCCACAACCCGGTAACTGGGTAATACGACACCTCTTGGTGAGACTAGTTGTCAGACTTTCGGGCTTCTGACGACCCGTAACGACTGTCAAAGATCCACGTATGATAGCGTTTCCGAGGCACGGAGGAGTCTCGGTATGTAAAGATGGTAAACCATTCTCTGACCAACAACGGCAAGCGTAGCTTAACCTGATGGATCTACCCGTGCGGCTGTTATTACTTAGCCACGAGCTCGTCTCTTCTCCTCCTCTCAAATATGTTCTCCTAGTGTGGAGTTTTAAAGTCAGAACAAACAAAAAATGATTTTTATTTATTTTGGGATGAGCGGAAGACGTCTTTAATTGATTAATCAGACGAACTTACCTAACTGAAGTCCGATTACAATTTCATGAAGGATGAACTGAAATAATTATAATTTTTGGCATGGTTTTTCAGGAAAATGTGTGTAGGTAATGACCGCGATTAAACACAGCCAAACTGTTTCATTGCATAAAAACAAAAAAAAAACAATTCGGAGTAAACTGACTAGAAGGTCGAAAGGCACCACAAAAAAAAAACAATTCGGAGTAAACTGACTAGAAGGTCGAAAGGCACCACAAAAAAAAAAACAATTTGAGCAAAAAAGGTCCCATACATTTTATTAAAAAACGATATTCACAACATCTCCCTAATTTCTTCTTAGCACAAGTACCGTCTACCAAAAAAATAACAAAAGAAGCCCGGTGATAACACAAGCGTCACTTAATAATTTTGCGAGTCTCCTCCGCCTGGGGACGTAGAAAATCGTACTGTCATGTAGCGTGTCCCAGCCATTTGTCTGTGTCACATTTTAAAAGGGCAGACTTGCAGTACGTTGTATGTGCATTTATATAGTAATGGAGTTTTATGTCTGTTAGAGAAGTAAATAGGTTTAAAGGGTTAATAAATTTATAATAATACCAGCTTGTTACTGGACCACTGGAGAAGGATCGAGCATAAATCACCACGCTCAAGGTGTATTAACGTATATTTCAATAAATTCCTTTCTGCCGAAATTCCTTCCAGCAAAACAAAAAAAAAAATTGCCAGTCATGGAGACTCGGAAGAAAAATCCCTTTTTTCTTCCGATTCGTCAGAAGTGAAAACTTAAAACTTTTGAATATCTGTGTTAGTTTCTTTTTAATTTTGAATTTAATTCTAACATGAATAAGTAAATTTCATAATCAGTAAATTGAAAAAAAAAGAAACACAAACTAAATAATAAACAAAAATAGGATCACTGCAAAAGACTCATTTATGAAGCTATTTGTTCTATGCCAGCTGGGTAAAAGGCCATTGACCAACACCTTTTTTTGTTCATCGTCTGACTATCGTTCTACACAAAACGCACGATCATTTCTATAAATGTCTTTATTAATTTTGACATGTAAAATAATAACAACGTTTATGAGTTTATTAATATAATTTTTAAAACTATATGCTCTCGCGGTGTTGTGGTGTCTTGGTGACGCCAACCCGTAAGATTTTATGCTACCAAGAATTGCTCAACGCGCCTACGTAAATAAAACTATGCTTATCATTCGTGGTGTCGCGGTGTCGCGGTGTAGCAAAAATCGTTTTAAATAAATTTGGCTTAAAATCGCTGTGTGTAAAAACGTGTCTAAAGAAGTTTTTATTTCAATAAAAAACCGTGAATAATGTTTAAAAAAAAAATTGTCCCTATATTTATTTTCGGAAGACACGTCGGCTTCATTAACATAATTTTATGTTTATTAGTCGTTAGCTTCCCTTGTTAACCTCTCGATTGTTTTGTAGTCAAACAATAAGTTTGTGTGCATGTCAGATATACGCTATAGGATTCATGCAGTATAGCATAATCAGCCTATATGCTAATACAGCTGGGACACAGGCCTCCTCTCTGTGAGAGGGAGTGGGCCGTAATCCACCACACGGGCCCAGTGCGGGTTGGTAGATATCACATGTCTTCGAATTTTTGGTTCTAGGACATGTCGGTTTCCTCCCGATGTTTTCTTTCACCGTTTTGAGAGCCAGTGGTGATGAAATAATTTACACAAAGTCAAGCGCCTATCTGGGTTAGAACTTATGACCTACAACTCTTAAGTCACGGCAGTTACCACTGGGCCCCTACTGCTCTTCTCTAGATGTACGCCAATCACCCTCAATTCTTTCTTCTGATTGCGATTCCAAGTCTACCAAGAGATAATTTTGCCCTTTCTCCCAATGGAATTTGCAGGATCAGAAATTTTCTTCCTGGTATGCAATTAAATCTTCCCCTTTATGTTCAAAGCAAAGTTCTTTACAAAATAACACAATAAAACCCAACATTTTAATCCAATAAGTACCTCTTTAATTGAACGGGCAGAGGCCCCAAAATTAACACCTAATAAGGAACCCCGAATAGCTCCATTACACAAATAATCTCGACTTCACGGTTTCTTTACTCAAATAATCCTACCCTCTACCCAAACATTAACAAATAAACACAATTCAACCCTACAATTAATACCCAAGATAATTAATGTCCCGGTCCAAAAACGGGACATTTCTTCACGAAAATAACCGAAAGGTTAACTTGGAGCTTTAAAAATTATGACTTGGCAACATCGAATGGACCGGAAATGTATAGGCGCAGGAAATGAACCCGTTAGCGCAATCCAAGATGGCTGCTCGGAAGCTGGCCAGCCGATTTATTCGTGTTGCTGGACCATAGTAGATGAAATGCTCCATTATGACGTATGGTAATGCGTTGCAACGCTTTTAAAGGGTTAACTGTGATATATAATATCTGTCGATAAAGATTTACGATGGGTTTGGGATTAAAGGATATCTGTGGGTGTTTTAGTATCCACTGTTGTCATTGTTCTTGATTTGGTGCCACTATTTTATTTTATTTATTGATTTAGGATCTCCAACAATAGATGTACACAATACATGACACATAAATAAAGGATAATAAATAAATATTTTGTGACCGTTTGATTTATGTCGTGGTTTCGTTGATAGTTAAATAAAGGCTTTTTTCCACGCTCATTACAATTAGAATATTTGAAGGAAGGCTGTAAAACACACATTACAGCCTTCCTCTAAATATTTGAAATGTAATGAGCTTGAACAATAGTAATTATTTAGCCATAGCGTTTGAAAAGACTTATCAAAAAGCTTATTAATTTTGAGAATGGGAACAATTGCCTTTATTCTCTTTCAATGTCAGCTTCTAAAATGTACCACCGCTAATGTACGCGGTTGTACATATTAGATAACACTGAATCTGCCTAGCCTTTACCCAACTATGTTGGGGTCAGATTCCAGTCTAACCGGATGCAACTGAATACCAGTATTTTATATGGAGTGACTGCCTATCTGACCTCCACAAACCAATTACTGGGTAATACCCCTGGGTAAGACTGGTTGACAGACTTTCGGGCTTCTGACGACCCGTAACGACTGTCAAAGATGCACGAATGATAGCCGGGACCAACGGCGTAACGTGCCTTCCGTAACGTGCACTAAGCATATAGTCCGGTCAATTTAGACCAAAAAATGAGAGTGAAGTTACATAAAGTCCCAACAAGCTGAATTTCAGTGAAATTGTTCAGAACATAATTATAAACAATGTCTAGAAGTTCCCTATCATTCCCCTGTAAGGAAAAAAATTTATTCAAGGTCAAAGGTAAAAAAAATGAGTTTTTCGCGATTTTCAGCAAAACGGTAAGTTTTATCATAAAAGTACCTCAGACAAAAATTGTAGATCATAAAATTATCTATAAAAAATGTATCAATACTTTTTTCTTACGAGCCACTGTTTCTGAGATATAACGATTCATAAAGTTATAAAAGTTGTTATCGTCATAATATACATGAGTACGCCACGTATATACATCTAGAGTTGTTATATTAAAAAAAAAAAAAAAAAAAAAAAAAAAGCTGAAGTTTTTAAAAAGAGTAATTCAACTCAACAAGAAGTTATTACCAACGGCATCCGCTTTCTTCTTTCTATGTACGGAGCTCCTACAAAACTACCTGTTTAGATAAGCATCGATATGCATGTTTCGTTAAAAATACTAAAAATAAAAAACAAGTTCAATTAGCTTGTCTTCCTCCAACCTCAGTTGCTGCTCACCAACATCTTTTTCGAGTATATTACCAAGTTCAAGTGTGGCTTGGTTATCAGCTAGACCCTACAGACTGGGGTTGGAAGTTGGTCAACAACATATTAGAGCCAGTTCAAACTTTACTTCCACCTGCGCCGGAAAAACTGCTGAACACTATTTTTTGCAACTGCAAAAAGGGATGCAGTGCTAAATGTGGTTGCAAAAAAGTCGGACTGTCTTGTTCTTTGGCATGCACAAATTGTCAAGGCCGGTCGTGCTCTAATATTTAATCACAAACAATGGAGGATTCGTTTGACTCCGACGAAGTATCGTGCGATACATCGCTATTGACGCAATTTACTTGCATCCAAAATGAAGATGAAGAAGAAGCAGGAGAAGGAGAACAAGAAGAAGAACAAGAATTTGAAACTTACGAATAAGACGAATAAACTTCAACACTTTTTTTTAATTTACATCGCTTTTATCTTTCCCAATCTTTGAAAATTTCCGTTATTATGCAATAGTTTTACATTAAACAGGATCACAACTGACCCGTGGAGTAGGCCACTGGGGAAACCACGTTGAAAAAACGCGCTAAGTACACTACCTCATAGGTGGCGTGGAAACGTGTGCATATTATGACGATAACAACTTTTATAACTTTTTGAATCGTTATATCTCAGAAACGGTGGCTCGTAAGAAAAAAAGTATTAATACATTTTTTATTGATAATTTTATGATCTACAATTTTTGTCTGAGGTACTTTTATGATAAAACTTACCGTTTTGCTGAAAATCGCGAAAAACTCATTTTTTTTACCTTTGACCTTGAATAAATTTTTTTCCTTACAGGGGAATGATGGGGAACTTCTAGACATTGTTTATAATTATGTTCTGAACAATTTCACAGAAATTCAGCTTGTTGGGACTTTATGTAACCTCGAATGTCTAAATTGACCGGACTAATAAGTTTATACTCGTAATAATCACTACATAATATAAAATAAAGTCGCTTCCCGCTGTTTGTCTGTCCCTATGTATGGTATATGTATAAATAGCTTTTTCAGTCTATATTAACTCAAGGAATAAGATTTTTCTTTGGACCCCCGTTTCACCCTTTAGGGCATGAATTTTGAAAAATCCTTTCTTACTGCACCCCTTAGACCTCATAAGGAACTTACGTGTCAAATTTGGAATCTCTAGACCAAGCGGTTTGGGCTGTTCGTTGATAAATCAGTCAATCACTTTTGCCTTTTATATTATGTATGTCGGATCCGGTCAATAGTACGGATAAGTAACAATAACGAGTCGCAAGCGCGCCACGGACGACATCGCGTGATCTATGATCTACCTACACCTATAGCGCGCTTCTACAAAGTCGTGATGTTTTGAACTCATGGCGAGCAGGATAGTCTAGTGTCTGATCGCATCAGGGCAACATCGGGGTTACTACGCCGCGGAACTGTATTCGACTCGTTGTGCTCAGTAGTGGAGTGATTGTGTTAGATTGTGATTTTAATAATCACCGAGCATAGCACCCAGTGTGTTTTCATTGCACGAAACCCATTTCCTGCCCACATGGTATCTAAATGTGACTGAGAAAATCCTGACGTTTCTGACATATAGATAGATAAACGCGGGTGAAGCCGCGGGCAAAAGCTAGTAGACTATAAGCTCAGTTTTATATTCTTGCGCTATAAGTATCTATACGTACCCGTAGGTATGATCCAATTATCGGCAGCGGTCAATCTTACGCCAATCTTGTATCTTAACACTTTCATTGTCCTGATCATGTCCAACTAATACTGAAGCCTGTCCATAGCTTGTGCATGTAACACGAAGCCTACCACACAACACAATATAGCACAGTATGAGGTGTATTTGCAGGTTGTTAGCGACGAAATGCAATTGACAGCTGTTTGGTGACACGTGCGAGAGAGGCAGTCAATCACTTGCTAGCTAGTGTTTCACGAGTTTGAAAACATTTATATAGCAGCAATGCTTGAAAGAAAGAGAGAAAATATAACACTTATCATAATATCACGCCTATGTTCCCCAAAGGGTTCGGCAGAGTTACCTATACCTATTACACCCACATTACACACAAAAAGAAATTAGGTATGTTTAGAGAATTTAAACCGAATGAGATTGTTGATTTTTGATCGATGAGGAGCTCGTGGCTATGTAATAACAGCCGCACGGGTCGATCCATCAGGTTAAGCTACGCTTGCCGGGGTTGGTCCGTGGATGAGTGACCATCTTTACATAACGAGACTCCTCCGTGCCTCGGAAAGCACGTTAAGCCGTTGGTCCCGGCTGTCATTCGTGGATCTTTGACAGTCGTTACGGATCGTCAGAAGCCCGAAAGTCTGACAACCAGTCTTACCAAGCAGTATCGTATTACCCAGTTACAGGGTTGTGGAGGTCATATAGGCAGTCGATCCATGTAAAATACTGGTATTCAGCTGCATCCGGTTAGACTGGAAGCCGACCCCAATATAGTTGGGAAAAGGCTAGGCAGATTGAGGCCGATTGATTGTTGATTTTACCAAAGTATTTAAATAAATCTACAAGGCTGGACAACTCTTATATTAAGAAGAAAACTTCGTTCTGGTATGTGTTTAAGAAATCGTTAATAATTGATCATATTAGATTTCATAATTTTTTCGCACAGTTATACCTCCTTGATATTTACTCATTCTAAAAATAAGATGAGAAATTCATTGATATGCCGGGGCCACACTATACGTCAACGTCAATGCCCATAAACACTTTAAACATCGCTATAGTAAAATTTGGTCAAGATTCTTATTAAATTTGACAATTAATTAAAATAAACAAAACTGGCCACTTTACAAGTTAAGGTTATACCGCAAATTTTCAAGACAATTTAGACCCTCTCCCAAAATTAGCTCCGCAATCCCACATCCAAAAATCATCATTCTCCTGCCCTTATCCCAATCTATTTGGGGTCGGCGCAACATGTCCTTTTTTCCATAATTCTCTATTAGTCGTCATCTCGGTAGTCACCCCCTTTCTAGCCATGTCATCATTCACACAGTCCATCGTTTCTTTGGTCTTCCCCTACTTTTATACTCAAAACTTTCCTCACGACATTTTCCTCATTTCTCCGTATCACATGCCCATACCATGACAACCGATTTCCGCACAAAAATCATTCCACATCCAAAAATATGAACACAATTTTTGCAGCAGCAGAATCCTGACACGATTTTGAATATCATTTCATAAGTTGAGCGGCTTGGAACAAATGAGACTGTTTTGTTTGATTAAGCACAAAGCTTTGCAGCTACGATATAATAGCCTTGTTTTAATGTTAGTCTTGCACGTGTTCAAATTTTATTAAGTAAGTAGGTAGATGATTTTCAAAGGATTTGTTTGATTTGGTTTGTTATTGTGGTTGAAAATTAAGCCTCGAGCCTAATTTGTGGGGTTTGAGTATCAGATTCATAGAAATATACAAAACCGGAGAAGTGGCAAGTGGTTGAATCTGTGTCCACGCGACATGCTCAGTATGAGCCGTTCATAGTCAAATGTCCGTCTCCGCGAACTAGTGCGCTTTCGACTGTGATCGTGACAATTTATAAGAATGCCGTGTTGTTCAGTGGTTTCTTGTAAAAACCGAAGCCAAAACAAAAACTATGTAAATCATGGAATCACTTTCCTTATGTAAGTACAAGTATTTTATCGTATTTGTCTTTAAAATCATGAAAATGACAAAGGGACAAAATGGAGACACAGGGTTCCGATACATTTTAACATACTGGGCACATCTCCTTCTTTCTTATATCTATCTGATTAGATAAACCGGCTCCTGATCATATTTATCTAAAGAGTGTGTTGATAACCACCACATATATGTATATATTTTTTATCTATACTGTCCTACTGACGGATGCAGGTCTCCCCCCTACTTTACCATTCATCTTTGTCTGTTGCCTTTTCCGGCCAATCAGTCAAGAACGAGTAAAGGTCGTGGCACCAGCGAAGCGTATCCCCCCATACACAACGTGTTTTTTTTTTATTTGCTTTAACTTCGACATAGTGCTTAGTACATTAACAGAAACTATCTTGTAAATCCGTTTTTGTTAAATTCGAAAAAGAAAAATTTTGATTTTTCTTACAAAACACTTAAATAAATATATTGAGTTGATGACCATTGTAAAAGGCATTTTATATCTTAAAACAATAACAAACTACTGTCAAATTGATGTGACATACAAAGTAAAAGGCAATATCAAACGAACTCATTATCTTTGACCTTCTTGTCGGAAGATATTTAAGAATTGAAGACTCTATATTTAAGAATAAACAGCCACACGGGTTGATCCATGAGGTTAAGCTACGCTTGCCGGGGTTGGTCAGAGGATGGGTGACCATCTTTACATACCGAGACTTCTCCGTGCCTCGGAAAGCACGTTAAGCCGTTGGTCCCGGCTGTCAGAAGCCCGAAAGTCTGACAACCAGTCTTACCAAGGGGTATCGTATTACCCAGTTACTGGGTTGTGGAGGTCAGACAGGCAGTCGCTCCATGTAAAATACTAGTATTCAGCTGCATCCGGTTAGACTGGAAGCCGACCCCAACATAGTTGGGAAAAGGCTAGGCAGATTGATATTTAAGAATAAAAAGCAAATAATATTTGGTTAGGGATTAAGGACGTTTTACATTGGTTTAACTAGTTTAGAGATTATATTAAGATTTAGAATATTTAAAAAACGGTTAGGACATTAGTTTCTTGTAGAAATTAACTTAATTAGACCTGAAGAATGTTCCCTCGAAGTTAACGCAAATAAAAAAAAACACGGTGTATATAAAAAAAATCAATCAGATAAACTTTTAGTAGAGCAGGTAAGTTCTAACGCGTTACTAAATTCGAAGAGATTTTTTTCATGTTTGTTATTTTTATTTAACTGCAGGACGGGATAGGCTTCCATTGACAAGCTAAATAAAATAAACTCCACAAAATAAATTACACAAACTCATTCGCGAACAACCTGCACATCTACGATAACACGATTTTGTATAAACCGATTGTAGCGTATCAAATAAGCGCAAAAGCACGCGATTAGCACACCGCGCTAATTTACGCTGGCCGGTCGAATTTGCATCGACGCCGGCCGCAACGAACCACAGCCTGCTAATTAGTAGTTAGCCGCTTTTATTTCCGAGCTAGCGTTATCTAAGCCGCTGTAATCTGCTACTGTTACGCCCAGCCGGCAGGCGTGCCTATGCGGCTCTGACATACGGTTTTTGGTGTTTAAAAAATTGTTGCGGTCTTTTTCTAAGTTGGTGACTGTGGTCAGTGGTTTGGTAGCTTACAAGTAATTGATGGTTGTTGCGAAGTCTGGTTACGGTTTGCGGGCTTTATAATAAGTGATAGTAGATATATCTTGTCGTGGGGTGCACAAAACTGTAAAGGGACATGTTATTGTCTTTCAGTGTCAGTTGGGACTGGTCGTCTCTTGGCTGCCACGGCTTATTTTTAATTTAGTTGTTTTTAGTTGTTATCTTTTTTATTACGGACACTTTTAATGTGCTCGCACGTCTGTCTACATTGTTCTCACATGTATATTTTCAATATGAACGATGTAACCAATATTTTGTAAAATATTTGATTTAAATCTTGTCCGTTCTTCTCCATAGGGATCTACTACGCTTTGGAATGGGCAACTAGCTTCATCTTTCTGACTGACTGACCCCTTGACAATTCAAAAGTGCCTGTAATTGGTTTATTTGAAATAAATGCGTTTGAGTTTGAGCCTTATTCAAAAATAAAGCAAGACAGTAACTAACCCACTTTCAAAAGTTGACTCCGAAAACAAGAGACGCTGAATATAACAGTTTCATAGTCTTAAAATACAAAGTTTCCTCTTTCAAATAAACCTTGTGGAACAGGTAAACTACTGTTCTAATTACTTTTCTTTGTGCACTACATCTCCACAATATTCAGAACTACAGCCATCAGTAGCATCTTAAATGCAAACTTACAACCGCGATGAGTAAAATACAGTATTTGAATAATTCAAACAGATAGAGATAAAGTTTTATTACCTCATAAAATACACTTAAAGATAAACAACGAGTAGCCTGAGTAATTATGGCTGCCACACAAAAGAACGCTAACAAACTTTACTTTAATGAGAATATCCCTAACTTATGAATTTCGAATCGTTAATGAGAAAAAAAAACCGTGAAACCCGAAGTCTACAGCTACACTCGGGAAAAGTTTCCTTCCTTCGGAGACGAGCGAAAAGATGCAACGCTGCAGGTTCCCTACAAAAATATTCAATAAAAAATACGTTCTAACTCTATTTCGCTGACATTGAAAAGGCTCTCTTAAGAATTCGATTTTAAGAGTTATTTTCGATCGTGAATTGGTTGGGGTAAAGTCGTTTTTTGTGGGGAGTGCAAAAGTTCGCTTTCAAGTTTACATTGTTGGTTGAAATTAGTTCCAGTTGAATGTCAGAAGAGATATAAAGTGTATTCTATCTAGTTGGTTGGTTGCGTGCCGGCCGGTTGCCGGTTTATTTGCATTGAAATGATCGGTCAGGAAGCCGATAAGATTGTCTATGGCACGTCATCTTGTGTACTTTGGCAATATTGGTTTTTTTATAGGGTTTGCTCACGCTTTCAAGGTGGGTGGGTTGGTATGTCAATATGAGAGAAATACAAGTATTTATTTGTGCAGAGTAGTTTGATAAGTGGCTAGCGATGTGTCATGTAGAGTATTATTAGAAGTTCGTTCAGTAGCAGCCAATAAGGAATATCGAGAATGGCTCGAAAAAGGTCCTTCTCGTCAACAAATTGGCGTCAGTTTTTAATGCCCGTTTTCACCAACCCTAAGTGACACTTAAATTAATAAATAAAAAAGTGCACTGTTGGATTTTCAACGCTAGACTCAACAGCGCCGAGAGTAGAAAATCCAACAGTTCAATAATACTTAGGGATTAATTTAAGTGTTACTTAGGGTTGGTGAAAATGGGCATAACACTCCTAGATCCACACTTAAATTAATAAATAAAAAAGTGCACTGTTGGATTTTCAACGCTAGACTCAACAGCGCCGAGAGTAGAAAATCCAACAGTTCAATAATACTTAGGGATTAATTTAAGTGTTACTTAGGGTTGGTGAAAATGGGCATAACACTCCTAGATCCACATTTAAATTACAACAAACGTTTCACTAACTTACTTTCAAGAAAATAAAAAATACAAAACATTTACAAAAATACATCCTTTTAAGCACTTTCAAACTAAAAGATAAAAAGCGCAATCATAACCAGCTTTACGTTTCCTCCATTTAAGACGATGACAGCAAAAAATAGCGAAATTAAAAGTTCATAATACAGTTTTCTTCTGAAAATAATTCGATCTATTTCAAGGCGAGGCCGTCTTGAGGCGCGCCTTAACTAAAGGCCCGATGGGTGCCTCGAGCGGAATTGCATTATCACCGTGTTTTAATTAGCCTTCTCGTAAAGAAATATGTATAGGTACTAGTATATTTTCATAAAGAAATATGGTTTTAAGGCTTTGTAGGTCGCATGTAAGCATTTTGTTTGAATTACTTGAATGTATATTTTTCTGATGTTGTTCTTAATGTCCGTATAATAATGAGTTTCTGTAGAACCTCACACAAAACTCAAACATTACTTAAAACTAGCTTGAACCTATATGAAATAGACTATTTTTATACTATTTATTCCTCTCGACTCTCCTCTGCTGCTTCAACATACCATCAAGCATATTTGCACCACACTCAATACTCAATAATTTATTTGCATTCCACAATGTGTATTGAGATGGTTACTTAAAAATATGTGTTCATTATGGACCCTGTCGGGCACATCAATAATAGTACACTCAACTCATTCACACAAGCAACCTCTCATACACTGTTACATCTCTTCCATACACTTTCTCCAGTTACTAACACAAACTTTTTGTATATTTTATCTTAAATTTTTATATTTTGTTAATATTATAATAATGTTCCCTAAGTATCCTGCTTTGTTATTGTCATGTATCCAAATAACAGATATCTATAAGCAGAAGGACCCTGGTGACCTGTAATACAGGTTTGTATACAAACCTACCTCAGGGACCGGTCTCTCACAAAGTTAGCTCCTGGTTCGTGCACTACTGTCTAAGTTTAGCGTAAAGTAACTTGTGTAGAGAAAATAAACGTTATATTATTATCAAATGGCTTTAAACTAGTTTTAAGACATAATGCTTGAGTCTAGAGTGAGGCTATGTAATACGGGCCTTAGAGCATTGATCATAGATCGCCTGGTAAAACAAGCTATACTATCTTGAGCCGGTGTCATGTCCAAAATTGATTGTATAGACAATTTAACAAAAATATTTCCCACCTAAGATAATTAATGTTTGATATTGGCAAAGATGCAATTACATTTACAGTTGTGGCGGCATCTACATCGCCACATGCGAACTACGCATCACACTGACGTCACGCAAAATCCTGCATCGCGACATCAGGGTTTACCGCGCGACTAGCATACTATATAACGTCCCGACATCAACCGTCGGGTAGCTGCCCACCAGACACGACACCGGTCTGGTTGGAGGATCCTCCCTTTTCTATAAAGGATGAGTGAACTGTACACCCTGTTCCTCATGCCTCTATACCGTAAACCAGTGAGTATCAGCAAGAATAATAATTGACCAAACACATGCAAACCACTTGACTACATTCAAGTAAATCTACTGCATGATAATTACAACCATTATTAAACCGAATCGCGTTAAAAAAACTACTACATCAAGCTTACTTAAAGCAGTAAGTACAAAGCCACTATATAAAAGAAACTAGATTATCTAAGAATTCATTTCGCTACATTTTCTCACACTCCATAAATTCTCGTTTTAACCTTAACCTAGTTTGTCACTTTATACTCCATAGATCCTCATTCCAAATATAAAATGTCGTGTTGTCTTCTGCGACTTCGTAAATATGTATAAATGAGAATGTAGGTGGGTATATCACCAGAATTATACAGGATGTATTATGTAAAGCGTGGCAATCTTTTAAGGGGTCATTGTACTCATCATTCTGCTGTCTGCTGGAAGAAATTTCTTAAGAAATAAGCAGTACCTTTGTACTCATTTATAAATATGATGTATCTCTATATATTTTTCTGGGTGTACATAAATTGTAAAATAAATAAATAAATCATTATGAACAACTTTTACTATGGGACCAAATCTTAAATCGCGAAACAAAAATCAGCAGATATGTGAAGTTAATACTTGAAAGATTTTAATGCAGTAAATACGATCAACTAAAATTTAACATTACTTTTGAAGTGAAAACTTTTTTGGGAGCATTTTGCGCTCTATCTGAACAGTGAACGAAACTGAACCTTCACGCTCGCGATAGTGACGCTGAATCGGGTATACACGTCTCTAGACAGTGGTGACGCTGAATCGCGTATACTCGGCTCCTGTCGTAAGTTTTGCACTTCTATCTTGTGGTCATGAGCACACACCCTCTTTTCTTTCAAAATGGGGGAATACTAACAGAAAGCATCAAGACCAAGTGTATATTATAGACTGATTCAACTTTTTTAACAACACTAAATCCTAACTATAATATTATTTATAAAATATACATTATAGAATAATTATAAATGCGAAAGTGTTTTTTTTTTTAAATTGTTTGTTACTCTTTCACGCTAAAACGGCTAAACGGAATTGAATTAAATTAGACACATGACCTTGATAAGGACATAATAGGTAATACTTTTTATCCCGGTAGTACGTGCGTTCCCGTGGGATAATTTCCGACCTCCGCGCGGGCGAAGCCGCGGGCAAAAGCTAGTTAATCAATAAATCCAAGTTCACAGTCTATCTATCTCAACCGATGCCAGCAAATAAGCACAAATCTAATAAAGAAAGCGCATTAAAACGTTTAGAAGAGATTAAAACAAAAGTTGCAAGTAATAATTCCGTAAACACGGCATTAAGACACTTTGCCATTAGCACGTTAATTAATAAAGAATTCGTCGCTAAATTTATTGCAGTACCCGGTCTACGGACAAATGAGGAGCTGCAAAAACTGTTGGGGATAATCTTGTTGAAGTTTATAGTGTTAAAGAAGTTTATTTGTTTGTAATAGCCTGAATGGCAATTTATGTTTTGGTTAGAAAATAAAAGAAAGATAAATTTTGTATGATTATGAAACGTAAAGTGTAAGGAGTTTCGAGTTAGGCTCCTTCACCTATATACTAGTACCCTATCGTCGGAAATTCAAACGGATTGGCGTCCACGTGCTCGATGTTGGTGTCCGCCATTTTGCTTCTTTATCAATCAGTTCGCACGTCCGGCGCTGGCGCTGTCTCAGGAGCAAGAGAGAGCTCGAAACTAGACGAACGCACTACTGATAGATACAAGGTTGACACTGATAGCTTCGACATTGACAACCCCGACTCAAACTACTGACTTAATGACAGCTGTTATCGATTTAATTAATCGACTAAGGTATCTCAAACGCTAATAGATGGCGCTATTAGTACGTAAACAAGCCTTTTACTTGACTCCTCCGACATATACAGGGTGAAATTGAATAGATGCGACAAAATTTAAGGGGGTGTTCTACGCATCAATATGAACAACTTTTACTATGGGACCAAACCTGAAATCGCGAAAAAAAAATCAGCTGTTTAGTACATTTTGACGAATTATGCGAACATTAAATGTACTGAACAACTGATTTTTTTTTCGCGATTTCAGGTTTGGTCCCATAGTAAAAGTTGTTCATATTGATGCGTAGAACACCCCCTTAAATTTTGTCGCATCTATTCAATTTCACCCTGTATATGGTAGCTCTAAAAATCATAAATTAAACATGACATCCCCAGGTATTTTGACTTATCGACATCCATAAATTCACCAACAATACAATCAAATGCAGTCTTCCAAAGCTCGACCTAAAACACAAAACCGCTTCAATAAACCAAAAGAATTTATAACCCCGAAACTACACACGTTCGTGACACAACATTGTAAGCCTGTATTCTCATTTTTAATGTAAAAACAAAATTCGTGGCCAGTAAAATATAATCCACAATCTAGCTGATCGGCCGTGGCTCGTACGTTCATTTGTTTATTACCCTGCAACGTCCAACGGCCCAAACTTTTTGCAGGTCTTTTCCAACTAAATTCTTTCTTGGCAATTTTCACATAGCTACCTTGCTGTTTGCGTTTCCTTTGGGCGGCAGATTTGTTGGCTTTTTTACAACAGTGGCCAACGTTTTTCTTGTTTAATTACGTAATAATACAGTGGATTCCAGAGCCCGGTCTTTTTGCGGGAATTTTTTGTCGGCGTTTTTCCAGATTGAAGTTTTGGCCGTCAATGTTTTTGTTTTCGTTTTTTGGCATTCTTTCTGCTAATTTTGTTTCTTTGATCTTGTTAGAATCAAGACAAAGGGAATAGTTTTTTGATTAAATTGTTATGACTTCCGAAATTCGGATACCAGAATAATTGATATTAGATAGGCGACTGTAATAAAAACTGAGATAAAAGAATCCTAGAGTTTTAGATATTAACTGTCTTATAACAAAAAAAATACTCTAAGCATATCTTATTCCACACTATAATTTCCTCCCACACAACACACTACATACCCGAAGCAGAAACGCCAAAAAAGACGCCCGAAAAATACGAAAATGCGAAACAAAAAGCAGGATCCGTACAGCGAAAAACACTAGGTCTCGTTCACACTATAGACGCTACAGTTTCGGGTGTGGGTTAATCCGCCGGTGGCCGCCTCGGGAATTAGTATTCTTCTAGCGTTCCCACGCGGAAAAAGTTGGACTTAAAAATTTGAAGTTGCATATTTTCCTGAAGGTAAAACTGAATGCTGGCGGGATAGAGATATCGTGGATGTGGAAGATTTTAATGCAAATAAAATGTGGGGGTTGAATTACTGCTGTAGAACTCGTGATTTTAGTCAGTGGACGGGATTTGAATTTAGTCTGAGTAGATAAAAAAAAAGAATTATATAAAGTTGTTCAATCGTTTGCATTACCTACCCAATTCTCGGAAAATTAATGACACATTCGTTTCCATGATACTACGTTAGTGCTAAACCAATCAACTGCATTGGAATTAGAATGATAATAAAATGATTGACACAAGAATAATTAATGTAAAATCATCATCTGCCTAGCATTTTCCCAACTACGTTGGGATCTGCTTCCAGTATAACCTGATGCAGCCAAATACCAGTATTGTACATGGAGCGACTAGCCTATCTGACCTCCACAACCAAAATAATTACTGTAAAATAAACATTAAACACCAATAAAAAGGATAACTTGGACAAGTTAGGTATTAAAAAATATGGCAAAACGAGCAACTTTAGCAGAAATTAAACAACCGATTTATCCACAATATATGTACTCCTTCATCAACAAAGTACCAAAATAGTTAATAATTCAGCTGAATATAATTCCATATAACATGTAGTTACATTGTTTATTATTTAATAAAGTGGAAATCCCACAAGTTTACGGCTTCATCGCAGTTCAGAACTTACTTAGCCAAATGGCTAGAGTTTGTTCGCTCAACAATTTACATTCGTTTCATGATACGAAACAACTTTCCAGTAGGTACTATTTATTGTTCGCTAAAATGGACACGCCTTTTATATTTACGATACAAAGTAGGTAACAGTTAGAATTTGTGATGTAATTGAGATATTATTGTGTCACTTAAAATAGACAGACCTACTTTATTGTTAAGTACTGTTGTTGTTACGTAGACGCTACCGCCATCTGTTATTGAGTAGCAGAAGAAAACAATTCGTCGATTCGTGACAGGTATTCTTGAATATTCTAGACACTTCCAGAATTTTCTAGATGGTTAGTGTCGTGTTCCAGCATTCTAGATCAATCCCGTAAATAGTAGAATGTTCTCGAAGTATGCCCTTAAACTATCTAGAAGCTTAAATTCGTAATATAGAGACCAGAGGGTTCCGGAGGGTTTAGAGGGTTGCCAGCGCTGCGAGACAGTTTACTTACTTAGAGCAGCCACAGGAAAGTCCGGATAAACAGTCTCGACGCCCAGTGGTCAACTGTGAGAAGCCATACACAAAAAAAAAGCCGTGAACTTGGTACTAGTGAGGAACATGCAAGAGATTCTGCTTAAAGTTTCTGATTACTGTATTTGTGACTATTTAAATATACTTAGTGTGTTTTTGGCGTAAATTGGTATAAATTTATTTATCCCGAACCCCAGCTCGTAACTTCACAATACTATTTGTTCTCAGTAATATTTGATAACAGTAACAGGACAACATTTTTTAATGCAAAAATAATTTACAACAAAACTCATGTCTTCATGCAGGTTTCGCGGTTCTATGTATGTAGAAATAGCCAACATAGAATTCGATGGGTACTGCGATCACACAAGCCTTTAGGCCAAGACGCGAAGGTTACGTAAATAGCTGCATCTTTCTGACAGACCCACCCCTTGTCAATTCAAAAAACCAATTACATGTAGTAATTGGTTTATTTGAAATATATCATTTGAGTTTGAGTTTCTTCATGACAATCTCTGCAGGTGTTTCTAGAAGCCCCAATACTCGAATAGTAGATGTTTATGGTCTGATTATAGGTATTTAGTGAATGTTATTGTAAGCTGAACTCTAGGGAAAACAATCAAATACTATTTTCATCTCCTTATTTCAAAATCTAAGCCACAGTTTCTCTCTACACATTGTAAACACTAAGCATTTCTCTCAACGCCGTGACGGAAGCATAAAATGCCATATCATGGTTGGTGGAACTGATCGTATTCTTGCTTATAAACAGGACTCTGGCAGGAGGCCAGCAAAAAGTCCAAATAGCATACAGTAAAATATGAAAGCTACGACTACTAACGTCAAACAGTACAATAATTTCTAATTCTAAATTATTCACGTAATTTCCGAGGGGTTAATTTTCTTTCTAAGTAAATGCATTAATTAAAAAACACATTTCTTATACTGGTAACACACGCACTATTTTTTGCAGTGGCAATCAATAACGCTGCGATATGATCACTGGCAACTGAATTGCATTTGCGTCGCGATGCAAGAAAAAGAAAAAGAAACGCGAGTGCGTGAGACTTATCGCGTGCGTGGCACTTTTGTATAGTCGCGTAGTTACTGCTACTTACGATTAGTATAAACAGTTGATTTTTTTCCCCCACAAAAAATTATGCAGGAACTTGAACCCTTTCTTTTTCTTGTGGACAAGAGTGTTTTAAGGCCCTATGATCCGCTCGAGCCGTGTACTGAACTGAAGTAGGTTCGCAAGTGGTTGCCTCGCTCATTTAATAGGTAGTAATTATTATAATCATTTTATCACGACAAACTCAGCGAATTGCGCTAAACAATCTTACTACGTTTTTATTTACATAAAAAATAAGAAAAAAAATGTCTGTTTTGAAGCTATGAGATTGATTAAACAATACGAAAAGGGGTAGGTTTGGGATTTTATTCTATTCAGCAAAGTAAATCTAATCGTGTTATAAAAAGCGATTGGCTATCCGCCAGATCCTTAAATAAAATATATATTTTTTTCAGAATTTCATAACACTGTTTCTAATGTTTCCCTTGGATTCAAAAAAACTAGTAAACGCGGGCTCTGTCGGGTCATAGCGCCTTAACGTAACGCATATCAATATCACAGTGAATGTGGAGTGGAAAGAAGTTTAGGAATAAACAACGAGTAAGAATATAAATACCAGAATGACATTAAAAGTAATAAGAAATGTAATTTGTGGAGTTTTAAATGAAGACGAAAGCTTTAAACAAATGATAAAAACGCAACATGACATAAACCGCCATGTTGTCGCCCATAATCTACAAGCCATCCTAAACAGCTGACACCCTTCAAACCGAAAAACAAGCCCCATTTATCTTCAAAATAATAGTCAACCTTGAACCCACAGATTTATTGTCACCGGTACAACGTTCGCGCTCCAAAACATTATTGGTAATATAAATAAAAATAACAAATGTTATGTCGTGACTGTACCAATTTGTTCCGATAATATTCGGCGTTCAGCCGAGCCGTGATACAATCAGCGTTTGGGTAACAAAGGGCTTGGTGGGAATGATGGCGGTGTAGCAAGCAATAGTCAGTAAAAAAAAAAAGTGTGTCGTCAGGAAAGAAGTTGCCAACGCGATACTCGCACGCACACGCATACTCGTTTATAATAGAAAGATATAGAGAGAAAGAAAGAGAAAGTCGCATGAAGGGCTCATAACGTTTCTTCCTTACGTGACGTTTAAACCAGTCAACTCAAACCAATAATTTACAAAAAATTCGGGCTCAAGACAATATTTAAATTATTTATTGAATCATTGACGTGGCAGAGAAGAAGGTTCTTCAATTTATCCATGCGCACAGATGAGAATGAGATTATAAGCAGCAACTTCCCAGCTAAAGCACTATAGGAAGTGGTGAAGGGCGGGCGTTTTGTGGGGACTGTCTTATGTAATTTCGACGTTCAAAAAGTGCTGATTCTCAGCCTAATTTGATGACTTTTGATTTTTTTTTAAACATTCACAAATTTACAATTTCAACTAAGTATCTACATAGTGGGTAAGTACTTATTAAACTGATTGAGAAAATGCATTAAGTAGTAGCAATCATAGGATGGGGTTGCTGAAGCATGATATAATAAGCATTCTATTGAAACATACAAAACCACCGCTTTAGTGCAGAAGTCATAATGGTACTAAAAGGCCAAAGCCCCGAATTCCAAACAAAGCTAAGCATCCACAATAAAGGTATCGACATCAGTACTTATATCTTCATCACATGCCCATACCAACCCAAACGATTTCCTTTCAACTTTTCTGTCACTGGCGCCACTTTCAAACGCGAAACGCATGTCACTAAAAGAGTGATGAATATACATGTTGATGGATGGAGAGGCAGAGGAAGGCCAAAGAAAAGATGGATGGATTGTGTGAGGAATGATATGAAAGAGAAGGGAGTGAATGAGAGCGTGACGATTGACAGGGGAGAATGGAAGAAGAAAACGTGTTGCGCCGACCCCAAGTAACATGGGATAAGGGCAGGAAGATGATGATCAGTACTTATATCTTACAAGTACATATAAAATGAAGCAAGCCAACTGCCATTATACAATTGTCGGAAGCCATTCCCGCTTCCAATAAACCGCTATCAGTAGAACCAAGCGCATTGTCAAAATTTTGCCAACTCTAATCGCTAATCGTATTGCTTATCGGCCCAACTTCTTACTGTTTATGTGCTATGCATTTTCTAATATTAAATTGGGAACGGGACCATTTTCATGTAAAAGAGGGTAATTTAAAATTATTTGGACTCTTATTGAGAGTAGCCTTTATGAAGATTGTTTTTGCTTTCTATGTTTGGTTGTGTTTTGTTTTACGAAATTTTTTTATGGTTGTTTCGACTTCCAAATTATTATTCTGATTGGTTCATGTTGGACCTCAGGCGTTACTTCAAAATAGATTACTAATTTTGTCACATTTGTCAAGGCTTAGGTATTTATTGGGCTCAGGTGCAAAACGTCTCTTTCGCATAATGTCGCTTTCTCATAATGTCGCTTTCGCAGAATGACTCCTTCTCAAAAGGTCAATGCATCTTTTGCAGAATATCTCTTTCGCAAAATGTCGCATTAGGAAACTCCAAACACAGCTTATATGTTGTAAAACTTGTAAACATTTAATAAGAAATTGGAAAAAAACAATTTTTTTTTTAAACATGTCTAAATTTTTTTCTAAGTTATGCGACATTTTGCGAAAGAGATATTCTGCGAAAGAGGCTCGACCTTTTGAGAAGGAGTCATTCTGCGAAAGTGACATTATGCGAAAGAGACGTTTTGTGCCTGAGCCATTTATTGATCTCAGAATGAAAAAACCTAAGCAGTGAATCACATTTCCTGTAATAACCTGTCTGTAACTACAAATTGAATATTGATAGAAACGGCCAGTCTATTCTTAGCGTATGATGACGACGAACCAAGACCACTCCATGAATTTATCAGTAGAGAACCTAACGTCGTGTAGACTGAAAATGTCAACCATTAATTAAATGGTATTTTGATAGAGGACACAACGCTCTACCTCTTAAATATGTAACCAACAAGAATTTCAAAGGCTCTTCGATATAGGGTTAAGTTATGTACAAAAGCAATTTCTGACGAAGTTCTGACGAAGAAGACAGAGTTTTTCATAGATTTTAGTTCATAAAATATTATAACATTGTGTACCTAATGAACATTCAAAATGCACGTAATCTATACGATACGTACACTATCAATAAATCAACATTCAGTTAATTTTAATTCAGTCCAATATCAGTCATACTGACTCTGATGTTCTCAGTTTCATGTCAGAAAAATAACGAAATAATTTCTCAAAAACACATTCATAAAATAATTTAAACATATTTTACTTAACTTAATGTGAAATGTGTCAACGAGAAAGCTCAACGTCTTGTAAACGGCTCACTCCAATTATCATGGCGTGCCTGTCGTATGGGAGTGAGGAAAGACCGCTATTTATAGCTGATTTATATTTACTATGGCAACATTATTATTGAGCACTGGGGGACGGGGCAACACTTTTGTGTTTCAGGGTGCACTAAATCATTTGATCTTTGTTTTTGTGGTTTTTTATCAAAATAATCAATGATAGTTATAATATATCTTTTTTTGAATGAATGAATGAAATGCACCGATCCCTGCGTGGTTTAACTAGACTCGATTACTCGAATGAACCCAAAGATTCACACTAGCCCCTGTTGCCTCATGTTACATGGTGCAACAGAGACAATTGTATATCAAGGAGTAGACCGGGGGGCGCGGTAATGGTAGGGAAGACATGCCCTTATGATATGGATAAGGATTATACAGCCTATCCAGTATGCACCGTAAAATGAGCAAGGGAATAGTGGAGAGACGGGTGATATAATTATGGATGGGCTCTTTTTAAGACGACGCCGCCATGTTGCTTCAAGTTCAGCTTTCCCGGTGAATCTTTTGGCGTTTAAACTGCGTTTTAGACTGTTTTTCTGTCGCTGCTATGCTGTATTATAAGTAATCTACCTTCACGACTCTAGAATTATTATGCTAAAATCAAGAACTGGGTAGTAGTCTATGGCATGGTTTCTTTACGTGTGACGTTACTGCGTATAAACAGAGTCGCTCAGCATCGAGCGCGACTAAAGGCGCTGTGGTGGACCACGAACAGCAGGTTCCACCAAAGAAAACTTGTGATGAGGACGGCTTCATCAAGGTGGAGAGAAAGGAGAGGAAGCCTACTTATCGCAACCAGTGTGGGACGGCGCCGGCTGGGCCTAACATATTGCTTCGTCCTGCAGTACCGACGACGCAGCTGTACGTGTCCCGTTTGTTCCACTCTACGAAGGCTGAGGACATCGTAGAGTACATACGGTTGAAGACCACCTGGACCTTAAGGGTGGAGAAATTGGAGGCGCGCCATAACACCAATTTCAAGTCGTTTGTGGTGCGCGTTCCGACTCACCATTTGCTGACCTTCCTCAAGGAAGAGTTTTGGCCGGAAGGTGTGCTGTATCGGCGTTTCCGCGGCCAGCTACGCGACACCTCGCAGCGTAACACGACGCCGTCACTTCGTGTGCAGTAGTTTTTAAGTTTGTTAATGTTTTTGATATGTATTAGTTTATTATTTTATTATTTTGTAATTTGTGTATTTTATCTATGGGCCTTAGTTGCCTGACAATAAAGGAATTATTATTATTATTATAAACCACGCCGTAGAAAAAACGTGTCAGTCAACAAGCTTCCTTAATGATAGTGATTATGCCATGTATAATTATCTAAAGTTGCGTATATTGAACTGTCCATTAGTCATCGTCATTCTCCTGCCCTTATCCCAATCTATTTGGGGTCGGCGCAACATGTCCTTTTTTTCCATACTTCTCTATTAGTCGTCATCTCGGTAGTCACCACCTTTCTAGCCATGTCATCTTTCACACAGTCCATCCATCGTTTCTTTGGTCTTTCCCTACTCTTATAGCCATCGACATTTATACTCAAAACTTTCCTCACGACATTTTCTTCATTCCTCCGCATCACATGCCCATACCATGACAACCGATTTCCGCACAACATTTCAGTCACTGAACTGAACTGAACTGTCCATTAGTGTCCATGTATAATGTAGTAATTCGTTGATGAACATTAAAGGGCTCCTTTACTTAGTATAAAAGCCGCTATTAGCCTACAATAAGAAAGATACTTATGTCTGGATCATTACACAAAAAGCAAATAAAAAAGAAACAATTTTTCCTTAATCCAGTACATTTTTTTGTAATATTCTCTCATTTCTATCATAAACTGTGTGTCTATTATTTCCGAAGGCTTTGGCAGTGTTATGTTTCTATTTATTACATAAACCTACTCTTTACTGATAACGGCGTGTAAAATAAAGACTATTTTAGTCTTCATCTTCTTCTGGAATTTCTGAGTAGAAACCCAGAGTCTGGATTTGTGTCCGGTTGGTGGCAATAGGCTAGTCCCAACTGGTGAAATGTGGGTGTGCTATAGGTACACCTCAGCCCACCAGCACATTTCACCTTTTTTTTTGCTTCGGGAAATGCTCACGCATACTGCACTACCACGGGGAGATAGTGCAGTTATATGGGACTTTAACCCACTAAAACTCCACGGTGTCCTCCTCTGCCGCTTATGGCGGGAACATGCGCACCTCTTAGCCCTCATCCGAGAACCCGCTATGGCTGTCCATCACCCGAACCTCCTCTGGGGAGGATTCCCCATCACCGGCGCACCAGAATACATTGCACGCCGTGACCACCCGAGGGATCAAACCAGCACATGGGTGTCAGACAACCGCGTGTCTGGGCACCCTTGCGACGGGTCAGGTCAGTGGCCCCGCTGCCTACCACTTTTCGACCGCATAAGATATCGAGAGCGGCCAACACCATACCGACACTCCTTCTCCCCTGCGGCCCCACCGCGTCCTCCATCAGATGGTGGCGACGCCGTAAAGGCCGCGGAAGGATCGGCGGCGGCGATCTCTCGCGTCCGAGCCTGGTCCAGGCCATGGTGCGGAGCGAGAGTGCATGGGAGGCCGTCACCTCCTTCTGCGAAGCAGTGATGCTCGCGAAGGAGGAGGCGGAACGCGTGAGGGAGAGGCAGCCTCACGCCCTCAGTCGCCGCAGGAGACGCCCTGGGCGGCGGGAATCGCGGGGCGATTTCCGGCCACCGTAGGCGCGGGCCTGCGGACGGTGAGCAGCGGGTAGCTCGCCGTCCGGTAAGGACCAGGCCCGAGTCGACGGCGCGTTGTGTTCCACGCGCGCCTCAAAGAGATGTCAGCAAGTGACGGGGCCCAATAGGGCCGACGCCGCTGGGGTCGCGGGTTGTCTGAAGGGGTTACCGCGGCCCTGGCATAGGCAACTGAAGGAACACGGGTGGGTTTTAGTCAGTAAAAGTCTGACACGCCCTCCCGCTCCACCCAGAGCGGGAGAAGTTATTTGATGATTTCCCACCCTCAAAAAAAAAAAAAAAAAAAAAAAGGTAGGAAGAGCGGCGCACCGCAATACCGGCCCTCCTCTCCCGCTTCGGCCTCCAACCCTTAGCTCCGATACCTCCCATATGACATCTCGGCCCACCTCAGTTGGTATGTCGCTCAAGTGGAAACGCAATCTACTTGTTGGCCGCTACGTCGTACTTAAATCCCTGACGAGCGGCCCCCTCCTCGAGTTCCTCTTCACTTCACCGTGGGTGACCAAGCCGCGGCTACTGAGCCCCCCCGCCTCGACAATGCGGGAACCCACCGGGGGGGGATGTCACATTTCTCCTACCTTATCTTTCCAACAATTTACTTTTCGAACTACGAATATTAAATATCTAATGCTCTATTTGTCGTCCATTCCCAAACAATTCCGGAACATTACCGCATTCCCTCGTAATTGCCGTTGGTCGGCTGATTAATGCCTGAACAATCTAATCTATAATTTAATTCAAATTATCGAAACCCCGAAATCCCGGGTTCAAAAGTGCGAATCCCGCATATTTATGCCCTCAATTACGACTGCCAACTTCGGAGGCATTCCTCGGACAACAATTATACAGGGATTACGTCCGGGACTCATAACAGTCCCGGGATATCCCGGGGTATCCCGTTAAATAGGTATAATGTGCACTGCCCGGATTAAGCATGGCGGATCATATTATCCTTAATTGTACTTTTAAGTACAAGTTTATGGGTGAGATTATACCTTAATATGGTGTTTGGTGTTGCTAATTTTATTTTAGGTTTAAGTAAGACATTCGGTAATTGGATTCATAAAACGTCTCGATTTAATTACTTTGAATTTAACATTGCTAATTAGAGAAAATGCTAGACTTGCCAAAAATGTAGACAGTATCTTAAAAGTAGATGGCGTTTATGTTCCAAAGGTCGGAAAAGTCGGGAGGTGCGCACGGCTACAGATCAAGCTATACATTTCCAGTATAAGCTGATCTCGCATTGTATAGGATTACCTTACAGTGAGAAGTCAGTGTAAACTGGAAATGTATAGCTTGATGCGTAGCCGTGTGTACATAGTCTTCATTAGACGCATAATAATGAATGTTTTTACTCAAAATTGAGGAATGGCTGAGTAATAATAGCCGCACAGGTTAATCGATCAGGTTAAGCTACGCTTGCCGCGATTGGTCCGTGGACTGTTGACCATCTTTATATACCAAAACCCCTCTCAGCCTCAGAAAACACCGGCTGTTATTGGTAGATCTTTGACAGTCGTTACGGGTCGTCAGAAGCCCGAAAGTCTGACAACCAGTCATATCGACACGGTTGGCGCAGTGGTTCAGCGATTGACTGCTGCGCAGCATGTCGCGGGTTCGATTCCCGCACGGAACAAATATTTGTACGACCTACAAGTATTTGTTCCGAGTCTGGGTGTTTTTCTATCTATAATATGTATGTATTCACAAAAAAAAAAAATGTATATAAGTAGTTTATCAGCCATCTCGTTACCATAACACAAGCATTAGGTTGCTTAGCTTGGGACTAGATGGCGTTGTGTGAAATGTCCAAGGATATTTTTTTTTTTTTATCAATTGATATCGTGTTACCCACTAACTGGGTTGTGGATGTCAGATAGGCAGTCGCTCCATGTAAATACTGGTATTCAGCTGTATCCAATTAGACTAGAAGCCGACCTCAATATAGTTGGGAAAAAGCTAGGCAGATGATTTACTCAAAATTAATTGGAAAGCCTCGGCTTTATTTAAATTTTTGTTGAAATTTATTGCGACTTGAGGAGATCGCAGACGCCTTACATCAACGCTTGCAGCAAATTACATAATTTGTTTTTGCTATTAACATCGCTGCAAACATTCTGTTGGCAACGAGTAGGTTGAAATTCTAGTAGCACAATGTATTTCACAATTTTGTTGAGAGAGTTATTTGAACCAATTAAAAGTTTAAAGCTCGCATGATGGCATATCATAGACTAATTAAAGTACCTACCAACTAGCCCTAACTAGTTATGGTTTTACCTACATCAATAATATTACACTTTTAAATTACGTCAGTCTACCAAAATTCATTGCATAAGTATCATTCACCAAAACAACTCACAAATCCCTAAACTCCTTCCGATGTCAGCAAAAAAACTAATTCGAGCTCCCCATTAAAGTAAGAGACGAAACGACAAAAAGCATAGGTAGCAACGTCAGCAGAAAAGGGGCAGTTAAAACAAAAAGTGGGTAGACAATAAAACCGCCCCCGTAGAGTAACATATATGATCACTATCTACTAAGCTCCCAGTCGCGCTGAATTCGCACAGTGTACAACCGGCCTAATGGTGCCACGTGAATCAATAACTGCTGACCGGCTCATTACTGACCCTGCTTTCAATCAACACCACACAGTCCACTCCCTACCTTATTCTTTCCTCAACAAGGTTTCATTTTGATCGTGTCGCTCTCAGTACTAAGGCTTTTAATATCGATAGCTCTAATAAAAGTGTCAAACTGCTATGTCCGTGCGAAGGAATACAGTGAACGTTTTTATTGACTTTTACTAATAAAATAAAGGAGAAATGGAAGTTTCCGTGATGATATCGCAATGACACTTAGAGGTCGCTGTTGGGACGGACATTAAGGAGTAACAAATGATTTAAGTTGTTCTCGGCATGGGAGGGGGAGACGTAAACTCTGCTTATCACTGTCGTAACTTTAAAGGGTTTTGTTTGAGAAATTATTATGATTATACGGACATACAAATTTCTTGGTTACTGATTGTTGAATTGTATTCTCCTTAAGATTTGATCTTTTGTATCTCTACCACGTTTTGTTTGGTTTGGTTTTGTTTTTGTCAAAAATAAGAAACAAAACCATCAGATATAAGACCAGGGTTCAGGATATAACCATACAAATAATAAAACTGACAAAACACAAATGGAGCAAAATCAGTTATCCAGTGGTATCCAAAAACGGCCAAAGAATGAGAGGTAGGCCACAGAAAAGGTGGGATGATGACATCAGACAAATCACTGAAACGACATGCAGCAAAGTGGTCAGAGAGAGACAGGAACGGAGAAGGTAGGAGGAGGCCTTTGCGGAAACGGCCATACAGTATATAAACAAACACGAAATACGAGACTGGAGACTACACTTTGTTGATCCGATTATAAAGGCTAAATAATAATCACTACCACGTCAGAAAAGTCAATTTATGAATTAGAGGTTGACCCTAAGATATTATGAATTATTTTGAAATGTTTGCTTGTTAATTTATTTTCATTCATTTGCACGTGTAACTTCTTGGCACTGTTATGACTCATTTTACACGAAGAACAACTAAATCATTCTTCATGCCAAATCTCTTTTAGATTTAGCAGAAATATATGTAACTTTACAACTTGGCTGCTACTTATACTCGTAAATGCAGGATATCTTAATGAACAATACTGTTTGAAAGACAGTTTTCATGGCTTCATATCAATAGGTTTATAACCATTATAATAGAGATGATGCATGTGTTCAAAAAAATTCTATTATGTCCGTTAGTCAGATAATAAAAAATCATTAGACACGTATTTTTTGGTGTAATAAAAAATTACTTAGATAACATGTATTCAAGTTGGGGAGGGCTCGCTACGTCACTTCTACGTATCAAATCTAGCTAGGCGTGACGTCATGCCATATCTTACCTCAATGTATCGCCGTAATCTTTTGATAAAGTAGAAAACGAAAAAATACGTGTCCAATATTTTTTAATAATAGGTATACATGACGGAAAAAAAACTCAGTCATCATCCCTGTTATATATTTTTTTTTTATATTTTGTTCACCATCATTATCAAATGCTATTTCAAATCACCATAGTATTGTATTATTCACGAAATAATATCTCAAAGAATAATCTAAATCGTCATTTTGATTATGCTATAAAAAGTTATGGCCTAATAAAGGAGAATTATGTTTAAAAAAAGCAAAGTAAAAGAATAGGTCTAGAAAAATAGTATTCTTAAATTATTGTTCCACTTCTTTCTACTTATTTCAATATTTTCAGTTTCAGTTTAATTTCCTTATTGCCAAAAATAATGTCTATTGAATTCTCATTACAATAACTTATAGTAACTGATCACGTGATATCTACACATTAAAATCTTTTTATTCTTACCATTCCTAGTTTAATGGTTACCTTGTGTGCCAAATTTGTAGAATTTATTACTGTGTTAATGAAAACGTGGCCAAATTGCCGACTTCCGATTCCTGAAAGCTGTGATTTAAAATCGTAAATTCGGTTTACCTGCTACATTTCTTTCTATTTTTTTAGATTATTGTTTCTTCTCAATAGATTGGGATTATCAAACTTTGCCCCAAACGATTATACAGGGTGTAAGTGTAAACAATAGAAATCTTTCATAAGCGGTCATTGTACTCATCATTATGAACAACTTTTACTATGGGACCAAACTTGAAATCGCAAAAAAAAAATCAGCTGTTTAGTAGCAGTATATTTTGTTGGTATAATTCGTCAACATATAGAACAGCAGAATTTTTTTTTCGCGATTTATTAGGCTTGGTCCCCTAATAAAAGTTGATCATTATGATGAGTACAATGACCCCTTAAAAGATTGCCACTGTTTACACTGACACCCTGTAGATGCGTATACCGACGCCTTATCGTGCGGCTTTTGCTATCAAAATCAAGTGTTTTGTAGATAATTTTGATTATAACTTGCAAACATTATCATACCAAAATATAAACCACAGCAGCTGTTCCAACATGATCAACTCTACCAAGATTGAAGAGGGACCAACCCATTGAGAGTAATTAAAACAGAAAAATAGCTAGGGCCGTGTAAATTTAAAATTTCCCTCCTTTCATTAATCATCTTGAGGCCGAAAGCCGACAAAAGCTGGGGCCGGTGCCGACAACGTATAACAAACGGGACGGCAGGCCTTCAAAGCCTGCCGTCCCCCTCTGGCGCGGGACGAAGAAACGAAGCGGCTCCTCATATTTCAACGTCGAAGCCCATGTAAAGGACACGAACCGTATTTCTAAACAAAAGTTTTGGGAGCTGGCTGTTGCCAGATTTTTTAGCAGTGAAGTTATAGTATTTGGATGACATTGTTGAAATTTTCAACACCCGTATTAGTCCGAGCGACAAAAAATTGCAAGCACTATCTAAATTTTTTGTCGCTCGCCTCCATTACGTTCATATTATTACTATATTTTGTGAAACTTGATAGAAATAGTACTATTAGTCAATTTCAATCATGAACGCGATAATAATTATACCTATCTACATACATAAACTCATACTTTCTTCCCACGGGGGTAAGTAGAAACAGAACGCCACCAGCTACGATCCGTAAGGATCATTATCATTATCTTCACCTTAAACGAGACAAAAGGAGTATTTATATACTCCTTTTGGCTCGTTTACGTTCATACATCAGGGGCCTACTCCCTAAGCACGAAGCCCGTAGTTTCGGCCTTCGTTACGGGCGTTTCCTACTCCGTATCACCTACGGATGGATGATTGGTTCGGGGCCCGAACGAAGTATGAATGACAACATGATTTACCAGTTATCCCTACTCCACATGTGTTTTTGCCCGTCCAAAAAATTTAAGTTTAACACTTGTTTTGATGGATCGTAATGTCAGACGGACGGAAGAACGGACGGACGGAAAGACGGACGGACTTAGGGAGTAGGCCCCCTGGTCATACACGCACGCCGGTTGCAAGTACTACGTACTTGACCTTTCTGAAGAACATCACCAATAAGGTAAAGATAATGATTATGTAGACACTAAAACTCTTTTCTTATTCCCTATTATATAGGGTGACTGGTAATTAGTGACCGATACCTAAACACATGATTGTGCTCATGATAACAAACAACTTTTACTATGGGACCAAACCTGAAATCGCGAAAAAAAAATCAGCTGCCCCATACATTCATGTTCGCATAACTCGTCAAAATGTAGGGAGCAGCTGATTTTTTTTTCGCGATTTCAGGTTTGGTCCCATAGTAAAAGTTGTTTGTTATCATGAGCACAATCATGTGTTTAGGTACATGATTGTGCTCATGATAACAAACAACTTTTACTATGGGACCAAACCTGAAATCGCGAAAAAAAAATCAGCTGCCCCATACATTCATGTTCGCATAACTCGTCAAAATGTAGGGAGCAGCTGATTTTTTTTTCGCGATTTCAGGTTTGGTCCCATAGTAAAAGTTGTTTGTTATCATGAGCACAATCATGGGTTTAGGTATCGGTCACTAATTACCAGTCACCCTGTATAACCCGTCTCATGTTACCATCCATAAAACTATGCCTACATTGTCCCTTACCCAAAACTAACACCACTTTTCAGAAACACAGATCATAAGAATAAAATGTAAGCCTTGAACAAGTAAGAGCAGTGGCGGCCCAGTGGTAACTCCCTACGACTCCCCAACTTACGAGTTGTGGGTCGTGGGTTCGAACCCGACAGGCGCTTTACTTTATGTAGGTAAATAATTTCATCAGCATTGCTCTCAAAACGGTAAAAGAAAACATCGTGAGGAAAGCGGCATGTGAACCAAAAATTCGAAGACGTGTGACATCTACCAACCCGCACTGGACCCCCTTGGTAGATTACAGCCCACTCCCTCTAGAGAGGAGACCTGTGTCCCAGCAGTGGGAACTTTATAGGCTGATTACACTTGAACAAGTAAATTATAAAGCACTTAAGTCCTCTCTTTGCTTGCTCGCGAGCAGAAATGAGCAACGGTGGTACACTCATTAATAATTTTAAAAGGAAAAGCGGCTATGAAATAAAATAACAATATTATTAAAAGGTCCGTCAGTCTGTGTTTTATGAATGGCCGTTTCCGTTACAGAGCAACAGATTTTTGTTTTTATGTAAAATTTTAATGGAAAACTGTATACCTACTGACATGGATAGTGAGCCTCAATTTATTTCCATGTTGGTGCGGATTTAAAAAGGAAATAGCGTATTGGAGCAGTTTATATTATCAATGCCGACTGATTAAATACTTCCATTCAGTTTTATAGAATGAAAGCTTACAGCATGATGCATATATTCAAGTGGCGGAATTGGTGAAGATTTATCACATTGATGGAATGTATAAAAAACCAATCAAGTGCGTGTCGGACCACGCACAATGAAGGGTTCCGTAGTTGAAAAGAACTTATTCCAAAAACAAACTTAACATTTTAATTCCAAAAAATATATTTTTATGTGATAAAATTACAAATTAACCATTTTTGGACTTTTTCCTTTACTTGTGCTGTGAGACCTTGCTTCTTGCCAAATTTCATGTTTCTAGGTCAACGGGAAGTACCCTACAGGTTTTGATTTACTTGCGAGTATCAAAATATACCGCATAAATGGCCGTATTTTTTTTATTGCGTTGATTTAGAAGCTTGATTTTTTTAGAATTCCAAGAGACCATAGTAGAGACTTTACGTATTTCATATTAATTTCAACTTGATACCTCCGCGCGTTCCTGAGAAAAATGGTCTTCATAGATAGACAGACAAGCAGACAGACGGACAACGAAATGATCCTATAAGGTTCCGTTTTTTCCTTTTGAGGTACGGAACCCTAAAAATGTCTGCATATTCAAATAATTACAGCAAAGCACGCGGCATTTTCTGTTCACACCATTCACAATCAACATTTCATTTCCTGCTCATAATAGCAAAAGCGCGTGATGATGAATCAGCAAATATACCCAACAAACTGGAAACAACCAATCACTGTCTTACAGCATAAAAATTCACATGTATGTAGGTATGTAAAGCTTCATTGAAACACTACGAAAAATATAGTTTTGAATGGAAGTCAGCAGATTTCCCATGCGAGAAGACGCGAGACAAAATCTGGCGTAAGTTTTATTCTCCTTGACAGAAACTTGCCAGTGGAGCCTTTTTAGTTGAACGACGAAACAGAATTCAGTGCGCAAAGCGGACTTTCTAGAAATATCTTCAAAAGTTAAGAGGAAACGTGGGTGCTCTTTTCTCCATACAAAAAGATACAAACGCTCTCGCCTGTTTTCTTTCTGGTTAATGACCATAAAGCAATGATTTTTTTCAGAAATATAAATATCAGTTAATTGTATGCCCCTATGTTTTCCTTTTTGATGATATATTATTTTTATAGGAACTAGAACCCTCAAAAAATGCTCAAAATTGCCTATTCAGACCGCTGTCAACAGACGCCTAGTGTACCAATTTGACAACTATTAACGAAAAAAGAAAAACATAGGGGCATAGTATATATCCTTCTTATTCAGTTTATGAAATATCTTTTAAATTGGTCCAATATTGGAGGAGGAAATAGGCGAGAGCCAAACCTCGAAATGTGACTTTTTACATAGGCTATTTAGTCGGATCTGCAGTTGTCCTTATCGCACGAATTCGAGGGCGGAGCGCTCGCAGAGCGACAGCAATACCTTCTTAAAATACCTAACTGGCCACCCGCCTTTCCTCTTAACGCTTCGCTCGCGGCTTGTGGTACTGGCGAGAACTCAGGCGAATATTTTATCAGAAATAAAACAAAACATAAAATATTTTGATCTACATATCTTTAAAAAAATGAAAAACAAAAGAAAACTGACTGTTTTCTACTTGAACAAGTATACTCCGGGTAGCAAAATTTTATACGACGAATCCTAATAAACTATTGCGAAAGTCAATATCAATCTGCCTAGCCTTTTATACGACGAATCCTAATAAACTATTGCGAAAGTCAATATCAATCTGCCTAGCCTTTTATACGACGAATCCTAATAAACTATTGCGAAAGTCAATATCAATCTGCCTAGCCTTTTATACGACGAATCCTAATAAACTATTGCGAAAGTCAATATCAATCTGCCTAGCCTTTTCCCAACTACGTTGAGGTCAGCTTCTAGTCAAACCGGATGCAGTTGAATATCAGTGTTTTAAATGGAGCGACTGCCTATCTGACCTCCACGATCCAGTTACTGACGGGTAATACGATACACCTTGGTAAGACTGGTTGTCAGACTTTAGGGCCTGTGACTACCCGTAATGATTGTCAAAGATCTACGAATGACTACTAAGAAAGAAAAAAAAAGAAGAAAAAAATACGTTTATTTGCGGTAAACACGACGCAAAGAAGTAATACTAACACAAAACAAAATAATAAAAAATTTAAAAAACCCCCAACGCAAAAAAGAAAAGGGAACATTTAAAAAGTCAAAAATAATACCTATCGTTGAGCCATTAAATTCGATTGAGTAATACCTATATATATTTTAATTACAGAAATTGATGGATGGCACGATAAGGTTTGCTCATTGAATTGGCGCTATAATTTCGCGGTGGGGTACCGCATATGTACATAGTCAATCAAGTGAAGAAGGGTCTGACTTACTTATGCGGTACCCCGCCGTGACATTATAGCGCCAATTCAATGAGCAAACCTTATCGTGCCATCCATCAATTTCTGTAATTAAAATATATATAGGTATTACTCAATCGAATTTAATGGCTCAACGATAGGTATTATTTTTGACTTTTTAAATGTTCCCTTTTCTTTTTTGCGTTGGGGGTTTTTTAAATTTTTAATTTAATTTTTATTTTAACATTTTTAAACTTTTTAAACAATTTAACAACATAGAAATTCATTTTTATAACTGCAGAATGTTAAGTTTCTCTGCACATAACATTAACCTATAATGATGCCACCATCGTACTGCAAATAGAATTAAATACTGATAAAAAAAACGAATACAAACACTACTATCTGCTATTTCATTTTTCAAGAGTGTACTAGTGTGCTGGATATCCTGACTGCAGCATCAGCTCATCGTGTAGCTACCATTGCATTGTATGTAGAATAAAATACTGATCAAAACGAATCCAAACACGACATATCTGCTATTACTTTATCATGAGTTTTCTAGTGTGCTGGACATCCTGGCTGCAGCATCAGTTCATCTTGTTGCCACCATTGCATTGTATGTAGAATCAAATACTGATGTAAATGAATCCAAACACGACATATCTGCTATTACTTTTTCAATAGTGTTCTAGTGTGCTGGACATCCTGGCTGCAGCATCAGCTCATCCTGTTGCCACCATTGCATTGTATATAGAATCAAATACTGATGTAAATGAATCCAAAGACGACATTTCTGCTATTATTTTTTCAAGAGTGTATCCAGCACACTAGTGCTGGATATCCTGGCTGCAGCATCAGACCAAGAATTCCATAATCTTGCATAGATAGATAGCATACATGGATGTTTCAAATTTTAGGTCACACTAAGGTTTGAAAGTAAAGTAAATACCCATTACGCGTCTAAGATCCCTACCGCAGCTAACAAAAGAGTGGATAACTTTGAAACGGCTGAACCGATTTTGATAAAACATGTCTAAGAACCATCGCTGGAAAACCTGCTTTCAAATAAAAAAACCGCATCCAAATCAGTCCACCCGTTTAAGCGCTACGGTGCCACAGACAGACACACAGACACACACACACACACACATAGCGGTCAAACTTATAACACCCCTCTTTTTGCGTCGGGGGTTAAAAAGAACACTAGCATAGCTGACAGACGTTGTGCTGTCTGAACGATCCTAGAACCCGACTGCAGCGCCACCTACCGGGTCCAATTGTATTTTCAAACCATCCAGGAACCCATTAAAATATACACACAAAACTTCATCTAAATCGGTCCAGCTGTTTAGGAGGAGTTAGGTGACAAACACACGTACAGAAGAATTTATACCTATACAGGGTGAAATTGAATAGATGCGACAAAATTTAAGGGGGTGTTCTACGCATCAATATGAACAACTTTTACTATGGGACCAAACCTGAAATCACGAAAAAAAAATCAGCTGTTCAGTACATTTTGACGAATTATGCGAACATTAAATGTACTGAACAGCTGATTTTTTTTTCGCGATTTCAGGTTTGGTCCCATAGTAAAAGTTGTTCATATTGATGCGTAGAACACCCCCTTAAATTTTGTCGCATCTATTCAATTTCACCCTGTATATTATAAGATGTTGGGGAAAATGTACGTCGCATCCACTAATGTGTATCTTGTCAAATCTTCAACATCTGCCTAACTACTAAAGTGCCTATGTTTAAAACACACAACTAAGGAGAAAAATAAAGATAAAAATCCACGATCAAGAAACATACTCAGATATTCTCAAAAACTCAAGTAGGGGAAATGGTTTATTTAACGGTGCACTCAGGCGATGGACTACTAAGTAGCCTGCTTACGGGCCCACTTAAGCCCAACGTTTATGCTTAAGTAGTACAAGCCTTAGAGCATAAATTTACAAAAATGCTCAAGACCCCTGTGTTTTCATGGATCTTGTAATCGTAAGAAACTTCTACATTATTTGAAGCAAGCCGGTGGTTTTGGTATGAGTCCTTTTATGACAATCTGCACCGGAATATAATTCCAAAAACCGGTCAAGGGCGAGTCGGACTCGCGCACCGAGGGTTCCGTTCCGATTTCTGAAAAAGTGTGCTACTTAGATACATCGTTTTATTTTTCCTGTAATCTTTACATAAACTTCTATCACATAGAATAATTTCAGATTTTTCTCTTTGCAAACTTCGGAGATAAGGGGGGGGGGGATGGTATTTTTTTTACATTTTTCATCAAAAGTCGTAAACTATGCGGCCAAAAAAAAAATTAAAAAAAGTTTGAGAATGTGCAAACAGCGTTCTTTCATATGATACCCCACATGCCCTAGTAGCCCCACTTTAAATTTTTAAGACCCACTTTGAGTCCCTGTTGCAAAAAAAATATAAATATTTTTATTTATTTCTTATTTGAAAAATAGTTGGGTAAACCTCATCTAAAACTATTCCAAATTTCAAGTTGATAGCATCAGTAGTTACTGAGATATCCAGCTGTGACAGACAGACAGACAGACTGAGTCACACCATAAGGGTTCCTTTTTTACCATTTTGGTACGGAACCCTAAAAATACATTACCTAGTTCAAGATACTAAAATAATGTAATGTCATTGCCAATTCTGGAAGTACCTACATACTCTTTTCCTAAAACAATATTTGCTCAAAGAATTGTTCTTTGCTCTCATGTAAATCACAAAAGTAAAACATAATAACCGGCCAAGTGCCTGTCGGACCACACACAATGAAGGGTTGCGTAGTTGAAAATAATTTATCCCCAAAAATAAACTCAACATTGTAGTTGAAAAACATGTTCTCCCATACATTGATATACGTCACGGTCAATTCTCCAACTGCAAATTTAAGTTTATAATCCCAAAAAAAAAGGTTCTTGTCGGACTGACAGACAGACAGACAGACAGGCAGATGGACAACGCAGTGATCGTATAAAAGTTCTGTTTTTTTTCGTTTTGAGGTCCGTACCTCAAACCTAAGAAACAGTTAAAAAACTTGCTTAAATTACCTAATTCACTTTTCAAAACCATTTGAGTAGCTGGTAGAGTTTCCTATACACGGCAGCTAAAGTTCTCTATTAAAAAAACACTAGACACTTTTAATTATGCAAAATCATCGATGTACGCTCACCTATTCGGGTCAGCCGGTGCGGAGGCTGGCAGTTTTAAAAATGAAACAATGGACGGGAAATGAAGACCAGCCATGGTACGTATGTTGGAATGAAATAGTATTGTTAAGGGTGCTCCATACGGAAGTGTACGGCGGCCGCGAGTTGCACTTTTGTATCGGTTTAGAAAAGCGTTTGAAACGGGTCTTATTATTTCGAAATGGTTTTACTGAAATGTATTCAGAATTGTGTATTGAGTAGTTTATGCTATGATGAACAGTCAATTCCAATGACTGCCTGAGAGCGTGGTGGACGATTTTTATTACTTTTGTGGGTACTAGTGCGTTATAACGAATTGATGAATCTTTTAATTGAGTTTTTACGTGTTGGAGGAAAAGGATAAAAAAAACTTTATTATTATTACTAGAAGAATGGGTACAGTAAATCTCCTTAAAACAAGTTTGGTCTTAAAAGGTGCATTTAGGTGTCAAAGGAGTGCTTTGGCACTCGTACTAGGATTATAGTTGCTGGTACGAGATAAGAGCTCAAACTCTACTTTAAACCTAACCAATCTTATTTCCTATCACGGCAGGTTGCACACGCGGGAGCAATGAAATCAATTCATTATCAAGCATATTTAGATACAGATAGAAAACAGAATACAAGAGCACGCTGATGAGGGCACTTAAAGTTAAGATGGCATTTGTGCTCACGACTCGTGCCAGCAAATGAATGTATCACGAATGCCATTAACTTTCTCTGGATCAATCAGGAAAGTTCAATAAACAATTTAATTTTTAATTAATTCTGAACACAAGTAACAATTAACTTTTATTATATAAACAAAGATAATTATAAACAAAAAGAGTATGTGTGAGAGTGAGTGTGTGTTTGTTAGCGTGTATCCAGAAGTCAATAAGGTATGAGTGAGTATGTGTTGGTGAAATAGTTAACTCACTAATTGTATAACCGCTGATGCGTCGTCGCCAAAAACAACAAATACGTTCAACGCTCACGCTTCGATGACGTCAGCAGGCGTGACACGCCCGTGTTTACTTAGAATCTTATTAGAATTAAAAGTTACTTAGAATCTTGTTAGAATCTAATGTTTTTATGAAAGCTACATAACAGGACTATAACGTACTTTTTGTTTCATTTGAAAATATATTTCTGTTAAAATCACAGAAATAGGTTTGTAAACAAATTACGTTCAGATTTCTAGAAATTTAATCAAAATCCATTCAGCCGTTTTATCGTGAAAACTCATCAAACAAACAAACTCACTTTCGCATTTATAATATTTGCCAGCGGCTTCGCCCGTGTGGATACAGGAAATTATCCCACGGGAACCGTACATTTTTCTGGTATAAAAAGCTTATGTGCTACTCCAAACTATAATCTCTATATCCAAATTTCATTTAGATCCGTTCAGTCTTCTGGCGTGATGAGTAACAAACATCCATCCATCCATCCAAATTTCGCGGTTGTAAGAGAGAGAGAGAGAGAGAGAGATAAGATTTAGTTAAGATTATGTAACATTCATCTTTATCATTTCACCTAAAATAACCCTCCATATTCAAACACGCTCAACAGGCACACTTCCCAAAATATCGAACAACAAACCAGCTCAACCATCTAAAAACTTATCTCCTTCATAACATTAAAACCATCGCCTCCATCTTGGATCAACTGCGCGGATATTCCCAAATTGCTATCGGCTCATCTGCGGGTACCCTTATAGGCTCGTTCTACGATTATTACACACGTTTTCGCTGACCTAACCACCTCGATGAGCAACGAGCAGTCCTTTTCACTTGGAGGCTGAGTACAGACTAATAAAACTATGTAGACGGGGATCTAAAGTTTACATGGATGACATTGTTGTTCCTGATAAGTATGTAGTTCAAGACAAAAGTATGAGCAAACATGATTAATTTTGATCCCTAATCAAAACTGACGTTTGATTACACAGTATTGCCACAAAACCAACACCTAACTTTATTAATAGTAGGTAAGTTTATCAAAAAATCAATCTTCCTAGCCTTTTCCCAACTATATTGGGGTCGGCTTCCAGTCTAACCGGATGCAGCTGAATACCATTATTTTACATGGAGCGACTGCCTATCTGACCTCCACAACCTTGTAACTGGGTAATACGATACCCCTTGGTAAGACTGGTTGTCAGACTTTCGGGCTTCTGACGACCTGTAACGACTGTCAAAGATCCACAAATGACAGCCGGGACCAACGGCTTAACGTGCTTTCCGAGGCACGGAGGAGTCTCGCTATGTAAAGATGGTCACCCATCCACTGACCAACCCCGGCAAGCGTAGCTTAAACTGATGGATAATAGTAGGTAAGTTTATCATTTCCATTAAATGTACTGTAGTCGTGTAATGGTTTAAATCATGTCGCGTTATAGTTGATTATTACAGCATTCAGATTCAAGCACTAACAATTCGACATTACTTATGCAATCAACACAAGCACAGATGAAGACAATATCAGCACATTGTCGTTGCGCTTGCCAAAACCTCTATGTATTTTTGTCAAGTTTTCAGAGGAGGCCATAAACTAATTTATTTAATGATTGATGTACTTATAAATAAATTAAAAATGCAGGATGGTGGGTGGTCGCGGGTTGTGGCGCTGGGGTCGCGGGTTGTTTGAAAAAGATACCGTGGCCCTGGCATAGGCAACTAAAGGAACACGGGTGGGTCTTAGTCAGTAAAAGTCTGACACGCCCTTTCGCTCCATCCAGAGCGGGAAAAGTCATTTGATGATTTCCCATCGACAAAAAAAAAAAAAAAGTATGGTGGCAAAAAATATGTATGAACTGAGAAAATTATAAAATGTACTGTTCATCCACAATAATTTTTTTTTGCCATTTTGATATCAGAATTGTCTTGCGATAACCAATGAAGAAACACATAACCAATTTCTCATTGCCAGAAATGAAAATTAGGTGCACTTATAGATTTTGTCAAAAAACAACTATGTATTATTACCCTCTAGAAATTAGAGCGTAATAATAAATAGTTGTTTTTGTAGTCCATGCGAAATTTGGTTTTAAGGCCTAGATGGCCTTAAAACCGAATTTCGAAAACAAAAATAAAAATAAACAAAAAAATGCACATAGCTGTTTTGGCTGACGCTTCAACGAAACGTTACTTTATCATTATTATCGTCTTCATACAAATTATATCTAATTAGAGATTAGTCGTCAAGTAATTTAAAAAAAAAACATGTTTTCCTGCTTTTTATTTCTGTCACGTCTACCATAAAATCTATTTTTCTTTCTGTGGTACATGTTAAGCCTATACCCAGTTAGATTGGAAATTCTTTACACGGCCTCCCGTTTGATGCGTGCCTTTGGAAACCAATTGAATTTGTTTCTGTTTCTCGGCCTTGTTTTGGGCTGTGCTATTTTGGCCGCTAGTGGTTTCAGTTTACACCGATGTAAGGGATTTTTTGATGTTTTTTTTTTTTTTTTTGTAAACGGTGAGCCGATTTTATTGGGAAACTAGTTTTAGTTACGATAGTCCGGATTTTCGACGGATGGTGGGATAAAAGTTTGTTTGAATTTGAAAGCGTTTTCATTCGTACTGGTTTGGCATTCTGTAAGTAGTTATCAAGGCCCCCTAGCCGTCTAGCGTTTGGAGCATAGATAAAAGGTATGTTACTTGCCTAAGCTTTTATAAGTGTGTGTGTTTGTATGTTTGTTACTTCTTCACGTTCAAACGGCTTGACCAATTTTGATAAAATTTGAAATGGAGGTAGTTGACACTCTGGATTAACACATAGGTTATTTTTATCCCGGTCTACGGAGATGAAACCGCGGGGCGCAGCTAGTCTTCAATAAAGCCATTCTAAAATGGTTGAAAAAATATTGGGTAAACTTAAAAAACATGATCCGTTAACATAAATACTCTACAGCCCATTAAATTGTACAGAACATTGTAAATTATTTTCTTTAAAATCCATTAGTAGAAAAAGTAGAAACATTTTACAGAATACTGAAAAAAACACCAAATTCAGTTCTACTAAGAAAATAATGAAGCTCTTAATGGAATGTAAATTAGATAAGCGTAGTAAATCCGTCGGCTACTAATTCCGACACCATAAATACAAGTGGATGCTATACATTGCGTAGAACGAGGAACTTGCCTATTTGTCGGTTGGTCTGGGGCGCGACATGTACCTGACATATTTTTTTAGTGATTAGAGCCAACAGTTACTGTGATAAAAGGATCATTATGATTTTCTCTCATAGGATAATTAGTTTTCTTTATAACATTATCTGCCTTTTCCCAACTATATTGGGTCCGGTTTCCAATCTGACTGGATGTAGCTGAATACCAGTACAGTACATGGAGTGACTGCCTATCTGACCTCACAACCCAGTTAAGTTTTCTTAAATTACTATCAGATTAAAATCAAAATAATGCTTGATTAGTACCTAAGCTAAATGTAATTGTACTTAACTACCTAATGAATAATGTAGGTACACAAGTAATCTGTGGTAACGTTTAGGATTGTACATTTACCCATATGTCTACCATATTTTATTGTAACGTACAATGTACAATTGTTTGTTTTTAAATTAATATTATATATAAATCTTGATTTTTTCGTGAAACAAAAGGCATTTACGAAAATGCAACTCCATTTCATTAGGTTACTCAAAATAGCAACGGCTGACCATCTTCCATCAAAACCATTACCGGATTCAAAAAGAAGTACATTTACTTTCAAAACCAAGTCGTAATTAAGGTTTTCTCTACAATAATAAAGTTCACAGATAATAACGAAAACTAGAAATACCTACAAACCCCTTCAGGCATATAAAATTATAAAATGTCCAGCTTTATTACTTTAGGATACAGGCATTTTTATTTAGTTACATAAATTGAAATTCACACAAACGTACATTGCTTTGTTAACTCGCTTTAATTTAAGTATCATAATTTTATTCTTTCCCACGTGAATTAATTCGCGTCACCATCTTCCTGTTACATATTTATGTAATGTGCTTGAATACATGCCCATTTTAGTTTTTGTTGGCACGAGTAAATTTTCATTACCATGAAAATTACTAGTACTATCTATTTTATGTATATTTTAATGTTGCAATACTCTTCTATAGAGTATTTTACATTTAGAAATGTGTTCATTTCTTCTTATGGATAAAAACAATCATGAGATTATTATACTTTAAAGCAGACTAGGATTCAGCATCCGTTTGTGCCCAATGTAGACCAATTTATTTTATGTTTTGAGTCTTAATCAGATAATTCACAAAATTACAATTCAAACAATCATGGCATTTTTATATTTTAGAGCAAAGTAGGATTCAGCATCCGTTCGTGCCCAATGTAGACCAATTTAATTTATGTTTTGAGTCCTAAAGCCAAACAGTTTATAAAATTACAATTCAAACAATCATGGCATTATTATATTTTACAGCAGAGTAGGATTCAGAATCCGTTAGCGCCCAATATGAAGACCAATTTAATTTATGTTTTGAGTCCTTAAGTCAGACAATCCATAAAATTACAATTCAAAAATTTAACAAAAAAACATCGAATCCAAAAAAGAACCAGTGTGGAACTAAAAGGCGTGTATTAAAACGGTACCAGGCGTTCCCCAGATAAGATCCCCTACGTACTCCGAAGTTAATCATGAACCTTGGAGCCTATTTACATAATGTTTCCTTTATCCGCCAAGTTGTTCCCGGGATCGAAAAGTTTTGCGAGACGCACCGCCAACGCTTTGTATGAAAATCTACGATACAAGTTACTGAGACGAATTAAAATATTGTACGTTGTTAATGAGGTTAGATGTTTTGAAATTCTGAGGTTTTAGAATAGGTGTTTCAAAGGGTTATTGTTGTGTGAGTTTATGTTTCTTTGTTGCTCGCTATAGAAGTTGTTAGGTCTGTGAAAAATTGGACTTTCCGCATGGGTTATGTATGCGGAGACCTCATCTTTTTTGTGTCAGAAATGTCAACAAAGAAATGATAGCGGTTGGAATAAAAATATTTGGTGTGGAAGACAACAGTGATAATTATATTATACAGAAGTATTCATTCGTCATTTTAATAAGTAAATATCGTGATAAGTGTGGTGGTCTTACCACCACATTCTTATAACAGTTACAAAAATGGACCTTTATCCATATCCTACATTTCGTAAGTACGTCACATCAATTCATTGGCAATTATTGTAGACAATACGTCATCAGCTCTAATTTGGACAGACTGCCCGATATTGAGAGGTGCATATTTTCCTAATACAACGATCAAATCTAAAATCCTTTTCTCGTTCCATCGCAATAGACGAGAGATGCCACAATGATTGCGTGTTGAATTTGAACCGCAAGCCACACAAAGACTTGTTAGTCAACACAACACAATAGTGACGTGTTTATCTCCGTTAACTTTTACTAACTTTTAACTCCAGCGAAATTATGAGCTGTGTGAAAAATGTGGGTTACACATTGTTAGTACTTTGTAACCTACAAAAGCTTTCAATGTTTTTACATTGAATGTTTTTCTTATGCTTACTTTTTTAAAGGGGTTCAAATGTAAAAGACTTCATAGTCGTTAACTGCTTAACATTTATGACGACTGGAAATAATTTGTGTATTTTGGAGTACAAGAATTAATAGCGAATTCGATTCAACTGTTTTGTTTACACAGTTAGGTATTTATCGAGAAGGTATTGTGACGTTTAATAAACAAGTTATGCGTGCTGTGGTAGGGGTTGCGCAGTGGAAAGATTGTGGAGCGATGCGCCGCACTCAGTCTGTTCTGAGCGGTCGTTGTGACAGCACGCCTACTGCAGTGATATTGCAAACAGTATTTTATTGTGCATACCTAAACCTAACTTAATCCAAGACACTACAGGTATAGATGACAAAGACAAGAAACGCAGTGAATAAGGACCGAACTAATAGATTTATAGATTTTGTACTCGTGCAGAATACGAAATCGATTAAATAGCTGAAATTAATAATGCCTATTACCATGAAAAATGGAAGAGTTAAAATTTCGAGTCCCTAGACACTGTTGAAAAATTATTTGTAAAATTCTCAGACTACATGCGGGCCAATAAATTCACAACGAAAACTAAAAATATAATTGTTCAATAAACCTTGCTACACTAAAACCAATGCAAAACCTATACATATTGAACATGACAAGTGACGCTATCGCCGAAAGGTACAGCTGGAACAAAACCATGCAGCTGAAATAAAATGCAGCTATCAATAAAGCGACAATACCTTTCTATGTGCCGCTGAATATTTTAAACTAAAGCATATTTTTCGATATACAAAATGTAATCCGGTTGCTTTGACCCACGTTTGTGTTTAGTGGCGATGTTCTAGAAAGCTCTTTCTGAATCTATTATTTTATTTTCGTTGGAAAGTATATTCTTAGTTTGTTATATTGAATTTAATGTTAACTTAGTTGATCATTCATGTTATTACGTGGAATAGGGGTGATGACTAATTTTTTTTCGTCGAAATGTATTCGAAAATACTGGACACGTATTTTTTATTTTTGTACGTAATCAAAAGATTACGGCAATACATTGAGTCACAAAAGTCAAAAGTCAAGTCATTGAGTTAAATATGGCATGACGTCACGCGTAGCTAGATTTTATACGTAGAAGTGACGTAGCGAAGCCCCACTCCCCAACTTTAATGCGTGTTATTTAAGTATTTTTTTATTAATAATATGATAAAGCAAAAAATACGTGTGTACTATTTTTTTATTATCTGACTGGCGGACTAAATAGAATTACTTTTTTTTACCCAGGCATCATCCTTATGATCTACCTTCTGAAACGAACGTATTACAGAGAAGTATAAACAAGCCTACCATAATCATCCTATAATATTCCAGCTGCTGCGACACAGGCACAGGCCTCCTCTCTGTGACGTAATTCACGTCGCGTGCCCAGCGCGGGTTGATAGATGTCACATGTCTTCTTCGATAAATAAGCATCACTAACTATTTTGAAAAACGATCAGCAAACTTTATGCTCATGTTCCGGTACATAGCAAAGCAGGCAACGGAACCATAACACTAAAGCGCCGTTTACACGGGGCAAGTTTCTGGAACGTTCAAGAGCAATAATTGCATGCCATAAAGCACGTTCAAGTTTTTTGACATTCAAGAACTGCATGAAGTGTTTAGACGCGTGCGATTCCATAAAATGGCATGAGCAATAATTGAATGCAAGTTTTGCCATTCAATAAAATCGCATGCGACTTACACCAGGCAATAAAATTGACAGGCGATTATTGCATACAAGTTTTGCCTAGACATGATATTTCATTAAATTTTAATGAACGCTTCTCAAGATATTTTTCAAGTTGTTCTTGATTTGATTTCTTGCCTCAAAATAGCAACAACGATTAGGTACCACACCCTCACTCACCGCACGAATGTCAGATCATGCCAGAATTGAATGCGATTTTATTGTACGAGCAATTATTGTATGTACTGTGCGATTTTCTTGTACAAGCTTATACCAGTTTTCAAAGTTGCCCGTATCGTGCAACAATATTGTACGTGTTGTTTAGACGGTGCCAGATATTTGCCTTTCAATTTTATGGTATGCCACAGGCAATAAACTGGCGCCGTGTAAATGGAGCTTAAGGGCAACCTAAATAGAAGTAGTATAAAAACATTACGTGTCGACGATAGCACACCAATATCCCTAAAATTATTCGAACGGCGCCGATCCCTAAGCAATTCAGCCTCACCTTCGAAGCAGTACCATAAAAACAGTAGGAGCTTACAAATACAAAATCGTTTAGTAAACAAGAGTTCTCCCATAGGACACAATAGCAGAGAACACGTGAAATGAGATGTCTCATAACACAGGGGTACGAGTCAGTATGACGTCGTGCTCTGTGACGTCATCGCGTTGGATGCTTCTGTCAAAACTTGCTTCAATTCAGTGTAAGTTTTACTTTAATATGAAATAAGTAGGTATGTATGTAAAATAAAGGTATTTATAGTGGGTGTAGACAATAGGAGCGAACACTTGAAATGAGATATCTCTTAGCACAGGGATACGAGTCGGTACGACGTCGTGCCCTGTGACGTCAGCGCATTAGATGCTTCTGTCACGACTTGCTTCGCTTTTGTTTTTACATTTATACTGAAAGTTCTGTAAGTTAGGAAATTGTACCTAGTGTAGAGAATAGGACAGAACTTGTGAAATGAGGTGTCTCATAATGCAGGGATATGAGTTGGTACGACGTCGTGTCCTGTGACGTCAACGCGTTAGGTGCTGATGTCGCGATTCGCTGCGCTTTTTTCGTGCATCATTCGTGCATTAGATGATTGTCAGTACTTGCTTAACTTTTTTTCATTGTTACTTAGTTTTTTTGTCAACTTAATGTCAGGGAGATGTAATAACATAGACAATAGGAAAGAAAAAGTGAAATGACATATCTCATAACACAACCAAACAAGTCGACACAGCGATTTGTGCTCTGTGACGTCATTGCGTTAGATGCTTCTTTCACGACTGGCTACGAGCATTAGTTTTGTGTTTATTAGGTCTGTAACTCAAAACATACCTACTATCAAAGCTTGCAACATCATGAAATTTCCGATACCAGGAAATTACTTGAAAACAGTTAATTGCTGTTGACTCCGCAAAAAAACGAAAATACAACATCCAATTACAACAAAAATCACAACCCGATTAAAAAACGACCCAAATATTTTCCCTCATGCCCTACACTTCCGCATCCCAGCACACATACAAAACAGACACACATACACACGATACATGTAATTATATCTACACGCTTGATTCGCTCGGTTCGAATGCGATGACTATACCGGGTAGTAAACCCTTCGTGGGACACTCTGCGCTTGACAGATATTAAATTCGCATCCCGCGATGCCAACCGGCCACAATATATGGCTATATGTATTGTGACAGCGTTCATTGCGAATACATTATGTTTGTTGATGTTAGATCATGACGAGTGACGTCACGATTATTTTGTCGGATTTGTAAAACAAAACAATGTAGATCAATTGTGTATGTCATGTAACTTACCGTTATGATTTTTGACAACAACTTCTGCACGAGACTAACTCTTAGCAAATACATAATCTTAGTCATTCATGTTTACTTTTTAATCAGGCCACTAAGTTATTTTGTGAGCATAGGCTTCAAAATTAGTCTGGAGATCCCGAAAAACACGTAACTTATCAAACAAGTCACGGTTGTTTTTAAAAGAAAATGAAGTACGTCAGTTGACAGTACTACGTTAGCATCGCGCGATGCCAACCAGCTACAATACTAATATTTATTTATTGTGGCAGCGTTCATTGCAAATACATTATGTTTGTTGATGTAAGATTATGACAAGTGACGTCAGGATTGTTTTCGATGTTCGCTTGTTTTGTTAGAAATATGTATTTCTAACAAAACAAGCGAACATTAAAAACAATCGTGACGTCACTTATCATGAACTCATGATCAAATATCAACAAACATATTATTGTATTCGCAATGAACGCTATTACCCTATGCTGCTATGTTGTTAAGGTTTTATGAGGCAAATCTCGAAAAAAGTAAGTAAAAAGAGACAGTTACGCCTGTTGGTTTTCTGAAATACCTATGTGTGCTCTGTAGGATTTGGAACATAAAACCAAAAATGTAGTACTAGTACCTATCAATTGTGAATATTCGCATGTGGTCGATTGGAATGTTAGAAAATTGTTTGTTGTTGAATTCATGGAAAATATGTTTTGTTTGAGGTCATGTTAGATGCTGACGTGAACAATGACGTCACGCCGCAGTGCTTTGTTATTGCTTTTTGTTGTTTAGTCATTTTTCTATGAAATATAAAACATGAATGAACAGGTCACTTGATTGTTAGTTACTTATTAGCCTGAAGGATAATAATAGCAAATCTATTTTTTTTTCACCTTCCGTCAAAAATTATTATCTAACTGATGGTGATAGCCGCATCAAAATCCGTTGCGTGGTTTAAGAGGAGTTAGCAGATACAGACAGACGCGGAAAGTGACTTTGATCTATGCTACTGGAGAGATTGCAAAAAATTACACTGCATAACTGATTTTTTGGGATGTTGTTAGGATATCTAGACAGGGATACTAACGTATTTGTATGTGTGTGACACTATACAATTTTGTGTTAGTGTGTTACAATGTTGCAAAAAAAAAAATATATATTTATAAAATTGAACATGAAGCAATACACATACAATACTACTGTGAAGTTTGGCAGAAAGTAAAACTTTTTGTAATATGATGTCACCACGAATAAACGCTTTTACATTTAATCGGGTTCGATTCCCGCACGGCACAAATATTTGTACGATCTACAAGTATTTGTTCCGAGTCTGGGTGTTTTTCTATCTATAATATGTATGTATTTACAAAAAAAAGCATTAGGTTGCTTAGCTTGGGACTAGATGGCGTTGTGTGAAATGTCCAAGGATATTTTTTTTTTTTCACATACAAATACGAGTATGTTAATGTGTCCTGCATAGATATCTCTTTTGTTGTCTGTACCTAAAAATACAGTAACCCAACAATAAAACAGTATTGCTGGTGACAAGAATCAGAAATTATACGTTTCATCTGATACAATAAATAGCGGCCAGTGCCGGTTGGAGTTAAACGTTAGCCTGACGCGAGCGTGGCGCCGGACATAGGAGAAGCGAGATGTGAAGCTACGTCATCACAGTTAGCAGGATCAAAACTCAGTCTAAAGTTATTATTATAGTTAATGATTTGTTTGATTTGTCTTGTGTTATTGTTCCGAAATATTTTTTTTATATATTAGGGGTAATTGTACTCATCATTATGAACAACTTTTACTATGGGACCAAATCGCTAAAAATTATCAGCGGTTCAGTACATTTATGTTTGCATAATTCGTCAAAATGTACGGAACAGCGGTTTTTTTTTCGTGATTTCAGGTTTGGTCCCATAGTAAAAGTTGTTCATAATGATTAGTACAATGACCTCTTAAAAAATTGCCACTGTTTACACCTACACCCTGTATATATATATTTTTTTTTTTATATATTGTTCCGGTAAGTCCATCTGTGACTGAATTAAATATTATGGGAAAGAAAGTAAGTATGGTCATCATTTAGATCTAAGAAGAGAAGAGTAGAAAGAAACAAAAAAGAGAAGAGTACTCTTCTCTGTTCCATCAGTCGAAAGTCACCGCATTGAAACAAAGAGACAGTGAGTGAATTGGTATGAGAAGAGGTCTTTACTCCAAGCGGCTTTTTTAAATACTAAATAATCTATCAGTTAAGGAAGAAAGTAAGTTTCGAATAATCTTTAACATATTCTTAGGGTTAATCATAAGGAAAGTAAGTTTCGAATAATCTTTAACATATTCTTAGGGTTAATCATAAGGAATCAAGCTTGGCACTGTCATAACTGAAAACAGTACAAAATCGCCACAACTCATCTCTCGGTCCACACAATTCGCCCTAAGTAATTCCCCCCTCCCGCGGCGGGGCGATTACCCCTTTATTACTCCCCGGCGCGAGCCCTAATGCATGACACTATTACGCGCACTGCCAACTAATGCCCATATTTTTTTATAAACATATTATTGTTGTTCACGTAAACGATTGTTGCATTCGATTGTGAAGAAAGAATAGTGAAAAGTGTTCAAGAAGGTGTGAAAGAGTTAAAGCTCTATTTATACGGTGCAAGTTTATTGTCTGTAGCATACCATAAAATTGAAGGGCAATTAACTGGCACCGTCTCTAAACTACACGTACAATGTTGTCGCACGATACGGGCAACTTGGTTGCCGTTCAAAATTGGTATAGGTGTAAACAGCATGTGCAATAAAATCGCATTCAATTCTGGAATGAAAATTTTCTATCATTCAAACATGAGCGAACGAAACAAGACGTTCAATAAAATTTTATGAAATATTTGGCAGCGCAAATACGAGTAATACTTGAGTTAATTGTACAAGGATATGAAACTCTGTGTTTAGACGACGCGTATTTGCGATGTTAATAGGGGAAAATTTAACATCGCAAATACGGGTAATAATTGAATGAATTGTGCAAGGATGTGCAACTCTGGTTGGTGTAAGTCGCATTTTTATTTGCCTTTACAAAACTTGCATTCAATTCTTGAATGGCAATAAAATGGAACGTGCTTTATGGTTTGCAATTATAGCTCTTGAACGTTCCAGAAACTTGCACCATATAAATGGAGCTGTTGTGTTGGTTTCTTGCCCATTCTTCTCCATAGAGATCAGCTTTTTGGAACAGGCAAACAGCTTCAACTTTCTAACTGATCGACTCCTTTGACAATTCAAAAGTGCCTGTAAATGGTTTAATTGAAATAAATGCTATGAGTTTGAGTTTATGGATAACTATTTTCTTGCTGGCAGGTACCATCGCGAAACTTTGCGGTGAACCACTTTTCGACCTTATTACTAACGCAATAAGGTTCAAAAGAGGTTCACCGGAAAGTTTCGCGATCGTACATGTTTTGCTTTAAAATGGCAATGTATTTTACCATGTTGCTGGTCATTGTCAGGGTAATTATGCAGTGTTTTAAAAATAGTGTGAAAAATGCTACGTATTTTTTCCCTATGTGGCCAGTGTAGTAAACAAATACGGCATTAAGTTTTTTTATGTAGCAACTTAACATTGAATTTTATAGTACCTAAGCATTCTATTATGCACAAATTGACCATCAATTTGCAATTAAATGGCACCTGAAAATTGTACCAGTTTGTCTACCTTGGTGGAAAAATAATGAAGGATGAAAAATATTTAGTGATAGTGACTACTAGCTTATGCCAGTGGATGTCGGAAAATATCCCACGGAAACATACTACCGGGAATTCCTTCCTTATTCCTCGTCTACATTATAAAGGGAATCTCTGTGCTAAATTTCAGCTTTCTAGGTCTAAGGGGTTGGGCTGGGCGTTGATAAGTCAGTCAATCAATCAGTCAAGACAAGACTTCTCTTTTTATTTAGATAGATTATTTTTTGACCGCTACAGCTTAAAACATACAATACTAAGCAACTTTCTAAGCCAATTACCTACGTGAATGCACAAGTTGAACCCATTTCACCAATTCCACCTATTAGCTCTATTCTACCATTCTCGAAGTAGTAAGTACCTACTTGCCTTCAGCGCGGCGTCAATTTGACGGCTGAAACTACGTAAATGGCTCAGAAGTAGATTGTGTGTCGATGGGAGACGTAAGTGGGAGGACGCCGACTATGCGAGGCGGCGGAGATGCCAGGCCTCCTATAAAAAGGTACCTATATAGAGATATGTAGACAGCGATGTGTTTTGCTAAGACAGCGATGTGTTTTAAACGATAAAGATTTATAAGTAATTTATTAATGCTGCATTTGTTTTGTTCCGAGTCTGGGTGTTTTTCTATCTATAATATGTATGTATTTACAAAAAAAAAAATGTATATAAGTAGTTTATCAGCCATCTCGTTACCATAACACAAGCATTAGGTTGCTTAGCTTGGTACTAGATGGCGTTGTGTGAAATGTCCAAGGATATTTATTTATTTATTTATTATTTATTTAGAAAATTTTGACATCTGTAATTTTTTTGTGACTATTTTCTTTTTTCTTTCCATCCAAATCGGTACAGCCGGTTGAGCGTGAAAAAGTAACAAACGTACACACTCACAAACTTTCGCCTTTATATTATTAGTGTGATAAAAGAACATAAAAATTATCTGTCAACCTACTCGTAAATGTGAACCAATTCTCATAAAACCTAGCTTAGCATTCAGCTTTATACCTACAGCTCAAAGTAAAACATTGTCAACCACCCACAAACACACTACAAAAGTCATTACACCCACAAGACTAGATTATATTAAATTTTTCACGCACACATCCAACTTTAGCACTCCGAAATAATTAAAATATTTCAGCGACACAACAAAATTTAATAAATCCTTCGCCGTAACAGACTAGAACAGTTATCATAGCGAATACTCAGTGGAATCCGAGATGGCGGTCTTGGCTGAGTTCAGGTGTCATCTTACAATGAACTGAGTTCAAGTGGGTCGCCAGAATTTAAGGCATCCTGGAATTTCACGAGCGAACGCCGATGTGGGAAAGAATGGAAGAGCTCAGGTTATTAAATATTTATGAAAATGAGATTGTGTTTTGTGGTTTAACGTTTGAATACACAGACGGTATATATCTATGTTTGCTTGTCGGTAACTCCAAACCTGATGTCTTTTAGCGGAATTTGGACTGAATTTTCAGACTTTATGCAAGCTGTGGTTTGCAGGTCATTCCGCTCCACCCAGAGCGGGAGATGTCATTTGATGATTACCCATCCACAAAAAAAAAATTCATTTTTACAATGTTAACAGACTAAAAGACTGGAAACCATGACGATTGAAACGACCTTAATAATTGTGGCAAGGTTAATTTAAAACCTGTCATTAAGAGCCTATACCTACTACCACAAATGGCTTAGCCGTTATACTACAGCATACTACAGCATTAACTTTGAAACAAATATATGGTAAAGTTCAGGTTTATGTTAAGTACTGTTTGACGAAAACACGATTGCATAAAATTTTCTCTATAGAAAAAAAATCCAAAATTACCTCCAAATCGAACAATAAACCGCTGGTATTCCAAAAATACTTCAAATTAGATCATGAAACCTTGCATACTAACTGAACTAACTATGAAGCAGCTCTTATGTTTTTTATTATTTTCAAATTACCATTATTTTCACCGTAAAAAGCAGTTAACTAAACTATCGGCGCCCAGCCGCACTCAGTCTCGCTCTCACTCAGTCCAGCAGTATCGTGCGAGCGAGATAAAAAGCTGAGGTATTATGGGCTCTCAAGCAGTACACATTTACGACTTCTAATAAAATTAGTTACATTAGCCGATTCTCGCAAATACATAAAAATAACTATCAAAGAAGAAAGTAAACTTCAAAGCTCACAATATTATCCTTGTATCCCCAGACAAGCTAACACAAAGTAAATCTAATCTACAATTTACTTTCAACACAACTAGCTAGAGAGTCTTCTAGTACATACACTATCTGCAATCCACTTGGCAGAACAAATACTATCCACGACGATGATAAGTGGATTGGACCTCTCTAATATTGTACCACAGTTTCAAATTTAAACAGTGTGACTAGAATTCGAACAACCATATTGTATTTACTTTAATTCACTGATATTTCTCTGTTGCTCCTTACAATTTTGTACAGACTTCCCAGATTGGCGATGTGATTTGAATTTGAAAATGGAATACGGTTTCTCTTCAGGATTAAAATAAAATAATATAAATCTGGGTTGAATGGAAGGATGAATGAAGTTATGCATGTTTTCAATATTGAGGTTTTTCGTGAATGGTTCCGAATTTAAATTTGCGAATGATGTTGAAACGGTCGCGGTGGGTTTAATAAGGTTGGTTTACGTTTTCATTTTGGCTGTTGCGGTTTTCTTAATAAAACGTGAGAGCATGTTTTTTTAAACCGGTTGAAGTGGCGGTGCTTAGGGAGGCTCATGTCAAGCAGTGGACGTCTTTCGGCTGAAATTATGATGATGATGGTGTAAGTTTTTCTACAGATAGAAGAGGTCAGATGGTTGTTTTTTTACTAAGAAAGTAGAATATAGTTTTATCTACACCCATGCTATAAATCCTCTATAAACGTTTCTGAAACAGTTAGCTTATTGCCAACATTAAAACAACCAGTGTCATAGTAACCATAATAACATCCAAACGGGTGTTATAATGTTGTACTGAATTTCATAATGCAACTCAAAAAAAGAACATCGTAATGCACGCGCGTGTCACTACAACAGCGCCGTAATTTAAAAAAAAAACTTATTCTAATTCACGTCGTATACTATGACGCCGGCCGCCATGTTCGATACGAGTATTAGTATTGCAAAAAACTGTTTCAGAACCTTTTATAATTCATAACATGGATGTAGATAAAGTCTTGTATGCAACTGTACATAATTAGGTATTAAAACACTCATGTGATACTATTATCACACGAGGCGAATGTTTTAATACCCCTTATTATACGTCAGTTGCACAAATAACTATTAATAATAAAATAAGAACAAAGATTAACGTGAGTGTGTGTGGCCCGTCAATGATTCTCTTTCGCACATAGTTTGTAGTTATTTCAATGATAGTTAATTGATTGTTACTAAGGTACGATCGAGTTGGCATATCCGTGTGGATAAAAACCTTAACAACATAACAACATACAACCTACAATAAAAACAACATAGAATAAAAAAAAACGTGAGTGTGTTTTTTTAATTTTAACCTTCAGGGTAACTTAGGGACACAACATGAGATGTTTTTTAAACAATCAGACCAAGTATGTAAACATCAACCCGACAACTCCTTGTTCTTCAAATTCCTCTTCGTTTAACATCTAATCTTACAAAGAAGACACACCTGATGCGTTCACATGGAAGATCCGAATTAACTCTTCAAAAGCAACACGCTGTATACAGGCGAACTTTTAATAGTGTAGTCAAACTTAATAATATAGTGCAAACAAAGCAGTGCTGGTTCACATTAGTATTCACTGAACGGAGCTCATTTTGTAAGTGCGTTGGGGTACGTCTATTTAAAAACCTTATGTTTTGTCAAGTCGTAAGAACATTATTTATATAACTAGCTGACCCCGACAGTCATTGTCCTGTCCCAATTTCAATATTCCTATATAAAATCCACTTTCCGTTTTCCAGAATTTTCCAATTTTCCAGGCAACTTTTCCAATTTTTCTCATCGTTTAAGTCTTCCCTGGACTACGTCAAACATTTCAAAACCAAAATCAGCTACATCGACCTAGGCGTTCTTGAGTTATAAATTACAACGAAAAGTGGCATTGATTTTTATATATTAGGATTCTCTGTAATCTTTCTATGCTATTATAACTACATTATCGTATTAGGTAAGCCTGTGATGATAGTTGTATGTGTGTTTTAATTTTTTTTTTTTCATTTTAAAATACATAGTTTTAAAGTATGTATGTCGCTATGCTACAGACATGTTGACTTAGATTGGAAGTAATTTCTGTCTGGTTGAAAACATTTAATTTAATGTAGAGTTGGATGTCCGAATGAGGGATAATTTTAGGACAAGGTGAATCAGAAACTTTTATAGGTATTAGAAAGAAAGAAAATACATTTATTTAGCACAGCCTAATTTAGAGGCACACAAAATAATAACAGCATATTAAATAGCAACAATACAAAGTAAATTAATAAAAAAAATCAACATTTGCGATAACAAAAACAATAAAATTACAATGCAGGAATGTGTGCTTCACGGCTGTGCCAAAAAGGCCCCGTTCAGCAAAAATGCTAGACAACCAGTGCCTGACGCTGGTTTTCAACTGGACCGAAGTGTGAGGTAACGGACGTAAGTAAATCAGTTTTATACTGCAACGTGTGATGCATACCTACTTAAAAACAAGTTTGTGTCAGATAAACAAAAGTTTGTGTCAGATAAATAGTGTGATTTTGTGTCACATAGATAATGTCTTTGTAATATTAGTAAGCTAAGCTTTTGAATAAATGGATAGTAAAAAACCTTGTCCCGTATTAAAGGGGAACAATGTTGAGTAACAATTGTGTAACATTGTTTCCTGATGTAAACGTGGCTTTATTTATTAACACCCGCGTAGACCGGTATAAAAAGTAGCCTATGTGTTAATCCAGGGTGTCAGCTACATCCATACCAAATTTAATCAAAATTGTTTTAGCCGTTTGAATGTGAAGGAGCAACAAACTTACAAACACACACACTCACAAACTTTCGGCTTTATTGGTGTGATTTATACAATAAATTCACCACCAGCATAGAGTTTTTCGAATATACATAGTTAGTTTTTTTTGGTAAATAATTACCTTTTTTTGGAAAAATTTCAACTAGAGATAAACTACGATAACATGGCGTGCCCCTCCAAATTACTGTTTCAATGTGTGTAGTGACGTGACTAGTCGAGCAACAAATCCGTGGATTTGTTTTTGTTTGACGGCCGTCTCATTACGCACCCATGCGATGTGAATCTTGGTGGTGCATTGTAAATACTTTCACAAATACTTTCAAACGTTTTGAATTTTGGAGGGGCGCGCCATGTTATCGTAGTTTATCTCTACTATTATTTACCGCAGCCAATGTTCTCAACACAACACCTACACCCAAAAATTAAGAAAAAAACTCACATCCACACATCATTGCAGCCCATTGTTACCCGTTCCCATCCTTAAGACCCTAACAGTTGAATCACTCTTCAGCCCAAGTCTAAGAGCCATCGACGTCCCTAATTGTGGCCGTCAGACGAGCCACCTGAGCAACCCGAGCCACGAGCCTCCCGAGCCACTTGACGTCGATAAGTGACGAGGTACACCGACGTGACGTCATTAATAGCCGACAATTAGAAGGCGTTTAGGTGAGCCAATTATTTTTTTATAGTTTAGCTTGGAAAATATTGATGGTTTAAATATTTTCAGCAAATATGCGAAATTACTATGAGTGATAAAAAACCGGGCAAGTGCGTGTCGGTCCACGCACAATGAAGGGTTCCGTAGTCGCGATGAATTTATCCCAATAGCAAACTTAACATTGTAGATTAAATACATGTTCTCCCATACATTCAAACTGTAAATGTAAGTCTGTACTCACAATTTTGAGAGGTATACAATGTTATTTTGAGACCACAGGCTTCTTATAGGTTTTCCTGTAATCTACGGGTATAGACCTATTTTCTGTATTTTTTTCAAAATTTTAGGCTCAGTAGTTTCAGAGATAAGGGGGGGGAATGGTCAATTTTCGTCAATTTTCTTAAATAACTCTAAAAATATTTATTTTAAAATTATAAAAAATATATATTTGAGACCTTCATAGTAAGACCTTTCATTTGATATGTCACACGGTACAGTTTGAAAAACTTTTTTATTTTGTTTTCTTATTTTATGGTTTTGAATGGGACTCTTTTTATTGACATTCAAATCAAAATCAAATCAAATCAAATCATTTATTGCTTTGCAAACATGGGTAGTAAATAGTATGGATGTTATCGGTACATGTTTGACATTGTGCTCCATGCTCTGCCGTCTCACGGGCACGCAAAATTTACATTAACAAAAAAAAAACAAATAAAAAACAAATAAACAAATTATATATAAAAAAAAAAAAAAAAAAAAACATGCTGAATAATAATAAATTGGAAAAACATTTTCCATACATTTTTCAAAATTCTGAGGCCACTATGTACTAAACCACTATTTAAGAGATAGTATATAATACTTTTTATTCCATTTGCTTATGTACAGTAGGTAGTCAATCCACGAGCTCGAAAAAATGCAGTCGCGCATTTTATAAAAAACTTGCTTTTGAATTTTGCCTTTAAATAAACTATATTAATAACCATTTTCCACCACTCGAAGTCTTTCAGTTTCTCAGAATAAGAACGCCATTTTGGCCATTTAACGTAAAAATCATGGTCGAAATATAAAGCCCATTGATTATGATTGTCCATGAATAAGATTTAGAATAGGTTATCAGTAACTTTATTTGATTCATCAAATAAATTGTGAAAGAAATAAGAGAGCTAAGCAGAGCCAGTAAATCGAATTATAAAGTGAGTCAATCACCATTTTATTGATAACGTTAAACGAGAACCATCGACATCCCTAATTGCTGTCCTCAGTCGAGAATACCTTTGCCACTCGACCCTCGATAAGTGACCGGCTATACATACCAACAGTACTACATTATATGGTTGTCGTTATGTACGGACGCTCGTCACTTTACGCGGTAATTATTCGCGAACAATTAGTGACTGATTGCATCTTTAATTATGTTTCAACAAGGATTTGTGAATGGTGATTACTGATCGATTTTAATTTTTTCTGCCAATTATTTTGGGTTGGTGTATGGTTGCAAGTTGTGTGTGATACTAAGTAAATTTCAATGTTTCGTGCTTTTATTTTAATGGTAGATAATTGCATAATAGCTCAGTCCCCTGAGAGTAGTCTATACCCAAGTTTGCAAGACTGAAAACCTTGTAATACTCCCATGGTGCGTGAAATTCTGCCACTTGTTTCAGAGTTTCAATATACCTTAAGAACGCGTTTTTAAGTATGTTTCTTTGATATTTTAGTGAAGCAAACTAAATTTGGCACAATATGAGCCCAACTCAAGCGTTTTAGGTCTATTGGTTGCGATTATACAGCTAGTCAAAGGTGGGCACTTTTTTCCAAATTGTGAAAAATTATCGATAGATCATTTGTCAAGTCAGGTACTAGCTAAACTAATGGCCCTATAGAAAAGTTATCAATTACGAATTTGTGTACAGTTAAATTAGCTTTAAGTTAATTCTAAAGTGGTGCCTCCAGGCTTCATAGTGTCCTCAAAATAAAAAGAAATGTAAATTCGAAGACATGTTACATGTACCAACCCGCACTGGGCCCGCGGGATGGATTACGGCTCACTCCCTCTCACAGAGAGGAGGCCTGTGTTCCAGCAGTGGGAACATTATAGGCTGATTATGCTTTAAGTATGCTAATTGCATAATTTAGTCATGAATCTTGTTTACTCTGTACAAATTGGACACTTTAAAGTCAGAAAGTCGAACAGATCGATCGATCTAACGAAAGTAGACTACAGAAAATTGACTGTTGCTGTGCACCGTTTAAAGAGGCATGCATATATTCAGCAGTAGATGGATTCAACCACACTCTCTTGGCATATTGATTAGAATGGAAACAATCACAATCCCTACAACAAAGTACAGACGTAACATTATCACAGAAATGATTTATCACTGAAACTTTCCAGAATTTGTACAAAGAAAGAAGGAATCTATCAAAATCTTTGCCCCCGCATACATGCTATTTTCTATTCTACCAAATCCGTCATAAATATACCTCTAGATCCATCGATAGATAAGTTTAAACGGCAAAACTTACATTGAAGCAACATTTACGATTGTTATAGACTTTTTGTTTCTTTTTACAAGAACCTTGCGCCTTAAAGTGTTGTAAAAAACTAAAAGTACTTTCAAGTTTGGAGTTTTTACGCGACAAACTTTACATTGTATTTGTTAGGCCTTTTGAATGCTGTCTCCTTTTTAAGTTTTTAGGTTTTTTTGTGATTGAATGATTCTGATTTTGGTTGGTTAATTTTATTGCTAATAAAAGCTTACAAGAACTAAGCATGTAAATTTATAATGCGATAGTGTGAGAGAATGGTTTTTTGAGTCAAGACCGTAGAATATTATAACTCGGGAGATTTCATAACGTACTGGTTTGTCGAAAACGGCTTGCATGAACTGAACATTTTAATTTATTGATTACCATACACATACATACCTAAACATATACACAGATTCGCAATGATAGCATTAATTGAATGGACATTTTATACCGCTAATGAAAATGGATTCTGTATCCGCGAGATGACAAAGCGTCTGACAGCGAGAAAATATTATACTACACAATTCTTTTGAATGTTATTCAATTCGAATTGAAGGTAAGGCTAGTACTAAATCAAGCTTGATCAAAATAACTTAAACTATTTAACACAAAAACGTATTTTTATGTACCTAACCACAGTTGTTACATAATTTTGTGACATAACCTTTTTGACATAACTCTTTTCATAAAAGTATATTACAATAATAGCTTTAACGAGACTTATAAGTACTTATAACATACTCGTACATATTATTAACTTTTCTTCAAAGCTAATAAAACGAAAATTTAATATGGGAACGAAATAATTTTCCAAATAAAATGTCACGTTCTCATTCAATCAAGTAAGGGTAACATCTGTTTGACACATAAAAGATATTCATTTACGAGCTTTCCTTGACTCTATGAAAAATATCTTTACTGTCAGGATATTTCTTTATACTCTAATAATGTACTTTTTTAACACCAAGGCAGCATGTGGATTTAAATTTAAATGACCTTAGCTAAATTCCATGAATATAGTCGTGAAGCAAACCGTTAAAAATATACTGATTAGATATAATAAATATGTTTTGTTAAAAATTCTCCTAGAAACATAATATCTCTTAACATTTAATAAAATGAGTAGTCTCTTTTTTGTACAATTTTGTTCACTTACTCAAACATTTTAGACCTGAATATTCTAAAATCTGAAATATGTATACGAAATTCTTGCATTTTCCCTTGGCTACCCAGTTGGGGACCACAGATCTAACCCTAGCACGAGAGGTTTTTTAGATACGCAACGTGACATGATATTAACATCAACAAATACACTGCAAGCGTTGGGAAACTCAGAAAGTCAGAATTAATCCTAACTGATATTATAAAATAATGCGAAAGTGAGTTTGTTACGCTTTCACACTAAAACAGCTGAACGGATTTGGATGAAATTTTTGACACATGGGTAGACCATGACCTGGATTAGGACATAGGATACTTTAACCGGTTGTAAGTCTGTTCCCGTGGGATAATTTTCTTTTCGCGGGCAAAAACTAGTAACCGATAAAGAGAAACATGTCCTTGGGAAATAGCTTTCTCTTTTTAAATAGGGGACTAGGAATGGGATATAAAACTTACACCTGAGAGAAATGTAAAGCTATTTTTGGTTCTTCGATTTAGTGTTAGAATTGAGGATTTTATTATAATACTAGCTGGGCCCCGCGGTTTTACCCGCGTAGACCGGGATAAAAAGTAACCTATGTGTTAATTCCGGGTATAGGCTATGTACATACCAAATTTTATCCAAATCGGTCTAGCAGTTTGAGTCTGAAGAAGTAACAAACATACAAACACACACACACACAAACTGTCACCTTTATAATGTGAGTGTGATATGTCTGGCTATTCATTCATATCAGCGAACAGATAAATAGGACCTCAGTTTAAATAGGTACAATTATTTCTCAAGGAAAAGATTATTAGATCACTTAAAATAATTGAAAAAAGTTATTTTGTAATTGTAAAGTAGATATTCGGTGATTCAAGCAACTACGAGTATCATTCAAGTGACCGATTCATTCATATTATGCTCATTAACTAGGCAAAGATAGCATACTATACTCCAACTACTCAAGTATAAACTACACACAAAATGTAGGTAGGTTCAAACCCACTTTGCCTTAAAGCGATTGTCTATTACACAATCGCTTCACTCAAGCGTGCTTTGGTTCAAACCTACACCTTCTATACCTACCTACCTACCCTAGAATCGTGTATTGTATAGGGCTGTCTCAGACATTCAAGGTTACACCATCTAAATATACCTAGTTTCGTTTCGTTCAACATTTTAAATCAGTCACTATTTTAAATCACACACACACATAGTCAACTGTAAATAACTCCACTAGTAGGAACTTAAATGTACGTTCCATGTATCCTGGGCTACCAGCCCCGCCAACGCCTTGCTATGTACGTAATATATTATTTTACGGTATATTAACTCTTCAATAGTCGGAGGAGCAGGTTAAGCTACGCTTGCCGGGGTTGGTCAGTGGATGGGTGACCATCTTTAGATTCCGAGATTCCTCCGTGCCTCGGAAAGCACGTTAAGCCGTTGGTCCCGGCTGTTATTCGTGGATCTTTGACAGTCGTTACGGGTCGTCAGAAGCCCAAAAGTCTGACAACCAGTCTTACCAAGGGGTATCGTATTACCCAGTAACTGGGTTGTGGAGGTCAGATAGGCAGTTGCTCCATGTAAAATACTGGTATTCAGCTGCATCCGGTTAGACTGGAAGCCGACCCCAACATAGTTGGGAAAAGGCTAGGCAGATTGATTTTAACTCTTCAAACGTCGAATGCACACCCGTCGGTGCATAAGGAAAAACCTTTACACAATAGCTATATTAGCGTAAAAAAAACCGGCCAAGTGCGTTTCAGACCACGCACAATGAAGGGTTCCGTAGATTATAAGAATTTATCCCAAAAACAAACTTAACAATACCAAAAAACAAATGTGTCTGTGATTAAATTAGAAATTAATAATTTTCGGACTTTTTCCTTTACTTGTACTGGGAGACCTTGCTTCTTCCCAAATTTCATTATTCTAGGTCAACGGGAAGTACTGTATAGGTTTTGTTTACTTGCGAGTATCAAAATATGTCGCATAAATGGCTGTATTTTTTTATTCCGGTGACTTAGAAGCTTCATTTTTTTAGGACTCCAAGGTCCTACGTATTTGATATTAAATTCAATTTGATACCTCTACGCGTTCCTGAGAAAAAAGGTCTTGACAGACAGACAGACGGGCAACGAAGTGATCCTATAAGGGTTCCATTTTTTCCTTTTGAGGTACGGAACCCTAAAAACATCATCCGATGGAAAACCAATCATCATCAGTAGTTATGAACGTATGGGGTTCGCAACTAACCCCCTCCAGTTTTGGCTTTCTAAATTAGTACATTGTTTACAGCTTAGGGGCTTGTAAAGATGAGAAGAAAAGAGGAACCATAAAATTATGTCAGTGTTATTTTATAAAAGTGCATACTAGCGTTTCTATAAGCCGCACGGGTTTATCTATCAGGTTAAACTATGCTTGTCAAGTTTGGTCCGTGGATGGGTGACCTTCTTTACATACCGAGACTCCTCCCTGCCTCTAACGCACGTTATGCACGCTAAGCCGTTGATCTCGGCTGTCATTCGTGGATCTTTGACAGTCGTTACGGGTCGTCAGAAGCCCTAAAGTCTGACAACCAGTTTTACCAAGGGTTAATCGTATTAAAAAGTAAGTGGGTTGTGGAGGTCAGATAGGCTGACGCTTCATGAAAAATACTGGTATTCAGCTGCATCCGGTTAGACTGGAAGCCGAATCCAACATAGTTGGGAAAAGACTAGGCAGAATGATTTTGACTCACCGGAAGCTTTTCTTTTGGCGAAAAGGCTCTTATGGTGATTTTTATAGTGACCTGAGACATGAGTTTTTATTACAGTCATTAGAAGTTGCCAACGACTGATTATTTATTATGAAAAATAGAGTCACTATTTCTTTCCTTAATAGTCAAAGGGTCAATTCAAGGTCACCACTTCCTCACTCCAAAATACATTTCTTCAACCTACATGTATGGCCATTTGTTTGCACTCTTGTGTTTGTAATTATCGAAGCAATTAAGTCTTTTGTAACAGCGGCGAACACTGCAGCTTAATTATTGAATGACGCTGTTGAATGACCGCAGTTTGTTGGGCTCTCTAATTACATAATGTTAAGAAAATTGAAGAGAACAGTTTTTTTTTAATGTTACCGTTAACATAATTAATTTATGCTGTACTATTTTTTTTCGGCGGAGCTCGTGGCTAAGTAATAACAGCCGCACGGGTCGATCCATCAGGTTAAGCTACGCTTGCCGGGGTTGATCCATGGATGGGTGACCATCTTTATATACCGAGATTCCTCCGTACCTCGGAAAACACGTTAAGCCGTTGGTTCCGGCTGTTATTCGTGGATCTTTGACAGTCGTTACGGGTCGTCAAAAGCCCGAAAGTCTGACAACCAGTCTTACCAAGGGGTATCGTATTACTCAGTAAGACACACAAGTTGTGGAGGTCAGAAAGGCAGTCGCTCCATGTACTGGTATTCAGCTGCATCCGGTTAGACTGGAAGCCGACCCTAACATAGTTGGGAAAAGGCTAGGCAGATTGAATGTACTATTGTTTTTCGATTTTTTATTAAATAATCTTTTAGGTAGTCTGTAAAAGTTTACATCGAAGCAGATCATCGCGGGATTAATATTTTCCGAAATCTGTGCTTGTTAGGTAATTTGTGGCATCTATCCCGCTGGTCACTTAAAGCAAAACTGATTTTTGATATCCTCTTCATCTATCAGTTTCATAATAATAACACACAAAAAGTGTATTAGAATCCAAATGAAAAAAATCCAAAATCTGGGGCATTCACCTTTATGCCACAATACTACCAAATTGATTGTATTGACTTCAGTCTGATTGAAATGAAAGGAAAACAATGCGTCGGACGATACCCGCGTGTTGTCATAGTCAAATGAGAGTAACTGATACTATGTACTTATGTGAGAACATAGGTAATGTACTGAGTACATACAGGTTGGTTCAAATAGTGACGTCAAAAAGAAAAATCTGAATTCCTCATTGGGTATGAGGAATTCAGATTTTTCTTTTTTACGTCATACATGGGGTATTCGAAAATACCCCATGTATGTTCCGCGATTTTTTGTAGTTTTCGAGTCATTTTTGTTCATATAATTTTGAGTTTTCTGCCGGTGGTACTTCAAAAATTCATATCTCTTTTTTTTGTAGTGTGAATTTTTCAGATATTTTTTTTGTAATAAGTATAAAGTAAGTCAAGACGACAATGCCACAAAAAATATGAAAAATACCCATTACAAAAAAAGATATGAATTTTTTTAGCTCTCTGGCAGAAAATTGTAAACAATTAATTACAAAAAAAAAAAAAAAATACTCGAAAACTACAAAAAATCGCGGATCATACATGGGGTATTTTCGAATACCCCTGGCCGCTGGGTATGAAGAATTCAGATTTTTATTTTTGACGTCACTATTTGGACCACCCTTTATAGCCATATTATGATAGGCTTTGTTGCAAACATTGTTTAGATACGACTTGCTAATGAAGTAGCGATCTGTCATGATGAACGTGTGTTTGGATTCAAAATTCAGTAGCTATCAATATTAATTTGGTGATAACACTATGGTTTGTCAATATAATATGAGGATAGAATCACTGCCAGTTGGGCGATGTTAAGGGGTTTATATAGGAGACATATAGCTCACCTGGGTCTAAATTGAGACAACTCAAAAATCGTTAATTTTGGGTTATATTTGAAAAACAGTGATTATCGATAAAAATTATTGAATTTTAGCCCCAGTTTGTATACAGTGACATTTTACAAGCTGTTTATTATGTAGAATCAAATTAAATTTTATAACTTCCCTAACAAAAAATGCAGATATACCTACGTTTTTATCGTCTCCTGAAAAGTGAACTTTGTTGAATTGTGAGACAACTCAAAAAAGGTCATTTTTCAGAAGGTCAGTTTAGATCTAGGTGTGCGATATGAATAAATCAATCAAGCGATGATTTGATTTATTTTAAACTAGCTGCACTCCGCGGTTTCACCTGCGTAGGCCGGGATAAAAATTAACCTATGTGCTAATCCAGTGCTATCGACATATCAAATTTCATCCAAATCGGTCGAGCCGTTTGAGCCTAAAAAAGTAACCAACATATACACACAAGCACACTCACAAACTTTCGCATACAAAATATTAGTGTGATATACGATAATTTTAGTAAAACGTCTGTTGTTATATTGACACGACAAAGAATACTACACAATACTTAATGCTCTCATTGAATAAATAAAATTAAATAGAAAAAACTCAACAATAACGCAGATTACTAAAATTAAAAGGCATATCCACTACCAGCTGCCAACACACGGATACACCAAGTTTAACAACTTACATAATATACATACATACATCTATACTATCTATACTAATATTATAAAGAGGTAAAATTTGTATGTAAGTTTGTAAGTTTGTATGTAGGGGGTAATCTCCGCAACTAATGATCCAAATGTAAAATTTTTTTCACTGGTAGAAAGCTACATTATTCATGAGTGCTATAGGCTATAAATTATATTTATATCATGCATATTAGCCGAGCTGCTTACTTGCTTTTAGCTTACTTTTGGATGATTATTTAAACAACAAAACATTAATACTTATCAAAATAAGTTATTTTATGATCACAAAGACATCATGGAGATAAGATTTGGCCTTAACAGTATGTCAATTGGTCATACAGTTTCGGAGATAATATAAAATTACTAAAACGCAAAATAACTTTAATTCATACCGGTAGCTCTTGAGGAAACATGTTTAGTGGGGAGGTTTTATCAATTTACCCATAGATGGCGTTGTCAAATAAGTAATTTTTCTGAATTGCGAGATTTTCCGCGGATTGACGACCCTCTCGATTTATTATTTCAATAATGTCGGTGGAATACAGCGGAACAGTTTGTTTGTTTGTTAGTTTGTTTGAACGCGCTATCTCTGGAACTAACCCAGTCGGATTTGAAAAATTCTTTTTGCATTTTATAACCCAGTTCTTGAGGAGGGCTATAGGTTATTTAACATCATGCTAGGGCTCTTAGAAGCCGAGCGTGAAGTAATAGCGCGGGCAGGCGATGCGGAAGGATATAGGCTATTTAACATCACGCTAGGGCCCTTAGAAGCCGAGTGCGAAGTAATAGCGCGGGCAGGCGATGCGGAAGGATATGGGCTATTTAACATAATGCTAGGGCCCTTGGAAGTCGAGCGCAAAGTACCTAATAGCGCGGGCAGGCGATGCGGAAGGATATAGGCTATTTAACATCACGCTAGGGCCCTTAGAAGCCGAGTGCGAAGTAATAGCGCGGGCAGGCGATGCGGAAGGATATGGGCTATTTAACATCACGCTAGGGCCCTTGGAAGTCGAGCGCAAAGTACCTAATAGCGCGGGCAGGCGATACGGAAGGATATAGGCTATTTAACATCACGCTAGGGCCCTTGGAAGTAGAGCGCAAAGCACCTAATAGCGCGGGCAGGCGATGCGGAAGGATATAGGCTATTTAACATCACGCTAGGGCCCTTGGAAGTCGATCGCAAAGTAATAGCGCGGGCAGGCGATGCGGAAGGATATAGGCTATTTAACATCACGCTAGGGCCCTTGAAAGTCGAGCGCAAAGTACCTAATAGCGCGGGCAGGCAATGCGGAAGGATATACGCTATTTAACATCACGCTAGGCCCCTTAGAAGTCGAGCGCAAAGTACTTAATAGCGCGGGCAGGCGATGCGGAAGGATAGATGCTATTTTTTAACATTAACTACGCTAGGGACCTTAGGAGTCGAGCAAAAAGAAAAAATAGTCAGAAAGGATGCTAAGCGCAAACGAAGTAATAGCGTGGGTAGGCGTTGCGATGCGATGCGTCGTGGTTGGTGTTTGGGGGGGACATGAAATTTCACGCGGACGACGTCGCGGGCAGAAGCTAGAACACAATATATCGCTTGTAATCTCCGAAGGCTCAGGCAGAAGTGTACACAGTACACTGAAATTTTGCCTGTTATGTTTAAGTTCATGAAATAGTACTTGAACACCAAAACGAATGGTCTGATCACTCACCATGCTACTGAAGACTGATTTCACGATAAACACAGATCCCATAACGTGTATTCCAATAAATCTTGATACGAACGTTCGACGACAGCCAATAAATACGGAACGCGAATTGCCCTCAGTTGGAAAATAAATAAGACACGCTGTGTCTGCGGTTAGCGATCGGATGTAGAGTTATTTTAATGACTGCCCGTTAAGGAGTGAAAGGTAACTCGGTTGCAGGTTTTGGGAACAAAAAAACATTGGGAACGAAAATGTTCGAAAAGTCATCTATCTGGAATGAACTCTCTGTAATTCAAATCTAAATGAGTCGGACAAGAAAATTTGGAACGGAATCCAAAGGTTGATAACATCTGATAATTGGCAAAGACAACTTGAATTTCTACTACATTTGGTGCCAAACTTCTAAAGTGTAAAGTATAGTCACACTATGCAAAAGTATTCTAAAACAGTTTTTAGTAAAAACTCATCGGCCAGGGACTAGTTAAATTGAAGGCAATTTATCTCACCATCCGAAAATTTACATCTACCTAAAAGAGCAGGTACGCATGCCAAGAATCTTCAAATCAAAATTGCTGGAGGTACTCCAGATAAATCTCCACCACTCACAATCGAGAACATTCCGTTAGCTTCCCAAAAATCCTACTAATTTGCAATAACAACCGCAGAAAAACATTTATCTCCATCTATCTCGTAACTTTTTGCGTACCACTGGGGCTGAAGAAAATTTTCAATTATCGCACAGGCCACCCCAGGTCGGGAAGTCACACAGGATTTTATTCCCATCTGAATTAAAGCACAAATGGAATCCCATTTTATAATTTTCTCCGATTTGCAGATAGTCCTTTTCGTTTTTATTGCTTCTGTAACTTATGTCTGAGTTTGACGTGGAATTAGATGAGAATTTCTGTACTTTATTATCATACGTTGATGGAAGATTAAACGTAGAATATTATTGTGTGCTCAGATAATCGAGAAACTTACTTAGGATGACAGTTTAATTCAGAATGTTGATCAGTAAATTAGTTTACCTAGATAACTCTGTCAACAGAAAACTTATCATAAAGACAGACTAAATTAGTAATAGTTTATCGCACTAAATATATCTCATTATCTTTAACTCTTTCAACTTGAGTTGTTATTATAATGAAACCTACTTTAATTCCTTCCACTAACAGATTCCCATCAAAACAATCTTTTACATTGCCACTTTAGTCTCTCCAGAAAAAGTTTCTTCAAGAATTATTCCCAAAATTTATGTTTCGGCCATTTTAACTCTCTGCTTAAAATCTTCATTTGGAGCGGCTGCTGCAACGCGCTATCTCAGTTCGATCAGACCTTCTGTTGCCAGTGTAAATAGAACCTCTTTTTATTTAAAAAAGTCGTTATTACCGTCTGTGTAAATATTTTGGGACTCGTCTCGTGATGAACCTTTGTAATTTTAGGACCTTTCCTTTGTTTATACTTTATGAATTGGCTTGTTACTGTTTTATGTCTCATAATTCTATTAGAGACGATTCTTTTGTGCCGTTTTGCTCTTTTATTTTTATTATTAAATTCCACATTTACGTCAATTAGGACAATATTATTATCATCGAGATTTTCAATAAGACAAATACCTTCTTTTTGTTGCCAAATTTACCCAGATTCCTACATAAAAAAACGAACAAAAACCCTGAACATCACTTAATATATCAAAACTTTCCCCGATCACATAAATACATTTAAAATCATTCGACAGTTGTGATCTATTAGCTAGAACTGCAGACCGTTTGTCATAACAGACCGGGGTTCATAGTAAGCTGTAGTTAATGGCTGAACTTTTGTGTATCTACGATGTTCAAATTTGCCGATTTTCACTCGGGATAACCTCTATTATTTATAGCTTGATCTTGTGAGTGCTAATATTTAATGTGTATTGGAAGAAGTACTCGTTTTCCGTTTAAAAGTTTTTGAATGAGTATGATTTTATTGTCTAGGAATGTTCTTGTTTCTTGAGGAGCTCATGGCTAAGTAATAACAGCTGCACGGGTCGATCCGTCAGGTTAAGTTACGCTTGCCGGGGTTGGTCAGTGGATGGGTGACCATCTTTAGATACCGAGATTCCTCCGTGCCTCGGAAAGCAGTTTAAGCCGTTGGTCCCGGCTGTTATTCGTGGATCTTTGACAGTCGTTACGGGTCGTCAGAAGCCCAAAAGTCTGACAACCAGTCTTACCAAGGGGTATTACCCAGTAACTGGGTTGTGGAGGTCAGATAGGCAGTCGCTCCATGTAAAATACTGGTATTCAGCTGCATCCGGTTAGACTGGAAAGCCGACCCCAACATAGTTGGGAAAAGGCTAGGCAGATTGATTGTTCTTGTTTCTTGAAGAGGCAATAAGAAAAGTAGTTTTTACGTTAGATGTACTAAATTGGCATGGTTGATTGATTATCATCATCATTATGCTTTCAGTCTACGTAATTCCAACACCAAGCACGGGTCTCTAAAACACCATTACTCTGAAAGGTCAAGGGCAAATTTTTTTCGATCGCCATTCTTTGCACACGGATAGAAAATTCCGTAAGTGTGAAAAGGCCAGCTTATGGAGCTCTATAATTCTTCAGCTTCTTGTTATCGTACTAACTAAGAGCAGTGGTGGCGCAGTCGTAACGGCTGCGACTTACGAGTTGTAGGGCATAGGTTCGAACTCTGACAGTTGCTTTACTTTGTGTAAATTATTTCATCACAGCTGCTCTCAAAACAGTGAAGGAAAACATCGTGAGGAAATCGACATGTCCTAGAACCAAAAATTCGAAGACATGTGACATCTACTAACTTGCACTGGGCTCGCGTGGTTGGATTACAACCCCGCGAGCCCCTCTCACCGAAAGGAGACCTGTGTTCCAGCAGTGGGAACATTATAGGCTGATTATGCTGATGCAACATCCCTACCTCATCAAAAACAAAATTTAATAACACTCTTAATAAAAACACTTCACTACCGAACTAAAACAAATTACTTTTTTCATCTCTGAGATATTCATCCGTAATCTTCCTTGCTAACCTACTTTTTTATCAAATTATGTCTGTAATTGACTGTCAGCAAAGGGGTGACCCGAAGGCGTGGGTATAATGACCTCCTCATGACATCCTTGGACTCTCAATTGACTTGGAATAACATAGAGAACTCGATGTTGAAGATACTTTTTTCCTGGGAACGACTTTGACGTCTAATCTAGGTATGTGATCGGAACGTAATTTATGTATGACGCAGGGGTCCGCAAGATGGCAAGATGGCTAACATTATTTCAAAGTTTAGTCATGGTTATTTTTTGATAAGGTACGGTATGAGTTAGTCTTATTTTTGTTACTTTTAGCGTTTAGAAATGCTTTTAGGGCCGAAAATTCAATCGTCAGACAACTTTTGTTTGAGGAATAAATATAGCGGTTTGACATTATTTTCTATGCAAAAGCTTTCAAAACGTTAAAAATATTCCCCAAATAAAAGTTACCTGACTATTGAAAAATCGGCCCTGAACTTTGTGGCATTTTGCCTAATAAGACTTTGAAAAAAAGGTGAAAGTTATGTTCGTAAAATTATAAAGTTTAACTGACGCAGTAAAATTACTGTTATCACTATTCGAACACATCGTATTATATTCTGGTTATAACCAATATACGATGTATGTTTCTTCTATCAATGCTCCGATGTAAAGTTAAAGAAAATGTGTATTTTATTTCACACAATTATCTATTTTGTCGGAGTTTTACTTTATCAACACTGTCTTTGTGTTTTTGTGTATCTGTGTAGAACATTGTAGGTTGCACATTTGTATAACACCGTAAGTTCTATTATTTGTAATATATAACGTGTAATTGTTAGTTCTTTCGAAAAAGTATTATAATAAACTCAGTGCCTCGGAAAGCACGTTAAGCCGTTGATCCCGGCTGTCATTCGTGGATCTTTGACAGTCGTTACGGGTCCTCAGAAGCCCGAAAGTCTGACACCCAGTCTTACCAAGGGGTTATCTTATTATGCAGTTACTGGGTTGTGGAGGTCAGACAGGCAGTCACTCCATGTAAAATACTGGTATTCAGCTGCATCCGGTTAAACTAGAAGCCGACCCCAACGGAAAAGGCTAGGCAGATTGATTATAATAAACTCAATTAATTTCCCAAATCAGCCATTAGATCTCATCCACTCTCGCGATCCGCAAATAGCTTCCAACTCATAAGGTGACCTGGCACGGATGTATAACCTGCAATTTGTATAAAGGTGACAGGTGCTGCTGATTATGGCAATTTACGGAACTGATTGTTAACGTGTGGATTTGCCGACGATATTTTCCTCTTTGATAGGATGTGAGTTATATGTAATAAATATCCTGTGTATGTGGAAAGTGATATTGTTTGGTATATCATGTTAAATGTTGATTTTTAGGGTTCCGTACCTCAAAAGGAAAAACGGAACCCTTATAGGATCACTCGTGTGTCTGTCTGTCTCCCATCTAATGGACCGATTAAGTTGAAATTTGGTATACATATGGGTTTCTGTGACCCAAACATATAAGGCTAAAGTAAATAAATGAATTTTGAATATGAGGGTCAGTTTTAGGGGGTAAATAAGAAAATTAAAAAAAAAGTTTTGCAAACTGTACCGTGTGACATATTAAATGAAACGGTTTACAATGAGGGTTTCCAATATATTTTTTTTATAATTTTAAAATTAATAGTTTTAGAGTTATTTAAGAAAATAGACGAAAATCGACCTTTCCCCCCCCCTTATCTCAGAAACTACTGAGCCTAAAATTTTGAACAAAATACAGAAAATAGTTTTATACCTGTAGATTACTAGAAAACCTATAAGAAGTTTGTGGTCTTAAAATAACATGGTAAATCTCTCAATATTGTGAGTACAAACTTACATTTACTGTTAGAATGTATGGGAGAACATGTTTTTCAACTACAATGTTAAGTTTGTTCTTGGGATAGTTTCATACCAACTACGGAACCTTTCATTGTGCGTAGTCCGACACGCAATTGAACGGTTTTTTAAGCTTTGAAACTGTGAATTATATCAAATATTGTATAGGTCTTTTGATTGACCTTCCCTATACCTATTACGTGCTGTACTCTGCCATGACTACTATTAGCATACGCCGAATTAATTTTGGCATTTCTGATTCCAGTTAACTAGGGTACTATTTGGGACTACTCCTTTGTTTACTTTGTTGGCAGTTACTTTTAATGACAATTATTTTTAATGAAGCAATTGTAATAAATATTCAAGTTCCATATAGTATCCAAAAATGTAAGACTCAACATACCTCATACATTTTTCTTTAAAAAAAATTAATTAAATGTTGCACTGCTACATTTACTTATACGCAGTAACATAATAACGTATGAATTTGGGTCATTATGTAACAGTATATTTAATACATTGTTATGCTTTTTTAACCGACTTCTAAAAAAGGAGGAGGTTCTCAATTCGGATGTTTGTATTTTTTTTTATTTTTATGTTTGTTCGCGCATAACTCCGTCGCTTGCCAACAGATTTGAAAAATATTTTTTTTGTTGGAAAGGGTATACTTTCCAAATGGTCCCATTTTTGTCAAACTCCAGTTCTGATGATGGGATCCTGGAGAAATCGAAGGAACTCTTCAAATATTATAGGCACACCTATAGCGATTTGGGTATTTTTTATAGTAACTCGTGCATTTGCTCTCGGAAAGCACCACTTGGTGAAGTGGAACTGATGATGAAGACCACAGATGGCTACCGGAACTACTCAATGATAAATATTTCACGGGTTGCGATTCGATTACTTTAATATGGTTGCAAAGCAATTTCCGCTCGTCACACAATGCGTGTGGTGAGTGGTTGTTGAGGAGTTCTCCTGGTTCTTACCAGCAGAACTCTTCAACAATTAACGTCCCAGCATCGGGAAAAGCAATATTTTGTAACATGTGATTGTAGGAGGTAGGAGTGTTTGCGATTCACTCAGCTTTGCTGTCATAGCACACCAAGAGCGCTAAAATGGAGGGCGGTTAAGGTGCCCGTGTCGGTTGGCAATATACAAATTATAAACAGACCCACTAAAAAGCGAGAAATAAAAACTTTTTAACAAAAAAAAACCGACTTCCAAAAATCACTACAAAGTGAAAAATAAATTTGATTTCGGAAGTCGGTGGCAAAAAAAAAAGAAAGTAAATAAAAAACGAAAGACACCGACTTCCGAAATCAAAGTTATTTTTCACTTTGTAGTGATTTTTGGAAGTCGGTTTTTTTTTTTGTTAAAAAGTTTTTTGATATGGAGACTACCGAAAAAATATAAACTTTTACAACACTTCACGATGAGTTTCTTTTGTCTTCGAAACTCCTCTATCAACCTATTACAACCTTTACGAACACTATTAATATACTGCACAGAAATTGATTACGAACGTAATTAAACATCATCCCGAACCACACTCCGTAACACAATCTGCACAGAAATAATGACTTCACAATCATAAAGCCAACGCATCAAACATTTTTCGACGCCACCACAGAGCAATAAATACATACTGTGGAGCTGTCATCAAATTTGCAGCACTTCATGAATGGAGTCAATTTGTAGTGGTTGACCATCAACCACAATCATTACCAAGCTCTCCTGACGTCGTCATCACGTTTAAAATTAATGGTTCCATATGGATTTTTGAATCCAATGCAGCAGTAATTACTCGCCAGGTTAAGCGAAAAACTACTTAGCGAGCGAGACCCAACTTTGTGCCGCATCTGGCCCGACTGAGAGCAGACTTCAATATACTAAGGAAAAAGCTAGGGTGAGTCGCTAAAAGGGACCAAATTTTAAGCAAAGTGCGGTCATTATTTTCGTCTAGAATACTTTAGAATGTTTAAAAAAAGTTTTACCTAAAATACTTTTTGGTTTCATGAAATTCTATTCCATTTTTTATACAAACTAAAAAAAACGTACCTACGTATGCAAAAAAACTTAGTTTTATCACAAAAACACCGCCAAAAAATCTAACGGGAATCGAAAAAAAAAATGGAAAATAAAAAGATGCAATGGCGACGTCGAAATTTAAAAATTTCACGTCGAGCGAGTTTAGGCATTTTTGTAATAAATTGAAAGGCCTGTGATTGATGACACGGGCCAGCGGATGGCGTGTTTACTGTATACAAAATAAAGGCAATAAAATGATATACATGCACATTGTGTGATTGACATGTACATATTGTTAGAGAAAGATATACTAGGATATTTTTACGGCAACTTTTATCCGAGATAGTGGTGATTTATTGGCATCTGTTGCCTTGTGGGGAAGTATAAGGAAGGTATTTTTTGTAGCAATAAATAACACACGAATAGACTATTATACCGGAATATAGGCAGTACCTATTTGTATTTCTTTTATCAATTATGTTTTTGCATTACCAGGTTTACGTATAAAAAGATAGGTAACAGAAGTGACTTACTGTAAACTAAATAATACGATGAAAATTTCATACTTATAAAACAATAAATTAAACTGGCAAAAAATTGGATATAATTTATAGACACGTTATTTTGACGCCAGTTTTAATGCTCCACAAAAATATTTTCCCATTCTTTGTATTACAAAATTAACATTAATATAAAATTCCAAGTAAATTCCCAGACAGGAGTCTGTGTAGATGTGTGTCGCATAGCTTCATCCTATTCAATCCCGAGTTTTTAATTACAAGGATAGCATCCTGAAAGAGTTTCCTTTTAAAGTAAAACTGTATTTTAATAATATAAAGACTTTAAGAGTGAATTACTGCCAACGTTGATTATATTTTACAAGTACCTATTGTAGTGGTTTCTCATAATACTGAATACTGTCTGGTTTGAGATGACCATTTTTATTATTAGATTATAGTGTTTTATAACTTATCCGGTAAGGTCAAGAGATTGTCTAGATAGTAGAAGGTACATAGTTATGCGAATTATATGTGTTTTGACGCGACGCCTGTCGTTAATACTGTATTCGAATACTTTTAGTAAAGCTAAGGAAAAACAGACATTCGTTCTAGTAATAACGTATCAGATTCTAAGAAAAAAACAAGATATGTGCGTATCGGACCACAATGAAGGGTTCCTTAATTGTAATGAATTTATCCCAACAACAAACTTTGTAGTTTAAAAATGTTCTCCCATACATCGATAAGTTTGTAATTGCAGTTTTTTATGTGATAAATCTATCAATTAACACTTTTCCAGCTTTTTCTTTTACTTGTGCTTACTGCTGGCCAAATTTCATGATTTTAGGTCATCGGGAAGTACCTTATAGGTTTTAATTTATTTGCGAGTGTCAACATATTTCGCATAATGGCTGTATTTCTTCATTGCGTCGACGTAGAAGTTTGAATTTTTTAGAGCTCCAAGAGACGATAAACCTACGTATATGATATTAATTTCAACTTGATGCCTCCACGCGTTCCTGAGAAATAGGGGTCTTGACAGACTGATAAACGGACGGACGGACAACGAAGAGATCCTATAAGGGTTCCGTTTTTTCCTTTTGAGGTACTTTACCCTAAAAATACGTAAACAGGTTCAATTTTATAAATAGAAACAAATGTGACTATACATAGTTCTGTACGAATAAGGAACATATTACATTAAAATTATATTATGGCCCACTTTCTCTCACAGAGAGGAGGCCAGTGTTTCAGCAGTGTATCCACTACTGGAACACAGGCCTCCTCTCTGTGGGAGATCATAGGCTGATCAGGCTATAATACAACCGCATATATCGCAACACCTTAACACAATATTAAAATTCTTCAAGTGCCTTTTCTTTAACAAAACAAAATCAACAAACACACATAATGTTATGACCTCCTGTCATAACATGATGTGTACATAAACATAAAAACATCACCATTATTAATAACACAACACAATAACATACACGATAACTAATACGCACTTATCTAAAGCTTAATATATATTTATGTAGATATACGATAAAGAGATACACTATCATACCTGATAAGGGGGATTTGTATAGGCTCAATATCGGCTCTGTCATCAGACCGGTCGGCTCTGAAAAGCAATTGTATATTTGTTGTATTTGACACTGGAAATATTGTTGTTAGTGGAAAACCGACTACGGTGAAAGTTGATGGATTTGTTTTTAATTTAATTGTTTGATTGTTTTAGAATTTGTGTTTCTGTTAATTTTTTTAGTAACCAAAAATCATGAAAATACATATACTTATTGGTTTTAAAGATTGAAAGAACGAAAATAATTCATAAAAGTAGATACGTCAAAATAAATACGTTTCCATGACATTTGCAAAAATCTTCTATACATCGGTAGCTATAGATAAATTGACAATATTGTCTCAGAGTCGTATAGGAGGAGCTCGTGGCTAAGTAATAACTGCCGCACGGGTCGATCCATCAGGTTAAGCTACGCTTGCCGGGGTTGGTCAGTGGATGGGTGACCATCTTTACACACCGAGACTCCTCCGTGCCTCGGAAAGCACGTTAAGCCGTTGGTCCCGGCTGTCATTCGTGGATCTTTGACAGTCGTTACGGGTCGTCAGAAGCCCGAAAGTCTGACAACCAGTCTTACCAAGGGGTATCGTATTACCCAGTTACTGGGTTGTGGAGGTCAGACAGGCAGTCGCTCCATGTAAAATACTGGTATTCAGCTGCATCCGGTTAGACTGGAAGCCGACCCCAACATAGTTGGGAAAAGGCTAGGCAGATTGATTGTCTCAGAGTCGTATAGGTAGCGCAATGTAGTAACATCTTTTTTATCAGTCAATAATTATGAGGAGAAGCCATATTTTAAATAAAAATACTGAAATTTAAACTAATAAAGGTATCTCCACAACAGACCCTACACCAAACCACAAGTATTAACATTTTCTTTCAAGTCAAAAAACAACAAAAGACTATATTACTAAACTTAGACGTCTAGGATTTGTCCTTGAAGTAAACTTAAAGACACTCCAGCCTACAGATGTAGCGGATTAAACGAGCGTAGACGCGCGTGGTCTACTCCGCTACGCCGCTACGGCGTAGCAAGGTCTACGGTGCTACGAGCTACAAGTTTTTTGTAAATATATTAATGTATTTATTTAGGCAAGTACTTACGTGATGAAAACAAAACCTTACGTAAGTTTATGGAACATTCACGAAACAATCAAAAAGTCTAGAAGGAGATAGTATTTTATTCTTCCTATCTTTTTGGCGTAATTAAATTTTTTTTTATTTTTACATGTAACAAAAAATAAAAAATTGTTTTAAAATTACACTGCGCAACACACAGGGCTGTTTTCACTATTTTCATAGAAAAAATATTCACAATATTTACCGAACACAATCCTGAAATTACAGGCATTCTTTCACCGTAGTCGGTTAAAAACACAGAATATCAGCGTTTTGCTATGAATTTTTTACACGTTAGCCACTTATTGTGTTATCGCTGGACAAAATGTTCGATTCTTATCTCACGAGGGGTTTGAATATGAACATGATATTATCGTATCAGTATTTATTACCTCGTACCTGTAAAAAAGTTGTTTTGTATCACGATAGGTTTTTGTCTTGTTTTTTTATGAGTTTTTTGTAGCATACTGCGGCATTGTCTGGCTTTGAGTTTTTCTATGTTTAATATTTTTGTACACTTTAGATTTATTATTTTAGTTGTCTCGTTACTTTATTTATTTTTAGTCTATTTCAAAACGTATAGGTATAATGTTTATCTGTGAAAAAACATCTGGGCTCTTTTCATAAAATCTTTCAGGTAATATTTTCAGTAACAAAACGAAATGGAAACGTAATTTCTTGTAATTTCACTTATTCAGCACACAATAAATTATTCACGAGTTGGTAAAATGATTAATAATTCCACGTTCAACACAACATAACACTTTTTATTTCAAGTTCACAGAAACGTTTATTATTTACATTTAAGAACTTGGATCACTCTTAATAACAATTTCGTCTTTTACGTCCATTTTCGAAAAATTCTCATCTATTATTCTTATTAAAAAGGCTACCTGAAAGATCGAACTTTATTCGGTAATCTATTTGACCCTTTAAACAAGTTTTTGTAAAGACGGGTCCCAGCTAAATTGCTTTGTCGATCCAAATACGGTAGATTTCTTCGATTTTATCAATGTCCCCTGAGGCCTTTTTTAGAGAAAATTCTTCGTATAAGGAATAATAAATTATAGCTGACTTATTTATTTACAGGATACCGGGAAATATTGATAAGTAAACTAATTTTGTAAATGGATTTTTGTTAGAAAAAGAACTTGCAATTTCACTTTTTGCTAAGAACACTGACAACAATTTATCAAACACACATCACGATTTTCACAAACAAAAAACAATAACAAAGACCGCACCACCAAATATTTTTGTCTACAATAATCTCAATTTGAACCACAATTCAATGATCCACTAACAGTCAATAAAACACACTTTTTCATCCACTTCCAACCACGTTGTCAGTGCGATAACGGGATAAAAGTTTTTAAAATATTTTACCATCGTTCCTGCAATAATGACACTTATTCCAGCTCCAGACTTGGTCCAGTAGCATCTGCCAAGAAACTCGGCACGAATTATTATATGATGCATCCGTAACATTTAAATAACTTTATCTTAATTGAAATCTTATTATGAAGGTGTAGTAGGAAAACATTCACTAGCAATAACGTTTGTTTTGTTATTAAATTTTCATTATTGCACTGTGGTTTTATTGAGAAATGTGTTTACGAAATGTTCTGTACTTATTAGGGTTAATATTTTTATTTTGTAGCATTGTTTATTTTTGGTCTTGGCTATTGATTTGACGATTAACTTCAATTTTTATAAACACTATATATTTTAATTCGTTTCTGTGGTCATATTTTTATTACAAACTCGTTTACTACTTTTAACACGATCAAACGTAACCATTCACTTTCACAGGCAATCTTTTAAGCTAATCACACACAATCATCATTTTCAAAATCAGAGCTACAGATCACTTTCCAAAATGAATTTAAAAATAAAATTATTTTTTGACGTTCCCTTATAAATCTTATTTGACCATTCAACATAATTTATATTGTCTTTCACAACACAAGTCTACCTACAGGAAACTTAATTTATAAACAGTTTTCTTGAGAAATTCAGTGGAGTTTCCCTAATTAATTTTCAGGTCAGATATAGTTAGTACAGTCATAAATCTCAGGCCAAGTTCGGAGTCGGTAGGCTGAACTAAGATAGTGGGAGGTACGTCAAGATATTTATTTTTCTTCAAGTTATCTTAGTTGTTTCTATCTTGAAGGATGGATAGAACCTCAATACATCTTGACTTATATATTTTTTAAGATAATTGTCCAGTGTTTTTTTTTTTTAAGTAATGCTTTTTAATTTCATGTAACATTATACATAATGTCAATATCACGATGGAAAATTGTGTTCAATCTTCGTTCTGATTCCTTCATAGTTCACATGGGGATTGCTGAGTGGTTTATTTTCTAAAAAAGCATTTCACTAAAATCTTTTAATTGGTTTTAAAACTAATTTGTCGTATAAAAGATCCCACTGTCTTAGAAAGGAACAACCGCCAAAGTCTAAAACCTCTCCACGCTACTCTTAATTTTTAATATTTTCCTTTTACATTTCCCTAACGTGTCTGCTAACTCATGAAAGCTTTTAAGCCTTTTAACACATTTCCATTCCGTCACTTTAAGTTTATTTTGAGTTTTTATTTATTTTTAAAACATAATATATTTTTAATGTTTTGTTTTTTTTTTGGGGTTTTCATTATTTTTTTCAAGACAGTTGGTCATCGAACCACAGCGTGAGTGATAATTTGTTTGTTTTTCATATTATGTTATGACTCACAGGCCAGACAATGTTGCCACTTTTATGATTGCTACATAGACAAAATGTGATTTTTGGCTAACGTGTAACAAATTCTAGATTTTTTTTTAACGGGTTTTTAAACTTACCTCCACAGATTAAAGACATCGAGGTAATTATGATTGATATATTTATAAAATCGACTAATTTAACTTTGACTATGTCTTGATCTAACTAGCGCACCTAACTCGAAAGCTTGGCTATTTTAAGAGATTTTTAAATTCTATATTTAGAGGCGTGAAGGCAATGAAATATTAAACTTTGTACTGGCGATAAGTATCGTTAGCGCTACTATTATTATATCACTTTTTAGAATTAAAAATGGCACTAAAAAGACACGATTTATAATCGATTTTGTGACACAGCAATAACCGCCGCCGAACGTCAACACACTAAACACAATATTTTTTTATAATAATAATTTTATTTAAATATCAACGTTGAAATGAATACATCAAAATTGTGAACTAAATACACCGAAAAGGTTTATCGCGTCCTGAGTAGTATCATAAATGTGCGTTCATATTGGCTTGTTATTATTGTTGTTTACGCGCGTGTTTTCGCGTTTGGCCGGAGCGGCGGGCGTGTGGCGCGCCCGTTCGTGGCTTTGGACTGATGTCGGAGGCGACCGTGACGTCAGATGACACTCAGCCTCGCGCGCCACAGCGCATGCGTCCGCACGCACACATGCGCTGCCCGATCAGGACGCACGTGTCGACGGCTGACACACAGTGTGCGTCTTACGCAAACTTAGTTATATGCAAGTTTTGGAAGTGCCGGAGTTATGTACGGTGTGCAGAGCAAACGAAGCCGAAAGTTATGTTTATTAGTTCAATTAAGTTGATGTGATGGAATTAGATGTCTGTACGGTGAAACCATACACCATCGCCGACTAAGCGATTTTACGAAATTTTATTAATTAATATTAGTTGAGAAATCAGCAATGCTATTCTGTAATCATCTCACCGTGAAAACCTAAGTGAAGTGAGCGTGGAGTGAACTGCCAGTGTCATTCCACCTGATGCTAGGGATGGACCAAGCACATTTTTACAGTCATAATCGAGATTTTAATAGTATTTTTTACGTTGTTCTAGTAGGTAATCATTTTATATAATTTTTTAAAGCAAGCAAACAAACATTTAGCTCGACATATTTATCTGGAAGGAACTGATTCCCAACATACAGCTCACGCTAGTTTGGGAAACAGGGCTTGCACATGAAATTAACACTTATTGTTGCAATAAAGATTTTTGTATTTGTATTTGTATTTATTGATTTGTGTCTAAACATAGAAAAAATAAAGAAAAATATGTTTTTTGCGTGAATTTCTATTTGACTATTTTATTTTAAAACCCCCTAAATAGTAATGTAGCTATATTATGTAGTTATAAAATTCGCATAAAAAATATAATTAAAATCTTGATTATGATTGTAAGTAGGTACCTAAATGTAACTTGTTTAATCCCTAGCATCCGTGGGATGGCACTGACAGCTCACTCCACGCAAGTTTTCACGGTGAGACTTTTACAGAATCGACCAGCTGTTCACGATTAGCGGTCATCGCGTGTGCTCCCTCGCTCCTTTATATTCAAAATCTTTGGTCCGTGAAATATATCTTTATTTTACCTTTAACTGCTGCGTAGTATCATTGACAATCTTCCAACTTTCTACAATGTCATTAATTGTTGTGTTGGGTCTCTTCGATGCTCCCATCAAAAAGGCAATGACTTGTTCTATTGTTGTTAATTATGAAGAGATCATTAAACCTACTTGTTTACAAAAAACAAAAAGGAAAACACAAAATCAAAAACACCGAAATGAATGTTATTTTTCACTTGGTAGTTTTTTTTTGTATAAAAGTTTTTATTGAGAATCTTTTTGACTAAAACCACACTATGACTTATACTTACTTGAAATTCTAAAACGTCACATTTTAATTACTTTTACCAGGAATCGTAAGACGTAACTGGACAAATATAATAAATAAACAAGTCTTTCATTATTCCCCACATTTCCACGCAGTTTTATAATATTTGCTAGCATCCAACAAAGTTAATTTATTTTATTAAACTTTAGTTACATAATTATGTCTTCTCTTGAAATCTATCTAGAGTCCGATAGAGTGTTGTGTTGAAGACTCTATTTTGTGTTCTTTTGAATTTTAGACATGTTTTGTTTTGGTTTAGGTTATTGATCAGACATAATTGTATTTCTGTAAGAAGTAAGTACACATGAGTACATGTACTGATTTAGATAGATTTTTTTAACTTTGATTTTACAGTTAAATAAACATGGTTACCTAAAAATAAATATTATCATAACATGATTTTTATTTTTTTTTGTTCAAATCAATACTTGTACAAAATACTTTACCTCTTCAAAACCAATAAACGATATAAAACCAATAACACTTCGCATCTTTTGAAGAGACAAAAATAAAAATATCAAACACGTAGTTGTCTGTCTAACAAAACGGTTAATAAAATGTCTACAGCTGCTACGCCGTAGCACGCCGCTACGAACGCGTAGCACGTCGCTACGATACAGTTGAACAATATTTTTGCTTTTCAATTGTTTTTGTCGTATGTTATTATTAGTGATATGTTTAACTATTAATTTCTAATATTACTGCTTGGGAGGTAGTTGTAGATTCAGATAAATAAATAAATAAATATACTTGGACATTTCACACAAGATGGGATGGAACTTAAAAAATATTTTTGTTAGTACGAAAAAACATATAAAAAAACAGTTATTAAACTTATATTTTTAAAGTATTAGATATTTTACTAGTTTAACACTTTCAGCTGAGCATCTGCGTATTCAAATGTTTGTTGCGCGGCACACTATTTTCTCATACAAAATATAGGACGACTAGTGACGTTCTGGTTTTTCATACAAGCAAAGATAATATGAAATGTGACACAACCGTTACTACACGTCGACGTTGCGAATGTACGCGTAATTATAATGTATGTGTTTGAGTAGCCTTAAAAAGTGTACAACAAAACTAACGTGGAGTGGCGCTAGCAGTCTGAAAATTTAAAGTGATACGGCGCGATGACGTAGCTTGAAGGAATTGGTATAGGCCGCAGCCGTTTATACACGTTCTTTAAAGAAAGACATATTTTTTGCTGACGTGATTAAACGTTGTGTCAAATAGCGTTTATCAAATTTTACGTATTATAACGTCGCTCCGCTCAAAGTGTTAAAGAACCACCGAGTGGGTCCCATTAAACGCAAGACGACATCGCGGCAGGCTAGTGCGAAAATCGCGGGACGAGCTTGACTCCTACCGAAAAGACTAGTAAAAGACAGAATTGTATGAAATGGGAGAGGAAAGCCATGCAGTGCGACAATGCAGACTAGTTAGTTTAGATTAGATATTGTTCGTAGCTGTCATAATGACAGAGTTTTAAGACACCTCTTAAATTCAGGTAAGGGGACATCCATTAATTAGGTACTTGAGGCATTTAGAGGAGACGGGTGTAGTCAAACTCACCCGATCTCACGTTGGGAAGAGAGGGGGTCTCGACAAATTAATAGAACGGGAATATCCCCTCAAGTGTCTGAGTTTTGCTGATTTTAGACCCAAAACCCCAGCGAGTGGGGAGGGTTGGGGGTTAGTTGCGAACCCCATAGGTTCACAACTACTGATAATGATATTTTTTCCATCGGATGATGTTTTTTTACGTTTATATATATGTGATCTAAGCTTATATACCTATTATGTAAAGTTTTGTCCTTTTGCACACTTTGGGTGCATTTGACACGCGGGGGGGGGGGGGTGTTAGCTGCGTACTCCATAGGTTCACAACTAATGATGATAATTGGTTTTCCATCAGATGATGTTTTTTTACATTGCATCGATTTTAACCCAGCTTCAAATAAAAACCTGCTTGTCGACCATAATATGTCAACAACGAATTCTCTCCTATTTCGGCCACATAGTATGCAGAGGCGATGAAATCTTGGAGAAACTGATTGTGGTTGGGAACACCGAAGGCAAACGATCGCGCGGTCGTTCACCAACACGATGGACCGATCAGGTGAAGGAATCTTCGTCCTCTAAATTCTACACGGTGGTGAGGGATGCGCTGCACAGAAACCGGTGGAGGCGGATCATCCGCTCCAGGTGCAACTCCGTAGCTGACCGCGATCCTCAGATATGAGGGACCGACTACAGAGAGAGAGAAGTGTTTTCCAATATAACCCTGAAATCGACATTCTGACTTAAGCAAGCGTGCTGATGAGCTCCTGCCTTCTCTGTTTGAGAAGAAACCTTTCACAATAACAGTATAATATTATTTGTGCCATCGATAATCGATCAGGTTAAGCTATGCTTATCGCGGTCGGTCCGTGGATGGGTGACCAAGACCCCTCCTTGCCTCAGAAAGCACTTCAAACCGTTGGTCCCGGCTGTCATTTGTAGAGCTTTGACAGTCGTTACTGGTAGACAGAAGCTCGAAAGTCTGACAACCAGTCTTACCAAGGGGTATCATATTACCCAGTAACATGGGTTGTGGAGGTCAGGTAGGGAGTCGCTCCATGTAAAATAATGGTAGTCAGCTGCATGCAGTAAGAGTGGAAGCTGACCTCAACATAGTTGGGAAAATAATGATGGTCAAAAGAAGATTAGCCAATGAGCAAGAGGTAACTGGTCACGGCTCCCTCAAGGGGACTATTAATTTTTATGAGTCTTTTCACTACTCTTTTACTGTTCTTAGAACATTATCGTGAAAAACTCGTCAGGGGCTAATGAAGAAAGTCCAAGATAATTGCGCTAACCGCATTACAATTAAATCAAGTCATTTGTATTACTCACACTCACGCCAGCGCACGATTCCCGGAAGTTCACGCCTTGTGCGGAAGCTAACGCTACCTATTTGAATTTATATAGGTACTTTAAGAATACCGAAGATGCCTGGGTAAAAAAAATAAATTCTATTTAGTCCGAAAAAAAATATCTGCTGTTTCTTAGAAAAGTACAATACCTACGTGGTCAAATGTATGAAACAGCAAATTTTTTATTTAAATAACCAACGAAAACTTTCAGCATAGGGTCAATTTCATCAGTTATTAAAAAAAAATGCTGTTGCTGTTGTTGTTGTTGTGTGTGCGTGTTGTTGCTGTGTGTTGTGTGTGTGTTGTGCTGTTTCTGTTGCTGTTGTACTGTGCTGTTGCATTTTGCGACCAGCAAGAGCTACTGCTGGTCCAGGGTTCGATTCCCAGCTAGGCAAAACGTTATTTGGTTTATCCACCAGAGGGCCAATTCTCGTACTTAAAGAACGTTCAAATTCAAGTTGCAGTGTCATCTCAGCGACAATCAATGTCAAAAATGTAGGGAAATTAGAGGTTTTTTTGACAGATTGCGACTGGAGATTAGAATGCGAACGTTCTTAAAATTACGAGAATTGCCCCTCTGGAATTCCTCAGTAGCAGTCCGGATTCTGTATTAGTAATAATATTAGGTCTTTACCTATGAAATTGCCGTTCTGCAGTACTGGCAATTTCAAATCAAAATAATTTTTGTTTGGCTAAGAATTCTAATTTCAAATTAATTTTATTTTAAAAACATGGATTTTTTTTTCCAAAAGTAGTCATTTGTTTATTGATTAGTGTTACATTTTCATCGCATTTCAATCTTTTTCGTCATCATGGATACGTTAAAAATTCGAGTAATTATGGAATATGAGTACCGTCGTGGCAGCAACGCGGCACAAGCGGCACGCAACATCAACGACGTTTACGGAGCTAACACTACAAACCAACGCACCACCTGTTATTGGTTTGCACGCTTCCGTTCTGGAAATTACGACCTGAAAAATGAACCTCGCGGTAGTCCGAAGACTTTGGTCGACCATTACGAATTAAAAGCGATTGTGGAAGCTGATGATACACAATCTACGGCTGAATTAGCAGCAGCTTTCGACGTTAGCGTCAAAACAATATTGGTCCATTTGCGTCAAATTGGCAAGGTAAAAAAGCTTGACAAATGGGTGCCCCACGAACTCAATGATCGCCAGCGCGAAGTACGCGTCGTGACGTGCCTTGCACTGCTCAACAGACACACAAATGAAGGAATTTTGAACCGCATTGTTACCTGCGATGAAAAATGGATTCTGTTTGATAACCGAAAGCGCTCAGCAAGTTGGTTGGATCCTGGTTCAGCACCTAAACAATGCCCTAAACGAAAACTTACCCCTAGAAAAGTGATGGTCACTGTTTGGTGGTCTAGCGCCGGTGTGATTCATCACAGCTTCTTACCAAACGGGGTGAGCATTACTGCAGATGTGTACTGTGAAGAACTAAACACAATGATGGAGAAGCTGGCACATCTCCAACCAGCATTGGTCAATCGCTCGTCTCCGCTGCTCCTGCACGACTACGCGCGACCTCATACTGCACAGCAGACGGTCTCCAAGTTGCAATAACTGGGGTTGGAAGCTCTCCGTCATCCGCCCTACTTACCAGACCTTGCGCCTACAGACTACTACTTTTTCCAGAATTTGGAAAACTTCTTGGCGGGAAAAAAATTCAATACCCGAAAGGCAGTACAAAATGCCATTGAAGAATTTGTTGCCTCCCGACCAGCTGATTTCTTTAAGAAGGGCATCAATAAACTGCCACTGCGTTGGCAAAGATGCATTGATTGCATGGGTGATTACTTCGATTAATACAAATAAAAAATACATGAAAAAAATTCGTTTAAATTTTTTCATACAAAACGGCAATTTCATAGGTAAAGACCTATTATAATAATATCCTTGGACATTTCACACAACGCCATCTAGTCCCAAGCTAAGCAACCTAATGCTTGTGTTATGGTAACGAGATGGCTGATAAACTACTTATATACATTTTTTTTTTGTAAATAGATACATATTATAGACAGAAAAACACCCAGACTCGGAACAAATACTTGTAGGTCGTACAAATATTTGTTCCGTGCGGGAATCGAACCCGCGACATGCTGCGCAGCAGTCAATCGCTCAACCACTGCGCCAACTGTGTCGTCAAAATTAGTGTCTGGTTGATGACAATAGGCTCGCCCCCTATTACACGGGACTGGTGAACCGTGGGTTTACGGTAGGTACACCTCTGCCCAACCCTTCGGGAAACAAGGCGCGATGATGTTATGTTATGTCTCATCAAGTCTTCGATCAGTAAACACACATACACTCAGTCATCTGTCTGATATTATGTTAGCTCTAATGTGATTGATTCACCAAAATAGAATCAACTAATCATCTATGTAAGATGATCCGGGATTTGCCTACAGATTATATTCCATTACACACAACCACATTTTTAAAAGAAACTAGTTTTTGCCCATGGTTGGAAATTATCACATGTACTACCAGGGTAAAAAGTATCCTGCCCATGGACTAGGTAGTAATGTACCAAATTTCATTGAAATCCATTCAGCTGTTAAAACATGAAAAGATTACAGACAGACAGAGTTATATTCTCATATACATGGCGTATACTTGGAAGACAACGGAGTATAGTACTCATGAAAATGGACAACTTTTACCATGGAACTAACCCTGAAATATGAAAAAGAAAATCAGCTGTTTTCTGACTCTGAGATAGCTGATTTTTTTTTCATAATATTTCATTGTGAGTCTGGGCTTCATTTGGTTGAAATATTTGCTCTAAATGCTCAGCGAACCTCAGAGCTTTTTGCTCATCCGTCGCTGCCCATTTTCCATTTTCTTCTTTAATAGGAGGAATTTGTGTTATTGGTCGTTTCATGTGTTTCGTCGCCTTCCATAGCGAGTAGCCTGTTTTCGCATCACTCGTTAATTGGCTAAGGTAGCTATTTGTTGAGGAGTCATTGTAGTGCTGAATTTCTATCTTAAGACGCTTAGTAAGGTTGTTGAGCAGTCTTTTATCTTGTGGACATCTGAGGGGCAATTCTCGTATTTTTAACAACGTTCGCAATATCATCTCAAGACTCAATCTGACAGAAATTGTATAGCGTTTACCTTCATTTTTGACATTTTGATTGACGCTGGCATGAGATTGTGAACGTTTTTAGGTACGAGAATTGCCCGTCTGGTCTGATGCCACCTGTTTCTTTGTTTCCGCTTTTCGGTTATGAGACACCTAATACCTGCAGGGTAGGCGTTTGCTTTGATAACTGTGTAATAGACTTATATGTGTCTTCGTTTACTGCATTTATTTTAACGCACTGCCCATTCAGCATTTTGGTTGTGAATTTATCACCAGACTCAGACTTTGACAACAAGTCAAAAAAGGCCTGGTAGTTCTCGACGCCATCTACTACAATAGGCGGAGGTGGCGGAATCTTTTTAATTTTCACTATTTCGGGTTGAACAGACTCTAGGTGTTCAATGTTGGGAATGTGGGTGGGCGATGTTTTCAATTTGCGTTTTTTCCTGCTCTTTTGCCTGATCCACTCAGTTTCCCTGGCTAACTCCTCCTCGTCCGTACAGTATTCCGGACACTGTGTTGGACTTTTCATTGGCTCATCTGGCTTACTGGTTGCAGGTGTACTTTGTTCTGCACACTAGAAATTCAGAAATAACATTACGCAGTTGTTCATTATCTGCTCTTTCTGCGCTGTAGTATTTGTACAGCAATTGTTCATTTTCAGTTTTCACCTGAATTTTGGTAGTCTCAGCCATGTTAGTGGCGAGTTAATAAATAATAGCTATAATTAGAATGTAGGTCAATTCTTACGTAATTGTGTGTGACATCGCGGCGAGCGCGGTCCGGCCGGCGCGGTTGGTATGCTGCGTCTGCACTTTGCACTTAAGTAGAGCACGTGATCGACGCGACTAATCTCAACGAATATCAAAACACAATGACGATTAATGCTACATTTCGGTTAAAACACGTTCCTGACATGTGGAAAGTAGCTGAAGTCATTATGATAGCCAAGCCCGGGAAGCCACCTCATGAAACAACATCTTACAGACCAATCTCACTATTGCCTGTGTTGTCAAAACTATTTGAGAAGTTATTTCTAAAGAGATTGAAGCCTTTTATTGAGACAGAAAATCTAATCCCTAATTACCAGTTCGGATTCAGAAAACAACACTCTACGCTTGACCAAGTACACAGAATTACAAATGTTATTGAAAGAACACTAAAGGAGAAGAAGGTGTGCTCCACGGTTTTCCTTGATGTTGCACAGGCTTTCGATAAAGTATGGCACGATGGCCTGATTTATAAACTAAGAACAATGCTGCCTCAACAATTTTCAGACATCATAGAGTCCTATATATCAAATAGATTGTTTAGGATAAGACAAAGAAACGCTTATTCAGACCTTAGGCAGATAAAAGCTGGCGTACCACAAGGTAGTGTACTTGGTCCGGTCCTGTACCTTCTATACACCTGCGATATTCCAGAGCTAGAAAACAATTTCATTGCAACCTTTGCTGACGACACAGCTATCATGGCTGTTGGAAATAGTTACGAAGAAGCCGTAGAAAAGGTTCAAGAGTCCATAAATCGTATCTATGAGTGGACTGCAACATGGCGTATCAAACTTAATGAAAGTAAGTCTGTCCACATTGACTTCACCAATAAAAAGCCACAATATTTCCCGGTGTTCATGAATAATCAACCAATACCATACGCGAATACTGCTAAATATCTTGGCATGACCCTGGATGCAAAACTGAGATGGAAAGAGCATGTCAAAAAGAAAAGAGCCGAATTAGATATTAGATACAAAAAAATGTATTGGCTACTTGGTAGACAGTCGCCATTGTCAATATCTAACAAAGTGTTGTTATACAAACAAGTTTTAATGCCTGTATGGACCTATGGTATTCAGCTCTGGGGCTGCACCAGCCAAAGCAATCGTCAAATCATTCAACGATTCCAAAACAAAGTGCTCAGGGATATAGTCAACGCGCCCTGGTACATTAGAAACAGCGACCTCCACCGGGACCTCAAGATGGATTTCGTAGACATAGTAATAAAAAAATATGCAGAAGCTCATGAACGACTTCATCATCACGTGAATGTCGAGGCGATCCAACTCCTTGACATCACTGAATTAGTGCGAAGACTAAAAAGGGTAAAACCTTTTGAGTTAGTTTAGTGCAGTGTGAGTGAACCTAAACTGTAGTGAAAATGCTGACTAAAGAACACGTGAATTGAGTGTCTTCCCATTAACTTAGTGAATAAGAAAGACGTTATTGGACGATTTCTTAATTTTATAGTTACTTAGCAGTTTAAGTTATATTTAAATTACTTATTAGCGAATAGGCTAGATTGTAATATAAATAAAGTTTCACTACCCGTGGTACTTTATATAAGGAAAAAAAATAATAATAATAATATTTCAACATTTTCATTACTATTACACGCCGTTAAAGTATGTCCCTTATTTAACCTAACACCCCGTATAATTATAACACATATTATGTGGATTGAGATACCAAACAGCAGTTAAAAGACGGTACGCACATTGGACTTTCAATTTCACGTCTTTTTATTCGTAAATTATTATCCAAGTTACGATAACTTCAATTTAGGGATTAGTAGTCCCAATATACATAAGTATACCTCAAAGGTAACACCGGAGGGGTGAGCAAAGATCATAGCGGGTTGCAGATCGGGTCGAGCGCAATCAAGCGGCCGTCAATCAGCCACCAGCCTTACTTAATTACCTCGTCACGAGTGGGCAGTTATACTTACACGAATGCCCCTGTGTGAGTAACACTGTGCACAGAATCTGATGTAACCATAGCTTAAAGAATACCCCTGTGTGTGTAAAACACAGCTCACATTAACAAACAAACTTGGTAGTTTTCCTCTGTGTGTGTTCAACGTTTTCCTTCTATGTAAATGTGTGTATTTTTGCTCCAACAGTCTATAAGTATCTGTGTGTTAGTCAATTACGTGTGTGTGAATTACAAACAGAGAAAGTCAGGGAGAGTAGGCTGTGATTGTCATTATGTTTATGTATGGTTGTGTTGACGGGGTTTTTGATTTATTTTGCGTGTGAGATTGATATCAAATTATTGTGAGATTTTATCGATTGTTTTTTAATCATCTTGTTTGTAAATATCCACTTTTATAAGGGCTAATTTGACTAAAGTCGGATATCTTTTATCCGTGGAATAAAATTGACGACTGACACAATTTTTGTATGGGGAATCTTTCAAAAATTCAATATTTATCCGAAGATACACACTACACTGACTTTAGGGTATAAAAGTTTGGCCGAATTCACCCATAATAGATTTAAAAACTGCTACGGTAACAGTAGAAACTTTTTTGTGTCTCTTTAAGTTGTGTCCTTTATTTCTGCTGACCTTTTTTCATGACATTATTTGTTATTCGGCGAAATGTACGAGAAAAAAAGGGCGTGACCAATTCCTAGTTGTTTACCACAAAAAAAGACTAGAACCAACATGATCGAAATCACATACTCATTCGTTTTCTTGATTATGATTTCTTTCACTACCAAGAAACACCGCACGCCAAGCCTAGTCTAATCCTTTACATTTACAAGTACCATTGTCAAATTCAGTATTAAGCACACGTACGCTCCAGATTCTGATTACGATGTTTGAGGGTAGGATGACAATGACGTCATAACAGTTCCGAGGGTCGATCGTATTTGTAGAGGTTAGGCCTGTTTATTTAATAAGGCAGGATTAACAAAGAAATTCACTGTTTTGTTCAAACATTTGGCGATTAGCGATTATGGAGTAATTATATTGAAATGTCTTTGTTTTTGATGGGGTATCGTGTTCACCAGTAACTGGGTTGTGGAGATCAGAGGGGCAATTACCGTATTTATAACAACATTCGCAATCTTTTCTCAGTCTCAATCTGTCAAAAATTGTGTAGCACTTACCTACATAAGTGACACATAATTGTCGCTGGCATGAGATTGCGACTTGAATTTGGACGTTTTTAGGTACGAGAATTGGCCTTCTGCTTCTGCTTTTGGCCTTTTGGCAGTCATTATCTGCCTAATGTTTTCCCAACTGTTTTAGTCAGCTTCCAATCTAACCAGATGCAGCTGAATATCAACTGATTTTACATGGAGCGACTGCCTGTCTGACCTTCACAATCCAGTTCCTGGGTAATACGATCGATACCTCTTGGAAAGATTACTTGTCAGACTTTAGGGCTTCTGATGACTCGTAACGACTGTCAAAGATCCACGAATAAAAACCGGGACCAATGGCTTAACGTGCTTTCCGAGGCACAGAGGGGTCTTGGTATGTAAAGATGGTCACCCATCCACGGACCAATCGCGGCAAGTCATTCCATGTAAATACTCGTATTCAGCTGTATCCTGTTAGACTGGAAGCCGACCCCAGCACAGTTGGGAAGAGGCTGAACAGATTGATTGTCTTTGCTTTTGGTCAAGAAGTTTGTTAAAAAATATGATACAAACCCAATTTTGTACCTAAGTACTCCTGAAATGAATATTGATTCTGGGTTTATAGAGGGTAAGCCTAATATTATTTACTGGTGTGGCGGCATCTACATCGCCACATATGAACTACGCATCAATGACATGACGTCACGCAGACCTGCATCGCGCAATTAGAGTTTACCACGCGATTAGCATATATACAACGTCCCGACATCAACCGTCGGGCAGTAGCCCACCAGACACGACACCCGTCTGGTCGGAGGATCCTCCCTTTTCAATAGAGGATGAGTGAACTTTACACCCTGTTCCTCATGCCCCTAAATTGGTGACCCCGAGCATGAACGTCAGCGCAGCCTTCGTGCAACTACATCAGCGTGACGTCATCAGCATCACTTCTTCAAGCTTTCGAACGGCGAGTCACACAGCCAGCCAACATCCACGGCTTCAACAGGTATCCTGACCACCAGCATGCAGCGGACGCGCATTCCTGGTCATCACCTTCAGCCTCGACCCAGCGCTGTACACTCCGACTCACTAGAGCATAACGCAGCGCCACCCCGACTCACTGGGGTATCACCGCAGACAGTTCCGACTCACCGTGAACTATGCGGCACCCGGTTCCGACTCACTGGAACTACAACTGGCACTGGCAAGCATCGCAAGATACACGACTCAGCTCACTATCGACCTCCGGTCTCCGGAGGGGAGTGATGTGGCGGCATCTACATCGCCACATATGAACTACGCATCAATGACATGACGTCACGCAGACCTGCATCGCGCAATTAGAGTTTACCACGCAATTAGCATATATACAACGTCCCGACATCAACCGTCGGGCAGTGGCCCACCAGACACAAGACCCGTCTGGTCGGAGGATCCTCCCTTTTCAATAGAGGATGAGTGAACTTTACACCCTGTTCCTCATGCCCCTAAACTGGTTTGTTCACGTTCCTTCATGATGTCACTTGCTAATAAAATAAATAGTTTTGGAAACTGAATCGAGGGCCTTTGCAACTGTTCTTGAAAAAAATTAGTTGAGTATGAGTAAGTGTAAGTATATGTTAAATTAGTTGAGTATGAGTAAGTGTAAGTATATGTTAAATTAGTTGAGTATGAGTAAGTGTAAGTATATGTTAAATTAGTTGAGTATGAGTAAGTGTAAGTATATGTTAAATTAGTTGAGTATGAGTAAGTGTAAGTATATGTTAAATTAGTTGAGTATGAGTAAGTGTAAGTATATGTTAAATTAGTTGAGTATGAGTAAGTGTAAGTATATGTTAAATTAGTTGAGTATGAGTAAGTGTAAGTATATGTTAAATTAGTTGAGTATGAGTAAGTGTAAGTATATGTTAAATTAGTTGAGTATGAGTAAGTGTAAGTATATGTTTTAAGTACTTATAAGTTGGATTCAACGTTTAATTCAAAACATTCCTAAAAAACCATAAGGATGTTGCTTGCTTCTCCTAAATTATACGTAATCTTAGATAAATTTGATAACGCGATAGTAAAGGGGCATTGACACAGGCAAGGTAGCTACCAAAGATCGTCTCTGCAGATAAGATGTAAAAATGAGACATCCATAGGCACTTTAAGAAATTGGCAGCTGATATTTTGTTACACATTATGATATTCCAGACATTTTCCTTCGATCAAAACGAGAATAAATGGCTCTGAGCACTCAAATTTCCCAAAGAACTTTGTACACTACATAAAATAATATGATCTTAGAAATACGTAAGCAATTGACCCATTTTATACCTGTGAAACCGTAGAACCGTAGCAGCGTAGCACCGTAGTGCTGCTACGCCGTAGGTGGCTACGACTCGTAGCACTACCCATACAGGCTGTTTATTTAAATTCAAATGTGTTTTAAGAAGAAGAATGTGCTTATGCTTTCTAAGTAATATTACAATCCCAAAAAAATGTTTTACCTTTACACTCGAGAAATTAATATAGTCGGCTTTAACAAACAAAGACCAGCTAGACGGTTTTTTTTGTAGGCGCAATTATTTCTTTCAGTATTAAATCTAGGTATTCAATTTAAAATTGTTCTTCATTATTTCATTATAACCTTAATATAATGTCTATTCCAGTCACGTCTCTAGTCTCTATACAGCCTGTATAAAAAATATGAATTCAAGTTTTCCATTTTAAAAAGTTTCAAGAGAATATCTTAAAATATATTCAAAGACATTATACTATTTTGGATATTAGCCAGGTTTGGTTGTGACGTTAATTTTAATGCGTCTGACCTGATCGACTTTGTTTCGTCTTATTTTTTTGGCAAAAAAAGTAACTATTAAGATGTTTACGCGAGAGTTGAGAAGGATATTAAGATTTTAGGATTTTTGTATTACCTAGTTTAAGAAAGTAAGAAAAAAAGACGTTTTTAGGGTTCTGTATCCAAATGGCGAAAACGGAACCCTTATGATTTCGACATGTCCTCTGTCCGTCTGTTAGTTGGTCCGGCCGTCCGTCCGTCCCGATGTTACAAAGCCATTTTACTCGGAGATTATTTGCACTAAATACAATGTAGTGTAAATTTACGTTGAAATTTTGAATCCCATAAATGAAAGTATTCATTAATTTCCAAGTGACTTTTTAAATCAATAGTTTTTGAGATCTGGGATTTTCAGTTACAACCGCATTAAAAATTAATTTTTTTCGAAGAAATACTATGAAACACAAACTTATTTTTGCGAATCAATACTCCATACGTAAATATTCATTGCAACAACGGAACCCTTCACTGTGCGTGGTCTTATCGCACTTGACCGGTATTTTTTCCTACTTATTTAATTTGTTGGCTATGTTAACATTATTGTGGTAAGGACTCTCCTTTATAAGAAAGGCATTTAATTTTGTCCTGGAGTGGATCACTGTTGCGTGGCTGCGGGCAATATCGTTTTGAGAAAACCACTTGTCCTAGAGTGGATTGATAGGTTTGAGGTGTATGTTTATTTTTCATTGTCATCTTGTTCCTTTGTATACAGTGTGTCCGGAACAATTTTTTTCCCCGGGACCAACGTCGTAATCGTAAAAAAAAAGTCGTCGCATACATTTGATCAAGTAGGCATTGAAATTTTGTAAGGGACGACTGTTTTTTTTTTACGATGAAAGTTGTTCAGTTTGATGGTCTGTACCACATCCTTAAATTTGAGCATATGTGCTTGGGACACACTGTGAGGAGAACTTTTACTAAATCGAACTTATTTCCTACTTGTTAACGGTTAACGACTTCTAGTACCCTCACATTCTGATTTGAAGAATTTTTTGTTCTTCTTCTTCTAAGAGTGTTGATGGCAATGTAGATTATAATATCTTACTACCTTCTGCCCGCGACTTTGTCCGCGTAAAATTCCCCCAACCCACCCCGTCGCATTGCATCGCCTGTCCACGTTATTACTTTGTTTTCGCTTAGAGTTCTTTCTGACATACTTTACAATTTCCTCCACTACATCCCACCCCACATATCAGTTCCCATAATGATTGCAAGTCAGCCCGTCACCAATTATGCGTTGCAATATTTCAAGCGTTTATTGCCACGCGTGGCTTCCAGCTATGCTAGCTTAGATCTAGATAGGGTAACCTACTTTCAAGCTAGCTGCATAATTACGTCTGATAAAAACAACACAGCACTCAATCATAACTTATGGTTTAATATCAGTGTTGTATGGTGTTTACTACGGGATTTATAATTTATTTTGTTTGTAATTGAAATGGGTGAAATATAATTAGCTCTTTTTGTTGATAATCAATAGCTATTGACAGTAAAAGTCTCTACTGAGTTTAGCTGAGAAACTGATGGAATTTAGTATTAACCAAAAATAAAATTTGAGAAAGTCCTTTGTAATCACGGTATCATCTTTTAGTAATATCCTGAGATCAGGGCCTCAAGTCTGCTATTACAATAGTGTCAGATTGGTCTATCATTGATTTCATAATTGTTGATTTTGACAAGTTTGGTAATCTACTAATATAATGGCGTCATTATGACTTTCCAATGGTCAACCAATGACACTCCATTGTATGAAATTATGAATTTAGCAGATTACTAACTTTTAGCAATGACAATGCAGTGACACTGGGATCGTGTTGGCATGTAAAAAATAGCAGACTTGGGGCCCAGATAATCAGATGTACATTTACCTGAAGTAATTTTTTTGCTAAGAAACTATGGAAGCGGCTTCTTAATTCTTTTTCTTAATATAAATCCCGGGATTCCAGAAAATCCGGGAATGCACAACTAATCGGATATATGGTATGGAAACGACTTCTTAAATATGTCGTTTCCATACCATGAATCCGATTAGTAATTTCAGGTAAACAAGCATATGAAAGTTGTGATCCCGGTGTCCCAGTATGTTTTAAATAAAAAATAAAACCACTTAAAATATGTGGTATTATATATTTAAAAAATACTGGGACACCGGGATCACAACTTTTGTATGATAGTTTACCTAAAATTCATTTTTGATATCCTGACGTTTGCTATACCAGTTTGGAAACCTACTTTCCAACATTAGCTAGCATTTGATTCTAAAGTCAATAAATTCAAAATAATTTACCAACCTATTTGTAATCTCACTGTAAAGGCAAACGTAACCTATCTGTTTAAATTATACTTATATTATGCGTACAAAAAATGTTAAAATAACAGTGTAAGTTATTCTCGGATTGAGCAGCCTGTTGGTTGCTAGAACGTGTGGGTTGAAGTTATTTTTATACTGAAATCATAGAATTCCTGTATAAATAGGTCACCGTAAAGCCTTCGAGGAAAGTTGAAAAAAGACATGTCATATTCATAAAAGCAAAATGTGAATAATATTTCCTTTGAAAACTCTTGTGTATTTTATTAATCACCGAAAACGTTCAAGACCAGAACCTTCATAGCCTTCAGAAAAATGAAAGTATAAAATAATGACTTAGCCTATTTTACAAAAGCGGTTACATACACCCTGTGAGCACCAGTTTTCGTCCAATCGAGCAGAAAACGCGCCATTTTTTTTACCTTTACTTCTCTTTAAACCCCTCCAGTTATTCTTTGAACCGGCTTATTCGTTCGTTAACGTACCCGTCAATTTTGCAACCTCCTGACTACCGACCGTAAAGATAATATCTTGGCAATTACGACTTTATGTCAAAGGAATAAAGGTTATAGTGAAGTAATGGAAGATGTAGTAGAATTTTTTAACTTTTTTCCTGTAAGATTTTGTTTTTTTGTGGATATGATGTAACATAAATAATGCAATGTCAAAGTTGTTATGATGATAAATGAAGATATAAAGATAATCACTAAGGTTAAGAGAAATATCTACATCCCGTGTATACAAAATGGCCACCATGCACGAGTAAATTACCAGTCTCAGCGAGAGGTCAATCCGGACAAGTGCTACAGTAGTTCAAAGAGGCAGGTAGTTAGGCAATATTCAGCCTTAATGAGCTCAATTCTACACATCAAAGTCAAACCATAGGTCATCTAAATAACATATTTCATAGAACATTAAAGGATATTTTTTTGTCAGCAGGACTGAAATCAGAAAAATTAGTGCTTACAGACAATGTAGTTAAGATTAAAACAAATAATAAACCTAACTGATATTATAAATGCGAAAGTGAGTTTCTTTGTGACGCATTCACGCTAAAACGGCTGAACGGATTTGGATTAAATTAGATCATGACCTGGATTATAACATAGGATACTTCTTATCCGAAGCCGCGGGTAAAAGCTAGTGTTTACATAACTAATTCTGTATACCTATCTAGTTAGCCCGTAATGTCGCTCTTCTGGGACAAAGGCCTCCCTTTCCTTTACGCAAATAATTAAGGACACATAATATTAGCGGCCTATTTATACCCACTAGTAAATAGGCTAGCCTATTCACAGCCTCGCCTCTCAACATCTTCTAAGCACCTGCGACTTTAAACTATAGCGTGTATCCGATAACTATGGCCCAAGTTTTGACTCTATGTCATTTCTGGTTAAGAACTTTGAACTGGCTGGCTGTTATAACTTGTGCGTTGCTGAACTATCTAATGCTCTTCGAATGTATGAGGAAAGCTTAGCACGACTTAAGGCTGCTCCTCCCTTAAATACGGCGAAACTAAGTAACTTTGTGTCCATCTTTTACAGTAACTATAGCATCTTTCTGATAGGAAAAAATACACAGCAATCTACAATACATAAGAAATGATTTCATCTGTCCTGAAATCTATTTTAGTTTGTAGAACTAAGGAAAAAAAATACTAAATCCAGGTCTACTTCTGTCTATTTTTTCTAGTTTTTACCATATTGCTCCTACAATTTTACATTAAAAGTGTTCATAAATGTATACAGTTCTTTACGAAATAATAAGGAATGATTTCATGTCATTACTTTTTATTCCAATCAATAGATATTTTGTAAATCGATAATTACTTCATATTTTGCAAGCGTTGTGTCATCGCGCTTCTCTTTCTTTTCTATGCAGTCCGACAGTGACCACGCTTTTTACGGCGGACAAGCCTTAATGGCACTAAGTAAAGCACATAAGTAAAGCACCAAATGATATAAGTTTAGTCTCTGATCTAACATTTATATAGATGTCGATCTCTGATAAGATTTGTCTTATCTTTATGATTTGTAAGTGATATCGTGAGATAGGATGGTTGGAAAAGCAACCGGTTGAAAACTCAATTGAATTTAATTTTTACGATGATCTTAATTTTGTCCTAGTTAGGGTTCCGTACCAAAATGGTGAAAAGAAACCCTTATGGTGCCACTCAGTTTGTCTGTCTCAGTTTGTGTGTTTTTTTTGCAACAGGGACTGAAAAACATTGGTCTTAATTCGAACTGGGGCTACTAGAACATATGGGGTATATTATGAAAGAACGTTGTTTGCACATTCTCAAAAGTTTTTTTCTTTTTATTCAACATAGTTTTCGATTTTTTAATTTCTCATCAAAAGTAAAAAAAAAATACCGTTCCCCCTTTATCTCCGTAGTTTGCATAAAGAAAAATCTGAAATAATTCTATGTAAAAGAAGTTATTTATGTAAAAATTACAGGAAAAATAAAACGATGTCTCTAAATAGCACATTTTTTCAGAAATCGGAACCCTCGGTGCGCGAGTCCGACTCTCTCTCGACCGGTTTTTTTTTCTTCGATAAAACAATGTACCCTTAAACATACATGAAAATTTTTACTGAATTATTCAATGAAGATACCATTAAACAACGAACATACCAATAAACCAATATATCCTAAGCAAACTTCGTACCAACCCTTTAATACCCAACCTTAATAAACTCATATTACATAAAACAAAGCCTATTTAAAAACACATTAAATCAAAACCCCACGGGGTTCAGTCCATGCGAATTTAATACAACAATAACAAAAGGGGTGAGAATTTATAGTACAAAATTTTATACTCAAGGAAGACGCCTTTTTCCTGTCACCCTTGATAAATATAAGTGTCCTTTTCGTGCGGAACCATTATTAAATTTTATGTGGCAGCCCTTCACAATACACCCACTTATTGTAATTGCGATGTTCAAATTATTAATGATGCTAGCAGCCCTGTAATGTGTGCGTTGTAATTTTATATTGCGTTTTGTTAATTATTTTAATACCTTTAATTGGATTTTAAAGTGCTTAGTGTCATGTTGAACTTTGGAGGCGGAATCATGGATGAAGGAAAAACTAAACTAGATAGGCGTTTTATACTAAAAAAAAATTAAGCCTCTGCCAACCTCCTCCGCAAAATAAACGCCATAGGAAAAATATTATTTCAGAAAAGTATTTTTCAAATAATAAAATGGAATGTGTATTTTAATATGTAACAAACCATTAAAATAAAAATATAGTATCTTAACCTAAAAATAAAAATATGTCGTCTAATATAACAATAAATTTTATAAATATTTTTATAGTTTTTATTGTTTTATTTTCTGATAGGTATTTAAAAATATAATTTATATGTACTTAAAGAAAATGAAATAAAGAAAATAATAAAATCCAACAAACTTTCTGCTACTTAATCCTTACAACCGTCTTAAACAATTAATATAATAAATAATATAATAATATCCTTGGACATTTCACACAACGCCATCTAGTCCCAAGCTAAGCAACCTAATGCTTGTATTATGGTAACGAGATGGTTGATAAACTACTTATATACATTTTTTTTTTCTGTAAATACATACATATTATAGATAGAAAAACACCCAGACTCGGAACAAATACTTGTAGGTCGTACAAATATTTGTTCCGTGCGGGAATCGAACCCGCGACATGCTGCGCAGCAGTCAAACGCTCAACCACTGCGCCAACCGTGTCGTCGAAATAAATTCACAATACAATTCACAGCAAAATCATACTAAAATGATTACACGAATACCAACCATAATGAGGGCAGTCAGAACCATAGCTACTCGCACAAACAACAGGGGAACACGAAACTGCACCAAAACGAACAAAAGTGTGTCCGCGACAAATTTTTCACTTGGCGTCATAACACAGTTTGCGTGTGACTGTACAAATAAAAATGTATGAAACCGAAACTTGAAAAGCGTTGCAACGGGCACGCGAGAAAAAACGATGAAGCTATTTTTCTGGATTGTGTTACATTGATGTAGGTGTGTTTTGTTATTTTTACGACCATTTTCCACAGCAATAATTTTTGTTTTGTATAGGAGTGAGAGAGACGGGGTGTGTTTATCAGCTTCTTGTCGTCAGCGTTCGTTGACTCGACTCTCTCGCTCATCTCAGCACTTTCTCGCGTAAGTATGTAGGAGTTATCATTTAATCCCGATACGATATAATATTATTTTGTACAGAAATGATAACTTCATATTAATCATAGTTACTTTACTTGGTCCATAGAATAAATATGATTTCTACAATACCAGTTTTAGCACTAATAGGTACATAGACACAGTATATAGGGTGACTGGTAATTAGTGATTAAACACATGATTGTACTCAATGAAGGTAATATATCATTGATTGTACTCATGATAATAAACAACTTTTACTACGGGACCAACCCTGAAATCGCGAAAAAAAAATCGGCTGTTCCCTACATTTTGACGAATTATGTGAACATAAAAGTAGGGAACAGCTGATTTTTCTTCGCGATTTCAGATTTGGTCTTATAGTCAACTCAGATTATCGTAATCCTCGCTGGACATAGGCCTCTCCTAAACTAAAAAAAAAAGGTTCCATTGTAAAATTTGTTTATTATCATGAGTACAACGACACGTTTGGCGCAGTGGTTGAGCGATTGACTGCTGCGCAGCATGTCGCGGGTTCGATTCCCGCACGGAACAAATATTTGTACGACCTACAAGTATTTGTTCCGAGTCTGGGTGTTTTTCTATCTATAATATGTATGTATTTACAAAAAAAAAAATGTATATAAGTAGTTTATCAGCCATCTCGTTACCATAATACAAGCATTAGGTTGCTTAGCTTGGGACTAGATGGCGTTGTGTGAAATGTCCAAGGATATTTATTTATTTTTACAATCATGTGTTTAAGGCGAAAGCGCCAGGGTAGCCCGCGAAATTCAAAATTTCTTAGGTTTTTTGCAATTTGTAGATCAGTGTGATTTACCTCAAATCTAGCGATTTCATGAAATCATGAGGTTTGAGATAAATGCTAACTTATGGAGTTGTATTGCTGATTCTAATGATTATAATTCTGTAAAGCCATATTAGCTACGGCCGCGAATCATATTTTAATCAACATACAAGCTCACACTGACCTACAAATTGCAAAAAACCTAAGAAATTTTGAATTTCGCGGGCTACCCTGGCGCATCAACCTTAAGTATCAGTCGCTAATTACCAGTCACCTTATATAATATTCAGTCCACATTGCCCGTACATAAAGACATCATAACTACACATTAGTCCCGCCCACACAAAAACACAGGAAAATCTAAGTAAACAATAAAAATAAGGCACTCAAGTCACGACACCCGAAGATTATGGCGGGACGACGTAGAGTAATAAAAAAAACACGAATCACGCTGTGCCGTGACGTCACACGTGACATTCGTCACATGCGTGACAACTGTTTCGTTAACCTGGGACGATTGTCAGACTGCGACAGTTTTTCGGCACGCTTTTTTCAGGATAAAGAATTAAGGATATAGTTCGGAGAGTTACTTTCGCTTTTATAATACATATTACTAGCTGTTAGCCTGTAATGAAAAGTAGCCTATGTCCTAACTCAGATCATGGTCTACCCAAGTGCCAAATTTCATACAAATCTGTCCAGTGGTTTTAGCATGAAAGCGTAACAAACAAACTCATTTTCGCATTTATAATATTAATTAGGATTTAAAGTGAAGATTTATTTTATAAAATAGCCGCTGTCCGCGGCTTCGCACGCGTGGATGTCGGAAATTGTTCCACGGGAATCTACTACCGGGATAAAAAGTATCCTATGTGTTAATCCAGGTTATAAACTATCTGTGTGCAAAATTTCATCCAAATCCGTTTAGTTGTTTTTGCATGATTGAGAAACAAACATCCAAACATCTTCTCAAACTTTCATAATTATAATAATAGTAGGATAAAACCAAAACATAGTTGAAGGCTCCGCTGGTAAAAGAATCTTAAGGAAAAAATATGTCACTGAAATAGTGTTCACTCAATAAAATTTAAAAAAAATTCGACCCTTCTTGTTTCCAAATGTCAAAATTTAATATAAGGTATATTAAATTTTCCAAATGTCATTAAAAGTTGATTGGGGTTCCTAAATTACTTCACTTAAAATACACTCAAATTAATTAAAATCTTCCTTTATATTTGAATTCTGTTAATAATACAGTTCGCAACTTCCGAGTGTGGCTTTATCTTGAACCCTTAGCTGCATCCTACAACATTTTATATTAGCCATGTGCCCCCTAGGCAAAGATGGAAGCATCACCCCATTTTACGCCGGGGTCGCAAGTTACCCCACTATATCTCGAAGTCGTAGCAAGAGGATTGTAAAAGGTGGGTAGGGATCCATTACTTGCGTACACTAATAAGGTTACAGGTCCCTTGTTCTGTAAATGGTAGGTTTATTACAGTAGTAAGTTTTTTAACGATGGCTACTCATTCTATTCTTAACTTAAACATTTTAAAACATTTTTACTTTATTTTCAACCTATCCCAGTGTGAAATATGTATGAGTATGGGACTCAATCATGCTGACCTGGGATGCTAAACGTATCATTTTGCATTGTATCCGTCACTAAGAGAAAAAGTTGAAAATTTTAACGACAACTATGCCTTTTAAACTGGGATGGCTAAAACGGCCACTTTGGCAGAATCATAATCGGATAATAGGTATTTATGAATCATATTTGAAATCGTGAAATGGTCACAAACTGACAATTCATAATTTATCTGCGTACAATTCACACGCAATTCATCTGTTTGACAGTTTTGTATGGAGATTCGTAAAATGGTCCACAAATTATGAATTGCTTTATTGAAGTTTAATGTCAAATAGCAGCATCATAGTAAATTGCTGGGAATTCAGGAAATGAATCGCTTTTATAGGAATTACTTAATGTGGCCGTTTTAGGCCCCCTGAAAAACAGTACTGTTGTTGGGCGGCAAAAATAAAGTGGTAACACTATATCGAACGAATTTCCCCACAAGGAGCTCAACATTACAAACTACAAAATATCTCTAGCAATAAAAATTTTCAAGCGCCATTTAACACTACCCGTATCTAAAGACCACAGCAATACCAATACATCATGTGAGAAACAATAGTGTTGTACACTCTAATCGATAGTGCTGTACACACTACAGTTTGAACAGTCCCACGGAACAGTGATAAGTAACCGTTCCTCTCGACTGACTTTTACAACTTGAGGAGATACATGGCCGGTTCACTGCCTTACTTTCACCTCCCGATCAATAGTTACTATGTTGGATCTTGGTTTTATTTAATACTGATAAAAGAAAAGTGTAGGAAAAATATTTATAGAGTTTATTGGGGTAATTACGTTAGTGGGGTAATTCCGATTGATGATAATTTCTACCATACGCAGCGGCATTTTCCATATATTGGCAACCTAATTAATGATTAGACGCCATTTTATTGGCCGCCGTCTTTTGCTGTCGCTATGCAAAAATGCCGCTGCGTTTTGTAGAAATTATCATTGGGAATTACCACATTATCGTAATTACCCCAATAAACCTTAATGTTGAAAAGATTTATTTTTGTAATCCCTTTATTATTAAAAAGAAAATGAAATTGCATGACTTTTATGAGCCAGCAATGTACGTAGTATTTAACTAAAGGACATGTTTATATACTTACTGTCATCATACAAGTAATCATTGTATACATACATACTCATACAAGCTGCGAAAATATTATTTGTCTTCTGTTACTCCCAAAGTGAAATTGTAATCCTAAAGTTATCTTACATTTCAACGCCTTTACATCAGCATTACATAATATATTCGACGCATCATTCCTACAAAATAAAACCTACTTTCCGCATTAACTCGACATTTCATTGTGACATTGAACAATAAAAATCTGTCTCTTTCTGTGTCATTTGCGTAACAAGAAAATATAAATACGACCTTGGGTAGGCTCGCTCGAGCCAATTACAGTCGTTGTCAAACTTTACTCTCCTTAAGACACATGAAAATGTCTTTTATTAGCTTCCAAATTAACGCTCCAGCCGTTATCATCCTTGGAATATCTCTGGAAGAGTACGAACATAAAATTTACGAACACTTACCGCGCAGCATATTTCTAATCGACAATAAATCATTACCGACCTTTGTGCATGCCCGTGTGCTTATCCTTAAGCACCGTGAGCTCGTAAATCTTCCCGAACTCCTCGAACATGGGCCGGAGGTCGTCCTCCTCCAGATGTCGCGGTATCTGGCCTATGAACAGTTTGACGGCGTCTCTGCCGGCGCCCGGCGGCGCGCCGGTCCGCTCCGCCGGTGTCAGCGGCGACGCGCGCTTCGCATCGGAACCGAGGCTGTGCACCGGCGTCGACGGCGCCGTGCCGATACTCGAGTCACAACTTTGAGGAACGCTCATCATGTTCACATTCTGCATATAACCCAGCAACATCGGGTTCACGCTACGCATATTCGCTCCCACAATCATGTTTATCACAGTTAACAGACTTTAATGAACACAAATTTTTAATCACAATGCTTTGTACTTCGTTTGCCTTAATCTATAAATTCGGTTTGCAAGTTTTTTTAAAGCTCACTTGTGTTTACTTTCGTTTTTCGCGGAGGGCGAGTGTTTAGGAGGTGGGGCTGGCGTGTGTCGGTGTGCGGCAGATCGTGGCTGTGTGCGTGCCGTCTCTTCTCACAGTCACCCCGTAATGCGTAATATTATCGATCCGTATAGTAACGGTAGTAGGCAGTACAGTCGTCCCCCGTTTTTCTCACTGATGCGGATTTATTTCTGTTTTTTTTTGAGTGATAATTTTACTATTAATTTTTAATTTTATAATATTATTATTTAACAGTTATTTAACAAATATTGCACGTCGGTTTAATTAACTATACCTTAGTTAACACTTAATAACAAACATTTATTTAAATATTAATTATAATTAACACTGAGAAAAAATTTGGCACGACGCTAATTCTACACATTAATTTTTGAGCGAAAATTTTCTAACACAGTTTTCCAAAAAGTCTTAAAATTTTTCCACTAATTTTGGAATGTTGTTACAGAGTTTTTCACACGTGAAAAAAGTGTATAATGTTAGTCAGTGTTTACGTAGCGAGAGCGGCGTCGCACGGGGATCTGTTTACAAACAAACCGCGGTCCGACACACGTTATTTTTTTTATATTTTTTTATTTGAATGCCACCGTTTACCTCTGATTGTTCACACACAATTTGTCACTGTACACACGAAAAATGTTAACGAGAAAAATTGTAAATATATTTTTAACTGACACACTTATCACTAGATTACTAATCTAACTTACATTAGCACTTGACGACGATTAACCATGACTTGACGCACAAACGAAAAGCACAAAATACGAACTAAATGAGACAACAAATTCGCCGTGTTCCCGTCTATATGCCTACATGTCCACTAACCTAAAATTCCCTCCGAGGTCCCCTCATAGCACGCCATGGGGGAGCCTCCAGTCTTGATACAATCCTCCCTTTCACTCACCCTTAGATACGCGAGTAAATTCGCTTTGTGTGAATAGGTTGATTATTTGGAATTTCTTGTTTCGCTATTCCGTTGACGGTGTTGAGAAGTGTGTAAGTTTTGCCTTGAATTATGTGGAAAATTTTATGCTTTTCTGTTGATTATTTTCTGAAATATTGCGTTTTGTTTCAGAGAGGTTAATTTTGTCATAAAATGTTTACACATCTATATTTATTTATCAGTTTTTTAGGAATGAATTAAATTGTGAGTTTAAATGAATAAATTTTCTTGTGTTTTAACGTGTTTCCTTGAGTTTTTCCGGTTACACTATATACTGTACAGTTTTAATTTACTGATAATATAGTTTATCTTTTAAATAGTAAAATTATGTTCAGATTTCATACAATTAAAATTATATTTCCAAATCTATTTTGTCGTAACAAATTGTAAGACCTTGATTTTTTTACCGCTTTAAATTAAAAGTAAGATAAAAAATAACCTTCTAAAAGTGCCAACCAAAAAAAGACCAATGCTTTATCATTATTAATAAACACAGCTTAAACCCGCATCAAGTGTTAGCAAAAAAACCTTTGGTTCTGAATAATTTAGCCAACCGACGTTTAGTAGTAGGTCGTAAAATGCAATGGCAAATTCGGTAAAAGGTCTTCAATGTTTGGTCGAGCTATAATTCAAGCCCCAAAAATAGCGAAGGGGATGAAACCCCCCTCTCGCCCCCGCGCCTCAACCCCCGGACCTCAGCCTCCGATGATCTTTGCACGCAACTCGTAATGGCTGTTTAGAAAAATACATAAAAAAGGAAACCCTCCTTGAGTTTTCTTGAGGATGATTTTTTTTTAATTTATGAAGTATGAAAATATGGTAATATAGGGACTTAATTAAAGGGTTTTGTTGTGCTATTTTTATTTTGTTTTGTACCTATCTCACTGGAGGGCGTGAGTGTGTTGACGATGTACATACTCGTAATTATCTGTGAGATGTAACGACTCTTAGAAAGCAGGGTATTAACCTCTCTTTTTATAATTTTCTTTTAGACTTTGCTATTTTTGGACTGTATAAAATATTATGTCGCCTGTTTATGTTAGGTATTAACTTTATTTGTGAATATTGTTATTTAGGTCAGGTAAATATTATTTAAAAAAATTTGAAATCAGACTCTTATAATCAAAATGGTGTCAAAGGTTTTATTTTAATACTTGAGTAGGTAGAGAACCCTTAGCGTGGGATGATCAACAGCTGATGCATTGTTTTGTCACTTTTATACTCCATTCAAAGCGAAGTTTAATATTTATTACTCTGTGGGCTTTAATTACTTTTTTTTTTCATTTAAATTGTAAAATTTATTAGTGGTGCGTGTAATATGTGATTACTGTAACATTTAATTTTATGATTGTGAAAATAAGTGAGAGCAGTGGTGACCTAATGTTAACGGCCACGAATTACGAGTTGTAGGTAGTAGGTTCGAACCTGGACAGCCGCTTTACTTTGTGTAAATTATTTCATCATCACTGCTCTCAAAACGGTAAAGCAAAATATCGTGTGGAAACCGGCATGCCCTTTTTTTTTTTTTTTTTTGAGGGTGGGAAATCATCAAATAACTTCTCCCGCTCTGGGTGGAGCGGAAGGGCGTGTCAGACTTTTACTGACTAAAACCCACCCGTTTTCCTTCAGTTGCCTATGCCAGGGCCGCGGTAACCCCTTCGGACAATCCGCGACCCCAGCGGCGTCGGCCCTATTGGGCCCCGTCACTTGCTGACATCTCTTTGAGGCGCGCGTGGAACACAACGCGCCGTCGACTCGGGCCTGGTCCTTACCGGACGGCGAGCTACCCGCTGCTCACCGTCCGCAGGCCCGCGCCTACGGTGGCCGGAAATCGCCCCGCGATTCCCGCCGCCCAGGGCGTCTCCTGCGGCGACTGAGGGCGTGAGGCTGCCTCTCCCTCACGCGTTCCGCCTCCTCCTTCGCGAGCATCACTGCTTCGCAGAAGGAGGTGACGGCCTCCCATGCACTCTCGCTCCGCACCATGGCCTGGACCAGGCTCGGACGCGAGAGATCACCGCCGCCGATCGCCTCCGTGAGAACACGGCGGTGCTCTGCCCAAGCCGGCCAGACCTCCACTGTATGCTCCACCGTGTCCTCCGGGCGATCCGCACAATGGTAACACCCGGGCGTTTCCTCCCGCCTTATGCGAAACAGGAACCTCCCGAAACAACCGTGTCCGGTGAGGACCTGCGTCAGGCGGAAGGTGAGGACGCCGTGGCGCCTCTCTAACCAAACCGGCATGCCCTAGAACCAAAAATTCGAAGACATGTGACATCTACCAACCCGCACTGGGCTCGCGTGGTGGATTACAGCCCGCTCCCTCTCACCGAGAGCATGTGTCCCAGCAGTGGGAACGTCATAGGCTGATTATGATGAAAATAAGTGGTTCTATCTGTTACTTTAGTCATGTTTCCTACATTTAATACTGATATTATCCTCGGAGGTCTAAAGCAAGCTCAGTCAGATATATGATTACATTTTTAGGGTTCCGTACCAAAATGGTAAAAAGGAACCCTTATGGTGTGACTAAGTCTATCTGTCTGTCTGTCTGTCTGTCTGTCTGTCACAGCTGGATATCTCAAGAACTACTAATGCTATCAATTTGATTTTTTGGGGGGTCTTAAAAAATCAAAGTGGGGCTACTAGGGCATGTGGGGTATCATATGAAAGAGCGCTGTTTGCATATTCTCAAACATTTTTTTATTTTTTTTAGGCCGCACAGTTTTTGACTTTTGATGAAAAATGTAAAAAAAAATACCGTTCCCCCCCCCCCTTATCTCCGATGTTTGCAAAGAGAAAAATCTGAAATGATTCTATGTGATAGAAGATTATGTAAAGATTACAGGAAAAATAAAAGGATGTCTCTAAATAGCACACTTTTTCAGACATCGGAACGGAACCCTCGGTGCGTGAGTCCGACTCGCTCTTGACCGGTTTTTTTTAATACCTGAATATTTACTTACGACCCAGTGAGTCCGGCTTAATAGCAAACGACATCGCGGCAGGCCCAGACGGAGATGGCGGTATGAGCTGGACTCCGTCAATAAAGATTGGTCCTTGGCAGCTCTGGGCAGAGAGAGGAGGAAAGAGAGTAGAGAGGCATTTGCCCAGCATTGCGACAATCATGGCTAGTAAAAAAAAAAAAAATTGCTAGGCAGATATAAAATAAAACAAATAACATTAAAAAAATGGTTTTTGGTACAAAAACAGAGATTCTCATTATTTCCTACCTCACAGAAGTAACATTAGCCGCAGATAGTGTAAAAAGTAAAATTGACAACAAAAACACTACCATAAACACAATGCACGGATTCACAGAAACATGTCAGTGGTCTCTGCATCTCCCGTGCATCAATTAGGGGCCGTTTGGTGCGGTCTCGTGCTCCCAAACCGTCAGTTGCATGCGAACGTCGACCAAATTCTGTAAACCGCAAACATTTGGTCAAACGCTAGATATTTTGATTTTACTAATGTTACGTTTTTGATACGTGCTTCGATTTATATGTGGATTAGAAATTGGATATGAGCGATCATATAAATTCATGTTTAGTATGTAAATTCAATATTTAGATCAAAACATACAATGTTTTGATTTCATGCCAAATTTCATGATTCTAGGTCAATGGTAAGTACCCTAGGTTTCGATTTACTTGCGAGTGTCAAAATATGTCGCTATAGCCGTATTTTTTTATTGCATTGACTTAGAAGCATGATTTTTTTAGACTTACATATTTGATATTAATTTCAACTTGATTCCTAAACGCATTCCTAAGAAAAAGGATCTTGACAGACTGACAGACAGACACAGACAACGAAGTAATCCTAAAAGGGTTCCGTTCTTTCCTTTTGAGGTACGGAACCCAAAAAATCACCAAAGCAAGACGAGAATTTCCAGAAAGTTTTGTTGCCCACAAGCCGCGGCATAGAACACTCTCAAAAAGACGCTATCTGCTTTTATGTGAGGAAGATCTAATGACCGAAAAATGGACAAGATAAAGCCTTCTAACGTGTCCTAATATAGCTGGTAAAAGGCACCTTCGTCATTGGTGCGGGAGGCCTAGCTTTGCGGTCAGCTGACTATTTGTCCGGCGTAAAGGTATCACCACCTTCTACGTTAATCTTCTAAGTAATATGTAATTTTGGAGAGAGTATTACGCCTATTAAATGTACTTCATCGCCCTTCATTTAGTCGGTACTTATGTTATACTTATCTCGTGGCTAAGTAATAACAGCCACACAGGTCGATCTATTAGGTTAAGCTATGCTTGCCGGGGTTGGTCCGATGATGGGTGACCATCTTTACATACCGAGTCTCCTCCGTGCCGACGTTGGTCCCGGCTGCCATTCGTGGATCTTTGACAGTCGTTACGGGTCGTCAGAAGCCCGAAAGTCTGGAAACCAGTCTTACCAAGTATTATAACCAGTAACTGGGTTGTGTAGGTCAGATAGGCAGTCGCTCCATGTAAAATACTGGCATTCAGCTGCATCCGGTTAGACTGGAAGCCGACGCCAACATAGTTGGGAAAAGGCTAGGCAGATTATTTAACTCAAGTGAGACTCGAAAACAGGGTAATGATTTGAGAAGTTCATAAATCGCGAACTCATACTTCCGATGAAGGTTAGGTTTCATGAAAAAGCGGAGTCGTCATTTAACGCTCCAAAATGACGGCCGTCGATATAAAGTGCGTTTTTGACATCGAAATGTCAAATACCTACCGTAAAATCTGTGACTGTCGGACCAAAAAAGATATTAATACTATACATTGAAGACATTACATTTAAGAAAATGGCGTCACTATTCCAAAGACTGCATTTTGCAAATGTTTGCATATCGAAACGACTATCCCACACAAGCACACTGGTTGCGTACAGTTACGGGGAAACTATAATTAAAATAAAAAGTTACTTTCTTGTATTAGGTACTGTAGAGGCTTTGAACCTTATACCTCTATGGATGTTTAAATTGAAGATGAGACCAACTATGATTTGGCTCAGGCGCAAAACGTCTCTTTCGCAAAATGTCTACTGGTAGTAAAATGTCTCTTTCTCATAATGTCGCTTTCGCAGAATGACTCCTTCTCAAAAGGTCGCTTTCTCACAATGCCTCTTTCGCAGAATATCTCGTTTGCAAAATGTCGCATTAGTAACTTAGAAAAAAATTTAGCCAGGTTTAAAAAAAAAGGTTGTTTTTTCCAATTTCTTATTAAATGTTTACAAGTTTTACAACATAAAAGCTATGTTTTAGTTTCATATGGATATGTCTTGGATATGTATTGATAAATTTAATATTGTAACAGAGTTCAATAAGCAGATCCGTCTTTAATTGTAGAGTTGTGTAGCAACTCTCACAGATCCAAGCCCCCTCACAGTTCCTACTAACCTATACATTAAAAAAATGTTACTAACACTTACCTATAATATTGATTCTGTCCGAAATAAATCGCTTAATTTTTTTTTTTTAAATCACCTAAGCAAAAGCAATTCAAATGCAGGTGTACTTACTATAGACAAATAGTTTCCTCACAATCACGAATCCGAAAACTCCCCAACTCTTTCAAAAGACAATCTCAACAAATTTTGAATATTTTCGCCATACCCGCAAAATTTTAGAATCCTAGAACTTCGTTAACTAAACAAAGGGGCTACGACCTACTTATTTAACATTCTGTATTGAATATTTGAGCGGGCTACGTGCTAACTGCGGTTAGAACTGTCTTCGGATCTTGTTCAACTTTGACGCGAGGCTTTTGTTCTGAATATGTGAGTGACGTGGAATGGAAGAGTTCCAATTAGTGGTGATGTGAGTTGTAAAGGATTGTGTAGTTGTCGTACAGTTGTCGTATGGGGTCTAGAAAGAAATAGGTTGTAGAGAATGATGGGAGGGAGATACGTTGATGTATTTTGTGTTGATGCTGCATACGTGCAGGCTCCTCCTTTTTTTGTTGTGGGTGGGAAATTATCAAATGACTTCTCCCGCTCTGGGTGGAGCGGAAGGGCGTGTCAGACTTTACTGACTAAAACCCACCGGTGTTCCTTCAGTTGCCTATGCCAGGGTCACGGTATCTCTTTCGAATAACTCGCGACACCGGCGGCATCGGCCCTATCGGACCCCATCATTGCTGACATCTCTTTGAGGTGAGCTTGGAATATAACTCGCCGTCTACCACGGCCTGGTCCTTACCGGACGGCGAGCTACCCACTACTCGCCGTCCGCAAGCCCGCTCCTACGGTGGCTGGGAATCGGCTATCGACTCCCGCCGCCCAGGGCGTCTTCTGCGGCGACGAGGGCGTGAGGTTGCCTCTCCCTCATGCGTTCCGCCTCCTCCTTCGCAAGCATTACTGCTTCGCAGAAGGAGGTGACGGCCTCCTATGCACTCTCGCTCCGCACCATGGCCTGGACCAGGCTCGGACGCGAGAGATCGCCGCCGCCGATCGCCTCCGTGAGAACACGGCGGTGCTCTGCCCAAGCCGGGCAAACCTCCACTGTATGCTCCACCGTGTCCTCCGGGTAATGCAGGGTCCTACCTACAATATTTACTTTACGATATTTATTAGTATGTAGGTAGAAATGGTAGGGCATACAAGTTTAAATATCTTGGCCACATATTTACCCCTGATATCAGGGACGATGACATTGAGCGGGCGCGGAGGGCCTTGTTGGTTAGACCCAACGAATTAAGAAATTCGTCGGTTAGACCGAACATGCTGACTCGCAGGTTTGCTTGTTGTTCAGTAAGCGTTAAAATTACTCTCTTCAGAGCGTACTGCACTACGTTTTACACTCGCGAGCAGCCTGTGGGCTAGATATACGCAAAAATCGTACGGTGCCCTCCGCGTGCAGTACAACTATGCGTTCAGGGTACTGTTGAGGCTGCCCCGCTACTGTAGCATATCAGGGATGTTCGACGCACATGTGGATTGTTTGTTTGCCACAATGCGTAAGCGCTATGCGTTCCTGGTGCATGAGGTATGGGGCAGCTACAACAGTATCCTGTCTCTAATTTCAAGCATGCTGTACTGTCCGTACGTGAATCGCTGCTGCGCCGTTTCCTATGGTATGGTGCAGCCGCGGTGAAGCGTTGGACAGTACTGGCGCTGTGTATATTAAACAGGAATTTGTTAAGGATATAGATATAATTGTCTTAATTACTAACATAGGATAAGTTATAATAATAACAAATGAGTCATGGTTACTTGAATAAATAAAGTAAATTGAAATTGTATTGATTGTAGACACAATAATTCGCATTATTTTCTTCTCTCATTTTTAAATGACCTGTTGAGGCTACACATATTTTTTTGAACATATTATTACTCTTATTAATACTAAAGAAAAAGCTTAGTCTTATCAGTTCTGATGTAAAATATAAATCCCAAAGTGCCTGATTTTGATTGATGAAAACCCAAGTAACATTGCCCGGAACTACTGACACCGACACATAAGAAAATTGCCTCCGGAATTACATAATCCCATCACAGTTGACCTAATAAACATAGACACACACGTCTTAGTAAGTTTTATCACGAGTAACGAGTATAGTGAAGTAATCAACTGAGGTTACAATTATCGGCAACCACTGTATAGTTACGCAACACGGAGGGGAGGGGGTGTTGGGTGACACAGTACGGGACACACTCGTAAAAATACCACAATTACACGGAATTTCGAGGAGAACACACGTGTTTTTTTAGGGTTCCGTACCTCAAAAGGAAAAAACGGAACCCTTATAGGATCACTCGTGTGTCTGTCTGTCTGTCTGTCTGTCTGTCTGTCCGTCTGTCTGTCTGTCTCAGCCAATTTGCTCCGAATCTAATGGATCGATTAAGTTAAAATTTGGTACACATATGGATTTCTGTGACCCAAACACGTACAGCTAAAATAAATATATGAATTTTGAATATGAGAGTCACTTTTAGGGGGTAAATAAGAAAATTTTAAAAAAAAGTTTTGTAAACTGTACCCGTGTGACATATCAAATGAAAGGGCTTACTATGAGAGTCTCAAATATATTTTTTTTAATAATTTTAAAACATATTGTTTTAAAGTTATTTAAGAAAATAGACGAAAATTGACCATTCCCCCCCCCCTTATCTCCGAAACTACTGAGCCTAAAATTTTGAAAAAAATATAGAAAATAGTTCTATACCTGTAAATTACAGGAAAACCTATAAGAAGTCTGTGGTCTTAAAATAACATGGTAAATATATATATATAAAAAAATCAAAGTCCTGACTGAGTCACTGACTAATATATCAATGTACAGCCCAAACCAATGGACCTAGAGACTTGAAATTTTGCACATATATACCTTATATAGTGTAAACATCCACTAAGGAAGGATTTTTGGAAATTCCATCCCTAAAGGGGCAAAATAGGGGATGAAGGTTTGTATGAAAAATCCTATCCCTTGAGCTAATAGACTTGAAACTTAGCACGAATATTCATCTAAGTAAATTATAAAGTTTATCATTTTGAGTTTTCCTAAACTACCCCCTAAAGAGGGATTGGGGGTGTCAAAGTTTGTATGGAGGAATTTTAACACGCGGTCCGATTAACTCAAAACTCAGTTTTTATACTTGAGACCAAAAATGAAAACTAACGCGTATCAGGGTTTTCCAAAAATCTACCCCTAAGGGGTGAAAAGTTAATTTTATAGCGGAGGATTTTATTGGGGGCTTGATTAACTCTAAAATTGGTGTAAATAATGTTTGAGTCAAGTTATGGAAACATACCGGACGATTTTTGAAATTCTTTATCTGTGTTCGTGAAAACAGAGATACAGTTTATATGAACAATCTTATTAATTTGGTTAATGAACTTGAAACTTGCATAAGTAAGTAATAATGAGGTTTAGGGATGTTAAAGTTTGTATAGAAGAATTTTAAAGCGCAGTCCGATTAAAAAAATGGTACTTTGAGTCAAGTTAGGAAACTTGCCAAACGAATTTTCACCAATTTTGACGGCATATAGCTGATGTTTTAAGGAGTAACTAAGGCTATTTTTATTTTAGAAAAATAATTAGGGTTCCGCGCAAGAAAATTAAAATCCATGAAATCAGACAACCACGTACAGTCCAGTACAACCTTACTAAGCCTCCGCTGTCTATTACGGCTATAACAACAAATAATAAAAATAAAGCAAAGTTAAAAATTTAAGGGGTCGGTCCCCAGACAATAAACTTGTAATTAAAAAAAAAAAAAAAAAATAGTTTAATCTAGCATGTGGGGTGTCATCGTCTAGAACTCATTGAGTGGAGTACAAACATATTTATTTTTTATCTTCTTAAATTAAGAAATAGGGTGCCGCTAAATTTGTAAATTTTAGACCATTTTTGTACGAGCTCTAGCGCAACAATTAAACAAATTAGGAATTTGAAACTTCTTTATACCATGTTGGTACCATAAATACTGTATTTAAGCAACAATACCGAAAACGGCGATTCATAAGGTATGTTTAAACATGGGTGATTTTCTGCAACTGCAAAAATAACCTTGTAATTCACAGTATCATTATAAAATAAGTAAAAAGTTATCTTTGCGATTGTTAAACATATAATATGGTACGGAACCCTTCGTGCGCGAGTCCAACTCGCACTTGACCGGTTTTTTTTTTAATTATCGTAATGGGTTTTATGTTGGTGGAGAAATTGTTTTGTCACTGGTTGCGATTGTGAATAGATTGAGTTCTTTAAATGTGTGTACGACTTATTTTTTGTGTTCAATGTCATGACTTTACTATAATTATTATAATTTAAATATGTTTGACATATATCGGGACCCTGGGGTCCAGGACCTTTGGAAGGCGTACGAGGGGCCGAAGCCAACTCGCGGAGGCCACTAGACAATTTTAAGTAATGAGGCACCAACCGAGGATTATTCCAGTAAGCAATATTACTGGGAATATTGGAGGATATATACTGGAAGTATTATGTAGGAATGATTGTAACTCTAATAAAAATACCTGAATATGTCAAATAGTAATTGTATCGACAATAACGAAATGCATCTTTGTACAGTTCGATATTGAGATAGACTCATGATAGCACGTTTAAACCATCGTAGTTTTTGGTTGCTATTTGTACGAATAATCTTGTACTGTTTTGTGTAAACGTTAATTAAATTTAAAAAAAAAGCACTATGCATATGCACCCAATGACAATTCCCAGTTGGTGCAAGACTATTGCAGAACATGGAAACAAAACATATTGGGCTATGGGTTCGGGTGATTATAGTGGATTGGTAATCTAAAACTAAATGAAAAAAAAAAAAAAAATGAATGAGTGATGATGTGTGTGTGTGATGAGTGGTGTGTGGTGAGTGGTGAGTGGTGTGTGTGAGTGATGAATGAATGAATAAATGAATGAACGAATGAGGAGTGGAGAGGTATTCCACGGCTATCAGGCAATCTCGGAGGTACGGTCAAGATCCCTACCAGCATTTACTGGAATACTTCTTTCCTCCGAACACGTTTGCTCTTTTGAATCTCCACTCAAGCCGGCCAATAAAAGCAACAATGAGGTGGAAGCTCCGTTCCTCATCAGTGTTCACTCCAGCCGGTCATTATAGGCAAGCCAGAGGTGAGGAACAAGACTTCACCCGGGGCATAGGATCCGTGGGGTCGCTACTGCCCAACAGCTCGCCACATGTTGTGACCTGCGGTTTCCGCGGGGTTCTGTATCTCTCTTGGTCTGGCTCCTCACCCTAGACCAGCAGTGCGATTCTGTAACCATCTCACCGTGAAAACTTAAGTGAAGTGAGCGTGGAGTGAGCTGTCAATAGTGTCAATTCGTAGCAAAAACAAACTCACTTTACCTAAGTTTTCACGGTGAGATTTTTACAGAAAGGACCGGCTGCTCCGGCAAGGTTAACTCTACCGCCACAGACCTAGAGTTCGGAGCGCGTAAGCCTCACCACGACGCGACGTCAACGTAGAGATAAGGGGCGGTGGGGATTATTATTATATTATTTTGTTTAACATAATTTTATTAAATAAAGGAACTAGACGATGGATCATATATCATACAGCAGTATTACGGAATAGTAATCTCTATTCTCGAATTGATTAAATCTACAATTTCGCTTAATTCACTTACATATTTAAAACCATTTTACAATAGTTGTATTTACCACTGTTTTCCACGCATTTTAATTCCAATAACAATTCCACACAACAATTCCATAGGTGCAATGTACCTATGGAATTGTCATAAGATAAATTTTTTAATAGTCTCAGAAAATGCTCTGCTCTTAGTGTGCGCTGACCCTTAGGCGCCGGCGACCACTGATAGCCTCGCGCCTCAAAAGAAAATTTTACCTATCTGAGTCTGGGTGCTAAAATTTTCGAGCTCACTCTAGCATCCCATACCTTTCTACATAAGTCAATAATGACAAAGTATGTCCTATTTTTATGTTTGTATGGTCAAATAAAACCTTAAGGAGCTCGTGGCTAAGTAATAACAGCCGCACGGGTCGATCCGTCAGGTTAAGCTACGCTTGCCGGGGTTGGTCAGTGGATGGGTGACCATCTTTACATACCGAGATTCCTCCGTGCCTCGGAAAGCACGTTAAGCCGTTGGTCCCGACTGTTATTCGTGGATCTTTGACAGTCGTTACGGGTCGTCAGAAGCCCGAAAGTCTGACAACCAGTCTTACCAAGGGGTATCGTATTACCCAGTAACTGGGTTGTGGAGGTCAGATAGGCAGTCGCTCCATGTAAAATACTGGTATTCAGCTGCATCCGGTTAGACTGGAAGCCGACCTCAAAATAGTTGGTAAAAGGCTAAGCAGATTGATTTTTCCACGCATTTTAATGATAATTTAAATAAAATGCCCATAAAAATTATAATTTATCTAACAAAGTCAAATAAATTACTGTACTGTTGATCACCTAGAAAACACATACGCATTATGAATGCATTCGTCTCTGACAACACCTATCTCCAGCTTTCTATGCCAAACTTCCTTGTATACAATTTCGAAAAACTTAAAGTAATTCTGCTAGACATAATCGAGCCTGGTGGAGTTCTTAGTGCACAAACAAAGGCTTAGATAAGAACAACTTTATGCACTTCTTTGTGCACTATTGTAACTTTGAATCTTTTAGAACTTTTGATTGTTCCGTAGAGGAAAATAGTAGGAAAGGCAGCAGGTATGTAGGTTTATTTTTGTATGTAGCCGATTTTTTTAAATAGAGCCGTCTATAGATATTATTTTAGATTTAATGAACACTGTGTAGGGTGAAATTGAATTCATGTGCCTCCTCTTAAGGTGTACTCATCATTATGAACAATTTTTAATATTGGACCAAACCTGAAATACCGAAAAAAACTCCCTACATTTTGACAACAATTCTTAACAATGACCTCATAAGAGGATGCCCAGAAATTCGCATACCGATATTATACCATTAGTTAAAACTATCCAAATCAGTATTAATAATGTTTTTATTGATATCCTAATGATCGCCCATTGTGTCACCCTTTGTAAAATTTCTACATTTATTTGTAGTTCATCATCTGCCTAGCCTTTTCCCAGATACCATTATGTTGTGCAAAAGCGTCTCTTATTTTACGGCGAAGCAAAAAGAACGGTTATGATTTAGACCAGTATGTATGTATGTATGTATGTTTATCTGTTCCCTCATAACTTCTAAAATAATAATCATAATTTGACAAATGAGGTATCGTTGTAAGTGTCTGGATTGTCCGCTGGTGATAAGAAATATGTTGTAAGTTCAAAAACTAAAACTCGACTAATAAAAAAATCACGCTCTAAAAAGTATCAAACATGAAAATATTCTCATCTGAAAGAACAAGACAGATAAATTAAAAATCCAGAGTCACACGTAATCACCTCCTTCTGCGAAGCAGTGATGCTCGCGAAGGAGGAGGCGGAACGCGTGAGGGAGAGGCAGCCTCACGCCCTCAGTCGCCGCAGGAGACGCCCTGGGCGGCGGAAATTGCGAGGCGATTTCCGGCCACCGTAGGCGCGGGCCTGCGGACGGTGAGCAGCGGGTAGCTCGCCGTCCGGTAAGGACCAGGCCCGAGTAGACGGCGCGTTGTGTTCCACGCGCGCCTCAAAGAGATGTCAGCAAGTAATGGGGTCCAATAGGGCCGACGCCGCTGGGGTCGCGGGTAGTTTTAAGAAGATACCGCGGCCCTGGCATAGGCAACTGAAGGAACACGGGTGGGTTTTAGTCAGTAAAAGTCTGACACGCCCTTCCGCTCCACCCAGAGCGGGAGAAGTTATTTGATGATTTCCCAACCACAAAAAAAAAAAGGTTCACACGTAATCTGTTCGATGTAACATGGCGTGTGACTCTGTTTTGAATTGGTTTCAGATAAGAATATTTTCTTGTTTCTTACTTTTTTAGAGCGTGGTTTTTTAGTAGTCAGTTTGTGTTTTGCAATCGACCACGATTGCAGACCTAGCGATACAATACGGTCGCACTAAATGCGCCGCGAGCTCAGTGCATATTCGTACAGCAACCGGGTGCTTTCGCCGGCAGCCATTTCCATCATTTTCTCATTTTAGCGATGGCTTAGCCTAAACGTTACCTTGTTAACTCTCTTTCTCAGCAGTAAACCTTTGAACGGATAAGCCGCAAAATGCCATTTTCGAAAAGTGCTATTTTCGTAAAATGCCATTTCGCAAAATGCCATTTTCGCATAATGTCAAAACAAAAAAAAAACTAAAATTTTGAGAATGTGGTAATTTTGATAGCGTGACATTTTGAGAAAAGACAATTTGCGAATGTGTAATTTTGCTAGAGTGGCATTTTGCTAATGTGCCATTTCGCAAAATGCCATTTTCGCATAATGTCAAAACAAAAAAAAAACTAAAATTTTGAGAATGTGGTAATTTTGATAGCGTGACATTTTGCGAATGTCATTTTGCGTCACTATGTCATTTTGCGAACGTGGCATTGTGTGCCTAATCCTTGGACGTTATTCGAGTGTTTAACTTAGCAGCGTAGCGAATTCCACCAGGTACCACTTAGGTCGCGCCCCTACAGTTTTTGAGCTTACATTTTTCAACCAAAGCTCTATTTTCTTTTATCACGACGCAAACACGTCCCCACCACCACACAACTGAGGTAACACACCGCATAATTACGAACACAAAACAAACTTTGCACCCATAAAAAACATACAGATTGAAGTCAAAACAACATCAGCGGAAGGTGTCAGTAACAGGGAAGCGTCAGCGCCGGTCAGAACCGCGCTAGGTCCGTGGAGGGAACATTTTCACGCACGCTTTGCCTACGAAATACATTCTGTCAACTGCAGGATTTTGTAGGTATTTGTTTGAAGGGCTCGACATGGTTTGTGAAAAATACATGATGTTCATAGCGGTTGATAGCAAATGCGCGGTCTATCTGACTACTCTGAGAAAAAACGCCGAAACAAACTCAGAGGTCACAGTCTCTTTTAAAGTCCAGACATAATCTTGGTCAGATCATGTGAAGACCATGTAGATTGCAGTCTGAAATGGTCTTTTGATGAAAGAACCACACAGATTGAGTGGACCTGTCCAGTCAGTGCACGCATTTGTCAGTAATCGTGCAGCTCAACTCAAAACTTAAGGAGCTTAACGATTTGACGAACAATACCAAAGAAAAGACATTTGGGTAGGCCGCATAAATTACTCAAACTGTCAGACTATAACTAAAACTGAGAAAAGGATAAAATAAATAAAAAACAATGATCCACGTAGTCTTCACATTCACAATAATTAAAAATAGTATAAGTAATACTTTACAAAGTAAATATTCATGTCATTGTATAGAATATGTAAAAAGCTATTTAAATCAACATTAATAGTGTAAATTTATTGGAGCAGCTCAATCACAAGCCTTTTTGTCCTCAATATAGTCTTTGACAGTATAAAAGGCTTTCTGACAAAGTTTCCGCTTTATACAATTTTTGAATTTATTAAGGCTTAGTTCTTGAATGTGGCTAGGTAGTTTATTATAAAAACGTATACATTGGCAACTAAACGAACCACTTATTTTCTTAAGCCTCGTTGTAGGAACAACAAATTTGTGTTTGTTTCTAGTATTCACATTATGGACGTCACTGTATTTTTTAAACAAATTGATATTTTTATGAGCATACAAAAGATTTTCATAGATATACTGAGAAGGCACAGTCATTATATTAATTTCTTTAAATTTATCTCTGAGGGAGTGTCTGGGACTTAATTTGTAAATTGAACGAATAGCCCTTTTTTGTAAAACAAAAATTGTCTGAATATCGGCGGCATTTCCCCACAACAGAATACCGTACGACATCACACTATGAAAATAACTAAAGTAAACTAAACGGGCTGTCTCTAAACAAGTTAAATCACGAATTTTCCTAACGGCGTAAGTAGGATATTATTGGGCATTCTAATCCACACCTGCCGTTCCATCGGCTCACTCTGTTCGCCTCGTCACTCTCGGTGGGATTGAATGACCAATAATATAAATGAAATCCTACGTAATGCAGTAAAATACTGGTTCGGCGCGTATTCCACCGATCGGAAGGTGAAATATGAACTCCTACATCATATGGAAGTAAAATAATGGAACGGCGCCTACTCCACTTCGGCGCCTATTCCTCGCGATGAAACAGAAATATTTTTCAGTGTGGTTTGGGCGCTACTCCGCATTTTGAATCTCGTATAAATGAAATCCTACGTAATGCAGTAAAATACTGGTTCGGCGCGTATTCCACCGATCGGAAGGTGAAATATGAATTCCTGCATCATATGGAGGTAAAATAATGGAACGGCGCCTACTCCATTTCGGCGCCTATTCCTCGCGATGAAACAGAAATATTTTTCAGTGTGGTTTGCATGTAATACATTAATTGACTCATTATTATTAGCAGGGAAGATGAATAACTTATAAATAATTGATCGCAGTAATTTAACGCTACATTCGATCTTTACTACTGTAGTGAGAAGGTTGAATTATCACGAAACCAAATACACCTGTCATAACTAAGTTAACTACAATGCATGATTCAGTGAAATCTGATTTAGAAGATATTTGTAATAAACTTATTATCAAGAATTCTAGTGGCGAGGTTATATTTATTCAAGATTTGCAAATTGGTCAGAAAAATACAGATAACGTTTCTTCAAAACACCAGAACAGCTATACAGCCCAAACAGAAGATTTGTTCCACCGACAGATACAAGATTCCGTTAAATCTAATTTAGAAAACACTCACTATCTTATATTGAAGGACAACCATGGTAAGGTTGTTCGTACATTTGCTCGAGTTAGCGACAATGAGTTATAAATGTCAACGTAATACAATAATTAACTCATTATTAATATAACCGTTCAAGCAGTCGTCATGAAATTTGTAAAACAACCACAATCGTTACACGTAAATAAGCTTTGTGTTCATTCTCAGGAGACTGGTTTACGTCATGGAGAATTATTACCTAAATCGGTACGATGCATCATTTGTGGACCGTCAAATTGTGGAAAAACTAATTTATTAATTGGTCTTCTTATACACGAGAATGGCTTAAGATTTCAAAATGTTTATGTTTATTCGAAAACCTTGCAACAACCCAAGTACGTTTTTTTAGAAAAAGTCTTGCAACGAGTACTAGGCATTTCATTTCAGAAATATCATGAAAATGAGCAAGTACTGAGTGTTCAGACCGCAAAACCGAATTCAGTAATTGTATTTGATGATGTTGCTTGTGAAAATCAAAGTAGTATGCGTGATTATTTTGCTATGGGGAGACACAAGTTCATCGATTGTTTTTATCTAAATCAGACGTATAGTAAAATCCCTAAGCAGTTAATAAGAGACAACGCAAATCTAATCGTACTGTTTAAGCAAGATGAAAGAAATATGAGACATGTTTATGAAGAACACGTCAACACTGACATGACATGGATTGAATTTCGTGAAATGTGTTCTAAAATATGGAGTATACCTTTCAATTATGTTGTAATTAATAAAGATTGTTCCAAAAACAAAGGATGTTACAGAAGTAAATTTGACACGTTTGTAGTCTTTGACTAAGAACACGAATACATATAAAAGGCTGTTACCTGCTTGACATTATTATTCAACTTACGACACTACATCAATAACACACAACCACAATCATTACAACCTATTTTACCAATATGGAAAAATCCTTGAAACGACAAATTGTTGATGCGGCAAAAGCTGTAAAGATAAAAGTACGAAAAATGAGAGATGCTGAGATTAACAATAAACAAGCACTGGAGTCTGTTTTTAAACCTGTAACAGAACCTCTAAATCTAATTGCTAATGCTAGTAAGCAAACTCCTCTACTGCGTGCTAGTGATGATTTTGCTGATGTTCCGTTTATTAATGAATCTGTGCAGAAAGAAGGAACCGGTAGCGCAGAAAGTAACGATAATAATGGTGATGAAGACAAATATGAATCCGATATCAGCAGTGCCTCTTCTTATGAATCAGTAGTTGACAGGAATCAAGATTGTGATACGTCATCCTGGTCATTATCTTCAGAAGCGTTGGTAGATATTCCATTTGGGGTTAGAGCAGAGCGCGGGAAACTGATGTTAGGTTCTGCTTTCATAACGATCAACGATCAATACATCACCGTGGCTGGATGTAAATACCGAAATACTCCTGGTTTAAAACAGTTATTGCTTAAGAAAGATGTAGACTTAAGTTTGGTTACAGATAGTGATATGCAAAATTATAAGTCGATGCTAATTGATACAAATGCACATCGTCGAGACTATGAGCCAAGTAAGCCAATAAAAAGTAATAAAGGTCAAAAATATTTGCAAGTTATTAAACCTCTTTTTCAATTGAAGAATGCAGTTCAGGGAAAGGGTCTACCGTTACTAAAAAAGTGGAGAAAAAACGTTGATTTAGTGTACTGGGATGATCCTAATGAATTAGTGGAAAGGTTGAAATTATTAATTGCATCTAGAGATGCTGGCAACACAGGATTAGATAATGAAATTATATCTATCATTGAAGAATTGCGTGAAAGTAAAGTTATAAATAAATAAAAAATAAAAAATGTGTTTATTTTACTATCAGCCTCTCGATACAATACACCTTAAACATGAACGTAGACAAATTCGGACACTACATTCACAAAAGACTGCGTTTATCAGAGATATTTGAGTTTAATGAGAATGCATTGTTAAAATCAGAAAATGGAGATTTTGATTTAAAAACATCAAGACTGAGAGGAATTAGATCTCCAGTAGAAGCAGACGATGCTGTGAACAAGGATTATGTAGATCGATTGATTGCTAACACGTTTAAAGAATTAAATAATCAGGTTGTGAACAAGGATTATGTAGATCTATTGAATGCTAACACGTTAAAAGAATTTAATAATCTGGCTGTGAGCAAGGATTATGTAGATCGATTGAATGCTAATACGATTAAAGAACGTAATAATCTGATTGGTGCATTGCGTTCTCAAATCATAAAAGATGCAAAGGCGACAGTTCAAGCTACTTTAAAAGATAAGATACCTGAGGTTTTAACTCATTTGCAAGATAAGTTTTATACTAAAGCAGAGTTACATAAATTACCTCAAAAAACCCCGTAATGGTAAAACAGCAAATTGTAAATGAAATACACAAAGCTGCACGAAGAAATTTCTTTCGACGTTCTGTTATTCTGAAAGGAATCCACGACTTATGGCAAGCAGATTTGATGGATATGCAAAACCTGAAAAAGTATAACAAAGGTTACAGTTTCATCTTAGTTGTGATTGACTGCTTCTCAAAATATGCCTGGGCTGAACCGTTAAAATCGAAAAATAAATTTGATGTTACTCGTGCATTCAAACATATACTGCTTAGTAGTCGTAATAATCCTGTTAACTTACAAACTGATATGGGGACAGAATTTTATAACATCACTTTTCAAACACTTATGAAAAAGCACAACATTAACCATTACTCGACGTTTTCTACTAAAAAAGCATCAATTGTAGAGAGACTTATTAGAACGGTAAAAAATAAATTATATAAACATTTTAGTCTCATTGGAAACTATAAGTGGTTAGGTCTACCATTGAAAGATACATTGAAGAGATATAACAACACAAAACATCGTACTATTCAATTTAAACCGGTTGATGTGAATAAATGTAATGAACAAGTAATCAAAGAAAATATAAAAAAAATAAAAAAACATGATTTAGTACAGTGGAAGTGGAAGGAATTGGTCAACTGAATTATTTATTATAAAAAAAGTAAATAAAACTATACCAGTAACATATCACATAGAAGATCAACGAAAACAAATCGTATTAGGAGCTTTTTACGAACAAGAACTGCAAAGATCTAACTATCCTGATGTTTATTTGATAGAAAAGGTTTTGAAAAAGAAAGGAAATAAATTGTATGTCAAATGGTTAGGTCTAAACAGTGCAGAAAACAGTTGGATTGAAAAAACTGCAATAATGGACTAAGATATTATATAACCATTTTTCATTTGAAATGCTATCATTATAATTTGAATTATGCAAGGAGGTGGACTAGTTAACAGCATAATTAATAATCTACCATTCGAAGTTCATTTGCCAGGATACAATTATTGCGGACCAGGAACCAAACTTCACAAACGCTTAGCGCGAGGTGACCCAGGTGTAAATAAGCTAGACGAAGCTTGCAAGCAACACGACATTGCGTATACAAACCATACAGACTTAGCAAATCGTCACAAAGCCGATTTACAACTACTTAACATGGCTAAACAAAGACTTAAATCAAAAGATGCCGGGAAAGGTGAAAAACTAAGCTCTTGGTTAGTGAACAAAGTTATGAAAGCGAAACTAAAGTCTGGATTAGGCATCAAAACATTTAAAACCTTAGTTTCAAAAATAAAATCAAAAATTAAGAAACTCAAACGCAAAGATAATAAGACTTTAATAAAAGCAGCTTATTTAACCGCAAAAAAGTTATTTTCAAACACTCATCATCGAATCCGAGTACCCCGAGTAATACCCCTACCAAAGACTGGAGGAATTCTACCTTTAATTCCAATTTTCGCTGGTTTATCGGCTTTAGGAACTTTAGCTGGTGGTGCAGCTGGCATTGCAAAAACCGTCAATGATTACAAAGCAAGCAAACAAAATTTGCAAGAAACAGAACGACATAATAAAGCTATGGAGGCTTTAGTGTTGGGCAAGGGTTTATACATTAAGCCATATAAAAGTGGTAAAGGATTGTTTATAACATCTTCAAAAAACTGAATAATTTGCTACCCAATCGTCCTCTAACTAATATAGACATCCGAAAGTATTCAAGAGACATCCCATATTTTCGTGGGGTCTACATGAAGGATCAACTACCTCGGAAGGCGAAATGTATTGAATGTGGTATCGTTAACTTAGACGATTCTAAGAACGAAGGAACGCATTGGGTAGCTTATGCTAAAGTTTACAATCACTGTGAATACTTTGATAGCTATGGAAATTTAAAACCTCCAATGGAATTGATGCAATATTTCAAAAATTGTAATGTGTTTTATAACTACACAAGATATCAAAAATTTAACGCAATCAATTGTGGTCATTTATGTTTAAATTATTTGTCAACTTTTTGGAATAAAAATGTATTATAAAATATATGATTTTCTTTAATTTCAATCATTTGCAAGATGTCGCTCACTTTGTCTATAACTGGAGACTCGTCAGTGTTAACTACATACTATCCTAATACGTTGCAACTAGATGGAGAGTATGAGTGTGCTTTATTGCACTTTTCAACTTTTAATTCTATTCCAAACATTGATAAAAGTAATAATAAGTTCTATTATGGTTTTAATGAAGTTATTGAAATACCGGAAGGCACTTATGAATTGCAAGATATCAGCGATTATTTAAAATCCGAAATAAAAGATGCAGCGATCAAACTACGGTGCAATAATAATACTTTAAAAACTACAATATTCTGTACAAAAGACATTAATTTTATCAAAGAAGACTCTTTTAGAAGACTATTAGGATTTAACAAACAAATCTTGAAAGCAAATAAATGGCATGTGTCACAGTCTCCAGTCAACATTCTACCTACGACCGTAGTCAGGATTGAATGTGATATTGTAAGCGGTTCATATGTAAACGGTGAACCAAGTCATATTATTCACGAATTTGCACTTAATGTACCACCTGGATACAGGATCATAGAAATTCCTAAGATCGCAATATACTTTCCAATCAATCAAAAAAACATAAGCTGCATACACATCAGGCTGATAGATATAAACAACAGATTAATTAATTTACGTGGTGAAGAAGTGCAGGTATATCTGCATCTCAGAAGAAAAAAATGATTGATTTCAATAAAAATGTGTCTCAACAAGTAAAGAATATCAGTTCTGTTCGAGCTACTTATCAAATAAGACCTGCCTCTAAGAAGAAAATAAAATTAACTAAAGACAATAAAGCATTCCTTAGAGCGATCGGATTGTTAAAATGAATATCTTAGACGTTTTATCCGCTCCGAATTACGATAATACTATAGAAGGAATCGAATTTCATTCCTACAAGCCCTATATAACGAGTTTCAACAGGAACGATGAAATCCGCATACCTATCAATCAACAGGACTTGTACATATTACCATCAGCTAGCACCCTATATCTGGAAGGAACTGTTATCGTTACCAAAAAAGATTCGAAGGACCCAGCTACTAGTGTCAATTTCACGAACAATGCTCTACTCTACTTGTTCCAAGACATTAGGTATGAGCTAAATGGAGTGGAGATTGATAAAATAAAAAATGCAGGTATAACAACAACCATGAAATCACTAATTTCAATGACCGAAAGTGAATCAAAAATGTCTAATGCCTGGGGTTGGAATATTGATGGCATAAAAAATATCCATGGAGGAAGATTTTCTGTCTCTATACCACTTCGTAACCTCCTCGGTTTTGCAGAAGATTTAAAAAAAGTTGTGATAAATAGTAGACATGAACTGATATTATTACGAAGTAACACTAATTTGAACGCTGTAAAACTTAATACTGGCGAAGTAGTGGATGATGTTCAGATCAACAAAATCATATGGCGCGTACCGCATGTTAAAGTATCAGACAAAGAAAAAATTGGTTTGTTAAAAGTATTAGAGAAAGATCGCCCACTTCAAATGATATACAGAAATTGGGATCTGTACGAATATCCAGCCTTGCCTAAAACTACAAAACATACCTGGTCTATCAAAACTTCATCTCAAATAGAAAAACCAAGATACATTATTATTGGTCTACAGACAAATAGAAAAAACAATGCAAGTTCTGACATGTCTCAATTCGATCACTGTTATATTCGAGACGTTAGAGTGTATCTCAATTCAACCTATTTTCCTTATGAAAACTTAAATGTGAGTTTTGCTAATAACAGAATCGCTTTATTATACGAGCAATACACCAGATTTCAACAGTCGTATTACGGACGTCGCTCGGAGCCCATACTAAGCGAGAAACAATTTAGGGATTTAGCACCGCTGTTTGTAGTCGATTGCTCTAGACAAGCTGATAATCTAAAGACTGGACCTGTTGTGGATGTGAGGGTAGAAATTGAGAGTGATTCAGAGATACCAGATCAAACTTCAGCATACTGTCTCATTCTGAACGATTGCATTGTTGAATACAAACCATTAAGTAACATTGTGAAGAAGATATCATGAACGCGGACCTCATCATTGTCGAATCCAAGGATTCAAAGATTTAGACAATAATTTTATCGTCAAGGAAGTGGCCATAGTAAGTAATGAGCACACACAGACGTTCTTGGTTAAACCACCGCATTCGTTTTATTATTTAACTCAAGAAGAAAAGAAGCAAGTGCGATGGTTGGAAAGAAATCGTGGAATTTTCTGGAGTGAGGGCTATATAGACTACAGAGAGTTCCAACACGTCATCGTACCGTATTTAAAAAATAAAAAAAATATTACAAAGGGTTTGGAAAAAATAAAGTGGATTAAAGACATGTGTGCAAACTGTGAAGTGATCGACATAGGTGAGAAGGGATGTCCTAATTTTGCAACATTAAAGAAAAAGTTCTGTAGAAATAAAAGTGATTTTAACTGTGTGAACCATAAAATGAATTGTGCATTAAATAATGCGGTGTGTATTAGAAAATGGTATGTTGATAATAATATGTCTGTATTTAATCTATTTTAATTTATTTTGTCATACCTATGCAGTTAATAAAAATGATTAATTAATTTACTTATGGTTGTTTTATTTAAATGTTTTCAGGGTAACTTAATCATCAAACTTTAAATTAGCTGCAGCAAAATGATATTACTTACAAAATTTGAAATACCTACATCATGATTTAAAACGATTTATTGTAATAAAAAAACTGTTAGCAAATAAACACTATATTATATATCATTAGACTAGAGCTAATTTAGAGTTCGAGTATAAATAAGTACCTAATACAAAATAAAACATAATTTAAATTATAAAAGAATATAATTTTATTTACTTTTTCATATTATTTACAATTATTAGAAACTAATTATAACTACCTACCCATTAATAATAACAACTGCCACTACATAGTTTATTTAATGTTCGCTTTGTGTATACCTACCTACATTCTTAACTTACAAACTTGTGATGTATGAACATTATTCCGATTGTATAAAAGAAATTAATAGTATCTACATACAAAAGTTAATTACGATAAAACTTAAATATTTGATATTTTAATAATTTATACATTTAAAACCTAAGATGAATAAACACTAAAGAATAAGAAAGCAAATAAATGTCAAAACTTTTGCTGTACCAACTAGATTATACAAAGCAATTATTATTATTTTTTTTTTTAACTTACCTACTTACCTACCTGCTAAGTTAACTACAGTAAAACTTACATATTTGATATTTTAATAATTTATACATTCAAAACTTACTCAACATAAAAACCTAATATGTATAAACACTAAAGAATAAGAAAGCAAATAAATGTTACATACCTAATAATATTACTACAAATCTTACACATTATCTTATGAAGTAGGTACTTACAAAATAATGACACATGTTAATAATAACAACTGTCCTCACAAAGTTTTCTCGATATTTTGTTAATTAACGATTGCGTTTCCTCCATTACATGGTCCACCAATTCAGTCACTACATACTGCGCACTTAACATTACCACACCCTGATTGTCACTTGCAGGTTCTTGCTGTTCACTGATATCCAACACTTGTACCTGGATCAGTCGTAAACCTTTTTTCTTCTCATTGTTTATAACGTATGATTCACATGTAGGCAGAGATGACTTCTGTTTTAGACACTCCCTTCTGGCTCTAGGTCTCTTGTTGGCGGGTCCGTAGTCTCGTCTTCTAGGTTCCATATTAGCAGGTGTTTGTTGTTCTGGCAAATCTGGGATATGCCAGCTTAAACTCGGAGTCGGAAAACCTTGAGCGTATTGTGAGAAGTCGATAATATCTGGAGAATCACACATTATCAATGATCTGAAACAAATGAAATAATCATTAATTATAATTACATAATCAACATGATGCAATAATGTTATAAATACATGGGTACTTGTACAATACTTACAATTCGTTTCGTTTTTATTCAACGTGATATGACTGCTCCGGCTAACTGCCTTGTGATGTATGATCAAGTAGTTATATTAATAAGAAATGCAAACTCCTAACATTGCACTGTAATCAATTTCATGTTTTATCACGTTCAACCTGATGGGCAACATGAAGCGACAAGTGTGCGAACGGTATTGTATTACACAAACCAGTCATCGCAATGCGCTTTGTCAGCGGGAGTGGAAATGAAACAGATTTATGAACTAAAATATTATATTTATTTAAGTACATGTTTAGTAGGTACATACATTTTTTACAGTTCGTTCAAGCGATTTTGACTTGTATTGCGTTGGTTGCGTGAAAAATTACAGCTGCAGTGAACGGTAACCACGTTTTTTGCTTTTAATACCATCCTTATGCCTTCTGAATAGAAGTCAAAATCGGTTGAACAGACTGTAAAAAGTTTAAATTAATTTATGTCTAATCATATTTCAAATAGAATATACACTTAAAATTATGGTAATGCATTACATAAATATATTTGCATTACCCCAAGCTAAAGTAGATACTTTATCAAATGATAGCAACCGTTTGTCATCATTGCTTGAAAGTGCAATTTTATTTACGTCCTGAGTGAATATTTCATGTTTTATTGACCTAAACAATACATTTTTTTTGCGAATAACATTGCAATTATTGTACAAAACATTTTTATAATCTAACATATTAAAATTTTTGGTTATACATTTTTTTGTACCTTTTGCCTTTTTAATAGTTTTGTTTAACGTTTTAATACAATAAAGCTTTGAGCGCAGTCCTACGAATTCTTTGATAATGTTACCACCCATTTCATCCTTAAACAGTCCTGGAACCTTCTTATTAATAATTGGTAAGTTATAGTCATTGTTACAGTCATAATTACTGGTATCAAAATATTTTAGAAAATGGAGCTTGAAGTCTTTATAAACGTCATTGCTCTGTACATCATATACTAGACTATCTGTGTCAGTATAGCACAATTCAATTCGGTTACCATAAAAAGGTTTTATGATAGAGTAGTGAAAGTCATACATGTGAGTCTTAGATAATTCTAATACTGCAAACCCTATGTATATTGGTTTATTAAGTATAATACGCACAGGTTTCATTTGGATTGCCACTAGATCATCAGAAAATACAGAGGCGCTATGAAAATATGGGCTGGCTATCAATTTTTCAGCACAAGTAGTCTTTTTTGTTTTATTGGTCGAGTCACACCACTTGTTTACTAACTTAACGTCTATTCGATGTTCATTATTTTCCAGCGTCTTTCCAAAAATACTATTGTTCAATAATTTGAAAAAGTCTTGTTCAAACGTTGACTCTGCTTTTTGCCGTAACTGAGTGTTAATATCAATATATTGCTTTAAAAAACAACTTTGCTTAAATGTAATAGCGCGATGGATCCTTCTCAATACTAAACCGTGCTGTAAACATTTTTTTAAATGTATGTAATGAATAACATAGTGATATTTATCGTACAAATTTGGTATTAACTTTTTATTCTTACCACCAGGTGGCAAGCATTTTTCTGGACAAAAGGGAAAGTCATTGTGTTCCATGTGTAAATTCTCCGGATATATTAAATCAACTTCAAGAATGTATCCGTTTTCTGCAGTATCACTGATATCTGCTAAGTTCAATTGTAAAAAATCAATTTCTTGTCTATTCATAAATCTAAAATCGGAATAAGGTATGGATTGACACATGCTATAACCATATAAATTGTTACAATCTAAATAAATGATAAATGAATTTGGACGAGTTGGATCGTAAGTATCTAAATATTTATGATTGGCTTTGACATGTCTTTTGGAACACATACAAACTCCTCCTCGAATACCTTTTTGTATCATTCTAAAAATTTCAACATCACTAATCAATTCTAATTGAACTCCTGTTTTTAAAAGCATTGCATCAAAAGATAGACTTGGTGCTGTAAGATAGAACGCGGGATCGAGATTGTAATGCAGTTTACAAGTTTTTCGAAAATTTTCAAATACATCTGTTAGCAACAGAACATCTGTTTTGAGATATAAATCTGTGTACATACCCATGTTTTGAATATTAAACACTGACCAAACAGACCGAGCGTGCTCATAGTCTTCGTCGGTAATTGTCTCATTAGTTAAGGAGTTGAAAAAATATTTTTTAGAGGGTAAACACGTATCTTCATAACGTTCCCATTGAGACATATAGTCATATGGATACACTCCTTTACGAGTGAGTAGGTTAAATTGTTTTTTATTAGGAAAATGAGATTTCAATTGCTTAAAGTCTTGGTTTTTCATTGTACTAGCCAACTTTTCTAAGCTAGTTCCTAAAAACTTGAAAGAGTCTACAAACCGAACCTGAATGCTTTCCCCAGTAGAAATCGGAATAAACTTAGTGAATGAAATATAGTTTTCTTTTGTTTTAGGTATCACTTTAATAGATCCAGGAGCTTCACCTAATTCTTTTATGAAAAGGTGGCAATCGTAACCGGACAAATTATGAAAAAATACTGGCAAAAATGTTGGTATTTTGTATTGTAAGTTACAGTAACTATGAGCTGCGCCACGATATTTACCAGTCAAGTGACAATGATCGCGAACCCTGTCGCCGAACAAGAAGTGTTCACAAATATGACATGTTATCGCGTTTTCAAAGTCACGAGCATTATCATTTGAATAAATCATAGGAACACTATTTTGTAAAATATCGTAAATTTTTTGTGCATCTTTATAGATAGACTTTACAAAATTTGATACACAATCCGAACCGCGATAAGAAAAGTAACGATTGTGGCATTCATCTAGCGTACACGTTATATGATAAGCGTAAGCTACAGGCACATGTCGCTGTCGTGTTACAGTACTCGCCTTAGTGGGGTCAGGGTCACAAGATTCATACCGTTCTAGCATTGTTTCAAAATCTGCGTATATAACAAATGGTACGAATTGCTTTCTATTATAATTTTTAAACTGTATGAAAGAACCCTTTGGAGGTAGTTCAGTGGCGACACCTCCACAACTATGTGAATTAAGATTATCACATGAATTAAAAAACATTAAACAAACGTCACAAAAGTACAGTTTACTGTGGTGTTTTGTTATTTGATTCTTAACAAGTCGCGACAGGTCTTTAATGAGACAGTAATGTGACAAATCATTTCTTTCTAAATAAAGTAAATGAATCACCTTTCCGTTCAAAGCTTTTGGTTTGTAAAGCGGTCCTATGATAGTATTGTTTTTTAAACCATAAATGTAAATGCAAATTTCGGGGTTATTCACTTCGAACCGCGCAATATCTGAGAAATTCACTGGAAATGACATGCCCTTTACATTTAACACGTTACGAAAATCAGGGTAAGAAGATACTCTTTCAGAATGAGTCTTAGCTGGATATAAAGCAGCTACAACAGACCATAAAAAACAATAGTCATCATTATTGCGGATATTAACACATGCTTTTTTAGATTTTATTGCAGAAGGCAATTCGATAAAGCCTGAACCACGCAAAGGTTGATATTTGTTAACATTGACTTCCAAATGAGAACTGCTCAAGAACGTCCATCCACTGTCTCGATCCTGAAATTCTTCTATCTTTTTTTTAAAAGTATTTTTGACTTGAGACAATAGTGAATCAAATTCATAATTCTGATGTAGAGTTACGTTTTTTGTGGCAAATGATTTCATCTCCTGAGAATCATTTTTAAACATTAAAAACAAAGCAAAATATTCAAAATTAACTTTTATACAAGTATGTTCTTTAAGAGACATGTCAATTAAAGTTTTAATTCTGTCCAAATTATTATTAAGAAATGGTTCCAGAGAACAATTCTCAGACGGATCGGTAATTCTATAAGAAGCTATACGATTACGAAATGCAGAATGTATTATTTCAACACCTTCACAAAAATGCGAAATGTTTTTGTTTTTATGATTAGTACTACGTAAATGACCTATCCAGTGACTGCGCTCAACTGATGTGTTACAAACGGTACAGAAAGGCATTTTAGATTATAATTACGTCAACTAATTTTGTACGCTTAATTAGGATTAGATTAACAATACTAGTAGATTCTGCAATAATCAATACAATTAATTTGGTGACCCCAGCAATTTAAAGCCAACTTATTTTAAATTCACACTATCCCTATAAAAGACAGGCTCGGAATTGTCAAATAATTCGTGAGTTCGTCTCATAAACCTTTGCAGCCCGTCCCACTGGGGAGTGTTGCGATCTAGTTGTACTTTTAACGCGACCTGGGCTTTCTTCCATCGTTCTTCCATGGGGGTAGAGACAACTTCGTCTTTCGAAAATACCTTGATTTCCACGTAGAACTCTCCTGTAAGGTCTGCCGCTCGCCGTACTTTGCCGTTGGCAACACGGGTGATGAGCGATGAACCGAAGTCCCCGCTTGAGGTCTTCGTCTTTTGATCGTCCTCCAAACCAAAGAGGTCCGTGCTCAAGATGCCTCTTTTACTGTAAACAATTACACATTTTATTTATAATAATTTGCATTTATTTCTTAAATAACGAAATTAAGGAGTATTATACACCTCTGTTGAATTCTATGGGGAATTAATAGCGTAATACATATTGGGATATAATAATTTCATGTAACTGTCATCATTCCTGCATTGAATATGATCGGAAATTGATTTACAGTTCTAAATTCACTAACCATCATGTACCAGTGCGTATATCATTTTAAATTACCACAAACACCTAAACATAGAAGCAGCAATATAAATTACCTTGACTTAGAGTCTGATGAGTAGTCGGCGCTTTCAGGTGCTTGGCGCTTCACCACATTTTTCTTAGGCTGTTTTTTCGTCACCTTGGCTACTGCAGCAGTAGGCCTTTGTGATTGGTATTCTGATTCCGTGTCAGACCTTAAATAGAACACACTAAGATTAATTTTTTAACTGTAACCAACCTCAATAATTATGGAGAGGAGAATGTTAATGGGATATAGATTACTAGAAGATGGCATGGATGGTATGATGGGGATAGTTACGTCAGCCAGCAGGTAAGAACCAGGTCCGTAGCTGACTAGCGATTAATCACATTATCAAATTAATTTGATGATAGTTAGACCAGCCGGCAGGCAAGAACCAGGTCCGTAGCTGACTAGCGATTAATCACATTATCAAATTAATTTGATGATAGTTAGACCAGCCGGCAGGCAAGAACCAGGTCCGTAGCTGACTAGCGATTAATCACATTATCAAATTAGTTTGATGATAGTTAGACCAGCCGGCAGGCAAGAACCAGGTCCGTAGCTGACAACTATGTTAAACTTAGTAGGTAGTACTTACTCACATTTTATAGTTGTAGGATGATGTAGATCACTGGAAGATACTGGAGCGAATGTAATTTTATGATTAAAATTCGTTGGTTTTATACATAAAAAATACCATTTCAGCAATATTTACCTCATAACAAAATTAAACCTTAACTACAATATTCACGGTTGTATGAGTAATTTATGATACTTACGTCTAATTAATCCGTAGTGATTGAAAACCTTTCTGTCAAATTGCAATTTTCGTGAGAAATGAAATACAAAACTAGCTTCTTACCTCGCCGACAAAGGTGAAGCCGATACCATGCTGTTACAATAGGTATTATTATAAAGTATGTATGTTTGTTTAATTAACCTTGATATAAAATTTTGAATGACATCACACTCATGAAAATAATAAAATGGCATTTTTGAGAGCCAGAAATCAGGATATACATAAGTATGTAAAATCCTTACAAAATTTGTTGTATGCAGAACAATCAACGTGAGCAAACTCGCGTTAAAAACTTAGTTAATTTTATGTTGCAGTTAAACTCAAAGCGAGTGTAAAATCGTCATACTACTAAAACTAACAAACTTTAATAAATCCTTTCATGCAAAGGATGTCGGTTTCTAAATTCAGCAATGGGAATGGGATGGGCTTTTCAAAGATTTCCTAGACTATAACCAGCTAATTACAAAAAAAAAAAAAAAAAAATAATAAAAAAATAAAAAAAAATATAAAAAAATAAGGAAAGAATCACTCATTTATAATAAGCTAGCGGAATTGGTAATATTCTTATTTAAGAAACACCCCCAGTTTGACGAAAATCATTAGGTATAGGAAGTTCGCGCAAACTCGAATTTTAATTACGGACTACAACATGTACAGCGATCGTCTTACAATACAATAAAGTTCGACTAAGCAAATTAATGCATGATGCAATGTTGCTGACTTCGACATTGTAAATGATAATGTATACACACACAACGGCTGCCTGATACGTTTATCGTCAGGCGGTTCACGAATGAGTACAGTGCAGCGGCGAACCGTTGAACGGCGCAACACCGTTTTGACATTGGCTATACGGCAGTTTAGACGGGAAACGGCAAGTGTATAAGTATGCGAAGCCAGCAGTATGCTCCGACAGCAGAATGTGAGAGAACTACTCAATACATTATTTGTATGTACGGGTTAGGTTGTATCGTCTGTTTGAATTTAATTTTAAATTAAAATTTGGATGTCCTCGAGCCAATCTGGTCACTAAAATAGAATGTGCGCTATTTCTTACTTTCGTGGAGAGACGTGAGACAAACTGTCCCATATTTTAGTTTAATGTTTACGGTATCCTAAAGTTCAGATATCCTTGGTACCCCAATCTGGGGTCATAGAAATAGAATGTGTGTATGCCTGTAGGTGTATGCTTATTCTTGCTTTATGAAGAGACAAGAGGCAATCTGTCCTGAATTTTAGCTTACTATTTTCATATAGTTCGATTAGTTAACAAACTGTGTGTGAAACTTCTTGTTATAAAACTTGACAACCAAAGTAGTGGCTTAGTGGTCAATCCGAGAATCTGCTGTAGTTGATCGAGGTAAAACATCGGTATTCATTAGTCACTATAAACAAATAGTTCACTTTATTAAACTTTCAGACCAACAGCTAAAAGAGTTTAACTTCTAGTTACATAACGGTAAACGGTAGATTCGCAGGGATCGACCTAATGCAACCAAATAAGATTTTAAAAGTGGAATAGGGCTTAAACCGCAAAGTTTGTAGATCCATCATTTATGTTATTAGCTATTTCTAAACCACTTTCGTTCCATTCGCAACCAAAAGTGATTCAAAAAGTGGAGTAGCGCCCAAACCACACTGACAAATGTTTCTGTTTCATCGCGACGAATAGGCCGAAGTGGAGTAGGCGCCGTTCCATTATTTTACCTCCATATGATGCAGGATTTCATATTTCACCTTCCGATCGGTGGAATAGGCGCTAAACCACATTAGGATTTCATTTATATTAGTGGGCATTCTAATCCCACCGAGAGTGACGAGGCGAACAGAGTGAGCCGATGGAACGGCAGGTGTGGATTAGAATGCCCAATAATATCCTACTGGCGTATGCTGCAGCGCTAAGCTTTTTCGACAATTTATCTATATGGGGGCCCCATTGAAGTTTGGCATCCAAAGTTATGCCCAAGAACACTGTGGTATCTTCGGGAATCAACTCTTCACCCTTTATGAGAACACTAGTTTTTACTTGTCTAACATGAGGTATAGTGAACTTAATACACTTAGTTTTTTTAAATGATAAATGATAAATGATAAATAATTTATTTTCTGTAAGTAGGTTTGTACAAACACTTTTACACGTCAAACGTATTTTTTTTTTAAACTAGATGAGTTCGACGTTTCCTATCTGACTACTCTGAGAAGAAACGCCGAAACAAACTCAGAGGTCACAGTCTCTTTTAAAGTCCAGACATAATCTTGGTCAGATCATGTGAAGACCATGTAGATTGCAGTCAGAAATGGTCTTTTGATGAAAGAACCACACAGATTGAGTGGACCTGTCCAGTCAGTGCACGCATTTGTCAGTAATCGTGCAGCTCAACTCAAAACTTAAGGAGCTTAACGATTCGACGAACAATACCAAAGAAAAGACATTAGGGTAGGCCGCATAAATTACTCAAACTGTCAGACTATAACTAAAACTGAGAAAAGGATAAAATAAATAAAAAACAATGATCCACGTAGTCTTCACATTCACAATAATTAAAAATAGTATAACAAACAAAATATTCATGTCATTGTATAGAATATGTAAAAAGGTATTTAAATCAACATTAATAGTGTAAATTTATTGGAGCAGCTCAAACCCAAGCCTTTTTGTCCTCAATATAGTCTTTGACAGTATAAAAGGCTTTCTGACAAAGTTTCCGCTTTATACAATTTTTGAATTTATTAAGGCTTAGTTCTTGAATGTGGCTAGGTAGTTTATTATAAAAACGTATACATTGGCAACTAAACGAACCACTTATTTTCTTCAGCCTGGTTGTAGGAACAACAAATTTGTGTTTGTTTCTAGTATTCACATTATGGACGTCACTGTATTTTTTAAACAAATTGATATTTTTATGAGCATACAAAAGATTTTCATAGATATACTGAGAAGGCACAGTCATTATATTAATTTCTTTAAATTTATCTCTGAGGGAGTGTCTGGGACTTAATTTGTAAATTGAACGAATAGCCCTTTTTTGTAAAACAAAAATTGTCTGAATATCGGCGGCATTTCCCCACAACAGAATACCGTACGACATCACACTATGAAAATAACTAAAGTAAACTAAACGGGCTGTCTCTAAACAAGTTAAATCACGAATTTTCCTAACGGCGTATGCTGCAGCGCTAAGCTTTTTCGACAATTTATCTATATGGGGTCCCCATTGAAGTTTGGCATCCAAAGTTATGCCCAAGAACACTGTGGTATCTTCGGGAATCAACTCTTCACCCTTTATGAGAACACTAGTTTTTACTTGTCTAACATGAGGTATAGTGAACTTAATACACTTAGTTTTTTTCTCGTTAAGAAGTAGGTTATTAACATTAAACCAGTTAACTACTTTTGCGAGGGCGCTATTTACATTGTCAGTAACCAGCTGCTGACGTTTGAGTTTAAATAAAAGTGAAGTGTCATCTGCAAACAACACTATATCATGATTATCCTTTATGAGGTAAGGCAAGTCATTAATATAAATAAGAAACAAAAACGGGCCAAGAATTGAGCCTTGGGGGACCCCCATTGTTACTACGGATCCGGGTGATCTTTTCCCGTTAACATCAACTCTTTGAATCCTATCACTTAAGTAAGAAGTGAGAAGATCCAGAGAGGCGTTCCGGATTCCGTAGTGATGCAGTTTCCTGATTAATGTTTCATGAAGAACGCAGTCGAATGCCTTGGACAAATCACAAAAAATGCCCAAAACATCGCATTTATCCTCCCATGCATTATAAACATGACCTAAAAGTTCAACACATCAGTAGTCGAACGACCCCTTGTAAAACCAAACTGTTTGTTATGTAATAATTTATGTTTATTAAAAAATCTTTGCAGTTGATCTAAAATAACTTTTTCAAAAATTTTACTAAAAGTAGGTAGCACTGAAATAGGTCTATAATTAGTAGGGTCAGATGTACTACCCGATTTAAACAACGGTATTATTTTACTATATTTCATAAGATCAGGAAACTCACCACGGTCAATACAATTGTTAAAAATAATTGCTAAAGTAGGTGCTACAATGTTTATAATTGATTTAGCAACGTCCACAGAATTACCCCATAGATCAGCAGTCTTTTTAATATTTAACGTGTGAAAGGTTTTAATTATGTCTTTACAGGTAACATATTGGAATTTAAACTCAGAATCACAAACTGAAACGTTTTCTTTAAGTAAAGACTCTGCAGCAGTGGGTGATGACCTTAGAGATTTAGTAGTTGATACGGGAATCTCAGCGAAGAACTTTTCAAAGGCCGCGGCGACTTGGGAATCTGATTTAATTATGTTGTCATCAATAGCAAGGCTGTAGTCACTACTTCGGTTGCTTGACCTTCCTGTTTCGCTATTAATGATATTCCATTTCATTTTTATTACATTACTACTATTTTTAATTTTTGTACTCAAGTAACGTGACTTGGCCATAGAACAAACTTTTTTAAATAATTTAGAATAATTCTTAACATATAAATTAAATTCAGCAGTGTTAATACAAGTCCGTTCATCATACAACTCATAAAGTCGTTTTCTACTTTTATGTATACCAATGGTGGCCCAGTCACTGAAGCAAGTGTTATTATTAACCGAGAATGCCTTTGGAATGAAAGTGTTATCAAATTGTGTGCAATACATATTAAAAAAATCATTATATTGTTCATTAGGGTCATCATTAGTTGACAAAAGTGGTAATTTACTCAAAAGTTTAGTTTTAAATGATTCCAAACGATCAGCTGTTTTTGGATTAACAGTGATATCCTTTTTAGTATTTTTTTTTATTAGATTTGGAATGGTAATCAATTGTCCGCAATGATCTGAGTCTAATAAATTAATAATTTCTTTGTGGGTTGGTGTAATATTTGTATAAATGTTATCTAGGCATGTGGCACTAGTGGGAGTTATTCTAGTGGGCTCTAAAAATTGGTTAGCAAGATTGTATGACTGAAACAAACTTATAATTTTAGTACTTGACCCAGAATTTTCTAACAAATTAACATTAAAATCACCACAAGTGATGATAGACTTGTTAGAATTATAGATTTTGTGCAAAACTTCATCCATAACCTTCTCAAAACAATCATACAATCCTGATGGAGGCCTGTACACACTTAATATAATGAACTGCTCCAATTCTATACAGGCTAATTCAATTGTCCGCTCAACAGATAGGCTCACAATATCCTTACGATCTTTAAATTTAAGCTGTTTATTTACTAAAATTAATGAGCCACCGTGTATAGCATTTACTCTGCTGAACAAACTACCAACCTGGTGATTACTAAAATTGAACATGAACTGGTGGCTTTTAAGCCAATGTTCTGTCAAACAAAGAATGTCTATATCGTTACAATTCAGGAATAATTCTACTTCTAAATCTTTGTTCAAAAAACCTTGAATATTTTGATGCACCAGGTTGATACTATTTAAATTTTTTACACTTTTATTTGATTTTACCTTCCTTACATTTTTGCAAGAGGTTGCCTCTTTTGTCCTAATTTCTAATTTAAATGAAAATCAATGTCATTAATAATTGTGGCCAAATTATTGGCAGAATTGTTTAAAATGTCATTGCATTGCTCAAAAGAAGCAAGTTGTTTAGCCAAATTTTTGGCTGAAATAGAAAAAAAATATGATAGCGACACAGCTATCTGTCTTTTGTGATAATTAGAAAGATAGTACATAACAATATTATGTCTATCTTTTGTCAAATACAAATTACTAACATAATTGTTAGTATCAATTAAATGGAATAGACTATCATTATATGTCAAATTGTGCAAAGTCATGTTAATGTCAAATCTTATGATATTTTCTTCCTGTGGCAAACTGTTACTATAAGGGAATGTAAACAACACAATTTTTTTCAATCTAAGGTTGCACAATGTTTTATGATATTTGAGCAATTCCCCTTTGTTCACATTTCCCCTATTTCCCATAAAAATTAATAATGTTGTTTCCTGACTAAAGTTACATTTAATAATTTCTTTCATAATATCAAGTAAGGAACAACCAGGCATACAGTAATTAATTATTGAGTGTCCCGGATAATTATGTATCAACAAGTGACCTAAATCCTTTCCAATCTCATCACAAAATAATACAATCTCATTATTTACAATTGGTTTACAATGTTTTTTATTGGAACTATTAATAACAGGAATTGTCAAATCAACACAAGGCTGCGGAAAGGTGGTATTGCATGTTGACGATGAATGGTCTGGTGTAGGTACATTGGACGCTGTTTGACAACACTCACAGTTGTTGGTTTGTGAGTTAACCAGCTCATTCATAGCCAACACAGATTCCCTTATCAGATCCTCGGAGGTATTATACTTGTCGGTCATTAAACTAAGTTTCTCCTTTAGATGGTCAAGTTGAGATTGCAAGGCCTGTGTGTCAATGTTGTATTTCCTATTGCTTTGCTCCAAATTAAAAGAATAGTTATCTAATTGTTTAACTAAATTTAATCTATCTCTATGAAGTTTAACATTTTTGGTGAAGAATTTTTGTTTTTTTACCATTCTTTGAGTTTTTACAATGTATTTATTAATTTTAATGTATTTTTTTAGCTTGTTTTTACTGGTGACTACCCTTACTGAATTACATGATTCTGATTCATCATCACCTGTCAAATCAATATTGCATGTGGAGTTTATGGCAGAAACCATTGACGGGGCAATAGACACCAATTCGCTGAACAGACTTTGATTCAGCGAGGCAGTGATGTTAAAATTTGTGGTCTCAAGTTCTGTAATCTGACTTTGAGCCTCATGCAGCTGCTGTTGAAGTAAATGCTTGTGACTAAGAGCTTGTTCATACTCTATGCTACATTGGCTGAACCCGTCCACAACAATTTGGAGTCTATCCCGGGCTTCTATGGCATCATTGTATTGAATATGTATCTGAGCCATTTCATTTTTTAACTTCCTATTCAATTCATGGGCATCAAAGAGCACTCTTTCATTGTCATTTATTTCCTTATTTAGTTGGTCACAGTACTCCTTTGACGCCTTTAGTTCGCTCAAAGCCTGGCTGAGTTTGGACTCTTCATGGCGAGCACGGGCGCTGCGAGTCATCATTATTAATAAGGAAAAGACAAACAAATTAGAAGAGAGTAGGTAGTTGTAGCAGCAGTTTAAAAGATGATTAGTTTAAAAAGAAAACGAAATTTCGAAATTTAGATTAGATGACAAGCAAGGAGTTCTGTCACCAAACCAAATTAGGGTTATGTTTACGTACAAAGGTCATTGGCATCAACAAGTAACCGTATTAAAAGTGAAATAAGTTGCTGGTGTAATGTTATAACACGTAAACAAAATAAAAGAAAGTAAATTACTGAATATTGTACCTGATAACTAGATGACAATGCAAAAATTCACTTGTGCCGGCAACTGTCACCGATTCACATTAATATAATATCACTTATTTTGCACTTAGTATGTGAATCTAATACAAAATACACAGTATTATCCTACTTACTTGATGAGTAATTGGAAATAGGCCTTACAAACATAAAATTTAAATATTTAAGCTAAAATTATCAAGAACAAATTCAAATCAGCTGTTAGCTGTAGTGTTGCCACAGGAAAAAAACAAGTAAGTTTTCTCGTTAAGAAGTAGGTTATTAACATTAAACCAGTTAACTACTTTTGCGAGGGCGCTATTTACATTGTCAGTAACCAGCTGCTGACGTTTGAGTTTAAATAAAAGTGAAGTGTCATCTGCAAACAACACTATATCATGATTATCCTTTATGAGGTAAGGCAAGTCATTAATATAAATAAGAAACAAAAACGGGCCAAGAATTGAGCCTTGGGGGACCCCCATTGTTACTACGGATCCGGGTGATCTTTTCCCGTTAACATCAACTCTTTGAATCCTATCACTTAAGTAAGAAGTGAGAAGATCCAGAGAGGCGTTCCGGATTCCGTAGTGATGCAGTTTCCTGATTAATGTTTCATGAAGAACGCAGTCGAATGCCTTGGACAAATCACAAAAAATGCCCAAAACATCGCATTTATCCTCCCATGCATTATAAACATGACCTAAAAGTTCAACACCGGCATCAGTAGTCAAACGACCCCTTGTAAAACCAAACTGTTTGTTATGTAATAATTTATGTTTATTAAAAAATCTTTGCAGTTGATCTAAAATAACTTTTTCAAAAATTTTACTAAAGGTAGGTAGCACTGAAATAGGTCTATAATTAGTAGGGTCAGATGTACTACCCGATTTAAACAACGGTATTATTTTACTATATTTAGTAAGATCAGGAAACTCACCACGGTCAATACAATTGTTAAAAATAACTGCTAAAGTAGGTGCTACAATGTTTATAATTGATTTAGTAACGTCCACAGAATTACCCCATAGATCAGCAGTCTTTTTAATATTTAACGTGTGAAAGGTTTTAATTATGTCTCTACAGGTAACATATTGGAAATTAAACTCAGAATCACAAACTGAAACGTTTTCTTTAAGTAAAGACTCTGCAGCAGTGGGTGATGATCTTAGAGATTTAGTAGTTGATACGGGAATCTCAGCGAAGAACTTTTCAAAGGCCGCGGCGACTTCAGAATCTGATTTAATTATGTTGTCATCAATAGCAAGGCTGTAGTCACTACTTCGGTTGCTTGACCTTCCTGTTTCGCTATTAATGATATTCCATGTCATTTTTATTACATTACTACTATATTTTATTTTTGTACTCAAGTAACGTGACTTGGCCATACAACAAACTTTTTTAAATAATTTAGAATAGTTCTTAACATATAAATTAAATTCAGCAGTGTTAATACAAGTCCGTTCATCATACAACTCATAAAGTCGTTTTCTACTTTTATGTATACCAATGGTGGCCCAGTCACTGAAGCAAGTGTTATTATTAACCGAGAATGCCTTTGGAATGAAAGTGTTATCAAATTGTGTGCAATACATATTAAAAAAATCATTATATTGTTCATTAGGGTCATCATTAGTTGACAAAAGTGGTAATTTACTCAAAAGTTTAGTTTTAAATGATTCCAAACGATCAGCTGTTTTTGGATTAACAGTGATATCCTTTTTAGTATTTTTTTTTATATTGATGTAAAATGTAAAAAAAAATACCGTCCCCCCCCCCCCTTATCTCCGAAGTTTGCAAAGAGAAAAATCTGATATTATTCCATGTGATAGAAGTTTATGTAAAGATTACAGGAAAAATAAAACGATGTCTCTAAATAGCATACTTTTCAGAAATCGGAACGGAACCCTCGATGCGCGAGTCCGACTCGCTCTTGACCGGTTTTTTACTATAATATTTGGAAACAATACATACAACGTGTCGTTATGCATCCTTGACATATTTAAGGGTGTTGTATAGACCACCAAACCGAACAACTTTTTCTATGGCACCAACATCGTAATCGCTAAAAAATACATACATTTGCGTCGAGTATGTATTGAAGTTTTCTATGGGACAGTTGAAAATTTTTTCGCGATTACGATGTTGGTCCCATGAAAGTTATTCGGTTAGATGTTCTGTATCACACCCTGAAATTTGACGAGGATGCTAAAGGACAAGTTGTACAATATAGATGCCACATGTAAAAAGAGAATATACTCTGTCAACACACTATGTGAAAAACAACCTTCATAATTCTCGTCATCAACCCGAAAAACCACTCAAAACTTTTCTCTCACACGTAAATAAATGTCAACATGATCCCAACCACACCAAAAATAATTAAATTGTCCAACTAACAAGGCTGCTTCAGGAATAATTTAGCTCAAAGGCTGTGCACCACGGGCAACCGGCCGGGAAAGCTTACGCCCAAAGAGTGAATGGAGATATTGACACAAGTTGCCACAAACTGCTCGAATAGTCCCCTTACGTGCTTACTATTCGGAACCATGGGGCCTGTGGTCCCCTAAAACTTAGGGTTGTGAATAGACCTTGTTAAATCTGGGCATCATTTTCGGGGGCCGTTGAGGGACTTCATATTTTTTTTAGTTTGTTTAAAAAAAGGAAGTCATGCGTTTGCGAATAATGGTAAGTACTTTTCATACGTTTTATAGATGGTTGTATTGATACTTGGCTTGTTTTTGTCTTTTAAAATAATACAAAATAAGAACAAATTCCTCAATAAAACACACAGTCTGAGAAGGTGTAATGTACTTTTTAGGGTTCCGTACCAAAATGGTAAAAAAGGAACCCTTATGGTGTCATTCAGTCTGTCTGTCTGTCTGTCACAACTGGATATCTCAAGAACTACTAATGCTATCAACTTGAAATTTAGAATAGTTTTAGATGACGTTGACCCAACTATTTTGCAAATAAGAAAGAAATAAAAATATCTATACTTTTTTTGCAACAGGGACTGAAAGGGGGTCTTAAAAAATCAAAGTGGGGCTACTAGAGCATGTGGGGTACCATATGAAAGAGCGCTGTTTGCACATTCTCAAACATTTTTTTCTTTTTTTTAGGCCGCATAGTTTTCAACTTCTGATGAAAAATGAAAACAAAAATACCGTTCCCCCCCCCCCCCCCATCTCCGAAGTTTGCAAAGAGAAAAATCTGAAATTATTCTATGTGATAGAAATGTATGTAAAGATTACAGGAAAAATAAAACGATGTCTCTAAATAGCACACTTTTTCAGAAATCGGAACGGAACCCTCGGTGCGCGAGTCCGACTCGCTCTTGACCGGTTTTTTTTCAAAACTATTTTATACATCCTAATTCTAACTAATATTATAAATGCGACAGTATATTTGTTTGTTACCTTTCACGCCTAAACCACTGAACCGATCATCCTGAAGTGTTGCATGTACGTTGGCAGGTCAACAGAAACGAACATAGGATACCTTTCCCGAGGAAAACAACAATAACGTTCTTATGATAATAGATGGCGCCACGTGTCTTTCGACTCAAGATTTAAGAGGAAACGTGGGTGCTCTTTTCTCCATACAAAAAGATACAAACGCTCTCGCCTGTTTTCTTTCTGGTTAATGACCATAAAGCAATGATTTTTTACAGAAATATAAATATCAGTTACTTGTTTTTCCTTTTTGATGATATGTTATTTTTATAAGAACTAGAACCCTCCAAAAATGCTCCAAATTGCCTATTCAGACCGCTGTCAACACAGGCCTAGTGTACCAATTTGACAACTATTAACGAAAAAAGAAAAACATAGGGGCATAGTATATATCCTTCTTATTCAGTTTATGAAATATCTTTTAAATTGGTCCAATATTGGAGGAGGAAATAGCCGAGAGCCAAACCTCGAAATGTGACTTTTTACGTAGGCTATTTAGTCGGATCTGCAGTTGTCCTTATCACACGAATTCGAGGGCGGAGCGCTCGCAGAGCGACAGCAATACCTTCTTAAAATACCTAATTTTCAAAAGTCTGGCCACCCGCCTTTCCTCTTACAAGCAGAGTACAACCCGAATTGATTGTCAAATTCTAAATTAACGCTAGCGAAGCCGCGGGCAAAAGCTAGTTACAAATAATTTTCCTCAATAACTAGTTTATATCTCACCCCCCCCCCCCTAGCCAGTAACTCGACCCCCGAACATGCCCAAGGCTTAACCTTTTACAGCAGCAAGTTACATATTCCAAGACTGGACAGACCAATGTCTTGGGGCCAATAAGTTGGCCATCTACACTAAAATTATAATGGCACAGACCGCTTTGGGAGCACGCAATGTTGGTAGATAGTTGGCCGAAGATATACAACTTTGTGTTTAGTGGGACTTAAAGTCTTGTTAGTCTATAAAGTTATATGAATACTAAGGCTTAAGTGCGGTAGTAAGGCTTAATTGCAATTTCAAGGTTTTGTTTTAATTAGATGTTAGCTTTATTTTTAAATAAACAAGTTTTTGGACTATTTTGGGCTATGTAATAAAATAAACCATATTTTATAAAATGGACTCTTTTACCCGACCGTAGAAAAGTTCAAATAGCAAACCAGAGACAACAAAGAATACAAAATTATCTACTTATTCATTAAAAATACTTTGACTATAGCCCAACCTGTCCCGCCAACCACAAACTACAATTATATTGACATCAACCTCAAAATAAATGGCCTACTTAAAAACCTCAACGAATTCACCTTCATCAGTTCGACATAATATAATATTTACGTCTTCCAACAAAGTGTTATTCGCCCCTCACTTTCACCCCCATTGTGTGACTAGAATATGCTCGCTTCAATGGATTTTAGCTACGTCACTTCTATTTTGCGTCGAACTGTCCGGTGACTAGACATTCACCATATAATGTTGAACGGTATGAAATTGGTTTACCATATCACAATGGGTATTTTTCGATTACTGTTATATTGATATTGATGATTTGAATTTATTAGGTTTAATAGCCATTGGTCAAGATATATTTCTTGATCAATCTTGGGGTGAAGCCAGACGAGCGTAATTTTGAGTTATGAGTCGCATAATTTCAGTCGCGTAAATTCTGCTACCTTCAGTTTCAGACAAAAATCCTGTTTCATTCACACGGCAACGCAAAATGAGTTCGCGGCGAGAGGGAGGCGAGGGAATCGAGAGTCAGCACATGTCTTTCGCTGTTGAGTGGATTCACCCAGTATTTTCTTCTATCATCATCTTCTGTGTCTTCGCTATATACACAACGTTTTCATTATATCCATTGCACTACACAAACACCCAGTACAAGCGTTGAAAAGCAACTGAACTGAATAAATAACGCTCGTCTGGCGGCCTAACAGAATTTCTGACCAGCAGAAATTACGCGAATCACAACTCAAAAAATTACGCTCGTCTGGCTTCACCCTTAATGTTAATTTCATGTGAAAGACATAAGGGTGTGCACACATATCCAAAACAACATCTAATTTTAGTATTCTTTTGAGCACCACATTTAATTTACATATCTGCAATAATAAAGCAATTTACCATCACCAGAGCATTACAATAAAACCATTGCATGTCATTAAATACGCAATTTTTTATGTCACCGTAACAACATCAGAACCCTCTTTTTAATCCGCTTCAAACCAGTTCGGACCAGTTTGAGCAGAATCTTGGCGCGTGGACAGCTCACCCCTGATACAGTTTGAAGGTCATTGAACCACGGGGCCCAAAACTAGGGGTGACTCTACTCAAGAAATAATCGATAATTTAGTTTTTGGCATGTGTGTCCCTGGGGTTTGGGTGATCGGCAAAGTGCTGTCGCGTGTTTTTAAAAGATTTTTAACGTATTATGTACGCATAGTAATTTGATATTTTTAAATAAAGCAGGGGTGAAGTTTGATTTGAAATATTTTAATTAAAGATGGTTTTTTGTTGCTGCATCATATCCACCCGGAATCCCGAGTCATCGAATTATAACGTCTCTAAACAATAATATTAAAAAAAATATCTTATGTCGAAATAATCATACCACCTTTCATGCCATACACGAAATACTTCCAAACAACACACATTTTTTAACACAGTATCATTCAAAATTTTGTCCCCCGGTGTTCAAGCGTGATAATATTTTTACATCCAAAACATTTTTCTAACATACTACGATAAGAATCATAACAACAAAATAGTGTGACTTATTCTGGCATTTCCGTTGTACTAAATAGGGGTAGGCACTTACACAAAATTATACAGGGTGACTTTGAAAACATGCGACAAAATTTAAGGGGGTGTTCTACGCATCAATATGAACAACTTTTACTATGTGAACAATTTCGAATTCGCAAAAAAAAAATCCGATCTTCTTTTACAAAAGGGTCCAATACCTTTAAGTATAATATGGGAAGGTATTTTTTTTTTTTGCGAATTCGATGTTGGTCCCTTAGTAAAAGTTGTTCATATTGATGCGTAGAACACCCCCTTAAATTTTGTCGCATGTCTTCAAAGTCACCCTGTATTTAAATGTAATCAATGAGCAGCCCAAATGTTTTCAAAATGAAACGAAATAAGACGAAACAAATTACTTTATACGCGGTATCTAGAATTATTTAGAATTTGTAACTCAAACAAATCTATAACTCGAATTTCAAAAAGTAGACTCAAAACTCCAAAAACTTTTATATAATACTAGCTGACCCGACAGACGTTGTCCTGTCTTAGCTATGAATATTCTAATGTAAACGCGCGAAGTTCCTGAAGGCGCTAGCTGAGTACATTTTGAATTGTTTCTCTCTCTGTAGTCGGTCCCTCATATCTGAGGATCGTGGTCAGCTACGGAGTTGCACCTGGAGCGGATGATTCGCCTCCACCGGTTTCTGTCCAGCGCATCCCTTACCACCGTGTAGAATTTAGAGGACGATGATTCCTTCACCTGATCGGTCCATCGTGTTGGTGAACGACCGCGCGATCGTTTGCCTTCGGTGTTCCCAACCACAATCAGTTTCTCCAAGCTTTCATCGCCTCTGCGTACTATGTGGCCGAAATAGGAGAGAATGCGTCGTTGACATATGGTCGACAAGCGGGTTTTTATCTGAAGCTGGGTTAAGATTGATGCATTGGTGCGTTTGGCAGTCCACGGTATTCTCAACATTCTTCTCCAGCACCACATCTCAAATGCATCAATCCTTTGTCTTTCCCGGGCCAAAATCGTCCACGTCTCTACTCCATACAGGAAGATAGGGAATACTAGGGCTCGTATCAATCTGACCTTGGTTTTGATACCAATTCCTCTCTTCTTCCAAATGTTGTTTAGACGGGTCATAGCATCTTTGGCCATCCCAATACGCCTCTTTATGTCGGGGACACAGCTACCATCACTGCAGATTTGCGACCCAAGGTAGATGTAGCGGTCGACGATATTAATGCCAGGAATGTTGCAGGTGACATTTGTTAGCTTCCCGGCTCGATCCACAATCATTACCTTGGTTTTCGCTCTATTCACTGCGAGACCAATGCTGTTGCTTTCACTCTCGAGTCTTTGGAATATCTCACTCATATCTTCCATGGATGTTGCAAGGAGAACGGTGTCGTCGGCATATCGGAGATTTGATACTCTTTTTCCCCCTATAGGAAAACCCTTCTCCCAGTATTCGATGGTCTTCCGAATTATGTACTCTCCATATATGTTGAAAAGGGAAGGGGATAGTATGCAACCCTGCCTCACACCTTTTTTAGTTTGGAACATATTAGAGCATTCCGTACCTATCCTAATGAAAGAACGATTCCCTGTGTACAGACTCTGGATTAGACCGACAAGGTGTTCAGGAACTCCCATTTCCAGTAACAATTTCCATAGTTTGTCCCATTGTACGCAGTCAAAAGCTTTTGTATAATCTATAAAGCATAGGATCACGGGGTTGTTGAATTCCCTGCTCTTCTCAATGATTTGGCGAATGTTCAGTATCTGCTCCCGCGTTTGAATTGTTTAGGAAAACTTAATTTATATTTTAAGAATGAACCTAAGATTTTTTGCTGAAAAGTAAAATACCGGAATAAATTTATACTTAGTAAAAAGTCAAGAACATGAAAATGATTAATTGGAGCCAATTAATTTAAAAAAAAAATGTTTTGAGTATGAATGTCAATGGCTATATGAGTAGGGGAAGATCAAGAAAAGATGGATGGACTGTGTGAAAGATGATATGGTTATAAAGGGGGTGACTACCGAGATGACGACTAATAGAGAAGTATGGAAGAAAGGGACATGTTGCGCAGACCCAAAATAAATTGGGATAGTAGGTTGTTACCATAGGCCTATAAAAATCTGAGGTTGTTACTTGTATCAAATCTCCACATATTTAGTACAGTAGTGTTAGTAAATTGACGTTATAACAATAAACTGTGTAGAAGTTTCTTTCATACAAACTTTGTCCTGACAATTACAAATACAACAAAAAAGAATTAGCCAAATACGTGCATCCGTTCTGAAGTGATGCGCGTACCTACATACATTCGGCAATTGATTTTTATTTTAGAATACTACATAAGTAGCTGACCCGCCAGACGACCTGTCAAAAATTCAATAAATCGAACGGCAGCAAAACAAATGAACAACTGATTATAAAATGAATTTGAATTTGGAATTCTAAAAAGAATGAAAGTTTCCCGACAGACATTGCCCTGCCCTTTCATGTATGAGAAAATGAATTTTCTTCATATTTTTTTGTGAATTTTCCTATGTTTTTAATAGTTATTCTGCTATTCGGGACGGAGACAAATACGATAAATCAAAAACCATGAAAATTGGTCCAGTAGTTCTCGAGTTATAAGTGTTCGAACAAACCCGACTTTGTTTTATATATATAGATAAACATCAGTCTCTCTCGTCACCCAAACATGATCAAAGAGTACATCAAGCAATACAAACTCCACTTGTATTTCTCCACAAAACTAAGATTACTATCGATTACCAAAATAGTTTCGTACATTTTCGGGAATTTTCGGCATTTTTCGTTCACTGTCGTGTGCACTAAGGGTTTGAACACGTGGGGGTGTGCCGCTATCGAATCGTCCCCGTCGTATTTAAAGGCGAAGGAGACGGATGTGTGATGTGCGATTCGGAGTGGTGTGGAGTCGTTGTTACTATTCTTTTTCAATTTTATTAGAATCCAGACTCAAAAAAATAAAATGAAATAAAATAATGTATAATGTGTAGGATGTGTATGTGTGTGTGTGTGTGTGTGTGTGTGTGTGTGTGAGGGTGTGAGGGGGTGTGTGTATATATGTAATGTGTGAATAATGTTTGTTAATCATAATTATATTCAATTCAACTAAAGGTCTTGCGTCTTAAGGCAGCTATTGCTAGTCATGAAGAAGTGCTAATGAGAAAAGCAGTATATATTTTAACGAAGTCATGGAACTCAAGGTAACTGAACCCCACCGCTGCTACCCGGGTCGACGGCGCGTCGTGTTCCACGCGGGCCTCAAAGAGATGTCAGCAGTGATGGGGTCCGATATGGCCGATGCCGCTGGGGTCGCGGGTTGTTCGAAAGAGATACCGTGGCCCTGGCACAGGCAACTGAAGGGACACGGGTGGGTTTTAGTCAGTAAAAGTCTGACACGCCCTCCCGCTCCGCCCAGAGCGGGAGAAATCGTTTGATGATTTCCCATCCACAAAAAAAAAAAAACCGGCCAAGTGCGTGTCGGACCACGCACAATGAAAGGTTCCGTAGTTGAAAAGAATTTATCCCAAAAACAAACTTAACTTTGGATATCAAAAAAAAAATAAAAATATGTCATAAAATTACAAATTCACAATTTTCGGACTTTTTCCTTTACTTGTGCTGGGAGACCTTGCTTCTTGCCAAATTTCATTATTCTAGGTCAACGGGAAGTACCCTATAGGTTTTGATTTACTTGCGAGTATTAAAAAATGTCGCATAAATGGCCGTACTTTTTTATTTCGTTGACTTAGAAGTTTGATCTTTTTAGAACTCCAAGGGACCATAGACTTACGTATTTGATATTAATTTCAGCTGGATATCTTCACGCGTTCCTTAGAAAAACGGTCTTGACAGACAGACAGACAGACGGACAAACAAGTGATCCTATAAGGGTTCCGTTTTTTCCTTTTGAGGTACGGAACCCTAAAAAGAAAGCTAACTGAAACATAAAATTAAAAGGATAAATTAAAATCAAAGCATTTATTACGTAGCGAACGCGTGACTGAAAATTACTTACATAAATATATTGTGAGTGCCATTGGACAGGCCTATGTGTAGCACTGGACTGCCTATGATGATGATTCGAAGCTACCGTTTGTACTTTAGGATTCATAATTTGATTCTAAAATGAAATTGGGCTGGACACATCTGTCGCAAGTCAGACGACCAATGGGCCAAACTTACGACCCGATACGGCTTCTTAATGGCAAGTGACATCGCGGCAGGCCCAGACGGAGACGACGGAATGAGCTGGACTCCTTCAACAAGAACTGGTTCTTAGCAGCTTTAAACATTGAGAAGAGAAAAGAGAGTAGGAGCTCGTGGCTAAGTAATAACTGCCTCACGGGTCAATCCAACAGGTTAAGCCACGCTTGCCGGTCTTTTTCGGTGGATGGGTGACCATCTTTACATACCGAGAGTCCTCCGTGCCTCGGAAAGCACGTTAAGCCGTTGGTCCCGCCTGTCATTCGTGGATCTTTGACAGTCGTTACGGGTCGTCAGAAGCTCAAAAGTCTGACAACCAGTCTTATCAAGGGGTATGGTATTGCCAAGTTACTGGGTTGTAGAGGTCAGACAGGCAGTCGCTCCATGTAAAATACAGGTACCTATTCAGTTGCACCCGGTTAGACTGGAAGCCGACCCCAACATAGTTGGGAAAAGGCTAGGCAGATTTTTAAGTGGAAAGAGAGTAGAAAAGCCTTTGCCCTTCAGTAACACATCACAAGCTTTTATAATAAAAATAAAATTTGATTCTAGAGACCAACGAGTTACAACAGCGGCTCCATAGACTCCTTTGTCCCCCAAAACTGTGCGCTAAGAGAAGGGCTCGGACTTGGGAACGTTATTGATTTCCATTATACCCGCACCGCCGCTCGTCATCTTAAAGACGTGTCGCGTTTCACACACTTTTATACAGCATCACACTTTTATAAGCGTAAGACCTTCTCGTTGTGTGTCAGCATTTCTTTACCATTATTATGATATATTAAGGAAGATGAGGAAATACTGCGCTGGCGATAAATAAATTAGGAGAGCAGGAGGATTGTGATGATCATAAATTATTAAAGACGAGAAACTATGTCGTCTTAGGAAGTGAATGTGTGATCTCGCACAACTTGCCAGGGTACTCGTATTAGTTTACGTAAGCATTGTGAGCACTGATGGCCCAGAGGCAACGGCCCCGTCTCACGAGTTGTAGGTCGTGGGTTTGAACTCAGACAGGCGCTTTACTTTGTGTAAATAATTTCATCAACACTGCTCACAAAACTTTGAAGGAAAACATCGTAAAGAAACCGGCATGTCTTAGAACGCAACATTTTGAAGACTTGTGACAACTACCAACCCGCACTGGGCCCGCGTGGTATATTACAGGCCACTCCCTTTGGAAGAGACGAGGCCTGTGTCCCAGCAGTGGAAACATGATAGGATGAATATGCCAAGCATTTTTGCCTTTCTATATAAAAAGAACTCAGAAACACACATATTGTTTTAACTACTATAAAGATAAACAATTATTTGCTCTGTCATATGTCACTCACAATGGTTTAAAAACATCTCGATTTATATAACATAACATCACACCAGTATTCCCCAAAGGATTAAGCAGAGGTATAGCTACCTATAGTACACCCACATTTCGCCATTTTTAAGTCCGGTAACCGGGCACAAATACAGACTCCGAGCTGCTACTGAGGAATTCCAGATAGAAAAACCCAATAACAATTTTGCCCGATCTGGGAATCAAACCCAGGACCTCATGCTTAGCAGTACCGCTTGCATACGCCAACTAGACCGAGGCAGTACCGTCCCGATTTATATTTATCAAAATCTGTATTACTTATAGGGTTTATAAGCTCGATGCTATGTAATAACAGCCGCACGGGTTGATCCATCAGGTTAAGCTACGCTTTCCGGGGTTGTCCGTGGATGGGTGACCATCTTTACGTACCGAGACTCCTCCGTGCCCCGGAAAGCACGTTAAGCCGTTGGTCCAGCGTTGGTTAATCGTGGATCTTTGACAGTCGTTACGGGTCGTCAGAATCCCGAAAGTCTGACAAACAGTCTTATCAAGGGGTATCGTATTACCCAGTTACTGGGTTGTGGAGGTCAGATAGGCAGTCGCTCTATATAAAATACTGGTATTCAGCTCTGGAAGCCGATCCCAACAGTTCGGAATAGGCTAGGCAGATTGATTGATATTATTCACCTTAAACGTAACATAATATACAGGGTGTAAGGGACAGCCCTCCGCAAACTGATAGGGTGAATTCAGTATGTCATACTAAGATGACCGGTACATGAAATTTTTTCAGGAACGGTTAAGGGAATCCAATAAACCTGATTTGTTTGTGTTTTCGTGCACAAACCGGAGCGTCTATTACTGGTTGGGAGGGGTAGGTAATAGGTATGCGGTGAGTTCAATGAACTGTGTAGCTAGACAGAAAGTGAACAGCTGATTTCGCGCGTCGTTCGTTACATGATTTCTACATCCATTGATGGTTTTTTTGTTTTCAGTTTTGTTTTTTGCTGTTTTTTTTACATAAATGGAGTGCTGAGAACACACAATGTAATTTTACATTGAAATAAAGAAAATGTAACTGAAAAAAATATTTCAAAAATGAAAATTTTCCTGAGAAAATTTCCGGTGGAATATGATTCAAAATGAAGAGCTGAATGCACCCTGTTAGTTTGCGGAGGGCTGTCCCTTACACCCTGTATAACAGCTTCTAAAATTATTTACAAACATACAAATACTTCAACAATAAATAATTTAAATCATTTCACAGCCACATTGCAATATTGGTTTATTACAGCTATATTTATGTCGTGACAAAAAGACCGTTCAAATAGAATGAAATATAAATGAGTGAAGGCGACGTTCGTTGGTATCTGATGAACGAATCGAATGAATTCCTGTGGAGGTGAATGATTGATTTTTCTCGAACAGAACAATGAAACGAGATAGATAAGAAAACTGGAATAAAATATTGAAGGAATACTTATGTAAGAAAAGTAATTTAAATGACGTCACGTCGTTGAGTTCGGTTGTTCAATGTTATCCACTAAATAAGACAATTATTGTTATTACGAAACGTGACGTTATTAGGGACAATTAATTTTCCTTGAAGACATTGTGTTAGGAACTATATTTTTGGAGTTTACTCTTTAAGAATCGATTTTCATATAAAGCCCCTGGTGTGGAAACTTTATGAGGGTTAAAATTAATACAAGCGTTAACTCAAAAGCGTTACGCACTTTTTACTTTGAATACTTTTTTTGTTTTTTTTCGGCTAGTCCTCATTGTAGCGGTCAATCAATCCATTATATTCAAAGACAAGGAGCATGTAATGCACATGTACTTAATTTCAAGTCGAAACTGACACACACACACACACACTTTTTTAGGGTTCCGTACCTCAAAAGGAAAAAACGGAACCCTTATAGGATCGCTTCGTTGTCCGTCTGTCTGTCAAGACCCTTTTTCTCGGGAACGCGTGGAGGTGTCAAGCTGAAATTGATATCAATTATATATATCATTCCTTGGAACATTAAAAGAATGAAACTTCTAAGTCAACGCAATAAAAAAAACGGCCATCGAATCATGAAATTTCGCAAGAAGTAAAATCTCACAGCACAAGTAAAGGGAAAAGTCCGTAAATTGTAAATGTAGTTTTATCATTTTTTTTTTTGAGATTATAAATTTATATGTTTTTAACTACAATGTTAAGTTTGTTTTTGGGATAAATTCATTCCAACTACGGAACCCTTCATTTTGCGTGGTCCGACGTGCACTTAGCTGGTTTTTTTCACTAACCTGCTCTTTACCTGCTTATGAATCAGCTCTACCATATACCAAGCATTCTGCAGCTATTATAGGCTTGTAAGCTTACAATATTATAGCCATCCATTAGCTATCATCATAAATTATCTTATCAGAAGTAAAACGTCGTAATTAATAATGTGGTTTTCAAGCTATTACGGCAGCTATTTTTATTCGCATAACGAAATTTATCTATGACTCTGATAACCATAAAACCATCGTTCTTAAGACAATATCAGAAAACCTCTACCCTAAGAGATAAGGCGACTATCTTCAAAAATATACAAACGAACCGTTCGTATATATCTGCCGATCCTCTGTGGGTAATAAAGGGCGATAGTTGGAAGGGATCGGTTATCGTCGCATATCGGACTCATCGGGAACTATGAATGTGGGTCGGGCTCATACCGAAGCGAGGACTGTACAGGGAGTATTATTTGGATGGTTGGGATTAAATACATATTAATATACAGAACCTGGGTGACCGAGCCCTGATGAAATGAAAATAGAGAACATTTTTTTTTCCAGCTAAGAGACCTAGCTAGATATATTTTTCGCCCTCGTAAACCCCTAAGTATATTGCAACTTTTCGGCGTTTTTGAGAACGTGATTGTGGCGGCATCTACATCGCCACATACGAACTACGCATCAATGACATGACGTCACGCAAATCTGCATCGCGCAATTAGAGTTTACCACGCGATTAGCATATATACAACGTCCCAACATCAACCGTCGGGCAGTAGCCCACCAGACACAACACCCGTCTGGTTGGAGGATCCTCCCTTTTCTATGGAGGATGAGTGAACTTTACACCCTGTTCCTCATGCCTCTAAACTGGTGACCCCGAGCATGAACGTCAGCGCAGCCTTCGTGCAAATACATCAGCGTGACGTCATCAGCATCACTTCCTCAAGCTTTCGAGCGGCGAGTCACACAGCCAGCCAGCATCCACGGCTTCAACGGGTATCCTGACCACCAGCATGCAGCGGACGCGCATTCCTGGTCATCACCTTCAGCCTCAACCTCAACCCAGCGCTGTACACTCCGACTCACTGGAGCATAACGCAGCGCCACCCCGAATCACTGGGGTATCACCGCAGACAGTTCCGACTCACCGTGAACTATGCGACACCCGGTTCCGACTCACTGGAACCACAACTGGCACTGGCAAGCATCGCAAGATACACGACTCAGCCCACTATCGACCTCCGGTCTCCGGAGGGGAGTGATGTGGCGGCATCTACATCGCCACATACGAACTACGCATCAATGACATGACGTCACGCAAATCTGCATCGCGCAATTAGAGTTTACCACGCGATTAGCATATATACAACGTCCCAACATCAACCGTTGGGCAGTGGCCCACCAGACACAACACCCGTCTGGTCGGAGGATCCTCCCTTTTCTATGGAGGATGAGTGAACTTTACACCCTGTTCCTCATGCCTCTAAATGATTACACAAAAATATATAAAGGTAAAATATAATTTATCTTTTTCATATTTTAGACTTTATTAGTTTAAATTTATTCCGGTATATTTTTATCTTTGAGTAAAAAATTGTAGTTCAATTCTTAAAATATAAATTAAGTTTTCCTACGCAATAGGGTATTTCACCCATTTTTGAAAAGTGTCTCAATTAGATTCTATAGTACTAATAAGCCACAAAAAAAAACACAAAAATTTTATTCAATCTAATGAATTGAATTTTAAAATTTATATTGTTATTTTATGAACTAAAACTTACATTTTCCGACTGCTTTTTGCCTAAGCTATCTAAATAATATATTTTTAGATTTTTTCTCATATAGAGGAGTAATAATAATATCGTATTCAAAATGTTCTCAGCTTGCGCCTTCGGGAACTTCGCGCGTTTACATTAGAATATTCATAGCTAAGGCAGTACAACGTCTGTCGAGTCAGCTAGTAGGTATATATATATAAATATTGCTCATTTAATAGTATAGGATTACGCAAATGACTGCTATTAGAGTTGCACGAATGGTTATGTGAGTCTAATTTTAGAACTAAGCTGATTATGGCTAGTTTAGCATTACTAAAAGTGTTGAATTAGAAGACCCATCGTGCATGACATTATAAATACCTACCATACCATACCATATAATGTTCACCACAAAAACGCAACTCAAAAAAATAACCGCAGCTCTGCAAAATCTTAATATCAATGTTCATTACCCGGGCTTTTCTCCGATTACGTTTTCTTCTTGTTTTCTTGGTCTGTCTTATCTACATAAGCATTCCATCGATTTTTTATCCTATACTATTACATAAGTAATATTTATCTATAAATATACCTATTTATAATCACGTTCTCGAAAACGGCACTATTTCGATGAAAGTTGCAATATGGGGTTTAAGGGAGCGAAAGATGAAAGAAAGAAAATACTTTCGTTTATTTGTGGTAAACATGGACGCAAAGAACAACAAAATAAAATAACTAGGTACCTATTTATAAAACATGTTTTAATATTAAATAAATTTTAACATTTTATAAAACAAGTTGGGGGAAAATATGCGTCACATCTACGATAAAATTAAAATTAAAATCGATTTAGCTAGGTCTCATATCTGAGCATATTTTCTCTATTTTCACCCGAGCAGGGGGGCTAAAACGGCCACGTTGGCAGAATCATAATAGGATAAATAGGTATTATGAATCATATTTGAAATCGTGAAACGGTCACAAACTGAAAACTCATAATTTATTTCATAGCACGCAATTCATCTGTTTGACAGTTTTGTATGGAGATTCGTAAAATGGTCCACAAATTATGAATTGATTTATTGAAGTTTAATGTCAAATATCACAATCATAATAAATTGCTGGGAATTCAGGAAATGAATCGCTTTTAGATGAATTGCTTAATGTGGCCGTTTTAGGCCCCCAGAGCTCGTTTACTTAAGCCGAAACAGCTAACCCAAGCAAAGACTATTTACCTCGAAGAAAGTTACATGGAATAATAAAATTTGAATAAATTCAAACATTAAAATAAACTTCTCTTAAGCCTACACCCTGTTGAACTCGGCGGGTATAATTAGTAAACCTCAGTCGTTATATGAAGTGATATTTACGTAGTTGGGGGCATCGAGTAGAAGGTAGAAAAGGGTTATAAGCGCCAATTCTCACGTGGCCCCGGAAATAAAGGGCAACGTGACCCATTGTATATTAAGAAAAGTAGGTACCAAAATCAAAATCAAAATCAAAAGTCCTTTATTCAAATTAGGCTGAGAATCAGCACTTTTTGAACGTCAAAATTACAGTACGACAGTCCCCACAAAACGCCCGCCCTTCACCACTTCCTAGTGCTTTAGCTGGGAAGAAGAAGTAGCGGAACAAACTCCCCAGCAGCACAGCTGTCTGTTCAGTTAGAAGAACTAGATTCTATACAATGTACCTATAGTTACCTGTAGGTGTAATACTTTCGAATTACTTTCGTAATTACTTTGAGAGTTCTAAACAAAGTTTTTATTTAATTACCTTAGATTTTTTAAATCGAAGGAAAGTTTCGTCAGTGTACAAGCTAGAAATAGGTATGAATCATAAAATTTATGAAACCTTAAAAACGTACCCTACACTAATTTATATTTATTATAAATTAGATTGATTGATTGATTACATAATCATTATAGTGTAGATATACAATCTGCCTAGCTTTTTCCCAACTATGTCGGGGTCGGCTTCCAATCTAAGCGAATGTAGACGAGTACCAGTATTTTACATGGAGCGACTGCCTATCTGGGTAATATGATACCCCTTGGTAAGACTAGTTGCCAGACTTTCGGGCTTCTGACGACCCATAAAGATCCACGAATGACGGCCGGGACCAACGGCCATGGCAGAGTCTCGGTATGTAAAGATGGTCCCATCCACGGACCAACCCCGACAAGTGTAGCTTAACTAGATGGATCGACCCGTGCGTCTGTTATTATTTAGCTACGAGCTCCTCTAGTATAGTATAGTATACAACGTGCCGCTGCAATGACGGCATTAATTTGACACGCGTGTTATAGCCTCGTTAGTGTGAGTGCAAAGTGTACCTAGGTATGTGTGCTGTGTTGTAGGGATGTGCAGAGACGGACACTCACTCTCGTTCTAACCTTAAGCTAGATAGCTACATACATGTAACCTTTTATAAAAATAAAGTATAAAAAGTAATACATAACTTTAAATTCAATCACCGATTGCCCCTAAAATCATAATTGGCGCAGTCGACAGGATTGTTGTCTAGGAAATCTGAGCTTTTCAAAATTCAAAAGCTTCGAAACTTCCTCTTCAGTTGCAACCTTGTTCCTGTTAATAGTGGCCTTCGGTGACAAAAGTGGTTTCGATCATGAGACTGTGGACCTGGATTTTCATCAAATCGTAAGTCCAGATTTTTATTCTTTGTGGATTTAATATTGTGGAGATTTTGGGAACTTCAGAAAAAAAAAATCTTTTGTAAAATAAGTATTATAAGTATCAAACTTGTGTTTTAGAAAAATAAGTAAGTCCTTTGAACGAGAGTCAATTCATTAATAGTGTTGTTCTATTGTTATCACTACTATATTTTTTGTTGTTATTAATATTTACGAATTTTAAGTATAGGAATAATTGTAAATAATTATTTTGCAAAATGGATCCTACAACTTTATCATGTATTAAAACTGCTCTATTGATAATTCCTAAATATGATGGAAATCCAAACCAATTGAATAGATTCATTACAACTTGTGAAACTATTTTGACTCAATTTTATAATAGAACTGAACCGAATTGTTTTAGCAATACAATCATATTGCACAATATTTTGAATAGACTTGAGGGAAAGGCCGAGGAAATAGTTAATATCCATGGTGTATCCTCTTGGGAACTCATAAAAAATGTTTTATTGAAAAATTTTGGTGATCAGAGAGATGAAAATTCTCTAAACAGAGATCTAGTTAATATGAGGCAAGAGAATGAGTCACCCCAGGAATATTATAATCGTTGCATGCATATTTTAAGTACTATTATCAATTATGTAGACTTACATGAAGCAGACCAGTCTGTAAGAGATTGCAAAAGAAAGTTCTTTCAAGCTCAAACTCTAAAGACATTTTTAGCTGGTTTGAAAGATCCTTTAGGTACATCTATCAGAGCAATGCGGCCCTCAGATATGCCTACAGCGCTTAATTTTATTAAGGAGGAAGAAAATATTCGATACGTACAGAAAAAATATTATAGTAACAAACCGTTTGAAACTAACAATTTTAATAATAATAAACCATCTCAAACCACTATCAATAATTCAAAATTTTTACCATTTCCAAACATAAACAAGCCACTACAACCTCCTAAACCTAATAATAACATGCAACAGTTTACGCCGTATTTCAATCGTAATAACAATCAGTTTGGCACCCCAAGGCCAAATTTTAATAAACAACAATTTAATAATAATACATGGAATAGACCCCAGTTCCCCAGGCCAATGCAACATGGCTCGAATAACGTAAATACAAATAATAAACCAAAACCAGAACCCATGAGTGGAATATCCTTTCAATCTGCTCATACCCCTTTGCGGTATGGTTATTTGGCACCGGTAGCAAATTATCATGGTACCGAATATCCAAGCGCAGCTGCATGCAATCAGTTCGACGTAACCGAGCTTAACCCAAACATCGCCCACGCTGAACTGAGCGGCGACGGACTACTTACTGATAACGTTGATCCGTGTACAAGTTATAATGAATGTTATGAACCTGTACTTTATAATGAATCAAATGATAATAATATTATACAATTCAACTCTGAAAATGTAGGTGCTTCGAATGAACAAAATTTTTGCCAGGATTTGAATATCAACCCCAAAACCTAACAGAAATAAATACTCATATACAGCGGCAATTGCCATACATCGAAATTAAGGAACCACCCCTGAAACTGTTGATTGATACCGGGGCTAATCAATCATTTTTGTCCCCAGAAGTAATCGAAAGATATTACGGACACATACCTCCAAATGAGGAGCCTTTTATCGTAACTAACGCAAACAGCTACACTTCTGTTAACAATTACTCTATAAATATACCTACTTTTCCCGAGCTAAATGAAAACTCTTTCTCTAAGTTCTATATTTATAAGTTTCACAATGTGTTTGACGGCTTAATTGGATTTAAAATGTTAGAACATTTGAAGGCAAACGTAGATCTCCATAGGAAAAAAATAGTTACACCGAATACGGAAGTGCCTATAAAAGTTTTAGACAGTGGAATAAATAATCTTTTTGAGGCCTTAATTAGGTCAAAATCAACACAGACAGTAAAAGTCCCTGTTAGTATTTTACATGGTGATATCTTTGTACCGGAGACTAACATAAACAATTGTCACATACCAGCCATGATAAGTCGAGTGAACTCTGGTTATGCATACCTTTTTTTTTTTTTTTTTTTTTTTTTTTTTTTTTTTTTTTTTTTTTGAGGGTGGGAAATCATCAAATAACTTCTCCCGCTCTGGGTGGAGCGGGAGGGCGTGTCAGACTTTTACTGACTAAAACCCACCCGTGTTCCTTCAGTTGCCTATGCCAGGGCCGCGGTAACCCTTTCAGACAACCCGCGACCCCAGCGGCGTCGGCCCTATTGGGCCCCGTCACTTGCTGACATCTCTTTGAGGCGCGCGTGGAACACGACGCGCCGTCGACTCGGGCCTGGTCCTTACCGGACGGCGAGCTACCCGCTGCTCACCGTCCGCAGGCCCGCGCCTACGGTGGCCGGAAATCGCCCCGCGATTCCCGCCGCCCAGGGCGTCTCCTGCGGCGACTGAGGGCGTGAGGCTGCCTCTCCCTCACGCGTTCCGCCTCCTCCTTCGCGAGCATCACTGCTTCGCAGAAGGAGGTGACGGCCTCCCATGCACTCTCGCTCCGCACCATGGCCTGGACCAGGCTCGGACGCGAGAGATCGCCGCCGCCGATCGCCTCCGTGAGAACACGGCGGTGCTCTGCCCAAGCCGGGCAGACCTCCACTGTATGCTCCACCGTGTCCTCCGGGCGATCTACACAATGGAAACACCCGGGCGTTTCCTCCCGCCTTATGCGAAACAGGAACCTCCCGAAACAACCGTGTCCGGTGAGGACCTGCGTCAGGCGGAAGGTGAGGACGCCGTGGCGCCTCTCTAACCACTCCTCAAAGAGGGGACTTATCGCCGCTATTGTGGCGTGCCCAGCGCTGGGTTGCGACAGTCGCGCTCTCCATGCCGCCATGAGATCCCGCCGGAGCTCTGTCCGCTGTACCGTGATTTCTCGCGGCAGCGGAGTTACGCCCCGGCGCTTCGCCTCCTCGCGCCACTCCCACACGTGCGCGAGGACCTTTGCCTCCAGATCCCACGGCGGCAATCCGGCAAGGAGGCTCGCCGCCTCCCGGGAGACCGTGCGGTATCCCCGGACTAGCCGGATGGCCATGACCCTCTGGGACGCGTTCAACCGTTGGGCTGGCCGCAGCCTTAGGGAACGCGCCCACACCGGTGCCCCGTAAAGGGACATGGACCGCACGACCCCCGCGTAGAGCCTCCGGCAGGATGCGTTTGGACGCCCCCCCTCCCCCCCCCCCCCTTTGGGCAGCCCCAGCCCGCTCCAGTCTGGGAGCCTGGTTATGCATACCTGGAGATAACGAATCCTACTAATAATGACATCATAGTCAGTTTAGTTTCGCCCCTGAAGGTTGAAATATTACATGATTATTATGATTTGTTTAATTTTGAATGTATAAATGACAATAAACAAAATAAACAAGTAATTATAGATTCTTTAATTCGTACTGAACATCTTAATGCGGAAGAAAAATATAATTTAATGGAGGTATGCCGTAAATATAGTGACATATTCTACGTTGAGAATGATCAGTTGACCTTCACAAATCAAATCAAGCATCAAATAAATACTACAGACGAGATACCAGTTTTTTGCAGATCTTATAGATATCCTCATATACATAAAGCAGAAGTGGAAAACCAAATAAAGGAAATGTTACATCAAAATATTATTAGACCATCAAATAGTCCTTGGTCTTCACCAATTTGGATAGTACCTAAAAAACAAGACGCCTCTGGTAAAACAAAATGGCGCTTGGTGATAGATTTTAGGAAGCTCAACGAAAAAACTATAAGTGACCGGTATCCAATCCCTAATATTAGTGATGTCTTGGACAAATTGGGTCGAAGTCAATATTTTACAGTGTGCGATTTAAAATCTGGCTTCCACCAAATTGAAATATGTCCCAAAGACATTCCTAAAACCGCATTCAGTGTAGATGACGGATATCGTGGCCACTATGAATTTTTGAGAATGCCCTTTGGGTTAAAAAATGCCCCATCAACATTTCAAAGGGTCATGGACAATGTTCTTCGCGGTCTTAAAAATGTTACTGTGTATATGGATGATATTTGTATCTATAGTACATCTCTTCAAGAACATATTCAAGACCTGGAAGCCGTTTTTCAGCGGCTTCGAGAGGCAAACTTCAAAATTCAACTTGACAAGACAGAATTTATGAAAAAGGAGACGCCCTTTTTAGGTCATATCGTTACTGCTGACGGAGTTAAACCCGATCCTAACAAAATTAAAGCCATACAAAAATTCCCTATACCTCAAACTACAAAAGAAATTAAGTCTTTCCTTGGTTTGATTGGTTATTACAGAAAATTCATACCTAATTTTGCCCAAGTAGTCAAACCTCTAACTATGTGTTTAAAAAAAGGTGCAAAAATTAAACTTACTCCTGAGTACGTTAATTGTTTTAAGCATTGTCAAAATTTACTTATTAATGATCCTATTTTACAATACCCTAATTTTGAAATAGATTTTAATTTACGAACAGATGCCTCCAATGTTGCATTAGGCGCAGTTTTATCACAGGGTCCCATAGGCTCCGATAAGCCAATTGCATATGCATCACGTACACTCAATGACAGCGAATCAAAATACAGTACTATTGAAAAGGAGTTGCTTGCAATTGTGTGGGCTACTAAGTACTTTCGACCATACCTGTATGGCAGAAAGTTTAATATCATAACAGATCATAAACCTTTACAATATCTAATGAATATTAAAGAATCTAATAGCCGTCTGACTCGTTGGCGACTTCGTTTGGCAGAATTTGAATACAATATTATATACCAGAAAGGCTCTCTTAATAAAAATGCAGACGCTCTTTCAAGATTAGAGATTAACAATAATGATATCGAAACTATTTCCCATAGCAGTGAGGATGACGACACACCGCTATCAATGTTAGTAAATCAATCAAAAAAATCTATAACTAATGAACTATCTGACGATAATAATACCGTCCATACTGAATTAGAAAACCCTATCTTAGAAATCCCTATTTCTGAAAAACATATTAACGTTTTCGACAATCAGATATTCCTAGATTTTGTACATCATTCACCTACTAAACCAAAAACAGTTGACGTCTTCCCGGGAAAAAAGAGATTATTAATACAGGTAGATAAGAGTAATGTGGAAAATAGTATTATAAATATATTCAAAGAATATGTTAAACCAGGTATTAAATATGGTGTATACACTATTGAATCTACGTTTATTCCCTTAATTACTACTGTAACAAACCTACTTATAGTACACTAATACCACCCTTCATGCAAAGGATAAACTATTAAGTTCCGCCACTCGATACTAGATGGCGCTGTGCATTTACGTCACGTTTCTGAATCGCGGTGTTAAGATTCTCCACGAGTTAACGACCACCCGTAGAACATTGACGCTTGTTAAGACTGACCTAGCATTGCATTCGTGAGTTACGTCCTAATTGGAATAGCTACACGGGACCCTGCTACTAAGACTGTAAAAGCTAAGACAGATTGTCATTTTTGGTTTAGAGGACTTCCGTTCCCCGCCTTCGTCCTTACTGGGAAAAGGTGGCCGGGACCTGTCCTATATTATTGTCCTATATTGTATACTGTAACGCACGTATTTGGAATAAATCCTTGTCTGCACACCTGGACTTCTCATTGTGCCGGAAACGGTGACGTCATCGGGAAAAACACCTTCCTACAATTTGGCGCCCAACGTGGGGCCCGAACAGGATCAGCAGAAGTACGTCACGCGCTCAGGCAGAATAACGACGACAACTGTGAAGACCTCACCAACAGCGATGTCCGTCAACCTGTCCGACACCCAGTTCCGAACCTTACTGGAGAAGATCTCACCGTCCAGACAATAGAATCCTTCACGTCGTGTACCGACCAATATAACGGAACCAAGAGCTCTGAAACTCTAGAAGCGTTCCTGGCAGCTGTTTCTATTTACAAACGAATAGAAAATATTACGCAGGCTAATGCCCGTATCCCGCTACTGCTGAAAGGAGAAGCAGTAATATGGTGGCAAGGCTTGAAGAAACATGTTACTACATGGCAGTCATTCAAGAACCGCCTACGCTACACCTCAAACCTTAAACAGTCAGTATCATATCTGCAAACGTGTTCCTAGTATCGTCGGTTTACTGAAAACTTTCAGGCGATAACTCAACCACTTACTAAACTTACGAAGAAAAAGGCAGGTTGGGAATGGAATTCGGAACAAGAAGATGCATACGACGCACTGAAACAGCGATTCACAAACTGCGCCTGTCCTGAAACAAGCAGATGGAATCAAGCCGTACATCCCGAAGCCAGATAGATGCCACTGGTTTTGCACTCGGAGCAGCTCCCGTCCAGGGGGAGAATAAGCAGAAACCTGCGAAGAAGTTGGTTACCCAAACCATACTACACCAGTACAAAAGGACATGGACGTCCTAGAAAGCACCAAATCTCCAGTTCCTCTCGCCGAGACGTCTTCGGGAACTGAGGGGGAGATTGTAACAAACCTACTTATAGTACACTAATACCACCCTTCATGCAAAGGATAAACTATTAAGTTCCGCCACTCGATACTAGATGGCGCTGTGCATTTACGTCACGTTTCTGAATCGCGGTGTTAAGATTCTCCACGAGTTAACGACCACCCGTAGAACATTGACGCTTGTTAAGAGGATTGGCTAGTGGTCGGACCACAACAGTCCTAGTGTGTTGTGTATCACCCGCGCGGATCGCATTTTTAAATCGGTTTTTCCCTGTGTTTGCACAAGGTACCTAGCCGGCACTTGTGCAGACATAGGGGAAGCAGCCCGGGCTGCCCGGTGAGCTCGCTCACCGAAGCGGTCGCGGTCGACCACGTCCACGGGATGCCCAAGCCCGACAAGCGCGGCTCGTTGGGCCGCGGTGCCGGGCCCCCGGAAGTCCGTCCAGCGTTGGACCGGGCGTCGTCGATGCCAAACATTGGTGACGCGACATCGGGTTCGCCGCCGGCCGGACCATCCCAAGCAAGTGGGGCTACGAAGGAAGAAGGAAGAAGAGGGGGGGGAGGGAGCACTGCTGCAGCTGCCGGCCCACCGGCGACGCCGGCGCCTGCGCGTGTTGCGCCGTCATCGTCGTCGAGCCGTCATCAGGCGGTGCCCATCCGCCCCACCGCGTTCCGCCCGGTGCCAATATCGGCCCCGGGGCCTGCCGCGACTACAAGCCGCGCATCGCAGGCGCGCGCTGCCGTACCGCCTGTGCGCGGGGCCGCGCGTGCCCCTGCGCCCGCGTCGCCCGCCGTGCGCACCGCCGCGTCGCGCGCGCACCCCGCGCCGCCCGCGAACACCCGCACACCCGCTGCGCGCCTCGCTGCGCCGCCGCCGCGTTTCGTGTCGCCGCCCGCTCCAGCCGTGCGCTCCGGCGCACCCGGTCCCCGCTTCTCGCTGGCGGGCCCGGTGATGGCTGAGCAGGAGCGGCCAGTGAGTGACACTAAAAGTGACAAAGGTGCCAGTGCAGTGAAAGTGAGAGTGCAGCCAGTGTTAACAGGGGTGCCCGATTCACCGGCGCCCCCCCGCGTCTCCGCCTACGATTCGCCCGCCGCACTATCGGCATGCTCATCACGCGCGGGATCCAGCATGTCGCTGGTCTCGGCGGGGTCGGCCGGGTCCGGTCGCGACGACGTGTCCTTGGACACGACACCTCGACCCGGACCGCGGCCCACCGTGGGAGGAGCAGTGACGCCGCTAGGGTTCGACTTTGAGTTCGAGCTCGCTGAACCCAGATCTCAGCGGCGGAGGCGGGGAAGAGATTCCAGCGGAGCAGCACAGGAGGAGAAGGAGGCGAAGCGGGTTGATATGGGAGAGCCAGTGTCGCCTACCTTCGCCGATGTGGCCCGCAGCACGCCATCACCGGACATGACAACCGCAGGGGTAAGTCCACTTAATTTACCCCTTGCCCCCTCTGATTTGACTGACCCCCCCGCAGCCTCCTCCGGCACTGTAACGACGCCGAGGACGACGACGACGACTAGGACGACGACGTCGAACAACGGGACGAAACAAGTGCCGGGGAAGAAGCCCAGATACCCTCCGCTGGTAGTGGAGAAGATGCCACACTGGGTTGTACATTTTAAAGCCATCGCCGCCAAGTTGGGCCGGCCCCCGAACGCTCGCCCATATGGGAACGGGGTTAAATTCAACCCAGACAGTGAGGATGAATACAGGCTGGTTCAACGCTATCTGACCAGCCTGGAGAAGGAAAGTGGCGTCTCCTGGTTCGCTTATTCACTACCAGCGGACCGAAGCCTAAAGATAGCCATCAAGGGGCTACCGGCGGACACCCCCCCTGAGGAGATAGAGGAGGAACTCCGGGCGCTGGGGTACGAACCGGAGTACGTGCGCCATATAAAAGGCGCACAGGGACGACCCGGATGCGTGTTCCACGCCATAATTAAGAGGACCCCAGACGTCCGGAGCATCTACGACACCACCGTGTTTATGCTCATGAGTGGTGTCAGGATTGAGGCCTGGCGAGGCAAGAAAGGGCCCGCCCAGTGCCACCGGTGCCAGCGCTTCAGACACAGCTCGCACCAGTGTCACCGCCCGCTCGCTTGTGTGAGATGCGCGGGCGAGCACGCGGCAAAAGATTGCCCACGCCCACGGGAAGAGCCGGCCACCTGTATAAACTGTGGTGGCCCGCACCCCGCGTGCAATATAAAGTGCCCCGTATTTCAAGCGGAAATACGAAATAAGCGAGCGGGGCCCGCCGCCATCACGGCCACTATGCGCCGGTCCCAAGCGGCCACTGAGAGGCCTACAGAAGAGAGGCCGCAAGAAGAGGCCCAAGGCACGACGCTGATGGCGGCGGCCAACGGGCCCACAGTAGCGGAGGACCGCGCGGAGGTCTTCGCCGAACACCTGGAGCGTCAGTTCTGCCCGAACCCGACCAGCGACACCGAACATGTCGCAGCAGTCGAGAAACACATTGGAGAGTACTTCGCTTCGCCGATAGCTCCCGATGAAGACCCAGTATTCTTCTCGCCTAGCGCGGTCAGACGCGCCATCCTAAGAACGAAGCCTAGGAAGGCCCCTGGTGCCGACGGCATCACCAACGCAGTGCTGCGCCACTTGCCGTTCCGTACTGTAGCGGCACTGGCGCGCCTGTTTACGGCGGTGCTGCGCACGGGGACCTTTCCCGCTTCGTGGAAGGAGGGGCGCGTCATCATGCTGCCCAAGGCGGGGAAGAACACCCTGAAGCCGGAGAGCTATCGGCCCATCACGCTGCTGCCGACTGTCTCCAAGGTGTTTGAAACACTCCTGCTGCGACATCTACAGCCACACGTCACGCCGCGACCTGAGCAGTTCGGGTTTCGGTCAGAACATAGCACGACGCTTCAGTTGTCGAGGGTACTGCACCATCTCTCGGCAGCCATGAATAAAAAGGAAAACGCGGTCGCAGTATTCCTCGACATGGAGAAGGCCTTCGACCGCGTGTGGCACGAAGGCCTGATTTTTAAGCTGGCCACTTCAGACGCGCCCCGTCGCGTGGTAAAGGTGGTTTCCGACTTTCTCTCCAACAGAACATTCAGGGTGGTGGTCGACGGAGCGCTATCCAGCGCCCGCCCGGTGCGTGCCGGTGTGCCGCAGGGAAGCTGCGTATCGCCGGCGTGTTACTCACGTTACACCGACGACATTCCAACGTCTCCAGACGCGATGCTCGCGCTGTACGCCGACGACGCCGCGTACATAACCACCTCGCTTAACGCGAAGCACGCGGCGTTGAAAATGCAGCGCGCGCTAGATCTCCTCCCCGAGTGGCTGTCCAAGTGGCGGCTATCGGTTAACGTGGGTAAGACGCAGGCGCTGGCCACCGGTGCGGGGGCCCTCCCGCCACCCTTGAAGCTGCAGGGAGCCGACGTCGAGTGGTCGCCCCAGGTCAAGTACTTGGGGGTCACCATCGACCGTCGGCTCACAATGGGGCCACACGTCCGCGCGGTCGTCGCTAGAGGCAAGGTCGCCCGCTGCCTCCTACGACCAGTGCTCTCATCCCGCATCCCGGCGCGCGTCAAGTTGGGCGTGTACAAGGTGTACGTGCGCCCAATACTGACGTACGCCGCCCCCGCCTGGTTCGCCCTCACGAGCGAGACGAACCGAAAGAAGCTCCGCACGCAGCAGAACCAAGCGCTGCGGACCATAGTTGCTGCCCCTCGCTACGTGAGGAACGATGTGATACAGCGGGGCCTCGGGATAGAGGGCCTGGACGTCTTCGTGCAGCGTCTCGCGAAGATCATGTTCGCGCGTGCCGACGCATCTGATTGGCCGCACGTCAAACAGATCGCGCCCTGGCATGCGCGGCCACCTGACGCGAGGAGACCTCTGCCCCGCGACCTGGTCGCGGACGACTGACCCCATTCACCGGACTGGACTTCCGAGTGAGTCGCTCCCAGTTTACACGCGGCTCACTTGCGACAAACACACTCCACAACACTACATACATCTGCTGCGTGGCGCGTGCTAGGATAATTTAGGCGTGTCACGCAGTAAACATCAGACACTCACCTCTACACAGGCGCTAAAAACACATGCGAAGACGCAGCGCGGGCGTGCGCGTTTTTCGCATAGACACCGGGTGGCGTCACACAGTACAATGCCACCCACACACCCATAACACGGTCCCCCTAACCCACGCAGGCTCGGCTAGCTCTGAAAGTGTGATGGGCGGGGGCCACTCACCCTTCTGTAGGAACGTCGAGTCCGTACCTCTGTCGCTGGTCGCCTTCTGCTGGGCTTCTCCCATGTAGATGGGGGTTCCACCTGGTAGGGGTTGACCGCCGGGGTACTGTGAAGAAAGCGGCGCTGAATAGCAGCGTCGTGGCGTGCCTGCAGACACAAAGATAGCAATCACTCACAGGGGCGCGACAGCCGCGCCCCATCATCTCCAGGCCGTGCAAGGCCAATACAATGACGGGCCCGTATTGACGGGCCGAGGTGTTGCTGCCGCGGGAGAGGGGCTACGCCCCGTTACCGCCAGTCACACCCCCAGACCGGGGTGTAGTGACAGCCATTACGATGCGCTTGTTAAGACTGACCTAGCATTGCATTCGTGAGTTACGTCCTAATTGGAATAGCTACACGGGACCCTGCTACTAAGACTGTAAAAGCTAAGACAGATTGTCATTTTTGGTTTAGAGGACTTCCGTTCCCCGCCTTCGTCCTTACTGGGAAAAGGTGGCCGGGACCTGTCCTATATTATTGTCCTATATTGTATACTGTAACGCACGTATTTGGAATAAATCCTTGTCTGCACACCTGGACTTCTCATTGTGCCGGAAACGGTGACGTCATCGGGAAAAACACCTTCCTACACTACTGTATTACAGAAAACATTTCAAAATTCTGCTTATAAATTAACTTTTTGTAAAACTAAAATTGAAGATATAACATGCCAGGATAAACAATATCAAATAATTAAAAAATACCACGAAGGTAAAAATAATCACCGCGGAATACAAGAAACTCAACAAAGAATTAAGTTGCAGTATTACTGGCCTAATATTAAAAATCAGCTAACAGAATATATAAACAATTGCGATATTTGCCAAACTTGCAAATATGAGAGAGCTCCAAATAAACAAAGTTTTCAGTTAGTTCCTATTCCAGATAAGCCCTTTGATGTTTTGCACATTGATACTTTAACTGTTAATCAACAAAAGTTTTTAACCATTATAGACGTATTCTCCAAATATGCCCAAGCGTATCCGTTAGAATCGCTTACAGGAGTGAGTGTAATGAATGCGTTGTCAATATTTATATCTCATCACGGTGTACCAATTAGTGTAACTGCCGATCAAGGAACTGAGTTTAAAAACAAGCCTATACAAGAGTTTGCAAAGTTACATAAAATTAAGTTACACTTTATTAGCGTCAATAACCCTCAATCAAATGGAGCTATTGAGAGGTTTCATTCTACTATTTTAGAACACATCCGTATATTGTCTATTACTCATTCTGAATTATCTAATAACGAGTTGATGTTATATGGTGTCATAGGATACAACAATAGTATTCATTCGGTTACAAATATGAAACCTATGGAAATTATAACCGGGCATACCAACAGCAACGATCCTTTTGATATAAATTTAGAAAACATATATCTCCAACATTATGTTAATAGACACAAAACTGTAACCGTAGCGTTATACAGTGAAATTAATAAAAAGCTACACAATAACCAGATTAAGACAATGTCTAATGCTAATAAAGATAAATCGGAACCCATTCAATATAAGGAAGGTAAGGCATTATACATACAAAACCCTCTTGCTGTTCGGCATAAGACCAAACCTCGTTATCTAGGACGTAGAGTTAAGAAAAACTTAGCTATAAAAGTTATAGATGATAAGAACATTGTTCACCATAAACGTATCTTGAAGAAACCTCTAAGATATCAAAATACCTTGTTCCAGGGTCATGGCACTGATCCGGGCTGAACAAATTGTGACCACAGAGCTGGTGAACAATCCAGGGATACTTCCCTTTAGGTTAGGTAGCGTTAAGTTTCAAAAAACAGAACATGTGTTCTTACATTATTATGAGTTAGATAGAATTAAGGATAGCATTAATAATATAGAAAGTTATTTAGGTACTTACATAGAGTACATTAAGTCATCAGACCAAACTTACTTTAGCGATACCTTATTAGTTACTAATCAGGTGCTCGTAAGTATGTTAGAAACTATACACAATAGGTTTAACTCTTTGTTTAAGCAATCCAAACAAAAACGTGGTCTTATCAATGGTTTGGGCTCAATCATAAAAGCAATCTCAGGTAACTTGGATCAGGACGACGCATTGTTTTACAATAAAGCCATAAACATTTTGCAAAATAATCAACAGACCATAAAGGATAAATTAAATTCAGGAATTAGTTTAAACAAGCAAATACTACAAACTTTTAACATGACCTTATCTACTCTTGTATCAAATGAATATAAAATACATGTAAAATTAAATGATGTTATGAGTACTGTTAATATGACTAATTACAGGTTAAGCGATTTTGTTAAAATTAATGGACTGTTTAATTTGTTAAAAATCAATTTACAAAATATTTTAAATTATGTAACATCTTTGGAAAACGCCTTGAGTTTTTCTAAACTTTCCATAATTCACCATAGTGTAATTAGTTCTGAAAATATCCGTTTTATGCTCGATGTGCTACTAAGGTTCTATGATAAATCTGAATTAATGATTGACGAATATACTGAAGTAAGAGACTTCTATGATATTATTGTATGTGGTTCGTATTATGTAGACAATACGGTTGTATTTATTCTGAAGTTCCCCATATTGCAATCGAATATGTACACTTATTACCATCTTTTCCCTACTCCAACGTTTAATAACACAATATTAATTCCACCTAAACCATATCTGGCAATGAACGACGACGACCATCGTTATATGGACAAAGAATGCAAAAGGTTCCACAAATTATATTATTGCCAAGAAGGCGAACTTACGACCACTACGAAACCAAACGATTGCATTTATCAATTGATGCTAAAACAAGAAATAATGAGTAGCTGCAGCTTCGTACAATTTAAGGCCGAATCTGAGATGTTACAGAAACTAGATGATTACCACTATGTTTTGTCATGTATCAGAAACACCAAGGTGCAAATGCATTGTGACCGAGATGCATACCAGTCATTACAAGGTACATATCTGATCGAGGTACCAGAAGGTTGCAATTTTTCTACACATCTCCATCACATACGGAATTATAGGAACAACATAAGAGGAACTCCAATAAAGTTGTTGTCCTTCCATGTCAATAACATAACCATAAAAAACAAAGATCACCCATTATTATTAGAAAACGTTTCATTAGACGAAATGCATAGATTGGAGAACTTGGTAGAGAAAGAAAATTACCTAGAATTGGATAAATATCAAGATAACAGTTATCATTTCTGGACTGCCCCTATCTACATTATAATGATCCTGGCTGCTGTCCTTTTTGCTGTCTACCGATGGTTGAAGACAAAGAAAATGAACCCAGGAACAGAGCAAGCTGAGTTAGCAAGTGGCGGTGCTCAGCTCTTTTTCTCTGGAGAAGAAAGAGCTTCGAACTAGTGCGGGGGGTGTTATAGCCTCGTTAGTGTGAGTGCAAAGTGTACCTAGGTATGTGTGCTGTGTTGTAGGGATGTGCAGAGACGGACACTCACTCTCGTTCTAACCTTAAGCTAGATAGCTACATACATGTAACCTTTTATAAAAATAAAGTATAAAAAGTAATATATAACTTTAAATTCAATCACCGATTGCCCCTAAAATCATAATTCGCGTATACGGTTCCGCGTTTTCGTTTTATAAAGATATTTTAATTTCATTACACGTTCTTATTTATTGATTAATTTAAAATTTTCTCAAATAGCATCTTCGAGCAACCTGTAGGGCAGAAATGAAATTAAAACGAACGAGGAAATAAAATGCCACACCACTCGACTTTTTTGTGGGGGTTTTGCAAAAAAAATTTTAATGGAATTTTTTTGGGGCTGGGTCAGATATTCAAACGATGAACAAAAAAAAGGTGTAAAAAGGTTTTATCAGCTGGCATAGAACAATAGCTTCATGAATGAGTCCTTTGTGATCCTAATTTTGGTTATTATTTAGTTAATTTGAATTTTGTTTTTTTTTTCAATTTATATTAATAGTTTTTTTTATGATTACTGGCAACTGGCCCTACCTGTGTATTTAATTAATGTCGCCATTGCGGTGGCACGTTCTGTACAAAAAGAAGAAGTTTTTTAAGTCATCTTGAAGTTTTTAAGAAATCTTTATATGTATCTATTGATATGTTTGTCTCTTCAAAATACAAATTAATAATGTTATTCACCACTCATTGACCTACCAAAAACCTCCAAACCGCAGATAATATACCAAAATACCCTCACAATTTTGATAACAGCCACTCCATATTACCGGACGACCTACTCAAGCACTCTGCTGACCTCCCTAGGGCCCGAAGTTCCATAACTAGTTAAGATTTAATTAAATGCTTCCACAACTGTAGCTAATATGCTAAGCCAATAAACTGCTGCGGTATATAGACCATCAGTTGTACAATATTCATCTGGGTGGAAGCTTCTAAGTCATTGCTATTCCGGATTAAAGCTAGGGTACAATTTGATGATAGAATTATACTTGGTAGGTATTAATTTTAAAGAGGGTCGTCACTTAAGCGCATGGTTTTGTAAGGAAAGCTTCTATTTTTGAAATGAGAGAAAACGAGGGCAGATTTTAAAATATACAGTGTGTTTGTATACGGACTGGCGAAAATTAAGGGTGCGTAAAAAAAAAAGAGATAGTTGTTCAGTTTTCAATCTTAAATGACTTCTCCCGCTCTGGGTGGAGCGAAAGGGCGAGTCAGACTTTTACTGACTAAAACCCACCCGTGTTCCTTCAGTTGCCAATACCAGGGCCACGGTATCTCTTTCGAACAACCCGGGACCCCGGCGGCAAACAACTTTCTCCTGGGGACCAACATCGTAATCGTGAAAAAAAAAACAGTCATCCCATACAAAACTTCAATACCTACTCGACCAAATGTATGGGACGACTGATAATTTTTTTGCGATTACGATGTTGGTCCCCGGGAGAAAGTTGTTCAGTTTGATGGTATGTACCACATCCTTAATTTTCGACTGTCCGTATACAGACACACACTGTATAAATTGTGATGCAAATCGGAAGAGACTGGCCATCAGTCAACTGCAATATGCGAGTTCAAAGGAAAAAAAAACGGCCAAGTGCATGTTGGACCACGCACAATGAAGGGTTCCGTAGTTGAAAAGAATTTATCCCAAAAACAAAGTTAACGTTGGATCCCTAAAAAATTTTTTTTATGTCAAAAAATTACAAATTCACAATTTTCGAACTTTTTCCTTTACTCGTGCTGGGAGACCTTGCTTCTTGCCAAATTTCATTATTCTAGGTCAACGGGAAGTAACCTATAGGTTTTGATTTACTTGCGACAGTTGCGAGTATCAAAATGTGTCGCAAAATGTCCGTATTTTTTTATTGCGTTGACTTAAACGCCTGATTTTTTTAGGACTCTAACGGACAATAGACTTAAGTATTTGATATTAATTTCAACTTGATATCTCCACGCGTCCTTGAGAAAAATGGTCTTGACAGACTGACAGACTGACAGACAGACAGACGGACAAACAAGTGATCCTATAAGGGTTCTGTTTTTTCCTTTTGAGGTACGGAACCCTAAAAATCAATAGGTAACTTACTATTGACCTTTTATAACTTAAAATTGTCAATGTTATTGTATAACTTGGAAAGTGCTGACTATAATACCCCCATCATCATTGGTGAACTTTTCATTGCCACAACCAAAAAAGGTTTTCAATTTGCCATAACTTTGGGAATTGCAATTCATAATCAGTACACTGAGCAATATTTCATCATTTATATATACTTACTTATATACTTGGACATTTCGCACAACGCCATCTAGTCCCAAGCTAAGCAACCTAATGCTTGTGTTATGGTAACGAGATGGCTGATAAACTACTTATATACATTTTTTTTTTTTTTGTAAATACATACATATTATAGATAGAAAAACACCCAGACTCGGAACAAATACTTGTAGGTCGTACAAATATTTGTTCCGTGCGGGAATCGAACCCGCGACATGCTGCGCAGCAGTCAATCGCTCAACCACTGCGCCAACCGTGTCGTCAAAATTTAGTTCAGTTACATTGACAAATTAATCAAAACAGCGAAATATTTGCGACTTGGTCAACTTTCGAAATCATCACCTGCTAGCATTTTCCCAACGATGATGGGTTTGGCTTCCAGTCTTACCGGATGTAGCTGAATACCAGTATTTTACATGGAGCGACTGCCTATCTGACCTCCACAACCTAGTTAATGGGTAATACTATAGATATAGATCTACAAAGGTCCACGAATGACAGCCACGACCAACGGCTTAACGTGCTTTCCAAGGCGCGGAGGAGTTTTGGTATGTAAAATGGTCACCCATCCACGGACCAACCGCGGCAAGCGTAGCTTAACCTGATCGATCGACCCGGGTGGCTGTTATTAATATGTATGTATTTACAAAAAAAAAAATGTATATAAGTAGTTTATCAAATTATCAGCCATCTCGTTACCATAAAAAAAAATAAAAAAGAGCTCATAGGGCATCAAAAATTCGTCCGCATCGCACAAGCATTAGGTTGCTTAGCTTGAGACTAGATGGCGTTGTGTGAAATGTCCAAGGATATTTATTTATTTTATTTATTTATTTATTACTTAGCCACAAGCCCCTCTTTCAGTTAACTTTATAAATGCACTCTCTTAATTACTAATAGCTTTTCCTGACACTCACACAAATATAGAAGGTAGGCAGTCGTAGTCATAAGTCAAAAACTTTTAATTTACTTAACTACTAGATCCCATAGATTAATATGTAAATATCCGTACAAGTCACAAAACAGTGTAAAATAGAACACGTACGTAGAAGTAGTGACTACCCTGATATAAGTTGTGTAGCCCGGGGCAAATAGGATGGACCTGAGTCTCCGAGCTTAACTTCAAACAATCCTGAGAATAGGATGAAGATACTCGTATATAGAGTGATATTGCGGATAAACCTACTTATGTAGTGGATGTTACTGAGCGTTGAGATAAGAAGAATAGATTCGTTTTTATACAGGCTGTAAGTGTAAGCAGTGGCAATCTTTCAAAGGGTCATTGTATTCATCATTATGAACAACTTTTACTATGGGACAAAACCTGAAATCGCAAAAAAAAAATCAGATGTTCCCTACATTTTGACGAATTATGCGAACATAAATGTACTGAACAGCTGATTTTTATTTCGCGATTTCAGGTTTGGTCCCATAGTAAAAGTTGTTCATAATGATGAGTACAATGACGCCTTACACTGTTTACACTTACACCCGGTATGCCTTCAAGATTGGTTAGGTTAGTAACTCATGAAGTTGATAGAACCATTACCGTTTCAGATATTATTAAAGAGGAGCCAGTACTGCCGACATGTGAGTGTACTAAATATAAGTAGGTACATCTCTGCCTAACCCTTCGGGGAGAACAGGCGTGATGTTATGACGTCATGTCATGTATGTTTAAAGGAGGATCCGACAATAAAGCCTATATACCCACCAATTTTATTAGTAGTGTATTTGTATTTTTAGGGCTCCGTACCAAAAAAAAAAAAAACAGAACCCTTATAGGATCACTTCGATGTCTGTCCGTCTGTCTCTGAAGTGAAATGATAAACCTCTTCATTGATATCATATTTATATTTTATCTTCTTGCACACATACAAACATGGTACAGGGTAACAATATTTAACAAATTATTTAACTAGGCATTCAATAAGTATCAGTATAGACTAGATTTCTAGACAACCTTTAGGTTTCGAAGATCCAAGAGAATTAACTTAGAAACTAGGTGACGCTCCAAACATCACGTTTTTTTTACCATGTCTGTCAGTCTGTCAAGACCTTTTTTTTCAGGAACGCGTGGAGGTTACAAATTTAAATTAATATAAAGTACGTAAGTCTATAGTCAAGCTTCAAATCAAGCTTCTAAGTCAAAGCAAAAAAAATACTTTTATGCGACATATTTTGATACTCGTAAGTAAATCAAAACATATAAGGTACTTCCCGTTGTCCTAGAATCATGAAATTTGGCAAGAAGCAAGATCTCACAGCACAAGTAAAGGAAAAAGTCCGAATTAGTGAATTTGTAATATTATCACTTAAAAAAATTGTTGGTATTACAATGTTAAGTTTGTTTTTGGGATAAATTCTTTTCAACTACAGAACCCTTCATTGGCTGGTTTTTAGGGTTCCGTACCAAAATGGTAAAAAAGGAACCCTTATGGTGTGACTCAGTCTGTCTGTCTGTCTGTCTGTCTGTCTGTCTGTCTGTCACAGCTGGATATCTCAAGAACTACTAATGCTATCAACTTGAAATTTGGAATAATTTTAGATGACGTTTACTCAACTATTTTGGAAATAAGAAAGAAGTAAAAATATTTATATTTTTTTTTGCAAAAAGGACTGAAAGGGGGTCTTAAAAATACTAGGGCATGTGGGGTATCATCTGAAAGAATGCTGTTTGCACATTCTCAAACATTTTTTAATTTTTTTTAGGCCGCATAGTTTTTGACTTTTGATGAAAATGTAAAAAAAAAATACCGTTCTCCCCCCCCCCTTATCTCCGAAGTTTGCAAAGATAAAAATCTGAAATTATTCTATGTGATAGAAGTTTATGTAAAGATTACAGGAAAAATAAAACGATGTCTCTAAATAGCATACTTTTTCAGAAATCGGAACGGAACCCTCGGTGCGCGAGTCCGTCTCGCTCTTGACCGGTTTTTTTAATTTTTTTATACCTATTGTGGTATAGTAATTTTATTCTAGGTGCATCGTCTTCACATATAATTAATGTATACAAAATATTGTAAAACAGTTTTAAAAGAGTAACGGTGCATGCAATTTTTTTACCAATCTTCTCCACATGAAACCTTTGGAACCTTTTGGAATGGGTGACTAGAATCATTTCTATGTTTTTGTAAATTTTGACATTCAAAAGTGCCTTGCGCCTACTTGTAATAAATTATTTGCCTTTGACTTTTAGAAATAAACTAATTGACGAAGTTTAGGATACTTTAATGTATTTGATTGTAAGTATTTGATATATACGAATTCAAAACTCGCCCAGTAATAAATCAGTTTAAATCTAAAAATATAATCTAAAAAAAAACAGTAAAACGCTCGAACCATTAAATATTTACATCAAACAAACCGCGATCAAACCGTCTATTGACTCAGTCTAAATATTCAGTAGTTACCACCAAATAGTTATCAATAGCACTAGAATAGAATCGCATTTCGAGTGATTTATTCGAGCAAAAAACAGAATGCTGTAAAATAAATAGAAATAAAAGTTGGTTATAGCTAAAAGATACAGCAGAAATTGGTTTAACGCTTAATATTGATGCAATCTATGCGGATACAGCATGATATGAAATTGCCGTTTTATCTTTTTTTTTTTTAAGAAGTGTTGTCGATACACTTTTGCCATTTCAATGAAATTTCTGCTTCTGCTATAGAAATCCTGGGGACGGGAATTCATGAATTCTTTAAGCAATTTTTCACCGCCTCGTTGTGTTTTAGTTTTTTTCTTGGAGCTTATTGTTGAGATCTAAATTTCCAAAACAGAAGCGATCAAACTAAAAATGCACCGTGCGTTCCTACTTGCGGTACCTTGTTGCACGTCGTTAATATTGCGTGCTGTCTGTGCTGCGTTGGTGCCGCGACGGAACTCGTAGTCGAAAATAGCGCGCTATTTCGATTTTTTCATGGTTACAGAAACATCGTTATCAAAGAAAAATCGAACGGCGAAAACACAAATGAACAAATGTTTTTAAAAAAATATCATGCTATAAAATTAATTTGAATTTGGAATTCTAAATAGAATGAAAGATATTGATCTTCACATTAGCCGAACCTAAGGAGTAAGGACCTACTATTTTGGCCGATGCAGACAATGACAGTGAAAACAATGTGTATACAATGTAAATAAAAGTAAGAAATATAGCCAAAGACCAATCAAGGTATAAAATCACACATATAATACAATGAAGTCTATAAAGGTACCTACCAATTACAGCCACTATTACTATGTTTTTTTTTTCCATGGCTACCTTGCCACATTCTTACAATAAGCTTAGCGTTAGTTTCATAAAGATTCATAAAGGGACCAATAAATTACATCAGAGTCATTCACACAAATTAATAAAAAAATAAATTGTAAAACGGGAACCTCAATTTAAACTATAAAATAAAACCATATATTATAAGCGCCGCCCACTGAATGTTGAGTACTGGAAACCCGCGCAGTCATTGCGCTCACATAAACACTTTTGTGAGGACTCATCGTGATCAAATGCTGGTAATAAAGATAGATTAATGGCATCCCTCCGAGCCGAGCGTTCCCGAACTTTGCCGAACTAACATGTGAGAGCAGAGTACGAATTGCAGAATAAGTTTTATTAATGGTTTTTGGTTCTTTTTTTTCGGGTTTTAGACTGGATGTAATTTTTATATGGGGTTTTTGTAATTTTGTTGTGTTTGGCTTTGATAGTCTGACTTTACGATGTTTGATGCAAAACATGTTAGACCAATTTTCACATATACCACTGCGTGTTTTGTTTATTTCGTTGAAACTGGTTAAAAACAAAGTCTGATCTAATTTATTCCTTGCTCATAAATCTACATAAAATTTTGCACGATTTGTAAACCTGCGAATTTTCATATCTAAAATTTAAAAATCAACAAATCATGTTTTATCTGCAACATCAAATCTATTTTCAAATCAATGGACTGTTTCAATAAAACCCGATTCATTAGAATCTACTTTTTTGCCAACATTACCATCGATGCAATCTATCTGTAGACGAGTCTTGATTTATTCTGTTACTGCTAAGTGTGCCTGCTTGACAGCCAAAAGATTTATTACTACATTTTTTCCGCTCCAAAGGTAGAGCCTATGTTTATCTGAACCAACTATCTAAATACGGTGGTATATTAAGTAAGTTGTATCTGCCTGGTTCATTCTGATCGTATAAGCGAAAAAATATTTCGGAGATAAATTCAGATGAGCTTTCAGATTTTGCTGTATCCAAGATTTCCTTCTTTTTGACTATAACTGGGATTGTTATTTTTTGGTGTTACTTTAATTCAAACTTATAACACCGTATCCGAGTTTTCTGTCAGAATACTCTTATTATTTTGTGCCTCTTCACTTGACTAATCACTTATTTTGTCTGTAAACATTATGTGTATATATTCAAAGTTTAATTTGAAGTACAGTATTTTCTCCTTTTATTGTATGTACGCTATGAGCATGTAAGCAACGTTTGCTTTTTTCTTTTCTGTATTTCCAAAATAACATTCGTTTGCGAAACTCCTCTGTATATTAACAAAATTGTCTTCACAAGTCCTTTGGCCAACTTCAAAAACAAAGCAACGGCAATTTCATACCCAACTTTTTGTTCGACAAAAGAAAATATCCTTTTCCCAATAATACTAACGACGAAAATTGACGCTTCACAAAAAGGGATCCAAATTATTATTCCAGCTTTGTTTGTCGTCATCAAAAGGAGAAAACCTTAAAGGTATCTTTAAAAATCCATTTCAGAGTTATCCGGTAAAAATGCCTCGGGGTTTTTTTTTATCCATATTCACCATTTCAGAATGCTGGGGTGAAGGTAGATGGTGACACACGGTAACAAAGATTAATGATAAAGATCTGAAAAGTTTTTTAGTTTAGTATTTTTTGGAGGATTGATGAAGAGTGATTAATTGCTTTTGAGTAGCGAAGCTATGTTGGAAAGTTTATTATTAGTCGATAAATGCACATAATGACTGAAAATATTTAAAAGTTATTAATGTGGCAGTAATTTGATCATTGATTTGCTAACTTTTCATCAGTCTATAAACAAAAATTATCTGTGAGCTATTGAAGTATAATAATTGTTTAGGATAAACTTTTTGAGACTAAATACAGTTGAACTAACTTGATACAATCACATGATCAATTACTTTGACTACATCTATTTATTAATTTAACGACTAAGTCAATCGTGGGCCAAAGATAGCTCCCTGAAGCACCTCACAGTGTGTCTCCCATAAAACTCAATAGGATGGTGGGTGTGACCGTTTTATTCTGCCGTCTCCTCGGCTTTGCAATTCGCTCGCCGTTCACAGGGCTACAACGAAGGGGAAGTGCCCAGATGTCGCCCGAACAAATTATTTACTACCCTTCCTTTTGTCGAAGGCCTGCATCTCCATATTTGTTATTGCGAAAACGGTGTCAACCGAATTTCGGAGCATACCTGGAATTGGATGGCGCAATTCATCTTGATTCTTTTTATGGAGCAAATTGGGTTTGATAGAGCATGTAGGCCTGGTAACCATTTGTTAATGTCCCCGGGTTTTGGCAACAGATAGAAAATGTTTGGGTTCTGATGAAATATTTTTTTGCAGGAGCATTGAAATGTCTTACAACTTGTTTGTGTCCTGTTACTATGAATGTTGGATTTTGAGTGATAACTGTAATGTAGAATTTTATGTAAGAACTTTATTTCCAACAATGGACTATTTATACAGTTAGGTGGGTTCAAATTTAAGGGTATGGTACAGACCATCAAACCTAACAACACCTTTCTGATACACCCTGTAGTTGTGTTTCTATCAATATAAATACAAGCTCCATTTAAGTTACATAAAGCGTGTATCCTATTTCAATATTTTGTACAGAAAACAATTTAACCTTAAAAGTTTTATTTCATCCATTAATTAGAAAATGGTGAAACATAGACACAGTGTTCTATAGAGCTGGCCGGAAACAAACGCAGGTTATAAAAAAGTCACCGGCACATGTTGCAGTAGAGTGCAGTGACCGCACATACAGTTGGGCTCTAATAATACTGGCTCTCCACTATTGTGACTGGATTAATGTAAAGTATAGAGGTATTTTCTACAAAGTTTTTTACAGTCAATGTGGAAAATATCGTAATGATGTTTGGCCACATAATCATTGAAGATGTAGAAGGGAAAGAAAGAAAAACACAAGATGCTGCTGGAGATCAAACTCAGGCAGGTCTTGAGCTGTAGAAATTGATTCAAATCCAGAACTTCACCTTAAGAATAAGGAAACTGAACACTGTTCTCGTATGAAACAATTTCAGGTTTCTGAAAAATAATACAACCACCGATATTTAACTTGTGGTTGTATTATTTTCTTTCTTCTTGTCACGCGCTGAGGTCTCGGTAATTTCAGACCTTAACATTTTAACCACGTCTGTAATTTTAAAGAAAATTGTATTAGCACGATCCGTGTACAACCACGTGGTGCCATATTTTTGTCAAACTTGAATTTACGCTACACGTTTAATATAAATGTCGGATACATTTTAAGTACCAAACCCAGAATTTCAACTCAAACATCTTTCTCTCAGATTTGAGTAGATATTTTCCCGTGATTTAGATACCAAATCCAGTTCATAACAAGGCAAAATGGGGAAGATAAGAACAAACAAAGCTGCAACGTACTTCATGCAACATATGTGGACGACTCTTTTATTGCTGCGTCTGTGTTCATGTTATTGGTCGAATTCATCCGGGGTTTAATTCCATTGCATGTGTTTTTATATCGTCCGCTCTGTTGCCTTTTTTACTTGTTGGGGCTTAGAAGAGTTATGCTGTTAATTGAAATGTGCTTGCCTTTTGAGTTTTTATTATTTTGAGCTTTTATGCGTTTTTCAGTGTGAGAAGTGTGAAATTTGTTGCGTAGTTATTTTTATTTATGAAAATATTATGCATTTTATGAGGTTGGTATCTACGTAAGATTTTACATTCAGAGTATTATAAGAATAAATAATTGGTAAAATATCTCTCGACGCTCTCGTTAGGCGGTTGGGTCAAGGGCCAGATTCATACTCCTTGATAAAGCTCGCACCACCACCGGTAGCTTGGACCCTGCTCCCGACACCGGCGAACCTCTATTTTTTTTTATATTTTTTAAGGTTTTTTTTAAGAAATATTTAAAAATGTAATTAAATAAACGAAATAATAATTGGTAAAATAAAAACCTAAACGATTTCAATTAATGCATACCTATTAAAACGCATACCACTTTTATTTGCCAAACAAATCTTGCTTGTGTTACCCGAAAACTTTGTATAAAATGGAGCACAATTAAATTACCAGAGAAATGTTTACCCACTTCCATCTTATATATTATATACCAAAATTGTTTAAAAGCTGGCTGCTATTTCTCTAGTCTCATTTCCAACACATTCCCAGAGCGCCATTTTATCTCATTCCCACAAACATAAACACAACACAGTGAAGAAATTCGAAACATCCAACTCTCATCTGCCACATACATGCAAAATATCGTATAACCTCCTATATTTGTTTTCCATTAATCCACTAGTTTGCCAGAACAAAGTAAACACGATTCTACTAACTGTTGTAACGAAACTTCACTTGGAGTATACTCTGTCTCTCTTTAACTTGGGAGGTAAGAAGGAGATGGAAGCACCGCGATGCTGTGTTGTGATAATGCACAGTGTATCGCTCTTACAAAAGATGAAGTAATCTTTGAATATGGTAAACAGTTCAAAATTATACTGTTGTTGGTACATTTTACGCTCGTTTTCATTTAATAACAATATCAGGCATTTTGGAGGAGCTCGTGGCTAAGTAATAACAGCCGCACGGGTCGATCCGTCGGGTTAAGCTACGCTTGCTGGGGTAGATCCGTGAATGGGTGACCATCTTTACATATCGAGACTCCTCCGTGCCTCGGAAAGCACGTTAAGACGTTGGTCCCGGCTGTTATTCGTGAATCTTTGACAGTCGTTCCGGTGGTCAGAAGCCCGAAAGTCTGACAACCAGTCTCACCAAGGTGTATCGTATTGCCCAGTTACTGGGTTGAGGAGGTCAGATAGGCAGTCGCTCCATGTAAAATATTGGTATTCAGCTGCATGCGGTTAGACTGGAAGCCGACCCTAACATAGTTGGGAAAAGGCTAGGTAGCTTGATTGATAAGGCATTTTGGAGCTTCGTATTATCAGACAAAGTTATACATATTTCTGCAACCGGGCTGGTTTTTCGTAGCTATAAATCTGCCTAGCCTTTTCCCAGCTTTATTGAGGTCGGCTTCCAGTCTAACCGGATCAAGCTGAATATCAGTATTTTACATGGACCGACTGGCTATCTAAATTCATAACCCAGTTACTGGGTAATAACGATAACCCTTGGTATGACTGGTTGGCAGACATTTTTTGGGCTTCTAACCGCCTGGATCCGTAACGACTGTTAAAGATCTACGAATGACAGCCGGGATCAACGGCTTAACGTGCTTTCCGAGGCACGGACGGTGTCGGGTGTCGGTATGCACTTAGTGGATGGTTTGATTACTGTTACAATGTCACTTAAACATTTGCACGACTAGCAAAGTCGAATATAGTGAAACCAGAACTATGTCACTGTACCATAAACAATGTACCTATATTCTTGCAAATAAAAACATTCATTCATTCATTCATTCATTCATGAAAAAAGCCAAGTTGGTATGCCACAAGATTTATCTTTATCAAAACCATCGTAACTAATATTGTATATGCGAAAGTGAGTGTTTGTTTGTTACGCTTTAACACCCTAAAACGGCAGAACGGATTTGTATGAAATTTGGCATATGGCATGATCTGGTAAAAGACATAGACTACTTTTCGCAGACGAAGTCGTGGGAAACAGCTACTGGCTAATATTTTAGATTTAATACATGAAGACTAAAATGTGTACATGCTACTTCAGATAGGGGGTTGCTTGGCAAAGATTTATAAAAGACAACCCTCAGTCTCCACAGCAACTCCCTCACACATGGACCCTCAACCAACTGTTTTGGTAAGACTTCCAAGTCCTTAGTAGTGAATAAAGTGGCAATTTCAAAGTAATTTATTTTGGAATTCATTACTACTCAAGCCCCTAAGGCAGTGTTATTATGTACATAGTTTTAGACATAATAGGCAAATAGTTTTTCCTTCATTCTGTCTGATCGTCACATCCAACGGGGGGAATGATTTCAAAGCATTTTGTATTTTTTTTTACAACGATTTTCTTCAGTATTGACGGTCGCTAGCTTATGTCAGTCCCATAAATTTTAGACTTTCCCATCATCGTTATCTCTGATATTAATATCACTTTGTCTAGACCCCCTGAATACATAATTTTCTATAGTATTTTGTTGATTATCTCCATGCTTATTTTGGCGATCACAAAATGAACCAAGAAAAAATTAATGAATTGTGACATTGATGTATAAATTAGGAAGATAAGGTTCGCGCTCCTCGACGTGGAACACATAAATTGTGTTAACGCACACAATTGACCTCAGTCACAATCGAACGGGCTGGCGTTTGTGTAGCACGTTATGTAAAAGTACCGTAATCGTCTAAATAAGCAGCAACAATGCTTTCATGTGCTTTCAAAATGTGCACAAATAGTTCAAAAACTAAAAACAAGTTCCACGGGATTAGTTTTCACTCGTAAGTACAGTCAAAAATGTTAATTTGTTGAAAATTATAATAATATTTAATGTTTGCTTCGCCATGTTTGTGAGAGTGAGATAGACATGCAATGTCATTCATAATCGTAAACATTTGGCGTCTAACGCGATTTCGTTTGCACGACAGCGCCGGCTCCTATTTCTGGCCTTGTCTATCAGTAACTAAAGATTTGCGACTGTGATCTCAGATGTGCTGTTTTCGTGCATGTAGTCATGCGCCAAGTCGAGGTTTAGTGATAACGATGTTAGCGCGTAACATATATTCATCTAATATATCAATGAATTATGATGATGAATTTTTATATCTCAGAATTTTAAGACACCCTTGGGAACTATAACTATACGATTTTTTCCCAAAGCTACCTGTACCTAAGTGTAAGAATCCAGGCACATTAGTTAAGTACGTACCTATAGCAAAACAAACATAAAGCAATTACAAAGAGAACAGGTTACGCCAGTACCGTCAGACATCTCTTCACAATTGGTTACAGTAGTAGCGAGTGCGTTTTATTGTACCGCAGGACGTAAGGGTCCCCCCCTTACGTCCTGCGGTACAATAAAACGGGGCGGCGCGGGCACATGCAAATATGTGTTCTAGTTTCACTGTTTACATTATTGTTTTATAAATACAAATTATTGTTAGTTATTCCTGTAATATTGTAACTAACAATTTGGCATAATTAATTACCAACATATTTTGATCATGTTCATTAACTTATTTTATTCTGATAATGCTCATTTCTGAATTTTTTCTGAAAATTGTTCAACACAAATTACAGGACATCCATTCCTGAGGATATTAGATATACAAAATAGTTTTTACTAGCTGCGCCCCGCGGTATTACCGGGGTTTACGAGATACACTAAAACGTGTATCTATTATTTACGCGCGTTTATATTAGAATATTCATAGCTAAGACAGGACAATATCCGTCGGGTAAGCTGGTATATATTTAATCGGTGAGAAAAACATTCACATTTCTAGAGGGAAAAAATTGCTCATCCCACGGTAATAATACATTTTTTCGGTTTATAAAGTACCCTATGTGTTAATCCAAGGTGTCAGCTACTTCCACACAAAATTTCATCAAAATCGGTCGAGCTGTTTGAATTTGAAAATGTAGCAAATATATTTGAATTCCTTGCTCATCCCACGGGAACACTACATTTTTTCCGCATAAAAAGTAGCCTATGTGTTACATACCAAATTTCATTTAAATCTATCTAGCCGTTTGAGCGTGAAGAAGTAACAAACATACAAAACACACACACACACCACACACACTTTTGCCTTTATAATGTTAGTGTGATGTGATTAGAAAATTACTATAAAGTACCTACCTAATTTCTGAAAACTTAAAACAAAGGCATACTGCGGAAGGCGAAGAACAGGGTATCGTGGCGAATTTTGAGAGAAATCTATGTCCAGCCGTTGACTATGTTATTTTTCTTTTGCACATTATTCAGCACCCAATGCAATCATAAAAACTGCACCTTATATAATTTAAATGTAGTATGTATTCAAATATGAAGACAGTGGATATGAATAGTTAACGCCTTCAGTAATATTGTCTGGAACTACAATCGTACTCGGGCATATATTGAATGAAAATGAAATGAAAATGAAAAATGGTTTATTATTTTTACAAGTAATATCTTAACAACTAGTGATTGGAGCCTCCTTTTAAGCAAATAGGCCTGTATTAGGAGACTCCGCTCTTCCAAATCAATTAGTTTAATTTACATGTTTTCCATAGTAAATTATAGAGAAAATTAAAATTAAATCTAAAATAAATAAAAAACTAAAACACAAAAAATACGCAGCCCGTACGCAGGCATGCGAGTGTGTGAATGTGAATGTGAGTGTGTGAATGTGCATGTGAGTGTGAGTGAGGTGTGTGAGTGAGGTGTGTGAGTGATAAATGTGAATGAATCAGAATGTATGCGTGAGGTTATGGATAGTGCAGGCATCAGACTGATGTGTAGGGTAATATATTATTTTATTCCAGCAGCGTCTCCGTTTCGTCATAGGTTCGTGGGTTAGTCGTATATATTAACCGAGTGCCAAGCAAGACGATGCGATAACTGGCTTTTCAATGAAGGAAATACCTAAACAAGGTACATAAGGTGTATCTATTCATGCACGAAGTCTCTTAAGGGGTCATTGTATTCATCATTATGAACAACTTTTACTATGGGACCAAACCTGAAATCTCTCTTGCTGTGAAAAATGATCTTTTTTTTTTATTATACTACGGAACCCTAAAAATGCTAGAAAAAGTGTGTGAGTCAATGACCGCTATTGCTACGCTAAAGTGATATGTATAATTTTGTTTCTTTATTTTTGTTAACTTTTATCATTGTGTTTTTAGTTTTAGTTGGTGATCATCCTGTGCGAGTCACTATAAATACTTTTTCTTTCTTTTACTTTTGACGAGCTTAATATCTGATAAATGTACTGAACAGCTGATTTATTTTTCGCAATTTGGTCCCTAAGTAAAAGTTGTTCATTATGATGAGTACAACGACCCCTTAAGAGATTTCGTGTATGAATAAAATTACACCTTATATAAATACGTTATGAATAGTGATGATATACATAATTATAACAATACAGTACTATCTACCTGAGCATCATCATCTGCCTAGGCTTTTCCCAAGGTATGATGGGGTCGGCTTCCGGTCTAACCGAATGCAGCTGATTACCAATATTTTACATGGACTGACTGCCTATCTGACCTGTACAGCCCAGTAACTGGGTAATACGATACCCCTTGGTAAGACTGGTTGTCGGACTTTCGGGCTTCTGATGACCCGTAACGATTGTCAAAGATCCGGAGGGGTCTTGGTATGTAGAGATGGTCATCCATCCACGGACCAACCGCGGCAAGCGTAGTTTAACCTGATCGATCGACCCGTGCGGCAGTTACTTAGCCCTGATCACGTGGATAAAATTATTTCGATGAGTTTTTTCTTCTAAGCTCAAGTGAGCATTAATTGCTGCATCAGAATAAGGCATTTATTTTAGGCAATAGGTTTATTTTGGAGTCTAGTCAAAAAAAAACCGGTCAAGAGCGAGTCGGACTCGCGCACCGAGGGTTCCGTTCCGATTTCTGAAAAAGTGTGCTATTTAGAGACATCGTTTTATTTTTCCTGTAATCTTTACATAAACTTCTATCACATAGAATAATTTCAGATTGTTCGCTTTGCAAACTTCGGAGAAAAGGGGGGGGGGGGGGGGGAACGGTATTTTTTTTTACATTTTTCATAAAAAGTCGAAAACTATGGGGCCTAAAAAAAAGAAAAAAAAAGTTTGAGAATGTGCAAACAGCGCTCTTTCATATGATACCCCACATGTCCTAGTAGCTCCACTTTGAATTTTTAAGACGCCCTTTCAGTCCATGTGGCTAAAAAAATATAAATATTTTTATTTCATTCTTATTTGCAAAATAGTTGGGTAAACGTCATCTAAAAGTATTCTAAATTTCAAGTTGATAGCATTAGTAGTTCTCGAGATATCCAGCTGTGACAGACAGACTGAGTCACACCATAAGGGTTCCTTTTTTACCATTTTGGTACGGAACCCTAAAAACTAATGTACAAAGCAAACAAGTGTTGTATTGTTCCAATAACGTTTGCTTTCCCTCATGAGCAACTCACCAGATTCTCAACTCACCAGATTCGCAACTCACCAGATTCGCAACTCACCAGATTCGCAGCTCATCAGCTATTGTAACTATCTAACACATAAATTATAATGAACTTTCAAATAAATTATTACGACTATTTTACTGACACACAAAACCTCATTACATAAACTGATAAATTCGATTCAAATGCCTAAGAGGTCGGATTAAATAGCTGATAGACAACTGATAGACAACCTCATTTCATAAACATGTTTTTTTTTTGTTACCTACTGCCTAATGTACCTACTTTCATTTTGATGCACCCAGGGGAATAATATTTACGAAAATAGTAGATTATGCACCGAGGGGCTAAAGTTGTGTCTTATGTCACGGGCGTCATATTGAATCTCGAGCGCAATGAAGGATTCGGGATTTAACTCCCGAGCGTAGTGAGGGAGTTAAGAGTTTAACTCACGAGCGAAGCGAGGGAGTTAATACAAGAATCCTGAATGCAGCGAGGGATTCAAGCTAGCCCAAGGCAAAGACACCTTTAGCCCAGAGGAGGATACTCTACTTTTTACACCTACTGTGAGAAAATAATAGCCATAGTAGGAAAAAAAAAGTATTTATTAAATAAAGAAACAGTAAGAATAACAACATATTTAGAACTAGTTAGTTATATGCACTTACATATTAATGGAAGTTAACGGTAACATTTGAGACATTAGTCCAGTTGTGCAAAGATAAAGTTAAGTTTTTATTTGGTACGTTTATAGATGCTGATGTGGAATTAAAAAAAAAATAGACAAAAAAAAAATGGTTCGTAGTTATCTAATTATTCTTACAATATTATGTCTTCGATAACATGGCAACGATATGAAGAAGCAGTCGTTATGATTTTGTAGGAAATCGAGAATATCATAAGGGTAAGGGTAAGGGTTTCGAGAATAGCTTTCCTCTTTCTGGCACCAAAGGGTGTTTGTTAGTACTATACTGCCAATTTAGCTGAGCATGTGAGATTCCAAATTCAAATCACATTATTGACCAGCGGGTCATAATGAAATCCAGTACAACATTATTGACCGGCTGTGCCCCCGGTCACTAATGACTCACTTTAGGTTAAGGTTGCTTGACATATAATTTGACATTTTCGAGCAGGTGGTGTGAAAATGTGAAAATATTATTAATGCACCTGGGCGAATATTAGCTTACTTATGCTTTTTTTTTGGTGATTATAGTACCTATTCTGTTATTTTTTGTGATTTTGTGTTTCATTGTACATCTGGTGAGTTGCGAATCTGGTTAGTTGCGAATCTGGTGAGTTGCGAATCTGGTAAGTTGAGAATCAGGTAAGTTGAGAATCTGGTAAGTTGAGAATCTGGTAAGTTGAGAATCTGGTGAGTTGCTCATAAGCGTTTGCTTTTCATTCGTTTTTTTTTTATTATTAGCCTACATTGTGTCCCACTGCTGGGCAATGGCCTCCCCATTTCCCTCCAACCCTCCCTGTCTTGTGCGATCTCTGGCCATGTTGGCCCTGCAGACCTTATCAGATCGTCACACCACCTTCGCCGTGGCCAGCCTCGATGTCCTCAGGATCTTTGCCTATCTCTCCGGGTGCATTCGTGCTATTAAAATTCATTATAAAATTTAAAAATTATAAGTTTATCTTTCTTATTTCTTACCAACTGCTGCAAAAACACAACAACAACAACAAACTCTTAACAAAACCTTTCTAAGAAAAACATCACACACAAAACACATTTTTCTAATCCCCCAAACATTATGTATACGCCTTTCCCCACTTTTACTGCCTGTTACTTTATTCGGAGTAAAAAAAAGTAATTCGGCTATGATGCCTTTATTACTGGCCGTAGACGTATAGAGTTATGGCCCTTCTCATTTCGTTAGATAGCCCTTTGTTTAGAGGACATATAACTTTTTATATCGGTGCCTGTCATCTAGTTTTTTGTGTTTATAGCCATTCGCTTTTCCGATGATGCTGCTTACCTCAGTTTATTAGCTGTGTCGTGTTTTCCAGGAAATAAAGTGCCGGGAGTTTGTTTTTCGTCCCAGGAGTTTATGGAAATAAGAAAGAAAGAAATAAAAGCCGGCCAAGTCAATGTCGGACCACGCACAATGAAGGGTTCCGTAGTTTGAATTTATCCCAAAAACAAACTTAACATTGTAATCCCAAAAAAAAAAATATGTGATAAAATTACAAATTAACAATCTTCGGACTTTTTCCTTTATTTGTGCTGTGAGACCTTGTTTTTTGCCAAATTTCATGATTCTAGGTCAACGGGAAGTACCATAAAGGTCTTGATTTACTTGCGAGTGTCAAAATATGTCGTATAAATGGCCATATTTTTTTATTGCGTTGACTTAGAAACTTGATTTTTTAGAGCTCCAAGGGACCATAGACCTACGTATTTAATATGAATTTCAACTTGATAACCCCACGCGTTGCTGACAAAAAGAGACTTGACTGACTAACAGACAGATGGACAACAAAGTGATCCTATAAGGGTTCCGTTTTTTCCTTTAGAAGTACGGAACCCTAACAAGTATTTATTATGCCTCGCACAGGAAGATCAGCAACTAAACTAAACATAATCATAAAAATATTAAAAAAACAACAAATTTATATATAAAGAAAATAAAAAAAAACCAGCAAAGTGCGTGTCTGACCACGCAAAATGAAGGGTTCCGTACTTGAAATGAATTTATCCCAAAAAGAAATTTAACATTGTTACCGACAAAAAAAAAATATGTGATAAAACTACAAATTAATCATTTTCAGACTTTTTCCTTTACTTGTGCTCTGAGACCTTGCTTCTTGACAAATTTCATAATTCTAAGTCACCGGGAAGTACCCTGTAGGTTTTGATTTATTTGCGAGTATCAAAATGTGTCGTATACATAGCCGTATTTTTTTTTTATCGCGATGACTTTTTTGTAGCTGCAAGGGATTATAGACTTACGTATTTGATATGTATTTCAACATGATACCTACTCCCGTTTCTGAGAAAAAGGGTCTTACAGGCTGACAGACTTGAAATTATTTTTTTGTGTGAAAAAATTACAAATGAACAATTTTCAGACTTTTTCCTTTATTTGTGCTGTAAGGACTTTCTTCTTGCCAAATTTCATGATTCTAGGACAAGGGGAAGTACCCTATAGGTTTTGATTTACTTGCGAGTATCAAAATATGGCGTATAAATGGCCGTATTTTTTTATTGCGTTGAGTAAGAGGCTTGATTTTTTTAGAGCTCCAAGGGACCATAGACCTCCGTATTTGATATTAACACGCGTTCCTGAGAAAAAAGGTCTTGACAGACTGACAGTCAGACAGACAGACGGACAACGAAGTGATCCTATAAGGGTTCCGTTTTTTCCTTTTGAGGTACGGAACCCTAAAAACAAGAAAGTCCTGTAGGTACGAGGCTCTTATCTCAGCATGATACCGGGACATTTAAAAATAACTGCCGCAGCACTGGTATTCCTATAACGCCCACTGTGATGTCACGGGCAATTACAGAAATAAATGAATAAAATAGCTATAGATTTTTGCCGTCTAAGATCTGAATAGATGGATCTCTATAAAGCTTGGCTTTGTAGAAACACTACAAGGTCCTAATGAAATGACAGTGACACAGTCTTGCCTTTGACTAACTGTATTGGGATTGGCTTCTAACTAGGATATACCTTAATAAACATATTTGTATTTTGCACAGAGCAACAACCACTTGACCTCGGCTATTCAACTACTGGTAAATATTGAAATCTAAAACAAGATCAGCTACGAGAATATCGAGATTCTGATTAGCGTTAAGGCGGATATTTCTTGAAAACGGTCAAAAAGGTGGTTTTTTAAAGCTATGTATCTCATAAATAAACCGAAAATGATTTTGACAAATAAAAAAATGTGATAGTTTTAAGTCCTTATCGCATACAGTGATGGAACTCAAAACATAATTAAACACATTTTTAACCGACTCCAAAAAAAGGAGGAGGTTCTCAATTCGTTGTTTTTTTTTTTTTTGTATGTTTGTTACCTCAGTGCTCCGTCATTTATGAACCGATTCGGAAAATTCTTCTTTAATTTGAAAGGGTATACTTTCAGATTGGTCCCATTTTTATCAAAATCCAGTTCTGGTGATGGGATCCATGAGGAATCGAGGGAACTCCTCAAATATTACAGGCATACATATAGCGATTTTGGTATTTTCGTCAACAAATCAAGCGTTTGCATTCAGAAAATATCATCTGGTGAAGTGGAACTGATGAAAAAGACCACAGATGGCCACGGGAACTCTTCAACAATGATAAGTATTTCACGGGTGGCGATATCTTGATTAAAATAGTTAAGCGACTATGACGAAGCTTTAAATAAATGGTTCTGATGAAAATGGTACCATCAAACCGATCTGATGAAGAAGCCGGAAGGTACGCATCGGAACTCAGTAATAAAACAATGCATCCTAGCCGTGTTTGGGCTTATTGGAATTGTAATGAGGTGCACTCTGGCCCCTGCGGACTCTCCGTCCGCTTACCGGCCCATCGTGCTGCTCGACGAGGTGGGCAAGCTCTTTGAAAGAGTCATTGCAGACCGCCTCGTCGGGTGGCTGGTGCAGGAGGGGCCGGATTTGGCGGAGAGCCAGTTTGGTTTCCGCAAGGGGCGCTCTACGGTGGATGCCATCATGCGCGTGCGAGCCCTCACGACGGGGGATGCAGTGGCCCGGGGTGGGGTCGTCTTGGCGGTGTCCCTAGACATCGCCAACGCCTTTAATACCCTGCCCTGGAGTTGCATCAGGGAGGCATTCCGGTATCACCGGATGCCGACCTACCTCTGTCGAGTGGTCGAGGCCTATCTGACGGACAGGGCCGTCATATACCCCGGTCACCAGGGAGAGTGGAACCGGCGAGAGATGTCGTGCGGTGTCCCGCAGGGATCGGTCCTGGGGCCGCATCTGTGGGACATCGGTTACGACTGGGTGCTGCGCGCCGACCTCCCTAGCGGCGTCAGCGTAGTATGTTACGCTGACGACACGCTGGTCCTGGCGCAGGGGAGGTCGCACCAGGAGGCGGCTGACTTAGCGACACGCGGGGTTGCGATAGTCGTGGAGAGGATCCGGCAGTTGGGACTCGAGGTGGCCCTGCACAAGTCCGAGGCCATGTGTTTTCATGGTCCTCGGAATGCGCCACCGTCGGGTTCCGATATAACGGTGGGAGGGGTTCACATCGGAGTCGGGTCGACGATGAAGTACCTGGGACTCGTCCTCGACAGCCGGTGGAACTTCGTGGAGCATTTCCGACGTTTGGCTCCCAGACTGGCACGGGCTGGGGCTGCCTTGAGGCGGCTCCTGCCCAATCTGGGGGGTCCAAACGCCTCCTGCCGGAGGCTCTACGCGGGGGTCGTGCGGTCCATGGCCCTTTACGGAGCACCGGTGTGGGCGCGTTCCCTAAGGCTGGGACCAGCCGGCAGGTTGAACGCGTCCCAGAGGGTCATGGCCATCCGGCTAGTCCGGGGATACCGCACGGTCTCCCGGGAGGCGGCGAGCCTCCTTGCCGGATTGCCGCCGTGGGATCTGGAGGCAAAGGTCCTCGCGCACGTGTGGGAGTGGCGCGAGGAGGCGAAACGCCGGGGCGTAACTCCGCTGCCGCGAGAAATCACGGTACAGCGGACAGAGCTCCGGCGGGATCTCATGGCGGCATGGAGAGCGCGACTGTCGCAACCCAGCGCTGGGCACGCCACAATAGCGGCGATAAGTCCCCTCTTTGAGGAGTGGCTAGAGAGGCGCCACGGCGTCCTCACCTTCCGCCTGACGCAGGTCCTCACCGGACACGGTTGTTTCGGGAGGTTCCTGTTTCGCATAAGGCGGGAGGAAACGCCCGGGTGTTTCCACTGTGTGGATCGCCCGGAGGACACGGTGGAGCATACAGTGGAGGTCTGCCCGGCTTGGGCAGAGCACCGCCGTGTTCTCACGGAGGCGATCGGCGGCGGCGATCTCTCGCGTCCGAGCCTGGTCCAGGCCATGGTGCGGAGCGAGAGTGCATGGGAGGCCGTCACCTCCTTCTGCGAAGCAGTGATGCTAGCGAAGGAGGAGGCGGAACGCGTGAGGGAGAGGCAGCCTCACGCCCTCAGTCGCCGCAGGAGACGCCCTGGGCGGCGGGAATCGCGGGGCGATTTCCGGCCACCGTAGGCGCGGGCCTGCGGACGGTGAGCAGCGGGTAGCTCGCCGTCCGGTAAGGACCAGGCCCGAGTCGACGGCGCGTTGTGTTCCACGCGCGCCTCAAAGAGATGTCAGCAAGTGACGGGGCCCAATAGGGCCGACGCCGCTGGGGTCGCGGGTTGTCTGAAAGGGTTACCGCGGCCCTGGCATAGGCAACTGAAGGAACACGGGTGGGTTTTAGTCAGTAAAAGTCTGACACGCCCTCCCGCTCCACCCAGAGCGGGAGAAGTTATTTGATGATTTCCCACCCTCAAAAAAAAAAAAAAAAAAAAAAAAAAAGGTGCACTCTGGCTACAAATTATTTAATGGTAACTATATGCCGTTTCAAATTGCGCTACTTGAGTTGTATGTTATGTGTGGCCTTGATTGTCAGAAGGCAGATTTCGTAGCCTCGTTATCTCCGTCAACTAAAACTACGCCTACCAAACTTCTGACACGACTTAGCGCGACGTATTTGCCTTTTTGCAAAGTTTTTATTTGAAATGGTATACTCCTGAGATGGTCGCATAAAAATACTTCAAGTTCTGATGAGTGGCTATTGAGTTAGCTTCAATCATTTAATACGTATTTTTCCCATTTAGTCTATGTGAATGATGCTCTGATTTATTTTGCAGAACGGTATTCAGATATGTGTGGGGTAGGCACCACTTAAAAGTGAAAAATAAAAACCTTTTATAAAAAAAAAAAAAACAACCGACTCCCAAAAAAACACTACAAAGTGAAAAATAACTTTAATGGAAGTCGGTGTCAAAAAAAAAACGAAAGTATATAAAAAACCAAAGACACCGACTTCCGATATTAAAGTTATTTTTCACTTTGTAGTTGTTTTTGGGAGTCGGTTGTTTTTTTTTTTTGTAAAAAGTTTTTTAATGCACTAAAAAAATCTTCAAACATACCTCTTAATAATCTTTGAAAGCTGTTTATCCCTTCATTATAATTATAATTAAAAATATACCATAAAATGTTAAATGCCATACTGCATCCAGTGATGGATTATTTATTATTAAATAATTAATTTCTAATTTTATATGATTTTATTTGCACTTTTACGACATAATTCCGGTGAGCGTGAGAGTCTTCTGAACTATCCCGTGCGCCAAACTGGATAGCCATACCGCCATTTCACTTACACACCGAGCTAACAAGCGCTTGGATGCAGGACCTTAATGGCAGAATTCATGTGAAAATCAGAACCAATGGACTTACATAGTCCCCAAGGAAGAAACGGGTATCGATGTATGAAATATTATTTTTGATTTACCATAATAATCTGAGTTTCGTTCGTGTATCATCTACGTACAATGTATGTTAAAATAATATTTTTATTCTATCATTTCATCGACATATTGAAAACTGGTACAACGGAACCCCTCGCAGCTAAATCTAATAATACAAATATAGAATGAAACACGAGCAAACACATCTCCCTTATTATTGAAGCAATAAAGTTCAATATTGTTTAACAAAAGGATAGTTTGGAGTAGAAAGTTGACAATGGCGGAGTGCGCAGCGCCAAAATGTTTTGAGCAAATATTCATTGAATGTAAATCCACCGAGGCCGTTTGGATTAGAAGTGGTATACCTATACTGTATGTATACGGTAGCAATTTTAAAACGAAAAGAGAATTGTTATTGATTTGTTTCGGGTTGGTGGGTTTGTGAGGGTTTTTCACGAACATTTCGCTATGCAGAGAGATGTAAGTTTGTCTGAATTGATGTCAGTAGAATTGCCTATTCTACTAACATTAATTCAGGCAAACTTACGCGTCTCTACATGTAGTGAAAACTACAGTATAAATGGAATTGATTGAAATTCTGATAAACTATTGAACAATAAATTAAGTTGACTTTATACTAAAAGTCCGCAATTATATCAATTTAAGTTTTCAGCTTTTGTTAAATTGAGATTACATCTTATAGGTACATGTATTGTATACATAATACACCTACGTATATTTCTGTCTTATTCTGCTGTTCAAACAATGTCTAGTAGTTTTAGTCAATTATTATTGTCTCATACTCTAAATGATAATGAAAATCTCTTCAAAATCAGTTTCGTAGTTTAGAAGAACAACGCAATCACATGATTTTGCCGTGCCGTTCTATTATTTTATAGGTTTAATATTTTAATGCAGGTAATACACAGATATTGGGTATTTATTAGTTTTTAGGGTTCCTTACCTCAAAAGGAAAAACGGAACCCTTATAGGATCACTTGTTTGTCCGTCTGTCTGTCTGTCAGTCTGTCAAGATCGTTTTTCTCAGGAACGCGAGAAGATATCAAGCTGAAATTAATATCAAATACGTAAGTCTATGGTCCCTTCGATTTCTAAAAAGATCAAACTTCTAAGTCAACGCAATAAAAAAATACGGCCATTTATGCGACATTTTTTGATACTCGCAAGTAAATCAAAACCTATAGGGTACTTTCCCGTCGTCCTAGAATCATGAAAATTGGCAAGAAGCAAGGTCTTACAACACAAGTAAAGGAAAAAGTCTGAAAATTGTTAATTTGTAATTTTATCACATAAAAAAATATTTTCAAAGTTGGCAGTCTGTCAAGACCCTTTTTCTCAGGAACGCGTAGAGGTATCAAGTTGAAATGAATATCAAATACTTAAGTCTATAGTCTCTTGAATCCCTGAAAAAATCAAGCTTCTAAGTCAATGCAATAAAAAAATACCGCCATTTTGCGACACATTTTGATACTCGCAACTGTCGCAAGTAAATCAAAACCTATAGGGTACTTCCGTTGACCTAGAATAATGAAATTTGGCAAGAAGCAAGGTCTCTTAGCGCAATTAAAGGAAAAAGTCCGAAAATTGGGAATTTGAATTTAATGGCATTTTTTTTATGACCAATTAAGTTTGCTTTTGGGATAAATTCTTTTCAACTACGGAACCCTTCATTGTGCGTGGTCCGACATGCACTTGGCCGGTTTTTTAATTAATCACAACACAACACACACACATGTATGTAAGCATGGAGGAGCTCGTGGCTAAGTAATAACAGCCGCACGGGTCGATCCGTCAGGTTAAGCTACGCTTGCCGGGGTTGGTCAGTGGATGGGTGACCATCTTTACATATCGAGATTCCTCCGTGCCTCGGAAAGCACGTTAAGCCGTTGGTCCCGGCTGTTATTCGTGGATCTTTGACAGTCGTTACGGGTCGTCAGAAGCCCGAAAGTCTGACAACCAGTCTTACCAAGGGGTATCGTATTACCCAGTTACTGGGTTGTGGAGGTCAGACAGGCAGTCGCTCCATGTAAAATACTGGTATTTAGCTGCATCCGGTTAGACTGGAAGCCGACCCCAACATAGTTGGGAAAAGGCTAGGCAGATTGATTGATTGAGGTAGCATAATATATATATGGCACTCGTGGGTTGCAGCTGAAAATCAGCGTCAGGTGGTACACCTTGTGTTGTCATCTGACAATATGGCCGAGCTGAGGCCCTTTTGGCATTATAATAATTACTAGCTTTTGCCCGCAGCATCGCCCGCGTGAATGGCGTAAAATATCCCACGGGAACGTACTATTGGGAAATCCTTCCTTATTCCTTGTAATAATAATATTCAATCATATCTTGAAAGACACGTGGCGCCATCTATTATCATAAAAACGTTATTGTTGTTTTCCTCGGGAACAGTACTTTTTTTCGGGATGAAAGGTACGTGACCGTTACTGAACACCTGACAACATATATGCAAAATTTCAGGATGATCGGTTCAGTGCTTTAGGCGTGAAAAGGTAACAAACAAACAAACTTACTTTTTCAAACTTGCATTTTTCTTTCTTTTCCTTCTTTCCTCTATTTACTTTTGATAAAAAAAAATATATATTTTCCTATACCAGTTAAGCTATCCTTGTTGCTTTTTTTTGTGATCGCTCATATACTATGTAACGGTTTATAATATATTCATACACCCCAAATATAATTCTCCATGACTTCAACTCAACATAATTCCCCCTCGCCTGTTCCCAAATGCTGAGCAGGTAAGTCATAACCTCGATCAGAGATCCCGCGAAGATACTGCTTTAATTATTACAGCCGCGCCAACCAGGTGGAATAAAGACCCTAATAACGGTATTACACATAATAAAATGGATGGTGCCTCCCCTTTTACGAAATCCCTTTGCGTACGGCACAAACAAATCGGCGTAACTATAAAACTATGTGGATCCCAATTCACTGCATGGTTACGGCACGCGGGTATCTATAACTGGGTTGGTATCTTCAATGAGGGCTTTATATAATGAGAATGAAAATGCTCTTCTGAATACCCCTTTTCTCGTTGGGACATTAATGAAGGTATACTGCGTGGAATAGATTAGCCAGACAACTAGTGAGATAGCGGGTATAAGTGCGTTTGTCCATCGCAGCCGTCACCGAGGCCTCACCGGAAACGAGATGACGGTGCTGAAGTAGCGACTAGCGATATAAATGGCCGCGTGTCCAACGTACGTCGGTCACTCGAGCGCAGTCGTCCCAGTCGAAGTTTCGACTATTTCAATACAAAACAGTTGGATCTAGCCCACACACTGCCATTGACGCCATTCGGCACAGTTCTTGTTTTGTATATCACTAGCTTTTTCCCGCGGCTTCGCCCGCATGGATGTCGGAAATTATCCCACGGGAACAAAAATCCGTCCTTATTTCTTGTCTACATTTTAAAGGAAACCTCTGCGCTTAATTTCAGCTTTATAGGCCCAAGGTTTGGGCCGGGCGTTGATGAGTTAGTCAGTCAGTCAGGACTTTTCTTTATATATGTATTGAGATAGCTTCTGCCCGCGACTTCATCCGCGTGAAATTTCTTGTTGATATGTCAGTCAGTCAGTCAGTCCGTCAGTTTCTTCTTTTATATTATTCGAATCGAATGTGAAGTCTTGGTGACGGCGATCGTTTTGTCCATCGCGACTGAACTTGACGGTTCAGTAGATATGTTATGATAAACAAAATAACATATCTGCTGAACTGTCAAGTTCAGTCGCGGTGGACAAAACGATCGCCGTCACCGTGACCTCACGTTCGATTCGAATAATCTCGTTTCACGGTGACGGCTGCGGTGGAAAAACGTCTTAACTCATAAATACCTACGTATCGTCGCTCGTAAAGGCTTTTAATAAAAGCCCTTGCCTAATAAAAGCCTTGAGTTTTTAATATTCTGCAAACGCTGACCTGATGCTAAGCACTATGAATAAAGCAATGATCTAATGACACTCTGATTATATAGACTTGTCACTAATTTTAATGCAAAACATGGTTACCAAAGCAATAATTTCATGTGACGCAAGATAGCTGCAGCTGTCTTGAATGTTATATTTGACAGTAGACTTTTACAGGCTGATAAGATATTACTATTAGGGTTCCTTTTGAGGTAAAAAAGTAATAAACGGAACCCTTATAGGATCACTTGGTTGTCCGTCTGTCAGTCTGCCAAGAACCTTTTTCTCAGGAACGCGTGGAGGTATCAAAATGAAATTAATATCAAATACGTAGCCTCATAGTTTCTTGGAGTTCTAAAACAGCTTCAAAATCACCGCAATAAAAATACGGCTATTTATGCGACATATTTTGATATTCGCAAGTAAATCAAAACCTATAGGATACTTCCCGCTGACCTAGAATCATGAAATTTGGCAAGAAGCAAGTTCTCACAGCCACAACTAAAGGAAAAATTCCGAAAATCATTAATTTGTAATTTTATCACATAAAAATATTTTTTGGGGATTACAAACTTAAATAATTTTTTTTTTTTTTTTTAAACCATGGGAACCTCCATATTTTGAGCAATATTCTTTAGCTACAAAAGCCAGCACAAAGCTCCGAGTAGTTTCCAGTTTATAATTGTAGGCGTTGGTTCATATCACCGTTCGCTTATGCAAGCCAAGCTTAAGGGCCAGAGTAATTAACATTTTTATATGGCTCATTTGCATACCGCCTTGATAACTCTATGAATTTAAATTTATTAAAGGTTGCTCCACTTGTGTTGTAGTCATTTCAGTAATCAAAGGGGTCAGCGTTGCTGTTGTTGGAACGTTTGATGAAAGTTTACTTTGTAATAATTAAATAAAATGAAATAAAATCACTTTATTTCGAGTATTACACTGACTCATAATGCCAAAAACACTCATACAGTCACATTAAATACAACATTACAAATTAATTTAAGATAATCCAATTCATTAATACCATGACAACACACAAAAAAAAAAAAAATACAATGACAAAAAAAAATTTTGCCAAGCATATTTTTAGCCTGCTTTAAGAGGCGTGAAATCATAAAAGTACATCTGCTTTCTTGAGGTTTTGAACTTATGTAAAGTCATTAGAATTTATCTCACTTCGCCGCTATAATTACAATGTTAACAGTAAAAAATTTGCAGTCCGAAAACTATGTGAGTGTAACTGTGTGAGTTATTGGATTGAGGCTTAAAACTTCTGTAATATTAAAAAATAAAACCATAATAGCCTATAATCATTCTAGTTAAACCGGTTGCAGCTGAATATCAATTTTACATTAAGCGACTGCCTATCTGACCTCCACAACCAAGTTAGGTACTGGGTAATACGATACCCCTTGGTTGTGAGACTTTCAGGCTTCTGACGACAGACGATCCACACGATCCACGAATGACAGCCGAGACCAACGGCTTAAGGCGCAGATTTCCTGAAAACCATCAAAAAGGTGGTTTTTTAAAGCTGTGTATCTCATAAACCGTAAATAATTTTGACATGTAAAAAAAATATGATATTCTCAAGTCCTTTTCGCATACAGTGATGGAAGCCAAAACATAATTAAACATACTTTTTAATGCACCAAAAAAATCTTTAAACATACCTCCTAATAATCTTTAAAAGCTGTTTATCCCTTCATTAGCAATTATAATTAAAAATATACCATGAAATGTCAAATTCCAAACTGCATCCAGTGATGGATTACTTTTTATTAAATAGTTAATTTCTAATTTTATAGGATTTTAATTGAACTTTTACGACATAATTCCGGTGCGCGTGAGAATCTTCTACCTCGTGCGTCAAACTAGACAGCCATAACGCCATTTCACTTACACACCGAGCTAAACCAAGCTTGGAACCAGGGCCTTAACCTGCTTTCCGGAACGCGGTACGAGGCACGGGGGATGTTGGTATGTAAAGGTGGTACCCCATCCACGAACCTTACCTGATTGATCGACCCGTGCGGCTGTTTTTATTTTTCCAATTTTTCCTACTACTACCAACAGCTATACTGGGTGATTTTTTAATGACCAGCCAAATTTTGACAGGGTGTTCTACCCATGAATATGAACAACTTTCACTATGGAACCAACTTTGAAATCACGAAAAAAAAACCAGCGGTTTCCTACAAAAGTTCAATACCTACTCGATCAAAATGTATGAAACAGCTGATATTTTTTTTGCGATTTCAAAGTTGGTCCCATAGTGAAAGTTGTTCATATTCATGGGTAGAACACCCTGTCAAAATTTGGCTGGTCATTAAAAAATCACCCTGTATTTACAAAATACTCTCATAATATCACACTTTAACTATTTTCGCTTTCGTATTTCCAATCACTTTCATCCTGTCAAGTCATGTTATCTCAAGAAACTCATAAATACTGATCACGCGTCCACTTTTTGCACGTCATCTTTGAGAGGATCGCGATATAAAAAGTGACATGGCCGCCAATCATGAAGACACCATAAAAAGCTATGGAGGGGCCGAAAACTTGATGTGTTAACTAACGGTTTCTTTCTTTATACATAGGTTCAGCACAAAAAAAAAATTGTACATGAACTAAATCATTTTCTGTGAACTGCTTTAGTCTATTGTATCTGAGTCAAATATCGCAACATTTAATTCATATGATTGATTGGTGCTAATTTGGTCAACCAATATTATACATAAAATAAATAAAATCTTTATTGCACACCACGTTAAGATCCTTAAAAAAACCGGTCAAGAGCGAGTCGGTCTCGCGCACCGAGGGTTCCGTTCCGATTTCTGAAAAAGTCTGCTAGTTAGATAGATGCATCGTTTTATTTTTCCTGTAATCTTTACCTAAACTTCGATCACATAGAATAATTTCAAACTCCGGAGAAAAGGGGAGGGAACGGTATTTTTTTTTACATTTTTCATCAAAAGTCGAAAACTATGCGGCCTAAATAAAAATGTGCAAACAACGTTCTTTCATATGATATCCCACACGCCCTAGTAGCCCCACTTTAAATTTTTAAGACCCCCTTTCAGTCCCAGTTGCAAAAAAAATATAATTATTTTTATTTCTTTCTTATTTGCAAAATAGTTGGGTAAACGTCATCTAAAACTATTCTAAATTTCAAGTTGATAGCATTAGTAGTTCTTGAGATATCCAGCTGTGACAGACAGACAGACAGACAGACAGACTGAGTCACACCATAAGGGTTCCTTTTTTACCATTTTGGTACGGAACCCTAAAAAGATATTAATATATTTTTTTATTATTCTAAACAAAACATCAATCAATCTGCCCAGCCTTTTTCCAACTATGTTTGGGGTCGGCTTCCAGTCTAATTGGATGCAGCTGAATACCAGTATTTTACATGGAGCTACTGCCTATATGACCTCCACAACCCAGTAACTGGGTAATACGATACCCCTTGGTAAGACTGGTTGTCAGACTTTCGGGCTTCTGACGACCCGTAACGACTGTCAAAGATCCACGAATGACAGCCGGGACCAACGGCTTAACGTGCTTTCTGAGGCACGGAGGAGTCTCGATATGTAAAGATGGTCACCCATCCAAGGACCAACCCCGGCAAGCGTAGCTTAACCTGATGGATCGACCCGTGCGGCTGTTATTACTTAGCCACGAGCTCCTTTAAACTGTTCATAACGATGAGTAAAATGACCCCTCAAAACATTGACCATTCATTCAATTTCACCCTGTATAGTACACCATCATTTCACCAGTTATGTTCGTTATTCTAAAGAAAACATGAATAGGTATAAATAATATTCATGTTCTTCTTCTGAAAAATAACAAATTTTAATACCATACATCACACTACATACAAAGCAACCATCAACAAAACATTAATAAATAAAACCTATCATTTCATCAGTGACGTCATCGAATGTCCCGCTGTCAACCCATTCATAATTCGGGCCATTCATCATACGACAGTCCCGAACTAATTTAGTGGACACTATAAATCTTCACGAACAACATCACAACAGTTGTACCACTCAGAAATGTGATGACGCTGTTATTACTTTCATTAATGGATAGATTAATAAAGGCTAGTTTCAAGTTATCAAATTTACTATACCTATACACCACTATTTTTTAATTAGTACAAAAAAAAAACCGGTCAAGAGCGAGTCGGACTCGTGCACTGAGGGTTCCGTTCCGATTCCTGAAAAAGTGTGCTATTTAGAGACATTGTTTTATTTTTCCCGTAATTTTTACATAAACTTCTATCACATAGAATATTTTCAGATTTTTCTCTTTGCAAACTTCGGAGATAAGGGGGGGGGAACGGTACTTTTTTTTACATTTTTCATCAAAAGTCGAACACTGTGCGGCTTAAAAAAAAAAAAAAATATGTTTGAGAATGTGCAAACAGCGCTCTTTCATATGATACCCCACATGACCTAGTAGCTCCACTTTGAATTTTTAAGACCCTGTTACAAAAAAAAATATAAATATTTTTATTTCTTTCTTATTTGCAAAATAGTTGGGTAAACGTTATATAAAACTGTTCCAAATTTCAAGTTGATAGCATTAGCAGTTCTTGAGATATCCAGCTGTGACAGACAGACAGACAGACAGACAGACTGAGTGACACCATAAGCGTTCCTTTTTTACCATTTTGGTACGGAACCCTAAAATGGGGCTCTATCCGTACCCGTTACTGATCATATTTGTGTAGTCAAAAGTAAAAAAAACGAAATACCAAAATTGTCCACGAAAATTTGTCATAATTGGTAAATTCATGATTATGATACGATAACAGCTGTTGGAGGTGGGGCAAGTTCGAGCGAGAGGACGTGAATGCGAGAGCGAGAGAATGAATACAACTATGAATAGCCTGTACCTACAATGTTTCCATACATTGAGTGACATTTTGGGATATATTTAAACGCCAATAACTTTGCTGTTTATGAATATTATTTATTGAGACTTTACATATATAATAACAAGACCTTCTCTAATAAGCCCTTTAAGTATTTGTACTAATTAAAAATTAGTGGTGTATACATTTACATTGGTATACCGTATTCACAATAAGATGAGACATTGAAACAAATCTTTTTTACAGTCCGTTCAACCGATTTTGACTTCTATTACGTTGACGGCATGACAAATGACAGCTGCAGTAAGCACTTGGTATTTGTAACCACTTTTTGCCTTTAATGCCATCCTTAAGCCTACGCAAGAGAAGTCAAAATCGGTTGAACGGACTGTAAAAAAGGTTTGTTTCAATATCTCATCTTATTGTCAATAGGTAAACCCAAACCTATGTTCAACAAATAAAAGTATTTGTATATTTGTTTATTTATTTGTAAGCCGTTGGTCCCGGCTGAGATGAGATGAGACATTGAAACAAACCTTTTTTACAGTACTACTTACTTTTTTAAGTCCCGTATTTGGTACCTAGATAATATACAGGATATTTTTTTAAGCAGTGCGCAAATTTTCACAGGGTGTTCGACACATGAATATGAACAACTTTTACTATGCGAACAAACCTGAAATCGCGAAAAAAAAATCAGCTGCTCCCTACATTTTAACGAGTTTGGTGTAGATAAATGTACTGAACAGCTGATTTTTTTTTTCGCGATTTCAGGTTTGGTCGCATAGTAAAAGTTGTTTATAACACCTTTGCTCGTAAAGGGTCTCTTATTTCACCAATTTCAGTATCGTAATGTATGTCATTACGTACTTGTGCGTTATCGTAAAGTAAAACGCACGAGTTTCTTTTTAATAAGGTAACACGTACTGTTTATCATGATGCACCGACTAAAACGAACGGTACTTTTTTAAATCTTAGCAAAGAGGTTTTATGTCAGAAAAGTGGTCAACATTTTATGAATAAAATTAACTTTGGGATAAAATAAAATTAAAGAATTAAATGATAAACATTTAATTCTTAAATTAATTAAATTAAATAATTAATTTTGACAATAAATTACAACCATTTATCTGTAACAAAAACAAAAAAAAAATTAATTTACTTTAATAATACTGGCTGTTTTTGTGCCTTTGCCTTAAAAAAAAGCGATGATGCGTGCGCATCGCTAATTTGTGAACAAGTAAAAACTATTCCGCGCGTTTTTTCTTTTCGCTGTATTGTTTTTATTTGAAAATGTCGTCAAGTAGGTAATGATGAATTTATTCATTCGACACCGCCAGAAGTCTCAGAGGCAGCAAAAAAGCCTAATCTAAGCTTCTTGCCCGAAAAATCGACCGATAGATACTTACAAGCGTATCAAAATTTCATCGTATGGAAAACAAGCAAAGATGCAAATTCATTTTCAGAAAGTGTGTTTTTAAAGATTTATTCGTTTAAGAAAGTCTGAGTTTTATTTATTTCCTCGCAAATATGTTATAAAACGTCGTATGACATACGTGCGCTTTGATAATTACAGCCTCTGCTTTCTTGTAGCCCTCGCCTACGGCTCGGGTTAGCAATATCGCCTCGGCTGTAATTTTCAACTTACCGCTCTTATATCATAATGTACTATTATATTCATGGGTAGAACACCCTGTGAAAATTTGAGCACTGCTTAAAAAAATATCCTGTATAACATTACATAACATCACATCGTTAGGCGGAGGTGTAACCTATTGTATACTTATACCTACATTTGGGGCGGATTGTTTTACGTCCACTTAACGCACGCGTATACGTCAAAAATAGCGATAACTTTGGAGGCATGAGGAACAGGGTGTAAAGTTCACTCATCCTCCATAGAAAAGGGAGGATCCTCCGACCAGATGGGTGTCGTGTCTGGTGGGCTACTGCCCGACGGTTGATGTCGGGACGTTGTATATATGCTAATCGCGTGGTAAACTCTAATTGCGCGATGCAGGTTTGCGTGACGTCATGTCATTGATGCGTAGTTCATATGTGGCGATGTCGATGCCGCTACAAACTACCTATCGTCAAACCAAAAAACTTTAAAAAAGTAAAAACAGAAGGTTTAATGTTATGTTAATTGTAAAGTTGGACCCAAAAGGACGAAATGCGAGTAAGGCCTCATTTACGGAGACGCGGGGCGTCGCGCGTCGCGTTGTGCGGCGCCGGCGCGGCCCGCACTAAATTCAAACATAGGGCGTTCTATGAGAGCGTTTACGGAGAAACGTTTATGATTTCTTACACTTGACGGCCCGCAGCCCACCCCGCGCACCGCGCCGCGCGACGCCTCCGTAAATGAGCCTAAAGCGCCGTTTACACGGGGCAAGTTTCTGGAACGTTCAAGAGCAATAATTGCATGCCATAAAGCACGTTCAAGTTTTTTTGACATTCAAGAACTGCATGAAGTGTTTACACGCGTGCGATTCCGTAAAATGGCATACAAGTTTGGAATGCAAGTTTTGCCATTCAATAAAATCGCATGCGTCTTACACCTGGCAATAAAATTGACAGGCGATTATTGCATGCAAGTTTTGCCTAGACATGATATTTAATTAAATTTTATTGAACGCTTCTCAAGATATTTTTCAAGTTGTTCTTGATTTGATTTCTTGCCTCAAAATAGCAACAACGATTACCACACCCTCACTTACCGCACTCATATTTCAATGACAGCACAAATGTCAGATCATGCCAGAATTGAATGCGATTTTATTGTACGAGCAATTATTGTATGTACTGTGTGATTTTCTTGTACATGCTTATACCAGTTTTCAAAGTTGCCCGTATCGTGCAAGAATACTGTACGTGTTGTTTAGACGATGCCTGATATTTGCCTTTCAATTTTATGGTATGCCACAGGCAATAAACTGGCGTCGTGTAAATGGAGCTTTAGTGTTTTAAAGATTCAGTAGGAGGTATCTAGTGTGAAAGTTGGTAATGAGCAAGGTTTGCGTGTAAGTGACCCTTCGTTTGTAGCTTAAGTGGCTCAGGAATATAAAGTTTGTATGGATATTGAGCTCTGGGTAAAAATTAAGAAGCACAGAAAAAATTATGCCCTAAATAAAGCACCCATATCGTTTCAAACACTAACTGCGAGGCTTTCAAAAAGTTTTAGGTAGTTACCAGGAATTTCTGCTATTTTGTGGGTTCGTTTATCGTTCAACTGAAACATAAATGTGAAACTAGTTCGTCGCGTTACGAGCTCCATTTTAAACAATTCAACACGTTAACCCGAAACTTACATTACGAATCTAAACTCCTAATCCCAAAACAAACTTCGCAGGTACAAACAAAACTGAATCAAAATCAATCTGCCTAGCCTTTTCCCAACTATGTTTGTGTCGGCTTCCAGTCCAACCGGATGCAGCTGAATACGCGTATTTTACATGGAGCGACTGCCTATATGACCTCTACAACCCAGTAACTGGGTAATACGATACCCCTTGGTAAGACTGGTTGTCAGACTGTCGGGCTTCTCACGACTCGTAACGACCGTCAAAGATCCACGAATGACAGCCGCGACCAACGGCTTAACGTGCTTTCCGAGGCACGGAGGAGTCTCGGTATGTAAAAATGGTCCTGATGGATCGACCTGTGCGGCTGTTATTACTTAGCCAGGCGCTCCTCCTTCCTCGGTTTATACATGCATGTGCAAAATGTTAGTATAGTACCAAGCAAACACTGAATCAATAAAATCGAATAGAAAGCAGCCGATGCGTCAGTTTACAAGTCGCAGCGCATACAAGGTTTACTACGAGTATGATATAACAATGGCCCCACACGGGGACCCGGTCATTTGCAAATGTCAGCCGTTTCCGATTTTTGTTCTACGACGACTTTTTCAAATTCCAGTTTTGGGAAAGGAGAATGGAGTTGTCGAAATGTTTGTTATGAAATATGAAGTATTGACGAAGTTTTTTATTCATAAATCGGAACAAGTATAGGTACCAATGTGTCTTTTTCAATTCATGTATACTTAATAAAAAAAAAAGTCGCTTGTTATTCTAAACTACGCAACGGATTTTGATGAGGTTTTACTATCTTTTAGAAAATTTATTCCGGAAGGTTCATATCTATAATACATTCATATTTCACATTTAAAGACACCTTCATGTTTAGTCAAGTCATAAAAACCGTGCGAAGCAGGGCTGGGTGCAAGTCATCCTAATATTATAACGGCGAAAGTTTGTGTGTGTTTGTTTGTTCTTCACGATCAAACGGCTGGACCGATTTGGGTTAAATTTGGTATGTGTATAGCTTATAACCTGGATTAACACATAGGCTACTTTTATCCTAGTCCGTGCGGGTGAAACCGCGGGGCACAGCTAGTTTAGGTATAATTCTAAGTTTTTCTTGGATATTACTGACATCGGTGAAGGAAAACATCGTGAGTAAAACCTGGACTTATAGTACACATAAGTCTTAAATCGCCAACCCATCTTGAGCTAGCGTGGTGAGCAATGCTCGTGCCTTCTGTGTATGAGTAGAAGCGTTTGCCCAGCTGTGGGACAGTACTAGGCTGGTACGGTCAGCAACATAAGTCACATCATGTAAATTAATACGAAATGATTTGATTATCTCCTTTTTTCCTAAAATACCTAAGAGTCTAGTAGATCTTTAAATTATTTTACTTCTGTTCCGATTTTAATTAAATATCTTGCTCAATAATTAAGATTTAAAAAACTGAAGTGTTAATCGACTTTTGTTGCTGACTGTACCATTATGACGTTTATTTTTTATTCATTATTATTTTGGAAACAGCGATGAATATAAGTTTATAAAATGCATTAGACTTCATTTACGAATGTTTGAAGATTTTTTTATAGGTTCTACCATAGACTTATAAAAAAAGATGGACTCCGCGCCACGCATATCGAAAGTGAAGCACCGTACCGATCTATGTGTGCATGATTTGAGTACCTGCAAAGACGCCGTCGCTCGTGTCACGTAATGGCGGCCGGTCGGCATACTATGGTGTAAATGTGTGCGCGAGGCGTGTTTGTACAAACGATCCGGCATACTTACTGTGCTTCACTTTCTATATGCGTGGCGCGGAGTCCATCTTTTTTTATAAGTCTATGGGTTCTACGTAGATTTTATATTCACCATTGAACTTCAGACTCAAAATAAGTTTAGATCATCATATCATAATTCTGCTGCCTTTATCCCAATATATTTGGGGTCGGCGCAACATGTCTTTTTTTCCATACTTCTCTATTAGTCGTCATCTCGGTAGTCACCACCTTTCTAGCCATGTCATCTTTCACACAATCCATCCATCGTTTCTTTGGTCTTCCCCTACTCTTATAGCCATCGACATTCATACTCAAAACTTTCCTCACGACATTTTCCTCATTCCTCCGCATCACATGCCCATACCACGACAACCGATTTCCGCACAAAGTTTAGATTATCATAACCAAAGTTAATATTAAATAGTTTAAACGAGTAACGAGAATTTCAAACATGATTGCTTACTTTGCAGATTTTCAAAGTAAGCAATCATGTTTGAAATTCTTGTTACTTCTCGTTTAAGGCTACTCTTTCGAAAAATGCTTAAAAACAGCGTGCAGATGAAGTAGTTTTTCGCCGGAACCTACACAGAAATTACATCTGAAAAAAATTGTTAGTAATCTACATGATATGAATCGTAATTTGGTTAAGCCATAATTTTTCTATCGGTATCACGTAATAAGAAAAAAAAACACCAAATCACCTCCAAATCGTTAAGATGAAACCATTTTACTCCTTCATTTTTTATCAAAAGAATATAAAAAAAATATCTACTACTTTGCAATACAAACGAAAATGATTTGGTTTTGTTACTTTTTAAAAACATGTATATTTTTTATTATAGTAAATTAAAAATTCGTCTAATTTGGGACAGCGCTCCTTGATGGGCGAGTCCTATTACTGGCTGGACGTACGACGCGTTGCGTGAGCTCAGGCCAGAATGCGCAAGCTAACCACTCAAGGTCATTGGCGTATAGTTCGGCCTTAAAACGGACTTCTCAAGTATAACATAATGCTATTAAAGCAGCTTAAATTAAACAGACTACATATATGTAAAACACGACATGGATCACAAGAAAAATCTCCAGAAAAAGTCTGGTAAAATAAACACGACAGAAATGTTGAAATTAAAGCACACAGAAAAATATGTGGAGTTAATTAGGTATGAGGAATGCATGAATGTGGGGGTTAGTGTGAAAATGAGACACGCTGATGTTCTGAGCACACGAAGAATGTCGGGGAGAGAGAAAATAAAACAACAAGTAAATAAATGCGAAGATAAAATTAAAAATCTCGGAAATTAATGAAAAGAATTTATCCCTAAAACAAACTTAACAAATTATTATTATCCCCTCGCCCACGGGGACTTTTTGTAGCGATGCAGTAGCGATGTCGTCGCGCGTTTGCATCGATACAGTCGCGATGCGGTGCTATCTGTTTGCCCTCGCCTACACCACGATTCAATTCGAGTAGCGATGCTGTCGCGCGTTTACGAAACGCGCGACAGCATCGCTACAAAAAGTCGCCGTGGGCGAGGGCCCTTAATCCCAAAAAAATTTTTTGTTATGTGATAAAATTACAAATTTACAATTTTTGGACTTTTTTCTTTACTTTTGCTGTGCGATCTTGCTTCTTGCCAAATTTCATGATTCTTGGACAACGGGAAGTACTCTACAGGTTTTGATTTACTTGCGAGTATCAAAAAATGTCGCATAAATGGCCGTATTTTTTTATTGCGTTGACTTAGAAGCTTGATCTCTAAAAATTAATAAAAGATTATGCCAAACTCTAAAACAAATAAACTCAACAATAAATTTAATAAAATTGACTGAATCAAAGAAAATTGTTTTGGAAAATCTATTAGGAAATCTTGAAAATCAAATACCTGCAAGAAATTAGACTAAATTAAAATCAGTGTCAAATTTCTCATGAACCATTTCCCCTTTAGTAATGTTGGGTAGCCAATGTTCAATTAGTACGGTCCGCAGCCAATGCCGCCATTTTGTTAATGAGCAATTTTAGATGTTTGACATTTTGTCGTAAACTTGTTACAAAATGGAAGTGTTTGCACGTAACTGTTCATTACTAAACTAGCCTTTGATTTCCTAATTTTATGAGAAGCTGTAAAATTATACATATTTCATTTGACTGGTTTCTAGAATAACATAACAATATTAAAAGTTATGATTTGGTTGTAAACGAGCTGTGATTTACAAAGGCTTTTCTCCATTGTATTTATAATGTAGTTGGGGAGGAGCTCGTGGCTAAGTATTAACAGCCGCACGGGTCGATCCGTCAGGTTAAATTACGCTTGCCGGGGTTGGTAAGTGGATAGGTGACCATCTTTACATACCAAGATTCCTCCGTGCCCCGGAAAGCACGGCTGTCACTCGTGGATCTTTGACAGTCGTTACGGGTTGTCAGTAGCCCGAAAGTCTGACAACCAGTCTTACCAAGGGGTATCGTATTACCCAGTTACTGGGTTAGGCAGTCGCTCTATGTAAAATATAGATATTCAGCTGCATCCGGTTAGACTGGAAGCCGACCCCAACATAGTGGGGAAAGGCTATGCAGATTGATTGATATATAATTATGTAGTTGGGGAAATCTAAAGAGTTGGAAAATCACCCGAATTTAAACCCAAATTACGTAAGTAGGTACTCTATTTCCACAGCAAACAGATCGACAATCACAGTTTAATGCCAATTTAATTCCTTGCTCGAATTAATACGAAATAATTTAATTGATTCAACATAAAGCCGCAAAATCAATGTGTAACATATTATACGCAGCACTGACCACAGAACATAAAGCATTTCATGTGTTTACCACTCGCAGATGTGTAATAGTCGGTCAACACTGCCCTGGGGACGTTCGCAAATTGCGAGTACGGACGCTTCGAACTTTTAACACATTTTTAAACGGAGGTGCAGAAAAATATATGAGGTGGAAGTTAATACCTACTTCACCTGGTGTAATATCGGTGTGGTAAGTGGTAGAAATGCGATAGACCGTTCGTTTATACAGAGCAGTGACCGCGGAAAATTGTTCCTCGACGTAAAAAACTAAGGTCTCTACAAAATCAAGATATCTGAATGATAAAAAGTTCGAATAACAAAATCAAATGTTGTGCTTTTGGTGTTACCTTGTTTCGTTAGCTTTCATCAACTTTTCCCATGAGACAATATCAGTTTGCGAGAACGCTGTTTCAGATTTTTGCCAACGGTGGAGACGCGACTTTGATCATACTATTTTAATTGCAAAAATATGAATCGGTTAACATTGAATTTTAACATTAGACATAATGTTAGCATAGCAACGTTTAAATATTAACAGCTATTAATATTGTAATTGATGCGCCACTAAATAGTGGTCTGTAAGTTGGTTACCGTGGTCACAAATGCTAAAAACATTATCCAAAATTTATGTTCTATTAAGGCAATTGAAAATGAAATTAATTTTTGATACACAAAATAAGTCAATAAGTACTTACCCACCCACAGAACAATTTACTGACTACACAGTTATGTGTGAGTCGGTCAACATAGCCCAGGGGAACGCAATTTGCAACTCCACCGTTTCAGATTTTTGCACGGTCCAACAACAGATAAATGAACTCGCGCCGAATGTCTCGTAAACCTCACGCATTCAATTACCTTTGGAGGGGTTTTTTATTTTTATTTTTGAGATTTCCGCCATTTCCGGTGTTTGAATGAAGATTAGTAGGGATGGGTATACCTTTATTATTTTTATTTAAATTGAAAAAATGCATGTGTTGTTTCAATGTGCGTATTTTGTTTTAAGCATGACTATTACATTACTACCTTATAAAATTATATAGATTTGAGTTTTTCTTGTCGTCACGGCAGTCACCAAAACAATTATCAGATTTAGCGAGGAGGAGATTTTGGTAAGAGGATTTATATTTTTATCCTCCTCTGGTGAGTTTTCTGATATTAAGAGGGCTGTCGCATTTTGTCACCTCTCTCGCTCACACAGGACCAAATTTTTAAGATTGATTTATGAAAAGATGCCTTTTTTTGAAAAATGTAATCAATTAAAGGACTAATAATGTTAATTTAATAGGTACCTAAATATTAAAACAAATTTCTAAGTATTCTGTTATCTAATAAACTCAGTTCAAAAAGTGTTTTTGAGATGAGTTAAATAAATGACACAATAGAAATGTGATTTTAATAGTTACCTTTTAAATTAACATTATTTACTTAGGTACTAGTCCTTTAATTAATTACATTTTTCAAAAAAGCATCTTTTCATTAAAATTTTAATAATTTTAAAAATTTGGTCCCGTGTGAGCAAAAGAGGTGACAAAACTCGACAGTCCTCTTAAGTTACAAAGCGATAACTTGACACTCAAAGAACAGTTTCATCCCGTGACATAAAATTTTTACATAAAAAAAAAACAAAAAAAAGTTTATTTACGTACACAGAGACCCCACAGGATAGCTGTTGACCTGAACGAATAAATTGAAACCTAAACCTATTTCCTAACCCTATCTATTTTCTAACCTAACCTACTAGAACTTTACTATACCTACCGTGCCCCATATACCGGAGTGCGTGTAAGTAAAATCTTTGGCACAATCAATTCACATATAACAAGCGGCTTATCGGTCACATCGATAATTAAATGTTATTGCGTTGGTCATAAATCCTTGCTTTATATGCCCAGTGACGTAAGTAGACGTGCGAATGCTATAGTCGAGGAATTCATAGAACGTTGTGTTGGTGCGAGTGAAATGGGAAAGGTAAAGGAATGAGAGTACTGAGGAATTTAATAAGTATCGTGTTGTCTTTGTCTGAGGTGTCTTGCTATCTCTTTTCGTGGGTACCTATCGGTATGGCGATTAAGAATATTATTTCACTAGCACTATCGATGTCGAAAAATATCCCACGGTAATGTACTCCTTAATAATTCTTCTTGTAATTCCTTCCTTATACCTTGTCTACATTATAAAGGAACCTCTGTGCAAAATTTCAGCTTTTTAGGTCTAAGGGTTTGGGCTGGGCGTTGATGAGTCAATCAGTCAGTCAGTCAGGACTTCTCTTTTTATTAGGGTTCCGTACCAAAATGGTAAAAAAGGAACCCTTATGGTGTGACTCAGTCTGTCTGTCTGTCTGTCACAGCTGGATATTTTAAGAACTACCAATGCTATCAACTTGAAATTTGAAACAATTTTAGATGACGTTTGCCTAACTATTTTGCAAATAAGAAAGAAACAAAAATACATTTTTTTTTCCAACCGGGACTGAAAAGGGATCTCAGAAATTCGAAATAGAGTTACTAGAGCATGTGGGATATCATATGAAAGAGCGCCGTTTGCACATTCTCAAACATTTTTTTTTCTTTTTTTTAGACCGCAAAGTTTTCGACTTTTGATGAAAAATGTTTAAAAAATAACGTTCCCCCCCTTATATCTCCGAATTTTGCACAGAGAAAAATCTGAAATTATTCAATGTGATAGAAGTTTATGTATATATTACAGGAAAAATAAAATGATGTCTCTAAATAGCACAGTTTTTCAGAAATCATGAAACAAAAATTACATATAAATGATTGTACGGAACCCTCGGTGCGCGAGTCCGACTCGCTCTTGACCGGTTTTTTTATTTATATAGATAGATAATAATTTTACTGTCAGGATTCAATTGACTTTCACAAGATTTTTTAAGGATATTAAAGTATCTATTTCTACATTTATATTTGTAATTTATATTGTGTATACAAATTATTCTATTCTATTTCAAAAATTTAATGGTTTCATGTGTATAAAGACATGCCTGAACAAAGATTCAGGCACAAAGCAGGTTATAGTAAGTTGTGAAAAAAATAAGGAGCAATTAAATGAGAAAGGAATAAAGGCTCTTACAGACAGAGGCGATATCGCGGTCGCGACGCGATATTTCGATATTATATCCGTAGAAAAATATCGCGTCGCGACGCGATATCGCCTCTGTCTGTAAGAGCCTTGAACGGCACAAACATGGTAAAGAATCGGATAGAATGTAAAAAAAAAATATCAACTCTTTGACTTATATCTGCACCAGAACAGTGTCTGTTCCGATCCCAAAAAAAAACTGATCCGTCCATTTTCTGGTTACCACCAGTTTATCACGTCGTAAAGATTGAAGGGAATAGGTTTGCCCTTTATCATCGGCTCTCAGCGTCGCTCGTCGCGATAAAAATTCGTTTTGTGACAGACACGACAAAAGGCAATATGGAAATATTCGGGTTAAAATTAAATTTTTGGTTGAAAGAGCCTTTGGTATCAAACTTTCAATAGATTTTATTGAATTGTTTAGAGTGAAAGATAGAAAGAGAACGTGATAATTTTGTAAGTTTGATTACCTATTGATAACTTTCAGTTTTATGATAGACTAGCAGCGCCCCGCGGTTTTAGCCGCGTATGTTTCGAACCCGTAAGAATATCTAGATTAAAAGTATTATATGTATTAATCCAGGTATAAACTATCTATGTGCCTAATTTCATCAAAATCCGATCCAGTAGTTTTTGAGTGAAAGAATAATAAATATCCACCCACACAAACTTTCGCGGTTACAATATGTCGGCGCCAGGCCTGGGGCCCTCTCAGACCTTGACAAAGTAAAATTGTTGAATTACTTCTTATGAAAAGCTTCTTATAAAATGAAATCATTATCATCGTGCACAGTCAACTTACAACAGACAGGTTCAACTTTGCCCAATTTTGACTTAAATTCTTGCTGAAATTGCCGATCCATCACACGGCCGTCCTACGGTTCTTTTCCCGGTCATTGGTCACCGTTTTTTTTATCCTTTTCATCTGTTCAATATATATTTAAACTAGCTGGGCCCCGCGGTCTCATCCGCGTAGACCGGGATAAAAAGTATATTATATAGCCTATGTGTCAGGGTGTCAGCTACCTCCATACCAAATTTTGTCAAAATTGGTCCAGCCCTTTGAGCGTGAAGAAGTAACAAACATACACAAACACTCAGAAACTTTCGCCTTTATAATATTAGTGTAATGTGATTAGAATATTAGACCATGTTTGACTGTCATTTTTTTGTTTACTGGCACAAAGATCACTATGTGTCATCCCTTTCAATTGTCATAATCAAAAATCATGAATTTAAAACAAAAATCACCGCAAAAAAAAATCTAATTACAGAAACTAGTTAGTGAGTGAGAAAAAAAGCGATAAAAATGGAAAGGCTAGCACTTGGAGCGGGCAGTCGGGCACAGCGGCGGGCGAGCCGCGAACGAATGAGCGTATCTCCTCAAATGGAAACAACATGGCGAAAAAACCGAGTGAAGCTCGATCTAGTGGATTATTTTTCAGGCCCCGTACAAATAGTTGATCATCTACCTTCTTAGTCAATTTAAGTTTTATTCGTATTTTATTTGATTTATTTTTTAAATTATTTGTTCTTGTTATTTTTTCTCTCTCCATACTTCAACTGTTTTAGATTTTAGATTTTTTTAAAGTTATAATTAACGAGGCGTTGTTTATTTTGTAAGTTGTGTACAGTTGTAATTGGACTTCAGGTTCACTCGCTGTTTATTATTAAGGCCATTTTTTTATTTTTTTATCTGTTGTCTGTACCTATTGAATAAAAAAATTTAAAAAATCTCTTGTTACAATAAAATCAAGCCGAAGTGTAACAGTTGATTGAAATTGAATATTAAATATTATTCTGCATTGGATTCATAAAAACACTGCCTCATTAGCTAAGAGTTACTTAAACAAGAAATTACTGCTAATAATATTAAGTTGATCGAATTGGTTTGGTCGAGAGGGCAATGATCCTAGAAGTATTTTATTATACTGAACCAGTTGATCGCTGTATAGGTAATGTTCAATTGTTCACTACCTATTACATCAGATGATCTATGATAATAATTTTAATAATATGACAATATTGAAATACTTAAACTTATTATTATTATAACTATTTTCTTGCGAAGTCATAGAGCGTGATGTAGAATGCACATTGTGCAGAAATATTAATTATTTTGCAGCACACAATCTTACTACTATTATAAATGCTAAAATTTGGATGGATGGATGGATAGATGTTTGTAACTCAATCATGACAGAACGGCTGAACGGATCTAGATGAAATTTGGCACAGAGATAGACTATAAAGTCTGGAATAGTACCTATATAGGCTTTTTATCCCAAAAAAATGTACAATTCCCTTGGTATAATTTCCGACATCCACGCGGGCGAAGCCGCTGGCAAAAGCTAGTTTAAAATAAAATAATATACAGGGTGTAAGGGACAGCCCTCCGCAAACTAACAGGGTGCATTCAGCTCCTCATTTTGAATCATATTCTACCGGAAATTTTCTCAGGAAAATTTTCATTTTTTCAATTTTTTTTTCAGTTATATTTTCATTATTTCAGTGTAAAATTGCATTGTGTGTTCGCAGCATTCCATTTATGTAAAAAAACTGCAAAAAAAACAGCAAAAAAAAAACCAGCAATGGATGTTGAAATACTCTAACCAACGACGCGTGTAATCAGCTGTTCACTTCCTGTCTAGCTACAGAGTTCATCGAACTCACCGCATACCTATTACCTACCCCTCCCAACCAGTAATAGACGTTCCGATTTGTGCACAAAAACACAAACAAATCAGGTTTATTGGATTCCCTTAACGTTCCTGAAAAAAATTCATGTACCGGTCATCTTAGTATGACATACTGAATTCACCCTATCAGTTTGCGGAGGGCTGTCCCTTACATCCTGTATATATAAAAAATAGGAGCTATGTCTGCCAACAAACTGCTTTGCAGTTTGGCATAGTTACAAAATAGGTATGTTGTTCAAAAGTTATTTCTGAGAATAAACTTTTTTTTTTTAAATTTAAGTATTTAGAATCTAAACCATACAAATCGTAAATGGAAATTAAAATCATTTAGCAATATTATTTCTCCCCACACCAAAAGATGTACAGAGCAAAGGGATCTCTGAACTCTGGCGCTCGGTCGGTTGGTTGGAATTTATACGCGCACTGTTATAGGCTTTCCTGCTAATCTCTTAACTTTTAACTGGAAAACAATAAAACGTCGCAGTCAGTGGGCAGCGAAAAAATGTGTATTTTGGTTAAAAAACTCGAATTACTGGGAGATATTTGTGTTGGTAGACGACGTTGAAAGAGAAAAGTTACGGTTTGAGAGATTGAATAATGGATCATGTTATAATGCTCGACATATTTTTGTGCCTGGGAAAGTAAACATTTGTAGTTGGTATACAACATTTTTACTTAAAAGATTTTAAATTTAGAACAGAATCAGCATTATTCTGTTCTTAATTTAAAATCTTTTACCTAAGTCCATGCTAAGGTATACTAGCGATCCGCACCTGTTTCGCACGGTTTTTACGACTTGACAAAAAATCAAGATTTCTTACCTATGTATAAGTATACAAAATATATACTTACACATAAACCTTCTGTAGTAAATTTTCTAAATGGTGGTGAAAACCGCATCAAAATCCGTTGCGTAGGTACTTTAAAAGAACAACGCGGCCACACAGAGAGACCCGAAAAGCGACTTCGTTATAAACTTGAACCGGCCCTGGGGGCCTACTCCCTAAGTCTTTCCATACATCCGTCCGCCCGTTCGTCCGTCCGTCTGACATAACGATCCATCAAAAAAAGTATAAAAGTTAAATTTTTCGGACGGGAAAAAACACGTCAGGAGTAGGGACAACTGTCGTATCGTGTTGTCATTCATATTTCGTTCGGGACCCGAACCAATCAACTATCCGTATGTGATACGGAGTAGGAAACGCCCGTAACGAAGGGCGAAACTACGGACTTCGTGCTTAGGGAGTAGACACCCTGCTTTGCACAGTTTAAACCAGGCCTTTGTCCTGGAAATATTCTCTGATGCGTTTGAAACTGGCTGGGGACTGGTATGTTATGATATCAAAAGCCATGGGCACTGGACTGCTAATGATAAAGTTCCATATAAATTACCTTGAACAGTGTTCAACCGTTTGTAGGGCTCAAAAAATTTGCAAGCAAACTCACATAGGTACTGTGAGGAATTACTTAGAATAGATATCACAATGTCATAGCTCCGCCTATATCATCATAAGATGTGTGGTAATTGTTTTACTTATCTAAATAGACTAATTAGCCTTTAATTGTAGCAATGGTGCCAGGAAAGACAAAATATATGGGTTTATGCATCTTACATTAGTCCAAAGAAAACTCTATGGCAAATGTAAAATCTAGACAACCTAGCATAAAAATTGAATGGAAGTGATGTGATATAGCCCACAAGTCATTTGTTGTTAAACTGTGTCAGCCCCGCATTGACCCTGTTTGCAAGCAGCTCCACTACTAAGTGTCAGAATGACATATCATGGCTCCCTGACCCAGGTACCTACATGCTCTATAGATGCACGGTCTCACACCGATTGCCACCATATTATTATCAGGGACGCTTTCCTGAGAAGAGGAAGTCTGATCCTTTTAATTGATAGCTTCCTTGTTTAACAAAACAAGAAAACAATATGAATCTACTGTAAATCAGCGGATTCTCTTTTGTAGGAATCAAGATATTGACCCCTCCTAGGCTCAGTCACCATGGTGATATTATTTTTGATCACTAAGTTTCATTGAAGGATTGTCATATGACTCACTCAATACCCTCATGAGTGCGCTGTATAATAATTGTAAACAATTTTTCTAGTTTTAGGCCCCCAAAATGGCTCATATGGTAGTGTCAAGATTTCTTGGGGGTGGTGGGGTGAGGGGGAACCGGGCTGGGTTTCTTATGTTTAAATGAAGACAAGAGAACCCTAAGTATGAAATACTTTGGGACCCCAGTATCGTTGGGTTATCTAATTTATTTCATAACTAAACCCTTAGTTTAGAATAAGTAACAAAAAATTAGTAAGTACCCATTTAGCTCTTGTAACAGCACATAGAATTCAAACCTTGTCACTCATTAGTATTGATAACATTCGATAATGAGGATAACATTTAGATAAAGATTCCAGAAATAATTAAAACTTCTTCACCTGGCAGATCTCAACTCAACTTGATATTATAATTTCTTAAAGAGAATGTATCCTAGCCCCTTTTTTTCCCTATCTAGATTTTACTAAGAGTATAAGATAAGATTGTAAATAATTAATTAGAACTATGAGAAAACCTTTTCATGCTACCTCTTCTGCAACCATTAGTAGATGGATGAAACAAAACTTAAGTAGTAGTGGAATAGATATTTCCAAATTCACATAAACAGACATGCCTCTACTTCAACTTAAAAGACCTCTGAAGGAGGTATCAACATTGTAGTCATAAGAAAAGCTGCTGGTTGGAACACAAAATTATCAACCATTAGTAATCCTTGTGCATTTGCACAAGCTGTGTGCTCTATACACAGTGATTGTTACATTTTAATGTCAATGTTAAATGTCTGATTATAAGTAGATAACTGATGTGTGCCTTATTAGATTATTAATGAGACTAGTTGATTCAGGACTGAATAAGAACTCCAGGAACTAATAACATTTAAAGAATTTTAAATTAAGTTATGCTAACTGGAAGACTGGTTCATAAATAGAAATACATTTATAATGAATTAGTAAGTAACAAACTTAGAATAACATGTTAAATTACAATGTTCTATTATTAAACAATATGCTGAACTTAAAACCAACACAACTTTGTTCTTTGAACATCTACATGTGTACAATGAGGACGAGATCACGAAGCATAATTATATAGATCGGACTAACTTACCTAGTGACGTCCGATCCTTAATTATGTGAAGTGATCTCGTCCTCATTGTATCCCAGCCCTTCCCAGATAATCAACCTACTTATGTGTAATGGTTGCCTTATCTAAACCCCCTCTAAAAGTTGTGTTGTGCTGTATGCACTATGCCGGGCGGGACTATACGATGCCCGTATCGGTCATCGTGAAGTCCCGTTCTTATGCTTTGAAAGAATGATTGACAGATGCCAGGACAGCACGCGCCAACGGGCGGACCACAGATAAAATATTTTTATTTTTTAATATTTTTTTTTTTATGATGAAGGTTTTCATCTTTAAATAATGTGATTAGCGGGTATAAGAAGTACAAACTACATGTGTACAATGAGGACGAGATCACTTCACAAATATCCCACGGTAATGTACTACCGGGCGTACCGAATTCCTTCCTTATACCTTGTCTACATTATAAAGGAACCTCTGTGCAAAATTTCAGCTTTTTAGGTCTAAGGGTTTGGGCTGGGCGTTGATGAGTCAATCAGTCAGTCAGTCAGGACTTCTCTTTTTATTAGGGTTCCGTACCTCAAAAGGAAAAACGGAACCCTTATAGTATCACTCGTGTGTCTGTCTGTCTGTCTGTCTGTCTGTCCGTCTGTCCGTCTGTCACAGCCAATTTGCTCCGAATCTAATGGACCGATTAAGTTAAAATTTGGTACACATATAGATTTCTGTGACCCAAACACGTACAGCTAAAGTAAATATATGAATTTTGAATATGAGAGTCACTTTTAGGGGGAAAATAAGAAAATAAAAAAAATAATATTTGTAAACTGTACCGAATGACATATCAAATGAAAGGGCTTACTATGAGGGTCTCAAATATATTTTTTTTATAATTTTAAAATTTATTGTTTTAAAGTTATTTAAGAAAATAGACGAAAATTGACCATTCCCCCCCCCCTTATCTCCGAAACAACTGAGCCTAAAATTTTGAAAAAAATATAGAAAATAGTTCTATATCTGTAGATTACAGGAAAACCTATAAGAAGTCTGTGGTCTTAAAATAACATGGTAAATGTACATATATAAAAAAAATCAAAGTCCTGACTGAGTCACTGACTAATATACCAACGCACAGCCCAAACCAATGGACCTAGAGACTTGAAATTTTGCACATAGATACCTTATATAGTGTAAACATCCACTAAGGAAGGATTTTTGGAAATTCCATCCCTAAGGGGTAAAACAGGGGATGAAAGTTTGTATGAAAAATCCTATCCCTTGAGTTAATAGACTTGAAACTTGCACGAATATTCATCTAAGTAAATTATAAAGTTTATCATTTTTACTTTTCCTAAACTACCTCCTAAGGAGGGATTGGGGGTGTTAAAGTTTGTATGGAGGAACTTTAACACGCGGTCCGATTAACTCAAAACTCAGTTTTTATACTTGAGACCAAAAATTAAGACTAACGTGTATTAGGGTTTTCCAAAAATCTACCCCTAAGGGGTGAAAAGTTAATTTTATAGCGGAGGATTTTATTGGGGCCTTGATTAACTCTAAAATTGGTGTAAATAATGTTTGAGTCAAGTTATGGAAACATACCAGACGATTTTTGAAATTCTTTAGGTATCTGTGTTCGTGAAAACAGAGATACAGTTTATATGAAAAATCTTAGTAATTTGGTTAATGAACTTGAAACTTAGCACAAATACTTGCATAAGTAAGTAATAATGTTTGTCATTATTAGTTTTTCAAAACTACGCCTCAAATGAGGTTTAGGGATGTTAAAGTTTATATAGAAGAATTTTAAAGCGCAGTCCGATTAAAAAAATGGTACTTTGAGTCAAGTTAGGAAACTTGCCAAACGAATTTTCACCAATTTTGACGGCATATAGCTGATGTTTTAAGGAGTAACTTAGGCTATTTTTATTTTAGAAAAATAATTAGGGTTCCGCGCAAGAAAATTAAAATCCATGAAATCAGACAACCACGTACAGCCCAGTACAAACTTACTAAGCCTCCGCTGTCTATTACGGCTATAACAACAAATAATAAAAATAAAGCAAAGTTAAAAGTTTAAGGGCCGACCCCTTAAACTTTTAACTTTGCTTAAAGCTTTTAGCTTTTTTTTCCCCATACAATAAACTTTTCATTTTGAAAAAAAAATAAAAATTTTAATCTAGCATGTGGGGTGTCATGTCATTATTTCATCACCGCTGCTCTCAAAACGGTGAAGGGAAACATCGTGAGGAAACCGGCATGTCCTAGAACCAAAAATTCGAAGACATGTGACATCTACCAACCCGCACTGGGCCCTCGTGGTGGATTACGGCCCACTCCCTCTCACCGAGAGGAGGCCTGTGTCCCCGCAGTCGGAACATTATAGGCTGATTATGTGTTATGTGGGGTGTCATCGTCTAGAACTCATTGAGTAGAGTACAAACATATATTTTTAAAATTAAGAAGTAGGGGGCCGTAAAAGTTGTAAATTTTAGACCATTTTTGTACGAGCTCTAGCACAACAATTCAACAAATTAGGAATTTGAAACTTCTTAATACCATTTAAGAACCATGAATACTGTATTTAATCAACAATACTGAAAACGGCGATTCATAAGGTATTTTGTTTAAACATGGGTGATTTTCTGCAACTGCAAAAAATAACCTTGTAATTCACAGTATCATTATAAAATAAGTAAAAAGTTATCTTTGCGATTGTTAAACATATAATATGGTACGGAACCCTTCGTTCGCGGGTCCGACTCGCACTTGACCGGTTTTTAATATTTTTTTTTTTATGATGAAGGTTTTCATCTTTAAATAATATGGTTAGCGGGTATGAGAAGTACAAACTACATGTGTACAATGAGGACGAGATCACTTCACATAATTAAGGATCGGACGTCACTAGGTAAGTTAGTCCGATCTATATAATTTTAAAGAACATAATTCCAAATTCAAATTAGGAAAATGTGTGATTTTTATTTGTTTTTTGTACTGTCAAGATGAGTGAATCTAATGAAGAAATTCGATACATTTTAAAATTTTACTACAAAAAAGGTAAAACAGCAACGCAAGCCGCGAAAAAAAAATGCGATGTTTATGGACCTGCAATGATTTTTAAAATAATAATTACGAATAAGACTTTTTTCCACAAGCGACAGATGGCGCTAGTGATTGCACGAACTTTATACATCCGTTTAGGTATTCATTTGTAGAATACTATTATTAAAGTATATTTCTTTAATACAGTTAGTAAATAATTATTGTTTAAGTTTTAAAATATTTATTTATAATAATCATAAGGCTAATCATAAGTCATGAAATCGTTAGCCGGCTGAGTGTTCACTTCCGTTTAAAGTGGGGATCCTTCAGTTGGCAACTGATTTGCTAGGACAGAGTTCACAGGGTCAGTCTTTTTCTAGGCTTTGACCTGTAAGCATATCTGACGGATCCGTGCTACTTTTATTAAATTCATGATGATAAGTGATAACTGTGATAAGTGATTGTTAATAACCATGTGTTTTGGAATTAAGTGAATAAATTATATTCAATACTGCAATTGAGGTGTATGATTTCGTCACATCTCAGAAGTGGGACATGCCTACAAAAAAAAAAAAAAAAAAAAGCCTACAATAATAGTGACTTAAGAAATATTAGGTTATGTGTGCCTTTTTTTTTTTTTTTTTTTTTTTTTTTTTTTTTTTTGAGGGTGGGAAATCATCAAATAACTTCTCCCGCTCTGGGTGGAGCGGGAGGGCGTGTCAGACTTTTACTGACTAAAACCCACCCGTGTTCCTCCAGTTGCCTATGCCAGGGCCGCGGTAACCCTTTCAGACAACCCGCGACCCCAGCGGCGTCGGCCCTATTGGGCCCCGTCACTTGCTGACATCTCTTGTGCCTAAAGTAAAGCTAAGTGTGCTATATAATGGAAGCCAAGTGTGGTTTGCCAGGTGTGCTAAAGGTTAGCCAAGTGTGCTAAAGGTTAGCCAAGTGTGCTAAAGGTTAGCCAGGTGTGCGAAAGGTTAGCCAAGTGTGCTAAAGGTTAGCCAAGTGTGCTAAAGATAAAGCCAAGTGTGCTTTAAAGTTTTTGTTTGGCCAAGTGAGCTAACAAAGACTTGGGCCAAGTGTGCCCGATACGAACAAAGCTATCCTGGAGCACGTAAGTAAAGCATGAATTTATCGACTAACTATGACCTAGATTCATCGATTTACTATTGACTAAGTACGTCAGATTTTAAAATATTTGGCCATGTGTGCAAAAGGCATCTAGGTATTTAATCAAATCTCAAATAATTCCTATTTTCTTTCCTCTAATGTAATGATTGTGCCTATTTTTGTGAACCTCAAATAATTCTTCTTGTGGAGCCTTAAAAATGCTGATTAGCCAAGTAGTGTTATCTAAGGTACTTACAAGTGTGCTTTAGTTACTAGAGGCTATGTATGCCTATTGAGCCATGTGCGCTTAGTTGTTAGAGGTTATGTGTGCCTACAATAGGAAGCCAAGTGTGCTTTAGTTACTAGAGGCTATGTATGCCTATTGAGCCATGTGCGCTTAGTTGTTAGATGTTATGTGTGCCTACAATAGGAAGCCAAGTGTGCTTTAGTTACTAGAGGCTATGTATGCCTATTGAGCCATGTGCGCTTAGTTGTTAGAGGTTATGTGTGCCTACAATAGGAAGCCAAGTGTGCTTTAATTACTAGAGGCTATGTATGCCTATTGAGCCATGTGCGCTTAGTTATTAGAGGTTATGTGTGCCTACAATAGGAAGCCAAGTGTGCTTTAATTACTAGAGGCTATGTATGCCTATTGAGCCATGTGCGCTTAGTTGTTAGAGGTTATGTGTGCCTACAATAGGAAGCCAAGTGTGCTTTAGCTACTAGAGGCTATGTATGCCTATTGAGCCATGTGTGCTTAGTTGTTAGAGGTTATGTGTGCCTACAATAGGAAGCCAAGTGTGCTTTAGCTACTAGAGGCTATGTATGCCTATTGAGCCATGTGTGCTTAGTTGTTAGAGGTTATGTGTGCCTACAATAGGAAGCCAAGTGTGCTTTAGCTACTAGAGGCTATGTTTGCCTATTGAGCCATGTGTGCTTAGTTGTTAGAGGTTATGTGTGCCTACAATAGGAAGCCAAGTGTGCTTTAATTAGTTAGAGGTTATGTGTGCCTACAATAGAAAGCCAAGTGTGCTTTAGCTACTAGAGGCTATGTATGCCTATTGAGCCATGTGTGCTTAGTTGTCAGAGGTTATGTGTGCCTACAATAGGAAGCCAAGTGTGCTTTAGTTACTAGAGGCTATGTATGCCTATTGAGCCATGTGTGTGTGTGTCTTTTGCTTTAGTTATTTTTTCTCTTTCCCTAGACATTAATTTTACTTGTTTATTTTAATGAAATACTTTTAATTGGACATTACGTTAATGTAGGTACTAAAGTTTAAAGAGATAATTATTATAAAATTAGCTTAAAATTACATAAGTATTACAATTATTCATGTGATGACAGTATGCCCTGGACTGGGTTATTATTATTGACTTACTAGATTATTATAAATGACTAATGGGACATTAAGAGCGCGCCACTGCAACCTAACGCGAGCGATTTCGTACCTCTCGCCCCGCCCGACCGCGCCCCCTCTAAAATAATACGCGGTGGCATGGCGCGCGGCGCGCTTCGCACCGGGCGCGAGCGGCGGCACGGCGGCGCGGCAACCGCGATCGAGTCGAGTTCAGAGCTCGAGTTTGAACGGCGCGGTGCCCCGGCCGCCCAGCTGATCAACAGCGATCTATGCCGGAGACGGGCCGTGAATGCATATTCACGGCCCGTCTCCGATAGATTCGTGAATTTGAACTTGATTCGTATGGCAATCAAAATGTATGTTCCTACATAGGTACCTATATACATATTGGAAGCTTCGTTCATAGACCTACAAACTGACATACCACCAGGGTTGGAAAAAAAACTATTTTTTTTAAATTTTATAAAACAAAAAAAAATTTTTTTTCGTGTACCTTATTTAGACGGTTCCGTCATTCAGTCCTCGCGTAGGTACTCAATCTATAAACCTAAAAGGTTAGTATGAAATAAAAATAATGTTATTTTTCATCAATCTTTATTTATTATACAATTTAATATGTATTTTCAGAATATTATTACAAGAACAAACAAAAAAAAACATACATAAAGTCGAACATATAACCTCCTCCTTTTTGGCAATCGGTTAAAAATCACATAAAAAATAAAAGACAAAGAAGTTTCAACAAATTACGCGACGCGTAACATTCATAGGTTGGTAGGTACCTTATCCAAATATCGTAGTACTAACAAAAATTAGGAATGTTCCTACAAAAATAAACTCTCACATAATATAACTATTTATCTAAAACAAATGTTCCTTATAAATAAAAAAACCGGCCAAGTGCGTGTCGGACCACGCACATGAGGGGTTCCGTAGTTAGAATGAATTTATCCCAAGAACAAACCTAACATTGTAGTTGAAAATCATGTTCTCCCATACATTGCAACTGCAAATGTAAGTTGCTCGACTATTACTCGTAAACTTGTAAAGCCTACTTAGCTGTGATAGTTTTCCTTTGAACTTCGTTATACAGGAAGATTTTTTCATCACCATCCAAATTTTTACAGTGTTCTACTCATGAATATGAACAACTTTCACTATGGGACCAACTCTGAAATCACGAAAAAAAAAACAGCTGTTTAATACAAAAATTCAATAAGTACCTACTTGACCAAAATGTATGAAACAGCACAGTTTTTTTGTCAATTAGTTAAAAATGTCAATGATTAAACTAGAATGATAAATGATTTTTAACCCAATACCATTTTGCCCGACCCGGGAATCAAACCCAGGACCTCACGCTCAGCAGTAGAGCTTGCGACCGCTAGACCAGCGAGGCAGGTAAAAAGAAATTACTAAGGGGGATTAAAAATATACTTATTTATTTTATATTATGTATTTATTTATGTACTTACTTGTCCGTATCGTCAATCGATAGCGGTGAGTCTCCCTTTCCCTGTTCCAAATGCCCAGCCGCCGCCAGCCACGAATTGGGCTCCGCTGCCGCTCGCGCCTGTACGCGCGCCGCCGCCGCGCCGCCGCCGGTCCGGCTTCGTGCAATTCATGCTCTAATACCGTGGGCACGGTTTTATTCGTCACATTCTCAAGCTCAACGAATGGTTTTCTGCAAATGTATAACTTAGTCATAATAAAATAACATACTTACCTAACACACAACATTCAAATAGGTTCCTGACCCCACATTAGTAGGTAGGTAGTACCTACTTATTCGTGAGTATTAGAAACTACGCGTGGTACGCACGGCTACAGATCAAGCATAATCAAGCATAATACAGATCAAGTATAATTTCCAGTATAAGCTGATCTCGCATTGTATTGGATTTCCTTACAATGAGAGGTCAGTGTAAACTGGATATGTACAGATCAAGTATAATTTCCAGTATAAGCTGATCTCGCATTGTATTGGATTTCCTTACAATGAGAGGTCAGTGTAAACTGAATATGTACAGATCAAGTATAATTTCCAGTATAAGCTGATCTCGCATTGTATTGGATTTCCTTACAATGAAAGGTCAGTGTAAACTGGAAATGTACAGATCAAGTATAATTTCCAGTATAAGCTGATCTCGCATTGTACTGGATTTCCTTACAATGAGAGGTCAGTGTAAACTGGAAATGTACAGATCAAGTAGAATTTCCAGTATAAGCTGATCTCGCATTGTATTTGATTTCCTTACAATGAGAGGTCAGTGTAAACTGGAAATGTATAGCTTGATGTGTAGCCGTGTGTATCTGTCGTAATACCCATTGATCCTTTATAGGTTCCTACTTATTTACAAAAATAACAATATTTATAATTACAAAGCGTATTTTGCGACTCATCAAACGAACTTGAACTTTATCAACAGCCAACAGCAGGGTGACGTGACACTAGACATGAGCATCTCGTAGCAATAAGGTTGAAACTCGAAAAATGGTCCGCGAAACGAACCGTCGTGTTCGTCCCTAGACATAATTGAAATACCTAAGTAGCTACGTAAATAAAAGAATTGATACTTACCGTAATTTATATCGGTAGTTAAGTACTTACTTTTTTTTTCTTTCGTTCAGAATACGGAGTTGTTCCCTCAGACGTTTTAATTGTTTTATTTTTCCGAGAGTTTTCTTTTTGCCCATCTTTATTTACTTACACTAAATAATGACAATAATTTATTGTATGGTTATTAAAAGGTTTTAACTTCTTTTTACAGTAGGTTATACCTACCTCAAAACAAAATAAAAATGTCGAAAATAGTCCTTTCTCTGTAATGTCGCCAAACATAGATCCGTCCTGCAACAGATGCCGCAGCAGACTGATTGAACAAATTGAAAAGGATAGCGCTATTACTACCGCGTGCAAAACAAGAGACAGAAAGAGAGTGTGCTCGCTTAGAATAAAATGACGCAAGCGCCAAATCACTTAACTGCTAATTACAAGAATAAAGAGTAGAAAAATTAAAAAAAAAAACGTCACGATTTGAGATAATATTATTACCTATCTATTAGGTTAAAATCATCACGAAATTCCATAAGGTTTCAGAGATCTAACTCAAAATAAGTGAAAAAGGAGGTTTTTTCGTTTTTTTTTTCTATCGAGAATTTTTTATCCAATCGTGTTTTCGCTTCAACAGATTTAAAGATTATAAGTCCAAGTTTAATGTGTCCAAATAACAAACTCCTAAGTCTTATAGATACCGATATCCAGATCGCCCTATATCACCAAAACAGCATCATATGAACTCTTAATGTGACAAGTTACCAAATTGTGTAACTGTATTAACCAGTGTATTATTATGTTTGAGGTAAACTTCAGAAGAAGAGCCGCCTGTTACAAGACAAACCAGTAGCCCCTGTGTCGAACAAGGCAGAGACAAAGACGACACGTGCAAAGAAGCGATCTAAATGGAAGCGCAAGATGTCTACTTCGACCTCTTCGTCTTCAAGCATGATATCTGATACAACAAGTACACCACCACGACGCAAGAAACAGAAAAGGACATCAAGTTATTCTCAAAAAGAGGTACTGAATCTTTTGAATGTTTTTCAAGGAAGGAAAAGATACAAGATATATTTATTTTGTAAAACATGAGTAAAATTATACAGGTCTTATAATTAATATGAGGTAGCTAGATGTTTTGCCATTTATGGCGTATATAATTAGTCATACTAGACAAACAAATACAAAAAAAAAAAGCAAAGAAAGAGATTACAATGTCAATTTGAATTAAATTTTAATATCAAAATTTATTTTATAATTACAAAGTCAAAATTCAAAATTAAAATGTCAAAATTAAAATTTAATTTGAGAATACTATACAAGGAAAATATCATTTATGAATTCATCTACGCTGTAATAGCACTTTTCTAATAATAACCCTGAAGGGACTTTTAAATTTGTTTATAGGCATACATTAATAGAATCAGGTATTTTACTATAAACATTTGGAGCAATACCAAAGAAACTCTTTTTTTTTTAATAAAGCAGTTTTGCATTTGATTTGGCACAACAAATTCTCATATTGGGATTCGTTTTTTACAAACAATGCAGTTTCTAATATGTACAAACATGGTAAAGTTAGTATTTTTAATTTTTTTTAAAGTAAGGAACACAACTATCCGTTACTCTCAGACCACACATTGATCGTATACATCTTTTTTGAATCCTGAATATAAGTTCTCTATTAGTTGACTGTCCCCAAAAAAAAAAAAAAAAAACAAAACCATATCTAAAAAAAAAATAGAAGCGACCAATCCATGATATGCTGTTAATAGAATGTCAGCATTAACTTTCTTGGATGATTGAAATAATTGATATGCAGATTTACTCAGACACTTGCAGATTTCCTCTAAGTGAGATTTCCATGTTAGTTTATTATCTACCAAGAACTTTGCATTCGTAACCTCTTCTACTATAGGGTTATTATACGTAATGTTAACTGGTGGATACTTACGACGCTGGTGGCAATGAATAACTTTTGTTTTATTTAGATTAATTACAAGATTCTTACTGTCAAGCCAAACTTACAAAGGAGTTTCCAAGTGAGCAAAATTATGGTCGGCTTCTAGAAGAAACGTTAGCTCGTACGACTCAAAGTAATGATAACTCATCTGAATATTTTTACGACAAATTAATGCTTATACACAGGTGTCATATTACTGGTCAAAGAGCCGTAGATTGTATAACTCACGGTATTATTGATTGTCTGTGTCCGCGTTGTTCTTCGTAGATACGCAACGGATTTTGATGCGGTTTCCACCATCATTTAGATAGTTTGTTCTGGAAGGTTTTTATGTGTTATCCATGTATATTAAACATAAACGTAGATAGTATTGAAATTTGCCATCAAGTCGTGAAAAATAGGTTTTGTTTTAGCACTTACATGGCGTGCGCTGACTAAATGGTAAGACATACATAAAATTAATGTTCTATGGGATTGTATATATTAAAAAGTTCAACAGGAAAGTCTATGCAGAAAAGTCTGCATGTGTCTTTCTTGTAAGGATTATTCACAGTAACAATTTTTATCTTTTACAATTTAAAAAAAAAAATATATAAATTGTTATTTCCAAAGATAATTTGACGGTTATATTACTAATCCTTATCCAATAAAATACGTTAATTTAATTAGGAATTTCATTACGATTAAAATATGCTTTGACATCGTATCATTTAATCGAGTGTAGAAGTACTGGTTAATATGACTTTATGCAGACTGCTTTACTGATTGGTTAAAATTGTACTGAATTACCATCCATAGCTTTATTTAAAGACGATAGTAGGTACGTTATTCTTTTGCAAAACTCCTGGGCTCCGTTGTAACGCCAGTGATTTTGAATTCCCTAGAAATTATCTTTCAAAACCACATTCAGCTATCTAACATATCACAATAAAACATATTCGAATTAGTTCGAAGTTTTTGCTTTATGTTCTTGTTATTCTGGAGATGTTTTACATATAAGGTTAATAGTAGTAAACCTGGTAAATGATGTAACTTACATTAGGCTACTTGTCGTATAGGCACAGGTAAATGTTACCTAGTTCTGTCAAATCTTTTTGACGCCATACCAGACACGTTACAAAGTTTAAGAGATGAGGCCAGCACCAATATCCGAGTTAGCCAAGAAAAACAAAAAGCTAATTATGATGCCGAAAGGCCTGTTAGTACCTATAAAGAAGGTTCGTGCAAAATCATCGAGTTTTAGGTAATGACCAATATAAAATTGCTGAAATTCTGGGATTTAATAAAAGTCAACATCAAATAATGTATTTCAAATAGGCACTTTTGAGCGTCAAAATTAAAAAAAAAAAAAAATTGTTTCTAGCTGTCCCTTCCAAAATTTAGCGTTACCTACTCTTTAAAAAAAACTGTTTTACAATATTTTGTATACATTAATAAATCATTATTATGTGAAGATGATACAACTAGAATAAAAATTAATATACTTGTTAGGTAAAAATAATTAAAAATGAACAATGACAGATAAATTAATTATGTTAAAGATACATTGTAAAAGTATATACGATTTTCTTGAAATTTTAACAAGTAACAAGTCGTGAGTTAAAGTAATCACAGAATGTAAAATCAATGTCATAAAATAATAACGTCACGTGTCATACAATTAAATTAGCAACCAGTTTGATTTCATCTCGACTCTAGATTGTCCTATGAACAGGACCAGCATGTTTCCAAGCATTCTAATCCCGGATTAATCCTATAATTTGTATTATGCTTGTTTACAAAGCGTATTTTTAATATGAGTTTTGAATTTTCTTTTATTTAATTGCAATATGTCACAAAATATTTTGTTGTTACATTTAACACAGCAGGTACTAGACATGTGCGCCGATGCTTATTTGACCGGCGGCGGCGTCTGGCTTCTAATATGTCGGCGGCGGCGGCGTCATCGGCGTAATCGGCGTGGATGGTGAAAATAAGTAAAATATGCCTTAATTCAAAATAAACTTTTATTTTTTCACTTACATGAACATAATATGGTAAGTTTGAGATCAAATAAATCACATTTTTAAATTATGACAAAATTATTTGTCTTGTATACCTAATTACCTACTTCTAACAAATTTAAAACAAAATTCTTGCATAATATCAGATTCCCTGACGTGTTCTCTCACAAATGCTGACATAAAGGAAACTCTCGTTTCCCCCCTTTCCTCAAGATATTTGTCAATTACTGACATTCCTTGGAAACGGCAATCGAGAAGGGCAGCCGCGATAATCAGATTATTAATGGGAAAGCGATGATTTAATTTCGCCAACATGTTTTTCTTCAAGCGGCTCATTATTAGAACTTCATCGTCTCCAAGAGGTTGTTTTAATGCTTGTTCTATTTCACACCTAAAAACAAGTGCAACATTGATTGTGACTGAGTTTGATGCACTCATTATATTAAAAGCGTCCCGAAAAAGTTTCAAAAATTTTATCAAGTCGCCCAGAAGTTTCCACTCAGAGTCATCAATTTTTAAATCAGACTTGTTTAGTCTAACAAGGAGCCTGTGGATAGGATTTCTGTTACTGTTTAAGTAAATAAAAAAATAATTTATTAAATTAAGTGCGTGCGTGTGTTATTTAATTTTGACGCCGATGACGCCGATGAAAAATTCAGCGGCGTCGGCGTGGCTAAATTGACCGGCGGCGTGCGCCGCGCCGATCGGCGCACATGTCTAGCAGGTACCCCATAAAAGATGTAAATAAAATAACAAAAATTCGGTATTCTTTAGCTAATCTGAAAAATGGTTGATCTATTTTATCTTTATTTCTAGTAGGTAATAAAATTATGTCTATCACTTATTTTAATTAAAAAAAAAAAAAAAACGAAAAATAAACGGAAGAATACAATATAAAAGCATAGTTTCCGATGACTGTAAGACCATAAAAGTTCATCAAATAATAATAGTAGCTCATCTTCTGGTGCTGAAAGTAATAATGTTGACGATAATCCATGCCCCAGAATCAAATCAGAGATCAATGAATAACCGAATGTAATGATTATATAGGTATGTAAGGTTTATTTTAATTTAACTGTTATTGGAATTGTAAAATCGTGCGTCAGGAGATCGCACGATGTCGGATGGCCGAATGTAATGATTTTTAAAATAATAATTACGAATAAGACTTTTTTCCACAAGCGACAGATGGCGCTAGTGATTGCACGAACTTTATACATCCGTTTAGGTATTCATTTGTAGAATACTATTATTAAAGTATATTTCTTTAATACAGTTAGTAAATAATTATTGTTTAAGTTTTAAAATATTTATTTATAATAATCATAAGGCTAATCATAAGTCATGAAATCGTTAGCCGGCTGAGTGTTCACTTCCGTTTAAAGTGGGGATCCTTCAGTTGGCAACTGATTTGCTAGGACAGAGTTCACAGGGTCAGTCTTTTTCTAGGCTTTGACCTGTAAGCATATCTGACGGATCCGTGCTACTTTTATTAAATTCATGATGATAAGTGATAACTGTGATAAGTGATTGTTAATAACCATGTGTTTTGGAATTAAGTGAATAAATTATATTCAATACTGCAATTGAGGTGTATGATTTCGTCACAGACCTAGTGCAGTGTCTGTGAGAGTAGCACAAATTTGGTTTAAGCGTTTTCAATACGGAAATTTTGATGTCAAAGATGCACGTCGCTCTGGTCGCCCTATTACGGATAAAATGGATGCCATTTTTGAAGAAGTGGAGCAAAATCGGCATATCAGTAGTTACGACGTAGCTGAAGAACTGGGAATTGACCACAAAACAGTTAATAACAGTTTTGACCCATTTGGCAAATGACACATACCTAACTAAATAATAACCTATGAAAAAATTGAATTTGTATATAAAATACGAAGGAACTTTTTCCCCGACCTTATACTTATTATAAAAAAAGTCATTATTACTAATAAAGGCATTATACCAGCGTATATCAATATAAATGACATAACTCCATACATATTCATCTCCAACTTGCACCGTATGACAGCGTATTCATCGAGACAGCCCACAGCCCACTAACCGCACATCGTCCGCAGGGAGCGGCCGAGTTTTACGACTAAACGTATAAATTCCGCGTCGTTTATTTACTTTTACAGCGTCTAGGCTGAGTGAGGGGAACGCGTCTATGTCTACATAGGGATAGTGCTGCTGTTAGTGTGGATGACTGGTTTAATTAATGTGCATGGTACGAATACAATGTTTGGGCCCTCGAATTTGCGTACACCTTTATTTTGATATTGTTTGAAAACATACACGATTTCCATTGATGTATTAATTAGGAAGATATGGTTCGCGCTCCTCGACGTGGACCGCATAAATTGTGCTAACGCACACAATTATTGACCTTAGTCACAATTGAACTGGCGCTTGTGTAGCACATGAATCATCTAAATATGCAGCAACAATGCCTCCCTGTGTTTTCAAAATTTGCACAAATAGTTCAAAAACCAAAAACAGGTTCCAAGGGATTACTTTTCACTCATATAATCACACCCTAAAATGTTAAGTTTTGAAAATTATAATAATATTTAATGTTTGCTTCGCCATGTTTATTAGAGCGAGATAGACATGCAATATCATTCATAATCGTATACATTTGGCGTCTATCGTGATTTCGCTTGCACGACAGCGCCGGCTCCTATCTCTGTCCTTGTCTATCGGTAACTTTAGGTGCGACTGTGATCACAGATGTACGAGTTTCGGTGCATGTAGTCGTGCGCCGAGTCCAGGTTTAGTGATTGCGATGTTAGCGCGTAACATATCTTCCTCTAATATGTCAATGACGAACTCAGTGCAAATTGCTGTTAAATTCGTTGGGGACGTCTTTTCCCTACATCTCTATGTAAAATCAACTTATTCTCCATAAAAGTGTTTACTTATTAAAAAAAAAATTACATCATTCAATCACTGCAATCACATAATTCCTACAACCTACTTAAACCACACAACAAATAATATAATTTTAAAATGTCCCCACTCCCTTTAATAGAGGTTGAAGCCTCGCCACAACCTACACCCAGGCCTCGGGACTCAAAAAACGCGGGAAGCGGAACGAGACGCGACCTCACTTACAATTTCCTCCGTTTCCGCTAAGGGATGAGGTCGCCATGTTTAAAATTTAAATGAGATATTTTTATCTGCATCATTTAAATTATCACGCATTGTGATACTGTTTTATGACAGTCTTTTAATTAGGGTGCCCCTTGTAAAGAAAGTTACGCCTGTAATTGTAGGGACAGTGCGGAAAGGTCGGTGTTACTCACGTATTAATTTTAATGTTTTGTTTTGTTTGGATGCAATGGTCAATCATGATTGTGGAACTGGAAAATTAATATCATTTAATGAGTTACTGAGTTTCCAAGCCAATGATTTAAAAGTCTTCCTATAGAACACTTGACTGTCTTCAAAAAACCGGCCAAGTGCGAGATGGACTCGCACACAAAGGGTTCCGTACCATATTATAATGTTTAACAATCGCAAAGATAACTTTGTATTTCATAATGATACTGTGAATTACAAGGTTATTTTTTGCAGTTGCAGAAAATCGACCATATTTAACAAAAATACCTTATGAATCGCCGTTTTTAGTATTTGTTGATTAAATATAGTATAAGGTACATTATAATAGAGCTCGTACAAAAATTGTATAAAATTAACAACTTTTACGGCCCCCTATTTTTTAATTTTAGAAGATAAAAAAATAAAAGTATATTTGTACTCTACTCGATAGGTTCTAGACAATAACACCCCACACACAGGTTAATTTTTTTTTTTTTTCAAATTTAAAAGCTTTATATGGGGACCGCCCCCTTCAATTTAATTTTTTTTTTTTTTTTTTTTTTTTTTTTTAATTTACCTACTTTATTTTTATTATTTAGTGTTATAGTCGTAATAGAAATACACAATCTGTGAAAATTTCAACTGTCTACCTATTAAGGTTCGTGAGATACAGCCCTGTGACAGACGGACAGACGGACTGACGGACAGCGGAGGCTTACCCCATTTGAGGGGTAGTTTTGAAAAACTAATAATGACAAACTTTATTACTTACATAAGAAAGTATTTGTGCTAAGTTTCAAGTTCATTAACCAAATTAATAAGATTTTTCATGTAAACTGTATCCCTGTTTCCACGCCCACAGGGGTAGAATTTCAAAAATCGTCTGGGATGTTTCCATAACTTGTCTCAAACATTATTTACACCAATTTTCAAGTAAATCAATCCCCAATAAAATCCACCGCTGTAAAATTTACTACCCCTTTTCACCCCTTAGGGGTACATTTTTGGAAAACCCTGATACACGTTAGTTAGTCTTCATTTTTGGACTCAAGTACAAAATCTGAGTTTTGAGTAAATCGGACCGCGTGTTGAAATTCCTCTATGAAAACTTTGACACCCACCAATACCGTCTTCTGGGGTCGCGGGTTGTTCGAAAGAGATACCGTGGCCCTTGCCATAGGCAACTGAAGGAACACGGGTGGGTTTTAGTCAGTAAAAGTATGACACGCCCTTCCGCTCCACCCAGAGCGGGAGAAGTCATTTGATGATTTCCCATCCACAAAAAAGGGGGTAGTTAAGCAAAACTAAAAATGATTAATTTTATAATTAACTTAAATGAATATTCGTGCTAAGTTTCAAGTCTAATAACTCAAGAGATAAGATTTGCCATACAAAATTTCATCCCCTATTTTATTCCCTTAGCCCCTCAAGTGTCGAATGCACCCCATGTGTGCATAAGAAAAACCCTTTACAGAACTTTACATAATAGGTATATAAGCTTAGATCACATATATATAAACGTAAAAAAACATCATCCGATGGAAAACATATCATCATCAGTAGTTGTGAACCTATGGGGTTCGCAACTAACCCCCAAACCTCCCCACTCGCTGGAGTTTTGGGTCTAAAATTAGCCAAACTCCGACACTTGAGGGGTTAAGGGATAGAATTTCCAAAAATTCTTCCCTAATGGATGTTTACACTATATAAGGTATGTATGTTCAAAATTTCATGTCTCTAGGTCCAGTGGTTTGGACTGTGCGTTGATTATTATCAGTCAATGAGTCAGTCAGGACTTTGAATCTTATATATATAGATTTACACAAGACCATAAACTTCTGATAGGTTTTCCTGTAATCTATAGGTAAAGTACTATGTTCTGTATTTTTTTCAAAATTTTAGGCTCAGTAGTTTGGGGGGGGGGGGAATGGTCAATTTTGGTCTATTTTCTTAAATAACTTCAAAAAATTTATTTCAAAATTATAAAAAAAATATATTTGAGACCCTCACAGTAAGACCTTTCATTTGATATGTCACACGGTACAGTTTGCAAAACTTTTTTTTTAATTGTACTTATTTTCCCCCCACAAGGGACCCCTATATTCAAAATTCATTTATTTACGTTACATGTCCGTGTTTGGGTTACCAAAATACATATGTGTACCAAGTTTCAACTTAATCGGTTCATTAGATTCGAAGCAAATTGGCTGTGACAGACGGACAGATGGACAGACAGACAGACAGACAGACAGACAGACACACGAGTGATCCTTTAAGGGTTCCGTTTTTTCTTTTGAGGTACGGAACCCTAAAAATGCTGAGAAAGGGCTTTTAAACTTTATTGGTTTATACATTTACCCTATTCGCAGATTGGGCACATCGCACCGCAACGCAACGCATTGCAAAAATCCTCCTTCATAACTTTTGTACATTTTCTATGAAATAACCAATAACAGTCGCACGGGTCGATCTATGAATGTCCGTTATCGAATCAGAAATGAAGAGATCCGCAGGAGAACCGAGATAACGGACATAGCCCAAAGAATTTCCAAACTTAAGTGGCAGTGTGCAGGGCACATTGCTCGCAGAACAGATGACCGATGGGGCCGAAAGGTTCTGGAGTGGCGACCGCGTATCGGAAGAAGTAACGTTGGAAGGCCTCAAGGTGGACCTTGTAAAGGCCGCAGGAATCCGCTTAATGCGGGAAGCACAGAGCCGGTCGAAGGGGCGGTGCTGGGAGGAGGCCCATGTCCAGCAGTAGACGTCTTTCGTCTGAAATCATTATGATGATGATTTTTTGACGGACAAACATCCCTATTCCAACAAACTCCATTTACAAATCCAACTCCACAACGCATACCACATTCCTTATCACAACATTTATGTGTTCTCAAGCAATAATTGTACCCATCAAAGGGTAATTTAGCGCGAGCATTGCAACGAAGTATGAACCGTCTCGATCTTCGATAAGTTGCATAACAGTCGGCTTGCATGTGGCGTTGCATGCACGTCTAACAGCTACGTCTATTGCTTGGTTTGTCACACACGGGCTCGCGTTCCACCCAACAATGTCAGGAATGCATCGTGTTTATTTTGCGTGTTTGAGAAAAACATGAATGTCGCGCTTTGTCTAACTTGTCCGAGTGAGTTATTGCGTCGTTCGTGTGCGACCTGTCGAGTTTGTCACTGTTTATACTTGTACGGCTGTTATTGTAATTATTTTTGTGACGTTAATGGTGAAGTATATTGTGTGGATTTAAACGCATTTACTGGAAGTTTTTGTTTCAATTTTAGTATCTGTGATTGACTTTAATTAAGTCTACAATAAAGCGATAAGCTGTATATACTTTACTACTGCTAAGCTATGGGTTTTTCTGTAGGTACAAGTAAGTAAGCATTCACTTTATTTATTATCAAGGCTTTCTTTGAGAAAGTTGGCGTTTTGTATATTTGTATTGCGTGTACAGTCAGCCTAAAAAAGATGAATTCAGTTAGTTGTCCACAATTTTTGTTCCATAATCAATCAATCTGCCTAGCCTTTTCTCAACTATATTGGGGTTGGCTTCCAGTCTAACGTATAAGTCTAGCTGAATACGAGTATTTTACATGGAGCGACTGCCTATCTGACCTCCGCAACCCAGTAACTGGGTAAGTAATACGATAGCCCTATTCCATAATATTGCCTCGATATCCAGCCACAAAACTCGAAGAGGAGCTCGTGGCTAAATAATAACAGCCGTACGGATGGACCCATCAGGTTAAGCTACGCTTGCCGGGGTTGGTCCGTGGATGGGTGACCATCTTTATGTACCGAGACTCCTCCGTGTCTCGGAAAGCACGTTAAGCCGCTGGTCCCGGTTATCATTCGTGGATCTTTGACAGTCGTTACGGGTCGTCAGAAGCCCGAAAGTCTGACAACCAGTCTTACCAAGGGGTATCGTATTACCCAGTAATTGAGTTGTGGAGGTCAGATAGGCAGTCGCTCCATATAAAATACTTGTATTCAGCTGCATCCGGTTAGACTGGAAGCCGACCCCAACATAGTTGGGAAAAGGCTAGGCAGATTTTTGATATACATCTTTTTATGACTGACTATACCTCTTTATTTAATTCAGTTTCATGCAAGTGTATTATTTATTTCTTCACCGACCGTTATCATCAAAATCCAGTCTACTCGCCAAACTTTTGCCCCGTACATTCCACGTTATCGGGCCGAATGATGGGGCTTCCTGCCCCCGTGCTAGTGTTCAATAGACTTATAATCAAACATTTGATACCATATCGGCTATGTTATCACATGTTAAATTACTAAGAAAATAATAGCAAAACTCGTGTCGATTTCAAACTTGTTCGAATTCTACGAATGGTAATTTAATAGCTTTGCATACCTACTATTTTCTTGGCATTGGACCTCAATAAACCTAGTTTGTGTATAACATGCTTTTATTTCTTCCGATGAGTCATGCCTGACTTCTAACATACGAAGGTTGGATCAAAGATGTAATCTTTATTACGTGTGTCAGTAACAGATAATCTGATGAAGTCATGATAGCTAGAATTAGCACCCTAACTGATTGAATGTTGGTAGTATATCATGAAGTTGGTAGTATATCACCTAGTTGGTAGGTATATCATGAAGGTTAACTTTTAATAGAATTTTTAAAGAGGAGTTCGTGACTAAGTAATAAAAGACGGATGGGTCGATCAATCAGGTTAAGCTACGCTTGCCGCGGGTGGTCCATAGATGAATGACCATCCGAGACCCCTCCGTGTCTCGGAAAGCCGTTGGTCTCAGCTGTCATTCTTAGATCTTTGACAGTCATTACGGGTAGTCAGAAGCCCGAAAGTCTGACAGCCCGTCTTACCAAGGGGTACCGTGTTACCCAGTAACTGGGTTGTGGTGGTTACATAAGCAGTCACTCCATGTGAAATACTGGTATTCAGCTGCATCTGGTTAGACTGGAAGCCGACCCCAATCCACTGCACTACACACTTTTCACTTCCCAATCCCATTGGGAGGGGAAAAAGATACTTACCTTATCTTTTCAAGATACTATGAAGAACATTTTATATACTTTTACTACGACATCTAAATCCTAGCAGTTTCTCATCATCTACATCTATAATAAAACGCCCACCAGATGTCAAACTGAATCAATGTACCAGATCAGGCACATCCGAATTAAGTCTTACACGTTACGATGAGCGGAGGGGCTCGTAAATCTGGACAACTATCTGCAATACACTAGTTGTCTGGAGAGCACTTAGTACTGTCCTCGACTTGAGAAGGTGGTGTAAGGGAGAGGAGAAAAGGAATGCGAAGGTAGTTTTCACCTTTAAGGAGGCATTACTGTGTGCCATTTTATCTATACAACGTGTCTTTTTTGTATCCTCGTCAAATTTAAGGGTGTGGTATAGACCATCAAACCGAACAAATTTTTCCATGGCACCAACATCGTAATCGCGAAAAAATAATCAGCCGTGCCATACATTTGCGTCGAGTAGGTATTGAAGTTTTCTATGGGACAGATAGACAAAAAAAAAATCAGCTGTTCCATACATTTTGTCGATTTAAGTGAACACAAATGTATGGAACAGCAGATTTTTTTTTTCGCGATTTCAAGGTTGGTCCCATAGAAAAAGTTGTCCAAAATGATGAGTACAATGACCCCTTTTCGAGTTTAGGGTAAACAAAAACTAATGTTGTAAGTATATCATTTATTTTTTATGGGATTACAATTTAAGTTTGTTTTTGAGATAAATTATTTTCAACTACGGAAGTACAGAACCCTCCATTGTGCGTGGTCCGACACGCACTTGGCCGCTTGTTTTCTTAAGGATTGCCAACTAACGAAATTTGTTACGTTTTTTTCCCTCTTTATGTTCAGAAACTTATTACTTGAGTTCTCTCGCTACCTTCTACAACTTAAGCCACGTCTTCACAATCGGCTATACCGGTTTATGCTCTTTTTAGCGCCGTGCAAAGAGCTCACGACGTCTCGGGAGCAGCAGCTGCGCCGAGAGCCCCGAGATGGCGGCCGTTGTTAGTCTCACTCGCTGTTGTGTTATGTGTGAGGCCAGACGTTTGTTTTGCGGAGAATTCGAGAGAATTTTCTTAAGTTTTTTTGTAGAAAATATTGGTAATAGAGTAAATGTAGCTATGATAAAGGATGTAGCTGTAATTAATAATTAGACTTTGGGTTTATGAGATGATTTACATGCGTAACTTTTTATTTATTTACTAGCTGCGCCCCGCGGTTTCACTAGCGTAGACCGGGATAAAAAGTTGCCTATATGTTAATCCAGGGTATAAGCTGTCTACATGTCAAATTTCATCCAAATCGGTTTAAGCGTGAAGAAGTAATAAACATACAAACACACACTTACTAACAAACTTTCGCCTTTATAATATTAGTGTGATATAGTGTGATAGTTACCTACTTCATGTGTATGGACTTTATGCCACAAGACATTCTCTGCTTCTCATAAAAATAGCTAAAATTACCATACATCGAACATAGTTACAATAGGCTAGGTAGTAAATAATAAATAGGTTAGGTTTTGACAGGAGTGACGCGATATCGCCTCTGTCTGTAAGTGCCTTAAAGCGCAAAGCAAAAGCCCGTTAAAAGATAAAAAGAATTAAACTAGTTCGCGATAGTTTTTAATTCAAATTGATTTTTAAGCTTACCGACTAACTCGCAGTAGTCCCGCAGCCCTAAGAGCTTAAAAGAGTTCGAAACGCCGCATGGGGCCTATCTAGAGTGACACAGATATACGAGTATATACGTAGTCTGTGTTTGTAATAGAGACCCTAGTGACCAAAGAAATCGTTTTTTCATTTTCTTAATGTAATTTATTAGGGTTATTATTAACACAAACGGGATATTTGCCATGTTTACTGTTATTATTTTAACGACGAGCTATTCTGAAAATAGCTTACAAAAAACCCTGGCGATATTCTACTGATGCCCTGTACTCAGAATGTAGCCTCCTCCGTGTGAGGCAGTTGTTTATTGTTTCAACACTGCTACGATTCCATAGGCATGCTAAAGAACTGGCCCGCCATTCATCCAGAACGTTAAAGTGGGATCGGCCAAGAGTAAATTCTTCTTTTGCACGCAGATCTTTTGCATTTCTTGGGTCATATCTTTACTCAAAATTCTACTCCCACAATAGATCTATACTCACCTTAACATACACCAGCTGCAAAAATGCTATATTTAAATGGCTGCACCCCAAAAATTATGACGAAACGGAAGACCTTTTGCACGTACAGTCGTAATATTGACATACCTACTCACCAACCTACCCATTTTCACCACATACACCCAACACACCACACACAACCCACACATCACACACACCCCACTGATTGATTTTTGTCAAAATTTAATTTAATTTATTTAATTTTTAAAAAATGTTTGTTTTACTTGGGAAGAGACTGGACCCCACGACACAGGGAATCCTAGTGTGGGGTCCAGAGAATTTGTAAAAATCTAACACCTAAGGACATTTGATTTGATATTGATATTTTTATCTGATACTAGATTGTTACGTACCGTTCTCTTTGCAGTTGGTATTACGTACCTACTGAATTAATTCTTAGAGATTTTAGAATAGTGTTTTCTTCACCCCACAACTGGTAATCAGGCTTTTTTGTGTAATTGCCGAGGGTGTTGATTTGAATAAGCTTCCGGTGTTTGCTCATCGCCCATTCGTGGAGCCTTCTGATTGGTTGCGGATGAGCACACTAGCGCCGCGCTCCTGCGTGTTTTTTCACTGTACTACGTACCATACAGTGTCGGCGCATACACGCCACGCGCGATACATACTTTTCTACAAAAATAAGGTCCTTCGGTGAAAACGTGCTACAATCCCCGCAAGATACCAGATATACCCTGAACCAGCGCCTGTGGAAAAATATGTGAGGTGGAATTGAAGCAAGATTCAGAACTATCGAACGCGCCTTCTTAGCCCATCGGTGTGCGAAGCGGCGGGACGGCAGCGACCGGTAAGTTTTTTCGAATCTTCCCTTTTTACAGCACATAATTGTTTGATCTCTTCGAGCCTGGATTTATATCTAGGTACTTGTTGTGGGGTTATTTTCCTAGTTTCCTAGTGTTCTTAGTTCAAAGTCCATTTGCGGCGTTACGCGTCCAAAATGGCGGAACTTATTCAACAAGACATTTTTGAACGTGAGATCATTATCGATGATCTCAAGCGTATTTTAGAGTTCATAGATTCAGACGAACAACAGTTTAGGTCACGCTCAAAAGAATTAACTTTGCAACAAAGAAAGTTCTTCAAACTTCAGGCAAAAATAGAAAAATTCTTAATAAAATCCAATACTTTCGACAAAGACGAACAACTGAAGATTCGTAACAATTTTAATGATTGTTATTTCGCAATTAGTGTTCACTTAGATAAACTTAAGGAAGAGGATAATGAGCGTAAACGAAGAATGTCCTCTAGTACGTCATTTAATAATAATTCAGTGGTACATGTTCCATCTACTCATACGAGTAATAGTTGTGCAAGTAGATTACCTATTCTTCCAATGCCTACCTTCTCAGGGGAAACCACGGATTGGCCCCCATTTCACGATTTGTTTCGTTCATTAGTACATGACAAAAATACCTACACGGAGACAGAGAAGTTTCGTTACCTGTTACTGTCATTAAAAGATGAACCCTATAATCTTATTAAATCGATACCAATTACAGACGAAAACTATAGTGTTGCGTGGGATATTTTAGTGTCTCGGTATGATAATAAACGGGCTATCGCCACGAAACATCTCGAAAAAATATTATACATTGAACCTAGTACCGAGAAAATGACTCAAAGTCTAAGAAACTTACTCAATGTTTATCAAGAAAACATCAAGGCATTGCAGGCCATGCAATTTCCGATAGATCAGTGGAGTTTCATAATAGTGACGATTTTACTACGTAAGATTCCGTCTAGTGTTCGAAAACGTTTCGAATTATCACTATCGAGGCCATCGGATGTACCTGACATAAGTACATTGATAACTTTCTTAGAACGCGAGTTAGCTGCAAGCGAATTCTCTTCTCACCCACAAAATAAAAATAATCTTGAAAAGGTAGGTACTCCCCGCACATCGCGCGGTAACGAAGGCTCGCGACGCGCGCTCGCAGCCAATGTCGCTTCATCGAGTTCGAATACAACAGACTTACAATCTACCAAACAAAATAATTTAAAAAATAATTGTTTATGTTGTGATGCTCAACATACGTTGACAAAATGTTCGAAATTCCTTAATTTATCTCCCCGTGATAGGTATTCTTTTATTCAAAACAAGAACGTTTGTTTCAATTGTTTACATGTCGGTCATGATTTAAAACAATGCAAATCTAACTTTGTTTGTCGCTCATGCCATAAACGACATCATTCATTAATTCATTTCGAAAAGCCTAACAGTTTATCAGTTATTAGTGGTAGTAGTGATAATGCGGTCTCACTTTCTGTGAACGAAACGACAGAGACAGCGGTTCCCAGTACCTCGCACGCTGCGATGACTGCGGCGGTGAACGATCGCAAGAACGATTCGCGTTCTATTGCTCCGTCGGTTAGCGCGAGTACGGTGCTCCTATGTACGGCACTCATCAATGTGCATGTTGGCCCACAAAAACACACAGTTCGATGTATTATTGATACAGGCAGTCAGGCGACTTTTATTACCGAGTCTTGTGTTCAGCGGTTAGGGTTACATCGCAGCCAAGCGAACGTTCCGGTGTTCGGTGTTGGAGGGACCGAGGTTGGAGCTGTTTACCCAAAGGGTGTAGTATCTTGTCATATCACTCCTACACACGGGGATCAACCTTCAATTTCAGTTAACGCATTAATTTTATCTAATCTTATTTCACGTATGCCATGTGTGACATTGCCTTTTAAGGGATGGCCACACATACAAAACTTAACTTTAGCTGATCCTAAGTTTTATCTTCCACAATCAGTGGAAATGCTTTTAGGTGCGGATATACTATCCCAAGTTTTATTAGGTCACGTGATCACGGGTCCACCCGGTTCACCGATGGCTATGAACAGTATCTTTGGTTATTTATTGATGGGTGATGTTTCATACAACCAAAATACATCTACTTCACTTCAAGTTTGTCTCAGTAGTTTAAGCTCATCCTACGATGACGACATCAACCTGAGACGGTTCTGGGAATTGGAATCTCTTCCGGAAAAAAGAATTCTAAGTCTCGACGAAGCGTTGTGTGAATCTATATTCGTAAATTCACATACTCGTGATGAAACTGGGCGATATGTTGTTCCACTCCCTTTCAAACCTGATGCACCCACCCTCGGCGCATCACGAGATACGGCGGTCTCCAGGTTTAAGAAATTAGAGTATAGGTTGGAACACAATCCTCAACTTAAGGTAGACTATCATGCGTGCCTCCAGGAGTACTTGGAACTCGGTCACATGGAGCCCGTTGATTTACCTGTTTCGTTAGCTAACAGCTATTACATTCCGCACCACTGCGTGGTCAAAGAGTCCAGTGAGACTACTCGTACTCGTGTCGTCTTTGACGCGGGTTGTAAAACTTCGAATGGAATATCACTTAATGATGTTCTACTGACTGGTCCGAAGCTGCACCAGGATATAGTAGACGTTTTATTGGGTTTTCGTATCCATGCTATTGCTGTCACTGCCGACATAAAGCAGATGTACAGAAACATAAAATTACAACAATCCGATTGGGATTTTCAACGCATTGTGTGGCGTAAATCACCCACTGAACCGTTGCGTGATTATCGATTGCGCACCGTCACCTTTGGTGTCAGCTCATCACCATACTTAGCCCTTCGTACTATTCAACAGTTGGCTCATGATGAAGCTGCTAACTTCTCGTTAGGTTATAAGGTTCTCCAGAACCAGGTTTTTGTTGATGACATCGTCACCGGAGCAGGCGACGTAAAGCAGGCCCTGGTTTTACAACGTGAGTTAGTAGGTATTTGTTCGTCAGCTGGTTTCGAGCTACGTAAGTGGCAGAGCAATTCGCCAGCGTTACTCGCTGCTTTACAAACGTCAGTCATTCAGGGCGAGCGGTCTGATAACGTTTCTTTCGCTCTGATGGAGAATGACAAACAAATAAAGGTTTTAGGACTTCAGTGGAATCCTGAATCTGATACTTTCATTTTTAGCGTTCAGTCAACTAATGATAAAATTACAAAGCGATCCATACTATCACAAATAGCGAAAATTTATGACCCTATGGGATGGTTATCTCCTGTAACTATTTATGCGAAACATCTCATTCAGTTGTTATGGATTTCAGCGGTCGACTGGGATGAGTCACCTCCTTTAGATATTATAAACGCTTGGTCTAGTTTTCTTAACGAGTTACCATTATTATCAAATTTTCAAATTCCACGTTTCGTTTTTGCAAACGTGAATGCAATTCAAATTCACGGGTTTTCCGACGCTTCCGAGCGGGCTTATGCCGCGTGTGTTTACGCCCGTATATCCGATAATAATGATAACGTTAAAACATTTCTTCTTCTCGCTAAAACGCGTGTAGCACCTATAAAACCGGTTCTTACTATTCCGCGCCTAGAGTTGTGCGCTGCTGTTTTGTTATCAAAGTTGATTGATAAAGTGAGAAGTGTGTATGATAACCACTTAAACTGTGAACATGTTTGTGCGTGGACTGATTCATCCATCGTGTTAGCGTGGCTTCGTTCTCCACCACACGAGTGGAAAACATTCGTTTCTAATCGCACTAGTGAAATCTTATCCAGGCTTCCGGCCAAAACTTGGAGACATGTCCCGTCAGCTGACAATCCAGCTGACGCACCTTCTCGAGGAATGCTTCCTACAAGTTTTGTCCAAAATGAGATGTGGCTCCATGGGCCCTGGTGGCTCGCGCGTGATTCTAGTTCTTGGCCAAGTCCCAAGAAAATACTAGAAGTCACTGAAGACAAACGCAATCTACCTATGTCTATGGTGTCAAACTCTTCCACCTCAGCACTACCTGATGTGGTCGAGTATACTAGATTTTCTACTCTAGGTAAACTTGTTAGGATAACAGCACTGTTATTTCGATTCTATAATCATCAACCTTTACCCACCGGCAAAAAGTGTACTGTGCTTTTATATCGCTCCGCAGTAATAAATAGTTTTTATACAGATTTAAGTTGTTCTCGGTTCAGTGTTGGTGATAAAATTGTTTTTGGACTTATGTACTAACTGTGAGTGGAAGAAATTACACAAACACATCACAAATAAGACTTATCTTACGAAATAATAAGTGAACTTTTTGTTAATGTACCCAACCGCACACTGAATACAGAACCCGCGACGCAAACGCGCAAGCGACGCCGTCTTCCGCGCTCTTAAGACCTTTTGGTCGCGAACTCCGAGTCGCTCGCTCGGTGAGGGCCTTTATTGGCGTGCACTTCTCGGTGTGGGCATTTTGTAGTGTGCGCTTTCAATTTCAATTAAACTAAGGAAAATATTTTTTTTTTTTTTTTAAATCAGTATGGCCGAATCAGAATCTTCGCCTTCAATGGGAAACTCTGAGAGTACTATGTCCCCAACCAGACCGGGTAAAAATGTAACCTCGCGTGCCTCACGTGCCAAAAAAAGATTGGCCCTGTCGTCACCACCGATTAGCAACTCTAGTACCTTGACTAAGGCCGATGTACAAGGCATAGTAGAGGCAGTAATAAAAACTGCAATGACTGACATGCTTGCACAATTAAATGCTAATATGAACTCAGAGCTTAAATCAATCAAGGAAGAGTTGAAGGAAGTAAACGAGGCTATGTCTTTCATGAACAGTCAATATGAAACTGCTATTTTGGAAGCCAAAAAATCTGCACAAACAATGATGGATCTTGAAACCAAAAATGAACTAATGTCCAACACCATTATAAAACTGACGAATCGCGTAAACCAGATGGAACAACATGCTAGATCAAGCAATATTGAGATTAAATGCGTTCCGGAGAACAAAACAGAGAATGTCATCAGCCTGGCAAAACAGCTGGGGTCGGTCATAGGCTGCACCATTACTGATAATGATATTTTGAGCTGCACACGAATTGCCAAAGTAAACCGTGACTCTCCGAGGCCTCGATCAATCGTCACTCAGTTCAGCTCCCCAAGACTCCGTGACCAATTTTTGGCAGCTTCAATCGACTTCAACAAGAAAAACAGTCAGGACAAATTGAACTCTTCTCATTTTGGATTGGCGGGACCTAAGAAACCTATCTACGTAATGGAGCATCTGTCGGCGACCAACAAGGAAATCCACGCCGCAGCGAGAACCAAAGCTAGAGAATTGGGATTCCAATTTGTGTGGATCAGAAGCGGCCGTGTTTTAATGCGTAAAGACGTTGCATCGGAATATATAGTGATAAGGGATCTAGCAACTTTGGATAGGTTGAAATAAGTTTAACTTTGTAAAAGATTTTTATGCATGTCAATTGTATTGTACAAACAAAATTCAACTTGTTTAATATTGAAATTTACTATCAAAATGTAAGAGGCCTGCGGACGAAAACGCACGATTTTTTATGTAAAATAGCAACATGTAACTACGATATTCTAATTCTGACAGAAACTTGGCTTAACAATAGTATAGGCAATAAAGAACTGTTTGATGATAGGTACTTAGTATATAGAAGAGACAGGGAAAGCTCGGGCTACCACTGGGATAGGGATGGCGGAGGTGTCTTGATTGCAGTATCCAAAAAACTAGTTTCGCGAAGATTACTGCATAGACAAAGTAATTGTGAAGATTTATGGGTATCTGTAGAAATACCGTGCGAGCGCTCGAGGCAACTCCGCCGTCTTAATCTTTGTGCAGTATACCTGCCACCACCGGTCTCTAAATCAATATTGGAACATTTTATTGCTAATTGTAATTCTTACCAGGATAACCATAATGCGTACACATGCATCGTGGGAGATTTTAACTTGAGAACTATAAACTGGAATGACCTCAATAATCCTCTCAAAAATCAGCACATTAGTAGTCTCGATCAACTTCTTATTGATTTTGCATCAGTTAATAATCTCCGACAATGCAATAATGTTACCAACAAAAACAGTAGACTACTGGATGTTTTATTGGTGGACGTTCCAGGTTGTTGCGTTGGTGAAGTGGATCCTTTAAGTGTTATAGATCCTCACCATCCTCCATTAGATATTCAAGTAACATTGAAGGAGTCGCTAAAACTAAAATCTAATAGCATTACAAAAAGAAACTTTCATAAGGCCGACTATGAAGCAATAAACAGGCATTTGAAGGATAAGGACTGGGACGAGTGTCTGGGATGTTGCCAAAATGTTGACGAAATGGTGGAAGTCTTTTACAGCATTATCGGATCAGTTATCAATGCTTTTGTACCTATCATCCGAAGGCAGAGTAATGGTGTTCCGATATGGTTTGATAAGAAACTTCTTAATATAATAAAAGAAAAAAACAAACTTCGTATTAGGTACAAAAAGTACAAGAATCCCCTTGACATGCTATCACTCAAATTAATTTCTAAACGATGTGATAATTACGCTAAAAAATGTTACAATAGTTACATTGAGAGCACAGAAGAATCTATTGCCAGATGTCCTAAATTTTTTTGGTCATATGTCAAGAATAAACGTGGTGGAGAAGGTTCATACCCAGCATCAATGACTAATGGTCCGATAACATCTTCGAATGGAGAGGCAATATGTGAGCTATTTGCTTTAAATTATGGCAGCATTTATAAAGATGAAACAACATCCCCTCCTAGTCAAGACTATGTAGCATCCGAATACCTGGAAGCAATAGCCACACAGTCAGACAGTATAGCTTCAGTGGACATCAAATATGAGAATGTTGAGGAAAAACTAAAAAGCCTTGATACTACTAAGGGGGCAGGCCCAGATGATATACCTCCACTGTTTATTGCCAGATGTGCACCTAGCCTGGCTGTTCCTTTGGTGAAGATATATAACGCCTCAATCCGATCTGGTCAATTCCCTAAAGAGTGGAAACAGGCGAAAGTAGTACCGGTCTACAAGAGTGGAGACCCTTGTGACGTAAAGAACTATAGACCAATATCCATCCTTTCAATTTTTGGTAAAATATTGGAGTCGTTGATTTGTCCACATATTCAGCGCTATTTTTCCAAGTTCTTAAGCGACCATCAGCACGGCTTTGTAAAGAACAGATCCACGAGTACAAATCTAGTGTCCTTTGTTGAAGCCTCATGCGAAGCCATGGATAAAGGTTTACAGGTTGACGCTGTTTATACGGATTTTAGCAAGGCCTTTGATAAGGTTTCACATAAACTCCTTGTTGAAAAACTAGCTACGTACGGCGTCACCGGTAGTCTTCTAAAGTGGTTTGGTTCTTATCTGACTGGTCGGGAGTTTTATGTGGTTGTCAATGGGTTCCAGTCAGGCAGGTATACAATTGCTTCGGGTGTCCCTCAAGGTTCTCATCTGGGCCCAGAATTATTCATTATATATGTAAATGACGTGACATCTTGCTTTCACAATACTTGCATATATCTTTTTGCAGACGACTTGAAAATTTCAAGAGTCATTAGGTCTCAACAGGATGTAAACCTAATGCAGGAAGATATCGACCGATTATCTACATGGTGTTGTCACAATAAAATCTCGTTGAATATTTCGAAATGTAGCCATATAAAATTCACCAGGAAAGTAGATATAGTGAATTCGGTTTACCAAATAAACGGAGTAAACTTATGCGAGGTGGATGTTGTACGAGATCTTGGAGTTATCTTGGACTCTAAACTTACATTTGTACCACAAATTGAGAACATAATCGGTCGATCCCAACGTATGCTTGGATTTGTGATTCGTAATGGAAAGGTATTTCAACGCCCACATACTAAATTAGTTCTCTACAATAGCCTTATAAGAAGCATCCTGGAATACTGCAGTGTAATATGGAGGCCTCACTATGCAACCCACTCGCTGCGGATGGAACGAGTCCAAAAAAGGTTTATCCGATACCTAGGGTACTCAAAGGGAAGGCAATTTAAACATCTCTCCTACCTTGATAAACTAGGCTGCTACAAAATGAGTACCCTGGAAGCTCGAAGGGAGCTCTTGGATTTAAGATTCGCATATAAACTGCTCAATAACACCATTGACTGCCCACAATTGGTAGGTAAGTTCAATTTCAGAGTACCCCGCAGACCACCTCGCAAACCCATAACACCCTTAGCTCCACCTCTTCGCCGTACAGTGTTTGGTGCTAATTCGCCTATACCACGCATGTGCAAACTTATAAACGAACGCAGCGACCTGGTTGACGTCCACGCAGACTCAATGTCGATGTTTAAATTAGTATGATGTAATTAGTATGATAATTATTTTTTTTGTTTTAATTAGTATTGGCATTTTAATTTAAGTAACTATCTAGAATTTAAACTAAACTTTCTGACTAAATTATGTCTTTATAACTAAATTTATAATTACAAAGCATTTTGCATGTGGTGTTTGCCTGTAATTGGTTGTGCAGTTAGACATAAGACACAATTACTTATATGTTCCTATCAGTATAATATCTGTAACAACTGTTGGTGAACCTTAATTAAATAAATAAATAAATAAAATAAATAATAAATGTAAGAAAGTTCAAAATTCCTATCCAAAATACATAACCGCAGCCATGCATGGGTCCGTTACCGGCCGTCAGAGTGCGCCCCGAGCGGCCATTTCTTAAAACATCTGTTGATTTCGCGGGTCCGTTTTACGTTCGAGCAAATAAAGTTCGAAATGCGAAAATTATTAAATGTTATGTATCTGTTTTTGTGTGTATGTCTGTCAAGGCCATACACCTCGAACTCGTATCCGAGTTGTCAACTGATGCATTTTTGGCAACATTGCGACGCTTCACGTCCCGTAGAGGTTTATGCACCGACATTTACTCTGATTGTGGAAGGAACTTTGTTGGTTGTAATAATTATCTACAAGACTTGTATAATTTTTTACGTAATGATTCTGTTCAAGCCACTCTTAATAGTAAAATTTTAGAACAAGGCATTACTTGGCATTTTCAGCCTCCTTACGCCTCTCATTTTGGTGGCCTTTTTGAATCCGGTGTTAAAAGTTTTAAACACCATTTACATCGAGTCCTCGGTACGCAAACTCAAACTTATGATGAGATGCATACCCTTCTTTGTCAAATTGAAGCGGTACTTAATTCACGTCCACTTTGTGTATTAAGTGCTGACCCATTAGATCCGTTACCTTTGACACCAGCTCATTTTTTAATAGGAGGTCCGTTGACGTCCTTACCAGACATTTCATTAACCGATAATATTTCAAATCGACTCACTAGATGGCGTAGAATACAACAATGTGTGCAACACTTTTGGAAACGTTGGAGTCGTGAATATTTACACGAAATTCAACAACGTAACAAGTGGTTTCGAGATCGCGGCTCACAACTCCGTGAAGGTATTATTGTCATTGTACGAGATGATAATTTGCCACCATTACAATGGAGACTGGCTCGTGTCCATACTCTCCACCCAGGTTCCGATAATATTACTCGTGTCGTAACTTTACAGATGGGCAAAACTTTCGTGAAACGCTCAGTAGTCAAAATATGTCCTTTGCCCTTAGAATAATCATTCTGTAAGTTTAGTTAATATTGTTGCGAATCTTAGTTAAGTAATCTTAAGTTAGGATAACTTTAGTTTAAAAAATTTAAGGCTTCATGCTTTCGTAGCATTCTTCATTCTTTTTTTTTCGAATGTTACATTCTTTTTTTGTCTTTTAATTTAAAGTTAAAAGAAATTCATTCTTTTAAGGCGAGCGGCATGTTACGTACCGTTCTCTTTGCAGTTGGTATTACGTACCTACTGAATTAATTCTTAGAGATTTTAGAATAGTGTTTTCTTCACCCCACAACTGGTAATCAGGCTTTTTTGTGTAATTGCCGAGGGTGTTGATTTGAATAAGCTTCCGGTGTTTGCTCATCGCCCATTCGTGGAGCCTTCTGATTGGTTGCGGATGAGCACACTAGCGCCGCGCTCCTGCGTGTTTTTTCACTGTACTACGTACCATACAGTGTCGGCGCATACACGCCACGCGCGATACATACTTTTCTACAAAAATAAGGTCCTTCGGTGAAAACGTGCTACAATCCCCGCAAGATACCAGATATACCCTGAACCAGCGCCTGTGGAAAAATATGTGAGGTGGAATTGAAGCAAGATTCAGAACTATCGAACGCGCCTTCTTAGCCCATCGGTGTGCGAAGCGGCGGGACGGCAGCGACCGGTAAGTTTTATTCGAATCTTCCCTTTTTACAGCACATAGATTTCTTTTTTGTTAAATTATTGTACCGTGTTTTTTTTCTGAACTGAATAAAGTTTTTATTATTTATTTTTTATTATTATTTTTTTTTTTTATTTTGAGTTCCCGATAAAAAAACTAAAACAAAAAAAAAAACCTATGTTTATTAGGGTTCCGTATCATAATGGTAAAAAGAACCCTTATGGTGCGACTCAGTCTGTCTGTCTGTCACAGCTGGATATGTCAAGAACTACTAATGCTATCAACTTGAAATTTGGATCTGTTTTAAATGATGTTTGCCCAACAATTTTGCAAGAAAGAAACAAACATATATAATTATGTCTTTTTTTGCAACAGGCCCTGAAATGGGGTCTTCAAAATTCGAAGTGGAGCTATAGGACATGTGGGGTAGCATATGATAGAGCGCTGTTTGCACATACTCGAACATTTTTTTTCTTTATATTAGGCCGCAAAGTTTTCGTCTTTTGATGAAAAATGTAAAAAAAAATACCGTTCCCCCTTATCTCCGAAGTTTGCAAAGAGAAAAATCTAAAATTATGATATGTGGTAGAAGTTTATGTAACGTTTAAATGTGCGGGTTGGTAGATGTCACATGACTTTTTGGTTCTAGGACATGCCGGTTTCCTCACGATGTTTTCCTTCACCGTTTTGAGAGCAGTGGTGATGAAATAATTTACACAAAGTAAAGCGCCTGCCGGGGTTCGAACCTACGACCTACAACTCGTAAGTCGCGGCCGTTACCACTGGGCCACCACTGCTCCACCCACCGCCTATATTATATTATGAAAATGTAAGAATAGTACCGACCATGTACCGACGTTTCAACACTAAAAAATCCCTTTAAATAATAGAGAACTGTAATTCTGATTTGTGGCAGGTATCAGCCACATATATTACGAGGAAACTTGATGTTGTTCAGTAATTTTTAAGTACCTACCTTTTGGAAATCAGTAAAAAACACAACACAACACATATACTAAACAGACTTTCGATTTCCGAACCTATAGAGTCTCGATATGGACACAATAAACAGGGTATATTTCTCAAGTGCTCGTGGATGGCCAAATCCGAAACTATCAGGAATAACGAAAAGTACTCAAATGAGTCTCGGGCTCAATTTTGATGAAATCTAAAACTACATCATTGGATTTTTTAAAAATCAATGTTTCTAGCCAGGAATCAAACCCGTTAATATTTAAAAAAAACACACTGTATTATTACACCATTCGATAGTGTCGCTAATACGGATCGATTTCTGGGAAGTAATGACATACGGCAAACTAAAGGAAAGAGCTTATTTTTAACAAAATGCTTTTTTTATTTTTCTTATGTTACTTACCTATTAAACTTTAACTGATTAATTGTTCAAAATGATGACCATTGTTTCCAATACATAGCTGGACTCGACGTCTCAAGGATTGTACTGCATTCAGCATTACAATATTCCTCGTAGTTTCAAAGCCATTCAGTATATGTAGACAGACAGACATTCACATATTTAGCGCGTCTATGCAAGTGTCAAGCATGTGCATACCAAATCGATAGTGTGAACGATGCCTAAAGCCGCCGCACGTAAACACGTATTATGCGCTGATTGGTTCGTGATCTGATTCACTGTCTATCATAGTTCAGTATCTGTTAGCAGAAACTGGGTTGATGTTTTGGTAGGAATGTTAACTGTATAACATCTAATGTAGGTACATCCTATGTTCTAGCAAATAAAGTTATCATTCATTCATTCATTCAATGTTTATAAAAAAAATTTGACAGTCATGGGAACTGCCGACAGAAGTGAAAAAGACGTAAAAATATGCATAAATAAAATAAATAAATATCCTTGGACATTTCACACAACGCCATCTAGTCCCAAGCTAAGCAACCTAATGCTTGTGTTATGGTAACGAGATGGCTGATAAACTACTTATATACATTTTTTTTTTTGTAAATACATACATATTATAGATAGAAAAACACCAAGACTCGGAACAAATACTTGTAGGTCGTACAAATATTTGTTCCGTGCGGGAATCGAACCCGCGACATGCTGCGCAGCAGTCAATCGCTCAACCACTGCGCCAACCGTGTCGTCAAAATATGTCGCATAGCATGTCGTGGCGTCGCGATGTCGCAGTGACGCGGTGACGCGAACACGAATGTTTTCTTTTACTTATTTGGTATTTCGGTTTGAACCTGAAATAAAGATCCTGCTACTTTAATAAAGATCTGTCACTCTTTTTTGTACTTTTGAATAATTGAAGAACTGACCATTGGTATTGAATATTTTTACATTATAAATTCTGTACTAAAAACATACGAATCACGAAATTCTGTACCTATACAAAATTGTTGCAGTCAGCCTTCGTTATTCGAGTTTTAAAATAAACAGGGTGTTAGGTTAAACGAGGGACATACTTTAACGGAGTGTAGTACTCATGAAAATGAACAACTTTTACCATGGAACTAACCCTGAAATATGAAAAAAAAATCAGCCGTCTCGTACATGTTGATCGCTTACCGTCTTATTACAAAAAAATGCTTAAGTACTGGTTTAAACCAAGACTAAAAGGTCTAGGATTGTTTCTGAAGAAAAATTTAGTAAAACATGGATGTTAAATTATTATTAGGTAAATAATAACTATCTTATTTCGACTACCTAACGCGATGTTCTTATATTCTTATTATTATATTAGTACCGCAGTTAGTCCAATAGATAAACTAGGGGTCTCTGTGGTTTAACTTTAGTACCATAGATAGTTCATGAACTAGTGATAAACTTCATTTTATAATAACGTTTTATTTAGTCATGGTTTAAACCTAGTAATAATCCCAGTACTATATTTAAATCGCGTTTTGTAATAAGACGGTTAGGGTTTGCACTTTGTAGAGAACAGCTGATTTTCTATTTCATATTTCTGGGATAGTTCTATGGTAAAAGTGGTTAATTTTCGTGAGTACTACACTCCGTTAAAGTTTGTCCCTCGTTTAACCTAACACCCTGTATTATCATTAATTATTAATAATATGTTAGCGAAAATAATAATTAGTGATTTACCAGAAGAATACCCCTCGCCAAGCATGAACAAGGTTGGAGTGAACTCGTACGCACTGAGCGCTTCCATCTCGAGGAGATGCAGCAGCTCCAATCTGAGGACGAATAAAGAAACCAGTGAGTACGATAAAATACAATTTTTAACATAAATAGTCGGGGGCGAAGACCTAAATTTGTAAAACTAATAGAAGTATCTAAAAAAAATGTGCGCAGCCTAGTTGACTGTTGACATACGTCTATTAGTTTTACAAAATTAGGTCTTCGCCCCCGACTATTTATGTTAAACTGGCGCCCAAAAGTGTGACGCCGCTGCTACTCGCGCACGAGCCAAGTCGCCTCCAAAGGGCGCGCAGGCTGCAGCGCGCATGTCAAACACAGCGAGCGTCGAGTTCTACGGAGTCTACCCTGCGTCAAGGCACGCCAAGCATCGACGCCAACAAAAATCCAGTCGCCGAGAAGAATAAACGTTTTTGTGTATATTGCAAACATTACGGACATAACCGCGAGCAGTGTCGTAAACTTAATGCAAAAGACAATAATAGTGTAAATTCTAATAAGATATTGTCAATCAAACTTTATACTGTGAGTAGCACTCAAACGAAAGTTGCTGACGAGGATTATAATTATTATGTTTGTACATAAGTAACTTGCTATGTACAATCACCTGCAAAATTGCATGGATACCTTAATGTCTATTTTCCTGTGAACGTTTGAGTTGAAGTTTTCGAAAATCAAACTAGATGGCGTTGGTTTCTTCACAACTATGATTAATTATTTACGAAATGTATTATTTGTTCAATTCCCAGTGTCACTTGTAGATGACAAAAGTTTTATGGTTTTTTAAATTTTTTTCTATCACAAGGCAATTTTACTTTTAATTTCTACAAGAATAATAAAATCGCATGTCCTTTAAAGTCTTAACTTTACACAATGACAATCAATACCCAGTGTCGCCTGTAGGTTATACCCCCGTAAATAAAAATGGGTGTAATTTTTTTTATATTTTTGTCCTAACTAAATGCACACAGGCGTCAGTATGTGTCTCTCAAGTTTTAAAATGTTATACTGCTACAACATTGAACCCGTTACGAATAATTTAAAGAATACTGCAAAAAGAGTTACTTGTTTCGACTTGGATTCGAACCATCGCATCACCAAACGTCGTCATATTCATACCAGCAGTTTCACGAACTAGCCAGCGAGACCTTAAGAATTGTGATGAAATTGTTATCTACTATCGTCCGAGTAACTTTATCTTTAGGTCTCTGTCTAATCGATAGATGTTATAATTTGAGGGTATCCATTAATTTTACTTACTTACGTTTTCTTTATAAAATTAATCCATACCCTCAAGTTATAACTACAACGTTTGATGTTGCGTTAAAGGATGTCACTTGTTTAGGCACCCTTTTGTGTCAGTTGGCAAAATATGTCGTGTCATATTATGAGAACTGTAAATTATCAAGTCAAATTGTAAAATGTCAATGTAATTGTATTGTAAATTGTAATCTTTGTAGTAAAATAAGATCAACATTTTGTTTAATAATAGCAATAATAAATATTATTAAATGTTATTACAATATTTTATTTTTCTTGTTTAATTGTTTATAAATATTACTAAAACAAAGTAGAAAAATACTTTCTTTTAATAAAAATATAATGCATAGCAAAAAAGCACATGCCGTGTCTAGGATTTGAACCTCCAACCTCATACACGGCAAGCGGTCTTGGTACCTCCGGTCTATTAAGACATTGCATAACACTTCGTAAATGTTAAGTCTATTATCAAAAGAAACCGATACGAATAACGAGTGGATTCAACTTTTAATAATTAGTAGGTATTTGAGTTGGTAGTTACTTAGCAACCAGAAAAAAGAGCAGAGTCACAGCAGGTAAACAGGCTCGCCAAACAAAAAGGCACTATTAAAAAATTGTAGAGATTTATTTCTTACAGTTTATTATTCACACTTAACATTTACTTAATTAAATATCGTATAACATTATAATATTATGTATAACTTCTTATTGAGGCCATAGCTTAAGTATTCGTTTTCAAAATCGGAAAGAGGATTGAAGCTTATGTAACCTCAATAAAAACCAACGGGAGACCAGATTATTTTATCACAAAAGTCAAACGGATTAAATGTATTAAATAGGTAGGCTAAAAACTACAATTTGCAATTTTCAATAGCACAAAAACAATGGTTAAATAACATAAAAAAACTAAAAATTATGTTTTTTGAACTTGAAGTGTTCATAACTTTTTAAGTTATTTAAAATACGTAAGTAACACAGGTTACACACATAACCAGGTCTCCAGTTAATATAAATAATAAGCACTAAGTAAAATAATATTAATTAAGTATAATTATTTACTAATGCGTTCCCATATCATGCAAGCTGTTTATCAGCCAGACCCGAATCTGGCTGATAAACAGCTTGCATGATATGGGAACGCATTGAATTAATTAAATTTTTACACAAATCTGAACCACGAATACCTACTCTCCCATATTTGTAAACAATGAGCCTCTAACGCTTCTGGAGTACGCTCATGTTGATTATTCCACCGTTGAACGATAACACTCCATAAATGATAAGCAACATGGTCTCCTCCAGCACTTTGCACTATTTCCTCGACTTGGTAGCCTGACTAGTTCTCCCGGATCGGCTGCACTCATCCATCCCCACATGTTCACTGTTATATGACCAGATTGCATATTGGGCACTACGTGACCACTTGTAAAACGCGTATTATTTCGCCGCCACAAACATAAGCGTCCGTGTGTCACTGCACTTAAAAGTTTTTTCATCTGTAAAGATGACATTACTCCAATCGAAGTGTGATCCAAAGCAAACTGTAATCTTGCCCTTTTATAGTTTTCCGTGAGCAAGGGTTTCACAGCATGCCTCCGATAATGCAGCCCTCCACTGTGAAGAGCAAGCGGACAGTGTTAACACTTGTGACACATAAACCAGCATAGTGGTTAGTCGGCAGAAATCCATTTTCTTCATAGTCCCTTATCATAGTTTGACCACATGAGTTTGAGTTTTGAGCCGTGGTCTACCAGTTCTTTGATGGTGTGGTAAAGAACGCTTCTCTTCAAATTGTCGTACCCGTAGAACAGTTGTTTTTCTCTGCAACAATAAAACAGAAATATATAATACCAAATAATGATTATTATGTAGCATGGTAAAAAAAATATTGGAGTTTTAAAATAGTGTAAAAATAACTACTTACGTTTACACCGGTCTCTTTGGCTATTTCTGACAAGTTTTTGCATTGATTATGCAAAGCAATTATTTGAGTTGATTTCGTTACAAATCAATATTACAACGCGTACTCATTATGGTAAAATAAGTAATTCACCTGATTACAAATAAAAACTGAACAAAAGGCACTCGAACGAGGTAATCGAAATGAACTTAGCGAATTAATTGAGCTTAGTCATAACTCATCGATCTAAGTATTAATTATACTACCTACCAATTATTTATAAATCCATATTCAACCTACCCTCTCAAGTTTGGAAACTAAAACTCAGAAAATCATATACTCAATACATATATAGATATTCAATTTTAAATTAATAGTGTTTGGAACAGTTATAAATTATTTGAATGTTTGAAGAGACAAAAATTAACTATTAAAAATATTTTATCGTTTAAAGTAAAGCAACGCCATCTAGTAACAGTATAATTAAGTTTTGTTAGTCGATAACTGGTTTACGCTAGGTGGCGTCATTTCTCGCTTCACACGATTTTATTTCTGTACTGTCCATGGAATTTTGCTGGCGACTGTACATGTCTTCCTGCATTGACATGCGGCGATGACATGAGCATTTTTATCAAATATCCTGCGCGCACAGTCTTGAATGCGGACGTAACACGCTAGAACTATAGGGTGTAAGTGTAAGGAATCTTTTAAGTGGTCATTGTACTCATCATTATGAACAACTTTTAATATAACTGTAATTTTAATGTATTTTCTTTCGGTTTCTCTCTATTTAAGTCTATATAATATTTGCATGAAATGTGTTCGATGTTCACAAATGTAAAGCATTATAGTAACTACTGAGCTTGATTGTATTTAGTTGTACTTTTCAATGTTTATGAGGAACTTTGGCTCCTGAGATACAAGTATCTTTTTACTTAGTTCAGGAGCCAGCTGTTCAACCTGTCTGACTGCCACTTGTACTATCATGTTTAGTGTATGTGTTCTATGTGTTTCTCTTTGTACAATAAACTTATTATTTATTTATTATTTATTTATATTATTATAATATGCTGTTCAGTACATTTATGTTCGCATAATTCGTCAAAATGTAGGGAACAGCTGTTGTTTTTTCGCGATTTCAGGTGTGGTTCCATAGTAAAAGTGGTTCATAATGATGAGTACAATGACCACTTCAAAGGTTGCCACTGTTTACACTTACACCCTGTATAATTTAAAATAAAAATGAACAGCTCCAATTTAAAAGCAATCATTATAGATTACCTCATCTGTCCATCTGGAATGCGTTCAATTAAAATGTAAATGTCACCAGCCACCATCAACTTTATCCGACGCCTTTCAAACTTATCGGACTCCGACTAAAATCGCCCTATGAATAATACATGTGCTGCCATCTGTTATTTTAAACAGGCGACGTCTTCAGAGTTTTAATATTACATTACTGTTTTAATATAGAATAATTATGGTAATGTCAGACATTGCAGGCAATGGGAGTGTAACTGATTGCAAGTTTGAATTTGAACGCTAAATTGTTGGTGTGGTATGTTTTATTTGTGAGTTCTTCTTCTTCTTCTTTTCGTGTGGATTGTTCGCTTTTTCGAGAGAGGAGCTCGTGGCTAAGTAATTACAGCCACACGGGTCGATCCATCAGGTTAAGCTACGCTTGCTGGGGTTGGTCAGTGGATGGGTGACCATATTTACATACCGAGACTCCTCCGTGCCTCGGAAAGCACGTTAAGCCGTTGGTGCCGGCTGTCATTCGTGGATCTTTGGCAGTCGTTACGGGTCGTCAGAAGCCCGAAAGTCTGACAACCAGTCTTACCAACGGGTATCGTATTACCCAGTTACTGGGTTGTGGAGGTCAGATAGGCAGTCGCTCCATGTAAAATACTGGTATTCAGCTGCATCCGGTTAGACTGGAAGCCGACCCCAACATAGTTGGGAAAAGGCTAGGCAGATTGATTGGTTCTCTTCTTCGATGTTTTTATATTGAATGAGCCCAGTCAGCCCACATTAACCGTGGCATCAGTGGCATTATTTAAGTCATCCGAGGTGCTGGTGAACGGCCACTAGGACACTACAGCAAGTGGGGCATGGTCTGATTAGAAGCTCCGCACACGCATTGGGTGTTGTGAGTTTAGATATTTTCAGAGCGAGAACTAATTTCAACAGGTACCTGAGAATTTATTGATTCTTCTGGGGAAACTGTTTATGAAGGTATGAGGAACAGGGCGTAAAGTTCACCCATCCAATACCAGTATTTTACATGGAGCGACTGCCTATCTGACCTACACAACCCAGTAGCAGGGTAATACGATACCCCTTACTAAGACTGGTTGTCAGACTTTAGGGCTTCTGACGACTCGTAACGACTATCAAAGATCCACGAATGACAGCCGGGACCAACGGCTTAACTTGCTTTCCGGGGCACGGAAGAGTCTCGATATGCAAAGATGGTCCCCCCATCTAAAGACCAACACCGGCAAGCTTAGCTTAACCTGATGGATCGACCCGTGCGGCTGTTATTATTTAACCACGAGCTCCTCAATAATGTTAGTCAAATGCAGCATTACATAAATTAATTAAGTTTTGTTTGTTTATTTACCTTCATCAATCCTTTCACACATCCACCCGCACAGCCCACACACGGTCACTACAAAATCCTCTTACCCGTCTATTAACAAAAGAACGGATCTAAAAACTAAAAAGCAAGCCAACGTTTTCAGTATCCGATGCAATTTGTGAGTAGGCGGAACGTTCCCCCAGATTCCGAGCGCGTACCGAACAAATCCGATAACGCGTCACGCCGAAACTTGCAGACTCAATTTCAGGAACACGATTACTCCGCGATGGGAACAAGAGTTGAATCTCAGAGTACCTGACTCGTGTCTGCGAGTTCATTTTGAGGTGTGGAATGGTGTTTAGAGGATAATGCAGACATTTGGCTAGAACGTCTCTTCTGTGTTACCTAGTATGAGATTAAAGTACACACATCAAAAAAAAATTGTGATCACTAGCCAAAGCTGATATATTTTTAAATTTAACTTTATCAATAAAAACTGTTTACCTTAAATGTTTTTTTTAAATAGATATACTAATTATTTTATTGTATGTAACTTAAACACTTTTTCTGGATAATCAGCTTTTGCTAGTGATCACAAACTTTTTTTGATGTGTTTATACCTACGCCAGGGACCGATGCCGCCGGGGTCGCGGGTTATTCGGTAGAGATACCGTGGCCCTGGCACAGGCAACTAAAGGAACACGGGTTGGTTTTAGTCAGTTAAAGTCTGATCCGCTCCGCCCAGAGCGGGAGAAGTTAGTAATTTGATGATCTCCCATCCAAAAAAAAAGAAAAAAAAAGGGGCTATAAGTCTGCAATTCCGTATGATGTTAGAAAGTGAGGTTGTCGTTAACCATTATAATATGAGTGGTATTTATTATGTAGTTATACAGCATTATTGGTTATTGACCAATCCTGAAATCGCGAAAAAAAAATCTGCTGTTCAGTACATTTATCTACATCAAACTCATCAAAATGTAGGGAGCAGCTGATTGTTTATTCACGATTTCAGGTTTGGTCCCGTAGTAAAATTTGTTCATAATGATGAGTACAGTGACCCCTTAAGAGGATATTGGTCAATAACCAGTAACCCTGTATATTTCTCAAAATAAAAAAAAAACCTAATCTTAGTACCATAATGGCACATCTACGAGTACAAATGTTGAAAATAAGACCAATCAATCTGCCTAGCCTTTACCCAACTATGTTGGGGTCGGCTTCCAGTCTAAACGGATGCAGCTGAATACCAGTATTTTACATGGAGCTACTGCCTATCTGACCTCCGCAACCCAGTAACTGGGTAATACGATACCCCTTGGTACGACTGCTTGTCAGATTTTCGGGCTTCTGACGACTCGTAACGACCGTTAAAGATCCACGAATGACAGCTGGGACCAACGGCTTAACGTGCTTTCCGAGGCACGGAGGAGCCTCGGTATGTAAAGATGGTAACCCATCCATGGACTAACCTCGGCAAGCATAGCTTCACCTGATAGATTGACTCGTGCGGCTGTTATTACTTAGCCACGAGCTCCTCAATCAGTTGAAAATAAGAACATTATAAAAAAATCTTACAATCCACTTTAAATTCCACAAAAAATTTCGGGTGTGATGTCAAAGCTTTTATTTGAGGAATTAAGTCACCATGGTTTACGGGGTTGGATTATTCTACATGGTATTTATTTTATGGAGCATGTCACCAATAAAGAGAATGTAACGTTCACGGTCAAAAAAATACCCACAAATGGAAGTATTTCGATGGCATGAAGCAGCATATTTTTACACTGTAAATATTCACGCGTTATAAAAGTCAACTGGGCAAAACAACGTTCGTTCGTAACTCCCAGGGCAGGCTAACCGGGCCCTGTTTACGCACCATTGCAGACTTTAAAATTGTTCACTTTTTTTACAGTTTTTAACTGTGTATTGTGCATGTTCTCAAAAGTTTTGGCAAGGTATAAGTTCTTTTTAGGGTTCCGTACCTCAAAAGGAAAAAATGGAACCCTTATAGGATCACTCCTGCGTCTGTCTGTCTGTCCGTCTGTCCGTCTGTCACAGCCAATTTGCTCCGAATCTAATGGACGGGTTAAGTTGAAATTTAGTACACACATGGATTTCTTTGACCCAAACACGTACGGGTAAAGTAAATAAATGAATTTTGTATGTGGGGGTCACTTTTAGGCGGCAATTAAGAAAATTAAAAAAAAACGTTTTGCAAACTGTACCATATCAAATGTGACATATAAAATGAAAGGGCTTAACTATGAGGGTCTCAAATAAATTTTTATTTAAATAAAATAGTTTTAAAGTTATTTAAGAAAGTAAACGAAAATTGACCATTCCCCCCCCCTATCTCCGAAACTACTGAGCCTAAAATTTTGAAAAAAATACTGAAAATAGTTCTTTACCTGTACATTAAAGGAAAACCTATAAGAAGTTTGTGGTCTTAAAATAACATAGTAAATCTCTCAATATTGTGAGTACAAACTTAGATTTACTGTTGCAATGTATGGGAACACGTTTTTCAACTATAACGTGAAGTTTGTTCTTGGTATAATTTAATACCAACTACTGGACTCTTCATTGTGCGTAGTCCAACGCGCACTTGGCCAGTTTTTTCGACTAAAGAACGAAATTAAAATTACAACAAAATTTGTAGAAAAAAAATACATTGAAAGCATCCTAAGGTTTCACAGAATATTCTACTCCTTGAAGTCAGCTAAAAAGATAACTTCGTTCGCCAATATATTGCTACGGCGTAGCTGATGCGTCAATATGTAGCTACGCCGTAGCTGACGCGACGATGACACAGCTACGCGATCGTAGCAGATAATCCCTCGCGTTACAACTTCCAAGAAATATTTATTTTCTTAGCTTTTCATTTTCGATCCTTGAGGAGCAAAAATCTTGTACGTGTATACTTTGATACGAGTTTTTTAAAGTTAGCTAAACGCAAGTATTACCTACCCACGTGCTTCCCATAACATACCTTCGAAAACCGATTCGAAAGCCGACCAATATTAGCGCAAACATTTGCCGTGGACCTTTTAAAATGAAATAACAAGAAAAAACATCCAAGTTATTTGCAGCGGTTGACAATAACGGTTTAGTGAGGCAAATACCGGTTTTTTTGCCACCCTTTACGAGCATCGGTATTATTGAATTTCGCGAATGTAACGCAAAAAGCCGATATCATGTAATCGCCAAAGGGCTGAATTGTGATTTTGAGGGCACTTGCCGCAAATCCTTTAGGGAATTTTTATCTCTTTGTTTATTTTAGTGTTTTGGGTCTCCTTTTACATGCTATTAAGGCATGTTATGGGTTAAGATGTGGATAAGATGTCCTGTTTTGGGTCATTAAAAGTTTTATTGGGGATGTTTTTTACGTTTTAGAATTTTTCACCGTCTTCGTCTGAAGTTAGAATTTCAAAAAGTTTTAGTAACTTTATAGGGTGTAATTTTAATCCCAGTTAACCTCTTAAGGGGTCATTGTGCTCATCATTATGAATAACCTTTACTATGGGACCAAACCTGAAATCGTGAAAAAATCAGCCGCTCATTCCAAATGATACCCATCATTTTAATCGCCGTTTACATGTTAAGGGGTCATTGCAATCATCATTATAAACCACTTTTACTATGGAACCAAACCAGAAATCGCAAAAAAAAAATCAGCCGCTCATTCCAAATGATACCCATCATTTTAATCGCCGTTTACATGTTAAGGGGTCATTGTACTCATCATTATAAACCACTTTTACTATGGAACCAAACCAGAAATCGCAAAAAAAAAATCAGCCGCTCATTCCAAATGATACCCATCATTTTAATCGCCGTTTACATGTTAAGGGGTCATTGTACTCATCATTATAAACCACTTTTACTATGGAACCAAACCAGAAATCGCAAAAAAAAAATCAGCTGCTCATTCCATTCCATTCCAGTTTGTCCATTTTGACGAGTTTTATTCGTAGGTACAGAAACACAACAAGGATACATAAACTTCCCATGAAATATTTCAAAATCTTTGTAAAGTGAAAGAAATTCAAAGAAAATTCAAAAGCCGGCAAAATAAACAAAATAAATCCGAAATGTTATTAAAAAATATCTTGCAACCGAATCCAGTTCTCAATCGTAGATTTAAGCCGCACCAAGTCTTGACTAAACCAGCGAGCTTGGCTTCAGCTAACCATTCGCCACAAATTGTTCGTATAGCTTATTTACGTTGGGACACAGAATAGATAGGTACAGAAGGTTATGACTCCATTCAACGAGCGAAAAACCACACACACTTATAGACACAGCTCACGTATGTTCAAGGAACGGAAATGTTTAGCAATTTTCAAATACATCCCTTTCGCCACATAGCTGACGCTTGACACTTTATCAAACTCATCTCCATTCAAAATGTGTCGAAAAAATAATAACGTGCAACTGTGCAAGTGAAAATTAACTTTAGGCATTTTCATTCCTTGATTGTACCAAGATGCAAGCGCTTTCGCGACTGGCATTAATTAATTGTTTTTATGGAATTGTAGACACATACATACGCGTCTATAAGCTCGTGGCTAAGTAATAACAGCCGCACGGGTCGATCCATCAGGTTAAGCTACACTTGCCGGGGTCGGTCCGTGGATAGCTGACCATCTTTACTTACCGAGACACCCCGTGCCTCGGAAAGCACGCTAAGATGCTAAGGTCCCGGCTGTCATCCGTGGATCTTTGACAGTCGTTACGGGTCGCCAGAAGCTCGAAAGTCTGACAACCAGTCTTACCAAGGAGTATCGTGTTACCCAGTTACTGTGTTGTGGAGGTGAGATAGGCAGTCGCTCCATGTAAAATACTAATATTCAGCTGCATCCGGTTAGACTGGAAGCCGACCCCAACATACACTGGCCTGCAAAACTAAGTATGTACTACACTTTTAAAATTTATTTTTTTTCTAAAATATAGAAGTTAGAGATTTAAAATAAAAAACGTTTTATAGTAACATTTTGTCTAAAAAAAGATAAAACAATAAAAATAGCCATTTTTATCTTAGTGTCATAAAACTGAATTAACATTTACAAGTATGTTTTACATGTTATTTATTTTTTAATAACAGGTATTGCCTCCTCGGGCTCCGTTTACAGCTTCGAGTCGATTTGGCATACTGAACACGAGGTTTCGGAGCCGATGTTGGGAAATTTTCTCCCATTCCTCTATCAGGGCCTGTTTTAGTGCCCTGGTGGTAGGCGGTGGTCTGCGGCTTCTGACTAGCTCATCCCAGGCGTGCCAGTTTTTATGTACAATTTTTTTTTCCAATCCCTTTTGTTTCGAAAGTATATCTTGTGTACTTAAAAAGTTATTGCAGTTTTAAAAGTGTGATACTTATTTTTTCAGGTCAGTGTAGTTGGGAAAAGGCTAGGCAGATTGATTGACATACGCGTCTATGTTTTTTTTTTTTTTTTTTTATTAGTGTTCAAAAAAAAGTGTATCGCAGAGTTCCAAATTATTTCTTTAAAAAAACCACAGAAGCATTTGATGGCTTATATGTGGCTAGTGAGTTCGGAAATGTAATAACTTTAGACTGTGTATTCGTGCGCCTTTTCACTTTCTGTTTGGAGCTGGCCTTCTGAATCTTCCTACCTACTCAGTGGTCGGGGCTTGCACCTGTCTTGCCTTCTATTGGGGTGATTCTCGTTATTGTGGCGCCGTTTGTTAGGGCTGTTTGTGTTACCGAAGTGACGGTACAGAAGTGAACAAGATTTTGTGTTACCGAAGTGACGGTACAGAAGTGAACAAGATTTTTGGCGTTTCGCAGCTTGAGGGTTGAATTTTGGTGTAATTGTTTGGGTAAAGTTTTCCTGGAGTTAATTAAAGAGTAAAAGAGAGAGCAAGAGAGAGAGGCAGTATAATTAAGATAAGGAAATCGATAGTACAAAATTCGTGTAAGATGAAAAGTTTTTGTTAAATTGTCCTATTTGAGTGTGCATTGCAATTGATTTTCAAGTCAGTTAGATTTATGGCAGTTTTCACTCATCTTAAGACTTGAGTTAAGGTGCGTCCAGTCAGTGAGAGGCATGTGCCGCATAAATATTATCTTGAACATTTATGCTGTTGCCCGCGGCTTCGCTCGCGTTAGTTACTCTTTAGAATTTGACAATTCGGGTTGTACTCTGCTTGTAATGATATAATTCAATCATGGAAAGACACGTGGCGCCATCTATTATCATAAGAACGTTATTGTTGTTTTCCTCGGGAACAGCACTTTTTTTTTGGATGAAAGGTACTCTATGTCTATGATCGAAAAAGTGGTTTAGGCGTGAAAAGATAACAAACAAACAAACTTACTTTCGCATTTATAATATTAGTTGGATGCCAGATGCCTCATCCTGACGAATCCGTCACATGTAAGTAAGCATGTAAGTGTATGTAACACGCCTGAACGCACCTTTAAATTCGACTGAGAACGTATCATAACACAAAATTATATTTTTCAAGTCTTGCAGGACAATGTGGTACAGTAGTACTCAACTAATATGGCTTATCGATTTACCTGCGCAGAAGATGAATTTTCAAAGCGCGGGAAATGCTATTGACCAATCGGCATGCTCCACGCTTTTTCCTGTACCGCTATTGGTCGGTAGCTGCCGCCATGTTAGCGCGCGCCGCTTGACAGCCGCCATACTTGCGAGTGAGACGGAACTAACAGCTGCAGTGTATTATGAACCTTATAGTAGTCGTCTAAGGTTGATTGTAAGTTTTAAGTATTCTCGTTAATCTTCGGGGCCATACTTTCTTTTCTGTGCGAACGAAGATTCACGACGCGCCTTATTACTTGGGTACTACTGTAGCGCAGATTCCTGTTTACATAGACAGAATAAAACCTTAAAATTGCCTGCCAAAGAGTTAAAAGGGAGAAAGCATCAAACACTTTCAGACTAAATCGAAAAGCCCAATATTTGATTTCACTTGAGGACTGCGTACATTGACGGAGCAAACGGCATTTATAGTGGCATCCTTTACCTTGCTCTTGAAAACCTATTACTATGTGGATTTTTTGTTCTTTATTTATCATAGTGTCTCTACAAGGTAATAGTTGTTGGGACTATTAAAGTCCCACTATTTTTTATTTCATGCAAAGCATTCATTGAAATTTCGTGTGATGAAAGAATATGGTGAAAATTTGCTTCAATTTGGCTGTGATAACTACCTACCACTAATCAATTTAATAACTTATTACTTCCCATTCTATTTTAAAGCAGTTACCACTAATATTGCTACAAAAAAATATTTATCAACCTACGTTGCGAAAGTTGCTAAATATTATGATGAGAATTTTACATTTAACTGCAACTTTTTACAAAAATATGTAAATAAATTTCATAATAAATTCTCTTTGATGAAGACTTACAGCATAAATATTAAAAAGTTTTTTTTTTACTTCTTTGCAAAGTAATTAAAAATACTAACGGAGCGCGCTATTTAGAATATTAAAACCCCTTTAAATAAGGTTGTGCTACAGGCTATGCATATTAAACAGTGGCCTCTAAAATACTTAGACTGTGACGAATAAACATTTATTTCTTTCTTTCTCAAATGACGTCACGAACTCAACATAAACTGAATCGATGTTAATAATACCAGCTAATAAAATTAATGATATTTACACCAACCCTTTGTAAACATAATTTGTAAACGATACTATAAAATTAAATTAAACAAGCAAGCTAATTCCATTATTCAAGTTCCCCTAAGTTAAAGGTTGTAACTTAATTCATTCGTTTACATAAATAACATTGCATCAGCACAAAATGCTTTTACTTGAAACTAGTAGCTTAGGGAGCTTAATTATTTGTTAGCTTTTGTGACAAAAAAGATAATTTGAACTACGATGCAGGGTTTTTAGCAAACAAAAATCAAAAGAAAATAAATTTAAAAGAAAACTAGATTTAGAGAAGGAGTGAGTAGTAAAAGTTTATATTCTAATTCAAAGCATCATTACAACATTATCTAATTACTTAAAGCATTTATTTTTGCACTGTCAGGAAGTCAGAAGTTAGTCAGAAAGTTCAAACTATTTTCCTGTCCTCAAGCGTCTATTCCTATGGACAAAAATGGCAAGAAACTCCATGGCTAGTTACTTCATCATCTTATCTTGATCCTAATTTATTATAAATGCGAAAGTGAGTTTGTATGTTTCTTTGTTACGCTTCCACGCTAAAACGGCTGAACGGATTTGAATGAAATTTGACACATGGGTAGACCATGACCTGGGTTAGGCCATAGGATACTCTTTGTTCCATTATGGAATGGGATCGAGACTTATGCATGTGAAACGCGAGGTGCATTTAATACAAATATAAGTCCTATGTCGACTGAGGAGATGTGTACAAACATTTCCAAAATTAGGTGATAATTGATCACAATGCGTTGGTTCCGGCTGTCATTCGTAGATCTTTGACAGTCATTACTGGTTACCAGAAGTCCAAAAGTCTGATAACCAATCTTTCCATGCGGTATCGTGTTACCCATTAAATGTGTTGTGGAAGTCAGATAGGCAGTCGCTCCATGTAAAATACTGGTATTTCAGCTGCATTCAGTTGGACTGGAAGCCGACCCTAATATACTCGTAGCTGTTGGAAAAAGGCTAGGCAGATTGATTGTAAAAAATATCATTTCTTAGAGAAACTATGAGTTAATAGAGAAATAGAAAAAGAGAGGCTTTTTAACCCACTTTTTTGTATTAATTATTTAAAATTAAACTCATTGCACTATTCAGAATGCCTTTCATATTACTAGAGACTGCAATTTCATTGAGCGCAGATATTTGCATGGCGAGACGTTCCGACGAAGACGAAATAAATAAACCACGATTCAGTGTCATAAAAGAGGTGTAGGTAGTTTGAATTTTTATGAAGCACTGACATCTTGGTGACGTCATTCGGTGAATATTAATCTGTTGCCAAGCATTATACGTCCAACTGCGAGAGGGACCATGAAGGTCCGATGTCAAAATCGTTCCTGTCTGTGAATCGGACCCCAGTGGTGCTATCGGCTCCCGACGTTATTTTGACTGTTTTTGTATAAAAAAAAAAAACAAAATGGCCCTCACAGGGTTATGAACAGTTTTAGTATCTTCAGAGCGGTCATCTACTGAGAAATCCAGCGAAACAACTTTTGTTCTCCCGGGATCTAAAGTTCTACCGGAGATCTTGAAGTACCTAGTCTGTAGATACAACAGTTGTCGGTTTTTAGAAAGATGTAGCTTACAGAACAGTATATGTGTTCTGTAGGCTACATCTTCTCAAAAATCATGTAGTGTGGTCAAAGACCGTCTACAATGGTCGAGGTTTCCTAATAGAAAAATTATCTTATTTAGGCCAAATTTTTCAATAATCAGATAACTCCTGAAGAATAAATCTGACAGTTTGACATATTTTCTATACAAAAGCTGTTAAATTGAAATATTTATTCTTCAGATAAGAGTTATCTGACTATTGAAAAATTAGCCCTAAATTCATTAATGCCCACGCGGATGTTGATAGTTTTTCGGCCATCAAGCGCAAGAGATGCGCATCTCTGCTACGCCGTGTGCGCGCCAGCCCTAATACTATTCTTAGAACGTTGGCTGACAGGTGGAACTCTCCGATCTTGGGGCGGTGGATACGACTGCAGGCAGTCAAGTAGACACTCCCCAGGACCGTCGTGCCTCACCCAGCTTAAGGCGAAAGCGCCAGGCTAGCCCGCGAAATTCAAAATTTCTTACGTTTTTTGCAATTTGTAGGTCAATGTGAGCTTGTATGTTGATTAAAATATGATTCGCGGCCGTAGCTAATATGGCTTTACAGAATTATAATCATTAGAATCAGCAATACAACTTCATAAGTTAGCATTTACCTCAAACCTCATGATTTCATGAAATCGCTAGATTTGAGATAAATGCTAACTTATGGAGTTGTATTGCTGATTCTAATGATTATAATTCTGTAAAGCCATATTAGTTACGGCCGCGAATCATATTTTAATCAACATACAAGCTCACACTGACCTACAAATTGCAAAAAACCTAAGAAATTTTGAATTTCGCGGGCTACCCTGGCGCATCAACCTTAAGAATAAATGTTACTAACACCAGTTTATAAGTTTACATTGAAGGAGTTTAAAATAAATAAATTTGATGTAGGTATAATCCAATCCATCTTATCTGTACCATCTTCGGAGATTATTAAAAAGCTGTGCCATTTAATTACGTTCCTCCAAGAATAACTCGAATCATTATTAATATTGTAACCTAATACTGTTTATGTAAGCTAATTAATGTAATAGGGTACGATGGGGCTGACATATCTTTGATAAAAGCCCCTAAATAAAAATAGATTACCTAAAAAAAAAAAAAAAAAGTTTACATTGTTACTATCCAATATGGAAGTGATTCTGCAATAAATGTTTATTTATTATTTATTTATTTATTAACCATAAAACGCTTTCAAGGATTAGTCATTCCTTTCTTTGGCTAAATATTATACAAGCTCACTTTGAATATAGGGGCATCAAGCAGTAGATGAAAGTATTATCTAAATCTAAAGCCCGATTCGGTGCAACATGTCCCTTTCTTCCATACTTCTATATTAATCGTCATCTCGGTAGTCAGCCCCTTTCTAGCCATATCATCTGTCACACAGTTCCATCCGTCATTTATTTTTCTTTGATCTTCTCGTACTCTTTTAGCCTTTTCTCACGGCATTTACCTCATTCCTCCGCATCACATGCCCATGCCATGACAACCGACTTCCGCGCAACTTTTCAGTCACCGGTGTCACTTTCCAACTTCCTCCAATATCAATCCATGAATTCACGTCAGCCTGTCTACAAACATACTCCAAAAAACATAAAAAACAATAAACCCGAAACTATCTCTCAAACTTACATCCTCCACAAGCCTCATCCGCAATCGGTCTGTGCTCACACACTGTATTAAATCGTCGGTCCATGCCAGCGGCTGAGTGAACGCAACGATTTGTAATCTAGCCATTAGCGGAATGTATCGTGCTTGGCGGCACGCCTACCAGGCCTACCGGGCCTGCCAACAGATGGCACAAGCTGGACCAGATACAACCAGTGTTCCGCTTGCTTGCTCTGTGTGCAGATTGCATCTGTAATCTTTTTGTTGAGGTAGTTCAGCCAAATGTGTGTGGAGATTTGTGGTTTGGCTTCGTAAGATGTGGTATGGAGAATAAATGTTTTATTAAGACGAAAGGCGGGTGGCCAGACTTTTGAAAATTAGGTATTTTAAGAAGGTATTGCTGTCGCTCTGCGAGCGCTCCGCCCTCGAATTCGTGCGATAAGCACAACTGCAGATCCGACTAAATAGCCTATGTAAAAAGTCACATTTCGAGGTTTGGCTCTGGCCTATTTCCTCCTCCAATATTGGACCAATTTAAAAGATATTTCATAAACTGAATAAGAAGGATATATACTATGCCCCTATGTTTTTCTTTTTTCGTTAATAGTTGTCAAATTGGTACACTAGGCATCTGTTGACAGCGGTCTGAATAGGCAATTTTGAGCATTTTTGGAGGGTTCTAGTTCTTATAAAAATAATATATCATCAAAAAGGAAAACATAGGGGCATACAAGTAACTGATATTTATATTTCTGTAAAAAATCATTGCTTTATGGTCATTAACCAGAAAGAAAACAGGCGAGAGCGTTTGTATCTTTTTGTATGGAGAAAAGAGCACCCACATTTCCTCTTAATGAAGTGAAAAATGTGTGCTACTTTGTTTATTTTATACACATAAAGAGTATAATTAACTTGAAAATATAATATCCTAACCTAACTAAAATATGGCGTTCAAAAAATTCCTCCGCATCGCTTTCGACTGGTAAAGTACCCAAGAGACTGGCATGACACCTATGACATTTTCTATTTTATTGTGATTTTAAATGATTTGACATTAATGTGTAAAATGGATTTATAATAATATTCTATGTTATTTCTTAAAATTTGCTTGCTCATGTGACGACAGAACATGGAGAACTAACTTTTATGACAACATCTATGTACCAATCTATCCATGTTTGCAAAGGAATAAATAATTATGGTTATGATTATGACTGGCGGCATTGCCACGTTGTATGGCAATGCTAAGCCTCTGGCCAAGGTAAAAGCCAGCCCTTGCGAAGTGTCAACCAGCCGTTTGTGCTACTTGTACGACTTTCAACTTCCACGTTACAAACATGTATTTCCATTAGTTGTTGCTTGAAAGGAAAACGAATAGTTCAATGTAGAACTTTGGACTATCGTGTACACGTCAAGCCCATCTTCAATCAAACACAGGCTTCTGACAGTAAAACAACACAACCGAACCATGAGGAACCCCACAACAATGGCCCAAAGGCCTCACTATAATCAAGGCATCAAATTCTGCAGCGGTAGGCCTACACAATACGAAACAAGAGCGGTCAGGCCGGACAGTGGCGAACAAATGGCAACATGGCATATAACAAGGAGGACAGAATAAAGAAGGGGAAGGGGGACAATTAGGATCGCAATTACAGGACAGTATGTCCCAGATTACGACCGCACACTCTACACAGATTCACATTCCGGTGTCGGGAATAACAAAGCTTGCCAACTAACTATTAAGACGCTCTGAACTCGGGCCTCGCTTTATGGCCGCTCAAATTGCACTTGTATTTTTGTGTTAAAATTGCCCCGTAGTAATCTAGGATTTGTTGAGATTTCGCATTGGTACGTTTTCAAGCGCTTTGTCAGTGGGTTTTTGGATGTTTATAAAGTGTCGGGTTTCTACAGGGTGTAAAAAGACTCGTCACAAAGTCGTCTACTACACATAATGTGCCTAAGTAGCTTTGCGCAAAAATTATTGCTGGGCGTTACATTGCGCGTAAAATTTTTTTTTTTACGCGCAATGTAACTCCCCGCCCCTTCGCTCTACGGTACGCGTAGGTACTTGTCGGAAAATTTTTAGTAATAACACTTGGAATACGTTTTAGTAGAAAAAAAATGCGACTTCGACCTCCAATATCTCCAGAACCAGTGGATTCCCGTATATGGTCTGGTGAAAAAAAAAACGATCCAAATAATGGGTAGAATATGTGGCTTCGGCAAGTGTCTTTTTACACCCGGTATATTATGAAACAGATGGCTGTCTTAACAACCATTAATAAGTGATCATGACATTATTTTTACCATCCAAAGAATAAAAGGTAATAAGCACAACTACATAACATCAAGTTAGGCAGACGTGTACCTGTAGTACACCCATATTTCGCCAATTATGTTTAATTCTCATATACCTAATTGGGGGCGAGTCTATTGCCATCAACCGGGTAAAAATCCAGACAACTACTAGGCTGCTACTGAGAAATTCCAGTTAGAAAAACACAATAACACATTGTTTTATCAAATCAAATCAAAATCGTTCATTTGCATATAATGTAGTGGGTACAAAAGATGTTACATAATTTATGGGGGGTACAAAATATGTTACATAATTTATGGGGGATACAAAATATGTTACATAATAATATTATGTAACATCTTTTGTACCCACCATATTTTATGTTATCAAAATCATTCATTTGCATATAATGTAGTGGGTACAAAAGCTGTTACATAATTTATGGTGGGTACAAAATATGTTACATAATTTATGGGGGATACAAAATATGTTACATAGTAATATTATGTAACATCTTTTGTACCCACCATATTTTATGTTATCAAAATCGTTCATTTGCATATAATGTTTGTATGTTTGTTTGTATGTATGTGTGTGTATGTATGTTACGTATACCTACATTATAAAATATGGTGGGTACAAAAGATGTGACATAAAAAATTTAATGCAAAGTCACATTCCGCTATGCAAATATTCAATGGATGTTAGTTAACATACAATAAAATTATAGAAAAATTTATAATAATTTTTGTTAGGTACAATAGGTATTAAATTCGAGTTTTAGCTTTAAAATAACAATATAATCAAATTTAAATTAAATTACACACTACATATTTAAATATACAGCCAAGTAGCTAGCGACAAGGTAATCGTAACTAATTTACCACTTATAAAATTACTAGCTGCGCCCCGCGGTTTTACTCGCGTAGACCGGTATAAAAAGTAGCCTATGTGTTAATCCAGGGTATAAGCTATCTACATACCAAATTTCATCCAAATCGGTATAGTAGTAGAGCGTGAAGAAGTAACAAACATACACACACTCACAAAGTTTCGCCTTTATAAATATTAGTGTGATAACTTAGTCTAGTGCCGAAGTTAAAATTATAAAACAACAATTTCTGGCCGATACGATTGTTGAAGATACAATAGTATAATTTCTTTCCAATACCAGCCAGTAAGACATGAGAACTAAAACAATAGATGAATGACTTCAATATAGAAAATTAGATGCACTCGTCCATACGCAAAGCGAGTTGTATGTTGCAGCAATATTTTTAAATTTGTTTCAGCGGAGACGGACTTACCATGAATATGCGAATTGAATTGTCGTGCGAGTATGCAAATCACAAGTTTTGTATTTCATTTTTAAATAAAATGTATGCTTATGAATTAGGTACGTTCTGCGCTGTGTTTGTTTGTGTCTTTTTCGTGAATTATACGTAGTTGTAGAGGTACGTAATTGCAGGATTTTATTTTTCTTTTTCGTTGGTTTTACTTTAAAAATGAAACACCGAAAAACTGGCAAGTACCTACGAGTTCTTCAGTTAAGCCCGTATTTTTATTTTAATGTAATTTTTTATTACTTTATTTATTTATACGATTATAGTATAATTTACTATAAGGTACTTCCCGTTTATCTAGAATCATGAAATTTGACAAGAATCAAGGTCTCACAGCACAAGTAAAGGAAAAAGTTCGAAACTCGTTAATTTGTAGTTTTATCACATAAAAAAAATATTGCGATTAATTATTATTGATTTATACTCGACAATAAATCAAAACCTATAAGGTACTTCCCTTTTATCTAGAATCATGAAATTTGGCAAGAACCAAGGTCTCACAGCACAAGTAAAGGAAAAAGTCCGAAACTCGTTAATTTGTAGTTTTATGACATAAAAAAATATTGCGATTACAAACTTAAATTTTACAGTTGGAGAATTGACTTGAATGTTATTAGTTGTTGATTGATTGATTTACTGTTGTTGATTGAATTGTTGTTTTTACATTTGGGCTTATCAACTACAGAACCCTTGATTGTCCGTGGTCCGAAACGCACTTGGCCGGTTTTTTACGTGGAAATAACGCTTCTTCAAGTGGAGGTGACCACTCACTTCGTGAGGTAAAGTCGAGTGGTGATGACGTAGTAGCCGTGTTTTTCTACAACCTGAGAAATGAAACAGTAATAGTATCTACAAAAAATATGTAAAAATCTCCCTACAAATACACCCTACATATAATATTCTATTCCGCCATTTTGGTTTATATCCCAGCCTTTTGTACGAAGCGCCCCGTCCGGTGGATCTGCTTTTTATGTAAAACCGAAAGGCTATTTGTCAAGGTAATTTGAATTTACTCGCACGCTCCGGCCCTTTGAAATGCATGCTTTAAAATATACTAGTTTTTACATGGACTGCTTCAAACAAATGGAAATAGAGAGCTTTTGGTTATGTGGCGAATATTTTTAAGGGTGATTTAGTATTCATAGGATTTATGGTGATTTTTTGGTGCTTTTTACATGGCTGTCAAACTACCAAACATTATATGTAACCCTACTCCAACTCAAACCGTCTTATTACAAAACAAGTTTCATCTTCAAATCCAGGTTTAAACCATGGACCCTTTTGGCCATTTTTTTTTAAACTGCTACCTACTTTGAAAACAGCTTACTAATATTGTTTTGGATATTTTAGCAAATTCTTGGTTTAGTCGAATGATAAATTTTACGAATTTTGCTAGGTATGTATTTTTTTTATTATATGGAGCTTATTTCAAATAATATATGTAAATAAATAGTAACTTAGATACGTTTTGGTCATGACCGTTACCAAATAATAAGGACAGTACTGCAAGACGTAAGATGCCACATTTCAGGATTTAATTTTGTTACTTTTTTTTTTAAATTTCTGTTGGCAATTTAAGTAAAAAACAAAACTAGTCTTTTGGAACTATTTAATAATTACTCGACACTTCTATGTTATAAAAATGTTAATTATTCGCAACTTGTATGTATGGGACCTCCCATAAGTGGGTTGGTAGACATTTTGACGAAAATGCCCTTTTTTGAATTTCGAACTAAGTTGTCAGTTTTATATAAATAACTGTATTTCTATCACAGCCAGGTTCTTGTTCGTGGTGTACATTTGTGCGGTAGTTATTTAAAGGAGTATGTTTGGTTTAATGAGAGTCTGTTGAACGTTTCACAAGTTTGTAATTAGTTTTAAGTTTGAATTGAATAACACAGATAATAACTATCTATAATAAACTTGTTTTACACTTTATAAGTACTAGATTAGAAATAGAATTAGAAAACTAAATTATTCACAAGTTAGGTATACTAATACTTTAGGTATAGGTCAGAGGTCGTCTTACATTAAGTAGGTTTAATTATAGCCGCGGAATACTGTACACTGTGTGGCTTCTGCGTTGTGCAGGGGCTTAAACACCCATAGAGGGGCGCGGGGCAAATATGGCGACGGGTTCCAAACAGCACCGCCCATTTCCAGAATTTGTCCAATAGGAGTTCGTAGCGTGGAAACATTGCCTTTTATGGTAGCGTTTTTGGCTCTAACATGCGTTTTTCTACGAACTCCCAGTGTCCACAGTATGTTGAAAAATAAAATAATAGGGGTGTTGTGTTAAGTCGTCACCGTGTCGTGTACAGTTCTTATTACAAAAATTTACTCGATGGTTTAAACCATGACAGAAGAAAAACCTCTTTTTGTAATAAGACCGTTTGTATTTATTTCATTATTAAACCAATTACAGGCACTTTTGAATAGTCCAAGAGTCGGTCAGATAGTCAAAAAGTTGAAGCTAGTTGCCCATTCTAAAACGTAGATTTCTATGGAGAAGAACGGAAAGGAAACTCCAAGGACACTCTTTTAAATCAAGATATTACAAAATCCTGAATACATTTTTCTTGTTGCTTCTTTAAGTGAGAAAAATGTAAAAAAAAAAACAATTCAAAATATAAGGCTAAAAATAAGCCCTGGTAGTTAAGAGATGACCAGTCTCAACTGACGGCGCCCGTTCACGAACATGACGGCAATCTGTTTGACAGTCAGCAACAAAAGTTTTTTAAGTCTTAATTATTGATCAAAATGCTTAAATGAATCGGAACAGAGGTCCAAATTAAAGAAAATAAAAATTATCGAATCGTTTTGTGTCAGTTTAGACTTTAGATGATGAGTGTACAAAAAGTAACAATGTTAATTGACTTTTGTTGCTGATCATACCTTTTCTCTGAGCTAAGTGAACTTTTAAACCACTTAAGACCATCATATTCCGATACATTATTCACTGATAATGAGTATGTTTTGAAAAATGTACATTTATATGGCTACACTATTTTGTTACCATCAACTATATTACGCACAATAAAGGGTTCCGTAGTTGGGATGAATTTATCCCGAGAACAAACTTAACTTTGTAGTTGAAAACATATTCTCCCGTACACCATCACGGTCAATTTTCTGTATCTTGATCAAAATATGATTCGCGACTATAACAATTATGTATTTACTTATTATTGATCAAGGTACAACCTGACACTGACCTGCAAATTGCAAAAAACGTAAGAAAATTTGAATATCGCGGGCTATGACTACGGATCCACCTTAAGGCGCAGATTTCCTGAAAACCATCAAAAAGGTGGTTTTTTAAAGCTGTGTATCTCATAAACCGTAAATAATTTTGACATGTAAAAAAAATATGATATTTTCAAGTCCTTTTCGCATACAGTGATGGAAGCCAAAACATAATTAAACATACTTTAATGCACCAAAAAAATCTTTAAAAATACTTCCTAATAATCTTTAAAAGCTGTTTATCCCTTCATTAGAAATTATAATTATAATTTAAAATATACCATGAAATGTCAAATTTCAATCTGCATCCAGTGATGGATTAGTTTTTATTAAATAGTTAATTTCTAGTTTTATACGATTTTATTTGCACTTTTACGACATAATTCCGGTGCGCGTGAGAATCTTCTATCTCGTGCGTCAAACTAGACAGGCATAAAGCCATTTCACTTACACACCGAGCTAAACCAAGCTTGGAACCGAAGCCTTAAGAAATACACTGATAATAATCAGCCCATCGAGTAAAAAAAAAACCCAGCCAAGCAGACTCACTTGGGTGAACTCGAAGAACACAGAAACATTAAAATTATTCCGCTATCCATATTTTCATGCTAATTAAGCCATAAAATATAAATAAAACATTTATCTTCCGTAGAGAATATTGCCTCGTTTTTCTCATTATTTACGGCGCAAAGAATACCCTATTAAATCTTAATAAGACTCTTTCATTAGTTCCATGCGATGCTAACGCTTCAAGCAATGTGGTTTACACAAAGAGAGCTAGTTCGATGTGTGTTTCTATGGGAGGAAAATAGAACACATGAGTCATTTGTAAATAGCAGAAATATTTGCAGAATAAATATTATTTCTTCTACCCTAGTATCGACACGAGTTATTTGAAAATCGCCCTTTGATTTCAATTTGAGTAAGAGTCGAGCAAAAAATAATAACTGTTTCCGAAAATGTTTCAAGTGTCTTTCCAAATAATTTCATAAAACCACTTGAATAATCATTACTAAGTGTAACTATATTATTATAATAAAGAAACAAATATTTTTGTTTGTTTGTAAGAGTTAATCTCTAGAAATACTGATCATATTACAACAAAAATCACGCTATTGCCAAGTGCCTTATTATTCCACGCGGAAGAAGTCGCAGGCAGAAGATAGTCAAGAGTAAATGAATATTCAGATTTATTCAACACTAGCTGTTGCCCGCAACTTCGTTTGCTATCCGGTATGAAAAGTAGCCAATGTTCTTATCCATCTCGTGATCTACCCAAGTGCAAAATTTCATCCAAATCCATTCAAACCGTTTTAGCGTGAAAGCGTAACAAACAAACAAACAAACTCACTTTCGCATTTATAATAGCTTTTGCCTGCGGCTTCTCCTGCGTGGATGTCGAAATTTATTCCACGGGTACGTACGAGTACTACCGGAATAAAAAGTATCCTATGTCCTCATCCAGGTCTTGGGCTATTTTTGTGCCAAATTTCATCCAAATCCATTCAGCCGTTTTAGCGTGAAAGCGTACCAAACAAATTAACAAACTCGCTATTGCATTTAAAATATTAGTTACGATGATTTCAAGTTGAACTATAGCTAAAACCCTAAAATTCTCAAGCAAAAGATCACTTATGTGGCCTGATGAACCAAAACCAATCTAGAGCTTCAAATCATCCAAAAAAGAAACTAGCTCAACATCATTTAAATGAAAGACCCCCACTAGTGAAGCTCCGATATACACCTGAAATTTTAATCATGCGTCCGTCCGTACGCTTTGTACGGACACAGGGACCGAATTCCGCGTCGTCTTTTTTGAATACATGCGGATTTCCGCGTGAATTAAAATCTGCACCGTTCAAAATGTTGGAAGAATCCTGTTGCGGAAAGGTGGCATTTTGCGTGTTTTTTTTTTATATTCTATTGAATTGTGTTTAAAAGGTTGTCTGCTAAATATTTTTTTTTTTATATATATAAAGAGGAGCTCGTGGTTAATTAGTAACAGCCGCACGTACTTTTTGACTTTATCGCATTCAATCAGACAGACATACGCGGCGGAGGGACTTTGTTTAGTTAAAATTTATTATGCCAGCCGCTCTAATAACAAATATCTTTTGCCCGAGTGTCCACTCGATTAAAAGTTAATTGTTGTAATAATTTCGTCGTAAAAACATCAGTAGAAATAAAGACTAAATGTTACCTCAAAATACGAACTATATTTCCAATCACTTAGATCTCTTAAAAATGTTTGTGTAGCTACCTCTTGGTAGGTACACAAACTGACTTTTTCAGGCATAACACTTTTTCGTTACGTGACGATGTCTGACGATGATTGTGAAATCTACCGCAAGCTGCGTTGAAAACTTCATTCCAAAAACGATTCCGAATAATTCAATACTTTTCTAAATAACTACTAAACTCAAGGTTGCTGCAATAGGGCGTTTATGTGAAGCTATATAATTAATTGCACCCAATAACACTTACTACAGAAACATCAAACCGCAAAATGGCGGCAATTTCTCAAAAGTCTCACTATCAGCCATTATAGTTTTCATTTACTTTTCAACTTTAGATTGAAAGTCACGATTTACCGGTTGGTACAGAATCTATAGCAATAGATAACACATGAACTATCTGAAAGAACAAAACTCATAAATTTTTCCCTCCAATAGCGGGAGTTTTGTAGGTAGTGTCAATTGTTTTGTTCGGGAAGATGGTAGGGCTGACACCTATTCAGTCAGTACAAACCTGAGGACTCAGTGGTTTCATCGTTTATCTTCGGAAAACCCGAAATATAGCGAATGAAATATGATAATCGACCAATTAGAAATTGGTTTATATTCCCACCAAAACTAAAGATTGACGCACTAATTCCGTCACTTCCTTATTGGACCAGTCAGATTTAATTCGGCAATGTTCGGTTTTTCTGAAGATATACTACGATGGAACCTCGGAGTCCTTTCGTACTGAACGGTCATTAGGTATATCTGCATCTCTTCTTCTTGTATTTCACAAACATAAATATAGCCAAACCATCCACCTAAAATCCTATAGCATAACTCGTATATTTTTTTAAAGCGTGAAAAGTAATAAATACTTTCGTTGGTGGGTTAATTTTACTAACGAAGGTCTATTATGCACAGCATATACTCGTACCACTGGTGAAAAACACTTTACACTGTAATTAATTTTACCAATTTATGTAAGAATAGTGACGGAACTCTATAAAAATTCCATAAAACCTCACAGGCCTTATAACTTACAACACAACATCCCATTTTCCCCATTGTGTCAACCCTATGAAGTAGCGATTATTACCGAAGCGGGGCGTTGCAAAGTTTTGAGGTGTTCTCGGTATTCTGTCCCGGTTCCAATGTTTGTGCACTGTGACATTCACACTAACTTCTGATGATTTTATTGATTGAGTAATGAATGAATAAGCTTGAATAATTTACTAGCAATTTATTGTTTTGGTATAAACTTTTAAGTTTCACGTTCAATTATTATCATAACTCACCGTCTTTTCTTCGCACAGTTTTTACAACTTGACAAAACATCGAGATGTCTTTATTATTTACAAGTTTAATAATTATTAATATATCATACCTACACACCTACTGGAATAAATTCCCTAAATGATGGTGATATCCGCATCAAAATCCGTTGTGAAGTTTAGAAAAAAACGTGGTTAGACAGACACGAAAAGCGACTTTTATTTATATAGGTAATATGTATATCTATAGATTCTTAGATGAATTGCTAATTGCTGCGTAGTATAATGCCACTAGTTTTTTTTTCAGAAATAAATTTAAAAAATTCTTACAGACAATAATGGCCATGACATAGTAAGTTTTACTCTCTCTCTGTAGTCGGTCCCTCATATCTGAGGATCGTGGTCAGCTACGGAGTTGCACCTGGAGCGGATGATTCGCCTCCACTGGTTTCTGTCCAGCGCATCCCTCACCACAGTGTAGAATTACTATCTATTTGCAAACATAATTGACAACAAATTAGCTGAAGACACAAGTTTCTACTAAACAGTAACTCATTTTCGACAAAAATGAGTTGTATAAATGCAGACCAGCGAAAGTATGAAGTACGACCAAGAATAATCATAGTTTCATGCAGCCTGCCGATCCCCATAATATGAAAATTTTGTGAGCATTATGTATGATATTTATTTCTGTAAGTGGGTTTGCACAACACTTTTAGATGAGGATTTTATTTCTAGATGAGGTTGGCGCTTCAAGAGAAGAAAGGCCGAAACAAACTCAGAGGTCACAGTCTTTTTTAAAGTCCAGACAAATTCTTGGTCAGACCATGTGAAGACCATGTAGAATGGTGTCTGAAATGGTCTTTAGAGAAAAGAACCACACAGATTGAATGGACCTGTCCAGTCACTGCACGCATTTGTCAGTAATCGTGCAGCTCAACTCAAAACTTAAGGCTTGTGGCTTATGTATGACATGTTTCTAACCGAATCCCGCGAACATCATCGTAGCACAATACGGCGATCGATTAAGAGGCAGTGAGGAGCACTTAATCCGCTGAGTGCGTACTCAGGTTGAGCACGACAACACACCGCAACAAGGCTCCGAGTATTCCACGTAATGCGCTTTGTGAGCTGTTTTACTAATTTATTAGATGCTGATAGTTCGTACGAATAAGGTATGTGAGACTATCTACAAATACGCGCTATTTCTAATGCAAATTTAGTATTTCTGTGTGTCTCCTTGACTTCAGATTAACGAAAACTAAATATGACATGCTTCTTTACAGATAAACGTTATTGGAACGAAGTGCCTTATCGGACGGTACAAGCTTGGCGGATGGGGGCTAGGCAAAAATGAAATTTAAGAGTCACAAAATTCCGTCACGACCCTTTCTTCATTTGAAGAACAAAAAAAAATTGTTTTGTTTTTAATTATTATTATCAACACAACAACATATAGGTATAAAATTAAATAAAATAAAGGAAATAAGAATAATGACATGGTTCATTTTCATGGTTTTTGAGGTCGCTGAAAACGATAATGAGGTCAAAATAAAAATCCATGATGGCGGCTGCGAAAATTTTAAAATTTAACGTCATGGTGTAATTGACATAGTTTTCGAGGACGCTGAAAACGATAACGAGGTCAAAATGAAAACAAGAACAAGATGTGTCATATCCACCAATCAATCAATCTGTCTGGCCTTTTCCCATCTACTGCATCCACTTAGACTGGAAGCCGACCTTAAGGCTTCCAGTCTAACTGGATGCAGCTGGATACCAGTATTTTACATAGAGCGACTGCCGATCCAATGTCTAAAACCCAGTTACTGGGTATTACGATATCTGTTGGTAAGACCGGGGGTCAGACTTACGGGCTTCTGACGACCAGTATATGGGAGATATACCTCAACTCAAAATATGCGACCAAAATAAACCAGCCTTCTTCGTCAAAGATTCATCTCACCACCATATCTCGTGCATTTAAAACGAACCTCAGCCGAAGACATTGAATTTGATGCACACGTCCCCGCTCGCTCTATAAAATTAACAATTCTTATCACTGTCGGCGTCGTAAAGTCGCCGTATGACTGTCACGATGTTGGGGTACTGCTGGTTTCAGAGACGAACTCATGAAAAACTGAGCCTGTGTCAGAGCATCTTTCATACAGGCGAACTATCCAAAACTCATAAATGTCATGATTTTTGTTACAGAAATGTGCGTGTGGTAAAGAAGAAGTCTTTTGTGCCATATATATGTTTAACGCACCCAAGATTGAAGAGGGAAACCATTATGATGTAGCGTTGTCTGTTGTCAGAATATGATATCTAAAAATCAGTAAGCAATCAGTGTATTTCCAAGGTTTCTTTAAAAAAAGAAGAAACCTTACTGCTATCGAGAACCAAACGTAACACCGAAACTCTCATAAAAATCACACTATCACGTGACTTCGTGAAGTCGTGAAAAAAAAGCATTTGACAGCCACTAACTGTGAGTAAAAAGATGGCCTCCTTTCTTTATTGTCACCACATTATTACATCTAGCACAGCAATCCTTATGTAAGGCCTCAGAGTAGTTCTAATAACGAATATAGAATCTACGAATAAAGAATCTACTAACGAATATCAAATCTATCTCTGGGGTATCTATCTATCTACATATAAATAAAAAGAGAAGTCCTGACTGACTGACTTACTGACTCATCAACGCCCAGCGCAAACCCTTGAACCTAGAAAGCTAATATGCACAGAGGTTCCATTTACAATGTAGACATGGAATTAGGAAGGATTTCCCGGTAGTGCGTTCCTGTAAGATATTTTCCGAAATCCACGCGAGCGAAGCCGCTGGCAAAAGCTAATCTTCTGTATAATATCTATATCCTAACTAATATTATAAAAGCGAAATGAGTTTGTTTATTTGTTTGTTTGTTACGCTTTCACGCTAAAACGGCTGAATGGATTTGGATGACATTAAGCACATAGGAATCACCATGACCTGGAGAAGGATATAGACTACTTTCATCCTGGAAGTCGCGGGCGGGTAAATAAGAAAAGTCCTGACTGACTGACTCATCAACGCCCAGCCCAAAATCTTGAACCTAGATGCTTAATTTTTTAAGGATTTCCCGGTAGTAGGAGTTTCCGTGGGATATTTTCCATTTTCCGACACCAAAACGGGCGAAGCCGCGGGCAAAAGCTATTAGCTTATATTTTGCAACATTCATCCTTTTTTTAACTAACTTATTAAGCAAGTTATTCTTGCGAGAGTAAAGCGGAACCCTTGAGGTGTCTACGGATAAGTTTGTCTTTGAGTAGAGGCGTTCCAGAGATGTAATTTGGACAGATTTGGCAGCAGTCCAATTTGATTCATAAGATTTAGTATGCATCTAGGTGCACCTGAATATAATGCCTCTTGGAAACCGATCGAGGAAATAAGAACTTTATGCACTTGTGTGCCTGTGGAAGTTAACTGAGCTGATTATGAAACTTTGAGTATATCCAGTTAATCCAACCCTTGTAATCTCAATCCAATGTTAATCACACTAAAATTTTAAAGACGAAAGTTTTTAGTATGTTTGTATGTTTGTTACTTCTTCATGCTCAAACGGCTGGACCGATTTAAATGAAATTTGGTATGTAGATAGCTTATACTTTGGATTAACACATAGGCTACTTTTTATTCCAGTCTTCGCGGGTGAAATCGCGGGGCGCAGGTAGTTAATTCTAATCCTTTTAGTTATAATAATGTGTTGTGTAACCATAAATGTGCGTGTGGTGTTAGCTCGTAACTATTGTTGCAATTATAAATGTATAATGAAGCAATTTATTGTAATCTAGTGACCCGCCCCTGGTTCGCAGTTTTACGACTTAATAAAACATCGTGATTTCTTCATTATATGTTAGTTGAATAACATAATAAACACAAAAACCCTTCGGAATCAATTCTCGAAACAATGGCAAAAACCGCATCAAAAGCAGTTGGGTAGTTTAGAAGAACAACGCAACGCTGTCACACAGATATACACGAAAAGTGACTTTATTTTATAGATTTAGATATAAACGCACAATGTAAACAGATGTGGGTTAATACTAAATAAATGAATAAATCTAAAGGAAATATATCTTTTTTATCAGAAGAGGAATAAGCCGACGTTTGCACGGGCATAATAATATCGCGGCGATTTTTTTCGCGCACTGGATTTTCAACGCTCTGTTCTAACAGTGTCTAACAGTTTGAGTAATTTATGCGGCCTACCCAAATGACTTTTCTTTGGTATTGTTCGTCGAATCGTTAAGCTCCTTAAGTTTTGAGTTGAGCTGCACGATTACTGACAAATACGTGCACTGACTGGACAGGTCCACTCAATCTGTGTGGTTCTTTCCTCAAAAGACCATTTCAGACTGCAATCTACATGGTCTTCACATGATCTGACCAAGATTATGTCTGGACTTTAAAAGAGACTGTGACCTCTTTTTTTTTTTTTTTTGAGGGTGGGAAATCATCAAATAATTTCTCCCGCTCTGGGTGGAGCGGAAGGGCGTGTCAGACTTTTACTGACTAAAACCCACCCGTGTTCCTTCAGTTGCCTATGCCAGGGCCGCGGTATCTTCTTAAAACTACCCGCGACCCCAGCGGCGTCGGCCCTATTGGACCCCATCGTTTGCTGACATCTCTTTGAGGCGCGCGTGGAACACAACGTGCCGTCGACTCGGGCCTGGTCCTTACCGGACGGCGAGCTACCCGCTGCTCACCGTCCGCAGGCCCGCGCCTACGGTAAAACTTGTAGGTTAAAATACTGGCGCAGAAAACGACGGGACTTTAGCACAGAGAATATGGTTAAATTTAGGGACTGCTTAAAGCAATTGACTTTTGTGGAAATTTATGAAACTGAAGATCCAAATATCGCTTATGACATATTTATTGACAACTTTAAACTATTTTATGACCTTTGTTTTCCATATAAACTGACAACTATAAATGTAATTAAAAAGTCAAAATGGATCTCACATGGCATTAAATTATGCAGTAAAAAGAAGCGTCAGCTATTATGGCATTACAGATTAAAACCAAATATGACGAACAAAAACATTTATAAGAATTACACAAAAAGGTTTAAAAAAGTTATGAGATTGACTCGACGTGCTCAAAACAATTACTCAATTAAAACTGCAACAAATAAATGTAGAATGACATGGAACATAATAAATAAATCGAAACCGTTATTACCGAAAGAATACATTAACTATATAAAGGTCGATGATAAAATAGTAAAGGGCCCTCTAGAAATAGCTAACGCGTTTAACAATTTTTTTGTAGATAAAATTCAACCAAGTCAATATACGGGAAGCAAAATAACAAAGAATATTATAAAGCAAAAAGATTCAATCTTTGTTGCACCAAGTATACCGGTAGACATATTAAACATAATTAAATCTTTAAATGCCACAAATAGTACAGGTTATGATGGTATTTCTACTAAGGTTGTAAAGTTCGTTTCTGAAACCATCTGTACCCACTTAAGCTACCTAATAAATCTGTGCATCAGCTCAGGTGTATTTCCCAATGCCCTAAAAGTTTCAACAGTGAAACCATTATTTAAAAAAAACAATAAGGAACACATGGCTAACTATAGACCAATTGCCTTAATTCCTATAATGTCCAAAATTTTTGAAAAATACCTTCATAAAGAACTTTACTCATACCTCGAAAAGAAAAGTATCTTGAGTAAAGAGCAAAAGGGGTTTAGACAAAACATGTCAACCAGTATGGCCATTTATGACTTTTTATATACTATTATGACGAATATGGACAGGAGAATCCCGGTGTGTGCTATATACTGCGACATGACACAAGCGTTTGACTACGTTGACCATAGCATCTTGCTACAGAAATTAGAAGCTTACGGCATAAGGGGAAACATACTAAATCTTATTCAGTCATACCTAACGAATAGAAAACAATACACAGAAATTGAGAGAATTAATGTTAAGACAAAGAAAGAGGAAATTTATGTATCAAGCGAACGCACACCTACATACGGTGTTCCTCAAGGCAGTGTAGTAGGATCTTTATTATTCATAATATACATAAATGACATGCCGAGTGCTATTGAACACCCCATGACTCTTTTTGCCGACGATAGCACTATGACTATAGCATGTAAAAATAAGGACATATATGAAATTGACATAAATGAATCTTTAAATTTAATAATATCATGGTTAAACAGGAACAACCTAAAAATAAATTTGGATAAGACAACGATTATGCATTTTAGGCAACGAACTCAGGCTGTATTTGACCTTAACGCGATCTACAAGGACACTGTACTTAATAAAGTTGACGAAACAAAATTTCTAGGAATTATTATTGACTCTAAATTGAACTGGAAGGCACACATAGAATACCTAAGTAAACGGCTGAGCTCCGCTGCATACGCCTTATATAAACTGGCCCCAGAGCTAAGCACAGATGCTTTAGTAACAGCATATCATGGTCTAGTAGCATCATTATTGCGCTACGGTATTATATTTTGGGGGAACTCCACAGATAAAGCAATAGCGTTTAAGGCCCAAAAGAGATGCATTCGAGCCATGTTCAATTTGAAGTCGACCGACAGCTGTATGCCAGTATTTAAAGAACACAAATTATTAAGTCTACCATCTCTGTATATTTTTGAAATAGCGACATTTGTAAGGGTAAACCAATTTCTATTTCCACGACTAGCTGACACCTTCCCCCGTAACAGACGTGACAATAATCAACTGTGTTCGCATACATCAAAGACTGCATTAATGGGAAAAAGTGTTTTCTGTATGGCTCCTAAAGTTTATAATAAGATACCACAGTCATATAAAACATTGCCGGTAAATTTGTTTAAAAGAAAGATTCGAGATTTATTAACGGACAAATGTTATTATAATATAAATGACTTTTTGAATGACACTATTTGACATTTATTATTCTATCTTAGTTATCATTAAATTTTGTGACATTTTATGACTAATTTATTTTACTTATTATTGTTGTTTACAGACTATTATGTGAGTTAATTTTTTATTTTTATTTCTTGTAAATGTTATAAATTTGTACGCCTTACGGGTGAAACATGTACGTACGAAATATTAATATTGTGACATCCTGCATGCATAATTTGCATGTATACGCATGTTGTAACAAATAAAATTATCTTTATCTTTATCTTTATCTTTACGGTGGCCGGAAATCGCCCCGCGATTCCCGCCGCCCAGGGCGCCTCCTGCGGCGACTGAGGGCGTGAGGCTGCCTCTCCCTCACGCGTTCCGCCTCCTCCTTCGCGAGCATCACTGCTTCGCAGAAGGAGGTGACAGCCTCCCATGCACTCTCGCTCCGCACCATGGCCTGGACCAGGCTCGGACGCGAGAGATCGCCGCCGCCGATCGCCTCCGTGAGAACACGGCGGTGCTCTGCCCAAACCGGGCAGAACTCCACTGTATGCTCCACCGTATCCTCCGGGCGATCCACACAATGGTGACACCGCGTTTCCTCACGCCTTATGCGAAACAGGAACCTCCCGAAACAGCCGTGTCCGGTGAGGACCTGCGTCAGGCGGAAGGTGAGGACGCCATGGCGCCGCTTTAACCACTCCTCAAAGAGGGGACTTATCGCCGCAATTGTGGCGTGCCCAGCGCTGGGTTGCAACATTCGCGCTCTCCATGTCGCCATGAGATACCGCCGGAGCTCTGTCCGCTGTACCGTGATTTCTCGCGGCAGCGGAGTTACGCCCCGGCGTTTCGCCTCCTCGCGCCACTCCCACACGTGCGCGAGGACCTTTGCCTCCAGTTCCCACGGCGGCAATCCGGCAAGGAGGCTAGTCGCCTCCCGGGAGACCGTGCGGTATCCCCGGACTAGCCGGATGGCCATGACCCTCTGGGACGCGTTCAACCATTGGGCTGGTCGCAGCCTTAGGGAACGCGCCCACACCGGTGCCCCGTAAAGGGCCATGGACCGCACGACCCCCGCGTAGAGCCTCCGGCAGGAGGCGTTTGGACCCCGATTGGGCAGGAGCCGCCTCAAAGCAGCCCCAGCCCGCCTTAGTCTGGGAGCCTTACGCAGAAAATGCTCCACGAAGTTCCACCGGCTGTCGTGGACGAGTCCCAGGTACTTCATCGTCGACCCGACTCCGATGTGAACCCCTCCTACCGTTATTTGGGAACCCGACGGTGGTGCATTCCGAGGACCATGAAAACACATGGCCTCGGACTTATGCAGGGCCACCTCGAGTCCCAACTGCCGGATCCTCTCCACGACTATCACAACCCCGCGTGTCACTAATTCGGCCGCCGCCTGGTGCGACCTTCCCTGCGCCAGGACCAGCGTGTCGTCAGCGTAACATACCACGCTGACGCCGCTAGGGAGGTCGGTGCGCAGCACCCAGTCGTAACCGATGTCCCTCAAATGCGGCCCCAGGACCGATCCCTGTGGGACACCGCACGACATCTCTCGTCGGTTCCACTCTCCCTGATGACCGGGGTCGATGACGGTCCTGTCCGTCAGATAGGCCTCAACCACTCGACAGAGGTAGGTCGGCATCCGGTGATACCGGAGTGCCTCCCTGATGCAACTCCAGGGCAGGATATTGAAGGCGTGGGCGATGTCTAGAGACACCGCCAAGACGACCCCACCCCGGGCCACAGCATCCCCCGTCGTGAGGGCTCGCACGCGCATGATGGCGTCCACCGTAGAGTGCCCTCTGCGGAAACTAAACTGGCTCTCCGCCAAATCCGGCCCCTCCTGCAAGACTGTGACCTCTGAGTTTGTTTCGGCGTTTCTTCTCAGAGTAGTCAGATAGGAAACGTCGAACTCATCTAGTTTTAAAAAAAATATGTTTGACGTGTAAAAGTGTTTGTACAAACCTACTTACAGAAAATAAATCATTTATCATTTATCAAAAACTAAGGAGTTGAGCTCAAAAACTAAGGAGTTGAGCTCAAAAACTAAGAAGTTAAGCTCAAAAACTCGAAGCATTTGTTTCAAATGACAGTAACAAATTTTTGAGACACCTAATAAAAAAACCGCTGGATGTTGTTTTTGATACCTACAGGAGGACGCTGCTGATAAGTAGCTATTAATCCTAACTAATATGATAAATGCGAAGTTTGTTTTTTACCTTTTCATAAACGTTGTCAGGTGTAAAACGGACAGAGTACCGAAAAAAATACTGTTCCCGAAGAAAACAACAATAACGTTCTTATGATAATAGATGGCGCCACGTGTCCTTCGAATCATGATTGAATTATATTATTACAAACAGATTACAACCCAAATTGAATATCAAATTCTAAATAACGCGAGCGAAGCCGCGGGCAAAAGCTAGTTCATTGTATTACTCGTACATAAAGTTTCGTCTTGTTTTAAGTTGGTGGGCTATAATGCCTTGACCAACTACCTTCTGCCAAATTGTACACTAACTAGGACAGTTGCTAAGTGTCATATGAAAGGGCCCGCACAGTGCGGCCACATAAACGGCGCATAAAGCTCTCCTGAGAGGCTCGCGGGTTTAATGGCCTCGCCAAGCCATGTTGTGACTGCAGAAAACTTGTACAAAATTTAACGCTTGTAATCTATTGTACTTTTTTTAGAGTACCGTACCTCAAAAGGAAAAAACGGAACCCTTATAGGATCACTTCGTTGTCGGTCTATCTGCCTGTCAGTCTGTCAATACCCTTTTTCTCAGGAACACGTGGAGGTATCAAGTTGAAATTAATATCAAATACGTAGGTCTAGGTCTAGGTCTCCAAGAGACCCTTGGAGTTCTAAATAAATCAAGCTTCTAAGTCAACGCAATAAAAAAATACGGACATTTATGCGACATTTTTGATACTCGCAAGTTAATCAAAACCTATATAGGTAGAATCATGAAATTTGGCAAGAAGTAAGGCTCACAAAGGAAAAAGTCCAAAATGATTAATTTGTAATTTTATCACAAATTTTTTTTTTTTTTTTTGGTATTATAATGTTTGGTTTTGGGATAAATTCTTTTCAACACGAAACCCTTCATTGTGCGTGGTCCAACACGCACTTGGCTGGTTTTTATTTTCTTAATGTTTCAGATTCTGAATAAAAAATGTTGTAATATTTGAAATGATAGAAAATAAAGACAAATAGTATCCATCCACTGTTAATTAATAATAATGTGACTACACCTACTCTAAAAAAGATAAGATAAGAAAAAAAAAATAAAAAATCGAAAGATAAGATCGGAGAAAGGACCCAGCTAGATATTTAGGACAACTCGATAAAGACCCTTATCCAGGAGTGGACTGTCATACTAAGTATTGTAGCGATTGATGGTCATAATTTGTGTTATAAAGATTAGATAGTGGCAAGAAAGCATAAAGAAACAACGAGAAGAGAGGAGAATCAGAAAGAGTTTATGACTACTACTAACCCAGTAACTGGGTAATACGATACCCCTTGGTTCTTGGTTTGGTACGATTGTCATAGATCCACGAATGACAGCCGGGACTAACGGCCTAACGTGCTTTCCGAGGTACGGAGGAATCTCTGTATTTAAAGATGGTCACCCATCCACGGACCAACCCCGGCAAGCGTAGCTTAACCTGATGGATCGACCCGAGCAGCTGTTATTACTTAGCTACGACCGCCTCAAGTTTATGACTACTGACAAATTAAATATTTAAAAGTGTCATGAATAAAGGACAAGAAAACTTTATAGATAAAGTTAACATAGAAATGGTGGCCCACCTGACTATGTATCATTTTGATACATAGTCAGGTGGTTAACTACGCAAGTTGCACTTAACGCAAAAGGTTCAAGTTTACTGCTGGGTGCGCCATAAAACTGCACTTTACGAGTACATCGCCGCAAAACTTAGGTACAGTTAAGGCGCAGATTTCCTGAAAACGATCAAAAAGGTGGTTTTTTAAAGCGTTGTGTATCTCTTAAACCGTAAATAATTTTGACATGTGAAAAAATATGATATTTTCAAGTCCTTTTCGCATACAGTGATGGAAGCCAAAACATAATTAAACATATTTTAATGCACCAATAAAATCCTTAAACATACCTCCTTATAATCTTTAAAAGCTGTTTATCCCTTCATTAGCAATTATAATTATAATTAAAAATATACCATGAAATGTCAAATTCCAAACTGCATCCAGTGATGGATTACTTTTTATTAAATAGTTAATTTCTGATTTTATACGATTTTATTTGCACTTTTACGACATAATTCCGGTGCGCGTGAGAATCTTCTATATCGTGCGTCAAACTAGACAACCATAACGCCATTTCACTTACACACCGAGCTAAACCAAGCTTGGAACCAGGGCCTTAACCGGTACATTTCATCTACAAAAACCAACCTTACTGCTACAATATAAAGGCGCTGTCAATTTTAAATTGTTGCCATAGATGTGTGAATGACAGTATCACTAAGTATATGGTATGTACAACTTTTACTCGCTAAGATAAACAGGTGATACAATCTATAATGGGCTTCTCGGTCTTGTGGTTGTCAAAGTGACAGATGTCAGGTAGACTATTAGAGTCTGTCAAGCGAGTCGTGTCCACGACCATTTAGCTGATTTCTTATAATGGCAATACTATTATCTGTCAAACGGATTGTCACAACTTCTATTCTACTAAGCTACAGCATTTTGATACTTTTAGCTCAATTATTTAATTTGTATTAATGGAAATTTAAAGAAGAATGGAAAAGAAATATGTTTAATGGATGACAGATTATACTATTCATGTGAAAACAAAGGATAACCGATACGGAGTTGGAACCCTTCATCATTTTTGTGCGTCATGATTACTCATGATACTGACAGTGATTTCTCTTATGAAGGCATTGAATTTCTAGATTCTGATTTTAGTTCTAATTGTGACTAATTAACCTACATTGAAATGCACTTTTTTAAGAATTTTTTTATGTACAAAAATTCAAGTATCAAACATGTTTTCAGCGTACTACGAGTATATCAGTGTTGACACATGTAAGATTTTTATTTTTGGCCTCCTTTTTCATTGGACACGACTCGCTTAACAGACTCTAGCATAGATATTACTGGGTGACACTTTCAATCATTCAAACATCGAATATAGGTACTAAGAGAAAAGTGATGCTCGCTTTCCCTTTTGGATTGACAGTTAGATTTTAGCTAGGGCTCCGCTTAGGCAATGTGAATTATAATTTGAGTCTGATAATTAAATATAGCGGGCTTCAGCCCCATTTCTCCTGTGCTCTACTGTGTTATTATTATATCGTAGATAGCCACCCACTGTGAGGTTCGAGCCCTTTATAGTACACACGCAGTGACTTTAGTCACGGACTGCTCGCTGGCGATATGAAAATCTCACGTCCATGCAGATTTTGACAATGCTAGCGACAAATCGGCTGTAAAAATTTGTGGGTGGCCGCGAGATTTTGGAATAGCCAGCGTGTGTGTACCTAGCATTTAGTAAAAACCTCTTCAAAACTATTGATAGCTGTGGATAAATAAGTCACAATACCACTGGTTTGAAAGTGATTTTGTTTTCGTAAGAACATACTCGTACATAGAGTTAATTCCTCCTTTTGTTACTCGTAGATCTCCAGAGTTTTCCCTGAGGAAACGCAGATTATGTGATGAATGTTAGATGTGACGAATGGATACATCATACTGGCTCTCTATCTAAATCAATTTAGAGACACGCTTGAGATGTTACCGAAAGACTTACTTGATTTACTTTAGTGACGTTTTCATTGAAATAAAATGGTCAGTTTTGGCAGAAAACTATAACATTTAAATATATTAATAATATTAATGTCCTTACAAATAATTTACAAAATTTCATTTTGAACGAACGACTTTCAGCTTTTATTTATGGGATACCTAACTTCCAAGTAATATAATATATTTAATGAACCATTCCCATTAATCAAGTCTCCGAAGTATAACAAGTAATATAATAATCTGTTCGTTCTTATAACAAAACCACTTTGCAATAATAACTTGAATCGTTGCGATACAAAAGGTTTTAGTGAAAAAGTTTGTAATTTCCAAGGCATTAGAACTCAGGCCACGTAACTGTGCGTATGAATAATTTAGAGGGGCGCCTATATTTGGGCTACACCTTGTGGTCTTCTGAGGGCGGAACTTCGTGTTAGGATACTACTGACGTTTGCTACTAATTGTACTCGAGAAAATAAGAAGAAGTTCGAAGCGATGTGGTGTCGAGTTAAAATAAATTACAAATCAACGATTTTCGGATGTTTTCCTTTACTTGTGCTATGAACCTTGCTTCATGCCAAATTTCATGATTGTAGGTCAACGGGAAGTACGAGGAGGTTTTGATTTATTTGAGAGTATCAAAATTATGTCGAATAATGGCCGTATTTTTTTATTGCGTTGACTTAGGAGCTTGATTTTGTTTAGAGATCCAAGGACTAAGGAAGGTTTATAGACCTACGTATTTGATAATAATTTCAACTTATGACCTACACACGTTCCTGAGAAAAAGGGTCTTGACAGAGTGACAGACGGAAAACGAAGTTATGCTATAAGGGTTCCGTTTTTTCCTTTTGAGGTACGGGACCCTAAAAAAAGTAATTCTCAAGTAAATCATAAAATTATGTATTAAATCTGTAGGTAGGTAGGACTTTGTTTATCAATTGCATTATCTTTATATTTAATAAATTTACAAACGTATGGACACGCAAAATAAACAATTATCTATTATTGCAAGGCGTGGGAGTCTTGCTTCGCGTTTTGCTCGTCTAATTATCACTTCTAAAACCAACTAACAGAAAAACAACTAGTAAGACTGCAAACCAAAACTCAAAGTTACGAAAAACGGAAACCTTCGCTCATTCGGCTAATGAGTAGCTCGACTTTTTGGGCGGTTTAAAAAAAAAAAAACAAGTAGGGAATATTCCCCGAAGTATGTACCTGCGGCTTGGGAACTTTACCGACGTTTTTTGTTGAGACTGTACCGCTTGTGAGCGACGCCTGGGTTTGGCAGCTTTTCAAAGAAGTATTGTTCTTTACTTTAGCGACGACACACGACTTTGAGTACGCAGATAGGGTAGGTGGTCTGGTAAATAAGACTTGCACAATATAAAATGGGGGCAGAGACTGATGGATGGTTGGTTGGGGATGGGGGAGGGGGGGGGGGGGGTATTGATGAATGTTGTAAGTTGATTGGGACTTACCTAAACTGTGTGTCAGTCATTTTGGATGGTTTTCTGATACCTGTAAAAAATTAAAAATTGTTAATAATGTGCACACCGTATCCTAATGCTATTAAATGAGCAATATTTGTAAATATACAGGGTGGCCGGAACATTGACGTCCAAAAATAAAATTTCGGTCCTTCGTATCGTGGGGTATTCGAATCACCCCCATGTATGTTCCGCGACTTTTCATAGTTTTCGAGTTATGAATTTTTTTCTGAATGTTTGAAAATTTTCGACCTGACCAACCTAAAAAAATTCTAAAAAAAAAAGTAGAGGGTTTTATCGAGTTTCTTTTTTTGCAACTGAATTTTCATAAGTAGTACTTTTATGCATAAAATAATCAGCTTCGTAACTGTGATGAAAGTTATGAAAATGTTGATCTAAAGTGAAAAATTTACGTTCGGTAAATTATGACTCAAATTTTCAACTTTAAATTAAAAATCTTAACAGGTGACTTCATAATTCCTAAGTAGGCTTCAAGAATGCGCCAGACTCTCAGCTTTCATAATCATAAAAAAATGAAGTACTTTATAGGGCTACTTTGTTTAAAATCGGCCTTCAAAGACAGCGAGGTGGAAAAATTCTTAAAATTACCCATCTGAGTAATTATTTTTTTTTGGCTATTTTCTCGTTCCTAAGGTTAATTAATGATAAGAATACTGAAAACTAACCAACAAATAGTTTCAGAGTTGGGTAAGAAAAGTTTTACGTAAAAAGTGGTTTTGAATAAAACACAGATGATAATGTGAAAAAAGTACTTAATTTATTTTTAACATTTACAAAAGGTTTTCAAAGTGGCCACCACCAGCAGCAATACACATTCTACACCTACGTAAGAAATTGTCTGGCAATCGTCTAAAAGCGTCTCTGTTCTCTCTCACAACACGTTCAGCTTCTGCAATCAACTGCCTCAGCTCTTGTTCACTTGAACAGTCTCGGGCGTATGCTATTTCCTTGTAATAGCCCCAAATAAAGAAATCGATGGGGTTGAGATCAGGTGAGCGTGGAGGCCACCTAATTGGTCCGCTGCGTCCGATCCATCTGTTGGGGTATGTTTCATCTAAGTAATTTCGGACCTGGGTTGCATAGTGACACGGGGCGCCGTCATTTTGCAACACCATGGTTCGTCTGAGTTCGAGATTCACATCTGCCAGCAACAATGGAAGTTCATTTTCCAAAAAGTTTTTGTATGTTTCTCCATCAAGTCTGGACGGCAGTTCAAACGGACCAACTAGTTCGCCATTGAGGATACCAGACCACAAGTTAACGCTGAAGCGATGTTGAAATGTCGAAGCTCTCACTTCGAGTGGATTGTTATTGCAGGTAAAAGAGTTGCACCCTCGTTTACAACCCATAGTCCACGAGAACGGATCGCGCAAAATTCATTAAACTAACATTTAAAAAAATCTCCGTGTTTAAATCTTAGCTTTCCTGCAGTCATTTTTGGTTAGCAAACTAAATAACCTTAGGAGCGAGAAAATGGAAAAAAAAAAAATATTAATCAGATAGCTAATTTTAAGAATTTTCCACCTCGCAGTCTTTGAAGGCCGATTAAGGCCAAAGTTAGCCCCATTAAGTCCTACGTTTTTTAATGATTATGAAAGCTGAGAGTCTGGCGCATTCTTAAAGCCTACTTGAGAACCATGAAGTCACCTGTTTAGATTTTTAATTTGAAGTTGAAAATTTAAGTCATAATTTACCGAACGTAAATTTTTCACTTTAGATCAACATTTTCATAACTTTCATCACAGTTACGAAGCTGATTATTTTATGCATAAAAGTACTACTTATGAAAATTCAGTTGCAAAAAAAGAAACTCGATAAAACCCTCTACTTTTTTTTTTAGAATTTTTTTAGGTTGGTCAGGTCGAAAATTTTCAAACATTCAGAAAAAAATTCATAACTCGAAAACTATGAAAAGTCGCGGAACATATATGGGGGTGATTCGAATACCCCACGATACGAGGGACCGAAATTTTATTTTTGGACGTCAATGTTCCGGCCACCCTGTATTTGTAATCAATCAATCAATCAATCTGCGTAGCCTTTTCCCAACTGGTTTGGGGTCGGCTACCAGTCTAACCGGATGCAGCTGAATACCAGTATTTTACATGAAGCGACTGCCTATCTGACTACCACAACCCAGTTACCTACTGGGTAATACGATACCCCTTGGTAAGACTGGTTGTCAGACTTTCGAGCTACTGACAACCCGTAACGACTATCAAAGATCCACGAGTGACAACCAGTACCAATGGCTTACGTGCTTTCCGAGGCCCGGAGGAGTCGCGGTGATGGTCACCCATCCACGGATCAGACCCGGCAAGCATAGCACCTGGAGGATCGACCCGTGCGGCTGTTATTACTTAGCCACGAGCTCCTCTATATATATTTGAAATCACGTTCTCGAAAACGGCTCTAACGATTTGGATGAAAGTTGTAATTTATGGGGCGAAAAATCGATCTAGATAGGTCTCGTTTCTGGGAAAATTCGTTTTCTCTATTTTCACCCGAGCAGAGCTCGGTCACCCAGGTACTATTTGAATAATATGAAAAATATCGTTGCAGCTATGTAGTAGGTATGCAAATGTATTCTTGTACATAGGTACATAACAAATGAAAGTGAAGTATCGGAAAACCAAAACATTCAATCAATATTCTAACAGCCAGAATTAAACCAACCCACAAAAATCGCGCCACAAAAATTAATAAAAATCCAAAAAAAAAACAAAATTAAAAAGAAAGTTTCCAAAAACAAAAAACAAAGGGCAAATAAAAATGAATGGGCAACGCGTTGGCTTCCGTATAAATTTGGCTGAATTCAATCCGGTTCAGTAATAGTTCCGGACCCATCGGCAGATTTGACCAAGTTCGCGCCGCCCGGCCAAATCCGGGCCGCAACGAATGTGAACCGGCAGATACGGTATCTGTACGGTTCCTGTTATTGTTTATTTGTATTCTATTGGTTCTATTTGTTTGGTATTTTCTTTGGTGTTAGGGTTTCATGTTTTGCTGCAGTCTGTAATTCAGTTTTCTCTCTCAGGTGTACGACGAGTTTCTGTTTACTGTAACTACTACTAGGCTTGAACAAGGACTATACATATGGTATTCTATCAGAATTCAGCATGCATTGACTCATCATTACTTGTCTAGATTTTTCCCAGCTATGTTTAGGTCAGCTTCCAGTCTAACCATATGCAGCTGAATACCGGTATTTTACATGGAGAGACTGCCAATCTGGTATGCATTAAGTCTACGTAGATAATTAAGACTTTATTTGAGTGTAGACAACGTTCTCTACTAAATTAGCTTTTAGAATAGAATAGAATAGAATCTTTTTATTTCGGACACACAATATCCATATAGTGTTAGTAACATGCAAAAATAACTTATTGCCTAGTGTTAGTAAAAATCAGCCTCCGCACAAACTGCTGCACAATCGGAGAGCTGAGGCTCTCGGCTACAGTCTTCAGGATGCTTTGCCGACTGCCCCTCATTGTCCTCAGTAGCGACGCTGTTTTCTTGCGTATAAGTGCATGGAAGCCGTCGGTGCGGGCTTGCGCAAACATGTCCGACGCACTACAGTAACGAGGCAGCCTCAACAACATCCTGAAAGCATTATTATATTGGACGCGCAGGACATCCAGCGATCTCTTAGTGCAATTGACCCATAGACTGCCCGTGTACAGACTTTGGCAATAAGCCTTGAAAAGCGTTACTTTAACTTGTTCTGTACACCGCGCAAATCTACGGGCCAACATATTGCTCCGGACTGCTAGAGCCCTGCGCTCCCTCTCAATGTCCACATCGTTTTGATTAGCTTCACAAGGGCTAGAATGACGCTAGGAGGTTCTCAAGTCGACACGTATATATTTTTTTGTGTTTTACGCATGACTTTTTACAGAGTTGTCCGATTTGAAAGATTCTTATTTTGTTCGACAGAGTATACCTTGAAGTTGGTCCCATTAAAAATATTTATAATATTTACTCTACTATTGTATTACTTGGGTCGTTTTTGAATTAGCTTCAATAATACGTATTTTTTTCCACACTTTTTATGTGGATGATATTCTAATTTCTTTTGCCCTATGTACTAGGTACCTATTAGATTTTGTGTGGGGTACACACCGACTTCCGAAATTGAAGTCATTTTTCACTTTTTAGTGTTTTTTTTGGAAGTCGCTTGTATTTATTGTTGTAAAAAAGGTTTTCGTATTTTATTTATATGTAATTTAGACCAGTATGTTAAAGACAATTAAATTTTACTGTCCCAAAGCATATACCATCAAACTACATACCTAGAAACAAACAGAAATTTTTAGTCAGTTAGAACTGCTTCTTCAATATTCTTCATATGTCCATGTATTGGCGATTTGGCGGAGACAAATCTGCCTGAAGCTGGCTGCGACTTTAATTACTTTTTATTGGAGCCTGCACCGTACACTACGATATTAGATCGGTAAACGTTCGTGTGGTTTTGCTACAGAATTTATTTATGTCTATTTGTTCAGGGTTTTAAAAGATTGTGGTTGCAGTGTGAGCAATTAAGTCTAAGGGTTTCTGAAAGCATATTATTATACAACGTGTCGTTTTGCATACTTAAATATCAGGGTGTGAACATGAAACCGAACAACTTTTTCCATGGGACCAACATCGTAATCGCGAAAAAATTTTCAACTGTCCCGTAGAAAACTTCAATACCTACTCGACGCAAATGTATGGGACGACTGATTATTTTTTCGCGTTTACGATGTTGCTGCCATGGAAAAAGTTGTTCGATTTAATTATCCACCTCCCTAAATATACCACATCCTTAAATTTGACGTTCAAAACGATAAGTTGTATTATTTAATTTGTTGTTATATTTCATGTCTGCTAAAGAATTCTTGGGTGCATGAGTCCATCCGATGGCAACACCTCCTCGGATAACATGATCTTTGTCGGGAGAAGCTCAAACCTCCAGATTCTTTCATCGAGCCATCAGAGATCCTTTCACCTGGACACACGCTGCTGTGGCCGATTTCTTCAGAGGTGGAGTTTCTCAGATGGTTCCGATCCTCAATGTATATGTGGAGTCTCCGAGCAGACCATGGCCCATCTTTTATCTTGCGCCGCCCTGTCACGCACGTGAGGACCTTAAATGCTTTTTCTTTCTTTCTAAATGTCTGAGTCAGCGAATGGTTCTTAGCGTCGCCAAGTACTGGGCTAAACAGGAAATTTCAATTATATTGTGGAGCTGCGCGGAATGTATAACAAATGGGTAACTTGTGAGTTTAAGCTTTGTTTTATTAACCGACTTCCAAAAGGAGGAGGTTCTCAATTCGTCGGAACCTTTTTTTTTTTTTTTTTTTTTATGTATGTTCCCCGATTACTCGAAAATGGCTTGATTGAACGATTTGGATTTTTCTTTTTTTGTTCGAAAGGGTATACGTCCCAAGTGGTCCCATGATCATCAAGTCAGGATCTGATGATGGGATCCCATGGAAATCGAGGGAAACCCTCAAATTTTATGGGCACACCTATATTGATTTGGGTATTTTTTATAGTAACTCGTGCATTTGCTCTCGGAAAGTACCATTCGGTGAACTGGAACTGATGATGAAGACCACAGAGGGCCATCGGAAATACTCAATTATATCTAAGTATATAACAGGTTGCGATTCGATTACTTTAATATGGTTTATGCTCGTCAAAATAATGATAACGGTGACTTCATCATGAGCTCCATTTCTCCTGGTTCTTACTAGGAGAACTCCTCAACAATTAACGTCCCTGCATCGGGAAAAGCAACATTTTGTAAAACGTGATGAGCAGTTGACATTGGGTTATTGTAACTTAGATAAATTACAAACTGAACCACTAAAAAGTTAAAAATAAAAACTTTTTTACAAAAACAAAAACCGACTTCCAAAAAAAACACTACAAAGTGAAAAATAACTTTAATTTCGGAAGTTGGTGGCAAAAAACTAAAATACAGATCCAAAGACACCGACTTCCGAAATTAAAGTTATTTTTCACTTTGTAGTGTTTTTTTTGGAAGTCGGTTTTTATTTTTGTAGAAAAGTTTTTATTTTTAACTTTTTAGTGGTTCAGTTTGTAATTTATCTAAGTTGAACTATTCAAAGTAAGAGTGAACAGGCTTCTTCTGGGTAAGCTCACTCCATCGTCGACTTTGTCTCTGTCACCTCTGACCTAGGCTAGAGTCAAGAGCAAACCCATCTTAAATAAAAAAAAAAAAAAAAAAAAAAAAAAGTTTTTTGTGATAAGCTTAAGTAAGGTATATTATATACATTGTACCCCTAACTAAGTAATTGTCATATTTATAAAGGAATTACGGGTGGATCCCCAGTGGCAGCCCGCAAAATTCAAATTTTCTTAGATACACCATATACCTACTGACTTGCAAATGCAAAAAACGCAAGAAAATTTTAATTTTCATCCGTAATTCCTTTATAAATTTTATGAAAATTACAAGATTTCAAGTTCAAGTTTAAGCTGTGATTTATTGTGATAAGCTTAAGTATAGGTGTCCTACCTATACTTAAGTATGGTGTCCTACCTATACTTAAGTATAGGTGTCCTACCTTAAGTATACTTAAGCTTATCACAATGAAACACAGCTTAAACTCACAAGTTACTATTCTAAGTGGTTTCCATTTGTTATACATTCCGCGCAGCTCCACGCCAGCTACGCAAAACTTCTTTGATTACACTTTAAACAACATCGCCTTCAAAACTTAACTACTTAGTATCTAACAGAATTCTAAAACTATTCCAACTTGAATACATCTCCAATTAACAATGACAACGTCGGTTTAAGGAATTTGTGTAACTTAATACTTACATGGCCTTGTATACAAAATGACTTTAAGTTACACAAGCTCTTTGTTAAAGAGTTTGTCTGGATCCCCGTCACCACTAAGCCAACCAGTCTTGATGGATTTAGGTTTGGAAACTGTTACAGTTTTATCTTATGATGACGTTTGTAATAATACGTCTGGCATATCCAAGATAGAGACGACTCATGAGATTTTGTCTGTTCTGTTGGCTGTCGGTAACAACAACGCAACGCCCATCATACAAAAATGGAACCAGTATGGTAATTTGCTTATTGAACTACGCTAACTAAACTGCAACGTACACAACTCAGGAGTTTTTTTTAAGTAATAAAGTTCCATCTCTGATTGGTTAGAGTCCTTTGCGCGTATTATGTGATTTATCCTAGGACGGATAGTTTTTGTTTTCAAGGTATTGTTTTATACATTGAAAACAAATGATTTTCGTGATGCCCAGATTTCAACCCATAAAGTGATATTTTAATTTTTTAGTAAACGCGACATTCGAGATTGGTTAATTGAAAAAATCATCTCGCTACAAGCTGTTAGGACCTCATGCTAGATGCGGAGAAAACACTAAAGAATGAAAACTCTGAGTCAGGGATCCAGCAGAATATCAGCGTCAGGTATATTTGCCTGACACATGACGAGCTGGACTCCCATTTGGTGCAACCTTGAGACGCACACCGAACTGTGTATTTCGTTACTAATTTTATTTTATGTACCTTGTCATAGTGTCACTTTCTTATTGGCACCTTGTTAATTGTACTTTTGTGTGTTGTGCTTTTGGGTGCATTAAATAAATGTTTTATCTATCTATCTATCTAACACACAAAAACATTCCTAAATCAGTAATTTGAAAAAACCCCGTTTGGTTGGACCAAAAGCCGTACCCAGCATACTACAGAAAGACTACAGAATTAAAACCCTAACACGCTCATTACTACAGGATAAAACAATGACATAAATCGGACAACTAATTACGATTGTCTGGATCAGATGGCAGAGTTACCGACTTATGAGAGTCCAATGTCCACATTATTAAACGGGGCTTAGTGTTGCGCGCGGCGCCGGCGGCGCTACCAGTCTTGTGTTGGGGGACATACGGATGAATGGGATAGCTAAGTTTCGTGTGTGACATTCATTTTGCTTTTATAAAGGTACAGTATACACGGCGTAATTGACATCGACGCGCTAGCTGTTGTTTTTCATCGTTTATAATTTAAAAAAAACCGGTCAAGAGCGAGTCGGACTCGCGCACCGAGAGTTCCGTTCCGATTTCTGAAAAAGTGTGCTACTTAGATACATCGTTTTATTTTTCCTGTAATCTTTACATAAACTTCTATCACATAGAATAATTTCAGATTTTTTTCTTTGCAAACTTCGGAGATAAGGGGGGAACGGTATTTTTTTTTTTACATTTTTCATCAAAAGTCGAAAACTATGCGGTTAAAAAAAAAATTAAAAACAGTTTGAGAATGTGCAAACAGCGTTCTTTCATATGATACCCCACATTCCCTAGTAGCTCCACTTTAAATTTTTAAGACCCCACAAAAATATTTATATTTTTTTTGCAACAGGGAATCTGTTGCAAAAAAAATATAAATATTTTTGTTTATTTCTTATTTGCAAAATAGTTGGGTAAACCTCATATAAAACTATTCCAAATTTCAAGTAGATAGCATCAGTAGTTACTGAGATATCCAGCTGTGACAGACAGACAGACAGACAGACTGAGTCACACCATAAGGGTTTCTTTTTTACCATTTTGGTACGGAAACCTAAAAATCTGCTGTTTCATACACAAGTGTAATACCTACACCTACACGGTGAAAATATCTGGACCAGATGAAAAATTTCAGCGCTAGTGGGTGAAGAATGATGTTATGAATTAATGGTGGGTAACAGTTTGCGTGTCGATGTACTTTACACCCTGTATAGTACTTACGTATTAGTGCAGTAAAACGTCAGACGATTAATGGAAATTGTGAAAGTTTCAAAGGAAATTGTTGAAACAAAAAATGCGTGTGTTGGGTCATTTAGCTCTCTTTAAAATGGTTGAGCTGATTGGTGCTAATACATGCGTCAGGGTCGTGAACGGGCGCCGTCAGTAGAGACTGGTCACTTACCTGCCACGGCTTATTTTAATTTAATTTTGAATTATTTTTTTAGGGTTCCATACCTCAAAAGGAAAAACGGAACCCTTATAGGATCACTTGTTTGTCCGTCTGTCTGTCTGTCTGTCAGTCTGTCAAGACCGTTTTTCTCAGGAACGCGTGGAGGTATCAAGTTGAAATTAATATCAAATATGTAAGTCTGTGGTCTCTTGAAGTCCTAAAAAATTCAAGTTTCTAAGTCAATGCAATAAAAACATACGGCCATTTATGCGATATATTTTGATACTCGCAAGTAAATCAAAACCTATAGGGTACTTCCCGTGGTTCTAGAATCATGAAATTTGGTAAGAAGCAAGGTCATACAACACAAAGAAAGGAAAAAGTCCGAAAATTGTTAATTTGTTATTCTATCACATAAAAAAATTGTTCAAGTCTGTCGGTACGTCAAAACCCTTTTTCTCAAGGACGCGTGGAGATATCAAATTGAAATTAATATTAAATACGTAAGTCTATTGTTCCTTACAGTTCTAAAAAAATCAAGCGTCTAAGTCAACGCACTATAAAAATACGGCCATTTTACGACACATCTTGATACTCGCTATTGTTGCAAGTAAATCAAAACCTAGGGTACTTCCCGTTGACCTAGAATAATGAAATTTGGCAAGAAGCAAGGTCTCCCAGAAGAAGTAAAGGAAAAAGTCCGAAAATTGTGAATTTGTAATTTTTTGACATAAAAAAAAAATTTTGGGATCCAATGTTAAGAGGAAAGGCGGGGTGGCCAGACTTTTGAAAATTATGTATTTTAAGAAGGTATTGCTGTCGCTCTGCGAGCGCTCCGCCCTCGAATTCGTGTGATAAGGACAACTGCAGATCCGACTAAATAGCCTATATAAAAAGTCACATTTTGAGGTTTGGCGCTCGCCTATTTCCTCATCCAATATTGGACCAATTGAAAAGATATTTCATAAACTGAATAAGAAGGATATGTACTATGCCCCTATGTTTTTCTTTTTTCGTTAATAGTTGTCAAATTGGTACACTAGGCGCCTGTTGACAGCGGTTGAATAGGCAATTTTGAGCATTTTTGGGATGTTCTAGTTCTTATAAAAATAATATATCATCAAAAAGAAAACATAGAGGCATACAAGTAACTGATGTTTATATTTCTGTAAAAAATCATTTCTTTATGGTCATTAACCAGAAAGAAAACAGGCGAGAGCGTTTGTATCTTTTTGCATGGAGAAAAGAGCACCTACATTTCCTCTTAAGTTTGTTTTTGGGATAAATTCTTTTCAACTGCGGAACCCTTCATTGTGCGTAGTCCGACACGCACTTGGCCGTTTTTTAGGGTTCCGTACCTCAAAAGGAAAAAACGGAACCCTTATAGGATCACTCGTGTGTCTGTCTGTCTGTCTGTCCGTCTGTCACAGCCAATTTGCTCCGAATCTAATGGACCGATTAAGTTAAAATTTGATACACATATGAATTTCTGTGACCCAAACACGTACAGCTAAAGTAAATATATGAATTTTGAATATGAGAGTCACTTTTAGGGGGAAAACAAGAAAATTAAAAAAAAAAGTTTTGTAAACTGTACCGTGTGTCATATCAAATGAAAGGGCTTACTATGAGGGTTTCAAATATATTTTTTTTATAATTTTAAAATATATTGTTTTAAAGTTATTTAAGAAAATTAACGAAAATTGACCATTCCCCCCCCCTTATCTCCGAAACTACTGAGCCTAAAATTTTGAAAAAAATGTAGAAAATAGTTATATACCTGTAGATTACAGGAAAACCTATAAGAAGTCTGTGGTCTTAAAATAACATGGTAAATCTATATATATAAAAAAATCAAAGTCCTGACTGAGTCACTGACTAATATATCATCGCACAGCCCAAACCAATGGACCTAGAGACTTGAAATTTTGCACATAGATACCTTATATAGTGTAAACATCCACTAAGGAAGGATTTTTGGAAATTCCATCCGTAAGGGGGTAAAATAGGGGATGAAAGTTTGTATGAAAAATCCTATCCCTTGAGTTAATAGACTTGAAACTTAGCACGAATATTCATCTAAGTAAATTATAAAGTTTATCATTTTTAGTTTTCCTAAACTACCCCCTAAGGAGGGATTGGGGGTGTCAAAGTTTGTATGGAAGAACTTTAACACGCGGTCCGATTAACTCAAAACTCAGTTTTTATACTTGAGACCAAAAATTAAGACTAACGTGTATCAGGGTTTTCCAAAAATCTACCCCTAAGGTGTGAAAAGTTAATTTTATAGCGGAGGATTTTATTGGGGGCTTTATTAACTCTAAAATTGGTGTAAATAATGTTTGAGTCAAGTTATGGAAACATACCAGACGATTTTTGAAATTCTTTATCTGTGTTCGTGAAAACAGAGATACAGTTTATATGAAAAATCTTATTAATTTGGTTAATGAACTTGAAACTTAGCACAAATACTTGCATAAGTAAGTAATAATGTTTGTCATTATTAGTTTTTCAAAACTACGCCTCAAATGAGGTTAGGGATGTTAAAGTTTGTATAGAAGAATTTTAAAGCGCAGTCCGATTAAAAAAATGGTACTTTGAGTCAAGTTAGGAAACTTGCCAAACGAATTTTCACCAATTTTAACGACGTATAGCTGAGGTTTTAAGGAGTAACTTAGACTATTTTTATTTTAGAAAAATAATTAGGGTTCCGCGCAAGAAAATTAAAATCCATGAAATCAGACAACCACGTACAGTCCAGTACAAACTTACTAGGCCTCCGCTGTCTATTACGGCTATAACAACAAATAATAAAAATAAAAGTTAAAAATGTAAGGGGTCGACGATCCCCATACAATAAACTTTTCATTTTGAAAAAAAAAATATAAATTTTAATCTAGCATGTGGGGTGTCATCGTCTAGAACTCATTGAGTAGAGTACAAACATATTTTTTTTTAATCTTTTAAAATTAAAAGCAAAGGTTGTAAATTTTAGACCATTTTTGTACGAGCTCTAGGGCAACAATTCAACAAATTAGGAATTTGAAACTTCTTTATACCATGTAGGTACCATGAATATTGTATTTAATCAACAATACTGAAAACGGCGATTTATAACGTATTTTGATTAAACATGGGTGATTTCTGCAACTGCAAAAAATTTTAATTCACAGTATCATTATAAAATAAGTAAAAAGTTATCTTTGCGATTGCTAAACATATAATATGGTACGGAACCCTTCGTGCGCGAGTCCGACTCGCACTTGACCGGTTTTTTTATCTTTCCATTACGGATGCTTTTAACGTTCTGTATTGTTTTCACATGTATGTATAATTTCAACACGAATGATGTAACCAATATTTTGTACTTAATCATATTTTGATTTTAAAGTCCGTAGAGTTTCTTGCTTCTTCTTCTCCATAAGTACCTATTCGCTTTGGAATGGGCAACTAGCTTCATCTTTCTGACTGACCGATCTTGAAAATACAAATGCTTTCAGTTTGAGTTCAAAAACAGATACTTACACAGCTCCAATAAACGCATATCAAAAATTGACTAGACGATTTTCATTTACAAAAAATCATCCGCTGGTTTTTCGCAGTATTCCATCCTCTACCTCCGCATGTCCCAGCGTATAGCTCGGAAACTCGCTGACGGGCAACATGCCCCTTTGTGCTACATATTCTACACAGCTTATATAGCCCACTCTATTAAACTTTACCATGGCCCCGGACATTTTTATCTAAAAATATTATTTCGAATTAGAGGGATTTCCTTCTTTAAATGAAGGATGAAGTTTTTCAATTGAGATGTGGGTAGTTGTGGGGGGAAGGTATGAAATAAGAATCAAATTATGGAAAAATATGGAAACCCTATGACGTGGCTTCTATGTCAACACTTACAAAAGTACACAACTTCTGAATGTTATCCAATTTGGTTGTCGAATTATTGTCACCTTCAGTGCTTGTGGCTCCTCGATTATACAAGGTGTAAAATAAATAACCCACAACCTCTTAAGGGGTCATTGTACTCATCATTATGAACAACTTTTACTATGGGACCAAACCTGAAATTGCGAAAAAAAATCAGCTGACCAGTACATTTATTGACATCAAACTCGTCAAAATGTAGGGAGCAGCTGATTTTTTTTTCGCGATTCCAGGTTTGGTCCCATAGTAAAAGTTGTTCATAATGATGAGTACAATGACCCCTTAAGAGGTTGTGGGTTATTTATGTTACACCTTGTATTATACAACGAGTTTCAACTAAGAATAGGAATAACCTTGCGCCATATTGTGAAGATTTAGCAAAACAGCACCTTGTTTACACATTTGCAAAATCAGTGACTTAATTTAACAAAAACAAATTCAAAAAACAGAACTAAAACGGATAAGGATAACACTACAAAACTTTGCAAGCCTTAGATTTCAAGTTTCAGTAGACAGTTCGAGGTCATTGACGTTCCTATTCTTAGTTGAATTTAATAGTTTTACTTAATAATATAATAAATTCAGGGAATAAATAAATGAGCGATAATTTAAATTTAAATAACTAAAATCATTAACAAATAAAGGAAAATAATAAAAGCGCTCTTCCTCTCTCTCTTACTTATAAGCTTGCTGTGCCCGACAGGGTCCATAATTGTTCCTAAAAGTATTATTTAGCACCTGTACCACATTATGGATTGCAATAAAGATTATTTGATTTGATTTGAATCGCATTATACTTAGGGAAACCCTTTTGAAAATGTAAGGCACATCAAACACAAAATATTATTTAAAGTGGAAGTCAAAACGTTTATTGCATCTATACAAATATTGGTATTATAGTGTATTCGTTGTTTCTCTGGCTCGATCACCCTAACTAAACGCCCACAAGATGTCGTACGATGGTGCTAATCATAGAAATATAAAACAGGAGAAGTGGCAAGCGGCCTAATCTGACGTGCTCAGTATGAGCCGTTCACAGTGCAAATTCCGTCTCCGCGAACTAGTGCGCTTTCGACTGTGACCGTGACAATTTATAAGAATGCCGTGTTGTTCAGTGGTTTCTTGTAAAAACCGAAGTCATGTAAATCATAGAATCACTTTCCTTAAGTAAGTACAAGTATTTTACCGTATTTGTCTTTAAAATCATGAAAGTGACAAAGGGAAAAGTGGAGACACAGGGTTCCGTTACATTTTAACGTACTGGGCACATCTCCTTCTTTCTTATATCTATGCTGCTAATAATACTGTCGATCCGTTATATAATTATTATTAAATAAAAAAATATAAGTAACACATTCTACGGATACAGCATTTTGTATATGATCACGAAAAACAGAACCCTCTTTGAATCTGTCTCAACGCATTGAGTTAAAACACTTTACAATTCAGAAATATTGTAAAAGTCACGTCCCGATATTACAGTAACCCCTTTCTTTCAATCGAGTCTCGGGACTTTTGTGAAAATATAAATTATTCATATTCGATTACCCCAAGTCGCTCCGATCAATGTATGTGAAACCAAATCTTTTTCGGTTTCTCCCGAAACGTTTTCTCGGCCTATTTTTCAGGTTCGGTTTTCGTGTAGCTATTGTTTTTGTACTCATTAGTCACTCACGAGGCCATTAGGTATAGGCTCACACTAAATAAAAAACCAAGACATAGCGCTGTCAACAGTGACGTGAGGCCGCACGTTTCGGTTTTCGTAAACATGTGTGCACGTAATAAGGTGTAGTTTAATAAATTGTGTCTTGTGTAAATGTGTGCGTGTGAGCGTGTATGCACAGAGTGAGGTGTAGTTTTGCGCATACTTCACTGTATTGTTCGCAACGCTATAATGTCTGGGTTTTTTATTTAGTCTAAGTTTTTCAACAAACTTAAGGGGGATGCGCTAAGGTAGCCCGCGAAATTAAAATTTTCTTGCGTTTTTTTGCAATTTGCAGGTCAGTGTCAGGTTGTATGTTGATTAAAATATGATTCGCGGCCGTAACTAACTATGGCTTTACAGAATTATAATGATTAGAATCAGCAATATAACTCCTTACGTTAGAATTGACCTCAAATCTCATGATTTCATTAAACTTTTAGATTTGAGACCAATTCTAAGTTACGGAGTAGTAGTGTTGCTGATTCTAATGATTATAATTCAGTAAAAGCATATTAGTTACGGCCGCGAATCATATTTAACCCCTCACGTGTCTGAGTTTGGCTAATTTTAGACCCAAAACCCCAGCGAGTGGGGAGGGTTGGGGGTTAGTTGCGAACCCCATAGGTTCACAACTACTGATAATGATATTTTTTCCATCGGATGATGTTTTTTTACGTTTATATATCTAAGCTTATATACCTATTATGTAAAGTTTTGTCCTTTTGCACACTTTGGGTGCATTTGACACGCGGGGGGAAAGGGTGGGTTAGCTACGAACTCTATAGGTTCACAACTAATGATGATGATTGGTTTTCCATCGGATGATGTTTTTTTACATTTATATATATGTGATAAAAAGCTTATATACCTAACAAAAAAAGAGTTTTTCTTATGCACACATGGGGTGCATTCGACACTTGAGGGGTTAAATCAACATACAATCTGACACTGACCTGCAAATTGCATAAAACGTAAGAAAATTTGAATTTCGCGGGCTACCTTAGCGCATCCCCCTTATTCCCAATTCAAGCGAAATCTACTTTCTTTCCGCAGATTACGATGCAGCTTGCAATTTTTTTACATCTAAAGATAATAAACAAATTCTACTCGGCTCGTAAAATCCGTCGCGTTTTTTTTTTACATAGCGCTGTGGCCGTGAAGTTGGAGTGGCGGCTTGTCATGAGAAGTTAACTTAATTTATTTTATGTCAGTTTATCTAGATTTCTCACTATTTTTGCGACTTAGGCGTTCATGTGGGTTTAAATTATAAGAGGTTTGAACCTTTGATTTTTAAGAGGTTCCGCCTATTCGGTAAGCCATGCATGCCTCATTATATCCTTAAGTTCGTAAATTCGGATATGTGGAGACTGACGTGAACGGACATTTGCTGTGAACCACTTTTCGACATTGTTACTAAGGTAATAACGTTGAAAAGGATGCTAACTATGTTCTAATACGGAACATGATTTTATTTTAAGCCATTTGAACTATCCTGACAAAAATGTATGTCAAAGTAACCTCATCCTGTTCAATCACTAATATTATAAAGGCGAAAGTTCGTGTGTGTGTTTGTATGATTCTTACTCCTTCAAGCTCAAACGGCTGGACCGATTTGGATGAAATTTAGTATGTAGATAGCTTTATACCCTGGATTAACACAGAGGCTACTTTTTATCCCGGCCTACACGGGTGCAACCGCGAGACGCAGCTAGTACTGAATAAAAACCAGTTTACTCTCCTCACACAATCAACAGGCTCATACCTTATCTTACTAATATTATACATACTATACATACATGCGAAAGTTTGGATGGATAGATGGATGCATGGATAGATGTTTGTTACTCAATCACGCCAGAATGGCTGAACGGATCTGGATGAAATTTGGCACGGATACAGATTATAGTCTGGAATAGCACATAGGCTACTTTTTATCCCGGAAAAATGTACGGATCCCGTGGGATAATTTCCGACATCCACGCGAGCGAAGCCGCTGGCAAAAGCCAGATAGAAATACCATTGTTTTATCTCACGAAAGCGGACGAGCCATACTTGTATGTGTAAATGTTACATGCACATTGTCATTGTGTGCGTAAGCTCGGGAGCGCGCTACCTGCAGGTACACAAGAGCGCGTGTCTATACGCATTACATCTACAAGTATGGCTGACCCGCTTTCGTGAGATTAAACAACTGTGCCAGCGGAAAACTGTCGAATTTCATGACTTCAGTTCAGTAGATTTTTAGTGTATGGCGTCGTGTAAATTTGTTAGTAACTCAGATGCTTAGTACTCAACGTAATTGACAAAAAAATCATCGCTTTTCATCCAACAAAAACCAAACGTTGTTCTCCCAGCCTCAGTTTAAAGCGATCTTTTCTAAGATGCCAGTCACTATCTCCGCTTTTGTACGGAGGCTATTCAACGTCGTCGGGTGAAGCGCGGAGTTGGACAGCCAAACCCAATTACCGTGGAACGTCCGCGCTACAGTTTTTATTTATGCACTGGTCCTTTGAAAAACGTGCCCCTCGCTAATACAATAGCTTCTAGTTTGTTCCTATTTCTTGTAGGAAGGTCGTATACTCCATCGGTTTAGGTAATTAAATAAAGGTAAACAAAAAAAACCTGTCAAGAGCGAGTCGGACTCGCGCACCGAGGGAATGTGATGTAATTTTTGTTGATGATTTCCGAAAAATCTATGCTATTTACAGATATTGGGTTTTTTTTATTGAATGTGCAAACAGCGCTCTTACATATGATACCCCACATGCCACATGCACATAGTAGCCCTACTTCGATTTTTTAAGAACCCTTTTCAGTCCCTGTAAAAAAAAAAAAAAAAAAAAAACCGATATTTTTATTTTTTTCTTATTCGCAAAATAGTTGGGCAAACGTCAGCTAAAACTATTGGAAATTTCAAGTTGATAGCATTAGTAGTTCTTGAGATATCCAGCTGTGACAGACAGACAGACAGACACTGAGTCACACTATAAGGGTTTATTTTTACCATTTTGGTACGGAACCCTAAAAACACGTGTCTGGTTAACCGATTAAAAGTAATACCTGTCACTTCAGTCGCCATTCTACGACATAGTTGTACTCTTCAATTTAGCAACGTTATACAACGAATTAAACAGTTGCTAAATTGAAGAGTACAACTGTGTCGTAGGATGACAACTGAATTGATAGGTATTACGTTTAATCGTTTAACCAGACACGTAGTTTGTTTTGTTTACCTTTATTTAATTACCTAAACCGATGGAGTATACCGATGAAAGGGATTAAGAGGGAAGAGAAACTCTCCTGGCGTCAATATAACCTTTATTCCGTGACATCCTGTGGATGTCTAAGTAGGTTTTGTTCATGAACTTGATTCGGAATATTCTCCCATGTATTCACCCAAAACACAAATTGAGAGTAGATTATCTTTTGTACAGAACTGGCGCCAAGAATCTACCTAAAGAAAATCACTATACGAAGTGATTCCTTTCAGCTAACGATGAGAATCTATAACGATGTGAGGTTCATTGAAAAACTTACATCTAGAGCTTTTATGAAAAGAAAAACTGAATACGAAAATAAATCTGCAGAAAACCTTCAATTTTTATCTTTCCACTACTTAACAGCAGCATAACTAAAGTGCCTAGATTCAATGCATTGAATATGACTGAACGAGACCCGATTCATTCGTTCGCGAGTGAAGTAAGAACTGCGACTACACACGGTCACGTAGCTTGTCGAGCCAGCGATGAGCTTGTAAAAGCGCTCGTGCCTCACAGATCATACAGATTGCTGGCAGCGTTCCATTTTCGAATATGATTCGTTTTTAAATTATCTGTGAACATTTTGTCGTGACTTAGGAATTTTCTTGTTCAGTGAATCAGGAGAATAGCAAGCAACCGCCATAATGGTAGAATCAAGTCGTGATTACGATTTCGTCTTACTTTCAGTTTTTTTTTTTTTCACATTTTCAAGTCTGTATATCTTGCTTAGAGCATTTCTAAAGAGGACTTCAATAGTCAGTACCTACTGTTAAAATTAAGATTTTAATATTTGTGAAGGATTTTTGTTACGATATTGAATGCATTTCGATGTAGAGTGCAGAGTTAGGAAAATAATGATGTATACTATCTATACTAATATTATAAAGAGAGAAAAGTTTGTAAGTTTGTATGTAGGGGTAGTCTCTGGAACTACCAGTCGGATTTGAAAAAATATTTTTGCATTTGATAGCCCAATTCTTGAGGAAGGTTATAAGCTTTTTAACATCACGCTATAACCCTTAGGAGACGAGTAAAAAGAAAAAAAACCGGTCAAGAGCAAGTCGGACTCGCGCAACGAGAGTTCCGTTGCGATTTCTGGAAAAGTATGCAATTTAGAGACATCGTTTTATTTTTCCTGTAATCAACATAAACTTCTATCCCATAGAATAACTTCAGATTTTTATTTATGCAAACTTCGGAGATAAGGGGGGAACCGGTTTTTTTTTATATTTTTCATCAAAAGTCGAAAACTATGCGGCCTAAAAAAATTATAAAATGTTTGAGAATGTGCACCCCCACTTTGAATTTGTAAGGCCCTTTTCAGGCCCTGGTGCGAAAAAAAAAAAATTTCTTTCTTATTTGCAAAATAGTTGGGTAAACGTCATGTAAAGTGTTCCAAATTTTAAGTTGATAGCATCAGTAGTTTTTGAGATATCCAGCTGTGACAGACAGACAGACAGACAAACTGAGTCGCACCATAAGGGTTCCTTTTTACCATTTTGGTACGGAATCCTAAAAATTCAGAAAGAACGCTTAGCGAAAACGAAGTAATAGTGCGGGCGGGCAATGCGACGCGACGGGGTGGAACGGGGAAACCAGACATTTCATGCGGATGAAGTCGAGGGCATAAGCTAGTTTACCTCATTAACTAAAATTCTCGGGCACCTTTGAAATTGTCTTGAATTGTCTTTGGTCCGTCCCTTTTAAGGTTGGATATGAGTGATCACCGTTATCAGCATAATCAATAATTTACTGCAACTAATGCGATATGTCCTGGAAATGTCTAATAGTTATTTATGCATCTGACGTATAATAAGGGGTATTGAAACACGAATGTGGGTTTATCACACAAGGTGAAGCCGAGTGTGATATTAGTATCACATGAGTATTTTAATACCTAATTATGTACAGTTGCATACAAGACTTTATCTACATCCATGTTATGAATCCTCTATAAAAGGTTCTGAAACAGTTTTTTGCAATTCTAATACTCTTATCGAACATGGCGGCCCGCGTCATAGTATACGACGTGAATTTGAATAAGTTCTTTTTTTAAATTACGGCGCTGTTGTAATGAAACGCGCGTGCATTACAATGTTCTTTTTTTAAAAAAGGGGTTACATTATGAAATTCAGTACAACATTAAAACACCCGTTTGGATGCTATTATGGTTACCATGGTTACTATGACACTGGTTGTTTTAATGTTGGCAATAAGCTAACTGTTTCAGAAACTTTTATAGAGGATTTATAGCATGGGTGTAGATAAAGTAATATATCCACGATGCATAATAATATTATTAACTACTAGCTTTTGCCCGCGACTTCGTCCGCGTTTCCGTCATTTTTCGTAAAAAAGTACCATATATCCTTCCTCACGGTTCAGTGGTTTTGATGTAACAGACAGATTAACTTTCGTATTTTAGTAGGGAAATATAATATGTCAATCCACAATACTGTTGAAAAATATCGCAATAAGGAACCGCAGAATATTATTATTAATAGCTGTGCCCGCGACTCCGTCAGCGTGTAACTCCTTGTATGTTATTAAGTTAATGTATTGGACTGCTAAGCTATCGGGAGTTACACGTGTTATTGTGAGTCAACCATAAAAGATAGACATATGCTGTTGTGAGATATTTTTTAGATAATTTTATGTAGAACATTTCCGTCATAAATGATTTCTATGTAGCTTTAACCATTAAGGCTGCACACGCGACGGAAGCTTAAAAAATGGAGCAACTTCTCCCGTTTTCCCAACATTTCCCTTCACTGCTCTGCTCCTATTGATGATAGCGTGATGAAAAGTATACTATAACCTCCCCAGGAGTATGAAGAATAATTGTACCAAGTTTCGTTAAAATCCGTCGAGTAGTTTTTGTTTCTATAAGGAACATACAGACAGACAGACAGACAGACAGACAGACAGACAGACAGACAGACAGACAAAAATTTTACTGATTGCATTTTTGGCATCAGTATCGATCACTAATTACCCCCTGATAGTTATTTTGAAAATATATATCATGTACAGAATTGACCTCTCTACAGATTTATTATAAGTATAGATATCCCACAGACAGGATACCAAACCAGAGCCAATAAGAGCTAGTCAATAAAACACTCGATTTAAACCACAACAATTTACGTAAACTTTTGCCTATAAACTTTGTTTTTGGCAAGCAGTCTTGGCTTCAAAGTTGTACGTCCATTACAGCCGTGGATCACAGCTGGTCCAACTTGAAACCCACGGGTGCTTGATCCAGCCTCTCTTTTTTAATTAATACCACTTCGAATAGAGAACCAAAAGAATGCTTCAAGTCATTAAAAGTTTTAATAGCATTTGACTTCGAGTTGCAAGGATGGTAACAAATTTTAGTCGAAAACTTTTTTGGTTTTTGAAAGTGTAAGAAATAGTTTGTGCGGCTCGAGTTTTTTAGAATGGAAAAGTGTTGGCTTGAAAAGGGTTGGAGAGTTCAGAGTTGGCAGAAATGTGGTGGTTGTATGTATGAGTTATGCCGTACGAATCCTTTTCGTTTACTTTTGTGTTTGCAAAAGTTTCATCAAACTTTAAGTAAGGATTATGCTCTGACAGGTAAATTATGACTTTATAAATGCCCTGCGGCATTCCTCAAGATTTTTTTTATAGTTTGCTGTATTGTAGAACTCGGGAAAAGAACCGGATTTACCGACATAGCTGTCAGAGTCAGCAAGCTGAAGTGGCAGACGGCTGGCCATGTTTGTCGAAGGACCGATGGCCGGTGGGACATGTTTGTGGAGGTCCTGGAGTGGAGACCGCGTATCGGTAAGCGTAGTGTGGGACGCCCACCAGCTAGATGGATCGACGACCTGAAGAAAGTGGCTGGGACAGACTGCATGCGGAAGGCGGAGGACAGGGTGTTGTGGCGCAGCCTGGGAGAGGCCTGTGTCCAGCAGTGGACTGCGATAGGCTGAGTTGATTGTGTTTAGTTAGGACAGGGTGTTGTGGCGCAGCCTGGGAGAGGCCTATGTCCAGCAGTGGACTGCGGTAGGCTGAGTTGATTGTGTTTAGTTAGGACAGGATGTTGTGGCGCAGCCTGGGAGAGGCCTATGTCCAGCAGTGCACTGCGATAGGCTGAGTTGATTGTGTTTAGTTAGGACAGGGTGTTGTGGCGCAGCCTGGGAGAGGCCTATGTCCAGCAGTGGACTGCGGTAGGCTGAGTTGATTGTGTTTAGTTAGGACAGGGTGTTGTGGCGCAGCCTGGGAGAGGCCTGTGTCTAGCAGGGGACTGCGGTAGGCTGAGTTCATTGAATTTTTAAACTTTTCATTCTTTTTTTCTTCTTTTTATTAGGGTTCCGTACATCAAAAGGAAAAAAACGGAGCTCTTATAGGATCACTTCATCGTCCGTCTGTTTGTCAGTTTGTCAAGACCCTTTTTCTCAGTATCGCGTAGGAGGTATTAAGTTTAAATTAATATCAAATACGTAAGTCTATGGTCCCATATAGTTAAAAAATAATCAAGCTTCTAAGTCAACGCAATAAAAAAATACGGCCATTTATGCGACATATTTTGATACTCGCAAGTAAATCAAAACCTATAGGGTACTTCCCACTGTCCTAGAATCAGGAGATTTGGCCAGAAGCAAGGTTTTACAGCACAAGTAAAGTAAAGAGTCCGAAACTTGTTAATTTGTAATTTTATCTCATAATATATTTTTTTCTGGATTACAATGTCATGTTTGTTTTTGGGATAAATTCTCTTCAACTACGGAACCCTTCATTGTGCGTGGTCCGACACGCACTTGGCTGGTTGTTTTTTTTCAACAAACCCATTTTAACCATATTAAAAACAAACAAAATACAAATCTAAATTAACCAGAATATCCCTAATACACACTCCAGCATTAAGCCAAACACGCAAATAGCCAAACAATCAAACAAACAGCCTATCAACTCAGCAATCATTACAGAATCCCCAATTTAAACCGTAGGTACACTCTCGGACACCTGTAAAAACATAATTCTGTATAAGGCCTTACATAGCCACCCTCTGCCTTTAAATCGAAAACCAATTACGGAAAAACTGTACATAAATACAGTCGAGCATTGTCCGGGCGTGTGTATATACATGCATATAGAAACGGTAAACGCAGCAACAGAGAACTGAGGCGACTGGAAAGGGTCTAAACAGAATAAGAGAAATACTAAAACAAGTCACATCCGTCTTATTAGTTGCATATCGATTCGGTGGAGCTCGTTGAAGTAATAACAGCGGCACAGGTCGATCCATCTACGCTTGCCGGGATTGGCCCGTGCATGGGTAACCATCTTTACACACCGAAACTCCTCCGTGCCTCGGAAAGCACGTTAAGCGCCGTTGGTCCCGGCTATCATTCGTGGATCTATGACAGTCGTACCAAACCAAGAACCAAGGGGTATCGTATTACCCAGTTACTAGGTTGTGTAGGTCAGATAGGCAGTCGCTCCATGCGAAATAATTAGTATTCAGCTACATTCGGTTAGACTGGAAACCGGCCTCAACATAGTTGGGAAAAGGCTAGGCAGATTGAGATTGCTGGATATCGATTGGATGAGAGATCAAGTTGTATCTTCCTAAACGTCCTTGTTTAGGTTTCGATAATCGATAACAAGGTAAGTTTATAAAACACTATCGAAAACGGGTCTTATCGCGATATTCTTTTTAATGAGGTAAACAAAAAAGTTTAATTGCAAACCGATACGGGCCGGAGTTTGTTATAAAAATAAAACATCTTGAGTTTCTTCGGATAAAAAGAGTGCGCTTAGAAACATCATTAAGTTTCCTAAAAAGATGTCGTGACGCTGACTTAGTACCTCTGGGTGTACGGATCAAGCCACGCAAGGACATTGCACATTCCGAAGGAATTCTGCATAGTGCTAGTGTTCGACTTCTGAGACAATTAATTCGTAACTGTCGGTATGAGTTAAATAGTGTGCAGAGTGAACAGTATGCGTTACATGTGGAGTGTAGTGCGGTGCTGTCAGTGAGTGACTTTGATTTATGTGATCGTGTTTCTCACAACCAGGCTAGTAGAATTTTTGACCTGAGAAGTGCACGACATGACGCGAAATTTGATAGATTAATTAGCCGTCGTGAGGGTAGAAGTGGGCGGAGAGGACACCACACAGCACAAAAAGAAACGGTGATTAATTTGTCTTGTCAATCTATTGATAGTGCCGCTCTAGACGTGTTGGCTAAAGGGTTGGATTACGCAATAACACCCAAGCGTATTCCTTACGAAAATGTCATTAGTACGATCGAAGAGGTTATAATGCGTAACAAGGTGCCGTCTAATGATGCAGATACTCTTAGACAGGATGTTGCCGTTATATTGCGTCGAGTAAAGCCTCCTAAACAAAATATAACTACGGAAGAGCGTCAAGCATTAAAAAACCTGCGGGATAACCCTGATATTTTGGTGCTTAAGGCTGATAAGGGTAACGCCACCGTGGTTATGAATACCAGTGATTATGACATGAAGGTAAGGGAGCTGTTGAGTGACACTCTAGTGTATAAACCAGTGTCCTACAATCCGACCGCTAGAGTCACTAAACGTATACGGGGTCTAATCAAGGACCATGAAGATGTATTCACGGAGGATGAATTTCAAAAGTTGTTCAGACCCAAGAGTGTTCAGCCGCCAAAACTATACGGTTTGCCTAAGATACATAAACAGAATGTTCCCCTGCGCCCTATTGTGAGCCAAATCGACTCTCCTACTTACGATTTGGCGAAACACATCACCAGGATCTTGCAACCGTTGGTGGGTAAGACTACATCTTTCGTGAAAGACTCGCGACACTTTGTAGACATCATCAAGAGCGTGAAGGTGGAACCGGACGAGGTGATGGTGAGTTTTGACGTTGAGTCATTATTCACCAACGTGCCTATTCAGGATTGCCTTGATGTCATCGAGAGGAAGCTTAGGGAAAATGATCTGTCTCCAAACTACGTTGTTTTACTGAAAAACTGTCTTGAAGGCAACTACTTTTTATATCGTGGACAATATTATCTCCAGATCGACGGGGTGGCCATGGGTAGCCCGGTAGCACCGGTTATGGCCAACATCTGGATGGAAGACATCGAAAGATCCATAGACATGCAAACGTCTAATGTGAAACTGTGGAAACGTTATGTCGACGATGTATTTTGTATAATGAAAGGCAACCAGCACGAAGTAGAACAATTTGTGAAGCGCTTAAACTCCATACATCGGAATATCCGGTTTACTTATGAAATGGAGGTAGACAGATCATTGGCCTTTCTTGATGTGAAAGTGTCCGTAAGAGGAGATGGTACCTTGGGACACACGGTGTACCGTAAACCGACGCACACAGATAGGTATCTCAATGCGCAATCACACCATCATCCGCGGCATTTGCAATCCGTTGTGACCTCTCTTACGAGCAGAGCATATGACCTCTGTGACCCTGAACACTTGGACAGTGAGCTCGCACATGTTCAGGAGGTACTTAAGGAGAACGGATACAAACGGAAGAAAGGAGATACCAGACGTCCAAAGAAGAAGGCAGGTCAGATAGGAGTTAGCAGAGTGGCAGCGTTCTTGCCGTATTTGAAAGGAGTGACGGACAAAGTTGGAACAGTACTTAAGAAATACTCCATCAAGACTGTATATAGTCCACTCTCCAGCATTTCGAGGTGCCTGCGTTCTCCGAAAGACATAATTCCCCTTCAGACACCTGGCGTATACAAGGTGGATTGCAGCTGTGGTAGTTCATATATAGGGCAGACAAAACGAACAATCGCCGAAAGGATCAAAGAACATATTGCAGCTGTAAAAAACCGTCAAACCAACAAGTCCGCGATAGCTGAGCATTTGCTGGAGGCTGGTCCAAACCACTGGATTCAACTACACAAGCCACAGGTTCTTTCCACTGATCGTTACTATTACTCCAGAATAGTACGTGAAGCGGTTGAAATCAGGAAATATAGAAATTTCAACAGAGAGGATGGATACCGACTGCCCACAACTTGGAATCCAGTCATTAGCAAATGCAAGCAACGCCGGTCGTCCGACGAGGTCCGCCAGTGTGTAGACGTCCTTAGTGTTGTGTGTAGAAGTACCGACAGTGACATTTATAAAAATTGTGAAGACCAAGTGAGGGTAGATGCACATACCCGCACTTTACGAAGACGTCGCTGAGCTGTCATCAGTCCTCCCGTGACCACGATCGCTGCAAGGCGGTCGAAACGTCGGGAAACAATAGGTACCAGTTTACCTCATTAAAAAGAATATCGCGATAAGACCCGTTTTCGATAGTGTTTTATAATGTGTACAAATCGCGAATGTTTAAAAAGGTAAGTTTACTCAAAATGGTGTCGACTGGTAGCCTGGTCTATCCACTATAGGAAACAGTCATTAGTTTACTATCAGTTCGTAGAAATATTTTGTGTACTAGCCGTGTATAATTGGCTAGGCGCCCCATCGCGCGCCGCCAAAAATGGCAATGCTGCAAAACGACACTACGCTTCAGTGGTTATCATGATTGCTTGGAATTTTGGCCTTTCTGCCCCAGACTAGGGCAAACTACTTATCTAAGAAGAGTTGCAGCGCCATTTCCTTGGTTAGATAATCGTGAGTCCTGGTGCTGCTGTGTAGGCCCCCGCTAAAGTTCTTATTCATCTGATCTACTATTACAGGAGACCACAAAGAGGCAGACATAGAGTCTCTCAGGTTAAATAGAGCGACGATCTTCGCAGGTTGGCTGGCTGGATCTTAATGAGAGTAGTTGAGGAGGCATGTAGTAAGTAGTAATAGTGGACTTCTGCTGGCTAACAACAATGATGATGACTACTCTAGAAGACAAAGTCGGGAGGTCTCGTTGGGCACCCGGTTGGAACGCAGTTCATCGTTTGAAATAATCACTCTAATATAATAAATCAAATCACACTAACATTATAAAGGCGAAAGTTTGTGAGTGTATGTTTGTATGTTTGTTACTTCTTCACGCTCGAACGGCTGAACCGATTTGGATGAAATTTGGTATGTACATAGCTTATACCCTGGATGCTAAGTAGCCTTTGTTTTTTTTTTTATCCCAATCGCGGGACGCAGCTAGTAAACTATAAATTACAGTCAGCGCTTTCGAACACAAATTGAGTATGGTAGTGGTAATCAATCTTACGTGTTATTGGACCTGTGTTTGTATATTACGTTAAGATGTGTGAGTTTTCTTGTGGTTTATAATAATTTGAATAGTATTTTTGTTACATTTTAAATATCGTAGGTATCTACCAGATGACTTTTTTTACCGTCTCGAAAAAATTGGGTATATTAGGTGAACAGAAAAGAAGCCTAGCTAGAAGAAGAGAAGAGAAGAAAGAAGTCTACCTGGCATACCTAGTTTTTTTTTTTTTTTTTTTAATAGCTTAGACAGGCTTAGAAAATTATGTAAGTACCAACAAATACTACAAATTCGATGTAAACTTTTCATTTTTGTAAGTACCATAAAAACAGAAATTTTGAAAAAATATAATAAATCGTTTAAAAATATCGAAATTCAAATCATATGCAGCCGACATATGATTTGAAATTTTGACGGTAAAAAAAGTCATCCGGTATAAGTGTGTGTGTCCGTTATCTGCGTACATAAGCTAAAAGAAATAGTTAAGGTTGATGCGCCAGGGTAGCCCGCGAAATTCAAAATTTCTTACGTTTTTTGCAATTTGTACGTCAGTGTGAGCTTGTATGTAGATTAAAATATGATTCGCGGCCGTAGCTAATATGGCTTTACAGAATTATAATCATTAGAATCAGCAATACAATTCCATAAGTTAGCATTTATCTCAAATATAGCGATTTCATGAAATCATGAGGTTTGAGGTAAATGCTAACTTATGGAGCTGTATTGCTGATTCTAATGATTATAATTCTGTAAAGCCATATTAGCTACGGCCGCGAATCATATTTTATACAACATACAAGCTCACACTGACTTACAAATTGCAAAAAACGTAAGAAATTTTGAATTTCGCGGGCTACCCTGGCGCTTTCGCCTTAAAAGGATCAAAATGGCATCGATGCGCTATTGTGTTTCTCTATAAACAAAAAAAGGTAATTAGGCAAGCTGCGCCCTCAAATCCCACGACGCTTCTGTCTACCACATCGTCGAAAAAAAAGTGTCAATACCCTTGACAGTAGTCAGAGACACTGCCGTGGGCCGCCCGTCAAGCAGCAACATGCAATTCCCGTCGGCTTCATAGGGAATATTTATTTTCAGTTACGTGAAGCATGTTGCCATAATAATAAAAAAAACTAACTTTTATTTTTGTAAAAAAAGAATATTTAAAAAAAAATCGCTAATATACCTACTTACAGACAATAAAATAGACTGTTCATAAAAAAAAATCATGAAACAACGAATGTTAGAACATTTTTAAGTTTAGGCATCCTAAATATATTTTATATAAGTAGTATTTTATACAATACTAAAACATTATCATCTAGGATTGATGTGTACGCGTTCTAGTTGCATTATTTGAAGGCGTACCAGATTAAAAGATTTAAAAGTCACTAAAATCAATGAACGCGCGTTACACTTTCTACCAATCAACTCCTAAGTACCGCAAGGCGCGTTGAAGAACTTCGTTTCAAAAATTACCAACTATACCCAAGCCTTCCCAAGTCCACTACCCCATCCATAGAGCTCTATACCAGCAGAAAGCACGTTTAATTAACACAAGTGACAGGGCGATGTGAGCCGACGCGATGCGACGCACCGACTGGCACTAGTGAAATAACAATAAACCGTATGTAGTGCGGATTATAAATGGATTTGATTTAAACAGGTTGGTTTGGAACGAAGAGAGAGATCTTCGTTTGTTTGTTTGGATGAGGCCACGTGTTGATGTTTGAGGAGCTTGAGATTGGGATCTATGGAAAGATTGGGTAAGGGAATTTAATCTTAATAAGGTAGGTAATTTTTAAAACTGTTTAAGAAATGTGATTCTGAAACAAATATTAGGTATTAAAAGGGACGAAATCGTCCAAACATTTAAGTTAAAAAAATGTCTTTAAACATCACAAAAAAAAAAGCAAGCAAACTGAAGTAAAAATGCAGAATTAGTAATAAAATGACATGGCAAGACTGTAAAGACTATCCTGAAATAGGAGTACCTATCTATCACATTATGTACATTTTGTAAATCGTAGATTCCAGAAAGGAGAATTACTTTACGTTAATAATAGGTAGGTTAATTATAACCTATACCTATGAAATTGCCGAGTTTTGATACCGCAGTATGAAGATTATCTTCATTCTATTTAGAATTCCAAATTCAAATTAATTTTATAATAAAGCATGATAGGTATTTAAAAAAAAATTACTTGTTCATTTGTTTTCCCGCCATTCGATTTTTTTTTATATCGATGTTTCTGTAACCATGGAAAACTCGAAATAGCGCGCTATTTTGGAACACGAGTTCCGTCGTGGCACCAACGCAGCACAGACAGCACGCAATATTATCGACGTATATGAACAAGGTACCGCAAGTGAACGCACGGTGCGTTTTTGGTTTGATCGCTTTCGTTCTGGAAATTTTGATCTTAACAATGAGCCCCGGGGAAAAAATTCAAATTCAATAAAACGCCTTAGAATTCATCGATTCCTGAGGATACTATAGCAGAGGACACAACGAACTTTCACTAAAATGGCAAAAGTGCATCGACAATGTTTCATTAAAAAAAAAATTGTTGAATTTTTTCTATTTTCTATTTTACATAGAAAAAATTAACGTTTTTTTTTTTTGCAATGTCATAGATAAAGACCTAACATTATCAATGCACCACTAACTCTCTGGCTGCGGCCACCTCTCCTCGCCACTGGTTTCGTGCGCGCAGCCTTTGAATGATCAAATGATTTAAACTGGACTGAGAATCAGCACTTTTTACCCGACTAATATTTTTCGCGCGTATGTCACATACATACGTGTATGTGGGTTGGTATTGCAGGCCACAAACCAATAACCTGGAATATGGTGTAACTTTTGTTTGTCCGCCAGTAATACCAAAATTCTATAGACTGCAGTCGGGTTTTTGAATAATTTGTTTTTAGGGTTCCGTACCAAAATGGTAAAAAAGGAACCCTTATATATAGGAGACTCAGTCTGTCTGTCTGTCTGTCTGTCACAGCTGGATATCTCAAGAACTACTAATGCTATCAACTTGAAATTTGGAATCGTTTTAGATGACGTTTACCCAATTATTTTGCAAATAAGAAAGATATAAAAATATTTATATTTTTTTTGCAACAAATTCAAAGTCTACTAGGGCATGTGGGGTATCATATAAAAGAACGCTATTTGCACATTCTCAAACATTTTTTATTTTTTTTTAGGCCGCATAGTTTTCGACTTTTGATGAAAAATGTAAAGAAAAATACCGTTTCCCCCCCCCATTATTTCCGAAGTTTGCAAAGAGAAAAATCTGAAATTAATCTGTGTGATAGAAGTTTATGTAAAGATTACAGGAAAAATAAAACGATGTCTCTAAATAGCACACTTTTTCAGAAATCGGAACGGAACCCTCGGTGCGCGAGTCTGACTCGCTCTTGACCGGTTTTTTTTTATTTTCAAAATTACACGAGGCAGTCCCCCAAAACGCCCGCTCTCCACCACTTCCTAGTGCCCGTGTTACCACAACAATAGTTTTTCTACGAACATGATGATGTTTTCTACGATGTGGTGATGTTGATACTGATGACCGACTGTCTTGTCAGGGCTGAAAAATTGAATGACTTTCTGTTTTTTATTTACAGATTGACATTAGTAACAAGATGTACTATAGAGTGCTAACGAGTTCTCTGAATGTTACTTTAGATATTGAACTCGTATGATTATTGTAAAAAAAAATATATCGTTGTTATTCTATATTTTTTATATTCATAATTACGCCGCGAACACGCTACTATCCATACTAATATTATAAATTCGAAAGTAACTCTGTCTGTCTGTCTGTCTGTCTGTCTGTCTGTTACCTTTTCACGCCTAAACCACTGAACGGATTTCGATAAAATTTGGCAAGGCTATAGATGGTATCCTGGGGACGGACATAGGCTACTTTTTTTTTCAAAAATAATCCTACAGGGGGTGATATAGGGGATGAAAGTTTGTATGGGAAACTCAGTATTCCTTAAGTTAGGTTAGTGAAAATTAAAATGTATGCTTTTGATAGGAAATAAAGAAATATGCGGTTCAGCGTTTTTGAAAAATCATCCCCTAAGGGGGTAAAATAGGGGTTGATTTTAAAATTTACAAAACTGCATGGATTTCGACAAAATTTGGCAAGGCTTTATATAGCATCCTGGGGAAGGCCATAGGATACTATTTTTTTCAAAAATAATACTACAGGGGGTGATAGAGGGGATGAAAGTTTGTAAGGGAAACCCAGTATTTCTTAAGTTAGGGATAACAAATTTATGCTATTGGTAGGAAATTAAGAAATATGCGGTTCAGCGTTTTTGAAAAATCATCCCCTAAGGTGGTAATATAGGGGTTGATTTTAAAATTTACAAAACTGCACGGATTTCTATAAAATTTGGCAAGGCTTTATATAGCATCCTGGAGAAGGACACAGGCTACTTTTGGTCTTAAAAAATAATCCTACAGGGGGTGTATAGGGGATGAAAGTTTGTATGGGAAACTCAGTATTTCTTAAGTTAGGGATGTGAAAATTAAAATGTATGCTTTTGATAGGAAATAAAGAAATATGCTGTTCAGCGTTTTTGAAAAATCATCCCCTAAGGGTTAAAATCGGGGTTGATTTTAAAATTTACAAAACTGCACGGATTTCGACAAAATTTGGCAAGGCTTTATATAGCATCCTGGGAAAGGACATAGGATACTATTTTTTTCAAAAATAATACTACAGGGTGTGATATAGGGTATGAAAGTTTGTAAGGGAAACCCAGTATTTCTTAAGTTAGGGAGTTAGGGTTAGGGGTTTCTTTAGTTGGGGTTCTTTAGTTAGGGGGTTAGGGTTAGCTGTGTACTTCTTTAAGTGACAAATTCACCCTAATATTAGATATACTTATAAGTTTTTTTTTTTGTAATATGTATTAGTGAATAAGTCGTTGGAGTGCCTTTAAATAAATAAATAAATAAATAAATAACAAATTTATGCTATTGGTAAGAAGTTAAGAAATATGCGGGTCAGCGTTTTTTAAAAATCATCCCCTAAGTGGGTAAAACAGGGGTTGATTTTAAAATTTACAAAACTGCACGGATTTCGATAAAATTTGGCAGCTATAGATAGCATCCTGGGAAAGGACATGGGCTACTTTTTGTCTTAAAACATAATCCTACAAGGGGTGATAAAAGGGATGAAAGTTTGTATGGGAAACCCAGCATTTCTTAAGTTAGGGATATGCCCTATGTTTTCCACATGAACGTTCGCATTGTATATTTTCCGACATCCACGCGGGCGAAGCCGTGGGCAAAAGCTAGTATTATTATAAAACTTTCCTATTAATATGCAGATGTAGTGCCCCACATAATGATTTACAAGCAACAAGCAAAGAACAACATTAATTCATTACATAACAAATTAACATAAAATAACAAGAACAGAAAAATACATAAAATATTATAGAATAATAAAAAATACAGACGGCCATCCATATTCACTAACAAGGGAACGTGCATTACCATAATTTCCGACCTACCTATAAAGATATAAATCCATTTAACCTGTTTTATATTCTGCAAAAGTGCCCAGAAAAGGCCAGAGGACTTAACGAGTGAATTAGAATTTTACATTGTAATGGTTGTTGCCGCAGAGAAGGGTGAAATAGGGGTAAAAAGTGGGGGGATGAAAAACGCGAATGTCGAGTGGCATCTCACCTAGGCGCGCACACTTCAGAGCCTTGAACTAATTATCCGGTGCTGTGTACGCCTCGCAAACGGCAATTTCACTAATTATTACATTCATTGAGAAACTGTGAAAATTAACCCGTATTTTTTGGTAGCGAGTAGTGATTTAAATGTTTTGTCACGAGTGTGAAACAGTAGCAAATTGGTTTTATACTACTTTATTACAAGTGCGCTTGGGTATGCGTTTTCCTTATTGAGTTGTGTACCTGCGCTGTTGTACCGACAGCGATGCAAATTGACTCTGTATTTTTACTTGAAACTAAATGCTTTTCGTTTACTGCAATGGCACTCGTGACGTTAAATGACTCAGCAGGATTTCAGTTTAAGGTAGGTTCCTCAAAAGCACACTCTTGCTGTGAACTAACTGTGATGATAATAATATAAAGAGATAGATAATAATATTAATAATAACCCCACCTCCGTATCTCTACGTTGCGGCGTGGTGGGGCTTGTGCGCTCCGAACTCTAGGTCTGTGCCGGTACAGTTTACTTTGCCGAAACAGGTCTAGGGATAGGAGCCAGACCAAGAGAGATACAGAAACCCGCAGGGCAGTATGTGGCGAGCTGTTGGGATCTCCCAGGAGAAGTCTCGTTCCTCACCTCTGGCTTGCCTTTATTGACCGGCTGGAGTGAACACTGATGAGGAACAGAGCTCCCACCTCATTCTTGCCTTAATTGGCCGGCTTGAGCGGAGATTCGCAAGAGCAAACATGCTCGGAGGAAGGAAGTATTCCAGAAAGTGTTTGTAGGGATCTTGACCATCTTCCGGGCTCTGGGATTGTTCTGAGAACCGTGGAATACCTCTCCACTCCTCAAGCGCCTCAGGACATGTTGCCCCCTTGTTGCTACGTCACTATGTGCTAGCGACTGTTTCCGGGGGCCCATTATTGAGTGTGCAAGTCACCCCCTGCCATTTTATCTGTGTATAATAAATAACATTGGTCAGGCAGGGGATATAGTTCTACCATAGTTCAAGGTACCCACTCCACTATAGCCACCCAAACCCTTAGCCCAATATGTTTTGTTTCCATGTTCTGCAATAGTCCTGCACATACCGCGGGTTGTCCTTGATGCACTTGCATAGTGCATACAAGGATAATCTCCGGCTGGTGCCTTCTCGACATTTAAAAGTTGTCTAAGGGGCCTCTGCGAGTTGGCTTCGGTCCCTCGTATGCCTTCCAAAGGTCCGGGGACCCCAAGGTCCCGAGATATGTCAAAGAGAAATTAATAATAATATTATACAAATCTCATCATATGTAATATTTAATATTCACTTTAATAATCGTTTAATTCTTGATTGGAGGAGCTTGTAACCAAGTAATAACAGCCGCACGGGTCGATTCATCAGGTTACGCTTCGCTTGCCGGGGTTGGTCCGTGGATGGGTGACCATCTTTACATACCGAGAATACTCCGCGCCTCGGAAAGCACGTTAAGCCGTTGGGTCGTCAGAAGCCCAAAAGTCTGACAACCAGTCTTACCAAGGCAGTCGCTCTTTGTAAAATACTGGTATTCAGCTGAATCCGGTTAGACTGGAAGCCAACCCCAACATTGTTGGGAAAACGCTAGGCAGATGATGAATCATTTAATTCTTGATACGCTAAGTCAGTAAAATTATTATCACAAGAACAGATAAGTTAACGAAAAAAAAAAACAAAAACCAAGGCAAAATCAAAAAACTTCCATCAAAATGATAATTTGAGAATATCCAAGAGCCAGATCAATTTAACTTCTTTCCCAACTTATACGTATTAAAAGAATGACAGCGAACTTGAACACAATTGTGAGTCGTGACAATTCACAATGAAACTTTATTTGAATTTAAATAGTTTGGAGTCGTCAGGCGGGGATAAATGCGTGGATCTGAAGCTGCCAGGGGACCAGAGTGACGGTTGAAAAGCAGCCAAGAAACTTAATACGTTTAAATTCTTTGCATTATTATATTTGACAAGCTGCGCCCCGCGGTTTTACCCGCGTGGCCGGGATAAAAAGTAGCTTATGTGTTAATCCAGGGTATAAGCTATCTACATATCAAATTTCATCCAAATCGGCCCAGCCGTTTGAGCTTGAAGAAGTAACAAACATACACACACACTCACAAACTTTAGCTTTTATAATATTATATAATGTATGTATTAGTGTATAGTGTATGTTTTTTCGGAAGATTGTGTATTGGGAGTAGAAATTTGGGTAGCTAGGTAGATTGGACGATTAAAATTTTTCTAGTTCAATCTAAACTTGTCGTATATATTACCTTATCGGTAATTATATTTTTGAGCCGTTTGGGGTTGAAACCCTTGGATCGTGGGGATCTGAGTGCTCATGGTTTGTTCAACGAAATCTCCAAATGGCTGGTTGACACTTCCCGTGAGCCAAGGGCTGACTTTTACGTGGCAATGCCGGCAGTCTCTTGGGTATATTACTAGTCGACATTGATGCGGAGGAATTTTTCGACGCCATATATTTTTCGGCACCATGTTTTTTAATAGTTTTAGTTAGATTAGGAATTATGATGTTTTTAACTTTATTATACTCTGTTTGTAACTTGTCGTGTCATAAACTTTTGTAGTTGCAATGTTGTTTTGTTATCTTCTATAATGGGATTATAAATTGAAGACGCTTTTCGTGACTGTCTGTGTGGCCGCGTTGTTCTTTTAAAATACGCAACGGATTTTGATGCGGTTTTCAATATTATTTAGACAATGTATTCCGGAAGATTTATGTGTAAATTAGATTAATATTGAACTTATATTATAATACAGAAAACCTTAACGTTTTGTCAAGTCATAAAAACCGTGCGAAGCAGGGGCGCGTCGCTAGTGTCAAACAAAATAATCCCAATCATTTTTGGAGCATACATTTAATGAAACACTGCCAGCCTTTTGGGCACTTTTCCTGTTGACAGCGATGCGGACGAATTTTTTGATGCCTTATGATCCTTTCCCCTCCTTTTTTTTATACAATGTACATATTATTATTTTAATCTGTGTTAGTTTATATATTATGTACATAAAGAATAAAATCACCCGAAACACAAAAAAAAAAAAAAATGAAACACTTAATTTCTCCCAAACAGAAAAATAAAACTTAAAACGAAATTCTCGAAACAAACCATCCCATTTAATTTAAAGTCCCAAAATTCATTTTAAATGAAAAATATTAATCCAAATTAAAAACGCGGAATCGGAACACATCAGCCGTAACCGAGTTTACCGGCTGCGATGAGTAATATACCACGCTCGATGGCTTGCAGATTACCGACTATAAATTATTATGAAGCAATCAGTGTATGGCAAAAGTTTGGGCCTTGTTTTGTATCTGCGATGCGGGGACGATACGATGTGTCACGCAAGTACTGAGGTATGTGAGCGGTGAAACGGGGGAAGGCGCGATTGACAATATTGGCAGATTGAGTTAGCTTGACATTTGTCTACCTCCCCCGTCTCACCGCTCTTACCTCAGGCGGTAACTAGCGCACACAGTTAAGTAGAAAGTACTTCGAAAATATTCTGGAATCGATGGGAAATATTGAGCTACACACTGTTTTCTTGTGTTTTACTTTTCACGAACTGTGTTCAAATAAACGTTTTTCTTTCTTTCTTTTTTTTCTATAAAACTAGTATATTTGATAAATCGCCCGGTTTAATGGATTAATTTAATAACCTTTAGGGTTCTAAGTTCTTCAATAACATGTTTTAAACCCGAGTTTTCTTATCCAACTTTGTTTTCGTCACATCCGGAATATTTTTTCTTATCCTCAAGATATTATCATTTAAAAGTTAGAAAAACATCCTCACATTCACCACAAACGACTCGACAGCGATACAAGATCGCTATACATAAAGGCGCTTGCTCACCAACCGTGAGCCGCCATAGATTTATTGGTAATATAATTTTGATTGATCGAAGCGATTTCAGCCACCAACTTGAGGTTTAAAGCGACGCACCGAGAGCTTAACCGTAATCAATCTTAAACGGGTGAACTAATAGGTTTAGCAGGTGACATTATACTTGTAAGAGTTTAGTGCATCGGGCCCTATGAGTTATGTTGCACGTGGAAATTTTGTAACGGAGATTAAGGCTGAATCCAGACGAGCGTATTTTTTTGAGTTGTGAGTCTCGTAAATTCTGCTACATTCGGTTTCATACAAAAATCCTGTTTCGTTCACACGGCAACGCAAAATGAGTTGTTTGCAAAGTGCAATTCAAGTCGCACAGCGTTAATAATCTACAGTTATATTCACCTAGAAGTTGCCTCTTTTTCTATCGCGTAACTCTTATACCTTCTGAGTCGGTAGGGTTGTGTTCTTTTACGACGCGGCGCGTGAGTGAGTATCGAAGTAACGTGCGAGCCGGCCGGCACGCGGCAGCCCACACTGAATTAGCTCGACAAGTCTGGGACGCTATAATTACAAATAAACAAATTACAGGCACTTTTGAATTGTCAAGGAATCGGTCAGTCAGAAAGATGACGTTGGTTGGTGGCCTAGGTAAGAAAACAAACCATTGTGGGCCAGTGTTTTAAACTAGTTTAGGTACCTCCAAGTATTTCTTTTTTAAATTATCTTGTAATCTAATAACCTAACCGTCACCCTTTAATAGAGCCTACAAAGACAATTCAATTCTAATCCAATACTGGTAACAGCTGTTAGATATGACGGAGACATTCATTTTTCATCCTTAATGTAGTAATACTGTAATAAAGGCGACAGGTGACACTGATTCCCCTGTCCCGTTTAAGCTCACGGTAGATGCGAAAATTAACTCTGGAATTGAAACACTGCACACTGGTTACTTTGATACGGTTAATTTTCTTGTAAAATTGCGTTTTATGTTATTTTGAAGAAAAAAATATTTATTTACCTCTTCAACAATGAGTAACACTATTACTTTCAGTTTGTACTTTGCAAACTTAAATCCTAACTATAATTATTATAAATGTGAAAGTGAGTATGTTTTGTTTGTTTATTATGCTTTCACGCAAAAACGGCTGAACGGTTAAATTAAAAAAAAAAACAAAATCAAATTTAATCAGTTTGGAATAATATAAAAAGTATCAGATATGCATTTAAAAATTAAAACTTATAATTTCCGACATGTACGCGGGTGAAGCAGCTGGAGAAAGCTAGAAATCTACAGAATAACTAATTGAAATACAAAACTATGTATTACCTACTAGATTTTGCCCGCGGCTTCGCTCTTGTGTAGGTCGGAAATTAACCCACGTGAACATACTGCCGGGATAAAAACTGTCCCGTAAAATTATCTTAAGACCCAACCCAGGTCATGGTATACCTGTATGCCAAATTCCATCGAAATCCGGTTAACAGACAGTCAGAGTTACTTTCGTATTTATAATCATCACTAATATTATAAAGGCAAAAGTTTGTGAGTGTGTGTTTGTATGTCTGTTACTTCTTCACGCTCAAACGGCTGGACCGATTTGCATGAAATTTGTATGTATATAGCTTGAATTAACACAAAGGCTACTTTTTATACCGGTCTACGCGGGTGAAACCGCTTTTTTGTTTCGGTTCCCTAGTTAGCTTTTCTCCTTCACAATTATTTTCAATTGGTACAAGTTTTAAACTAATATTACATTTTAAAATATACGTAAATGATTACTGAATTATTTGAATTCAACAGTGAAACATTGAATTCACAACACCTATAACCAAATTTATAAAAAAATCTAAACAAAAAACATTTCAAACAAATCCATTGACAAAATCGCTTCTCTACTCCCCAGTTAGCCAAATAACCTAAAAAAAACATAATTTGTCACCCATTCAGATGCACGTTGTACAAAACAGCACGTCAGCGGCAGAACGCCAGTTTTTAATTGCCACACAGCGTGCCTAGTGCCATTTCATTCAATTACTGGCATGCCACCGCTCTCGCATAACACCGTCGAGTTCTGTAGATAATTCCATAATGTATGTTTAAACTTTGTTTTCATTCTGCTACGGTGGGAATGGAGAAAAGTGTGTTGCGGGTATGTTGAAAAGTGTGTTGCGGGTATGTTGAAAAGTGTGTTGCGGGTATGTTGAAAAGTGTGTTGCGGGTATGTTGAAAAGTGTGTTGCGGGTATGTTGAAAAGTGTGTTGCGGGTATGTTGAAAAGTGTGTTGCGGGTATGTTGAAAAGTCTAGTTTTGTCACATCAACATTGTTGAAACCCTAAAATAAAGCTATTGCTGTTGAATCCCATGCAGGAAATTACACTGTCTGACAAAAATATAATAAAAGCAATCAATATTCATGCAGTCTCACCAAGGGGTATCGTGTTAGAGATGTCAGCAGTGATGGGGTCCGTTAGGGCCGATGCCGCCGGGGTCGCGAAACAGTTACCATGGCCCTGGCATAGGCAACTGAAGGAACACGGGTGGGTTTTAGTCAGTAAAAGTCTGACACGCCCTTCCGCTCCACCCAGAGCGGGAGAAGTTATTTGATGATTTCCCATCCACAAAAAAGGGGGTATCGTATTACCCAGTAACAGAGTTGTGGTGGTCAGATAGGCAGTCGCTCCATGTAAAATACTGGTATTCAGCTGCATCCGGTTAGACTGGAGCCGACCCCAACATAGTTGGGAAATGTTCGAAGACGTAAACTTCATTTCGACATGACCAAAAATAGATGTAAACTGGAGAATGAGCAGAATTTAAAAGCTATCAGATAAAATAACCAAGAATGATCCATCCCACACAATGTACGGAAAACAGCACATCAGGTTATAGAAAACTGACAAATTTCTCCAAATGATTTTAAACCTTAAAATATTGATGATTAAGTTCAAAATTGAATGACAAAATTTTACAGTACGTCCCGATATCCACCACACACATACGCACATACAAGCAAATGCCCCGTCGCTACACGTCTGCTTTCCTCTCGCCAACTCGCAGCGCCTGAGTAGGCGTTTACGTAACTTGCATTTTCGGACATAATTAAAATTTCCACGCCTGGGAATTCTATTATGGAATTTAACACATCTCGCGTCGTGCGGATTTCAGCTGAAATCGTTGTATTTTCCGCAGAACGAATCCTATGAATTTTTGAGGATGAAATTTCTGAAATATTATGTTGGATTTTATGTTCTTTGAATATTTAGAAGAGTTTATATATTTAAATTATTACTTTACTGTCCGTATCACAATAAAGGAATAGCTTTTATTTCTTTGCTTCTAAATATTTTTATTTAATTCTCGTATCTTATCTTATTTCCGATATTATTTCACCCAGAGTGTAAATGTAAACCGTGCCAATATTTTAAGGTGTCATTATACTCATCATTATGAACAAATTTACATTTTAAGGGGTCATTATACTCATCATTATGAACAAATTTACATTTTGACGAATTATGCGAACATAAATGTACTGAACAGCTAATTTTTTTTTCGCGACTTCAGGGTTGGTCCCAAAGTTGTTCATAATGATGAGTACAATGACACCTTTAAAGATTGCCACTGTTTACACTTACACCCTGCCAATCAATCTGCCTAGCCTTTTCCCAACTATGTTGGGGTCGGCTTCCAGTCTAACCGGATGCAGCTGAATACCAGTATTTTACATGGAGCGACTGCCTGTCTGACCTCCACAACCCAGTAACTGGGTAATACGATACCCCTTGGTAAGACTGGTTGTCAGACTTTCGGGCTTCTGACGACCCGTAACGACTTTCAAAGATCCACGAACACAGCCGGGACAAACGGCTTTCCGAGGCACGGAGGAGTCTCGGTATGTAAAGATGGTCACCCATTCACTGACCAACCCCGGCAAGCGTAGCTTAACCCGATCGATCGACCCGTGCGGCTGTAATTACTTAGCCACAAGCTCCTCTACACTTACACCCTGTATATAAATAAAAAGACAAGTCCTGACTGACTGACTGACTGACTCATCAACGCCCAGCCCAAACCCTTATCTTCTTTATCTATATCTTTATTACATAAGGAAGTGGTTCCTGACACTTGTGCTAGGTGGAAACCTGTGTTACAAGAGCCAGTGCCCTCTCCCGGGAGGAAATACTATTGAAAACTTATGCAATAAGATTAACAATGAAAAAGTAAAAAGATTAAACTAATACAAAATAATAAAAAAAAAACCGGCCAAGTGTGTGTCGGACCATGCACAATGAAAGGTTCCGTAGTTGGTACGAATTTATCCCAAAAACAAACATTACAATATTAATATTGTAATCCCAATTTTTTTTTTGGGATAAAACTACAAATCAAGAATTTTAGTACTTTTTCCTTTACTTGTGCTGTGAGAACTTTTTTTTTTTGTGGATGGGAAATCATCAAATAACTTCTCCCGCTCTGGGTGGAGCGGAAGGGCGTGTCAGACTTTTACTGACTAAAACCCACCCGTGTTCCTTCAGTTGCCTATGCCAGGGCCACGGTATCTTTTTTAAACAACCCGCGACCCCAGCGGCCACAACCCGCGACCACAGCGGTCTGACAACCAGTCTTACCAAGGAGTATCGTATTACTCAGTTACTGGGTTGTGGAGGTCAGATAGGCAGTCGATCCATGTAAAATACTGGAATCCGACCCCAACATAGTTGGGAAAAGGCTAGGCAGATTGATATAGCTAGGCAAATATCCTGTTTATTAGCAGCCGGAGGTAATTAAATTACCCATCAAAGCACAAAAATAAACCACTAATTCAACTAGCAACGTTAAACCGTGCAGCCAGAACACTGAAGTATAACACAAGCTCAAACAAAAGAAAAGTTTCCATCGATTCGCTCTTTACAAGTGCTTCCGACAACCAATTATGTATGAAAGTGTTGTTAACCAACTTATTTTATTAGCAGAACTAAGGAAATGCCTATTCATTGTTTGTATAGGTTTGAAAGTTAAAGAAACGTAAGAAAACCTGCCTAATACGTTGGTGTTTTCCATAATCTTAATCTTCCATAATCTTGGTTTTAGAGTGGAGCAGATTGTCAAATGTGTGTGGACGGTTCGCCTCAAAGACCGACGCAAAATCGATGCACTGGAGATGTGGTGCTGGCGGCGACTGCTGCGGATTCCCTGGACAGCGTTTCGGACCAATGTTTCGATCCTGGAGGAACTAAAGGTCAAAGAGAGATTATCGTCGACTGTGCAAACACGAATTATCAAATATTTCGGCCACGTGGTTTGTAACGAACACTCCATGGAACGACTCATTGTCCAGGGACAAGTGGAGGGCAAGCGGTCACGCGGTCGGTCACCTACGCGTTGGACAGACCTTATCAAAGCGTCAACACAAACCTCCATAGTTCAGAACTTTCGAGACGCGGCAGACCGGAATAAGTGGAGGAGCATCGCGAGGGCTGCTTTGGCCAAAGAAAATGCAGAGTCATCAACCACGACCACTCTGTCAAGAGTGAACGACTAAGGAGGGAGATTGTCAAATGGATAACACTAGAGACGATTAAAGCCCTTTTTACAGGGCACGGTTTCTTTACGGAACGGTGTTTGACCGTGCTGTAGAACAAGATAATTAAGTTTAAAAAAACCGGTCAAGAGCGAGTTGGACTCGAGCACCGAGGGTTCCGTTCCGATTACTGAAAAAGTGTGCTATTTAGAGACATCGTTTTATTTTTCCTGTAATCTTTACATAAACTTCTATCACATAGAATAATTTCAGATTTTTCGCTTTGCAAACTTCGGAGATAAGGGGGGAACGGTATTTTTTTTTTACATTTTTCATCAAAAGTCGAAAACTGTGCCGTCTAGAAAAAAGAAAAAAAATGTTTGAGAATGTGCAAACAGCGTTCTTTCATATGATACCCCACATGCCCTAGTAACCCCATTTTCAATTTTTAAAACCCCCTTTCAGTCCATGTTGCAAAAGAAATATAAATATTTTTATTTCTTTCTTATTTGCAAAATAGTTGGGTAAACGTCATCTAAAACTGTTCCAAATTTCAAGTTGATAGCATTAGTAGTTCTTGAGATATCCAGCTGTGACAGACAGACAGACAGACAGACTGAGTCACACCATAATGGTTCCTTTTTTACCATTTTGGTACGGAACCCTAAAAAACTGTAACCCGACTACGGAAAAATAAAAGTGATCTAAAAAGTACAAAATATTTATTTAAGTACTTAAATAATAATGGCATATATACATATTTGTAATGTGCTCGTCAAGACCTTTCTTTTGATACCAAACATGTCATGATTATGTCATTTTAATTTTTTTCGAGGTCAGTTTACGTGTAAAGTCCACCATATTAAGTTTAGGAAGAATTTATATAGCCTATGTCACCCGGACCATTATTACGAATCTATCGATACCTTATTCATCAAAATCGGTACAGTAATTTAGGCGCTACAGTGGAACACACGTAAATACATACTAATATACATACGTACCTACTTACATACATAGACTGCTAAAATCATAACCCTTCCTTTTGGCTTTGCCGTAGTCTGGTAAAAAACATGTCTGTGAATAAGCTTCCATAGTGATCCATACAACACTGACGACCGTGCCTACAGACGGCAAATAAACCATAGTTTTTTACGGCAAGAAAAACATGTGATTACAAAGAGCTTAAAGCTCCATTTACACGGCGCCAGTTTATTGCCTGTGGCATACCATAAAATTGAAAGGCAAATATCTGGCACCGTCTAAACTAAACGTACAATATTGTTGGACGATACGGGCAACTTTGAAAACTGGAGCATGTACAAGAAAATCACACAGTACATACAATAATTGCTCGTACAATAAAATAGCATTCAATTCTGGCATGATCTGACATTTGTGCTGTCATTGAAATATGAGTGCGGTAAGTGAGGGTGTGGTAATCGTTGTTGCTATTTTGAGGCAAGAAATCAAATCAAGAACAACTTGAAAAATATCTTGAGAAGCGTTCAATAAAATTCAATGAAATATCATGTCTAGGCAAAACTTGCATGCAATAATCGCCTGTCAATTTTATTGCCTGGTGTAGGTCGCATGCGATTTTATTGAATGGCAAAACTTGCATTCAATTATTGTACATGCCATTTTATGGAATCGCACGTGTGTAAACACTTCATGCAGTTCTTGAATGTCAAAAAACTTGAACGTGCTTTATGGCATGCAATTATTGCTCTTGAACGTTCCAGAAACTTGCCCCGTGTAAACGGCGCTTAAGGGTGATCAATATTAGTAGGAATAATCTGTGATTTAATATTTATGTGGCTAGAGGAAAAAACCCGCAATAGTGTTAATGGGAAATGGAGTTCGGAAATAAGCGAGAAAATACTAAAAGCAAATAGAATCCATAGGATGGCCATCAAGCACAATCAGTGAAGTTATCTGTTACTTTCGCGTTATTTCTCTAATTCATCTTTGGTAGAGTAAAAACGTTGGTTTCATTTCAATTAATCATTCTTCCCCTCGGGACCATTCCAAAACGTCCGCCACTTCCAAACTTATTAGAGAGAATATAAAAGAACGAATAGAAACAATAAGTAGCGTCCAACGAATGAATATATGAATAAAATCTTTGTCAACTTTTGTAATCAATCTGAAGCGAGTTTCAACAGTCGCTAACGATCTCATTCATAACAAACTTCAAATAGGAGGCAAGCCTTAATTAAATCGTCGATTCATATTCCCCTGTCCCGATACCCAATCAAAGGCAGATGGGAATCGGAAAAAAGTCGAAAACGTTGAAGACTTTTGTAATTAGCCGGCTGTGGGAGTGCACAAAAAATATATTTTGCTCGTTCTATGAATATGCAGGGGTGGTGTTTGTCGCGGGCCGCGACCACCGCTGAATTATTAATGTTTACCTAAAGCAAACGAGTCTCACTCTAGATATAATGTGGGTAAGTAGGGATTACGTTGGCAGAAAGACGAACCGTCTCTGCTTTATTACAATGAATTGTCGACGTCAAAGCTTAAGGACTAAGTCAGGCCACAATAAAATTGTATAAGTTTCATATTATGATGAATTAGCTCAATGGATAAACGACTTGGGGTTTAATTTGAATGGGAATTACTGTTGAGGAAGCTTTAAGATATTATGGCTATTGTTTCTCATTTATATTTTGTATACTTACTGCATAATTTAATATTAATTGAGTGATCATAATATTAGAAAGGATTTTAGACTATTTTAAGTAATCATAGTAAAAACAAACAAAAGTAAACAATCATAAGCATATACAAACGATTATTAGACATCAGTTTTCAATAATTAATTTGTAATACACATCACATAATAAACTTAGTATCTAAAAGGATCCGAAATGGATTTTGACGGATTTCGGCTGCACGCAAAATCAATTTTTGTACTCAAAAACTACAAAAATTTCAACTCTTTAGGTCCAGCGGTTTGGGCTGTGCGTTGATATATCAGTCAGTCAATCAGTCAGTCAGGACTTTGAATTTTATATATATAGATTACAGGAAAAATAAAACGATGTCTCTGAATAGCACACTTTTTTCAAAAATCAGAACGGAACCCTCGGTGCGCGAGTCCGACTCGCTCTTGACCGGTTTTTAGGGTTCCGTACCTCAAAAGGAAAAAACGGAACCCTTATAGGATCACTCGTGTGTCTGTCTGTCTGTCCGTCTGTCCGTCTGTCACAGCCAATTTGCTCCGAATCTAATGAACTAATTAAGTTGAAACTTGGTACACATATGTATTTTGGTAACCCAAACACGGACATGTAACGTAAATAAATGAATTTTGAATATAGGGGTCCCTTTTGGGGGGAAAATAACTACAATTAAAAAAAAAGTTTTGCAAACTGTACCGTGTGACATATCAAATGAAAGGTCTTACTGTGAGGGTCTCAAATATATATTTTTTATAATTTAAAAATAAATTGTTTTGAAGTTATTTAAGAAAATAGACGAAAATTATCTCCGAAACTACTGAGCCTAAAATTTTGAAAAAAATACAGAAAATAGTTCTTTACCTATAGATTACAGGAAAACCTATCAGAAGTTTATGGTCTTGTAATCCTATATATATAAAATTCAAAGTCCTGACTGACTCATTGACTGATAATAATCAACGCACAGTCCAAACCACTGGACCTAGAGACATGAAATTTAGAACATATATACCTTATATATTGTTAACATCCATTAAGGAAGAATTTTTGGAAATTCCATCCCTAAGGGAATAAAATAGGGGATGAAAGTTTGTATGAAAAATCTTATCTCTTGAGTTATTAGACTTGAAACTTAGCACGAATATTCATCTAAGTTAATTATAAAATTAATCATTTTTAGTTTTGCTAAACTACACCCTTTTTTGTGGATGGGAAATCATCAAATGACTTCTCCCGCTCTGAGTGGAGCGGAAGGGCGTGTCATACTTTTACTGACTAAAACCCACCCGTGTTCCTTCAATTGCCTATGGCAGGGCCACGGTATCTCTTTCGAACATCCCGCGACCCCAGAAGACGGTATTGGTGCCGTTGATTGGTGTCATAGTTTTTATAGAGGAATTTTGGAACACGCGGTCCGATTTACTCAAAACTCAGATTTTGTACTTGAGACCAAAAATTAAGACTAACTAACGTGTATCAGGGTTTTCCAAAAATGTACCCCTCAGGGGTGAAAAGGGGTAGTAAATTTTACAGCGGAGGATTGATTAACTTGAAAATTGGTGTGAATAATGTTTGAGACAAGTTACGGAAACATCCCAGACGATTTTTGAAATTCTACGCCTGTGGGCGTGGAAACAGGGATACAGTTTACATGAAAAATCGTATTAATTTGGTTAATGAACTTGAAACTTAGCACAAATACTTGCTTATGTAAGTAATAAAGTTTGTCATTATTAGTTTTTCAAAACTACCCCTCAAATGGGGTTTAGGGATGTAAAAGTTTGTATGCAAGAATTTTAAAGCGCATTCCGATTAACTTGAAACTCAGTATTTATACTTTTGATGTAAAATAATCAATAATAAGAAAATTAAAACCCATGAAATCAGACATCCACACACGGGCGAAGCCGCGGGCAGTCTAGCTAGTATCTCAATATTGTGCGTACAAACTTACTAAGCCTCCGCTGTCCGTCCGTCCGTCTGTCCGTCTGTCACAGGGCTGTATCTCACGAACCTTAATAGGTAGACAGTTGAAATTTTCACAGATTGTGTATTTCTATTACGACTATAACAATAAAAATAAAGTAGGTAAAGTAAAAATTGAAGGGGGCGGTCCCCATACAAAACTTTTCATTTTGAAAAAAAAAATTAACCTGTGTAAACGGCGTGTGCTTCCGTTTTTAACTTTATGACTTTATAACTTTATGACGATCACCATAGATGAACCAGGAATGAAGAATAAATAAAAGACTTGATGACTTGTTCTAGCTGCGGAGGTGTTGACGTGTTGACGGTTGCTTGTAAAGTGACCCAGATTTCCGGAGCGCGCGCTTTTTATAGGCGGGGCGTAGCGCTGGCGTAGCGGTGACATTATTTCCAAAAATCTGAGTCATTTTTGTGTATGTGTGTGTGTATGTTATGAGCAGCGTTTATTTTCAGAAAACAAATACATAATGCACACAGTGCGTTTCATTTTATGGTTACATAGTATTTTTATATACTAGGTTTTATGCTAGATGATAACTTGCTTTTATAGGGAACAATTCAGACAGTACAGCACAGTAAAGCTATAAAATAGGAAATAATTCAAACAATACTTATAGCTATAAAATAGAAAACAATTCAAACGATACTTAAAGCTATAAAATAGGAAATAATTCAAACAATACTTATAGCTATAAAAATAGGAAATAATTTAAACAATACTTATAGCTATAAAATAGAAAACAATTCAAACGGTTAAGTACTTAAAGGCTATAGCTGTTATTTACAATCTCCCCCTCGTGCGCAAGCACTAAACATAATGTTCTTATTCCGATGTTGTGATCACGATGAGGCGAGAGGCCGGGCGGCGAATTAAACCAGCTGATGTCCTGACTTCGGTCACTCTGACTCGTCCGTCTGGTCCTGGATAAACTCTAATTATTTCACCTCGGGGCCATACTCCTCTGGGCATTGTATTGTCGACTATAATGACGACGTCGCCGACCTTTAGGTTTCTGTGTTGAGCATTAGTGTTGGGTCGAGGCATTAAAAGAGGTTTGTATTCTGCTGACCATCGTGCCCAAAAGGCATCTGCTAATGCTTGAGTGGTTTTCCATGAATGTAAGTCCAGCTGTGTATCTTTGAACGAGCCAAACGGTATTATGCCACTTGAGCGTCCCATAATGAAGTGATTAGGCGTCAACGCTTCTTCATCTAAGTTAGGGTTCACTGGGGTCAATGGCCTTGAATTTACTATGTGCTCGGCTTCTATTAATAGTGTATGCAACACTTCGTCAGCTGGGAATTTTTCATTTAAGGTACTTTTCAAAGCTGTTTTTACTGATCTGACTAGGCGTTCCCATGCGCCGCCCATGCTTGGGGCGCCTGGGGGTATCTTTTTCCATGTGATCAGTTTTTTAGATGCATATTCTCTTAAGTTTGAGTCGTTGCTTTGCACAGCTTCATTTATTTCCTTTTCTGCTCCCACGAAATTGGTTCCATTGTCGCTGTATATTACGGTCGGCGTTCCGCGGCGCGCTATCATTCGTCGCAGGCTCATGATCATGGAGGAGGCCGTGAGTGATGTGGCCAGCTCTAGATGCACTGCGCGTGTGGTGAGGCATGTGTATAGTGCGCCCCACCTTTTTTCGTGCCTTCTTCCGACTGTAACGTGCATGGGCCCAAAATAATCCACTGCTGTTGCGGTAAAGGGTGGCTGATTCTGGGCCAGTCTTTCAATAGGTAAGTCGCCGAAGGGGATCTTTGAGGGAAGTCCCCTATAGGTCCGACACCATTGGCATTGATTGCTTAAGTATCGAATAGCGCTGCGCAGTCCTATTATGTAGTATCTTTGTCGTAGTTCATTCATGACAGTTTGATGGTTGCCATGGTTGAAGGTTGCGTGCGTGTGATGCAGCAACAACTGTGTGAAGCCTTCTTTGGCATGTAGGACTGGCAGGTTGCGCTCATCTTTGATTCTGCTATCTAGGCACAAGATGCCATTGCGATCGGCTTTCACGGAGAGTTTGTAGAACGGTGACTTCTTCGGTGGTCGCCGCCCAGCCTCTATTGTCGTGATGTCTTCGGCAAATGAGTTATATTGGCTTCTTCTTACAAGCAGTAATTCTGCAAGCTTGATGTGGTTCGCTGTGAGTTCAGTACTTGTGATTCTTTTGAGTAGTTTGGCTTTAAATACCTCAGCGGCGAGGAGAACGGTGGCAGCAACACGTAGTAGTCGTACGTACTTTGAAAAACGTTCTATCTTAGGTAAATAATCGCTAACATCATGCCTAATAGTTACGTGAACTTGTTTTAATACTCTTTCTTCCCCTGAGGGGTTTAACGGCGCCGTAACCTGTTTCTCTTTTGGCCAGGTAGTGGGGTCGTTTTTAATAAACTCAGGTCCAGAGAACCACCTATGTTTGGAATTGAAATTGGCGGGAATACCCTTAGTTGCATCGTCTGCAACGTTATCGGCACTGGGTACCCATCGCCAGTTTGCTGGAGTAGTTAGGTTTTCGATTTCAGCCAGTCGGTGTGCGACAAATGATTTGAATGTGCGCGGGTCTGATTTTATCCAAGCTAATACCGTTTTAGAATCGGACCAATAATGGCATTTTATTATTTTGTAATCCGACTCGCGCTTGACCGATTCGGCTAATCGGCTACCCAATACTGCAGCTTGAAGTTCTAGACGAGGTACTGAAATTGGTTTGAGTGGAGCTACTTTGGCCTTACCTACTACTAGTCGTGACGTTTTGTTACCGTCCGTCCCTGTACTAACGAAGTATATAGCTGTTGCGTACACCTTTTCGCTTGCGTCACAGAAAACGTGTAGCTCTCCTTCGCCAGAGGGCGCTGCAGGTATGTATCGACCTATTTCTAGCTCTTTTAACAGTTGTAAGTTATTTATAAATGATAACCAGGTTACGTGGTGTTCTGCTGTAATAAGCTCGTCCCAGCCTATCCCACTACGCCATACTTCTTGTATGAGACATTTACCTATCATTGTAATCGGTGAGACTAGACCTAATGGGTCGAAGACCGACATGACCGCGCTGGTTACTTGTCGCTTGGTAGGTAAAGTGTCGCCTTGAATGACGCTCGCGGGCGTGCTACGAAGATTGACGTTGAAACCTAGTGTATCGCGTGTATGGTTCCATATTAAACCTAACGTTCGCTCTGTATCGCTTTTACCTAGCGTGGTCGTATTGCTACTGCGCATGTCTGTGACGTCGCTTATTACTTCGGGTACGTTTGATGCCCATCCGCGTAATTCAAATGACGCGGCTAAATGAACTTTGTACATTGAGTTTATTATTCGCTTAGCTTCGCTCTCGTTGTCGTACGACCCTAAGTAGTCGTCCATATAATAATTACGTACTGTAGCTTTCGCGACCTCGGGGTATTTTTGACTGTGACTTTCTGCATTTTTATTTTTTACGTATATGGCGGTACAAGGTGATGACGCTGCCCCGAATATTAATGACGTCATTCGGTATTCTTGTGGCGGTCCCGACCTATCTTCCCCCCTCCATAAAAATCGTAAACTGTCACGGTCTTGTTCGGTTATTTTGACTTGTAAAAACATTTCTTTTATGTCGGCTACGACTGCAATTCGGCCCTCTCTAAATCTTACTAGAACACCGAATAGCGATTGCAGTAAGTCGGGGCCTGCTAATAGCGCGTCGTTCAGGCTCTTACCTCCGTATTTGGCTGCTGCATCGAAGACTAAGCGTATTTTCCCTTTTTGTGGGTGCATGACCGAAAAATGTGGTAAGTACCAACCACGCGGTGACGTAATTGGCGTATCAATTTTTTCCGCGTAGCCTGACTCTATTAGATTGTTTACTTGCTTATTATATTCTAATTTTAAATTATTATTTTTGTCTAGCTTTGTTTCTAGGCTGTACAGACGGTTGAGAGCTTGTTTTTTGTTGTTAGGCATTTCCTCATTGTCTGTTCGCCATAATAAGCCCGTTTCGTACCTGTTACAATTTTCTAACTTTTTACAAGTTTTATCTAATATTGCTAAGGCGCGCTGGTTTGGGTCAGATTTTGGTTTACGCGGCTCAATACCTAACGATTCTATGCTGAAAAAATTCCTTATCATTTCTAGTGCGGGGTCGTTGACCTGAGCGGGTCGCACGTGATTTATTACTGCAATGGTGCTCCGAGGGCGTGAATCTTGACCGTGCAGAACCCATCCTAATTTAGTGAGTGATGCTACGGGTTGGTTTTTGTTACCAACACGTAATTGTCTGGACGTAATTAAATGCCAATTGTCTTGCCCTATCAATATGGTTGGCTGTCCCAACTCGTAGCATAACTCTTCTTCAATGTCTACCAGATGGCTGCACTGTCGCACTAAGTCTCGACTTACTGATTGCGGGGATAGATTTAAATTTTTTATTGTACTCGCACTCATACTTTCCAGGTTTCTATTGCATAAACCTCGGATTGATATTTTAATATGGCACGACTCGCTGTCGTCAATTCTATTCCCGCCTACGCCTTCTAACGATAAGAGCTGGCTGCGTCCTCTAGGTATAACTTCGTCTGCCACGCTACGCTCAACTAAAGTCATAGTTGAACCTTCATCTAATAATGCGTGGGTGGTAATCGTACCTGTTGGACCGCTTAATTCGACCGGCACTATTTTTAGATAGGTATTAGATTTATGCAAATGATTAATGGAGCTTACGTTTCCACGGGTAGGCAGAGATGTATTTTCACTGCCGTGTAATAACTTGTTATGCGACGCTTCGCACCCATTTACTCCACATGGTACGTATTTACATTTAACTAATCGTTTGTGTGAATCGTTCAAACATCGAAAACACAATTTATTACTTTTAGCTGTGATCCACCTCTCGCTTACAGGTAATTTTAAAAAATCGGCGCACTCTATAGTGCTATGATCGCCTGCGCAAACAATGCATTTATTTTTATCAGATTGAGTTTGCTCTGCGGAGGTACGCGGTGGGCGTGGCTTATTTTGTGTTTTCGAAGTTTGCTTTTTTGTTGAAGATTTGTTTAATGAAGCTACTGTTTTACGCGGTGACTCGCTGTCTGAATCAGATTGGTCTGAACCGTCACTGTCTTTATTTCGCAGCCGGTTGTGACGTTCGCGCGTGGTGTTTACCGTCCGAGGTGGTTTTTTATTATTTTTGCGTTCATCTCGGGCAGTTTCGTAAGCAAACATTGGTCCGCATTGGTCGGCCATGTTATTTAAAAACCTAGATAATAACTCTAATTCAGGCGCTCCGCTATGCGTTGATTTAAATTCGTACCATTTATATTTTAGAATGATACTTAGTTTGTCTACGATTCTATTTACTAACTCGGGTGAATACAGATACTGCGGCTGTTTGAGTGACTTTATCGCCGCTACTGTATTCGCTACTTTACTCGCGAAACTGCCGACGTTGCGTCCGTCTTCTGTCATGCGTGACATGCGTTTAATATTTTCTAGTTCGGATAGTACTAGTAATTCCGGTCTTCCGTACCGACGTTCTAATGTATCGATTATTTCGTAAGGATCCGATACTGTAAATAATAGCGCTCTGACCGTTTCGCGAGCCGCGCCGCGCAGCGACTTTCTTAGCCGGGCTACATTTTGCACGTCAGTAAACATGGCCTCTGTATCATTAAAAACTGATTTGAAGGCCATCCATTCCGCGATTGTCCCATCAAAATGGGGTAGCTCGTGGATGAATTTTGGTACCGCGGAGTCTGATTTATTGGAATTAACTGCCTGCATAATCGCATTGGCCAACATTGACATGTCGCTATTATTATTATTATTATTTTGGGGCATGTTTTCGCCTGCGAGTGGTTCATTCCTACTCCTATTGGGTGGCCGTATGGGCTGATCCGGGATTCGATTATTATCTAATATTGCCGGTCTATTGTTTACGCGTTGTTCCGAGATCCAACCTTCTACACGAGACTTTTGATATCCGGGTGGCGGTTCCGCTTCGTTGGAGCTTTCTAATTCTATTCTAGCTATCTCCAATCGATTTAATGCAGCTGCGGACGCCGCCCTAGCCTGTGCTAACTCGGAATTATGCAACTCTAGTTCAGCTTTTAAAATAGATAATCGACTACTTGCTCTATCCACTGGAACATTTACTACTGTGCCCGGCGCGCTCCTAATTAGAGTATTATTCAAATCGGCCTCCGGGGCCCTAATTTCTGTTGTGACTACATTACGCGTGTTGTCTTCGCCTGCCGATTCCTCTGTGCCGGTGCCCTTACTCCACGTATGTGTTTCTGTTGAGCCAGTTTCACCCGACTCCCGTGAGGATTCTGTGGTCGGCGTGGCTTTGTTGGAACGCAACACACGTGCGCCTTCCATTGCGCACGAGGGGGTCCTACTCATACTAATATTTACTTAAAATTAACACTTCACTTTCACTTAGCACTTGAGTTTGATGCCTACTTTACCCTATCGGCCTGGCCGGACTCCTACCGCGGTGATGCCGGACCAGGAATGGGAACGAATAAGGTACGGGAAGGTAGGGAACCTCCCGGCAGAGGATGCGGGCGCTTATGGGTGCATCAAAGTACGGTAGGAAACCCGCACTCGTCGTTGCGTGCCAACTCGTGGCCCCAAAGCGTTCCACACCTTACCGGCGGGGCCTGACTGCTACACCTTGTGGGGTGCGTGGATTCGTCAGTTCATCCACTGTGCTTCCATACGCTTTTTTGGCCGTTTATCACCGTTAGGTGGCCGCGTACGTAATGATGATTGCTTCCAAGTATATTAGCAGTGGTCAAGCAAACCAACAGCTAAAACTCGCGCGTTCATGTTTCTTTCTTCCATAAGCTTGATTTCTTCTTGATTCAGGCTTGATTGCAGTGATCCGGTTCTTGAAGGACCATTAAACGGCGTGTGCTTCCGTTTTTAACTTTATGACTTTATAACTTTATGACGATCACCATAGATGAACCAGGAATGAAGAATAAATAAAAGACTTGATGACTTGTTCTAGCTGCGGAGGTGTTGACGTGTTGACGGTTGCTTGTAAAGTGACCCAGATTTCCGGAGCGCGCGCTTTTTATAGGCGGGGCGTAGCGCTGGCGTAGCGGTGACATTATTTCCAAAAATCTGAGTCATTTTTGTGTATGTGTGTGTGTATGTTATGAGCAGCGTTTATTTTCAGAAAACAAATACATAATGCACACAGTGCGTTTCATTTTATGGTTACATAGTATTTTTATATACTAGGTTTTATGCTAGATGATAACTTGCTTTTATAGGGAACAATTCAGACAGTACAGCACAGTAAAGCTATAAAATAGGAAATAATTCAAACAATACTTATAGCTATAAAATAGAAAACAATTCAAACGATACTTAAAGCTATAAAATAGGAAATAATTCAAACAATACTTATAGCTATAAAAATAGGAAATAATTTAAACAATACTTATAGCTATAAAATAGAAAACAATTCAAACGGTTAAGTACTTAAAGGCTATAGCTGTTATTTACACTGTGTGTGGGGTGTTATTGTCTAGAACCCATCGAGTAGACTACAAAGATACTTTTTTTTTTCCTCTTCTAAAATGAAGAAATAGCCCCCTATTTCTTCATTTTAGAAGATAAAAAAATTGCCGTAAAAGTTGTCAATTTTATACAATTTTTTACGAGCTCTATTATAATGTACCTTATGCTGTATTTAATCAACAAATACTAAAATCGGCGATTCACAAGGTTTTTTTTTAAATATGGTCGATTTTCTGCAACTGCAAATAATAACCTTGTAATTCACAGTATCATTATGAAATACAAAGTTATCTTTGCGATTGTTAAACATTATAATATGGTACGGAACCCTTTGTGTGCGGGTCCGTCTCGCACTTGGCCGGTTTTTTGTTCTTTTGTGACTAAATTGTTTTTCTTCGTCGCTCAGTTGCTTCTTATTTTAACGAGCCTCTTTGAGATTTGAGGCATTTCAATTATAACATGAATACCATTACATTTATTTTTTTTGTTTTTATTAAATTTAGAAAAGAATTGTCTTGTTATCATAAATATGGAGACATGAAAGATATTGTATCACTTGGACGGAATGTCTATTGTAATGCGAAACCAGAAAAAGAAAATAACGTTAACAGTTCTTTTCTTTTTCATTTTGACTGTATTTTGTGACACTCACGGCCTGTTTCACCACCTACGATTAAGTTCCTATTAAACTTACTTGGCAGATAATCTATATAAATAAAAAGACAAGTCCTGACTTACTGACTGACTGATTGACTGTCTCATCAACGCCCAGCCCAAACCCTTGGACCTAGAAAGCTGAAATTTTGCAAAGAGGTTCTCTTTATAATGTAGACAAGGAATAAGGAAGGAATTCCCGGTAGGACGTTCCCGTGGGATATTTTCTGACATCCACGCGGGCGAAGCCGCGGGCAAAAGCTAGTATCATACAAAATCTGTTCCATTTTTGAATTTAAACGGTTAGTAATGGCTATTCGGACATCTTGAAATAGGCCCTAAACAATCAACTAATTCAAGACATGTTAACACAAAAACAATGCTACAATTAGCATCCCACGCTCAGTTGGCGGTGACTGGCTAGCTGGGGTTCGTCTTACAAATGCTACCTAAGTTCTACTAAGTTGTTTGGCCAACTTGTGCCTGACGATGTCCAGTTACTAGGAGCACAGTCGTTAATTGGAGCGAGAAATTAGTGACTTTCCTGTGTGTGTGTGCTTGTTGTGTTCGGAACAACCTTTGTTAGTTTTGTGAGTATCCCAGTTTCTTTGATAACGTAATTAAGTCGTGAAAATCATCTAACCCGCATTTGAAATTGAATTACTTATTTAATTTGGTGTTTTGTTTTACGCGTAGGTATTGAGTTTTGTTCTAGACTTATTAAGACTTGCAACAGGAGAAAAGAAGGTCGTAGAAGAAAGCATCTCACCATAATATTGTTTCTAGACGTCGCTTACTGTAATTACATAGATAGTCTGAGGATGACGACAAATTCCTAATCTTTACAAATTCAGGAGTAATATTTCAACATATTTAAATAAAGTAGTATAGTTTTGTGAAGAGAGCACAAACTTTTTTGCAACAATTATATAATATACTTACCACGAAAGTGTATTTTAGAGAATTCTATTAATTATTTTCAGAATTCTCTAGTTTTGCGATGAGAAGGTAGTCCCACGTGCTCCATCAATCCCTGCCTATATAGTTAAAGGGCCGACTCCACTGGTAGAATTAATCTAAAAGTGAGCAATTTACTGCATTTTGAGAAGTTATTCTGCTCATCCAGCCGAAGACCCTCATCAGATCTTCACATTTTTTATGACACCTTTCAATTTAAAAAAAAAAACATCGTATTTGGATTTCATAAGGCAGAGCTATCCAGTAGCGCCCCTTTCTGCCCCTTTTTGGGGGAAGTACTCCTCCAATCTAAAATCCCGTCAACAAAAAAAAACTTTATAGTCGTAAAACCTGTATACCAAGGTTCGTCCAGATCGGTTGTAAAACACGACCTGTAGAGGAGTAGCAACAAACTGACAGAGGAAAGCAAATTTCGTCAGACTTGAAGCAGAGACGCTTCGCTCGCTCGCTCAATAATAATATTGCCTGAACCACATACTCAGGAACCAAGAATACCACAATACACAGCCGAGATAAGACGCGTAAATACAAAATATCAATATCACAAGCAAATGGTAAGGCTTGCGGTTTTTGGAACGCAGCACGCTCCGAATTTAACAGTATTAAATTATTTTCGATAGCATACAACAGCCGAGTTATGTTGGCTTGCGGATACAACTTTAAACTGAATCAAACAGACTATGTTATTTGTAAATACGCGTCGATGATTGTGATATGTACTAGTTTTTTGTGTTTGATTAGCTAGATTAACTTTAGGTACCTGATTATATTAACTATGGCAAGAAGATTTATATTATAACAGAAATTGTTAGCTTCGTTCGAATGGAACTCGATAAAATACAGCCGCTGATTACTCGCTGATAATGTAGCTTTCTTTAGGAGAAAGAATTTTTTTATTCGGTTGAGTATTTTTTGAGTTTATCCATCACAAACAAACATACAAAAAATATTTTCTCTTTATAATATTAGTTTAGATACGAGTAAGTCGTGTTATCACTCATTCTCACACGAATTCGATTAACGGTACTGCACATTCAACGTAGTATATTGAACTAAGTATCAAATACTATAAACCTAAATGGAACGAATTTCATTCTTAATTCGTTGCCTAAATGGAACTAAACATTCACGAGAACGCTTTCGATTTAGTACTGAATCTATAACAATATAAAGATTGTACTATTTTCATGGTGTAATCAATATCCCATGCAATACTTATACAACAAGTTACGAACGAAAACACTTTAAAAATATCCAAAATTCCATCCAATCTTCAATCCAAAAAAACCTTGAACAAAAATATAGCCATCAATATCGAAGTGCCACCTCGAATATTCACACTAGTACTGAAATAAAAATGTATACATGAAAGACCTAGGTATCCCGACAAACTGAGGCACAGAACTAACTTTCTATCAAACTTTGAACGCTAACTTTTATTCCGCGAGTGATCCCAAAAGGCTATTTTACGAGACTCTAGACCCCTTGCCAGTTTGAAGGGGTAAAATGTGTTTATTTCACTTAAAATGTAAGCAGTGTCTTTTAAAATGTTGTCAGGTCTAGACTGGACTCAGGACTAGTAAATAAAGGTAATGGTAAGATCATAGACTTATAAAAAAAGATGCACCGTACCGATCTATGTGTGCATGATTTGAGTACCTGCAAAGACGTCGCTCGTGTCACGAATGGCGGCCGGTCGGCATACTATGATGTAAGTGTGTGCGCGAGGCGTGTTTGTACAATCGGTCCGGCATACTTACTGTGCTTCACTTTCGATATGCGTGGCGCGGAGTCCATCTTTTTTTATAAGTGTATGGGTAAGATGGTGGAAGATTTTAAAATGTTTTTTTTTTAAATCTGGTCCCTTGGTAAGTCTGACAACCAGTCTTACCAAGGGGTATAGTATTACCCAGTAACTGGGTTGTGGAGGTCAGATAGGCAGTCGCTCCATGTAAAATACTGGTATTCAGCTGTATCCTGTTAGACTGGAAGCCGACCCCAATATACATAATTATATATAGGGTGACTGGTAATTAGTGACCGATACCTAAACCCATGATTGTGCTCATGATAACAAACAACTTTTACTATGGGACCAAACCTGAAATCGCGAAAAAAAAATCTGCTGCTCCCTACATTTTGACGAGTTACGCGAACATGAATGTATGGAGCAGGTGATTTTTTTTCGCGATTTCAGGTTTGGTCCCATAGTAAAAGTTGTTTGTTATCATGAGCACAATCATGTGTTTAGGTATCGGTCACTAATTACCAGTCACCCTATATATATATACATGGGTCAACACGCTTGCTCAAGGCAGATAAGCAATTACAGACGAAAGTTTGTGAGTGTATGTATGTGTTTGAATATTTGTTATTTCTTCACGCTCAAACGGCTGCACCGATTTGGATGAAATTTGGTATGTAGATAGCTTATACCCTGGATTAACACATAGGCTACTTTTTATCCCGGTTTACGCGGGTGAAACTGCGGGGCCCAGCTAGTTGACTATAAGTCAAGGTTTTCTCATGTGTGTCAGTGAAGTGAAATTATGGGAAGAAACAGACTTTGGGGCCCTCAGCAAACCTCCGCCACGAAACCATAGCAGCGAAACCGCAGAAGTTTATTTCAACTGACTCGCATGATGTTGCAACATCATGCGGTTTCGTGGTTACGTGGCGGAGATGTACAAAGGCCCTAATATTTTAAAAACCTCTTAAAAACATATTAAAATTCACAAGCGATACCATAACTCTTCTACCCTTTACAACTCTGCCTACCCTCTCTGATACAGTGGGTACACAATGCATTGACAGTAGCGGGTCGACCCTCGTCACCACAGATAACGTCAAACCAAACACTGACGTCGACGTCGACGTAACTGGGGTACGTCACTACGTCACAAATTACTCATTAATGGATATTCGGGAGGTTTATTTTTATTTTGGGTCACATTTTACATTTCAGAATGTTGTTAGGGTTCCGTACCAAAATGGTAAAAAAGGAACCCTTATGGTACGACTCAGTCTGTCTGTTGACGTTTACCCAACTATTTTGCAAATAAGAAATAAATTAAAAAATTTTTTTTTTTTTTTGCAACAGGGACAGAAAGGGGGTCTTAAAAAATAAAAGTGGGGCTACTAGGGCATGTGGGATATCATATGAAAGAACGCTGTTTGCACATTCTCAAACATTTTTTTTATTTTTTTAGGCCACATAGATTTCGACTTCTTATGAAAAATGTAAAAAAAATACCGTTATCTCCCGTTACCCCCTTATCTCCGAAGTTTTCAAAGAGAAAAATCTGAAATTATTCTATGTGATAGAAGTTTATGTAAAGATTACAGGAAAAATAAAACGATGTCTCTAAATAGTATACTTTTTCAGAAATCGGAACGGATCCCTCGGTGCGCGAGTCCGACTCGCTCTCGACCAGTTTTTTTATATGAGCCTTTTCTTGGTGATGGAAATAATCGAGAGGAAATCGGACTTCAAATGGTCTGAAATCATTAGTTAGCCAGAAAGTAAAGTAAAATTAAACTCAAACTCAGCATTTATTTAAAACTAGCTGACCTGACAGACGTTGTCCTGTCAAATTTCAATAGTTCATACAATAATTCAAAATTCCCATAGAAAATGCACTTTCAGTTTTCCCGAATTTTCCAATTTTCCCAGCAACTTTTCCAATTTTTCTTTTCATAAAAACCTTCTTCGGACTTCAACGAATATTTGAAAAATAAACATTTTCCGAAATGGTCCAGCCGTTTTGCAATTTTGCGCTTTTAGGCATTCATTTTTAAGGTTCCGTACCTCAAAAGGAAAAAACGGAACCCTTTGGTAATAGGTAATGCAGGCTGGTATCCGCAACTCTACGACAATGCGCGTATTTTGCGTATCCACCCCAGCTCCTCAAAGAAGGCCAGCAGCGCCTTTATGTTCCTGACAACCTCACGGAGGGTACCTGGGTTACCGAAGTACTTTGCCCTGTATGCGGCGACTACCGGGCAGTTTAGAAGCACTGAGCTGCTGTCTCGTCGTCCTCCACGCAGGCCCTGCACAGCGGACTGTCTGTGACTCCTATGACAAAGAGGTGTTTATTAAATGACCCATGGCGGACGGAACCCTTATAAGATCACTTCGTTGTCCGTCTGTCTGTCTGGCTGTCAATCTGACAGTCTGTCAAGATCCTTTTTCTTAGGAACGAGTGGAGGTATCAAGTTGAAATTAAAATCAAATACTGTCTATGGTCCTTGGAGTCCTAAAAAAATCAAGCTTCTAAGTCAACGCAATAAAAATACGGCCATTTATGCGACATATATATGATACTCGCAAGTAAATCAAAACCTATAGGGTCCTGCTGACCTAGAATAATAAAATTTGGCAAGAAGCAAGGTCTCACAACACAAGTAAAGTAAAAAGTCCGAAAATTGTTAAAGGCTCTTACAGACAGAGGTGATATCGCGTCGCTCCTGTGTGTATGGCAACGAATTAAGAATATCATTCTTAATTCGTTGGTGTATGGTCACGCGAATTATGATTTTAGGGGCAATCGGTGATTGAATTTAAAGTTATATATTACTTTTTAGACTTTATTTTTATAAAAGGTTACATGTATGTAGCTATCTAGCTTAAGGTTAGAACGAGAGTGAGTGTCCGTCTCTGCACATCCCTACAACACAGCACACATACCTAGGTACACTTTGCACTCACACTAACGAGGCTATAACACCCCCAGCACTAGTTCGAAGCTCTTTCTTCTCCAGAGAAAAAGAGCTGAGCACCGCCACTTGCTAACTCAGCTTGCTCTGTTCCTGGGTTCATTTTCTTTGTCTTCAACCATCGGTAGACAGCAAAAAGGACAGCAGCCAGGATCATTATAATGTAGATAGGGGCAGTCCAGAAATGATAACTGTTATCTTGATATTTATCCAATTCTAGGTAATTTTCTTTCTCTACCAAGTTCTCCAATCTATGCATTTCGTCTAATGAAACGTTTTCTAATAATAATGGGTAATCCTTGTTTTTTATGGTTATGTTATTGACATGGAAGGACAACAACTTTATTGGAGTTCCTCTTATGTTGTTCCTATAATTCCGTATGTGATGGAGATGTGTAGAAAAAGTGCAACCTTCTGGTACCTCGATCAGATATGTACCTTGTAATGACTGGTATGCATCTCGGTCACAATGCATTTGCACCTTGGTGTTTCTGATACATGACAAAACATAGTGGTAATCATCTAGTTTCTGTAACATCTCAGATTGGGCCTTAAATTGTACGAAGCTGCAGCTACTCATTATTTCTTGTTTTAGCATCAATTGATAAATGCAATCGTTTGGTTTCGTAGTGGTCGTAAGTTCGCCTTCTTGGCAATAATATAATTTGTGGAACCTTTTGCATTATTTGTCCATATAACGATGGTCGTCGTCGTTCATTGCCAGATATGGTTTAGGTGGAATTAATATTGTGTTATTAAACGTTGGAGTAGGGAAAAGATGGTAATAAGTGTACATATTCGATTGCAATATGGGGAACTTCAGAATCAGATAGTTCATTAGTTAGATTTTTTTGATTGATTTGCTAACATTGATAGCGGTGTGTCGTCATCCTCACTGCTATGGGAAATAGTTTCGATATCATTATTGTTAATCTCTAATCTTGAAAGAGCGTCTGCATTTTTATTAAGTGAGCCTTTCTGGTATATAATATTGTATTCAAATTCTGCCAAACGAAGTCGCCAACGAGTCAGACGGCTATTAGATTCTTTAATATTCATTAGATATTGTAAAGGTTTATGATCTGTTATGATATTAAACTTTCTGCCATACAGGTATGGTCGAAAGTACTTAGTAGCCCACACAATTGCAAGCAACTCCTTTTCGATAGTACTGTATTTTGATTCGCAGTCATTGAGTGTACGTGATGCATATGCAATTGGCTTATCGGAGCCTATGGGACCCTGTGATAAAACTGCGCCTAATGCAACATTGGAGGCATCTGTTCGTAAATTAAAATCTATTTCAAAATTAGGGTATTGTAAAATAGGATCATTAATAAGTAAATTTTGACAATGCTTAAAACAATTAACGTACTCAGGAGTAAGTTTAATTTTTGTACCTTTTTTTAAACACATAGTTAGAGGTTTGACTACGTGGGCAAAATTAGGTATGAATTTTCTGTAATAACCAATCAAACCAAGGAAAGACTTAATTTCTTTTGTAGTTTGAGGTATAGGGAATTTTTGTATGGCTTTAATTTTGTTAGGATCGGGTTTAACTCCGTCAGCAGTAACGATATGACCTAAAAAGGGCGTCTCCTTTTTCATAAATTCTGTCTTGTCAAGTTGAATTTTGAAGTTTGCCTCTCGAAGCCGCTGAAAAACGGCTTCCAGGTCTTGAATATGTTCTTGAAGAGATGTACTATAGATACAAATATCGTCCATATACACAGTAACATTTTTAAGACCGCGAAGAACATTGTCCATGACCCTTTGAAATGTTGATGGGGCATTTTTTAACCCAAAGGGCATTCTCAAAAATTCGTAGTGGCCACGATATCCGTCATCTACACTGAATGCGGTTTTAGGAATGTCTTTGGGACATATTTCAATTTGGTGGAAGCCAGATTTTAAATCGCACACTGTAAAATATTGACTTCGACCCAATTTGTCCAGGACATCACTAATATTAGGGATTGGATACCGGTCACTTATAGTTTTTTCGTTGAGCTTCCTAAAATCTATCACCAAGCGCCATTTTGTTTTACCAGAGGCGTCTTGTTTTTTAGGCACTATCCAAATTGGTGAAGACCAAGGACTATTTGATGGTCTAATAATATTTTGATGTAACATTTCCTTTATTTGGTTTTCCACTTCTGCTTTATGTATATGAGGATATCTATAAGATCTGCAAAAAACTGGTATCTTGTCTGTAGTATTTATTTGATGCTTGATTTGATTTGTGAAGGTCAACTGATCGTTCTCAACGTAGAATATGTCACTATATTTACGGCATAACTCTAGTAAATTATATTTTTCTTCCGCATTAAGATGTTCAGTACGAATTAAAGAGTCTATAATTATTTTTTTATTTTGTTTATCGTCATTAATGCATTCAAAATTAAACAAGTCATAATAATCATGTAATATTTCAACCTTCAGGGGCGAAACTAAACTCACTATGATGTCATTATTAGTAGGATTCGTTATCTCCAGGTATGCATAACCAGAGTTCGCTCGACTTATCGTGGCTGGTATGTGACAATTGTTTATGTTAGTCTCCGGTACAAAGATATCACCATGTAAAATACTAACCGGGACTTTTACTGTCTGTGTTAATTTTGACCTAATTAAGGCCTCAAAAAGATTATTTATTCCACTGTCTAAAACTTTTATAGGCACTTCCGTATTCGGTGTAACTATTTTTTTCCTATGGAGATCTACGTTTGCCTTCAAATTTTCTAACATTTTAAATCCAATTAAGCCGTCAAACACATTGTGAAACTTATAAATATAGAACTTAGAGAAAGAGTTTTCATTTAGCTCGGGAAAAGTAGGTATATTTATAGAGTAATTGTTAACAGAAGTGTAGCTGTTTGCGTTAGTTACGATAAAAGGCTCCTCATTTGGAGGTATGTGTCCGTAATATCTTTCGATTACTTCTGGGGACAAAAATGACTGATTGGCCCCGGTATCAATCAACAGTTTCAGGGGTGGTTCCTTAATTTCGATGTATGGCAATTGCCGCTGTATATGAGTATTTATTTCTGTTAGGTTTTGGGGTTGATATTCAAATCCTGGCAAAAATTTTGTTCATCCGAAGCACCTATATTTTCAGAGTTGAATTGCATAATATTATTATCATTTGATTCATTATAATGTACAGGTTCATAACATTCATTATAACTTGTACACGGATCAACGTTATCAGTAAGTAGTCCGTCGCCGCTCAGTTCAGCGTGGGCGATGTTTGGGTTAAGCTCGGCTACGTCGAACTGATTGCATGCAGCTGCGCTTGGATATTCGGTACCATGATAATTTGCTACCGGTACCAAATAACCATACCGCAAAGGGGTATGAGCAGATTGAAAGGATATTCCACTCATGGGTTCTGGTTTTGGTTTATTGTTTGTATTTACGTTATTCGAGCCATGTTGCATTGGCCTGGGGAACTGGGGTCTATTCCATGTATTATTATTAAATTGTTGTTTATTAAAATTTGGCCTTGGGGTGCCAAACTGATTGTTATTACGATTAAAATACGGCGTAAACTGTTGCATGTTATTATTAGGTTTAGGAGGTTGTAGTGGCTTGTTTATGTTTGGAAATGGTAAAAATTTTGAATTATTGTTATTGGTTTGAGATGGTTTATTATTATTAAAATTGTTAGTTTCAAACGGTTTGTTACTATAATATTTTTTCTGTACGTATCGAATATTTTCTTCCTCCTTAATAAAATTAAGCACTGTAGGCATATCTGAGGGCCGCATTGCTCTGATAGATGTACCTAAAGGATCTTTCAAACCAGCTAAAAATGTCTTTAGAGTTTGAGCTTGAAAGAACTTTCTTTTGCAATCTCTTACAGACTGGTCTGCTTCATGTAAGTCTACATAATTGATAATAGTACTTAAAATATGCATGCAACGATTATAATATTCCTGGGGTATCTCATTCTCTTGCCTCATATTAACTAGATCTCTGTTTAGAGAATTTTCATCTCTCTGATCACCAAAATTTTTCAATAAAACATTTTTTATGAGTTCCCAAGAAGATACACCATGGATATTAACTATTTCCTCGGCCTTTCCCTCAAGTCTATTCAAAATATTGTGCAATATGATTGTATTGCTAAAACAATTCGGTTCAGTTCTATTATAAAATTGAGTCAAAATAGTTTCACAAGTTGTAATGAATCTATTCAATTGGTTTGGATTTCCATCATATTTAGGAATTATCAATAGAGCAGTTTTAATACATGATAAAGTTGTAGGATCCATTTTGCAAAATAATTATTTACAATTATTCCTATACTTAAAATTCGTAAATATTAATAACAACAAAAAATATAGTAGTGATAACAATAGAACAACACTATTAATGAATTGACTCTCGTTCAAAGGACTTACTTATTTTTCTAAAACACAAGTTTGATACTTATAATACTTATTTTACAAAAGATTTTTTTTTTCTGAAGTTCCCAAAATCTCCACAATATTAAATCCACAAAGAATAAAAATCTGGACTTACGATTTGATGAAAATCCAGGTCCACAGTCTCATGATCGAAACCACTTTTGTCACCGAAGGCCACTATTAACAGGAACAAGGTTGCAACTGAAGAGGAAGTTTCGAAGCTTTTGAATTTTGAAAAGCTCAGATTTCCTAGACAACAATCCTGTCGACTGCGCCAATTATGATTTTAGGGGCAATCGGTGATTGAATTTAAAGTTATATATTACTTTTTAGACTTTATTTTTATAAAAGGTTACATGTATGTAGCTATCTAGCTTAAGGTTAGAACGAGAGTGAGTGTCCGTCTCTGCACATCCCTACAACACAGCACACATACCTAGGTACACTTTGCACTCACACTAACGAGGCTATAACACGCGCGATTCCATAGAAATTGTTCTCAGGATATAATATCGCGATATCGCGTCGCGACGCGATATCTGTCTGATAGAGCCTTAATTTGTAATTTTATCACATAAAAATTTGGCAGCACTACTTGCCTTAAGCTAATGGACACACTACGTTAATTTGCTGTGTTATAGACATTTTATACCTACAGCTGTCAAAGAATGACAGTTATTGTGATTTCAATATACTGACAATGAAAGTTGGTAGTCAAACGGCGTAAATATAACAACCTTATTGCGCCGTTGGGGGTTAAAACACTAGGACTGTGGGTCCGAGTGCTCATCGAATATTTCGGGACATCGCCAAGCGGTTGGTCGACTCTTCACGTGAGTGCTGGCTAATTTGTAGGTCAAAGAACCACTGCCATCCAACGTGGCAACACTGCCAGCCTTTTGAGCATATTTCCCACTGATAACGATGCGGAAGAATTTTTGTTGCACAAAGAACTCTTCCCTTTTTTTTGTACTTGAACATAATATTCAACATGTTCCGTAATTAACTGTACTCATCATTATGAACAACTTTTAATAAGCGACCAAACCTGAAGTCGAAAGTTCAATACCTATTCGACCAAAATGTATGAAACAACTGATTTTTTTTCGCGATTTCAGTAAAAGTAAAAGTTGTAAAAGTTGTTCCTATTGATGAGTACAATGACCCCTTAAGAGTTACATTGTATATTATATATATAGTAGTCAACTTGCTAAACGATTTATTTCCTTGCCTTTACAATGTTAATGCCTATGTTGTTATACGTAACATCTAGTCCCAATGACCAGGAGGTCGTCGTCTATTATCTTTGCTCAACAATTAACCTCATTAGCCGTCTGTTCATTGGCTTTCAACTATACGTACATCCATCTACGTCATTGGTGCTATACTCAGAACCTATACATTTTAGACAGCACAAATTATTCACGTGATTATTTCAAGCACAAGACAATTACAGTTAGGTAAAGTGAAGGAAGTTAAATGTTTATCAAATTGACCAAATTTGATTGTCCGTATACAAGGTGTAACGTAAATAACGCACAACTTCTTACGGTATCATTGTACAATATTATGAACAACTTTTATTATGGGACCAAAAATGATATCGCGAAAAAAACATTTTTTTCGTTTTAAGTGAACACAAAGTATGGAACAGCTGTTTTTTTTTCGCGATTTCAAGGTTGATCCCATAGAAAAAAATGTTCAAAATAAAAACTTTTTTACAAAAACAAAAACCGACTTCCAAAAAAAACACTACAAAGTGAAAAATAACTTTAATTTCGGAAGTCGGTGTCTTTGGATCTGTATTTTAGTTTTTTGCCACCGACTTCCGAAATTAAAGTTATTTTTCACTTTGTAGTGTTTTTTTTGGAAGTCGGTTTTTGTTTTTGTAAAAAAGTTTTTATTTTTCACTTTTTAGTGGTTCAGTTTGTAATTTATCTAAGATACAATAACCCAATGTCAGCTGCTCATCACGTTTTACAAAATGTTGCTTTTCCGGATGCAGGGCCGTTAATTTTTGAGGAGTTCTCCTAGTAAGAACCAGGAGAAATTGAGCTCATGGTGAAGTCACTATTACCATTATTTTGACGAGCATAAACCATATTAAAGTAATCGAATCGCAACCTGTTATATACTTAGATATAATTGAGTATTTCCGATGGCCCTTTGTGGTCTTCATCATCAGTTCCAGCTCACCGAATGGTACTTTCCGAGAGCAAATGCACGAGTTACTATAAAAAATACCGAAATCGATATAGGTGTGCCCATAAAATTTGAGGGTTTCCCTCGATTTCCATGGGATCCCATCATCAGATCCTGACTTGATGATCATGGGACCACTTGGGACGTATACCCTTTCGAACAAAAAAAGAAAAATCCAAATCGGTTTAGCCATTTTCGAGTAATCGGGGAACATACATAAAAAAAAAAATAAAAAAAAAAAAAAGGTTCCGACGAATTGAGAACCTCCTCCTTTTGGAAGTCGGTTAATGATGAGTACAATGACCCTTTTTGGGTTTAGTGTAAACAAAAACAAATGTTGTATATCGGCTGATTAGACAAATGCCTCAATTTGGAAAGGTCCCTTCAGGACTTATGGTCCTGATACTACTTTCATTGTTTATCTGCACAAGCTTTCTTTAACCTTTTGTAGCCTGCCAGTACTTTGCATGTGTATTTTTCGCAGAAACAAATGAAAAACACTAAGGGCCTCACGATGTCCGAATAGCCATTACTTAACGAATAAATTCAAAAATGGAACAGAATTTGTATGAAATTATCTGCCAAGGGTGAAACAGGCCGTTAAAGCAAATAAACCGTTGACGCGAAATTCATTACATTGCATCCCCAATATAACAAACGAAATAAAGTGTTTACTGGCAAACGTACAGCGAATATCATTTTATATAAAAGCTCTTAGTTAAATCCTGAATCGAATTCCATTTGTAGTAACTTGTGTTAGGGTTACATTCGTTAGATTAAGCCTCGCCCGGTTCTCAGCGATAGGAGTCCACAGGGACTGCCAGTGAACGCTTGCGTCTAGCGATGTGCTCTGACGCATGAGCGGTGGCGGTTTGTGCCAGCGACCAGCCAGTATGTCAGCCAAGCGACCCCATGCAATATTCAATTGAAAAATTAATGATAAGTCTCTAATAAGAAACATTATCGTTTAATCGATCATTTGGTGATGCTGGGGCTACATTAATGGGGGCATTAATAAACAGCTCTTTGTCATAGGAGTCACAGACAGTCCGCTGTGCAGGGCCTGCATGGAGGACGACGAGACAGCAGCTCATGTGCTTCTAAACTGCCCGGTGGTCGCCGCATAAAGGGCAAAATACTTCGGTAACCCAGGTACCCTCCGGGAGGTTGTCAGTAATATTAAGGCGCTGCTGGCCTTCTTCGAGGATCTGGGGTAAATCGAATAATCGATTTTTTCACCCATATGAAAAATACGCGTATTGTCGTTGAGTTGCGGATACCAGCTCGTATTACCTATTACATTAGCGGGCTATGGCAAATATTCGCACTATCGCAATATGTGTGGCCGGATAGATCATAGCATCGCGTAGTAAAGAGGCGATGACGAATGCTTATCGGGGCACTGTCGGTAAACTGGCGCGCACCAAAGGGTTTTGTCGCGACAATATTCCCTTGCATGGCTACATCTGCGTCACTTCAGTGCAGTCCATACTTCGAAGCGTCGAACACACCTGGCACGATGTGCGCACCAATGCGACAGGAATCTTCGTCGGCTAATGTAGCCCCAGCATTACTGATTTACCAGATAGCCTGATTTGACAACCAGATAGCCAGTAATATCGACTATGCATTAAAAATATAGTGCGAATTAAAAGAGCAACCACAATTTATTGACATTGCCTGAATCACCTCAGACAGTCAGTCTCCGCTACTGAATTAGTTGACTGGGTATATTAGAAACTAACATAGTTATTAAGTTTTATTTTCTAACAAAATTGTTACTAAATTATTATGTATGCTTAGGTTAAGGCATATCTATGGGTCTTTGTTACCTGATAATAAATGGCTTATTATTCTTAGTAAATTCTCGAGATGGCATATCCACTGACAGACGATAATACCCGCTACATCTCATCACTTACAACTTCCACCGAGACGAAATTGGACTCAAAATGATTGAATGCAGTTGTAAAAGCGAGTAGTTTGAAATATACCCTTTGTTTTAGATGTATTTATTACGGGCTCGCCGTAATAATGTGTAACTTTCATTTATTGCTCTCATGCAATTTGTACGGAATGTGCATTTTGTGTGCACACCCGCGCACGGTGTTGCCAGATGCGAAGATTTGGTGTTGTTACGTAAATGTAAAGATTTTCTTGCTTTCTCCTTTAGTGTAGGATGAGTGACTTGTATTGTGCTGTGGTGCGAATTTGTAGAAACATTTTGGATGTCTGTGGTGTTGGTATTCTTTTGTAGTTTTAAAATTAAAGAAATGGAATTGGTTGAGGTTTTCAAATTCAAATTCAAATTCTTTATTGCGAACTAAGTGTACAATTTTGAAGATGTTTCCTTTAAGCTTGCTCGGTTAATACAGGGTGTAAGTACAGTGGCAATCTTTTAAGGGTCATTGTACTCATCATCATCATTATGAACAACTTTTACCATGACGCCAAGCCTGAAATAGCGAAAAAAAAAATCTGCTGTTCCCTACATTTTGACGAATTATGCGAACATAAATGTACTGAACAGCAGATTTTTTATTCGCGATTTCAGGTTTGGTCCCATAGTAAACCTTGTTCATAATGATGAGTACAATTACCCTTTACAAGATTGCCACTGTTTACACTGATACCCTGTATTCTTTATTCCCCTGGGAATAAAGTCAAGTTTTGAATTTCCCAAAAATTGGACCAATAGCAGGCAGGAAAACACTTTACAACATAACATCACGACTGTACTCCCAAAGGGTAAGGCAGACATGTATCTACAACGTGTAACGTTAAATGCGCAAAACCTCTTAAGGGGTCATTATACTCATCATTATGAACAACTTTTACTATGGGACCAAACATGAAATCGCGAAAAAAAAAATCAGCTGTTCAGTACATTTTGACGAATTACTGCGAACATAATGTACTGAACAGCTGATTTTTTTTTCGCGATTTCAGGTTTGGTCCCATAGTAAAAGTTGTTCATAATGATGAGTACAATGACCCCTTAAGAGGTTTTGCGCATTTAATGTTACACGTTGTATAGTACATCCACATTTCGTCAGCTATGTTTAAGTTCCATATTATAGGGTAAATATTATTATTAAAAAAAAAATAATAATAATATTATTAATTATTAATTAATATTATTAATTAATTAATTAATAATATTAATTAATTAATTAATAATTAATAATAATAATTAATAATTAGGTAATTTTTTTTTTTTTTCATCGCATGGACGGACGACATTGCTGCCATCGCGGGCAAAACCTGGATGAGGCTGGTACAGCAGCGTGGGGATTGGCACAAGAAAAGAGAAGCCTAAGCAGTGGGTGAAGTCGGGCTGTGGATTATGATACCGGTCTCATTGCCACATACCATAGCTTTGCGTATTCCAAATTTTACGAACTTTTTAATTTTAGGGTTCCGTACCAAAATGGTAAAAACCGGCCAAGTGCGTGTCAAACCACGCACAATGAAGGGTCCCGTAGTTGGTATGAATTTATCGCATGAACAAACTTAATTTTGTAGTTGAAAACATGTTGTCCAATACATTAATAGGGATACATCGATACGTCACAGTCAAATCTCAAACTGCAAATGTAAGTTTGTAATCGCAAAAAAAAACCGGCCAAGTGCGTGTCGGACCACGCACAATGAAGGGTTCTGTAGTTGAAAAGAATTTGTTCCAAAAACACACTTAACATTGTAATAACAAAAAAAAATGTGATAAAATTACAAATTAACAATTTTCAGACGTGCTTCTCCGAAGTTTGCATAGAGAAAAATCTGAAATTAAACTATGAGATAGAAGTTTATGTAAAGATGAAAAATAAAATGATTTCACACACACACACACACATAGCACACTTTTTCAGGAATCGAACGGTACCCTCGGTGTGGGAGTCCGACTCGCTCTTGACCGGATTTTTTCTTTATATCTTATGTACTTCCACCTATAATTTGTGTATATGTTACCGGCAATCTGTATAATACAGTTATTCTATACAATTCCTAGGCAATATATAGAATACCTGAGGCGTCCAGGCAATGTATGAAATATTATGAATATTATTGTCCGTTACATACTTTGCCTAGGTAATGTATACATTTCCCAGGGATTGTATAGAATACCTGCTGGTTCACCGGCAATGTGTAAAGTAAATAGATTTGTCTATAGTTATCAATGTTATGTAAGTACCATGGGAGAAACGAACATCTATACACCGCACACACGGCAAAAGTAACGATTTAGGTGGACAAAAATATTTAACTAATGAAATTGATTTTTTAAGTAGGGATTTTCACACATTGCCGGTTGCGCGTTCGGTACTGTATAGAATGCGTAGGCAAAGTATAAAATAAAAAATATTTCATACATTGCCTAGGCATTGTATAGAATACCGGATTATACAGATTGCCGGTAACATATACAATAACAGTAATACCTTTTCTAAATACTTTTGTAAACCAATGTTGAATGTATAGTAAGTAGTAACGTTGTTTTTCTTTAATAAATAAACTCAATTTCACATTTTATAATCTACAGTGAAGAAAAGATTCTCTCTCCATCTCTAAAGCCTCATATCTCGTCTCTTATTGATTATTTCCATGTTTTAAAATAAACTCTTTGCGGCTTTGTCTCAGTTGTCTAAGCTGCAGAAGATTATTCTTGCTGCTTTATTAAAAGCGGGTATTTTTCCGTGTTCCTGACTCGACGGATTTTCAAGTAAAATGTAAGATGCTTTAGTTTGTAAATCTTTTGAAAAGTGGTTTGGGTGAATTGGTTTTACCCCTCGCACGCCAATTAGCAGACACAATAGATTTTTTATTGTTATCTGCACACCTGGGTGTCAATCGGCATTTACAGAGTTACATATGTAAGGATATTGTATGAATTTGTATGGAAAGCACACAGATATTGCCCAGTAACCACGGAAAAATCCATATACTTACATACCTACATGAAAAAAAAACCCGCCGAAAAACCTTACTTTATTTGAAGTCGGTTAAAAACAAATACGATCACAAATGCGAAAGTTTTAGATATTTGATTACTGCTCAAATACGCTGAAAGAGCTGAATATATTTGCATTTTTGGCACACATGCGGACAGTTCTACTTTTCTAACTAGTTAAAAAGTTTTTGGGGATCTCAATGTTCATGCAGACAAAGTATGCACATTTTTACTGAATCTAAACTCTCATATTTCCTACCAATTATAAACCCACACTAATTTTCCAGGAATTCTCTTAATTGGTATCCGAATCACTTTCCTCCAGCATTATCGCAATTATTATTCTAACAATATCTCGGCTGTATATCTAATTGGCGAATGGCGCTAATGAAAAATACGCACGCTTCGGCATTCGGCATCGATCCGACGACGCGTTCGACGTTACGTGACTGACGGGCTGCCTGTTACACCGAAGTGTAATGGTTTATTTACGCAGTTATTAAGTGAGTATTTAATAAGACATTCAACGGAAAGTATCAAAATATGACGCATAAATGATCATATCTTTTTATTGCATTGACTTAGAAGCTTGATTTTTTTTGAGCTCTAAGGGACCATAGACTTACGTATTTGATATTAATTTCAACTTGATACCTTCACGCATTCCTGAGAAAAAGGGGGTTTGACAGACTGACAGCGAGACAGACAGATGGACAGCGAAGTGATCCTATAAGGGATCCCCCCGGGGAGTTTAGGGGAACCCTAAAAAACCGGACGTTTTCGAAGTCTGCTTCAAATGTGCACATGCGGCCATAGTAAATGTACTGTCGCTACTTCGGCGCCGTCATCTCGTTCTCGTTGACATCTCGTTCACGGTGCGGTGGACAAACAGCCTTAGCCGACGTTAGCACGGACGTAATAATATCGCGGCGGGATTTTATCGCGCACTGGATTTTCAACTCTAATTGTTGAGCCGAGCGTTGAGAATCCAACCTAACAACAACAGAATGCATTCTAGCGCGACGAAAAAACACACTGTTGGAGTTTCAACTCTCGGTGCTAAGCAGAGCGTTGAAAATCCAGTGCGCGATAAATCCTACCGCGTTTTTTTTACGTCCGTGCGAACGTCGACTAAGACTATTAATTAATTTCCCTGACTTTACCTATACAACAGTGTTGCGTGAAATTACAACATATATTTCTAGACCACCATTTACAAATAAATCACCGAAAATCAGGGCAAAAATTGAATATAAAAGTAAACCACACGGCTCATTATCCTGTGGCATGTTCGCATGGGTGTAACAACCATCCTACTTAAGCTTAACATGCCGTTGGCGTCGAAGAATATTGGAACAATTTATGAGAAGACCTTTGTAATTTAGAAGAGCACTCATATTGAAGGTATGGAGACTGACACCTTGGCCCCTTCACGGAATTTAGATGACTCATTTTGAAAGGCCTGAACCTTTAAGCCTCGTCAGTTATAATATGATCAGTCTTTGTAACCGTTGTGACTTTTATTGGGACTGTTGGATTTTTAGGGAAGTGTAAATCTAATTTTGTGTAACACGTATACTGATTTTTGTAATGTTAAACTTTTTATGTATTCTAGAGTGTACGTTTTCAATTTAATTTTTTATGGTTTTGTGTAGAGATGTTTTCAGGATATCTCTGTTATTATTGTTGATCTTCTATATATGTATAAAATAAATAAAAACAGAAGTCCTGACTGACTGACTGACTCATCAACGCCCAGCCAAAACCCTTGAACTTAGAAAGCTGAAATTTTACGTAGAGGTTTCTTTTATAATGTAGACAAGGAATAAGGAAGGATTTCCCGGTATCACGTTCCCGTGGGATAATTACCGACATCGTCGCGGGCGAAGCCGCGGACAGCGGCTAGTAGAAGAAAAATTCCGATCACAGTTGGACAAACCCAACTACTATGAAAATACAGGGTCAATTTAAATTAGACAGTGAAACTACGCAATAAAATAAAAATGTTTATTGCAGAAACTTGCAACAACTTTTACAGTAAATCTTACATAGGAAACTCCTTTTAAGTAAAATTTATACCTATGCTAGGAGGTCCCGCTCTTCAATGACAAATTTTAGTTATGGTAAAAGTGAAATATAATTTAAACAAAAAATTACAAAGACATCACAGCAATATCTCACGTTAAACAAGATAAGAGTTAAACTATAACTTAACATATAAAAGAAAGAAAAAAGAAAGCAAAATAGAGATATATCCTAAAATAGTGTGTAAGTGTGTGTGCTTATTTAATTTAATCCTGCATATTAAAAAAAATCGTTATTTGAGCTATACGAAAGTAGGTAGGTACTGTGAGGGCTCGAACCTCACAGCGGGAGGCTAACTACTTTATAATAAAAGACAGTAGTGTACTGAAGAAATGGGGCTGAAGCCCGCTATATTAAAATAGAAATAAAATTATAATTCACTCCCTAGGTCCTACGCGGAGCCCTAGCTATCAGCTATATCACAATCCTTATAAAAAGCGACCATCACTTTTTATAAGAATATTCGATGTTTGAATGATCGGAATGTCAGCCAGTTATCCATACTTTGGCTTGTACATAATAAAACCTCTACAGTACCTATCAAATAAAAATCAAATCAAATCATTTATTATTAGAATTACATTAAATAAAAAAAAATATTAACAAAAATGTCAGCCTTGTCACAGTTTAGGTAAGTACCTAATAAAAAAAAATATAAATAAAAAAAATATATCTACTTATCAGTAATGTCAAACGAAATAAAATTATGCCAACTGGAATAACAAAATGTAAATTAGGTATCAGGAGGTATATCAATCATGCCTATGCTTTAAAACGTATGCCAAAGGAAAGTATGATCTCTGCACTGCCACCGAAGACGCCTTGGAAGTGGCAAAGTTTTGGGCCAACAGGATCTAAAATACAGTCGTTCCAGCTACACGAAGAAGAACAAGAAGAAGGAAAGCATAGATAGTAGCAAGGGTAATTTAAACTTAAAAACCTGCCAACTCCCTCACATCCCTTCAAAGATCATCCTCCAATTCACAGTCTACAAATACCAGTCTACCAAAGACCCAGTGTTAGCCCGGGCATCCTGAAACACCGTGATAACACCGCAACATGCACCACAGACGGACAATAGCCTGAATTATCTATACAGATCCGACAGGCCAACTACCCGGTCTGCGTCGATACAAGGCGGTAGGTATTTACATAGCTGTCACATGCGGTGTGACGATTAGTACGTTGTATTATTGTTCTGTGGCATTCGGCGTGAAGTTATTATTTTTATTTTGCACAAGCTGACCCGAAAGACGTTGTCCTGTCCCAATATATATAACTTTTTGTTATTTTAAGGTAAATAGTATTAAGTAAACTAGGTATAAAATTATGAATTAATTAAATGTTGTCCTTTTCAAGACTTCTAATGTTAATTAATATTGTTAAGAAACTGTCCTACAATTACCATACAGTATAAGCTCATGCCGCCTGTGATACAGGTTTATCCTAGTACAGGTACCTAACATTATAATTATTACCTTTGTAAATTATTTCTAAGATTTTATGTTAATATTTTACCAATTATTAATACTGAATAAATATTCTATTCTAATAATTCATACAAAATTCCCATTTCAGTTGAGTTTTCCAATTTTCCCGGCAACTTTTCCCATTTTTCTCTGCACGTCTTCCCTACCATTACCGCGCCCCCCGGTCTACTCCTTGATATACAATGGTCTCTGTTGCACCATGTAACATGAGGCAACAGGGGCTAGTGTAAATCTTTGGGTTCATTTGAGTAATCGAGTCTGGTTAAACCCCGCTGGAATCGGTGCATTTCATTAATTAATTCATTCATTCATTCATAAGAACCTTCCTCGGACTTTAACGAATATTTGAGGAAAAAAAATATTCTAATTGGTCCAGCGGTTCTCGAGTTTTGCGCTTAGCAACACATTTAGCCATTAATTTTTATTTATTTAAATATATGAGTTTTTGTTAACGACGGTTTTTTTTTACTTATTTAAGTATTTAATACATGCACAGATGTTCAGAGGCGGACCTAATGCCATAGGCATTTTCTACCAGTCAACCTTTGGGTGATGCAGAGACAAACATTGATAGGTGCAAATACGAAAAATTTAAGAATAAATAGCCTTTTCCCAACTATATTGGGGTCGGCTTCCAGTCTAACCGGGTGCAGCTAAATACCAGTATTTAATAGATTTACTCCCATTAAAAAATACCTTAAATAACGATTGCACAAAATACCAATTTAGAATGGATTATTATTTTAACATTGGAAAATGAAAACTGTAGTGCTGTTCTGTAAACATATCACCGTGATAACTTAGGTGAAGTGAGCGTGAAGTGAGCCGTCATCCCACCTGACGCTGTAGGGGTGTAGCTCACTTTGAGATCACTTCACTTATGTTTTCACGGTGAGATATTTACAGAATAGCACTACTGAACCGGTACTAGAAAACATTTACACGCTACTATTTTTTCGGTTAGTTAAAAATACAGCATTAAAAATATACGGAATACTACGAGTATTTGGTATACTGCCTGAAACTTTAGCTACAACATGCGTTATTTTTTTGGCTATGATTTTCATCGGCAAATAAATAATTGATATTGAAGCCTGGATATTGAAATAAATTGGTTCGTAAAAAAATATAGACAGCTCAGTGAAGTAATGAAAAGGCTTATTTTTACCTTATTTTGTTTCGATGAAATGTAAATACCTATTTATTACGGTGGAAAAATTCTGTTTATTATTAGTAACAAAAACAACGAGAATATAGTCATTTGCGCAGTACCCTACATACTAAAGGGTGTATCAGAAAGGTGTGGTCTTACCATCAAACTGACCAACTTCCTCCATGCGACCAACATCGTAATCGAGAAAAAATTCCCATGGAGAAAGTTGTTCAGTTAAAGACCACACATTTCTGATACGCCCTGTATATGTATTTTCTCCCTACATTGAACTTACATAGTTACACAGGAAACAAAACACACAGAAACACACAGGAAATAAAATTCTCACACACATTGCTTAACCATCACCACCACCGCCACCATTCACCACCATTCACCATTCACCACCATTCACCATTCAACACCATTCACCATTCACCACCATTCACCATTCACCACCACTACCACCACCATCACCATTCACCATTTTTACCATTTGCTTGCTTTAGCTATAACTATTTTTAGGGTTCCGTACCAAAATGGTAAAAAAGGAACCCTTATGGTGTGACTAAGTCTGTCTGTCTGTCACAGCTGGATATCTCAAGAACTACTAATGCTATCAACTTGAAATTTAGAACAGTTTTATATGTCGTTTACCCAACTATTTTGCAAATAAGAAAGAAATAAAAATATTTATATTTTTTTTGCAAGCGGCACTGAAAGGGGGTCTTAAAAATTCAAAGTGGGTCTACTGGGTCTACTGGGGTATCATATCACATTCGCAAACCTTTTTCTAATTTTTTTAGGCCACATAGTTTTCGACTTTTGATGAAAAATGTAAAAAAAAATACCGTCCCCCCGAAAAAATAAAATAAAAAAAATAATAAAAAAATCTCCGAAGTTTGCAAAGATAAAAATCTGAAATTATTCTATGTGATAGAAGTTTATGTAAAGACTAGCTTTTGCCCGCGGCTTCGCCCGCGTGGATGTCGGAAAATATCTCATGGGGAATGTTCATGTGGAAAACATAGGGCCGTCCGATATAACTGTGCAAACTCAAATCGCTACGATATATCGTTACCGTGTATAGTAGGCATAAAGCTACCAGTCGGCATGATTTTTTCCGACATCTTCAACAGTCGTCGTCATGTTTCAGCCAATTTACACAAAACTATAATGAATTACCCTGAATCACTCCGTTCATTGGAGAAAACCGTATGAAAATCCGTTCGGTACTTTTTGACATTATCGCATTCAAACAAACAGACTTACGCGGCGGGGGGACTTTGTTAATTACTTAAAATTTATTATGTCAGTCACGCTCTAATAACAAATAACTTTTGTCCGAGTCTCCACTCGTTCAAATAATTTCCTCGTAAAAACGCCGAATGAAATAAAGACTAAATGTTACCTCAAGATTCGAACTATGACTACATTTCCAATCCCTTAAATCTCTTAAAAGAGGTAGGTACACAAACATTTGTCAACCCCTATTGTACCCCCTCAAAAACGCTGTACCATATATTTCTTTATTTCCTACCAAAAGCATAAATTTGAATTTTCATATCCCTAACTTAAGAAATGTTGGGTTTCCCATACAAATTTTCATCCCTTATATCACCCCTTGTACGATTATGTTTTAAGATAAAAAGTAGCTCATGTCGTTTCCCAGGATGCTATCTATAGCCTTGCCAAATTTTGTCGAAATCCGTGCAGTGTTGTAAATTTTAAAATCAACCCCTATTTTACCCCCTTAGGGGATGATTTTTCAAAAACGTTGAACCGCGTATTTCTTAATTTCCTACCAATAGCATAAATTTGTTATCCCTAACTTAAGAAATACTGGGTTTCCCTTACAAACTTTCATCCCCTATATCACCCCCTGTAGTATTGTTTTTGAAAGTATCCTATGTCCTTTCCCAGGATGCTATATAAAGCCTTGCCAAATTTTGTCGAAATCCGTGCAGTTTTGTAAATTTTAAAATCAACCCCTATTTTACCCCCTTAAGGGATGATTTTTCAAAAACGCTGAACCGCATATTTCTTTATTTCCTATCAAAAGCATACATTTTAATTTTCACATCCCTAACTTAAGAAACACTGAGTTTCCCATACAAACTTTCATCCCCTATATCACCCCCTGTAGGATTATTTTTGAAAAAAAAGTAGCCTATGTCCGTCCCCAGGATACCATCTATAGCCTTGCCAAATTTTATCGAAATCCGTTCAGTGGTTTAGGCGTGAAAAGGTAACAGACAGACAGACAGACAGACAGACAGAGTTACTTTAAAAAATAGCCTATTTCCCACCCCAGGATGCTATATAAAGCCTTGCCAAATTTTATCGAAATCCGTGCAGTTTTGTAAATTTTAAAATCAACCCCTATTTTACCTCCTTAGGGGATGATTTTTCAAAAACGCTAAACCGCATATTTCTTAATTTCCTACCAATAGCATAAATTTGTTATCCCTAACTTAAGAAATACTGGGTTTCCCTTACAAACTTTCATCCCCCATATCACCCCCTGTAGTATTATTTTGAAAAAAAATAGTATCCCATGTCCTTCCCCAGGATGCTATATAAAGCCTTGCCAAATTTTGTCGAAATCCATGCAGTTTTGTAAATTTTAAAATCAACCCCTATTTTACTATATTTTACCCCCTTAGGGTATGATTTTTCAAAAACGCTGAACCGCATATTTCTTTATTTCCTATCAAAAACATAAATTTTAATTTTCACATCCCTAACTTAAGACATACTGAGTTTCCCATACAAACTTTCATCCCCTATATCAACCCCTGTAGGATTATTTTTGAAAAAAAAAGTAGCCTATGTCCGTCCCCAGGATACCATCTATAGCCTTGCCAAATTTTATCGAAATCCGTTCAGTGGTTTAGGCGTGAAAAGGTAACAGACAGACAGACAGACAGACAGACAGACAGACAGACAGAGTTACTTTCGAATTTATAATATTAGTATGGATATCAACCCCTGTAGGATTATTTTTGAAAAAAAAAGTAGCCTATGTCCGTCCCCAGGATACCATCTATAGCCTTGCCAAATTTTATCGAAATCCGTTCAGTGGTTTAGGCGTGAAAAGGTAACAGACAGACAGACAGACAGACAGACAGACAGAGTTACTTTCGAATTTATAATATTAGTATGGATTTGCAAAATAGTTGGGTAAATGTCATTTAAAACTGTTCCAAACAAGTTGATAGCATCAGTAGTTCCTGAGATATCCAGCTGTGACAGACAGACAGACAGACAGAGTCACACCATAAGGGTTCCTTTTTTACCATTTTGGTACGGAACCCTAAAAACCGGTCAAGAGCGAGTCGGACTCGCGCATCGAGTAGTTGTGTTCAAATTTATTTTTCCGTGGATGGCAGAGTTGTCTCATTGCTTGATAGATGGCGTTGGGATCGAATTAGATCGCGCTATGGTTTCGTTACCGCGAGTCACATATATAATAAGTCGGTGGTGATACAATATTCAAAAACAAAACCAAAATGCAAAAGCAAATTTTTGATAAGATCGGGCCCTTTGGTACGATCTTGGAAACTATACTATAAGGCTTAAGGCTTGTTTTGTTTATACTTTATTAACCGACTTCAAAAAAAAAAATATACAACCGAATTGAGAACCTCCTCCTTTCTTGGAAGTCGCTTAAAAAGGAGGAGGTTATTTTTCAATTCGGTTGTATTTTTTTATGTTTGTTACCTCAGTACTCCGTCATTTATGAACCGATTCGGAAAATTCTTTTTTTATTTGAAAGGGTATACTTTCAGATTGGTCCAATTTTTATCAAAATCCAGTTCTGATGATGGGATCCATGAGGAATCGAGGGAACTCTTCAAATATTATATACAGCTTTAAATAAATGGTTCTGATGAAAATGGTACCATCGAACCGATTTGATGAAGAAGCCGGAAGTTAGGCATCGGAACTCAGTAATAAAACAATGTATCCTAGCCGTGTTTGGGCTTATTGGAATTGTCATGAGGTGCGGTGCACTTTGAGGTATAATTTCGGAAGTCGGTGGCAAGAAAAACGAAAGTAAATAAAAAACCAAAGACACCCAAACCGACTTCCAAAATTATAGTTATTTTTCACTTTGTAGTGTTTTTTTGGAAGTCGGCTGTTTTTTTTTTTTGTAAAAAGTTTTTTACTCTATAGGTACTCTTTACTTTCTGACATTACAATATGGATTTGCCAGTCCCACCGAAAAAATAAAAATATTAGCACGGAGATGAGGCAGATGAGAGAAGAGAGGGCTTTGTTAGACAAAGTATTAAAAAAAAACCGGTCAAGAGCGGGTCGGACTCGCGCACCGATGGTTCCGTTACCATCATTTAGTTTAGTAAGTTTTGTTGATGATTTCTGAAAAAGTGTGCTATTTAGAGACATCGTTTTACTTTTCCTGTAATCTTTACATAAACTTCTATCCCATAGAATAATTTCAGATTTTTCTCTTTGAAAACTTAGGAGATAAGGGGGCGGGGGGGGGGGGGGGAGAATGTGCAAACAGTGTTCTTTCACAAGATACCCCCCACATACCCTAGCAGCCCCCATTTTGAATTTTTAAGGCCCCCTTGCAGTCCCTGTTGCAAAATAGTATATTTTGATACAAGTGGAGAACGTTTTCGCAGTTCTCAGCTCAAAAACAACCTCGCCTAAGGCTCGGGTGTTAATTCCGCCTCGAATGCAATAACAAAATATGTCCACGTGTATCAAAAGACGTTTTTCAATACACTTTTGAAAATAAAATAACGGAAAATGTTTTTGTCATGAATTATTAGGAAACTATGATTCAAATTTTCTTTTTTTTCCGCGATTTGCTTTCGCCAGGTTGAAGGAGAAGCAAAGGTATAATAAAGCCGATAAACAGCCTAATATGAAAATAGAAAATTCACATATTTTTGAGTTAGAACACAAATAAATGTTAATTTGTTCATAAACGTTTCTTCATTTGTTCATAATCATAGTTTTTGATGATATTCTATTTATAAACATTATTTAAATATTCAAAAAATATTAACGTCGTAAAGACGCATAAGTCGGCGTTCACACGAGCGTAATAAAATCGCAGCGGGATTTTATCGCGCACTGGATTTTCAACTCACGTTGTTGAGCCGAGCGTTGAGAATCCAACCTAACAAAAACAGAATGCATCCCAGCGCGACGAAAAACACACTGTTGGATTTTCAACTCCCGGCGCTAAGCAGAGAGTTGAAAATCCAGTGCGCTATAAAATCCCGCCGCGATTTTATAATGACAAATTTAGGCAAATATTTGTGCCAAATTTCAAGTCAATTAAAACATTTTTCATGTAAATTGTATTCCCTGTTTTCACCCCCACAGGGGTGGAATTTTAAAAAATGGTTTGAGATATTTCCATAGCTTGACTCAAAGATTATTTACACCAATTTTCGAGTTAATCAAGCCACGCAGTAAAATCCTCCCCTGTGAAATTGACTACCCCTTTTCACTCCGTTAGAGGTAGATTTTCGAAAAACCCTGACACACATTATTCTTTATTTTTGGTTTTAAGTATAAATACTTAGTTTTGAGTTAATCGGATTGCGCGTTAAAATTTTTCCATACAAACTTTGAGACCCTCCAATTTCCCTTTAGGGGGTAGTTTAGAAAAAAATAAAATCACAAAAATCATAATTTACTTAGATAAATATTCGTGCCAAGTTTCAAGTTTATTAACTCAAGGAATAAGATTTTTCATACAAACAATATCCCCCCTTTTTACCCCCTAAAAGGTCGAATTTTCAAAAACCCTTTCTTAGCGGATGCCTAGGTCATAATAGCTACCTGTGTTCCAAATTTCAGCCCAATCCGTTCAGTGGTTTGAGCTGTGTGTTGATAGATCAGTCAGTCAGTCAGTCAGTAACGCTTTCCTTTTATAGATATAGATTACAGGAAAAATAAAACGATGTCTCTAAATAGCACACTTTTTCAGAAATCGGAACGGAACCCTCGGAGCGAGTCGTTTTTTTTTTCTTAAGAATCTTTTCTGTATTTTACACCAGATTACAAATTATAATATTTTAAGTAGCTACCTTTCCTACGGAAAACAATACATATTTTTTTTTAATTAGCACCACAAAATGTACTGCAAGACGACATCATGCATGTTTACCGCAAATAAACGTATTTCTTTCTTTCTTTCTTTCTTTCTTTACATCATAACTCTTTTCACAGAAAGAGACAACGAACACTGTCGAATGTCTGGCTCTTTCCAACTACCTCAGAAATATTAATAAACCCGCATTGTGGCGACAAACAAAGTCGAGAAAATTATATGGCTTGTATAACCATTCACTCCTTTCTCTTGCGAATCAGCAGTCAGTCATTTAGCATGAATTATTCATCGCGTTTCACCAAGACTTACTTTTCAAATTATTTTATTATTCAATATTCTCGATATTTGGGTGATTGTATTACGAAAGTTTCGTCACTACAGAGGAAACTAATATTGTAACATTTATTTCAGTCTTCACTCTGAAATAAATATTACAATACTAGCTCCCCGCGGTTTCACCCGCATAGACCGGGATAAAAAGTAGCCTATGTGTTAATCGAGGGTATAAGCTATCCGAATACCAAATCTCATCCAAATCGGTTCAGCCGTTTGAGCGTGAAGAAGTAACAAACATACGAACACACCCCCAGACACACACACAAATTTTCGCCTTTATAATATTAGTGTCATTAGCAATTTATTTTGGTGGCTCACATTCTAATTTAGAATTAATCAAGGTTCACTCACTACTCAGATAACTCACTCACTCGATTACTCAGGATAATTCAATGAGATTTAAGGCTTCACTCCCAGATAATTAAAGAAACTATGAAAGGTTATCAAACCAAGCGATGAGGCCGTCATGTGATGAAGAAGAAACCTACTTAAGGCGCAGATTTCCTGAAAACGATCAAAAAGGTGGTTTTTTGAAGCTGTGTATCTCATTAACCGTAAATAGTTTTAACATGTAAAAAAATATGATATTTTCAAGTCCTTTTCGCATACAGTGATGGAAGCCAAAACATAATTAAACATACTTTAATGCACCAACAAAATATTTAAACATACCTCCTAATAATCTTTAAAAGCTGTTTATCCCTTCATTAGCAATTATAATTATAATTAAAAATATACCATGAAATGTCAAATTCCAAACTGCATCCAGTGATGGATTACTATTTATTAAATAGTTAATTTCTAATTTTATACGATTTTATTTGCACTTTTACGACATAATTCCGGTGCGCGTGAGAATCTTCTATCCCGTGCGTCAAACTAGACAGCCATAACGCCATTTCACTCACACACCGAGCTAAACCAAGCTTGGAACCAGGGCCTTAAATAAGTCATTGTTGCCTCGTATTGAGGCCAATCAACGATGGAAAAATTGGCTTAATCGGCTGTTTAGTTACCCACCTAGCCCTTGTAAGTAGTGCTCGCCGGCCGCTGCCGTGGAACCGCTCGCGTGGCTCGCTCGCCTCGCACGTGGTTGGTCACACTCCTAACCTAACCTTACCTATTTGGTCGGGGTGCCATAGCTTAGTTACAGCGACCAATTGGTTCGCCCGTGATTGGTCACAGTTCCAACCATAGAAATATAAAAAATAGGAGAAGTGACAAGCGGGCGAATCTATCCGCGCGACATGCTCAGTATGAGCCTTTCATAGTACAAATTCCGTCTCCGCGAACTAGTGCGCTTTCGACTGTGACCGTGACAATTTATAAGAATGCCGTGTTGTTCAGTGGTTTCTTGTAAAAACTGAATCCATGTAAATCATGGAATCACTTTCCATATGTAACAAGTATTTTACCGTATTTGTCTTTAAAATCATGAAAGTGACAAAGGGAAAAAGTGAAGACACAGGGTTCCGATACATTTTAACATACTGGGCACATTTCCTTCTTTCTTATATCTATGGTTCCAACCTAACCTATAATTAAATATCATTCAGGCCGCTAGATGGACGGCGCCGTTTAGTTAAAAGGCTAGGCGGTTAATTCAAAACGGCTAATTAAGCTAGTTGGCTGTGTCCTAGACATTTTATAGACAGGTATAAACCTGCCGATCTATTCTATAAAAATCTTACCGTTAAAACTTAGGTGATGGCGCCTCTGTGCGAGAAAAACATGACATATCGGAAAAGGTGTTTTTTTCTAATTATTATTCGATAAATGAATATTCGAGTGTAGAATCTGTTTATGTATTTTCAAAAGTTTATTAAGATAACTCATTTAACGTAAAACACATTAATTTACTTTTCACTATTTATTTAAAGTTTACATAGCGCTTCCTGTAAAATTGAATTGCACTTTATAGTGTCGTAGCAAGAAGTGGTTAGAGAGGCACCACGGCGTCCTCACCTTCCGCCTGACGCAGGTCCTCACCGGACACGGTTGTTTCGGGAGGTTCCTGTTCCGCATAAGGCGGGAGGAAACGCCCGGGTGTCACCATTGTGTGGATCGCCCGGAGGACACGGTGGAGCATACAGTGGAAGTCTGCCCGGCTTGGGCAGAGCACCGCCGTGTTCTCACGGAGGCGATCGGCGGCGGCGACCTCTCGCGTCCGCGTCTCGCGTCGCGTCCAGGCCATGGTGCGGAGCGAGAGTGCATGTGAGGCCGTCACCTCCTTCTGCGAAGCAGTGATGCTCGCGAAGGAGGAGGCGGAACGCGTGAGGGAGAGGCAGCCTCACGGCCTCAATCGCCGCAGAAGACGCCCTGGGCGGCGGGAATCGCGGGGCGATTTCCGGCCACCGTAGGCGCGGCCCTGCGGACGGTGAGCAGCGGGTAGCTCGCCGTCCGGTAAGGACCAGGCCCGAGTCGACGGCGCGTTGTGTTCCACGCGCGCCTCAAAGAGATGTCAGCAAGTGACGGGGTCCAATAGGGCCGACGCTGCTGGGGTTGCGGGTTGTTTGAAGAAGATACCGCGGCCCTGGCATAGGCAACTGAAGGAACACGGGTGAGTTTTAGTCAGTAAAAGTCTGACACGCCCTTCCGCTCTACCCAGCGGGAGAGCGGGAGAAGTTATAAAAAAATGTCGTAGCAAGAGTCGCTTTTTATTTAAATGATTTTGCGGAGTGTCTCATCTGTATTAATCTGTGGCATAGCATAATAACAGTCTAGCTCACCTACCAACACAAAACAACAACAAAAAAAGAACACCACAACTAACACCTCATTTTTCACCCTACACCAATACCCTATCAAGATATACAGCCCATCTCCAGATGGATTCCCTCCATAAAATACACGACACTCCGCGAATTTTTTCACATGTGACCACTTTTCGTGCCCATTCGATACGAGAACCATAGCTTTGTACTATAAAAAAAACCTGCCAAGTGCGCATACACACAAATATCTCAGGGTTCCGCGTTGTGTGGTGGATCTAATGGATGCTAGAAAACTTGTGGACTGATCATGTCAAAAATAGTTTTCGTTGAATGTATTTAAAAAGTATTTAGGTTTGACTATCCATACACATACTATCTATACATAACAGAATATAAAACGCCGGAAAATAAAACAATTCACCCCTTCGTTTCACATAATAGGGATGATGACTAAAACTTTATTTTTTGTCCGTCATAGAGATTATTAAAAAATATTGAACACGTATTTTTTCTTTTTTTACGTAATCAAAAAATTACGGCGATACATTGAGTTAAAATATGGCATGACGTCACGCGTAGCTAGGTTTTATACGTACAAGTGACGTAGCGAGCCCCCACTCCCCAACTTTAATGCGTGATAGCTACGTATTTTTTTATTAATATGCTAAAGCAAAAAATACGTGTCTAATATTTTTTTATTATCTGACTGACGGACTATTAGAATTTCTATTTTTTTACCCAGGCATCATATTATGAAGGAGAGCTGCCTTTAATTTATTTATCATAATTTAAATACATAACTGTATTTAAATTAAGCTGTGTGGTAAACATTGTATGGTAGATCACAGAAGACACCATTGACCTACAATTTCATAAAAATCAATGTATACAGGATGTTTCTTTTAAGGTGTCAAGCCAGTGCGAGCTAATAGCAGAGTACCATAACTATCGATGTAGCCCTCATGTATGTTCTACGATTTTTTATAGTTTCAAGTTATAATTTTTTTTCGATATTTTTCCTGATTCAACGAGATGATGTCTTTAAAAAAGTATATCTTTTTTTGGGTCAACTTTGAACAAGAATGTACTAAATATTGCATTATTTGCTGAAATCGGTGTTTGAAAGTGGTGTATCTGAAATCTTGTGATTTTCATGTTTTATAATTTATATATTTGCATATTTTTGTCAATCCTGATAATTATTTACTATTCCTCTACGTTTAAGCAGAGCTAAGTTGATAATAAAAATATAAATTTTATACCTACTACTATCCTTAACCACTACCATTGATATGAAATGAGGGATACAAAATAACTCGAAAACTACAAAAAATCGTAGAACATACATGGGGGCTAAATCGATAGGTATGGTACTCTGCTATTAGCTCGCACTGGCTTGACACCTTAAAAGAAAGACCCTGTATATTGTGTAACACATATTGTAAACATAGATAAACTCACGCCTTCTGCCCATGGGGCTAGGCAGAAACTACAGAACGCACCTGCTACGATCCTTACATACTGCTTTTGCCTCGTTTTCATTCGTTTAGAATCAATGTCAGAATTTATTATAAGGTGACATACAGATGGAAATAAAAAAAAAATAAAAAAAAAAATGTTTATTGAAGAAAAGCCAAAGTAGGTACTCACTAAAACAATGTTATATTTATAGCTAGAAATTAAGAATCAATAAGGGTTCCGTTTTTTCCATTTGATCACGGAACCCCAAAAACACCATAGCAACCTCTCAGCGAAATTGAAACTATAAACAACACAGGTGAGGCGAAAAATCAATTCTGTTAATAGGTGTGCTATAGGAGCAAAGATATAGATTATTTTGGTTCATTTTTAGGGTTCCGTACCTCAAAAGGAAAAAACGGAACCCTTTTTTTTTTTTTTTTTTTTTTTTTTTTTTTTTTTTTTTTTTTTTTTTTTTTTGAGGGTGGGAAATCATCAAATAACTTCTCCCGCTCTGGGTGGAGCGGAGGGCGTGTCAGACTTTTACTGACTAAAACCCACCCGTGTTCCTTCAGTTGCCTATGCCAAGGCCGCGGTAACCCCTTCGGACAACCCGCGACCCCAGCGGCGTCGGCCCTATTGGGCCCCGTCACTTGCTGACATCTCTTTGAGGCGCGCGTGGAACACAACGCGCCGTCGACTCGGGCCTGGTCCTTACCGGACGGCGAGCTACCCGCTGCTCACCGTCCGCAGGCCCGCGCCTACGGTGGCCGGAAATCGCCCTGCGATTCCCGCCGCCCGGGACGTCTCCTGCGGCGACTGAGGGCGTGAGGCTGCCTCTCCCTCACGCGTTCCGCCTCCTCCTTCGCGAGCATCACTGCTTCGCAGAAGGAGGTGACGGCCTCCCATGCACTCTCGCTCCGCACCATGGCCTGGACCAGGCTCGGACGCGAGAGATCGCCGCCGCCGATCGCCTCCGTGAGAACACGGCGGTGCTCTGCCCAAGCCGGGCAGACCTCCACTGTATGCTCCACCGTGTCCTCCGGGCGATCCACACAATGGAAACACCCGGGCGTTTCCTCCCGCCTTATGCGAAACAGGAACCTCCCGAAACAACCGTGTCCGGTGAGGACCTGCGTCAGGCGGAAGGTGAGGACGCCGTGGCGCCTCTCTAACCACTCCTCAAAGAGGGGACTTATCGCCGCAATTGTGGCGTGCCCAGCGCTGGGTTGCGACAGTCGCGCTCTCCATGCCGCCATGAGATCCCGCCGGAGCTCTGTCCGCTGTACCGTGATTTCTCGCGGCAGCGGAGTTACGCCCCGGCGCTTCGCCTCCTCGCGCCACTCCCACACGTGCGCGAGGACCTTTGCCTCCAGATCCCACGGCGGCAATCCGGCAAGGAGGCTCGCCGCCTCCCGGGAGACCGTGCGGTATCCCCGGACTAGCCGGATGGCCATGACCCTCTGGGACGCGTTCAACCTGCCGGCTGGCCCCAGCCTTAGGGAACGCGCCCACACCGGTGCTCCGTAAAGGGCCATGGACCGCACGACCCCCGCGTAGAGCCTCCGGCAGGAGGCGTTTGGACCCCCCAGATTGGGCAGGAGCCGCCTCAAGGCAGCCCCAGCCCGTGCCAGTCTGGGAGCCAAACGTCGGAAGTGCTCCACGAAGTTCCACCGGCTGTCGAGGACGAGTCCCAGGTACTTCATCGTCGACCCGACTCCGATGTGAACCCCTCCCACCGTTATTTCGGAACCCGACGGTGGCGCATTCCGAGGACCATGAAAACACATGGCCTCGGACTTGTGCAGGGCCACCTCGAGTCCCAACTGCCGGATCCTCTCCACGACTATCGCAACCCCGCGTGTCGCTAAGTCCGCCGCCGCCTGGTGCGACCTCCCTTGCGCCAGGACCAGCGTGTCGTCAGCGTAACATACTACGCTGACGCCGCCAGGGAGGTCGGCGCGCAGCACCCAGTCGTAACCGATGTCCCACAAATGCGGCCCCAGGACCGATCCCTGTGGGACACCGCACGACATCTCTCGCCGGTTCCACTCTCCCTGATGACCGGGGTATATGACGGCCCTGTCCGTCAGATAGGCCTCGACCACTCGACAGAGGTAGGTCGGCATCCGGTGATACCGGAATGCCTCCCTGATGCAACTCCAGGGCAGGGTATTAAAGGCGTTGGCGATGTCTAGGGACACCGCCAAGACGACCCCACCCCGGGCCACTGCATCCCCCGTCGTGAGGGCTCGCACGCGCATGATGGCGTCCACCGTAGAGCGCCCCTTGCGGAAGCCAAACTGGCTCTCCGCCAAATCCGGCCCCTCCTGCACCAGCCACCCGACGAGGCGGTCTGCAATAACTCTTTCAAAAAGCTTGCCCACCTCGTCGAGCAGCACGATGGGCCGGTAAGCGGACGGAGAGTCCGCAGGGCGCCCCGGCTTCTTAATGAGGACCAGTTTCCCCGTCTTCCAGCGAAGTGGAAACTGGCCCCTCTCCAAGCATGCGCTTAGGAGCCCCCCTAGTCGAGGCCCGAGAGCCCCAAAGGCCAGAACCCAGGCTCTTCCAGGTAAGCCGTCGGGTCCTGGGGCGGTATTTTTGGCACTGAGCCTACGTACCGCCGCTCTCAACTCTACCTCGGTCACTTCCGGAGCAACATCGTCGTCGTCGGTCTCTTGGTCCGCAGCGGGCACCGCATGAGGCGGAGCCATAGACGGGGGAGTATGTTCCCCTCGCGAAGGGAACAGAGCGCTCACCACGTCCTCCACGAGCTCGGGCCGGAGACTCTGCGTCAGCGGGGGCGCCCATGGGCGGAGTTTCTCCCGCACCATCTTATAGGGGCGCCCCCATGGGTCTCTGTTCAGAGTCTCCAGCGACTCCTCGCGGCCCAGATCCCTGGACCGCAAGATCTCCGCTCGGAGGGCGGTCTTCGCCTCTCTGTACCCCTCGTACAGCTCCGCCTGAATGGCTTCCGTATCCGGAGGGCGGATACGGAGCCTGCGGTGCCTGGTGTACCGGTGCCGCGCGGCAACACACGCCTCGCGCAGAGCCGTCAGCTCCGGCGACCACCAATACACCTGGCGAAAGGCGCGACTGGGCTGGACCCGGGGTCCCTACAACATAAACAACACATAAACGGAACCCTTATAGGATCACTCGTGTGTCTGTCTGTCTGTCCGTCTGTCCGTCTGTCACAGCCAATTTGCTCCGAATCTAATGGATCGATTAAGTTAAAATTTAGTACACATATGGATTTCTGTGACCCAAACACGTACAGCTAAAGTACATATATGAATTTTGAATATGAGAGTCACTTTTAGGGGGAAAATAAGAAAATTTAAAAAAAAAGTTTTGTAAACTGTACCGAGTGACATATCAAATTAAAGAGCTTACTATGAGGGTCTCAAATATATTTTTTTATAATTTAAAAAAGTATTGTTTTAAAGTTATTTAAGAAAATAGACGAAAATTGACCATTCCCCCCCCCCCTTATCTCCGAAACTACTGAGCCTAAAATTTTGAAAAAAATATAGAAAATAGTTCTATACCTGTAGATTACAGGAAAACCTATAAGAAGTCTGTGGTCTTAAAATAACATGGTAAATCTATATATATAAAAAAATCAAAGTCCTGACTGAGTCACTGACTAATATACCAACGCACAGCCCAAACCAATGGACCTAGAGACTTGAAATTTTGCACATAGATACCTTATATAGTGTAAACATCCACTAACGAAGGATTTTGGAAATTCCATCCCTAAGGGGGCAAAACAGGGGATGAAAGTTTGTATGAAAAATCCTATCCCTTGAGTTAATAGACTTGAAACTTAGCACGAATATTCATCTAAGTAAATTATAAAGTTTATCAGTTTTAGTTTTTCTAAACTACCCCCTAAGGAGGGATTGGGGTTGTCAAAGTTTGTATGGAGGAACTTTAACACGCGGTCCGATTAACTCAAAACTCAGTTTTTATACTTGAGACCAAAAATTAAGACTAACGTGTATTAGGGTTTTCCAAAAATCTACCCCTAAGGGGTGAAAATTTAATTTTATAGCGGAGGATTTTAATGGGGGCTTGATTAACTCTAAAATTGGTATAAATAATGTTTGAGTCAAGTTATGGAAACATACCAGACGATTTTTGAAATTCTTTAGGTACCTATCTGTGTTCCTGAAAACAGAGATACAGTTTATATGAAAAATCTTATTAATTTGGTTAATGAACTTGAAACTTAGCACAGATACTTGCATAAGTAAGTAATAATGTTTTTCATTATTAGTTTTTCAAAACTACGCCTCAAATGAGGTTTAGGGATGTTAAAGTTTGTATAGAAGAATTTTAAAGCGCAGTCCGATTAAAAAAATGGTACTCTGAGTCAAGTTAGGAAACTTGCCAAATGAATTTTCACCGATTTTGACGGCATATAGCTGATGTTTTAAGGAGTAACTATTTTTATTTTAGAAAAATAATTAGGGTTCCGCGCAAGAAAATTAAAATCCATGAAATCAGACAACCACGTACAGTCCAGTACAAACTTACTAAGCCTCCGCTGTCTATTACGGCTATAACAACAAATAATAAAAATAAAGCAAAGTTAAAAATTTAAGGGGTCGGTCCCCATACAATAAACTTTTCATTTTGAAAAAAAAAAAAAATTTAATCTAGCATGTGGGGTGTCGTCGTCTAGAACAATGAGTTCAATGAGTAGAGTACAAACATATTTTTTTTTATCTTTTAAAATTAAGAAATAGGGGGCCGCAAAAGTTGTAAATTTTAGACCATTTTTGTACGAGCTCTAGCGCAACAATTCAACAAATTAGGAATTTGAATCTTCTTTATACCATGTAGGTACCATGAATACTGTATTTAATCAACATATAATATGGTACGGAACCCTTCGTGCGCGAGTCCGACTCGCACTTGACCGGTTTTTTTTGTGAAAACTTACGGCCTGTTCCGGTGACAGGGTAGGATAATATTAAATGCAATTTCTACAATATTATACCGGGTGTAAAAAGACAATTGCAGCCGAAAGCCACTTAGTCTACCCATTATTTGGATCGTTTTTTTTTACTAGACCATACCTGCGAATCCACTAGTTCTGGAGATATTGAAGGTCAAAGTCGCATTTATTTTTTACTAAAACGTATTCCAAGAGTTAATACTAAGCTTTTTTAAGCGTACCGTAGAGCAAAGGGGCGAGGCTTAACTCCGTTTGCTTGGGTTCGCGTTACATTGCGCGTAATAAAAAATAGCTTTTTGTTGTACCTAAAAATAAGTCTTTTCCAGAAATAATTTTTGCGCAAAGCTACTTAGATGTATAGTATGCTTAGTTGACGGCTTTGTGATGTGTCTTTCTACACCCTGTATAGTCAGAACTTTGCCAGGGTTACATTTGTATTGATGCCGGTTATATTTTTATTTTCACCTGCATGAATGAATGAAAAATTTATTTATTTCTCACAGAATAAATTACATTTCAAATATTAGAATATAAAAAATATAAGAACATTCAAAAATATAAAAAATAGTAACCCACCGGTATCAACCGGGTCCAAGTTACCGGTCAGGGCTCCAGAGAGAGGAACCTACTAACAATGCGCGCCGTGTCCAGAAGTACCGCTTTCTGAATCAAACCCTTGATACAGCTGCCCAACGTGAGCCTCCTTAGGTGTTGGTGGAGGCTCTTCTTGAGGAGGACCGTAAGGGGGGGCCGGCACTAGTCGGGGATCGTGGAAGGCGCACAAGTTCCCATGATCCGCGGTCTAGGTGTGGGAAGGGAACACCGGGGTGGTTTTTAGTCAGTAAGAGTCTGACAGACCCCTCGGTTTATCGGACATCCATGAGGATTTTCCACACCGGAACAAAAACAAAAAAAAAAGGCTCTTGGCAATTAAGCCATTGGCTAATACGACTATCGACTCAATGATCGCTCAAGTCCACATCCCACATGTCGACAACCTCGCGAGCTAAGTCAAGATACTTGATATGTTTATCATTAGTCGAGTTTTATAAATAAAAAGCACAATATGCACTGCATTAAGCGCAGATAATAACACAAATAATTAATTGTCATTAATACCTTCGTTTTTCCAATAACATTCAATAATAAGCATTTATATACAGCGCGTGTCGAAAAGTGTGGTCATATTTAATTAGTACTTACAGACTATCAAACTGAACAACTTTTTCCATGAGACCAACATCGTTATCACGAAAAAATATTTAGCTGTCCCATACAAAACTTCACTTGTTCAGTTTAATGTTCTGTACCACATCCGGAACTACGCCAAAGATATAACCTTATGAGAACTCCTGTCAGTATCCGGTTGAAAAACAATTACCTATCAATTTCCCAGTAAAGGTACTTCCATCATATCAATCACCAATTAACTGCCTATGTATAATTTGATTGACGTTTTTAATTTCAAGAATTGCCATCCAATCAACATCATCCCACTGTGATTTATTAACTAGACTATAAATATCTGTTTTATGAGTCCAATAATGTAGATCGACACTTCAATATTATGTACATCATATGACAATCAGTCTGCCTAGCCTTTTCCCAACTATGCTGGGGTCGGCTTCCAGTCTAACGGGATGCAGCTGAATACCAGTATTTTAGATGGAGCGACTGCCTATGTGACCTCCACAATCCAGTTACTAGGTAATACGATACCCCTTGGTAAGACTGGTTGTCAGACTTTCGGGCTTCTGACGACCCGTAACAACTGTCAACGATCCACGAATGACAGCCGGGGCTAACGGCGGCACTGAAGGCACGGAGGGGCCTTGGTATATAAAGACGGTCATCCATCCACGGACGAACCACGGCAAGCGTAACTTAACCTAGTAGATCGACTTGTGCAGCTGTTATTAATTAGCCACTAGCCGTATACTTAGATAAATGAGAATAACAACGAAATTCCATGTTATTTTAACACAAATGTTTTTCCTCTTCATAGTATACAGTTGACCTCAAATAATATAATAATATCGCACTATCTTGATAAATGAATTGTACTTAGCATCAAAAAGTAAAAAAAAAAACACGGGTGACAGGTATTCGCGATTCCATAACCGTTCCGTATTGCCAATTTTCTCACGGAACACTAAAAAGCAATTCACAATTTCCTACCCCCAATAACGAACCGCTCAGCATCCAATCAGTGTTCCCTAATTACCGATCTCCATACGGTTATACAAACAAGTAGGAACATGCAATCTGCAACATCAAAGTCAGCTAATAGAGCCTGCAGATAGGGCTCCGTGCAAAATTGAATACGTCCCAGGACAATCTCCGCGATAGATGCAGGACGGTGGTGCGAGTTATAAGCGGAGCGAGTTCTGAAGTTTTTTTTTTTTCATAATCATAATATTTAATGGAACAAAAATAATATTACAAATTTATTTCGTACGTAAATAGCTACATTAGTTAAAACTGTGTCGCAGCTATTAACGCCTACCTCCAAGAGAGAGACAACAGCGTTCCAGATTAAAAAAGAACAATAACAAATATATAAAAAAATAAAATAGTACTTAAAATATGAAAAAATAGACTAGTGAAAAATGAAGCTAGGAAAAAATAATAATTTAGTTTTTCAAAGATTTTATTTTTAAGTGGCGCTTTTAAGTGATTTTCGTCAATATAATTAGTAAACACAAAATGAACAGAGGCTAGCACAACAGCGAAACGTATACGAAATGTAACATTGTTTTTTTTTGTCATTTGTGTTTTGTGTTTCACGAACTGAATCCAAATAAACGTTTTATTCTTTCTTTTCTTACTTTACCGTAAATTCAAACGATTTTTTTATCGAAAATATAACTATCTTTTTACGACAAACACTATTTATTAGTATCATCTTTATAACTTCTAAAACTAAGTTTCGAAATCAAAAATCGTTCGGTATTACGTTACAGTACGACAACATTGAATGGCTATCTCACGCCGGCAGTGCACAGACGTGCTCGTTAGCAGTATTTAATAAATCATTTATTTAATAATAGTGACCTCCTTTAGTGCATTACTGTCGTAATGCATCTGTAAAACTTTTGCTGAAGTGTGTAGTTTTGTTAATAATGGACACAAAATAGTGAACTTTTATTAAAACAAAATGGAAAACAGCCCCTTTAACCCAAGGGGCCCAGTGCCATCCTCCACCTCGCCGTCGAAGACGACGACGCAAAATCCAGCCCTCGAGTCGGCCACGGCTGATATTGTTTCGACGCCCGAAATACAAAAATGGATGTCAGCCATCGAGCAGCACCTAAATGAAGTTTGCTCTATTGCCGCGGATGGAAAACTGAACTCGGAGCAGAAAATGAAAATTTCTACCCTGTGCCGTAAAGTAGGATCTGGCACCTCACAAATGGCAGTCCTATATCAGTCGCTCAAGCAGAAAGCCATTCACGCGTATAACATGGTTGACGCCCTTCAAGAAAAGCGTGACCTGACGGAACATATTTCGGAGCTCAAGCAGACGATAAAGGACTCTGGTTCAGCGGGAAATGCTTCTTTTGCCGATATGGTGAAAAAGGGATCAAATGATTTCGTTCGACCTAATAACCTAAGCTCTGTTGCCATTTATCCCAATGACAAATTTAAATCTAGTGACGAAACGAAAGAACTCGTGCAAAAAATCATACGGCCTGAACAAATGAAGCTGCACGTTCGTGGTGTCAGAAAAACAAAAAATGGAGGCGTAATTATCAGTACAGAGACCAAACACGACGCTGATAAACTGAAGCACGCAGTTCAGCTCTCTACATCTGGACTTACTGCCGACGAACCCAGCAAGCGCAAACCACGGATCGTGATTGTAGAAGTGCCGAATTCCTTGGCTGAAAATGAGGTGTTCAGGTTTATTTTCGAACAAAACGTAGCTGACAAATTACCAGCGATGTCCTTGGAATCCTTCTTAACCTTGATCAAATTAAGCCACAAATCCGGGAAGAGAGATGCTACGACCTGCAACTATGTTCTTGAAGTTTCAGCCGACATTCGTAAAGCCCTAATCCCTCAATCAAGGCTTTTTATAAACTGGACGTCTTGTCCCGTCAGGGACTTTACATTGGTGACAAGGTGTTACAAATGCCAACAATATGGCCATGCAGCAAAAACTTGCCGAGAGATCGTCACTACGTGTGGTCAGTGTGGTGAAGCAGGCCATTCGATGTCCGAATGCGCGAAGAAAGGCGACCTTCCGAAATGTGCAACTTGCTCACGCTTTAAAAAGCCCAGTAATCACAAGACGGGAGACTCTGAATGCCCTGCTAGGAAAATAGCAGAATACAGAAATATATTAACTCCATAGATTATGAGGGCACCTAGTGCGTCATACCCAAGGCCAGACTTCCGTATCGCTTGTTGCTGACTCAAGAATATACCTGACCACTGCGCTGTCCTACTTACCATCGATTTGTCGCTGTCTAAGCACATTAAACGACCGCTTCAAAAATCTAATGTAGCCTTACATCAATATTTGTTTCAACCTAATTAATAATACCTACTGCAGATGCAATCATAATCGTGTAACTAAGTGATAGGAACTATTTTCCGTAAATAATATAGCAATTATCTTTATGTTTAAGTAATTATTAGTGTATAAGTAAATTTTAAATAATAAATTAAATAACTATGTCACTATTATATGTAACTGTTAAATATTGTTAAAAAATTAGTAGTCCAAATAGTAATTCTAAGAACTCTTGCCGCCTGTGATACAGGTTTATCCTAGTACAGGCACCATACTTTGTAATACCTACATTATTTCTAAGATTTATACTGTATTTTAATTTTACCAATTTTTATTTTTGAATAAATTTTATATTATTTATTATTCAAAGGTTCCATCGTTTTCTTTCGAAAATACCGAATTTTGCCGAATTAAATTGTGGCTGGTCCATTATGGCGTCAATCTACAATAATTTAAGTGGGAGTACAGTCGAGATACAGACAGACAGACAGACGGACAACGTAGTGAACTTATAAGGGTTCCGTATTTTTCTTGTGAAGTACGGAACCCTAAAAATAGATTACTAAATAATTGTGGAAGCCAAACTAAATCATAACTTTTGAAAAACATTAATAAAATTAATAACGTTTTCATTCGATCACTTTGACCCACGTAACCCCCACGATAACTTAACCAAAAGCTACTTATTTCGGTGGTATTTTAGTAAAATAATAAGAAATTTAGAGCTGAATTGTTAATAATAGTCACGCTTTTTTTTTTTTTTTGAGCGTGGGAAATCATCAAATATCTTCTCCCGCTCTGGGTGGAGCGGAAGGGCGTGTCAAACTTTTACTGACTAAAAACCACCCGTGTTCCTTCAGTTGCCTATGCCAGGGCCGCGGTATCTTCTTAAAACTACCCGCGACCCCAGCGGCGTCGGCCCTATTGGACCCCATCATTTGCTGACATCTCTTTGAGGCGCACGTGGAACACAACGCGCCGTCGACTCGGGCCTGGTCCTTACCGGACGACGAGCTACCCGCTACTCACCGTCCGCAGGCCCGCGCCTACGGTGGCCGGAAATCGTCCCGCGATTCCCGCCGCCCAGGGCGTCTCCTGCGGCGACTGAGGGCGTGAGGCTGCCTCTCCCTCACGCGTTCCGCCTCCTCCTTCGCGAGCATTACTGCTTCGCAGAAGGAAGTGACGGCCTCCCATGCACTCTCGCTCCGCACCATGGCCTGGACCAGGCTCGGACGCGAGAGATCGCCGCCGCCGATCGCCTCCGTGAGAACACGGCGGTGCTCTGCTCAAGCCGGGCAGACCTCCACTGTATGCTCCACCGTGTGCTACGGGCGATCCACGCAATGGTGACACCCGGGCGTTTCCTCCCGCCTTATGCGAAACAGGAACCTCCTGAAACAACCGTGTCCGGTGACGACTTGCGTCAGGCGGAAGCTGAGGACGCCGTGGCGCCTCTCTAACCACTCCTCAAAGAGGTGACTTATTGCCGCAATTGTGGCGTGCCCAGCGCTGGGTTGCGACAGTCACGCTCTCCATGTCGCCATGAGATCCCGCCGGAGCTTTGTCCGCTGTACCGTGATTTCTCACGGCAGCGGAGTTACGCCCCGGCGTTTCGCCTCCTCACGCCACTCCCACACGTGCGCGAGGACCTTTGCCTCCAGATCCCACGGCAGCAATCCGGCAAGGAGGCTCGCCGCCTCTCGGGAGACCGTGCGGTATCCCCGGACTAGCCGGACGGCCATGACCCTCTGGGACGCGTTCAACCGTTGGGCTGGCCGCAGCCTTAGGGAACGCGCCCACACCGGTGCCCCGTAAAGGGACATGGACCGCACGACCCCCGCGTAGAGCCTACGGCAGGATGCGTTTGGACGCCCCCCCTCCCCCCCCCCCCCCCCCCCTTTGGGCAGCCCCAGCCCGCTCCAGTCTGGGAGCCAAACGTCGGAAATGCTCCACGAAGTTCCACCTGCTGTCGAGGACGAGTCCCAGGTACTTCATGTCGACCCGACTCCAATGTGAACCCCTCCTACCGTTATTTGGGAACCCGACGGTGGCGCATTTCGAGGACCATGAAAACACATGGCCTCGGACTTGTGCAGGGCCACTTCGACTCCCAACTGCCGGATCCTCTCCACGACTATCGCAACCCCGCGTGTCACTAATTCAGCCGCCGCCTGGTGCGACCTCCCTTGCGCCAGTACCAGCGTGTCGTCAGCGTAACATACCACGCTGACGCCGCTAGGGAGGTCGGCGCGCAGCACCCAGTCGTAACCGATGACCCACAAATACGGCCCCAGGACCGATCCCTGTGGGACACCGCACGACATCTCTCGCCGGTTCCACTCTCCCTGATGACCGGGGTAGATGACGGCCCTGTCCGTCAGATAGGCCTCGATCACCCGACCTTTAAAACTTTACAAAGTTACATGAATTAGATGGAAAGGTTGGGCCAAATTGAGATGTGTCCTAGTTACACGTTGGTTATACTATTTCATTAAATAAAAGGTCTAGCTTTTTCTGGACTTTTATTGGAACGAAATTCTTTAACTCGGCTTGCGGTAGGACTTGGCTGGCACAAATCGTCACGTATTAATCACACACGTCCCCCCTCCATACGACTTTCTTCTTTCGAATTCATGCTTTAATCAATCTTTATTTATGTAATCGTCTAACAAACGGACCGCGCCAGTCTTATTGTTCTAAAAAACAGACCTCCAATAAAACTATTTGGTGATCCTGGATTAGACTATAACATTTAGGGCCTACTTCACGATGTCTGAATAGCCATCACTACTTACCGAATAACTAAATAATTAACAGAATTTGTATGAAATTATCTGGCAAGTACTTTACTAGGAACTTAATCGTAGGTGGTGAAACAGGCCCGTGTCACATCATTCTCCTGCCCTTATCCCACTTTATTTGAGGCCGGCGCAACCTATCTTTTAACATGACATAAAAGTTATAAATCATTTAAAAATAAGAATCTTTTAACTTACACCAAATCAGTGAATGTAAACTTTAATAGTGAGCCACGGATCGGTCCGATAATATGTATTTCTAACGGCTAAAATGTGTTTTCTTTTTACGAACGAACAGACGGTAGCCCAGAATAATATTGAAAGAGTTACTACCACAATAACGTTTTCAACTTAAAATGGAAATTAGTTTCGTATTTTTTTATTTGGTTCGTTGAAAAGGATAGTACTTCGAGCTTTTAATGTTATTACGGCGATTCAACGAGAGAGTTTGTGTTTTTCCTTTTCCTCCATTAAATGTAGTTACGTTTATAAGATGCCATAGGCATCTGTCTAGCCTTTTCCCAACTATGTTGGGGTCGGCTTCCAGTCTAACCGGATGCAGCTACCAGTACTTTATATATAGCGACTGCCTATCTGATCTCCACAACCCAGTTACTGGGGAACACGATACCCCATGGTAAAACTGGTTGTCAGACTTTCGGGCTTCTGGCAACCCGTAACTACTGTCAAAGTTCCACGAATGGCCGCCGGGACCAACCGCTTAACGTGCTTTCCGAGACACGGAGGAGTCTCGGTATGGAAAAATGGTCACCCATCCACGGACCAACCGCGGGAAGCGTAGCGACCCGTGTGGCTGTTATTACTTAGCCACGAGCGGTAAATAATGTCTTTATTAGACGTGAGTTACAGGTCCCGCGAATTAAACACATCCCTACCATTGAACCTTCAGTTCATATAATTAACATGCATTCATTCATTCATGAGCTTTACTTTTTGTCATCTACAACGTGTAACGTTAAATGCGCAAAACCTCTTAAGGGGTCATTGTACTCATCATTGTGAACAACTTTTACTATGGGACCCAACATGAAATCGCGAAAAAAAATCTGCTGTTCAGTACATTTTGACGAATTATGCGAACATAAATGTACTGAATAGCTGATTTTTTTTTCGCGATTTCTGATCGCGAGATATTACTAGAAGAAATCTCGAAATAATAAAAAATTAAAAGTTGTTCATAATGATGATTACAATGACCCCTTAAGAGGTTTTGCGCATTTAACGTTACACGTTGTATACATTGTCACGCAGTATTAGCTCAATATTCACAAAAATTGGTTTCTTGGATTGTCGAGTATGACGTAACGCAATGAAACTATCCGACGCAAAAAAATACAGTGGACAGAGAAGGGTTTAAAGAAAAATTTTAACCGAATAGAATACACATAAAAATAGTTTAATGTTCCCAATAAAAAATTTCGAAGTTGCTCCACAAAAATAAACTTTGGCGTCGAACATCTCTGTATTTTCAGCGATAACGACATTCTTTTTTTTAAAATTTAATAGAATTTACATTTTTTGTTAAACTTTAGCGGGACAATTATTTTAATTATTGTGTATATTCTGAATAATCTAAAGAAAACTCGGAAAATAAATGCACATCTCGGCAACAAAAATATTATTTTCAATTTTTAACCTTATTTCAAGCCAGTTAATGGTGACAATAAATTACGCGGTTGTGTACCGTTTAAAATCGTTGTCAGTCCGCGCCTAAGTACGCAACAGCACAATATAATTCAATCAACAATACTTTCAATACCTAATTTAAATCGCCATACAATCTCACCTAACTACACCGAACACGAGACACACTCCACGTGAAGCATCATTGTACTCAAGCACGGAGGGAATGCGTTCCGAGGCATAAACATTTTTACTTCACCATTTTACGTTGACATCCCTCACCTTTCCCCATTGACCACATCAAGGTAATATAAGGGTTGATAGGACCAACTCCAGGGGTCAACTTAAATGGTTATACCGTTAATAGTATTGGCATGGAGGCGCCATGGTTCTTTATGGTGGAGACGAGCGTGCGTGCGGCGCCGATGACGTCATTGTCATGACGTCATGTAGCCCGTTAATTGTTTGAGCCTCCATCGTTCAGTATGCAAATCGGGTAATGGAGTCTTCAGACATTGAGTGGGTGAACGGGTAATGGGTTATTGACTTAGATGGATTCTTTGACAATCTATTTTAAATGTAGTTGTGTACTAGGCTACTAGGAGCTCGTGGCTAAGTAATAACAGCCGCACGGGTCGATCCATCAGGTTAAGCTACGCTTGCCGGGGTTGGTCCGTGGATGGGTGACCATCTTTACATAGCGAGACTCCTCGGTGCCTCGGAAAGCACGTTAAGCCGTTGGTCCGGCCGTCATTGTTGTAACAGAAAGATGTGGTAAAAAAAAAACCGGTCAAGACCGAGTCGGACTCAGCTGATCTCTCTAAAGTCGTGTCAGATTGCCGTCCCATCGGACTATGAGAGTGAGGGAAGAGAGAATACCAGTGTCTGCGTACACCTTGTGCAGTATAATATCTCCCAGACCGAAGGCTGGTCTCCGCTGAGATTGGTCGCCATGGCCGAAATTTGGTCTGGAGGGCTGTATTTTTATCTATGGTTAAAACATTTTATCTACCTATATGGTTGAACACTAGAGCTGGAAATCTTACAAGAAAAGAAGTCGACACACGGTGGGCCAAGCTGAGAAGTCGCAACACACTAATATTATAAAGGCGAAAGTTTTTGAGTGTGTGTGTGTGTATGTTTGTTACTTCTTCACGCTCTAACGGCTGGACTGATTTGTATGAAATTTGGTATGTAGGTAGCTTATACCCTGGATACACATAGGCTACTTTTTATCTGGTCTACGCGGGTGAAACCGCGGGGCGCAGCTAGTAGTAAAATATTATGCACAAGTTGTAACAATATAGTCAATTTTGACATTAAATTATCAATTTTCCAAAGACAAAAAACCCGTCCACATAGTACACCGAACATCGTACCAAATTAAAGTTGTGAACTTCAAAACGAGGTCGCGTCCATTAAAGTTTACAACAAAAATCAAAAGTTTTGCGAACACCTGCGAAATTATTATCAGAAGCGAAAGTAGCTTAATTAAAAATTCTTATCTTCACTGTCTTTTTCTCACTTTTTTAAAAAGATAAAAAGTTTTTGAGGTTAGTATCAAGGTGACCTTTTCAATTTTATCGAAATACTAGCTTCTGCTCACGACTTCGTCAGCGTCAAATTTTTGCTCCCGACCCACCGCATCCCATCAACCGCCCGGGCTATTACTATTTTCGCTTAACGTTCTTTCTGACTTTGTCATAACCTTCCTCAATAATTGGGCTATCAAATGCAAAAAGCATTTTTCAAATCTGACTGCTACCAGTCAGATTTGAAAAATGCTTTTTCAATTTCTGGAGAATAACCAGTATTTTAATAATAATAATAATAATAATCATTGTGCCGATAGTCGTATCAGCCAATGGCTTAATTGCCAAGAGCCTCGACCAACACCTAAGGAGGCTCTCGTTGGGCAGCTGGATCAAGGGCTTGATTCAGAGAGCGGTACTTCTGGACACGGCCCGCATTGTTAGGAGGTGCCTCTCTCTGGAGCCCTGACCGCCGGTAACTTGGACCCTGTTCCCGATACCGGTGGGCTACTATTTTTATATTTTTAAATGCTTTTATTATTGTTTTTATACTAATATTTAAAAATGTAACAAATGTGTGAAAAGTAAAATAAAAGAAATAATAATAATATCCTTGGACATTTCACACAACGCCATCTAGTCCCAAGCTAAGCAACCTAATGCTTGTGTTATGGTAACGAGATGGCTGATAAACTACTTATATACTTTTTTTTTTTTTTTTGTAAATACATATATTATAGATAGAAAAACACCCAGACTCGGAACAAATACTGTAGGTCATACAAATATTTGTTCCGTGCGGGAATCGAACCCGCGACATGCTGCGCAGCGGTCAATCACTCAACCACTGCGCCAACCGTGTCGTCAAACATTTTACATGGATCGATTGCCTATCTGACCTCCACAACCCCTCTCCCCCCTCCTATCTCCTCTGTCTGAGTAATACGATACTCCTTGGTATGACTGGTTGTCATACTTTCGGGCTTATGACGACCAGTAACGACTTCCAAAGATCCACGAATGACAGCCGGGACCAACGGCTTAACGTGCTTTTCGAGGCACGGAGGGTCTTGGTATGTATAAATGTTCATCCATCCACGGAGCAACTGCGGCAAGCGTAGCTTAACCTGATCGATTGACCCGTGTGGCTGTTATTACTTAGCCACAAGCCCCTCGTTTCTATACGTCTTATATATGTTTTTAAAAACCGTCCTATACTAAATATTTTTGGTGATACTTTTCTTCAAAATACCTTACTATCTTTGTATAGGTGAGTCTATGCATAAAATAAAACTCCGCTACTTTTCTTCTCATATATTCCCACACAATACAACCTTTTGGCAGAAACATGTAAGAATCCTGCCAAAACTGCATACTGTTAGAATGTATGACACGCGCCTAGCCCAAGTTTAGCTAAGTTTCATTCAAGTTCATACAGAGCTCGGCCGTGCAGCGCGACGGATTGTAACTTGTTCAGAGACTTATTCGAGGGACGTGTTTCATTGGTTTAAGGAAAGTTTGAAGTAGTTAACAGAGGAACAATATTCGTGATTTTGCCTCATTAATGTTGATAGCCTAGCAACGAATAAGCAAAAGAGAACTCGATATCTATGTCTAAGAAAAGAGAAATCCTGACTGACTGACTGACTGACTCATCAACGCCGAGCCCAAACCCTTGGACCTAGAAAGCTGAAATTTTGCACAGAGGTTCCCTTTATAATGTAGACAAGGAATAAGGAAGGATTTCCTACTAGCACAATCCCGTGGGATGCTAGTAATGCCATAAAGCTGGCTAAATGTGGTGGAACTACATATAATCTTTTGCTATGTGCCTTTGTGTGTGTGTGTGTTTCTTTCTTTCTTTCTATGTGCCTCCTCCTCCCGGGCCTCTCCTGCCACGTTGGTCTCGTGATCGCAAAGTGCGACTGCCGAGTGTGCGGCCCTGGGTTCGCTTCCTGGGTCGAGCAAAAGTGTTATTGAGTTTTTCATTATGAATTTCTTAACAACCCGGAGTTTGGAAATTGGCGTTGTGATAATACCTCGTGCCTCGGAAAGCACATTAAGGCGCGGTATTAGCTCAATATTTACAAAAATTGCTTTCTTGGATTGTCGAGAACCTATGACGAAACCTATGAATGAAACTATCCGACGCAAAAAATACAGTGGACAGAGAAAGGCTTTAATTTTTTTTTAACCGAATAGAATAGTACAAAAACAACTTTTACTATGAGACCAAACCTGAAATCTCGAAAAAAAACCGGTCAAGAGCGAGTCGGACTCGCGCACCAAGGGTTCCGTTCCAATTTCTGAAAAAGTGTGATATTTAGAGACATCGTTTTATTTTTCCTGTAATCTTTACATAAACTTCTATCATATAGAATCATTTCAGATTTTTCGCTTAGCAAACTTCGGAGATATGGGAGGGGGGAACGGTATTTTTTTTTACATTTTTCATCAAAAGTCGAAAACTATGCTGCCTAAAAAAATTAAAAAAATGATGTACAGTAACCGGCCGTAAATATTGCACATGGGATTTACGTACGTTAAATACGTAACTACATATATACGATGTATATATGTATGTATGTGTGTATAGTATATGTGTATATATGTATGTAGTACTATTGTAGTACGTTATTTATGTACTTTTACGTATACCTACTTGTTTCATGTGCTTTTACGGCCGGCAACTGTAAAAATCCATGTGCAATATTTATGGCCGGTAACTGTACAAACTCTTTTATAATATGTACAAGTGGGTAAGTATAAAAAATAAAAAATAAAAAGTGGTGGAAGAGCTCATAGGGCATCAAAAAATTCCTCCGCATCGCTGTCAGTGGGAAAAGTGCTCAAAAGGCTGGCGGCATTGCCACGCTGGATGGCAATGCTAATTCTTTGGGCTAAAAATAGGCCAGCTCTCTGGTCCCGTGTGGAGTCGACCAACCGCTTGGCGATGTCCCGAAATACTCGATGAGCACTCGGACCCCAAGGCCCTAGTGTTTCAACCCCAAACGGCTCAAACAAATAGCTCCCAACAAGGTTGTTATATTTGCGCCGTTTGAGGTTTTCTGCACCTGCAGCAGCCGCTCCAACGCAGCACGCCGTGCTAGGAAGATGGGATGGCGCGAGGGTGTCGACACAGGTTGCATCCCACACCAAAGGCCTACCCAACTTCCAAGGCATTATGGTCATTCCGTCTGGTCTCTTGCCATCGTCGCGCGCCAAGCCATTGGGTTCTAAAACAGCTGGCACCCCGGCGGTGACAAGAGCCCGACGGATGATGTCGTTAATGCTGGCGTGCCGTGCCATCCGGCCAGCGCTTTTGCTGCAGGATAGGCCATGGTGTCCGAGGCAGTCGACTCCTTCACCGCACTGATAGCGATGCGGAGCCCCGCAAGGAGCCCCCAAACGCAAACATGTAGCGAGCCGGAATGTGGTGTCACACAGCATAGTGCCTATGTTGGGTGACAAACTCTTTTATATGATACCACATGCACTAGTAGCCCCACTTTGAATTTTTAAGACCCCCTTTCAGTGAATGTTCAAAAAAATATATATAAATATTTCTATTCCTTTCTTATTTGCAAAATAGTTGGGTAAACATCATCTAAAACTGTTCCAAATTTCAAGTTGATAATATTTATGTTCGCATAATTCGTCAAAATGAAGGGATTTTTTTTCGCAATTTCAGGTTTGGTCCCATAGTAAAAATTGTTCATAAAGATGAGTACAATGACCCCTTAAAAGATTGCCACTGTTTACACTTACACCCTGTATCAACCTTTAGGATAATTCTTTATATATTACGACGAAACAGAGCAAATTCTAAAAACTCTTTCGTAATATCAATTCTAGCCAATGAGAGGCACTCAACTTCATCCTTTACTCGCGATCCCAGTAAATTTTTCCTGTACTTCCAATTCAATTTACATATACACACACACACACATACTTCAAGCACACACCCACACACACACACACACCACACACATTACACGCACACACACAATCACCACTACAGGCTCATTCTAAACAATTTTCATTTATTTATTTAAGTTGTATTATTTTAGTCTTTTTATTTCTCATTGTTAATCTTATTGCATAAGTTTTCAATAGTATTTCCTCCCGGGAGAGGGCACTGGCTCTTGTAACACAGGTTAACCACCTAGCACAAGTGTCAGGGACTTCACATTAATTGTAACCACTTCCTTATGTAATAAAGATTATTATTATTTCTTTTATTTTACTTTTCACATATTTGTTACATTTTTAAATATTAGTATAAAAAGAATAATAAAAACATTTAAAAATATAAAAATAGTACCCCACCGGTATCGGGAACAGGGTCCAAGCTACCGGCGGTCAGGGCTCCAGAGAGAGGAACCTCCTAACAATGCGGGCCGTGTCCAGAAGCACCGCTTTCTGAATCAAGCCCTTGATCCAGCTGCCCAACGAGAGCCTCCTTAGGTGTTGGTCGAGGCTCTTGGCAATTAAGCCATTGGCTGATACGACTATCGGCACAATGACTGCTGAGTCCACATCCCACATGTCGACAACCTCGCGAGCCAAGTCAATATACTTGATTTGTTTATCTTTCTCGGCTTTCACGAGGTTCCCGTCATGCGGGACTGTTATGTCAACAATCATTGCGCGCCGCTCTGTTCGATCCACCACCACTATATCAGGCTTATTGGCAACAATAGTCCTGTCAGTGATGATGGATCGGTCCCAGTACAATGTGATATGTCCATTTTCGAGAACTGGGTCGGGCACATACCTATAGTACGGCACTTCCGATTCCACAAGGCTGTATTTCAGAGCAAGTTGCTGATGGATTATCCTGGCTACAAGGTTGTGTCTATGCAAGTACTCTTCGTTAGCTAGACGAGAACACCCGGAGATAATGTGTCGAATTGATTCTCCCGGTCGGTGGCATGCCCGACAGATGTCAACCGTTCCGTCTTTCACAATAAATCTCCGGTAATTGTTCGTCATGATAACTTCGTCCATAATTGCACAGACAAAACCTTCGGTTTCCCCAAAGAGGTCACCGGAACGCAGCCAGGCTACGGACGCTAGCAAATTTACATCGGGTCCATGTAGGGCCCGGAAAAAGCGTCCGTGGAGCTCCTTACTCTGCCATACTTCCATGCGGTCGTTAGCATCAAGCACTACAGGCTTGCGCCAGTTCTCTTTAGCCAAGGAGAGCGGGGTGAGGCCCTTGTCCACCGCGACCACATCTCGATGCATCCCCACGTCGGTTTCTAGGAAATATTCCCTGAGACTGCATATCTCGCGATTGTGGAGGGTCTTAGCGTTTAAAAAGCCTCGGCCTCCACACTTTCGCGGGATATACAGTCTCATTACCGATGACCGTGGGTGATGCATTCGATATGCAGTCAACAGCGTACGGACCCTCCGATCCAGGGCATCGAGTTCAGTCTGAGTCCATTTGAGTATGCCGAAAGAGTACATCAAAACCGGCATGACCCAACCGTTGAAGGCGCGCACCTTGTTTCCGCCTGATAGAAGACTATTAAATACTTTTTTCAGGCGGCCAAAGAAGCGCTCCTTCAACGATTGCTTCATGTCAGCAACATTGATGCCTAACGCTTCCGACATACCCAAATACTTATAGGTTTCGGCTGCGGAGAGGGTTCTAAGGTTTATGGAATCCGGGAGTTGGGTTCCCACGGATTCCACAATCTCCCCTCGCTTTACATGCATGACCGCACATTTGTCCACACCAAATTCCATCCTGATGGCGCTACTGAAAGTTTCAGTTACTTTCAATAGCTCCATCAGTTGCAAATTGCTGGGGGCAAAGAGTTTTAGGTCATCCATGTAGAGGAGGTGGGATATAACCTGACCACCTCTCCTCAGCCGATAGCCTAGACCTGAATTCTCCAGCAGTGTGCTTAGAGGATTCAAGGCTAAGCAGAACCAAAGTGGACTCAAACTATCGCCCTGAAATATGCCTCGCTCAATCCTTATCGGTTCGCTATTCCTCTGGATATTTCGACATCCTGGATAGCGAAGGACCGTCCTCCATTGCCCCATACACGACATCAGGAAGGTGCGCAGAGTTGCATCTACTTTATACAACTCCAGCACCCTCATGAGCCATGTATGTGGCACCGAGTCATAGGCCTTCTTATAGTCTATCCAACATGTCGACAGATCCCTACGGGAACGACGAACCTGTTGGCTAATGGCCATATCAATGAGGAGTAGCTCCTTAGTACCACGGGACCCGTTCCTAGATCCATTTTGAGAGGCAGACATGATGGAGTTGGTGTCTATATGTTCGTTAATTTTAGCTCTCAAAATGGATGTAAGAACCTTATAGACCGTCGGTAGACAAGTGATCGGTCTATAATTTTTGGGCTCCGTAGTACTACCTGATTTATGGAGCAGGTGGGTTATTCCTGTCGTTAGGAACTGGGGTAGCGACCCTGACTGTAAGGCTGACTGGTACTGAGCCGCCAAGCGAGCGTGCGACCCGAGAAACCATTTGATCCAGAAGTTATGCAGTCCATCCGGGCCTGGAGACTTCCAATTTGGCAACGGACGGACTGCACGAGCTACATCTTGGGGACAGATGGTAATAGCCCCCATTTCTGGTATTGGATCGCAGGCTCGCCTGACTTCCCGAGCCCAATCACCCTCGGTGTGACTGACAGGCACCGACCAGATACTGCGCCAGAAAGAACACATGGCATCATCATCCGGCAGGCGCGTGTCAGTCACACCTTGGTCCGGTCGCTCCCAACCCCTATAAACCCACCTTTCATCGCTCTGGAAGGTGCGATTCTGAGTGTATCGGTCCACTCGCCGCTTATACCTACGAATACGGTTTGCCCATGCATACACTTTCTGCCTCAGGAAGTCGATGCGCTCTGTGACACGGGACATATAGTCCTGAGGGCTGACATCAGTCCCTGAGAACGCCCGTTTCACAAAGCGCATCACTCTGGGGCGAGTATTGCCCTCCCTGAAGCAGATTAGTTTGCCGATGAGCGCTCTGGCCCCACCAATACGGCGCTCAATCCTGCACTGCCAAGCTGGTACGGCTGGTTTCGGTCGTGTAGCTCTAGAGTCATTAGCAAATTTGACGTGAGCTACAAGACATGCCGCTACAGCCGCGCAGTACAGAATCGAATGAGTATCGGTGAGGTCTTCGCAGTCATCAAAATAGTTTGACAACTGCGAATCCAGAGCCGCCACCAGCGCCCTATTTTTGTTATGCATGGGCAATCGAGGTAAGCGTGGCCTAAGTTCGGGTGATACGAACCGATATTCCTGAATCGCACCCTCCAAAGCACTCCTCAATTCCTCATTGCACTGGGTACTTACGTTTGCAGCCGTGCCATCACTCCCCTCGTCAGCTTGAGTTGTGTTGCACTGTGGTGGTGGTGGTGCAACAATAGTCTGCGACAGGGGGGCGATCACACGGCTACTCTGCATTTCATTTCGCAGGCGATCAAGTACAGTGTCATCCAACATATGGTTACGCTGGATGACCCGCACCTGATCCGACAGTCGTTGTGCCGACACGTTGAGAGCTGGCTCAAGCACCTGAAAAAGAGAGTGCATCCGAACACGGTACGCGGTCAAATTGTTTCCTCCCTCTGTAGCCCCATAGTATGAGCGCATGACATTCTCATTAATGGCTCGCGTCCATCTCATGCGCTGCACACTTCCGCCGGGAGCTGGGACCCTATCAGAGGCCGGTGGGCCTCGAGGTCCTAAGCCGTCCGGCGGCCGGCGTCCTCCCCGTCGACGAGCAGGTGGTGGCGTCGTGGGCGGAGAGAAATACTCGTCACTCGAGCTCGACGTTATTATTATTTCTTTTATTTTACTTTTCACATATTTGTTACATTTTTAAATATTAGTATAAAAAGAATAATAAAAACATTTAAAAATATAAAAATAGTACCCCACCGGTATCGGGAACAGGGTCCAAGCTACCGGCGGTCAGGGCTCCAGAGAGAGGAACCTCCTAACAATGCGGGCCGTGTCCAGAAGCACCGCTTTCTGAATCAAGCCCTTGATCCAGCTGCCCAACGAGAGCCTCCTTAGGTGTTGGTCGAGGCTCTTGGCAATTAAGCCATTGGCTGATACGACTATCGGCACAATGACTGCTGAGTCCACATCCCACATGTCGACAACCTCGCGAGCCAAGTCAATATACTTGATTTGTTTATCTTTCTCGGCTTTCACGAGGTTCCCGTCATGCGGGACTGTTATGTCAACAATCATTGCGCGCCGCTCTGTTCGATCCACCACCACTATATCAGGCTTATTGGCAACAATAGTCCTGTCAGTGATGATGGATCGGTCCCAGTACAATGTGATATGTCCATTTTCGAGAACTGGGTCGGGCACATACCTATAGTACGGCACTTCCGATTCCACAAGGCTGTATTTCAGAGCAAGTTGCTGATGGATTATCCTGGCTACAAGGTTGTGTCTATGCAAGTACTCTTCGTTAGCTAGACGAGAACACCCGGAGATAATGTGTCGAATTGATTCTCCCGGTCGGTGGCATGCCCGACAGATGTCAACCGTTCCGTCTTTCACAATAAATCTCCGGTAATTGTTCGTCATGATAACTTCGTCCATAATTGCACAGACAAAACCTTCGGTTTCCCCAAAGAGGTCACCGGAACGCAGCCAGGCTACGGACGCTAGCAAATTTACATCGGGTCCATGTAGGGCCCGGAAAAAGCGTCCGTGGAGCTCCTTACTCTGCCATACTTCCATGCGGTCGTTAGCATCAAGCACTACAGGCTTGCGCCAGTTCTCTTTAGCCAAGGAGAGCGGGGTGAGGCCCTTGTCCACCGCGACCACATCTCGATGCATCCCCACGTCGGTTTCTAGGAAATATTCCCTGAGACTGCATATCTCGCGATTGTGGAGGGTCTTAGCGTTTAAAAAGCCTCGGCCTCCACACTTTCTCGGGATATACAGTCTCATTACCGATGACCGTGGGTGATGCATTCGATATGCAGTCAACAGCGTACGGACCCTCCGATCCAGGGCATCGAGTTCAGTCTGAGTCCATTTGAGTATGCCGAAAGAGTACATCAAAACCGGCATGACCCAACCGTTGAAGGCGCGCACCTTGTTTCCGCCTGATAGAAGACTATTAAATACTTTTTTCAGGCGGCCAAAGAAGCGCTCCTTCAACGATTGCTTCATGTCAGCAACATTGATGCCTAATGCTTCCGACATACCCAAATACTTATAGGTTTCGGCTGCGGAGAGGGTTCTAAGGTTTATGGAATCCGGGAGTTGGGTTCCCACGGATTCCACAATCTCCCCTCGCTTTACATGCATGACCGCACATTTGTCCACACCAAATTCCATCCTGATGGCGCTACTGAAAGTTTCAGTTACTTTCAATAGCTCCATCAGTTGCAAACTGCTGGGGGCAAAGAGTTTTAGGTCATCCATGTAGAGGAGGTGGGATATAACCTGACCACCTCTCCTCAGCCGATAGCCTAGACCTGAATCCTCCAGCAGTGTGCTTAGAGGATTCAAGGCTAAGCAGAACCAAAGTGGACTCAAACTATCGCCCTGAAATATGCCTCGCTCAATCCTTATCGGTTCGCTATTCCTCTGGATATTTCGACATCCTGGATAGCGAAGGACCGTCCTCCATTGCCCCATACACGACATCAGGAAGGTGCGCAGAGTTGCATCTACTTTATACAACTCCAGCACCCTCATGAGCCATGTATGTGGCACCGAGTCATAGGCCTTCTTATAGTCTATCCAACATGTCGACAGATCCCTACGGGAACGACGAACCTGTTGGCTAATGGCCATATCAATGAGGAGTAGCTCCTTAGTACCACGGGACCCGTTCCTAGATCCATTTTGAGAGGCAGACATGATGGAGTTGGTGTCTATATGTTCGTTAATTTTAGCTCTCAAAATGGATGTAAGAACCTTATAGACCGTCGGTAGACAAGTGATCGGTCTATAATTTTTGGGCTCCGTAGTACTACCTGATTTATGGAGCAGGTGGGTTATTCCTGTCGTTAGGAACTGGGGTAGCGACCCTGACTGTAAGGCTGACTGGTACTGAGCCGCCAAGCAAGCGTGCGACCCGAGAAACCATTTGATCCAGAAGTTATGCAGTCCATCCGGGCCTGGAGACTTCCAATTTGGCAACGGACGGACTGCACGAGCTACATCTTGGGGACAGATGGTAATAGCCCCCATTTCTGGTATTGGATCGCAGGCTCGCCTGACTTCCCGAGCCCAATCACCCTCGGTGTGACTGACAGGCACCGACCAGATACTGCGCCAGAAAGAACACATGGTATCATCATCCGGCAGGCGCGTGTCAGTCACACCTTGGTCCGGTCGCTCCCAACCCCTATAAACCCACCTTTCATCGCTCTGGAAGGTGCGATTCTGAGTGTATCGGTCCACTCGCCGCTTATACCTACGAATACGGTTTGCCCATGCATACACTTTCTGCCTCAGGAAGTCGATGCGCTCTGTGACACGGGACATATAGTCCTGAGGGCTGACATCAGTCCCTGAGAACGCCCGTCTCACAAAGCGCATCACTCTGGGGCGAGTATTGCCCTCCCTGAAGCAGATTAGTTTGCCGATGAGCGCTCTGGCCCCACCAATACGGCGCTCAATCCTGCACTGCCAAGCTGGTACGGCTGGTTTCGGTCGTGTAGCTCTAGAGTCATTAGCAAATTTGACGTGAGCTACACGACATGCCGCTACAGCCGCGCAGTACAGAATCGAATGAGTATCGGTGAGGTCTTCGCAGTCATCAAAATAGTTTGACAACTGCGAATCCAGAGCCGCCACCAGCGCCCTATTTTTGTTATGCATGGGCAATCGAGGTAAGCGTGGCCTAAGTTCGGGTGATACGAACCGATATTCCTGAATCGCACCCTCCAAAGCACTCCTCAATTCCTCATTGCACTGGGTACTTACGTTTGCAGCCGTGCCATCACTCCCCTCGTCAGCTTGAGTTGTGTTGCACTGTGGTGGTGGTGGTGCAACAATAGTCTGCGACAGGGGGGCGATCACACGGCTACTCTGCATTTCATTTCGCAGGCGATCAAGTACAGTGTCATCCAACATATGGTTACGCTGGATGACCCGCACCTGATCCGACAGTCGTTGTGCCGACACGTTGAGAGCTGGCTCAAGCACCTGAAAAAGAGAGTGCATCCGAACACGGTACGCGGTCAGATTGTTTTTATTATTATTATTTTCGAGTGTGTTTTTTTTTCTCAGCTCGTAGGCTGGTTTTAGCTACATTTACGGGCAAAAGCCAAGTAAATGCAGCGTGTGGTGTGTATTTAAGATGAGGGTGTGTTTTCTTCGTCTAACTGCATGAATTTTCTAACTATTCTACAGGTGTTTAAGATGGCTGCTTTCTGTAGGTTGATATAAACGGATTCTTCTAAATCTATTAATTTGAGGCTACGGAGAAGATGGTTGGGGATGACGCCTGTCGTGGAGAGAACTATCGGGATAACGTAAACTTTTTCTTGTCTCCAAATTCTTGTGACTTCTTCTTTAAGGTCAGCATATTTACTTATTTTTTCAGCTATGGTTTTTTGTATGTTATGGGTATTAGGAACTGCAATGTCTATAAGGTAAGTGATTTTTCTTATTTTATCCTGTAGGGTTATGTCTGGTCTATTATAGTGGATAGTCCTATCTGTAAGTATGGCGCGATCGTAGTAAATTTTGTGTGTATCATTTTCTAGGATAGTTTGTGGTGTGTACTTGTAATAAGGGGTATTAGAGTTTTGTATGAGACTGTGTTTGAGTGCTAGTTTTTGGTGAATAATGTTTGCAACCTGGTTGTGTCTGTGAGTGTAGTCTGTCTGTGTGAGTGTTGTGCATGCTCCAGTTATGTGTTGTATGGTTTCTGATTGAATGTGGCATCTGCGGCATTTATCGTTTGTTGCGGTAGGGTCTTTAATGATAAATTTCCTGTAGTTTTTGGTATTAATGATTTGATCTTGTATAGCTATGATGAAGCCTTCTGTTTCAGGGAACAGGTTTCCTATTTTAAGCCACTTATTAGACGCCACTATGTTAATATGGGATTGTTCTAAGTCATGAGGGTGTCTACCGTGAAGGACTTTCTTCTTCCAGTTTTCAATTTTTTGGTTCTGTGGGTCAGGGTTATTTGTGTCTTGTGTATTTTGTTCATTTAAGTTAAGTGGGGTGTAGTTAAAATCATTTAGAGAAATAGCTTTGTGTATGTCACTAGTGCGAGATTTAGAATAGAAGAATGTTTTTAGCCTAGTCATTTGTTTCTGCCAAAGGTGATGGATGTCGATTAGGCCTCTCCCTCCATTCTGCCTTTTAATTGTGAGTCGTTCTATCGCAGATTTAGGGTGCAGGTTGTTGTGTTTTGAAAGTATTGTGCGCGTGGTCCTCTCTAACTGTTCGATATCAGTTTTATTATTATTATTATTATTATTATTATTATATCGTTTCACTGCTATCGGAACGACGTATTAAACCTACGCGTTTTTTGTCACGCATTGTAACTTAGTAAGATACGAACTCTAGACACAGATACACTATACACTAAAAGCCTTGATCTTTCGCAATCACATCGAGACATGTCTGGAAACCATTTCAGGTCAAATGTGGCCTCGATTAAACTGTCTAGGTAAGGAAACCTTTTATTTGTTACCGAGCGGAATATATGCAATATAACATTCTGACAACAGATGAATCTGAATTGGACTGGCGTATTTTATTTTATACTAGCTGCTGCCCGCGACTTCGTGCGCGTGAAATTTCTTATTCCCCCGGACTAATATTTCGTTTTCACTTAGCGTTATTTCTGCCTTTTTTCTTTAAGCTCGGCACGTAAAGGTCCTAAGATTTTTGGGCTATAAAATGTAAAAAAAAATGTCTAAGTCTGTTAGTTCCACAGATTATCACGTTCGTTCACGATATCCCCTTCCCGCTAACCTCTCCCTGCCCCTCTCACCCACTCTCACACCCCCTTCACCACTTCCATTTCCCCCTCTCTCTCTCCCCCCCTCCCCTCCCTCTCTGTCTCTTCCCCTCACCAACCCCTCCCTCCCCCTCACCCCTTACCACCCCTTCCTCTCCTTACCAACCCCTGCCCCTATCCCCACCACCAGCCCCCTTCCTATCTTCACCAGCCCGCCTCCCTCTTCCCCTCTTTCAAGTTAATCAAGCCCCGCAGTAAAATCCTCCCCTGAAAAATTTACTATCTCTTTTCACCCCGTTATGGGTACATTTTCGAAAAACCTACGTTATTCTTCATTTTTGCTCTCAAGTTTATAAATACTGAGTTAATCGCGGCGCGACGTCGAACGGAACGCGTATGGCATTTTTACAGGTACACGTGATAACTTCGAATTTAAATGTCCGATTCGAATGAATTAAAAAGTATTTTACTGCTACATAAATACCCTTGCTGATAAAACTATTTATTTGAATAAGAATTAAGACTACGATACGATTGTAACCAACTTTTGTTTGTAGCGGCAATCTGATTACATTTTAGAACACAAAAGCTGCTGCTGCTGCTGTGACGTAACTATGATAGTTAGATATATTGCCTCGCGGACATTTTTATTTTGAAGGTAATAATGAGTACTTTAATCATGTAGTACATACTTTTTATGTATCATCAATAGTTTTCTCAGCGCACGCCAAATAATGAATTTTATAGGCAAAATTTTGCTACTTTGGGTTACATTATTGCAATTTTCTTTAGAATCTCTAAATTTTTTGAAAATAAATTATAGCCTATGTTCCTTCCTGATAATTTAGCTTTCTATTGGTGAAAAAATGGTTAAAATCGGTACAGTAGTTTCGGAGCCAAGAACAAACAAACAAACAAAAAAATCTTTCCTCTTTATAATATTGGTATAGACATTGGAAAGCATAAGTAGGTACGAGTATACACCTGTGTGCTCTCGTTTTACTTTTTTCTTTACTTTTTCTTTGTAATGACAACAGTGTTTACAACAACCAAGCCTTCGGGTTTTATGTTAGTAGTTAAGTAGAAAATACACGACCTGGGTAGCATTGCTTTTTTTTTCTAATGTTTTTAGGTGTTTGAAATAAATGAACTAAAATAATTCATAATTAAGGCGAAAGCCCGCGAAATTAAAAATTTCTTACGTGTTTTGCAATTAGCAAGTCAGTATTAGGTTGTATGTTGATCTAAATATGATTCGCGGCCGTAACAAACATTTATTTATAGAATTATAATCATAAAATCATCAATACAACTCTCTAAGTTACCCTATTAAATGACTATTTCACGAAATCTTGAGATTTGAGGCCAATTCTAACTTATTGAGTCGTAATTGCTGATTCTAATGATTATAATTCTGTAAATCCATATTAGTTACGGCCGCGAATCATATTTTAATCAATATACAACCTGACACTGACCTGCAAATTGCAAAAAACTTCAGAAAATTTGAATTTCGCGGGCTACCTTAGCGTATCCCCCCAGGTAACTTTCTGGTTCTTTCATCAAAATACTATCTCAGACTCTAATCTGAATGTTCCTCATATGATCTGATCAAGATTATGTCAGGACTTTAAAATAAACTGTGACCTCTGAGTTTGTTTCAGTCTTTCTTCTCAGATAGGAAACACTGACCTCACAGATAGTAAATATTGCTGATGTGTGAAATTATTTGTACCTACCTACAAGAATCTTATATCCTGTATTATTAAACGAGCAATACTTGTATATAATATTTATAATCATGTTCTCGAAAACGGCTCTAACTATTTCGGTGAAACTTGCAATTAGGGGTTTAGGGGGCGAAAAATCGATCTAGCTAGCTCTTATATGGTTTAAGAACTTTATTATTCCTCATTAAGAATTAACAATAATTCACTTACTGAGAAACTATGTTTACATAAAAATATTTACGAGCGTACAAAAACGACGTCAAAAGTAAATTTATACAATTAATAGGAAGGTAGTTTTAAAAAAAATATCTACTAATCACCAACCAAGTAAACACGGATCTAAAGTAAAAGTAGATGTGTTACTAGATGGGGCATGCATGGCAGCGTAGGTACTCACTAATCGTTTAGTTGTGTTTTGTTAGTTTGCATGTTAGTATTTTTAACCCCCGACGCAAAAAGAGGGGTGTTATAAGTTTGACCGCTATGTGTGTGTGTGTGTGTGTGTGTGTGTGTGTGTCTGTGTGTCTGTCTGTGGCACCGTAGCGCTTAAACGGGTGGACTGATTTGGATGCGGTTTTTTTATTTGAAAGCAGGTTTTCCAGCGATGGTTCTTAGACATGTTTTATCAAAATCGGTTCAGCCGTTTCAAAGTTATTCGCTCTATTGTTAGCTGCGGTAGGGATCTTAGACGCGTAATGGGTATTTACTTTACTTTCAAACCTTAGTGTGACCTAAAATTTGAAACATCCATGTATGCTATCTATCTATGCAAGATTATGGAATTCTTGGTCTGATGCTGCAGCCAGGATATCCAGCACTAGTGTGCTGGATACACTCTTGAAAAATTAATAGCAGAAATGTCGTGTTTGGATTCATTTACATCAGTATTTGATTCTACATACAATGCAATGGTGGCAACACGATGAGCTGATGCTGCAGCCAGGATGTCCAGCACACTAGAACACTCTTGAAAAAGTAATAGCAGATATGTCGTGTTTGGATTCATTTACATCAGTATTTGATTCTACATACAATGCAATGGTGGCAACACGATGAACTGATGCTGCAGCCAGGATGTCCAGCACACTAGAAGACTCTTGAAAAAGTAATAGCAGATATGTCGTGTTTGGATTCGTTTTGATCAGAATTTTATTCTACATACAATGCAATGGTGGCAACACGATGAGCTGATGCTGCAGCCAGGATATCCAGCACACTAGAATACTCTTGGTAAAATAATATAGCAGATATGTCGTGTTTGGGTTCGTTTTGATCAGTATTTGATTCTACATACAATGCAATGGTGGCTACACGATGAGCTGATGTTTCAGTCAGGATATCCAGCACACTAGTACACTCTTGAAAAAAAAATAGCAGATAGTAGTGTTTGTATTCGTTTTTTTATCAGTATTTAATTCTATTTGCAGTACGATGGTGGCATCATTATAAGTTAATGTTATGTGCAGAGAAACTTAACATTCTGCAGTAATAAAAATGCATTTCTGTATTGTTAAATTGTTTAAAAAGTTTAAAAAGGTTAAAATAAAAATTAAATTAAAAATTTAAAAAACCCCCAACGCAAAAAAGAAAAGAGAACATTTAAAAAGTCAAAAATAATACCTATCGTTGAGCCATCAAATTCGATTGAGTAATACCTATATATATTTTAATTACAGAAATTGATGGATGGCACGATAAGGTTTGCTCATTGAAATGGCGCTATAATGTCACGGCGGGGTACCGCATATGTAAGTAAGTCAGACCCTTCACTTGATTGACTATGTACATATGCGGTACCCCGCCGCGAAATTATAGCGCCAATTCAATGAGCAAACCTTATCGTGCCATCCATCAATTTCTGTAATTAAAATATATATAGGTATTACTCAATCGAATTTGATGGCTCAACGATAGGTATTATTTTTGACTTTTTAAATGTTCTCTTTTCTTTTTTGCGTTGGGGGTTTTTTAAATTTTTAATTTAATTTTTATTTTAACCTTTTTAAACTTTTTATTATATTATTACTAGCTTTTGCCCACGGCTTTTCCCGCGTGGATATTGGAAAATATCCCACGGGAATGTACTACCGAGAAATCGTTCCTTATTCCTTGTCTACATTATAAAGAGAACCCCCGTGCTAAACTTCAGCCTTCCAGTTTCAAGGGTTTGGGCTGGGCGTTGATGAGTCAGTCAGTCAGTCAGGACTTCTCTTTTTAATATATAATTGTTATTGACACATTATATACGATTTAAGTTGGTTTTTAAAACAAGACATACTTTTTGTTTCTTTTATTTCCATGGGTAATTTTATTGTACATGTTAACACCTTCAAATTCAATATTTCTTCTCCCGTAATTAACTGTTCTGGGAGGACGCGTTACTAAGTAATTGGAGTTTCGTAGTTTAATTTTTTTAGGTCTCATTTCTGGGAAAATTCGTTTTCTCTATTTTGGCCCCAACAGAGCTTGGTCGCCCAGGTAATAAATATAATTTATCATAATTTTTCATATTCATATTTTCTACTTTGTAGACATCTCAACTTCCATCTACATATAACTTCAATAAATGAATTGCACTTACCTTCTTACTTCCTTTAAATTACATTGCTTTTTATCTGGCTCTGTGCCATTTGTAACTTAGTAACCAAAGCTATTGACCTTCACTCCAACAAAGTAGTACCTTTAAATACAGAGTTAGGTCAAGGCTGACCTAAAGGCAAGCTTTTACGTAAGTCGCAGGCTCCATTACACGTCGACTAAAAAGATGATTGACGTGAATTTAGCAACAAGCACTTGTCAATGAAGTACCTAAGCTTAGCAACGCAAACGCAAAAAGAAGCTTGACGATGAAAACAAAAGATGTAACTTTGTCATTGTTTCTTGCCTGTTACACATTTAAATGTAGGCTAATTTTGAAAAAAAATTAGATAAGCATCTGTAGCCGAACTAGGCAAAACCTGTATTTCGGCTATCAGCGCCAATCCCCTTGGATATAGCTATAGATATTTATCATAGCCATTAACATTATTAACATTTTTACAAGATAATAATTAACAATAGTGTTATTTTACACATCTTTTTATATTTTATTTTAATATGTAGAGTATGAATTCGTGACCTCTCACTATGTGGAATGAAGAGTGAGTGTATGAATTGAGAGAGGGTGTGTGAGGGTGTGTGTGTGGAATCCATGAGAAAGTTAAACCTGGTAGAGGTGTACACCTACATCTCGCCAGTAGTGTCAAAGTCTTATCAAGTGCCTATCAAGTTTAATCAACCAAGATTGTGATCTTGGTCACTTCAGCAAAGCCTGAGCAGTGACGACAACATTTGGTCCTATCAAACGTTGTCTACAAATTTGTTTCTACACCGAGAAATTCACTCCGACAAAAATGGCTAAAATACTTACTCACACTATATTTCAATAACTCCAACATACTTAATAAAGAACATAATTTTCGAACCCGAAAAAAAAGGACAGTCCAAAAAAATTTACCAAACCCCGTGCCAGAAAACTAACTTTTGAACACTTTTATATGGCTTTACGGTGCACGGTGTACAGTGGGCTAATACGTTCAGGTTGTCTTCCGTGCCAGCAAGTTTCGATATAAATCGTTGGTTGGAGTGTGGCGTAGAAGATAGCAGGCAGAAATTTTGGCAGGCGGCCCCGCGGCCACCAGTATAAGGGAGTAGGTTGGTTCGACTTGTACTTGTGTTTAACAGTTACAGCCGTGTAAGTGGGCGAATTGAATTTTTGTTTTTATGCTAATTTTGGCAACCGTTTCGGCGTTAAATGGTTGTGTGAAAGCCAGGATTGGGTATTGTCTTTTTGCCAAATGTTCATGTTGTCTTGTATGACATTATAGAATCTAAGGCTTACGTCCACGACGCTACTGAAAAGCAACACGATGTGACTTCATTGTCAGCGTTCTTTTGACCTTATGCCAATTTATTTAAGGTCGAGGCAACATGTCTTTTTTTCCCCTAATAACACGACGCAACTTATTAACGCGTCATTATCTAGCTTGTGATTGGTTGCGTCGTGTATGGGTCACCATTGAAATACTTAGGGGTAGTATTTAAACGCACGTCAAAAATTACCAATTTTTTCCAACAGAACACGTACATCAAAAATACTGTTTGCACATCAAATTAAACTTAACGTCATGATGATGACAACTGCAAAGATAGCTACGCGCGGTGTCTGTTTACGATTGCTCCGCCAAGTTATCCAAACAGAAAAAAACTTCGCAAAAAAATCGCGCCTATCTGGGATAGCGCACCGAGGTGTTCGTCCCTCTTTTCCTCGCGGACACCGACAGCTACACATATCTCTAACATTTCGTTGTACTATCTAATATTGTATCAATCTTTTACTTTGTTTCTCTGAGCTCTTACACTAGCGTCGTGGACGATGGGCTTTAGACTACCTACACATGCGGCAGACATGGAAGATGTCTGAATGCCAATACGTTTTGTGGAGGACAATGAGGCTTATCGTCCAGGAAAATTAAAACCACTATGCATGAACGGTAAACCAGAATATATGAATCATGATGCTCTACTGATTCCTCAACTCTTTTGTGAACTTTAAAAGTAATGTTCAATTTATTTTCATAAATGAGTTCTAATTTATATTTAGGCTCTATTCAATTTACCGGAATTCATATTAATTGTTAATTGATAAACATGACCTAAACATTACAATAGTTAATGTTTGCAAAATGATTTGTCAAAATAATACCAATGAACATTTGGAATAATATTTATTTGAATTGTGCAATGAATTTATAAATTAACATAGGTTACCTGTTGATTGGCAGGTAATTAATTATTTTGAATGGATGTAATGTTTATACGAATAAATACAAGTTAATTATAATGTAATAAGCTTTTAAGTGACGTTTCAGTTGTTTATAAATGTTTGTATAATATTTTAAAATGGCAAAATATATTCATTGTTGTGGGAGAATGGGAGTCAGGCGCTCCCGTCTTTCACCATTGGCGCTATGATGGATGATTCATGTTTTCAGCTCGGTGTCTCCGGTTGAGCGGACCTTGTGTTGCTTCACATCGGTGTCACTGCGGTGCAGCTGTCGATAGTCTCGGGCACTATGGACTGTCCTTCTGCAGGAGCGGCATCACCGATATTATTCGTCCAGCTTTTATCAGCGTCGCTGTACCAGCGGTATTAGAAATAAACGGCTTGGTACGTGACAATGGGAAGAGACCAGACGGCATGACGTTGTTGCCTTAGAAGGTAGGTATAGGTCTCTGGTGTGGGACGCAACCTGTATCTACACTCTTGCGTCATCTCATGTTCTACGCACGGCTGGCAATACCTTACCGTTACCTTATGGGTAACTACAGTTTTGAGCCGTTTGAGGTCAAAACACTCGGGTCATGAGGCCCAAGTTCGCGTCTCCTTTTTAAGTAAATTTCTCGCCAACTTTTCTATACTAGCTCGTTCTTTGGCCAAAGAATTAGCATTGTCATTAAACTTGACAATGCTGCCAGTCTATAAGGCACTTTGCCGGTTGAAACAGTTAGTTGTGTTACATATCTATAATTTCGCACGGAACAAATATTTGTACGACCTACAAGTATTTGTTCCGGGTCTGGGTGTTTTTCTATCTATAATATGCATGTATTTACAACAAAAAAAATGTATATAAGTAGTTTATCAGCCATCTCGTTACCATAACACAAGCATTAGGTTGCTTAACTTGGGACTAGATGGCGTTGTGTGAAATTTTCAAGGATAAAAAAAAAATATAAGCATTTGAATATGTATGAAATAACCCACAACTATAACTTACCCACATTGTAATTTAAAATCTGAAGGAAATTATGGAGAATTTCGCCCTACACGAGGATGATACTAATTATCGTTAACATTTAAGTGAACAATCCTTCTCTTCTTCTGTTCCTGATACCTTCATTTGGGGTCGGGTCTCCTCACTTTCCTGCGCCAAGTGATTCTATCTTGGGTTGTCGGTTCAGGCAATTGGACAGTTAAGTGAACAATTCTTTTTTTAAACGACTTTTTATTACGAGTAGGTATTTCCATTCTGCATTTTTTTTTATTGTATCAACAACACTAACTAAAAACCGGCCAAGTGCGTGTCGGACCACGCAAAATGAAGAGTTCCGTAGTTGAAAAGAATTTATCCCAAAAACAAACTTAACATTGGATCCCAAAAAAAATTTTTTTTTAGGTCATAAAATTACAAATTCACAGTTTTACGACTTTTTCCTTTACTTGCTGAGAGACATTGCTACTTGACATATTTCATTACTCTAGGTCGTATGTTTTTATTGCATTAACTTAGAACCTACGTATTTGATATTAGTTTCAACTTGATACCTCCACGCGTTCCTGAGAAAAATAGTCTTGACAGACTCACAGACAGACAGACAGACGGACAACGAAGCGATACTATAAGGGTTCCGTTTTTCTTTTTGAGGTACGGAACCCTAAAAACGGATTATTCAGTTTACTTATAGAATAATCTATCCCCGTAGCACATCTGCTACGCGAGCGCTACGAGTGCTACGAAGCTACGCCGTAGCAACGCAATTGGTTTGTCATTCATTTTCATCACAATCGGATGCAGTTTAATTTGAAATGAAATTCATGTGAATTGTCTGTTTATTGTTTTGTTTTGTTTGAATAAGTATCAATTCACTAATACGGTAATTGTATAAAATTAAATCAACTGGCCGTATTTGTTTTACCTGGTTAAAATCGTTTTAGGTAGCTTTAATTACAGGTTAGTGTTTTACTACATACACGCTCAAACACACACACTTACACAAATACACACAATCAATAGCTCGCAATTGTACCTTGTTGACAACCTTTACTATAAGATATAATGGGGGGTCCTGGAGTTCTAAAATACAGGCCTAGGCTTAGCCAGACCTCAGCGTCTCCAGATCTCCCACAAATTACAAAATTCTGTCAAATTACCTGTCAACTTAATAATGTTAAGTAGTATTATAAGAAGGTAATTTTGTAGATATAATATTTGTACAAAACCTAAATATAATTGAAACAAAAAAGAAATATGACAAAGTTTTCTTGAAACGCTACACGTACGTACTAGGTACGTGTAGCATTTCAAGTAGTTTTCCGTATTATTTCCTCTCCTAGGCTGCGCCAGAACACCCTGTCCTCCGGCTTCCGCATCCAGTCTGTCCCAGCCACTTTCTTAAGTTCGTCAGTCCATTTAGCTGGGGGGCGTTCCACACTACTCTTACCGATACGCGGTCTCCACTCCAGAACCCGTCTGCTCCACCGGCCATCGGTCGTTCGACAAACATGGCCAGCCCACTGCCACTTCAGGAATACACCCATATAAAATTTAGAAAAAAAAACATTGAAATTTAGGCACTATTATTACTAAGTTGCCATGAAAAAGACATGATCTGCCTAGCCTTTTCCCAACTATGTTGGCGTCGGCTTTCAGTATAACTGGATGCAGCTGAATACCAATATTTTACATGGAGTCACTGCCTAGTTACTGGGTAACAAGATACCCTAGACATAAGCATAATCAGCCTATAATGTTCCCACTGCTGGGACACAGGCCTCCTGTCTTCGAGAGGGAGTGGGCTGTCCACCACGCGGGCCCAGTGCGGCTTGGTAGATGTCACATGTCTTCGAATTTTTGATTGTAGGACTTGCTGGTTTCCTCACGATATTTTCCTTCATCGTTTCACCTTTTTAAAAGATGTAATTTACTTAATTAGAACACCACAAGACTTGATCAACTTCTGGAGGGAGGTGAGCTGGTTGGAATAACCACTGACGGTTGCCATGGTCCACCTGAAGGACTACTCTAACATAGAACACCACAAAACATAACTATATCACTCTAAACACCAAAACCCAACAACTAAAGCTTCGCAACAATCGGATCATTACGAGCAAGTGGACGCCCCCCCCCCCCCATGCAGCCGCCATTACCGCGAGATGAAGATATGATCCAAGATGCTGGTCATGAATAATTCTACAGCCATTACCGATGCCGACTGGGCAGCTACCACTGGGTGATGCTCCGGTTTATTGAACAGTTTTGAGAATAAAAGGTTTAGGGTATTTTATTTTGGGGGATAAAGCTGGGTTGATGCAGTCATTTTCAGGGTTCCGTTAAGCACCCTTCGGGTACGGCAACATATTATTAAGCCTCCGCTGTTCGTCAGTCTGTCTGTCAGCGGGCTGTTTCTCATGAACTGTAATAGGTACACAAGTTGAAATTTTCACTGATTGGCTATTTCTATTGCTGCTATAATAACAAATAATAAAAATGAAATAAATTTAAAAATGAAAAGGACAAGAATATACAAGAAAAATTTTTAGGGTTCCGTACTAAAATGGTAAAAAGGAACCCTTATGGTCTCACTCAGTCTGTCTGTCTGTCTGTCTGTCTGTCTGTCACAGCTGAATATCTCAAGAACTACTAATGCTATCAACTTGAAATTTGGAATAATTTTATATGACATTTACCCAACTATGTTGCAAATAAGAAAGAAATAAAAATATTTATATTTTTTTTTGTAACAGGTGCTGAAAGGGGTCTTCAAAATTCAAACTGGGGCTACTAGGGCATGTGGGGTATCATATCAAAGAACACTGTTTGCACATTCTTAAACATTTTTTATTTATTTTTTAGGCCGCATATTTTTCGATTTTTGATGAAAAATGTAAAAAAAAATACCGTTCCCCCGCCCCTATCTCCGAAGTTTGCAAAGGGAAAAATCTGAAATTATTCTATATGATAGAAGCTTATGTAAATATTACAGGAAAAATAAAACGATGTCTCTAAATAGCATACTTTTTCAGAAATCGGAACGGAACCCTCGGTGCGCGAGTCCGACTCGCTCTTGACCGGTTTTTTTAAACTGCAACCATTTTTTTAAATATAAGAAGAAAAGAAAAAGAAAGAAAAAAGAATCTTTACACTTAGACCGTTCACGTTCTTCTCCTAACTTGAAGGGAAATTAACTTAATAATTATGATTTAATTATTATGATTATTTGCGAGAAGCTCAGGCTGTGGTCGATGTGACAACGCTTGCGTCCAGGCTTATGTCCAGCAATGGACGTTTTTCACCTGAATTGATAATAATGACCAATCTCTAAATACAGACAAGAACCAGAAACCTTGAAAACTTATAAATTTATAAAAAATTATAAAAACAAATCAAAATTATTTCAAAAGAAAAACGGTTATCGGTTTTCCACAAAAAATATATATAAATAAGCCTCTCTACTTACGAATACCCGCGTGAAGATTCCCAAATATATAAAACACTGAAACTCCTGTATTATTATATTTCAGCGAACTAAAGCGAACTTTCCGGAATATTTGACTTTTATAATATTATTATTTCCCAATGAATGTTCGAAGTAACGAGCGACCTATAATGCAAACTATTCATGAGCCTTGTAAATGTATCGACTGAGAAATAATGATATTATTTACATACTAGCTGCGCCCCGCGGTCTCACCCGCGTAGACCGGGATAAAAAAAGTATCCTATGTGTCAATCCAGGGTATTAGCTATCTACGTACCAAATTTCATACCAATCGGTTCAGCCGTTTGAGCGTGAAGAAGTAACAAACATACAAACACACACACGCACTCACAAAATTTGGCCTTTATAATATTAGTGTGATTAAAGGAAGTGGAAAGGATTGTTAAAGAATTCGAGGACTACTTCTATCACGTTGTTTATATTATAATACGGTGCGATAAATCTTTCAATTAATTTTATACGATTGTTAAAACTTAAAAAAAAACTATTTGGTTAAGAAACAAGCAACTGTGTTTTGAGATAAGATACTTATTGTTTTTATAACCAAAATATGTATCAAGTTGTAGGTCGTGGGTTCAAACCCAGACAGGTGCTTTACTTTGTGTAAGTTATTTCATCACCACTGCTCTCAAAACGGTGAAGGAAAACATCGTGAGGAAACCGGCTTGTCCTAGAACCAACTATTCTAATCCTGATTAACACGGTGCGATTTAATAACCTATGGCATACCATAAATTCAAGCAATAATAAAATTTGCACCGTCTAAAGGCGATGCTAGTTATTTGTTGCTTCAATTTTTTCTATGCCTTAGGCGCATGAACACTTTATTCCCAATAATGACCCAAATTGAGACTTTAATATTTTCTTTAAATATGAAAAACTAGCTGACCTGACAAACGTTTTCCTGTCAAAATTTAAATAATTCATCCAAAATTCACATAGAAAATTCACTTTTAGTTTTGGCAAATTTTCTATTTTTCCCGGCAACTTTTCAAGCATTTTCTTTCGTAAAAACCTTGTCTTGACAATTACAAACACAACAAAATTAATGATAGAATTAGCCAAATATAATTATAGGTGCAACCGTTCTGAAGTGATGCGTGTATAATATTTTTAAAAGAAAACAGTAATCCCAAAATTGCAGTTGAAACTGCAAACTCAATAGCAATCATTTAACAAATCCGCAACATCAATACCGCTATAAGGTCATAAAATTTTCATACACAATTCCGTAATGTAGTCCAGTTTGAATAATTCCGAGGCCTGGAGGCCTGAGGCCTGAGGTGATACGGTGTGTCGGCTGGAGATAGCGTTTAGGCCGATTTCTTGGCACGGAGCCTTCAATAACCGCTGCCTGGACTTCGGCCTGGCCTATTCTATAGACAACTGCGAACGAGAAGCGATCCAAAGATAGTGATTGGTTTGACAAATTCTTAGTAATATGAGTTGTTTTATTAGTTTGTTTGTCCTGCTTTTACGCGTCAGTGAGACGAGGAATTGTCGTGAATTTTGGCACCATAGTGACATAGTGATAGGCCTATATAAAATGAATAATATTATTTCAGCAAACTAACACAAATTAGTATTTTTTTACTAAAAAAAACTTGGCCGAATAGATTAGGCAAGGAATCTTAAAAACTAATTTCTAAGCTAACAGGTGTTCATTTGAATTTAAATAACAAAAACTTTTAATCAGCATTCTGTTTGCTGAAGCAATGCAATACCTAGAATACTACACATTTTCATCTAAAACTGTGCAGCCAATAACAATTTCCGCACAGAAACTATTTTCAATCCCCCTGTATTCGCAAATCAATTTCCAAGAACAAAAACCGTTCATAGATAAAACCCAGTTCGAACTATCGAACTTTATAGGCCACCTACAAATGATTTGTTTCCCCAAAATCGGTTATCCGAATAGATATGCACTGTGGTCCCAAAATTTCGTTCGGGCTGTGAGCAAAAAATGTGTATTATGAAAAGCTGCCGGGCCATAGCATAAAGTTTAGGAAGTTTTGTTACACAACAAAAAGGCACAAAAATGAGGTCAAGTTATAGTAGTAGGAAAAGAACCGGAGTAACCGACATAGCTAGCAGAATAAGCAAACTGAAGTGGCAGTGGGCTGGCCATGTTTGTCGAAGGACCGATGGCCGGTGGAGCAGACGGGTCCTGGAGTGGAGACCGCGTATCGGTAAGCGTAGTGTGGGACGCCCCCCAGCTAGATGGACCGACGACCTGAAGAAAGTGGCTGGGACAGACTGGACGCGGAAGGCGGAGGACAGGGTGTTGTGGCGCAGCCTGGGAGAGGCCTGTGTCCAGCAGTGGACTGCGATAGGCTGAGTTGATTGTGTTTAGTTAGGACAGGGTGTTGTGGCGCAGCCTGGGAGAGGCCTGTGTCCAGCAGTGGACTGCGATAGGCTGAGTTGATTGTGTTTAGTTAGGACAGGGTGTTGTGGCGCAGCCTGGGAGAGGCCTGTGTCCAGCAGTGGACTGCGATAGGCTGAGTTGATTGTGTTTAGTTAGGACAGGGTGTTGTGGCGCAGCCTGGGAGAGGCCTGTGTCCAGCAGTGGACTGCGATAGGCTGAGTTGATTGTGTTTAGTTAGGACAGGGTGTTGTGGCGCAGCCTGGGAGAGGCCTGTGTCCAGCAGTGGACTGCGATAGGCTGAGTTGATTGTGTTTAGTTAGGACAGGGTGTTGTGGCGCAGCCTGGGAGAGGCCTGTGTCCAGCAGTGGACTGCGATAGGCTGAGTTGATTGTGTTTAGTTAGGACAGGGTGTTGTGGCGCAGCCTGGGAGAGGCCTGTGTCCAGCAGTGGGCTGCGATAGGCTGAGTTGATTGTGTTTAGTTAGGACAGGGTGTTGTGGCGCAGCCTGGGAGAGGCCTGTGTCCAGCAGTGGGCTGCGATAGGCTGAGTTGATTGATTGATTGATTGATTGATTGATATAGTAGTTTATTAGTTTCGGGATGCGGGTTGTTGATGGTGGAATTGGGGTTGAATTTTTCGTCACCCTATTTTTGTTTAAGCCCGGTTTTCTAAGCACACAGGCTCATGTTGCTGGGTGCTATAAATTATCACGATTAACTATATCAACTGCTTGAACAAGAAGGCCTAAAAGCTTATGTCTGTCTATACATTTTTGTTTTTTCTATCACCCTTATCGCTGATAGAATTGTCACTTTGTCTATGCCCTCTGGTATTTAATTATACAAAGCTTGTTTAATAGGCAGACACAATAGTATCAAGTATAAGTACGGATACAGTGCTGTCATCTATTCTTCTTCAGCATTGTTACATAATCAGCCTACACCGTTCCCACTGCTGGTACGCAGGCCTCCTCTCGGTGAGCGGCAGTGGACCTTAATCCACCACGCGTGCCCAGTGCAGGTTGGTAGATGTCACATGTCTTCAATTTTTTTGTTCTAGGACATGCCGGTTTCCTCACGATGTTTTCCTTCACCGTTTTGAGAGCAGTGGTGATGAAATTATTTACACAAAGTAAAGCGCCTGCCTGTGTACGAACCTACGACCTACAACTCGTAAATCGCGACCGTTACCACCACTGCTCACAGCTGTTGCTTCAGCATTGTTACTATATTTTTTTTCAGTATCCGTCTCAGAAACAGAGAGTACCTATAAACCCTTCAGTGGATTACTACAGGCCCAGTGTAGAAATGCCTTCTTCTTTCAATGAAATTATTAAAACTCTTTCTTCAAGACCCTTTTACTCCACACACAGGTGGAATAAAACTACCTGAAACAAGAACACTCGCCAACATCCACTACATAACTCCATCTACCTCCAAACTCTACTGGAAACTTAACAAAACTCATTTGGCAAGTTAAAGAAGTGTTCACGGATGATAGGCATATCAAATTATCCGAGTGTGTAGGGGTAATTAATTAAAACCCTGGAGCGTCTTAGCGAGGTCTTGAGATTCCCGAACTATCGGCTTACTCGACTTGCTGCGACCTGGAATGTTCGGGATATTAACCTCTTGGGGTGTGGTGTACGCGATACACTTATAAGGAAGAATACAAGAAGTAGTTTTTAGTCATTATGAGTTTTATTATGAACTTTTTACGGATAATTTAAAGTTTCACATATTTATATTATCAATATGTATTCCAGTATTAGTAACTTTTGAAGACCTCGTGTAATCGTTAATGCATTGCTTAGGTTTAGAACAATAAAGCGATCACACTCAATGTTATAAAAAAACTTTGTTTACCCAATCTTATTACTCTATTATGTTAACCCTTAAGAATTGTTAAACATGGAGCATCTCATTTAATTTATTTTTATTCATTAAAACTTTTACTTATGTAAAAAAAAAAATAACGTACAGAGGTGGACTTAATGGCTGAGGCATTTTCTATCAGTCAACCTTAGGGTCGAAATTCAACGGGTGGGTTTTAGTCAGTAAAAGTCTGACACGCCCTTCCGCTCCACCCAGAGCGGGAGAAGTTATTTGATGATTTCCCACACTCAAAAAAAAAAAAAAAAAAAAAAAAGGGTCGAAATTCATAAACGTTACTGAGCACGTACTTTGGCTGAACGTCACTCCACTCTTATCACTGTAACACTGCTGTCAAACAACAAGTGCAATATAGGGACGAGAACATTTTTAAATCGAAGCACGAACTTAGAAACTTTTATAGAATATCTCAGCATTTGTAACACCAACCTTTCCGCTCCCGCTTATGCCTTGGACAGAGACTTAATAATTCCATAACTAACGCTAGATCACTATGGTACTCTATTAAAACACGATAAATTGTTGATCACCGTGCCAAATTTTATAACTATGGTAAGGTAGTTTTAAGAACTATTAAGTACTGAACATTTTGTGAAGAGAAAATAAAAAAATTACCTACTTAATTAATTAATACAATTATATTGTCTATAATAGAGTATACTTTGATAACGTAATAAGATTGTGGGAATGTGAGGTACGCTAAGCACTAAGCTAATCTTGGCAAAAACTTTTGACTGTCAACTAAATATTTAGCATGCTAACGCCTTTTTCTGAGGTTTCACTGCGAAATGCGATATTTTCTGTACAATTTGACAAGTCATCGACAGGTTTTCGCTTGTCCTATTTCACGATGTCCGAATAGTCACTAAATTCAAAAATGGAATAGAATTTGTATGAAATTATCGGCCAAAGTAAGTTAGTAAATTAACTTAATCGTAGGTGGTGAAACAGGCCCTAAGAGCCATGGTATTATAGCGTATCTAAATAGTGTATCTACTTTAGTATGAGTTGACTTGGTCACTTTGTCTTTGTCAAATCAATCCATAAATGTCTAATGTCACGCTGTCACCACGCTTGGAATAAACTGTTAATAACAACAGTCATCATCTGCCTCGCCTTTTCCCAACTACGCTGGTGTCGGCTTCCAGTCTAACCGAATGCAGCTGAATACCAGTATTTTACATGGAGCGACTGCCTTCTGACCTCCACAACTTAGTTACTGGGTAATACGATACCCCTTGGTAAGACTGGTTGTCAGACTTTCGGGCTTCTGACGGCCCGTAACGACTGTCAAAGATCCACGAAGGACAGCCGGGACCAACGGCTTAACGCATGCTTTCCGAGGCACGGAGGGGTCTTGGTATGTAAAGATGGTCATCCATCCACGGACTAATCACGGCAAGCGGTTTAGAGAGGTTTTTTTTTTATTTTTACCTTAGCTCGACAGTGGGATGATGCAAGCTAACGCGATTTTATTTCAAGCATTCCTAATGCCTTTAACTCACACCTCTATCGCTTAAAACAAAAAAAAAAACTAACAAAACACGACCGATAAGTTATCGCGAGAAACGGGAATATTTTAATAACGCTGAACGCAAGTTAAAAACGGTACTTACTCGACATAATTGCTGTAAAAACACATACTATAATAATCTTATAAAGTAAATGGCGAATCAAATATGCTTTTATCACGGCAGGGAACGTTGCATTTTTATAGCAATGACGTGTATTCATGGTGCATTTGGCTTTGGTTTAATGCATAGTATACTAACGTAATTAAATACCAATACTATGGTTTATAAAACTCCTTTATATGATCTTACAAAGAAGAAAATAATTGTGTGCACTTTCTCAGTTTATCTTACTGTCATTAGTGAAGGAAAATATCGTAAGGAAACCTATACTTATCCTACTATCCTAATTATAAATGTGAATTTTTGTATGTTTGTTACTCAATCACGCAAAAAGACAAGTCGGTGTCTTCAATTCTTCAATGCACCTTATATAGCTTGGCATCGACTTCAGGAGCTGTTAAGTTTTTTTATGAAAGTTAGTTTTATTCGTTATAGGTTTTGAAGTCGGTTTTTACTTCTTTTTAGAAAGTAAATTTTCAGTCTTATGAGAAGCCGACATCAAAGTTCCCTTACGAACCAAACAAAAGTCAACATTCTTCAGTGGACTACATTTTAAAATTTCGAAGAATAAACCTTTACAATAACCCATCTGTCTTCGTTCTACTAAATTATTTCTCGCATTGCCGTCTGGCGACAATTGCTAGGAATCGATATCTAAAATTGTCTGCCTGTCATTCATGTCTTGTCCGGTCGGTTAATATTTTAGAAGTATACGTTTCGGTGTAGACTGTGATATATTTTCAGTGGAGGCTAGTTGGAAACTTATGTTCAGCTACTGTAGAATTTTCTAACAATATCTAAACAAGTAATATTTCTGAAATCTCTCTTCAAGTGATTAATTTTAGCTTAGGCTGCTATAATTATGTATTAGACATACGTTTTCATAGTTGTACATTTTTTCCGCGACTTTTCTATCTAAATAATCCTAACTAATATTATAAATGCAAAAGTAAGTTTGATTGTTTGTTTGTTACCTTTTCACGTCTAAACCACTGAACCGATCATCTTGAAATTTTGCATATACGTTGTCGGGTGTACAAAAACGGACAAAGGGTAAATTTCATCCCGAAAAAAAGTACTGTTCCCGAGGAAAACAACAATAACGTATGATAATAGATGGCGCCACGTGTCTTTCGAATCATGATTGAATTATACGCTATTTGATAATGCCGTGCTTACCTATAATTTAGATACATGCGAGATCTTTAGTATGACAAAGACGCTGGGTTAATGCTGTGTATGTGTTTAGTTGGTAAGCCTTTATAAATAAATTTATAAATAAATACCATTACAAGCAGAGTACAATCCAAATTGATTGTCAAATTCTAAATCAACGCGAGCGACGCCGCGGACAAAATCTAGTTAAAGTTAAAGTCAGCTAAAAATAGAAAGCCATTTTCAGACAAATTAATTGACTGAACTTAATCGTTTCTCGCTCAACTACTCACAGGGGATCGTGTATTTAGGCACTAACGAAACGACTCGTCAATACCGTCTCACGGTTCAATTACTACTGAATTGCAAAATGTAGTGCTAAGTTAAACGTGTCACTAGATTAGAACTATTGATTTTATTAGTTAGAAAGAAAGAAAGAAATACGTTTATTTGCGGTAAACATGACGCAACGCACAACAAAATAAAATAACAATTTAATATATCTCAAGAACTACTAATGCTATCAACTTGAAATTTGGAACAGTTTTAGATGACGTTTACCCAACTATTTTGCAAATAAGAAAGACATAAAAATATATGTATTTTTTTTGCAACATGGGGTGAAAGGGGGTCTTAAAAATTCAAAGTGGAGCTACTAGGTCATGTGGGGTATCATATGAAAGAACGCTGTTTGCACATTCTCAAACATATTTTTTTTTTAGGCCGCACAGTGTTCGACTTTTGATGAAAAATGTAAAAAAAAATACCGTTCCCCCCCTATCTCCGAAGTTTGCAAAGAAAAAAATCAGAAAATATACTATGTGATAGAAGTTTATGTAAAGATTACAGGAAAAATAAAACGATGTCTCTAAATAGCACACTTTTTCAGAAATCGGAACGGAACCCTCGGTGCGCGAGTCCGACTCGCTCTTGCCCGGTTTTTTATAATTTATATAGGGTGACTGGTAATTAGTGACCGATATCTAAACACAAGATTGTGCTGATGATAACAAACAACTTTTACTATGGGACCAAACCTGAAATCGTGAAAAAAGAATCAACTGCCCCATACATCCATGTTCGCATATCTCGTCAAAATGTAGGGAGCAGCTGATTTTTTTTTCGCGATTTCAGGTTTTGCTCCCATAGTAAAAGTTGTTTGTTATCATGAGCACAATCATGTGTTTAGGTATCGGTCACTAATTACCAGTCACCGTATAGATAAAAATAATTTCATGCCAACGAGGAATAGAGCGCAGTATGATGAATATTAAAAAAATACAAAAAATAAGACACACAAAATTAAGGCGCATCACCAAGGCAAGGGATGGATTGGTACACGCCCAATCATTAAAATGGAAGTGGGCTGGACACGTGGCGCGTCTACGAGACCAGAGATGGACCACAAGGGTGACCACATGGGCAGGTCCACAAGGCAAAAGAAGTAGAGGTAGACCTGTAGCTGTTTGGGAAGATGAGCTCAAAAAAACAGCCGGCCTGAAATGGATTCAAGTAGCCCAATCTAGAGAGGACTGGCTAGCTTTGGAGGAGGCCTTTACCTATAAAGGGTTTCTTGCAGATAATTAAATAATACTTTCGATATTTAACATAGAATTAATTAAAAGTTATTTAAAAATCAACTAACAACTAAATTTAAGAACTAAACTTAATTACTAACAAAAATGTATAATACTAACATACAATTTAATTTTTCTTTTGTAATCTGCAACGAAATATAAGGCTTTTTATTTTATTTTTTTTTATTTATTTATTATATAGATAGATAGATGTCATTCAAAGAGTATTTGCAGTCATTCATGACCAGTGGAAAATAAGAAACTAAGTTTTACTCATAAGTGTTTAGTCAGATAAAATATGGTATTTGACATATCAAAGGAAATCAATTATGTTACTTACATAGTAACTGTAACCTACTTGCTTGCCTGCCTAGCCTTTTCCCAACTATGATGGGGTCGGCTTCCAGTCTAATTGGGTACAGCTGAATACCAGCATTTTACCCCTTTTTGATTCCCGGTCACGACCATTATAATAATAAAATACGTTAATTTTCAAGGTAAATAATTCATTTACGGATAACAGCACACTTCCTCATTTTTTTCATTATTATTATTATTTGCCGACACGGTTGGCGCAGTGGTTGAGCGATTGACTGCTGCGCAGCATGTCGCGGGTTCGATTCCCGCACGGAACAAATATTTGTACAACTTACAAGTATTTGTTCCGAGTCTGGGTGTTTTTCTATCTATAATATGTATGTATTTACAAAAAAAAAAAAAATGTATATAAGTAATTTATCAGCCATCTCGTTACCATAACACAAGCATTAGGTTGCTTATCTTGCGACTAGATGGCGTTGTGTGAAATGTCCAAGGATATTTATTTATTTATTTCACGACTGTGAAAGATCCACAAAGAATCATGATAAAGATGATCACCCATCCACGGACCAACCGCAGCAAGCGTAGCTTTACCTGATCGATCGACCCGTGCGTCTGCTATTACTTAGCCAAATGACATCATTAACAGTGTTCATACGATAAATAAACTGTTTTTGCTGATATAAATTACACACATTTATTTCACCAGTGTTTTTAATTCGTAGAATCTTTTTGCTTTTTACGAATGTGCAATTTTCCTGCACTGTGGATGAAAGGCATCAAACACATATGGTCTCTTTATTAATGCAGCAATTAAGTAAAAGAGATATTTAATTACATTCGTGTGCAACCTGCTTTACAACTCCACTCTCAATATTTAAACACGATATTATTTCAATTACCAACCGTTAAAAATGAGACTTGTATTTCTTTGAAAGAGTAAACTGTAAATGAAAAGGATAAATAAATATTTGATAGTTTTAATTAATAAAATTAACTGGAGATTTATGAGTCTTTTCATTACTGCGCTTTTTAGGGTTCCATACCAAAATGGTAAAAAGAAACCCTTATGGTGCGACTCAGTCTGTCTGTCTGTTTGTTTGTCTGTCCATCTGTCACAACTGCATATCTCAAGAACTACTAATGAAGTGAAGAACTACTATCAACTTGAAATTTGGAACAGTTTTAGGTGACGTTTGTCCAACTATTTTGCAATTGTTGCTTAGCTTGGGACTAGATGGCGTTGTATGAAATGTCCAAGGATATTTATTTATTTAATTAAGAAATAAATAAATTGGAAGGGGATAATTGAAAGGGGTCTTAAAAATTCGAAGTGGGGCTACTAGGGCATGTGGGGTATCATATGAAAGAACGCTGTTTGTCTCAAACATTTTTTTTCCATATTAGGCCGCATAGTTTTCGACTTTAGATGAAAAATGTTAAAAAAAAAATACCGTTCCCCTCCCCATATCTCCGATGTTTGCATAGAGAAAAATCTGAAATTATTTTATGTGATAGGAAGTTATGTATAGATTACAGGGAAAATAAAACTATGTCTCTAAATAGCATACTTTTTCAGAAATCGGAACAGAACCCTTGGTGCGTGAGTCCGATTCGCTCTTGACCGGTTTTTATATTATGTCTCATTGAAATAGTCGTTAATTATCAATACAACAATAGTATTTACAACAGACAAGAATATTATAAATATAAAATCCAGTTTGTATGCCTCAAAAAGGGCAGGCAGAGAGAAAAAAATTGCGTACCCAAAAAAACATATTCAACCCTTTATACAAGCAAATAGGACATACAAACGCGATAAAAAGCCCTTTTAACTTGGTAACAGTCCTCTTTCAACATTATTTTAACCTTTCCCTACCCTCTTAGCCTAATCTGGTCTAACCTTTAGTAAACATACACACTAAGTTACTTTTGAACTTAAATAGGTAAGTACGCACAAGATAAAGCATTTAAGTTGGGTATAATAAAGACTTTCGGTGAGTTGCAGAAACGAACTTTATTTTAATGTAGACTTTAAATTGATGCTGTCACTTTCTTTTTGATACATAATTTAAGGGATGGCATGAATTTAAACCTACATTTTGACGAGTTATGCGAACATGAATGCCCTACATTCATGTTCGCATAACTCAAGTTCGCATAACGCTGGAAGCTGTTTTAGGTTTCCGTACCAAAATGGTAAAAAAGGAACCCTTATGGTGTGACTCAGTCTGTCTGTCTGTCTGTCTGTCACAGCTGGATATCTCAAGAACTACTGATGCTATCAACTTGAAATTTAGAATAGTTTTAGATGACGTTTACCCAACTATTTTGCAAATAAGAAAGAAATAAAAACATTTTAATTTTTTTTGCAACAGGGACTGAAAGGGGGTCTTAAAAATTTAAAGTGGGGCTACTAGGGTATGTGGGGTATCATATGAAAGAGCGCTGTTTGCACATTCTCAAACTATTTTTTTTTTTAAGGCGCATAGTTTTTGACTTCTGATGAAAAATGTAAAAAAAATACCGTCCGTTCCCCCCTTATCTCTGAAACAAAGAGAAAAATCTGAAATTATTCTATGTGATAGAAGTTTACGTAAAGATTACAGGAAAAATAAAACGGTGTCTCTAAGTAGCATACTTTTTCAGAAATCAGAACGGAACCCTCGGTGCGCGAGTCCGACTCGCTCTTGACCGGTTTTTTTTTTCGCGATTTCAGGTTTGGTCCATAGTAAAAGTTGTTTGTTATCATGAGTATAATCATGTGTTTAAGTATCGGTCACTAATTACCAGTCACCCTATATATACTCAACCCAAATGTATGAGACGCCAGATATTTTCTTCTCAATTACGATGTTGCTCCCATGGAGAAAGTTGTTCAGTTTGATGTCTCTATCACACCTTTCTGATACACCCTGTAGATGCCGCGAGCATCTTTTGTGCCTACCATCCATGCAATCATACTACAGTGCATGCGCTCTATAGAATATTCCACCTCCTATGCTTTATGCATCCCAGGCTAAACTAGGTCGTTGTGCCATCTGCCTAATATAATTCCTTAGTCGCCGAGGACACTTAGGGGAAGAGATTGGGTGGCTTATTCTTAGCCCTAGACTTGTGGTTCTCGCGCAAGCATAAGCCATGCAATTTCTTCCTGTAAGTGGTTCGTCTGAAATGGTCTGATCAAGATGGATGCTACATGCCTAGCCTTAAAAAAGCGAAATGTATCATGCGACTGAGTTCCATTAAAAACTTAAGTCCACTCACTCGAAAAATACTCGAGCTTTAATCACGGAAGAAACACAGTGTGAAATCTAAATCTTAACTCAAAAACTTTTGCTTCAATTAAATAACACAGGGTCACCAGGAAATGCTGAGACATCCCAATACGACACTGCCATAATATTGAAGCGCATCTCGAGACAAAACGTACAGCATACACATAAAACATGGCGCCGCGCCGTTCACTCCGTCACGACAGCCCGCCGCAACACCACATTTGCATTTTATTAAAATCACAATTTTATTTTCAACGTCAGCCTCAAAATCCACACTTTTATGGAGGATTTCGGATGTCTCTCTTAATTAATTCCCCGCCTGTTTTGTATTTTAATCATGCGGTCTTTTGATTAGGTCTGGCAATACAGACGGGGAATCTGATTAGATGTACCAGGGCGCTATAAAACGGTGGAATTGTGAAAGACTGTGCGGTTTAATTTGTACGGATTATTGTGGATCGGATTGGATGTTGCAGTGCTCATTTTAGTAGGTTCTTTGTTTAAAAGAGGTGAAGTAAACATTCTAACCAGTTATGCAATGCTAGTACCTTTATAAGTTTGAGGGCTGATTTTTCCGTAATATAAACTGACATTGTTATAGTCTAGGGTTGGAACGGTGACCGATAAATTGCGATAAGGTTACCCCTAATACTATAGGGTCCTTTACCGTCATCAGAGAATTGCGAATGTAAGTTAGTGCACTACCTTCGCTATTGCCTTACGTTTTGGTGACTAGATCCGATATAGAAAAAATATAGGTACCTACTTAGCTATTAAATAATGTAACAGCCTCGGTTATGGTTCAATTTTTCAACAGTGAAAAAAAAACAAAAGAAACAATAATATCTTAAATGGTCGAAACTCAGTGATTAGGCATAGAGAACAAAGTTGATTAATTCTCCATGAAAAGAAACATTTACTCTGCAGTTGAACTATTATTTAAAACCAACTGATGTTGTACCTACCGAACTGATGTTCTACCTACTAGAGGAGCTCGTGGCTAAGTAATAACAGCCGCAGGGGTCGATCCGTCAGGTTAAGCTACGCTTGCCGGGGTTGGTCAGTGGATGGGTGACCATCTTTACATATCGAGATTCCTCCGTGCCTCGGAAAGCACGTTAAGCCGTTGGTCCCGGCTGTTATTCGTGGATCTTTGACAGTCGTTACGGGTCGTCAGAAGCCCGTCTGACAACCAGTCTTACCAAGGGGTATCGTATTACCCAGTTACTGGGTTGTGGAGGTCAGATAGGCAGTCGCTCCATGTAAAATACTGGTATTCAGCTGCATCCGGTTAGACTGGAAGCCGACCCCAACATAGTTGGGAAAAGGCTAGGCAGATTGATTGATTGATGTTGTACCTACCGGCGCTACGTATGAATTCGAGTCTGTAAATAAGTCAATACATTTTATTCCCAGCCTACATAAAACTTTTACCTCGTAAACAAACACGATCGCAAACAACCACACATCAAATAACATCGAAAAATGTTGTCAACATAAAAATTCAAAACTATAAAAATCCGTCACGAATTTTACGATTCGCTACGAGAAATTTTTAATGTGAACAGAGGGTCCATTAGTGAGTAAAGTTCTTTGAAGCGGCGACGTAGTTTCATAGCCAAAACAAACCATGCATCACTGCCAAAATTCTCGTGACGGCAGGCCGCATTAGCAGAGAATACATATCTTTGTGCTACATTTTATAGGCAGTTGCAGACTTGCTAACGAAATTTTGGTTGAAAATGAACTGAAGTGTATAGTGTCGAGGATTTGTCGTTTTGTGTTGGCAATATAGCTGTCTTATAATTGATTTAGTAGTAGCTTTTTGTTGAAAACTACTGAATCATCAATCAATCAGTCTGCCTAGCCTTTTCCTAACTATGTTGGGGTTGGCTTCCAGTCGAACCGGATGGAGCTGAGTAACAGTATTTTATATAAAGTGACTGCCTATCTGACCTCCATAACCCAGTTAGGTACTGGGTAACACACACCCACGACAGACCAAGGTCTGGGAATACTGATTGTCAGACTTTTAGGCTTCTAACTACTCGTAACGACTGTAATCATTTTCACAGAAATAAATCAGTTATCATTATAGTAAACGGGTTCCGCAACTCCTATATTCCACATTATTCTATACTAGCTTTTGCCCGCGGCTTCGCCCGCGTGGATCTCGGAAAATATCCCACGGGAACGTACCACCGGGATTAAAAGTACCCTTGGTGTAAATCCAGGGAAACAATGTCTTCTCGCACTGCTTATACCTGTAGTACCCGAGGAGCGGACTAAATGTTACTTCAAGATACGAACTATGACTACATTTCCAATCCCTTAAATCTCTTAAAAAGAGGTACAGAACATTTTTAATATTATTTGTAAAATAAATCCAAACCATAAATTTGAATTTTCATATCCCCAACTTAAGAAATGCTGGCTACCTCATACAACTTTCAACCCCTGTAGGATTATTTTTTAAGACAAAAGTAGGCTATGGTGTATGTGCCATCATAGTCTTGCCAAATTTTATCGAAATCCGTGCAGTTTTGTGAATTTTAAAATCATCCCATATTTTACACCCTTAGGGGATGATTTTTCAAAATCGCTGCACCACACATTTCTTTATGTCCTACCAAAAGCATAAATTAGTATTTTCATATTCCTAACTTAAGAAATGCTGGGTTGCCCATACAAACTTTCATCCCCTATATCACACCCTGTAGGATATTTTTTTAAGACAAAAAGTAGGCTATGTCCTACCCCAGGATGCCATCTATAGTCTTGCCAAATTTTATCGATATACGTGCAGTTTTGTGAATTTTAAAATCATCCCCTATTTTACCCCCTTAGGGGATGATTTTTCAAAAACGCGGAACCGCATATTTCTTAATTTCCTACCAATACTCGTAGCATAAATTTTTTATCCCTAACTTAAGGAATACTGGGTTTGCCTTACAAACTTTCATCCCGTATATCACCCCCTGTACTATTATTTTTGGAAAAAATAGTATCCTATGTCCTTCCCCAGGATGCTATATAAAGCCTTGCCAAATTTTGTCGAAATCCGTGCAGTTTTGTAAATTTTAAAATCAACCCCTATTTTACACCCTTAGGGGATGATTTTTCAAAAACGCTGAACCGCATATTTCTTTGTTTCCTATCAAAAGCATACATTTTAATTTTCACATCCCTAACTTTAGAAATACTGAGTTTCCCATACAAACTTTCATCCCCTATATCACCCCCTGTAGGAATATTTTTGAAAAAAAAAGTAGCCTATGTCCGTCCCCAGGATACCATCTATAGCCTTGCCAAATTTTATCGAAATCCGTTCAGTGGTTTAGGCGTGAAAAGGTAACAGACAGACAGACAGACAGACAGACAGACAGACAGAGTTACTTTCGAATTTATAATATTAGTATGGATTGCTTATTTCCACGATCACTAATCAGCATCTCTTCCTGTTCTAAACATATCAACGCATCCTTAACCTGCCAACCACGTTTAGATCGTCAGTAAATTAAAAAAATTAAAAAATGATAAAAAATGTGACTGCATCTTTCAAATAATAATAAAAAATGTGACGGCGTCCCAAGCAATTTGTATTAGAAATATTGTCCTGTCCCATCTTATTCTAATGTTCCTTACTTTCTATAAAAAAGCTGATTTCTTCTTACTTTTTCCTTGAAGCACAGAATGTTTAGAAAATATATAAAACAAATTCTAGACAATAGAAGAAAAACATGAGTCTCGTAATGAGACAAGCGCCGTTGTTACTTTTACTGAGAAGTTTGAGTAGATTGTAAGATTTACAAACTAATACATAGTATGAACTATGTCAGAGCGCTTTTTCCAGTTTAATTTTATTAGTCTCAGCTAATAGGTGAAAGTTACGTGGAGCTCTGCCAGAACCTGGTCATACTTACATAAGTTTACTTTGTATCTAGGATGGATATAGATGAAGAGTCGATACCCCGAAAAAAAACCGGTCAAAAGCGAGTCGGACTCGCGCACCGAGGGTTCCGTTCCGATTTCTAAAAAAGTGTGCTATTTAGAGACGTCGTTTTATTTTTCCTGTAATCTTTACATTAACTTCTATTACATAGAATAATTTTAGATTTTTCTCAGTGCAAACTTCAGAGATAAGTGGTAACGGTATTTTTTTTACATTTTTCATCAAAAGTCGAAAAACAAGAGGCTTAAATTTTTTTTTTAAATGTTTGAGAATGTGCAAACAGCGCTCTTTCATATGATACCACACATGACCTAATTTAATTTTTAAGACTAGATAAATTATTGATCTGTCATAACAGATCAGTAAGTCAGTCAGTTGGTCTGTCTGTCTGTCTGTCTGTTGTTTTTCCATACCTAGTAGATTAGATACTTACGAACGGGTCAGCTAATTTCGGTGTTCATTCGCAGAACAGTTAGAACGAGATACCAATTGTTGTCATTGACGAAGCGACACATCGCGCGTAGTTAGAGAACCACGTTATGCAGAATAAAGTAAATGTTTATTTAACTACTTTATTTTCTCAAATTGATTTAACTATTCCGGCGTACGAAATTTCTTCACGTAATCTATATACACAATACTATCTCCCATTGAAGCCGTGGCAGATATTTTTATAGAACCTTAGGTGTACATTCTGATTGGTTGCAATGTTCTTATTTTATTGCGATATAGGAACAATACAACATTACCGATGCTATTTCTTTAGTCTTTATCGAGAAGTGTCACGCAGGGAGTGACATTGAACAACCTACGTTATGAATCACAGTAAAGCTGCCTGCTCACTATGCGACAGTAACAATTTTGAGAATCAAGTTACCTTAAGCTTCCGTCTAAGTTGTTTTTACTTTACTTTTACTACAGGGTCTTCACTGTTAACACGGGAAGCAAGTCCTCAATATGTCATTGCGAATAATCATATCATGGTTGTCGCAACTATTAATCTAGAAGTCAATCTTACCCAAGTCAAGGTTATATTAATACAGCCTCCATTACTAGCGGTAATTACGTGTTATGTTAAGGCATGTGTAGGTACACCAACATGCAAACTACCGGCACCGATTATGTATTTAAAACCGTTGGTTTATGTCAAATTTAGAAGGAAATTTGACATAAACCAACGATTTTTAATACCTAACCGGGTGGTTTGAATATTGGTGAACACAGCCCTAAGCGTATGTCGCAGCCTACTAGCATAGTCAGCCGTTTAGTTAACAGCCTAGGCTTTGGAAGTAGCGCTCGCCGGTCGCTGCCACGGCACACTCGCTTCGCTCGCTCGGCCCGCGCGAGGTTGGTCACAGTTCTAACCTATAATTGAATATCATTCAGGCCACTAATTGAACAGCGTCATGGCTGCGACATATACATGTCAGAGATGCAAAGGCATTTTAAATCCGAAATATCATCGGAGTCCGCCATGTTGCACGTGGTTGAGCAGAATCGGTGCGCACACCCGGCGCGGTCAAGGTCTGGATGTCAATTGTGTCCTGTAGCTAACACACTAGTCTCACTTTAGCATCTGACAGATGTCAAACGCCTCACGTGACAGTTCATTGACAACCTGACTCAATGACACCTGTTATTGATTTGACTAATCGACTAAGGCTACGCTAATAGATGGCGGACACCGATAATATTTCGAACTTTAAATCACTCTGCATCTCCGACAGCAGCGGTGGGATCGGAACAACATTTCTCCAACATCGAGCACGTGGACGCTAATCCGTTTGAATCTGCGACATACATTACTGACTTTTAAATCTCTGGGTCTGATGCACCCTGCGCTCTCCGCTATGACCTTGAAGACAGGCTAATATTTATACCACAGCAACGTGAGCATTCCTACCAGATGCGAGGACTTCATACAACTATCCTACGGAACAACTACTCTACTTGAATCTACTATAACTAAAAATGCAGTGAGAAGCCCGATTTCTGCTTCTCTACTTTCGGCATAGCCGGTTCTTTGCTTCTCGCATCCACCGGATTCCTGCGGCTTTCACCAGGTCATCGATCCATCTTGTGGGAGGTTTCCAACGCTGCAGCACAGCTCAGACACAGTCTTAGTGGCGGTGCTTGGGGGAGCCTATGTCCAGCAGTGGGCGTCTCGGCTGAAATGATGATGACTATCGGCACGAATTATGTAGGAGTGTTCTACAAAGCTCGTGCCGATAGCAGAGAAGAAATCTGGTTTCTCTCAGCTAGCGTCACTGAATCAAATCTGTCTGTAGCCTTAGAGACTAAACACATTGGTTCGGTTATATACGACTGTTTTATTTCGCAATCAACCGCAAAGTTGAACAGATGGAATGTGAAGTTCTGCTGCATAGTTCGTTGCACCGTTTCTGTCTTGTAATGTCGAGCAGTCTCTAATAAAATTTTCATGGAATTTGATAGTCGAAAGTAGTTTTTAATTGTCATTTTATCGAGTGGATTAGATTGAGTGATGCAACTTCATTTATTTTACGTAACTTTTTGTAGCTCAGGCATCGGTTTTCTAGTAAAAATAAAATCTGCGTGTAGATTTTTGGTTTCGAAAAATATAATTATTTAAAATGTATTTAAGCTAGTATATCGTTTCTAGAAAAAATCAATCTGCCTAGCCTTTTCCCAACTATGTTGGGGTCGGCTTCCAGTCTAACCGGATGCAGCTGAATACCAGTATTTTACATGGAGCGACTGCCTGTCTGACCTCCACAACCCAGTAACAGGGTAATACGATACCCCTTGGTAAGACTGGTTGTCAGACTTTCGGGCTTCTGACGACCCGTAACGACTGTCAAAGATCCACGAATGACAGCCGGGACCAACGGCTTAACGTGCTTTCCGAGGCACGGAGGAGTTTCGGTATGTAAAGATGGTCACCCATCCACGGACCAACCCCAGCAAGCGTAGCTTAACCTGATTGATCGACCCGTGCGGCTGATACTACTTAGCCACGCTACTTACTACTTAGGCATGCTAGAGCAGCGTATTCACCAAGCCAACCTTGACATAACATAAAATAATATATGACAGATATTCCATAATCTCCACCTCTGATCATTCATTCCCATAAAAACACACTTCGAACGACCTATAACGTTGCACAGATATATAAACAGTCCCTAACCAAAACGTCTCGATACATTTACGTACCCATTTTAACGGTACCAATAATGTATTGTCACTTTATGTGACAGTGTGGCAAAAATGTGTAAGATAATGTACCGATACCTCGCGCCATAGAATAAGAAATACTGCTAGAAGTGGCACTCTTGTAGAGTCCGCACAATGAGGCACGAGTTTTGTGTTTGTGCGAGAGGTCAGATACACTGAAAGGCGAGTGAGTTTTAAGGTGTTGGTATGTCATAATCCAGTACAAATCTGTTTATGCAGGTGCAGATTGATGGACACTCAGACAATACTTAAGCTTAAGCTCATGTTTTGCTTCCACCAACCCGCACTGGCCCCGCGTGGTGGATTATGGCCCACTCCCTCTCACGGAGAGGAGGCCTGTGTCCCAGCAGTGGGAACGTTATAGGCTGTTTATCTTTTTATGTTTTGCTGTTGAGCTGTACATTCCTTTGTGAGTACGCCGATACCGCTGAAATGATTACCTACAGTTCCCAACCAGGCGCTCGCCCAAAGCAATACAGAGTTGTCGATTTCGACGATGATCAATGCAACTGCAGAACACGTAACAAGTTCCGCAAGCGTCGATACAATCCTGGCTATGATGAACGTTTTGAACGCAGCGGAACGGTAGGCAACAATCCGTTCGAAGCGTCAATGTCACTTCTATAAATTCTTATTCTATGCTGGAATCGAATGGGGGACAGATTTCGTAAGGTACCGAAGGGAACGTGCGAATAAATTCTGTGTTTTATGAGTGATGAGAGTTGTGGCTCGATGTATGGAGTAGTGGTTTGGTTCGGTTTTTTCAGTAGAGGATTTCAGTATTGTTTTTATACATGGTGTATGTTTATTATATAGATTTTGGTATTGTAATGTTTTTACTATAGGTCGGTGATAGATTCAGGTTTGTGAACGATGTATTTGTATGTCTTTTATTCAAATGTAGAACTCGCAAACGCAAAATATGTAACACTAAAACCCGTTAGCAGGCTACCTATTATAGTTAAATAGGTATAGCTCGAAAGACGGAGTAAGCTTAACATTAAGGACACCGTTTGAGTACGGAACCTAAAACTAAACTCCCACCAAATCTAGCCCAAAAAAAACCGGCCAAGTGCGTGTTGGACCACGCACAATGAAGGATTCCGTAGTTGGTTGACTATTACTCGTAAACTTGAAAAGCCTACTTAGCTGTGATAGTTTTCCTGTTAACTTCGTGATATGTACCGTGATTTTTTTCTCACATCCAAAACTAACCGTTTACCTAGCGGGGGGGGAGACACTTGACGCTAACAAAAATTAGATTAGCACTTTAAAGCTTAATTCTTTTTAGCTTATTTCAGAAACGGATCCCTAAATTTTTGAAAGAGCCATCCAACAACACCCCACACCATGGGGCAGACGAGAAAAAAAAAACATCCCCACTTTACGTGTACAGAAAGGTAGGTAAGGTACCCTAAAAAAAATATTTTTTCATGATTTTATTTTACCACTTCTGTCGGCGTGATGAATATGTATATCAAATTATAGCTTTCTAGTACTAAAGTCTCTGAGCTAAGCTACGGACGGACAGACGGGCGGACATAGCAAAACTATAAGGGTTCCTTGTTGACTACGGAACCCTAAAAAACATAAACAAAATTCAACAAAAACGAACGCACTTCACTGCCCTATGTACACCGGGCACAAATACAAGTAATCCAATTGTTTCAAACGACCAATCGGCAATACGAGACATGGAAAAAAATGTAAATTCGTTAGAACTAGCAATCAGCCGGTCGCTAGTTTGTGGGCAACAGATTTGCATACTGCATTATGCATCGATGCTTTGCAACGTCGTGGATTGATGCTCGCACTTCAATTCTGATGGTGAATGGGGATGTCGAATGACTGGTGTTTATTCAGGCTGCGGTACTGTGAATAAGACTCGTTAGATTATTGGGCTACTCTCTTGTCTGATGTTATAATAAATAATAAAATAATAAATAATTTATTACGTCCTTTTACAAAGTAAAACATTTATAAACTTATAAATACTTAGTAGTACCAAGTTCTTCAACAGATTAGCTTAAATACTTATAAACAAAGTAGTTCAATTTAATTTACACTGAGTTTGGTACTAACATTACTATAGTTAGGAAGGCAAAATATAAATTAACATGGGTAGACTGTTGATCCTAAAACTGTTATGTTATACATATTATAAGATCTGATTGTACACAGTTACGCAATAAATAATTCTTATTCTTATTCTTAAAAAAAGCTCGCCAAGTGAGTGTCGGATCACGCACAATGTAGGGTTCCGTGAATGGGGATGTCGAATGACTGGTGTTTATTCAGGCTTTGGTACTGTGAATAAGACTCGTTAGATTATTGTGCTAGTACAGTTAGGAAGGCAAAATATAAATTAAAAAAAGCTCGCCAAGTGCGTGTCGGATCACGCACAATGTAGGGTTCAATTTATCCCAAGAACAAACTTAACTTTGTAGTTGAAAAAATGTTCTCCCATACATCGATATACGTCACGGTAAATTTTCCAACTGCAAATGTAAGTTTGTTATCGCAAAAATAATATTTTTTTATGTGATTAAACTACAAATCAACGATTTTGGGACTTTTTCCTTTACTTGTTCTGTGAGAACTTGCTTCTTGCCAAATTTCATGATTGTAGGTCAGCGGGACCATGACTGTAGCTTTTGATTTATTTGCGACTATCAAAATTATGTCGCGTAAATGACAGTATTTTTTATTGCGTTGACTTAGAAGCTTGATTTTTTCAAAGCTCCAAGGAACAGTAGATCTACGTATTTGATATTAATTGCAACTTGATACCTCCACGCGTTCCTGACAAAAAGTCAGTCTTAACAGACTGACAGACACGGACAAAGAAGTGATTCAATAATGGTTCGGTTTATCTAAAAAGAACAACAGAAACCCTTAAAAACATATATTCATATTCATATTAATTTATTTACGTTCCCCAAGGTAAATTAAGATGTCAACAAAAGGCTTAGAGCTTAGAGCCGTTGTAGACCCTGTCAGGGCACAGCAAAAATTATTATTTCTTGAAAGTTAAAGATCTTAATCGTTGAAACTAAAATTAATTAAATTAAAATTATACAGTATACAGAGTCATTAACAATACTTCTGTATTCTAGATCATCATTCCAGGAATAATTCTGATCTAAAAACAGATTAAAGTAGAGTTTGGGCTGAAATCTGTCAGATTTAAATCTAGTTTCATGCCTGAACACTGTTCACATGGTCCTTTAAACGCACTACCATCTAATCTCATACATAACAACATAAGCAGAATGTCACGCCATACAATACATAATCACACGTAATCACTGAACCCGTCTCCTCATCCAATTAGCCGGGCTCCAAATCCTGACAGAGCGGCAACGTGCAGCGCCATCTAGCGACACAATTACACATTATATTTGCACACATATTTGTGCAGCTGCGTACGGTGAATCATTGTAAACAAGCTGCAATTTGCATATCGCTCGGTGTATCCCTGTCTTTAGGCGTGGATATTATTTTAGTTTAATTAGTAGTTTCGTGAAGGATGTTGCTTTTGGAAAGATTGTTGTGGTTTACTTTATGATGCTAGAATAATTTAACATAACCTATGTTAAATTATCCTGATGCCTTTTCCATTGTCCCTTCCACAGAGCACAGAATCGCCGCGCTGGTAGCATCTAGAGACGGCCGTACTGTACTGTACCGTCTGCGCGCAAGTGCTAGTCACCATCTGAGGTATGTGAGCGGTGAGATGGCGGACGTAGAGCCGTCAAGCTAACTCAGTCTCCCAAACTCGTTAATCGCACCCTCCCACGTCTCACTACTCACACACCTCAGGCGGTAACTAGCACTTGCGCGCTCACTATAATACAATTTGCGGCGCCGAAAATGCGTAGAGTGTTCTATGATAAGGATATGTTAAGGTTGTGTATAGGATAGGATGAGGGACTTAGTCCTTCATGAGGACCAATGTGCGTGAGCCATGGCGGCCTTCGGGGGTTAATCCAACCAGCCCACCTCCCTCCAGAAGTTAATCAAATCTCTGGGTCTGTTCAGAACATCTGTGAAAGATCCTGGTGTTCCAAAAGTTTTTGTTCTAATCAGGGTAACGCACTATGCATTCAAAGACCACATGCACAACGGTCTCCTCAGCCTCCATGCAGGCCCTGCTAGAGCACTGTCCGTTACTCCTATTGTGTGGAAGTATTTGTTTAATGAGCAGTGTCCTGTGATGGTCCCCGTCACCAGGCGCAGCCCGTTCCTGTCCAGACGTAATAACGCCTGATAAGCGCAACGTCCAGAGATGGCATAGCCTCCCTGGATTGCCTGCAGCCTGGTGTCGAGGACCACAAACTCTCGTGCGTAGAGTGTACAGTAACTTCTATCTGTCACGGGACTCACGGGCGGGGTTCAAAGACGTCAGTTTTTAAATACGTCATTTTTTAAATACGTCATTTTTATCGGTAGTGCGAGGAAACAGTGACACACTTGGTTTGTTTGGAAAATGTTGACAATGCCACTTCTAGCAGACCAGTCGGCGAGGCACCTCCGTGCTCTGTGATCTCTGAGGGTGGTGTAGGCTTGCCTGGAAGTAACCCATTCACTCTTGACCTGAAAACAATGAAAGACTAATAGACTAAAGAGTGTACTTAGGTAACGTAAGTACTATCGGCAAAACTTAAGCATGATCAGTATAGAAAATATTTCTGCGGAAGCGCAACTAGTGACAGACCACTCCCTTTCCTGCTTTCGCCCAATTAGAGACAATATACATTTGTATGAGTACAGGGCGTGTAACAAAAACTAACAACAAACATAAGTCAGTGCCAATTTGCATCTCACTAGTTGTTGCTATTGGTCAAAACGCATGCATCGGGTGATCGAGTCGTGAGCTGTTCTATGCGATTATCACCTTAAAGGTGAGCATGCGAAAGTTTGGCAGATAGTACAAATTCTTTATTATATAAGTAATAAGTTAATCTACTCTCGTCCATACATATATTTCTGTTCAATACATATATCACCACGCCTGTATTGGCAGCGACGTTGGCAGATGCTATGTGAAAGTGGGTTATATTTACATACAGAACAGAACATAGGATAGCAGATATAGCTAGAATAACATCTCTGACTCCCGAACAGGTAGGTACATAATTGTGTTGTATTAAACACACCCATATGTCAGCAGTTATTTTTAAGTCCACCATGTAATGGGGCGAGTCTACTATGATTAGTTGGGCTCAAATCAAGTCTCCGGACTGTAATTGAGGAAATCCTAATAAAACAACCCAATAGCACTTTTCACTGCCCGAAGATCAAACGCTGCACTCCACGATCAACAGTCACGCCTTTAAACCAACGACGTACAATTAAAAACTTTTTTCAACTATAACAAAGGTTAGAACTTACAATACGTTTTCCAAATAATAAAAAAAAAAAACACGACTGGGCAGTCGTATTTTTATTTTTTTTGCCAAAATTACTACACACATATTGTAATAATTGAAGAAAAAAAAATTTTTTTCCACATTTCAAAATGGAGCCATACTGCCGCCATATTGAATTTTTTCAAAAAATAGCCAGTGTCGCTCGGGATGATTCTAACGATACCCCATACATCCAAATGTGTTCAGGCATTTAAAAGTTATGGTGAAATAAACAAACTTACATACATACATCAACCCTGAATACATTACAACCCTTTTTGGGCAGTCTTGTAATAACACATGATTGTTATGTTTGTTCTCCTCACCAGAAACAAATAACTAAACACGCCATGATTTATATTCCATACAAACGTAATTAAGGCATTTAGGAAACGATTACTAAAAGCAGGTTGAGCCTAAAAACAGCTCGTTTGTGGCAAATAACTCAATTAGTTAGGACTTGTAGCGGTTTATTGTTGTACACGTTTATTTGGCAAAATGTTTTGCTTTTTATTCGTTTTTAGAGGTAATTGAATGGGGTGATGAGGCAGTTGTTTTTGTTTAGAAGTATTTCTTAAGCCGTGTCTCCTGCGCGTGTTTTTGCGAAACATTGCACAAAAAACCTTACACATAAACATTTGTTTTCATACACAAGCTGTCTCCTGCGTATTCAAATATTTTTAGTTACACGTTTTGTGTAGATGTTGTTATGAGTTCCGACGAGGAAGACGTGCTATCTCTTTGACAACTGATGTGCGCGATGCGCGCGGCAGTTGAAAATGAAACAACCCCTTCCCCTCTTCCCCCGCACCGGGAATGTTTCCCACGCAACTCTGCAAACAAAAACATCGTTTTTGCATACACAAATGTGTATGTCCACGCCTCTTTGTTTCGATGTTTTTGTGTAATGTTGCTAAAAACACTCGCAGAAGACATGGATTGTTCAAACCTTATATTTTACTACGCCTTTCCTCTCTAAGCCTATAAGGGTGTATTGTAGACACCTTTTAGATCATTTTGAGCCTTACATACATGTCTTATACCAAGTATGTATTTTTTTTATTTCTGCCTCAATTAAAGTTGGTACCTATTACTTTTTACTAAAAGTTTGCAGTTCAAAATAAAGAAAAACATACTTCGTCAAGACATGTATGGCGTATCACCTATCACCCGTTAACACTTTGCACGCAGTTTTCAAACACTCTGTATAAATTATCTGATATACTAGCTTTTGCCCGCACCTTCGCCCGCGTGGATGTGGGAAATTATCACACGGGAACGTACTACAGGGAAATCCTTCCTTATTCCTCGTCTACATTGTAAAGGCAAAATCTCAGGTTTGGACTGGGCGTTGATGAGTCAGTCAGTCAGTCAGAACCTCTTTTTATATTTATAAAGAAGATATGAAGACGATGATAGAAAGATCACAAACGTCACCTTCTTCTCACGATATCGAACTCGAAAGTCTATCTTATATGACGGTGAAATGATTTGCTAGTCATCAAACGAGGCTGATCACCAAGGACGTACCGACAGTCGATAGAGGCTTTCAATCAGAACATTTTAACTCGGTTGGTGTAGTGGATTAGTGATTGCCTTCTGTGCTAAGGGCCTCAAGGTTGTTTCAACACGGAACAAAGTAATTGGATAACCTTCAGGTAGCTTGATCCGGGTCTGGTTGAACATGTGACATTTGCGTCTGAAAGCTCACCCACAGATACAAAAGATATCCCAACGAGAAGCATATGACACTTAGATAATATATATCTAGATGGAGCCACCACGTGGCCAGTCATGAGACAGCAATATATTTAATACTTTTTCTAGGCTATGTGGTATGAGAAATGAAGTTTAACGTAAGAAGTCTTCCATATTTTGTACTGAAAGCCATGTCAATATATACGCACAATGCAAAAACTGTCCAAAAAAGTTAAATTGATCAATACAAGATACATTTTGTGACAGTGAAAGCACTTTGTTTGGCTAACATTCAAAAGTTCGCCAAGCAAAAATACGGCACGCTGTAAGAGACAGAAGATACGATGCTTTTTCTCAATTTTCCTATTAACTTTGTAATTATGTGTCTCACTTCCACACTGTAATCATGGCAACGTCTAGCTAGAGGTTCAATGTCTTTGATATGACACTATTAAAACGAGTTTGTACTTAAACTTCAAATGGCAATTCGTATATTCAAAATAATCTTACCAACTATCGGTTCAACTTTAATTAGTTCAAGCGATTACAAAGTTATCGTTCCAAGTCGTTTGTACGTACTTATACAATCATATCATAACGACACCTCCCTTGTATGATAGCAGAGATAATTACACAAGTTTTAAACACCAAAATAAACGAACCAATAATCGAAAACAATGTTCATCGCTTTTATTTACTTAGACGGAACTTTATTGACCAAACTGGCTCATCGTGATTTTACGTGGTCATAAGCAGTATCTACTTCCTATCAACCCTTCGTGCGCCGGGAACGTAGATCTGCGCGAGACACAGTGGCTTTTCAATTGTTTCTGCAATTACCGGCGTACAAATGCTCTACATAGCATTACATCTCTTGTTATAGTGCCATTCATGTCAATTACCGGCGTACAAGTGCTCTACATAGCATTTCATCTCTTGTTATAGTGCCATTCATGTCAATTACCGGCGTATAAATGCTCTACATAGCATTACATCTCTTGTTATAGTGCCATTCATGTCAATTACCGGCGTACAAGTGCTCTACATAGCATTACATCTCTTGTTATAGTGCCATTCATGTCATAATCCGCAGATAAATCTGTTGAATTCTAGTAGGTGTGTAGATCCTTGTAAAATGTTTGTCCTTATATTCATATTCATTTATTCATTGTTTTGTTATATACAATTAGCATTTTTGTATCATTGAAACATACCCATGGGGTGCACAATATTTGTATGTATGTCAATATTATTGGCTCATGGATAAGTAGTAATAGAGGAGCTCGTGGCTAAGTAATAACAGCCGCACGGGTCGATTCATCAGGTTAAGCTACGCTTGCCAGGTTTGGTCAGTGGATGGGTGACCTTTACATACCGAGACTCCTCCGTGCCTCGCAAAGCACGTTAAGCCGTTAGTCCCGGCTGTCATTCGGGATCTTTGACAGTCGTTACGGGTCGTCAGAAGCCCGAAAGTCTGACAACCAGTCTTACCAAGACGTATCGTATTACCCGGTTAGTGGGTTGTGGAGGTCAGATAGGCAGTCGCTCCATGTAAAATACTGGTATTCAGCTACATCCGACTAAACTAGAAGCCGACCCCAACATATTCAGCTGCATCCGGTTAGACTGGAAGCCGACCCCAACATAGTTGGGAAAAGGCTAGGCAGATTGATTTGACCTTGCACCTGTGCACTTGACGTTTATAATCACTATCTTATTAATGTACAGTTTTTCTTGATGCAGAATATCGATTAAAATTAATATAGAACTATGCAGTTATCCGTGGTTTATTCTTTTATCTTCCAGCTTTATTGACAATATTACGCAATGATTTAATAATTATGGAGAATTAATGAGCTATCCACTAAATAGCACATAATTTAATTTATGTCAGATAATAGTGATAATGTACATAATCAGCCTATAATGTTCCCACTGCTGTGATACAGGCCTCCTCTCGGTGAGAGGGAGTGGGCTGTAATCCACCACGCGGGCTCAGTGCGGGTTGGTAGATGTCACATGTCTTCGAATTTTTGGTTCTAGGACATGCTGGTTTCCTCACGATGTAAAGTATGTGCGCTTTAAAAGTAATCTTCTTGTTGTAACATCGCGCATCGTACAGTAGGTAAATCCGCTTTTAACTTCATCAGCTTAATCAATTAATTAATCCATTAACAAGCTTTCCCATCAATTATCACATTGATCATTATTCGACCATTGTTTACAAAACATAACCTCACTTTCCTAAAAACAAAACATCACTCTAAACATTACATCTTCACATCTACTTACCGTGTTACATCCAAAACAAACGCACGGGAACTAAAAGTAAAACAGCCGGTTTACGCGCTACATGTGTTCGTGACGTCACCGCCACGCGTGGCGCGTGCGTGGCGGCTGTGGGGTCACGCGGTACTGACAACGTTTTCGTGAACGCCCGCCCTCTATCGAACTACAATCTCGTGTCGAATGTCGAATATTCGGGTTTCCGTTGTTTTAGTGTTAGTGGTAAGGTTTAGGTTTTATGTAGCCTGAAAGTAATGTTTTGAAAGGACTTTAGTGCAATATCGATTGATGTAGGACTCTCTTGCTATATACAACATTAGTTTTTGTTTATACTAAACCTCTGAAGGGGTCATTGTACTCATCATTATGAACAACTTTTACTATGGGACCAAACTTGAAATCGCGAAAAAAAATCAGCTGTTCAGGACATTTATCTACATCAAACTCGTCAAAATGTACTGAACAGCTGATTTTTTTTTTCGCGATTTCAAGGTTGGTCCCATAGAAAAAAATTTTGAAAATGATGAGTACAATGACCCCTTAAGAGGTTTAGTATAAACAAAAACTAATGTTGTATATACAAGTTTCTTGCTGGGTTTACTTCGCGGAAAAGCCTGAAACTCCTTGGAATGAGATGATGATGTTAAGCGTCTGTAGGTATACAGGGTTATTGGTAAAACACCAGCAACCTCTTAAGGGGTCATTGTACTCATCAGTATGAACAACTTTTACTATGGGACCAAATCTGAAATCGCGAAAAAAAAATCAGCTGCTCCCTACATTTTGACGAGTTTGATGTAGATAAATGTACTAAACATCAGTTTTTTTTTCTCTATTTCAGGTTTGGTCCCATAGTAAAAGTTGTTCACAATGATCCCTTAAGAGGTTGCTGGTGTTTTACCAATAACCCTGTATATGAATATAACTAAAGACTTCTGAAAATTATGTTTTCTTTCTGTCGGATATTGAACTTTATTACTAAGAAATAAAACCCGCACGTTTCAATCGATCAGGTCCTCTCGCGGTTGGTTTGTGGATGGGTAACCATCTTTACATACCAAGACCCCTCCGTGCCTCGCCGTTGGTCCTGGCTGTCATTCGTGGATCTTTGACAGTCTTTACAGGTCGTAAGAAGCCCGAAAGTCTGACAACCAGTACCAGGGGTATCGTATTAGCCAGTAACTGGGTTGTGGAGGTCAGACAGGCAGTCGCTCCATGTAAAATACTGGTATTCAGCTGCATCCAGTCAGACTAAAACCCGACTCTAACAAAATTGGGAAAAGGCTACACAGATCAAATCAAATCATTTATTACTTTGCAAACATGGGTATTATTGGTACATAGGATGTTCTTTTATAAATAAATAAGGTTCTCCATATTTTACCGACACAGTACACATGATGATGATTATATATTAATTAATCAAACTATTTCGAAAATATGTACGATTAACATAACCGGCAATTTTCAGATAGGTAATTACGAAACTAATTGTTTAATTAGGCAATTTATTTCTACAACGACCTAACTCGTTAATTGCATTGACTGGCTTGCAAATGACAACAATATCATCTGAAATGCAATAAATTTTACACGGAAATAGAATCAATATTAAAGACAACCTAGCTAATCTGTTGCCGACTAACTTTTTCTTTTGAATCAATAAAGGGCGGCCCCTCTAGTGCGCTGGAGCCGAACGAATTAGATGCATTGACTCTCGAGAGCAATGTCGTTGTAGATTAGACATTTTAATCGTGAGACCGCAACCCTATTAAAAAGTAACAATAAAACCGGCCAAGTGCGCTTCGGGCCAAGCACAGTAATAGGGTTCCATAGTTGCACAATAATGCGGACTAAGAAGAGGGATTTTTGTTGTTTCATGAATATTTTACTATTACTCGTTAACTTGAAAAGCCTACTTAGCTGTGATAGTTTTTAATACTACTGTGAATTTTTTCACCCATCCAAAACTGACCGTTTAGCCGGCAGGGGGAGCATTTGACTCTAACAAAAATTAGCAGTGTAAACCTTAATATTTCAGAAACGGATGCCTAAAATTTTTGTTACAAACCCGCAATATTTTTGTAAGACCCATCCAACAATACCCCATACATGGGATAGACGAGAAAAAAAAAACATCCCCATTTTACGTGTACTGAAGTACCCTAAAAAAAATTTTGTTTCAAGATTTTATTTTACCACTTTCTCGGCCTGATGATTATGTATATCCATGCCAAATTATAGCTTTCTAGTACTAAGAGTACAGACGGACAGATGAACGGACATAGCGAAACTAAGGGTTCCTTGTTGACTACGGAACCCTAAAAACAGACTTCAAAAACCTAAACCGAATAAAATAACTTTCATAAAAAACTTAACAGCTTCTGAATTCGGTGCCAAGCTAAGATGCATTGAAGAACGAAAAGAAAATAATCAAAATCCGCTTAGAAATTCCGGAGATACAGTTTATGCGTGTAACTTCCTACAAAAGAATAATTACCTAATGGTATTATATACTAAAACTTTCCTGAAAGTACCTACTTCAATGAAAAAATGAAAGAATCATCAAAATTGGTTCATTAGTTTTTGAGAAAATTGCGGATATACAAACATACATACATACATACGAGTCAAATACTGAACCTCCTTTTTTGAAGTTGGTTAAAAATTTAAAGTTCCTATCAACACAGCATTAAATAAGTTGATAAAAATCGAGTGAATATTAAATTTTTATTTGCACAAAACTACTTTCATCCACTGAAAGTATTAAGTGTTCTATTTCATTTAGTGACTTGAGATAATGGTCAAATAATTAAATATTCAACCATATTTTATTCTGCACTATTTTGTATTCTACTGACTACGCAAAATGCTAGGGTGGTACTGTCAGCATCAAAAGTTGATAACACTAAAATCGTAAATCTTAATTAATGAGCAAAATATAAACGAAAAGTCAGAACTGGTATAAAATCTTAAGAATATAAACTCGTACAATGTTGACGGCGCCGAAATAGCGACAGTACATTTACTATAGCCGAATAATCTCGTTTCTCCTTGATGGCCCGTTCCCGTTACGGTGGACAAAACAGTCTTAGACAGTTATCTCCGAGTTTATATTCTTAGTATTATTCTTATGTACCGTACAATAAATGCTGAAAGTCAAAGCTTTCGAATCATGTTGTATCAATTTCAATGATATGTAAAAGTAACACGAGTTTCGCTGTACCACTACAGTTTTACACTACCCTAAAAAGAAAAGATTTTATTAAAACAACTATAATTAAACCTCTTTTACACACGAATTCGTACTAAAACGCGTTTCTCAAACATATTACAACCACTATCAAAAACTTACTCCATTACAAACTACCCACTACAGGCTATAAAACGCTCCCACAAAGTGTCCACATGAAATTTTGAAGTACAATTATAATTCTGTCTCCTGGAAGACTATTATGTACTAACTAAAGTGCCTAGTCACGTGGCCTCGATAAATTACAATAAAAATTACCCGCAAAACGTGAAGATAGTCGGAACCGAAGTGGGGAGAAAATGTTGAAGTGTGGGTGAATGCTGGGTGCAGGAGTTCCGTACGGTTTTTGTGAGACCATTAATTTGATCCTACATCCGACCATTTTTGATCCAATGTAGAATCTATTGTTTATTTATTTCTACAGAGAGATATTGTCCTCACCTTTCAATAATTCATGCAAAAATCCCTATAGAAAAAAGAAACGTTCAGTTTCTCAAGAATTTGAAAATTTTCTAGAAAATTTTTCCAATTTTTCTTTCCACAAAAACTTAACTTTGACTATCACGAACATTTAAAACAAAAAAAAATACAAATCGGTCCAATCGTTCTCCAGAGATGCAGTTACCAACAGCATTTTATTTCTATTAAACTGTCTGATAGTAATCTTTTCTGATAAAGGTAATAGGTACCCCCAGAAGTGCCCTTGATGTATTTTTCATATGTACAAGTGTTATGTGTTACATACTTAATTATAGACAGCTGAACAAAGCTATCCTTTTTAAGGACACATTTCCAACAACAGATACGGTTATCTCTGCTATCTGATCCGAAAGCTCTTTCTCAAAACAAAGATAAACTAATGAACGTTTTTTAAGATGCTGTGGCGACTGCCTAGATATTGCAGTTCCTCGGAAATGTTCGCGGGAACCCATATAGATGGGTTTCATGCTATCATCCGCAAAAAAATGACCTCACTTCTGAACAGAATAAGGGGCAGTCGCAATAGTATCCTGAAGGCTGTGGCGGCAGACACTTCCTCTGCTATAATAATGCAATTTGTAAGAAGGCTGTGTCCATAGTGTCCATTTTTCGTTGTGTCTAGTCTTGTCATTAATTTATCTTAAGCTTAAGTTACTTAACAATAGAGTTTTAAGTGCAAACCTGTTAAGTACTAACAATTTATGGATCTTTAGTTATCCGAAATAAAATGATTTTATTATTTTATTATTACTAGCTTTTGCCCGCGGCTTCGCCCGCGTGGATGTCGGAAAATATCCCATGGGAACGTACATGTGGAAAACATAGGGCCGTCCGATATAACTGTACAAACGCAAATCGCTACGATATATCGTTGTCGGGTAATTGGGGTGAAAAGCTACCAGTCGGCATGATTTTTTCCGACATCTTCAACAGTCGTCGTCATATTTAAGCCAATTTACACAAAACCATAATGAATTACACTGAATCACTCCGTTCATTGGAGAAAACCGTATGAAAATCCGTTCGGTACTTTTTGACATTATCGCATTCAAACAGACACACTTACGCGGCGGGGGGACTTTGTTAATTACTTAAAATTTATTATGCCAGTCACGCTCTAATAACAAATAACTTTTGTCCGAGTGTCCACTCGTTCAAATAATTTCCTCGTAAAAACTTCGAATGAAATAAAGACTAAATGTTACCTCAAGATTCGAACTATGACTACATTTCCAATCCCTTAAATCTCGTAAAAAGAGGTAGGTACACAAACATTTGTCAACCCCTATTGTACCCCCTCAAAAACGCTGTACCACATATTTCTTTATTTCCTACCAAAAGCATAAATTTGAATTTTCATATCCCAACTTAAGAAATGCTGGGTTTCCCATCTTTCATCCCTTATATCACCCCTTGTAGTATTGTTTTTGAAAGTATCCTGTGTCCTTTCCCAAGATATAAAGCCTTGCCAAATTTTGTCGAAATCCGTGCAGTTTTGTAAATTTTAAAATCAACCCCTATTTTACCCCCATAGGGGATGATTTTTGAAAAACGCTGAACCGCATATTTCTTTGTTTCCTATCAAAAGCAGACATTTTAATTTTCACATCCCTAACTTAAGAAATACTGAGTTTCCATACAAACTTTCATCCCCTATATCAACCCCTGTAGGATTATTTTTAAGACAAAATGTAGTCTATGTCCTTCCCCAGGATGCTATATAAAGCCTTGCCAAATTTTATCGACATCCATGCAGTTTTGTAAATTTTAATATCAACCCCTATTTTACCCCCTTAGGGGATAATTTTTCAAAAACGATGAACCGCATATTTCTTAATTTCTTACCAATAGCATAAATTTGTTATCACTAACTTAAGAAATACTGGGTTTCCCTTACAAACTTTCATCCCCTATATCACCCCCTATAGTATTGTTTTTAAAAAAATCTTATGTCCTTTCCCAGGATGCTATATAAAGCCTTGCCAAATTTTGTCGAAATCCGTGCAGTTTTGTAAATTTTAAAATCAACCCCTATTTTACCCCCTTAGTGGATGATTTTTCAAAAACGCTGAACCGTATAGTTCTTTATTTCCTATCAAAAGCATACATTTTAATTTTCACATCCCTAACTTAAGACATACTGAGTTTCCCATACAAACATTCATCCCCTATATCACCCCCCGTAGGATTCTTTTTTAAGACAAAAAGTAGCCTATGTCCTTCCCCAAGATGCTATATAAAGCCTTGCCAAATTTTGTCGAAATCCGTGCAGTTTTGTAAATTTTAAAATCAACCCCTATTTTACTATATTTTACGCCCTTAGGGGATGATTTTTCAAAAACGCTGAACCGCATATTTCTTAATTTCCTATCAAAAGCATACATTTTAATTTTCACATCCCTAACTTAACTTTCATCCCCTATATCACCCCCTGTAGGATTATTTTTGAAAAAAAGAAGTAACAAACTTACAAATTCACACACACTCACAAAGTTACGCCCTTTATATTATTAGTTAGTGTGATAATCAAAACCAAACAAGGCACATTGTTTGGTTTTGACACATGGGAAAAATCATCGTCATTACCTGCGGTTATCCCTATTTATTTGCGGTCGGCGCAACACGTCGTTTTCTTCCGTATTTCTCTATTAGTCGTCATCTCGATAATAGTCATCCCCTTCCTAGCCATATCATCTTTCACACACTCACTACACGGGAAAGATGAATTAAATATTATATTAACTGCATTTTTAGTTAACCACATAGCTGCCTTATTTTCAATATAAATTAATTAATTACGATAACGGTAATTACCTAACTTACAAAACCGAAATTCTTGTGAATTCGCTATAGAAAATGAACAAAGACGTTTTCTGCGAAAAATCAGGTTGATTCCCTTTCCCCTTTTTCTACGGAACCCAAAAAATTAACAGGTGAACGCGACTGTAATGAGGAAAGTTGGGAATACCGAAGGATTGCCAATTTAGATATTCAAATCGTGTTCGGTTCATTTTGCGGATATTTTGTGTACGATGTTTTTTCTAAATAGAGTGGATTGGGGGAGGAAATTGTCGAAGAAACTCCGGTGTTTTTTTTTCTTCTGGGTATACCGAACTTTGTATGGAGTGAATTATTGGGGAGATTAATGGGGTCCTTTCAGGTGCTGGGTTAGGTTGTTTTATCGCGATATTGAAAGGAGACGTAAATTATGTTTGTAGGTATGTAAAAAGTTCGAGTTGAAGTTCGTTTCTATTGACCCACGTATACATAAAGTGTAACAGAATAAACGCAAGACCTCAAAGTAGTTTATAATCGATTTCCAAAGAAATCATATAAATAACACCGCGTTATAACAATTTCATAAAACCTTTTAACTAAGGAAATTTAAGCCTTATCTCAGAGCTATAGGTAAAGCCTACTTAAAAGCACGACTGAATTAATGTTTTTTTTTTACCGATTTACATTTAGTCGACAAATATTTTATATAAAAAATTATAGGGTTTGGTTTAACTTTATAATTAATTTACCTACAGAATGATGTTTGTTATTTGAGTCTTATAATCTAAAACTTAATTGGCGTGCCTGAGGTTTTTCATTTATATTGTTACACGTTGTACTTATGAGAATTCAATGATAATAATTATTAACTTGCTTTTTCCCGGGCTTCACACGCGTGGATGTCGGAAAATATCGTAATATAAATACGTACTACGGGTATTAAAAGTACCCTATGTGTTAATCCAGATTTTAAACCATCTGTGTGCCAAATTTCATTCAAATCCGTTCAGCTGTTTTTGCGCCAATCCAGAACATACATCCAGACAAACGAACGAAAATTTTAAAAACTATTTTCAGCAGTCACCTCGCAGCTATTACTTTTTTTTTTTCAAAAATATTCAATGTAATATTTGGAATTCGTTACTATTTCCATAAATGTATGATAATTCATAGACCAAGATTTGCGTAAACTGGGAACTGAACCCAAGATCACTCGCTCCACAGCAGCTGTACTAACAAGCACTATACCAGCAAAACAGTCCATCTACAATTCACCAGCTCAAAACTGTAGCCAATTTTCAATTTATTTCAAAAATAAAACCAAAAAACAGCAAAGATCTGTCTAATTTGATTGCCAACATGAATACGGCGAGAAACTCAATTTAACTAGTACTAATGTCGCGAAGCGTCGCGTCGTCAGTAGCGAACTGCGAAATTGCTGTAAACTCAAACATTTCGGGAGAGAGTTAGCTTGTCACAAAAACTTAGACTCGCAACTTGAGTCGCGCGGCAATGGCTGAAAGCGCCTTTATTCTTGCAGCACTAGATATTTTTTTCCACTCGACTAAATAGCGAATAGTAAAGATGGCCAAAGAAACGATGTCGGCTAATAGAAAAGTAGATATGTGTTATACACTTTAATTAAACCCTAAATAAATAGGAATAATGATGATGATAAGGTCAGAAATAAATTAATGTAAGCTCAAATATTTCGGGAGAGAGTTAGCTTGTCACAAAAACTTAGTCTAGAGCATAGACTTATAAAAAAAGGAAGACTCCACGCCACGCATATCGAAAGTGAAGCACAGTAAGTAAGCCAGACCGTTTGTACAAATACGCCTCACGCACACATTTACATCATAGTATGCCGATCGGCCTAGATACTCAAATCACGCACACATAGGTCGGTACGGTGCTTCACTATCGATATGCGTGGCGCGGATTCCTCCTTTTTTTGTAAGTGTATGGTCTAGACTAGAGAGAGATATTTGTCCCGGTCGACACAATAACGAATAGTGCAAGTTATTCTTCCTATATTACCCCATGTTATTAGTCTGTCTAGTCACTAAAAATAGCTAAAAGTCCTAACTAATATTGTAAATGCGAAAGTGAGTATGTTTTTAGGGTTCCGTTCCGTACCTCAAAAGGAAAAAACGGAACCCTTATAGGATCACACCGTTGTCCGTCTGTCTGTCTGTCAGTCTGTCAAGACTCTTTTTCTCAGGAACTCGTAGAGGTATCAAACTGAAATTAATTTCAAATACAGGTCTATGGTCCCTTGGAGTCCTAAAAAAATCAAGCTTCTAAGTCAACGCAATAAAAAAGTACGGTCATTTATGCGATATATTTTGATAATCTCAAGTAAATCAAAACCTATAGGGTACTTCCCGTTATACTAGAAACATGTTTGGCAAGAAGCAAGGTCTCACAGCACAAGTAAAGGAAAAAGTTCAAAAATTGTCAATTAGTAGTTTTTTCACATACAAAAATAGTTTTTGCGATTAAATCAGTATTAAAATAATGTTTACGTAAATAATAACTTTATAGTTTATACCTACCTAATTAATTAATAAAAATAACAAAATTATATCCTAACTTCATTAACTATTCACAAACAAAAATAATGGCGTCGAAAAATTCCTCCACGTCGCTGTCGACTGGTAATTGACCCAAGAGACTTGCGGTATTGCCACGTTGTATGGCAATGGTAAACCTCTGGCCAAGGTAAAAGTTTTTTTTTTGGACTACGACCCTTCATTTTGCGTGATGATCCAACACGGACTTGGCCACTTTTAGTGTCCGTCTGTGTTGCCGCTTAGATCTGCTAAACTACACAATGGGTTTTGATGCAGTTTTCACTGTCATTTAGAGTATTTATTCTCCAAGATTAACTATGCATAATACATCGATATTAACTTATCTATAGCATAAAATTCTGTATGTTTTGATAATTATGTTGCCATTGCGCGTACGAAGCAGGGGCAGGTCGCTAGTTATTAAAAAAATCTAAACCGTAACCAAAGCACGTTCAATTCCTACAAAAAAATATTTACATGTTCACACAAATGTAGGGAAATCCTGTAGGTAACTCAATTTACACCTTTAGCCAAAGTCTTTGTACACATTTCTGCAAGTAAAAAGGGTACGTGTTGAAACATTTTGTAAAAATAAGTGTAATATTTATTTTAGTAGCAACGATGGGCTGAGAATATTTTGTTTCAGCCGTTTTCAAAATGTTTTGAATAATAATAGTGTTATTCACTATTGCGTAATTAATTACTGTACCTTTATTAAATCATTAGCACTTCCCGCGCGGCTTCGCCCGCGTGGTCGGCTAGGCGTTGATGAGTCAGTCAGTCAGTCAGTTAGTCAGGAGTTCAGGACTTCTCTTTTTATTTATATAGATGTAGGTACTGTAGAGAGCATGCAACCTCGATGGATGTTTAAATAATATGAGAAAAACTTTGAACTTTTGAAAATAAGTGATAGAAGTCAGGTGGCCACGGGCCGATGTGATAGTTGTAAATAGTCAATTTTGATACAAGTGGAGAACGTTTGTTATTGCATTCGAGGCGGAATTAACACCCGAGCCGTAGGCGAGGTTGTTTTTGAGCCGAGAACTGCAATAACAAATGTCCACGTGTATCAAACGACGTTTTTCAATACACTTTTGAAGAAATAAAATAAAATAACGAAAATTTGTAAATTTGACATGAATTATTAGGAAACTATGATTTAAATTTTCTTTTTTTTGCACTTTGCTTTCACCAGGTTGAAGGAGAAGCAAAGGTATATAGCCGATAAACAGCCTAATATGAAAAATAGAAAATTCAAATATTTTTGAGTTTATAACACAAATAAATGTTAATCTGTTCATAAACTTTTTTTTTTATTGTAATAATCATAGTTTTTGATGATATTCTATTTAAAAACATTATTTAAATATTCGAAAAATATTAACGAATGTTGTTGAACTTTCAAAATGAAACCGATTCCTATTTATGGTGTGTTACGCGATTGCCCCGATCTATAATATATATATTGATCTGATAATTTAAACCGCTCGCTTTGACCATTTCGTGCACTCACACAATCGGCCCGCTTCATACAAATCTAATGCAACAAACTACTTCTCTTCCCGCTGACTATTAGCTGAATGGCTCTGACGTTAATTTTTACCAGTACACAAGAGTCCACACTTTTGTACACATTTTTATTTTGTGTGAACATTTTACACGTTTTTGGAGAGGTCAGCAAAATATTATAGAGTGAACATTTTTGAAAGGCTTGTAAATGACTCAAACTCAAAGCATTCATTTAAATTAAATCAATTACAGGCTCTTTTGAAGTGTCAAAGAGTCGGTCAATTAGTCAGAAAGTTTAAGCTAGTTACCCATTAAAAAACGTAGATCTATGTGGAGAAGAACGGGCAAGAAACTCCAAGGACACTCTTCAATCAAGATATTACAAAAGCATGGGTAGATTATTATTGTTGCTTCTTTATCATTCTCTAAAGAGCGCAATTCTATGGATCACAAGACTGCAGAATAAGCAATAAGATAGAAATCAGTTCAACAACTTGATTCCAGAGACCAAGCGCCAAATATGCCACAATGCCACACGTGTAAAACCATCGCTAAATTCGTCCCACACAAAAATAAACTACAAATAAGTTTATCCATAAAAATGTAGTAACATTAGCGACAGACACGAGCGGTAAGACATGATATACTGTCGGAAACACTCTTTGGCAAGGCCTACCTCCATTATGCATGTTGCTGGCAATCTTGGCAAAATTGTGTCATTATGCCAAATACCCTGTACTCTGAGAATTTAAAGTTGGGAATATTTTTAGTTGGCAACTGCCGAGATATTGTTTTTAATTTTGTAACATATGGCTTGTAGTTCCTGGTGAAAAATTGGCAGAGATGCCTTTCCTGTTGATGTTTTTGGAGTTAGTTGTAACGTCAGATGTCCGTGTAGGTGAGAGCAATAAAGACTAATGTACCGATAAACAATAGATCTATTTTATTATTTTATAGCATTTGCGGGCAACCTTTAAAGATAAATGTAGGGTATTAATACAAAGCCATCTCACTAGATGGCTCTGTATTAATATATGGTGTCAAGCTTCAAGTGTCAGTTCAACAACAAAAAAAACTCTTGACCTTGAAACTGACGGCACAGTACTTTTATTTCTGTCAGTTTGCTTCTATAGCTTGTCTACTGTGAAATGACGCCCACTACTGGGTAGTAGGGAGCGTCATTTCAGAGTGGACAAGCTTTTACCGTAGTGTACGTGTTGAAAGGAAAGACTCCATCGTTTCCTGGGCCAAGGTGTTAACTCAATCAAACTAGCTATATTTGTAAGAGTATATAATAACAGGACCTCACCGAAAATTTGGTGAAATTTGGCTATCCAGGAATCAAGTTATATGAACAACAACGAGAACGGGTCTTATCGCGATATTCCTTTTTTATGAGGTACCTACTTGTTACTCGACGTTTCGACCGCCTTGCAGCGATCGTGGTTACTGGAGGACTGATGACAGCTCAGCGACGTCTTCGTAAAGTGCCAAGTGAGGGTAGATGCACATACCCATGTGCATCTACCCTCACTTGGCCTTACAATTTTTATTATTGTCACTGTCGGTACTACACACAACACTAAGGACGTCTACACTAACACACACTACTCTACGTCTACACTAACACACACTACTCTACGTCTACACTACTTTAACTGCGAGAGGTGCGATGATGCTGTGATAACGGTTTTTGTAATATACATTTCAACTAGTCGACTGCTGGGCCCAGGATTTCCCATCTCCTTTAGGTAGTGGGGCGCGTCATTTCAGAGTGGATAAGCTCTACCAAAAGCTGCGTTAAAGAACTTCGTTCAAAAAAATTAGCTTTCTTCTTCTCTTCTACTTTTAAATACATACTCAGTAAACTAAACCAGTCTTACCAAGGGGTATCGTACTACCCAGTTACTGGGTTGTGGAGGTCTGATAGGCTGTCGCTCCATGTAAAATACTGGTAGTCAGCTGTATCCGGTTAGACTGGAAGCCGACCCCAACATAGTTGGGAAAAGGCTAGGCAGATTGACTCAGTAAATCAAACTCCACATTTTCCTAAATACCTAAATTAAAAAATCCACCAATAAATAAAAACAAACCTCCACAATTTATTGCTTTACTTAACTTAAACAACATAAGACAGAGTATTAAAACAATGATGATTAAGATGTCTTCATTAAAGTTTATTTTTTGCGGTTCATTAAGTTTTAACGAAGCTGTGGTGAAACACGACTCCTATTAAAATGAACGCGTCTTCGTACTAAGTTTATTATCAGGCTGGGGTGATTGGAAATTAATTTTGGAGTAATTTTTCTTCGAAATAATGTACTAAGGAATTTTTTATCAGCTACAAATGTGCAGTAGTTATGTGGATGATTATCTGAGCGTCCACTGGTCCGCGCCGGCCGCACGGCAAGGCACGCAACGGTTTTTGATATGTTTGTATGAAGAAATGAAAATGCGGGCGGTACCGGTAGTGGACGCAGTGCTATATGAATTAATACAAAGCAAACCGAAATCCGTTGCGTGCCGTGCGTGCGTTGCGGCCGGCGCGGACCAGTGAACGCTCACCTTAAGGTATGAAAAGATTTTTGTTCATCTTTTATAATCTCTGCGAATGGATTCTATGTTTGGTTTGATTTCCGACCTTAGTCCTTGGACCATTTTACGTGATTAAATTTTTCGGCCCAAGTTTTTTCTATTGTATTTGTATTTTACACTAGCTGCCCCGACAGGACGTTGTCCTGTCCAAATTTCAATAATTCATACAAAATTCCCATGGAAAATGCACCTTCAGTTTTCCTGAATTTACGAATTTTCTCGACAACTTATCCAATTTTTCTCTTCATAAGAACATTTCTCAGACTTCAATGAATATTTGAAAAATAAAATTGTCTATTAATTGGTCCAGCCGTTCTCGAGTTTCGCGCTTAGCAACACATTTAGCCATTCATTTTTATTTAAATAGACCCACGGATATCGTAATTATCTGAACAACCTTTTGGTCTACAATTGGACGAACACCTAAGATAAGTAATAATGGTGGGCTACAAGGCAGGCTCATTATTCTCAAACTTCTTTCACACACGGTAAATAAAGTAAACTTCAAGTTTTAAAACCCACACTTTATAATACAACCATATTGAAGTGCTCTTAAATCACAGTTACGGGAAAGTGGCTCAGTTATAACATAATCGCATCAGAGATGGCGCTATAAACAACGATACCTTACCCGCCGTGCGTAAATTTTCATTTGTTGGCCGTGCCCGCACAGCGCAACACTATATCATAATTCTACCATCCTACCATTCTACCATTGAACTCTAAAATATTTCCAAAGCTCACGTGAATTACCGAGTTCTGTAAAAGTGCCGTATTTCATGGCGTAACGTTATTTATTGATAAAGTTTTCGATGCAATATGTATGAGGCTTTTGTTTTTGGGCTATGATGCCCGGTGATGGGCCTGAAGTGTATTAAAGCCTGTTTGCGTTTAGATAGATTTATTTGAGCGGGCAATTTATTTTGTTGCGAAAAATTGTGCGAGAAAATCTAACTGCTACAATGAACGGTCAAAGAGAAAATAAACAGGTTTTATCATGTGCCTATTTAAATATATTGATGATCATAGTCGGTGTTTATTGCCTTGAAGTTTGTTAATGCTACGTTACATTACTTTAGGCACAGAAATCAAAAAGTCGACCAAGCATGAATATAGAAGAGCCTGTATTTATTTGTAAACAAATAAAAATCAAATAGTTTCTTCTAAATTCAAATAAATCTTTCTATTCAACCAGTATCAAGTTCAACCACACAACATAAATTCATCCGATCTCCTTGACGCACCAGGACCCATAAATTCTTATCAGCCAGCATTACCACGGCTATACATTTCATAGTCAGTAACCGATTAAAACCTCTTTTATCGTTTGGTCATAAAAACACACACGATGTCACTTTCTGAAGTAGGTATTTATTGTCAACCCAGCACGTACCTACTTACTCGTAAAATACTTTCGAGTAACAAGTACACTGAACCTATATTAGAAGTATATAAAATTTCGTAGTGCATGTAATTTTAATGAATTTAGTAATGGCTGGAAAGATGGAGTTTGGATTAGTGCCCGGTTGATGGCTAAGCTCACCCACTATTATATGGGATTTAAACATAACTGGTGAAATTCCTATAGGTGCACCTCTGCCTACCCCTTCGAGGAATACCAGGCGGTATGTTATGTAGAAAGAGGGACAAGGTCAGAATAACGATGGTGTCTCATTTATTTACTGACCGAGCGAGCACAGCGGCCGAAGTGTCTCTGCTTCAAGTCTAGCAAAATTTGCTTTCGTCTGTCAGTTTTTTGCTACTCCTCTGCAGGTCGTATGTTATAACCGATCTGAATGAAACTTGGTTTTACGACTTTATAGATTTTTTGTCGTCGGAGATTTTTGATTGCTTCTTCCTTCTTCTTCACTTCCTCCAAAAATGGGCAAAAACGGCTACTGGATATGTCCGCCTTATGAAAACCGATTTCAATGGTTCTTTTTTTATTTATTAGAAAGGTAGTAACTTTAAGTTGATCTTAAAAAAATTTGGTGAAGATATGATGGAAAAAAAAAACAGGGTAAATAGTAGTTTTAAGTAACTTTAGTGGTAAGTAGGTATATTAATTGTAGCAAAAAAGTTTGTTCTCGCGAGTACTAATATTATTTGAAAGAGTTAGGTACTACCAACATTTAACGCAGTGAGCTGTCTTTGTATCGACAACGGTTAACGTGGAAACAAAGTAACTCGTAGCTAGACAAAGATGAACACTGTATAATTTGCTTTTACCGGCACAACCTTGGCACACCTTTCAAACCACAACATAGAAATGCTTCTTGGCAGCAATCTTCAATACGGTGGTAGTACTTCTACGGGTGAGAATCACAAACAGCTACTAATTAAAATAGCGAATTCAAATATAGCATAAACATAAACTTACGACTGTTTCTTATGGGGGTAGGCAGAAACTGAAGAAAGGCGTTGTTTTGGTATATAAAAATGGATTGAACACATTGTTACTTTTTTTTAAACTTCATCTAACACTTTCTGTAAAATTGCATTTTTCGAGATAGCACGTTTTTCTCGTAAAGATGCGATATGCTAGACAATGTATGGATCATTGTGCTACAGTGAATTATTATTATTATTATTTTAGAAGAACAGCATTTTTTATTGCAGAATATCAGAGCAAAAGTGAAATCAGATTAAGAAAAAAAATTCTCCTAGGCGTTGACTTATTTTTTTCACCACAGTACGAGTTATTCTCTCGTACTTCAAGAAACGATAAAGGAGCTGAGTACCTTGTTTACTACATAACAGACATATCCAGTCACGATAGTATCAAGTTCTATAACTTTTTATTTCGCAGGTATAATTTTTACTGCGCACTTCCCTTTCGTAATTCAGGACTGTGAATTGACCTCACTTCGCTTTGAATTACTTCAACCGGAACATGTCTTTGACATAAATTTGGTAATTCGCAAACTGTATACGGGGGAACAAACAATTTTATTAGCTTAGATAGCACAAAATATGCAACAGACAGGACTAACAGAAGTTCCACTTTGTTTGGCTTTGGGAATTTAAAACAAAATAATGTTAAGCCTATTATATTGTATCACTGACCTTTACCTAGAATAAGTTTATTACATTATGTTATCTTTAGTTCTCTTATATGGGAGGGGCTTGTGGCTAAGTAATAACAGCCGCACGGGTCGATCCTGATGGTTAAGCTACGCTTGCCGGGGTTGGTTCGTGGATGAGTCAGGTGAGCATCTTTACATACCGAGACTCCTTCGTGCCTCGGAAAGCACGTTAAGCCGTTGGTCTCGGCTGTCATTTGTGGATCTGTGACAGTCGATACGGGTCGTCAGAAGCCCGAAAGTCTGACAACCAGTCTTACCAAGGGGTATCGTATTACCCAGTTACTGGGTTGTGGAGGTCATATAGGGAGTCGCTCCATGGAAAATATTGGTATTCAGCTGCATCTGGTTAGACTGGAAGCCGACCCCAACATAGTTGGGAAAAGGCTATGCATCAGATGTTCTCCTAAATGTGGCTCTTTTGTTTTTATGAGATGTAAGAAGTTTTTCTTTTCATTTACAACGATCCCTACATAAATTAATGTATATTTTACTATACATTATGTGATTTTATTCTATATAATGCAGATAAAGTCATCGCATTGGGCAGGCCAACGACATTTCGGCCATTGAATATTTCCGCATTACTTATTTATTTTATTTTAACATAAAACGGCCAAAGCCAGTTACATTAAGACCCAAACACATTATTTAAGTACAATAAGGAAAGTATACAACTACTCGTCAGTCATACGATGTTCTCACAATACTCCAGACATACTGACAAGATCTTCTTCCATTCATCCGCGAACACATCACAGTCAGGCTTAGAGTCCAAGAGAGCGTAGAGCGCAGTGAGTGTGCGAGGGACAAGACACTGGGTTCGTGCGACGGTTCGACTCCGAGGCACGGCGAAAAATCTGTGCCCCCTGCTACGACTATAGTTTATTGGAGCAAAAGTATGGAATAGTTCGTCGTGCAGTTCAGGAGCATCTGTTATCTGTTTATTATGTATGTAAACCTTCTGCTACCTATTATTTTACATGACTAACATGTAAGTTAGGCGTTGTAAAATGAGGGGCCGTTGTCGGCTCGCAAGTAGCTTTTTACAGCCAATAACAACGCTAATAACTTTGTCAGTAAAATGGTTTTACGTTATACGAACGATCCTATGTACGGATGAATTTGATGGGGATCAGTCAGTAAGTAGGTACAGGTTTTATTTGTTACTCTAATTCAATGGTAGGTACTTTTTCCATTTATTTATTTACCTATATACTTTGATAATAAGCTTTATCGTAAACCATATCGTTTGCTTTTGATGTTTCCCCTAATTTGCCTTTATTTGACTGTGTGCATTCAACAAAAGATATAAAATATGAAGATACTGGAAGGTAAGCTTCTTTTATCTTATGCAAAAAGCTTTCTTTTTAACTTGTGGAGTAGTCAAGTCTTTGACATCATTTGTCTTAGTGCGTTTCACGTTAAAAAGTGTTGAATATTCAAAGATGCTTGGTTCGTTCTTGCCTGCATACCAAACACTTTTTATTACTGAACTTAATACCTACTGCATGACTGAATAATTGCGGATAATATTAAAATTCTCTGTTTACATCAATGTTCATACTGTCTATGTAAATATTTGTAATCGAAAACGCAACCATCCGTAAAAAAACAAGATTAACGTTCTCATGTGTTGAGTTTGCTTATTTTTTACCCAATGTCATTAAACATCTAGACGTTGCCATGATTACAGTGTGAAGTGTGGAAGTGAGACACATATATGTTATGGACCAAGTGATAAATTGGGCAGTATACATAATGCCCGGTCATTATGAAAAATGCCCAATATGAAAGTGCAATTTGATAATAATTATTCAAATAATCAAATTGACTGGGCATTATACATATTGCCCATCACCTTTTGGGCAGAGTAATACAAACACATTTAATTACTATTTTTTTATTGTTATTGTCATTTAACTTAAAATAAACTAAATATTAAACAACTTAAATAATCAGACTCATTATTTGGATTAATTACCAAGGACTTCTACCTTAAAAAACCACTAGTTTTTGCATTTAAAACTTAAGGAAAGTTATATTAAAAATATAACATAAAATATAATTAAATTTAAAACAAAAATTTCACAACATATCTTTGTTTTATAGAAATGACTTAGTATTATAAAACAGAAAATAAACTAAAGTTAAAGCAATCAGACTCATTATTTGGTATAATTAGCATCTTCTCTTAATATAAGTCAAATTAAATTATAAGTCAAATAGAACATAAAACTGAAAACAGTAATTATACTTGAATATGTAGCAAGTAACAGGTTTATTTATTAGAACAACTACCACTGTGATGGCATTTTGAGGTACACAACTTTTTGGCTTTGCGACAACTACATTTATCAGACTTGCAACCACCTTTACAACCACATCTACTATAACCTTGCCCTCCGCATTTAGAGGCCATTCTACAACACTCTCTCAGCGAAATCTCTGTCTCTGGAACATCTTCAGGCGAAATAAATCTTTCCTTGCAGACAGTAAATTGGTTTCTTGAATATAGTTGATTTAAAATACCTTGTTTTGTTCCCAGTTTATAAAGGTTATTGGCTGTTAATTCAATAACGGTAGCAAGCATATTTCTTCCATCGCTACGAGCGCGATCAACATCGGGAACTCGGACTCTTACAGTGTCACCAATTGCAGCCACGGGATATTTAGCGCTTGATACATCCAACATTTTATTTGCTTGTTTCTGCAAATTTCTTAAAGCTAGTTTCCTAACTGCCATAACATTTTCTTTTTTGCGCTCCAGGTTTTCGTTTGTGGGTATTGGGTTTGAATCTGTATCTGAAGTTTTTTCAGACTCCTCATCTACGGTAAAAGTTAACGGAAATTGACTTGAGCTAGCTGAAAATAAATTCATATCATTTTGAGTAGACTCCACGCGGTCAGTTTCGATGGGCTCCAGTTGATCATTTTTGGCAGACTCTACTTGATCATTTTCGGCGGACTCTACTTGATAATTTTTGGCGGACTCTACTTGATCATTTTTGGCGGACTCTTCTTGATCATTTTCGGTGACAACCACTAGATTTCTTTCAGTAATAGTGCTCTCAGTAGATAATAGTTTCTCCAAGTCTTCTTCTGAATTAATATCAAGCAGAGCCTCATGTGGTATAGAAGAACTTTTAAGCCCTACTTTCAACTTCGTTCCAAACATGGCTTCATATGGAGTGCAGTTAATACCTGTGTGATGGGCTCTATTTTTCATTAATTGTACAAAACGTAATCCTTCCGACCATTTCTTAGTGTTGTTATCCTCCAACCACGTACTCAGCATATTCTCTATATCCTGGTTTGCTCTCTCTACTGACCCTTGGCTTTGAGAGTGTCTCGGTTTACCATGTACAATTTTCAATTCAGGCCACATTTCACAAGCTTCCTGAACAATTTTATTAGCAAACTCTCTGCCATTATCGCTTTGAAGAATGCTTGGTGCACCGAATATTGTAAAAATATCAAGTAGTACATATGCTACTTCTTCAGCAGTTTTGGTCTTGAGCGGACGGAGTTGCACAAATTTTGTAAGATGATCTTGGTATACAAGTATAAATTTATACTGATTATCTCCTTGTGACTGCATGTCAATAAGGTCTACTTGACATCTTGCATTCATTTCGCCGCTAAGAATAGGTTTAACAACTAATCCTTTTTTTGGAACGCTGCGTTTCTTTTCGCAGCTCTCACAAAGGTTTAAATAAATGGCAATCATTTCCCTCGTAATATTTTTATACCGAAAATTTAGCTCCTTTTCCATTCGGTTTCTACCACCATGCCCTACACTCAGATGGGTATCATGCAAAATCTGAAATATCTCGTTGTTTTTCACGTAGTACCTAATCATATTGTCTTTGACTGGAACAATCAATTTCTCTGTTTCTCCAACAGCCATGACGTCAAATCTTCGCAAACGCTGATAATCTTCGGGTTTTTTATGCGACTTCTTTGATTTTGCAGATTTAACTTTTTTAATCATCTCAGTATAGCTTTCGTTGGTGAAAAACTGAGTATTTTGTCCTTTAAGTGACATTAATTCACTCAATCTTTCGTCAAATTGACGATTCATTTCGTTTAATTTCGAAATATCCATGATTAATTATTAAAATACACACTAACAGCTGTTTCACTATATTTCGCTAATACACTCGCGTTAACAATTAGTTACGAAAGTAAAAATAAAAGCATTTGCGTCCGTCCGTCTTCGCTTATAATGCAAAACTAAACAAAAACAATAGCGCTTGAAGTCCGCCGCACGAGCCGCACGCTGAATGGCGGTCTCTGATTGGTCAAAGCGTGTCACGCCACGCGTACTTCCCTCCCCGCCCTCGCACCGCGTCAAATATAGCTTTATTATCAAATTGCCCAATTGTCATGTAGCAATATAATAATGACCGTGCAATGTGATAAATAATGACGTTAAGATAGTAATTAATCACTTAGCCCGATAAAGCTAGACATTATTCATAATGCTCGTGCATTATTAATAATGCCCGCATTAATCACCTGGTCCATAACATATATACGAAATTAGTAGGAAAATTGAGAAAAAGCATCGTATCTTCTGTCTCTTACGGCGTGCCGTATTTTTGCTTGGCGAACTTTCAAATATTAGCCAAACAAAGTGCTTTCACGGTTACAAAATTTATCTTGCGTCGATTAATTTAACTTTTTTGGACAGTTTTTGCATTGTACATTGATGGGTTTCAGTCCAAAGTATGGTAGATTTCTTACGTTAAACCTCATTTCCAATACCACATAACCTAGAAAAAGTATTATATTGCTGTCTCATGACCGGCCACGCGATAGCTCGATCTAGATGTATATTATCTAAGTTTTTTACCGAACAGCTTTTGTTTTTATACAATATAGAGCACAAAATAGTGATAACTTTACTGCTAATCTTCCTTCGAAATGTACTATGTCATATTACAGGATGTGTTAATAAAAGGAACCCCATAACTTCCCATGAGTGTCGTAATAAGCGACCAAGTGTAGATTATGGCAACGACATGTGTATTCTAAATTCTTAGTTTAAATTACTAAGTATATTATTATTATATGCTCCCTTTACACTTGAGACTGTTGGTTTCAGTATTATAATACCTCATTGGTTTCAGGAGTTTTGAAAAGATTACCGTTGTAGATATTTTAATAGCTGTGCACAGTAATTTACTTGACAAACTCTTTCCAAGAAGACTTGCTAAGGTAAATCAGGACGATAAAAGGTGGGAGTAACAACTTTTTTTTTCAATTTACTTCAAGATCTAGTTTTTAGTTTTTTTCTTTTATTTCGTTTTTAATCATCATTAAACAACTTATTATCAAAAATTTATGTCTACATTTTACATACAGAAAATTCAATAGGTTCCTTTCCATTATTTAAACAAATGATTTTTTAATTATTATATGAAAAAAAAAATTACATCGGTGAAAATACCGCCAACAACAAAAAAAAAACCTTCCAACCATTTTCCCAGACTATCCTTATACAATTTAACACAAAAGTAGCTGAATCGATGCATTTAAGACCACAAAACTCTAAAAGGAAATAGCGTTCAAAACTTTGATCAGCGGCCAAATGTAATCCGTACCTGAAAGGTCCCGGCTACACGGATCTTGGCACGAATTCTTAAACTGTCCCAAGCTATGTTAAAATGAATACCTGGCTGAGGAAGGTTAACGTAGGAACTCGAGGCAAAATCGTCTGGGAAGTAGTGGGGTTATCTCGCGTTGATTTACCTGGTTTTTTTTTTCCAGTGAAGAAAATCATTGATGATGGAACTGAACCGGCAGAAACAACGTACAACCATTACTCAATCTCAAAGGATGCAATGACAATTTACAGTTAAACTTTAAATACTAAAACTGAACCTGAAGTTACGCTACACAAACAGGCGAAGCAAGGCCAGTCTAGAATGTCAGAAAGAACTGTACCATGAACCGTGTGGTGGGTTTATGGTTTTATGGTATTAGGTTCGAAGCCTTAGCAGTTAACGCCAAAGACCTCACCTTACTACCTCATCTGAGTAAAAATGTGAGCATAGGATTTTTTTTTAAATGTGAGCATAGGAATTTTAAAAAAAATGTGAGCATAGGAATTTAAAAAAAAATGTGAGCATAGGAATTTTTAAAAAAATGTGAGCAAAGGAATTTTTAAATAAATGTGAGCATAGGAATTTTTAAATAAATGTGAGCATAGGAATTTTAAAAAAAATGTGAGCATAGGATTTTTTTAAATGTTCCATATCTGAAGACTTATGATTTTTTCTCAATGATTACGTTACTTGGCAGCATTATTCGCCTTCAGCTTTATCATGAACCTACTTTCTGTGAGGGGGAATGGGCTATAATCTATTAAGCGGGCCCAGTGCTGTTTGGTAAATCAACATAGTTTTAATTATTATAGTCACAACTGCCAAGCATAACTGATATGATTGCAAACTATTTCATGTCACCAAATGGCATCCAGAGATTTGTATGAACTCATGCGCAGTCTACGTTTCATGCAGTAGTCAGCACCATCCACCGTCAGAAGCTAAAGGTTTACTTGTGCTTGAATTAAGACTATACTAGATAGGTTTAGGTAGTAAAATAAAGGTAAACAATCTTGCTGTAACTTTTTACACAAACACATATTTAACAAATAAACTACTGCCTTCAACTTGGAATCCAGTCATTAGCAAGTGCAAGCAACGCCGGTCGTCCGACGAGGTCCGCCAGTGTGTAGACGTCCTTAGTGTTGTGTGTAGAAGTACCGACAGTGACATTTATAAAAATTGTGAAGACCAAGTGAGGGTAGATGCACATACCCGCACTTTACGAAGACGTCGCTGAGCTGTCATCAGTCCTCCCGTGACCACGATCGCTGCAAGGCGGTCGAAACGTCGGGAAACAAGTAGGTACCTGTTTACCTCGTTAAAAAGAATATCGTGATAAGACCCGTTTCGATAGTGTTTTATAAATAAACTACTACTTAAACTAATGTTGCAATTGATTTAGTAGTCATTATTGTTGTATTTACATTTGTTTTTAGTTGCATTTTATTTTTAAACTTAGGTTTTAAAAGATAAAAGACACATCAAGATTGTTTACCTTTATTGCACTACCTAAACCTTTCTAGTTTAGGTACGTCGTGTCCCAATCTATTCGAATTTCACCTGAAATGAAATGAAATTGTTTATTCTGTAAATAGGATATCGAAATCACTTTTACACGTCATATTTTTTTTTTTTAATAAGCTTGATGAAGTCGACATTTCCTATCTGACTACCCTGAGAAGAAATGGCGAAACAAACTCAGGGGTCAAAGTCTCTTTTAAAGTCCAGACATAATCTTGGTCAGATCATGTGAGGACCATGTAGATCAATGTCTGAAATGGTCTTTTGAGGAAAGAACCATAAAAATTTGAGTGGACCTGTCCAGTCAGTCCTGAGTGATAGCTTATCGTCAACCCATAGTAAAACAAACTTTCTCACTGTAATGTAGTGTAAAAATTTTGCCTACAAGCCCGCGCCCGCGGGACAGGTAGGCGCTACGGAATTACTTAACGACAGTCCCGAAGTAGTGCGGAGAATAATTACAGTGGCACTAGTTGCTATGTCTTATCTGTTAGAGCTTTGTACTTGTGTGGGTGTTGTGTTATTAGTTTAAATGTAGTATTACTGTAGAGCTAATTCTCTGGGAGAACGCTGTATACGGATTTAAGAGAAAAAAAACACAGATCTCGCGTATTACACGACCCTCGAGGTGCATTGAAAATTAAATCAGTTATAGCATTAAAAAACAATTTTTTTTTCTAATTCTATAACCTATTCTATAACTGAGTTCAGCTACACTAGATTATTTTTACAATCTCAAAATACAAGAAATGTAATTTCTAAAGAATACAAAAAAAAATAATTTAAAAATGTTATACTTGTAACACTATACTTACCCGTAAAACATAAAAACTAAATTATCTATTTTAAAAAAAAATGTTAAAAACTATCAAACTTTTTCAATTTTTTTTTCACGTTTGTTGTAGTACTCATCAATACGCGTTAACACCCCAATCATTCACATAATCCTTAAACTCACGACCTCAGGGTGGATTCGCACATTCGCTGGAAATAGGGATTGGCTGAAGCGATCGAAAAGACATTTTCAATGTCAAAAGATCTTGTATCAGAAACCTGGATAAAATCACAAACGCAACGGCGCATTCGGTAACTTTTATACATGAAATCTCACGAAAACGCCATGTAATAATAACTAGTAGTTCTGCTAACAGTAGACCTCGCACAGTAGCACCATCTAGTGACCTTATTGTAAAACTAATTAATATTGGTTTTAAAGCCCCGTTTTAGATAATTCTGATAATTATTTTCAGAATTCTCTAGTTTTTTGATGAGAATGTGGTATCAAGTGCTCCATCAATACCTACCTAGTAGTTAAAGGGCTGATTCCTTTGGTAGAAATCTAAAAGTGAGCAATTTACTGCATTTTGAGGAGCTTTTCTGCTCATCACACCGAAGACCTTCATCAGATCTTCAACAATTTTTTATGAGACCAATTTAAAGTTACTACCTTTCAAATAAAAAAGAACCATTGAAAACGGATATCGTAAGGTGGAAATATCCAGTAGCCCCTTTTTGTCCCTTTTTGGAGAAAGTAATCTCAAAAAAAATTCAATCAAAAATTCCCGACTACAAAAAAATCTATAAAGTCGTAAAACCAAACTAAGTTTTGCAGGTCGGTTGTAAAATACGACCTGTAGAACCAACAAACTGACAGAGGAAAGCAAATTTTGCCACACTTGAAGCACACTGACAGAATAATTATGCCATGTTTCGTAGCTTCAAAAAAAAAAAAGTCAATGGTCTCCAAAAGAAAGAGAAAAACAAACAGTTGAGAAGCTGATGTGAGAAAAAGCCTTTTAGAATGTACTGGATAAGCAGGCAATGATCATGAAACTTCCTCAGATGACAAGAGCCTATGGCTACTTTTCAATACATTCTTAATTCTATCCGTGTCCACCATTAATTCAGTACACAACCTTTATCAAGACAAAACAAAATTATTTACAACAGTATCCTCTAACAAATTAAACGGGAAGTTTTCTTAAAAACATTCTCATTAGCATTGCTATCACGCAGCAATATCTCGGCAAACTTTAATTAAATATAGTCATTAAAAATATTTATAACACCCGACGGTAAGTGTTGCATTTTTATGAGTTTTTAAAAGATACGTAAGATAGTAAGAATAGCAGCCCCGATAAATAAGGCCCGGCCCGGTAATTAAGACTGCACGTGTAACATTTTATGCACGAAAGTCTCTTTCCAAAATTAAGGCTAACTGACTTTTAAAAATTTTAGACTGAAGATCGCGTCTAAACGAATAGTGTTAATGATTTGGAAATAGTACATTTTGATACAAGTGGAGAACGTTTGTTATTGCATTCGAGGCAGAATTAAAACACCCGAGCCGTTGGCGAGGTTGTTTTTGAGCCGAGAACTGCAATAACAAATGTCCACGAGTATCAAACGACGTTTTTCAATACACTTTTGAAGAAATAAAATAAAATAACGGAAAATATTTTTGTCATGAAATAATAGGAAACTATGATTTCAATTTTCTTTTTTTTTCGCGCTTTGCTTTCGCCTGGATGAAGGAGAAGCAAAGGTATAAAGCCGATAAACAGCCTAATATGAAAAATAGAAAATTCAAATATTTTCGAGTTTAGAACACAAATAAATGTTAATTTGTTCAGAAACGTTTTTTTATTGTATTAGTCATAGTTTTTGATGATATTCTATTTATAAACATTATTTAAATATTCAAAAAATATTAACGCCGTAAAGACGCATAGCTCTTTGCCGAGATTAAAAAAAAAATCACCTCCGAATAGAGAGTTGTGAATAGAGGCATTGGACCAATTTGGACTAAGTATAGGTATAAGTTAGTTAGTTATAGGTAAAAATCGCACGCGTGTGAAATACATTCCATTGTGAACCTAATCGTAGTGCGCTATGAACCAGTTTTCGAGGAAGTGTATTGAAAAAATATATGTTAAATGAGAGCATTTTTTTAATAACTTAATATGTGAATATTTTAAATTATGTTTACATTACATAGTACAATTAATTTGTAAAGTTATGTCTAACGCGTATAAAAAACTGAGAATCACGCAAAAACTATCAAGCGTATTTGTATGAAACCTCCACCATTTTAAAGATAATTTAATTTTTATCTTTTAGTATACGTGTTTTAATGCATCATGTTTATATGGAGTGTGTGCGGAATGAGGCTTTGCGATGTGATTTACTTGGTGCAACTAATAGATTCGATATTGGAGAGTGTAATGTTATCCTAGCTTGTCCTATATCGGAACAAGCTAGAATTCTGTACAAACTTGCTTTTTTTGTTTTAAAATAGGATTTAATTGTTTTTTGGTTTACTTAAATTGTAAGTACTGTTATTACAGGGCGACGTTATCGCTCAGCGATAAAGCCCTTAAAATAAAGATTAAAAAATATATATATATATATATATGTATTTTTAATATAATACTTTATGTTTATGTGTAATAAATTAATAATGCGTCTAATTTGGGACAGCGCTACTTAATGGGCGAATCCTATTATCGCGAAAAAAAAATCAGCTGTTCAGTACATTTATGTTCGCATAATTCGTCAAAATGTGCTGATATTTTTCGCGATTTCAGGTTTCGTCTTATAGAAAAGTCGCTCATAATGATGAGTACAATGACCCCTTAAAAGATTGCCACTGATTACACTTACACCCTGTGTATACCATGACTGCAACATGCACGGTTTACACCGCATCGTAAACCAATGAGGTTTGTCGTAAACTGACAATGTAACGGATTTGAGCAACCAAAGTGACGTCACACCGATATTGTTTTATGATGCCAATGGTGGCGTTCTCCGCCATTTGCCGGTGATGTTGAAAGCTTTTAGATGTATATCAGTCGTATGTAATGTAATTTATAGCTTGTGCTTTGTCGTGTTTACTTTGTAGACAAAACAGTGCATAGAATTACGAAGAACAAGACCTAGGGAAGATTGGTAAATTTTTTGTAGAAGACTTTAAATATGTTCTATCCTACAAAACTACTAAAATGGTTCAGGTTTTTCCAAAATGTTAACGGTACTTACAAAGTAGTTTTGGTGGGTGTTTTTCTATCTATAATATGTATGTATTTACAAAAAAAAATGTAAGTATATAAGTAGTTTATCAGCTATCTCGTTACCATAACACAAGCATTAGGTTGCTTAGCTTGGGACTAGATGGCGTTGTGTAAAATGTCCAAGGATATTTATTTATATATTTTATTTATTTAGTTTACACATCTTTAATATTGTCAACTTTGGCGAGTTTATCAAGTGGCGAGGGAACACAAATGTTGCGTGGCTGCCTTTCCAAGGTGTTAAAAGTTAGAAGAATGTTGCGTGGCGGCCTTTCCAAGGTGTTAAAAGTTAGAAGAATGTTGCATGACTGCCTTTCCAAGGTGTTAAAAGTTAGAAGAATGTTGCATGACTGCCTTTTCAATGTGTTAAAAGTTAGAAGAATGTTGCATGACTGCCTTTTCAATGTGTTAAAAGTTAGAAGAATGTTGCATGACTGCCTTTCCAAGGTGTTAAAAGTATTTTAAAAATTGCGTGGCTGTCTTATACACTAGTGGAGGCACCTTGAACGTGACCTTAAATATGTAGACGATGATTGATGATATTAAAATAGTGTCAGAAAGCCTGTCGATTCACACAAATCAACCTCCTCACAACAAAACAAACGACAACACGAACCGAACATTTAACAGCTAATCCAACGCTTATCTAACACAACCAGTATTTATCCGAACACTGCAACACATCACTCGTTGGTTGCAGCAACCATTACATCGCCCGACACGCGATTAATCCCGGGAACCATCTACATCGGTGACTGAGCGGCAACCGATTGTGTGTGCAACCAACTATTTATCGTGGAGTATAATGAGACCGAAGGGACATCGGCTATTAATATGTGTTTAGAACATGCTTGATAGGGGAACGTTTAGTTCCTGTTTTGGTGGACCGTAGCGTGTAACGTGTAGTGTGACTATGTTCTGTGTAAAGTAATTGGTGCGTTCATTAAATAGACTGTTTGGAAAGTCAATCTGCCTAGCCTTTTCCCAACTATGTTGGGGTCGGCTTCCAGTCTAACCGGATGCAGCTGAATACCATTATTTTACATGGAGTGACTACCTACTGACCTCCACAACCCAGTAACTGGGTAATACGATACCCCTTGGTAAGACTGGTTGTCAGACTTTCGGGCTTCTGACGACCCGTAACGACTGTCAAAGATCCACGAATGACAGCCGGGACCAACGGCTTAACGTGCTTTCCGAGGCACGGAGGAGTCTCGGTATCTAAAGACGGTAACCCATGCACTGACCAACACCGGCAAGCGTAGTTAAACCTGATAGATCGACCTGAGCTGCTGTTATTACTTAGCCACGAGCTCCTCTGTTTAGAAAGTAAGGTAGGTAAAAAAATACTTAGTACTTTCCGTTGCCCGTTGTTCTGTTGTTGTATCGATGTTTCGTCCGCCATTAACGTTGGAAAGGTCAGGTATTCTTTCAAAGTTGATCTTGACTGTCTTCAGACCATGTATGGACCGGATAGGTATTACCCGCGCAGACCGGATCGTTGCTTAGCGGGTAGCTCGCCGTCCGGTAAGGACCAGGCCCGAGTCGACGGCGCGTTGTGTTCCACGCGCGCCTCAAAGAGATGTCAGCAAAAGTTTGGGGTCCAATAGGGCCGATGCCGCTGTGGTCGCGGATAGTTTAAAAAAGATACCGTGGCCCTGGCATAGGCAACTCAAGGAACACGGGTGGGTTTTAGTCAGTAAAAGTCTGACACGCCCTTCCGCTCCACCTGGAGCGGGAGGAGTTATTTGATGATTTCCCATCCTCAAAAAAAAAAAAAAAAAAAGACCGGATCGTTGCTGACGTTTGTGATTATAGTCGGATTAAACCGGTAAAATGAGTTTGTTTGTTTGTTACGCTTTTACGCTAAAATGGCAGAACGGATTTAAATAAAATTTGGCACATGGGTAGACCATAACCTGGGTTAGGACATAGGATACTTTTTATCCCGATATTTCTACGAGTTCAACACTTATCCGGGTAAAACCGCAGGGCGCAGCTAGTTTAACATAAATGCAACAAAACTACAAACAAAAGCAACAAAATCTTCATGGAAATGATTTTAAAATAGTTCAATTTACTTGATTTATAAATCAAAGAAACAATCACCAAAACCATTTAATCCATTCCGCCATTTGGATGCAAGTGGTGCTCATAAAACGGCTGCCAATAAAACAATCGTTCAGACAGCAACAGTTGCACTACCGGTCGTACAGGAGACAATCGTTGTATAAATTACAGAGCATGAAAACATTCGCGACTGAGATTTGGTTGTGCCTGGAAAGTTGGTGGTTCTACTCGAGTTTATTGCGAGCGGTGACGATGCGGGTGATTTCTATTCATGTGACAAAACTATACCTACTTCTGAAGGCCAAATCCCGTCATTTAAAACGTTAAATATCTAGTTACAATCTCATGTAGTATCTCAGTGACAATCAATGTCAAAAATAAGATAAGATAAGATTTATTTTCTTGCCCCAATATTACAGAAAAAAACCGGCCAAGTGCGAGACGGACTCGCACACAAAGGGTTCCGTACCATATTATATGTTTAACAATCGCAAAGATAACTTTGTATTTCATACCTAATGATACTGTGAATTACAAGGTTATTTTTTGCAGTTGCAGAAAATCGCCCTTATTTAAACATAATACCTTATGAATCGCCGTTTATAGTATTTCTTGATTAAGTACAGAATAAGGTACATTATATAAAAGACCTCGTACAAAAATGGTATAAAATTATCAACTTTTACGGGCCCTATTTCTTCATTTTAGAAGATAAAAAAAATAAAAATATCTTTGTACTCTACTCGATGAGTTCTAGACAATAACACCCCACACACAGGTTATTTTTTTTTCAAAATGAAAACTTTATTACTTTATTTTTATTATTTGTTGTTATAGTCGTAATAGAAATACACAATCTGTGAAAATTTCAACTGTCTACCCATTATGGTTCATGAGATACAGCCCTGTGACAGACGGACGGACGGACGGACAGCGGAGGCTTAGTAAGTTTGTACGTACAATATTGAGATACTAGCTAGACTGCCCGCGGCTTCGCCCGCGTGGATGTCTGATTTCATGGGTTTTAATTTTCTTATTATTGTTTATTTTACGGCAAAAGTATAAATACTGAGTTTCAAGTTAATCGGACTGCGCTTTAAAATTCTTCCGTACAAGCTTTAACATCCCTAAACCCCCTTTGAGGGGTAGTTTTGAAAAACTAATAATGACAAACTTTATTACTTACATAAGCAAGTATTTGTGCTAAGTTTCAAGTTCATTATCCAAATTAATAAAATATTTCATATAAACTGTATCCCCGTTTTCACGCCCACAGGGGTAGAATTTCAAAAATCGTCTGGGATGTTTCCATAACTTGGCTCAAACATTATTTACACCAATTTTCGAGTAACTCAATCTCCAATAAAATCCTCCGCTGTAAAATTTACTACCCCTTTTCACCCCTTAGGGGTAGATTTTTGGAAAACCCTGATAACCTGAACCCTGATTTTTGGAAAACACGTTAGTTAGTCTTCATTTGTGGTCTCAAGTACAAAAACTGAGTTTTGAATAAATCGGACCGCGTGTTAAAATTCCTCGATACAAACTTTGACACCCACCAATCCCGTCTTCTGGGGTCGCGGGTTGTTCGAAAGAGATACCGTGGCCTTGCATAGGCAACTGAAGGAAGAGGAACACGGGTGGGTTTTAGTCAGTAAAAGTATGACACGCCCTTCCGCTCCACCCAGAGCAGGAGAAGTCATTTGATGATTTCCCATCCACAAAAAAGGGGGTAGTTTAGGAAAATAAAAATGATTAATTTTATATAACTTAGATGAGTATCCGTGCTAAGTTTCAAGTCTAATAAATAAGATTTTTCATACAAACTTTCATCACCTATTTTATTCCCTTAGGGATGGAATTTCCAAAAAATCTTTCTTTATTGATGTTTACACTATATAAGGTACCTATGTGCAAAATTTCATGTCTCTAGGTCCAGTGGTTTGGACTGTACGTTGATTATTATCAGTCAATGAGTCAGTGAGGACTTTGAATTTTATATAAAACTTAATACAAAAACTTAAAACATAAACTTTTGATAGGTTTTTCTGTAATCTATAGGTAAAGAACTATTTTCTGTATTTTTTTCAAATTTTTAGGCTCAGTAGTTTCGGAGATAAGGGGGGGAATGGTCAATTTTCGTCTATTTTCTTAAATAACTTCAAAACAATTTATTTAAAAATTATAAAAAAAATATATTTGAGACCCTCACAGACACACCCTCACAAACCTTTCATTTGATATATCACATGGTACAGTTTGCAAAACTTTTTTTTTAATTGTACTTGTTTTCCCCCCAAAAGGGGGTCCCTTTTGGGGGTAAAACAAGTACATATTCAAAATTCATTTATTTACGTTACATGTCCGTATTTGGGTTACCAAAATACATATGTGTACCAAGTTTCAACTTAATCGGTTCATTATATTCGGAGCAAATCGGCTGTGACAGACAGACAGACGGACAGACAGACAGACAGACAGACACACGAGTGATCTTATAAGGGTTCCGTTTTTTCCTTTTGAGGTACGGAACCCTAAAAATAAAGAAAAAAACCCGCTCTTGACCGAGGGTTCGACACCGTTTTATTTTTCCTGTAATCTTTACATAAACTTCTATCACATAGAATAATTTCAGATTTTTATCTTTGCAAACTTCGGAGATAAGGGGGAGAACGGTATTTTTTTTCAAAAGTCGAAAACTATGCAGCCTAAAAAAAAATGTTTGAGAATGTGCAAGTAGCGCTCTTTCATATGATACCCCACATGCCCCAGTAGCTCCATTTTTAATTTTAAGACCCCCTTTCAGTCCCTGTTACAAAAAAAATATAAATATTTTTACTTCTTTCTTATTTGCAAAATAGTTGGGTAAACGTCATCTAAAACTGTTCCAAATTTCAAGTTGATAGCATTAGTAGTTCTTGAGATATCCAGCTGTGACAGACAGACAGACAGACTGAGTCACACCATAAGGGTTTTTACCATTTTGGTACGGAACCCTAAAAAAGAAGAAAGAAAAAAATTAAGTATAAAATGTAAAGAAATTAGAGGTATTACTGACAGATTGAGACTTTTCATAGAAATACGGGAATTGCGCTCTGATGATCTAATTTTTTTGTTCTAGGCCAAATATGCAGACATCCCATCTGATAGTAAATGATCATCAGCCGCCTCATGATCTTCCTGCCCTTATCCCATGTTACTTGGGATCGGCGCAACACGTTTTCTCTTTCCATTCTCCCCTGTCAACCGTCACGCTGTCATTCACTCCCTTCTCTTTCATATCATTCCTCACACAATCCATCCATATTTTCTTTCTTCCTCTCCCTCCATCAACACTTATACTCATCACTCTGGCCTGCCTTCTCATAGCATAGTGTGTATAGTTATAGTTTTTTAATAAGATTTATTCATATGTATTAGTTTATTATTGTTTAAGATATTTTGTGTATTTTATCTATGGGCCTAGTTGCCTGATAATAAAATGATTATTATTATTATTTTTTTTTTGTCTTTGACATATCTCGGGACCATGGGGTCCCGGACCTTTGGAAGGCGTACGAGGGGCCGAAGCCAACTCGCAGAGGCCCCTTAGACAATTTTAAATGACGAGGCGGCACCAGCCGACGATTATCCCTGTATGCACTATGCAAGTGCACTCAAGGACAACCCGCGGTTTGTGCAGGACTATTGCAGAACATGGAATCAAAACATATTGGGCTATGGGTTTGGGTGGCTATAGTGGATCGGGTACCTTAAACTATGGAAGAACTATGTCCCCTGCCTTACCAATGTTATAATAATATACACAGTTAAAATGGCGGGGGGTGACTTGCACACTCAATAATGGGCCCCCGGAAACGGTCGCTAGCACAAAGTGTCGTAACGGCAAGGGGGCAACATGTCCTGAGGCGCTTGTGAGGAGTGGAGAGGCATCCCACGGCTATCAGGACAATCCCGGAAGTACGGTCAAGATCCCTTTTTTTTTTTTTTTTTTGAGGGTGGGAAATCATCAAATAACTTCTCCCGCTCTGGGTGGAGCGGGAGGGCGTGTCAGACTTTTACTGACTAAAACCCACCCGTGTTCCTTCAGTTGCCTATGCCAGGGCCGCGGTAACCCCTTCAGACAACCCGCGACCCCAGCGGCGTCGGCCCTATTGGGCCCCGTCACTTGCTGACATCTCTTTGAGGCGCGCGTGGAACACAACGCGCCGTCGACTCGGGCCTGGTCCTTACCGGACGGCGAGCTACCCGCTGCTCACCGTCCGCAGGCCCGCGCCTACGGTGGCCGGAAATCGCCCCGCGATTCCCGCCGCCCAGGGCGTCTCCTGCGGCGACTGAGGGCGTGAGAAGATCCCTACCAGCATCTTACTGAAATACTTCCTTCCTCCGAGCACGTTTGCTCTTGCGAATCTCCACTCAAACCGGCCAATAAAGGCAAGAAAGAGGTGGGAGCTCTGTTCCTCGTCAGTGTTCACTCAAGCCGGCCAATAAAGGCAAGCGAGAGGTGAGGAACAAGACTTCTCCCGGGAGATAGGGTCCGTGGGGTCGCTACTGCCCAACAGCTCGCCACATGCTGAACTGCGGGTTTCTGTATCTCTCTTGGTCTGGCTCCTCATCCTAGACCTGTTCCGGCAAAGTAAACTCTACCGGCACAGACCTACAATTCGGAGCGCGCAATCCCCACCACGACGTCAACGTAGAGATACTGCGGTGGGGCGTAGAGATACTGCGGTGGGGCGTAGAGGTACTGCGGTGGGGCGTAGAGATACTGCGGTGGGGTTATTATTATTATTATTATAGCAGATCTACTGTGAAATAAGGTAACTATTAATTTTTATTGTAAATAAGAGAATACTAAATAAATAGTGATATTATGTAGAGAATAGGAGATGTGATGGTTTAGTGTAGAATATTGAATTTGATGTTGACAAAGAAATTATATGAATGATAAAATATCTTGGTGTTTCATAATATTTTCCTTATCACTGAAATATCAGTAAGTAAGTAGTTATTATAGACAGTTTATAGTTTGTGATATTGCGGTATCGACTTTATGAGATCTATTTGGGGATTAGTATCTATTTTGAAGTTAAATATATTCGGATGTTTTAGAGTAAAGGACACATATTAATTTTATAAGTCCTTTTTTCATCACGATGTTTTCTTCACCGATGCCAGTGATGATAAACTTAGAAAGATCTATTGTCAATTGCTCTAGGATATTGTAAAATTAATCCACCTGAGAACCCGACACGTTTCACAAATATTTCCTAAAAATAAATACAGCATTTTCCTACACAATAGACGCCCCTATACGCCCAACATTTTGGCTCCGGCTTGGAGGTTGCAACCGCGGCGGCCCGTAAAAAGTGTTCTATAATTAAATCGGTGCGCGCCAAGAAACTGTCAATATCTGTGCAATGCCTGTAGGCTCATAACGGAGAACTTGGCAGGTGACTACAGACCATTGTTTCATTTTGTTCGGATGAAAGAATATTCTGATAATAGAGGAAAACCATTGTGTAAAAAAATGGTTTGGTTGTTTTAGGTCGTGGAGGAATTACAGGAGTTTTACAGAAGTAGGGATCGTTGGTGGGGAGTTATTTTTGTAGTATACATTATTTTTGATGTTTATGAAGTTAACACTGAACTTATTACGATTAAACAAATAGAGCTAAGACCAGTCCGAGGATGTTGATTAGACGACGACGTATTTTCTTTCTTTATTTATTTATTAGGCCTAAAATATTGTGGAAAATAAATGTTAATTGTATGTTAATTGGTAAAGTTACTAATTAACGTCCATAACGGTGTTAACGGTTATTTTGGTTTTTATTTTGTTGGTTGGTTGGCTAGTTGGTTTGGTTTGGTTGGGTTGGTATTGGTTGGTTGATTTGGTGGTTATTGGTTGGTTGGTAAGTGGGATGCTAACGTTCACTGCCACATGTAGTTATGATCTAAACCGAAATATTTTAAACAACTAAGTAGAGTACTCTGCCTACCATCAGCAGTTTTATGTGTGCAGAATAAACTATTTTGTACCTACAGTTTTCCAATGCTTTTAGTATCTTCTGTGGTGGGCTGCTGTGGATTTCGACGCCATAATTACGAAATTATATTTTAATGTGTCTTTGATGAAATTGCATGGGTTTAGATTGAGTAGTGTGTGAGACACGGAGGGATCTTGATATGTAAGATGGTCACCCATCCACGGAGCAACCGCTGCAAGCGTAGTTTAACCTGACCGATCGACCCGTGTGGCTGTTATTACTTAGCCACAAGCCCCTCTTTCTATCATAAATCTTCTAGCTGACTGCTCTACTGTAATTCATGGCACCAATCTATTACAAAATCATTGAAAGCGTGATCCTAATCTCTTAGCCTTACTTTATTAGCTCCCTAGCCCCCGTTAGGGTGGGAAATCATCAAATAACTTCTCCCGCTCTGGGTGGAGCGGGAGGGCGTGTCAGACTTTTACTGACTAAAACCCACCCGTGTTCCTTCAGTTGCCTATGCCAGGGCCGCGGTAACCCTTTCAGACAACCCGCGACCCCAGCGGCGTCGGCCCTATTGGGCCCCGTCACTTGCTGACATCTCTTTGAGGCGCGCGTGGAACACGACGCGCCGTCGACTCGGGCCTGGTCCTTACCGGACGGCGAGCTACCCGCTGCTCACCGTCCGCAGGCCCGCGCCTACGGTGGCCGGAAATCGCCCCGCGATTCCCGCCGCCCACGGCGTCTCCTGCGGCGACTGAGGGCGTGAGGCTGCCTCTCCCTCACGCGTTCCGCCTGCTCCTTCGCGAGCATCACTGCTTCGCAGAAGGAGGTGACGGCCTCCCATGCACTCTCGCTCCGCACCATGGCCTGGACCAGGCTCGGACGCGAGAGATCGCCGCCGCCGATCGCCTCCGTGAGAACACGGCGGTGCTCTGCCCAAGCCGGGCAGACCTACACTGTATGCTCCACCGTGTCCTCCGGGCGATCCACACAGTGGAAACACCCGGGCGTTTCCTCCCGCCTTATGCGAAACAGGAACCTCCCGAAAACTCCCTAGCCCCCTAGGTACCACGTCGTGTTTATCGCGTCGCTTTGTCCAGAGTGGAGCGTTGACGAAGATACGGTTTTATGACGAGCGCGCGGTTAGACATTTTGTATTCCTAAGTTTGGTGACATAGATTGTTGAAAAATGGGAGCTCGTGAGGGATGAGCCTTTTATAAATGGAAATTAATGTAAACTCAAACTCATTTATTTGAAGTAAACCAATTACAGCCTGAATATTTTGAATTGTCAAGGGGTCGGTCAGTCAGAAAGATGAAGCTAGTTGCCCATTCCAAAGCGTAGTAGGTCCCTATGGAGAAGAACGGACAAGAAACTCCACGGACACTTTTAAATCAAAATATTGTTACAAAATAACGGTTACATCATTCATGTTGAAAATATACATGTGAGAACAATGTAGAAAGACTGCTCGTTAAAAGCGTCCGTAATAAAAAGATAAAAACTAAATACTACTAAATTAAAAATAAGCCGTGGCAGCTAAGAGACGACCAGTCCCAACTGACGGCGCCCGTTCACGAACATGGCGCATAGATCAGCACCATTTAGCTCAACAACTCAACTAAAATTTATACCTAATTAAATTAATTCCGTACATAAATCGCTAATTTACAACCAACGAATTAAGTTCTTAATGCGTTGTTTATCTTAATTCGTTGTTTACAACAGACCTAAAGTTTGTACTAATTCCTTGTAGGTACAGCAGAGAGGTTACACAAGTTCAAATAAATGTTTTTTTGGCGACTACAGAACCTTATGTAAGAAATAATTAAGATAATTAAGTAAGTAATATATTTTTTTTATTATTCTTAGACAACCGTATACTAAATTACTCAAACCAACGTACCCGTATAATTTGAACAAGTTAGTTTATTTGCTCGCCTCCCCCCATACTTCAAAGTCAAAATCACATCAAATCCCCCTAACTCCCCAACAGTATGTCCCACACCTTTATAGCCCGACCCATCCAGCTTACAAAGTCACTTTTATCTACAAGCATAATACATTAACGCATCGCTTAGCCGCACTCCGTCAGTCGCTGGTCATAAACGACAATGTAACGCGCGCCGTACGAAAGGATTTTTACTGCTCTGTTGATGGATTGTCTGTTCGCGACGATACTCAATAGAATGATAAAATAAACAATGTGTTTATGTATTGGCACGGATTGGAAACGTTGCCAAGATGGCGGATGTTGTATGGTTAAAATGAATAAGAGGAAGAATTAGTAGTATCGTTGGATACTACTGTCTGGCTCTGTATTGGATCAACATCGTCATCATTCTCTCCCAAATTCTTTGCGGGTTAGCGCAAAAAAATATATGACGGCGTCAGCGATGGCTGAGCGATAGAGCCGTCATCATCTCGATTCGGTGGTACGGAATTCATAGTGCACGTTTACAATTTAAACACGATGATGCAGCAATTCATTTATTATTTCACTTTCAGAATAATTACTATCACAGTAGGTACAATACTAATAACGTTCACGCACTATTTTTAAGTTCGGGCAAACCGACAGTTTCGCGTAGGAGAAGTGGAGGTCTGCACCCGTTCCTTGCCCTCACAAGACTGACTCGTCGTCCAGTCACTTCCCTTGTCACGACTCTGCCCACGTGCCGCCCTCCTCTATCGAGCGCGTCACGGCGTTTACCATCACCTTAGTACTCAATAATCAATTGAGAGACTATTATTGCTCAACATTTATAATCTCCGATATAACGGGTGATTCATTTAGAGGTACTTTTTTCATAATTAAAAGAAAAGTGAAAACACAAATTTTATCTGA